>CM061546.1:237948764-242948764 GCA_030864215.1 Capsicum pubescens | reverse complement strand
AAAACAATCTTCTAAATAAGAGAAAGATCAGAACAAGAAAAGGTTCAAAGAAAAATGCTACGATTGTAGTGAAGTATGCCACGAAGCTCTAAATACAAGGAAAAATATCAGATAAACATTGTGAAAGCAATTGATGAGATTGGAAATCAATGTGTTATGCTCAATGAATGCAATCTAGTTGAAAATTCAAATGAATGATGGTTTGATTTAGGAGCCGCTCGACATGTTTGTGTGGACAATTTTTTTTTGCTATTTGTGATACCGCTAATCTATACATGAGAAATACTGCAACAACCATGTGAATAAAGTGGTAAGATATTCCTAAAAATATTTTTCAGCAAGTTGTTGACTCTCAACAACATTCTCCACGTTCCTACTATTAGGAAAAACTTAGTGTCTACAACACTTCTCATTAAAATGGATTTAAGTGGATGTTTGTATTGCAGAAAGTTGTAATAAGTAAGAATAAAATGTATGTGGGAAAGGGTTACCTCAATGAGGGTCTTTTCAAACTTGATGTAATGGTTGTTGAAATGAATAAAGTTGAGTCTTCTTCTTATTTGCTTGAGTCTAATAATTTGTGGCATGGTTGTTCAGGACATGTTAATTATAAAAGCTTTAAAAACTGATTAGCTTAGAAGTATTGCATAATTTTACGTGCAATAAATATTTTTATAAATACGTTGAAAAAAAATTCAATCCCTTAGAAGTGATTAATACAGATACTTATGATATAAAGTCAATACCATCTTGTGGTGGAAAAAAATCTCATAACTTTTATTGATGATTACACTAGATATTGTTATGTACATTTACTGAATAGTAAAGATGAAGCACTAAAATCATTTAGGCATTATAAAATTAAAGTTGAAAATTAATTGAATAAAAAGATAAAAAATTATAAGAAATGATAGAGGTGGAGAGCATGAATTTTCTTTTGCGAAGATATGTTTGAAAAATAAAATCATCCATAAAACTGATGCCTTTATTCACCTCAATCAAATGAAATTGCTGAAAAAAAAATTGAACATCGAAGAAAATAATGAATGCCTTACTTCTATGTTCAGATTTACCACAAAACATGTGGGGAGATGATGTAGTCCAAAGCTAACCTCCTAAGAAGTATGCTGGGGTCGATGTCAAGTATAGTAACCAAAACCAGATTAGGGTCAAACCCAAAGGGAAAACGTTGAACAATATCTCAAACTTTCCAAAATTCACGAGCAATGCATAAAAGTAAATAGGGGGATGTTGAAGTCAAAAGTAAATAGTAACCGAACTTGAATGCTTGAGTTTGTAAATAATAGAAGGCGAACACTATGAATGTGTTCCCCCTGGCTTCTCAATTACGTAAACTTTTCATGTTCAACTCACCTATTCTAATGCTTTGCATGTAAAGTTGACAAGCTATATATTATCAATCGTCTTATGAACACATTGATAAATATCACCCTTTACCTTGTGAGTCTCAAGGTGTCGCCTTATTGCTCCTTGCCTATAAGATCAGTTCAACTTTCACCTTTTGGGTCTCAAGTTGATTAGTTGAGATGGTGGAATTATAAGATGAACATGAATCTCAAATTACTGTCTTAATCTTATTTTACCAATCTGAAACTCCCATGTGAGGATGTTCTCAAATACGGGCAATCCCCAAGCTTCTGCTATAGCTCTGAGGTCAATTAATATGAAGAAGATTAAGATACATGTAACCACAATAGAATAGTTGAATCTCCCACTTCTTCTACGTAGTTAATATGCCAGGTTTCCCATAACCCTAGTCAGGGAAATTAGCCGCTTATGTTCAGGAAACAATCCATGATAATCAATAACGAACACATGGAATTAATTGCATAATAATGAGAGAACAAAAATCCAAAATCTCAAGAACAAAATCTTAATGATCAAAGCATGCTAAAAGTAGTAAAAGTACATAATAATGTGTAACCTAAGAAGGAATAACCCTAAGGTATTTATAGTATCTATAAATAATAAAGAAGTCCTAATAAAAATGGGATAGGAAAAGTATGTCGACACTCGTTACAACTCGTGTAGTCCACTCGTAAGGTCTTCTTACGATTCATACAATGCTAGTCGTAAGTACTTCAGTGATTGTTCTTCAGGGCTTCAAGCTTCTGTTATCCTTTCGACTCATTACCATAAGTCGTATGCAGTCCTTACGACTAGTGCCCTTCACTCATCATCACTTGAGCCTTAGGATTTCAGGGCTTTAGACATTGGTCTCTTTATGGATTCTCCTTATAAGTTGTAATCAGATCTTACAACTCGTCTTTTTTTGTGACTTCATCTCTGAACTTTAGCTTTGGTTTCTTCTCTCTTTAAGATTGCTTCTCATGACTCTTAGACACATCTTACAATTCATATTCTGTAGGTGTAGCCACTTTTCACTTGGTTTCTCAGCTTGACTCTTGTTACTGTCCTACGTACGAGTAAGGCTATGAGTCGTATGATGATTTGATGATTCATAAGCCAAACTCGTAAGATGTTCAATTTTCTCTATTTTTAGCACTTCTTCTTCTATTTTTCATTTGAAAACAAATGTTACGCTATTTCAATTGCACAACACACAAAACCACATCATATCTACCAAAATAACCTAAGTCCCACCCTAAATTCCTTATTTTAAGTATCGAATGTGCCATGTTTCCATGGAACATCAACACCCTCAACTTAGACTTATGCATGTCCTCAGGTAAACAAAAATTTACACTCACACAGACATGATACGATGCTTAAATTTGAAGATTCTGTGACATATTTGGCAGTTGATTTCTTATCTAGCTTAAGAATACCTTTTTAACCCCTATCTTATCTATCAAAAGACTACTATGTATAAATCCTTGGTACAACATGAGACATATAAGAATCTAATGATAGCACTATATTAGCAACAAACAACTAGGCCCAAATAATACACATTACTCAAAGAGATAAGTAACTTGACATTGTAACCCATGCCCCCTCACATTCAAAGAAATCCCTATCATTCGGCTTGATTAAGTTTATTATCTCAGGGACAATCTAGAGACACCTGCACACACAAAGAAGTTCTGACTAGTGCACACAAAATGCCATAGGCTTTCCCTAATCTCTTTACCTAAATATTCAGACGGTTAAACTAGGATCACTAAAGGACTTCGTTAGGCTTGTAACGTAGGCTTGGGGATAGGTACGGTATATGAGGGATCTTTTAAGTGGCTTTACCTCCTTGGCACTGCATTTTATTTGGGATCCACTTTTTCTACCACCTTTTTATTAACTTCACCCTTATTTCTCCCTTTCATTCATGCCTATTTGTGGGTCAGGTGTGAGTCTCTTTTTTTATTTTCTTTTTCTTGTAATTTTTTTCACCGCACCTACCCTTATTTATTTTTCTTTCTACACTTCTTTCTTCATATTCGTCTTTCCCTACGCACCCCTATAATAGCCACCCTCAACTTAGGCTATTTTTCTGAGTTGAGATACATAGTATCCAAGAAGGACCAGGACCAGGACCAAAACAAGTTCATTATAGTTGAAAAGAGATGGTGAAATTGATGTAAACAACAATAGGTCAATTAGGCTCAACTTTTGGATCAAGGAATTCATATTTCATTTGGTTCGACATCTAGGCTTGAGTGGAATAATTTGAAAAATGGCCTATGATCATCTCCTAATCAACCATCCTACCTTCAAGGCAAAAGTAACGAGGCAAGTTTTGGATTTTGTGCACACTGGGGACTAAGTAATGCCTTACTCTCACATGGTACAGGGCCACAATGTCAGTCACTACCTATCCAGTTCATGCAACTATATGCCACAGTTAATTTCATTCCTAATTATAATGCCATTAAGGTATTCTCACCCGTCACATGCACACACAGGTCACAAAGTTATTAAACAAAAATTTCAGGAGGAGCATTTATTTTTTTCTTTAATTTTTTCACATGTTCTCAACTGCCTATACATATCATTCTTCTAAATTAAGCATCAAATAATATACACAATAACAACACAAATATTCCAGTTTATTAACTTTTCCAGATTGTGGACTACGAGTTTTGAAACAGGATAAACATAACTTTTGGAGACTATGGTACATACCCCACCCCAACTAAAACCTATGCACTGTCCTTAGTGTATCTAACAATAAAAGTTAAGGGGAAGAGGACATACCTGGGCACCCTAAGCACTTGATCAAATTGTATTATCACGGGGGCCCTCAGACTATGCCCCACTCTAATAAGCATTAGTCCCATCAAATATCAGGATCGTCTCTACAATAGTGCCATCGGTTGTGGCCAGTGATCTTAAAGGCCTGTCAGGTATTGGGACTACGTCACTGCCCCTCTCAGCATCGTTACTTGCTGGTTTTAAGCTATCAAAACCAACTGCCATCTCTTGGACCCTCACTTGCCAGTCCTTCTCACTCTGGATACTTGCTTTTCTTTCCTTTTTTAGATTTTCTTTTTCAGTGCTTCGATGTTTTCTTTTCTTTCTCTCTCTACTTTCTTCCCCCACTGGAACACTTTAAATATTTTCAACTTCTGCCCCAGGCTTAATCTTCATTATAACAGGTACTGGGATAAACAACCTATCATACAACTCATCAACAAGCTTCCGTATCTCGTCCACCTCAGCTTTCACCTCCACAATGTTAAGGGTTTGGCCACTTCCCAACTGACGTGTGATTCTCTACTCAAAATCATCAAGTCTAACCTGAATTTTTCTACTTTGTTCTTCCAGCTTGTTTTCAACCCAGGGTTGCACACCATTTTCCATCAATTTTACCTTTGCTTCAACAGTTCCCAACCTTTTCATAATTTTATTTAAACTAGCCTGGGAAAGAATCACATACCCTGTTGGTGAAAATCTAGATAATAAAGGTCATGGGGTTATGGTAGGTGGTGAAACATGAGTACTGGATGACTGTTGTGGCCTAGATTGGCCACCCTCGATTAGGACATCTCTACTCTAAAAGATTCTACACTTTCTTCTCTGCTCTGTATCACCTGAACTAGCAATTCTACACCTTACTTAGCTTTCCTGCTCATAGGATTAGTGGCATCTCGAATCAGCCCCAAGTCCGTAGTCGATTGCATTGGGGCTTCTGTGATGAGGGGAGGGACAGGTGTATGATAAGTTTTCTAAATATGAATTCTAGTTGAACGCTATCACTTTTTCTGGGTCATGTTGTTTTTAGTGAAGGGATCGTAGTAGATCCACAAAAGGTTGCAGTGTTTAAGAAGTGGCCTAGACCCATGACTCCAACCAATATTTGAAGCTTCTTGGGTTAAGCTGGTTACTACATGGGGTTCATAGAAAGTTTTTCTTCTATAGCTGACCCGTTGACTAAGTCAACTCAGAAGAAGGTGAGGTTTTTGTGGTCTGATACTTGTGAGGGTAGTTTTGCAAAGCTGAAGGATAAGCTAACTTTGGCTCCGATTTTGACTTTTCCTGAAGGCACTGATGGGTTTGAGGTTTACTGTGATGCATTCCGTATGGGGATTGGTCGTGTATTGATGTAGCATGGTAAGGTGATAGCTTATGCCTCTAGCAAGTTAAAGGTACAAGAAAGAAATTATCTGACTCATGATTTGAAATTATTATCTATGGTGTTCGCATTGAAAATATGGCGTCATTATTTGTATGGAGTACATGTGGATATCTTTTCGGATCATAAGAGCCTGCAGTATGTGTTTACTTCGAAAGAGCTTAACCTCAGGCAAAAGAGATGTCTTGAGATGCTCAAGGATTATGACATGAGTCTTCACTACCATCCAGGTGAAGCTAATGTGGTTGCTGATGTTCTTAGTAGGTTATCCATGAGGAATCTAGATCATGTGTATAAGGCGAAGTGGGAGTTGGTGTAGGACATTCACCGTTCAACTAACCTTGGATTTTGTCTCTTGGACTCTAAGAATGGTGGTGTATTTGTACAGGAGTTGCACAGTCATCTCTTGGTTCTGAAATCAAGGAGAAACAAGTGTTATATATTCTCTTGATGAAGATCAAGGGTGATGTAGGTGGACAAAAGGTGATGGACTTTGAGATTAGTGGTGATGGTACCTTGCGGTACCAAGAGAGGTTATGTGTTCTCGGTGTCGATGGTTTGTGAGAGAGGATCTTGGCCGAGGCGCATGAGTCACGCTATGTTGTTCATCCTAGATCAACGAAGATGTATCATAACCTTAAGGAGATCTATTGGTGGAACAATATGACGCGGGATGTGGTTGGTTTTTCAACAGATTAGACTTTGTAATTCTATGATTATGTATTATGCTCAGCTTTTTTTTAAACCTAAAACATGCCTCATACATGGATTCTTTAGGAAACTGTCTTAAATTGTAAATTTCATCTTTCAACTATAGTATCCTTGCAGGAGGGAAGAATCTATTAAAAAATTATCTATACAGCTCATGCCAAATAGTGATTAAACCTCTAGGAAGTTCCCTAACCAAAGCGATGCTTCTCCAGTCAGCGAAAATGGGAACAACCTTAACCTCAAAGCTTCCTAGTTCACCCATGAAATAGTATATGACATATAGATCCTAGTAAAACTAGAAGATGCATGTTCGCATTATATGTCGCTGGTCTAAAAAACACACCCTTCAAGTTTAGTAATTGAATTATTGCACTAATAATGTCAAATTTGACATTGGAGGGTAGGGCAAGAGGAATGATGGCTCCTGTCTCAGTAGGCTCAACATATTCTATGTACTCGTCTTCATCATATGGTTGAAGATGCTGATAAGCAGGGATCATTGGAGCTTTGCTTATTTGAACTCTATCTCGACGCTCGACCACTTGTCTTGGTCTAGATAGTTCTCCTTGCTGAGCTACCCTAGCCTTTTTAGCTAACCGTGCCTCCTCTTCTAATCTAGAATCTTCTACTTTCTCTGCTAAAAATTTCTTAGTTTGTCTATCTATAATATTTTATAGATCAGCAGGTGGAGGAGAAGGTACAATCTGAGGGTCTCAAACCCCAGCAGGAACACCATCATGAACTTGATCTGACATCCTTTGCTGTGTTTGAGGAATTCTTTTAGGCTCTGGATTCAATGGGAGTAAGGGATTTCCATTACTCCTAGTGTTTGGCATACACCGGAATATACCAAATCAAAAACAAAAAATAAAACCCGCATACTTCACCAACTTCAATCAATAATTCACACTGTCCTCCCCGACAATGGCTCCAAAATTTGACATCACAAAAAACTAAACTCGTCAGAAGTATGTTGCAGTTGATGTCAAATATAGTAACCTAAACCAGGTTAGGGTTGAACCCATAGGGAAAATGTTAAACAATATCTCAAACTTGCCAAAATTCACGAGCAATGTATAAAAGTAAATAGGGGGATTTTCAACTCAAAAGTAAATAGTAACCAAACTTGAATGCTTGAGTTTGTAAATAGTAGAAGACAAACACTAGGATTGTGTTCCCCTTGGCTTCTCAACTCCATAAACTTCTCATGTTCAACTCACCTATTCTACTGCTCTGCATGTAAAGTCGACAATCTATGTATTATCAACCGTCTTGTGAACGCGTTGATAAATCTCACCCCTTACCTTGAGAGTCTCAGGGTGTTGCCTTATTACTCCTTGCCTATAAACTTAGTTCAACTTTTGATTAGATGAGATGGAGGAATTATAAGATGGACGTGAATTTCAAATTACTATCTTAATCCCATTTTCCTAATCTCAAACTCCCTTGTGAGGACATTCTCGAATACGGGCAATTCCCAAGCTTCTGCAGTAGCTCTGAGGTTAATTAATATAAAGAAGATTAAGATACCTGCAACCATAATAGAATAGATGAATCTCCCACTTCTTCTACGTAGTTAATCCTCTAAGGTTCCCACAACCTTAGTCAGAGAAATTAGCCACTCATATTCATGCAACAATTCATGATAATCAATAAAGAATACATGAAATTAATTGCACAATAACAAGAGAATAAAAATCCAAAGTCTTCAATTGAATAAAACCTAAAATCTCAATGATCAAAGTATGCTAAAAGTAGTAAAAGTAATGTAAAAGTACGTAATAGTGTGTAACCTTATAAAGGAATAACCCTAAGGTATTTATAGTATCTCAAAATAATAAAGAAGTCAAAATAAAAATGAAATAGGAAAAGTATGTCGACACTCGTTATGACTCGTGTAGTCCACTCGTAAGGTCTTCTTACAAGTCATACAGTTCTAGTAGTAAGTACTCCAGTGACTGTTCTTCAGGGCTTCAAGCTTCTGTTGTCCTTATGACTCATTACCACAAGTCGTATTCAGTCCTTACGACTCGTGGCCTTCACTCGTCATCACTTGAGCCTTAGGCCTTCAGGTCTTTAGACACTGGTCTCATTATGACTTTTCCTTACGAGTTGTAATCAAATGTTACGACTCGTCTTCTTTTGTTTTTTTCAACTATGAACTTTAGCTTTGGCTTTTGGTCACTTTACGACTGCTTTTCATGACTCGTAGCCATATCTTACGATTCGTATTGTCCAATCGTATCCACTCTTTACTTGGTTTCTCAGCTTGACTCTTGTTATTGTCCTATTTACGAGTAAGGCTACTAGTCATATGATAATTTGATGACTCATAAGCCAGACTCGTAAGATGGTTAGATTTCTCCATTTTCAACACTTCTTCTATTTTTCATTCCAAAAGAAATGTTATCCTATTTCACCTACACAACACATAATACCACATCATATCTACCAAAATAACCTAAGTCCAAGCATAAATTCCTTGTTTTAAGTATCGAATGTGCCATGTTGCCATGGCACATCAGGAGAAAGCTATCCATACAGTAAATCGAATACTTTACAGAGTGACCCACAACAAGACACAATATATTTCATATGAGAAATGAAAAAAAAATAAAACCTAACTTAAATATTTTAAAGTGTGGGGGTGTCTAGCCAAAGTCTAAGTTCCTATTCCAAAAGGGGTCAAAATAGGACCAAAAACTATGGAATGTGTTTTCATTGGATATGCTACAAAAAGTAATGCAGGTTGAGTTTTGATTCACATATTCAAACATCTAAATAGTAATGATAATACGATAATTAAATAAGATAATGATTATTTCTTTGAACACATTTATCTGCACAAGACTAGATATGATTTATCTAGTGAAGGGTCTAAATGACATTGAAAAGAACTAAACGAGAATGTACTTGATGAAGAGAATCTAGGGCGTTCTAAATATCAATGGAAATCTATTATGTCAGACGGAATTTTGTAATATTTCTTCTTAAAAATGATCCTCAAATATTCAAATAAGCAATGCTTTCTGCAGACCATCCTTTTAGAAAGAGGTTGCCAATAGTGAGATTGATTCAATCTTAAACAATCATACTTAGAGTTGGTTGATCTTCCTCCAGGAAATAAGCCTTTTGGTTCAAAATAAAATCTTAAAAAAATAAAAGTTGGTGGAACTATTGACAAATACTAGGAAAGACTTATTGTTAAAGATTTTAGACAAAAAGAAGGTCTTGATTATTTCGAGACATACTCGCCAGTAATAAGAATTACATCTATTCGGATGTTGATTGCATTAGTTGCAGTATATAGTGTTGAAATCCATCAAATTAATGTGAAAACATCTTTCTTAAATGGAGAATTAGGGGAAGAAATTTACATGGAACAATCTGATGCTTTTCTGGTTCTTGGTAAAGAAAGAAAAGTGTATTAAACTTGTTAAGTCACTTTATTTACTTAAACAAATATCACAGTGACATAGAAAGTTTGACAAAATCATGTTGGAAAATGAATTTAATATTAATGAATATGACAAATGTGTACATTACAGGCACTCCAAATTACAAAATCATTATTTGTTTGTATGTTGATGCTATGTTGATCATCAGTAGAGATATTTCTGACAAAAATGCTACTAAGCGAATGCTGGCAAGAAAATTTGATATGAAAGACCTTGGAGTTGCTGATGTAATTTTAGGGATATGAATTCATAGAACTCCACAAGGTTTAGCTTTGTCACAGTCTCATTACATTGAAAAGGTAATTGACAAGTTTAAGTATTTGGATTTCAATATTGCCAAGATAACAATAGATATGAGCTTTGCACTTTAAAATTAAAGGTGAAAGTGACTCACAATTGAAATATGCAAGTACGTTGGAAAGTTTGATGTATATCATGAATTGTACGCCATTAGATATACTATGTGCTATTAGTAAACTGAGTCGTTTACAAGTAATCTCAACAAACTCATTGGATGACAATGAAAAGAGTTTTTGGGTATCTAAACATTACTCAAAACTATGCTTTGCATTACAACTAGGGTGTGCATCTGTCGGTTCGATTTGATTTGTGTATTATCAATTTTGAACCTTAATAGTTTGGTTTATCGGTTTAACCAATAAGAAAATTCTCATTTTATTTTTTTCACCTTCTCTTCTTATTTTCATATGTTCATATATCCATACTATCTTCATACATAAAAGCCTACAGAAAGTACAAGTAGAAGCAAATGTAAATACATTATTACTAAAATAATTTTTTTATTTTTGGTTATATAGAGAACTTGAATGCATTAGCAATTAATAACGATCTCTCAAAAAAGAAAGTAAATGTTGGTTTACAGTTTATTTTAATGGGTGGAACCCAACAAGCATTTTATAAATAAAAGAACAACACTAAGACAACAACTTTAAAATACAAAAAAAATAAAATAAAAAAATAATAGGGTTATATATTTAAAATATAAAGTCACTATTATATTATTAGGGATAAAAATATAATTTTAATATAATGTTATTGAGTTATCGATTTAACCGTTAACTAAAATCTTAAAATCAAATTGATATTTCATTAAAAAAATTTCTAAAACCATTTAAAAATCGTTAATCCTATAACCTGATACCGATAAATCAATAATAATTTTTTTAATTTGATGTATCAGTTAATTCAATTTTTGCATACCACTAATTATAACAAATATCCACCAGTAATTAAAGGATATAGTGATGTAAATTGGATCACCGGGTCAAATAAAGTAAAATCTATGAGTAGATTTGTATTTACTCTTGGTAGAGGAGTAGTCTTTTGGAAATCATCCAAATAGACATGTATCGCTCACTCTACAGTGGAATCTGAATTTATCACTTTAAATAAGGCTGGTGAAGAAGCTGAATAAATCTGAAATCTCTTGGAAGATATTCCTTTCTAGCCTAAACCTTTGGCACCAATATGCATACACTGTGATAGTCAATGTGATAGTCAAGCTGCAATAAATAGGAAGGAAGCATGATGTATAATAGAAAATCTCATCACATACGACAAAGACAGAACTTTGTTAGACAACTACTCTCTAGGAAAATTATCACAATTGACTGTGTGTACTTAATGAATAATGTGTCGAATTTACTCACAAAAGACTTAACTAGAGAGGAAGTTGAGAGATCATCAAAAGAGATGAGTTTAAGGTCTAGGACAAGTCATCATGAAAGTAACTCTACCTAGAAAACTGGAGACTCAAAGAGCTAGGTTCAAAGAGAGCAAATAATAATGTGACTGGCGGTTCAACATTGTTAAATAACTCAATCCATTCTTATGATTAAAACAATGTTCAGGAAATAAGAATAAGAATTATGATTTAAAGATTTTTAATGGTTTCTAAGTTTGGATGGGATGACCAAATAGTTTATCTATAAGATTAAACATTTAGGAATCACTTATGTAAGTGTGAAGTGGAAGTCGCTTCAATAAGAATGATAGTAACACCTACTTTCTGAGCTCTCATGAAATCAGGTAGTGTTCAAGGATGAGACAAGCAAAACCATGAGAATAAAAAATGATAAAAGGCTACTTGCATGACTTGTATTGTCTAGATGTGCAATAAAGTTTGATGGCTGAAAAATATAGCATCTGCTGATTGACCGAGTACATCCGATATAAGTTCACTACGATAAGTTTAAAGTAAAACCTACTTATTCAGATGTAATTAATTTTTTCTTGTAAATCACACACTTGTCTATATATTTTTTGATCTTATATCCATTTTCCATTCACATGAGAGATTGTTGGTTTTAGTTGAAATGTGAATAAAAAATGGAGGAAACAGATTAAGGAAAAAAGTGAATATTGTTTTCACTTAATAGTAGAAGTGATCTCCCACATTGGTGGGAGAAAGAAACATTAAAGAAACATTCTTATCCTTAAATATAGAATCATTACTCCATGTTGTTTGTGAGGTAAGAAGAAGACAAGCCTTGCGTTGTTGTCGTCATCGCTTGCTCGACGTCAGATTTGGATTTGAATTTGTCAAATGATCGATCGAGAGATTTTTTTGGACAAAATTAAATTAAAACTTAATTGTTAATGGTTATCTAATCCAAAATCTTATATGATTTTTTTTTCTATTTGTGGACGCATATGTGCATGTTCGGATGCATATCAAAAAACACATTAAAAGAATGCAATCCTTCAGTTTACTGTTAGAAAGAATAAAAAGGTGATATGTGAGCACATATAGGCATCTACAAAAAATATCAGCGCAGATGCCAACACAAGTCAACCCTCGACTTTTTGTTTTGAGAGCAAAGTGACATGCGGCCGCACATAGCTATTTGCAGATGCATATGGTACCGTAGATGAGCTCGATGTTTTAAAACAATGCAACTCATCATGATTTTTTTTTTTCTGAAGCAACACCTTTTCGCTATAAAATATATGATTTTTTTCTCAAATATTGACATTAAATTTTCAAATGAAAAATTCTTCTTTCTTGCAAAAACTTTAGTATGATTTGCTACCGTTGAGAGCATTTCAAAATTCAGCGAATTTGAGGTATCATTATTCGACTAAAGTGAATTATTTCATCTTGGGAGGATATATTCCATAATCTCTTATACTTAAGAGGAATAATTTTCTAAATGACACATTGTGAATTCAGTGAGGTCGATCCTTAATTCTATCTTCATTTCCTTCTTGTATGAGTTTATTATTTTTTCAGAAATAGTTTCAAATTGTTGAAGTTCATATTTAAATACAGATTATTTAATGAAAAAATAATACTTACATTCATCTAGACATCAACATCTCACTGCACAACCTTTTTTTTCTTTGATCAAACAATATTTTAGCTTCTAACCTCATCAAGAACTCAGTTCTTCGTGAGCTTCACTAAGTCCATTTTGATTTACTCAAATTGAGGTCAACATATCCATTCGATAACCCTAGTTTTTCCTATCATTCAATTTCTAATATGGATGGATCCAATCCTTTTTACTAGCTCTTCATAAGCCTAATAAAGGAGAGAACTCCATATCGAATTAAAAAAAAAGGAAATTCTGTTATTTCATTTGTACTTCGGGTACACAGAATTTGTATATTACAACACCAACTTCAACTTGAGTTCAAGTATAAACAAGAACACAATGAAGTATATCAAATACCCTCAACACAAGATCAAAATGACCTTTCCAAGAGATGTATTTTATTTTGTAGAAATTAAGATAAAACAGAAAATAGCCAAGAAGTCCGAATTCACGGATTTTCCTTAAGGAAATAATCCCCCTCACTGTACCCGAGGTTGTGGAATTTTTCCTCCCAGGATAAAATGGAAAACAGAACAACAGTAGCGGTACCTCAAACGGTTGAAATATCTTCGAACTCACAGAACGTTTTGAGTGATCACACAGAATATTTTTGAGACAAGAAGAGAGTTTCTAATCTAAAAATTTTGTACTAAATCTATGGAAGAAACCAGGTTTATATATCCACAACATGCCTCTTCTGAAAAGAGGCAATGGTTCACTCCAAAGGTTACACCTTTGCTGTAAGTTCATGTCTGTTTATCAAAGATTGCATCTTTTCCTGAACAGTCATCTCATTTCATGAATCAGTGTGTCACTTCATTAAAGGATTACATCCATCTGAAGCATCATTTCGAACCATTGAAACCTTTTGTAGCCTCAGTTCAGAACAATGTATTATTTCTGAAGCACTAGTTCTAAAACAATGCATCAGTTCACTTGAAACAGTGCAACAATTACTGCATGTATATATAAATGAAGGTCTGAAACTGCAAAAATATTTTTACTGTATTTTCCTTGGCATTCTTCGGAATTCAAATAAAGTTTATCCAAAAAGATAGATCTCATCGATCGATCATTTTTAAAATCCAAATCCAAAGCCGAAGTCGAAGCTGAGCCAAGCGAGCGACGACGACGACGGCATGAGGCATCTATTATTTCTTGCCTCACTTGCCATGTGGAGTAAGGGTTCTTGATTATAAACACTTTCAAGTTCTCTTCTTCCACCAATGTTTGATAAATAGTAAACTTTCTAATTTGGGAGTACACTTTCCATTTTAGTGTCTCCTTTCCCTCCACCATTTTATTCTCCATTTTTCTACTCACACTTCTTTCATAGACTATGAACCAAAAAATCCCCCACATGAACGTGGAATGTCTATTTTTTGTAAAATTTTTACGGACAAGTATGTGATCATTAAGCAAAGACTGATTGTATCTGTATAAGTCGGTTTCACTTTGGACTTTCAGTAGTGAACATGCATCGAATGCACTCGGTCAATCGGTAGATTTGATATCTTTGAACCGTCGAGCTTTAATGTACACCTAGAAAATACATGTCACACAACCAGCCTTTTAACGTTTATGGTTCTCATGGTTTTGTTCTTTTCAGCCATGAACACGTCCCGGTTTCATGAGAGCTTAAAGAATAAGCTTTTACTAACATTCTCTTTGAAGCGGCTTCCACTTAACCCTCGCATAGGTGATTTCTAAATGTTCAATCCTGTAGATTAAACTATTTGGTCAAATCTACCAAATTTAGAAAATCATTAAAAGACTTTTCAACGCCCTTGTTTACTAAACATTGTCTACATCATGAGAATGGGTTGGGTAATTGACAATGTTAAACCTGTCAGACCCAACTTTGTTTGATCTCCTTGAACCTAGCTCTTGAGATCTCCAGTCTACTAGGTAGAGTTACCGCTATGCTAACTCATCCGAGGCCTTAAACTCATTACCTTAGATGTTCCACTCCTTCTCTAGATAGGCCTTTTGTAAGTGGATATGACACATTATCCTTTGACTTTACATAATCAATAATGATAATTCTACTAGAGAGAAGTTCCCTAACGGTATTATTTCTCTATTGTATGTGATGAGATTTACCGTTGTTCATCATGCTCCCTGCCCTACCTATTACCGCTTAGCTATCACAGTGTATACATACTGGTGCCACTGGCTTGGGCCAATACGGAATACTTCCAAGAAATTCTGGAGCCATACTGCTTCATCACCGGCTTTATCAAATGCTATAAATTCAGATTCCATTGTAGAGCGTGTGATACAAGTCTGTTTGGATGATTACAAAGAAACAGCTCCTCCACCGGTAGTAAATACATATCCACTTGTGTATTTTACTTCGTTCGATCCGGTGATCCAATTTGCATCACTATATCCTTCAAGTACCGCAGGATATTTATTATAATGCAAAGCATAGTTTTGAGTGTATTTAAGATACCCCAAAACTCTTTTCATTGCAATCCAATGTGTTTTGTTGGGATTACACGTGTACCGACTCAATTTACTGATAGTGCATGATATGTATGGTCGTGTACAGTTCATTATATACATTAAACATCCCAATACTCTTGCGTACTCCAATTGCGAGTCACTTTCACCTTCATTCTTTCGAATTGCAAAGGTCGCATCCAATGGAGTCTTGGAAATACCGAATTCAATATACTTGAACTTATCAAGTGCCTTTTCGATATAATGAGACTGTGACAATGCCAACCCTTGTGGAGTTCGATGGATTCTTATACCTAAGTTTACATCTGTAACTCCAAGGTTATTTATATCAAACTTGCTCTCGAGCATTCATTTTGTTGTATTTATTTCAGAAATATCTCTACTGATGATCAATATATCATCCATATATAAACAAACAATGACTTGGTGAATTGGAGTGTCTTTAATATATACACATTTATCACATTCATTTATCTTGAACCTGTTTGCCAGCATGGTTTGGTCAAACTTCGCATGCCATTGTTTAGGTGCTTGCTTTAGTCCATACAACGACTTAATAAGTCTACATACCTTATTTTTCTTTCTTGGAACCACAAAACCTTTAGGTTGTTCCATGTATATTTCTTCCTTCAATTCTCCATTTAGGAAAGCAGTTTTCACATCCATTTGATGGATTTGAAGATCATATACCGCCGCTAAGGCAATTAACATTCGAATCGATGTTATCCTTGTTACTGGCGAGTATGTATCAAAGTAATCAAGGCCTTCTTTTTGTTTGAAGGATTTTACTAAAAGTCTTGCCTTGTATTTGTCAATAGTGCCATCCACTTTCATTTTTCTTTTGAAGATCCATTTAGAACCTAAAGGTTTATTTTCGGGAGGAAGGTCAACCAATTCCTATGTATGGTTTCTTAAGATTGAATATATGTCACTATTGACTGCCTCTTTAAAAAAGGATGAGTCTGACGACGACATCGCTTCTATAAATATTTGAGGCTCATTTTCTAAGAGAAATATTACAAAATCCGATCCAAACGAAGTTGACGTTCTTTGACGTGTACTACATCTTGGATTTTCTTCATTATGTACATTCTCACTTGGTTCATCTTGAGATCATTTAGATCCTCCGCTAGACTATTCATGTCTAATTTTACGGGTAAATATTTTCAAAGAATTCATCATTGTCTGATTCAATTAACGTATTTTCATTAATATCCGGATCTTTGGAATTATGAACCAACTATTAATATGCTTTACTACTTTTAGCATATCCTATGAACATACATTCCACCATTTTAGGTCCTATCTTAACCCTTTTAGGTATAGGAACTTGAACCTTCTCTAGACACCCCCACACTTTGAAATATTTCAAGTTGGATTTCCTTCCTTTCCATTTTTTGTAAGGAATTGATTGTGTCTTACTATGGGGAACTCTGTTGAGTATACGATTGACCGTAAGGATAGCCTCCCCCCAGAAGTTTTATGGTAAACCAGAACTTATAAGTAAGGCATTCATCATTTCCTTCAAAGTTTGGTTTTTTCTTTCCGCAATTCCATTAGATTGAGGTAAGTATGGGTCCGTAGTTTGATGGATGATTCCATTCTCTACACATATTTGCGCAAAGGGAGATTCATATTCTCCGCCCCTATCACTTCTTATCATTTTGATCTTTTTGTCTTACTGATTTTCTACTTTAGTTTTATATTGCCTAAACGCATCTATTGCTTCATCCTTACTATTTAGCAAGTAGACATAACAATATCTAGTGCAATCGTCAATAAAAGTTATGAAATACTTTTACCTACCACGTGATGGGGTTGACTTCATATAAAAAATGTTAGTGTGTATTAATTCTAAGGGATTAGAATTCATTTCAATGGACTTATAACGATACTTTGCATACTTTGATTCCACACACGTTTGACACTTTGATTTATTGCACTCAAAGTTTGGCAAAACTTCTAAGTTAATCAGTTTTTGTGACGTTTTGTAATTAACATATCATAAACATTCATGCCATAAATCATAAGACTCAAAGAAATAAAAAGAATTCGAACTTTGATTTATTTCAACAGTCATTACATTCATCTTATAAAGGACTGCGGTCAGATAGCCTTTTCCTACATACATTTCTTATTTACTAATTACAATTTTTCCAGAAATGGTTACACATTTGAATCTAATCTTATCTAGGAGTGAAACAGAAATTAAGTTCCTATGTAACTCCGGAGCATAGAAACATTGTTCAGTGTCAAGACCTTGTCGGAAGTCATCTTTAAGAAAATTTTTCCTATTCTCTCCACCTTAGCAGTAGCGGAGTTAGCTATGTAGATTATTTGTCTATTTGAATCGGAGCAAATGACGAAAACAACTTCTTGTAGGCACATACATGGCGGGTGGCACCAGAATAGATCCACAATTTGCGAGGATTCCCCGTCAAGTTGCATTCTGAGAACATAGCACACAGATCATCGCATTATTTATTGGATTCAATAATATTTTCTTGATCCTTCTTCTTACCTTTATTTGGGGAACGATAATTTGTGGACTTGTGGCCAATCATGCCACAGTTGAAGTATTTTCCCTTGAACTTTTTCTTGGGTTGATAGCTTCCTTGTTCACCTTTCTTCCTTTTCTTGGAATTGTTTTGGTCATCTTCTACAATATGTGCTCCATTAATTGTAGAATTTCCCTTTGACCTTCTTTCGGCAACTTTATTATCCTCTTCAATACGAAGTCGGACAATAAGATCTTCAACAGTCATCTCCTTTCTCTTATGATTTAAGTAGTTTTTGAAGTCTTTCCACAAAGGTGGTAGCTTCTCAACTAGCGCTGATACTTGCTAAGCATCATTCACAATTAAACCAACAAAATAGTTTATGTGAGTATTAAGAACATTTTTAATTTGTTCAACTAAGGTATTTTTCAAAGATATACCTTCTGCTAGGAGATTATGTAGGATGACTTGCAACTCCTGTACTTGAGAGACAACAAATTTGCTATCTATCATTTTGAAGTCCAGGAACCGTGCAATAAGTAATTTCTTAATTCCCGCATCCTCCATCTTATACTTTTGTTCAAGTGTCCCCCACAGTTACTTTGATGTCTTGGTTCCACTATAAACATTGTAGAGGTCATCTTGGAGACCACTCAGAATATAATTCTTGTAAAGGAAGTCCGAATGTTTCCAAGCTTCTACAATAATGAAGCGGTCTTTTTTCGAGGTTCCCTCGGGTACCTCAGGAGCGTCTTCTCTAGTGAACCGTTGCAGACATAAAGTGGTGAGGTAAAAGAACATCTTTTGCTGCCACCGCTTGAAGTCAATGCCCAAAAATTTTCTGGGCTTCTCCGCCAGTGCCATTGTTGGCGGAGCATTTGTGCGCCTTGATTTGGAAATATTAGTTGCCCCCACAAACGTTGTTTCATCCATCATTTGACTTTCGTTTGTCATCTTTCCTATAAACGCAAGACAGAAAAATTTAGTATTTTCAGAATACTACTTATAAAGTTAAATAACTTTTCAACTTTTCTTCTTGTTTCTAATAAACGATTAAGTTTTTATAACTTCAAATCGTCAATCGAGTGAACTTTAACTTGTGATGAGGATTTTATGTCTTCTAATCACTATTTAAATTCAAGCAGAGTAGAAAGATTAAAGATTTAATCTCCAAAAACAAGTTATACATATTCTGTAAAATTAATTTATTTCCTTAAGATTGTTATTTCGTTTGTACTTCGGGTACACAAAATCTATTTATTACGACACCAAGTTCAACTTAAGTTCAAGTATAAACAAGAACACAATGAGGTATATCAAATACCCTCAACACAAGATCAAAATGACCTTTCCAAGAGGTGTATTTTATTTTGCAAAAATTAAGATGAAACAGAAAATAGCCAAGTCATCCGAATTCACGGATTTTCCTTAAGGAAATAATCCCCCTCACTTTACCCGAGGTTGTGGAATTTTTCCTCCCAGGATAAAATGGATAACAGACCAACAGTAGTGGTACCTCAAACGGTTGGAATATCTTCGAACTCAAAAAACGTTTTGAGTGATCACACAAAATATTTTGGAGACAAGAAGAGAGCTTTTAATCAGAAAATTTCATACTAAACCTGTGGAAGAAAGCAGGTTTATATAGCCACAACATGCCTCTTCTGAAAAGAGGCAATGGTTCACTCCAAAGGTTACACCTTTGCTGTAAGTTCATGTCTATTCATCAAAGATTGCATCTTTTCCTGAACAGTCATCTCATTTTATGAATCAGTGTGTCACTTCATTGAATGATTACATCCTTCGGAAGTATCATTTCAAACCATTGCAACCTTTTATAGCCTCAGTTCAGAACAATGTATTATTTCTGAAGCACTAGTTAGAAAACAATGCATCAGTTCACTTGAAATAGTGCAACTGTTACTGCATGTATATATGAATGGAAGTACCAAACTGCAAAAATTTTTTTAATGTATTTTTCCTTGGTATCCTTCGTAATTCAAATAAAGTTTGTCCAATAAGATAGATCTCATCGAACGATCATTTGCCAAATCTAAATCCGAAGCCGAAGCCAAAGCCGAGCGAGCGAGCGATGACCACGACGGCGTAAGGTATCTATTATTTCTTGCCACACTTGCCATGTAGAGTAAGTGTTCTTGATTATAAACACTTTCAAGTTCTCTTCTTCCACCAATGTGGGAGAAAGAGTAAACTTTCTAATTTGGGAGTACACTTTCCATTTTAGTGTCTCCTTCCCTTCCACCATTTTATTCTCAATTTTTCGATTCACTCTTCTTTCATATACTATGAACCCAACAATCCCCCACATAAACGGGGAATGACTATTTTTCGTAAAATTTTTATGGACAAGTATGTGATCATCAAGCAGAGACTGATTGCATCTGGATAAATGGGTTTCACTTTGAATTTCCGTAGTGAACATGCATCAGATGCACTTGATATCTTTGAACCGTCGAGCTTTAATGTACACCTAGACAATACATATTACACAACCAGCCTTTTAACCTTTATGGTTCTCATGGTTTTGTTCTTTTCAGCCATGAACACATCTCGGTTTCATGAGAGCTTTGAGAATAATAATTTACTAACATTCTATATGAAGAGGCTTCCACTTCATCCTCGCATAGGTGATTTCTAAACGTTCAATCTAATTTTATACGGGTAAATATTTTTAAAGAATTCAATATTGTCGGATTCAATTACAATATTTTCATTATTATCCGGATGTTCGGATTTATGAACCAAAAATTGACATGCTTTACTACTTTTAACATATCCTATGAACACACAGTCCACCATTTTAGGTTCTATCTTAACCCTTTAGGTATAGGAACTTGAACCTTCGCTAGACACCCTCACACTTTGAAATATTTCAAGTTGGGTTTCCTTCCTTTCCAATTTTTGTAAGGAATTGATTGTCTTATTATGGGGAACTCTGTTGAGTATACGATTGACCGTAAGGTTAGCCTCCCCCCATAAGTTTTGTGGTAAACCAGAACTTATAAGTAAGGCATTCATCATTTCCTTTAAAGTTCGGTGTTTTCTTTCCGCAATTCCATTAGATTGAGGTAAATATGGGGTCGTAGTTTGATGGATTATTCCATTCTCTACACATATTAGTGCAAAGGGAGATTCATATTCTCCGCCCCTATAACTTCTTATCATTTTGATCTTTTTGTCTAACTAATTTTCAACTTCAGTTTTATATTGCCTAAACACGTATATTGCTTCATCCTTACTATTTAGCAAGTTGACATAACAATATCTAGTGCAATCGTCAATAAAAGTTATGAAATAATTTTTCCCACCACATAATGGTGTTAACTTTATATCAAAAATGTCAATGTGTAGTAAGTCTAAGGGATTAGAATTCCTTTCATTGGACTTATAAGGATACTTTGCATACTTCGATTCCACACACGTTTTACACTTTGATTTATTGCACTCAAAGTTTGGCAAAACTTCTAAGTTAATTAGTTTTAGTAACATTCTGTAATTAAAATGGCCTAAACATTCATGCCATAAATCATAAGACTCAAGCAAATACGAAGAATTCAAACTTTTATTTATTTCAACAGTCATTACATTCATCTTATAAAGGCCTTCGGTCAGATAGACTTTTCCTACATACATTTCTCCTTTGCTAATTACAATTTTTCCAGAAATGGTTACACATTTGAATCCGTTCTTATCTAGGAGTAAAACAGAAATTAAGTTCCTACTTAACTCCGGAGCATATAAAACATTGTTCAGTGTCAAAACCTTTCCGGAAGTCATCTTTAAGCAAATTTTTCCTGTTCTGTCCACCTTAGCAGTAGCGGAGTTAGCCATGTCGATCATTTCTTCTGCTTGAGTAGGAGAAAATGATGAAAATAACTCCTTTTTGACACATACATGGCGGGTGGCACCAGAATCTATCCACCATTTGAGAGGATTCCCCGTCAAGTTGCATTGTATTATGAGAACATAACACACAGATCATCGCATTCTTTGTTGGATTCAATCATATTTGCTTGATCCTACTTCTTGCCTTTGTTTGATCATGATAATCTGTGGACTTGTGGCCAATCTTGCCACAGTTGAAGCATTTTTCCTTGAGATTTTTCTTGGGTTGATAGCTTCCTTGTTCAGCTTTCTTCCCTTTCTTGGAATTGTTTTGGTCATCTTCTACAATATGTACTCCATTAATTGTAGAATTCCCCTTTGACCTTGTTTCGGTAGCTTTATTATCCTCTTCAATACGAAGTCGGACAATAAGATCTTCAACAGTGATCTCCTTGCGTTTATGCTTTAAGTAGTTTTTGAAGTCTTTCCACAAAGGTGGTAGCTTCTCAACTATCCCTGCTACTTAGAAAGTAGCATTCACAATTAAAACTACAAAACAGTTTATGTGAGTATTAAGAACATTTTTAATTTGTTTAACTAAGGTGTTTTTCAAAGATATACCTTCTGCTAGGAGATCATGTATGATGACTTGCAACTCCTGTACTTGAGAGACAACAGATTTGCTATCTATCATTTTGAAGTCTAGGAACCGTGCAATAAGGAATTTCTTAATTCCCGTATCCTCCGTCTTATATTTTCGTTCAAGTTCCCCTCACAGTTCCTTTGATGTCTTGGTTCTACTATAAAAATTGTAGAGGTCGTCTTGGAGACCACTCAGAATATAATTCCTGCAAAGGAACTCTGAATATTTCTAAGCTTCTACAATGACGAAGCTATCTTTGTCCGAGGTTTCCTCGGGTGCCTCAGGAGCGTCTTTTCTAGTGAACCGTTGCAGACATAAAGTGGTGAGGTAAAAGAACATCTTTTGCAACCACCGCTTGAAGTCAATGCCTAAAAATTTTTCGGGCTTCTCCGCCGGTGCCATTGTTGGCAAAGCATTTGTGCGACTTGATATGGCAATATTAGTTGCCCCCAAATACGTTGTCGCATCCATCATTTGAATTTCTTTAGTCATCTTTCCTGTCAACACAAGATAGAAAAATTTAGTATTTTCAGAATACTACTTATAAAGTTAAATAACTTTTCAACTTTTCTTCTTGTTTCTAATAAACGATGAAGTTCTTATAAATTCAAATCGTCAACCTAGTGAACTTTAACTTGTGATGAAGATTTTATGTCTTCTAATAACTAGTTAAATTCAACCAGAGTAAAAAGCTTAAAGCTTTAATCTCCTAAAACAAGTTATACAGATTCTGTAAAATTAATTTATTTCCTTAAGATTGTTATTTCGTTTGTACTTTGGGTACACAAAATCTGTATATTACTACACCAACTTCAACTTAAGTTCTAGTATAAACAAGAACACAATGAAGTATATCAAATACCCTCAACACAAGATCAAAATAACCTTTCCAAAAGGTGTATTTTATTTTGCAAAAATTAGGATGAAACAGAAAATAGCCAAGTCATCTGAATTCACGGATTATCCTTAAGGATATAATCCCCCTCACTGTACCCGAGGTTGTGGAATTTTTCCTCCGAGGATGAAATGGCTAACAGACCAACAGTAGCGGTACCTAAAATGGTTGGAATATCTTCGAACTCACATAATGTTTTGAGTGATCACACAAAATATTTTTGAGACAAGAAGAGAGTTTTTAATCTGAAAATTTTGTACTAAAGCTGTGGAAAAAACCAAGTTTATATAGCCACAACATGCCTCTCTGAAAAGTGGCAATGGTTCACTCCAAAGGTTACACCTTTGCTGTAAGTTCATGTCTGTTCATCAACGATTGCATCTTTTCCTAAACAGTCATCTCATTTCAGAAATTAGTGTATCACTTTATTAAAGGATTACATACTTATGAAGTATCATTTCGAATAATTGTAACCTTTTGTAGCCTCAGTTCAGAACAATGTATTATTTCTGAAGCACTAGTTCGAAAACAATGCATCAGTTCACTTAAAATAGTGCAACTGTTACTGCATGTATATATAAATGGAGGTACAAACCTTCAGAAATTTTTTTACTGTATTTTTCCTTGGCATTCTTCAGAATTCAAATAAAGTTTGTCAAAAAAGATATATCTCATCGATCAATCATTTGCCAAATCCAAATCCAAATCCGAAGGCGAGCTGAGCGAGTGACGACGACGACGGCGTGAGGCATCTATTATTTCTTGCCTCAATTTCCATGTGGAGTAAGTGTTCTTGATTATAAACACTTTTAAGTTCTCTTCTTCCACCAATGTGGGAGAAAGAGTAAGTTTTCTAATTTGGGAGTACACTTTCCATTTTAGTGTCTCCTTCCCCTCCACCATTTTATTCTCTATTTTTCCATTCACACTTCTTTCATATACTATGAACCCAAAAATCCCCCACATGAATGGGGAATGGCTATTTTTCATAAAATTTTTATGGACAAGTATGTGATCATCAAGCAAAGAATGATTGCATCTGGATAAGTGGGTTTCACTTTGAACTTTCCGTAGTGAACATGCATCGGATGCACTCGGTCAATCGGAAGATTTGATATATTTGAACCGTCGAGCTTTAATGTACACCAAGACAATGCATGTCACACAACCATCCTTTTAACGTTTATGATTCTCATGGTTTTGTTTTTTTCAGCCATGAACACGTCCCGGTTTCATGAGATCTTAGAGAATAGGCCTTTACTAACATTCTCTTTAAAGTGGCTTCCACGTCACCCTCGTATAGGTGATTTCTAAACGTTCAATCCTGTATATTAAACTATTTGGTCAAATCTGCCAAATTTAGACAATCATTAAAAGACTTTTCACCTGAAGTCTTATCCTTGTTTACTTAACGTTGTCTACATCATGAGAATGGGTTGGGTAATTGAAAATGTTGAACCTGTCAGACCCAATTTTGTTTGATCTTCTTGAACCGAGCTCTTGGGATCTCCAGTCTATTAGGTAGAGTTACCGCCATGCTGACTCGTCCTAGGCCTTAAACCCATTTCTCTAGATGTTCTTTCCACTTCTTCTCTAGATAGGCCTTTTGTAAGTGGATCTGACACATTATCCTTTGACTTTACATAATCAATATTGATAATTCTACCAAAGAGAAGTTCCTTAATGGTATAATGTCTCCGTCGTATGTGACGAGATTTACCGTTGTACATCATGCTCCCTGCCCTACCTATTTCCGCTTGACTATCACAGTGTATACATAATGGTGCCACTGGCTTGGGCCAATACAAAATATCTTCCAAGAAATTCCGGAGCCATTTTGCTTCTTCACCGACTTTATCTAATACGATAAATTCAGATTCCATTGTAGAGCGAGCGATACAAGTCTGTTTGGATGATTTCCAAGAAACTGCTCCTCCACCGATAGTAAATACATATCCACTTGTGGATCTTACTTCGTTCGATCCGGTGATCCAATTTGCATCACTATATCCTTCAAGTACCACATGATATTTATTATATTGCAAAGCATAGTTTTGAGTGTATTTAAGATACTCCAAATCTCTTTTCATTGCCATCCAATGAGTTTTGTTGGGATTACTCGTGTACCGACTCAATTTACTGATAGTGCATGCTATGTATGGTCGATTACAGTTCATTATATACATTAAACATCCCAATACTCTTGCGAACTCCAATTGCGAGTTACTTTCACCTTCATTCTTTCAAAGTGCAAAGCTCACATTCAATGGAGTCTTGGAAATACCGAATTACATATACTTAAACTTGTCAAGTACCTTTTCGATATAATGAGACTGTGACAATGCCAACCCTTGTGGATTTCGATGGATTCTTATACCTAAGATTACATCTGTAACTCCAAGGTCTTTCATATCAAACTTGCTCTCGAGAATTTGTTTTGTTGTATTTATGTCAGAAATGTCTCTACTGATGATCAACATATCATCCACATATCAACAAACAATGACTTGGTGATTTGGAGTGTCTTTAATAAATACACATTTATCACATTCATTTATCTTGAACCCGTTTGCCAACATGGTTTGGTCAAACTTTGCATGCCATTGTTTAGGTTCTTGCTTTAGTTTATACAACGACTTAAAAAGTCTACACACCTTATTTTCCTTTCCTGGAACCACATAACCCTTAGATTGTTCGATGTATATTTCTTCCTCTAATTTTCCATTTAGGAAAGCGGTTTTCACATCCATTTGATGGATTTGAAGATCATATACCGCCGCTAAGGAAATTAACATTCGAATCGATGTTATCCTTGTTACTGGAGAGTATGTATCATAGTAATCAAGGCCTTCTTTTTGTTTGAAGCCTTTTACTAAAAGTCTTGCCTTGTATTTGTCAATAGTGCCATTCGCTTTCATTTTTCTTTCGAATATCCATTTAGAACCTAAAGGTTTATTTCCGGGAGGAAGGTCAACCAATTCCCATGTATGGTTTCTTAAGATTGAAGCTATCTCACTATTGACTGCCTCTTTCCAAAAGGATGAGTCTGTCGATGACATCGCTTCTTTAAATATTTGAGGCTCATTTTCTAAGAGAAATATTACAAAATCCGATCCAAATGAAGTTGATGTTCTTTGACATGTACTACGTCTTGGATTTTTTTCATTAAGTAATTTCTCACTTGGTTCATCTCGAGGTCGTTTAGATCTTCTACTAGACTGTTCATGTCTAATTTTATACGGGTAAATATTTTCAAAGAATTTAGCATTGTCTGATTCAATTACCGTATTTTTATTAATATCTGGATGTTCAAATTTATGAACTAAAAATCGACATGCTTTACTACTTTTAGCATATCCTATGAACACATATTCCATCGTTTTAGGTCCTATCTTAACCCTTTTAGGTATAGGAACTTGAACCTTCGCTAGACACCCCCACACTTTGAAATATTTCAAGTTGGATTTCCTTTCTTTCCATTTTCCGTAAGGAATTGATTGTGTCTTACTATGGAGAACTCTGTTGAGTATACGATTGACCGTAAGAATAGCCTCCCCCCATAATTTTTGTGGTAAACTGGAACTTATAAGTAAGGCATTCATCATTTCCTTCAAAGTTTGGTTTTTTCTTTTTGCAATTCCATTAGATTGAGGTGAATATGGGGCCGTAGTTTGATGGATTATTCCATTAGCTACATATATTTGCGCAAAGGTAGATTCAAATTCTCCGCCCTTGTCACTTCTTATCATTTTGATCTTTTTGTCAAACTGATTTTCAAGTTAAATTTCTATTGCCTAAACCCATCTATTACTTCATCCTTACTATTTAGCAAGTAAACATAACAATATCTAGTGCAATCATCAATAAAAGTTATGAAATACTTTTTCCCACGTGATGGTGTTGACTTCATATAAAAAATATTAGTGTGTATTAAGTCTAAGGGATTAGAATTCCTTTCAACGGACTTATAAGGATACTTTGCATACTTCGATTCCACACACGTTTGACACTTTGATTTATTGCACTCAAAGTTTGGCAAAACTTCTAAGTTAATCAGTTTTTGTAATATTTTGTAATTAACATGACCTAAACATTCATGCCATAAATTATAAGACTCAAGCAAATAAGAAGAATTTGAACTTTTATTTATTTCAACAGTCATTACATTCATCTTATAAAGGCCTTCGATCAGATAGACTTTTCCAACATACATTTCTCCTTTGCTAATTACAATTTTTCCAGAAATGGTTACACATTTGAATCCGTTCTTATCTAGGAGTGAAACAAAAATTAAGTTCCTAAGTAACTCTGGAGCATATAAGACATTGTTCAGTGTCAAGACCTTGCCGGAAGTCATCATTAAGCAAATTTTTCCTGTTCTCTCCACCTTAGCAATAGAAGATTTAGCCATGTAGATCATTTCTTCTTCTTGATCCAGATCAAATGACGAAAACAACTCATTGTTGGCACATATATGGTGGGTGGCACCAGAATCCATCCACCATTCGCGAGGATTCCCCGTCAAGTTGCATTCTGAGAACATAGTACACAGATCATCACATTCTTTGTTGGATTCAATCATATTTGCTTGATACTTCTTCTTGCCTTTCTTAGGGGCACAATAATATGTGGACTTGTGGCCAATCTTTCCACAGTTGAAGCATTTTCCCTTGAACTTTTTCTTGGGTTGATAGCTTCCTTGTTCAACTTTCTTCATTTTCTTGGAATTGTTTTGGTCATCTTCTACAATATGTTCTCCATTAATTGTAAAATTCCCCTTTGACCTTGTTTTGGCAGCTTTATTATCGTCTTCAATATGAAGTCGGACAATAAGATCTTCAACAGTCATCTCCTTGCGTTTATGCTTTAAGTAGTTTTTGAAGTCTTTCCAAAAAGGTCGTAGCTTCTCAACTATTGCTTCTACTTGGAAAGTATCATTCACAATTAAACCTACAAAATAGTTTATGTAAGTATTAAGAACATTTTTAATTTGTTCAACTAAGGTATTTTTCAAAGATATACCTTCTGCTAGGAGATCATGCACGATGACTTGCAACTCCTGTACTTGAGAGACAACAGATTTGCTATCTATCATTTTGAAGTCCAAGAACTGTACAATAAGGAATTTCTTAATTCCCGCATCCTCCTTCTTATATTTTTATTCAAGTGCCCCCCACAGTTCCTTTGATGTCTTGGTTCCACTATAAACATTGAAGAGGTCGTCTTGGAGACCACTCAGAATATAATTCCTACAAAGAAAGTCCGAATGTTTTCAAGCTTCTACAATAACAAAGCGGTCTTTTTCCGAGGTTCCCTCGGGTACCTCAGGAGCGTCTTTGCTAGTGAACCGTTGCAGACATAAAGTGGTGAGGTAAAAGAACATCTTTTGCTTCCACCACTTCAAGTCAATGCCTAAAAATTTTCCGGGCTTCTCCTCCGGTGCCATTGTTGGCGGAGTATTTGTGCGACTTAATGTGGCAATATTAGTTGCCACCACAGACGTTGTTGCATCCATCATTTAACTTTCGTTAGTCGTATTTCCTGTCAACACAAGACAGAAAAATTTAGTATTTTCAGAATACTACTTATAAAGTTAAATAACTTTTCAACTTTTCTTCTTGATTCTAATAAACGATGAAGTTTTTATAACTTCAAATCGTCAATCGAGTGAACTTTAACTTGTGATGAAGATTTTATGTCTTCTAATCACTAGTTAAATTCAAGCAGAGTAGAAAGCTTAAAGCTTTAATCTCCAAAAACAAGTTATACAGATTCTGTAAAATTAATTTATTTCCTTAATATTGTTATTTCATTTGTACTTTGGGTACACAGAATCTGTATATTACAACACCAACTTCAACTTAAGTTCAAGTATAAACAAGAACACAATGAAGTATATCAAATACCCTCAACACAAGATCAAAATGACCTTTTCAAGAGGTGTATTTTATTTTACAAAAATTAAGATGAAACAGAAAATAGCCAAGTCATCCGAATTCACGGATTTTCCTTAAGGAAATAATCCCTCTCACTGTACCCGAGGTTGTGGAATTTTTCCTCCCAGGATAAAATAGCTAACAGACCAACAGTAGCGGTACTTCAAACGGTTGGAATATCTTCGAACTCACAGAACGTTTTGAGTGATCAGTCAGAATATTTTTGAGACAAGAAGAGAGTTTTTAATCTGAAAATTTTGTACTAAACCTGTGGAAGAAACTAGGTTTATATAGCCACAACATGCCTCTTCAGAAAAGAGGCAATGGTTCACTCCAAAGGTTACACCTTTGTTGTAAGTTCATGTCTGTTCATCAAAGATTGCATCTTTTCCTGAATAGTCATCTCATTTCATGAATCAGTGTGTCACCTCATTGAAGGATTACATCCTTCTGAAGCATCATTTCAAACCATTGCAACCTTATGTAGCCTCAGTTCAGAACAATGTATCATTTCTGAAGCACTAGTTCGAAAATAATGCATCAGTTCAATTGAAACAGTGCAACTGTTACTGCATGTATATATAAATGGAGGTCCGAAACTGCAAAAAATTTTATACTGTATTTTTCCTTGGAATTCTTTGGAATTTAAATAAAGTTTGTTCAAAAAGATAGATCTCATCGATCGATCATTTGCAGAATCCAAATTCGAAGTCAAAGCCGAAGCCGAGTCAAGCGAGCGACGACGACGATGACGTGAGGCATCTGTTATTTCTTGCCTCACTTGCAATGTGGATTAAGTGTTCTTGATTATAAAAACTTTCAAGTTCTCTTCTTCCACCAATGTTGGAGAAAGAGTAAAATTTCTAATTTGGGAGTACACTTTCTATTTTAGTATCTCCTTCTCCTCCACCATTTTATTCTCTATTTTCCATTCATACTTCTTTTATATACTATGAACCCAACAATCCCCCACATGAACGGGGAATGGCTATTTTTTATAAAAATTTTACGGACAAGTATGTGATCATCAAACAAAGACTGATTGCATCTGAATAAGTGGGTTTCCCTTTGAACTTTCCGTAGTGAACATGCATCGGATGCACTCAGTCAATCGGTAGATTTGATATCTTTGAACTGTCGAGCTTTAATGTACACCTAGACAATACATGTCACACAACCAGTCTTTTAACATTTATGGTTCTCATGGTTTTGTTCTTTTCATCCATGAACACGTTTCGGTTTCATGAGAGCTTAGAGAATAGGCCTTTACTAACATTCTCTTTGAAGCAGCTTCTACTTCACCCTCGCATAGGTGATTTCTAAACGTTCAATCCTGTAGATTAAACTATTTTTTCAAATCTGCCAAATTTAGATAATCATTAGAAGACTTTTCACCTGAAGTCTTATCATTGTTTACTAAATATTGTCTACATCATGAGAATGGGTTGGGTAATTGACAATGTTGAACCTGTCAGACACAACTTTGTTTGATCTCCTTGAACCTAGCTCTTGGGATCTCCAGTCTGCTAGGTAGAGTTACTGCCATGCTGACTCGTCCTAGGCCTTAAACCTATTCCCTCGGATGTTCTTTCCACTCCTTCTCTAGATAGGCCTTTTGTAAGTGGATCTGACACATTAATCTTTGACTTTACATAATCAATAGTGATAATTGTACAAGAGAGAAGTTCCCTAACGGTATTATGTCTTCGTCGTATGTGACGAGATTTACCATTGTACATCATGCTCCCTGCCCTACCTATTGCCTCTTGGCTATCACAGTGTATACATACTGGTGCCACTGGCTTGGGACAATACGAAATATCTTCCAAGAAATTCCAGAGCTATTCTTCTTCTTCACCGGCTTTATCTAATGCGATAAATTCAGATTCCATTGTAGATCGAGCGATACAAGTCTGTTTGGATGATTTCAAAGAAACTACTCCTCCACGGATAGTAAATAAATATCCACTTATGGATTTTACTTTGTTCGATCCAGTGATCCAATTTGCATCACTATATCCTTCAAGTACCGCAGGATATTTATTATAATGCAAAGCATAGTTTTGAGTGTATTTAAGATACCCCAAAACTCTTTTCATTGCTATCCAATGAGTTTTGTTGGGATTACTCGTATACCGACTCAATTTACTGATAGTGTATGCTATGTCTGGCCGTGTACAGTTCATTATATACATTAAACATCCCAATACTCTTGTGTACTCCAATTGCAAGTTACTTTCACCTTCATTCTTTCGAAGTGCAAAGCTCGCATCCAATGGAGTCTTGGAAATATCAAATTTCATATACTTGAACTTGTCAAGTACCTTTTCGATATAATGAGACCGTGACAATGCCAAACCTTGTGGAGTTCGATGGATTCTTATACCTAAGATTACATCTGTAACTCTAAGGTCTTTCATATCAAACTTGTCTCAAGCATTCGTTTTATTGTATTTATGTCAGAAATGTCTCTACTGATGATCAACATATCATCCACATATCAACAAACAATGACTTGGTGATTTGGAATGTCTTTAATATATACACATTTATCACATACATTTATCTTGAACCCGTTTGCCAACATGGTTTGGTCAAACTTCGCATGCCATTGTTTAGGTTCTTTCTTTAGTCCATACAATGACTTAATAAGTCTACACACCTTATTTTCCTTTTCTGGAACCACAAAACCCTTAGGTTGTTCCATGTCTATTTCTTCCTCCAATTCTCCATTTAGGAAAGCGGTTTTCACATCCATTTGATGGATTTGAAGATCATATACCGCCGCTAAGGCAATTAACATTCGAATCGATGTTATCCTTGTTACTGGCGAGTATGTATCAAAGTAATCAAGACCTTCTTTTTGTTTGAAGCCTTTTACTAAAAGTCTTGCCTTGTATTTGTCAATAGTGCCATTCGCTTTCATTTTTCTTTTGAAGATCCATTTAGAACCTAAAGGTTTATTTCATCTCAAAGATTGCATCTTTTCCTGATCAGTCATCTCATTTCATGAATCAGTGTGTCACTTCATTGAATGATTACATCCTTCTGAAGCATCATTTCGAACCATTGCAACCTTCTATAGCCTCAGTTCAGAACAATGTATCATTTCTGAAGCACTAGTTCGAAAACAATACATCAGTTCACTCGAAACAGTGCAACTGTTACTGCATGTATATATAAATGGAGGTCCGAAACTGCAGAAATTTTTTTACTATATTTTTCCTTGGCATTCTTCGGAATTCAAATAAAGTTTGTCCAAAAAGATAGATCTCATCGATCGATCATTTGCCGAAGCCGAGCCGAGTGAGCGATGATGACGGCGCGAGGCATGTATTATTTCTTGCCTCACTTGCCATGTGGAGTAAGTGTTCTTGATTTTAAACACTTTCGAGTTCTCTTCTTCCACCAATGTGGGAGAAAGAGTAAACTTTCTAATTTGGGAGTACACTTTCCATTTTAGTGTCTCCTTCCCCTCCACCATTTTATTCTCCATTTTTCCATTCACACTTCTTTCATATACTATGAACCCAACAAGTTCTTTCTAATAAGTTAGGGACACTCTTTTCAAATGTTAAAATTTCTCTAACACATTTCACATTTGAACCTAAGAAATTTGAGAGTAACGGATAGAAAAGAGTTGAATCAATCCAAATACGGGGTCAACAATTTAAATTACAAATATTCCAAACTTTTTTCCAACCAATCAACTTCCAAATTTTGCCATTTTGGCATCTATTTCGCTAAGTTCGTGAAGAAGATGGATTTAAAACTTAAAAGTGGTGTAGCAAATTTGGTAATAGTTTAGAGGGTATTTGGTACTTATCTCTTGTCAAAACATATGAAAGAGAACATGGAAGTAACTAAGTAGTAGGAGAGAGCACAAAATGGTTTAAATTCTTTAACAATTTAACTATGGCTTTTGTATTTGTCCTCTGCATTTTTTTAATAATCGTGATATTTGACTCAGTTTACGCACACCTCAACTATATATCACAATTACAAAGTAATGTTTTCCCTCCTCATATCATTCACCTTGTTCCTTTGGTTGATCAATCCAAGTTTACTCATTTCGATACAAAGCTCACAAAGGATCAACTCAATAGTATAGGAGAACATGAAAACTATGTTTAAACATTTACACAATTCTATTTTCAATAGAAACAAACACTATCATTTGTAGGACTTATCTACCCACGTACAATAATGAACTTTAATAACAAATTTAAAAAAGAAATAAGAATAAAAGAAAAATCTAACAATAATTAAGGAAGAATAGGGTTCTTAGAAACAGTTAAAACCCTTCGATCAAATTTTATCCATAATATGTCCTAGTTTAGAAGTTAAGCATCCTTTTTCATTAACTTCGCGATCATCATGAATAAAACTACCATTCTTTCAATTGACGTCTAACCATTTTCTTCTCACCAGGGTCTGAAATTGATCTTTTTAATTAATCAGAAAAAGTAGAGCTAAAAAAGTTTCTCATAAATTTAGATATTGAATCGACGACGAAAATTGTACCAATTTTTCTTGCAAATCCCAACAAATTTCCATGTTTTTTTCTCAAAGCTAATTGCCTCTTGTGATCTCCACTTCATCTTCTTCTCTTTATTTCCTTTATCTCAAGACTCTCAATGTTTGTCTTTGCAAATTAAAAAAATATTTGCTTCCAATAAGTCTGTTAATAGTAGAATTACAATATGTTAAAATGTAGAATTTCAGTCTGTTAATATAATTAGTCTCGTTGTTAAATATAGTAAGTCAGTTTTTTCGCTTAGTTTATTTCTCACCGTTAGTATATTTAGCGTAGGATTATTTTAATTGGACACAACTTTTTAAAATTTCTAATGGATTGCATTGGCTTGTGTTCAAAAACCAAAATTAAGGGTTGGTAATCATTTACTATTTGCTGCCATTTCTTTTTTATGTTGCGATTGTCCATCAATATTGCATTTTCTCTCTTTCACACACAAACTCCACTTTTATTTGATTGTTGCATCTTTTTAAAGATCTGGATCATTTCTATTTTTTCAAATTTTTATTTGAATGAGAAATACATATCGGTTAAAAATTATACTTTTTTCATCTTAAAATAATTGACAGATTTAAGTTTTGCACAATTTAAAAAAAATAAATTAATTGGGAGTGTGATTTGACTAATATATCTCTTATTAATTCTTTAATTTTATTTTACTTGGCCTCTTAGTTCTAGAATAATTAATGTTGAATATAACGTTGGAAATGAATAACAACTTTCTCTAGATCTTTTAAATCGACAACTATTTTGAGATAAGTCTTTTTAGTAAACATGCCAACTATTTTGAGATGAAAGAAGCAGAATGAGATTTAATTACTCAAAGCAAGGTCCTAACCATAGTTAGAATAACAAATATTCCTTTATTTATTTTTAAATTTTTTTATTATCTCACTATTTAGCTAAAACATTATCTCATTCATAATATATTACATGAAAAAAATCAAATATACCGTTGTATTATTGAAAATTGTTTAAATATACTCCTTTTATTTTATTGTAGTTTCGATCTAAAACTACCCCAATTTGTACTTTGTCATAAATTTTCTTTTAATTTTGATGGTGAAAAACGTGGCAAGCTCGTAACAGATGACTCACCTTCATTTTAAATTTTATTTATTTATTTGCTTAGCCATTTCTCCTTTCTTTTTTTATATGTGATTGTCCATCTATTTATCTTTTTTTTTCTCTCTCGCACACACACAACTCTATTTTTATTTGTTTGGTTATATTTTATAGAGAAAAGATATTTTTGTCCCCTTGAACTTATCCTCCCAACTCAATTTAATAGTTAAACTTAATTTTCGTTTATTTATCTCCCTTAATAATTTTCAAGTGAATTAAATTCACCCTTATGACTGACGTGACAAAAAAAAAAAAGGCGAGTAAATTTTTTTTTTAAAAAGGGCCCACTTTATTTTTATTATATATATATATATATATATATAATTAAAAGAAAATCAAGAAAGGGCATGTCTTCTTTATCAGAAGACATTTTCATCTTCTTCATCACTCCCCTTCCCCACTCCACCCCCAATACTTTATTTCTTCATCTTTTTTATACCCCACCCCGTTTCTTCATAATCTCCTTCCTATCAAGTCTTAATTGATCCAAAATTTTATTTTTCGATAATAAAAAAGGCTTCAAGATTGACGAACAAGTTTGGTTCTTGGCCAAGAATTTCATGTCATGCAAATACCATCTATGCCATCTCTGAATTTGGGACTGTTTATGCCATTTCTGTATATATTTTTGAGTAAAAGATTGAAAATTTGGGAGTTTTGGGATTTTGGGTTTTGGTTAATGTAAAAGAATTTGAATTTGAGATTTTGTGTATTGATGTGTTTTTGTGACCATGTACTTGTATTTAGTTCATTGTTGAATTTGTTCAAGTTAAGTCAAGTTAATTTTTCATTTGAGGAAGAAAAAAAAACTCATTAAAAAGGTTGCAACAATGGTGAAAGAAAAAAAAAGGGGTGCTTTTATATGAAGAAGAAGAAGGAGGAGGAGGAGGAGGAGGAGGAGGGGACGGGGGCTGCTGTCTACTGAAGAAGAAGAAGGACTTGGGGTGGGGTGGGGTCTATTTTATTTATATAAAATATATATTTTTATAAAAAATATACTCTTTTAAATATATATATATTTTAAAAAATATATATTTTATATATATATAAAAATAGTATATATATATATATATATTTTTTTTTTTTTTTTTAAAACATATATAAAAAGTAAGTGTGTGGAATTATTTGTTTTACAAAAAATTATAATTTCTTACGTGGCAATAACATGTGACTGATGTGGCACCGATTTGGCAATGACGTAGCGCGTGTGTAGTGCACTCTCCTTGTGAGAGTGGAATTCTGTTTTTGAGGTTGAAATTAATTCACTCGAAAGTTGTTAAGGGGGTAAATAAACGAAAGTTAAGTTTAAGTGCTAAAGTGAGTTGGGAGGACAAGTTCAGAGAGAAATAATGTCTTTTCTCTATTTTAAAGCCGATCCATTTCACAATTCATTTGCAAACTGAACCAAAAATTAACAAAAGATTGAGAGGGGTTGGAGATAATCAAATAACGACCTGGAATGCTTCATGAATTATGATGAATTTATTCAAAATCTTATATATTGAACAGTATTTTGATTTGTTTTTTTTCTTTATTTTTTATTACTCTGTTCATAATAGCAATTTTTAAAATTTTGACACATTCATTAAGAAAACTTTTAATAATATTAAAAAAATTATTTGACTAGATTACCCAAATCCACTTATAGGAAAATGTAGAGAAATAATGAAAAAAAAATTAGAAATTTATTCCGACAACTTATTAAACATGTATAACATGGAAAAAGAAATACGTTTTTGGTTTTAAAATTAGCTTATTTTTAATCAAATTTAAAAGGCCGGAAATATCACTTATTGTTGAATAGAGGGAACAGTACATAGGGAGACATGAGTACATGATCGGAAACAAAATAAAAAGTGATGCTATCGATGAGTTTATACCCTTATATATCAGGGTATGTATATTGATGTATAATTCAGATAGAATGACATATTTAACTCTTGAATTACAAAGATTAGTGAATAAAAATGTATGCAAGTCACTTTTGAACTACAAAAAGAAAGGTATTTTTCATTATTGTATATGCAAAAAATAAGATAAAAAATGACAAGATGTGGGCTTTCTTTAATTTCCGTTATAATAGTTAAGTTTAGTATCCATATTGTCAATTAATGAAGGAACAACCGTTTCTAGAGAGAGAAGCTCCGCCTTCTCTCTAACCTTTTCCTTCCCTGACCCCCCCTATCTCCACCCATCCACTTCCACCTCCCGACCCTCCCGATAGTATGGTTCTTGACAATTCCCCTGCGGAAGAGAATCCATCCCCTGCTCATAAGGAGAATAAATGTTTTGCCCACATCCTTACAACCCCTGTCCAGGCTGCATCCACCAGAACTAAAAATACTCTCTCGCATCTCCCAACCTACTCAAATACCCCCATCCCATCCCTTGACGCGCCCTCCATGGAGGATTAAGTGTCCAATGCCTTACCCACTGCCTTATTGCATGATTTCCAGACGATTACTCTATCTACTGAAGATAAGGCCAAAATCTATAAGCCTTGGTGTATTCCTTAATCATTAAGCTACCCGAAAAAAATTTAGCTCATGATTATTTAAAATGGAAATTAATTAGCTTATGGAAACCTGATGACGTCCAAGCAACACCTCTTTTTAGATGCTGGTACGGTCGCTACCAAGATATACTAACCCAACTAAGGCTGGGGTCGAATCCCAAAAGAATACGTGGAATTGCAGTTATCAACAGTTATAGTCTATGGGCAGTACTGAAAGTAAATTGGGGGGATTTGATTGTAGTAATCTCGAGCAAGTAATAATATTAACTTTGGTTGTAATCAGTTGTAGGTGAACACTAGTACTGCGTTCCCCCAGGATTTTCAACTCCGTAGGTTTATTATGCTATGTTGAACCATCCCAATACCTTGCATACAAAACCGATAAGATATGTACCTTCTACAGTCTTTTGGACGAGTAGAAGGATTTTACCCTTTACCTTTTGAGTCTCAAGATGTCGCATTACTAACCCTTATCTTGATCCCATTTAACTATTACCTTTTGAGTATCTAGTTATTAGATGAAAGCTAACCATCTTACTAAGATATTACCTAGTAGCATAGATCGATGGTGAAACCTCAAATTATTATTGTCATTATCTTTTCCTAGTCACTAGTCCTCTTTGGGAGTAAGGAACAATATCTAGGTGAGATCCTAACGTTTGCAATCGCTAAGACAACTATTAGACTAAAGAAAATGCAATGCATGCCATGGGTATTGGTTTCATTCAACAATCACACTTCCCCTACTTCGTCAATCAACCAGGGTTTGCACAACCCTAGTTATGGGTTTATAGCCGCTCATGCTTATGAAGAAATCAACGACATTCCTAATTAAAAGCTTAGATAAAATCATAATGATAAGATGAATAAAAACCCAAAATCGTAACTTGATTAATTAGCTGAAGTTAATACAAGGGAATCCTAAGATCAAAGATGGGTCTTGAAATCAAAATATATTTTTGAGTATCAAAGGTGTGTAACTCCTACTAAAAAGTACATAAAGGGTATTTATAGTACATGAGAAAACCCTAAAAATAAAATCTAAATGAAATAAGAAAAAACAGGATTGGTGGCCACATGTGGTCTGCACCTGCGGTTTGGTCACAGGCACAGGTTGTACCTGTAGTCTGGCTTCGGGAGCAGGTACAGACCGCAGGTACCGAATGGGAAAAATTCTACAATTCATCTCTCGAGATTTTGGACTTCTAGCATCTACTTTGTCTACCTGCGGTCTGTGGGTTAACTTAGTAAGTGTCGGGAGTCAGTTTTTTAGCTCTTCTTCGATTCTCGAACATGTTTTGATCACTATCAAGCCAGAAAACATCCCCATCATCCATAATGCTCCAAAAAGTAGACAAAAATACTTTTTTCATCCTTTTACGAACTTAGCATCTAAAACATAATTTCCAGCAAAACATATCCAAAAAAATTATATATAACAAAAAGGCCTCAGAAACTTGCATATTTTCCTTGTTTTAAGTGTCGAAAGTGCTATATTTCTATAGTACATCAACACCCTCAACTTAGAATATTTGCATGTCCACAGGCAACAAAAACACAACATAACAAAAACGACACTTAACTAGGAGAATCTAACCTATTCAAGGCAGTTAGTCAACACTTAAACTCAAAACACAACATCCTTCCCTAATCTCAATTTTCAAAGCCAAGTGTGTATGAACATGAAGCGCAACAGTGTGACACAATGGTATCAAGGTATGGCAATTACATTAGCAACAGAAAACTACATATATATACAAACCACACTACCCGAACAAGCAAATAGTTGGCAATATGACTCAAGTACCCTTACAACAAAGATGTTCCATTCACTCATATGAAATTATGCATGTCAATGCAGGGACGGTCAAGATACACTCACACTCGATAAAGAAATTCCAATCAATGCATGTCAAATACCATAGACTTGCCCTTATTTTCTTTATCTTAGCATTCAGATAGTCAAGTTAGGATCACTGCAGGACTTTTCTCGACTTGTAATGTAGGCTTGGGTGATGGTATGATAAATATGAACATTTAAAGTGACTAAGAATCCTTGGCACTACACTAACTTTGGGGCCTCACTTACTAACAGTTTTTATTTCCATTCCACCCTTATTTCTTCCTTTTAATCTTTTATGCACATTCAGGTTGGGTGTGGTCTTTTAGTCTTTCTTTTTCGCTTTTTCATAATTTTTCTTTTTTTTTCTTTTTTTCCTCTTTCTACCACACCCAGATGATACAAGCACAATGAGCATCAAGAGCACAAGGTATTGTCTAAGTGTTAAGGCTTCGGAATCGATAAGCAATTAAAGACTTTTTGAAGTATTTTGAAGCCTTGGTCAAGAGAAGGAAGGAGGGGGAACTTATGCACTCAATAGGCGCCTCAAGTGAAGGTTAATGAAGATATTTTGCACTCCAAGGAAACACTCAAGAGGCGCCCAATTCCCTTAGCTCATTAAGGGTAGTTTTGTCATTTGGCATGTAATAGTATAAATAGACCATTTTGCTTCTCTTTTCATTAGACTTTGATGAAATTATTGAGAGATACTCTTTAGTTGTAGTTTTCTTTCCCTCTTAGAGAGAGAATCTGAAATTAGGGTTTACACTAAGTGATGGATTTCACTTGTGTTGACAAATTGGCAAGAAAGGTTGGTGCTTGGGGAAGGTGACTTCCTTTGTGTCTACCTAAGAGAGTGGTTTGAACTTTCATTTGTGAGGTGTTATTGGAGATTTGATACATCTCCTTTTGTTAATCATCTAGTGGAAGTAAGGGCCACTCTACTATTTTTACATTTATGCAATCTTTCTTCTTCATCTCCTTTCTAAGTGTTGTTTTCTCTTTGTGTGCTTGCTGATTTTTGCATATCTAGTGTCAATTTCGTATTTTAGCCTTTCTTTAGGCTATCATTTGGTATCAAAGACTTGTTTAGGGTTCTTCCTACAACCCTAAGTCTTGGATCTAAGAAAATCTCAACAAAAAAGAGTGTAGAAAATTGAAAATCTCACAAAAAAATTGTAAACCCGTTTTTGTGTTTAGGAAGATTTTTAAATCTTAGATCTACATGTTTTTATGTTTTTTTTTTGGTTTCAAGTGCTAGATTCTTGTTCCCTAGCACCTAGGGAGTCTATATCTACATTTGGAACAAGATTTGGTTGTTTTTGAGCTAGATCCACCATTGTTGTGCTTTGTTTGAAGCTTTTTAAGGTGGGATCTTATGGTGCATATCATTTTGTGGCGTGTTTGTGGCTGATTTTGTGTTATTTGAGCTTGCCTTGACCCAAGGAACCTAGATCCAAAAGAAAAATTAAAGTTAGAGTTCATTTGCCTTGTGGTCAAACTTTGGTCAACTCTTGAATATTCATATTGTTCTTCACCATCTTCATAGCTTGTTGAAGAAGAATATTCAAAAGGGGTGTTAGATCCACAAAAAGAAATAAAGAGAGTGAAAAGTTGTTTGTACAAAAGAATATTCCAAGAATATTCAAGTCATCCAAAAGAAGAAGAGACAAAGGGAATGTTCAAAGTACAATTGAAAGTACAAGTGGGGGGACCCTTGATTTCAAATCCATTTGAACTTACAAAAAAAGGCTCCAATCCTCCATTTTTCACCAAATTTCGTTCAAACACTCTCTTTAATAGATACTTGGTCAAAACTACAAGAATTTGGAAGTTTAAAAAATTTGAAAAAGTGACGCCTAATCACAAGCTGCCATATCATCACTTTTGTGAACAACCAAATTGAGTTCTAAATTAGATTTCCTAGTTTCTAATTATTGTTTCTAGTTTTAATTTTGTTGTTATTTCACTAATTAGCAAACCAGTAAGTACCTACTAGTTTGGTAATTATATTAGAGTTCGATTATTTCGTGTCTTCAATTTTTGTGTACTTTTCTCATTTTTAATTCGTAGTAATTTGTTGGTTCACATCCGTGCATCATTTTATTTGAGTCATATAAAAAAAAATTAATTCCGGATCAAAGCATATTCACCACTCATTCACTTGCCAAGTATTGTCAAGTTTTCAACACTTGTGAGACCAAGTGTGAGGTAAGATCCGAGTGTGAGTGTGGTGAGGCCTTTTTGAACTAACTTGTTTGCTCATTTTGCAGGTTGTTTTTCTTGATGTTTTTTGTAATTTTTAGGTACATTTTCTATGGAATCCTAAGTTAATACTTCCCAACCATTGGGAAATGATGCTATTGGAGCCTTGATGGCTCGAATTGATGCCTTGGGTCGAGACTTTGCTCAAAGAATGGAAGATAGTCATGATGCTTTGAGAAGAAATATGAAGAGTGATATGGATGTAATGAGGGGTGAAATGATTAGAATTAAAGTGAGTATTGATAGACTATGTCCACCAAAATCTCCACAAAATTCAAACCCCCAAGTTCCAAACTCACTTGACCAAAGGCTACCTTCACAATTCCAAACACCTCAAGTCCAAAGATCCTATACTTTACAAAATCTAATAACTCCTCTCCACGAGTTAGAAACCAAAGAGAGTGAGTCCAAGCCTCAAGATGGAGAGAAAATGAATGGTGAGGTACAAGAAGAATGTGAAGAAAGAAGGGAAAAGGAAGGGGAAACCATGGGTAGTGAAGTTGGAAAAGGAAAAAAATGCTTGATTGTGGATCTTGTCCACAAAGGACCCTTGTTATTCACTAACCCAAATGCTAGCATTTTACCTAGTATTTTCTCTTCTCATATGCAGGTTCAAAACCCTAGAAGTCCCGAGGAGAAGCCCAAGAAAGTTCCCTTCAAGCCCTTGGCCGAAAGTCCCAATTTTGGGATATGTGATGAAAAAGTTAGTCCAAAGAGAAACCTTGACATGATACCTCGTAATGTGGAGAATGGAGGCTACCATAATGCAAACCCAAGTGAAGAACACACTTCCCATGGTCTACAAGGTAACAAAGCTATCTTCTACACCTCCTTGAACTTAAAATGTCGTGATGTGGCTAGTAGTGGCCAAAGTGGTGTAGTTTCAGATTTTCTTAGTAAAGAACTGTGTGAATCTTTCTTTTGTGATACTGTTGGTTTTGTTGGGTTGCATAAGGACCAAACTCTTGTTGTGAGTATGCAAGCACTAGTTGATACTTTAGATGACAAAATCAATTCTTTTTGTAAGAATGATTTGTGTCCATCTAGTGTTAGCACTTATAACTTGAATAAGGTTCCATTACTAAGGGACAAGAGTATTCACACACTAGTGGGCTGCCCTAGTACAAACCAAGGTAACTTGGGTACATTCCACACTCCCTTGAGTTTAAAAAGTTGTGATGTGATTTTGGGTACATCTAGTGTAGAAGTACATGTTTCCTTCTTTGATAATGATTTGGGTAAGTGTGATACCCTACTAAATGGAATGAGTAGCCTCAGTTTATTCCCTTGGCCACTTCACCCATTTGATCCCGGTGTACTAGTGGGGTGGGTAAGGGATTGTTTTGGCTTGAGCTTATTGTCTCTTGATGTTTACCTTAGCCCTATACTTTATTATGCATATACTAAATGTTACATGGACAAAATAAGGGATTTCTGGTTGTATTTTAAAAGTGTACCCCCTCGGCATGATGTCTTCACACTTGATTCCTTCCTATACTACCTCTTTGCCTATGATGATAACCATGTTAATTTTGAATTGGTATTATGTAGAGGTAGTAAGTTTGGTGGATGGTTTCCTTTATTTAATGATGATGATTGTGAGTTTGGTAGCCTAGTGAAAGGAGTGGGTCATGTCGGATTAACCCCTTGTCTTCTACTCCCATTTGACCCCGGAATACTCTTGAGATATGAAGGTTGTTATAGTTGCTGGTCATGCTCACTTATTTTTGATATTGATGCTATTCATGTCTTTGGTATACTTTATGATAAGCTTTTTATGTCAAAAACCAAGGATAGGTGGATGTATGTCAAGTGTGAGCAACCATGGGTTGATGATATAAGTGTGGTACTAATACTAACCCTCCTACCAAGAGGATTTTGTGATTGTTTTGCTCTCTCTTTGGTTTTTGCAAGATATGAATTTAAGGACAAATTCCTTCAAGATGGAGAGGATGATACAAGCACAATAAGCATCAAGAGCACAAGGTATTGTCTAAGGGTTAAGGCTTCGGAATCGGCAAGCAATTAAAGACTTTTCGGAGTATTTTGAAGCCTTGGTCAAAAGAAGGAAGGAGGGGAACTTATGAACTCAATAGATGCCTCAAGTGAAGGTTAATGAAGACATTTTGCACTCCAAGGAAACACTCAAGAGGCGCCCAATTCCCTTAGCTCATTAACGGTAGTTTTGTCATTTGGCATGTAATAGTATAAATAGACCATTTTTCTTCTCTTTTCATTAGACTTTGATGAAATTATTGAGAGATACTCTTTAGTTGTAGTTTTCTTCCTCTCTTAGAGAGAGAATATGAAATTAGGGTTTACACTAAGTGATGGATTTCACTTGTGTTGACAAATTGGCAAGAAAGGTTGGTGCTTGGGGAAGGTGACTCCCTTTGTATCTACCTAAGAGAGTGGTTTGAACTTTCATTTGTGAGGTGTGATTGGAGATTTGATACATCTCATTTTGTTAATCATCTAGTGGAAGTAAGGGTCACTCTACTATCTTTACATTTATGCAATCTTTCTTCTTCATCTCCTTTCTAAGTGTTGTTTTCTCTTTGTGTGTTTGCTGATTTTTGCATATCTAGTGTCATTTTCATGTTTTAGCCTTTCTTTAGGCTATCACCCAGCCCTACTAACTTTTTATCTTATTTAACCCTTCTTCATACCCATTTTACACTACACACTCCTATGATAGCCACCCCAACTTAGACATTTTTCCAGTGTTAAGGTGCACAATGTCAAAGGAGGACCTATGCCAAAACAGGTAAATTCCACATCCCTGTTTCTAGGACAATATGGATTCCTAAAATTCCCCCAAAACCCTTCTTTCGAAGATGTCCTTGAATTTTATAGATCTTGGAGCTTTCACTATCAAACCCATGTGGGTATTTGGGTCTTTCACCCATCAAATCCTAACAAAAATAGCATAGCAATGATAAAACCCATAAATATTAACTACCAAATAAATGCTAACAATAACAACCCACACACACTTAAACCCCTATTCACATATAACCACAAGAGGGAGATTTAGCTACACATAAGATAAATAAGTATAGATATATCCATAATCTCCATTGAAATAACTAGTTGAAGATCTAAGCGAATATTACTTCAAACTTGGCTCTCCCACAATAACAATAATGGAAGTGAGCAAATCTTCCAATTAGAAAATCTCCAATGTATTCTACACCCAAAATTTATAGATATTTTATTCTCCAAAAATGGAGGCTATGAAGTCTAGAGCTAAAACCAAAAAAATTGGGGAAGATGGAATATGTAATACCCCGTACTTCTACCTAGCTTAAAATCATCCCAAAAATATTAAAGACTTGATTTAGAAGATGAATCCACTTTTATACATGTGTAACTTTCAATATTTTCACTTTTTGTTGTGTGGAAAATTGAATAAGCTTTCCATCGATACCAAATTCACCCAAATCCGACACCCGGGCGAAGAGTTAGAGTCATTTTAGTAAGACAGTGTGCCACCTGAGCCATCAATGCATCGCGGAGCATGCCAAAATCGAAATCGTCAAAATCTAATGAGCCTCCGTGATTATGACGCATCACGCCAAGGCTCAATTTCAGAGTTGTCAATTTCCAGTGTACCAACGCTATTCCACCACATCGCAATGCACTTTCAGTTCACAAATAGTATAGCGACGCGATTCCACCACGTCGCGCCGTCAGCCTAATTCCTAGTTGGCAATTTCCAGTGACACGGTGCGATAGCGTCACGTCGCGCCAGCCTGCCAAATCCAGAAATTTTGATGAAAAATAAATATTTTGTCGAGGGATAAATTGGTCTTTTCCTAAGGTTTTAACACGTCCAGGTGCGGGATTCAATCTCTAAAAATATTTTAAATTATTATTTACTCACTTTTTCCCCAAATCAAGAACATTCTTTCCTAAGAAACAAAACCCTAGCTTTTAAGAAATCAAAGCCAATTCCAAGAATCTCTCCAAGAACTTCAAGAAACTTACAATCAAGGTATGTCAAGTGTTGATTCACGGGTCCCTTTCACCCATGAAGCTCAAGAATCTCTTTTCAAAATCCAAAGATTGTGTATTTATGAATATTCATGATTTAGTTGAATTGAGATTCATGTTCATGTTGTTGTTGGATTTTGATTCATGTTTTAAATTCCTTGTTCCAATGATTGATCCTAGTATGTGATATTTTGTATAATAATCATGATAAACCCTTCAAATTGTTAATTTATTTATGCAACCATGATAATTAGATGCCTTGATGATGGTATAACCAAAGCATGCTCCCCATGTGTTTGATTAAATGCCTAGGTGAAGGAAAAAGTGCCATTATAGTATGTTAATATGAAATCCCCATTCATGTACAAGTTAATGCATGCCAAGTGTTTGATGAAATGTCTTAGTCAATGAATTATATATATATATATATATATATAGCCATTATTGTACTTTCGAACATATGTCATGATTTACTATTATACTATCGAGTCCTGGGGTATTTATACCCGATAATTTAGCTGTGTACCTAGAGCTAGTGTCAGTATCATAATAATCTTAGTCATGCCATGATCAGTAGAATTCAGTCAGTTACATGACTCAGGAAAACTCAGTAATCTTATGAATTCAGTCAGTTAACAACATTCAGTAATGTTTCGTCAGTCCACGGAACTCAGTGAACTTAGTTTAGTTTATCTCTGTATAATCAGTTCAGTGTCTATTCAGTTAGGAGTAGGATTTAGCACCGTGTGAACCCAAGGATGAGGGCATACACTGACAGTATAGGGTGTGACCTCTTAGAAGCAATCCTTGCATTCCAGAACTATGTAGCTAGTATGGGTTGAGACATCAATATTGACAGTTGAGGGTTGATGAGGTGAATTAAAACTACCAGATGAGGGTTCCACCATTCTCCTTTGGGGAAACTACCAGATAAGGGTCACTCACTGCTTGTATTTACCAGTGGCGAGGTATTGGCACCCTTCCAATTGGGGTTACAGATTGGACCCCAACTCAGCTATAATAGCTTATTAGGGGCATGTCGGTTAGATGACTCCTTCCCACAGTCTCAGTCTCAGTCTTAGAAATAGAACTCAGATAGTTCTATAGATTTCAAGTCTGTCAGATACAGTCACTTAGCTCAGTACGAAACTCAGCTAGTTCCATCAACACCAATACTATCAGCAACAGTCACCCAGTATCAGATATATCAATTTTAGTAATCCTAGTTATCAGTATGTTCAGTATTCAGAATCCCCATGTTTCAGTTGCAGTTATGTTTTCATGTATGTATCCTTACGTAATCATGTTGATGTTTATGTTATCAGTCAGTTATAGTTTATTCATATGAACCCAATGTATTCATCCTACCTCACTTGTGTACCAGTACATTCTCACGTACTGACGCATACTTTTTTTATGCTATGTTGTTTTATACCATAGGTTCGGACTCTCAGGTTTCCGATCGCACTTAGCAGCTCAGGTTTCAGTCAACAACAGTAGATTAGCAGTGAGTCCTCATCATTCGAGGATGATTTATCATTTCAGTATTTCAATACTTAATTTACTTCAGCAGTTGGAGTTAGTTTAGGACATGTCCCATCAACTCCTTATTCAGACAATTTAGAGGCTTTCAGACTAGATATTAAGACTTTAGTATTTTCAGTTATTTCAGTTGTTTTGGTATTGTTATACCACATTCAGTATTATTATTATTCTTCAGTTTTAAACTTTATGGCCTTTCAGCCTTTTATTCTGTATTTATACAGTATATTATGTAGTACTCAATTACAGATATCAGTCATGGATTATCTTGTGGTCCTTCGGGGTGATGAGCACCGTGTGACATTTTGATTTCTAGATTCAGGGCGTTACAAACTTGGTATTAGAGCCTAAGGTTCAATAGAGTCTTAGGAAGTCTGAAAGCCGTATCTAGTAGAGTCTTATGCATGGGTGTGTTGCGCGCCACATTTATGTACAGGAGGCTATAAGATGTTTTAGGAACAGTTTTCCTTCTTTTAATATTTATGTCATGCCAGTGAGCATGAGCTCAAATTCTACTCTCAGTCTAATTCGTTTATCTCTTTTCATTTATAGAACATGCCTCCCAAAAGAAGAAACGAGAATCAGTCAACCTCTCAGCCCATCCAAGCAGATCCCTTGGACGAGCACGTCTCTCATGCAGAGTTCAGAGCTGTATTCACTACTCTTGCTAATTCAGTTGCTGCTCAGAATGAACGGACAACTAATTTTCCAGCTAACCCAGTGGCCAATACTACTGCAGCTAGGATTCGGGACTTCACCCGTATAAATCATTCATTCTTTTTTGGGTCTAAGACAGATATACATCTTTGAATTACTCCATCAGCGCAAAACCTAAACACATATGGCTTATCCCAAAAGAATTTCCTCACCTCATTCATAAATCTCCGTCGCTGTTAGAAGGACAAATCTTTTGGAATGAGATTACTTGCCAAGTAGTTGAAAAAATCAGCAAACCAGGAAATCAAATCATGAGATGCCGCTAACACACGCTCATCTGTAAAATCATCATCTATCTTAAGATTATCCCCTAGTTTCTGGATGGTTTTTTCTTCAAGTATGGATAAGTGGTCCGCAACTTGATTCTCTTTACCTTTTTGGTCCACATTAAAATCATACTCTTGCATCAGGAATACCCAATGAATAAATTATGGTTTGGCATCTTTATTCGGCATCAAGTACCTCAAAGCTGCATGGTCAGTGTGAACTATCACCTTGGTCCCAATCAAATAAGACCGAAACTTCTCAAAAGCAAAAAACACCGCAAGTAGCTCTATTCTGTATAATTTTTTTGTGCAGTGTTTAAAGCTTTGCTAGCATAATAGATAAGATGCAAGATCTTCTCTCTTATTTGGCATTGGAAAACACCCAAGGCTACTCCGCTCGCATCACACATAACCTTAAAAGGTGCAGACCGATCAGGTGACACAATAATGGGTGCTGAAATCAACTGATCCTTCAGTCATTTGAAAGTCTGGAGAAATTCATCATCAAACACAAATTTTACCTCCTTCTCTAAAAGTTTGCACAGGGGAGTTGAAATTTTAGAGAAGTACTTAATGAATCTTCTACAGAATCCTACATGATCCAAAAAGCTCCGTATGCCTCTAACTAATACAGGCAGTGTCAATTTCTTAATTACCTCAATCTTCACTTTGTCCACCTCAATACCATGTTTGGAGATTTTGCGCCCTAGCATGACACCTTCTCTCACCATGAAGTATTATTTTTCCCAGTTTAGCACCACATTGTACTCTTTACATCTCTACAGTGCATTGGCTAGATGGGCCAAACAATCATTGAAAGAATCTCCTACCACTGAAAAGTCATCCATGAATACCTTGGTTGTATCTTCCACTATATAAGATAATATGAACACCATACATCTCTGAAAAGTGGCAGGTTCATTACAAAGTCCAAATGACATCCTCTTGAATACAAAGGTCCCATATGAGCAAGTAAAGGTAGTCTTTTGTTGGTCTTTCAGAGAAATCATGATTTGATTGTAACCCTAATACCCATCAAGAAAATAGTACCAACCCCTGTTTGTGAGTCTATCCAACATCCGATCCATGAATGACATTCGGAAGTGGTCCTTTTGTGACCACTTATTCAACTTTCTGTAATCCATGCACACTCTCCATCCGGTCACTTGCCTCATTGGTACTAACTCATTCTTTTCATTTGGAACCACTGTGATTCCACCTTTATTTGGCACATATTAAACCGGTCTAACCCACTTGCTGTATGCAATAGGAAAAACCACCCTAACATCTAACCACTTGATTATCTTTTTTTACCACTTCTTATATAGGACGGTTTAGTCATCTCTGATACTCAATACCGGGGATGTTGTCTGGATCAAGATGTATCTTATGTGTGCATATAACTGGCGGGATCCCCACAATGTCTGTAATGGTCCACGCAATAGATTTTTTGAACTTTCATAAGACCGATATCAAAGCCTCTACCCGTGCTCCTGCCAAATCTTCCATAATGATTACTGGTAAGGTATTATTGGCCCCCAAGAATGCATACCACAAGTGAGGAAAGAGGGCCTTCAATTATAATACCTGTGGTTCGTCAATCGATGATCTTGGAAGAGGTGTGGTTCTGTTCTTCAAGTCAAGATCCAGCTTCTTAGGGGAATAATTGTAAGAGCCTATACAATGTAAAGCACTAGCCATCTCATCGTAGTCAGCTATCCCATCACTCTTAAAGTTCATAATCATCATAGTTAATGCTTCCACTCCTAATATCTCCTCAATAGGCACATCAACTATGATCATGTCATCATCTACTACATCTATAACTACCACAAATCTCATGTCATCCGGCTGCTGCATTGTTATGCATATATTTAACACAATTTATTGCTCATTTCATTTGAAAGAGATCTCTTCCAAATACATATCAATCAATATTTAGCCAGTAGATAAAAAAGGTCTACCCCGTATGATCAGAAAATGGGAATCCACTTCATAGTCTAAAATCATGAAATCTGCCCGGCTATGTAAATTGTGCTACTCTTATTTCCACTTCATGCATAACAAACACTGGCTCTTTTATAGATGAATCAACCATCACAAGCCTTGCAAATGTAGGATTGAGTTCTCCTAACCCTAACACTTTGTATATCACCAGTGGCATGCCATTTATTCCTGCTCCTAAATCACATAGAGCCTGATTAACATCATAAAGCCTAATAGAACATGAAATAGTCACTGCACCTGGGTCCCCTTTATTTTCTTCCCATGTTGCCTGAAAGTCTGAGCTAAATTGTTGCACTATGTTTTGGAGTTTTTCTCCAATCTAGGAATCATCGCAATCACTATTGAAATCATCATCACTATAGGTCATCTTCTCAAACTCTGCCTCAGGTGGCTCATCAACATTAATAGTCTCCTTCTCTGGATCATCAGTAGTAGGCAAATAGTGCTCATCAGGTGAGGAGTCATCCCTAGTATCAATGCAATGAACAAGTGTCGGAGGGTGTTTCACATTGTCATCAGGCAATGCTTCTGACTGCCTCTCAGTCAAAGTGATAGATATTTGTGCATACTACTGCTCCAACTGCTTAATAGCAATCGCGTGTGATTCAATCTTTTGGGCTAATCCTAAAATTTTAGTTTTAAGCTCTATAAGGTAAGCCTCGTAGCTCTCTTGACCCTTCATCAACATGGTCAATATGTTTTCTATTTTAGACTCCTCCTCGCGTCTGCCAGGTGGACTATACTTATTTCTATCATCACAATAGTTCCAACCTTGATTCCCTTGCCCCTGGGCTCAAAAACCTGCCAACTGATGATCCATATACTTTACCTTCTCAGATATCCCAAAGTCATGCACTTTAGAAGAATTTATGGTTGCATATTATTTAACCAACTCACCAATTTCCATCTGTAATAGTAAAATATCCTAATCTACAACATCCTCAGTTACTCCGTATTCACCAAAAGCTCCAATGGCATAAATGTCAGAACCTCTATCAACCTCCCGAGTTTACCAACCTTGGTTATTTAATGAGATCTAATCCATAATACTCACAACTATCTCCCATTACAATCTCATAAAGGCTTCTCCAGAAATAGTGTCTGCCATTGATCTGGAACTGGTTGTCTGGGCTCTATAGAATATCTCTGACAAGCTTGTGCCTGATATCCGGTGGTTGGGGACCATGATAAGCCTCTTCTTAAACTAGAACCATGCCTCATACATAGACTCTGACTGCAGCTACCTGAAATTATAAATCTCATCCTTGAGCTGCAATACCCTGGAGGGAGGAAAGAACCTATTCAAGAATTGTCTGCGTAGCTCATTCCATGTAGTAATAGACCATCTTGGTAGTTACCCAAGACATAATGATGCTTCAACAGTAAGTGAAAAAGGAAACAACCTTAGTTTTAGTGCCTTCTGATCTTCCCCTGATAGGGTATATGAAGTGTAGATTCCAGTAAAGTTTGCTAGATACATGTTTTCATCATCTGTAGGCAACCCCAAAAATACACCCTTCAAGTATAAGAGCTGGATCATAGCACTAGATATATTGAACTAAAGGAGGTAAATGACACAACTTGAACTGGGGCCTTGTCGTAATGGGCAGTCTCAATTCCAACCCGAATAGGAGACCACCCCCGATACCTAACCCAACCAACCAAAATATACCTTGAGTCGGATGAACTCCAAACATATAACAAGATATCATATCTACAATATGGTAGGGGTGTGCATCGGTCGGTTCAGTTCGGTTTTATATATTATCGGTTAGGTTTATCGATTTTCAATTTTTAAATATGCTAAACCAATAAGATATTTTTTTATCAATTTTTGGTTTATCAGTTTTTAGTCCTTAACGGTTCGGTTTTCGGTTTAACCAATAAAAAAATACTCATAAAATAGAAATAGTAGTAACAAACATGAAAAAAAATCGAATCTTAGTTGCAACAAAAAATCCTACATTATGTGTTTTAATTTACAAGAATCTTCAAGTTTGAACTAAATATTGTTAGGAGAAATTAAGAGATTGTATAATTGAAATAATAGGTTTGTTAATTGGTAGAAATGAAAGAGAAATTAAGAGAAATATATAATAAGTCATATATATATATATATACATACATTCTTATTGGGTTATCGGTATACCCAATAACCCAATAAGAAAAAATCAAACCAAACCAATAACCCAATAATTTTTTTTTATAAAACCATTTACAAACCGTTAACCCAATAACATTTTTATCGGTCCGGTTTATTGGTCGGTTTGGTTTTTGCACACCCCTACCATGTGGTGACTTTGGGATAAGCCTATATCTGAGGCCAACTCAACCAAGTCAATCCCTTCAATAGCCAACCAATCCAACCCAAACCCAAACCATAAACCAAAACCAAGACAATAATCCAATGTATATATTTTTATATAAAGTAACCAATCCATACCATACCCAAGTCTACAATTGTCCATACACAATCTCTAAACCAAACCGAAAAGTACCTAGTCGGGACATGCCCCCAACATAGCCATAAACCAAGTCTATGAATGACAAGAGTACATAAAGTAATCCATGACATAAAATAGATGCCTTCCAAACTATAGAAGCTCACCACTTCAATCCAATAGCTGATCTCGAATTCAATCACTAAGCAGGTGAAGTAGAATGGCTGGTTCCTGCATTGCGTGGGGATATAGCCACTCGAAGATGGGTTAGCAGGTGAATGCTAGCATGTACTCAGGATAAGGATAAAATAATTCCATCCAGTAAAGCCAACTAAACCAACCATAAGCATACAAACCATACACACACACACACACATATATATATATATAACCATGCCGAGAAAGGAAACCGGTTTAGCATGCATTTAAAACCATTAACCTAGGTATGTGTAGCTTAACTGTCCTTAACCATCCACGAGCTATATGGGTCCAGTGTAAACCCCTAAACAGGTCCTGATGCGTGTAGCCACACCAATCGAAGATACTATAAGAGTAAGGGATTCCCAAGTACCATTCACCCTCCATGATACATATGTACAGTGTACTTTAAGGATTCCCATGTACCTTGTAGTATTTTATAAGGTCGCCATGAACTACTCTTCATGTCAGCAAACATGAGTTTCAGTGTTCATTCATTGGACTCCCACCTTCACGGTTAGCTATCATACCCCACCTTTATTGCCCAACTAAAACCATTTCCAAACAACGAATCCATTATTCCATTTATTATTAACCAAGGCTATTAATAGTGGTATCGTCATACCGACTATAACTTGCAAGTATTTTCCTTAGCCAAACCTTTTAAGGTAAAGGGATTCCTGTGTACCTATTTACCAAGTTAACTTGGGGGATTCCCATGTACCCCATAAATATTCATTACCATATTAGCTTGGGGGATTCCTTTGTACCCCACAAGGATTTCATTATTATGAAGACTTGGGGGATTACATTGTACCCCACAAAGACGTTTAATTAAGACATAAACATTATCCAAACCAATTCATTATTTCATTCACATGGGGGATTACTATGTACCTCGCAAGATTTTCGTTTAGACCAACCATAACAACTAAAACCTGATTATTTAACCATTCCAAACCTTTAACACCCTTTTAAACCATTTTTGAATGTTCCAAATATTTAAAGAATTTATACCATTCAAACCATTTAAACCATGCAAAACCATCCAAATCTATTTAGAGTTCCATTACCAGACCATACCATGTATAAGTTCCATTAAAAATCCAATAATTGAGTAAAAATATTCTTTCAGGGATTTTATCAAACATATTGAGGGTATACCTTTACCAAGACCAAAACCAAAGCATAAACCATTATAATTAAGATTTCCCATGAGACCTTTGTTAAACCATAACCAACAATTACCCACATGCACAAACCATTACCAAAAACATATAAAAATATAGTTTAAACCAATACTAAACAACATGCATCAAGACCCTTAACATTGTTTCAAAACCATAATTTATGATTTTACAAATCAATATTTAAATCATGTTAAATTATGCCTTTAGTTGGAACTAATAATGATGTAAGAAGTACATGCCTTATACGAGAAGATCCATAGAAAGTACTTGACCCCTCTTAGCCTCTAGATGAACACTTGAGAAACCCTAGCCTCGAATATTTAAGAGAGTATTTAAAGAGTGCTTTGAGAGTGTTTCTACCTTTCCAAGTGAGTTATGGGAGGAAACCAAAGGTTATATAATGCGGGGACATATTTGAAATTCAAGAGGGGGTGAATTAAAATTTCATATGAGTCGACTCGCTTGCAGATCAGTACACTTAACAAGATAGATTAGATTTAAAATAATTAAATAGATAAGTAATCAAACATAAAGTAAGGACACCGAGAATTATCCTGGTTCGGAACACCAATATTGTGCCAACTTCCTATCCCCTTGGGTTTCAAAGTTTCCTTAGATCTTTCAATATTGACTTCAAGTACAATGATGGGAAACAAGTTTCGAAGAATTATTTTGCTCTTCGGATCTTATGAAACAACTTCAATTTATATCACAAAGTTGAATCGATCCTATTCTTCGTATAATAACTGTTAGCTAAAGATTACAAAGCCTTATGAGACTAAGATTGAGACACTTTGAGTTTTTCTTCTTGAAGTTGCGCAACCCGTGTCCATCTTTAGTTTTCCTCTTTTATAGTCTTCGGCTACTACTCTTCATAAGGAAACCCAATAGATTTCTTCTCAATCAAGGATTTGAATTGATTCCTTGATTGAGGAATGTAGCCATATGATATGTCCATATCAAATATGTCCATATACGGCTATTACTCACGTCCATATCAGATATGTACATGATCTATTATTCATTTTTAGTCTCGTAGAGATTGATGCCTTTAAAAATGTGTTTATGACCTTTTTCCTTTTTTACTTGATCATGATTAATCTGATTTTTCATGACTTTTGGGACTGAGATTCTCCTTGTATTTGTTCTCGTTGTGATTGATTTAGTTGGATGACGTGGATCATGACTTGATGTCCTTTCATTCTTGTTGTCCTTCCATTCCTGATGTCCTTCCATTCCTGCAGCTCGTGATTGATTTACTTGGATGCTGTGGATCGTGACTTGATGTCCTTCCATTCCTGATGTCCTTTTATTCCTAGTGCCGGCTTCCTTTATCTTTCCAGTATTAGCAGTCTTTAATATCCTTCAAAGATACACTTGTTAGTTTGTCATTATTAAAATGTAGACTTAGGAGGCTAACAATCTCCCCTTTTTGATAATGAAAAATAAGAGTATACATCAGTTGACTTCGTTGTTTGTCATCTTACTCCCCTTGACTTGTACAAGTATTAGTTGACTTGCTTTGCTCTCTCTGACTGGTAGGTGACTCTAATGTTCCTGCTTTCTCTCCCTTTAATATAATAAAAAAGAAATAACACACAGGAAACATATAGACAAAGGAATCCACACATAGAGATATGACAAGGAGAAAAAAATAAAATCATTTTACAACCTATATGGACAAGAAGTATGTGAGTGATTTATGTATGCTGTGACAAAATCGTTTATAGGATTTTTTATTTACCAAAAATTGCGGCAAAAAAATAATAGAAAAAAACTGTTCAAAATAAGGCTTAAAAATTATTAATGCTAAGAATACCAAGCCTTTTTTCTAAGAGAACAAAAACTTTCTTCTAGCAGTTTTTTTTAAAAAATATCTGCTAGTTGATTTTCAGAGTCAATAAATTTTAGAGTAAAATCACCATTCTCTACATTATCTCGAATAAAATGATTCTTAATATCAATATGTTTATCCCTCGAATGATGCACAATATACTTAGATAAGCTAATAGGTCTGGTGTCATCACACATAATAGGAACAAATTCAAAAGATAAGTCAAAGTCAAGAAGATGATGCATAATCCATAAGATTTGAGTACCACAACTTCTAACAGCTATGTATTCAACTTCAGTGGTTGAAAGAGAAATAGAAGTTTGCTTCTTGATATGCCATAAGATAAGGAAATCACAAAGAATTTGACATGTTCCACTAGTGCCCTTTCTATCATTTTTATCTCCTGCAAAATTAGCATCTGAATAATCAATTAAATAAAAATATGATGACCAGGGATACCATAGTCCAAAGTCTTGAGTTCCTATTATATATCGGATGACTCGTTTGGCAGTAGTAAGATGAGACTCCTTGGGAGTCGATTGGAATTTTGCATATTTACACACACTAAACATAATGTCTAGTCAACTTGTAGTCAAGTAGAGTAGAGATCTGATCATGCCCCGGTACAACTTTTCACCAATGTCTTTTCCAGTAAAGTTTAAATCAATGCTTGTGGATGGGATCATTGGTGTTCCATAGGCCTTTCTTTTTTCCATACCAAACTTCTTGATGAGTTTTATCGTGTTCTTGGCTTGACTGATGAAAGTATCTTTGGGGAACTTATTTGATTTGTAATCCAATAAAGAAAGTGAACTCACCCATAAGACTCATTTCGAATTCTCCTTTCATAAAATTAGCAAAATTCTCGTACATAGAGATGTTAGAACTACTAAAAATAATATCATCAACATAAATTTGCACAATGAGAAGATTTGAATCAAGCTATTGTATGAACAGAGTTGTATCAAATTTACCCCTTTGAAAATTGTTATTTAGTAAAAAAGTACTCAATCTCTCATACCAAGCTTTTGGAGCTTCTTTGAGGCTGTAGAGTACTTTTGATAATTTGAAAACATGATTTGGATATGATGGATCTTCAAATCCAAGGTTTTTTTTTACAAAAATTCCTCATGAATGAAGCCATTTAAGAAAGCACTTCTTACGTTCATTTGATATAACTTAAAATATTTGAACGCAACAAAAGCTAATTAAAATTGTATTGACGCTAACCTTACAACGGGGGAAAAGGTCTCGTCATAATAAATACCTTAATGTAGAGAGTATCCTTGAGCTACAAGTCTGGCTTTATTTCTGATAACTTTACCTTCTTCATTTAATTTATTTTTGTAGGCCCATCTGGTTCCAATTGTTGGGTAGTTTCTTGGTCTTTCAACTAGAGTCCAAACTTGATTTCGTTCAAACTGGTCGAGTTCTTCCTTCATAGCTTTAACCCATGATTCATCTTTGAGGGCTGCTTGTTTCCTTAACGATGGTCTTTTTTGCACTCTATCTTCTGGATTTCAAATGATGAGTTTATTTGGATGACTAGCATCGTGCTTCCATTCTTTTGGAATACTTAGCTTTACCGTTTCTGCTTTAAGAGTCGACTCTTGTGAGGGTGTAGTTGACTTATCTTGTGATGGATCATAGATCGTGTTGTTACTTTCCTCAGATCATAGATTACCCACCTGTTCTTTATCAGTACTAAAAATCATAGAGAAGTGATTAAATTCATCAAATACAATATGTATAGATTCCTCAACACACAAAGTTCTTTTATTAAAGGCCTTGTAGGCACGACTGGTGGGAGAGTACCCAAGAAAAATACCTTCGTCACTTTGAGGATCAATTTTTTCCAATCTATTCGTACCATTGTTGTGAATAAAACATTTGTATCTAAAAGGATGGAAATAACTGATGTTGGTCTTCTTTCTCTCCAGAGTTCATAAGGTGTTTTCTTTAGGATAGGTTAGATTAGGCACCTATTGATGATGTGACATGCGGTTCTTACTGCTTCTACCCAGAAATGATTTAGAAGATTATGTTCTAACAACTTTATCCTGGCAATAAGGGGCAACAGACCAGAATCGATATCGCTAGACCGATTTAACCAGAACCGGTATAGGTACCGAAACAGCCTTACCAGAGTTTTGTGCCAGAACCGGTACTACCGAAATTAGAATACCAGATTTTTTAGCTGGTCCGCACCGGTCCGTTGGTTACCGGTGTGGAATCGAGTCGGACCGGACCGACACCAGATCTATACCAAAAAAGATGACCTGTGCTTCACATTTTTTTAATCTAAATTATATTATATAATTAACTTATATTATATAACTTATATTTTATTAATATAATATATTAATATAACATTTTTTGTTAACTTTTTTTTTAAAAATAAGTTTAGTTTAATTTTAATATATCTTTAAAATTTTAAGAACTTTAACTTAAAAATATATCTTTAACTTTAAGTTGATATAACATTTTTAATAAGTTTAATAAATTAAAATTATATTTATATAATTTTAAGTTATAAAGTTAAAAATTTTCCTAACTTTATAAAGTTAAAAGTATTAAACTTTTTTTCCCATAATTTCAAAGTTACAAATATAAACTTTGTAATTTCAGCTAAGATAATTGCATCAAATTAAAGACAAATTTTAAAATAAAATTAAGGCGTATAACCTTTATATTTATTCAAATTTCGTACATTGTACATTTATTACAAATATTAAAAGAAAATATAATCTACGCAGCCACCTTCTAGGAAAGGTTCTATTTGAATTAGATCTCTACTCAAGAATCTTATTAATATCTATAATGTCCAAAATATTCTAGGCCTAGCTTATATATTTATTCGGCGGATAAATTTTCTAAAATTGGTATTTTTCCTTACTCCTCCATTGCTTCAATTCCATCATCACTATTTTCCTCAAATATTTCATCCATTTCAACTTCAATTTGGGGCGGTAATTTTGGGAGCCCAAAATTTCTTTATTCAGCATTGATCCAATCTCTAAGTAATACCAAAATCTCGATACTATCCTTTGCTAACGAATATCGATGATCTCCAATCATAAATTTTCATGTGCTAAAATCTTTCTTCGAAGCAACTGAAGAAGCTTGAGTTGATAGCACATCTCGAACCACCCTTGAAAGTTTTGGAAATTGTCTGGTATGGGTCTTCAACCATGCTAAAAGTTGTTGTTGTACAGTTGCATCTCTAATACTTTTCCGATCCTAAGAAATATATGAATCAAAATCATTACTGCTACAACATTGAAAACCAAGTTCTTCACCTATCTCATCATCTAAATCATCATATCTACGTCTAGAAGTAGGAGGTTTGACTGGCGCAATATTTTGTTTCATAAGTTGATTCAATATATATAAACTCCTAGATTTAGCTACTATGTTAGCACAACAAGATTCAATTGATGGCTTTTCACGAGGTCCAATTTCTAAGTTATTGTATAATTTTTGGACCAACATCATTACGCCATGTTTTTTGTAAATGGGTTGAGTAAAGTAGCTGTCAAATAAATTTTTGGAATAGGAAAACAATATTTTTTAAATTTATCAATCATAGCTTCAATTTCCTCTTTGTAAGGGTAAATCTTTTTATATTCAACAAGTACTTTATAAATAGAAGTAATAGTTACTAAAATAGAAGAAATAGTTGGAGTATATTGAGCAGATACTGTGTTCGTAACTTGATAAAAAGTTTTCAAAAATTTACAAAGTTCTTCTACTTCAGTCCAATCATCTTCACCTAACCTTAAATCAACATTCGAATCATGAGCATTATAAACTAATTGTGTAGGTTCATGATATATAAGAGCAACTTCAAGCATTTGATACAAAGAATTTCATCTAGTAGGAACTTCTTTTGGAACTTTTTTATATGGAACTTCACATTTTCCATATTGATATTTAAAATTATCCATTATAGACTTTTAAAAAAAATATATAACTACAAGCAATTCGAACTTTACAACAACCATTTCCAAATAACTCAACATCATCGTGTACTATTAAATTTAAAATATGTGCAGTACATCTAACATGAAAATGATCTTCATCCATAGGACATAGTCTAGTTTTTAAATTTTCAACAGCTTTTAAATTATTAGAAGCATTATCTAATGTGCATGTCATTGGTTTATCAACGAATCTAAAATATTTCAAGTTATCCGCTATTGTACCAGCTATAAAGGTACCAATTTTAGCCTCGTTAATTATAAGCAATAATTCTTTTTTGCATGTTCCAATGGTGATCAATCCAATGAGCAATGACATTAAAATAATCATTAGCCAGAACACTACGACCTATATCGGAAGTAATAGATATTCTACCATCAAATTTACTAAATAAGCAGCGAAGATAATGATAATGTTCAGGTTGAAATTTAAAAATATCATTATTTATTGTATTTCATGAAAAACCTTTAAAAGAGGGATTATATACTCGTTGAATATAATTAATAAAATCGGGATGCGAAGGAAAGCTAAAAGACAAACCCATAACAACAACCATTTTTCCTAGTTCTTCTTTATCTACATCTTTACTGTATGTCGATAATGAACTTGGGTCAGCTGGGTTAAACATGTCTAAACGCGTTTGAACCATATTACCTCCTACAGATTCTTGCGTCAATAGTGTACCACCTTTTTTTTGCCTTAGCCTTATTTTCTAGACGAACAAATTCTTTATTACATCTCCTCAAATGCGTAGTTAGAAACCCTGTCCGTCATTCTTTCCCCCAGTCAAATATTTCATAAATCTCTGGCATTTATTGCAAGTAGCAGTATCTTTCACCTGATCATGCTCAATAAATTTCCAAACTAAAGACCTTTTAGGACGTTCGGTACCTTTAGCCCTAGTAAATTTCGGTAAAGGAGGAAGCTCTTCATCGTCTTTCGATAAATCCGTAACCAGACTAGTAAGGGTAGGGGTATCACCTAACTCTTGTTATTCTATATCTTCTTCTTCTGGTATGTCTTCCTCAAAATTATTATAACATATACTTAGGGTCTCATGGTCTAATTTTATATCGGTTACCAACATCGAAACCATTAGACTGTGATAAAGAAGTTTCACTAAATCTAGGCAGTAATGAACAAGTAGCAGCACTATTTCTTTTATTTCTATGAAAAACCTTACCAAAGATTATTTTTTTACCACTACTATTTTTATGTGCATCCACAATTAAATTTAAATAAAATTAAAATATTAAAACAAGCAATATAAATATTATAAATAAAAAAATTAATGTAAGTAAACAAACATAGAGTACTAAAAAATAAAAATATAGATATTAAAGTAAATAAAAAGAGATTAAAGTTGGAACGAATATACCAAATTATACCGAACGTCTGCGTAAAAGAAGACATTTACCAAATGTCAGAATTAAAAAATGATAATTGAAGCTTGTAAAATCTTCAATTTCAACTAATAAAATAACTTAAGAGAGAGTATGAGAATATTAAGAGAGAGTATGAGAAATTGAGAATATTTTTGAGAAAAAAGAATAGATATCAAAGGGTATTTATAGTGAAAATTTTAAAGGGGTAGTGAGATAATTGGGGGGGGGGGAGGGGGGAGGAATAGCCGTTGTTGCCCCCCAATGGCTAAAATTACAAAATAGCTATTTCCAGCCTTAAACATAACTCAAACAATTAAAAAAAATCAAACGGTGAAAACACTGTTCGATCGGTGCCGGACTGAAACCGATCATCCGGCGCCAAACCAGAATCAGTCAACTAACACCGGAACCAGTCAATCGGAACTGGAATTATAAAAAATTTATTCAGCGATGCACCAATACCGGGTTCCAGACCATTGGGTACCGGTATACCGGTTGCTACCGGTACCGTTGCATTACCGGTACCAGAGCATTACCAGAATTGGACCAAAATAGAAAAAATTTGATCCGTTGCCAGCCTTACGTGGCTATTTCATAAAGATACCGATTCTTCCACTCCACTACACCATTTTGCTGAGGGGACCGACGTGAAGAGAAGTTCTGAGAGTATCTGTTATGAGTGCAGTACTCCTCAAACGCCTTATTTTCAAATTCTCCTCCGTGATCACTATGAACTTAAGTGATGAGGTGTACGATTTATCTCTGTACATTTCTACAAAAAATCTCCAAATTTGTGAAAACTTCATGTTTATGAGCAAGGAACATTACCCAAGTAAAACGTTAATAATCATCAATTATGAAAAAAATATGTCTCTTTCCATCGATGCTTGCGATTTTGGTGGGGCCAAACAGATCCATGTGGATTGTTTAAAAAGGTTTGGCTGTGGAAACAATATCTTTTAACTTTGAATGATGTCCGGGTTTGCTTACCCAATTGGCAAGTTAAGGTAGTAAAATTGAGACTATTTAAAATGTAAATGTTGTCAATGCATTCACCGATGAGAAAGATGTCTCTTTTATCATGTTTGATTGAGAAATTTGTGGCTTTGAAGAGTACTTCAAATCCGACATCACAAAGCTGACTGATGTTGAATAGATTGTGTTTTAGGCCATCTACTTGGTATACTTTTGTGAATTTGCATGATGAGCTGAGTTTTGTTGGGCTAACTCCGATGACGTTGCCTCTATCATTGTCACCAAACCTTATTGATCCTCCATTTATTTTCTTTAGAGAAGAAAAAATTTCTTTTCTTTCGATCATGTATCTGGAACATCTGCTATTAATTACCCACATTCCTTTCTTATAGACTTTGAGGACCTGTTCCTACAACACAAGAAGATCAATTTTGTTTAGGTACCCAAGTGGTCTTGGATCCTTGCGGGTTAGATGTGCTTCCTTTGGGCCTCCAAACCCACACACTTTTAGGATTATGACTGTAGCTGTATGATTTGTTCCCTTTCTATCCACATATAAAATAGACAGGTCCTCGAGAAGAAAAGGAGATCTTAGCTGATTTAAACGATTCTGATGAGGAACTTGATTTGTTTTGAAAAGAGTTGTATCTCACAAAACTGTGACTAGGATTTTTCTTAATACTATTTAGCTTTATTTTTACATTACCAAGCTCCTCATGAAGCAAGTTAATTTCAATTTGATATCCTTTGATTTATATTTGATGACTTCTCTATTCCTCCTCAAGTTTTTATTTAAATCGGGATTTGCCACTTTTCTTCTCTTGAGAAAGTTTGTTATATTCATATATAACCTTTTGAAGTTCGTCAATTATCAAATCTAAGTTAGATTTAAGAATATTATAGTTGTGACAATTATGTATTCTTGCCTCGCTAGATTCACCTGTTGCCATGAAACACATATTGGCGGCTTCTACTTCTTCTTTGGTTTTATCTTCATCACTCTAGGCTCTAAAGTTTTTTTTTTTTTTTGGACGATCTTCTCCTTAAATCAAGACAGTTTTGTTTAAACTGACCAGGACTTCCACAGTAATAACAACGATCATCATTTCTGGTGGAATCATCATTCTTGGCTCCTTGGGATCTTTGATGTCTCTGTCTCATGATTTACCTTACTCCACGATTTATGAGAGATATTCCTTCACTATTAGCATCTTCCAAAATATCCACTTCTTCGGTTGGAGTAGTGTTGAAGGCTACTGGTTTCTTATTTTCCTCCTTATGGTACCTGTTAATATAATTTTTCTCATATACAATAAGGTTACCTCATAGTTCATCATATGTCATATTGTGAAGATCTCCGTCTTTCAGAATAGCAGCCTTGGTTTCCCAAATCTTTGGGAGACTTCATACCAACTTCTAGACTTAGAGGCTAAGTGGATAGCTATCCTAAGTGATTTTAGTTCGCATGCGATCTTACTGAATGTGGTAAACATTGTTTTAGTGTACTCATTCTCTTCTATTTTGAAAAACTTGTATTCATTGACCAGGGCAACAATTTTTGACTTCTTGACTTTGGTGGTTCCTTCATAGGTTACCTCCAATTTGTCCCACATCTCTGTTGCAGTCTCGCAGGTCGATATCTTATCGTATTCTTCTCTACTTACTGCACAAAGAAGTAAACTTATAGCACGTGCATTAGTTTGAATTAGATCTTGTTATTCTTTGGTGACCTTGATGCATTCAAGGTCTTCTATGTCAGAACTGTTAGATTCTTTGTCTTTGTCCTTTGACTTCTCTTTAAGTCCTGGAATCGTCTTTGGATCCTTCTTGATGACAACCCATGTCTGGAAGTCATTTGATTGGACAAAGATTTTAAACCTATTTTTCCAATAAGAGTAATGTAGTCCATTAAAGTATGGTGGTCTTATGTAGGAGTGGCCATCCTGGAGAAGAGCAACGGGGATTTGATAATTTTCCATTTGATCTTTACTCACTTGTGGTTAAGAAACACTATTGGTAAGACCTACTCTGATACCAATTGAAAATTTCTTGTGAGTCGACTACTAACCCTTCACAGTCGACTCGCCTACAGATCAGTACACTTTACAAGAGAGATTAGATTTAAAATAATTAAGCAAATAAGTAATCAAACATAAAGTAAAGACTCCGAGATTTATCCTGGTTCAGACACCAATGTGGTACCTACTTCCAGTCCTCTTGGGTTTCAACGTTTCCTTAGATCGTTCAATATTGGCTTCGAGTACAATGATGGGAAACAAGTTTCGAAGACTTATTTTTCTCTTCGGATCATGTGACACAACTTCAATTTATATCATAAAGCTGACTCAATCCTATTCTTTGTATAACAATTGTAAGCTAAAGATTACAAAGCCTTATGAGACTAAGATTGAGACACTTTGAGTTTTTGTTCTTGAAGTTGGCACAACCCATGTCCATTTTCAGTCTCCCTCTTTTATAGTCTTTGGCTGCTACTCTTCATAACGAAGCCCAAGAGATTTCTTCTCAATCAAGGATTTGAATTGATTCTTTGATTGAGGAATATAGCTATATGATATGTCCTTATCAGATATGTCCATATCAGATATGTCCATATATGGTTGTTACTCACGTCCATATTAGATATGTACGTGATCTATTATTCATTTTTAGTCTCTTAGAGATTGATGCCTTTAAAAATGTGTTTGTGACCTTTTTCTTCTTTTGCTTGATCGTGATTGATCTGATTTTTCATGACTTTTGGGGCTAAGATTCTCCTTCCATTTGTTCTCATAGTGATTAATTTACTTGGATGCCGTGGATCGTGACTTGATGTCCTTCCATTCCTGGAGCTTGTGATTGATTTTCTTGGATGTCATGGATCGTGACTTGATGTCCTTCTATTCCCTATGCCCTTCCTTTCTTGGAGCCAGCTTCCTTTATCCTTCTAATATTAGCAGTCTTCAATATCCTGAATAGATACACTTGTTAGTTTGTCATTATTAAAACGTAGACTTAGGAGGCGAACAGTTTTGGGGTGGGAAATGTCCAAAAGGTCCCTAACTTAAAAGTTGAAAATACATCCTTAGGAGGGTACAACCCAACCATGCAAACCATATCCTAGGGTACAAGTGTTACCCTAACTCGTACCCTGGACCTCACCAAGACCGTCCAAACTGGTCCCAATATGACTACACCACACCAACTCGTACCTTAGGGTACGATTTGTACCCCAAACCATACCTACATCCATACCTTGGACAATTTCAACTAGGCAACTTAATAAGCATCCTACGACTTGATATTGTACCTTTCATATCCCACCATACGACTCGCAAGGTGGTGAGTCATATCTTGGACTGTAACCAAGCCACCCCCTACTTCCCAACATAAAAGTGACCCATCAAGGCATCCCCCTAACTCATATCCAAGGGTACGAATGGTACCCTTGAGTCGTACCAAGTCCCGAAAGTTCAAAACCTAAGAATTTTTGCAAGGGTCCAAATCTCGGGGTGTTATAGCCTCCCCCACTCGGATAATTCGCCCTTGAATGACGGGTAAGGGTAACAACAAGCATGCGATGATGTATTAAAACATATCAAACTTCCCTTTCAACCAAATTAGAAAACAAGGACACACAACAAGATAAGAAGATCATCACATACCCCAAGCACAATTTACATCCCAACACCTCCATCCCGGCCTCTAACTAAGTTAGAAAACAAAGATACAAGAGGAACCATTCCTTAACCTTAACCAAGTTAGAAAACAAAGATGTGTCAAAGATCATGTACCCCTCGCACGAATTTCTAGAATGAAGAACCAACGTGGACCCCTTGGAATCCATGTCCCCTTCTGCATCCCAAATGGCTTTCTCGGACTTTTGGTCCTTTCGTTTGCAACCGGCGAACTTACCGGTACAAGATCCTCACCGGGACCTCCTTAAGGAACAAAGAATCTAAGATACCAATACCAACCAACGAAGGACCATCCACACCTTACCTCCATACAACCACATGCAGTGTCGGATGAATGGACTCATGCTAGGGAGCAAGTCCAATTCAACTTACAATTTCCCTAGACACATCATTATGAGAGCTTGAGTCTAACTATATACCACCACTTCCATGTTCAAACCTATCGAAAGCTAAAAAGAGTCAACTTAGTCCATCGATCTCTACTCGTAGAATCCATTTCAAAACACTACCCCCCTTCCATCACTATTACATATGAAAACTATAAGTAAAAGACATGGTAAAACCATAACTTACCACTATAATTAGAAACTCCAACTTATAAATGGGAAACCCAAAACCATAATACAATCATGCCATGAAACTAATTCATAAAACATGCCTCCCCAGGCTTCTTAAGTACCTAACACAACTATTGGTATATCTACCAATCACAACATTCAAGCCTACCACTTATTTACCTGCGGTAAGATCTATCCTTCCAAAGATCTAGTACATTTTATAATTTCACAAAGGTTTCCACCACCTATTCCCTTTCTAACCATTTCTCATAACAACAACTTTACCTTACCCTCCAAAACCTTACTTTTAGTAGTCACCCTAGACTCTCCCCCACTTATGGACTCCTACATTCCTCGTTTCAAAGCCTCACCATGCTTCCCAAACCACTACTATCCTAACATAAAAACACTCATTAAGAAACCAAATTACAAGAATTGTCCATGCCACCCAAGGCAAGATCCCCAAAATAAGACACAACACTATAGGCACTAAGTGCTTTATAACAACCACCTAGGTCATAATGAAGAATTATCACGACTAAACCATACTATAACAAGAGTCCTTAGAACTGAAGATTGAAATAAACACAACCACATATACCATAGACAACGTAACATTAGTTCAAGACTCAAGTCCAGGAAATAAGGCAAATGTAGAATGCGAACCTTAGGCGTATGTTCTAATAGAACGCATGCAATGCTAGTAGAGTACTCTCTTAACCGAAGTAGAATAGAATCACTAGAATATGCAACCCGAACTTCCCTTAAAGTCCACCGCTAAAGGGAAAATTTAAGATTAACCACCAACCTTCATCCAAAGCACAACATTCTGCTCTAATGGGTATCACCAAGGATGTACACTAGGGACTCTTGTTTTTTTTTCTCCTATACCAAATTCTCATCCACACAAAGGCTACCTAAAGCCTAGCATAGACATATGAGCTTCATGCCTTATCCCCATCCCATGACTCAACCCTCAACCTACCAGTTCATCTAGAACTTTTGGCCTATAAGTCACAACTTTCTCACTATTGTATTTGCTAGTCCATCAACCTCACCACTTTTTGCACACCTCATCCAACCTACTAATTTACCTCCACCATGCCCATATTGATAATCCCAAGCTAACATACTCCCTTTACCAAGATCAAACATCTAGGTTCAAGCCTAGTATCTATCGACCACCTGTACTACTAACAAAGTAGCCCATATAGGATGTACACACATGGTCCACCCCACCAGGAGGACTCCCTAAAATTCCCTATTCATCCACTCATAACCTATGTATTTTCAGGGAACCATTTCCCTTATGCATGTAAGAACAAAAATACCCCACAAAGAAATACTAGAACAAATGGAACCTTCATCTAAGAGATCACTTAATTTTCTCCTTAATCTCCTTTAATCCAATCAGAACCATTCTATAAAGAAAGAATAGAATTGGACAAGTGTCCGAAACAAGACCAGTCCACAACTTAATCTCTCTATTTGAAAGACACCATGAGGGTCGTCAAGAAGACCTTAAGAAATTCACGCACCCCTAATACCAAATGCAAAGAAGGACCTTTCGAGTTAGAACCTTTAACCCAAACCAAATGGTAGTGACACCTCTTAGAAACTAATCTCCGAGTTCTAAGATATCATATAGCCTTTCTCTTAATTTCTAGGGAATGAAACCATCCTCCCATTCCATAATCGAGTCATTATGGAGCCTAATGAAAACCTTATAGATCCGATAATCTAATAACACATAGCAAGAGTATAATCAATCCATCCCGAATGACATCAAAATCTACCATATCCGAGTCAATCCAATCCACCAAGACCAACAAATACCAAACACCCCCATAGACTCTTTTAGCAATCACCGAATCACTTACTGAGGTAGAAACAGGAAGAAAAGAATGCGAAACAACCACGGGACTAAAACCAAAATACACAACCAAAAATAGGGTCATAAAGAAAAAGGGGACCCCAGATCAAATAAACAATACATACCATTTTAAAAGAGTTTTTAACTTACCAGCATCAGCATCAGAAGATGCCTCAGACTCTCGAGGGATAGAAAAGTCATAGAGATGATCCCGACCAGTATCGGAGCTAGAAGCATCACACCTTGGCGCAAGAGCTAGAGAAGTGGTAACCGGTGTCCTATTTTCCCAAACAACAATTATTATGGGGCACTTCCATTGGATATGACATAATTAACCATAACTAAAACAATAATTCCTCCCTTCCTTGTAACAACCACTATGCGACCTACCACAAAATCTACAAGGAGAATAAGATGGTGAGGATGAGGCCCAATTAGCCCAAGATTGGGAACTTTGTGACCTAAAAGCATTACCACTCTGAGAACGTCTACATCCCAATGGATTCAGGTAGCGAGTAGGGACATTAGCCATATAATAGGAGTTAGGACCCCCCAACTCTTTCTCTTGGACCACTTACCACCGTACCTTGGGCCTTTTCTTTGTTCAGAAAATTAAGATCCCTTACCTTACAAATTTACCAACCTTGCCTTATTCCTCCTCATATCGATAGGATCGGACTGGCGTGATAGAGTTGTCACTATCTGGTTTAATAGATTAATATAATGGCAAAACTCAACATTGGTAACCTTTTCTTGAGGTAACCAAAAATGAGTATCACCTTCTAAAATAGGGTTAGTAGAGATCGGTAGGAATCCATAGAGAAAACTAGAAGCCACGACCCTTGATTGGGTCTGTGCCCCATGAGTTGGACTAGAACCATCCATGTTGTCCTTAAGTGGGACAGGTGAGTTTCCACGAACTATATATCATTAAGAGGACATGATCCAAAAAGTGAACTAAAGAAGATTCATAGAATTTTTCATGACCTTCGACTCCATAACCCAAAAGTAGAACAACAAGAAAGTGAAACATTCGTAGATTCCTCATAACCTCTTGATTATAAGTGTGGTGCACAACACACCCATAAGCAAGACTTTACTCGACACGGGTTTGTGGATACCCAATTGACCATGAACCTATATCTCTCATACCTACTTAACATGACCCTAATTGGGGACTTATCATAATGGGTTGTACCACCCTGAGTCTACACCCTGGACGTCACACGATACTTACGACCCCAAAGGATTACAAGCTCACTCATGACTGGTACCTGGTGTGAGCACTGAATAATAATACTAAAAATATATGCAGAAGCATAACTAAAAATGCCATAAGGTTCTCAAAATACTGAAATAATAACTGAGTGTACTGATAATAACATCTGAAAGCTGAATAACTGACTGAGCTAGTCTGAAAGCCTCTAACTGTCTGAATATGGAGTTGATGGGACAAGTCCCCAACTAACTTTGACTACTAAATATTTTAGATCTGCTAAAATGTTGAAATAAAATAATATCCTCGATGGATGAGGACTCACTACTATAACTGCTGCTGATAGCCTGAGCTGCTAAGTATGGCCAGGAACCTGAGCGTACGAACCTATGATATGAGACATCATAGCATAAATAAAGAGTATGCATCAGTACATAAAATATACTGGTATGCTAACCGAGGTAGGCTGATACACATGGGTTCATATGCATGAGATGATAACTGACTGAATAAACAACGTGAAGTAACTGGATGAGAGTATATACAAAATTATAACTACTGAATATGCTGAATATACAATACTGTGCATATAACATCTATTTGAATTAGACTAAAACTGAAGTACTGAGTTCTGGTCACTGAATACTGGTAACTGAAAGTTTAGACTAAGACTGAAGTACTAAATTCTGATGGATGTGTAACTGATAACTGACAACCATGGTTCTATTAAACTGTTTGAGTTCTTTACTGAATATTGAGACAAAAATTGTAACTGCGGGAGCGTTCATTTAATCGACATACCTCAATTATAAACTGATTTGGGGTCCAACCTGTGACCCCTGTTGGAAGGGTGTTAGCACCTTTCCACGGGATACAAACAATGCTGGGTCAACCCTAATCTGCAAAAAAGACTCATGAAATATATATATGATTACGTCAACTCTAGTCTAGCAGGAGGACAACATACCCTACGCTGGCTAGGTAGTTTTGTAATGTTGGAACTGCTACTAAGGGTCCAACCCTTTGCTGGCAGGAATGCCCCTATCCCTGGGTTTTCTCGGTGCTGAATCCTACTCCCAATTTAATCGGCACTGAACTGATCACTTGATTGTACTAGGCTTGAATGAATTGGATTGATTTCATTGAGTTCTGCTAATTGACTGAGTACTACTGTTCTTGACCTTTACAGGGATGATTCTATAACTACTGCAACTAGGTAAACAACTAGATTTTGGGTAATAAATACCCCCATGACTCGATAGCATAATAGATAAAATCATATCAAATCTTGAAAGCATAGCAATAGTCAATTTTTCACAATTCATTTATTGAGTCATTTTGTCAAACACTTGGAGGTCATGAGCTTGTACATAAATTAGGACACTTTATAACATGTCATAGTTTCATTATTCAATTTACATAGATATTTTATCTAACACTTGGGGAGCATAATTAAAGCACATGATAATGGACAACACATAAGCATCATGACTATAACTTAAACTTGCAAATTCAAGGGTTTTGACATGAAAGATTCTAATTCAACACACATGCTAACATAATTTCATGGAACTCATAAAATATCTCAACTTGAAATCCATACAACAACTCAAACATGGGCATAATTCAATTCATAACATGGAAATCATAATTCAAGTTTCTAAAAAGGTTTCTTGAACTCCAAGTGTGGAAGGAAACCCAAGGATGAACACCTAACATACCTTGATTGTTGATTTCATGGGAAATATGGTGAATTCTTGGGACTTGATCTTGAGCTTGATGAAACTAGGACTTGTTCTTGAAAGGATTTTGTGAATAATAAATGTATTTTACCCCTTTTGGATCCTTAATTTAGTGTTTTAGCTAAATTGAGTGAGGAGAAAAGGACCTAAATACCCTTAGAAAGTATGAATTTAATACATAAAAACTGCCCAGTGACGCGATAGGTGACGTGCTGCATCGATGGGGTCGACCTGATCATCATCACATCACGTCAATGGTGTCAACGCGATAGCCAACGCGATGCATCAATATCGCGTTGGCTTGCTGTTTTGGCCATCCAAACATGACCCAAAAAAAGTCCAAATATTCTGAAACTCACCCAATATGACCTATTGACATCCTTGATGATGAATCAACTTAAAAATCAATAATCTAAGGCCAGAAAGATTATAAATGATGCCATTGAATTATCAAGGACAATAATGAGACTAAGTGTCAACACTTAGCTGAAATTTTCTAAGTCTGGGACTTCTTTTGGCATGCTATATAGGACTGAAATGACTAGGATTTTGCGGGGTCTTACAATATCTCCCCTTTGGGAAAATTCATCCTCGAATGAGACTGACTAAACTGAGAGGAACTGAGGAATTATCATTACACTGACTTGCATAACTAAAGCATGACTGAATTTTGAAGACGTGACACATGACTGAACTATTTTATGATTGCACGAATTATACGAGAATGTTATGCAACTTTAACTAAGCATGGAATAGAGTAAATTTAAGGAAGACAACCTTAGGCTGAGTCTGAGTTTGTGGAGAAGAGGTGAGGATACTTGATTCGCTTGTCTGCTTCTGCTTCCCAAGTAGCTCCCTCAATAGACTAATTCCGCCAAAGAACTTTGACCAAAGGAACTTCTTTGTTCCTTAGTCTGCAAATTTGTCGATCAAAAATTTTGATTGGGAATTCCTCATAAGAGAGACTATTCTGAATATCTACACTCTCTACAGGGACTATAACTGCTGGGTCACCTATGAACTTCTTTAGCAAGGAGACGTGAAACACTGGGTGCACTGATGCTAAGTCTGCAGGTAACTCAAGCTCATAAGATACCTTACTGAGATGATTGAGAATCTTATAAGGACCAACATATTGGGGACTAAGCTTCCCCTTCTTGCCAAATCTCTTCACTCTCTTTATGGGAGAGATTTTCAAATACATAAAGTCGCCAATGTCATACTTGAGATATTTTCTTTTCCAATCTGCATATGATTTCTGTTGGCTCTAAGCTGTCTTAAGCCTCTCTCTGATCAATTCCACTTTCTCTAAGGCATCAAACACCAAGTTAGGTGCTACTACTGTGACCTCACCTACTTCGATCCAACAAATGGGAGATCTACATCTCCTCCTATAAAAAGCCTCAAACGGAGCCATCTGAATGCTGGAATAATAGTGTTATTATAAGCGAACTCAATAAAAGGTAAATGGTCATCCCAACTGCCATTAAAGTTGACTACACACGCTCTCAACATATCCTCAAGGGTCTGAATGGTCCTTTCTGCTTGACCATCTATCTGAGGGTGGAAGGCTGTTCTGAGGTAAACTTGGGTACCAAGACTCTTTTGGAAGGCTTTCAAAAAATAAGAGGTGAACTACATACCTCTATCTTAAATGATAGACAACGGGACACCGTGCAATCTGACCAACTCTTTAACATAGAGTTTGGCATAATCCTCTACTGAATATAAGGTATGAACTGGCAAGAAATAGGCTAATTTGGTCATCCTGTCCACAATGACCCAAATCAAATCATACTGATGACGAGTATGAGTCAAACCTATCATGAAGTCCATGTTTACTTCTTCCCACTTCTATGTAGGAATACTGAACTCCTGCATGGAACCACTAAACTTTTGGTGCTCAATCTTAACCTGCTGACATGTGGAACACTTAGCTGCAAACTCTGCAATGTCTCTCTTTATCCCACTCCACCAATGGACTTCCGGCAAGTTGCGGTACATCTTAGTGACCCCCAAATGAACTGAGTAACGTGCACCATGCACTTCTACAAGAATCCATTATCTCACGCCATCCACACAAAGTCTACCCTGGCAACGCAACATACCATCTCCCCATTAGGAGAAAACCTCTACCTTCTAGTCCCTGACTAACTCTTTCAACTTAACTAAACTGGGATCCCTATCTTGCTTTTCTTTTACTTTGGAAACCAAAGATAATTTTGAACTATTCTTCACCCAAACACTACCTTCAGATGAATCAACCAAACGGACAACTTGTCTGGCAAGATGATGAACTTCCTGAACTAACTTATTCTTACCATCCTCAACGTGAGCAACACTACCCATGGACAACCTACTGAGAGCATCAGCCACCACATTGGCCTTGCCTGGATGATATTGAACACTTATGTCATAATCCTTCAACAACTCTAACCACCTCCTTTGATACAGGTTTAAGTCTTTCTAAGAAAATACATACATGAGTCTTTTATCGACTGCGAACACATCCACATGCACCCCATAAAAATAGTGCATCCAAATCTTTAAGGCAAACACTACAGCTGCTAACTCTAGATCATGGGTGGGATAATTCTTTTCATGGGACTTAAGATGTCTAGAGGCATAGGCAACAAACTTATACCTCTACATCAAAACACACCCCAAACCAACTCTGGAAGCATCACAAAACACAACAAATCCATCTAAACCATCGGTCAAAGTTAAAACTGGAGCTGTAGTGAGTCGAGTCTTCAACTCCTGAAAACTATTCTCACAAGTATCTATCCACTAAAATTTGACTTTCTTCTGAGTCAATCTGGATATGGGGGATGAAATAGACAAAAATCCTTTAACAAACCATCGATAATAGCCAGCCAAACCTAAGAAACTCCTGATATCTGACGGAGAGATGGGTCTGGGCTAGTTTCTCACTGCTTCAATCTTTTGAGGATCAACTTTGATGCCATCACCGGAAACTATATGACCAAGGAAATCTACTGACCTTTACTAAAATTCACATTTACTGAATTTGGTGAACAACTGATGGGCTTTGAGAGTCTGTAATACTATTCTGAGATGGTCTGCGTGATCATGTTCGCTGCGAGAGTAAACAAGGATGTCATCTATAAAGACTATGATAAACATGTCCAAGTAGTGCTTGAACACATGGTTCATCAAGTCCATGAAAGCTACCGGGGCGTTGGTAAGACCAAATGAAATGACTAGGAATTCAAAATGACCACATCGAGTTCTGAAAGTAGTTTTTAGAATGTCACATTCTCTGACTCTGAGCTGATGATAGCCTGATCTGAGGCCTATCTTAGAGAAGTAACTTTGTTCTAGGAAGTGGGTACTTATTCTTGATGGTGACTTTGTTCAACTGACAGTAGTCAATACACATTCTGAGAGTACCATCTTTCTTACTCACGAATAGAACTGGTGTGCCCCATGGGGAGACACTGGGCCTAATAAATCCCTTATCTAGGAGATCCTTCAACTCTTTAAGTTCAGCTGGAGCCATTCTGTATGGTAAAATAGAGATGGGTTGAGTATTAGGAAGAAGGCCTATTCCAAAGTCAATTTCCCTTTCGGGAGGAACTCCAAGAAGATTTTTGGGAAACACACATGGAAATTCATTTGCTACTGGAATTGGCTCAAGGTTAGGAGTCATGAAACTAGAGTCTTTAACTCACACAAGATGATAGACACATCATTGGATATCATTTTTCTCGCTCTAAGGTATGAAACAAGTTGACCCTTAAGAGTACCATCCACTCTAGGATAGGTTCATTTGATAATTGGAAATAGACAACTCTATTTCTACAATCAACTGAGGCATAGCATGAATTGAGCCAATCCATGCTGAGAATGATGTCAAAATCCATCATCTCTAACTCTACTAAGTCTGCTAAAGTAACTTTATGAGACACCATAACCGGAAAATTCCTGTATACCCGTAGGGCTATGATAGACTTACCCACTAGAGTAGAGACTGATAAGGTCTTTTCTAGGATTTCGGGGCTGACTCCAAAGTCAATAGCTCTATAAGGAGTTATAAAGGACAAAAAAGCTCCTAGATCTAGAAAAGCATAGACATATAAATGGTAAACTTGTAATGTACCAGTGACCATATCAAAAGAACTTTCTTGATCCTGTCAGGACTGAAGTGCATAAATACTATTTGGACATTGCCCATTGGTGGTACTGAAAGTGGCACCCTGCTTAAACGGGTGACCGAACTGAGCTGGGGGACGATTATGCTGACTCTGTGAACCCACCTGTGGACACTCTCTAATCCTATGGCCTGGTTTACCACACCCAAAACATACATCACTGCCAGCCCTGCAAAACCCTGATGATTTCTGCTACACTTCTGACAAAGAGGATTTGTTCGGACACTGTTAACACTACCCTGAGATTTAAAGCCTGGTGCCCCATCCTTATTACCATTTTTGAATTTAAGAAGCGGAGCACTGGCTGAGGACAGAATTGGGACTACAGATTTTGGGTAGAACTGAGGATGATTACCACCTTCTGACTTAGGCTGAGTGTAGTTGAAGCTACCTGTTCTAGCCTTCTTGTTCTCCTTGTCTTTCTCCTTAGTCTTCTACTCCTATATTGGTTGAGCATGACCATTAACCTAGCCAAGTCTATCTCCTTAATTAGCAGTGCGGTCTTACACTCCTTGGCCACACTGTCAGATGCGCCAGATATGAACTTACTCATCTTAGATCTGCTATCAGCTACCACATGAGAAACATATCTGTCCAACTGAGTAAACTTGAGGGAAATACTCTTTCACACTTATGTTGCCCTGCTTTAGGTTAATAAACTCTAAAACCTTGGCTTCTTTCAACTCCAATGGGAAAAACCTATCTAGAAAGGCAGTAGTAAACTCTTCCATTTTATGGTCCCTTCATCTGCGGCCCTATATGCCTTTCACTGCTTAAATCATGTATGAGCCACATCCTCCAACTTATAGGCATCTAACTCAACACTCTAACTAGCGGTTACCCCTATAATGTCTAGTACCTTCTACACCATGTTGAGAAATTCCTGTGGATCCTCTTTAGACTTGGATCCCGAATAAGAAGGATTCATTCGGGTGAAGTCTTGAATTATAGCTGCAGTAGTATTGGCCACTGGGTTGGCCTGAACAATATCTGGGCTTTCATTTTGGGTATCTAAAGAATGAGCTAGGGTGGTTAAAGATGCTCTAAATTCTGCGTGAGAAACATGCTCATTCAGGGGATCTTCCTGAACAAGCGAAAGTGTTGGCTGGTTCCCAGTTCTTCTGTTGGTACTTTTAGGAGGAATGTTTTGTAAATGGAAGAAAAAATTATATTAGACTGAGATTTTAAATTGAGATCATGCTCACTCGCACGACATGAAACTGAAAGAAGGGAAACTTTTCCTAAAATATCTTATAGTCTTTTGTCCATAAGTATGGCGCGCTACACACCCATGCACAAGACTCTACTTAACGCGGATTTTAGTTTCCCTAGGACTCTTTAAAACCTTAGGCTCTGATACCAAGTTTGTAATGCCTCGAGTGTACACCTTAGACGTCACACGGTGTTTACGACCCCAGAGGATCACAAACTAACCCATGACTGGTACTTGCTCTGAGTACTGAACAATAATACTGAAAATATATGAGGAAGTATAGATGAAAATGCCATAAGGTTCTCAAAATACAGAAATAATAGCTGAGTGTACTGATAATAACATTTGAAAACTGAATAACTGACTGAGCTAGTTTGAAAGCCTCTAACTGTCTGAATATGGAGTTGATGGGACAAGTCCCCAACTAACTCCGACTACTGAACATACTGGATCTGCTAAAATGCTAAAATAAAATAATATCTTTGATGGAGTAGGACTCACTACTATAACTCCGACTAATAGCCTGAGCTGTTGGTACGGTCAGGAACCTGAGCATCAAAACCTATGATATGAGAAATCATAGCGCAAAGAAAGAGTATGCATCAGTACATGTAATGTACTGATATGCTAAGTAGGCTGATATATATGGGTTCATATTAATGAGATGATAACTGACTGAATGAACATCGTGAAGTAACTGGATGAGAGTACATGCAAAACTGTAACTACAGAACATGCTGAATATGTAATACTGCGTATATAACGTCTGTCTGAATTAGACTGAAACTGAAATATTGAGATCTGGTAACTGAATACTGGTAACTAAAAGTTTAGACTGATACTGAAGTAGTGAATTCTGATGGCTGTATAACTGATAACTGACAGCCATGGTTCTATAGAACTGTCTGAGTTCTTTACTGAATACTGAGACTGAAACTTAACTGTAGGAGTGTTCATTTAACTGACATACCCCTATTATAAACTGATTTGGGGTCCAACCTGTGACCTAAGTTAGAAGGGTGTTAGCACCTTGGCACGGGATACTAACAATACTGGGTCAACCCTAATTTGGCAGGAAGAATCATGATATATATATAATTGCATCAACCCTAGTCTGGCAGGAGAACGACTTACCCTACGCTAGCTATATAGTTGTGTAATGCAGGGACTGCTACTAAGGGTCAAACCCTATGCTGGAAGGAATGACCCCATCCCTGAGTTCGCTCAATGCTGAATCCTACTCCCAACTGAATCGATACTGAACTGATCACTAGACTGTACTAGGCTTGATTGAATTGACACTGATCGTGTTAACTAACTGAACTGGACTGAGTTCACTGAGTTCTGTTAACTGACTGAGTACTACTGTTCTCGACCATCACTAGGACGATTGTATAGCTACCGAAACTAGGTAAACAACTAGATTTTGGGTAATAAATCCCCTAGGACTTGATAGCATAATGGATAAAATCATAGCAACTCTTGAAAGCATAACAATAGTCAATTTTCACAATTCATTTCATTGAGTCATTTTGTCAAACACTTGGAGGTCATGAGCTTGTACATGAATGAGGAAACATGATAACATTTCATAATTTCACTATTCAATTCACATGGACATTCTATCGGATACTTGGGGAGCATAATTAATCCACATGATAATGAACAACACACAAGCATCATGACTACAACTTAAACTTTCAAATTCAAGGATTTTTACATGAAAGATTCACAATTCAACATACATTCTATCATAATTTCATGGAACTCATAAAAGATCTCAACTTGAAATCCATACAACAACTCATACATGGGCATAATTCAATTCCTAACATGGAAATCATAATTCAATTTTTTGAAAAGGTTTCTTGAACTCCAAGGGTGGAAGGAAACCCAAGGATGAACACCTAACATACCTTGATTGTTGATTTCGTGGTAAATATGGTGAATTATTGGGACTTAATCTTGAGCTTGATGAAACTAGGGCTTGTTCTTGAGAGGATTTTGTGAATAATAAATGTATTTTACCCCTTTGGATCCTTAATTTTGTGTTTTAGCTGAATTTGGTGAGGCAAAAAGGACCTAAATACCCTTGGAAAGTCAGAATTTAATACACAAATACTACCCAGTGACGTGATAGGTGATGTGCCGCATCGATGGGGTCGATACGATCATCGATGAATTCCATCGATGGTGTCAACGCAAAATGCGATGCATTAAGATCGCGTTGGTTTGCTGTTTTGGCCATCCAAACACGACCCAAATGAAGTTCGAAAATTCTGAAACTCACCTAATGTGACCTATTGACATCCTTGATCATGAATCAATTTAAAAATTGACAATCTAAGACTGGAAAGATTGTAAATGATGCCATTGAAATATTGAGGCAAAAAATGAGACTGTGTCAACACTTATCTAAAATTTTCTAAGTCTGGACCTCTTTTGGCATGCTATATAGGACTTAAATGACTAGGATTTACAGGGTCTAACATAGGCAATCTCAAGTCCAACCCGAACCGAGGACCAACCCCGATACCCAACCCAACCAACCAAAATGTACCTTGAGTCAGATGAACTCTGAACATATAACAAGATAGCATATCCACCATGTGGTGAATTTGGGATAAACCTATATCCGAGGCCAACCCAACCAAGTCAATCCCACCAATAGCCAAGCAATCCAACCCAATCCCAAACAATAAACTAATATTAAGACAATAATCCAATGTATATATTATTATATAACGTAACCAATCTATACCATACCCAAGTCCACAGTTGTTCATATGAAGCCTCTAAACCAAACTGAAGAGTACCTAGTCGGGACATGCCCCTGACATAGCCATAAACCAAGTCTATAAATGAAAAGAGTGTAACGACCCAAAATCCTCTCCCGGGATGTCACACGGTCCTTAAGGCTACAAGTAGCCCCAAGCTAACCCTTAGAGTCGGTTTCTACCAATAATACTCAATTCAAGATAAAATAGACTCAATACTCGCATAGTCATATCACATGAAATAAAATACAGGAACGATACTCGGTCCATATGACCACAATACAGAGAAACCTCAATAAAACCACAATACCGAACCCTCGACACATCACAAGTATGATACTAGTCTAAAAAAACCTCTAAGAATAAAAAACTAGAGAGCTGTTGGGACAGGTCCCCAACTGACTCGAAATGAACTGAAGATAAAAACATAGTCTCTCAAATATAGAAAATATCTAAAGATCGATCCTCAAACCATGAGGGTTCACCACTGTAGAAAACGTAGGCAAGGTACTCGAAGAATCATGGATGAGGCTGGGACTGAGCACCTGAACCTACATTATAAGACAATGTAGCACATAGACATATATATGAATCAGTACTTTGGAATATACTGAGTGTGTAGGGGTGAATGGATATGTATAAAAATAGTACCGATCTTCTTCAATCAAATCATGTATGCAAAATGAGATGACTCACATGGATTGAACAAGAATAAAATATAAAGCTCATAAATCATGTAGAATGAGGCATGCAACACAAATCTCGTGAGTCATCGTTCTTTAACCTTAAAAATTAGAAATCTTCTCTTATTCTCAATACCCAAAGGCGCAATACTTTCAACTCATGCATATGTCTCATGGAGAGTAAAACCTCTTAAATGTTCAATATTTCATAATTATTTAGAACTCATATACTTGGAATTCAGAATCATATGACTTGGAAACATATTTGAAGGCATTTCATTCACCTTCGGAAAATATCTCATTTCAAGCTTTAGGAAAATTATTCTATCTCAAATGGAAAAGTATTCTAGCTCAAGGAAATAACTTATCTCAAAGCTTTATGAAAAAGTACTATATCAAGGAAAGATACTTTCATTTAGGGAAATAACCCACCTCAAGGAAGCACTTTAATTAGGGAACAACTTTGCAATTCCACCCTTTAGGAAAATAACTCATAGGAAGGGAAAATAAGTATCAAATTTTGAAGTTTAAAAGGGCAAGGGAGATTCTCGTAACCGACATAAAGCATGTGAGCTACATGGAGTCCAACGTTTTATCCTACTAAGGAGGAGACCCCACATTGGGGAGGAGCGTCATACTCTTGCCAGGGAGTATAACCTAGATCTAGTGATCACTAAACGAAACTCGGCCTCGGGACCAATCATAATTATCATAAACTCGGCCTCAGGCCCAACCTATGGTGGCACATAGTTTTGGGGTAAGAAACCATAGTAACTTACCCGCTCGGTACTAAATACTACTCCCTTTAGATTATCTACGCTCATCTCATAAAAATCCACTTTTAGAATAATCTCATAGTTCACCACGAACCAAATAATCAAATCGATAATCTCATATGATAATGTGGATTTCAAAGTTTTTAGACCATTAGGTCAATTCATTTCTCAATCATATCAAAATACTCAAATCATGGGTGCTTATAGGACAAGAGTTCATAATTTCACAAGTCTCAAATAGGGCTTACTAACCCATAATTCAATCTCAAGTTAAAGATCATCAAAAGCATAATATATAGCATATAGATTCATAAATCAAGTGGAAATCTGGGAATTTCAGCAATTTATCTCAAAATCTCAATATAGTCATATGCTTCAATATCTCAACATTGCAAATATTAGCTTCTCAAGGAGTAAAATCATGGGGTTTATACCCAGCTGTAAATTCTCAATAAAACATGCAGAAATCATGCCACTTGACTATTAATTCATGGGAAATATCAAGATAATGCATTAAATAATAATGGATGAAAACCCCCAATTCAAATTCATGTAAAAACCTCATAGATTTAAGGAAATTCATGATGTAAATAAGACTTTTGGGCACAAGGGTGAAAGTGTTACCCTTGTTCAAAACCCCACATACCTTGAATTAGAAACTTTGGATGAACTCTCACTTTTGGAACTCTATCCGTACTCTTGAATGAGGGTTCTTGAGGTCCTTGACTTGGGAACCTTGAATCTTGACTCAATTTAGAAAATCCATGGTGGATTCTTGAGATTCTTGGAAGAGGTTTTGGATACTTAAGGTTTTTGATGAGAGAAAACTTGAGAAAAACCTCATAGGATGCTTGCAAATGACTTTGATTTGGTGTTTGCACGGTTTTATAGGCTTGGAAAAAATTCCAAAATGCTCCTTTTAACATCTGTACGAAGCTGAAAAAATTAAACTGGGAACCCGATATAAGGGGTCACCGTGACACGCTACTTATCGTGGCTGCTCACTGGAAATTGGCAATTGGCAATATGGGAGTCACCGTGATGCGGAGCCATTGTATTTTCCCACTGGTTAGGACTTGTAACCTCAGCGTGATGCACTAATATCTCAGAGTTCCACTGAAATTTGACAATTGTCAAATCGACCCTCTCGACGACGCGTCAAATACTAAAATGACACAGTTTTATGACTAGGTCTTAAATTAGCCATAACTTCTTACCCAGGTATTGATTTCTGGTGAATCTTATAACGACAGAAAGCTTATCAAATTTCCCACGTGATAAAAAGTCGAAATTAGGGAAATTCTATATGGTCAAATGATACTCAATTAGAAGTCACTCCTATATCTTTTAGGGCCAGAATTATGCTTCATTCGACACGCTTTAAGGTTCAAACTACGAGGGAACTTTGCGGGGTCTTACAAAGAGTACATAAAGTAATCCATGACATGAAATAGATGACTTACAATCTATGGAATATCACCACTTCAATCTTATAGATGATCCCGAATCTAATCATTAAGAAGGAAGAGTAGAATGGCCAATTCCTGTATCGTGTGGGGATACAACCACCCAAAGACGGGTTAGTGGGTGAACGCTAGCATGTACTTAGGCTAAGGATAAAATAATGTCATCTAGTAAAACCAAGTAAATCAACCATATACATACAAACCATATATATATATAACCATGTCGGGAAAGGGAATCAGGTTTAGCATACATTTAAAACCATTAACTTGGGTATGTGTAGCTTAACTGTCTTAACCACCCATGGTCTATATGGATCCAGTGTAACCCCCTGAACATGCCCCGATGTGTGTAGCCACACGAACCGAAGATACCATAAGAGTAAGGGATACCCAAGTACCCTTCACCCTCTATGATACATATGTACAGTATACTTAGAGGATTCTCGTGTACCTCGTAGTATCATATAAGGTCTCCATGACCTACCCCTCATGTCGATAAACATGACTTTCCAGTGTTCATCTGTTGGACTCCCACCTTTATAGTTAGTTATCATACCTCGCTTTTATTGTTCAATTAAAACCATTTCTAACCAATCCATTATTGCATTTATTAACCAAGGCTACTAATAGTGGTATCGTCATACTTACTATAACTTGCAAGTATTGTCCTTAGCCTAACCTTTTAAGGTAAAGGGATTCCTGTGTACCCATTTACCAAGTTAACTTAGTGGATTCCTATGTACCCCACAAGTATTCATTACCATATTAGCTTAGGGGATTCCATTGTACCCTACAAGGATTTCATTATTATGATGACTCGGGGGATTCCATTGTACCTCACAAAAACGTTCAACTAAGCCATAACTATTATCCAAACTAATTCATTATTTCATTCACTTGGGGGATTCATATGTACCCCACAAGGTTTTCATAGACCAACCATAACAACCTAAACCTGACTCTTTAACTATTCCAAACCATTCACACCATTTTAAACTATTTTAGGCCGTTCCAAACATTTAAAGCATTTATGCCATTCAAACTATGAAAAACCATCCAAATCCAATTAGGTTTCCATTACCAGACCATACCAAGAATAAGTTCTATTAAAAATCCAATAATAGAGTAAAAACATTCTTCCAGGCATTTTATCAAACATGTTGAGGGCATACCTATACCAAGACCAAACCGAATAATAAACCATTATAATTAAGGTTACACATGACCCATTTCTTAAACCATAACCAACAAGCACCCACAAGTGCAAACCATTACCAAAAATATGTAAAAACATAGTTTAAACCAATACCATTCAACATACATCAAGACCCTCAACATTGTTTCAAAACCACTATTTATGATTACATAAATCAATATTTAAAACAAATTAAATCATGCCTTTAGTTGGAACTAACAATTAGGGAAGAAGTACATGCCTTATATAAGAAGATCCACATAAAGTACTTGACCCCTCTTAGCCTCTAGATGAACACTTGAGAAACCCTAGCCTCCAATCTTCAAGAGAGTGTTTAAAGAGTGACATGAGAGTGTTTGTACCTTTCTAAGTGAGTTATAAGAGGATAAAAAGGGTTATATAATGTGGGTAAATAAGGGTTTTTGCGTGGGAAATGTCCAAAAGGTCCCCACCTTAAAAATTGAAAATCCATCCCTAAGAGGGTACGACCCAACCATGCAAACTGTACCCAGGGTATGAGTTGTACCCTAACTTATATCCTAGACCTCACCAAGACCCTCTACACTGGTCCCAATACGTCTACACCATACCCCAAACTATACCCATATTTGTACCTTGGACAGTTTCAACAAGGCAACTCAATAAGCTTCATACGACTTGGCATTGTACCCTTTGTATCCCACTATATGACTCATATAGTAGTGAATCATATCTTGGATAGTAACCAAGCCAACCCTACTTCCCAACATATGATTGAGACATTAAGCCATCCCTTTAACTCATATCCAAGGGTACAAATGGTACCCTTGAGTTGTACTAATTCCCGAAAGTCTAAAACCTAAGAATTTTTGCAAGGGTCCAAATCTTGAGGTGTTATAGTAAAGTAGAAGGGATAATGGCTCCTGTATCAGTTGGCTCATCATATCCCAAATCTTCTTCATCATCAACATATAGCTAAACATACTGATATACTTGAATCACTTGAGGTTATCCAATGTTATAATTCACTCGAGTGTTCACCAGTCTGTCTATCAACAACCTCCTGAACTCTGTCTTCAGGGAGATTGTCCCTCTTCAACTTTGACACTTACTATGTGATTGTAGGATCTTTTCTGAAATCAGTGGGAGTAAGGGATTTTCTTTACTCCATATGCTAAACATACACCAACATATGCCCAACTAAGAAGGAAAAGAAAAACCCAAAAATTGCAATGCCTTTTATCCATAAATCAACACCGTATTCCCCAAAAATGATGCCAATTTCTGAATGACGTCCAGCACAATCCTCTTTTTAGATGATGGTACTATCGCTTTCAAGATATAGTAACCTAACTAAGGTTGAGGTTGAATCCCAAGGGAATACATGGAATTTAAATTATTAGCAGTTGTAGTCTATGAGAAGTACTGGAAATTAAATTGGAGGGATTTGCATGTAGTAATCTCAAATAAGTAACAATATTAACTTTGGTTGTAATCAGTTTTAGGTGAACACTAGGATTGCATTCCCCCCTGACTTTTCAACTCCGTAGGTTTATTATGCTACATTGAACCACCCCAATACATTGCATGTAGAATCAATAAGTTATGTACCTTCTACAGTCTTTTGGATAAATAGAAGGATTTCACCCTTTACCTTTTGAGTCTAAGGATGTCGTATTACTAACCCTTATCTTGATCTCAGTTAACTATTACCTTTTGAGTCTCTAGTTATTAGATGAAAGCTAATCATCTTACTTAGATATTACCTAGTTGCGTGGATCGATAGTTAAACCTCAAATTACTATTGTAATTATCTTTTTCTAGTCACTACTCCTCTTATGGAGTAAGCAACAATATCTAGGCGAGGTCCTAACATTTTAAACTGCTAAGACAACTATTATATTGAAGAAAATGCAATGAATGCCATGGGTATTAGTTTCGTTTAACAATCAAACTTCCCCAACTTCATCAATAAACCAGGGTTTGCACAACCCTAACTATGGGTTTTTAGCCGCTCATCCTTGTGAAGAAATCAATGAAATTCATAATTGAAAGCTTAGATAAAATCACAATGATAAGAGGAATAAAAACTCAAAACCTTAACTTGATTAATCAATTGAAGTTAATACAAGGGAATCCCAAAATCAATGACGGATCTTGGAATCAAAATATGTTTTGAGTATCAAAGGTGTGTAAATCCTACTAAAAAGTACATAAAGGGTATTTATAGTACATAAGAAAACCCTAAAAACAAAGCCTGAACAAAATAGGAGAAAATAGGGTCGGTGTCCATATGTGGTCTACACCTATGGTTTGGTCACAGGTGCAGGTTGTACCTGCAGTCTGGCTCCGAGCACAGGTACGGATCGCAGGTATCGAATTGGAAAAATCCCACAAGTTAGCTCTAGAGATTTTGGACTTCTAGTACCTACTTTGTCTACATACAGTTCGTAGGTCCTACCTATGGTCCACAGGTTAACTTAGTAAGTACCGGGAGTCAGTTTTTCAGCTCTTCTTTATTCTCGAACATGCTTTGATCACTATCAAGCCAAAAAAACATCCCGATCATCCATAATGCTCCAAAAAGTAGCCAAAAATACCTTTTTTCACCCTTTTCATGAACTTAGCATCTAAAACTTGATTTCCTGCAAAACATACCCAAAACAGATCATATCTAACAAAAGGGCCTCATAAACTTGCATATTTTCCTTGTTTTAAGCGTCGAAAGTGCTATATTTTGATAGCACATCAAAACCATCTGAGGATCTTATACTTATTAACTTAGGAAATGACTACTATACTGTTAAGTTCCTCAAGAAAAAGAATATGAATACTTCCCTCCACAAAGGTCCTTGGTTGATAAATGGTTTCTGCTTGTCAATAAGGAAATGACATCTAAACTTTGTACCATCTGAAGCAATAGAAATACTTTCATCCATTTGGATTCGTCTCCCTGAACTACCCACTGAGTACTATGATCACACTATTTTGTAAAAAATTGATAGTAAACTAGGAAAGTTAGTCATAATAGCTATTTGTACCTTCTCAACCCTACATGGACGATATGCTTGTATTTGTATTGAGGTACCTGTAGGTGTGCCGGTTAAATCATACATCTTTATAGACCATTTAAAGAAAAACTCCTTTATGAAGGAGAGGAACTCCTATGAAAATTATGTAGATATATTGGAAACACTCAACTAAATTGTCCCTCCACCCTTTCACGCAAAGAACCCCAGGAACGCATAAAAAAGACAAATCAAACCAGGGTGGAGTCAACAAAGAAGTCTACTACAATAGGTGACTGGTAAATAATTAAATTTCATCGACGATGGAGAGCAAGTCACAATTCCCAATGTAGCCATTCAGTGTTGGAATAGAGCTCCAAGCTTACGCACAGTCTTGTAACTAATGAGGTGAGTGGTATCAATGTTAAATTATTTCATGCAGATACAGGTAAGTTCTTAGATACCAAACTATTTAAATATGGTGAAAAATCTAGTTTACAAGGAAATGACCCTAGCTCAACCGTCCAGGTTGGCAAATCTTTGACCAACAACTCTCCTTTATTAGTCCTTATCCATGCTCAGAGTAATATTACTACTACCAACTCTTTTTCCACCTTGGAGGAAAACCCTATTCCAATAATGACCCCTATCTCTATAACCTATGTGACCTCTACTAACCCTATTATAGATATTCCCAAATTGACCCTACACTCTACCGCCTCTTGTTCCATTACAAAGACCTTGGACCCTACTAAATAGGGAACAATAGCCCATCTAAGAAATATCGTCCAAGTGGGTGTCCTTATCAAAAAATATCTCTGCCATGTAATCATACTGATGACGTGGCACCTTTCTCCACCACATCTTAAGTAAGCCAAATAATAACTTTACCATATGGCCAAAAGGTAAATAGTCCCGATACTACTAATTTTAGGAGGATATCTGATTTACCAAATTTGGTAAGTACACGCATCACACTATATGAAGCCACTTCCTAAGTCTCTGGAACCATTATACCCACCATAAATGATCCTATCATTCCTAGAACTTCACTTATTGCTAGCCCCCTCCTACTACTATTCTTTCCTCAGCTTTACAATATGCCGAGACATTCAATAAGCTCCTCACGACAAAACTCCCAAAACTCAAACCACCAATTCTTATACAACATGAACTCCATCCCAACCAAAACAATACTCCCGCTGATACAGTTTGTTCCACTAATGGGACTTCCAGTGGAAACAATATTGGTATTCGTCACCCCTCCTGTTTCCTAAAACCCCAACTCATTATCTTGGATAGAGTATGCCTCCAAGTCCAGTCAGTTACCCTCCATGTCCAGACCAATAATGGGGAGATGATATTGGTCATCCAAGAGCCGATAGTCCTGTCCATCTTATCCTCTGATGTGATGTGCAGAGCAATGTAGATCTACAACAACCATCTATGGATGTCGATAATTCTCCAACCACCTATGAACTACCATCTTCTGATGATTACATTCTTCTATATTCCCACATGGGAGACGCCAACAGTAGCTCCTACCTTGAACTAGACACTGATGGTAACTCCCTTATTCCCTCTGGTCATACCAAACTTCTAAGACATAGACACCCTTTATCACCACTGGTAAGTGCAAGGTATGACTCAAAGAGTGGGTCCCTTCTACTAAGCAATGGGAATGATGGGGTCACTAGTGAATACGGGTACCAACATATCAAACAACATAGCCTTCTCATCTCAGGTAAATCGTCTTTTAATCTCATTTACTCTTAGAATAATTCATACAACTACACAACAAATAGAAGATGTACTCGAGCTAATGCGAGAAACACACATAGAAATAAGGATCCTAATGGACTTAAAGGTAATGATTTACAATGAGAAATACAAGAAGAAATTCATTCTTATTTGTCCCCTAAATCTGTTGAAAATCTTAATAGATATCTGGCGTCCCTTTAACCTACAAATAAGGAATTATGTGTTGATAATAAATCCCACTATGAGGAATACAAAATCAAAAATCTCGATGAAGGAACCCCTAGAGACTCCCATGATAAACCCTCCTTACTAAATAGATCTATGAACATAATAAGATGGAACTGTAGTGGGAGCAATGGCCCTGAATTCATAAGGAAGCTTAGATCTCTGTTGGATTGGCATAATCCACCTTTGGTATCCTTGCTTAAGACTAAAATGCAAGATCACTAAGTACTTTTTGATGATTTCCCCTTTACAAGGATGATTGATGTCCCAACAGTAGGTTCTTTTGGAGGGATGACTATCTTATAGGATGATACTTTTCTAGAGCTTGATCAAATCTCAACCACTAATTAGGGAATTCATGCCATGATCAAGGTAATCTCTATGTATTTTACATGTTTTTTTTATCTATATTTATACAAGTACTTATAGGAATAAAAGGAAGATTCTTTGGGAGAACCAAAAAAATATAAAGGATCACTATAAAGGTAAGTGGCTAATCGGGGGTGACTTTAATGATTTACTTAACAGTATGGACAAAAAAGAATGGTAACCCGATAAGTATATTGCGTGCTAATTATTTTTAGGATATTGTTAATTACTATGAACTTATAGATTTAGGCTTTCATGGTAGTAAATATACGTGTTTTAATAAAATATTACACAAAAAAGGCCTTTTATTTTTGAAATATTAGACAACTTCTTTGCAAACAATGATTGGCTATTCTGTTACCCGGAATCCCATGCCCTTCATTTGCCTAGGACCCACTCGGATCACTCCCCCTTACTCCTAAAATTGTCTAAAGCAGGTCCCACTAATAAAGTTAACATTTTTCATTTTGAATAGATGTGGACCTCTCACTTGGACTTTCCAAATTTGGTCAAACAAATCTGGGACAGTAACTCCTTGCTACCGAAGGCCATTGATAAATTCATCAAAGAGGTTACTAGTTGGAATCGGATAACCTTCGAAAATATCTTCCACAAAAAGAAGCAAATTCTTTGGAGGCTCCAAGGCCTTCAAAGTTACCCCAACAACCCGTATATCTCTTTTCTTATTAATCTTGAACGTGATCTTATTAAGGAATTTAATACATTCTAAAAATGGAGAAAGATTTTTGGAAACTCAAATCCAAAATTACTTAGTTAAATGAAGGGGACGATATTAAAAAATTCTACCATACCTTAAACCTTATACGTCGGAGAACTAAAAGAATTCTTTCACTCCACGATTAAAATCTTAATATATTATAGACTCCGTTTCTATCAAGCTGCATGTCTCGAATTTCTTCAATAAGCTTTTCGGCACTAGTCATCATAAATATTTTAGTATCCCAATAAAGGTTGCTGCAGCTTGCCTCAGCAATGAGGATAAGTGTGACTTGGCCAGGGCGCCTTTAGAAGAAGAAATAAAGGACACCGTTTTTCTTTCCATCCCTATAATGCCCCTAGTTCGGATGGCTTTCATCCCTTCTTTTATGAAAATTACTGGCATTTTATAGGAACATCAGTTATTAGCCTTTGTACTGAGGCCTTTAGGAACGAATGTATCCCCGACGAGATCAACCAGATGCACATGTCTCATCCCCAAATATAATAATGCTTCTACCATTAAAAATTACCACCTTATTAGTCTTTGTAATACATTTTATAATATCATCACTAAGATCATTGCTCGTAGATTACATCCTCTAATGGATAAAATCATTGGGCCATGCCAATCCAGCTTCCTTAAAAACAGGCAGGCTGCGGGTAATGCGATTATTTTTCAAGAACTTTTACATTTCTTTAGAAAAACTAAGGGTAAAAAGGGCATTATCTAATGAAAATAGACTTAGAAAAAGTATTTGACAAGCTTGAATGGTCCTTTATCCATAATACCTTCATTTACTTCAACCTTTCTTAAAGTCCTATCAACCTTATCATGTCTTGCATATGTTCTACTACTACTGCCGTTCTTATTAATGGTTCTGGAACTAATTTTTTAGTCTTTCTTGGGGTATTCGCCAAGTTTATCCCATATCCACGTACATTTTCATTTTGTATATGGAAGTGCCCTCCCATAATATCGATGATGTTGTCTCATCCGCTGAATGGGATCTAGTTTGCAAATCTAAAAAGGGTCCAACTCTTTCCCACCTTTTCATTGCAGACGACCTGGTACTAATGTCAACCACAAAGCCCAATAATGGACACATAATCAAGTCCACCTTGGACAATTTTTGCTCTTCGTCGGGTCAGAGTGTTAACTTTAATAAATCTCAAATCCTATTTTCCTCTAACTACCATAAGCAAATCAGGCATAGTATTTCTCAATTCTTCAGAATCAAAAGTGGCACCTCCTTTGAGAAATATCTAGGATTCCCTATATTAGTAGATGCCCAACCAAAGTTGACTTTCAGTTTATTATTCATAACCTTAAAAAAGATTGATAGGGTGGAAGTCTAAATTCTTGAACACGGCTGGACGTACTATTTTAGTCAAATCATGCCTCAATAGTATCCCCACATATGTAATTCACTCTATTAAGCTACCTTACCATTACTAAACACATTTACAAAGTTCAGAGGAGTTTTATCTGGGTACCACAAAATCTCATAAAATAATCCACTTACTAAAATGGGACACTATTACCCTTCGCAAAGACAAAGGGGAGTTGTGAGTGCAAAACACTTTAGTAAAAAAAACAACAATGCTAGCAAAACTAGCCTAGAGGGTCCATACCAATCCCAAGAAGCTATGGTCCTCTCTTTTTATTACCAACTATGCCTGGGGACTTCACTTCAAGACCATGACAATCACCTTAAAATAGCTAGATTTATTTGGAAGAATGTTATGCTAGGATGGTGTTTCTATAGAGATATATCATGACCCGAACAAGGGCCTGGCCGTGGCGGGTATCTCAAGTTCGTCGGAGACCAGAGATCACCCCTTGGAACTAACCAATAACTACCATATCACCCATATCGGATGAATTTTGAACATATAACAAGATAGATTCAAAGAATAAAAGTATCTTTTATAATCAATAACCAACAACCGACCAACATCACTCAAGTCCACAGTAATCCAATAAAGCCCCTACCAAATTTGAACATCAATAGAGCATCGGGCATGCCCCAGACTATAGCCAAAAATAAGTTTAAATAGTCTGAGACATAAGGAACCAGAACATGAAATGTTGGCTTCTGATGTATGGAAGCTCACTACTTCAATATCAACTCATGAACTGATCCCAAATCCAAATCACTGTGCAGGAGGGGTAGATGTATGGAAAATTCCTACATCGCGTGGTAATACAGCGTCCAGAGATGATTAGCGAGGTGAACGCTGTCATGATACTCAGGGATAATGATAACATAATGCTATGATCAACAGTTTTAATTCATTCATAATCCAACAAACATAGTCAAATGCATATATATATATATATCATATGTTGGGATAGGGAACAAGGATAAACATATGCTTAAACCTTTAGCTTGGATTGTGTAAATCAATCATCATAACATGTACCCACAGGCTATATGGGCCCCAGCTCTCACCCCTGGTTGGGCCCCAGTGCATGTAGCTGCATGAACCAGAGAATAATCTCATATATATGCACGGGGGACTCAAACCCTCCAATCATATGCTAAGGTCACTTAAGCACCCAATCAAGAAATATGATATGGGGGACTCGAAGCCTCCAATTATAATGATAGCAATAAGGTTGACTCAAACCACCTGGTCACAAACACGGGGACTCAAACCCTCAAACCATAATGACCTCGCACCGACTAGTGCGGTTTCTAGTGTCAGTCACTCAATCCTCCACTTTCACGACTCAAGTATACAACCCTCTTTTAAAGCCCAATTAAAACATTTAACATATATTCCCATTTTCGTTAAGCCAATTACACACAAAGGCATCCTTTTTGTATCATCATATGAACCTCGCTTGTAAGCTAATACCCTTATGCCATGTCATTTTCTCAACTAACTAGGACTTTAACACATAGGTCAAAAGATATTCAAATAATCAATCATTCGGGACTCGAACCCATTTAATCAATTGAACCCACAAGGTTCCAATTCCACCATTTATACATGGCCATCAAGGCCCTATCAATGAAAACAACCATACTTCACTATCCTTTTTATGACAATGCATTATTACAAATGGGTAAACCATACTATGTTACAAAAGCCCTTTTTTTCATTGAAAATTTCACAAACATGTTGAGGGCCTATAATTTCCAAAACCATAATCAAGGCAGAATAATCAAATTGGGGTTTAATCATGACCCCTCAGTTTAATAACCATTCTCATGCACCCATAAGTTCAAAACCATATTTGAAACATGAATGATCACAATTAAACCATGGGAAAACATCGTTCAACAACAAACATTCAAAACCCTCAACCTTTGTTATAAAACCAACATGAATATCTCATGAACAATGCTTTAAAATATGTGCTTTATAACAAATTAATAATGAGGGAAGAGTAACATGCCTGGAATATTCACAATTATGGAAAGAAAAATCTTGAATTGACCTTGGTTGCTCAACCTTAAGGAAACCCTAGCTTGCATGGCTTGAGATAATTTGAGAGAGAAGGGGATATATTTTGATTGTGTTATGGGTGAGAATAAAGTCTCAATAGGGTTTATAGGTCGTGGGTTATATTTAGAGAAAGAGGGAAATGTCTAAAAATACCCTTATTAAAAGTTGGAAATTAAACCGTCAGTTGTTATGGATGACCTTAAGACTCGTAGGGTCACCCTACAACTCGGACCCTTCAGTCGTAGCCAAACCAGAAACCCCTTGGGCTCTTCACTGTGAACCCTATGAATGGCACCCTGCATCATGTAATAAGACAATATAACTCGTAGGGTCAAGTCATAGTCTCAACAGTAAAAATTGAGGCACTATACAGGATACATTAAAAATACCCTTTGTACAACCCGTTAGGAGTCTATACAACTCTTTAAGTCCAGTCGTTATCAAGACAGTGACTAAGGAAAATCCCTCTGGGCTCATTATGAATGGGTCCTATGACTCGTAAAGACACACTATGATCGTCGGGTGAGTCATTTCCTGGACAAAAAGCTCAGAACTCAGAAAATTTTTTAGGACCAAAAACCTGGGCGTTACATATATTTCCCCCTTAGGATCATTCATCCTCGAATGATAGAACAAGGTATTTATGAGCACGATTAGACTCCAAACACAACCACACTTACCTTTAACAAATAAAGAAACCAAAAACACCAAGAAAATTTACAAATTCCTTTAACAAAGAAAAAACAAGATGTCTTAAAATACACATACCTCAAGCACAATTATCAGGAATGGGGAACAAGAATAGATATTTTGATTTTATATCCTCTCTAGTTTCCCACATAGATCCTTCCTCCCAAATAGTACATCTAATAACTCTTAAATGTGACCATACTCCGCACTAAGCTTTCAACTATGAATACAACACTCCACCATTTCAATCTCCTACCCCCCCCCGCGCGCAAAACACATAACTACAAAAACTGAGGATTTGCTGCATATATCTCCCATGTTAAAGCCTAACTCAGAGTTAAGGGAGCTAGTGTAAGCCATGGGACCCTATACTTTACACCACTCCAATAGTACTACTCGATCTTATCACAGCATTCAAGTAACCTCAGGTCTTAATCTAGGAGTACTAACCACATAACACAATGGTTTGTGTATCTATCAATTACACATTCAAGCCCACCTTTCTACCCACGTTTTATGGATCTCTCACCCAAAACTAGAAATTTCAATCATTATCATGATGGATTTCACCATATCTCTTCTTCTTCACTATTTTACATAACAAAGGTACCTCTTATTCTCCCATCTTCATCTACAACTTTATCCTGAGTAGTCTCCCAAAAATATTTACAATAAAGAACATCTACTCCCTCATCACAAATATTACTACCTTTCTATAGCCACTATCATCCTAGCATTAGAAGGGTCAATGCAAAACTAGAGTACAAGCATCAATAATGAGGGGGTTAATTCTCAATAACAACTTCTATTTGTCATATTACTCAAGACGTGACCTGTGAAATGGGAAATAGTACAATAGGCACAAAGTACTTCATAGCAACCACCTAGGTTATAAATGGAAGGTCATTCCAACATAAGCATACCAGAGCACGAGTCCTTAGGATTGGGTACCAGGAGAAACACGACTACATATATCATAGGTATTATAACTTAAAGACGAGCTATATATTCAGGGATCAAGGCAAGAATTTCCACATGAAACCACTGTTCATTGGAACTAGGCATAACATCAGACATGAATGTAGGGATCATGAGTGTCATGACATAGAGCTTAAACACTCTGAAGCTCAAATTTCTGAGAACCATTTTTTTTAACTTTGGTTCAGGGGATTTATTACAGACATATGTAACATGTAGAATGCAGGCCTTAGGCATAAGTACTATTAGAATGCATACGACACTAATAGAGTGCCCTCTTAATTGAAATAGGAGGGAATTGCTAGAATAGGAGTAAATTTACCCCGACTCTCCCCTAAAGACCACCACTAGGAAAAAATATAATATTAGCCCTTAATTTCCATCTTATTACACCTATAAGAATAACACTCTTCTCTAAGGGGTATCACCATGGACATGTACTAGGGACACTTGGCTCTCTTATACTTAAACCTCATCTATCCGGATACTCCTTGGGTTTCAGCATAATCTTTCAAACCCCATGCCCTAATCCATCCAAGGACTTAACCCCTAATCAATTAGTTCAACCTAGACCTCTGGCCTATATATCACAACCTTTCTACTCCAGCATTCCCTAAGTTATCATCCTCATCTCTTCTATATACCCCATCAAGCCTACCAATTTACTCCCATAAATATCGCATTGCTACTCCCAACATCTAAGGTTCAAACTTGGTGTCTATAGATCCATCATGCACTACTAATAGAGTACCCCGCATTAAATATATATATGGTCCACCCCACAAGGAGATCACCCTAAATTCCTTATTCACCCATCGACAACCTATACATATTCGGAGGAAACCATCCTCCTTATACACAAAAGAATAAAATCATCCCATGGAGAAATTCAAGGGAGGACAACCCTTATTAGGAAGATCTTTCAACTACTCCTTAAATTCTTTTGACTTAGATAAAGCTATTCCATAAAAAGGAATGAATATAGGACGAGTATTCAGAAGGATATCAATCCCAAAATTAATTTTCCCATCAGGAGGAACACCAAGAAGATCATTAGGGAATACCTCAAAAAAATTCACAGTCCACAGGGATAGAATGCAAAGAAGGACCTTCAGATCTAAAATCCTTGGCATGCACTAGATGGTAGAGGCACCCTTTTGGAAATCAAGTTTTGGGTTCTAAGATATAAAATGAACCTTTCCTTAGTCACTAGGGAACTCTCTTCCTATTTAATCACAGACTTATTTGGGAAATGGAAACTGACCCTACGGGTCTGACAATCTAAAGATACATAGAACGAATGCGACTAATCCATCCCCCAAATCATGTTAAAGTCTACCATGCCCAACTCTATTAGATCCACCAAGGTCTCCCTACTATGGAAAAATATCACATAACCTCTATAGACCCCTCTAGCCACTATGGAGTCACCCACCAGGGTGGACACAGAAAAAGAATTCAAAAAATACTCAAGATCAAAACCAAAATGAACAGCCACATAAGGGGTCACGTAAGCGAGAGTAGACCCCAGAATAAGAAAGCAATATACATTACGAGGAAAGAGTTGTAACATACCAGCAATGACATCTGTGATGCCTTAAACTCCGATGGGGTAGCAAGAGTATAAAGATAATTTTAGCCAGTGCCGATATCAGAAGTAGCACCCCTTGGTGCAAAAATTGAAGAGATCGCAACCAAAATATTATTATCTCCAGTAGAAACACTGACCAAAGGATAATGCCGTTGCATATGACCGGGTTGAACACACTTGAAGCACAGATTCTTCCCCTCACAATAAAATCCATAATGCCACTGACCACAGAATCGGCAAGGAGGATAGGGAGGAACTAATCGGGCTTCAATAGACGGATATTAGGCACCCTGTTCCCTAGGACCTAAACTCTTTTGAAAATGATGATCACCAAATTTCTTTAGGTAAGGGGATATAGACAATAGGTATGAACCAGAATTTTCCTTGCTCCCTCTCTTTGTCCACTGTCTCCCATGTCTATAACTATTATAATGACCTCACCATGCTATGAATATATGAACTTTTTATTTTTCCTCTCCCCTATCTTCGCCTAATTCCTTCTCCTACGACTAAGACCAGACTGGCATGACAGAGAAACTACTATCTGGCTCAACAGATAAATAAAATGATGAAACTCAGAATTAGACACTTCGCCCTGAGGTGTCCGAGGAGGACTAGGGGGAACTGGTGGAACTCCAATAGGGAAATTAAAAGGAGTGACCCTAGATCGGTTCTGTACCCCAGGTATAGCATGAGTTCGGTCCACATTATCCTCAGACGAGTCAGAAGAGTTTCCATGGGCATCAAATTTTTGGGGTGGCATGATCTGAAAAGCGAACATACGGGAATTAGAGAAGATTTCATGACCTTAGACTATATAGCCCAAAGAATAGATCAAAATAAAGGGAAACATTCCTAAATTCCTCATAGCCTCTCCCTTATAAGCGTGGCCCGCGACAAACCCATAAAAGAGACTCAACTTACTATTGCTTTGTTGGAAACCCAATGACACCAAACCTAGGCTATGATACCACTTTGTCATGAATTGAACCAGGGCTTGGCCATGACGGGTATCTCAAGTCTACCAGGGACCAGAGATCACCCCCTTGGACCTAACCAACCACCACCATATCATCCCTATCGGATGATTTCCAAAAATATAACAAGATAAATTCAAAGAATAAAAGATACTTCTATAATCAATAACCAACAATCAACTAACATCACCCAAGTCTACAGTAATCCAACAAAGCCCCTAAAAAATTAAACATCAATAGAGAGTTAGGACATGCCCCCGACTATAGCAAAAATAAGTCTAAACAGTCTGATACATAAGGAACCAAAACATAAAATATATACTTTTGATTTATGAAAGCTCACCACTTCAATGTTAACTCACAAACTGATCTCAAATCTAAATCACTGTGCAGGAGTAGAACTATGGAAAATTCCTACATCATGTGGGGATACAATAGCCAGAGATGGTTAGTAGGGTGAACACTAGAATAATACTCAGGGATAAGGATAACATAATGCTATGATCAACAATTTCAAATCATTCAGAATCTAACGTACATAGTTAGATGCATATACATATACGTATATATATATCACATGTCAGGATAAGGAACAAAGCAAAAAATACACTTAAAACCTTAGCCTATATTATGTAGCTCAACCATCCTAAAATGTACCTACAGGCTATATGGGCCTCAACTCTCACCCCATGGTCGGGCCCAGCGTATGTAGCCATACGAATTAAAGAATAATCTCATATTTATGCATGGGGGACTCGAACCCTCCAATCATATACTAAGGTAACTTAAGCACCCGATCAAGAAATATGGTATGGGAGACTTGAACCCTTCAATCATAATGATAGCAATAAAGGTGGAATTGAACCACCTGATCACAAGTAAGGAGACTTGAACCCTCTTCATAACGACCCCCGCACCAGCTAGCGCGGTTTCTAATGTTGGTCACTCAAACCTCCACTTTCATGACTTTGCTACACAACTCTTTTTTAAAGCCCAATTAAAATATTTAACACATATTCCCATTTTCATTAAACTAATTACACACCAAGGCATCCCATTGGTATCGTCATACCAACCTCGCATGCAAGATAATATCCTCATGCCATGTCATCTACTCAACTAACTGGGATTCAAATCCATAGGTCAAAAGATATTCAAATAATCAATCATTCGGGACTCAAACCCACAAGGTTCCAATTCTACCATTTATACATGGCCACCAAGGCCTTTCAAGGAAAACAAGCATACTTCATTATCCTTTTTATACCAATGCATTATTACATGTGGGTAAACCAAATTATGTAACAAAAGCCCTTTTTTCATTGACAATTTCACAAACATGTTGAGGGCATACAATTTCCAAAATCATAATCAGGGCAAAATCATCAAATTGGGTTTTAATCATGACCCCTCAGTTTAATCACCATTCCTATGTACCCACAATTTTGAAACCATATTTAAAACATGAATGATCATAATTAAACCATGGGAAAATATTATTTAACAACAAGCATTCAAAACCCTCAACCTTTGTTATAAAACCAATATGAATATCTCATGAATAATGCTTTAAATTATGTTTTTAACAAATTAACAATAAGGGAAGAGTAACATGCCTAAAATATTCACAATTATGGAGAAGAAACATTAAATTGACCCCTGGATGCTCAACCTTGAGGAAACCCTAGCTTGCTTGGCTTAAGAAAATTTGAGAGAAAAGGAGATATATTTTGATTATATTATGGGTAAGAATAAAGTCTCAATAGGGTTTATAGGTCGTGTGTTCTGTTTAGAGCAAGAGAGAAATGTCTAAAATACCTTTATTAAAAGCTTGAAATTAAACTATTAGTCGTTACGAGTGACCATACGACTCGTAGGGTCACCCTATGACTTGGACCCTCTAGTCATAGACAAACTAGAACACCTCTTGGGATCTTCACTATGAAACCTATGACTGGAACCCTACATCTCGTAATGAGACACTACGACTCTTAGGGTCAAGTCGTAGTCTCAACAGTTTCAATAGAGGCACTACACTGGACACATTATAAAATACCCTCCTTATGACTCATTAGGACTCTATAAGACTTGTTAAGTTCAGACATTATCAAGGTAGTGACTTAGCCAAATCCATTTGGGCTCATTACAACTGGGTCCTATGACCTTAAAGACATATTATGACTTATAAGGTGAGTCGTTACCAGGGCAAAAAGCTCAACACCGAAAAAAATTTTGAGGACCAAAAAATTAGGGCGTTACAAGATAACATGTGATGGACCCTAAGGGATGGCCTTTCTATATATGGAATATTTGGCTGACTAGGAATCATAACCTATATAATGAGACCAAAATAGATATCTCCCTATCTACTCCCTATGAACAAGCTGTGGAATATATATTCCTCACTAACACAACTAGAAAGATCACTTCTAATAGTCAAGGATCCTGGGTGAAGCCTAGTATGGTCTTAAACTTAACTTATATTGGTCCTACGACTTCAATACAAGGGCTGGAGGAGCAGGTGGGTTGTTACGTGATAACATAGGCCGATGTGTTAAGGGTTTTAGTGCTAAAATAAATGTTACCTCACCCTTAGAAGCTGAAATTACTGGTTTGTATTATGGCCTTATTCTTTCTAATGACATACCAGTACAACAACTGGAGATAAGTATAGACTCAATGGAGTTAATCAACACTCTGGATTATCCAACATATAAAATTATTAATTTGGTATAATATTGTAGGGTTGTTCTCCTCAGCCTGGGGAACACTCAAATTCAACATGAAGGAAGAAGCTCGAACAAAGTAGTAAATAAACTAGCAAAAGAATGGCAAAAACTATCACTAACTAGACTTTTTGTAACTTGAATGGGTCTGCCAGTGTTTGTTAGGCAGATAATGGAAGCAGATAACTGTGTATTCTCTATAGTAGGGCCTATTGTTCCCAGTAGCTATAATTACTGTACTAATACTATTAGGTCTATATGCCTCCTACTAATATGCTTGCTACTCTTGTTGCACTAGTAATGAATAAAATCTTCTTTGTTGACCAAAAAAAAAGTTTGGTTTGGTGAAAATTATTTTATTGCATGTATATCAATAAAAATAAATTCAAAGCACACACGCTCATGATCTTGAAAATGTTTGGTCATTTGGTACGCAATATGAGATAGATGAAAATATTTTATGGGTTGAGATATTTCATGGGTGATATTCTCAATGGGATAACTAATCCCACCATCTTAGTACAAATGATGATATGATTAAACAATTTAGAAACCAATTAATACCCATAACCAAAATATGGGGTGGAGATTTTTAAAGAAAAAATTACCTAAAACAACACCTTAAGTTTTCAATATTACTTAAAATCCCCCTAAATTAATTACAAATATTCCTTCTAAATAACTAAACACGCTAGTTTTCATATACTAACCACTCCATTGCACAAACCACAATTCCTAAATTATCTCCCAAAATAACGATTCCATTGACGCAGATGACGTCGAATTACCAAGTTTGATGCAAAATTGTGTTCTTCCTCCATTCCATCAACATTGAAGTTACAACTTCCACACAACCTCTATTAGCTTAATTATTCAAAAAAATTTAGAAGCTAGTTTATTTTCCATTTAATTTGTAAGTTTAGTAGTTCATAAATTGAAGCAAATTATTTTCAATTTTATGTTCTTTCATCATTTTAACATTGTTAATGCGGTCAGGACCATATTTAGTATTGGTCTTACTCAATTGCATGCAACACGTCCAATTGAATTTGGTGTTAAGATTGTTCCAAGTTATTTTGATTGTGAAGATAGTGATTTTTGAAAAAAAGATCTGAGCATTGAAATAAACCGACAATAATGAAGAAGTTACGAGAGGCTACTAGTAGTAAAGAAAAAAACCTATTATTGTTGTTTCAAAGAGAAAAGAAAGGAAGTTTCAAAAAGAGACCCATTATCAAAGGGATGATTTTTATGTATTTGATAGATAAATTTTGCCAATATACATTATATTTTTGTACTTCCTCCATCCCATTTTATGTGTCGTCATTTTCTTTTTGATCCATCTAAAATAGAATGTCATCTTTCATTATTTGACAACTATTTAATGACATCATCCCCATTTTATCCTTACTGGGTCTCACTTAATAAGAAAAGACAACTAAAAAGTAAACATTAAAGTGACTTTAAGAGGAGCAATTTTGTAAACTTTACAAAGTCATCATTTATTTCTTAAACTTTGTGTCCGGTCAAATGACGACACATAAAATGAAACTGAGAAAGTATCATAATAGAAAATATAACAAATGAGAAGGTAAATAGAGAGTCTGATACATAGATCTAATGTTACAGAGATATTGCATGCTTTTAGATACAAAATAATATTTGTATATGATATGAGTTCTTTTACACCTGATACATTTAATATACTAAATCTGATATATAGATCCAATGTTACAGTGTTATTGTATACTTTTTGATATATAGTAATATTTGTATGTGATATGAATTCTTTTACACCTGATACATTTAATATACCGAGTCTGATACATAGATCTAATGTTACAGAGATATTGCATGATTTCTTATACATATCAACATTTGTATGTGATATGGATTTCTTTACACCTCATAAATTCAATATAATCATGATTTTTATGTTAAGAAAAGTATCATAAGAATATATATATCTTTATTATTCATTTTACGTTATATTATGTTCAATGTTTTTTGAACTCATGGGGATGAAATATGTTCAAAGTTGTTCCACCTCACCCTCCGAGGTTTGGTAGTTCGTGTAATTATAATTTTGCTACTGATATTAAGAATTTTATTGGTAAAAAATTCTTGATTTATTTAAGCAGGATGCTTTGGGGTATTTCTTGATATTCCCAAATTAAATTTTCAAGGACAAATAACCAAGTGCTTGTTGTAGCTTGAGTTGGTACAAGATAATACAAATGAACTAAATGTATATGTGAAGGAAACAATGCTTAAATTTATGCTCTTTGAATTTTCCCTCATCAGAGAATTGCACCATCAACACTGAAGACTTTCAGTATCCCACTTCAGAGACCTCTTTGTTATTGACAAAGTATTTTTCAAAGGCAAAAAATAAAATTTCCAAAAAAATATTAGTTGAACATTTTAAATGAAAAATTGCAACAATAGTCAGGATACACTGCAGATGGTCATATTATTTTTCATTCATACCTATTTGTTCTCAGAATCTAGTGATGCATTTGTTAGCTTCTCAGAATTTAAGATGGCCGAGGATGACCGATATGAACAATATCCATGGGAAAAGGCTGCCTTCGGAAAGTTGATGAATTCTTTGAGACAAGACTTCTTTATTAAAAAATAATTTTATCGTTTAGGAGGCATGCCATACATTCTTAATGTGTGATGTACTAATATTGTTCTGAAGTTAATAAAGATATTGTGGTTCGTACAGGTAACCGTATATCGAGGATATTTAACTGGTCTGTGGTTGGAACAAAGTCTAAATATGAGAACTTTATGGCTGAAATATTTAACAAGGTAATTTTTATGTTCAATCTCTTGGTATTTTTTGTTATATACATAGAAGTTTATTTTATGTTTTTATTATCTCTTATTTTTAAATGAATGTTGAAGCATGTAAGTCATTGATAGAGTAATTCATATGTTGTTTTTATGTAAACATACATGTTACATAGCAATGTCTTCATTAGATAGTACATTATTATTATATGATACATTACAATATTATTCTGATATATTATATATAACACTTTAATATATGATACATTACTTACTGTTAATTAAAGGTAACATTGTTACTATTATTTTCATATTGGACTCATTATGAACTTGTTATTTTTTTCTTTGCATCTAAATTGTAGTATTTGTACACCAACCTAAGCCCTACGGTAGATGAGTTGAATTGTCTTCAATTACCAAATTATGTGGGTCTGAATTTGAATGATCCCATAAAATTCACTTTACCGTCCACATCGCGTGGGTATCAGAAAAAATTGATCATGAAGCTACAATGACAGCTGTTGCATAACATTCAGATAATTTTGATGAGTTTAATACTCCGCCACCGATCGATATACTTTTAAGTCAAAGACTATGTCTGATACATCATTGGCTTCACCTTAAAAAAAAAGTCTAAGACAAAGAAATCTGTGACTGTGCAAGAAAATATTAAAGCTCCATTATCTATCAAAAAAGTAAATGTATCCCCTTCGAGTACATAAAAATTATTTGTTGACCTTATCACTGAACAAACTGAACATGGATCTTCTCTCATGGATCATGGTGAACAAACACCATTAGTTGTGTCTCATATGTAAGAGACTAAAAATAAATATGATGTGTCTGCAGGCATGCTTTAAGAGAAACTTTTGCTTAAAGTTGATATGGATGTAATAAAATTCTTTTTTGAGACATATATATGTGCTATATGCAGTTTTATATTTGAAATTGACTAATTTGACATATCTAATATTTTCTATTTATCTTTGAAGGTTGACAAAATATTTGATCACATTAAAGAATTAATAAAAAAATAGCATCAAGAGATTATGAAAGCTTTGAAAGAGAAGCATGATGCTCCTCAATAGGTAGCTATTTTGTTATTCAGGTTCAATTTACTAGACAATTATTGATCAAATAAATATATATTTTCTACAGATTATTTATGGCACTGATAGTCCAAATGGAGATGACACAAAGAATGAGAAAAATGGTGATGAATTGAATAGTCTAAAAGAACAACCAATGGATATTGCTGACAAGGTAAATCAGTTGAAAAATTGTAAATGTGTATTAAATGGTATGATTGTTATGTAATGCTATTTTGTGTTCTAGAGTGATGATGAAAATGTTGGCCCTAATTGAGATCGATCACTGGACGAAAGATTCAATCTTGCGCATTCTCGAAAACCTGATCAGTCCAATCCAATTGTACTGACATAAATCATTGGAGTTCAAAATAAATAGAAGGTACACATATTGCGCTGACTATAAATTCACATATATAAATGTATATGCAATCTATCTTATTTCTATGTAATTATGAGATTTTTGTACTGTCTATCTTATATCTCATAATTTTTTTTTCAAGAGAATTGTACTGAGATTTTAACTGACTCAATTCAGTAATCCATAGACACCCTCATATCTGGCATTTCCACACCAATGATTGCAATGTCATTCAAGTCTGTTAGTCCCAAAAAATCCACTGATAGTCAGTGGTACATCCATGGCAGTTAGTTTTCATCAAATTTTTTAGACACCCACTTGGTTAAATAGGCTGACATAAAAATACCTACTCCAAGGATCAGGAAGCAAACTAATATATTCATGTCATCATATTTGACTGAATTTGATTTGAGTTGTAAAGGAAAGGAGACTTCCACTATAGATTTTCCTCAGAAGCATCTATTTGATAGTTTCCTTATATCTGAAGATGGGCCGATCGGATTAATCGAGTTGTACTCTGAATGAATTGTTGAAAGATTGTTAAAGTATCATGCTAACAAAAACAGATATCTAATTATTTTCTTATTATTTTCTAATAACAAAATTATGCTCTATAAAAACTTATCATAACTACTCTTACAGAAAATTGAAGGAAGAACACTGCAAAATTAAGTAATCTGGACTTGGATTCAATGTATCGAATTTTATTGTTTCACACCATGATACAAATAACTGATTTTAAATCATGTCCCAACCCAACACCTGCTGGAATGATGAGGTATTAGAATAACATTATATACAATAATCACATGCTTTTTTTTATAATACGTAAGTTTAATACATAATACATTTTGATATATAAGCTAACTTAATGTATCAGATAATTATAAATATATGGTGTTTTAATAATATAACAATAGCACATGGAATGCATTATGTTTATAATTTTTGACATACTTATGTAAATGCTTTGAATTGGATATAGAAGTCATCTAGACACATACATTATGTAACATTCATACTCTATTTTTCTTTGCAAACTGATATATTATGAAGAATCAATTTGATAAAATCACCCATTAATTTATGTTGTTATTTTGAGCAATATATAAATGTTATATTCTACTACCTTCATAATAAATCAATGCAACAAATAGATCAAAAGTACAGATTTACCACCTTGAATTGTCTGTTCAAAACATATATTGATTTGACATATAATAGATATTTTCAAGATGCAGCAGATGTTGATCTTTCTACTCAGAAGGATTATGCACGATCGTGCATTGTTACCAACAATGAAGATTCACTGATTAAAATTATAAAAGAATTTAACATACCAGCTAATTTTCCTTTTCATTTGATCAATGATGTATATGTACCAGTAAAATTTGATGGAGGATTTCATTGGGTGTTGGCTGTGATATCTTTACAGGAAAGACGTATTTGAGTGTATGACTTAATGTTGTGATCAAGAAAGAAAGAACCCTCACCTGAGATCCATAATTTGTCTATGATACTGCCAACCTATCTATCTTACAGTGACTTTTTGGAAAATACAAAACGTAGGTATGGTCTAGTCTCGAAGCGTATATAGATAAGATGAGCCAAGGCATTAGTGTTGTGAACTAACACCTATTTGATGTTGAATACGTAAAAGGCATTCCACATCAAGCCAGTTAAAGTTTGTAAGTAACTCTTTACAAGTTTATCTATTTACAAACAGTACTCGAATGATATCGTTGAACATTTCCTAACTCTAGAATCATTCATGTTCAGAAATCGTGGAGTGTTTATGGCAGGTTTTGCTAAGTTTCTTAGTGGTGAAATGTCAGTTTCTTTTTTGAATTTGATATTGAATATCATCTTAAAAGATATGCAACACTCTTATGAAACTATGGAGTCATAAAGGTTACGAAATGATATGTTAGCAGCAATGAGGATCCGCCAAGACCGTGACCAAGTTATGTCCCTCGGGTGGATCAATATGTTGTTGTTTTCATAGAGTATTTATGAAGTTCCTATCAGATTTGTTCGGAACAATATTTTGACTACTATATTAGCGATGAGTATTATCATAATGTTTGCTACTAAGTTATATACAACTACTTTTTTGGATAAAATTGTTATTAAATATTTAGATCAGGTAAAGTTGTGGGATGGTTTACTCACCATTTATTTTTATTTAATTCATCACATTCAATTCTATATAATATATATAAAATAAAATCCACTAGTAATTCAAAATGTTCTGGGTCATAATTGAAATGTAGCAAGTACTTTTTTTGGTATCCAAAATAATTTATCATATTGATTTATCAGAAATATTAAAAATTAGTTAGTAATGTATCATTATAAGCTACAAGATTCTTCTAGTAATGTTGTCTTTTCAAAATAATTTGTAGATATACTACATATAAATAAATAGTCATGTATCATATTAATATATCAAATCATAATGAGATAATAGTAAAACTGATACATAAATTATAATACCCCAATTTCTTGAGCACTAGGCCCTCTATGAGATAAGTAGTTGGATTAGTTTTCCAACGCCACTAGTCTCAACTTAATCCAAGATTAGGATAAAAAGTTATGGCCAAATTACTGTAATGATGTCAAACCGTAAGTGAAAATGGCTTTGATTGCGACTCATTGTCAAACATACCGGGTCATCAGAAGGGCTCATTTCCATAATAGTGAGAGAGCCTAGACTTTGGTACCTAGACAATGAGTCCAAAGTACGACTCATTGTGAGACGCAACGAGTCGTTATGAGGGACCCATTGTTATAACAGTAAAGGACTAGATTTTTTATCCTCAAGTAACGACTCCAGGCCACGACTCGGGTTGGACCTCACGAGTTGATACCCAAGCCATGAAGACTATTTTTAGACTTTTCTTGCACATTTTAATTTGGGTATTTTTGGTCTTTTCCTTCCTCAAAACTCTTTTCCATGACTAAAAATACCCAAATAGCCCCTCTGCCACCAGTTATCAAAATAAAACCTTATTTTTTCTTCTGTAACTCTAAAGGCAAGAGATATTAGGGTTTTACAAAGAATTCAACATTCGGGCTTCAAACTTTAAATTCTCCTTAATATTTTCTATACTTCAGGCATGTTGCTCATTCCTAACTTGTATTTTATATTGTGGCACTTATTTACTCAATATTCATGTGTTTTGGATGATGAGTTTGAACTTGGGTTAAGGTTTTTTGGTGGTTAACACTTGAATTGCTTATTCGTTATTTTAATGGGGTGTTCATTCTTAAATTGATGAATTTTGGAATTGAATAGAGGCATTGACACAATGTTTGTAAATTGGTGATTTGAATTTTATAATATGGATGAATTTTTGAATGATAATGGCATTAACCTCAACCTACCTTGTAAACTTGATCTTAAATTTAGATATTTGCATGATTTAACATATCTTTTGAAAACATTGCATTGCATAATAAAAATGGTTTTGTAAGCCCTTGGTGGCCATGGTTTTGGATGTTAAATGGAACTTGGGAGTCTAATGGTTATATGCATTAGTTTGGCATAATTTGCTTAGCTTGTAAGCATATTGGTATGATGATACCATGTTGGAAAATGCCTTAATAAAGACTCCTTGGTTAATGAATTGCTTTATGTGTAAACTATTTTAATTTGGGCTTAAGAAAAATAGTATAGTTCACTATAAAGGTATAGTCTCAGAATGACCAACACTGGAAACTACGTTTGCCAACGTGGGGGATATGTGCTCGTGTTCTTGATGAATATTTTATATTTGGATGGCTATTATTGTGGCGTATTTAGTGTTTTCTCAGTTTCCTCAGTATGTGCGGCTAACATGAACTAGGGCCTTTCCAGCAGGAGAGTTGGACCCATATAGTCCATTGATATTTTTAGGATAGAGCAAGCTACATAGTTCAGGTTAATATTTTAAACTCTTATGTTCATGTCCCTTGTCCCTATCCCTGTATCCTATATGTGTATATAAATGTTGTGCATGTGGTTTTGAATAATCTTTAAGAAGGGTACTACTTTATCCCTCTCCCTCGAGTTACATACCAGTGCTCACCCTACTGACCGTCTTCGAATGCTGTATCATTTCATGATGCAGGGTTTGAAGGTTTTTTTGTTCCTCCTGTATAACATTAGGTGGTTTGGTTTGACAGTTGTGTTGCTGTGAAGTGGTGAACCTCTATATTTTGGAAAGTCCTGCCATTTCATTAGATTTCTTTTCATATTTTGGGAATTGTAAATTTCTATTTGTCATAGTCGGGGGCATGTCCCGACTTAGTTTGGTATTCTTGGTTTAGAGCCTTTGTAGACAAGTATTGGGTTGGTTGGTTGTTTTAGCTCTTAGAATTATCACTTGGTTTATTTATCCTTCTTATTGCTATTTTGGTTGACTTCCGCTATTTACATTTATGGTGTATCACTTGGTTTATTTATCCTTCTTATTGCTATTTTGGTTGACTTCTGCTGTTTGCATTTATGGTGCTCGTGAGGCAAGGCTAAGGGGGTCGTCTACGACCCATGGTGGGCTTGAGATTTCCCATCACATCCTGGCCCATGTTTGAATCATGACTTAAATATATGTATATTTATGTATCATAAATAACAATAGAACTATTAGCGACATATCATATTTCACAACACGATGTATCATAAATGTGACATTAAATCACTTTTTTGAACTTTATAATTTATACTTACCAGTTTAAAATGTATTAGTCAAAATTTTAAAATATCAAAGTTTACATACTTTTTTTTAAAGTTATGTATCATTTAATTCTGTGATCTGATAGATGATAACAATGATGTATCATAACATAACTGTAATACCCCAAATATTTCTAGCTCAGTCCAACCCTTAGTACGTACTTATAACACTTAGAAGCCGGAAAATAGATTGTTTCTGGTAAGTTTTGGGATTTTCAAACGAGGATTGGAACGCATTCGAACTGGAAAAATAGTAGCTCACCGCGATTAGGCCGCATCGCGGTGAGTATCGCGATGAGCATGTCATCGCATTGAGATGAAGTCTATTTTGGCATTTGTCAATTTCCAGAGGTCACCGCGGTTGCAGCGTATTGCGGTGAACCCTAAAATAACAATTGTCATGATCCAGAGAGTCACCGCGATTCCACCGCGACACGGTGGGTATCATAATGACCCACTCACCGCATCGCGGTAAGGCCTTAATCGGCATTTCAGTTGTGGGATTTTAAACCCCAAGGGCAATCTTATCTTTCATCAAGCCTCCAAATCGTGTAATCAGAAGATTAATCTTAAAATTGAGCAAAATATGCTCATTGTTCAACAAATTTCTCTCCATTAAAACCCTATCTCTCAAATACAAGATTAAATCTCAAGAAATCTCGCCATCAATCCTCTGAAATTCATTAACCCAGGTATGTTAGATGTTCATCCATGGCTTCCTTTCACCCATGGAGTCCAAGTATCCGGTTTAAATTGCAAAAATTATGATCCTTTCATGTTGTTTTGATTTTAGATTATGATTTCACCCATGAATCTCCATGTACTATGATTTTACACCATGTATAAATGAAATTATTGTTGTTATTCAATTCTCCATATTTTAATATTGTAATTCATTAAATTTAATCATGATTTAGTGCTATTCATGTTGAATTCATGCTATTACTACAAGTCCCATAACATTCCCACGATATGAATAAACTACAAACAACAAGTGTTTGATAAAATGCCTTCAAGAGTGAAGATTTGATAGTGGCTTGCATGTTATGTCATTTAAGCTTAAGTATCATGTTAACTGTTTTTGCTATTGAGTTTTGGGGGTATTGAATACCCGAAAACCATAGCTGTTTACTTAGTCTCATCTCAGTATCTTTAGGATAACTTCAGAATATATTATGAGCATTACTAGATTAGTCAGTTAAACTCAGAACAGTTTAGCATCCAGTGTCATTTAGTTGGGAGTAGGACTTAGCACCGAGTGAGTGAAGGGATGATGGATTCACCGTCAGATAGGCAGAATCATTAGTAGCAAACCCTATACTCCAGAACTATATAGCCAACGTAGGATATGAGAAGTCACCTGTCAGTTTTGGCTTGACTATCGTAGGGGTCGCCCATCAGATTAGGATTGACACCCTTAGTCCTTAAGGGCCATAAGGTATACCAGTTTAGTGGATCCCCATAGCCAGAGTTTGTACCCGCGACATGGTACTAACACCCTTCCAACTAGGGTTACATGTTGGATCCCGATTAGCTCAGATTGGGGCATGTCGGTTAGATGATACCTCCCACAGTCTCAACTACAGTTTCAGTCTAATAATCAGTTCAGACACTCAATCTCAGTATTGTTTGACCAAAGCTTACAGATATCAGATATTTTAGTTATTTCAGTATTTTAGTTTACAGATTTTATCCAGTTCATGTTACATGCTTGGTCATACATCCTCAGTTTTTATAGATTTCACATATTCTTAGTAACTCCAAATTTCATGCAATTTATTCAATACCTTATGTTATACATACATATTCATATGATTATTTATCCATGTTCATGAAACCATGCATATTATCCTACCTTATTTAACATACCAGTATATTCAAAGTACTAACCGTATACTTTTTTTTTTGCGCTATGATGTATCATATCATAGGTTCAGACGCCCAGTTCCCGGATCGCACTTAGACTTCTCAGGCTCACAGCAGTAACAGTGGTGAGTCCTCATATTTTGAGGACAAATTATTTTGTTCCATGCTTTCAGTTTAGTAGCTAGTTGGAGTTAGTTGGGGCCTGTCTCATCAACTCGTATTCAGTTAAGTTTAGAGGCTTTCGGACATGTCAGTTAGTTATTTATTTTATCAGTATTTTATCAAATTTATGTTTTAGTACTGATTCAGTTGATAAAATCTTATGGCTAATCAGTTATTCTTCCGCATTTATTATGTTATTATTCAGTGCTCATAGCAGGTACCAGCTCATGGGTTAGCTTGTGGTTCCTCGAGACTGTAAGCACCGTGTGCCGCCTAGGGTGTACTCTCGGGGCATTACAAACTTGGTATCAGAGCCTAAGGTTTTAAAGTATCCTAGGAAATCTGAAAGCCGCATCAAGTAGAGGCTTGTGCATGGGTGTGTAGCGCGCCACACTTATGGGCAAGAGGCTACAAGGCATTTAGGAAAATTTTCCCTTCTTTCAGTATTCATGTCATACGAGTGAGCATGATATCATGTTTAAATATCTACCTAATCTAATCTTTCTTCCATTTGCAAAACATGCCTCCCAAAAAGAACAATGGAAGAAGAGCAAAAAACTAGCCAGTACCTCCGCCCCTTCAGGCAGATCCTCTGGACGAGCACGTCTCTCATGTAGAATTCATAGCTGCATTCACAACTCAAGAAAATTTTGTAGTAGCTTAGAGTGAATGGACAACTACTGTTCAGGCCAACCCAGTGGACAATACTGCTACAACCAGGATTCGGGACTTCACCCATATGAATCCTCCTTACTTCATGGGATTTAAGTCTGAAGAGGATCCACAGGAATTCTTAGATATGGTTTAGAAGGTGACAGATATTATGGGGGTGACATCTAGTGAGAGTGCTGAGTTGGTTGCATATCAGTTGCAAGTTATAGCCCATTCATGGTTTAAGCAGTGGAAAGTAGATAAAGGCGCAGATGCAGGGCCTATAGAATGGGAAGAGTTTGCTACATCATTCTTAGATAGGTTCTTCCTATTGGAGTTAAGGGAGGACACGATGTTATAATTTATTAACTTGAGGCAAGACAACATGAGAATTAAGGAGTATTCCCTCGAGTTTACTCAGTTATCTAGATATGTTCCTCATGTAGTAGCTGATAATAGGTCCAAGATGAGCAAGTTTATATATGGAGTATCTAATAGTGTGGTCAAGGAGTGTATGGCTGCAATGATGATTAGGGCAATGGAGTTTTCTAGGTTCATAGTCCATACTCAATAGATATAGGAGCAGAAGACTAAGGAGAGAGAGGGGGAGAGCAAGAAGGCTAGGACGTATAGTTTTAATTTCAGCCAGCCAAGGTCAGAAGGTGGTAATCGTCCTCAGTTTCATCAGAGATATTCATCCCCAACACCCTCTTCAGCCAGTGCCTCCATACCCAAATTTAAAAATGATCCTCAGGATAGGGAAGCAGGTTCCAAGTCCAAGGGCAGTGTTAATAGTGCCCGTACGAATCCTCTATGTCAAAAATATGGCATACACCAACAGGGTAAGTGTAGAGCTGGAAGCAATGTGTGATTTGGGTGTGGAAAGCCAGGCCATCGGGTTCAGAAGTGTCGGGTGGTTGCTCAGAAAGGTAGGAATTTGAGCCAACGGGCCAGTCCCATCAGTCGTCAGTTTCAGTCGGTCGCCCGACTCAGCAGGGTGATGCTTCCAGTGCTACCAGTGCTCAGTGTCCTAAAAGATTGTATGCTCTTCAATCCCAACAAGATCAGGAAAATTCTCCTGACGTAGTTACTGGTACATTGAAGGTCTTTTATTTACATGTTTATGCTTTACTCGACCCTGGAGCTTCTCTTTCTTTTGTAACTCCATATATAATTGTAAACTTCGGAGTTAGTCCTAAAACTCTAGTAGATCCCTTTTCAGTGTCTACCCAGTAGGTGTTTTCATTGTAGCCCGGCAGGTTTACAGGAACTGTCTGGTTACAATATCTCATTAAGTTACTTCAGTTGACCTCTTGGAGTTAGAGATGATAGATTTTGACGTCATTCTCAGCATGGATTGGCTCCACTCATGATATGCCTCAGTTGATTGTAGAAACAGAATAGTTCATTTTCAGTTTCCAAATGAACCAGTCCTTGAATGGAGAGGTAGTACTACATCTCTTAGGGGTCAGCTTATTTTGTACCTTAGAGCGAGAAATATGATATCCAAGGGGTGTATTTACCATCTTTTTTGAGTCAAAGAATCTAATTCATAGACTCCAACCCTTGAGTCAGTTACAGTAGTTAGGGAATTCTCATATGTGTTCCCTGAAGATCTTTCCGGAGTTTCTCCCGAAAGGGAAACCGACTTCGGAATAGACCTTCTTCCAAATACTCAGCCCATATTTATTCCGCCATACATGATGGCTCTAGCAGAACTCAAGGAGTTAAAAGAACAGTTAAAGGATCTCCTAGATAAGGGATTCATAAGGTACAACATCTCTCCGTGGGGCGCACCAGTTCTATTTGTGCATAAGAAAGACGATTCTCTCAAAATATGTATTGATTACCATTAGTTGAACAAAGTCACCATCAAGAATAAATAACCACTTCATAGAATCAATGACTTTTTTGACCAACTTCAGGGTACCAACTGCTTTTCAAAGATAGACCTTAGATCAGGCTATCATCAGCTCATAGTCAGGGAATACGACATTTCGAAAATAGCTTTCCGAACTCGGTATGGTTACTTTGAATTTTTAGTTATGTACTTTGGTATTACTAATGTCCTAACAACTTTTATGGACTTAATGAATCGCGTGTTCAAGAAGTACTTGGACATGTTCATTATAGTATTCATCGATGACATTCTTTTCTACTTTCATAGTGAAAATGATCATGCAGACCATCTCCGAATAGTGTTGCAGACTCTTAGGGATCATCAGTTATTCACTAAATTTAGTAAGTGTGAATTCTGGCTAAGAACAATAGCTTTCCTAGGCCATATTATTTCTGGTGAGGGCATTAGAGTTGATCCTCAAAAGATCGAAGTGGTGAGAAACTAGCCCAGACCCATCTTTCCATCAGACATCAGGAGTTTCTTGGGTTTGGCTAGCTATAACCATCAGTTTGTTGAAGGGTTTTATATATTGCATCCCTCATGTCCAGATTGACGCAAAGAAGGTTAAGTTTCAGTGGTCAGATTCTTACGAGAAGAGTTTTCAGGAGTTGAAGACTCGACTCACCTCAGCCCCAGTTCTTACTTTGCTAGATGGTTTAGATGGGTTTTTTTGTGTACTGTGATACATCCAGAGTAGGTTTAGGTTATGTCCTCATGTAGAGAGGTAAGGTCATAGCCTATGCCTCTAGACAACTTAAGCTTCATAAGAAGAATTACCCTACCCATGATCTTGAGCTAGCAACTGTAGTGTTTGCCTTAAAGATTTGTAGGCACTATTCATATGGGGTGCATGTTTATGTGTTCACAGATCACAAAAGCTTAAAGTATGTGTTTTCTCAGAAAGATTTGAATTTGCTTCAGAGGAGGTGGTTAGAGTTATTGAAATATTATGACATGAGTGTTCTGTATCATCCGGGCAAGGCCAATATAGTGGGTGATGCTCTCAGTAGATTGTCTATGGTTAGTGTTGCTCATGTTGAGGATGGTAAGAAGAAGTTAGCTTAGTAAGTTCATCAGCTTGCCCAACTAATTTTCTGCTTAGTCGACTCAACATAAGGTAGTGTATGGGTTCAGTATAGTTCAGAATCATCCCTAGTTTCCGAAGTGAAGGAAAAGCAGGATAGAGATCCCAGTCTAGTTAGGTTGAAAAAATCAGTCAGAGATAAAAAAATGGAGGTTTTCTTCCAAGGGAGAGATGGTGTGTTGTGTTGTCAGGGTCGACTATGTGTGCCTGGTGTAGATAATTTGAGGCAACGAATTCTTGCAGAAGTTCATGGTGCGCGTTACTCAATTCATCTAGGGGCCAGTAAGATGTACCGTGATTTGTGGGAGATCTATTGGTGGAGTGGGATGAAGAAGGACATAGCAAAGTCTGTAGCTAAGTCCTCTACATGCCAGCAGGTTAAGATTGAGCACCATATACCTAGTGGGTCCATGTAGGATTTCAGTATTCCCACTGGGAAGTGGGAGGAAGTGAGCATGGACTTTATGACAGGTTTGCCTCGTACCCGTCATCAGCATGATTCTATTTGGGTTATCGTAGATAGGATGACCAAATCAGCTTATTTCTTGCCAGTCTATACCTCTTATTCAGTTGAGGACTATGCCAACTCTATCTCAGAGAGTTGGTTAGGTTGGACGGTGTTCCCTTATCTATTATCTCAGATAGAGGTACCTAGTTTACCTCTCGCTTCTGGAAGGCATTTCAAAAGGGCCTCGGTACCCAAGTCCACCTCAGTACAACCTTCCACCCTTATACAGATGGTCAAGAAGAACAGAACATCCAGACTCTGGAAGACATATTAAGAGCCTGCATTGTTTATTTTAAAGGTAGTTGGGATGACCACTTGCACTTGATTGAATTCGTATATAATAACAACTATCATTCCAGTATTTAGATGGATCCGTTTGAGGCTCTTTATGGTAGGAGATGTAGATCTACGATTGGTTGGTTTGAAGTGGGTGAGGCCGTAGTAGTAGGGCCTGACTTAGTGTTTGATGCGTTAGGGAAAGTTCAGTTGATCAGAATAAGGCTTAGGGCATCCCAGAGCCGACAGAAATCATATGCAGATGTGAGGAGAAAGGATCTCGAGTTTGAGGTCGGTGATTTTGTCTACTTAAAAATCTCTCCCATAAGGGAGTGAAGAGGTTTAGTAAGAAAGGGAAACTTAATCCCCGATATGTCGGTCCTTTCAGAATTCTCAGCCGTTTTGGAAAGATAGCGTATGAGCTTGAATTGCCTTCAGATCGAGCTTCAGTGCACCCAGTGTTCCATGTTTCATTGTTGAAAAAGTGTATTGGTGACCCAGCGGTAGTTGTCCCCTTAGAAAATATGGATGTCTAGAACAACCTTTCCTATGAGGAAGTTCCAGTCAAAATTATTGATCGTCAAGTTCATAGACTAAGGAACAAAGAAGTTCCCTTGGTCAAAGTTCCTTTGGTGGAATTAATCCATTGAGGGAGTAACTTGGGAAGCAGAAGCAGATATGCGGACCAAGTACCCTCATCTTTTCGCTGAAGATTCAGTTCAAGGTAACTAGTTTCCTCAGATCATCTCTTTTCACTCCAAGTTTCATCTTTATATATCCATTCATTCGATAGTTCTTGCATTTATATATCATTTTAGTTATGCTTTCAGTTGTTCATGCCAGATATAGCCTCAATTTTCTGCGTCTCAGTTTTATTAGTCTCATTCGGGGATGAATGTTCCCAATGGGGAGATATTGTAATACCCCAAACATTTCTAGCTCAGTCCAACCCTTAGTACATACTTGTAACACTTAGAAGATGGAAAATTGCTTGTTTCGGGTAAGTTTTAGGATTTTTGAACGGGCATTGGACCGCATTCGAATTGGCAAAATAGTAGCTCAACATGATTAGGCTGCATCGCACTGAGTATCATGATGAGCATGTCATTACATCACGATGAAGGCTATTTCAGCATTTGTTAATTTCATAGGGTCACCGCGGTTGCACCGCATCACTTTGAACCTTAAAATAACAATTGTCACGATCCAGAGAGTCACCGCGATTCCACTGCGTCGTGGTGGGTATCACGATGACCCACTCACCACATCGCGGTAAGGCCTTAATCGATGTTCCAGTTGCGGGATTTTAAATCCCAAGGGAAATCTTGTCTTTCATCAAGCCCCCCCAAATCGTGTAAATAGAAGATTAATCTTGAAATTGAGCAAAATATGCTCATTGTTCATCAAATTTCTCTCCATTAAAATCCTAGATCTCAAATACAAGATCAAATCTCAAGAAATCTCCCTATCAATCCTCTCAAATTCATTAATCCATGTATGTTAGATGTTCGTCCATGGGTTTATTCCACCCATGGATTCCAAGTATCCAATTTAAATTGCAAAAATTATGATCGTTTCAAGTTATTTTGATTTTAGATTATGATTTCACCCATGAATCTCCATGAACTGTGTTTTTTGACCATGTATAAATGAAATTATTGTTGTTATTCAATTCTCTAAATTTTAATATTGTCATTCATTGAATTAAATCTTAGTGCTATTCATATTGAATTCATGCTACTACTACAAGTCCCATAACATTCCCATGATTTGAATAAACTATGAACTACAAGTGTTTGATAAAATGCCTACAAGATTGATGATTTGATAGAGGCTTGCATGTTATGTCCTTTAAGCTTATGTATCATGTTAACTATTTTTGCTTTTGAGTCCTGGGGGTATTGAATACCTGAAAACCATAGCTGTTTACTTAGTCTCGTCTCAGTATCTTCAGGATAACTTCAGAATATATTATGAGCATTACTAGATCAGTCAGTTAAACTCAGAACAGTTTAGCATCCAGTGTCATTCAGTTGGGAGAAAAACTTAGCACCAAGTGAGTGCAGGGATGACGGCTTCCCTATTAGATAGGAAGAGTCGTTAGTAGAAATCCCTATACTCCAGAACTACGTAGCTAGCGTAGGATATAAGAAGTCACCCGTCAGTTTAGGCTTGACTATCTCGCAGGGGTCACCCATCAGATTAGGCTTAACACCCTTAGTCCTTTGGGGACATACTATATACCAGTTTAGTGGATCCACACAGCTAGCGTTATTACCCATGGCACGATACTAACACCCTTCCAACTGAGGTTACAGGTTGGACCTCGATTAGCTCAGATCAGAACATGTCGGTTAGATGATACCTCCAACAGTCTCAGCTACAGTTTCAGTCCAATAATCAGTTTAGACCATCAGGCTCAGTGTTGTTTGACCAAATGTTACATATATCAGTTATTTCAGTATTTCTGTTTACAAATTTTATTTAGTTCATATTACATGCATAGTCATACATACTCAGTATTTACAGATTTCACATATTCTTAGTAACTCCAAATTTCATGCATTCTATTCAATACGTTATGTTATACATACATATTCAGACGATTATTTCTCCATGTTCATGAAACCATGCATATTAGCCTATCTCATTTAGCATACCAGTACATTCAAAGTACTGATCGCATACTTTTTATTTTGCTCTATGATGTATCATATCATAGGTTCAGACGCCCAGTTCTCGGATAGCGCTTAGACTTCTCAGGCTCACAGCTGTAGCAGTGGCGAGTCCTCATATTTCGAGGATATATTATTTTGTTCCATGCTTTCAATTTAGTAGCTAGTTGGAGTTAGTTGGGGTCTGTCCTATTAACTCCTATTCAGTTAAGTTTAGAGGCTTTCGTACATGTCAGTTAGTTATTCAGTTTATCAGTATTTTATCAGATTCAAATAGTTGTTTTCTTCAGATTCATGTTTCAGTACTAATTCAGTTGATAAAACCTTATGGCTAATCAGTTGATCTTCCGCATTTATTATGTTATTATTCAGCGCTCACAAAAGTACCAGCTCATGGGTTAGCTTGTGGTCCCTCGAGACTGTAAGCGTCGTGTGATGCCAAGGTGTACTCTCGGGGCATTACAATAACACTTAATGTATCAAGACATATTTGTTTTGGTCCCTTTTTCAATTTCGAGGGATTTTAAAACATTTGGTTTCGACTTTTTAAACTATTTCAAAACTTTAAAGAAAATTTTAAAATAATTTAAGAAATTACAGAGTTGCCACTTGATTTTTGAGAAAATATCAAGAAAACTAAAATTATTACTTAAAAGATTCAAAATAGAAAAATCTTTTAAGTTAAGAATTTTGAGTAAGTGGTTCCTATTAATACTCTTAGAAGGTTGTTAATGCACCAAGATTATCTGCTAACTGGCGGTTATCCGGACAATTTGAAATTAACTTTTTTGACTCACTTTGAAAAGGAAAATTAGTTTTTGAAAAGAAAACGATTAAGGAAAAAATTGTCTTCAAGATTTATGCAAAATAAATTTAACGACTTAGCGGGGATTTTTAACTAAGTGTAAGAAAACTAAGAACAATTAGCATATAAAGGAGAAAGGGGAAGACTAAATGATTTAACCCATTAGGCCCAAATCCATAAATCCTGTCCTAAACTAATTTGGAGTTTTGGCCCATCTTCACATGTCCTAATCTAAATCATGTTCTTTTGGCCCATAACCTGTCCTAAGCTAGTTTTCGAACCTTTAAGGCCCAAAATTTGCTTCACCTGTATTAAATTACAACTTTGGCATTGAGGCCCAAATGAATGAATAAATAAATGACTAAATAAATAAATAAAAATAAGGCAATAATAAAAATCGAGACTTTTCAAGCCTCTTAGTAACCTCATCAATAGGTTTTCACCTATTTTCCTTCTTCTTTCATCTTCTTGCACCCGCATGCCATTTAATCGACTTTGGGTTAAAAACTTCGGACTTGACTCGCAGAGATGGGCCTCATTGGACCATTATGAAATGCAAGAGGAAAGGAGTCCATTTGGAATCTAAAACAGATTCATGCAAAGAAAAAGATAAAAGAAAAAGAATTAATATGTGTTCGAGAATTCTACACTTAATAGATAAATGATGAGATGGAAAAAATAGCATTCTCAAGCATAAATAAATAGTAAGCTATGATATCAAAGCAAGCCAAATTATCCAATAAAAAAAATTAACCCATCTCCTAAACAATCTTACAAAAAATTGAATCTAGCACAATATAATTAACTAGCCCTTGAAAAGAAGACATGAATCGACAAACATAGTTACTTAAAATTTGGACAAATAGATTAACGCATATTTGCTTCAAATACTATGATATGATAAAGTCTAAGACATATTTTTATTAAGCAAAGAAAAGGAGAATGAGCAAGAGATGAGGAAATATCTCATAGCACCTCAAATATGAAATACAAGACATAGTAATTTAGCAACAATACTTTTTCAATACAAAGTGGAGTGAATCAACATATCTATAACTTAGAAGAAAAATTCATTATTGCATGTGAATAACAATGGGACGTCTAAATTAATAAAAACACTTTAAGAAGTAAACCAATAAGCGAAGTAAAGCAAATAACTTAAATTAAGCATACTTGAGAAATGATATCCGAAGATAAGATAGGAAAAATAGTAAAAGATTAATTCTAAGAAAAAATGTCAAATATGTCAACTCCTATTTTAGTTCTACACCATTCAACAAAACCTATAACTCTAACAACTTTTCAATTTAAACAAGAGAAAATCAAAGACAATTTTGACCACAAAAATGAGTAACTCACTACTTCAAATTGAGAAACAATTTCACAAACCCTTAACAATAGTAACCATTCCTTTTCGACATAAAGGAAACAACTTTACATACTATAAACAAACACATCCACCAATAACGAAATTAAACAAAGCATGAGCATGCATTTTAAGTAAAGATCAAAATTTTATCCATAATAATCAAAGAATAAAGGCAAAAGGCAAAACAATCAATATCAACAATTCTTTTCGACGTAAAGAAAACAACTTTACATGCTAAAAACAAACATAATCCGTCAACAATAAATTTAAGCAAAGCATGAGTACATATTTTAAGCAAAGATCAAAACTTTATCTATAATAATCAAAGAATAAAATCAAAAGGCGAAGAAATCAATATTAACCATTCTTTTCAAACATAAAGGAAACAACTTTACATGCTAAAAACAAACATATACGCCAACAATAAATTTAAACAAAGCATTAGTACATATTTTAAGCAAAGATCAAAACTTTATCTATAATATTCAAAGAATAAAGCCAAAAAAAAAAACGTTCAACTATTGCTAGCTCATTTTTTATACCATAAATATAAAAATAACCATAATATTGATACCATAACGTCCTATGACCTTCAAGGCCGTCTACAACAAACAATTCTAGCAAACAAAATTACAACTATGAAGAAGAAAATGATAATAAAACTAAAAAGGGGAAAAGGCGTGTTTACCTTTTTTGAGGCAGTAAAACGGAACTACAAGCTTTCTTTGAAGTCTTGATCACCACTGAAAAGCGTTCAACTCAAGAACTTCGATTAGCCCAGAAATTTCGCGAAAAAAAAATTTTTTTACTAAAAAAAAAAAAAACTCTTCTTTGCTTAAAACTTTTTTTCAACCTTGAGACTTTTTTGACTTTGAGACTTTTCGACTTTTTACCAAAATAGTGGTAGTATTTATAGGAAAGGATGATAATTTTATTCTTTTCATCCACCAATGTGGGAGAAAAGTATTTATAGGAAAGAATGTGGATTCAATTCTTTTCATCCATCAATGTGGGAGAAAGAATTTAGGAGTGTTTTGAAATTTTAAAATTGAAGATAAGATGAGGTGGAAGTTAAGGTGGGGGAAATAGTACAATTTAGTATAATTTTTGAATTTCAAAATTGAAAAAAGGACTTTGAGGGGGATTGGACAATCTAGTACAAAATTTTGAATTTCAAATTTAAAATTATTTTGGTGGAAATTGGGTAGAAGTTATGAGAGTTTTTGGGAATTTTGGGGTTATTTAAAATATAACCCCAATTGAAATTTAAAATTTAGCCAAATTTATTTAATTTTGATCAAATTAAAAATCAATTGGCGGATTGCATTGCAATTATGGCCAATTTGATTTTAATATGGCCAAATCTAATAGATTGGCTAAATTAAATTGAAACTTGATACGAATTAATACTTCCTTTAATCCCAAGCTTCTTGATTTAATAAAATTAAACATATATTCATCCAAATAAATTATTTTTTAGAGTAAATTATTTTTAAATCAATACTTTATCCGTTCGAATTAATTTTCAAGCTTATCTCCGTAAAAACTCAAACTTTGATAAAAATATTCATTCAAGTGATAAAATTTATACAAACTCGTATATGTGAACATGAAAAATGTATAATCGTCACTTAAATGACAAAATTAACCTAAATAAATATTTTAGAGCACATTTTTCCGGATGAAATAAATATTTCTCTTTTATTTAAAATTAAAGAAACCCAAGATTAAATTTAGACGTGGAGGGCAAAAATTAGGTGTCAACAATATTAATATGGTGCACCTTTCATGAAATATAATAAAAATCGTTAGTACAATAAATCAAACATATGTAATGTAAATTATAAATATTACTTTAAAAACAACATCAAATGTTAAAATGAAATAAATATGAAATGAATTGAAAAGGGTAAAAAATAAAAAAGAGTCTTTCAAATTTAACATTGTTCAAACATTATTCAACACTCTAATCAAACTAAAATCAAACCAACAAAAATTAATTAATTAGAGTCTATCAAACATTCTATGTATCTTGCAACATAAACATCATTTCTCTTTCGGAAAGAAGTCACAAGTGCGTCTGTAGTGACCTCACGCTTTTATTTTTCACAACAGTTTGTACTTGACGTTAATGTTTCATTTGATTTCTTATGCCTCCTTTTCTTTGGCCTCCCAGGCAGTATTCTGTATTTTGGTGGTATGAGTACTTCCTCCTCAACATATTGAGGCACATGCCAATCCTTCTTATCCGTCATAGGTATCATTGAAACTTCATATGTCTTCACTAACGTCGCAGGTTTATAGTAATCAGAGCATCACAAACCAAACTTAGTAATATTTTTTTTTCAATACTAAAATTACGTGCGGACATGGTATTTCATCAAGCCGAAATCTATCACAGTTGCATTTTTTATTATCCAGATCCACAATGTATCTTCTACCAGATTCATAAACAGAATAAACGTACTCCGATGAAGGCTTGATCTTACCAACAAATCACCAGTAATATATATAAAAAATAAAAAAAATATTACTTAATTATTTGATTGAACAAACTAGATTATTTAATAAAACATACCGTCATTCGTGAAACTTTTATTTCATCAAGTGTTAGAATTTCCTCGAACCTTCTTCCTAATGTTGTTTTTGTATGATGAAATTTATCTATTTTTACAGTTCCATGACCCAAATAATATCCTAGCTTCTTTCAAAAATTTTTAAAACGACAATTCACGTGCCTCCTCCAAACAATTATTTATATATTCGACAACATTAGATGTCATCATCCAGCCTTTATTTATTATGCATGAACCCTTCACCACTTCTCATAACCTGCATCATATAGGTAATCCTTAACTCGGTGATCCACTTTATCCATCTTGGTCATAATACACTTAAAATTCTCTTTTCTGTAAGCCTTGGTTATAGAATAGTACAGGTCACTAAGTCTGTCCTTGCTCCTTCTAAAATTTATGAAAATATTTTTTCAAATATGTCAAATGCATGCAAAATGATGAAGACTAGGATACACAATGTTGATATTTTTTATTATGATTTTATTGTGATCCAATACAACACATATGTTCTCACGCTCCCCATACTCACTCCTAAACTGTTGGAAAAATCATGTCCATACACAATCATTCTCAGAATCTACAACCCCATAAGTTATTAGCAATATGCAACCTAAAACATAAAACAATCATCATACAACGTTTGTTATTTAGTGGTATAAGATAAATTAATATCAAACATAATGTTATAATACTTTAATAATTCACTCCATTGAATTCATATGACATAACATACTTGTACCATCAAGAGTGCTAGTAGAAAAAAAGTGTCTTTGTATGGTCTACTCAAATGAGCATTGTCAATCACAACTACTGGTCTGCAATGTTGGAAATCATGCATCATTGGTTGTAAAGCTATAAACAGATACTTGAATTATCTCTGGTGACTTATGCATCTTAATGTGTGATTTTGAATACATTGTTTTTATCATGTGAATGTATCTCGACATTTGTCCATATCCATCCGTAGATCCACCTCTAAGAATTTATATAGCACGATCCTTAGCACACCATGCTTTCATATAATTAATATTAACACCATATACAACTTTCATTTCTTCGATAATGTCAACCAGAGTGCGTTTTTTCTTGTGGTTTAAAGTTACTAACAAAGGAAAATGTAGCTTGCATCTTCTTTAGCACCCCATCACTCATTGAAAGTGTATGCTCATCATTGAATATACAAATTTTAAAAAGATCTGAATCTTCAAGCAAGATGCCTTCATGACCCAACTACAATTTTCATTACAACATTCCAACACATAGCTACATAAATGCATATATAGTCATCAGATTTTACGAAAAAGCTCTACTTATCAAAAAAATTATTAATGTATCAGGTAAGAAGAAAATAAAAATTTTCACCATCTACGTATCATAAACACTTACATTGCCACACCACATAATTAGTGATGTATCTTACGAACCTACAACACCATACTTCACCGTCTCTTATGAAATCAGTTTACAGGTACATTACAGAGACATAGGTACTAATGTATCATATTAAGACAACAAACACCACCAAAATAAAAGGTAGCCAGAAACATAGATTAAAATACCTCCTTTGTCAGATCTTTTAGCTATGAAATTAAAACTGTGATCTAACGCATATTTCATTATTACAGATACAAGAGTTTTGTTTATCCTTGTACAACTGCTTGAATTCACTTCTTTATTTTGGCAATCAATAATAAATTTTGTATTTGTAATTTTTGATACATACAAAGAGTGCTCGTTGTTCGACTCAACAACAATAAGTGCTAGTGCATCTGATTCTGTTCCTTCTACGCAAACCACAACACTAGTTTCAACATCAACTTATATCTCTTCAATTGATTTATCCATTATTGTTATGCATAACGGATACATTACAAATCCTGTAAATATTTTCTTTATTTCGATGTAAACCTTGACACCATTATCGTTCTCAATCACCATTGGCAACTTATTTCCTTCAACAACATATTGGACACTAAATTTCTTTCTTTGATTCACCAATGTCAAGCTCTGCTGCTATGGAAAAAACCAACCTCATATATGAAATACTTTCGCTAACTACAATTCTATCACTTCTATAATTTTCATAAATAATTTCACTTTGCTAAATTTCAGAATATCTCAACAGAATCGATATATTCATGATGTAAACCATACGAACGATCGAAGAAGGAATTAGTTTTGAAAAAATATGATTAAACCAGCTTGATTTGTAAATTTTCAAATTATGAAGCTATTATGGATTTTATGTAACTAAAAGACAAATCCTTAAATCGTGTTCATTAATTACTCAACAGTAGGTGAAATTACCATATTTTTCCATTTTATCTACAATTAATTTCCTAGTGATGTATCCTAAACTTATGTATCATGGGGTTTACTAATGTATCATATTTGGGATATTAAGTAATTATTATAAAATTAGGGAGAGAGGGTAATTAGGTAGTAAGGTGTTATCGTTTATACTTTTTAAATTGGATGAAAATCATTTACACCCCAACTTTGCTTTAAAATCAAATTTTCCCACAACTTTAAACAATAATCAATATCCCTCCTTTATCCTAATAGACTTTTAAAGATGCCTATTTACCCTTATATTATTGGCCTTTTTATCTCTTTTTTTTTAAAATAATAATTTATAATCATGATTTCTATTCTTTTAATATATATAATTATGAAAAAGTGAATATTATTTTTTAGAAGGAAAAAATGTAAGAAATACTACTTAAGTATATAACCTGATGACAATCTATAATGAAATAAATGAGCAGAATAATAATAAAACTTATTAGTATAATCAATACTCTGATATATATATATATATATATACACACACACACACACATACATATACATACTAGCTGCATAAGTCCTGTGCTAAGTCCGGGACCAAATCAATGATACAAAAATAGTAAATTTACTTATTTTTAAATATAACTTACGTAGAATTTTTATTATTGCATAATTAATTTAATTTAATGATACGTTAATTAGTCTTGTTTGTAAGTCTTCAAAATTATTAGAGTTTTTTCTTCATAAAATTGAATAACTTTTAAAGGATTTTATTTATGAGTGTTGACTCCTAATTTTTCCTCTCTATGACTAAATTTAATCCTGAGTTTCTTCGATTTTTAATAAAATCAGAATGTTTATTTCATCTGGATAAATGTTTTCTAAAATATTTATTTTGGGTTGGTTTTGTCATTTAAGTGACGATTATACATTTTTGTATTTACATATACAAGATTGTATAAATTTTATTATTTAAATGAATATTTTTATCAAAAGTGGACTACTATTGAGATTAATCTGAACAATTAATTCAAATGGGTAAAATCTTAATTTAAATATAAGTTGTTCTCAAAAATAATTTATTTGGAAAAATATTTATTTGTTTTTATTTAATCAAGAATCTAGGGATTAAACCAGTTAATAATTCGTATCGGGTCTTATTTAAATTTTAGTTAATTTATTGAATTTGGTCATAATAGAAATCAATTTGGCCATAATTGTAATGTAATTGGCCAATTGGTTTTCAATATGATTTTAATTTAAATAAAATTGACTTAAATTATGATTTAGAGCCATTTATTAAATCCTAAGCTCAATAAATGCATCAACAACCAAATTTTCCTTCAATACCCAATCTTAATCCCAAAAATTCAAATTTGAAGTTCAAAATTTGTACTAGATTGTACAATTCCACCTTAACATTATCCTTTTTTCCAATTGAATTTCAAATTTATACTAGACTGTACAATTCCACTTCAACCTTATTCTTTTCCATTTTTGAAATTCAAAATTTGCACTAGATTGTACAATTCCACCTCAACCTTATTCTTTTTCAATTTTTAAAATTCAAAATTTATACTAAATTATACAATTTTACCTTACCTTATCCTCCAACAAACTTTATATTCATTTCAAATTCCCAAAACTCTCCTAAATTCTTTCTCCCACATTGGTGGATTCAAAGAATTGAATCATCATTCTTTTCTATAAATACTACCACTATTTTGGTAGAGAGACAAGTCTCAAAGAGTGAAAAACACTTTGAGCAAAGAGTTAAATTTTTTCTTTAGTAAAACTTTTTCAAATAGTAGGCTAATCAGGTTTCTCGAAAGATTATTTTTTGGTGGTGATCAAGGCTCCAAATAAATCTTGAAGTCCCATTTTGATACCCCTAAAAAGGTAAACCTCTTTCCTTTTTAGTTTTATAATCATTTTTTTCTTAATCTCAATCTTCGTAGTTGTGTAGTTGTAATTTTATTTTCTGGGATTGTTTGTTGTAGACGACCTTGAAGGTCATAGGATGTTGTGATATCAATATTACGGCTATTTTTTTATGTTCATGGTGTAAAATGAGTTAACAATAACTGAACATATTTCTTTGGCTTTCTTCTTTTATTATGATTAGATGGATTAAGTTTCGACCTTTGCTTGATTAAAATACATACTCATGCTTTATTTAAATATGTTATTGGTGGATATGTTCGCTTTTAGCATGTAAAGTTATTTTCTTTATGTTGAAAAAGAATAGTTACTATTGTTTCTTTCGTCTTAATAAATTAGATGGATAAAGTTTCGACCTTTGCTTGATTAAAATACATACCCATGCCTTATTTAAATTCATTATTGGTGGATATGTTTGCTTTTAGCATGTAAAGTTATTTTCTTTATGTCGAAAAAGATAGTTACTATTGTTTGATTAGAGAAAGAGGTTCGATTAATTTTGCAATATCCTGCATTCCTCTAATGAAGTTCGGATTCTGTTTGTTATTTTCAAAAGGCCTGTGAAATTATTTCTCAATTTAAAGTAGTGAGTTACTTGTATTTAGAAATCTGGTGTTATTTTGAAAGACATATCATAGTGTGCTATGTTTATTGGTCTAGCGGTTTGCTATTTTGGGTAACTTACATAAATCCCTGAATCTTTAAGTGATATTACATAAAATCTCGACTATTTTGTTAATTACATTTTATCCCGGTTTTTTAAAATGGTGATACATATGTTATATGGTGATACATATAAAAAAGTGATACATTTGAAACTAACAAGATATTTATTTAAGAAAGTAACAGATTCTCTTTTATTCATTGTATTCATTTATTCAAGGAAAGATATCTAATTTTTCTCTCTTTTTAGATTTAATTTAGGTGTTTTAATTATGTTTCTCTTTTTTCGTCTTTAATTATGAAAGATATATTTTTTTGGTCTTTTTTCATCTTTAATTTCGTCTTTAATTTTAGTTTAGTCTGTTTTTTTAGATTTAATTTTAATTATGTTTCAATTCTGCTTTTAGTCCTTTTTTTAAAAAATATTATTACTTTTGTTTACTACACTGACTACACCATTACCTTTCATTAATAACATATGAATCACCCAATAATTGAAATAAATAATTGTATCTACCATATGAATCACCATAATACCATATATATCACCCATTAATATCATATGAATCACCTAATAATTGAAATAAATAATTGTATCTACCATATGAATCACCATAATACCATATATATGAATCACCCAATAATTGAAAAATATAATTGTATCTACTATATGAATCACCATAATATCATATATATCACTCATTAATATCATATGAATCACCTGTAACGCCCCGAGTCTATACCCCGAATGCTACACGGTGCTCATAAATCCGAAGGACCACAAGCTAACCCATGACTGGTACCTGCTGCAATAACTAAATAATAATACAATAAATATGCAGAAAGTAGGTGAAAAACTATCCATAAGGTTCAGTACTGTATATAATACTATATATGGTATCACAATACCAAAAACTAAACATCAATACTAAAAACTGAACAACTGTTTGAAAATACTCTAGTCAGAAAAGCCTCTAAACTGTTTGAACTGTAGAGTTAATGGGAAGAGTCCCAACCTAACTACGACTACTAAAAGTAAATTGAAATACTGAAATAAATAATCACTTCCTCGAACTATGATGACTCACCACTAACTCTGTATGCTGAGAATCTGAACTGTTAAGGGTGCTCGGGAGCCTGTGCGTCTGAACCTATTATATAAGACATCATAGCGCACAAGAAAGGTATGCGTCAGTACTTTGAATGTACCGGTATGCTCAGTGAGGTAGGATGAAATGCATGGATATGGAAACTGTACTGAGATCATTATAACACTGCATACTGAATCTGAATACTGATTAACTGATATATGAGTATACTGATACTAAATTACTTGTAAGTGAATGAATATATCTGACAGTCTTGATTCTGTGGAACTCTACTAAATCCCGTACTGAGCTGAGTGACTATGTCTGACAGTCCTGAATCTGCAAAACTGAACTGAGTTCCATACTGAGACTGAATCTGAAACTGAGGCTGTGGGAAGTAGTCATATAACCGACATGCCCCTTCTCTAACTAATTTGGGGTCCAACCTGTAACCCCAATTGGAAGGGTGTTAATATCGTGCTACGAGTAAGGATAAGTGCTGAGTCACTCTCATCAGGTAGGTGCTTTGAATGAGAATGGTAGTACCCTCAACTGGCAGGTAGATCACCTCATAAACCCTTAAATGTTAGGTTGATGTTTCAACCTATGCTGGATACGTAGTTCTGGAATGCAAGGACTGCTTTTAAGGATTTCACCCTCTACTGGCAGGTGAGTCCCCATCCTTGGGTTCACTCGGTCCTAAATTCCACTCCCAACTGAATAGACACTGGACTGAATTCTAAACTGTACTAGGCTAGACTGAACTGCTACTGATCATACTGTATAACTAAACTGAACTGAGCTGGACTGATTCTTAGTTCACTGAGTTTTCCTAAGTTCTGTAACTGACTGAATTCTACTAATCGAGACATGACTGATTCTACTCTGTGACTGACCATGGCTCTAGACAAACAGCTAAATTATCGGGTATTAAATACCCCCAGGACTCGATAGCATAAACTTAAAATACATGGCATAATCTTGAGACATGGTAACTAACTACTTAGTCATCATTCATTCATTTGGGCATTCAAGCAAACATTTGCATACATGCTAACATGATATAATTTCACTATTCAACTCACATGGACAATTCATCAAACACTTGTGGGGCATAATATATGCACGTAATACTAAAACAACATGTAGGCATCATGATTCAATTCTAATTACACAATTCCAAGAGCTTCAACATGAATTCACATGATAAAGCACACATATCAATTAACTCTACATGGATCTTGTAATAAATCATGAATACACTTTAATTCAAATCATGAAAATCATGAAATCACTCTACATGAGCTTTAAAAGAGTTTTCTTAGACTCCGCGGATGGAATGAACCCTTGGATGAACACTTCACAGACCTTAGTTGGTGAATTCTGGAAAATTAATGGTGGAATCTTGAGCCTTGAATTTGAATTTAATTCACCTAGGTTTTTTTTTCTTGAGCAATTTGTGAAAGAATGAATATAACTTGCTAAAAAAGGGATAAATTTCGTGTTATGGGGGCTGAAGGGCGTGGAAAAAGACTTAATTATCACAGAGGACGTGATTTTGTAATGACTGTAAACTGAACCATCGATGCACAGGCCAACACATCACATCATTGGCATCGACATGATAGCTAATGCGCCGCGTTGAGTTTGTGTCAGTTCACTGGAATTGGACGTTGGGAGTTGGGGAAAAGATTTATCAACGCGATAGTCAATGCGACGCGTCAAGATCGCATTGATTCACTGGTTTAGGATTCCAAAAGTGCTTCAAACAAAGTCCCAAAAATCTGAAACTTGTTCGGGAACAGTTACTGACATTCCTGATCATGAATAAACTCAAATATCAATATTTAATGGACGTAAATGTCGCAAAATAAGATTTCCAACTTTCAAAGGCTAAAATAACACTAAGTCTGAATACTTAGCTAGAAATTTCTAAGTCTGGGACCCCTTAACAAGCTTAAAGGACTAAATTAAGCTAAGAATTTTGCGGGGTCTTGCATTATCTCCCCCTTGGGAACATTCTTCCTCAAATGAGACTGACTAAGCTAAGAATACTAGTAGACTGAACTTACTTACTGAACATGAACATCTAAAACATGATTATCTGACTGACATTACTGACATATTGAATTTTATAATAAACATGCATATCTGATGCATGAATACATAATTGAAATGACTCATGAACATATGACTGAATATACAATGGTAACTGATACCAAGTTCGTAATGGAAAATCTGAGCATGAAACTGAATAAGCATAAGAAAAAATATTACCTTGAGTTAAATTTGAGTTTGCAGAGAAGAGGTGAGGATACTTGGTCCGCATATCTTCTTCTGCTTCCCAAGTAGCTCCCTCAATGGAATGATTCTGCCAAAGAACTTTGACTTGAGGGACTTCTTTGTTCCTCAGTCTGCGAATCTGATAATCAAGGATTTCGACTAGATTCTCTTTGTAAGAGAGGCTGTTCTGAACATCTATGTCCTCTAAGGGGACTACGTCTAATGGTTCAACTATACATTTCTTAAGATAGGAGACATGGAACACTAAATACAATGAAGCTAAGTCTGAAGGAAACTCAAGCTCGTAAGCTACCTTTCTGAAATAACTGAGAATTCGATAAGGACCGACATATTAGGGGACTGAGTTTTCCCTTCTTTCCAAACCTCTTCCCTTCTTTCATAGGAAAGATTTTCAAGAACACAAAATCACCGATCTCCAACTCGAGATTATTTACTGAATACACATGAATGGGAATATGAGAATATAACTGAGCCTAAAACGTGATACAAGAACTAAATATCATAAATGGAACTGAGTCCCTAAATACATGGCTTACGGCTGAGATTGGAACTTGAGGGTCACCTATGAGTACCCACTACTCCAAACTGGATTTTTTAAGTGAAGAGAAGATGGAAGGTTTAGGTCACGAAAGCTCGAGAATTATAGTGCATCTTCTCCTTGGGACATTATGTTCCCTGAAGATTGCTGACTTGACTGAGATACTGAAAAAGAACTGTGATGATGCACAGGGCACCTACGAATTGACTCGTGACTGCATATCGGGGTTCTAAAACCAAGGCATGACACCTTAACTGAGATGAACTCGCAACCACATGGTTGCTCGATCTTGGAGTAGTTACATTCATGAGACTTTGGATAGTGCGACTAAATGGAAGGATGGGAAACCCAACCATACAAACATTATTCTCCTAACTGCTAAACTGAATTGCTGGTTTTGCGGACTAACTTATGCTGCAAACTTATATTTGCCTGGAGCCTTTGTTTGACACTCTTTCTATAGAGTTCTAGTGGCTTTAGGCAGCAAGGAGTCTTAGTATGGCTGAATAAAATAACTGAATAAGAAAATCACATCCTGGCTAAAATTTTGTAATATGAGTCGGGGCTTACGAAATATCTTCTAAGACGAAGTTACTAAGCCTTATGCACTGCGACTACAAATTTTCAAGCTTAGACTTATCCTTTGAATACTCTCTCAACTATACTCTCCACCTTAGTACAACACATCACCTGAGACTACTGAAAATATTCACATGGTGTTGAGCATGAGTGCATAAACTTATTAACTTATCTGATTATCTGAATGGCTAATAGCTGAATACTTGGTCATGTAATATTGAATTGTACTTAGTCTGAATAACTGGACTGGAACTGTAGAGTATCCTACATACGAGGTAAGGACTGACTATTAACATGAGATAAGTGAGCATGAATTCGTGGAAACTGTATTATTTGAGAAGGCAAGACCAAGCGTGTAATATGACTCTAAAATAGTCTTTAAACTGAGGTACTGAAATACTGATAACTAAATAACTAAAAACTGTATGCCATGGTCAAGAAAATCTGAAACTGAACGGAGTTACTGATCTGATGATTAGACTGGGACTGTGATTGAGATTGTACTGGAACTGAATACTGGGTTCTGATAACTCTACCTACTGAGGTCTGATATGGAATGAATTCTCCCACTATGTTCAAGCCTACTCAAATCTCTGAAATGCATTTATCCACTTACACATCAACATTACATTCAAGCTTATCTTCATAACTACAACCTCATGTAAAACTAGCATGCAATAATCTTTATTAAACATGAAATATTTACTCTCTCCCTTCTAAGCAACTGCTCATCACTATATTATTTCATAAGGAGAGTCCACTAAAGGGTTAAAACATGAGGACCTGATGTATGCATAAATACTATACCAAACTTGACACTTAACTGAGGTTTGAGGAATAGAATATCAATACCATGGATTTATCAAAAGATCTAAATTGAGGATATGCATGATGAAATCTGAATTTAGCCGATTGCTAAGAGTGTAGCATGGGTCATGGGAACTGAGCATACTGTATAGAATGACATGGGTACCTGAGTCATGAGCTGCATGACCTGAGTCTGGAGTTTCTGTATTCATGGAACATGATTTGTAACACTGAGTGAATTTGAACTCCTTATACTGGGAACTATAAGCATTCATAATTGCTAACGTGGATGAGTATGAGCTATGATCATAGAGCTGACATGTAAGCTATGAATAGATATCATGATAACTGATGGGTTTCGAGAGTCTGGAATATAATTCTGAGATGGTCTGCATGATCATGCTCACTGCAGGAGTAGACGAGAATGTCATTTATGAAAACTATGATAAACATGTCCAAGTACTTCTTGAACACACGTTTCACCAAGTCCATGAAGGTTACAGGGCATTGGTAAGACCAAAGGACATGAGTAAGAATTTGAAGTGACCATACCGAGTTCTGAAGGCTATTTTTGGGATGTCATATTCTCTGACTCTGAACTGATGATAGCCCGATCTGAGGTCTATCTTGGAGAAGTAATTGGCACCATGAAGTTGGTCAAACAAGCCATTGATTCTGGGAAGTGGATACTTATTCTTGAACGTGAATTTATTTAGCTGACGGTAATCAATACACATTCTGAGAGAACTGTCTTTCTTACGCACGAATAAAACTGGGGCACCCCACGAGGACACACTGCTGATGAATCCCTTATCTAAGAGATCCTTTAACTGTTCTTTTAATTCTATGAGTTTTACAGGTGCCATTCTATATGGAGGGATAGATGTGGGCTGAGTATCTGGAAGAAGGACTATTTCAAATTTGATTTTCCTTTTGAGGGGAACTCCAGGGAGATCTTCGGGAAACACATCTGGGAATTCACATGCTACTGACACTGATTCAAGATTAGGGGGTTCTGAACTAGAGTCCTGTACTCGAACGAGATGGTAGACACATCCCTTAGATATCACTTTTCTTGCCCTTAGGTAAAAGACAATCTAACCCCTAAGTGCTGAAGTACTACTCCTCCACTCAAGGACGGGTTCATTAAGAAACTGAAACTGGACGATTCTATTTCTGCAGTCGACTGAGGAATAGAAGGAATGAAGCCAATCCATGCTGATAATGACATCAAAATCGATCATCTCTAATTCGACTAAGTCTGATAAAGTGATTCTCTGAGATACCATAATCGGACAGTTTCTGTATACCCGTCGGGCTATGATAGATTTACCCACTGGTGTAGATACTGAGAAAGGCTCTGCTAGGATTTCGAGACTGACTCTGAAGTCAACAGCTATATAAAGAGTAACAAAGGACAAAGAAGCTCCTGGGTCTAGCAAAGAATAAGTATGCAAATAATAAACTTATAATGTACTAGTGACCATATCAGGAGAAATCTCCTAATCCTGTCAGGACTGAAGTGTGTAGAGTCTATTTGGGCGTTGCCCACTGCTGGCATTGGATGTAGCACCTTGCTTATTCGGGAAACCAGACTAAGCTGGGGGGACGGTTATGATGACTCTAAGAACTTGACTGGGGAAAATATCTGACTCTGTGGCTGGCTTGCCATACCCGAAACACACATTGCTTCCATCTCTGCAGATACTCTGGTGGTTTCTGCCGTACTTCTGGCATAGAGGATTTGTTCGGCCACTTTTTGGCCAAGACATTCTGGCCCTCTTATTCTTTTTCCCCTCTTTCCTATGCCCCTTTTGATTCCAAATCTCCCCAAGAACACACGAAACAAACATCAAAATTAGTCCATTAGTTCAAGAACTATGGACCCTTTTGATGACCTATCTCGGATTCGCAAGAAGAACAAGAAAGGAAGTGATATCAAGAGTAAAACACACTAAAAAACAGCAACAACCCATGATGAACAAGATGAACACAAGAACAAAACTTTAGGATTCAACAAGACACAAAAATAGTCCACTACAAACATACACAGTGCAATAAGATAAAGATAGATAGATAGACAAATAAAGATGTAATATTAACAACCCAAAATCTTATTCCACTTTTGGACCTTTAATATCATACACAACTTAAATGTATCTCTTACGTGACCTCAAGGGAACTGGAATCCCCAAGCAATCTCTGTTTCTAAGAGATTCATCAACACAAGGATTCCACCTTGTCCAAGGATTCCACCTTGCTAAGAGTCTCTCAAAAGAGGCTACAAATATCATAAAAAATCTGCCCCAAAATGACCTAATAAGGTTATATTTATATCTTGGGAAACTTATTACAAATGACCAAAAAATCCTTGCAAAGGGGCGGATGAATAGTGATGGATGAACAATAACAACTTTGGAGTGTGGGACTTGTTCTCTACACTTCAAAGCTTGTTCCTTGGATGGGAAGCCCCATAAGCTCAGGTCTTCACTCACGTCTTCATGTCCTCGAGTTCCAAGATGCCTCTTTGACCCGTATCATCCTCCCCTCCTTAGAAAGGATTCGTCCTCGAATCTGAACCTCTTAAAATGATAAGAAGGACAAACAAACACAAGTTTCTCAAGGTATGAGGGTTAGAGTTAGTGTAATGAATCATAGAATTATGCTAAGGTGGCTCAAACTTCACGTATACCCAAACATCCCTCGGGTTCTCAAAAATGATACACCAATCACGGGAAACCCAAATTACATACAAGACATGCTTAGAATCAACATAATCATTCTCACACAATGCACACATGCCATTCCCGAGTATGGTTTGAAATAAAACAATATCACACCTCAAGTGATCTATAGGATCAAAGGGGTAGGGTATCCATGGACATGGGTGGAGGACATGCTTTTTTTCCCCGAGACTACCACCAATACAATCACATATCCCCTTTATTCTAGGATTATCTACAATAAAAACAACTAGAGGGTCATCTTTAGTCAATTGGCCAACTTGTTCAACATCACCGTTTTCACACATAAGTTGGTTGTCATGACTTCCATAAGACAATGTACAATCACTTGCCACAATGGATTCAACACTAGGTGGATCAACTAGTATATCCATAATTTCAAGTTGTACGTTATCATCACAAAATAAATGCACATTCGGCTCACTTAAAGACATACTATCATTCACACTTAGTTGGCTATTATCCTCATTCACTAGAATGCAAAAGTTAGTTTGATTACCTTGTAGCTCATGTGGAGAATCACCACTCACGGAAATTTGATTAGGAAGGCTTTGATGCTCCATCAAGTTATCCAACTTCTTGCAAAGAGAGCCTTCCATCCCTTCCAATGTCCCTTCCATTCTGTCTATTATTTGGCTATCGATGGCATCAAGCCTTGCCATGATATATTTAACCCAACTAGGCATTTCATCTTCATTCTCCATTGTACCAATCAAGAGCTACTAAACAAACAACACAAAAACATCAAACAAATTAAAGGTTAGCAAAAATCAGTCCGCACGATGTATCAAAACAGTCCGCACACTCTCAAGCTCACACTTTTGAAGTTTTCACTCTATTGGCCTCACAAGTGTTGATAACACGCTTGTACTCCAATGAGGTCACTTGGTTCCAATTATGGATAGAGGACGGATTAGATTCTTATTTTAAATGACTCAAAAAGTAATGTACGAACTTGAACCAAAAAGAATACTACGACTCAAAAACGATAAAAGCACACAACAAAAGCTAAACACGAATGAATGAACACAAAGACTAACTAACAATCTAGTAGACAAGTACTAGTTTGCCAATTAGTATTGGAACCAGCGAAATTGAAACTAAGGAACAACAAAAGGAAACTACAAAATCTGAAATTTGAGCTTAAGTATGCTACGTGAACAGTAAAATGTTATGAACATAGCAACCACGTAATGGTATTAGTCCCACACTACTTTTGTTTTCCAATTTCAAGTCTTGGTCAATTTTTTTTCAATTTGGACTTTGGTGGACTTGGTTTTAGGAGAGAAATATAAGTCTTGTAATCCTTTGTTTTCAAATTCAAAAGTGGAAGACTTGACTTTCTTGTACCATTTTCCTAAAACATGGTCCTTAAATCATAGAAGGTTGTTGGAAAAATGGTTGTTAAAGTTCTTTGAGTGGTTAGAATTGGTTGTAAAAGTCTTGAGAGATCTTAAATTTTGGAAATTTTTCTTTCAAGACAAACAAAATACACTCTCTCTTTCTTCAACTTCCAAGATCAAACATTCATTTTTTCTTCAACAATAGATGAAGATGTGAAGAACACAATTTTTGAATCTTGAAGTTCTAAGGTTCAAGTTGGACCCCAAACATCAACAACACCTTTGCAAGCTTAAAAATACAACACAATAACCACTATACACGTTCAAACCTTGAACCAACAACACATCACACTTTCAAGTCTCAAACCCGCAACAACAATCGGTCACAATTTGGTTCACAACAACAACATCAATATTTCAAGCTCAGATCTAGATCTAGACTCAAAAGTGTTAGTGATGAAGAAACTAACACTAGAAACAACAAAACAAACAAAATAACTACTAGATCTAGACAAGAAAACAAAATTTTCGGCCAAGACAACGACAAAATCCAGATTCAGCCAAGAACTAGGACAAGATTTCAATTTTCTAGAATTTTTCAGTTTTCAGTATTTTTTTTATATTTTTTTTTGAATTTTCGTCCAAGAGAACCCAAGATTGGTAGTGTAGGAACATGACCAGCCTTGCTTTGATACCAAATGATACAAGAAAACCAAGGAACACATGGAATTGGATCAAAACAGTCTAAACACACTGCAAAAATAGTCCACTAATTCAAAGAATCGAGGACCCTTTTGAAGACCACTCTCGGATTCAAGAATGAAATACAAGAAGGACAATATAACTAGGTATTTGACACTTTTTGCAGCCAATAAAAAACTAAGTTAACAACACTAGATGAAACAAAAATGAGAAGAAGAAGAAGAACAACAAAAACGGCTTCACAATACAAGATACAAAACGGATACAAGATTACAAAAGAAAAAGGATAGATAGATAGACCACATGAAAGTATAATGTTAAGAATCCAATAATGGTAACTCTTGGACCCTTAACACTACACACAACAATAAAACTATCTCTTAGAAAGACACAAGATCGGAATCCACCTTCCAAGCATCAATGTTTCCAAGCAAATGCAAGCACAAGTGATTCTACACTTGTCTAAGCTCTAATTTCGGTTTTGGGTGCCTCAAGGAAAGAGGACTTGTGTTTCTTTTTCTTGTAAGACTTACAATTTCATTCATAAACTAAGTAAATAAAACCCTATATGTTCCTTTTATATTACAAAACAAATAGAAGTTAAAATGACCAAAAAGGCCCTTCAAGAATGGGCTGCCTCTCTAGTGTATGGAGTGGGCTATTTTGGTGTGTATTTGGGCCTTTAATTAAACTTCTCTTGCACATACACTTGGTTTCTTTCAATGGACACTCACATAAGTTTATTTCCGTGATTATTCTTGTATCATCCTCTCCATCTTGAGAAGAACTTGCCCATAAATTCACGGCTTCACTTTATTCAATTGGCCACTTAAAAACAAGCACACAAAATAGTCCGCAAAACATGAAGAACCCGAGAGCTCAATATGAACAAGTCTCGGCCAACATCTTTATTTTGAACCTCGACTTCCTCTTTATATTGAGACTTGGCTTCAATCTTATCCGACTCAAGTCTCCTTCTATTATATAAGCATCATCGTAGACTCAATATACTTCATGTCCCTTTCTTCCATACTCCTCTTTATGGATATATCGGTTTTGTGGAAGTGGAGTTTAGGTTGAGGAGGCTATTTTGGTAATGTGGAGCTTCGGTTGTGGAGCTTGGATGGGAGGGAATGGGCCTCCAAGTCCTTCTTATGAGACTTGATAAACTTGCGGGAGAAGTGATCTACCTTATTCTCGATTTTGAGGGTAATTAGTAACTTGGCTCATGGCATTTTGTGGTGAACTTGAAGGGTTGACTTTTGTATGCAAAGTCTCGGGGGAAATGGTGATGGAAAGGTTTTGGTCATGACCACTTGAGGAAACATGGATTCGAGGAGTAGAAGTACGAGTGTTCCTTTGACTCTCCATTCGATCCAACCTCTCATTCATAGTAGACATCTCTCCTCGGATTGAGAACATAGTCGTAAGCATACTTTCCATTCCTCGATTGATAGTTTCAAGTCTTTCCAAGATATAACCAAAAGCATTGTTGTCCATTGTATCCAAGAAGTTACGCACAAAATAATAAACAAGTTAGTTGTTCAAAGAATGGTCCTCACACTCTCTCTTTAATCATTTATCCCTTGGATTTTCTCACTTTTGATCTCATAATTATTGTAAGTTTTCCTGTAATAAGTGAGACGTTGAGAGGTGAACCTAGTGTGTACAATGACTCAAAAGAATAAAAACACACAAAGAAACGTAAACACGGAAAAAATGGTTTCAAAACCAACTCACAATCTAGTAAATTGTCACTAGTTTGCAAGTTAGTATTGGAATCAACAAACGAAACTAATGAGACAACAAAATGAAACTAAAAGAACACCATTTGAGCTTAATATTTTCGTATGAACAGTAACTTGGGTGATGTGGAAGCACACCATTGGTCACGACCCCACAATTAGTCACTAGTTGAAGTTTACAAACTTTAGTTACTATGTAATGGAAACAATTGGTTTTGGAGGGAAAGTATATGTTTTGAATCTCCTTTAAGTCTAATCTTCAAAAGGAAAGACTTGACTTTGTAAAATTCTCACAAAACAAGGTCCCTTGAAACAAGGAAAAGTGGTTGAAAAGTAGATGTTAAGTCAAGTGATGGCTCAAGTCTTCTCACAAACAACTTTACAACTTGTAGGTTCACCTTTTTGAATCTATATTACACTTTTAGTTGTCTTAAGTTGTAAGATGAGATGAAGAATAAGATGAAAACAAAAACAATCCTTCAAGAACAACAAAAATATTCACGAATTCAAGACCCAACCGACCACAAGTCACAAATTCTCGCCCTAGGTTTTTGTTCACAACACAACTTTAACAAGTTCAAGCTCAAATATAGATCTAGACACCTTTTAGTGTTAGTGAATCACGAAACTAACATAAGAAACAGAAATACACACCAAAGGACTACTAGATCTAGATGCTACAAGCAACCTCGGCCAAGATGAACAACAAGAACAACACTTTCAAGGCCAAGAACAACAAGAACACCAAATTTGTTTTTTTTTATTTTCTTAGCAAGAAAGCCCAAGATTGGTATTGTAAGAAAAACACCAAAGATGTCTTTGATACCAAATGATACCAAAAATCCCCAAGAAAACACGAAACGAACACCAAAATCAGTCCACTAGTTCAAGAACTATGGACCCTTTTGATAACCTATCTCGGATTCGCAAGAAGAACAAGAAAGAAAGTGATATCAAGAGTAAAACACACTAAAATACAGAAACAACACATGATGAACAAGATGAACACAAGAACACAACTTTCGGATTCAGCAAGACACAAAAACAGTCCACTACAAACATACAAAGTGCAATAAGATAAAGATAGATAGATAGACAAATGAAGATGTAATATTAACAACCCAAAATATTATTCCAATTTTGGACCTTTAATATCACACACAATATAAACCTATCTCTTACGTGACCTCAAGGGAACTAGAATCCCCAAGCAATCTCCGTTTCTAAGTGATACATCAACACAAGGATTCCAACTTGTCCAAGGATTCCATCTTGCTAAGAGGCTCTCAAAAGAGGCTACAAATATCATCAAAAATATTCCCCAAAATGACCTAATAAGGTTATATTTATAGCTAGGGCAACTTATTACAAATGACCAAAAAACCACTGCAAAGGGGCAGATGAACAGTGACGGATGAACAGTAACAACTTTGGAGTGTGGGACTTGTTCTCTACACTTCAAAAATTGTTACTTGGATGGGTATACCCATAAGATCGTGTATTCACTCACTTCTTCATGTCCTCTAGTGCTAAGATGCCTCTTTGACCCGTATCACCTTCTTCTCACTCTACAGAGCATGAGCCATAAGCCTTTACAGGATAATAGCCAGTTGATTATTCTAAGCATCTATTGAATAAGTTAATATGGTGAAAGCATCTCTAAATTCAAAGGGGGAGACACGCTCATTTAGGAGATCTACCTGAACGGGCGGAGGGGCTGGCTAATTTTCATTACTTCTCTCGTTAGCTTCTCTGGAAGGCATGTTCTGGAATCATAAGGGAGAGATAAATTAGATTGAGAGTTTAAATTGAGCTCATTATCACCCGCACGATATGAATACTGAAGGAAGAAAAACTTACCTAAAACACCTCATAGCTTCTTTTCCATAAGTGTGGTGCGTTATACACCCATGCACAAGACTCTACTAGACGCGAATTTCAGACTTCCTAGTACTCTATTGAACCTTAGGCTCTAATACAAAGTTTGTAACACCTCGAGTTTGTACCCCGGATTCTACACGGTGCTCATAATCTCAAAGGATCCCAAGTTAACCCATGACTGGTACCTGCTGTAATAACTGAATAATAATAGGGTAAATATGTAAAAAGTAGGTGAAAAATTGGTGATAAGGTTCAATACTGTTAATAATACTATATATGGTATCAAAATACCAAAAATTGAACATCAATACTGAAAACTGAACGACTGTTTAAAAATATTCTAGTCTGAAAAGCCTCTAAACTGTCAGAACTGTGGAGTTGATGGGATAAGTCCCCAAATAAATATGATTACCGAAAGTGAACTGAAATGCTAAAATAAATAATCACGTCCTTTAACTATGAGGACGCACCACTAACTCTGTATGCTAAGAATCTGAACTGCTAAGGGTGCTCGGGAGCCCGTGCGTCTGAACCTATGATATAAGACATCATAGCACAAAAGAAAGGTATGTGTCATTACTTTGAATGTACCGGTATGCTCAGTGAGGTAGGCTGAAATACATGGATATAGAAACTGTACTGAGATCATTATAACACTGGATACTAAATCTGAATACTGATTAAATAATATCTGAGTATACTGATACTGAATTACTGGTAACTGAATGACTGTATCTTATAGTCTTGAGTTTGTGGAACTATACTGAATCTCATACTGAGATGAGTGACTGTGTCTGATAGTCCTGAATCTGCAAAACTGAACTGAGTTCCATACTGAGATTAAATCTAAAATTGAGACTGTAGGAAGTAATTATCTAATCGACATGCCCCTTTTTTAACTGATTTGGGGTCCAACCTATAACCCCAATTTGAAGGGTGTCAATACCATACCAGGGGTAAGGACAAGTGCTGAGTCACCCTCATCTGGCAGGTACTCTGAACAAGAACATTGGTACCCTCAACTGGCAGGTAAATTACCTCATGAACCCTCAACTGGCAGGTTGATATCTAAACCTACACTAGCTACGTAGTTCTGGAATGTAAGGACTTCTTCTAAGGATTTCGCTCTCTACTGGAAGGTAAGTCCCCATACTTGGGTTCACTCGGTACTGAATTCTATTCCCAACTGAATAGACACTGGACTGAATTCTAAACTATACTAGGATAGACTGAACTATTACTGATCATACTATATAACTGAACTGAACAGATTTTACTGAACTAAGCTGGACTGATTTTGAGTTCACTGAGTTTTCCTAAGTTCTGTAACTGGCTGAATTCTACTGATCGATACATGACTGATTCTACTCTGTGACTGACCATGGCTCTAGATAAGCAGATAAATTATCGGGTATTAAATACCCCCAGGACTCGATAGCATAAACTTAAAAGTCATGGCATAATCTTGAGACATGGTAACTAACTACTTAGTCATTATTCATTCATTTAGGCATTCAAGCAAACACTTGCATCATGCTAACATGATATAATTTCACTATTCAACTCACATGGACAATTCATCAAATACTTGTGGGGCATAATGTATGTACGTAATACAAAAATAACATATAGGCATCATAATTCAATTTCAATTACAAAATTCCAAGATCTTCAACATGAATTCACATGATAAATCACACATATCAATTAACTCTACATGGATCTTGTAATAAATCATGAATACACTTTAATTCAAATCATGGAAATCATGAAATCACTCTACATAAGCTTTAAAAGAGTTTTCTTGGACTCCAAGGGTGGAAGGAACCCTTGTATGAACACTTCACATACCTTAGTTGGTGAATTCTGGAAAATTAATCGTGGAATCTTGAGCCTTGAATTTGAATTTAATTCACCTAGGATTTTATTCTTGAGCAATTTGTGAAAGAATGAATATAACTTGCTAAAAGAGGGCTAAATTTCGTGTTATGGGGGATGAAGGGCATGGAAAAAGGCTTAATTAACCCTGAGGAAGCAGATTTTTAATGACTGTAAACTGAACCATCGATGCGCAGGCTGACGCGCCGCGTTGTTGGCATCGATGCGATAGCCAATGCGCCATATTGAGTCCACATCGGTTCACTGGAATTAGACACTGGGAGCTGGAGAAAATATTTATCAATACGATAGTCGACGTGATGCGTCAGGATCTCATTGATTCACTGGTTTAGGATTCCAAAGGTGCTTCAAACGAAGTCCAAAAAATCTAAAACTTATCCGGGAACACCTATTGACATTCCTGATCATTAATTAACTCAAATATCAATATTTGATGGATGTAAAGGGCACAAAATAAGATTTACAACTTTCAAAGGCTAAAATAACACTAAGTTTGAATACTTAGGAAGAATTTTCTAAGTCTGGGATCCTTTAACAAGCTTAAAAAACTGAATTAAGCTAAGAATTTTGTGGGTGTCTTACATCACCCAATAATTGAAATAAATAATTGTATCTACCATATGAATCACCATAATACAATATGTATCACCCATTAATATCATATGTATCACCCATTAAAATCATACAAAATATATCTATTGTATGAATCACCATAATACCCATATAATGATATCATCTTTATCATTCATATGAATCACCATTAAAAGAATAAACATGTATGAATAAATAAATAAATTTATATATGTATCAATAGATTTTTTTTAAAAAAATGGGAGAAATTTTAGGAGAGGAAGAAAAAGTTGCATGCATTAATGGAGGAGAAAAAACCAGGAAGGAAGATGATTTAAGCATTAATGGAAGAGAAAAAATCAGGAAGGAAGATGATTTAATTATTGATAATTAGGGAGATATTTTAGGGAAGAAAATCTTGAATTAGTTAATGGTGGAGTAAAAATAGGATGTGGGGTTTTCTTGATATGTATCAAGAGTAAAGTTGAAAAGTGGAATTTTATGTAAATTTTAATAAAGTAAGGGATATTAGGTAATATAGTCTCTTAAGTATGGGATTTGTGTAATTTATCCTTGCAAAATCACCACTTAAGGTTGAAGTTGACCAATTTGGCATACACATGATAGTTGGCTTATTCACATGTAAAAATTGCAATTTAAGTGCTACTTTTAAGATTCTCCTTTGCCGATCATTAATTCTTTTGATTAAAGAGTTATTTTTCTTCATGATTATATGCCATGATGAAATGGTAAGTTCTTTTGATATATGTTTGTGGTCATGTTTTATTCGTCTTCAAGGTCAAAATTGTCTTTGATTTTCTTTTGTTTAAATTGAAAAATTATAGGGTTATAGATTTTGTTGAAAGGGTGTAAAGTTAAAATAGGAGTTGGCATAATCGGACACTTTTTTCTTAGAATTAATCTTCTATCATTTTTCTTATCTTGTCTTTGAATATAATTTCTCAAACATGTTTAATGTGTGCAATTTACTTCACTTCGCTTATTAGTTTGCTTCTTGAAATATTTCTTATTCATTTAGATGTCCCATTATTATTTACATGCTACAGTGAATTTTTCTTCGAGTTATACATTTATTGATTGACTCCACTTTGTATTGAAAAGTATTGTTGCATTAGTATGTCTTGTATTTCATATCTGAGGCACTACGAAAGATTTCCTCATCTCTTGCTTATTCCCCCTCCCCCCCTCACTTTTTAATGAAAACGTGCCTTAAACTTTATCATATCATAGTATTTAGTGCAAATATGTGTTAATCTATATAAAATATTTGTCTTTAAGTTACTATGCTTGTAGATCTATGTCTTCTTTCCAAGGGCTAGTTGATTATATTGCGCTAGATTCAATTTTTTGTAAGATTGTTTAAGATATGAGCTAATTCCCTTTTCATAGGGTAATTTGGTTTTCTTTGATATCATAGTTTACTATTTCTTTATTCTTGAGAATGCTATCTTTTCTATCTCACCATTTATCTAGTAAGTGTAAAATTTTTGAACACATATTAATTTCTTTCCTTTGCATGAATCTGTGTTGGAGTCCAAATGGACTCCTTTCCTCTTGCATTTCGTAATGGATCAATGAGATCCAACTTTTTGAGTCAAGTTCGAAGTTTAAGTCCAAAGTCGATTATATGGGGTACGGGTACAAGAAGATGGAAGACGAAGAATGGATCGAAATTCCATAGATGAAGTCGCTAAGAGAATTGAAAAGTCTTAATTTTGTTATTGCTTTATTTCTATTTATTTATTCATTTGGGCCTCGAAGCCAAAGTTGTAATTTAATACAGGTGAAACAGATTTTGGGCCTTAAATGCCTGAAAATTAGTTTAGGATAGGTGATGGGTCAAAAGCCCAAATGTTTAGATTAGGACATGTGGTTCTGCGCCAAAAGCCCAAATGATTAGTTTAGGGAAGGTTCAGTTGGGCCAAAAAGCCCAAATTAGCTTAGGCTAGTGTTTATGGATTTGGGATTAATGGGCCTAGGTCTTTTAGTCTCCCCCTTTTCCCCTTTATATGCTAGTTGTTTTTTTAAGTTTTTTTAGACTTAGTTAAAACTCCCGCTAAGTCGTCAAGACTTGTTTTGCATAAATCTTAAAAATAATTGTTTCTTTAATCGATTTCTTTTCAAAAATAAATTTTCCCTTTTAAAGTTAGTCAAAAGTTGTTTTCAAATAGTCCAGATAACCACAAGTTAGCGGATACTCTTAGTGCCTTAACAACCTTCCAAGAGTATTAATAGGAACCACTTACTCGGAATTTCTAAACTTAAAATATTTTTTCTGTTTTTAATCTTTTAAGAAATATTTTTAGTTTTTCTTGATATTTTTTCTCAAAAATCAGGTGGCGACTTTGTAATTTTCTTAAATTGTTTCAAAATTTTCTCTAAGTTTTGGAATAGTTTAAAAAGTAAAAAATCAATGTTTTCCAACCCTTGAGCCTAAAAAGGATAAAATAATGAGAATGAATTATGAAGGAGAATTAACAAACACAAAGGATATAGAACTCAAGTTTAAACAAACAAATGGTGCGTTCATCACTATTTTTTTTCACATTTGAATATTAAATATGCCTTTTTGATAAGTATTCATAATTATTTAAGTTCAGAATCATATAATTGAATAATTTAAATTAGAATATTATTTTTGAGAAATAAAGTACTGTCAGAATTAGATATATTAAAAATTAACACGATTTAAAGTATATAAATAATTTTTGAAGATTAGTACAAAAATAATTATGATTAAGCAAAAATAATAAATAAAAAAATATGATACTTTTATGAATTTGCTAGTATAGATAAAATAATTTTATTTTGATAAAAAAACTTTTCTTCTTCTTATAGAATTATTTAATACAACAAATATTTCTATGACTTCAATTTTATATTAAAATAATTATAACATTAATTTAGTGCCTTAACATTGATTAACTTAACAATGATCAGTAAGGATATTAAATAGTAATTAAATTACAGTAATTCATTACTTATTTACTTGTCATATTTATTTTCTTACACACCCCTTAAAAAATAAACTTTTCATCCCATTTTAATTATTAATTTACTTTTTTTCATGTCCACTAAGAAAGATAATAAATACAAGATATTATTTATTAAGTTCCCTTTTTAGTACTTATATTTTTTTAAGAAAAATTAAATAATATTTTAAAGAAATTTCAATGGTGTAGTAAAAAATTATTGCAAACTTTAATTTTGTATTAAAAGTTATTTTGGCATAATTCTTTTCAAGTTAAAGTGATTGTTTTTGATAAATAAAAGAAGTTGTAATTAAAAGACAATCCAATAAATAACAAGAAGAAACCAATTACAAAAGACCAAGTGGAGATGACTTTAACAAAAAAAGGAGAGGGAAAAAATAAAAATATACAAGAAAAGGACACCATTAATACATTATAAATTTGACATGTGTAGCAACTTTACTTTACAAAAGAAATGAAATGTCTACAAAGTCCTTCTGAGGACTATCAAAATTTGTGATTCTCCCTTATATATATGAACTAGATAAGTATGCCCATGCTCTGCATAGGCCCAACATGAAAAGTATATATTCCAAATTGTACCAAAATGCTTTAATTAAAAGATGACAAAAAATTCAAACAGGTGAAGATTGTGATCTTCAAGCCAAAAGATGGATAATAACTGTAAAGCTATAACTGAAACAACACAATAATACTAACAACTTTTGTTCAAACCATAATTGGGGAGTCAAATATGTCATCCAAACTACAAAGATCACAACCTTCTATTCCGTCATTTAATTGTCACTAAGCTCTCCTTATACTAATAAGCTGAATAACTACCATGTGTGTAGTCTCTCCCCGGGCCAGATGAAATCTTCTTGTGGGTTCTAACGTCACAGGAAACCAGGCGCGAGAGTGTGGTTACAAAAATAACACTATTAGGATTCCAAGACATCAAAAAATTATAGCATTCAAAGGTAATAAGTTTGTTCCAAACCCCTGGTTGGATCATTACCCTTATATCATAAACAAAAGTATCAACCATGATCAAGAGGGTAATAAAGTGATCAAATAATATCAGTTTTAGCCTTTAATTGTAGAAAGTTTATGAATGGTCAGCCAATCCAATCTCTGTAGAACACCTCACTTCCAAAGTCAAATGAAACAATTCTACAACTATAATTTCCCCATTTAGCAGCCAATAATAAGATATATTCAGATAAGCAATACCAAGGGATTATATGGAGAATTTGTGGTTCTTCTTCTTCACAACACAACACAATTTAATAAACATAAGGGCAACCCCTTTAAAAATCCCTCTAGCTATTGGACAAGAAACATAAGGACATACATCAAGATTATTTCCCCACCAATTAATAGTTATGTTCTCCAAGCCCAAATATATTTCTGCCATAATTCCAAACCAGCATCAAGTTCACCTGAAAGAATGTAGTTATGACGCTGCCACTAATCTGACCTATATCGATAAACAACAAAGCTCAGCAAGAACCCTACAATGATCCAGGTTGTGTAGTTCACAACCGTGGCGGGTGGCATCATCCATGCGTCTCCTATTAAAAGTGTCATGTTGATGAGTTTAATACATCCTAGAGGGGACAATAGATATTACAAGAGAGGGCTAATATTTTATTATTTTTTTGGTTTGTTTGTCCGAGTTTGAATTTAACTGTTATGCGTTGTTTCTGTGGTCCAGGCTACTTTATATGTATTTATTTAACGGAAAAAAATCATATTTGCCAACTTCACTTTTACAAAGTATTCACATATCTCATATTTTTTTAGTTTTGACCATATATAATTCCACTGTTACACTTTTAAGCAAAAATATGCACAACTATGTATACCTGTAAACCCCCAATTTGAAAGCATCAACTTTTAATTGTGCAAGAAGTGGAAAGTTCTAAGGAACAGAGGTGGAACGAGATCAAGGTGAGTAGAGGTAGCTGATGGTGGTAATTACTAACTTTTCAGTCAAGTTAAATACTACATTAGTAGTGTATATAACTTTTACATGACAGTGCAAGTTAAGTGGTTGTAGTGAGCTATAAGTATTCTAGTAAAAAATCAAAAGTAAGCAGCAAAATCTATAGTAACAATTTACTATAGTCAAAATCGAGTAAAAAATCGTAAGCTAATCACACTTCCAAAATCAAAGTCAGCAAGCATTTTCTACAGAAAAACTGAGTATTCCTAAAATTTACAGAATGAACAAAAAAGTAAGCAACAAATTCCAGTCAAAAAATTGTAAACAATCATACTGCTAAAATCAAACTCTACAAACATATTCTACTATCAAAAATGAAGAAAAAATGTACCTAGAGAATGGTGAGAATGATTATACTGAAGAGAAAAAAAAACAAATCATCAAAATCATAACTGTAATACCCCAAACTTTTCCTTAAGGCTAATTTCGTCTCTAGAGGCTTAAGGAATGACTTCCTAAGTGATTAACGTTTAAAACATATGGAGTTTCCCTAATTTTGACTTTTTATCATGTGGAAAATTTAATTAGCTTTCCAACGATATAAGATCCGCCCAAATTCGATAACCGGGCAAGAAGTTATGGCTAATCTAAGTTCTAGTCGTAAAACACCATCTTTTTAGTGTTTGGCGCATCGCGGAGAGGGTCTATTTAACAATTTTCAAATTCCAGTGGAACTTCGTGATAGTGGCGCATCGCGAAGGAGCCCAATTTCCCAATAGTCAATTTCTAGTGGCCTAGCGTAATTGTGACGCGTCGCGCTGAAGTTTCAGGTCCCAACCAGTGGGACAACGCGATGGCTCCGCGTTGGGTGAATCACAGATTCCCATTTGTTAATTTCCAGTGAGCCACCGCGATAGTGGCGCGTTGCGATAGCCCATAAAATTAGTTTTCCAGTTTAATTTTTCCAGCTTCGTACAGAAGTTAAAAAGGGCACTTTGGAGTTTTTCCAAGCCTCTTAAACCGTACAAACAATAGAATTTAGGGCCACTACAAGCATCATATGAGATTTTCTCAAAATTTCCATCAACCAAAAACCCTAAGTATCCAAATCCTCTTCTAAGAATCTTAAGGGTTCATCATAGATTTTCTTAATTGAGTCAAGATTTAATGTTCTCAAGTCAAAGGGTTCAAGAACCCTCATTCAAGAGTACGAATTGAGTCCCAAAAGTGAGAGTTCATTCAAAGCTTCTAATTCAAGGTATGTGGGGTTTGAACAAAAATACTCCTTTCATTCTTGTTCCTAAATTATTTATTTTTATTAAAAAATTTCATATTTTTGCAAGCGAGTTTATACCCAAATTACTTTATTTTGAGATTATGAGATTACGAGTTGTTCAAGTATTGATTTTCTTGATTATTTCACTATTTTATGACGTGAGTTGAGAAATTATGCCATGAATTGCACATCCTCATATTGATTTGATGTTTCCAAGATTGATGTCATGATTTAAGATTTATTATGAAACTGAGATTTTTTGAGCATGAGTATAATTTTTAAACCAAGTATGATTTTTGATGTTTCTAGAAGAGTATGTTGTTTAGTATGATTCAATCAACAAGTACTTTGATTTTAAAGAAAAATTTCTTTTAATCCTGAGTTAAGACAGGAATCCACATTATTCAGTTTGTATGATTTAAAGCTAAGAGAATTATAATTTGGTCTTCACTATAGACCCTTGCGTTTTTTTGAGGTGGATTTTCTAAAAATTCTGAGCTTCAGTACGGGAGTAGTATTTATCACCGAGTGGGAAGTGTGGATTTAGCGCATCCTACTTTCCCAAAACTACGTGCCCCCGTAGGATTGAGATTTGAGGGGCTTGAGGCCGAGATAGTGATCACTAGAGTTGAGGTTCTATTCCGATGGAAAGGGTAGAACAGCTCTCCCCAATGTGGGCGAGATGTTGGACTCCATGTAGCTCACATGGTTTATGTTGATTATAAGAAACTCCCAAGTTCATAAGAGTATAGAGTTTTTCTCATGTCTTGAAGTTCTAAAGTTCTAAGTCCTTGAGTTTCAAAGAAGTTCCATTCTCCTCAAGATGAAAGCATGAGTTTAGAAAACATAGTTTAAAAAATCTTTTAGCTTACAAGTTTTGAGAATGAGAGGAGAATACAAATTTTTTTGAGTCAAGTATAATGACTCACGATATTTATACTACATGTTTCATTATTCTTGATTTATGAGATTTATGTTTCAGACTTATTCAAGCCATGTGAGTCATTCATATTTGCATGCTAGATTTTATAAAGAGTAATGATATTGTTTTTGTAAATGCATACACCCCCATATACTCAGTAGATCCTCAAAGTACTGATCCACATATACGTCTATGTGCTACATTATCTTATAATGTAGTTTCAGGTGCTCAGTCTCAGCATCGTCAGTGATCTCCGAGTACCTTGATCTTCACTCTGCAGTTGGTGAGTCCTTATGGTTTGAGGACCTATTTCTCAGACCTTCAGATTTGATATTAGTGGTTATTTCTTTTTAGTTGAGTATGAGTCAGTTGGGAATTTGTCCCAATGGCTCTCTAGATCTTGAGTAATAAAGGCTTTGTCAAACTAGAGTTTCAGATGTTTGTCATATATTTTTAGTATTTTGTGTTTCAGACATTAAATCTTCAGTCTTTTCAGTTGAGATTTGATGAGATTTATTCTAATTATCTGATTTTGAATCCCTAGAGTAAGTATGAGATTTAGTAGCAGGCTCAAAGGGTTAACTTGAGTCTACTTGCAGCCTTAAGCACCGTGTGACGCTTCGAGATGAGATTTTGGGGCGTTACAAACTTGGTATCAGAGCCTAAGGTTTAAGGTATCCTAGGGAGTCTGACAAGCCACATTACATAGTCTTGACCATTGGTGTGAAGTACGCCACATCTATGAGAAAGAGGCTACGGAACATTTTAGGAAAAGTTATCTCTTTCTTTCAGAGTTTGTCATGCCCACAACTGTCTCTATCTGCTATGAATTCGTGCTTTTATATGGTAGAAAATGCCTCCCCAAAGAGAAAATGCTCGTAGGAATAATGAGCCACCTCAACCTGTTGATCCCTTGAATGAGAATGTAACCCACGGCGAATTTCAGGATGTTTTCCAGACTTTAGCCCAAGCTGTGACTGCTACTATGCAAACAAATAATCAGGAAGCTACTCCGTGTCAGGAAGGGTGTGATGCAGCCGCAACCAGACTTTGTGACTTTATGAGTATGAACCCACCCGAGTTCTTTAGGTCAAAGGTAGGTAAGGACCCACAGTTGTATCTTGAAGAGGTGAAAAAAATCACCCAGGTTATGCTTGTGAATAACGAGGAGAGTGTAGAACTGGCCTCTTATCATTTAAAAGATATTAGTCATGACTGGGTTGTGGCGTGGAGGAAAAATAGAGGGGAGAATGCTGCTCCTATAACTTGGCAGGTTTTCCAGGATGTATTCCTGGATAAATTCCTTCTGTTAGAGATAAGAGAGGCAAAGGTAGAGGAGTTCATGAACTTGAGGCAAGGCTCTATGACTTTAAAGGAGTACTGCCTTATGTTCAACCAGTTGGCCAAGTATGCTCCTGAGTTGATAGCTGACACCAGATCTAGTATGAGTAAGTTCGTGGCTGGTGTGTCCGGGTTGGTGTTAAAGAAGTAAAAGAATGATATGTTAAATAAAGATATAGATCTTTCTCGGTTGATGACACATGACCAGAAGATTAAGAATGATAAGATAAAGAAGAGAGATAGGGTAAAGGGAAACAAGAGGGCTAAATCAGTTCAACATGAGTATGGCCAGACTAGATCCCATGGAGGGAACTTTCCTCAGTTTCAAAACCGTTTATTTATTCCTGTACCATCATCATTTAGTGCTCCTGCACCTAGAGGTAGGCAGAAGCAGGGGAATAGACCTTCTATGTCTAGATCCTAGAACAGTGTAAGTAATAGACCTCGTGGTCCTCCATGTACTAAGTGTGGTAGGGACCATCCCAGTGAGTTCTTAGCTGATCAGAGAGGTTGTTTTGGTTGTGGAAAGTTGGGCCACAGACTTAGATAGTCTCCGCATACCAGGCCGGGGAATCGTGATGTTCGCCCCCAGACGCAGGCTACCAGTGCACCAGCTTCTTTAGCCCATCCCGCTCCCCCTCAGGGTGCTTCATTTAGTATCGGTGGCGGTCTACACAAAAACTGATTCTCTGCTTTGCCATTCTGCCAGGAGTAGAAGGATTCACTAGATGTTGTTATTGGTATGCTTCGTGTCATTCATTTTGACGTGTATAAATTGTTGGACCCTGGGTCAAGTTTTTCTTATGTGACACCATTGGTTACTGTGAATTTTGAGATGAACTCTAAAAATATCCTTGAGACTATCCTGGTATCTACCCAGTAGGTGATTCAGTTGTTGCTAAGCAAGTGTACAAAAAGTGTCCTATTAATGTTCTTCATAAAGTTATGTTTAATGATTTGATAGAGTTAGACATGGTCGATTTTGAACTTATTCTGGGTATGGATTGGCTTCACTCCTGTTATGCATCTATAGAAAATCGTACCTGTGTGGTTAAGTTTTAGTTTCTAGATGAGCCAATTTTTGAGTGGTCGGGTGGTTTTGTATCTACTAAGAGTCATTTCATATCCTATCTTAAAGCTAGAAAGTTGATATCCAAAGTTTGCATCTATTATCTAGTTCGATTTAAGGACACTAAGTCTAAAACTCCAACTATTTAGTCAGTCAGTATAGTTAATGAGTATCCTGATGTTTTTTCGGAAGATCTCCCAAGGGTACCTCCCGATAGAGAGATAGAATTTGGGATTGACCTTCTTCCCGATACACAGCCTATTTTTATTCCTCCATACCGTATGGCACCCGAAGAGCTTAAGGAGTTGAAAGAACAACTCAAAGATCTTCTAGATAAAGGTTTTATAAGGCCCAGTGTTTCTCTATGGGGCACACCTGTCCTGTTCGTGCGAAAGAATAATGGTTCTTTGCGTATGTGCATTGACTATCGTCAGCTTAATGAATTTATAGTCAAGAATAAGTACCCTCTTCTAAGAATAGATAACCTGCTTGATCAATTGCAAGGTGCAAGTTATTTCTCAAAGATAAACCTTAGATACGACTATCATCAACTTAAAGTAAGGGAGTGTGATATTCCAAAGATAGCCTTCTGAACCCGTTATTGTCATTTTCAGTTTCTTTTCATGTCTTTCGGGATAACCAATGCTCCAGTATCTTTCATGGACCTGATGAATCGAGTATTCAAAAAGTATCTCAATATGTTTGTCATAGTATTCATAGATGATATCCTTGTTTACTCCCGTAGTGAGGATGACCATGCAGACCATCTCCGAGCTATTTTGTAAACTCTTAGAGATTATCAGTTTTTCGCCAAATTCAGCAAGTGTGAGTTTTGTCTAAGGTCCATAGCTTTTATAGGTTATATTATTTTAGCCGAAGGAATTAGAGTCGATCCCCAAAAGATAGAAGTTGTGAGAAATTAGCCTAAACCTATCTCTCCATTCGATATTAGGAATTTCTTAGGTCTAGCTGGATATTACTACTATTTTGTTGAAAGTTTCTAATCTATTGCATCTCCCATGACCCGATTGACCCGAAAGAAAGTTAAGTTCCTTTGGTCAGATTCCTGTGAGAAGAGTTTTCAGGAGTTGAAGACTCGACTAACTTCAGCCCCGATGTTGACTTTGCCTGATGGTATAGATGGTTTTGTGGTGTATTGAGATGCCTCTAGAGTTATCTTGGGTTGTGTGTTGATGAAAAGGGGTAAGGTTATAGCCTATGCCTCTAGACAGTTGAAGCTGCATGAAAAGAATTACCCAACCCATGATCTTGAGTTAGCTGCTATGGTCTTAGCTTTAAAAATATGGAGACACTATCTTTATGGTGTTCACGTTCATGTGTTTACTGATCACAAGAGCCTGCAGTATATGTTTACTCAGAAGGAGTTAAATCTTAGATAGAGAAGATGGTTAGAGTTGCTAAAAGATTATGATATGAGTGTGTTATATCACCCAGGTAAGGCTAATGTAGTAGCGGATGCCCTTAGCAGGAGTTCTATGAGTAGTATTACTCATGTAGAGGAAGACAAGAAAAAGTTAGCTCGTGAGGTGCATCATTTGGCTAGATTAGGCATTAGGTTGCTTGATTCCGCATAGGGGAATATTTTGGTTCAGAGTAGTTTCGAATCCTTTTTAGTCTCGGAAGTGAAGGTTAAGTGATGTGTGAGACGATGCTAACACATTTGAAGCTTTTAACTTTGAATAATAGAGAGGTCTTAAGCAACTTTTGTTATTTTTGATTGCTTTTAATGTGTTAATGCAGATACAAGTGATCGGGGAGGAAACCAAAGGAAAGAAGAATAAATCATCTGAAATCTGGTGTAAATAAGCTGAAGTATAGCTGACGTCAATTCTGAAGCGCTGTCATACATGGGACAGGCTGTCAAAGTTTCCTTTAAGCTTAAACAAAACCAGAGAAACTGAGATGAAATGTGACAACGTTTAGCACGGGTCGTCAAATATGTGACATGGCGTCAAAATCTCCGTCAACCAGAAGCAGAGAATACTGATTTCCAGTGAAGTTGTGACGGCAGTTGTCACGCACTGTCAAGAATTTTGACACGCTGTCAGGTTTACTGTCTGAAGAGTCAGAAGATAACAATTCACTGGAACCTTTGACGACATCTCGCACACATCATCAGATATGTGATACGCCGTTAAGATCGTCGTCGTCCAATCCGAAGAGAAAACTAAAACTTTAATTTTATTTCCTTATTTAGGGTTGACTATTTAAAGACCTGTAAGAGGGTTTTCTAAGATTATTATTCCATAGAAGGGGAGAGAGCTGCACTTGAGTTTTTGGTGAGACAACACATTGATACTTTCTCTCTCTAATTTTCTTGGCTTGAAGAAGAAAATCCTTTGAAGAGATTAATATCATTACTTTGGAATTTCCTTTGTGATCTAATGTGCGATTCACTATTTATTATTCATCTCTGTAAGTTTATCTTTCAAATCATGAATTCAATTATGTGTTTCGTTCGTTACATCATAAGTGGCTAAATTCCATTAACCTGGATTATGGGATCTAGGGTTAGGTCATGATTAGATGTTAAATACTCAAGGTTTAATAGGTGATAGGATTTCTTGATAATTCTGAGACTATAATTTATGTCTATTGGTTGCAAACAATAGGCGTGCCTACTTTGGTTTTCTTGATAAACAAATCATAAACAGTAGGAAGTGAGTTATCAACAGGGACTCGAAAAGGCTTCGTTTAATAATCAGTGCTATAACAAGGTTGATTAACCTGAGGTAAAATCTGCGTAGTGATAAGAGATTCCCTAAGTTTGAGAGGATTAGGAAATTAGACGCTTGAATAGGTCGAGAGACATTTGAGCATACCATCGATAAAGATAACTTGTCATCCTAACTACCGTGAGAACCTTGAGTAAATTTTAGTATCTGTTATGTACCGTAAGCCTTAGTGAACATAATCTTGGTTATTTCATAAACTCTTGATTACAAACTAAAACCAAGGTGACCAACAATTACTTGTTAAACTCAAAACCCCCATTTATATTTTCGTGCCAGTTGTTTGAATTTGACTTGTAGCTTTAGGTTCAAACTAGTTTAATCGCCACTCACATTGTTCCTTGTGGATTCGACCCCGACTCCAAAGTTGGGTAAATATATTGACGATGACTGCCTTGCACTAAATTGAGGTGTAAGTTGAGCGTTATAAAAAATGGCTCCGTTGCCGGGGAACAATTTGGCGTATTAAGTTAGTTTTAAATTTTAGCTTACTTGCTTGAATTCAAATTGGTAAATATTTTTTTGTGATTTCCTTTGTTTCTTGTGTTAGGTAGATTTTCTTTATTTTTGTTTATTTCTTACTATGGTATCATTGAATGATTGTAAGTTTAATGGTTGGAAATCTTATCTGGATGATTCATGTCCATATTGTGATGGACCCCACTTTTTGCAAGATTGTAAATATGCTCCCCGGAGAGAGATGTATGCACCATCTCCATCCTACTGGAAGTATAATTGTTCTTTATGTGGTGGCCAAGAGGGACACTGAAGTGATTTCCCAAATGCCCCCTCCCCCTATTGCGCTAATCCAATTTCTAGTTCTTCTTATGAGTATGACAGGTCTTATGGTCAAGAAAAGGAAGAACGCAACACTGGAAAGAGTGACATTAAAGCTATGATTCAACTAATGTTGGATCGTATAGACATAACAAATGATACCATATGTGACATACGTTAAGACATTGGGGAATTTAACGAGGGAAGAGAAATGATAGAAGATATGGATATCAAGGTCAATTATCCAAAACACTTTTCTACATTATGTTTAGATGATATATTGTCTGTGGAATCATTTAAAATAATGAAAGAGTGTGATGATGAAGAGCAAGATTCCTATACTGATGATGAGCTTGATGCTGATCAACCCTTGGAGATTTCCCAACCAACTGAGCCAACCATGAGGGATGATGCCAAGATTAAGGAAATGGTGCTAGAGGCAAAAGAAGAAGCCAAGACAATCTCTTATGAAGACTCTAGCCCAATTCAAAGTAAAAATGTTAAGAAGATGAATAAAAGTGAGTGTGTAGAAGATAGTGTAAATTTTGAAGTAGGATTTGTTGGGTCATACTCGAAGAATTTTTCCGCATTATGTTTAGATGATATCTTTTCTGTGGAATCATCTAAAATAGTGGAAGACTGTGATGATGAGAAACAAGAATCCTATATTCTTTATTTTACACTAGATAAGCAACACAAAAACATACCTCACTTTAAAGCTGAGTTGTTTACCATGCATCATCCATTACTCGGCTTCTTAATCTTTGTACCACCTCCCTATGAGTGAGGCAAAAAGATGGAATCTAAGTTGGGGGTGAAGTTCATATCCTCAAGATGGAGGAAAAAGCTGAGTTGGGTCGTGTTGCGATACTAAATTAGGCGCTTCTTGGGAGGCAACCCAAGGTATTTTGTTATTTGTATTTGTATTGTGTGATTGACATCAGATCTTTGCACCCATTGTGCCACAGGTATGTTTCTAACTCTCTTGTTTTGGATTGATGCATTGGAAACACTGCATGATATTAAGTTGAGGATGACGCTACTAGTGGGTGTGATGTCCTTCTGGGTTTTTGTTGCCGTGCCACTTTTCCCCGGAGTCTTGTTCCTAGTAGAGCCAGAATGTTTAGGCGTATTGTGTTTGTTTTGTGATGCGTTGTGGTTAACTGGAGAAAAATAAGTATCTAGAGCAGTTGACATATTTTTGTTGATTTTTAAGACTGATAAACACCTCTCAGTTGGTCTGTTTTATAACTATGTGATATGCATTTATAAGTGGATACTGTGTATCTTTTTATGGCATTAGTACTAGGGACATGATAATCACTGCTAACAATTTCATGAACCGAATGGGTAGTATCTTGTGATGTACCATTGTGCCATGTGTGTGTGAGGTCTTACTCAATTCCCTGTGTGTGTTGAATCTAGAACTTGCCCGGTTAGTCTTACCTTGGTTAAAAGATAGGGGTTAGGAAAGGATCATAGGCCATTTTAATTTTTAAGTCACTTTTTGGCCTAAATGACCTTCCCTGTATGCATGAATTCTCTTGATCCTTATTTTGAGCCTGAATTGACCATTTCTTTCTATGATACCTATCACCTTCCTATTTAGATCATAATGAACCTGTTTTAGCCCTGGTCCTCCTTGGACACTATGCACCTTGACTTAGGTAAACAACCTAAGTTGAGGGTGGCTATCATAGGGGTGCGTGAAATAAATTGGGTATGAAGAAAGGTAGAATAAAAGTAAAAGAATAAGTGAAGAAAAATAAAAAAACTGGGTGGTGTGGAAGAAGAATAGGAAAAGAAAAAGAATGAAAAAGAAAAACCACATCCATCCTGAATAATGTGTGATCAAGAAAAGAAGAAAAAGAAGATAAAGGTTAATAAGTGAACCCCAAAAGTTAAGATAGTGTCAAGGAGGCTTAGTCACTCTAAATTCCATTGAATATCATACCAGCCCTTATCCTACATTACAATCCGAAGAAAAGACTTATAGTGGTCCTAACTTACCTGTCTGGACACCTTGGTAATGAAAATAAGGGAAACCATATGGTATTTGACATTCATTGATTGGAATTTCTTTTTGAGAGTGAGTGTCTCTTGACCGTCCCCGCATTGACATGCTTGAGTTCATATATGAGTAAGGAGAGACTTCTTTGTTGTAAGGGCACATTGGTTGCATTGCTAGCTGTTTACTTATTTGGGTAGAGTAACTTGTACATATGCATGGTTATTGTTGCGAATTGATGCCATACCTTGATTCCTTTGGGTCACATTGTTAATCTTCATTGATATGCACAATTGGATTTATAAGTAATTGAACTTGGAGTGTGCCATGTGTTTTGAGCTAAAATTGAATATCAACTGCCATGGGTATCTTATGTATTTCTTGGTTAAGCATCGTAGTGTTGTGTTTTGGTTTCTTGAGGAAAAACACTTGTTTAAGTTGAGGGTGTTGATGTGTGAGCTGATGCTAACACATTTGAAGCTTTTAACTATGAATAATTGTGAGGTTTTAAGCAACTTTTGTTGTTTTTGATTACTTTTAATGTGTTAATGCAGATACGAGTGATCAGGGAGGAAACCAAAGGGAAGAAGAATAAATCAATTGGAATCTAGTGTAAATAAGCTGAAGTATAGCTGACGTCAATTCTGAAGCGCCGTTATACATGGGACAGGCTGTCAAAGTTGCCATCAAGATTAGACAAAACCTGAGATGAAATGTGATGATATTTAGGATGGGCCGTCAAATATGTGACATAACGTCAAAATCGCCGTCAACCAGAAGCAGAGAATACTGATTTCCAGTGAAGTTCTGACAGTAGTTGTCACGCGCCGTCAAGAATTTTGACATGCCGTCAGGTTTTCCATCTGAAGAGTCAGAAGATAACAATTCACTGGAACCTTTGACGACATCTCGCACACGTCGTCAGACATCTAGCACGCCATCAAGATCATCATCGTCCAATCCGAAGAGAAAACTAAAACTTTAATTTTATTTCCTTATTTAGGGTTGACTATTTAAAGACCTGTAAGAGGGTTTTCTAAGATTATTATTCCATAGAAGGGGAGAGAGCTGCACTTGAGTTTTTGGTGAGACAACACATTGATACTTTCTCTCTCTAATTTTCTTGGCTTGAAGAAGAAAATCCTTTGAAGAGATTAATATCATTACTTTGGAATTTCTTTTGTGATCTAATGTGCGATTCACTAGTTATTATTCATCTCTGTAAGTTTATCTTTCAAATCATGAATACAATTATGTGTTTCATTCGTTACATCATGAGTGGCTAAATTCCATTAACCTGGATTGTGGGATCTAGGGTTAGGTCATGATAAGGTGTTAAATACTCAAGGTTTAATAGGTGTTAGGATTTCTTGATAATTCTGAGACTATAATTTGTGTCTGTTGGTTGCAAACAATAGGTGTGCCTACTTTGGTTTGCTTGATAAACAAATCATAAACAGTAGGAAGTGAGTTATCAACAGGGACTCGGAAAGGCTTCATTTAATAATCAGCGCTGTAACAAGGTTGATTAACCTAAGGTAAAAGCTGTGTAGCGATAAGCGATTCCCTAAGTCTGAGAGGATTAGGGAATTAGATGCTTGAATAGGTCGAGAGATATTTGAGCATACCATCGATAAAGATAGCTTGTCACACTAACTACCGTGAGAACCTTGAGTAAATTTTAGTATCTGTCATGTACCGTAAGACATAGTGAACATAATCCTGGTTATTTCATAAACTCTTGATTACAAACTGAAACCAAGGTGACCAACAATTACTTGTTAAACTCAAAACACCCATTTATCTTTTCATGCCAGTTGTTTGAGTTTGACTTGTAACTTTAGGTTCAAACTAGTTTAATTGCCACTTACATTGTTCCCTGTGGATTCGACCCCGACTCCAAAGTTGGGTAAATATATTGACAACGACTGCCTTGCACTAAATTGAGGTATAAGTTAAGCGTTATCAATAAGCAAGACGAGGATCCTAGTTTGGTCAAACTGAAAGAGTCAGTTAGGGACCAAAAGGTAGAGGTTTTCTCCCAAGAAGGAGATGGTGTGTTGAGATTACAGGGTAGATTATGTGTTCCTTGTGTTTATGATCTGAGGCATAGAATTATGGCTGAAGCACATGGAGCGCGGTATTCCATTCATCCCGGTGCCACCAAGATGTAACGCGACTTGGGAGAAATCTATTGGTGAAGTGGCATAAAGAAAGATATAACGGAGTTTGTGGCAAAGTATGCAACTTGCCAACAGGTTAAGGTAGAGCACCAAAGGCCTGGTGGTGTAATGCAAGAATTTAGTATAGCCACTTGGAAGTGGGAAGAGGTGAACATGGATTTCGTGACTGATTTACCTATTTCACGTCGACATCATGATTCTATATGAGTTGTGGTAGACAGGATAACTAAGACAACATATTTTTTGCCTGTGCATACATCTTATACAGCTGAGGATTATGCTAGATTGTACATTTGAGAGTTAGTCAAATTGCATGGAGTCCCCTTGTCTATCATCTCAGGTAGGGGTACTCAGTTCACCTCCCAATTTTGGAAAGCTTTTCAGAGAGGTCTTGGTACCCAAGTGCATCTTAGTTCCAGTTTTCATCCGCAGATAGATGGTCAAGCTGAGAGGACCATCCAAACCTTGGAGGATATGTTGAGGGCATGTGTTCTTGATTTCAAGGGTAGTTGGGATAAGAATTTGCCATTGATTAAGTTTTCATATAACAATAGTTACAATGCGAGCATCAAGATGGCACTATTTGAGGGGTTGTATGGGAGGAGGTGTAGATCACCTATAGGTTGGTTTGAAGTAGGTGAATCTGCTTTGGTTGGACCTGACGCAATGTTAGAGGCTATGGAGAAAGTGAGGTTGATTAGAGAAAGGTTGAAGATAACTCAGATTCGTCAGAAGTCATATGCAGATGTGAGAAGAAGAGACCTTGAGTTTAAAGTTAATGATTTGGTGTATCTGAAAATTTTGCCCATGAAAAAAGTAAAAAAGTTTGGCAAGAAGGGGAAGCTTAGTCCCCGGTATATGGGCCCCTATAGAATTCTAAGTCATGTGGGGAGAGTAGCCTATGAGCTGGAGTTGCCGATAGAGTTGTCAGCTGTACATCTTATCTTTTATGTCTCCACGCTTAAGAAGCACATTGGTGATTCCGTTGTAGTGGATCCTTCAGTGAGCACTATATCTCGACTAGTCTTTCGTTTGAAGAGATTCCAGTTGAGATTCTAGACCACAAATTCGTAGACTGAGGAACAAATAGGTTCCCTTGGTCAAAGTATTATGGCGAAACCAGTCAATCGAGGGTGCTACTTGGGAAGCCGAGGAGGATATGCGATCCAAGTACCCGCATCTCTTCTCCGCGAGTTCAGATCAAGCTGAAGGTACTATTCTTCCTTAATTCATCCCCCTTTTTTCCAATTAAAGTATCAGCTATATATAGATATCCTTAATATAAGTTCATGCATTCTCCGAGGTATTCAAAAGTTTAGAATGATGTGGAGTCAGTTTAGCAAGTTTTTTTAGCTTGCATACTCAGTTTTCTTCGTATCCTTAGCCTAGCTAGCGACATTCGAGGATGAATATTCCCAAGGGGTGATATTGTACTACCCCAAACTTTTCCTTAAGTCTAATTTCGTCTCTAGAGGCTTAAGGAATGACTTCTTAAGTGATTAACGTTTAAACCATATGGAGTTTCCCTAATTTCGACTTTTTATCATGTGGGAAATTTAATTAGCTTTCCAACGATATAACATTCGCCCAAATTCGATAACCAGGAAAGAAGTTATGGTTAATCAAAGTTCTAGTCGTAAAACATCGTCATTTTAGTGTTTGGTGCTTTGCGGAGAGGGTCTATTTAATAATTGTCAAATTCTAGTGGAACTTCGTGATTGTGGCGCATCGCGGAGGAGCCCAATTTCCTAATAGTTAATTTTCAGTGGCCTAGCGCGATTGTGACGCGTCGCACTGAAGTTCCAGGTCCCAACAAGTGGGACAACGCGATGGCCCCACATCGCGGTGACTCACAGATTCCCATTTGTTAATTTCTATTGAGCCACCATGATAGTGGCGCGTTGCGATAGCCTATAAAATCGGGTTTCCAGTTCAATTTTTCCAGCTTCGTACAGAATTTAAAAAGAGCACTTTGGAGTTTTTCCAAGCCTCTTAAACCGTACAAACATCAGAATTTTGGGCCACTACAAGCATCATATGAGATTTTCTCAAAATTTCCCTCAACCAAAAACCCTAAGGTTCCAAATCCTCTTCTAAGAATATTAAGGGTTCCTCATAGATTTTCTTAATTGAGTCAAGATTCAAGGTTCTCAAGTCAAAGGCTTCAAGAACCCTCATTCAAGAGTACGAATTGAGTCCCAAAAGCGAGAGTTCATCCGAAGCTTCTAATTCAAGGTATTTGGGGTTTGAACAAAAACACTCCTTTCGTTCTTGTTCCTAAATTGTTTATTTTTATTAAAAAATTTCATATTTTGCAGGCGGGTTTATACCCAAATTACTTTATTTTGAGAGTATGAGATTATGAGTTGTTCAAGTATTGATTTGCATGATTATTTCACTATTTTATGACGTGAGTTGAGAAATTATTCCATGAGTTACACATCCTCATATTGATTTGATATTTCCAAAATTGATGTCATGATTTAAGCTTTATTATGAAACTGAGATTATTTGAGCATGAGTATAAGTTTTAAACCAAGTATGAGTTTTGATGTTTCTAGAAGAGTACGTTGTTTAGTATGATTCAATCAACAAGTACTTTGATTTTAAAGAAAGATTGCTTTTAAGCCTGAGTTAAGACAGGAATCCACATTATTTAGTTTGTATGATTTAAAGCTAAGAGAATTATAATTTGGTCTTCCCTATAGACCCTTGAGTTTTTTTGAGGTGGATTTTCTAAAAATTCTGAGCTTAAGTACGGGAGTAGTATTTAGCACCGAGCGAGAAGTGTGGGTTTAGCGCATCCTACTTCCCCAAAACTACGTGCCCTCGTAGGATTGAGATTTGTGGGCCTGAGGCTGATATAGTGATCATTAGAGCTGAGGTTCTATTCCGATGGCAAGGGTAGAACAACTCTCGCCAATGTGGGCGAGACGTTTGACTCCATGTAGCTCACATAGTTTATGTAGGTTAGAAGAAACTCCCAAGTTCATAAGAGTCTAGAGTTTTTCCCATGTCTTGAAGTTCTAAAGTTCTAAGTCCTTGAGTTTCAAAGAAGTTCCATTCTCCTCGAGATGAAAGCATGAGTTTAGAAAGCATAGTTTAAAGATTCCTTTAGCTTACAAGTTTTGAGAATGAGAGGAGAATACAGATTTTTTTGAGTCAAGTATAATGACTCACGAGATTTATACTACATGTTTCATTATTCCCGATTTATGAGATTTATGTTTCAGACTTATTCAAGCCATGTGAGTCATTCATATTTGCATGCTAGATTTTATAAATAGTAATGATATTGTTTATGTAAATGCATACACCCCCATATACTCAGTACATCCTCAAAGTGCTGATCCACATATACGTCTATGTGCTACATTGTCTTCTAATGTAGGTTCAAGTTCTCAGTCTCAGCATCGTCAGTGTTCTCTAAGTACCTTGATCTACACTCTGTAGTTGGTGAGTCCTCATAGTTTGAGGACCTATTTCTCAGACCTTCAGATTTGATATCAGTGGTTATTTCTTTTCAGTTGAGTATGAGTCAGTTGGGGATTTGTGCCAATGGCTCTCTAGATCTTGAGTAGTAGAGGCCAGACTTGAGTTTTAGATGTTTGTCAGATATTTTCAGTATTTTGTGTTTCAGACATTAGATCTTCAGTCTTTTTAGTTGAGATTTGATGAGATTTATTGTTATTATCTAATTTTGAATCCCTGGAGTAAGTATGAGATTTAGTAGCAGGCTTAAAGGGTTAGCTTGAGGCTACTTGTAACCTTGAGCACCGTGTGATGCTTCGGGATGAGATTTCGGGACGTTACAGTAACATAAAATGAAACAGATCAACCAAAACCCCAACATCTCAAAGAAAACCAAAAAAAAGTATGTTGCATACCCACTGATTATCATAATCTGATGACACTTTATTGTTGGTGAAAGACTATTCTAAAGAATTTCCAACTGGTCTATATCGATTGTTCTCCTTATTACTGAGCTAGTAATGCTGAGTTGTTACTTGAACTTCACCAATTCCTTGAAACTGACGCTGAAATTCAGGCTTTAAACCCTCTAGTTCATCTAGCACTGCTAACAACATATGAGGCAATCAAATAATCAAAAGTTGAAAAATTGGCATCTTCAAGTTAAAAAATCAACTTAAAGCACACCATCACAAATCATATCTGGACACATTACTTAAAAATAACAAATCAAATAGAGATAACATGCAACAATCAAGAGTGTTTCTTGGTAAATAAAAGAAAAAGTGTTCAACATAGCCCCACTATTAAGGGACCATTTAAAAAATAAATTGATGAAGAACTCACCTTTTTTGATAATACTCTTTCTTTAGGATTCCAAGCCTTGTAATCTCGATGAGAGGGTATTCTTTCAGTAACCAAACTGTACAAACAACACAATTATGTTATTAGCAATCACATAAATATCTGATAAGGGTAAATTGGCCACAAAAAAGAAAAAAAATTATTCTTGATTTACCTTGAACATCTCAGAAGTATTATATTCAAGTTTATGATGTTCTTATCCCAACAGTGAATATTACCTTGTAAGTAAAGCATAAGAAAATCACAAAACTCATTCCAAACAAAGCCATTTGTCAATATAAAGTTCTGGAATGCAACATATATTAGGATTCATATAGCCGAATCAACTAACTTTTTAGTAAGGAATCAGGGGCGAATCTACAGGTATATCTAGATGCGTTACTTAAAAATAATAAATAGAATAGAGATCACATGAAGCAATCAAGAATGTTGCCTGGTAAATAAAAGAAAAAGTATTCAACATAGCCCCACTATTAAGGGACCATTTGAAAAAATAAACTGATGAAGCACTCACCTTTTTTGATAATGCTCTTTCTTTAGGATGCAAAGCCTTGTCATCTCGATGAGAGGGTACAAAGTCTATTGGAAGACTCCTGCCAAATAAGCTCGTATCAGGAAAGAAAAAGAAGGAATCAGATATCCCTTTTTCAGGTGCACCATTACCTTTAAACTTTTTTTTTCCAATTCAAAGTATTATTAAGTAGAAATATTAAATTTACTTCTCCTATTTAAGAATAATAAACCTTTCTCATTTATTCTATATAATAAGGTTGTGATCGGGAGACCTATAATTCATCTCTAGTAACAGCCGTCTGCAGCCCCCGTTTTGCCAAAGTATTACCAATAGCGGGTGATTTATTTATATGATCTTTTTAGATAAAGCTTATTTCATGAGGTTACCTATAAGACCAGGTAACACGATTCAAGATAGATGTGTACAACCACACAATTTAATTATTTAGACATTTGTGGCATTGTCTTGTTGAGGAGAATGCTAATGAGCACATTTTCGATTTCTAAATCTTCAGAAGGATAATGATTCTAGTTTGTTTTTGAGGTTATTCATTTCATTAGGATAATGGGACTTAAGTATCATATTTTCCCATAAGTTTGCCTGTTGTTTTGAGTTGTAAAGGAATGGAAGAGGTTACTGCTCACTGTTTGACCGATAAATGTTAAATAATATTACCCTAAGAAACTAAATGTAAAAATTATGCCAACACCTAGAACCTCTGTCCTAAAAAGTGATTATTGCTACTACAACTATAAAGCTTCTCCTCATCTTACCCAAAATGCTGAGATAAATTAGCAATATAAATGTTAAATCTGGATGTGTGCAACATGACAACAAGGAGAAAGAAACAACCATGTTTTTTAATCAATTAAATAGAAGAATGAAAAATCAAACTATGAACCTAGATACCATTGTTGCAACAGTGATATTATAATAGAGAGTAATTGCAAATGAGATAACTATTCTATGAAGGTAACACCAAAATGTTTATATTATGTAGTTGTATAGGAAATACCTGTTTGCTGGCTGAAGAGCTTCAAAGCTGGATACACGCCTTAGGTTAGCTGCAACAGATGATAGAATACTTCATACATCACCTATATAATCCTATTGTTTGGGATCAATCACTGCATCAATTCTAAGAAACTTGAAATCCACATTAGACTAGGAAGACATAATATTAGGCCAAGTCAATCACAATATTGTTCAATTTCAGTAATTATGCTATATTAGTGTCCAAATCATCCCAATATGCTTCTAAGATAAAAATGACATTAGAACGATGAGATAAAATGAAGCGATGGACCAAAAGTCTCAATTCTTCAAACATAAGGACACATAATCAAAGGAACCTCTAGTTATGATGCATAGACTAACCTCTGTCTTTCCTCTGAGTGAATACTCTTTGAATATCATTGAATATATCTGGTGTTAATATGTACACACCACACTTGATGTGTTCACTCACCTACATTCCAGTCATATAGAGTCTTTTTTCCAACGCCACCGACCATTTGTGAATCTGAGTCCGGAGTCAAAAGTTATGAGTGTTTGAATGAGGCACTATCCAGAGTGTGCACCCTACACCGGAAAGCAATCACCTAAGAACACTTCCTAAGCTATACTTTGGCCATGCGATGAAAACCCAAAGGTTTGTTTTGGCCATGCGACGCATAGCCTTTCCGGGGCATCAAACAATGTTTTGTTTGATTTATTTTAAGGGCATAAAGGTCTTTTATCATCCCATAACCATTCCTAATCCTCTTTGGATGAAATTAAGGACTTATAAATGTTACATTGCCTCTGTAAATTACTAAGTATCATTCCATATGCAAGAGGGGAGAAAATACCTATGGTTTAAGGATTCTACTCTCTAAAAGGCCAATCTCTCTATATTTTCTTCGATTTTCTCTACCAAAAGGTATGTGGGACTATCCTAAATATCATGGGCACAAATTTTAAATTCTTAAAAAAGTTTTAAGGATATATATGTATGTATATGTAATGGGTTTTGTAAATCGTTTAAAGAGCATGCATCATAAACCCGTTTTGATGAAAGTATGTAATTATCATGGGGTTTTTCCATAATCTTGATTTATAATGTTGTGTACTCATTATTTGAGTTTGAAAAATAATTTATGAATGTAACTTGTGAAATTTCGTTCCCATGATAAATTTTATGGCCTTTGCATGGTATGAATTCTGAATTGGGTTTGAGAACATGAATTAAAAGCCCCATTTTGATCATGAGATTTATGTATAACTAATGTTGGGGTTGGTTTATGAATGATGGTAATTCTTGAGTTTTAAATGCCTCTTTAACCATTATTCATTGTTGTTTTGCACATTTTCAAAGGGGTATTTTTTATGCTAAAGGCTCATGTGTCTTAACTGAAAGAAATACATATGTTGAATAAAAGAATTGGACACCATGTGTTAAAGACTTGAAAAGAGAGTATGTTGCATAATTTTTTATATGATTTTGAAATAAGAACTCTCTTTCGATGTTTAAATTCTTTAGGTGGTCATTAATATACTTTTAAGTAAGAAAGGCTATGGATATAATGTGGTATAAAATGAATGACTTGAAACTCTAGGTATGACGATACCCTGTTGTTCTATGACCTTAACAAAATGAGAAAGAACCATTTATAAGTATGAAGTATGGTTTTATAAGCATGACAAAAATTGGGCCTAAAGAGAGTTAGATGGTTACCTGAAGAAGGCACGAGTTCAGATAACTCATAGCCTAAAATCGTAGTTTGCCAATGCAGGTTTTCTTTTGATGAAAAGGTATGTCATGCAACGAGGCATATCATTTTCTTAAAAAAGGTATGTTATGCAAGGAGGCATATCCTTTTTTTGGACACGATATGTCATGCACAGAAGCATACTTAGTGATTATTACATACTCCAATCCTAGTGGAAAACTTGGATTTGGGGCTTGGACACCGAGTCAAGGGAGGATTCCATATAGCTCGTGGGACAATAAATAATGTAGGGTGCACCATCTTTCTCATAAGTAAAACAAAGAGTTGAGTTATGACTTATAAGAATATTTTGAAGCTCTTGAATTATGCCCATGTATTTTTGATATCTATTATGTTAAATTACTTTCTTAATTCCCTCGACTATTTTATATGGATAGTATATTATTTTTGGATAGTTCTGCATACCAATACATTCCAGGTATTGACTGTCCTTCTTGGTGGTAGCATTGTCTTACAATGTAGGATCCGAGGCTTAGTCACATGATCCAATTTAACAGCAGTAGATTGTTCCAGAAGTTCAGAGTTGGTGAGCCTCCCTTACTTCGAAAGGCACCTTATCCATGTCATAGTTTTTAGTTATTTTATGGTCCTACTGAGGGCTTGTCCTGATTTAGAAAAACTATTATTTTTAGTTCAGTAGAGGCTTCATAGATGGTTTTATATTGGATTTGGGTTTTCCCTCTTGATACAATGTCATGAAGTTTTAAGTTTGATTTTGGGACTACCATGTTTCCAGTTTATCTTCTGCACTTTTATTTCACATGAGTTATGCTTATGACTACATGCTAAGGGGTTTGTCGAGCCATCATGGTTTGAGATTCTCGTCACGGAAAGGGCCTCAGTTTGGTTCATGACAATCTTGGTATCAGAGCATGATTCATAGTCCCAGGGTGTCTACGAAACTGTGTCTAGTACAGTCTTGCTTATGGGTGTGTTGTGCACTACACTTATAATAAGGAGGCTACCGGGCATTTTTGAGTTTTTTATCATTCTATCATACTCTAGTTTGTGCTATTGCATCATCCATACAAAATTTATCCAAATTCCTTCACTGAACTAATTTTATGGGATATGCCTCGTTGTTGAGGCGATACAAGTCCAAGAGCTTAGATCCCTAACAATATGGTCTATTCAGATTGAGTTATCCATAAAGCTATGAGATAGCACAGGAACTTGAGAGGAGTCCATCGGTGCTTTAAAATGTATTGATTCGAGTGTATACCTATATCTTAATGCAATCATGGTTTTCAGCCTGAGGTATGAAGTGTATTCAATTTATATGAAATATCCTTATTGTAGATGTCATGCTTAAGGGCAGAGATATGTGACATAATATTAGAATAGTATTTCCACCCTAGTAGTAGTATACGTTAAGGTGTCATATCCTCTTGGTAGTAAGATGATCCCAATGTTAGATATATAAAATCACAAGTCTAAAAGTCAGAGTGAGTGTGCCTTCTACATAAATAAGTAGTTTTAGGTGTATAACCCCTGACTGAGGGGTGGTTTGCTCTTTTATGGTTATTGGATAATATTTTAGAAAGATTTTAAAGTGTATGGTAGTTTGTAGAGGAAGTGTTTGGCTATGATTATTATTTATCCAAAATAGGGAAGGAGCCCAGAGTGGATAGTTATGGTGGTTATAGAAATCATTTATAGGCTATGAATGAAAAGGGGTAGATTCGTCAATAAGTTATGGGTAGAGTCTCATTGGTGTATACGAAATTTGAAGGTAGTGAGGATGTGCGTATGGGAAAGTAAATATGATGTGAGAAAGTGGAATTTATTGATAAGATCGTGGGTTATATTATAAGATTAATATTTACTACCCCTATTATGTGACTTAACCCCCTTTGATTGTCTTTTCTCTAGTAGTTTTAAACTAGTACTGCACGTGAGAAGGTATGTGGTAGGTTCTAAGATGTAGTATTAGTGTTGTGGAGATGGTAAATTTATGGTTTGTGGTTACGTTAAATAAGACACTTGCGTTGATTTCCCTATTTGATAGGCTAGTATAATATGCGGCATACTTCATCGGTGTTACATGATTGGTGCTAGACAATAGGCTTGAATTTTAGATGTGGATTATGGTGGTAAGAATAATAGCTTAAGACTAGTGATACAAGTTTTGTGGGAGTAAATTAGTATGCTTGATGTGTTGCGTGAAATTTCCTAGGTTGGTAACATTTGGAGAAAAGGAGTGGATACTTGTGATATATATACATGAGGACTAGGGTAAAATGATTAATTATGGTTATGTCATTAAGTGGGCAAGGGCGTAAGTATATAAGGATAAGTTGAACCCCCAGGTAGCATGTTGTTATATAAGGTTTTATGTGTATAAGTGTCATGTGTACCTAGTTCAGGTTCTTGAATTTTGTAGTATGGAGAAGTTTGCGGAGCTATGGTATGGTGTTCTTTAGAATTGAATTGAGAAAATATAGGTAGGAAATATGCATCTTTGGTATAGTATTACAAATTTTGTTAAGTTGTAAGTTATGTGATTAGAGGTCTAATGTTAGTATGTTAAGTAGTGAAGAATGGATCATTATGAGATAAGGAGTGTAGATGTGTATGCTCATGAGAATGTCAGTTATAGGGTGATGGCTATAGAGGCTAGCGGAAGTTAAGAGTAGCATTCTCGGAATGCAATACCTTTAGACTATAGTTTATCAAGGGGTATTTAGAGTTTATGTGTATAGTGATACCCTATTGTGTTGAGTTTTGTGCTTGTAGAGTTAATGAGAGGTTATGTCTGCAATTGACAGCGCCCAAGCGCACACACAAGTGTACGTGGTCTACCAAGTAGTAAAGTGGCATTCAAGTAGCCAAGTATCGATCCTACAGGGACTTGTGTTGACAACTACCCAATTCTAGTTTAGCACTTGAGAAAAAGTTAATAGTAAAGTTTTAGAATTGAAAACTAAAAAGAAACTAAACTAAAGCAGAAAAGTAATGACTCCGGATAATCAATGGGTAGAGATCCAGGGTTAAGGCTTACGAATAATCATACTACATTATTGAACTTCATTCATTAAATCGCTTATCTTGGTTGTTGATTAGTAGGGTTAGTCGCACGATTATGGTCTCCCGACCTCTAACCATTTACCTAATTTGAACCTTACAACTACATCGCGGGGAAGTAATAGTCCAATTAAGTTCTTTAAGCTATCATCCTACATGTAAATCAAGTAAGGAATCTAAGTACATCTCTGTCCTAGACACTAATTTGAATTCCTTATTTCATAAACGAATACAAACTATGCTTTGTTTATTCCCATGTTCTATTTCCCTATTCCCTCTCCCGAGTTCACAAGGTTGACAATTGATGTATTCTAAGGGTAGATAATCCTTAAAATAGTTAAAACAAGAATAAACAAATAACCAATAATGATAATCAACTTAACAAACTTAAATTAAAATGAAATTAGTCATGATCCAGGCCTTAACCTCGGAAAAAGGGCGTTTAGCCACACATAGTCTATTATCTTGATCACAAGATTGTAATTAACAACTAAAGACATGAATGAACTAAAATAATATAAGAAAAGACTAAAAATATGAAGTTATAGAAGCCCCTCAATATCCAAAGACGTCCAATAATGATTAACAATGAGTACAAAGATGTATTTATAGTAGACAACAAGTCCCAAGCCGTGTATGATTCAAATTGCACTCATGGTCGTATTTGATGTTGGGGTTGCGCCGCGATGGTCATTTGACTTGAGTAGCGGTTTCAAAGAGATTTCATCGAGAATTTACAATGTTTTGGGTCCCTTTTGAATCTTTTGGGGTATGGAACGTGCACAAAGACCTTTTCACTCGCCCACACTCGCCCTGGACATTTCAGGTGTCCAAATTGAGTCCAAGTTGTGTATTGTGCTTTGGTTGAGCCATTCCGAGCCTTTTTGAGTTGTTTCCAGTTGATTTGAAGCTTGTATATCCTTAATATATCATCATAATCCATTAAAAAAGAATACTATAACATTAAACACAACAGTTTAGAGCTCAAAACCACACAACATTCAAGACGGTGAACTAGAAACACGAGTTAAGCATAAACTAAATTTACATTGAGCTTAAGCTTATTGTTTTGACTCTTGTCTTAATGAATTGAACCTTGAACATTATAACCAAGTTTTTTCACATATAAATACATAATTAAACCATTTGAAACTTATTTAATACATTAGAATCCATCGAGATAGAGTAGACAAGCACCTAGCTCAAGCTAGTAACACTAGTTTCCTCGATTGAACTCTAAATGATCCATGTAAGTACAAATTGTTTGAAAACACCATTAAACATTGTAAACACATACTTGGACACTTATATTCACATTAATATCATTATGAAAATATATAGCACATGAATCATCCTCAAAATAAGGCTAAAAAGTCTAGAATAATAACGCTAGAATACATAAACACCCCCAACATCACCACCCCACACTTAAAGCCTTGTTCTACCTCGAACAACTATTAACTTTAAGAATGATAAGCTGAGGAGACTCCACACTTCTACTACATGCAATACACTCAAGCTAGTACTACAACGACTATACAGAATGGAAGTTACCACACTAAGCATGCTACAACACAATTGAAAACTCATGAACACTACTCCAAAACATCCTAGCCTCAAGAATTGACTCACCTAGTTGGAAAACTCATGTGCATTGCTTACTACAAGATATCATACAAATCACCCACATTCATTAAACATGTTCCCTCACAACAAGAGAGTTACCCATAATCACTCACATAAAAGCATGTTATAACATAATGGGTACAAGAATCAAATTACGCCCACTCTCACAAAGAATTCACAAGTTACACACATTGAACCATAGACTTTCCCTTAGTGTAATGCTCCACTAATATTAGAATGATGAACCTTGGATCAAATACATCTTTTTTGGGTTGTAATGTAAGCTATGGGATTGGTAGGAACTATTTTGGCCAAGAATAGTGACAAACCTCTCTAAGTGATTTAATATACTATATTATACATTTAAAATCAATCTCTAACAGCCAAATTACACATTTTCATCCACCCATATCTTTTGTTTTGTCCCATCTCTTTCAAGCATTTTCACAAACACAAGTTGCGTATATTGTCTATTTTCTCCAAGATTCATTTTTTTTTTCAAAAGAATGGGAATATTTCTAGCACAATGTCTATCACACCCATCCTTCACACATCAAATATAAACACCAATAACTATTACCTTGGGTCATCAAATTCACCTTTTTCCTCTTATTTCTCAAACTCCTTACTTAATTTTATTTTTTTTACAATTAAAGCACTTAGGAGCTTTTTGGATCAAATTAAGGAATATCAAAGAAGGGGATTAAGCTACATATGAGGCTACCAAATAAAATGAACTAAAGACTTAATGGGGCTGACTAAGATTATGCACAAGGGTAAGTAAAAGAAGGTTTAAAATAAGGCTATCAAAGAAATGCCTAAATCATCTCCTAAACCCACATTCTTTATTTTGTTTTACACACACACCGGACAAGTTCTAGACATTACATGGAACGAGGAATATACAAAAATCTCTCACACACACGGTACATACTCAACTTAATAGGATCATCATAGACTCTTAACCAAATAATAACATGAATTCAATTTTAAGCCAACAAGAACAAGAGTCACAAACATGAGCCTAAGAGTCTCAAACATGAGCCTAAGAGTCTCAAAAGTAGAAATTCTCTCAATCAACATGCTTATACAAACAAACCCACTTTTATCATGCAATCAAAAATAGCACCAACTCAAATATCTCACTTATTCCAATCCTAAAAAATTTTAAATTGGGCAAAAAATTGGGAATTTCCCTACCCCACACTTAAAAATCTACTTTGTCCCCAAAGTAACTTAAAAAGTAAGAGATAGAATCTCCTTGAGGCCCCTAGGCCTAGCTAGTAGTATTTTTTTGCATAAAGGAGGTTTGTGGAACCCCACACTCAGTCTTTTCCATGCTCTTTAGCTCAGATTTCAAGTACTCAAACTTTCGATAAACATGTGACTCAACAAAAACAAAAATTATGTAAAGTAAAAATTAAAAAATAAAAAGAAAACATATCTTAGCTTGGGTTTCCTCCCAAGAAGCGTCAAATTTAGTGTTGCGGTAAGACCCAATCAACTTTTTCCTCCACCTTGAGGATATAAATTTTACTCCCAAAATCACATCCATCTTTTTGCCTCGCTCATAGGATGGTGGTACAAAGATTAAGGAACCGAGTAATAGATGATGCATGATAAACCACTCGGCCTTGAAGTGAGGTTTGTTTTTATGTTTCTTGTCTTGTGCAAAATTAAGATTATAGGATTCTTATTTCTGATCTTCACACTCTTCCACTATTTTAAATGATTCCACAGACAAGACCTCATCTAAACATAATGTAGAAAAGTGCTTTGAGTTAGGCCCAACTAATCCATTACAAAATCTACACAATCCACAACACCTTCACTTATATCCACCTTCTCAATTCAAGTCTGAAAAGAAAGATGACAGTCGAGTGGCTACGATTCTTATGGTGATGGTTGTATCTACTTAACCTCTTCAACAATTTCAGTTTTCGAGTACTCAGACTTTCTTGAATTGTCAACAACTTTTTCTGCATCTGGTTGGAGAGTCAACTCTACATCTACCTCCATAGTTGTCTTTTGATAATTACCCGTAAATATGACTGAATCAGGATTAAAAGCACACATATATGTAGAGTGATATAGACTATAACAAACCACATGCCAGCTTGTGGGTTTTTCTATAGGCTGGAAACAAATAAGTCCCCTCCAAATGCTTGGATCAAAAGATGGACAAGAAGCCTCATGGTGGGGTCTTCCACAATAATGACAAGATTCATCATCCCTCGAAAACCATCTATCCAAGACTGACATCTCAAGAAGAATATGATAAAAAGAGATATAAAAGAAACTAAAAAAAACTAAACAAAAACTAAACTATTTACAACTCAATATAGCTAAACTAAAAATAAGATATTGGCCAATTTACAAGTTCCCGACAACGGCGCCAAAAACTTGACAGCTCCCAAGTACACACACAAGTATACGTGGTCTACCAAGTAGTAAAGTGGCCTTAAAGAATCCAAGAATCGATCCCATAGGGACTTGTATTGACAATTACCAAATTCTAGTTTAACAATTGAGAAAAAGTAAACAATAAAGTTTTAGAATTGAAAACTAAAAAGAAACTAAACTAAAGAGGAAAAGTAATGACTCCGGATAATCGATGGGTAGAGATCCAGGGTTAAGGCTTACGAACAATCATACTATGTTATTGAACTTCATTCATTAAATTGCTTATCTTGGTTGCTGATTAGTAGGGTTAATCGCACGATTATGGTCTCCCGACCTCTAACCGTTAACCTAATTTAAACCTTATAACTACATCTTTGATCGGAGAAGTAATAGTTCAATTAAGTTCTTTAAGCTATCATCCTATGTGTGAATTAAGTAAGGCATATGAGTATATCCTTATCCTAGACACTAATTTGAATTCTTTATTTAATTAAAGAATACAAACCATACTTTGTTTATTCCTATGTTCTATTGCCCTATTCCCTCTCCCGAGTTCACAAGGTTTGCAATTGATATATTCTAAGGGTAGATAATCTTTAAAATAGTTAAAACAAGAATAAACAGACAACCAATAATGATAAGCAACTTAATAAACTAAACTCAAAACAAAAGTAGTCATGATCCTGGCCTTAACCCCGAAAAAAGGGTGTTTATCCACACATAGTCATAATCGTAATCACAAGATTGTAATTAACAACTAAAGACATGAATGAACAAAATTAAAATAAGAAAAACCTAAAAAGCTGACATTATAGTATCCCATAAATCTCCAAAGAAGTCCAAGAATGATTAACAATTATTACAAAGATGTATTTATAGTATACAAGTCCCAAGCCGTGTAGGATTCAAATTGCACTCATGGCCGTATTTGATGTTGGGGTCACGCCGCGATGGTCATTTGACTTGAGTAGGGATCTCGATGAACCCTCATAGAGAGGGTACACTGTTTTAGATCCCATTTGAAGCTTCTGATGTATGGAACGTTCTACAAGACCTTTCCACGTGCCCACACATGCCCTGGACATTTCAGGTGTCAGAATTGAGCCCAAGTTGTGTATTGTGCTTTCGTTGAGCCATTCTGAGCCTTTTTGAGTTGTTTACACTTGATTTCAAGATTTTGTATCCTTCATATATCATCATAATCCATTCAAAAATCATCCTATAGCATTAAAAACAATATTTTAGGGCTCAAAACAACACAACATTCAACACGATGAAGTAGAAACACGAGCTAAGCATAGGCTAAATTCACATTGAGCTTAAGCTTATTGTTTTGATTCTTGTCTTAATCAAATTGACCCTTGAACATTATAACCAAGTTTTTTCACATATAAATACATAATCAAACCATTTGTAACTTATTTAACACATTAGAATCCATTGAGATAGACTAGATTAGCACCTAGCTCAAGCTAGTAACACTAGTTTCATCGATTGAACTCTAAATGATCTATTTAAGTACAAACTTGTTTGAAAACACCATTAAACATTGTAAACATATACTTGGACACTTATATGCACATTAATATCATTATGAACACACATAGCACATGAATTATCCTCAAAATAAGGATGAAAAGGCTAGAATAATAACACTAGAATACATAAATACACCCAACCTCAGCAATCCTAGGATTGTGAATTTGATATAAGGGGGAGATGATAGACTATGGTAGTTCTTCAATATTCTCATGGTGGAAAGGTTTGGGGAAGATTCATGATAAATCTATTCCTATTCAAGCAAACTTCTCCTACTTCAATTTAAAAGGACATCAATCAATGTCTTATGTATCCAAGTCCTACCGATGTCTAAGGTTTGATTTTTCTATGTAAGTCATGTCATGTTCCAACCTCTAAAATATATGTAATGATGTATTTATGAATCCAGTCTTTCGTGTATTCAAGCTCTGTGTTATGATGCTCATGATCCATAAAAATCCATGTCTTATATCATGCTTAGTTCAAGAAACTATGCTTTCCATATGTTACCGATTCATTTTACATCGGGATTAGACAAAGTGATAAGGTTTATGCAAACTCATGACTATCTTAGATCTGAAAATGAGAAGCAATAGATTCAAGTATCAATCCTTGTCTCAATCGTTGACTTCATGAATTCCGGCCTTTTGTTATACGACTCATGATGTATGCGCTCATGTTTCTCACTGTGGTCTATCCTAAGAAATCATGTTGTACTGTGTTTATGCCAAACAACTCCCTACTTATGATTCAGACACTTGATATATGAAGCACTCCGTGTCTATTGTATTGTATCTTCATCTCATATTCCACCTTGAGTCATGCAATAGGTATACGTTATAATTGAATAGTGTTCTTTATTTCATGATGTTTATGCTCGGGTCCCTCAATGACCCTCCAAATGATAATATTATAGTAGTTATGAAAGATTAGTAATGACTTAGATAAGGGAGTAGGTGTTCTTATTGTGCTAAATTTTTTGGTGTGACTATTCGACCTAAGGATATAGTAGAAGAAGAAATAAGGAGATGAATTTTTGTTATGTGAATTAGTTAGGAAGGAGATAGGTGTCAAAAATATTTTTGAGAGTGATTAAAATTGCTGGTCTTAGTTGGGAGATCCATGAAGTGGGTGTAGTAATGATAGGCTTGAATGTTGTGATTGTTGAAAACACAAACCAATGTACTATGTGTTTAGTACTCCCTGAATTAAAACTCGAGGGTATTTGGTGGTAGTGATAATGTGAAGTAATATTCTTAAAGGAATATAGAGTATGGTGTCCCATAGATTAAGATAGAACCTTTTACTCCGAGTTAGGCTTTAACACAGAAACACTATACAGTGGGACTAAAGTTCTTGTATTTAGGTGTGTTATGGGAGAATTGTAAGTTAGAAACAATGAAGTATGTTATTTATTGTTTGGGGCATAGATGAGTGGTGTTGCTATGTTTAAGATCTATTCGTTGTATCTTGCAAGGTGGAGAATACTACTATTCCTATGTCCAGCGAAATATATTTGCTGATTAGTACCGATGTAAAAATGGCCTATGATAAACAAATAAACTCATGCCTTATGTTGTGATGATCATGATCCCTAGAACTCATGTGCAAGGTCATCTCTATGTCAAATCTTAATATCTCAGGCTTTGTGCTTACATGATTCACTAAGGGTTATCATGAATCTCTTTTAAGGCCTTTGCATATTTTTTTGAGGAAAAATGTTCAATACGAGGTTGCGTTCTTTCTTCCATACTTTTAGACCTTCAACAAATTTCTACCTATCATTCGGGGATGAATGATCCAAAGGGGGAGATAATGTAACACTTCGCACTTTCGGGATAAAGTTGAATCGGATTTCCTATGTTTATATACCTGAACCCAATGGTTTCTACTTATATATAAGTGTGGATAACACTTCATTAGTGTGAAAACATCCTTGGATATGAATATACACCATAAAAATCTTTGAGCTCAAAAGTTAAGTTGAGCACTTTCCTATTGATTGACATTTAGTTGACAATTTTGCGTGGGTCAACTTCCAGTGATCTTTTTTACCAGGATATAATGAGTCATGTGGCCTACTATATATCAAGTTAAAGAACTTCTAATCTTCTTTCCAATGCTACTGACCATTCGTCAATCCGAGTCTTGAGTAAAAAGTTATGGGTGTTTGAATGAGGCACTGTCCAGGGTGTGCGATGGCCCTGCGCTGCAAAACAGTTTCCTAAGAACACTACCTCAACTATGATTTGGAAATGTGATGCAAACCCTAAGGTTTTCTTTGGCCATGTGGCGCATAGCCTTTTTAGAGCGTAAAAAATGTTCCTTTTTATTTATTTTAAGGGCATAAAGGTCTTTTATCATCCCATAACCATTCCTAACCCTTTTTTGACGAAATTTATGCCTTATAAATGTTAAATTGCCTCTGTAAATTCCCAAATATCATTCCATATGCAAGAGGGGAGAAGCTACCTAGGGTTTGAGGATTCTACTCTCTAAGGGTCCAATCTCTGTACGTTTCCTTCGATTTTCTCTGTCAAATGGTATGTGAGACTATACTAAATCTCATGGGCATAAATTTACCATTTTTAAACAGGTTTTAAAGATATACATGTATGTATATATAATGGGTTTTGTAAATCATTTAAAGAGCATGCATTATAAACCCGTTTTGATGAAAATATGTAATTATTATGGGGATTTTCCATAAGCTATATTTATAATATTGTGCATATATGATTTGAGTTTTAAAAGTTATTTATGAATATGTAACGCCATGAATCTGGTACACAAAATGCTACACGGTGATCATGACCCCGAAGGACCACAGGCTAACCCATGACTGCATAATATACTATATAAATACGAAAACATGAACTGAAAGGCCTTAAGGTTAAAAACTAAAACATAACTAATAAATCATAAAATTTGGATGGGGTATGAAATACCCAAAGACAGAAATAAATATTTGAACATGATAGTCTGAAAAGCCTCTAACTGACTGAATTGTCTGTATAAGGAGTTGATGGGACAAGTCCCCAACTAACTCCAACTAATAAATTAATTAATGTGATAATAAAGAATGGTAATGTCCTCAAAGGATGAGGACTCACTGCTATCTTTGACTGCTGAGACTGGAATACTACTGATGCTTTGGATCTCGTGCTTCTGAACCTATGGTATAAAATACCATAATGCAAATGCGTCAGTACTTTGAATGTGCTGGTATGCATGGAAGGTAGGCTGAATGCAAAGGGTTCACATGCATGATACTATAGTACCTGACTGGACAACATGAACGTGAGAATACATGCATGAATACATAATAACTGTAACTAAGTTCATGATAACATGATTACTGAATCTGAGTACTGATAACATGAGATACTGATAACTATATAACTGAAATAACTGATACTGAGCGACTATATTTGACAGTGTAGTTTCTGATAGAACTAGATTAGTTCCGTACTATTCTGAGTCGACTGTATCTGATAGTCCTGAATTCTGTAGAACTATCTGAGTTCTATTATTGAGACTGAATGACTGTATCTGGCAGGCCTGATTCTGTTACTAAAACTGTGGGAAGTAGTTATCAAAACGACATGCCTCTAATATGCCATTATGGCTAAGTTGGCATCCAATCTGTATCCCCAATTGGAAGGGATTCAACACCGCGTCCCAGGTAAGGAAAATCTCTGAGTAACCCTCATATAACAGGTGAGTTCCCATACTTTTTTTCACTTGGTGCTACTTCCTACTCCCATCTAAATAGACACTGAACATGGATTACTGAACTGATTTAATTGAATTAACTGAGTTCCGTTGACTAACGGAATAGTACTGAGATTACTGTATTACAAAGATGTCCTAAGTCACTTGACTGACTGAGTTCTATGGATCATGGCTTGACTGAGGATATCGTGAAAACATGACACTGACTCTAGGCACAAAGCTATATTTTTGGTTACAAGTACCCCCAGGACTCTATGGAAAAAAACTGACAAAGCATGACTTTCTTGAATACATGACTAACATCAACAATCCATAATTCATTGAGTAACACTTTTCATCAAACATTTGACATGCATAAACTTGTACACGAATGGGGATTTCATATTATCATACTAGTATGGAACTTTTATTTCACATAGGAATTTAATCAAACACATGTGGAGCATGCTTTAGTTATAAAATCATCAACACATCTAATAATCATGGATACATCAATCAACTTGTAATTTGAAGGGGGTTTATCATAGTTATTATGAAAACCATTACATACTAGGGTCAATCATTGGAAAATATAATTTAAAACATGAATCAAAACCATACAACATCATGGACATGAATTTCAATTCAATTTAAATCATTAACATTCACAAATACCCAAATCTTAGATTTTAAAAGAGATTCTTGTGCTTTATGGGTGAAAGGGACCCATGAATCAACACGTGACATACCTGGGTTGAGTGATTTCTTGAAGACCTATGGAGGAAAACTTGAATTCTTGGTTTGGAAATCAAGCACCTTGGGTTTCTTGTTTTTGAGGATAGATCTTGGAGACAAACCCTAATTTGATATTGTAAAAGAACAATGAACTAATGAGGAATGGTCGGGTGTAATTTGGCGTTAAATAGGGTGGAAAAAGACCCAAAAACCCTTTTAAAAACAGATTTAAAAATAACTGATTGGGATCTTTAATGGCTCGTGCAATGGTCCATCACTGGCTCGATGGTCCGTCGTTGGCTCGATGGTCCATCATTTTGACCGTCGTTGGCTCGATGGTCCATTGCAAGTTCGATGGTTTGTCAACCTATCTATCGTGCATTATCTAGAAGGTTGCCTAACTTCCTTGGTTGTGACAGTCTAGGTGAATGTCCATCGCTAGATCGACGGTTTATCAACTTGGCCATCACACCTGGGCAATTCTGAGTAAAACATCCATAACTTTTTACTCCGATACCAGATTTGAAAGAAATTGGTATCTTTGGAAAGCTAATTAAATTTCTCACATGATAAAAAGTTAAAATCTTAAAAATTCCACATGTACAAAAATGGATTCATATTTCTAAGTAAATTTCTAACATTCTTGGGATGATTTTAAGCTAGGTAGAAGTACGGGGTATTATAATATCTCCCCCTTGAGAATATTCACCCTTGAATGAGACTGAATGACAGGAGAGAAGATAAATAGATGTACATACTAAGCATGAATGACCGGAAAATGATCTCATGACTGACATGACTGATAACTGAATATATCATACTTAACATGCATATCTGATGTATGTGTAACTGATTTATGAATGCATGACTGAGTGTTCTGATGAGCTAAGGTTCTCACAATGAGATGCATATCTGATGTATGATTATATAACTGAACTGATATATGAATGCATGATTGAAAATGCAATGGTTTTTAATACCAAGTTTATAATGGAATTCTGAACATCACTTGGATGCCAAGCTTGTATATAAAATCTGAACATTAAACTGAAAAGCTTAAGGAGAACTGTTACCTTAAGCTTGATCTGAGTTAGAGGATAAAAAGTGAGGATATTTGGTATGCATGTCTTCTTCTGCTTCCCAAGTAGCTCCCTTAATGGACTGATTTTGCCAAAGAACTTTGACTAGAAGGACTTCTTTGTTCCTCAATCTACGAGTCTGATAGTCTAGGATTTTGACTGGAATCTCTTCATAAGAGAGGCTATTTTGAACATCTATGCTCTAAATAGGGACTCAACTGCTGGGTCATCTATGCAATTCTTTAGCAAAGAGACATGGAAAACTGGATGAATTGAGGCTAGATCTGAAGGCAATTCGAGTTCATAAGCTACCTGGCCGAATTGACTGAGAATCTTGAATTGACCGACATATTGGGGACTGATCTTTTACTTCTTGACGAATATCTTCACTCCCTTTATGGGAGAGATCTTTAGATAGACAAAATCACCAATCTTGAACTCGAGATCCTTTCTGCGCATATCTGCATAAGACTTCTATCGGCTCTGAGTAGCCCAGAGTCTTTCTCTGATCAGCTGGACTTTCTCTAAGGCATCGAATACTAAGTCAGGCCCTATAACTAAGGCCTTACTAACTTTGAACCAACCGATTGGAGTTCTGCATCTCCTACCATAGAAAGCTTCGTATGGAGCTATCCGAATACTGGAATGATAGCTGTTGTTGTATGCAAACTCAATCAAAGACAAGTGATAATCCCAACTACCCTTGAAATCAATTGCACACGCTCACAACATATCTTCTACAGTCTGAATGGTCCTTTCTGCTTGACCATCTGTCTGAGGATAAAAGGTTGTACTGAGATAAATTTGGGTACCAAGACCCTTTTGGAATGCTTTTAAAAAATAAGAGGTAAACTGGGTACCTCTGTCTGAGATAATAGATAACGGAACACCATCCAATCTGACCAACTCTATGATGTAGAGTTTGTTGTAATCCTCGGCTGAATAAGAGGTATGTACTGGAAGAAAATGAGCTGACTTGGTCATTCTGTCTACAATGACCCAGACTGAATTATGCTGGCGACGAGTACGAGGCAAACCTATCACGAAGTCCATGTTCACTTTTTCCCACTTCCAAGTAGGAATATTAAACTCCTGCATGGACCCACTAGGCTTCTGATGATCTATTTAAACCTGCTGACATGTAGAGCACTTAGCCAAAAACTCTGCAATATCTCTCTTCATCCCACTCCACCAATAGATTTCCCGTAAGTTATGGTACATCTTTGTGGCCCCTGGATGAATAGATTAGCAGGCACCATGCTCTTCTGTAAGAATTCGCTGCCTTAAGTCATCTACACCTGGAACACACAGACAACCCTGAAATCACAAAACACCATCTCCCCCGGGAGAAAACCTCTACTTTCTAATATTTGACTGACTCTTTCAATTTAACAAGGCTGGAGCCTCTATCTTGCTTTTCTTTCTCCTTGAAAACTAGAGATGATTCTGAACTACTCTGAACCCATATGTCACCCTCCTCTTTATCGACTGAGTGAACACCTAGTCTGGTAAGATAATGGATTTCCTGAGATAGCTTTCTCTAACTGTCTTCAACATGAGAAACACTACCCATAGACAGTCTACTGAGAGCATTGGACACTACATTGTCCTTGCCCGGATAATAAGGAACACTCATGTCATAATATTTCAAGAGCTCTAACTACCTTCTCTGACACAGATTAAGATCTTTCTGAGAAAAGACACACTAAAGGCTCTTATGATCTTTGAACACATCCACATAAACTCCGTATAGATAATGCCTCCAAATCTTTAAGGAAAACACTACGGCTGCAAACTCAAGATCATGAGTTGGATAATTCTTCTCATGGGGTTTGATCTGCCTGGAGGCGTAGGCTATGAACTTACCATGCTACATTAGGACATAACCCAAAACTAATCTGGATGCATTACAATATACCACGAACCCATCTAAACTATCTAGAAGAGCTAGGACTAGGGTTGAGGTGAGTCGAGTCTTCAACTCCTTAAAACTCTCCTCGCAAGGATCTGACCACTGAAACTTGACTTTCTTCTGAGTCAATCTAGACATAGGGGATGGAATAGAAGAAAATTCCTCAATTAACCATCTGTAATAGCCATCCAAACCCAAGAAACTTCTGATATCTGATGGAGAGACATGGCGAGGATAGTTTCTTACTGCTTCGGTATTTTGAGGAACTACTCTAATGCCATGACTGGAAACGATATGGACAAAGAATGCTATTGACCTTAGCCAAAATTCGCACTCACCAAATTTGGCAAATAGATGATGATCTCTTAGAGTCTGAAGTACGATTCTGAGATGGTCTGTATGATCACACTCACTACGGGAATAAACCAGAATGTCATCTATGAAGACAATGACAAACATGTCCAAGTACTGCCTGAACACATGGTTCATCAAGTCCATGAAAGCTGCTGGGGCATTGGTAAGACCAAAGGACATAACTAAGAATTTGAAGTGACCATACGGAGTATGGAAAGCTATTTTCGGAATGTCACATTCTCTAACTCTGAGTTGATGATAGCCGAATCTAAGGTCTATCTTAGAGAAATAGCTGGCACCCTAAAGTTGGTCAAACAAGTCATCAATTCTAGGAAGAGGATACTTATTCTTGACTGTGACTTTATTGAGCTGATGGTAGTGAATACACATTCTGAGAGAACCATATTTCTCGCACACGAATAAAACTGGTGCACCCCACGGTGAAATACTGGGTCTGATGAATCCCTTATCTAAGAGATCCTTCAACTTCTCTTTCAATTGTCTGAGTTCTATTGGTGCTATTCTATATGGCGGAATATATATAGGCTGAGTATCTGGAAGAAGATCAATATCGAAGTCTATTTCCCTTTCGGGAAGAATTCCTGGAAGATCTTCGGGAAAGACATTTGACTATTCATTCACAACTGGAACTGAATCAAGACTGGGGGTTTCAGAACTAGTTTCCTTAACTTGAACAAGATGATATACACATCCCTTATATATCATTTTTCATGCCGAAAGGTAGGAAGCAAGCTGACCTCTGAAAGCTGAAGTACTACCCCCAACTCTTGGACAGGTTCATTTGGAAACTGAAACTGAACTATTCTGTTTCTGCATTCGACTGTGGCATAGAAGGAATAAAGCCAATCCATGCCGAGAATGACATCAAAATTAGTCATCTCTAATTCGACTAAGTCTGCTAAAGTGACTTTCTAAAATATCATAATCGGGAAGTTCCTGTATACCCGCCGGGCTACGATAAGGTAGAGATTGAAAAGGGCTCTACTAGAATTTCAGGACTGATTTCAAAATTGCCTGCTATAGATAAAGTCACAAAAGTCAAAAAAGCTCCTCGATCTAGCAAAGCATAAACATGCAAATGAAAGATCTGTAATGTACCAGTAACCACATCAGGAGAATTTTCCTGATCTTGCCGGGACTGGAGAGCATAGAGTCTGTTTGGGTATTTCCCACTAGTAGCACTGGAAGTGGCACCCTGCTAATTTGGGCAACTGGACTGAGCTGAGGAACGGTTATGCTGACCCTGAGGACCTGGCTGAGGTCATTCTCTAACTTTGTGGCCTGACTTTCCACATCTAAAACAAATACCCTTTCCAGCTCTGCAAATACCCTGATGGTATTTGCCACAAGTCTGGCAAAGAGAATAGGTACGGACACTGCTAACACTGCCTTGAGACTTAGAGCCTGGTGCTCTATCTTTGTTACCATCTCTGAACTTAGGAGTTGGAGCACTAGCTAAATAAGGAGTTGGAACTGATGACTTAGGATGAAACTGAGAACGGTTTCCTCCTTCTGATTTAGGTTGAGCAAAATTGAAACTACCTGTCCTTGATCTCTTATTCTGCTTCTCCCTCACCTTAATCTTCTGATCTTCTATCTGCTAACAGGAGTCATGAGCCTGGCTAAAGTCATGTCACTATTTAATATTATAGACCTACACTCGTTAACCACACTATAATTCACCCCAGAGACAAACTTACTCATCTTAGCCCTGCTATCTGCAACCACATGAGAAACATATCTGGCTGATTGAGTAAACTTAAGAGAATACTCTTTCATCGTCATGTTTCCATGACTGAGTTTGATGAATTCTAACACCTTATCCTCTCTCAGCTCTTGGGGAAAGAATCTATCTAAGAATGCGGTAACAAACTCCTCCCACTCAATAGGCCCTGCATCATCTGGCCTTTCTGACTTTCACTGCTTGTACCAACTGTGAGAAACATCCTACAACTAATATAAAGCAAGCTTAGCACTCTCAATAGGAGTAACCCCCATGATGTAGGTAACCTTCTGAACCTGATTGATGAATTCCTGAGGGTCCTCATCTGACTTAGACCCGAGAAAGAATGAAGGATTCATTTGAATGAAGTCCCGAATCCTGTCTTCTTCTATATTAGCCACTGGGTTAGCTAGAACGATAGCTGGTCATTCATTTTGAGCAGTAACTAACTGATCAAGAGTTATGAATGTAGCTCTAAACTCTGCATGAGAAACATATTCGCCCAAACGATCTTTGGGCTGAGAGACTGGCTAATTCCTATTTCTTCTCTTAGGAGGCATGTTCTGTAGAAGAAAGGGAGAAACAAATTAGACTGAGAGATTAGATTGAGATTATGCTCACTGGCACGACATGAATACTAAAAGAAGGGAAACTTTTCCTAAAGCATCTTATAGTCTCCTGCACATAAATGTGGCGCGCAACATATCTATGTACAAGACTCTACTAGATGCGGCTTTCAGACTTCCTAGGACTCTATTGAACTTTAGTCTCTAATACCAAGTTTGTAACACTCCGAATCTGGTATCCGGAATGATACATGGTGCTCATGACCTTGAAGGACCACAAGCTAACCCATGACTGATATCTGTACCTGAACACTGCATAATATACTGTATAAATGCAGAAACATGAACTGGAATGCCTTAAGGTTCAAAACTAAAACATAACTAATAAATCATAACATATGGATGGGTTATGAAATACCCAAACACTGAAATAACTGTCTGAACATGATAGTCTGAAAAGCCTTTAACTGACTGAACTGTCTGAATAAAGAGTTGATGGGACATGTCCCTAACTAACTCCAACTAATAAATTAATTAACGAGATAATAAAGAATGGTCGTGTCCTCGAAGGATGAGGACTCACTTCTATCTCTGACTGCTGAGACTGGAATGCTATTGATGCTCTGGAGATCGTGCTTCTGAACCTATGGTATAAAACACCATAGCGCAAATGCGTCAGTACTTTGAATGTACTGGTACGCATGGAAGGTAGGATGAATGCAAATGGTTTACATACATGATACTATACTAAATGACCGGACAACATAAATGTGAGAATATATGCACGAGTACATAATAACTATAACTGAGTTCGTGATAACATGATTACTAAATCTGAGTACTGATAACATGAGATACTAATAACTTTATAACTAAAATAACTGATACTGAGCGACTGTATCTAACAGTCTAGTTTCTGATGGAACTAGATTAGTTCCATACTATTCTGAGTTGACTGTATCTGACAGTCCTGAATTCTGTAGAACTATCTAAGTTCTACTTTTGAAACTGAATGACTGTATATGACAGTCCTGATTCTGTTACTAAAATTGTAGGAAATATTTATCTAACTGACATGCCCCTAATATGCCATTCTGGCTGAGTTGGAGTCCAATCTGTAACCCTAATTAGACGGGTGTTAATACCGCACCACTGGCAAGGACAATCTTTGAGTAACCCTCATATAACAGGTAACTCTAGTGAGAACAATGGGAAACCTCACATAATAGGTTAAGCCACCTTATCTACCCTCATATAGTAGGCTATGATATCTCAACCTACCCTAGCTACGTAGTTCTTGAACACAAATGATTACTTCTAAGAATCACACCCTCACATAACAGGTGAGTTCCAATCCTTGGGTTCACTCGATGTTAATTCCTACTCCCATCTGAATAGACACTGAACAAGGATTACTGAATTAATTTAATTGAATTAACTTAGTTCTGTTGACTAACAGAATAGTACTGAGATTACCGTATTACTGAGATTTCCTGAGTCACATTACTGACTGAGTTCTATGGATCATGGCTTGACTGAGGATATCGTGAAAACATGACACCGACTCTAGGAACAAATCTATATTTTTGGGTACAAGTACCCCCAGGACTCCATGGAAAAAAACTGACAAAGCATGACTTTCTTGAATACATGACTAACATCAACAATCAATAATTCGTTGAGTAAGATATTTCATCAAATATTTGACATGCATAAACTTGTACCTGAATGGGGATTTCATATTATCATACTAGTATGGTACTTTTCTTTCATATAGGCATTTAATCAAACACATGGGGAGTATGCTTTGGTCATAAAATCATCAACACATCTAATAATCATGGATACATCAATCAACTTGTAATTTGAAGGGGGTTTATCATGGTTATTATGCAAACCATCACATACTAGGGCCAATCATTGGAAAATGTAATTTAACACATGAATCAAAACCACACAGCATCATTGACATGCATTTCAATTCAATTTAAATCATGAACATTCACAAATACCCAAATCTTAGATTTTAAAAGAGATTTTTGTGCTTCATAGGTGAAAGGGATCCATGAATCAACACATGACATACCTAGGTTGAGTGATTTCTTGAATATATATGGAGGAAAACTTGAATTCTTGGCTTGGAAATCAAGTACCTAGGGTTTCTTATTCTTGAGGATAGATCTTGGAGAGAAACCCTAATTTGATGTTGTAAAATAATAATGAACTTATGAGCTATGGTCGGGTGTAATTAGGGGTTAAATAGATTGGAATAAAAACCATATACCCTTTTAAAAGGGCTTTGAAAATAACTGAATGAGATCTGCGATGGCTCATGAAACGGTCCATCGCTGGCTTGATGGTCCGTCGTTTTGATCGTCGTACTTGGACCAAGAAAAAGACTCACTGACTAAGTAGCGATGTCTTGGGTGATGGTCCTTCGCATGTTTGATGTTCCATCAACCTATCCACCACGCCTTATCTAGAAGGTTGCCTCACTTCCTTGGTTATGATGATCTAGGCGACGGTCCATCACTAGATCGACGGTCCATCAACTTGGCCATCACACCTGGGCGATTCTGACAGCTTTGAGTAAAATGTCCATAACTTGTTACTCCGATACCGGATTTGTACAAAATTGGTATTGTTGGAAAGATAATTAAATTTTATACATGATAGAGAGGCCAATCTCTCTACATTTTGAGGATTCTACTCTCTAAGAGTCCAAACTCTCTAAATTTTCTTTAATTTTCTCTATCAAAAGGTATGTAGGACTATCCTAAATCTCATGGGCATAAATTTTAAATCCTTAAAATTGTTTTAAAGATATATATGTATGTATATGTAATGGGTTTTGTAAATCTTTTAAAGAGCATGAATCATAAACCCGTTTTGATGAAAGTATGTAATTATCATGGGTTTTTTCCATAATCTTAATTTATAATGTTGTGCACTCATTATTTGAGTTCGAAAAGTGGTTTATGAATGCGACTAAAATCGTAGTTTGGCAATGCAGGTTTTATTTTGATGAAAAGGTATGTCATGCAAGGAGACATATCCTTTTCTTATAAAAAGGTATGTCATGCAAGGAGGCATATCCTTTTTTTGGACACGATATGTCATGCACGGATGCATACTTAGTGATTATCACATACTCCAATCCTGGAGGCAAACTTGGATTGGGGGCTTGGACACCGAGTTAAGGGAGGATTCCTTATAGCCCATTGGATAATAAAAAATGTAGGGTGCACCATCTAGCTCATAAGTAAAAAAAAGAGTTGAGTTATGACTTATAAGAATATTTTGAAGCTCTTGAATTATGCCCATGTATTTTTGATATCTATTATGTTAAATTATTTTCTTAATTCTCTCAACTATTTTATATGGATAATATTTTATTTTTGGATAGTTTTGAATACCAATACACTCCAGGTATTGACTGTCCTTCTTGGCGGTAGCATTGTCTTATAATGTAGGATCCAAGGCTTAGTCACGCGGTTTAATTTAGTAGCAGTAGACTGTTCCAGGAGTTCAGAGTTGGTAAGCCTCCTTTACTTTGAAAGGCACCTTATCCATGTCATAGTTTTTAGATGTTTTATGTTTCCACCGAGGGCTTGTCCTGATTTAGACAAACTATTATTTTCAGTTCAGTACAGGCTTCATAGATGGTTTTAGATTGGATTTGGGTTTTCCCTCTTTATACAATGTCATGAAGTTTTAAGTTTGATTTTTGGACTTCCATGTTTCCAGTTTATCTTCGACACTTTTATTTCACATGAGTTATGTTTATGACTATATGCTAAGGGGTCTCTCAAGCCATCATGTTTCGGAATTCTTGTCACAGAAAGGGCCTCAGTTCGGGTAATGACAAGTTTGGTATCAGAGCACGATTCATAGTTCCAGGGTGTCTACGAAACTGTCTATAGTAGAGTCTTGCTTATGGGTGTATTGTGCACTAAACTTATAATCAGGAGGCTACCGGACATTTTAGAGTTGTTTCTCAATCTTTCATACTCCAGTTTGTGCTATAGCATCGTCCATACAAAATTTATCCAAATTTCTTCATTGCACTAATTTTGTGGGATATGCCTCATTGTCGAGGCGATACAAGTCCAAGAGTTTAGATCCCTAACGATATGGTCTATTCAGATTGAGTTATCCATGAAGCTATGAGATAGCATAGGAACTTGAGAGGAGTCCATTGGTTCTTCAAAATGTATTGATTAGAGTGTATACCTCTATCTTAATGCAATTATGCTTTCAGCCTGAGGTACGAAGTGTATTCAATTTATTTCAAATATCCTTATTGGAGATGTCATGCTTAAGGGAAGAGATATGTGACATAATGTTGGAATAGTATTTCCACCCTAGTAGTAGTATATGTTAAGGTGTCATAACCTATTAGTAGTAAGATGATCCCAAATTTAGATATATAAAGTCAAAAGTCTAAAAGTCAGAGTGAGGGTGCCTTTTACATAAATAAGTAGTTTTAGGTGTATAACCCCTAACTGAGGGGTGGTTTGCTCTTTTATGGTTATTGGATAATATTGTAGCAAGATTTTAAAGTGTATGGTAGTTTGTAGAGGAAGTGTTTGGCTATGATTATTATTTATCCAAAATAGGGAAGGATCCCAGAGTGGATAGTTATGGTGGTTATAGAAATCAATTATAGGCTATGAATGAAAAGTGGTAGAATCGTCAATAAGTTATAGGTAGAAACTCATTGGTGTATATGAGATTTGAAGGTAGTAAGGATGTATCTATGGGTAAGTAAATATGATGTGAGAAAGTGGAATTTGTTGATAAGATCGCAATGGGTTATATTATAAGATTAAGATTGACTACCCCTATTATGTGACTTTAATTCCTTTTATTGTCTTTTCTATAGTAGTTGTAAACTAGTACTACACGTGAGAAGGTGTGTGGTAGGTTCTAAGGTGTAGTAGGAGTGTTGTGGAGAGGTTGAACTTCTGGTTTGTAGTTGCATGAAATAAGAGACTTGGGTTGATTTCCCTATTTGATGGACTAGTATAATATGCGGTATGCTTCATCGGTGTTACATGATTGGTTTTAAAAAATAGGCTTGAACTTTAGATGTGGATTGTGGTGGTAAAATAATAGCTTAAGACTAGTGATGCAAGTTTTGTGGGAATAAATAAGTATGCTTGATGTGATGCTTGAAATTCCCTAGGTTGGCAACTTGTGGAAAAAAGGAGTGGATACTTGTGATATATATACATGAGGACTAGGGTAAAATAATGAATTGTGGTTGTGTCATTAAGTGGGTAAGGACGTAAGTATATAAGGATAAGTTGAACCCCCAGGTAGCATGTTGTTATATAAGGTTTTATGGGTATAAGTGTCATGTGTACCTAGTCCACGTTCTTGAATTTTGTAGTATGGAGAAGTCCGGGGAGCTATGGTATGGTGTTCTTTAGAATTGAATTGAGGAAATATAGGTAGGAAATATGCGTCTTTGGTATAGTATTACAAATTTTGTTAAGTTGTATGTTATGTGATTAGAGGTCTAATGTTAGTATGTTAAGTAGTGGAGAATGGATCATTATGTGATAAGGAGTGTAGATATGTATTCTCATGAGAGTGTGAGTTATAGGGTGATGGCTATATAGGCTAGCGGAATTTAAGAGTAGCATTCTCGGAATGCAATAACTTTAGACTATAGTTTATCAAGGGGTATTTAGAGTTTATGTGTATAGTGATACCCTATTGTGTTGAGTTTTGTGCTTGTAGAGTTAATGAGAGGTTATGTCTGCAATTGACAGCGCCCAAGCGCACACACAAGTGTACGTGGTCTACCAAGTAGTAAAGTGGCCTTCAAGAAGCCAAGTATCGATCACACAGGGATTTGTGTTGACTACTACCCAATTCTAGTTTAACAATTGAGAAAAAGTAAATAGTAAAGTTTTAGAATTGAAAACTAAAAAGAAATTAAACTAAAGCGGAAAAGTAATGACTTCGGATAATCAATGGGTAGAGATCCAGGGTTAAGGCTTACGAATAATCATACTACATTATTGAACTTTATTCATTAAATCACTTATCTTGGTTGTTGATTAGTAGGGTTAGTCGCACGATTATGGTCTCTCGACCTCTAACCATTTACCTAATTTGAACCTACAACGACATCATTGAGCGGGGAAGTAATAGTCCAATTAAGTTCTTTAAGCTATCATCGTACGTGTGAATCAAGTAAGACATCTAACTACATCCCTGTCCTAGACTCTAATTTAAATTCCTTATTTCATAAAAGAATACAAACCATGCTTTGTTTATTCCCATGTTCTATTGCCCTATTCCCTCTCCCGAGTTCATAAGGTTGACAGTTGATGTATTCTATGTGTGGCTAATCCTTAAAATAGTTAAAACAAGAATAAACAAAAAACCAATAATGATAAGCAACTTAACAAACTTAAATCAAAACAAAAGTAGTCATGATCCAGGCCTTAACCCCAGAAAAAGGGCGTTTAGCCACACATTCATAATCGTAATCACAAGATTGTAATTAACAACTAAAGACATGAATGGACTAAATTAAAATAAGAAAAGCCTAAAAAGATGAAGTTATAGAATCCCCTAAATCTCCAAAACGTCCAAGAATGATTTAAAATGAGAACAAAGATGTATTTATAGTAGACAACAAGTCCCAAGCCGTGTAGGATTCAAATTGCACTCATCGCCATATTTGACGTTGGGGTCGCGCCGCGATGGTCATTTGACTAAAGTAGGGGTCTCGAAGATCCCTCATCATAAGGTTACACTGTTTTGGTTACATTTTGAATCTTTAGGTGTATGCAATAAGATGAAATACCTTTTCACTCGCCCACACTCTCCCTAGACATTTCAGGTATCCAAATTGAGTCCAAGTTGTGTATTGTGCTTTGGTTGAGCCATTCCGAGCCTTTTTGAGTTGTTTCCAGTTGATTTGAAGCTTGTATATCCTTAATATATCATCATAATCCATTTAAAAAGCATATTATAGAATTAAACACAATAATTTAGAGCTCAAAATCACACAACATTCAAGACGGTGAACTAGAAACACGAGCTAACCATAGACTAAATTTACATTGAGCTTAAGCTTATTGTTTTGACTCTTTAATTAATCCAATTGAACCTTGAACATTATAACCAAGTTGTTTCACATATAAATACATAATAAACCATTTGAAACATATTTAACACATTAGAATCCATCGAGATAGACTAGACAATTTCCTCTATTGAACTCTAAATGATCCATTTAAGTACAAACTTGTTTGAAAACACCATTAAACATTGTAACTACATACTTGGACACTTATATGCACATTCATATCATTATCAACACATATAGAACATGAATCATCCTCAAAATAAGGCTAAAAAGGCTAGAATAATAACGCTAGAATGCATAAACACACCTAACATCACCACCCTACACTTAGAGCCTTGTTCGTCCTCGAACAACTCTTAACTCTAAGCATCATAAGCTGAGGAGACTCCAAACTTCTACTACATGAAATACACTGAATCTAGTACTACAAAAACTATAAAAAATGCAATTTACTACACTAAGCAATGTACAATACAATTGAAAGCTCATGAACACTACTCCAAAACATCCTAGCCTCAAGAATTGACTCACCTAGTTGGCAAACTCATGCGGATTGCTTACTAAAAGAGATCATAGAAATCACCAACATTCATTAAACATGTACCCTCACAACAAGAGAGTTACCCATAATCACTCACATAAAAGCATGTTATAACATAATGGGTACAAGAATCAAATTACTCCCACTCTCACAAAGAATTCACAAGTTATACACAATGAACCATAGACTTTCCCTTAGTGTAGTGCTCCACTAATATTATAATGATGAACCTTGGATCAAATACGTCTTTTTTGGGTTGTAATGTAGGCTAAGGGACGGGTAGGAACTATTTTTTCCAAGAATAGTGACTAACCTCTCTAAGTGCTTTAATACACTATATTATACATTTAAAACCAATCTCTAACAACCGAATTACACTTTTTCATACACCCATATCTTTTGTTTTGTCCCATCTCTTTTAAGCATTTTCACAAACACAAGGTGTGCGTATTGTCTATTTCCTCCAAGATTTTTTTTTTTTTTTCAAAAGCATGGGAATATTTCTAGCACAATGTCTATCACACCCATCCATCACACATTAATTATAAACACCAATAACTATTACCTTGGGGCATCAAATTCACCTTTTTCCTCTTATTTCTTAAACTTCTTACTTAATTTTATTTTTTTTACAATTAAAGAACTTAGGAGCTTTTTGGATCAAATTAAGGACCATCAAATAAGGGGATAAAGCTACATATGAGGCTACCAAAGAAAATAAGCTAAAGACTTAATGGGGATGACTAATATTATGCACAAGGGTAGGTAAAAGAAGGTATAAAATAAGGCTATCATAGAAATGCCTAAATCATCTCCTAAACCCACATTATTTATTTCGTTTTACACATACACCGGACAAGTTCTAGACATTACATGGAACGAGGAATATACAAAAATCTCTCACACACATGGCACATGCTCAACTCAATAGGATAATCATAGACTCTTAACCAAATAATAGCATGAATTCAATTTTAAGCCAACAAGAACAAGAGTCACAAACATGAGCCTAAGAGTCTCAAAAGTAGAAATTCTCTCAATCAACATGCTTATACAAACAAACCCACTTGCATCATGTAATCAAAAATAGCACCAACTAAAATATCTCACTTATTCCAATCCTAAAAATTTTAAATTGAGCCAAAAATTAGGAATTTCCCTACTCCACACTTAAAAATCTACTTTGTCCCCAAAGTAACTTAAAAAGTAAGAGATAGAAATACTCTCTGAGGCCTCTAGGCCTAGCTAGTAGTATTTTTTTGCATAAAGGAGGTTCGTGGGACCCCACACTCAGTCTTTGCCATGCTCCTTAGCTCAGATTTCCGATACTCAGACTTTCGATAAACCTGTGACTCACCAAAAACAAAAACTATGTGAAGTAAAAATTAAAAAATAAAAATAAAACATATCTTAGCTTGGGTTGCCTTCCAAGAAGCATCTAATTTAGTGTCGCGGCATGACCCAATCAACTTTTTCCTACATCTTGAGGATATAACTTTTGCCCCCAACATCGCATCCATCTTTTTGCCTCGCTCATAGGGTGGTGGTACAAAGATAAAGGAACCGAGTAATAGATGATACATGATAAACCACTCGTCCTTTAAGTGAGGTATGTTTTTATGTTGCTTGTGTTGTGCAAAATTAAGATTATAGGATTCTTGTTTCTCAGCTTCACACTCTTCCACTATTTTAAATGATTCCATAGACAAGACATCATCTAAACATAATGTAGAAAATTGCTTTGAGTGAGGCCCAACTAATCCCATTTCAAAATCTACACAATCCACAACACCTTCACTTATATTTACCTACTCAATTCAAGTCTCAGAAGAAAGATGATAGTCAAGTGGCTACGATTCTTATGGTAATGGTTGTATCTCCTTAACCCCTTCAACAATTTTAGTTTTTGAGTACTCCAACTTTCTCAAATTGTCAGTAACTTTGTCTGCATCTGGTTGGAGAGGGAACTCTACATCTACCTCCGTAGTTGTCTTTTGAGCATTACTCACAAATATAACTGAATCAGGATTAAAAGCACATATATATGCAGAGTGATACAGACTGTAACAAACTGCACGCCATCTTGTGGGTTGCTCTACAGGCTGTAAACAAATAGGTCCCCTCCAAATGCTTGGATCAAAAGCTTGACAAGAAGCCTCATGGTGGGGTCCTCCACAATAATGAAAAGAATCACCATCCCTCGAAAACCATCTATCCAAGACTGACATCTCAAGAAGAATATGATAAAAAGAGATATAAAAGAAACTAAAAAAACTAAAATAAAAACTAAACTATTTACAACTCAATATAGCTAAACTAAAAATAAGATATTGGCAAATTTACAAGTGCCCGACAACGGCGCCAAAAACTTGACAGCGCCCAAGTGCACACACAAGTGTACGTGGTCTACCAAGTAGTAAAGTGGCCTTCAAGAAGCCAAGTATCGATCCCACAGGGACTTGTATTGACAACTACCCAATTCTAGTTTAACAATTGAGAAAAGTAAACAGTAAAGTTAAAGAATTGAAAACTAAAAAAAAAAACTAAACTAAAGAGGAAAAGTAATGACTCTGGATCATCAATGGGCAGTGATCAATGGTTAAGGATTACGAACAATCATACTATGTTATTGAACTTCATTCTTTAAATCGCTTATCTTGGTTGTTGATTAGTAGGGTTAATCCCACGATTATGGTCTCCCGACCTCTAACCGTTTACCTAATTTGAACCTTATAACTACATCTTTGAGCGGAGAAGTAATAGTTCAATTAAGTTCTTTAAGCTATCATCCTATGTGTGAATTAAGTAAGGCATCTAAGTACATCCTTGTCTTAGACACTAATTTTAATTCTTTATTTCATAAAAGAATACAAATCATACTTTGTTTATTCCCATGTTCTATTGCTCTATTCCCTCTCCCGAGTTCACAAGGTTTGTAATTGATGTATTCTAAGGGTAGATAATTCTTCAAATAATTAAAACAAGAATAAACAAACAATCAATAATGATAAGCAACTTAATAAACTTAACTCAAAAAAAAAGTTGTCATGATCCTGGCCTTAACCTCAAAAAAGGGTGTTTAGCCTCACATAGTCATAATCGTAATCACAAGATTGTAATTAACAAATAAAGATATGAATGAACTAAATTAAAATAAGAAAAACCTAAAAAGATAAGGTTATAGTATCCCCTAAATCTCCAAAGACGTCCAAGAATGATTAAAAATGATTACAAAGATGTATTTATAGTCAAACCATTTGGAACTTATTTAACACATTAGAATCCATTGAGATAGACTAGACAAGCACCTTACTCAAGCAAGTAATAGTAGTTTCCTCGATTGAACTCTAAATGATCCATTTAAGTACAAACTTGTTTGAAAACACCATTAGACATTGTAAACACATACTTGGACACTTATATGCACATTCATATCATTATAAACACACATAGCACATGAATCATCCTCAAAATAAGGTTGAAAAGGCTATAATAATAACACTAGAATACATAAATACTCCCAACATCAGCAATCCTAGGATTGTGATTTTGATCTAACATGGAGATAATAAATTATGGTAGTTCTTGAATATAGATAGGGTGGGAAGGTTCGGGGAAGAGTCATGATAAATCTATTCCTATTCAAACAAACTCCTCCTACTTCGATTTAAAAGGACATCAATCAATATCTTATGTATTCAAGTCCTGCCTATGTCTAAGGTTTGATTTCTCTATGTAAGTCATGTCATTTTCCGACCTCTAAACTAGATGTAATAATATTTTTATAAATCCAGTCTTTCATGTATGCAAGCTCTATGTTCTGATGCTCATGATCCATAAAAATTAATGTCTTATATTATGCTTAGTTCTAAGAAACTATGCTTTTCATATGTTACTGATTCATTTTACGTCGGAATTAGACAAAGTGATAAGGTTTATGTAAACTCATGACTATCTCAGCTCTGATAATGAGAAACAATAGCTTCAAGTATCAATCCTTGTCTCAATCGTTGACTTCATGATTTTTGGACTTATGTTATACGACTCATGATGTATGCACTCATGTTTCTCACTGTGGTCTATCCTAAGAACTCATGTTGTGCTGTGTTTATGACAAACAACTCTCTACTTATGATTCAGACACTTGATATATGAAGCACTTCGTGTCTATTGTATCATATCTTCATCTTATATCCCACCTTGAGTAGTGCAATAGGTATATGTTATAATTGAATAATGTTCTTTCTTTCATGATGTGTATGCTCGGGTCCCTCAATGACCCTCCAAATGATAGTATTATAGTAGTTATGGAAGAGTAGTAATGACTTAGATAAGGGAGTAGATGTTCTTATTGTGCTAAAATTTTTGGTGTGACTACTCAACCTAAGGTTATAGTAGAAGAAGAAAGAACGAGATGAATTTTTGTTATGTTAAATAGTTAGGAAGGAGATAGGTGGCAAAAATATTTTTGAGAGTGATTAAAATTGCTAGTCTTAGTTGGGAAATCCATGAAGTGGGTGTAGTAATAATAGGCTTGAATGTAATGATTGATGAAAAAACAAACCAATGTACGATGTGCTTAGTACTCCATGAATTATAACTCGAGGGTGTTTGATGTTAGTGATAAGGTGGAGTAATATTCTTAAAGGAATGTAGAGTATGGGGTCCCATAGCTTAAGCAAGAACCTTTCTACTCTGAGTTTGGCTTTAACATAGAAGTACTATGCAGTGGGACTAAAGTTCTTGTGGTTGGGTGTGTTATGGGAGAATTGTAAATTGGAAACAATGAAGTATGTTATTTATTGTTTGGGGCATAGATGAGTAGTGTTTCTATGTTTAAGATCTATTCGTTGTATCTTGCAAGGTGGAGAATTCTTCTATTCCTATGTCCCACAAAATCTATTTCATGATTAGTACCAATGTAAATAAGGCCTATGATAACCAAATAAACTCATGCCTTATATTGTGATGATCATGATCCCTAGAACTCATGTGCAAGGTCATTTCTATGTCAATTCTTATTATCTCAGGCTTAGTGCTTGCATAATTCACTAGGGGTTATCATGAAGCTCTTTTAAGGCCTTTGCATATTTTGTTGAGTAAAAATGTTCAATAAGAGGTTGTATTCTTTATTCCATACTTTTAGAGCTTCAATAAATTACCCAAGGGGGAGATAATGTAACACCTCTCACTTTTGGGCTAAAGTTGAATGAGATTTCCTATGTTTATAGACCTGAAACCAATGGTTTCTACTTATATATAAGTGTGGATATTACTTCCTTTATGTGGGAACATCCTTGGATATGAATATACACCATAAATCTCCTAGCTCAAAAATTAAGTTGAGCACTTTCTTATTGATTGGCATTTAGTTGATAATTTTACAGGGGTCAACTTCCAGTGATCATTTTTTCTAGGATATAATGAGTCATGTGGCCTACTATATATCAAGTTAAATCCCTTCTAATCTTTTTTCCAATGCTACCGACCGTTTGTCAATCCGAGTCTTAAGTCAAAAGTTATGGGTGTTTGAATGAGGCACTGTCCAGGGTGTGCGATGGACCTGCGCCGCAAAGAAGTTGCCTAAGAACACTGCCTCAGCTATGATTTGGAAATGCGATGCAAACCCTAAGGTTTTCTTTGTCCATGTCACGCATAGCCTTTTCGGGGAGTCAAAAAGTGTTCCGTTTGATTTATTTTAAGGGCATAAAGGTCTTTTATCATCCCATAACCATTCCTAACCCTTTATTGATGAAATTAATGCCTTATAAATGTTAAATTGCCTCTGTAAATTCCCAAATATCATTCCATATGCAAGAGGGGAGAAGCTACCTAGGGTTTGAGGATTCTGCTCTCTAAGGGTCCAATCTCTCTATATTTTCTTTGATTTTCTCCGTCAAAAGGTATGTGGGACTATACTAAATCTCATGGGCATAAATTTTACATTTTTAAACAAATTTTAAAGATATACATGTATGTATATGTAATGGGTTTTGTAAATCATTTAAATAGCATGCATCATAAACCCGTTTTGATGAAAATATGTAATTATTATGGGGATTTTCCATAAGCTTAATTTATAATCATGTGCATATATGATTTGATTTTGAAAAGTGATTTATGAATATGCAAAGACCCGAATCTAGTACCCAGAATGCTACACGGTGCTTATGACTCCAAAGAACTACAAGCTAAACCATGACTGATATCTGTACTAGAACACTGCATAATATATTGTATAAATACGAAAACATGAACTGAAAGACCTTAAGGTTCAAAACTGAAATATAACTGATAAATCATAACATATGGATGGGGTACGAAATATCCAAACACTGAAATAACTATTTGAACATGATAGTTTGAAAAGACTCTAATTGACTGAATTGTCTTAATAAGAAGTTGATGGGACATGTCCCCAACTAAATCCAACTAATAAATTAATTAATGAGCTAATAAAAAATGGTCATGCCCTCGAAGGATGAGGACTCAATGCTATCTCTGACTGCTAAGACTGGAATACTACTGATGCTCTAAAGCTCATTCTTCTGAACCTACTGTATAAAACACCATAGCGCAAATGCGTCAGTACTTTGAATATACTGGTATGCATGGAAGGTAGGCTGAATACAAAGGGTTCATATGCATGATACAATACTAACTGAATGGACAATATGAACGTGAGAATACATGCATGAATACATAATAACTGTAACTGAGTTCATTATAACATGATTATTGAATCTGAGTACTGATAACATAAGATACTGATAACTGTATAACTGAAATAACTGATACTGAGCGACTGTATCTGATAGTCTAGTTTCTGATAGAAATAGATGAGTTCCGTACAGTTCTGAGTCGACTGTATCTGATAGTCCTAAATTCTGTAGAACTATCTGAGTTCTATTACTAAAACTGAATGACTGTATCTGACAGTCCTAATTCTGTAACTGAAACTGTGGGAAGTAGTTATCTAACCGACATGTCCCTAATATGCCTTCATGGCTGAGTTGGGGTCCAATTTGTAACCCCAATTGGAAGGGTATTAATACCACGCCATAGGTAAGGACAATCTGTGAGTAACCCTCAACCTGTGCTGGCTACATAGTTCTGGAACGCAAGGATTACTTCTAAGAATTAAACCCTCATATAACAGGTAAGTTCGCATCCTTGGGTTCACTCGGTGCTAATTCCTACTCCCATGTGAATATACACTGAACATGGATTACTGAACTGATTTAACTTAATTAACTGAGTTTCGTTGACTAACGGAATAGTACTGAGATTACTGTACTACAGAGATTTCCTAAGTCACATAACTGATTGAGTTCTATGTATCATGGCTTGACTGAGGATATCGTGAAAACATGACACTGACTCTAGGCACACAACTATATTTTTTGGGTACAAGTACCTCCCAGGACTCCATGGAATGAAACTGACAAAGAATGACTTTCTTGAATACATGACTAACATCAATAATCCATAAGACATTTCATCAAACATTTGACATTCATAAACATGTACAAGAATAGGGATTTAATATTATCATACTAGTATGCCACTTTTCTTTCACATAGGCAATTAATCAAACACATGGGGAGCATGCTTTGGTCATCAAATCATCAACACATCTAATAAGCATGGATACATCAATCAACTTATAATTTGAAGGGAGTTTATCATAGTTATTATGTAAACCATCACATACTAGGGTCAATAATTGGAAAATGTAATTTAAAACACGAATCAAAACTAAACAGTATCATGGACATGAATTTCAATTCAATTTAAATTATAAATATTCATAAATACCCAAATCTTAGATTTTAAAAGAGATTCTTGAGCTTCATGGGTGAAAAGGACCCATGAATCAACACATGATATACCTGGGTTGAATGATTTCTCGAAGATCTATGGAGGAAAACTTGAATTCTTGGCTTGGAAATCAAGCACCTAGGGTTTCTTATTCTTGAGGATAGATCTTGGAGAGAAACCCTAATTTGATGTTGTAAAAGAATAATGAACTTATGAGCTATGGTCGGGTGTAACTAGGGGTTAAATCGGGTGGAAAAAGACCCAAATACCCTTTTAAAAATGAATTTAAAAATAACTGAATGAGATCTACGACGACTCGTGCAACGGTCCATCGCAGGCTCGATGGTCCATTGTTTCGACCATCGTACATGAACAAAGAAAATGACTCACTGCCTAAGTAGCGATGGCTTAGGTGACGGTCCATCATAAGTTTGACAGTTCGTCAACCTGTCCATTGTGCCTTATCCAGAAGGTTGCCTCACTTATTTGGTTGCGATAGTCTAGGAGATGATCCATCACTAGATAGACGGTCAATCAACTTGGCCATCGCACCTGGGCGATTCTGACAACTCTGAGTAAAACGTCCATAACTTTTTACTTCGATACCGGATTTGAATGAAATTGGTATCGTTGGAAAGGTAATTCAATTTCCCGCATGATAGAAAGTGACAATCTTAAAAATTCCACGTGTACAAAAATGGATTCATATTTCAAAGTAAGTTTCTAATATTCTAGGGACGATTTCAAGCTAGGTTAAAGTATGGGGTATTGTAATATCTCCCCTTGAGAACATTCACCCTTGAAGGAGACTGAGTGAGAGAAGAGAAGATAAACTTTTGTACATACTGAGCATGAATGACCGAAACATGATCTCATGACTGACATGACTGATAACTAAATATATCATACTGAACATGCATATCTGATGCTTGTGTAACTGAGTTATAAATACATGACTGAGTGTTCTAATGAGCTAAGGTTCTCACAATGAGAATGCATAAATGATGCATGATTATATAACTGAACTGACATATGAATGCATAACTAAATATGCAATGGTATTTAATACCAAGTTTATAATGGAATTATGAACATGACATGGATGCCAAGCTTATAACTAAAATATGAACATGAAACTGAAAAGCTTAAGGAGAAATGTTACCTTGAGCTTGATCTGAGTTGGTGGAGAAAATGTGAGGATACTTGGTATGCATGTCTGCTTCTTCTTCCCAAGTATCTCCCTCAATGGATTGATTTCGCATAAGAACTTTGACTAGAGGGACTTCTTTGTTCCTCAGTCTACGAGTCTGATAATCTAGGATTTCGACTAGAATATCTTCATAAGAGAGGCTATTTTGAAAATCTATGCTCTGAATAGGAACTAAAACTACTCGGTCATCTATACAATTCTTTAGAAAAGAGACATGGAAGATTGGATGAACTGAGGCTAGATCTGAAGGCAATTCGAGCTCATAAGCTACCTTGCCGAATCGACTGAGAACCTTGAAGAGAACGACATATCGGGGACTGAGATTTCCTTTTGTGTTGAATCTCTTCACTCCCTTCATGGGAGAGATATTTATATAGACAAAATCACCAATCCCAAACTCGAGATCCTTTCTACACATATCTGCATAAAACTTCTATCGGCTCCGAGCAGCCTAGAGTCTTTCTCTGATCAAATGGACTTTCTCTATGGCATCGAATACTAATTAAGGCCTTATAACTTAGGCCTCACTAACTTCGAACTAACCGATTGGAGATCTGCATTTCCTACCTTAGAAATCTTCGAATGGAGCCATCCGAATATTGGAATGATAGCTGTTGTTGTATGCAAACTTAATCAAAGGCAAGTGATCATACCAACTACCTTTGAAATCAATTGCACACGCTCACAACATATCTTCTAGTGTCTGGTCCTTTCTTCTTGACCATCTATCTGAGGATCAAAGGCTGTACTGAGATAAATTTGGGTACTAAGACCCTTTTGGAATGCTTTCTAAAAATAAGAGGTGAACTAGGTACCTCTGTCTGATATAATTGATAATGGAACACTATGCAATCTTACCAACTCTCTGATGTAGATTTTGGCATAATCCTCGTCTGAATAAGAGGTATGGACTGGAAGGAAATGAGCTAATTTGGTCATTCTATCTACAATGACCCAGACTGAATCATGCTGGCGACGAGTACGAGGCAAACCCATCACGAAGTCCATGTTCACTTCTTCCCAATTCAAAGTAAGAATATTGAACTCCTGTATGGACCCACTAGGCTTCTGATGCTCTATTTTAACTTGCTAACATGTAGACCACTTAGCCATAAACTCTGTAATATCTCTCTTCATCCCACTCCACCAATAGATTTCTCGCAAGTTGTGGTACATCTTTGTGGCCCCTGGATGAATAGAGTAGAATGCACCATACGCTTCTGCAAGAATTCACTGCCTTAAGTCATCTACACCTAGAACACACAGACGACCCGGAAAATTCAAAACACCATCTTCCCCCTGGGAGAAAGACTCTACTTTCTGATCTTTGACTGACTCTTTCAATTTGACAAGGCTGGGGCCTCTATCTTGCTTTTCTTTCACCTCAGAAACTAGAGATGAATCGAACTACTCTGAACCCATATGTCACCCTTCTCTATATCAAATAAGCTAACAACTAATCTGGCAATGTAATGGATTTCCTGAGCTAGCTTCCTCTTACTGTCCTCAATATAAGCAACACTTCCCATTGATAGTCTATTGAGAGCGTCGGCCACTACATTGACCTTGCCTAAATGATAAAGGACACTCATGTCATAATTTTTCAAGATCTCTAACCACCTTCTCTTATGAAGATTGAGATCTTTATGAGAAAAGACATACTGAAGGCTCTTATGATCTGTGAACACATCCACATGAAATCCATATAGATAATGCCTCCAAATCTTTAAGGCAAATACTACGGTTGCAAACTAAAGATCATGAGTCAGATAATTCTTCTTATGGGGTTTGAGCTGCCTGGAGGTGTAGGTTATGACCTTACCATGCTGCATGAGAACACAACCCAAACCTAATCTGGATGCATCACAATACACCACGAACCCATCTAGACCATCTGGAAGAGCTAAGACTGGGGCTGAGGTGAGTCGAGTCTTAAACCCCTGAAAACTCTTCTCGCAAGGATCTGACTACTAAAACTTGACTTTTTTTTGAGTCAATTTGGACATAGGGAATGCAATAAAAGAAAATTCCTCAAAAAACCATCTATAATAGCTATCCAAACCTAAGAAACTCTTTATATCTGATGGAGAGACATGGAGATGCCAGTTTCTTACTGCTTCGATCTTTTGAGGATCTACTCTAATGCCATCACCGGAAATAATATGTCCAAGGAATGCTACTGACCTTAGCCAAAATTCACACTTACTAAACTTAGAATTCGAAGTGACCATACCGAGTATGGAAAGAAATTTTTGGAATGTCACATTCTCTAACTCTTAGTTGATGATAGCCGAATCTGAGGTCTATCTTAGACAAATAGTTGGCACCCTGAAGTTTGTCAAACAAGTCATCGATTCTAAGATGAGGATACTTATTCTTGTCTGTGACTTTATTGAGATGATGGTATTTAATACACATTCTGAGAGGACCATCTTTCTTATGCACGAATAAAACTAGTGCACCCCACGAGGAAACACTGGGTCTAATGAATCCCTTATCTAAGAGATCCTTCAACTGCTCTTTTAATTCTCTAAGTTCTATGGTGCCATTCTGTATGGAAGAATAGATATAGGCTGAGTATCTAGAAGAAGATCAATACCAAAGTCTATTTCCCTTTCGGGAAGAATTCCTGGAAGATCTTTAAGAAAGATATTTGAATATTCATTCACAATTGGGACTGAATCAAGATTAGGAGTTTCAAAACTAGTGTCCTTAACTTGAAAAAGATGATAGACACATCCATTAGGTATTATTTTCTGAGCCCAAAGGTAGGAAACAAGCTGACCTCTGAAAGCTGAAGTACTACCCCTCTACTCTAGGATAGGTTTATTTAGAAATTAAAACTGAACTATTCTGCTTCTGCATTTGACTGTGGCATAGCAGGAATGAAGCTAATCCATGCCAAGAATGACATCAAAATTAGTCATCTCTAATTCGACTAAGTCTGCTGAAGTGACTTTCTAAAATATCATAATCGGGTAGTTCCTGTATACCCGCCAGGCTATGATGGTTTTACCCACTGGGTAGAGACTATAAAGGTCTTTGCTAGAATTTTGGGACTGATTCCATAATTTCCTTTTATATATGGAGTCACAAAAGACAAAGAAGCTCCTGGATCTAGCAAAGCATAAATATGCACATGAAAGATCTATAACGTACCAGTAACCACATCAGGAGAATTTTCCTGATCTTGCCGGGACTGGAGAGCATAGGGTCTATTTGGGCATTCCCACTAGTAGTACTGGAAGTGGTACCCTGCTGATTTGGGTGACCGGACTGAGCTGAGGAATAGTTCTAATGACCCTGAGGACCTGGCTGAGGATAGTCTCTGACTCTGTGGCCTGGCTTGCCACATCCAAAACAAATACCGCTACCAGCTCTGCAAATACCCTGATAGTGCTTGCCACAAGTCTAGCAAAGAGGATAGATACTGGCACTGCTAACACTGCCCTGAGACTTAGAGCCTGGTGATCTATCTTTGTTACCATCTCTGAACTTAGGAGTTGGAGAACTAGATAAAGAAGGAGCTAGAACTGATGACTTAGTACGAAACTGAGAACGGTTTCCTCCTTCTGATTTGGGTTAAGAAAAGTTGAAACTACCTGTCCTTTCTTTCTTATTATACTTCTCCCTCACCTTAATCTTCTAATCTTATATCTTCTTAGAATAAGTCATGATCCTGGCTAAAGTCATGTCACCATTTAACATCGCAGACCTACACTCGTTGACCACACTATCATTTACCCCAGAGACAAACTTACTCATCTTAGACTTGCTATCTGCAGCCACATGAGGAGCATATCTGGCTGATTGAGTAAACTTAAGAGAATACTCTTTCACCATCATGTTTCCATGACTAAGGTTGATGAATTCTAACACCTTAGTCTCTCTCAGCTCTTGGGGAAAGAATCTATCTAAGAATGCGGTGACAAACTCCTCCCACTCAATAGGCCCTGCATTATCTGGCTTTTCTGACTTCCACTGCTTGTACCAAGTGTGAGCAACATCCTTCAACTAATATGCAGCAAGATCAGCACTCTCAATAGGAGTAATCCCTATGACATCGGTAATATTCTGAACCTGATCGATAAATTCCTGAGGGTCCTCATCTGACTTAGACTCAAGAAAGGATGGAGGATTCATTCGGGTGAAGTCCTGAATCCTGGATGCTGCTTAATTAGCCACTGGGTTGGCCGGAATGATAACTGGTCGTTCATTCTGAGCAGCAACTAACTGAGCAAGAGTAGTGAATACAACTCTGAACTCTGCATGAGAAACATATTCACCCAAATGATCTTTGGGCTGAGGGGCTGGCTGATTCCCATTTCTCTTAGGAGACATGTTCTATAGAAGAAAGGGAGAAACGAATTAGACTGAGAGATTAGATTGAGATTATGCTCACTGGCATGATATGAATACTAATATAAGGGAAACTGCTCCTAAAACATCTTATAGCCTTCTGCACATAAATGTGGTGCGCAACACACCCATGTACAAGACTCTACTAGATGCGGCTTTCAGACTTCCTAGGACTCTATTGAACCATTAGCTTTGATACCAAGTTTGTAACACCCCGAATCTGGTACCTGGAATGCTACACGATGCTCATAACCCTAAAGGATCACAAGCTAACCCATGACTAATATCTGTACCTGAAAACTGCATAATATACTATATAAATGTGGAAAGATGAACTGAAAGGACTTAAGGTTCAAAACTAAACATAACTAATAAATCATAACATATGGATGGGGTATGAAATACCCAAACACTGAAATAACTGTCTGAACATGATGGTCTGGAAAGCCTCTAACTGACTAAACTGTCTGAATAAAGAGTTAATGGGACATGTCCCTAACTAACTCTAACTAATAAATTAATTAATGAGATAATAAAGAATGGTCATGTCCTTGAAGGATGAGGACTCACTGTTATCTCTGACCACTGAGACTGGAATACTACTAATGCTCTAGAGCTCTGCTTCTTAACCTAAGGTACAAAACACCATAGCGCAAATGCGTCAGTACTTTAAATGTACTGGTACACATGGAAGGTAGGTTGAATGCAAAGGGTTTACATACATCATACTATACTAACTGACTGGACAACATAAATGAGAGAATACATGCATGAGTACATAATAACTGTAACTGAGTTTGTGATAACATGATTACTGAATCGGAGTACTGATAACATGAGATACTAGTAACTGAACAACTAAAATAACTGATACTGAATGATTGTATCTGACAGTCTATTTTCTGATGAAACTATATGAGTTTGATACTGTTCTGAGTTTACCGTATCTGACAATCCTAAATTCTATAGAACTATCTAAGTTCTATTACTGAGATTGAATGATTGTATCTGGAAGTCCTGATTCTGTAAGTGAAACTATGGGAAGTAGTTATCTAACCGACATGCCCCTAATATGCCATTATGGCTGAGTTGGGGTCCAATCTATAACCCCAATTAGAAGGGTATCAATACCGCGCCACTGGTAAGTACAATCTGTGAGTAACCCTCATATAATAGGTAACTCTAGTGAGAATAGTGGGATCCCTCACTTAATAGGTTAAGCCACCTTATCTACCCTCATATAGAAGGCTATGATGTATCAACCTATGCTATCTATGTAGTTATGGAATGCAATAATTGCTTCTAATAATCACACCCTCATATAATAGGTGAGTTCCCATCCTTGGGCTCATTCGGTGCTAATTCCTACTCCCATCTAAATAGACACTGAACATGGATTACTGAACTGATTTAACAGAATTAACTTAGTTCTGTTGACTAATGGAATAGTATTTATATTACCGTATTATTGAGATTTCCTGAGTCACATGACTGACTAAGTTCAATGGATCATGGCTTGACTGAGGTTATCGTGAAAACATAACACTGAATCTAGGCACAAAGCTATATTTTTTAGGTATAAATACCCCCAGGACTCTATGAAAAGAAACTGACAAAGCATGACTTTCTTGAATACATGACTAACATCAACAATCCATAATTCACTGAGTAAGACATTTCATCAAATATTTGACATGCATAAACTTTTACATGAATGGGGATTTCATATTATCATACTAGTATGGTACTTCTCTTTCATATAGGAATTTAATCAAACACATGGGGAGAATGCTTTGGTCATAAAATCATCAACACATCTAATAATCAGGGATACATCAATCAACTTGTAATTTGAAGGGGGTTTATCATGGTTATTATGAAAACCATCACATACTAGGGTCAATCATTGGAAAATGTAATTTAAAACATGAATCAAAACCACACAGCATCATGGACATGAATTTCAATTCAATTTAAATCATAAATATTCATAAATACCTAAATCTTAGATTTTTAAAGAGATTCTTGAGCTTCATGGGTGAAAGGGACCTATGAATCAACACATGACATACCTGGGTTGAGTGATTTCTTGAATATCTGTGGAGGAAAACTTGAGTTCTTGGCTTGGAAATCAAGAACCTAGGGTTTCTTGTTCTTGAGGATAGATCTTGGAGAGAAACCCTAATTTGATGTTGTAAAAGAATAATGAACTTATAAGCTATGGCCGGGTGTAATTAGGGGTTAAATCGGGTGGAAAAGACCCAAATACCTTTTTTAAATAGATTTAAAAATAACTAAATGGGATCTGTGATGGCTCGTGCAATTATCCATTGCTGGCTCGATGGTCCGTCGTTTTGACCATTGTAGATGGACCAAGAAAAGGGCTCACTGCCTAAGTAGCGAAGGCTTGGGTGATGGTCCATCGCAAGTTTGGTGGTCCATCAACCTGTCTGTTGTGCCTTATCCAAAAAGTTTTCTCACTTTCTTGGTTGGGACAGTCTAGGCGACAGTCCGTCGCTAGATCGACGGTCTATCAACTTGGCCGTCGCACCTGGGCGATTCTGACAGCTCTGAATAAAACGTCCATAACTTTTTACTCCAATACCGAATTTGAATGAAATTGGTATCGTTGGAAAGATAATTCAATTTCTCACATGATAAAAAGTGAAAATATTAAAAATTCCACGTGTACAAAAATGGATTCATATTTTAAAGTAAGTTTCTAACATTGTTGGGATGATTTCAAGCTAGGTAGAAGTACGGGGTATTACAATATCTCCCCCTTGAGAACATTCACCCTTGAATGAGACTGAGTAAGAGGGGAGAAGATAAACTGACGTACATACTAAGCATAAATGACCGGAACATGATCTCATGACTGACATGATTGATTACTGAATATATCATACTGAACATGCATATCTGATGCATGTGTAACTGATTTATAAATGCATGACTGAGTGTTCTGATGAGCTAAGGTTCTTACAATGAGAATGCATATATGATTCATGATTATATAATTGAACTGACATACAAATTCATGAATGAATATGCAATGGTATTTAATACCAAGTTTATAATGGAATTCTAAACATGACATTGATGTCAAGCTTGTAACTGAAATCTGAACATGAAACTGAAAAACTTAAGGAGAACTATTACCTTGAGCTTGATCTGAGTTGGAGGAGAAAAGGTGAGGATACTTGGTTTGCATGTCTGCTTATGCTTCCCAAGTAGCTTCCTCAATGGACTTATTTTGCCAAAGAACATTGACTAGAGGGCCTTCTTTGTTCCCTAGTTTACGAGTCTGATAGTCTAGGATTTCGACTGGAATCTTTTCATTAGAGAGGCTGTTTTGAACATCTATGCTCTAAATAAGAACTACAACTGCTGGGTCACCTATGCACTTCTTTAGAAAAGAGACATGGAAAACTGGATGAACTGAGGCTAGATCTGAAGGCAATTCGAGCTCATAAGCTACCTTGCTGAATCGACTGAGAATCTTGAAGGGACCGACATATCAGGGATTAAGATTTTCCTTCTTTCTAAATATCTTCACTTCCTTCATGGGAGAGATCTTTAGATAGACAGAATCACCAATCTCAAACTCGAGATCCTTTCTACACACATCTGCATAAGACTTCTATTAGTTCTGAGCTTCCTAGAGTCTTTCTATGATCAACTGGACTTTCTCTAAGGCATTGAATACTAAGTCAGGCCTTATAACTAAGGCCTCACTAACTTCAAAACAATCGATTGGAGATCTGCATCTCCTACTATAGAAAGCTTCGAATGAAGCCATCCGAATACTGGAATGATAGCTATTTTTGTATGCAAACTCAATCAAAGGTAAGTGATCGTCCCAACTACCCTTGAAATCAATTACACATGCTTGCAGCATATCTTCTAAAGTTTGAATGGTCCTTTATGATTAACCATCTTTCTGAGGATGAAAGGCTATACTGAGATCAATTTGGGTACCAAGACCCTTTTAGAACTCTTACCAAAAATAAAAGGTGAACTGGGTACCTCTGTCTGAGATAATAGATAATGGAACATCGTGCAATCTGACCAACTCTATGATGTAGAGTTTGGCATAATCCTCGACAGAATAAGAGGTATGGACTAGAAGGAAATGAGCTGACTTGTTCATTCTGTCTATAATTACCCAGACTGAATTATGCTAGCGATGAGTACGCGACAAACCCATCACGAAGTCCATGTTTACTTCTTCCCACTTCCAAGTAGGAATATTGAACTCCTGTATGGACCCACTAGTCTTTTGATGCTCTATTTTGACCTACTGACATGTGGAGCACTTATCCACAAACTCTGTAATATCTCTCTTCATCCCACTCCACCAATAGATTTCCCGTAAGTTATGGTATATCTTTGTGGCCCCTGGATGAATAGAGTAGCGTGCACCATGTGCTTCTGCAAGAATTCACTGCCTTAAGTCATCTACACCCGGAACACACAGACGACCCAGAAAACCCAAAACACCATCTCCCTCCTGGGAGAAAGACTCTACTTTCTGATCTTTGACTGACTCTTTTAATTTGACAAGGCTGGGGCCTCTATCTTGCTTTTCTTTCACCTCAGAAACTAGAGATGAGTCGAACTACTCTAAACCCATATATCACCATCCTCTATATCGACTAAGTGAACACCTAGTCTGGCAAGATGATGGATTTCCTAAGCTAGCTTCCCCTTACTATTCTCAAAATGAGCAACACTACCTATAGACAGTCTACTGAGAGCGTCAGCCACTACATTGGCCTTGATCGGATGATAAAGAACACTCATGTTGTAATATTTCAAGAGCTCTAACTACCTTCTATGATGAATATTGATATCTTAATGAGAAAAGACTACTGAAGGCTCTTATGATCTATGAACACATCCACATGAACTCCGTATATATAATGCCTCCAAATTTGTAAGGCAAATACTATGGCTGCAAACTCAAGATCATAAGTCGGATAATTCTTTTCATGGGGTTTGAGCTTCCTGGAGGCGTAGGCTATGACCTTACCATGCTGCATGAGGACACAACCCAAACCTACTCTGGATGCATCACAATATACCATGAACCCATCTGAACTATCTGGAAGAGCTAAGACTGGGGCTGAGGTGAGTCGAGTCTTCAACTCCTGAAAAATTTTCTCGCAAGAATCTGACGACTGAAACTTGACTTTATTCTGAGTCAATCTTGACATAGAGGATGCAATAGAAGAAAATTCCTCAATAAACCATCTGTAATATCCAGCCAAACCCAAGAAACTCTTGATATCTAATGGAGAGATAGTGCAAGGCCAGTTTCTTACTGCTTCGGTCTTTTGAGGATATACTCTAATGCCATCATCAAAAATGATATGGCCAAGGAATGGTACTTACCTTAGCACAAATTCACACTTACTGAATTTGGAGAAAAGCTGATGATCTCTGAGATGAAGTATGATTCTAAGATAGTCTGTGTGATCACGCTCACTATAGGAATAGACCAGAATGTCATATATGAAGAATATGATGAATATGTCCAAGTACTGCATGAACACACGGTTCATCAAGTCTATGAAAGATGCTGGGGCATTGGTAAGACCAAACCACATGAGCCTGGCTAAGGTCATGTTACTATTTAACATTGCAGACCTACACTCGTTGACCAAATGAGATAATAAATAATGGTCATGTCCTCAAAGGATGAGGAATCACTTCTATCTCTAACTTCTGATATTGGAATACTACTGATGCTCTGGAGATCGTGCTTCTGAACCTATGGTATAAAACACCATAGTGCAAATGCATCAGTACTTTGAATGTACTGTTATGCATGGCAGGTAGGCTGAATGAAAAGGGTTCACATGCATGATACTATACTAACTTACTGGACAACATGAATGTGAGAATACATGCAAAAATACATAATAACTGTAACTGAGTTCGTGATAACATGATTACTAAATTTTTGTACTGATAACATGAGATACTGATAACTGTATAACTTAAATAACTGATACTGAGTTACTATATCTGATAGTCTAGTTTCTGATAAAACTAGATGAGTTTTGTACTATTCTGAGTGACTGTATCTAAAAGTCCTGAATTTTGTAGAACTATTTAAGTTCTATTACTGAGACTGAATGAATGTATCTGACAGTCCTAATTTTGTAATTAAAACTGTGGGAACTAGTTATCTATCTAACATGCCCCTAATACGCCATTGTGGCTTAGTTGGGTCTAATCTGTAACCCCAATTAGAAAGGTGTCAATACCGCACCACTGGTAAGGACAATCTGTGAGTAACTCTTATATAATAGGTAACTCTAGTGACAATAGTGGGAACCCTCACATAACAGGTTAAGCCACCTTATCTACCCTCATATAGCAGGATGTGATGTATCAACCTACGTTGGCTACGTAGTTCTAGAATACAGGGATTGCTTCTAAGAATCACACCCTCATATTACAGGTGAGTTCCCATCCTTGGGTTCACTCGGTGCTAATTCCTACTCCCATCTAAATAGACACTGAACATTGATTACTAAATTGATTTAACAGAGTTTCGTTGACTAACGGAATAGTACTGAGATTACTGTAATACTGAGATTTCCTGATTCATATGACTGACTGAGTTCTATGGATCATGGCTTGACTGAGGATATCATGAAAACATAAAACCGACTCTAGGCACACAACTATATTTTTTGGGTACAAGTACCCCCAGGACTCCATGGAAAGAAACTGACAAAGCATGACTTTCTTGAATACATGACTAACATCAACAATCCATAATTTATTGAGTAAGACATTTCATCAAACATTTGACATGCATAAACTTGTATATGAATGGGGATTTCATATTATCATACTAGTATGACACTTTTGTTTCACATAGGCATTTAATCAAAAACATGGGGAGCATGCTTTGGTCATCAAATCATCAACACATCTAATAATCATGGATACATCAATCAACTTGTAATTTGAAGGGGGTTTATCGTGGTTATTATGCAAACAATCACATACTAGGGTCAATCATTGGAAAATGTAATTTAAAACATGAATTAAAACCACACAACATCATGGACATGAATTTAAATTCAATTTAAATCATGAACATTCACAAATACCCAAATCTTAGATTTTAAAAGAGATTCTAGAGCTTCATGGGTGAAAGGGACCCATGAATCAACACATGACATACCTGGGTTGAGTGAGTTCTTAAAGATATGCGGAGTTGAACTTAAATTCTTGGCTTGGAAATCAATCACATAGGGCTTCTTGTTCTTGAGGATAGATCTTGGAGAGAAACCCTAATTTGATGTTGTAAAAGAATAATGAACTTATGAGCTATGGTCGGGTGTAATTAGGGGTTAAATCAGGTGGAAAAAGACCCAAATACCCTTTTAAAAATGGATTTAAAAATAATTAAATGAGATCTGCGATGTCTCATGCAACGGTCCGTCACTGGCTTGATGGTTCATCGTTTCGACCGTCATACGTGGATCAAGAAAATGACTCATTGCCTAAGTAGCGACGACTTGGGTAATGGTCCATTGCAAGTTCGACGGTCTGTCAACCTGTCCATTGCGCCTTACCTATAAGGTTGCCTCACTTCCTTGGTTAAGATAGTCTAGGCGATGGTCCTTCGCTAGATCGACGGTCCATCAACTTGGCCGTCGCACCTGGGCGATTCTGACAGCTCTAAGTAAAACATCCATAACTTTTTACTCCGATACCGGATTTGAAAAAAATTGGTATCGTTGGAAAGCTAATTCAATTTCTCACATGATAAAAAGTGAAAATATTAAAAATTCCATATGTATAAAAATGGATTCATATTTCAAAGTAAGTTTCTAATATTCTTAGGCGTTTTCAAGCTAGGTAGAAGTACGGGGTATTATGAATGTGACTTGTGAAATTCCCTTCCCCATGATGAAATTTATGGCCTTTTCAGGGTATGAATTATGAATTACGTTTGAGAGCATGAAATAAAAAAGCCCCCTATTGATCATAGATTAATGTATAACTAATATTGGGGATGGTTTATGAATGATGACAATTCTTGAGTTTTAAATATATCTTTAACCATTATGCATTATTGTTTTGTACATTTTCAAAGGGGTATTTCTTATGCTAAAAGATTTTGTGTCTTAACTGAAAGATATGCATGTGTTGAATAAAAGTATTGGCCACCACGTGTTAATGACTTAAAAAGAGAGTATCTTGCATAAGTTTTCACATGCTTTTGAAATAAAAACTCTCTTGTGATGTTTGAATTCTTAGGGTGGTCATTAATGCACTTTTAAGTAAGAAGGGCTATAAATATGATATGGTATGAAATGAATGACTTGCAAGTTTAGGTATGACGATACCCTGTTGTGATATACCCTTAATAGAATGAGAAAGAATCATTTAAAAGCATGTAGTATGGTTTTAAGAGACAAAAATTGGGCTTAAGGAGAGTTAGATGGTTACCTGAAGAAGGCACGAGTTTAGATAACTCACAGCCTGAAATTGTAGTTTGCCGATGCGGGTTTTCTTTTGATGAAAAGGTATGTCATGCAAGGAGGCATATCCTTTTATTTTAAAAAGGTATGTCATGTAAAGAGGCATATCTTTTTTTGTGACACCGTATGTCATGCAAGGAGGCATATTTAGTGTTTATTACCTGCTATAATACATGAGGCAGACTTGGATTGGGGGCTTGGCCTCTGAGTCAAGGGATGATTCCATATAGCCCGCGGGATAGTAAAAAATGTAGGGTGTACGATCTGGCTCAGAAGTAAAAAAAGAGTTGAGTTATGACTTACAAAAATGTTTTGAAGTTCTTGAATTATGCCCATGTGTTTTTGATATCTATTATGTTAAATTGTTTTCTTAATGCTCTTTACTATTTTATATGGAAAATATATTGTTTTTTGTTAGTTCTATCATACCAATACATTTTAGGTATTGATCGTCCTTCATGGTGGCTGCATTGTCTTCTAATGTAGGATCTGAGGCTTTGTCCCACGGTCTAATTTAGCAACAGTAGATTGTTCCAGGAGTTCAGAGTTAGTGAGCCTCACTTACTTCGGAAGGCACCTAATCCATGTGATAGTTTTAAGTTATTTTATGGTTTGATCGAATGCCTTGTCTCGGTATAGAAAGACTATGGTTTTTAGTTTAGTAGAGGTTCCATAGATTGTTTTAGATTGGATTTGGGTTCTCCCTCTTGATACGATGTCATGAAATTTTAAGTTTGATTTTGGGACTACCATGTTTATAGTTTATCTTCCGAATTTTTATTTCACATGAGTTATGTTTATGACTACATGCCAAGGGGTCTCTCGGCCCATCATGGTTCGGAATGCCCATCACGGCCAGGGCCGAAATTTGGGTTGTGTCAATAATATATTGCATACAATAACACTTATTTGCATTTGACAAAAAATATGATTAATTCCTCCCTGTCAGTTGGTTCAAGGTTAGGAATTAATTATTCTATAGAGTAGTTTCGATGTGTGGTATTTGATAAATGAATATACCATGATGCACAAAGATGGATTCTTTAAAGTAAATTGAGATGTATGTTTTCCTAACATGAGGGGGAGATAATAAAAAACTAAATAATATGTTGTTAATTATGATTAATATGATCCTCATTCAATTGATAATTCAAGTTCAAATGCTAGGAGCATTTGCTGACCCAAAAATTAATATTATAAGTATCCGTAAATGCTTCCATTGAATGTCTCTGAAGGACAGGATCTACTGCATGAATGAAGCATGGTATATCAGTCGGTTCTAAATGCACTAATTCTTGAAAAAAAAGGAGCAAATAATCATAATAACGAGGCAATGTGTTCTTGAAGAGTCTACGATGTAACACTTTATGAAACCTTATAAGAGGTTCAGGTATTGAAAAAATTAAAGTGATGAGATCTCAAAATATTAGATCACATTGTGAATGGATATGAAATTATATATCATCAATATCTTTAATACAATATTGGTGTAATATTGTAAAAGATTACGGGGATATGAATTCTACATTAATTTAAGTACGCTGATGTAGAAAAAAGAAACACCTTGGGTTTCTGGCCCTTAGAAATTTTTTTGGTTTTTTGATCTATGAACAGGATACGACTAGGGGAAATGAATCATACACTAGGATACGAGTGGTATGGGTTAGTCGTATGCTGACCAGCGTTGGTTGGTGGATTGGATTTGGTTTTGGGAATGGATACAACTTGGGTGGTACAAGTCGTATTGGTGGGTACGAGTCATTTGGTTTGGCTCTTTCCTTTACTTAATCATATACTTGGTAGACTAAGTTTGATCTGAGTACGAGTGGCTCACCATGAGTCATAAGCTAGGGTATGAGTCATACCGTGGACTCGTACGGTGAGCAGTATTTAATCCTCTTTAGATTTTATTCTGCCAGTGGTACGGATCATGGGTACCAGTCGTATTCTTAGATACAACATGTTTTAGGGTGAGTCATACCTTGGACAGTATTGGGTCCAAGGGAGATGGCCTTGGGTACGAGTGGTGGGTACCACTTAATTAGAAGGTACAACTGGTATGGAGAGTCGTATCCCTCTGATGGAATTTTGGTGCAGTTTAAGTGAGGGAATTCTAGATATTTCCCCACTTAACTTAATAAGGCCCATGACCTCTAACTCACTTGGGAGTTTATTCGACCTATTATTCTATTCTTTAACACTTAGAAAAACACTCTCTAATCCTCTCAAGTTCTTGGGCAAAGAAAGCTAGGGTTTGATATTAAAGATTATTTTGGGTCTTGTGTTGGTGATATCTCTTCATTATTTTCTTGTTTTAAGGCATGTTCTCTTCCCTCATTGTTAGTTCTACCAAAAGGCATGATTTTATACAATGTTTTCATGGTTTGATTATTGTATGATTTTGGGTTTTCAAATATAATTTGGGGGTTTTGGTTATAAATGCTTGGTAATGGTTTTCCCATTTTTTAATTATGCTTTTATATGCTTTAATGGTGGTTTTGGATCATTGGTTGCATGGGAATTGTTATTTGGTAATTGTCTTTGATTTTGGAAATACTATGCCCCAATATGTTTGATAAAATGCGTATGAGAATATTTTCACTACAATGTTGGATTTCAATGGAACTTATGCATAGTTTAAACTTGGTAATGGAACCTTAAATGGTTAAATGGTTTCGAATGATCAAAATGGAATGATTTTGGATTTAACAATCATTCTTCTGGGGTACAGTGGAACCCCCCAAGTAATCATAATAATGGAACACTTGTGGGGTACATGGGACTCCCCCAAGTTAATTGGATAATATGATCTATGGGTATATGGAAATCCCTTAATCTCAAAAAGGTTGGATAAGGACAATACTTGCAAGTTATAGTCGGTATGATAATACCATTATGTATAGCCCCGATTAATAATAGTGGTTTGGTTGGATGGAAATGGTTTTAACTGGGCAATAATGACAGGGTGCGATAGCTAACCGTAAAGGTAGGATTTTAATGATCGAACACTAGACACTCATATTTACCGACATAAGGGGAAGGTCATGGCGACCTTATATGATACTATGAGGTACATGGGAATCCTCTATGTACACTTACATATGTATCATGGAGGGTAAGGGTACTTGGGAATCCTCTACTCTAATGGTATCTCCGGTTCGTACGGCTACACGCATTGGGTCCCTTTTAGGGAGTTACACTGGATCCATATAGCCCAAGGATAGTTAAGGACAGTTAATCTACATATACCCAGGTTAATGGCTTAAAATGCACACTAAACCCGATTCCCTTTCCCAGTATGGTTATATATATGTATGGTTTGTATGCATGTGGTTGGCTTACTTGGTTTTGTTAAATGACATTATTATATCCTTATCATGATTTCATGCAAACATTCATCCGCTAATCTATCTTTGGGAAGCAGTATCCCCACGTGATGTAGGAACCGGCCATTCTACTGCTCATGTATAGAGATTGGACTTTGGGATCAGCTATTGGATTGAAGTGGTGAGCTTACATCTTTTTGGAAGGCTATATTTCATGGATGTTATTTCATACTTTGGTTTATTTATGGATATTGGTATTGGCTATGGTTGGGGGCATGTCCTAATCGGATATTGGTTTTCTTTTGGTTAGAGGATTTTGTGGAACTACTATGGGTTGAAATGGGCGGGATCGGTAGAAGTGTCGGCCTTAGTATTGACATTGGTATTGAGGATGATACCGGTTGAATATTTTTGCTCCCAAGCACATACGCAAGTGTAAGTGAAATCACAAGTATTAAAGTGGATCTTTTACAAACCAAGTATCGATCCCACAGGGACTAGTGTTAAGTAACTATCAAATTCTAGAGTACAAGCTAACCAAAAAAGTTTGAAAGTTATAAACTAAAAGTAAAGTAAACAGTGAGTAAAGAAAAGACTTGAGATAATCAATGGAGGAAAGTGTAATGCCTCGATAGTACACTCTGGATTCCATACGGTGCTTACAGCCTCGAAGGACCACAAGCCAACCCATGAGCTGGTACCTACTGTGAGCACTGAATAAAATAACAAAGACATGTACGAAACTTAGTTGTAAAATGCCATAAGGTTTTAACAACTAAAAGTCAATACCAAATCAAATTTTAAAACATCTAAAACATACTGTAAATACTGATAAAACAACTGATAATAACGACTGAAAATTGATAATCTGTCTGTACTAGTCTGAAAGCCTCTAAATTAACTGACTGTGGAGTTGACGAGATAAGTCCCTAACTAACTCCTGCTGACTACTGAACTTAACTGAAATAAACATAAACGGTCCTCGGAATATAAGGAATCATCACTTCTACTACTGCTAGTGTGCGGGGATATCTAGGTGCGGTCAGGAACCTGAGCATCCTAACCTATGATATAAGACATCATAGCATAAGAAACGAGTATGCGATCAGTACTTTGAATATACTGGTATGCTAAATGAGGTTAGGATGATATACATGGTTTCATGTGTATGAGTAATAACTGGATGAATGTAGAGCATGAGGTTCTGAGTAAGAATGCATGAAAATTGTAAAGAATGAGAATGCATGACCAAGCATAAAACAAGTTTTAAAATAGACTGTAAATTGAAATATAGAAATTTGATAACTGAATAACTGATAGCTGTATGCTATGGTCAGGCAGAACTAAACTAAGTTCTAAACTAAATACTGAAACTGAAAATAAAATTGTGGGAGGTATCATCTAACCGACATGCCCCAATCTGATCTAATTGGGCTCCAACTTGTAACCCTAGTTGGAAGGGTATCAGTATCGTGCCACGGGTACTAACATTGGCTCTGTGGACCCAGTGTTACTCTCTACTAGCTGGTGCTCTGGTGAGATATGTGTCCACCCTCAACTGGCAAGTTAACATCTCAAACCTATAATGGCTACACAGTTCTGGAAAACAAGGATTGCTACTAAGAGTCATACCCTCAACTGGAAGGTGATCCCCCATCCCTGAGTTCACTCGGTGCTAAATCCTACTCCCAACTAAACTGACTCGGATTATTGAACTGATTTGACTATTATGTTAACTAACTAAACTGATAATGCTCATACCTTATCTGAAACCATACTAACACTACTGAGACTAAGTAAACAACAAAATTTCGGGTATTCATAACCCCTAGGACTCAATAGAACAACAATAGGAACACATGAAAGCTTTGAAAACCAAAATAGGGAATCATTACTCAGAATCCATCACTTTGGCATTTCATCAAACACATGGGGATCAAGAATTTAACATAGGACACTTTTAAACATGATAAGATAGCACGATCACATGACAAAATCATAAACTGAGGATTTATTCTGAATTCTCATGAACATGATATGGGAACCACAATATTTAAAACATACTATAATGCATCCCACTTGAAACAAATTATAATCTTAACATAAAATTTAAATGGAAAGAAAATCATAGACTTTAGCATGGGAATGAGTGAAACATGTGGGAATAGCATGACTGCAATGCTAAAACCATACTTAGGAATTTAACAATGAAATTTCATGCTTCAAACATGTAAGGGGTTCTTTCAATGAAAATAGATAGTAAACATCATTTATAATCGAAATTCATATAAGCTTCATGGAGACAAATCATTATAAACATGTAATTTCATAATTTAAAACATAAAAGATAAATTCTTGGACTCCATGGGTGAAAAGGGCCTATGGATGAACATTTAACATACCTCAAAAGTTTAAATCTTGATGGAGAATAAATTTTCTTGAAGGTTCTTTAATGGTGACACTTGGATTTTTGTTCTTGGGAATGGAGGAGGGTTTCTTGAGAGCAATTTGGAGTTAAAGGGGCAAATAATGCCCTTTTGGGTGTTATAATGCGTGCTTTGGACGTTCGAGGTTGAGGGGAAAAGACCAAAGTAACCCTTGACCCTTAAGAAGCTAAAACGGTAGGGGAATAGCCCCGGTGTTGTGACCCCTAGTTGGGTCAAGCATCCCTCGCGACTCGACCCTTAGTTGGGTCAATCAGCCCTTTTGACACGAGGCTATCATTACCCCTTATTGCCTCACACAAAAAATGGCATAACTTTTAACTCGGGTATTGAATTAAGGAGAAATTGGTGTCGTTGAAAATCTAATTCAATTATCTATAATTTGGTGCGTCTTAATCTGCCAAATTCAACCTATACATAAAGTTAAACTCTTTTCAAACATGACCTTTGTGAAATCAAACACCAAAAATTGGCCGAATCAAAGACTCTTAGCTCACTTTGCTCTAAGTGACACTTATGAACATTTTTACCACCTCATGATATTTCTTCACACTAGGTTAATGATCATTAAACATGGATTCAAGTATGAATAATGGGACTAGAGTTTACACTCATAGGAACGAAGGTCCAATTTCTAGCTTAGAAGTGTGTGGGGTATTACAGAAAGCCCAGGGCTAACGCACTTCGAACAATCATATTACTCTATTGAACTTAATTCGTTAGATTGCTTATCTTGGTGATTGATTCGTAGGGTTTATCACATGATCATGGTGTCCTGACCTCTAATCGTCTGACTAACTTGGACATTACAGCTGCATAATTGAGCGGGTATGTAATAATCCAATTAAGTTGTTAAAACTATCATCCTACATATGAACCAAGCAAGGCTTCTAGGTACATCCTTGTCCTAGTCATTAATTCAAATTCCCTATTTTATAAAATAATAAGAACCTTCCTCTATTCATCCCACGTTCTATATTTCTATTCCCCCTCCCAAGATCCCAAGGTCAACAATACATAAATTTTCAGGGTCACAAATCCTCAAAATAGTTAAAACAAGGATGAACAAAAAACAAAAGATGATAAGCATTTCAAGAAAACTTAGTTCAAAAAGAAAGTAATCTGTTCTTGGGCTTAACCCCGAAAAGAAAGGCGTTTAGCTACTAAGCCGACATAATCATAATCCAATTAATTGAATACAAGATTAAATCTATGAATGAACAAATTAAAAGAGAGAAAAACCCTAAAATTCGTCTTGATCAGCCTCCTCAAGCTCCTGAAGATATCCAAAAGTTTTCAAGGTAATTACAAAGTGTGCAAACTATTCTGTTTAAAGAGGGGGAATTTTTGCCGTGTATGAGAAATGGTCCGCATTATTTTGGATATATTGTGGAGAAAGTGCCATGTCGCGGTGGATATAGAATGTAATAAGCCTCATGGGGAATTATATATCACGTGGAGGGAGGTATGCGGCGTGGAAAATTCACGTAGGCTCATTGGAAAGTCCCTTTTGACATCCAATCTTGTGTTAAACCTTTGTCATTTATCCCAAGCATTTGTGGTGTATTTAGTATTCATTTCAAGCCTTTAAATAATCAATATATAACCATAATAAACTTAAAAAGCATCGTACATCATACACCACGGATTAGAGCACAAAACAACACACATTACATAACGACGAGCTAGAAACAAGAGCTAAGACTAGGCTTGCCCACATTAATCTTTAACTTATGTTTTGACTCTTGGCTTATTTTAATTGAACTTAGCACGTTATAAATAAGTTTTTCCGCATATAATTACACATTCAAACCATTATAACTCATTACACCCACTAAAATCCATTGAAAATAACTAGAACAACTCCTAGCTCAAGTCAATAAATGTAGTTTTCTCGTCTAGACTCTAGATGATCCATTTAAACCCAAATTTGTTTAAAACACCTTTAAACATTGTAATTATATACTTAAACACTTATATGATTATTTATGTCAGGATTAACCAATAAAGCACACGAATTATCCTCAAAGCAAGGCTAAGTAAGCTAGGATAGTAATGCTAAAGTGCATAATTACACCCAACATCATCACCCCACACTTAAAGAATTGTTCGTCCTCGAACAACTCTTTAATCTATGCATCATAAGATAAGGAGACTTTACACTTATACTACATTCAAGACACTCAATCTAGTACTGTAATGACTACACAGAATATAAGTTTCTACGCTAAGCATATTACGTACACAATTGAAAGTTCAAGAACACTACTCCAAAACATCCTAGCCTCAAGAATTGATTCACCTAGGTTGCAAACTAATGCATATCAATCAAACAAAGACATAATATAATTTACCCAACTATCATCAAACATGTACCCTCACAACAAGAGAGTTACCCATAGATACTCATATAAATGTAATTTATAAAATAATGGGCACAAGAATAAAATTGTGCTCACTCTCACAAGGTATTCACAAGTTACACATAATTAACCATAAGGTTGCCCTTTGTGTAGTACTCAACTAATATCAGAATGTTAAAACTTAGGATCAAAAAGGTCTTTAATGGTTGTAATGTAGGCCAAGGGATGGGTAGAAACTATTCTGGCCAGTAATAGTGACTATCTTCCCTAAGTGCTTTAATACATCACACTATACAATTAAGACACCTTTAACAACCAAATAACACCACTTTTGTCTACCCAATTCCTTTGTTTTCATCCCATCTCATTAATCTCATTCACAAACACTTTGGGGGGAGTATTCTATTCACAACTTATTCAATTTGAACAATTTTTTTATTCTTTTCATTACTCAACTCCCAACCATAACACATACTAATTTTTTTTGAACACCAATAGCTATTACTTAGGGGCTTCAATTTCACCTTTTTCTTCTTGAATTTCTAACTCCTTAACTAAATTAGATTTCAACTAAAGTGCTTAGGAACTTTGGATCAAATTATGGTCAATAAAAGAAGGGATTAGGCTCATATGAGGTTGCCAAAGAAATGCTAAAGGCTCAGTAGGGCTAACTAGGATTATTCACAAGGGTAGGTAAAAAGAAGGTATGAAACAAGGCTATCAAAAAATTTCCTATATCATTTCCTAAACCCATATTATTTATTTTGCTTTGCACACACACCAGGAAAGTTCTAAACATCACATGCAATAAGGAATATACAACAACCTCACACGCATATGGCACATGTTCAATTTAAGCAGGATTATCATAGACTCTCAATTAAACAACCACATGAATTCAACATTAAGCCAACAAGTACAAGAGTCATAATCATGAGCCTATGAGTCTCAACAATAGTAATTCCTACAATCAACATGCTCTTTACTATCAAAACACTTGCATCATGTAATCAACAATAGCACCAACAAGAATATCTCACACTTATTCCTAACCTAAAAATTTTAAAATTACCCTAAAAATGGGAATTTCCCCACCCCACACTTAAAAATCTACTTTGTCCCTAAAGTATACTTAAAAGTAGCGATAGAAATACTCCCTGGGGCATATAGGACAAGCTAGTAGCATCTTTATACATCATTAGGATCTGGGGGACCCCACACTTATTTGCCATGCTCCTTAGCTTAGGTTTTTTGATACTCAGACTTTCCATCAACCTGTAACTCAATAAAAACAAAAACTAGTAAAGTAAAAACTAAAAATACTAAAAATAAAACCTACTTACTTAACTTGGGTTTCCTCCCAGGAAGCGCCTGGTTTAGTGTCGTGACACGACCCAATCTATGACTTAACCTTTTTTCTTCATCCTCTTTTATACACTAGGACACCATCTTCTTATTTATTTCTGACCTCTTGAGTATAAACTCTCAAGGTCAATAGATTTTTCCACTTTAGTATTTTTAGACTCATTAATTTGTATCATGTCAGGCTTAGGTATTAGAGGATTGGGTTTCTCAATGATAAATTCCAAAGAGGTCTTTTGTGGAGCAGACTCCGCCACCCCACACTTATCCCTTTCAATCACTGTAATCATGCATAAATATTTGTAGTAAGATAGTGTCTTGAGCAATTTATACACCTTGAAAACTGCCTATTCATCATCCAACCTTATTATGAGTGTGCCTTCTCTCACATCAATCAACGCTCATCTCGTCGCTAAAAATAGATATCCCAAAATGACCGGTACTCTCTTATCTACCTAAAAATCTAAAATAATAAAGTCAGAAGGAATAATAAACTTACCAACCTTGATGAGAACATCCTCTATGATACCTTTGGGATAAGCTAGGGTCCAGTCTACCAACTGAAGTATCACTGTGCTTTATCTCAGCTTCCCCAAGTCTAAGGTGTTGAACAAGGAGAGAGGCATCAAATTGACACTTGCCCCTAAATTACTCAGTGCATGGATCACCTTACTGTTGCTAATTTAAATGGGGAGAGTGAAACTCCCAGGATCTTTGAGTTTTTGTGGAATTTTTTGCATTATTACAAAACTACACACCTCAGTGAGTGCTACTGTCACAACATCCTACAGCTTAACTTTATTAGTGACCACATCCTTCAAGTACTTAGCGTACTTGGGCATTTTCTGCAAAACATCTAAAAGAGGTAAGTTAATGTGAAGCTCTGTAAACATGACAAAGAACTTCTTAAAGCATGCATCCTCATTTTCCTTTATGTGTTTCTGTGGGAAAGGTAGTGGTGGAATCTTCTTCACTTCTTCAATAACTTTTTCTTTCAAGTACTCAGGCTTCCTCAAATTTTTAACAACTTTCTCAGATATCTTTTGGGGAATCAACTCTGTATCAACCTCCTTAGTTTTGTTTGGAGGTCCTTCATTCAGCTCTTTACCACTCCTCAAAGTGATTGCCATGACTTGCTTAGGATTTTTTGTATCATTTGGCAAACCACCTTGAAGTCTGGTATTTTGTGCCTTCACAAAATGACTAATTTGAAAATCCAAGCTCCTTGTAGCTGTTTGTTGGCTCTTTATATATGCTGTCAATTGTTCTTAGGTAGCCATGATTTTCTTCAGCATCTCTTCCATATTACTGTTCTGAGTTGTGGCCTGATTATTCTGAACTTACTGATGTTGGGCATTCCATGGGGTATTTAGTGGTCGAGTCTTCCACTTTTGATTGTAGACATTCCCATAATTCATCCTTTAAGCATTTCCCATAAATATTACAAACTCAGGATTTGCAGCACACATAGCCGTTGAATGCCCACAAACCTCACAACAACCTGTAGTTTGTTGAATTACATTAATTATGGCTGCAGGCTGTAAAACCCCTAACTTCATATTGCTTATTTTATTCTATAGAGTACCAAGCTGAGCGGATAAGGCAATAAAATAATCCATCTCCAACACACCAGTAACCTTCTTTGTAGAACTCCATGAGTTTGAATGACACTCAGTATTACCTTGTGCAATTTAGTTCAACAAATTATACAACTCATCATACGTCATCTCCAGATCTTGACCACCTGCTGCTGAATCTAGCAAACTTTTTGTGTTATGGTCAAGTGCCTCAACAAAAGTATGAACTAATACCTCATTGGACTGCTGATGGTGTGGACAGTCCCGAAGAAGAGCTTTGAAGCACTCCCAGGCATGAAATAAATTCTTGTCTAGCTTCTGTTTAAAGTACACAATCTCACTACAAAGTCTGGTAGTCTTTCCAGACGAAAAGAATGGGATGAGGAATCTCCGGGCTAAGTTGTCCCTAGTAGTGATTGAATTTTTCAGATAAGCATTCAACCACTTCTTTGCTTACCCTAACAGTGAAAAGGGGAATAGTGTTTGACTCACATAGTCAGTTGAAATACTCGTAAGAATGAATGTGTCACTGATCTCCAAAAAGTTTCGTAGGTGGACTTGTGGATCTTCATATGAATGCTCAGTAAACCAAGACCAAGCGTAAAGAACCAAAGAAATCTAAAAAATAAAACTAAAATAAAAATTATTGCCAATTTACAAGTACCTAGCAACAACGCTAAAAACTAGTTATGCCCAAGCACACACGCAAGTGTGTGTGGCCTCACAAGTAGTAAAGTGGACCTTTTACAAGCCAAGTATCGATCCCACAGGGACTAGTATTAAGAACCTATCAAATTCTAGTTCACTATTAAGATTATCTTAGTGCAAGGTAACCAAAAGATTTTGAAAGTTATAAATTAAAAATAAAGTAAACACTTGAGACAATCAATGGAGAAAAGCCCAACATTTGATATCTCAGGGAGAAAGTGGAACATCGCGGTGGATATCGATGGAATAATCCTTGTGGGGCATAGTATATATAGCACAAGGAGGGAGGTCTGCGATGTGGCCAATTTTCATAGGCTCACTGGAAAGTCCCTTTTGATGTTCAATCTTGTATTAAGACTTTGTCATTCATCCCAAGCCTTTGTGGTGTGTTTAGTGTTGATTTCCAGCCTTTTAATCATCCATGTATCACCGTAATAAACTCATAAATCATCCTAAATCATCATACATCATGGATTAGAGGTCAAAACAACACACATTACATAACGACGATCTAGAAACACGAGCTAAGATTAGGCTTGCCCACATTAATCTTTAACTTATGTTTTAATTCTTGGCATATTTCATTGAACTTGGCACATTATAAATAAGTTTTTCCACATATAATTATACATTCAAACCATTATAAACTCATTACGCCCACTATAATCCATCGAAAACAACTAGAACAACTCCTAGCTCAAGCTAGTAAAACTAGTTTTCTCGTCTAGACTTTAGATGATCCATTTAAACCCAAACTTTCTTAAAAACACCTTTAAACATTGTAATTACATACTTGAACACTTAGATACTTATTTATATCATTATTAACATATAAAGCACACGAATTGTCCTCAAAATAAGGCTAAATAAGTTAGGATAACAATGCTAAAGTGCATAATTACACCCAACAACTATATTGTTGGTTGTTCCATCCTCTTTAATTTTGGGACTATATATACTTATTATTGAACTTGGTATGGTTATAGTTTTGAATTACTGTTTGGTTTTGTATTGGTTATCAGTTGGGTAACGGACGGTTGGACTCATTTGAGTGGTCATGATCATATACCTAACCCAAGCTCTTGATTTATGCAATGATGCTATATTTTTATATGATTCGAATTTATCTGAATTAGGATATTCTTAGGTAGGTTGGGTTGGGTAATAGGGGTGGTATCCAGTCCTGGTTGGACTTGGGATGCCCAATATGACAAGGCCCGGGTTCGGGTCGTGTCAAGTTGGTATCAAAGCTTTAGGTTCATGGTCAATTGGGAGTCCACAAAGCCATGTCTAGTAGAGTCTCTTTTAAGGATGTGTAGTGCGCTACACTCATAACAGAAAGGCAACAAGGTATTTAGAAATGTTTTAGTTTCTTGGTATTCTATTTTCAAGCTAGGAGTCTAAGTCATGGGAATTCCTTTAATCCTTGTTTGTTCGATTTTAAGATCATGCCTCGATTATCTGGAACACAAGAAAATATTTTGTCCCATCTGGGGATGATGTTGATGTGGTACACTCGACACCTAGAGTTTGCACTTAATCTCAGGGTCTTATCCCTGATTGCTCTGGAGTTCTCCCAACTGCTACTAGTCCTCCTCAAGGTGAGGTGACTAATGCAAAATTTTTTCAATCAATTCATGTTGTTGCTCAGTTGGATGCTGCTCAGGCTGAGCAGGATATATCTGGTGTTTTATCTGCTGAGGCCACAAGAGTTGGCCAGTTTATGAAAATAAATCCTCCAACTTTTACTAGAGTAAAGGTGGAGGAGGATCCTTAGGATTTCTTGGATGAAATGGAGAAAATCTTCAGGGTGATGCAAGCCACAAATATGGAAGGGGTAAACTTTGAAGCTTATTATTTCAAGGATGTTGTGTACTAATGGTACTTGGAGTGGGATAGGGATAGAGGTGATGTTGAGGAGTTGTCCTTATGGGAGGCCTTTTCTAATTCCTTTTTGGATCACTTCTTTCCCCAGGAGCTGAGGGAAGTGAGGATGGAAGAATTTGTGAATCTTAAGCATGGAAGAATATTTTTCAAGGAATATGCCTTGAAGTTCCATCAGCTATCAAGGTATGCTCCAAACTTGGTGTCTGATTTGAGGGCGAGGATGAGAAAGTTCACTTCTGGGCTATCTCGAGATTTAATCCTTGAAAGCAAGATTGATTTGATAATTAAGGATATAGATATTTCAGGATTGGTTGTCCACATGCAGCAGGTGGAGGACAAAAAGAGGAAACAAGCAAAGTTTTGGGAAATACAGGGCAAAAGGAATAGGTTCTCTAAGCAGAGTGGTGCTCAACAATTGGGTGGTCGGGATTGCAGTAAATGGCCAAAGAAAATATGGGGAAGTTCTGGTTCCTTCTCTACTTCTAGCGCTCCTTACTCAAAAAAATTAGGTGACAGGCATCCGTAAGGTGTTGATAATTTTTTAGCACAAGGTTCCCAATCTCAGGTGAGTAGGGCTCAGTCGGAACCTTCATGCCCTCTTTGCCGATTTTGTGGTCATCTTCATCGAGGCTTTTATGATGAAGGGAGGGATAAATGTTCTTAATATGGTAAACCAGGACATATGCTTAGAAACTATTTGGTTTGTAAAGGGTGATTCGAGAGTGGTCAAAGCTTCGGTTGCTTCATCTTCTACTCTTGCACCTAGTGGTACGGCTTTGGCGTCTGCTCCCATTCTGCTACCGACACTGGCCGAAATAGGTTGTATGCTCTTACATCTTGGAAGGAATCTGAGGCATCACCTAATTTCATTACTGGTATGTTACAATTCTTTTATCATGACGTGTATTGTCTACTTAATCTGAGATCCACTATTTCCTATGTGACCTAGTATGTGGCTGAATATTTTGGTTTTGATCCTGAGGTTATTTCAGATATTTTTTCTATTACTATCTCGATAGGAGACTCAGTTATTGCTAAAAGAGTCTATAGGGGGTGTGTGGTATCTGTTAGTAGAAAGCAAACCTTGGTAGATCTATTTGAGCTGGATATGGTGGATTTTGATGTTATTCTGGTTATGGATTGGTTACACTCTTGTTATCCATACTTAGATTATCGAACCTGTAAGGTTGTCTTTAGGTTCCCTAGTGAACCAGTTATAGAGTGGAAGGGTGGTTCCCTCGCTCCTAGGGGGTGGTTTATTTCTTATCTTAGAGCTCGAAGATTAATCTCCAAAGGGTGTTTTTACCACTTGATCTGGGTGAATGATTCTAACTCAGAGGGTCCTTTTTCACTCTGTTCTGGTGGTAAGTGAGTTTCTTAAGGTCTTTTTGGATGATCTTCCTGGTGTTCTTCCAGATAGGTATATTGAGTTTGGTATTGATTTGGTTTCAGACACTCGTCCAATATCTTTTCTCCTTATAGAATGGCTCTGACTGAGTTGATGGAACTCAAGGAGAAACTTAACTATCTTTTGGATAAGGGGTTTATTCATCCTAGTGTATCCTCGTAGGGTTCATCGATGTTGTTTTTGTGTAAGAAAGATTAGTCCCTTCGAATGTGCATTGATTATTGGTAGTTAAATTAGGTAATGGTCAAGAACAAGTATCCTTTTCCAAGGATAGATGACTTGTTTGATCAGTTTTAAGGTGCCAAGTTTTTTTCTAAGATAGATCATTAGTTTGGGTATCATCAACTTAAGATAAGGAATGAGGATATCTTTAAGATGACTTTTTGTACTCGGTATGGGCACTTTGAGTTCTTCGTTATGTCATTTGTCTTGACTAATGCCCCGACGGCATTTATGGATTTGATGAACAGGGTTTTGAGGTAGTTCTTGGATCTTTTTCCATTGTGTTTATTGATTACATCTGGTGTATTCTAAATGTGAGGTGGATCATGCCAATTACCTCTTTGTGGTGTTGCATACCTTGAAAGAGCAGTAGTTATATGCCAAATTCTCTAAGTATGAGTTTTGGTTAAATGTTGTGACTTTCTTGGGTCACATCATTTCTAGTGAGGGGATCATGGTGGATCTTCAAAAGGTTGTTGTAGTTAAAAGGTGTCCTAGACCCACGACTCTAACTGATATTCAGAGCTTCTTGGGTTTGGCTTGGTATTATAGGAGGTTTGTGGAGGGGTTTTCTTCTATAGTTGATCCTTTGACTAAGATGACTCAGAAGAAAGTAAGGTTTTCTTGGTCGGATGTGTGTGAAGGGAGGTTTGAGAAACCTGAGAATAACGTGACTTCGGCTATAGTTTTGACATTTGCTGAAGGTAATGAGGAATTTGTGGTTTATTGTGATGCATCCTGGGTGGGACTTGGCTGTGTTTTGATGCAGCATAGGAAAGTAATTGCCTATGCTTCCAGCTGGTTGAAGGTGCATGAGAAGAATTATCCTATTAATGATTTGGAGCTATTGGCGGTGGTTTTTGCTTTGAAAATCTGGTGACATTATTTGTATGGAGTACATACAAACATCTTTTGTGATCATAAGAGTCTACAATATGTGTTCACTCAGAAAGAGCTAAATCTCAGGCAGAGGAGATAGTTTGAGCTTTTCAAGGACTATGTTATGAGTCTTCACTACCACCTAGGTAAAGCTAACGTGGTGTCTGATGCTCTTAGCAGGTTTTCCATGGGAAGTTTAGCTCATGTGGAGAAAGGAAAATGGGAATTAGTGAAGGACATTCACCGCTTATCCAATCTTGGAGTTTGTCTCTTGGACTCCAAGGATGGTGGGGTAATGGTTCAAGAAGTGGTTAGATTGTCTCTTGGTGTAGATATCAAGGAGAAACAAGTACTAGATCCTATCTTGATTAAAATCAAGACTGATGTTGGTAGGCAAAAGGTGATGGTCTTCGAGATCAGCGGTGATGGTACTTTGCGGTACCAAGGGAAGTTGTGTGTTCCTGATGTCGACGGTTTGTGACAAAAGGTATTGGCTGAGGCACATGAATTGAACTATGTTGTTATTCCCGGTTACAAAAATATATCATGATATCAAGGAGATATATTAGTAGAATAGTATGAAAAAGGATGTGGTTGATTTTGTTGCCAAGGGTATGGTGTGCCAACAAGTCAAAGTTGAGCAAATGAGGCCTGACGGGTTATATCAAAAAATTGATTTTCCCAAATGGAAATGGGAGGTGATCAACATGGATTTCATTATCGGTCTTCCTCAATCTCGGAACAAATTTGATTTGATTTGGGTAATCATGGATAGGATGAAGTCTGCTCAGTTCTTTCCAGTGAGGACTAACTTTTCAGTAGAGGACTATGCAAAGTTGTATCTTCATGAGATAATAAAGCTGCATGAGGTACCTATTTTGATTATCTCTAATTGTGGTACACAGTTTTCATCTCATTTTTGGTGGTATTTTCAAAAGGGATTGGGTATTAAGGTGAGTCTGAGTGCTGCTTTTCATCCTCAAGAGAATGGGCAAGCGGAAAGAACTATTCATACATTGGAGGATATGCTTTGGGCATGTGTGATTGACTACGGTGGCAGTTGGGCTGAGCATCTACCTGTAAGACCCTGCAAAATCCTAAGCTTGATTCGGTTCTGTAAAAGCTAGTAAGGGGTCCCAGACTTAGAAAAATTCAGCTAAGTGTTCATACTTAGAGTTATTTTAGCCTTCGTAAGTTGAAAATCTTTTTTCACGACCCTTATGACCTTTAAATATTGTTTTATTAGTTAATTCATGATCAGGAATGTCAGTAGGTTTTATCAGATAGGTTTCAGATTTTTCGGTCTTCGTTTGAAACACATTTGAAAGCTCAAACTAGTGGATCGACATGATCTCAACGCGCCATGTCACCCATCGTTTCGATGAGTATTTTTCCACAGCTCCCAGTGCAAATTCCAGCAAACCAATGCGGACTCGGCGCGGTGCGTTGGCTATCGCGTCGATGCCAACGACGTAGCTCGTCAGTCTGCACGTCACTAAATTAGTTTTCAGTCATTAAAAACAACTTCCAAAAGGGTATTTGGGACATTTTCCCTACTTCGACCCAGCCCCTAAAACACAAAATTCATCCCCCACAAATCAAGTTACATTCTTTTATCTCAAATTACTCTCAATAACAAAAACCTAGAACATCAATTTCAAGAATCCAAGTTCCAAGCAAATCCATCAATCTTTTAGAATTCAAGATTTAAGATATGTGAAGTGTTCATCCAAGGGTTTCCTTCCACCCTTGGAGTTCAATAAACTCTTTTTAAATACAAGTTAATTGATTTCATGTTGGATCTTGAATGTATTAATGATTATGATGTTATTGGTGATCTAATTCCATGATTTGTCCCAAGTTTCATTCAAACTAGTTTAATTGTGTATTGTATTTTGTGAACTATATGTCAAACTCTTGAATTGCAAGTTGAAAGTAGAATCCATGATATTACTACATATTTATTGGTAAGTGAAATACCCATGCTCCCTAAGTGCTTATCAAAATGCTTATATTATTAGACTAGTCCAAGCATAACATGTTATTGTGTGATTTCAATCATGTACAAGCTCATGTATAACAAGAGTTTGACCAAAGATGTCTAAGTGAATGTATTATTAGCAAGCTAGCACCATTATTCTACTAAAGTCATGCAGTGATTTACTTTTCGTGCTATCGAGTCTTGGGGGTATTTAATACCCGACGATTTAGCTTTTTACCTATAGCCAATGTCAGTTATAGAATAATCTCAGTCATGTCAGGATCAGTAGTACTCTCAGTCAGTTACAGAACTCAGGAAAAAATCTGTAGACTTAGTATCAGTCTAGTCCAGTTCAGTATCCAGTTCAGACCTCAGTAAATTCAGTTAGTTAACAGAATTCAGTAGTGTTCCATCAGTCTATGAAACTTAGTGAACTCAACCCAGTTCAGTCAGATAGTTTAATTAGTAACAGTTTAGTAGAGCCTAGTATGAACTAGGAATCAGTTCAGTGTATATTTAGTTGGGAGTAGGATTCATCATTGAGCGAACCTAGGGATGGGGGCATTCCTGTCAGCAGAGGGTTTGACCATTATTAGCAATCCTTGTATTATAGAACTACGTAGCCAACGTAGGTTGAGATATCTTCCTGCCAGACTAGGGTTGATACATCCCATATGAGTTTTTCCTACCAGCGAGGGTTGATAAAAGAGATTCCGGTCAAAGAGGGTTAACTCACAGTTGTCTTTACCCATGGTATGGTACTGACACCCTTCCAACTGGGGTTACAAGTTGGACCGCAATCTATCCTGAAAGGGGCATGTTGGTTAGATCTTTACCTCCTACAGTTACAGTTTCAGTCTTTAGAATAGAACTCAGTTCAGTTCCACAAAAATCAGAACTATTAGACACAGTCATTTAGTTCAGTACATAACTCAGAATAGTTCCACAGAATCAGGACTGTCAGATACATTCATCTAGTTAACAGTAATACAATATCAGTAAACTTAGATATTAGTAAATCAGTAATTCAGAACTTAGTATCCAGTGTTATCATGACCTCAGTTATAGCTTACGTATTTATGCATGTACTTTTATTCAGTTATACTCATGTTATTCAATCAATATTGTTCATGCAACTGAACCCATGCATATCATCCAACCTCACTTAGCATACCAGTACATTCAAAGTAGTGATGCATACCTTTCTTTTACGCTATGATTTCTTATATCATAGGTTCAGACGCACGGGCTCCTAATCATACTTAGCAACCCGATCCATCAGCAGTAGACTAGTAACGAGTCCTCATAGGTCGAGGGCATAATTATTACTTCAGTATCCTTGTTTATCAGTTTTCAGTAGTCGGGGTTAGTTGGGGGTTTATCCCATCAATCTCTTATTCTGACAGTAGAGGCTTATCAATATTTAGTTTTCAATACTCAGTATTTATTTGCAATTTTGATCCTTATGGCAAGTTTTTTCCTACTTTCCGCATAATACAGTATTATTATTCAGTTATTATACTAGGTACTAGTCATGGATTAGATTGTCATACCTCGTGATTATGAGCACCGTGTAGAGTCTGGGGTACAGACTTGGGGCATTACAAACTTGGCATCAAAGCCTAAGGTTCAATAGAGTCCTAGGTAGTCTAAAAGCCGCGTCTAGTATAGTCTTGTGCATGGGTGTGTAGTGCGCCACACTTATGGACAGAAGGCTATTAGATGTTTTAGGAAAAGTTTTCCTTCTTTTAGTTTTTATGTCGTGCGAGTGAGCATGAGCTCAAGTTAAAATCTCAGTCTAATTCATTCTCTCCTATTTATTTACAGAACATGCCTCCCAAAAAGACTAACTAAAGGAGAACTGGAAATCAGTCAGCAGCTCAGCCTATCCAGCCAGATCCCCTGGATGAACATGTCTCCCACGTTGAATTCAGAGCAACTTTCACTACCCTAGCTCATTCTGTGGTAGCCTAGAATGAATTCCCTACTACCTTTTCGGCCAACCCAATAGTCAATATTGCTGCATCCAGGATTTGGGACTTCACCCGAATAAACCCTCTATCTTTTACCGGGTCAAAGTCAGGTGAGGATCCATGGGAATTTTTTGATTAGGTGTAGAATGTTACAGATATTATGGAGTGAAAACTAGTGAGGGTGCCGAGTTAGCTGTATATCAGTTGCAGGATGTGGATCATTCATGGTTCAAATAGTAGAAAGCAGAGAGGGCTGCAGATGTAGGGCCCATAGAATAAGAGGAGTTTTCTATTGCTTTTCTAGATAGGTTCTTCTTGCTAGAGTTGAGGGAAATGGAGGTTTTGGAATTTATAAATTTAAAATAGGGCAACATGATGGTATAAGAGTATTCTCTCAAGTTTACTCAATTATCCAGATACGCTTCTCATGTGGTAGCGGATAGCAGATCTAAGATGAGTAAGTTTGTGTCTAGCGTGTCTAATAGTGTGGTCAAGGAGTGTAGGACCACAATGTTGATTAAGGAGATAGACATATACAGGCTTATGGTCCATGCTCATCAGAGAGAGGAGGCTAAGAATAGGGAGAAGGAGAGCGAGAATAGGTAGTTTCAACTTCACTCAGCCTAAGTCAGAGGGTGGGAATCATTCTCAGTTTTACCCAAAATCCTTAGTTCCAGCTCCGTCCTCAGCCAGTGCTCCCATGCTGAAATTCAGAGATGGAAATAGAGATAGGGCATCAGTCCCTAAACCCTAGGGTAGTGTTAGCAGTGCCCGAACAAATCCTCTCTTCCAGAAGTGTGGGAAAAACTATCAGGGTATCTACAAAGCTGGCAGTGACGTATGTTTTGGATGTGGTAAGCCAGACCTCAAAGTTAGATAGTGTCTTCAGGTAGGTTCGCAAAGTCAGCATAACCATCTCTTAGCTCAGTTTGGTAGCCCAAATTAGCAGGGTGCCACTTCCAGTTCCACCAGTGGGCAATGCCCAAACAGACTCTATGCACTTCAGTCCTGACAGGATCAGGAAAATTCTCCTAATGTGGTCACTAGTATGTTAAAAGTTTATTATTTGCATGTTTATGCTTTGTTAGATCCAGAAGCCTTTTTATATTTTGTAACTCCCAATATAGCTATTGACTTCGGAGTCAGTCCCAAAATTCTTGCAGAGCCTTTCTCAGTCTCAACCCCAGTGGGTAAATCTATCATAGCCCGACGGGTATACAGGAACTGTCCAGTTTTGGTATCTCAGAAAGTCATTTCAGAAAACTTAGTTGAATTAGAGATGACCAATTTTGATATCATTTTCGGCATGGATTGGCTTCATTTCTGCTATGCCTTTGTCGACTGCAAAAATAAAATTGTCAAGTTTCAGTTTTCGAATGAGCCCATCCTAGAGTGGAGGGGTAGTACTTCAGTACTTAGGGGTCAACTTATTTCCTACCTTAGGGCAAGGAAAATAATATCTAAGGGATGTTTCTACCATCTCGTTCGAGTCCAGGACTCTAGATCAGAAAACCTTTCTCTTGAGTCAGTGTCAGTAGCATGTGAATTCCCAGACATATTTCTCGAAGATCTTCCTAAAGTTCCTCTCGAAAGGCAAATCGATGTCGGCATAGACCTTATTCTAGACACTCAACCTATATTTATTCCGCCATACAGAATGGCACCTGCAGAACTTATAGAATTAAAAGAACAGTTGAAGGATCTCCAAGATAAAGGATTCATCAAACCTAGCGTGTCACCATAGGGTACACCAGTCCTATTCGCGCGTAAGAAAGATGGTTCTCTCAGAATGTGTATTGACTACCATCATCTAAATAAAGTCACGGTCAAGAACAATTATCCACTTCCCAGAATTGATGAATTGTTTGACCAACTTCAGGGTGCCAGTTACTTTTCTAGGTAGACCTCAAATCAAGCTATCATCAACTCAGAGTCAGAGAATGTAACATTTCGAAAACAACTTTCAGAACTCGGTATGGTCACTTTGAATTCTTAGTCATGTCCTTTGGTCTTACCAATGCCCTACAGGTTTCACATACTTGATGAACTACGTGTTCAAGCATTACTTAGACATGTTCTTCATAGCCTTCAGTAATGACATTCTTGTCTATTCCTATAGTGAGAATGATCACATAGATGATCTCAAAATCGTATTCTGGACTCTCGAAACCCATCAATTATCATGTTATTTATTCATATCTCACATGTCAACTCTATGATCATGGCTCATATTCGAGCACATTAGCGAAAATCATGTACACGTACAGTTCCTAGTACAAGGAATTTCAGTTTAATCCGTTTTACGAACCATGTTCCATGAATACAGAAACTCAAGACTAAGGTCATGCAGCTCATGACTTATGTACTTATGTCATGCTCTATAGTATGTTCATTCCATGGACTCATGCTATACCTCTAACGATCAGCTAAATTTAAATTATGTCACGCATATCCTCAGTTTAAGACTCTTGGTGAATCTATGATATTGACATTGTCCTCCTCAGGCCTCAGTTAGGTGTCGAATGTTGTATAACATTCATTCATACTTTAGTTACTCATGTTTTAACCCTTCAGTGAACTCTCCTTATGAAATGATATAGTGATAAGTAATTGCTTAGATGGGAGAGAATAAGCGTTTTATGTTAAGGAAAGATTTTTTCATACTTGTGTTACATGAGGCTGTAGTCAGGAAGATAGGCTTGAATGTCAGGTTAGTATGCAGGAAATGGCTAGAAAAAAGTTGTATGTAGTTGGTAAAAGAACTTTTTCTGAGAAAAATACAGAATGTGAGTGTCTATTTAGATCCTCAATTTATGCCAGTCCCTGTCATGTAGCTATCAGAGCCCAGCATTCAGTCCTAGTTATAGTCTCAGTTACAGTCTCAATTACCATCTTAGTTACAGTATCAGTCCCAGTCCCAGTCCAGTAGTCAGATTAGTAACCCAGTTTAGTTTTAGAGTTTCTTTACCATAGCGAACAATTATCAATATTTCAGCAACTCAGTTTACATACTATTTTAGAATTATGTTATACGCTTGATCTTGAATTCTCAAAAAGTATAGTTTTCACGAATTCATGCTCATTTATCTCATATTACCCACTCAGCCCTTACCTTGTATGCATGATAATCTACAATTCTAGTCCAGTTATTCAGACTAAGTACAATTCAATATTACATGATCAAGTATTAAGCTAGCATCCATTCAAATAATTAGATAAGTTAGTAAGTTTATGCACTCGTGCTCAGCACCCATGTGAATATTTTCAGTCTCAGGTGATGTGTTGTACTAAGGTGGAGAGTAGAGTTGAGAAAGTATTCAAGGGATATGTCTAAGCTTGAAAATTTATAGTTTCAGTGCATAAGTCTTAGTCACTCCATCTTTGATGATATTTCATAGACCTCGACTCATATTACAGAATTTTAGCCAGGATGTGATTTTTTTATTCAGTTGTTCTATTCAGCCCATGTCAAGATTCCATGATTTCTAAAGTCACTAGAACTCTATAGAAAGAGTGTCAAATAAATGCTCCAGTCAAGTACAAGTTTTCTACATAAGTAAATCTGTAAAGCCAACAATTCAGTTTAGCAGTCAAGAAGATAAGATCGTATGGTTTGGTTTCCCTTCTTTCCATCCAGTTGCACTATTCGAAGTCTCAGGAATGTAACTATTCCAAGATCGAGCAACCATGTGGTTTCGAGTTCATCTCAGTTCAGGTGTCAATCCTTAGGTTTAGATCACCGATATGAAGTCACGATTCAGCTCGTAGGTGCCTTGTGCATCATCTCAATTTTTCTTAGTATCTCAGCCAAGTCAACATTCTTCAGGGGACATAATGTCCCAAGGGGGATATGAGATGCACTATAATCCCCCGAGCTTTCAAGACCTAAACCTTCTATCTTTTCTTTACATAAGGAATCCAGTTTGGAGTAGTGGGTACTCATAGATGGACCCTTAAGCTCCAGTCTCAGCTGTATGCCATGTATTCAGGGGATCAGTTCCGTTCATGATATTCAGTTCTTGTATCATGTTTCAGGCTCAGTTATGTTCTCATGTTCCCATTCATGTGTATTCGGTAAATTATCTCGAGTTAGAGATTGGTGATTTTAGATTCTTAAAATTCTCTTCTGTAAAAGAAGTGAAGAGATTTGGTAAGAAGAGGAAGCTTAGTCCTCGATATGTCAGTCCATACCAAATTCTCAGTTGTTTTAAAATTAAAGCTTACGAGCTTGAGTTGCCTTCAGACTTAACTTCAGTCCACCCAGTGCTCCATCTCTCCTTGCTAAGGAAATGCATATGTGACCCAGCAGTTGTAGTCCCTGTAGGGAGTATAAACATTCAGAAGAAACTCTCTTATGAAGAGATTCCAGTTAAAATCCTTGATTATCAGATTCACAGACTGAGGAATAAAGAGGTCCCTCTAGTCAAAGTTCTTTGGTGGAATCAATCTGTTGAAAAAGCTACTTGGGAAGCAGAAGAAGATATGTGAACCAAGTATCCTCACCTCTTCTCCGCAAACTCAGACTTAGCCCAAGGTAATAGTTTTTCCTTGAACTTACTTTGTTCCATGCTCAGATTTTCCTTTATAGACTTTGTACCAGTTACCATTGAATATTCAGTTGTGACTTCATGCATCAGATATGCATGTTCAGCATGAGAAACTCAGCTTATTAGCAATCCCAGTCATGCTTTCATAAATCATGCATCAGATATGCATATTTAGTATGATATTTCAGCATATCAGTAGTGTCAGTTACGAGATCATGTTGCACTTATACATATCCATTATCTAAATTTATTCTATCAGTATTCCTAACTTAGTCAGTCTCATTCGAGGATGAATGTTCCCAAGGGAGAGATATTATAAGACCCTGCAAAATCCTAAGCTTGATTCAGTCCTGTAAAAGCTAGTAAGGGGTCCCAGACTTAGAAAAATTCAGCTAAGTGTTCATACTTAGAGTTATTTTAGCCTTCGTAAGTTGGTAATCCTTTTTCACGACCCTTATGACCTTTGAATATCGATTTTTAGGTTAATTCATGATCAGTAATGTCAGTAGGTGTTCTCGAGCAAGTTTTGGATTTTTCAGTCTTCATTTGAAACACATTTGAAAGCTCAAACCAGTGGATAGATGCGATATCTACGCACCATGTCGCCCATCATGTTGATGAGTATTTCCCCCCTGCTCCTAGTGAAAATTCCAGTGAACTGACGTGGACTCAACGCAGCGCGTTGGCTATTGCGTCGATACTAATGACTCGATGTGTTGGTGTGTGCATCGCTAAATAAGTTTTCAGTTATTAAAAACAGCATCCAGAGGGGTATTTGGGACATTTTCCCCACTTCGACCCAGCCCCTAAAACACAAAATTCAGCCCTCACAAAGCAAGTTACACTCTTTTATCTCAAATTTCTCCTAAGAACAAAACCCTAGAACATCGATTTCAAGAATCCAAGTTCCAAGGAAATCCATCAATCTTTCAGAATTCAAGCTTTAAGGTATGTGAAGTATTTATCCAAGGGTTTCCTTCCACCCTTGGAATTCAAGAAACTCTTTCTAAATACAAGTTAATTGATTTCATGTTGGATCTTGAATGTATTAATGATTACGATGTTAATGGTGATCTAATTCCATTATTTGTCTCAAGTTTCATGCAAACTAGTTTAATTATGAATTGAATTTTATGAACAACATGTCAAACTCTTTAATTACATGTTGAATGTAGAATCCATGATATTACTACATGTTTATTGATATGTGAAATACCCATGCTCCCCAAGTGTTTGTCAAAATGCTTATGTGATTAGACTATTCCAAGCATAACATGTTATTGTGTGATTTCAATCATGCACAAGCTCATGTATAACAAGTGTTTGACCAAAGATGTCAAAGTAAATGTATTATTAGCAAGCTAGTACCATTATGCTACTAAAGTCATGCAGTGATTTACTTTTCATGCTATCGAGTCCTGGGGGTATTTAATACCCGATAATTTAGCTATTTACCTAGAGCCAGTGTTAGTTACAAAATAATCTCTGTCATTTCATGATCAGTAGCACTCTCAGTTAGTTACAAAACTCAGGTAAAACTTAGTAGACTCAATATCAGTCCAGTCTAGTTTAGTATCCAGTTCAGACCTCAGTAATTTCAGCCAGTTAACATAATTTAGTAGCGTTCTGTCAGTCTACGGAACTCAGTGAACTTAGTTCAGTTCAGTCAGAGAGTATAATCAGTAATAGTTTAGTCAAGCCTAGTATGAACTTGGAATCAGTTCAGTGTCAATTCAGTTGGGAGTAGGATTCAGCACTAAGCGAACCCAGAGACGGGGGCATTTCAGTCAGCAGAGGGTTTGACCCTTAGAAGCAATCCCTATATTATAAAACTACGTAGCTAGCATAGGTCGAGATATCTTCCTGCCAAACTAGGGTTGATACATCTCATATGAGTTTTTCCTACCAGTGAGGGTTGATGAAAGAGCTTTATGTTAGAGAGGGTTAACTCACAGTTATGTTTACCCATGGCACAGTACTAACACCCTTCCAACTGGGGTTACAATTTGAACCCCAATCTATTCAGAAAGGGGTATGTCAGTTAGATTATTACCTACCATAGTTACAGTTTCAGTCTTCAGAATAGAACTCAGTTCAGTTCTACAGAAATTAGGACTGTCAGACACAGTCATTCAGTTTTGTACAAAACTCAAAATAGTTCCACAGAATCAGGGCTGTCAGATACAGTCACCCAGTTAATAGTAATACAGTATCAGTAAACTTAGATATTAGTAAATCAGTAATTCAAAACTCAGTATCCAGTATTATCAGGATCTCTATTACAGGTTACGTAGTTATGAACATACTTTTATTCAATTATACTCATGTTATTCAGTCAGTATTGTTCATGCATATGAACCCATGCATCTCATCCTACCTCACTTAGTATACCAGTACATTTAAAGTACTAATGCATACCTTTTTTTTATGCTATGATGTCTTATATCATAGGTTCAGATGTAAGATCTCCCGATCATACTTTGCAGCCCGATCCATCAGTAGTAGACTAGCGGTGAGTCCTCATAGTTCGAGGACATGATTATTACTTCAGTATCTCAGTTTATCTGCTTTCAGTAGTCGGGGTTAGTTGGGGTTTTTTCCCATCAATCCCTTATTCAGACAGTAGAGGCTTATCAGACTAGAGTATTTCAGACAGATGTATAAGTATTCAATTTTCAGTACTTAATATTTATTTATAGTTTTGAACCTTATGGCAAGTTTTCGCCTACTTTCTGCATAATACATTATTATTATTATGTTATTGCAGCAGGTACCAATCATGGATTAGCTTGTGGTCCCTCGAGATTATGAGCACCGTGTAGCATCCAGGGTACAGACTCGGGGCATTACACTACCTTTGGTAGAGTGTGCTTACAAAAATAGTGATCATTCTAGTATTAGAATGGCCCTTTTTGAGGCATTGTATGGTAGGCGGTATAGATCTCCTTTTGGTTGGTTCAAGCTTATTGAGGCAGATATGTTCGGTCCAGATTTGGTTTATCAGGCTATGGAAAAGGTGAAGGTGATTCAGGATAGGCTTAAGGCTTCCCAAAGTCACCAAAAGTCCTATGCGGATGTAAGGTGTAGAGACTTGGAGTTTGAGGTTGGGGATAAGGTGTTCCAAAAGGTATCTCCCATGAAGAGAGTAATGCAATTTGGTAAGAAGGGGAAGTTCAAACCCCGATTTGTTATTCCTTATGCGATTTTACAAATAGTTGGTAATGTCTCTTATGAATTGGAGTTTCCTTCTGGTTTGAGCTCCATTCATCCAGTATTTATGTATCTATGTTGAGGAAGTGTCTTGGTGATCCTTCTTCGGTGGTTCCTTTGGAGGGATTGGGTATCTAGAATTTTCTGTCTTATGAAGAGGTTCCGACCGAGATCTTGGATAGGCAGGTTTATCAGTTATGGAAGAAGGATGTGGCCTCAATTAAGGTTCTCTGGAGGAACCACAAGGTGGAAAAGGATACATGGGAAGTGGAGGAGGACATGAATTCCAAGTATCCGAATTTATTTTCTTCTCCTAGGATTCGTGCGGAAGGTATGTGTTCTTCATGATTTGTTTTCAAACTTTCTTAAAGGAGAGATTAATATCATTGCATCTATATTTTCTAATTCGGTTAAAGGTTGGATTGATATTTGATAATGTAAATGAATCGTTCTTGTGGTTACCTGACACGACTCGACCGGGGGCCTTGTCGTAATGGTTGTCCTAAATCCAACCAGGATTGGAGACCACCAACGTTAACCCACCCAACCGACCTACGCATATCCTAAGTCAGATAAATTCCAAACATATAACAATATAGCATTATAGCATAATCCAAGACTCTAGGATAGGTCTATATCCAAGACCACCTAAACGAGTTCAACTTTTCGATACCTAACCGATAACCAATACCAACCAATCCATAATTCATACCATAACCATATGAGTTCGATAATAATTATATAATCCAAAAATAAAATAGGATGGAACAACCAACAATATAGTCAACCAGTATCAACCCTAATACAAATGCCAATACTAAGGCTGACACCCATACCGATCCCGCCCATACCAACCCATAGTAGTTTCACAAAAGCCTCTAACAAAAAGAATACCAAAATCTAGTTGGGACATGCTCCCAACCATAGACAAAACCAATATCCATAAATAAACCAAAGTATGAAATATCATCCATGAAATGGAGAATTTCAGAAAGATGGAACCTTACCACTTCGATCAAATAGTTGATCTCAAAGTACGATCACTATGCAGGAGAAGTAGAACGACCAATTCCTGCATCGTGTACGATACAACCACCCAAAGATGGGTTAGCGGGTGAAAACTAGCATGAACTCAGGATAAGGATAAAATAATGTCATTTACCAAAACCAAGTAAACCATCTATATGCATACACACCATACATATATAAATATATAACCATGCCGAGAAAGGAAATCGGGTTTAGTATGCATTTAAAAGCATTAACCTGGTTATGTGTAGCTTAACCATCCTCAACCACCCATGGTCTATATGGGTCCAGTGTAACCCTCTGAACAGTCCCCGATGTGTGTAGTCACATAAATTGGAGATACCATTAGATGTGGATTTCCAAGTTCCCTTACCCTCCATGATACATATGTACAGTGTTCTTAGAGGATTCCCATGTACCTCATAGTATAATATAAGGTCGCCATGACCTACCCCTCATGTCGGCAAACACGAGTTTCTAGTGTTCATTTATTGAACTCCCACCTTCACGGTTAGCTATCACACCTTGCCATTATTGGCAAATTAAAACCATTTCCAACCAACCAAACCATTGTTATCAACTGAGGCTATACATAGTGGTATCATCATACCGATTATACCTTGCAAGTATTATCCTTAGCCAAACCTTTTTGAGATCAAGGGATTCCCATGTACCCATAGATCACATTATCCAATTAACTTGGGGGAGTCCCATGTACCCCAAAAGTGTTCCATTATTATGATTACTTGGAGGATTCCATTGTACCCTACAAGAATGATTGCTGAACCCAAAACCATTCTATTATGACCATTCCAAGCAATTTAACCATTTAGGGTTCCATTACCAAGTTTAAACCATGCATAAGTTCCATTAAATCCAACAATGTAGTAAAAACATTCCCATAGGCATTTTATCAAACACATTGGGGGCATAGTATTTCCAAAACTAAAGCCAATTACCAAATAACCATTCCCATGCAACCAATCATCCAAAACCCCCATTAAATTATATAGAAGCATAATTAAAACATAGGAAAACCATAACCAAGCATTTATAACCAAAACCCCCAAATTATATCTGAAAACCCAAAACCATACAATAATCAAACCATGAAAATATTGTATAAAACCATACCTTTAATTGGAACTAACAATGAGGGAAGAGAACATGCCTTAAACTATGAAGATAATGGAGAGAAACCACTAACACAAGCCCCAAATTAATCCTTAAGATGAAATCCTAGCCTTCCTTTACCCAAAAGCCTTGGAGAGAATTGTAGAGTGTTTAGGAGAAGTTTCTAAGTGTTAGTGAATAGAATAATCGGGCAAATAACCTCCCAATAGGAATATAAGTCATGGGGCCTTATTAGGTTAAGTGGGGAAATTTCTAGATTGCCCTAACTTAAATGCCAAAAAATCCCGCTAGGTGGGTATGACTATCCATACCAATCGTACACTCCAATACGAGTGGTACCCACCACTCGTACCCAAGGCCATCTCTCTTAGATCCAACACTGTCCAAGGTATGACTCACCCCAAACCATGTCGTATCAAAGTATACGACTAGTACCCTAGACCCGTACCCCTGGCAGAATAGAATCCCAAAAGGATTGAACTCTATCCACTATATGAGTACATGGTACGACTCGTACCCTAGCTCACAGCTCATGATAAGCCACTCGTACTCAGGTCTAAGTTAGTCTACTAAGTATAAGATTAAGTAAAGTAAGCAAACAACCCATATCCACTGATAGGACTCATACCACCCAAGTGGTATCCATTCCAGAAACCAAATCCAATCCAACAACTAACACTGGTACGCATACGACTAACCCATACCACTCGTATCCCAGAGTACGAGTCGTTTCCCTTGGTTGTATCCTATCCAAAGACCAGAAATCTAGGAAATTTTCCAAGTGGTAGAAACCCGGGGTATTTCAGTCTCACCCACTAGAAACATTCTTCCCCGAATGACGAATATGGTTGGGTAACCACAAGCACAATTCATTTTCATTATCAAATATCAATCCAACCTTTAACCAAATTAGAAAAACACGGATGCAAAATATTAACCTTTTCTTTAACAAAGTTTGAAAATAAAATTAGGCTGAAGAACACATACCTTTCGCACGAATCCCAAGAGAAGAAAACAAATGTGGATACTTAGACTTGATGTCCTCCTCCGCTTTCCATGTACCCTCCTCCACCTTGTGGTTCCACCATAGAACCTTAATCGAGGCCACATTCTTGGTCCATAACCGACAAACCTGCCTATCCAAGATCTCAACTGGTATCTCTTTATAAGATAGAGAATTCAAGATACCCAATCCCTCCAAAGAAACCACTGAAGAAGGATCACCATGACACTTCATCAACATAGATACATAAAATAACGAATGAATGGAGCTCAAACCAAAAGACAACTCCACTTCATAAGACACATAACCAACCCCCTACAAAATCTCATAAGGACCAATAAATTGAGCACTAAGCTTTCCCTTCTTAACAAAATGAATTACTCCTATCATGGGAGATACCTTATCCCCAACCTCAAACTCCAAGTCTTTACGCCTTCCATCCATAAAGGACTTTTGGCAACTTTGGGCAGCCTTAAGTCTATCCCTAATCACCTTCACCTTTTCCATTGCCTGATGAACCAAATTCTAACCAAACATATCTGCCTCACCAAGATCAAACCAACCAATAGGAGATTTATACCTCCTACCATACAATTCCTCAAAAGGGACCATCCCAATACTAGAATGATAACTATAGTTGTAAGCTGATAAAGCTCAATCTACAGCTCTCGTTAGAGTGTAAAGCGGTCGTTAGCAAATATAGAACCCAACCTGTGTTGGGTGTCGATCCCACAGGGAATAGCTTGGCCAACAAGTATGAAAAATTACTAAACTTTTGGTGCAAGTCTCGTAAGAAGGGGGGATTCTTACGAGTTAAATGTTAGACTGGCGTATTCTTGCGTTTGCAACCGCAAAGAATTTAGATTAAGATGAAGAGAATAATGATATAAGCAATATACGTGCCTCGAACTCACAAACTCATAGCAATAGATAGTAACTCATTCGGCTTCCATAACCCCAACAGAGAAGTTTAGTTACCCATGAATGCGAAGGAAATCACGATTGACATTGTTATTATATCACGATATTGAGTAATGGCGTGTAGATCAAGTGATAGGCGTGAGGCGTGATTCCTTAGCAAGTAACGATTCTCTTGTTGTGGAGTTTAAGAATAGAAGAGTAGACTAGAAGTGTTTGTAGTGGAAGATAAGAGGGATGGAAGAAAATTAATTGTTGAATGATGAATGTCAGATTTATAAATCTCTAGCATGATAGGGTATTTATAATACCCATATCCTACTCCTACTAAGCTAATGAAATAAATAACCAAATCCTACTAGACTAATGAAATCCTTAACCCAAATGTACTAGGTTAAGGTAACATTATCATAATCCACATAAAATAATGAAATACATAACCTAATTGCACTAGGTTAATGTATCATTGTCAAAATCCAGCTTTGTGTCTGTAAGTCCCCAAAGTCTTCAGAATTGTTGTTTTAGCCCGGGACAGATTTTCCATGCAGCAGTTTTGGTCCTTTAGGCGTCCCACTTCCTTCTCCTTCGTTCGTGAGCTTTCTTTTGCGTCAAGTTAGCCATAAAATGCTGTATTTTGCATCATTTATACCTGAAACTTTCCTAGTCATGTTCGTTAGCTCATTTACGGGAAAAAGGACTAAAAGTGCATGAAATATATAATTTGTTCTCAAAACTAGGCTAAAATATGGGCAAAATATATTGATATAGGCGTGTAAATCCGCCTATCATCAACACCCCACACTTAGAGCTTTGTTCGTCCTCGAACAACATATCATGTCCTTCTAAGCATCAACTTAAGGTTTTTACAGCAACAGCACAAAACATTTATTAAGACAAGCACAACGATTATCAACCAAGAGTAGCTTTCCGATTATAAGTAGAAACAATTTAACCTCAAGTATAGACTCGTGATGGTGATCAACTCGCATGCAAACGTTAAAGTGAATAGAATCATATACAACTATCCAAAACTCATCAACCATGTGTGTCTCACCATATAGTACCCATAATCACTCACAAATATAGCATATTTTTCAAACATGGGTATCAAAATGTCCTTGCTCTCACTCTCACAAAGAATTCATATGTAGCGACTGATGACCATAGGCTTTCCCTTAATGTAATACTCTACTAAATGTTGGAATGTTAAGATTAGGATCAAGTAGGTCTTTTGATGGTTGTAATGTAGGCTAAGGGACGGGTAGGACTATTTTGGCCAGGAATAGTGATTAAGTTCCTAAGCGCTTTAATACATCACTTTGTATCATTGACACTTTTTTCTTTCAACCTTTCTTCTTTCTTTTGTTATACCACCCTTGTTCTCCTCTTTTGTTTTTCAATTTTAAGCACAACTCGCTTTTCAGCTTTCTTTTCCTTTTTCTTTTCACAACATACCTCTTATGATAGCACTTTGTTTTTCATAACACATTCAAGCACCATTACAATTTATAGCATCATACTCACCCAATTTCCTCTTGTGTTGTCACATGACTTTTTCACTTTAAAGCACTTAGGAGTTTGGATCAAATTACGGTCTTGAAAGAAATGGATTAGGCTTACATACAAGGTTGTCAAAGAAATAGTCTAAAGGCTCAAAAGGGTTTAACTAGGATGATGTCCATGGGTAGGTAAAACTGAAGGTAAACAAATATGGGTTTCCAAAGAAATGCCTAAATCATATCCTAAACTTACACTCCTTATTTTCGCTTTGCATACATACCAGGCAAGTTCTAGCATCAGCCACACACATAGATTATACGATTATCTCACACACACAAGGAACATGGTCGACTTGATTGGGAGTAGTATAGACTCTCGATCCAACAAGTGAAGGAATTGAATCACAATATCACATAATGAGTCACAACTAGAGCCTAAACGTCTCAATAGTCACAATTGTAGCACATCCTCTTGTTATAATCTCATGCTGCCTATCAAAATAGTTTCATGCGAAGATAGAAAAAATAACAAAAACAAAAAAACTAAAACACGAAAAAAACAACAAAAAAAACAAACATAGATGCGATAGAGAAATATAGCATACGATACCGCCACCCCACACTTAAACGGGACACTTCCCTCAGTGGAAAATAAATACGAGAAACCTGGTTAGTCGGACTCTTCCTCAATATCGGGGGTCATACCCCCTTCTTCGGAATCATCATAAGAGTCGTCGTCAGAGTTCTCCTCCTCGTTAGAGTCTGGCAAGCGTCGATCGTCATCAGTCGGCACATCATCATCTAGAGGTTCCTCAAAGTATGTACCTACTCCACACATCTCCCGTGCATGAATATTCATTGGATAGTCATGGTCCAGCTGTTGGAGCTCTGCAGCAGTGGGAACACGACCTCCGCTCATCATTGTAAACCTCATCATGCCGTACATATGGCGGGAGAAACTCTCATCCCGAGCATTTCTCTCTGCCGTAGTAAGGTTGATGCCATGTGTTGATTCAGCATCTTTGACCTTTGTGAGGTCAACCTTCTTCGGATTGTGTGGGAGTTTATGATCAGCTGGTTCCTCTTCGATATCCTCCTTCCGCAAGATTGCTGTCAACAAATTGCCAAATGTGAAATGGGACCTTTTGTGGAGTCTGGCCTTCCTCATGGTAGATCGAATGATTTCCCCAAAGTTGATAGGGACATTCGTCATCAAAGCATAGACCAAACACACTCTATCTCTCGATATCTTGGTGTATTGAGTCCCAGGAATAAGACATGAGTTGACAATGCGCATCCAGATTCTTGCTTCCCTATTTAGTGGAGCATAGGGGAAGGTGTTGTGTCGGCCGGTTTCTTTATGTCTGCCCCACCTTGCCATCGATCTGCTTCCACAAAGCGTGTGTCGTATTGCTCTATAAGGAGGCCTGCTGTACCATGCTTTGGCTTCTTCCTAAAGAACCCATTTTATTCCGAACATTCTGCGTGGTAGTTGTGCTGAGGATGATTCTCCTTGGTCTTTTCGACTTCTCTTCTTGCCCTTTTGGGAAGTGGTCGCCTTCTCCTTGCCTTGCCTCGCTTTAGGTGCCATTGTACCTGAGACTAGAAATAGTGTTAGTTGCAGAACAGTCTCACTTGATACAATCTATAAGCAAGCATTAGGGGTACCACCCCACACTTAGTTTTGTTAACACAAATCAGTGAGGTGAAAGTAGTCGATTTACTCATATTTCATCGAGATACGTTTTAGGATTGTATTTCGACAAGAAAATCAGCAATGCATCACTTACTTGCAGCCATTGGACTACTTTCATGGTAGATATAGCAACACTACTACATAGGGGTTACCACATTGAATCGTTATTCTTACAACAATCACAACCTCCTAAGTCGGTAGGCACTATAAGTCTTATCCCGATGGCCGGGATAGTCTAACATGTAAGTATCCAAACAACAATCTTAAGCAATATTCATAGCCATAGCAATTCCGCAAATATCATAACAATGCTATTGAAACCAAATTCAAGTCGGAAACAAGTCAAGATTTTCCTACGTATATGTTCACTCACATGATTTTTCAACAACAATCCAAACACATGAACATCACCAACAATATTATATAATTTAGCAATTCATAATAGCCATAGCAACGTAGTACTTACGAGAAATAAATGAAGAATAAGAGAGTACTTACTTGCTTGAAACTTGTGGAGATGGTTTTGTGATTTGGAAGAGCAAAAGAAGAAAATTTTGAGAAGATATGGAAGAGTATGCGGTGCCTTTAGGGTATTTTCTATTGTGGTTGTGTTATGAAACTAAGTCCCCTTTATATAGTAAGAGTATGGGTCAGGTTATGACCCATTTACAATCGGTTTTGGAGACAAAAATCCTACATATGCGGCGCATAATACTCGGCATATCAATGACATATACGGCGCATTATCTATGGCATAATGGGACATATGCGCCGTATAGTCTATGGCATTTGTAGACATATGCGCCGCATAGTCTATGGCATATGAGATACTGAGACCAAATGCCATAGCATAGGCGGCGCATAGTCAAAAGCATACCTAGGAATAGGCAGCGCATAGTGTATAGCACACTAGATTCCGAGACCTTAGGCTATAGGATAGGTTGTGCATCGTTCGTGGCCTAGTTTTACCAAGGCCTAGCCTTCCTCGAAGACTATTTTGGCGTGAGAAAGGCTCAATCCATAGCCTTATGCATCACCATTCCTAACTTACCAACTTTACCATACAATGCGTCCAAATCGTCAATTGAAATCAATCTCCTCGTTGACTACTTCTTGCACCTATATTCGCTCAAACAAATGAAAACGATTAGTACGATGGGTTGCCTCCCACCAAGCTCCTTAGTTTTGGTCGTGGCACGACTCTTATTTTTGGATTTTCATTAATTAAAAACAAATCAAGTACTAGAATGAAATAAAACGATAAACGATAAATAAAAAACGATAAACGATGGGTTGCCTCCCATCTAGCGCCTTATTTATTGTCGTGTCACGACATGGTTACCTCGAGTACTCAGACTTCGTCGAGGTAAATGGTGGATCGTTTTCTAAAAGGATTTAGACGACAATGAGGCTTACCTGTGGGCATGCGATCTTCTTCGAGATGGCTCATACATTTCCCCGGAGAGTCACCAATTATATCATCAATAGTCTAACCCATAGCTCTCTTGTATCTCTTCAGAGCAGAGATGAGAGCTTCTACGTGATGTTCACTTAAATCATTTGCACTCTCCGGAAGTATATTTCTACTTTCCAAGAACACATACCTTAGATAATCGGGGAGCTCTTTCGATTCTAGCATTGGTGGCTCTTCAAGGAAAGTCTTCGCTGTTGGTGACGGTTGATTCTTAAGATCACGGTCCGGTTGCTTAGGAGTTTGGGAATAGGACTCTATTTCTGTTAGAGCACCCATAAGTTCTTCATAATTTTCAGCGTCCTCATGCTCAACATTCAGTGGCGCAGCAAACAATGGATCAACAGTAAGTTGTTTCTCTACAGATAATGCTTTCTTATCTTCATAATGAACATCAGCTACAGAGAACACATCCATATCTCTTGGCTGCTTCATCGCTTTGCACAAATCAAAATGAATCACTTCGTAATTTATTCGAAATAAAAGCTCATTATCTCTCATGTCAATAAGCACACTTTCTGTTGCAAGGAAAGGACGTCCCAAGATTATGGGAACTTCAGAATCCGCCTCGCAATCCAAAATCACAAAGTCTGCGGGAAAAATAAAGGAAGAAAACTTCACCAACACATCATTCAAGATACCCACAGGTCGTTTTACCGACCTATCAGCCATCACGAGCCTCATATTGGTTGGTGTCAGATCGCCTAACCCCAACTTCTTGTAGACGGATAGTGGCATCAAATTGATGCTAGCACCCAGATCGCACAATGCCTTAGCAAAATTCATAGATCCAACCGTGCAAGGAATAGTGAAAGAACCAGGGTCTGCCTTCTTCTGTACTAAGGACCTTGTGGAAATTGCACTGCAATGATGAATATTATCTGCCGGCTCATAGCTTACTGCCCGCTTCTTTGTCAACAGGTCCTTCATGAATTTAGCGTACCCAGGCATCTTTTCTAGCGCCTCTACCAACAGAACATTAATGGTCAGCTGCTTCAACATGGTCATGAATTTGCTGAACTTTGTATCATCCGCCACCTTCTTCAATCTTTGAGGAAAAGGTGGTGGTGGGTATGGAATTGTTCTCTCCACGACTTTCTTCTCCTCTTGCTTCCGTTTTTCAGCTTTTTCAGGCTGCACGTCACTGGGCGTGACATCCTTGACGTCAAGACTGGTTGTTGCGGCATCTTCTCCTTTTGCGTTATCATCCATGTCCGCTACTTCATCAACCACTTGCTTGCCTTTTGCTGAAGGTTCCAGAACCTTACCGCTTCTGGTAGTGATGGCCATGCATGACCCATCATTCCTTGGGTTTTGCACAGTATCGCTAGGTAGAGTGCCAGCCTTTCTTTGATTGAGTGCTGCTGACAGTTGGCTCAATTCCTGCTCTATTTACTTGATTGAAGTGGAATGAGAATCAACTAGTTGTTTCATGGAAGACAAATCATTAATTACCTCAGTAACTCCCGCGCTTGTTGCTTCCACTCCTTTCAATAATTTAGCCATCATGTCTTCCATACTTCCAGAATTAGATGTGGTGGTATCACGTCTACCAGGGGGAACGTACAAACCACTCTTTTTATTCTTGTTCTTCCAACTACCTTGGTCCATGTTTCCAGATTTACCATAATAGTTCCGACCTTGGTTTCCTTGGGTATTCCCTCGGAAACCCCCCTGATTGTTCAAGTAGTTGGCCTCTTCTTCCGAATCAGATTCGTCTCTTCCTTTTAGCGCCACAGCTTTCACTTTTTCAGTCTTCCCTGATAATAAATGCTTTGTAAGAAGATCCATCTGTGTTTTCATGTGCGCCATATCTTGATCACATTCTTCTTGTCTTCTTCTTTGGTCTGCAGTCATGCCTATAGATAACGTGGGGCTTGCTACCTCGAAATCCCTGGTATGCCAAGCTCTACTTTGTTTCATCATGCGATCTAGCATATTGCTTGCTTGACCAAAGGTGAGGTCCATAAATGATCTTCCAGCCGCATTATCCACCACTGGTTTAGTTATTAAATTCAAGGCTCTGTATAGTATCTCCATTAGGTGAACATTAGTCATATGATGGTTTGGACACCTCGGTAGCTTTGTCTTGAACCTTTCCCATGTTTCATGAAGAGCTTCAGTGGGAAGCTGACGAAAGTTGCTGATTTCATCTCTCAATTGTGCTCTTTTGGATGGCGGAAAGAATCTTTCTAGGAAAGCGTCTCTCAATTGCCTCCAATTTGTAATAGAATCAGGAGTCAGCCCATTCAACCATAGTGTTGCCTCCCCAGACAGAGACAATGGAAATAGACGTAATCGAATTGCATTCTGACCAACACCAGGATTGTCAAAAGACTTGCATGTAGAAATAAAGTTGATGAGATGCATAATCGGATCATCGCCTGCTAGTCCACCAAATAATCCCTTGAGTTGCAATAACTGAATCATGGTGCTTGTGATGTTGAACTTGGCTCCGGGCGCTAATGGTGGTGGAATTATAGCTCCAGTGGCTCCGGCACCATCAAGATCATCATCATCATCGTCGAAAGATGGCTGCATAGCTTGGCGTTCAGGCCTAAACCTAGCTTGACGATCTCTTCTGTTGGCAGGTGTTGCGATCTCAGTGGCATGCCTAGGGTTTAGTAGCTCGTCATCACCTAGATCCTCATCGTCAGTATTTGGTGCTCGTGCAGGGTTATCAATGTTCTGCTGTTGAACCTGGGCTGCAGGAAGGGCAGCCAATCTTGCTTGTTCCTGTTGAGCAGCCATCCTTGCGATTTCAGCTTGTGCTTCCATTCTACCAATGCGTTGTGGTTGAGGATTGATTGGTAATAACGGTTGACCAGAACTTCGAGTATGGGGCATGCACTAAAATAAAAACCTGCAGTAGACAAAAACAAAAACAAAAAGTAAAAGTATGAGAATCTTTGACCAAAGGGTCTAGTAATTATTACGAACTTAATTGACACTTGTATTCCCCGGCAGCGACGCCAATTTTTGATAACGCTCAATCTACAGCTCTCGTTTGAGTGTAAAGCGGTCGTTAGCAAATATAGAACCCAACCTGGGTTGGGTGTCGATCCCATAGGGAATAGCTTGGCCAACAAGTAAGTAAAATTACTAAACTTTTGGTGCAAGTCTCGTAAGAAGGGGGGATTCTTGTTTTGCAAGTAATGTAAACAAAAGCTGAAAATAATGAAGTAAAAAGAGAGAGATTGTTACGTTGGTTGTAAACAATGAGAATTGAAGCGTTGGGGTTATGTCCACCTTCTGAGGTATACGTCTCTATTGGCTATGAGTGTGTAGAATTCTGACATGTAATTGCTTATAGAGGATTGTAGTCGATGGTAAATCCAAGCGTCTCTCGACCTAAACAAGGACTATTTCACTTTAACTCTCTCGAGCTTAAAGTGTGTCTAACGGTACGAATTCTCCAAGAGGTTAGTCCAGTTACGGCACTAGCTTTTTAGTAGGAAAGGGTGTCCTACTACCTTGACATTATCTCTTTTCCAGACCAATAACTTTTCTCTCGAACAAGTTAAATGTTAGACTGGCGTATTCTTGCGTTTGCAACCGCAAAGAATTTAGATTAAGATGAAGAGAATAATGATATAAGCAATATACGTGCCTCGAACTCACAAACTCATAGCAATAGATAGTAACTCATTCGGCTTCCATAACCCCAACAGAGAAGTTTAGTTACCCATGAATGCGAAGGAAATCACGATTGACATTGTTATTATATCACGATATTGAGTAATGGCGTGTAGATCAAGTGATAGGCGTGAGGCGTGATTCCTTAGCAAGTAACAATTCTCTTGTTGTGGAGTTTAAGAATAGAAGAGTAGACTAGAAGTGTTTGTAGTGGAAGATGAGAGGGATGGAAGAAAATTAATTGTTGAATGATGAATGTCAGATTTATAAATCTCTAGCATGATAGGATATTTATAATACCCATATCCTACTCCTACTAAGCTAATGAAATAAATAACCAAATCCTACTAGACTAATGAAATCCTTAACCCAAATGTACTAGGTTAAGGTAACATTATCATAATCCACATAAAATAATGAAATACATAACCTAATTGCACTAGGTTAATGTATCATTGTCAAAATCCAGCTTTGTGTCTGTAAGTCCCCAAAGTCTTCAGAATTGTTGTTTTAGCCCGGGACAGATTTTCCATGCAGCAGTTTTGGTCCTTTAGGCGTCCCACTTCCTTCTCCTTCGTTCGTGAGCTTTCTTTTGCGTCAAGTTAGCCATTAAATTCTGTATTTTGCATCATTTATACCTGAAACTTTCCTAGTCATGTTCGTTAGCTCATTTACGGGAAAAAGGACTAAAAGTGCATGAAATATATAATTTGTTCTCAAAACTAGGCTAAAATATGGGCAAAATATATTGATATAGGCATGTAAATCCACCTATCATCATAAGAAAACTCTACCAAAGGTAGATTCTCAACCCAATTGCCACCATAGTCAATCATACACTCTCAAAGAATATTCTCTAATGTCTAAATAGTTCTCTCCGCTTGCCCATTCATCTGAGAATGAAAAGCAGTACTCGGAGTCACCTTAGTACCCAATCCCTTCTCAAAAGATGGCCAGAAATGAGAAGAAAACTGCATACCATGATCATAGATAGTCAAAATAGGTACCCCATGCAGCTTTACTATCTCATGAAGATACAACCTCGCATAGTCCTCTACCAAAAATTAGTCCGCACTGGCAAAAAGTGATCAAACTTTGTCATTCTATCTACGATGACCCAAATCGAGTCACATTGATTCCTAGACTAAGAAATATTGATAACCAAATCCATGTTGATCACCTCCCATTTTTATTTGGGAAAATCAATTTCTTGATACAACCCACCTGGCCTCATATGCTTAACTTTGACTTGTTGGCACGCCATGCACTTGGATACAAAATTAGCCGCATCTCTTTTCATACCATTCTACTAATAAACCTCTTTGAGATCATGATACATCTTAGTTGAATCAGGATGAATAACATAGCGCGATTCATGTGCCTCAGCCAAAACCCTTTTCCGCAAGTCGTGGACATCAGGAGCACACAACCATCCTTGGTACTGTAAAGTACCATCACTACTGATCTCGAATACCATCACCTTTTTCCCACCTACATCACTCTTGATTTTTATCAAGATAGGATCTAGCATTTTCTTCTCCTTAATTTCCACACTAAGAGAAGATTGAAATACTTCCTGAACCATCACACCACCATCCCCGGAGTCTAGAAAATGGAATCCAAGATTAACCAAGCAGTGAGTGTCTTTCACCAATTCCCTCTTTCTTTTCTCTACATGAGCCAAACTTCCCATGGATAACCTGCTAAGAGCATCAACAACCACATTAGCTTTACCTGGGTGGTAGTGAAGACTCATATCATAATCCTTGAGAAGCTTCAACTATCTCCTTTGCCTGAGATTTAGCTCCTTTTGAGTGAACACATACTGTAATCTCTTATGATCAGAAAAGATGTCCACGTGCACTCCATACAAATAATGCTGTCAGATTTTCAAAGCAAAAACCACTACCAACAGCTCTAAATCATGAGTAGGATAATTCCTCTCATGGACCTTTAACTACCTGGAAGGATAGGCAATCACCTTTCCATGCTGCATCAAAACGCAACCAAGTCCTACCCTAGATGAATCACAATAAACCACAAACTCCTTATTACATTCAGGCAATGTCAAAACCAGAGCCGAAGTAACCTTATCCTTAAGATTCTCGAAACTCCCTTCACACGCTTCTGACCATGAAAACTTTACCTTCTTATGAGTTAACATAGTCAAAGGAGCAACTATCGTAGAAAATCCTTCCATAAACCTTCTATTATAACTGGACAAACCCAAGAAGCTCCAAATATCGGTTGGAGTCATGGGTCTAGGCCACCTTTTAGCTACAACCACCTTTTAAGGATTCACCATGATCCCCTCACTAGAGATAATATGACCAAGTAATATTACAACGTTCAACTAAAACTCACACTTGGAGAACTTGGCATACAACGATGTTCCTTCAAGGTCTGCAACACCACATGGAGGTTATTGGCATGATCCACTTCACTTTTAGAATACACCAAGAGTTCATCAATGACAATGACAAAAAGATCCAAGAACTGTATGAAAATCCTGTTCATCAAATCTATAAATACAGTTGGGGCATTCATCAAGACAAATGACATAACTAAGAACTCAAAGTGCCTATATCGAGTATTAAAAGTCATCTTAGGGATATCCTCCTCCTTAATCTTAAACTGATGATACCAAAACCAAAGATCTATCTTAGAAAAGAACTTAGCACCTTGCAACTAATCCAAAAAATCATCTATCCTTGGAAGAAGATACATGTTTTTGATCGTTACCTTATTCAACTATCAATAATCAATGCTCATCCGAAGGGAACCATCCTTCTTGCGCACAAACAACACCGGTGTACCTCAGGGGATACACTAGGATGAATAAACCCCTTATCCAGAAGATCCTTAAGTTTCTCTTTGAGTTCCCTCAACTCAGCCAAAGTCATTCTATAAGGAGGAATAATTATTGGATGAGTGTTCGAAATCAAATCAATACCAAACTCATCTGGAGAAACACTAGGAAGATCATCAGGAAAGACCTCAAGAAACTCACTTAACACCAAAACCAAATAAAAAAAGGACCTTCCGAGTTAGAATTCTTAACCCAGACCAAGTGATAAAAACACACTTTAGAGATCAATCTTCGAGCTCTAAGATAAGAAATGAACCTCCCCTTAGGAGCTAGGGAACCACCCTCCTACTCTATAACTGGTTCACCAGGGAACCTTAAGACAACCTTACGGATCCAATAATCTAAGGACGCGTAACAAGAGCATAACCAATCTATCCCTATATTAATATCAAAATCCATCATATCTAACTCAAATAGCTTTACCAAGGTCTGATTGCTACCAAAAGATACCACACACCCTCTATAGACTTTTTTAGTAATAACTGAGTCACCTAATGGGTAGAAACAGAAAAAGGATCTGAAATAACCTTATGATCAAAACCAAAACATACAACCACATATGGGTTCACATAGGAAAGAGTGGACCCCGGATCAAGAAGATAATATACGTCATGAGAAAAGAGTTGTAACATACCAGTAATGACATTAGGTGATGCCTCAGATTCCTGCTGAGATACAAGAGCATACAACCTATTCTGACCAGTGCCGATACTAGAAATAGAAGCAAATGCAGAAGTCACACCACTAGGTGCAAGAGCAGAAGATGAATCAACCGGAGCTTTGACTGCTCCCGAAACACCCTTACCAACCAAATAGTTTCTGAGTATATGGCCTGGCTGACCATATTTAAAATATCTATCCCTCCCTTCGTCACAAAGCCTCGATAAAGACGACCACAAAACTGGCATAGAGGACATGAAAAATCCAATTGTGTCTTACTCACATGTAATTTGGAACCCTTCTCCTTGAAATTATCACCAGCTTATTGATGCCTATCACCCGACTGCTTCGAGTATGGATCGCTAGCAGTAGAGAAGGAACTAGAACTTTCCTACTTCTTCTTCGGCCACTTACCGCCATCCCAACCACCTTGCTCAAAGAACCTACTCCTCTTACCATGCCTTTCCCCAAACTTTGACTATTTCATTTTTTTATCCTCCACCTGCTACATTAAATAACTAATACCAAAATATCCATATCCTTTATCAGCAAAGCAATCTTGCTTTCAAGGATCAAATCCTGAGATAGCCCAAAAGTGAACTTTCTCATCCTCGCTCTCATATCAGATACCAAGTCTGGAGCATACCTTGACAGCTGATGGAACATTATGGTATGTTCCTCGATAGACATTTTTCCCTGTTTAAGATTCACAGATTCTTCCATTTTTGTTTCCTTATCTCCTGAGCAAAGAAGCGATCCAAAAAAGCATTAGAAAAGGCCCCCCATAAGGACAACTTCTCAACATCACCTCTATCCCTATCCCATTCCTCGTACCATTGGTACACAATATATTTGAGTTGATAAGCTGAAAAGTTTACCCTTTCCACATTCATGGCCTATATCACCCTGAAGAGTTTCTCTATTTCATCCAAAAACAACTGAGAATCCTCCTTCACCTTTACTCTAGTAAAAGTAGAAGAATTCATCTTCATAAATTGGCCAACCCTTGTTTCCTTAGAAGATAAAGCACCAAATGTATCCCGATCAGCCTGAGCAGCAACCAACTAAGTAATAATATGAATTGATTGAAAAAATTACGTATTAGTCATCTAACCTTGAGGAGGACTAGTAGCAGTAAAAAAAACCCTAGAACAATCAAGGATAAGACCTTGAGATCAAGTGTGACTCTAGGTGTAAAGCGTACCCCATCAACATAATCCCCAGATGGGACAGAAGAATTTTCTTGTGTTCCAGATCATTGAGGCATGATCTGAAAAGCAAACAAACTAGGATTAGAGAAAATTTCAGGACTTAGACTCCAACTTGAAAATAGAATACCAAGAAAGTGATACATTCCTAAATGCCTTGTAGCCTCTCTCTTATGAGTGTGACATACTACACATCTCTAAAATAAACTCTACTAGACACGGCTTTGTGCACTCCAAATTGACTATGAACGTAAAACTTTGATACCAACTTGACACGACCTGACAAGGGGCCTTGTCATAATGGGCGTCCCAAGTCCAACTAGGACTGGAGACCACCTGCGTTACCCCACCCAATCGACCTATGCATATCCTGAGTTGGCTAAATTCCAAACATATAACAAGATAGCGTTATTACATAATCCAAAACTCTCGGATAGGTCTATATCCATGACCACCCAAATGAGTCCAACCGTTTGATACCTAATTGATAACCAATATCAACCAATCCACAATCCAAACCATACCAATATGAGTTCCATAATAATAATATAATCCTAAAATAAAAAAGGATGGAACAACCAACAATATAGTCAATCGATATCAACCCCAATACCAATGTCAATACTAAGGCTGACACCCATACCGATTCCGTCCATACCAACCCATTATAGTTCCATAAAAGCGTCCAACCAAAAGAATACCAAAATTTAGTTGGAACATACCCCCAACCATAACCAAAACTAATATCCATAAATAAACCAAAGTATGAAATATCATTCATAAAATAGATCCTTTTGAAAAGATAGAAGCTAACCACTTCAATCCAATAGCTACTCCTGAAGTATGATCACTATGCAAGAAGATTAGAACAGGTGGTTCCTGCATGGCATGGGGAAACAGCCGCCCAAAGTTGGGTTAGCGAGTAAACTCTAGCATGAACTCATGATAAGGTTAAAATAATTCCACTTAACAAAACCAAGTAATCCATCTATATGCATAAAAACCATACATTTATAAATATATAACAATGCTGAGAAAAGGAACCGAGTTTAGCATTCATGTTAAACCATTAACCTGGGTATATGTATCTTAATCATCCTTAACCACCCACGAGCTATATGGGTTCAGTGTAACCCTCTGACCAGGCCACAATGCGTGTAGCTGCATAAATCAGAGATACCATTATAGTAGGGGATTCCCAAGTACCCTTACCCTCCATGATACATATGTATAGTGTACATAGAGTATTTTAATGTACCTCATAGTATAATATAAGGTCTCCATGACCTACCCCTCATGTCAAAAAACACGAGTTTCCAGTGTTCGTTCATTGAACTCCCACCTTCATGATTAACTATCACACCCCGCCATTATTGCCCAATTAAAACTATTTCCAACCAACCAAACCATTGTTATTAACCGAGGCTATACATAGTGGTATCATCATACAAACTATTACTTGAAAGTATTATCCTTATCCAAACCTTTTTTAGATCAAGGGATTCCCATATACCCATAGATCACATTATCTAATTAACTTGGGGGAGTACCACATACCTCACAAGTGTTCCATTATTAAAATTACTTGGGGATTTCATTTACCCCGCAAGAATGATTACTAAACCCAAAACCATTCCATTTTGACCATTCTAAACCATTTAACCATTTAGGGTTCCATTACCAAGTTTAAACCATGCATAAGTTCCATTAAATACAAAAATGTAGTGAAAACATTCCCATAGGAATTTTATCAAACACATTGGGGGCATAGTATTTCCAAAACTAAATCCAATTACCAAAAAACTATTCCCATCAACCAATCATCTAAAACCTCTATTAAATCATATAGAAGCATAATTTGAACATGGAAAAACCATAACCAATCATTTATAACCAAAACCCACATATTATATTTGAAAATCCAAAACCATACAATTATCAAACCATGAAAATATTGTAAAAAACCATGCCTTTAGTTATAAATAACAATGAGGGAAGAGAACATGCTTTAAACCAAGAATATAATGGAGAGAAACCACCAACACAAACCCCAAATTAATTCTTAAGATGAAACTCTAGGCTTTCTTTACCCAAAAGCCTTAGAGAGAATTGTAGAGTTCTTAAGAGAATTTTTTAAGTGTTAATGAATAGAATAATAGGGAAAATAACCTCCCAATATAAATATAAGTTATGGGTCCTTATTAGGTTAAGTGGGGAATATCCAGATTGCCCTCTCTTAAACTCCCAGATATCCCGTCATGTGGGTACGGGTATCCATACTAGTCGTACCCACCACTCGTGCCCAAGGACATCTCTCTTTGATCCATCACTATCCAAGGTATGACGTACCCCAAACCATGTCTTATATAAGTATACGACTAGTACCTCGGCCTGTACCCCTGGCAGAATAGAATCCCAAGGATTGAACACTGTCCATCATATGAGTCTATGGTACGAATCATACCATGGATTACGGCTCATGGTGAGCCACTCGTACTTAGATCCAAGTTAGTTTACCAAGTCTAAGATTTAGTAAAGTAACCGGACAACCCATATCCATTGATATTACTCATACCACACAAGTCGTATCTATTCCAAAAACCAAATCCAACCCATCAACCAACACTATTCCACATAAGACTAATCCTTACCACTCATATCCCAGTGTAAGAGTAGTTTCCCCTAGTCGTATCATGTCCAGAGACCAGAAATCTAGGAAATTTTCCATAGACCATAAACTTAAGGCATTTTATTACCCTACCTTATCCATTATTCAGGGATGAATATCCTAGTGGGGGATACTAAAACACCTTAGGTTTCTGACCCTTAGAATATTTTCTGGATTTTTGGTCTCTAGACAGAATATGACTAGGGGAAATAACTCATAGTACGAGTGGTATGGGTTAGTCATATGCTGCCCATTGTTGGTTGGTGGGTTGGATTTGGTTTCAGGAAAGGATAAGACTCGGGTGGTATGAGTCATATTGGTGGAAATAGGTTGTTTGGTTTGGGTTTTTCCTTTACTTAATCTTAGATTTAGTAGACTAAGTTGGATCTGAGTAGGAGTGTCTCACCATGAGCCATAATTCAGGGTACGATTCGTACCATGGACTCGTATGGTGGGAAGTGTTCAATCCTTTTTAGATTCTATTCTGTCAGGGGTATGGATCATGGGTACCAGTTGTATGCTTGGATTCAACATGTTTTAGGGTGATTCATACCTTGGGCAGTATTGGTTTCAAGGGATATGGCCTTGAGTACGAGTGCTACCCACCACTCGTATTGGAGGGTATGACTGGTATGGATAGTCGTATCCCTCTAACTGGATTTTGGTGCAGTTTAAGTGAGGACAATATGGATATTTCCCCACTTAACCTAATAAGTCCCCATGAATTCTAACTCTCTTGGTAGGTTAATTTCCCTGTTATTCTATTTTTTAACACTTAGAGAAACACTCTCTAATCCTCTCCAAAGTTCTTGGGCAAAGAAAGCTAGGGTTTTATCTTAAGGATTAATTCGGGGCTTTTGTTGGTCATTTCTTTCTATTATATTCTTGGTTTAAGGCATGTTATCTTCCCTCATTGTCATTTCCTACTTAAGGCATGGTTTTATACAATGTTTTCATGGTTTGATTATTGTATAGTTTTGGGTTTTCAAATATAATATGGGGGTTTTGGTTATAAATGCTTGGTTTTGGTTTTTCCATGTTTTAATTATGCTTTTATATGGTTTAATGGTTGTTTTGGATAATTGGTTGCATGGGAATGATTATTTGGTAATTGGCTTTGATTTTGGAAAAACTATGCCCCCGATATGTTTGATAAAATGCCTATTAGAATGTTTTCACTACAATGTTGGATTTTAGTGGAACTTAAGCATGGTTTAAACTTGGTAATGGAACCTTAAATGTTTAAATGGTTTGGTATTGGAAAAATGAAATGGTTTTGGGTTTAACAATCATTCTTGTGGGGTACAATGGAATCTCCAAAGTAATCATAATAATTGAACACTTATGGGATACATGGGACTCCCTTAAGTTAATTAGATAATGTGATCTATGTGTACATGGGAATCCCTTGATCTAAAAAAGGTTTAGCCAAGGACAATAATTATAAGTTATAGTCGGCATGAAGACACCATTATGTATAGACTCAGTTAATAACAATGGTTTGGTTGGTTGGAAATGGTTTTAATTGGGAAATAATGGCAGGGTATGATAGCTAATCTTGAAGGTAGGAGTTGAATGAACAAACACTGGAAACTCATGTTTGCTGACATGAGAGATAGGTCATGGTAATCTTAAATGATATTATGAAGTACAGAGGAATCCTCTAAGTACACTGTACATATGTATCATAGAGGGTAAGGGTACTTGGGAATCCACTACTCTAATTGTATATTCGGTTCGTGCAGCTACATACATCGGGGCTCATTCAGAGATTTACACTAGACCCATATAGTATGTGGGTGGTTAAGGATGACTAAGCTACATATACCCAGGTTACTATTTCAAAATTCATGCTAAACCCGGTTCCTTTTCCTGGTATGGTTATATATATATATGTATAGTTTTTATGCATGTGGTTGGTTTACTTTGTTTTGTTAAATGACATTATTTTATCCTTATAAAGAGTTCATGCTATATTTTACTCGCTAAACCATCTTCAGGCGGCTGTATCCCCACTCCATGCAGGAGTCATCTATTCTATTCCTCTTTTATAGAGATCAGACTTTGGGATCATCTATTGGATTGAAATTGTGAGCTTCCATCTTTCTAGAAGGTTCAATTTCATGGATGTTATTTCATACTTTAGTTTATTTATGGATATTGGTCTTGGCTATGGTTGGGGGCATGTCCCAACTGGATATTGGTTTTCTTTTGGTTAGAGGCTTTTATTGAATACTATAGGTTGGAATGGGCGAGATCGGTACGAGTGTCAGCCTTAGTACTGGCATTGATATTGGGGCTTATAACAGTTGATTGTATTGTTGGTTGTTCCATCCACTTTTATTTTAGCACTATATATACTTATTATAGAACTTGGTATTGTTATGGTTTTGGATTATGGTTTGGTTTGGCATTGGTTATCGGTTGGGTAACGGACGCTTGGACTCAGTTGGGTGGCACGATCATAGACCTATCCCAGACTCTTGAATTATGCAATGATTCTAGCTTGTTATATGTTCAAAATTTATCCGACTCAGGATATGTGTAGGTTGGTTAGGTTAGGTAACGGGGGTGGTCTCCATTCCTAGTTGGACGTGGGATGCCCATTATGATTAGGCCCTGGTTCGGGTTGCATCAAAATATTTATCTAGTGATGTGAAAGGATGCATCTTGGTAAGCATAAAACTCATTTTATTTGTAGTCCATATACTTGAAGTTGTCACTCGTGAAATATTAAATATTGTCACTTGACAAAATTTATATGACATTATTTTTATGATTCAAAATGTTTGAAGCATATAAAAGTTTCTAGGAAACTTTATTATAATCATAATATTGTATAATCTTATAGCTTGAAAATTATTGAAACTCTTAGAGAGTTTTCAAAAGCAATAGATTATTTGTTGAAATGAGAAATATACCAATTTGGATTGGTTCTGAAGTACCATATCTTAGTGCAGTTGGTACAGTTATGTATCTTGCAAATACTATAAGGCCTGATATAGAATTTTTAGATAATTTTTCAGAAAGGTATAGTTCTACTCCTAGTAGGAGACATCGGAATGAGATCAAACACATATATGGTACCTAAAGAGACTATCGATATGGGCTTATTTTATTTTAACGATTGTAGTCTTAATTTTATTGGTCATGTTGATGTTGGGTACTTATCTGACCCATATAAATCTTAGTCTCAAATAGACTATATGTTCATATGTGGTGGTACTTCCATTTCTTGGAGATCTATAAAGAAGTCTATCGTAGCCACTTCATCGAACCATGCTAAGATAATAGTTATTCAAGAAGCAAACCGAGAATGTGTGTGGTTGAGGTCCATGATACATCTCATTCGAGAAAATATGATTTGAAATGTGACAAAGTACCCAAAATTTTATATGAAGATAATGCAACATCATAACACAACTTAAGGGAGAATTCATAAAAGGAGATAGAATGAAGCACATTTTGCCAAAGCTTTTCTGCATACATGAGCCACAAAAGAATGGTGATATTAACGTGCAACAGATTCATTCTAGTGACAATGTGACTCATTTATTCACCAAGTCTCTTTCAATTGTATCTTTTAAGAAAATGGTGTACAAGATCGGAATGAAAATGCTCAAGGATGTTCTCATTAGAGGGAGTTTATACGCGTTGTACTCTTTTTCCCTTATGAGGTTTTGTCCAACTGGGTTTTCTTATAAGGTTTTTAATGAGGAAGCCTATATGTATATTGTTAGAGATGTGCTCTTTTTCCTTTACTAGATTTTTTTTTCCACTAGGTTTTTTCTAGTAATGTTTTAACGAGGCACATTATCTATCAATTAGACATTCAAGGGGGAGTGTTTTCAATGTATTACCATATATAGTGAATGTCTACTTTACCATATATAGTGAATGTTTATTTATGGAAAAATTAGAAACCTCAAGGTTAGTTTCCCCTATTTATAAAAAGGGTTTCCTCCTTTGTAAAAAAACCCGTAAGAACCTCTTAAGAGAAATAATAATTACTCTCTCTTTTCTCTCCATTCTTCTTGTTCTTATTTTATATTTCATAACAATATTTTATATTTGACATTTCTCTCCCTCTTCGTGTTCCATGTTTTCACCTCCCTCTTTTTTTTTTTAAATATATATTTGAGATAATTCATAAGTACTCCCTCAAACTATAAATTAAGTTGTTATGACACATCTAAATTTTACGAGGTCTTATTAAAACCCCCTCAAAAATCATTTATTCTGTGTTTTTGTTCTCCTTTTTGCCGATTTGATTGCCAAGTCGCAATTTTTTTTTGTTCTTCTTTTGTCATGACTTCCATGTTAGTACAAAAGGAGCAGAAAAATACAAAAAAAAATGAGTTTAGGAGGTAAAACTCCAAACGATTTAGGTGTGTCATAGAAACCTCGGATATAGTTTAGAGGGTACTTGTGTCTTATCTCTTTTATATTTTTACATCTCTCTCCCTCTTTGTATTTTATATTTTCATCTCCTCTTTGTCTTTTTTTTGTATTTTATATTATTTTTGTATCAAATGATACATTTTATATAAATTTATCATTTGTCTTTGTATAGTTTAGTTGGAAATATGTACAATTTATCATTTGTGTTTGTATACAAACAAATATATGTATTATTTGTATCTGCTTGAGTCTATCATATACAAATTTGAATGTATTATTTGTATTTGTATGCTAAATATATCATTTATATTGTCTATAAACATGTATTAAAATACTTATATATATATATATATATCATATAGTTGTAACTGTATTTTCTCCATTTGTATAAAGTGATGAATTGTACATCTGTCCGACAATTTCTCCAGTTCTAATACAAAATAAATAAAATCAAACTACCAGCCAAATACAAATGAACTACTGCACATTATTAATTACAAAATACAAAATTTGTGGGTTTTTTTACATTTGATACATACATAAATAGATTTGTATTAAAGACTAACAATCATTAAGTATAATTTAATCGACTAAAAAAGGCAAAATAGATACAAAAATTGATATATACCTTTTCAACAACTCCATCTTCTACAGATCTGAATTAGACACTTTTTCAATTTTCCCCTCAAATATTTGTTAGTAGATGCAATATAATTTGATTATGGAAGCAGGATTTAGAGAGGAATATTTGTAGAACGTGGGTGCTTTGATTAATTGAAAAAAATTTATAAAGTAAGAGGGAGAATGAGATGAATAAGGAAACAACAAAGTCAAAATATTCAAAAAATAAAAATAACCTTAGAAAGTGGTGAGTAATAAGTGTTTGAGTTTCTTTTTTTTTTTTGGTAAACACAAGCAGTACGTTAATTAATTAAGTAGTGGTAGTATTAGCAAGTTCGGGGGTAGCCCCGTTAGTACTGGAGGCAATGAGTTTCCTAGAATGGTTCTTATTATAGACCATAGATTCCCTACTATAACTAGTTCCTGAACTGTCTACTATGAAGTTAGCTGCTCCATACACTGGAGGAACTTGAAAAATCAGTGGTTGATCAAAAAGTAAGGACTTGGCCCCCTCCTTTGCTAAGGTATCCACAACACTATTTAGTTCCCGGCAGGTGTGAGTTAGTGTTGGCATTCGCAGCTCCTGTATCAAGTATCTGCATTCCAAAAAATGTTGTTATACGGTAAGTGATCGTGCTTAAGCATATGAATAACTTTTATGGAGTCAGTGTTCACCTCAAGGGGCTTGAGGTTATAAGAAACAACAAGTTTAAGGCCTTCAAGGAGGACCATAATTTCTTCTTGGTTTGCAGAAACCATAACACAGGTTTTAAGGAAACCCAATTTTCATTCCCCTATATGGTCCTTAAAGACACCTCCTAAGCGACCAATTACTGGCTACTTCTTAACAGAGTCATTAGTACTTAGGTTAAATGTGCCAATCACAGGAGGCTTCCACTGAATGTGAATGGTAATGATAGGTCTCAAATTGGCTTTGCCCTTGAAAGTAAGGAAAAAGTATTCCATGGCTTGGTGGATAGTGGCTTCAACAGGAATAGGGACATTGTTATTGTTGAAACATGTATCATTCTTAGTAAGTATGATGGTATCCCAACTAATCTAGTGATTGAATTTCTAACCTTTAATGGCATTCCAAGTGGTAAGCCAGTTGCTAAAGGTAATGGTAGCAGAGTTAATACAGTGAATGGTCAGGCTTTTTCCAAGAGAGAGTTCCAGAAGGAGATAACTTTTGGGCAGGAGAAGAAAACATGGGAGATGTCTTCTTCATGGAGGTTGTATTGAGGGTATATGCTAGAGATATTTAGGCCTATGCTATGTCAGTATTTTCCAGTGGGAAGTCTGTGATGGTGGAGGATATAGGTGAAGGTTTTAATTTTGTTAGGGACATGAAGGTCCCTTATCCACTGGAACTCATTGGTCTGACAGGAATCCTTGGATTTTGAGAGGTCATTCAGATAATGATATGCACTACTGAGGGAGAAAGTCTCATTTGGGCTTTTATCCCAAGTGGACTTGTCTTGTAGTTGACTATGAGTAGGGATGAAATATCCTATAAGGTAAAATTTGAGGTTGTGGGGTAGAGAGAAGGATAGGAGGTCAAGATTCCAGCACCCATTTCTATAGATGGAAGAGACAATAGTTTGTCTTCTCCCTTGTTAAGAGGGCCATGAATGTGGGTTCTTATGGAATTTTAGTGGGGGATCCACTTATCCTCAAAGAAGTTAGCTCTAGTTCCTTTTTGGACGGTCCATCTAAGATTGGCATGGCATACTTTCCATCCTTCCATGATGCAGTTCTAGATCCTAGAGGTAGTTTGCTGCTTAGGTTGCCTGGAATGCTTTTTGCAGTATTTATAGAAAAAAGTTTGGGACAAAAGAGTGTGAGAGATATGGTACATTCTCCAAGCAAGGCTTCCATAGTTAGCCTTATTTCTAAGGTCAGTTTTGTGGAGACCCATACCTCCTAAGTTTTTAGGTTTTGTAATGGTCTCTCAACTAAGTAGATCAAACTTTTTCTTATCAGCAGTTGTTCCCCATAAAAATTTTCTTTGAATTCTATCAATAGCCTCATAGATACTATGGGGTAGCTTAATGTACTACATTGCATGTCTGGGACTACTTCGAAGAGAGGACTTGGCTAGCATAGTTCTTCCAGTAAGGTTCAACATGTTAGTTTTCCACCCAGCAAACTTAGCTTACATGTTATCCAAAATCAATTGGAAGTCACTGTCACTGTGTTTGTAGTGAAATATTGGGAAACCAAGGTATTTCACAAATTGATCACATGCTTGGATATTAAGTATGGAAGAACAATCTTTTTTGGTAGCTAGGGTGCTATTGGAGGAAAAGATGACTTTAGACTTTGACAGGTTTAACTTCTGGCCAAACTAGGAATAAAATTTCTGAAGGGTAGTGTTGATAATATGACAATTTGAGTTGTTGGCTTTAGAAAACTGTAATACCCCATATTTCCCTATCTCAGTTTAACTTTCAGTACTTGAGTATCTCTATATAAATTGTTCAAAATACTCAGAATTTTCAAATGTAAGGCTTACCATTCTGTAGGAAATTTAGTGAGCTTTCCAACGATATAAAATTTGCCTAAATCCGATAACTGAGTGAGAAGTTAAAGAAAATTTAGTAAAACAGTGTACCACCTGGTTTGCGGAACCAGTTCAAATGGCATTCGTCAGTTTCCAGTGAAGCTCCATGATAATGGCACGTCACACGAATGTTCCAGTCTTAATTTTCATTTTCCAGTGAGGGACCGTGATACCACCACATCGCTCCAAAGGTTTTTTCCCAATTGTAAAAAGCTAGTTTGACTCCGCAATGGTGCTGCGTCATGCCAAGGGTCCATTTCACGTTCGTCCTTTTTATGAATAGTACCAACCACATTCCAGTGGCTCACAATGATGCCACCGCGCTGTGGTGGTGGACAAATTTGGGATATTTCAGTGACAAATTTTAATAACTTTCCAGGGTAATTTGGTATTTTTCCACGGCCCTAATCAGTCCTAAACACGAAATTAAACCCAAAAAGAGCACTAATTGCTTATTATTTCATTATTCACTCACTTTCTCTCAAGATTAAAACATTCTCTCTCAAAAAGGGCAAAACCCTAGTTTTCAAGAATCAAGAACAAAGCTCAAAGAAATCCTCCAAGAACCTTCAAGAATTAATATTCTCAGGTAAGTTAGGTGTTCATTTATGGGTTCCTTTCACCCATGGAGTCCAAGAGCCCTATTTTAAAACACAAGTTTTCAAATTTTTTATTTCTATACTTGAAATAGATTGAATTCAAGTTCATGATATTATTTGGGATTTAATTCCATGATTAATTACAAGTCTCGTGAAAAATAGATAGTTTGTGGGTTGAATTATGTGATCTTCATGTTGAACTCTTGAATTACAAGTTGAACGTAGTAGCCATGACATTATTATATGTTTATTGCCATATAAAATAATCATATCCTTAAGTGTTTGATGAAATGTTCAAGTTCCTTGGATAGTAAGTTCGTGACATGTTATTATGTGTTCCCATTCATGTACAAGTTCATGTATCTCAAGTGTTTGACAAAATGCCTAGGTGAATGTATTGTTAACAAGTATCTATTGTTATGCTTTTCAAGATCATACAATGCATAAATTTTCATGATATCGAGTCCCGAGGGTATTCAATAACCAAAAACTAGTTGTTTACCTAGAGCTACAGTAATTACAGCATAGTCCCAGCAATGTCACGAACAGTAGTACTCAATCAATTATAGAACTTAGTAAAATTCAGTATCAGTCTAGTTCAGCTTAGTATAATAATCTGTGTCTTTAGTTGGGAGTAGGATTCAGCACCGAGTGAAACCAAGAATGGGAGCTCACCTCCCAGTAGAGAGTGTGATCCTTAGAAGCAGCCTTTCCATTCCAGAACTACATAGCCAGCGTAGGTTGAGATATCAACCTATGGGTTGAGGGTTGATGAGGTGTCTTACCTGCCAGTTGAGAGTACCACCATTCTCATTTAGGGAATCTCCCAGATAAGGGTAACTCTGCGTCTTGTCTTTACCCGTGGTATGGTACTGACACCCTTCCAGCTGGGGTTACAGGTTGGACCCCAATTAGTTTAGAGAGGGGGTTGTTAGTTAGATGATTACTTTCCACAGTTTCAATTTCAGTCTCAGTACAGAACTCAGTTCAGTTCTAACAAATCAGGTCTGTCAGAAATAGTCACTCAGTTATCAATAACTACAGATATCAGTTAATCAGTATGAGAAATTAGTACTCAGCTTCAGTGAAAGATTAGATATAGTATACATGTATATGCACAGTATTGCATACTCAATATTTTACAGTAGTTTCAGTTATCCATGCATTATTATTCAGTACTCTATATCATTCAGTCAGTTACTGTTCATGCATATGAACCCTTGCATTCAGTCTTACCTCATCTAGCATACCAGTACATTCCGCATACTGACGCATAATCTTTATTTACGCTATGATGTCTCATATCATAGATTCAGATGCTCAGGTTCTTTACCGCGCTCAGACAGATTCAGTTAGCAATAGAAGATTCAGTAGTGAGTCCTCATATATTGAAAATATGATTTTATTTCAGTATTTTAGTAGCTTCAGTATTTCAGTATTCGGGGTTAGTTGGGGGTTTGTCCCATTAAATCCACTTTCAGACAGTTTAGTGAGAGGCTTTTCAGACTAGACTATTAAGACAGTATTTTATTTTGCAGATGTCATTATCAGATATTATTATTATTATCAGTATTTAAATTTTGAACCTTATGGAATTTCAGCCTTACTTCCACATTATTTCAGTATTATTATTTTGTGCTCACAGCAGGTGCAATTCATGGGTTAGCTTGTGGTTCTTCGAGGTCGTAAGCACCGTGTGGCATCCGGGGTGCAGACTCGGGGCATTACAAACTTTGTATCAAAGACTAAGGTTTAAAAGAGTCCTAAGGAGTCTGAAAGCCACGTCAAGTAGAGTCTTGTGCATGAGTGTGTAGTGCGCCACACTAATGGACAAGAGGCTATGAGATGTTTTAGGAAAAGTTTCCCTTCTTTCAGTATTTATGTCGTGCGAGTGAGCATGAGCTCAAGTTAAACTCTCAGTCTAATTCTTTTCTTACTTCTATTTACAAAACATGCCTTCTAAAAAGAACAATGGAAGAAGAAAAGAAAACTAGTTAGAACCTCATCACATTCAGGCAGACCCCCTGGACAAGCATGTCTCCCATGCAGAATTCAGAGTTGCGTTCACCACTCTAGCCAATACCGTAGTAGCTCAGAATGAATGACCAACTGCTTTTCAGGACAACCCAATGGCCAATACATCTACATTCAGGATTTGGGACTTCACCCGAATGAATTCTCCCATATTCTCATGATCTTAGTCTGAAGAGGATCCACAGGATTACCTCAATCAGGTTTTGAAAGTTACGGATCTCATGGGAGTGACTTCCAGTGAGAGTTTTGAGTTATCTGCCTATCAGCTACAAGATGTAGCCCATACGTGGTTTAAGCAGTAAAAGGTAGACAGGGGAATAATGCAGATCCTATAGAGTGGGAAGAGTTTGCTACTGCTTTTCTAGATAGATTCTTCCCCTTAGAGTTAAAAGAAGCCAAGGTGTTAGAGTTCATCAATCTCAGGCAAGGAAACATGAGTGTGAAAGAGTATTCCCTCAAGTTTACTCAGTTAGCCAGGTATGCGCACCATGTAGTAGTAGACAATAGGTCCAAAATGAGCAAGTTCATGTCTGAGGTGTTAGAGAGTATGGTTAAGGAGTGCAGAACTATTATGTTGATTAAGGAAATGGACATATCCAGGCTCATGGTCTATTCTTAGAAGATAGAAGAGGCTAAGAATAAGGAGAGAGAGAGGGGGAGAACAAAAGAGCTAGAATAAGTAGCTTCAATTTCACTCAGCCTAAGTTAGAGGGTGGTAACCATTCCTAGTTTCGTCCAAAATCTTCTGTTCTATCTTCATCTCCATCCAGTTCTCCAGTACATAAGTTCAAAAATGGTAACAATGATAGGGCGCCAGGCTATAAATCTCAGGGTAGTGTTAGCAATGCTCGAACAAATCTTCTTTGTAAGAAATATGGCAGAAACCATCAGGGTGTCTGTAGAGATGGCGGTGATATATGTTTTAGGTGCAGCAAGCCAGGATATAGAATCAGAGATTTTCCTCAGTTAGGTCCTCAGGGTTAATACAATCGTTCCTCATCTCAGTTCGATCGCTTAAATCAACAGGGTGCCACTTTTAGTGCCATCAGTGGGCAATGCCCAAATAGGCTTTATGCACTTTAGTCCAGACAAGATCAGGAAAGTTCTCCTGATGTGGTCACTGGTACATTAAATATCTTCCATTTACATGTTTATGCCTTATTAGATTCAGGTGCTTCTATGTCTTTTGTAACTCCTTACATAGAATTCAACTTTAAGGTCAAACCAAAAATCTTAAAAGAACCTTTCTCAGTCTCTACCCTAGTGGGTCAGTCTATCATAGCCTGGTGGGTATACAAGAACTGTCTGGTCATAATATCTTAGAAAGTCACTTCAGTAGACTTAGTAGAGTTAGAGATGACAGATTTCAACATCATTCTTGACATAGATTAGCTCCATTCATGCTATGCCTCGGTTGATTGTAGAAATAGAATTATTCATTTTCAGTTTCCAAATGAACCAGTACTTGAATGGGGGGTAGTACTACAGTGCTTAAGGGTCAGTTGATTTCATACCTTAGAGCAAGGAAAAAGATATCCAAGGGATATGTATATCATCTTGTTTGAGTCAAAGACTCAAGTTCAGAGACTCCTAGCCTTTAGTCAGTTCCAGTAGTAAATAAATTCTCAGATGTGTTTCCTAAAGATCTTTCTGGAGTCCCTCCCGAAAGGGAAATTGACTTTGGAATAGACCTTTTTCCAGATACTCAGCCCATATCTATTCCACCATATAGAATGGCTCCAGTCAAACTCAAGAAGTTAAAAGAACAATTGAAAAATCTCCTAGACAAGGGGTTCATCGGACCTAGCATTTCCTCATGGGGCGCACCAGTCTTTTTTATGTATAAGAAAGATGGTTCTCTTAGAATGTGTATAGACTACCGTCAGCTGAACAAACTCATAGTCTAGAACAAATACCCACTTCCCAGAATCAATGACCTATTCGACCAACTTTAGGGTACCAGTTATTTTTCTAAGATAGACCTCAGATCAGGCTATCATCAACTTAGAGTCATAGAATGTGAAATTTCAAAGATAGCTTTTTAAACCCGATATGGTCACTTCAAATTTCTAGTCATGTCATTTGGTCTCACAAATGCCCCAATAGATTTCATGGACTTGATGAACCAAGTATTCAATAAGTACTTGGACATGTTAATTATAGTCCTCATTGATGAAATTCTTGTCTATTCTCAAAGCTATAACGATCACGTAGATTACCTCAGAATCGTACTTCAGACTCTCAGAGCCCATCAGTTATTCACCAAATTCAGTAAGTGCAAATTTTGGCTAAGGTCAGTAGCATTCCTTGGTCATATTATTTCCGGTGATGGCATTAGAGTTGATCCTCAAAAGACCGAAGCAGTGAGGAACTGGCCTAGACCCATTTCTCCATCAGATATCAGGAGTTTCTTATGTTTAACTAGATATTACTGTCGATTTGTTGAAGGGTTTTTATATATTGCATCCCTTATGTCCAGATTGACTCAGAAAAAAGTCAAGTTTCAGTGGTCAAATTCATATCAAAAGAGTTTTCAGGAGTTGAAGACTCGACTCACTACAACCCCAGTTTTGACTCTACCAGATGGTTCAGGTGGATTTTTTGTGTATTATGACACATCTAGAGTAAGTTTGGGTTATGTCCTAATGTAGAGAGGTAAGATCATAGCCTATTCCTCTATAAAACTTAAGCCTCATGAGAAGAATTTCCCTACCCATGATCTTGATTTAGCAGATGTAGTGTTTTTTAAGGAGTTAGAGGCACTATTTGTATGAGGTGTATGTTGATGTGTTCACAGATCACAAAAGCTTGCAGTATGTGTTCTCTCAGAAAGATTTAAATTTATGCCAGAGAAGGTGGTTAGAGTTGTTGAAAAATTATGACTTGAGTGTTCTATACCATTCGGGCAAGGCCAATGTAGTGGTTGATGCTCTCAGTAGGTTATCTATGGGTAGTGTTGCTCATGTAGAGAATGGTAAGAAAAAGTTAGCGCAGGAAGTTCATCAGCTTGCCCGGCTAGGTGTACGCTTAGTCGATTCAGCAGAGGGTAGTGTGTGGGTGTATAGTAGTTCAGAATCATCTCTAGTTTCCGAAGTAAAGGAGAAGCAGGATAGAGATCCCACTCTAGTTAAGTTGAAAGAGTCAGTCAGATATCAAAAAGTAGAGGTTGTCTCCTAAGGGGGAGATGGTGTATTGCGTTACCAGGGTTGGTTATGCGTTCTGGGTGTACATGAGGTAATGAATTCTTACAGAAGCACATAGTGTGTGGTACTCTATTCATCTAGGGTCTACTAAGATGTACCGCAATTTGTGGGAGATCTATTGGAGGATGGGATGAAGAGGGATAATGTAGAGTTTGTAGCTAAGTGCTCTACTTGTTAGCAGGTTAAGATTGAGCACCAGAATCCTAGTGGGTCCATGCAGGAGTTCATTATTCCCACATAGAAATGGGAAGAAGTGAACATGGACTTTGTGATGGGTTTGCCTCATACCCATCATCAACATGATTCAATTTGGGTTATCGTAGACAGGATGACCAAATATGCTTATTTCTTGCCAGTTCATACTTCATATTCAGCCGAGGACTACGCCAAACTCTATATCAGTGAGTTGGTCAGGTTACACAGAGTTCTAATAACATCATCTCAGATAGAGGTACCCAGTTTACCTCTGACTTCTGGAAAGCATTCCAAAAGGGTCTTGGTACCCAAGTTCACCTCACTATAGCTTTTCACCCTCAGACAGATGGTCAAGAAGAAATGAACATTCAGACTATAGAAGGTATGTTAAGACCATGCGTTATTGATTTTAAAGGTAGTTGGGATGACCACTTGCCATTGATTTAATTCGAATATAATAACAGTTATTATTATAGTATTTAGATGGATCCGTTTGAGGCTCTTTATGGTAGGAGATATAGATCTCCAATTGGTTGGTTCGATCTAGGTGAGGCTACAGTTGTAGGGCCTAACTTAGTGTTTGATGCTTTAGATAAGGTTTAGTTGATTAGTGAAAAGCTTAGGGCAGCCCAAAGCCGATAGAAAGCATACGCAGATGTAAGGAGAAAGGATCTCGGGTTTGAGGTTGGTAATTATGTGTTGTTGAAAATCTCTTCCATGAAGGGGGTGAAGAGGTTTTGCAAGAAGGGAAAGATCAGTCCCCGATATATCGGTCCTTACAGAATTCTCAGCCATTTCAGAAAGGTAGTTTACGAGCTAGAGTTGTCTTCATATCTAGCTTCACTGTACCCTGTATTCCATGTATCCTTGCTAAAGAAATGCCTGGGTGACCCAGTCGTCATAGTTCCCTTAGAGGGTGTAGATCTTTAGAATGATCTTTTTTTCGAAGAGGTTCCAGTCCAAATCCTCGATCATCAAATTCACAGACTAAGGAATAAAGAAGTTCCCTTGGTCAAAGTTCTTTGGTGGAATCAGTCCATTGACGGAGCTACTTGGAAAGAAAAAGCAAATATGCAGACCAAGTATCCTCACCTCTTATCCTCCAACTCAGATTCAACTTAAGGTAACAGTCTTCCTTAGATTTACTCATTCTCATGTTCAGTTACAGTTACAAACTTTACTTATCATTGCATATCATCTTTATGACAATCATGCATTCATTAATCAGTTCAGCCATGTACTTATGCATCAGATATGCATATTCAGTATGGAAATTCAGTTTATCAGTAGTTTCAGTCGTGCAACCATGTTTTAGTTGTGTGAATTCAATATGTAAACTAAGTCTATCAATACTTCCCAGCTTAACCAGTCTCATTCGAGGATGAATGTTTCCAATAGGGAGATATTGTAATACCCCATATTTTCCTAGCTTAGTTTAACTCTCCTTACTTAAGTATCTCTATATAAATTTTCCAAAATACTTAGAATTTTTAAGTTTAAGGCTTACCATTGTATAGGAAATTCTGTCAGTTTCCAATGATATAACATTTTCCCAAATCCGATTATAGGGTGAGAAGTTAGAGCAATTTTAGTAAAATAGTGTGCCACCTGGTGCAGCACCGCATCACGGAGTAAGTTCAAATGGAATTCATTAATTTCCAGGGAAGCTCCGTGATAATGGCGCATCACGCTAATGTTCCAGTTCTCAATTATCATTTTCCAGTGAGGGACCGCGATACCACCGCGTCGCTCCAAGGGTCCTTTTCTTAATTTTCAAAATCCAGTGAGACTCCACAATGGTTCCGCATCGCGCCAAGGGTCTATTTCACATTTTTCCTTTTTATGAAAAGAGCTAACCACATTCCAGTGCTAACCACATTCCAGTGGCTTACCACAATGCCACCGCATCGCGGTGGTGGCCAAATTTGGGATATTTCAGTGACAAATTTTAATAACTTTCTAGGGGTAATTTGGTATTTTTTTCATGGCCCTAATCAGTCGTAAACACAAAATTAATCCCTAAAAGAGCACTAATTACTCATTATTTCATTATTCACTCACTTTCTCTCAAGATTAAAACATTTTCTCTCAAAAAGGACAAAACCTTAGTTTTCAAATCAAGAACAAAGCTAAAGAAATACTCCAAGAACCTTCTAGAATTAATCTTCTTAGGTAAGTTAGGTGTTCATTCATGGGTTCTTTTCACCCATGGAGTCCAAGAACCCTATTTTAAAACACAAGTTTTCAGATTTATGATTTCTAATCTAGAAATAGATTGAATTTATGTTCATGATATTATTTGGGATTTAATTCCATGATTAATTACAAGTCTCATAAAAATTAGATAGTTTTTGGGTTGAATTATGTGATCTTCATATTGAACCCTTGAATTACAAGTTGAATGTAGTAGCCATGACATTACTATATGTTTATTTCCATATGAAATAATCATGCTCCCCAAGTGTTTGATGAAATGTTCAAGTGCCTTGGATAGTAAGTTCATGAAATGTTATTATGTGTTCTCATTCATGTACAAGTTCATGTATCTCAAATGTTTGACAAATTTCCTAGGTGAATGTATTGTTACCAAGTATCTATTGTTATGCTTTTCAAGATCATACCATGTTTTACTTTCCATGCTATCGAGTCCTGGGGGAATTCAATACTTGAAAATCTAGTTGTTTACCTAGAGATACAGTAGTTATAGAATAGTCCCAGCAATGTCATGAATAGTAGTAATCAGTCAGTTACAGAACTCAGTGAAACTCAGTATCAGTCCAGTTCAACTCAATATAATAATTAGTGTCTTCAGTTGGGAGTAGGATTCAGCACCGAGTGAACCCAATGATGGGGTCTCACCTTCCAGTAGAGGGTGTGATCCTTAGAAGCAGTCCTTGATTTACAGAACTACGTAGCTAGCATAGGTTGAGACATCAACCTGCCAGTTGAGGGTTGATGAGGTGTCTTACCTGCCAATTAAGGGTACCACCATTCTCATTCAGGGTACCTTCCGAATGAGGGTGACTCTTCAACTTATCTTTACCCGTGGCATGGTACTGACACCCTTCCAGCTGGGGTGACAGGTTGGACCCAATAAATTCAGAGAGGGGCATGTCGGTTAGATGATTACTTCCCACCGTTTCAGTTTTAGTCTCAGTACAAAACTCAGTTCAATTCTACAGAATTAGGATTGTCAAAAACAGCCACTCAGTATCAGTCATTTAGTTATCAGTGACTACAGATATCAGTTACTCAGTATTAGAAATCAGTACTCATCTTCAGTGAAAGCTCAGATTTAGTAGACATGTATATGCATAATATTACATACTCAGTATTTTACAGTAGTTTCAGTTATCTATGCATTCTTATTCAGTTACTTTATATCATTTAGTCAATTACTGTTCATGCATATGAACCCTTGCATTCATTCTTACCTCATATAGCATACCAGTACATTCCACGTATTGACGAATACTCTTTCTTTGTGCTATGATGTCTCATTTCATAGTTTTGGATGCTCAGGTTCCTGACCGCTCTTAGAATGATTGAGTTAGCAGTAGCAGATTCAGTAGTGAGTCCTCATATATCGAGGATATGCATTTATTTTAGTATTTTAGTTGCTTCATTTTACTAGTCGGAGTTAGTTGGGGGATTTTCCCATCAACTCTACTTTCAGACTATTCAGTTAGAGGCTCTTTAGACTACACTATTCAGACAGTAGTCAGTTTTGCAAATGTCATTATTAGATATTATTATTATTATCAGTATTTAGATTTTGAACCTTATGGCATTTTATCCTAACTTCTATATTATTTTAGTATTATTATTCAGTGTTCACAGCAGGTGCCAGTCATGGGTTAGATTGTGGTCTTGCGGGGTCGTAAGCACCGTGTGGCATCTGGGGTGCAGACTCGAGGCGTTACAAAAATAGAGTCAAATCATCTGCAAAGAAAAGATAGGAGACGTTGGGCCTACAGTTGGAGATGGATATAGGTCTCTAATTTTCTTTATGGTCATTTTCTTCAATACTTTTGGATAGACTCTCCATGCACAATATAAAGAGGTAGGAGAACATATTGTCCCTATGTCAAATTGCTCTTGAAGGTGAGAAGAAAAGGGTTCTAGAGCTATTAACAAGAACAAATATGGAGCTGTGTAACGCCCCGAGTGTGTACCCTTACGCTACATAGTGCTCATAATCCCGAACGACCACAAGCTAACCTATGATTGGTACCCGACGTAATAACCGTGTAATAGATACTGTAATTATGTGGAAATAGGAAAAATCTTGCCATAAGGTTCAATACTGTAAATAAATGTGAATGCGGTATCAAAATACCAAAACTAAATATAAGTACTGAAAAATTGAACAACTGTCTAAAAATACTCTAGTCTAAAAAAGTCTCTGACTGTCTGAACTGTGGAGTTGATAGGACAAGCCCCCAAATAACTCCATCAACTGAAATAAAACTGAAGTACTGTAAATAATAAGAATTTTCTTGATCTATAAGGACTCACCACTACTCTGAAAGCTGAGAATCTAAACTGCTAAGGGTACTCTGGAGCCCCTACGTCTGAACCTATGATATAAGACATCATAGCAAAAAGAAAAGCATGCATCAGTACTTTGAATGTACTAGTATGCTTAGTGAGGTAGGCTGATATGCATGCATAATAATAACTGAATAACATGAGTATGACTGGGTAAGAGTACATGCATAAATACATAGACTGTAACTAAGATCGTACTAATACTAAGTACTGAATTATAATACTGATAACCGATATCTAAGTTTACAAATACTGTATTACTGATTATCTGGATGAATGTATCTGACAGTTCTGAATACAGTGGAACCATACTGAGTTACATACTAAGCTGAGTGACTATATATGATAGTCCTAAATCTGTAGAACTAAATTGAGTTCTATTCTGAGACTGAGACTGGAACTGAGACTATGGGGGGTAATCATCTAACTGACATGCCCCATCTCTAACTGATCTGGGGTCCAACCTATAACCATATTTAGAAGGGTGTCAATACCGTGTCATGGGTAAGGACAAGCTGTGAGTTAACCCTCTCTGATACGAATCTCTTCCATCAACCCTCTCTGGAAGATAACTCGGATGAGAAGCATCAACCCTCATAATGTCTGGCAGGAAGATACCTTAACCTACGCTGGCTACGTATTTATATAATGCAGGGACTGCTACTAAGGGCCAAACACTCTATTGACAGGAATGCCCCCATCCCTGGGTTAACTTGGTGCTGAATCCTACTCCCAATTGAATAGATACTAAACTGATTTCCAGTTTGTACTAGGACGGACTGAACAGTTACTGAGATTACTGTTTAGCTAAACTGAACTGAGTTCACTGAGTTTCGTTGACTGATGAAATACTACTTAATTCTGTTAGTTGGCTGAGTTTACTGAGGTTTGAACTAGATACTGAATTAGACTCGACTAATATAGATTCTACTGAGTATTCTTGAGTTTTGTAACTGACAAAGAGCACTAATGATCATGTCATGACTGATACTATTCTATGACTGACCATGGCTCTAGGTAATCAGCTAAATTGTCGGGTACAAGTACCCTCAGGACTCGATAGCATAAATTAAGACACATGACATAACATTAAACATGTAAACTATGAACTTGATCATCATTCATTCATTGGGGCATTTTGACACACACTTGCATGATATAACTTGCACATAAGCTAACTTGACCTAATGTCATTCTCTTTATAGTTCACATGGACAATTTATCAAGCACCTAGTGAGCATGGTATATGCACCTAGTATTGAACAACAAGTGAACATTATAATTTATAATTGATCTCTAATTTCATAAGTCAAGGGTTTATCATGGATTCACATGAATCTACACACACAATGATCAATTTCACATGAGATATATATATATATATATATAATCATGAATTAGGAACTTAATCCAAATAGAAGTCATGGATACACTTTAATTCCTACCATGGAAATCATAAAATTAATTACTTGAAGTTCAAAAGAGATTCTTGGACTCCAAGGGTGGAAGAAACCCTTGGATGAACACTTCACAGACCTTTGTTGAAGAATCTCTGAAAGCTTATGGTTGAACCTTCAGTTCCTGATTTGAAATTGGATTTTCTAGGGTTTTGTTCTTGAGCAACTTTGATAAAGAATGACTACATTTTCTCTATAGGGAGTTTAATTTCGTGTTTTGGGGGTTGGGAGTTGAGGGAAAAAGACCTAAATACCCCTAAGAACGCGGTCTTTTAATGACTGAAAATTGGTTTACCGACGTGTAGGTCTATGTAGTGCATCAATGGCATCGACGCAATAGCCAATGCATCGTGCCATGTTTGAGTCAATTCACTTGAATTGGATGCTGGTAGCTGGGGAAAATATTAATTAATGCGATAGTCGATGCGGCGCACCAAGATCGCATTGATTCACTATTTTGGGATTTCAAAGGAGATTCAAACGAAATCCAAAAAATCTGAAACTTTTCCAAAAATACCTATGGATATTCTTGATGATGAATCAACCTAAACATCAACATTTAATGGACGTAAAGGTTGCGAAATAAGATTTTCAACCTTTTTAGGTTAAAATGATACTAAGTCTGAGTACTTAGCTAAAATATTATAAGTCTGGAACCCCTTGACAAGCCTAAAGGACTGAATTAAGCTTTGGATTTTGTGGGGTATTACATTATCTCCACCTTGGGAACATTCATCCTCGAATGAGACTGCTGGACTTAGAATACTAAGAGACTGACTTAATTATTGGACATGAACATTTGGAACATGACTATATGACTGATATTACCGGTATTCTGAATTATCATACTGAACATGGATATCTGATGCATGGATATAGCTGAACATGATTCATGAATGCATGACTGGAGTTATTGATAAACTGAATTGATGTACTGAACATGCATATCTAATGCATGGATACATGATTGAAGTAGCTCATGAACATATAATTAAACATGCAATGGTAACTCATACCAAGTTTGTAACTGAAATCTGAACATGAAACTGATTAAGCTTGAGGAAATTATTACCTTGAGTTGATTCTAGATTAGTGAAGAATAGATGAGGATACTTGGTTCGCATGTCTGCTTCTACTTCCCAAGTAGCTTCATCAACGGACTAATTTTGCCAAAGAATTTTGACTAAAGGAACTTCTTTGTTCCTCAGTCTGCTAATCTGATAGTCAAGGATTCAACTGGAATCTCTTCATAAGAGAGGCTGTTCTAGATATCTATGCCCTCAATAAGGACTACAATTGATGGTTCACCTATGCATTTCTTTAGCAAGGAGACATGGAACACTGGATGAACTAAAGATAAATCTGAAGGTAACTCAAGCTCGTAAGCTACCTTTCCAAAATGGCTGAGGATTCAGTAAGGACCGATATATCGAGTACTGAGTTTCCCCTTCTTGTCAAAATGCTTCACTGCTTTCATAGGAGAGATCTTCAAGTACACATAGTCACTAATCTCGAACTCGAGATCCTTTCTGCGCATATTTATGGATAATTTTTTCCTGCTCTGAGTTGTCTTAAGACTTTCCCTAATCAACTGGACCTTCTCTAAGGTATCAAACACCAAGTTATGTGCTACCACTATGGCCTCACCCATTTCAAACCATCCAATGAGAGATCTATACCTCCTCCCATAAAGTGCCTTAAATGGAGCCATCTGAATACTAGAGTGATAGATATTGTTATAGGCGAATTCAATCAAAGGAAAGTGGTCATCCCAACTACCTTTAAAGTATATCACACATGCTCACAACATATCTTCTAAGGTCTGAATGGTCCTTTCTGCTTGACCATCAGTCTGAGGATTAATGGTTGTACTGAGATGAACTCGGGTACCAAGACCCTTTTAGAATACTTTCCAGAAATAAGAAGTGAACTGGGTACCTCTATCTGAGATAATGGACAATGGAACACCGTGCAATCTGACCAACTTCCTGATATATAGTTTGGCGTAATCCTCGGCTGAATAGGAGGTATGAACTGGAATGAAATGAGCTGATTTGGTCACCCTGTCTACAATGACACAAAATGAATCATGCTGACGACGAGTACAAGGCAATCCTATCACAAAGTCCATGTTCACTTCTTTCCATTTCTATATGGGAATACTAAACTCTTGCATGGACCCACTAGGCTTCTGATTCTCGATCTTAACCATCTGACATGTTGAGCACTTAGCCACAAATTTTACAATGTCTTTTCATCCCACTCCACTAATAGATCTCCTACAAATCACGGTACATCTTTGTGGACCTTGGATGAATAGAGTAACACGTACCATGTGCCTCTACGAGAATTTCACTGCCTCCAGTTATCTACACCTGGAACACACAGACGACCCTGACAACGCAAAACACTATCTCACTCTTGGGAGAAAACCTCTACGTTTTGATTTCTGATTGATTCTTTCAACTGGACTAGACTGGGATCCCTATCCTACTTTTCCTTCAGTTTAGAAACTAGGGATGATTCTAAGCTACTCTGGACCCACACACTACCTTCTGCTGAATCGACTAAGCGAATACCTAGTCGGGCAAGATGATGAACTTGCTAGGCTAATTTTTTCTTACTGTTCCCAACATAGACAACACTACCCATAGACATTCTACTGAGAGCATTAGCCACTACACTGGATTTTCTCAGATGATACAAAACACTTATGTCATAGTCTTCTAACAATTCCAACCACCTTCTCTGATGGAGGTTGAGGTCTTTCTAAGAGAACACATACCGAAGGCTCTTATGATCAGTGAACACATCAACGTGCACACCATACAAGTAATTTCTCCAAATCTTTAAGGAAAAAACTACTGCTGCTAACTTATGATTATGAGTAGGATAGTTATTATCATGGGGCTTAAGCTGTTTAGAGTCATATTCTATGAACTTACCTCTCTACATCAAAACACAACCCAATCCGACTCTAAAAGCATCACAGTACACAACAAAACCATCAAAACCATTTGGTAGGGTCAACACTGGAGTTGTGGTAAGTTGAGTCTTTAATTCCTAAAAGCTCTTCTCACAAGAATCTGACTACTGGAACTTGACTTTCTTCTGAGTCATTCTTTACATAGGGGATGCAATAGACAAAAATCCCTCAACAAACCATCAGTAATAGGAAGCAAAACCCAAGAAACTCCTGATATCTGACAGAGAAATAGGCCTGGGCCAGTTTCTCACTACTTTAGTTTTTTGGGGATCAACTCTATTGCCATCACTAGAAATTATATGTCTAAGGAATGCTACTGACCTTAGCCAAAATTTGCACTTACTAAATTTGGTGAATAACTGATGGTATTTGAGAGTCTGCACTACTATTTTGAGATGGTCTGCATGATCGTATTTTCTATAGGAGTAAACAAGAATATCATCTATGAAGACTATGCCAAACATGTCCAAATACTACTTGAACACACGGTTCATCAAGTCTATGAAGGCTACTAGGGAATTGGTAAGACCAAAGGACATGACTAAAAATTTAAAGTGACCGTACTGAGTTCGGAAAGCTATTTTTTGGATGTCACTTTCCCTGACTCTGAGATGATAATGGCTTGATCTGAGGTTTATCTTAGAGAAATAACTTCACCCTAAAGTTGGTCAAACAATTCATCGATTCTGGGGAGTGGATGCTTGTTCTTGACCGTAAGTTTGTTTAACTGATGGTAATCTATACATATTGTAAGGGAACCATCTTTCTTTCGTATGAATAAAACTGGTGTACCCCACGGGGACACACTGGGTCTGATGAATCCCTTAACTAAGAGATCCTTTAACTGTTTCTTTAGTTCTCTGAGTTTTGCTGGAGCCATTCTGTATGGAGAGATAGATATGGGCTGAGTATCTGGGAGAAGATCAATTTCGAAATCAATTTCCCTTTTGGGAAGAATTCTAGGAAAGTCTTTAGGAAATACATCTTGGAATTCACATTCTACTGATACTGACTCAAGAGTAGGGGTTTCTGAACTAGAGTCCTGGACTTGAACGAGATGGTAGACACATCTCTTAGATATCATCTTTCTAGTCCAAAGTTAAGAAATAAGTTGACCTCTAAGTGCTGAAGTACTACCCTTTCACTCTAGGATGGGTTTATTCAGAAACTAAAACTGGACAATTTTGTTTCTGCGGTCAACTGATGCATAGCAGGAATAAAGACAATCCATGTTGAGAATGACGTCGAAATCAGTCATATCTAATTCGACTAAATCTACAAAAGTGACTTTCTGAGATACCATAACCAGACAGTTTTTGTATACCCGTCAGGCTATGATAGATTTACCTACTATGGTAGAAACTGAGAAGGGATCTTCTAGAATTTCAGGACTGACTCCAAAATCAACTGTTATATATGGAGTAGCAAAAGACAAAGAAGCTCCTGGATCTAGCAAAGCATAAACATGCAAATGGAAAACTTGTAACATACCAGTAATGACATCAGGAGAACTTTCCTAATCCTATCGGGATTGAAGAACATATAGTCTATTTGGGTACAGCCCACTGGTGGCACAGGAAGAGGCACCTTGCTGATTCGGGTGACTAGACTGAGTTGAGGGACGATTATGCTAACTTTGCGAACCAACCTGAGGACACTGTCTGACCCTGTGGTCTGGTTTGCCACATCTAAAACACACATCGTTGTTAGCTTTACAGATACCCTAGTGGTTTCTGCCGCACTTCTGCCAAAGTGGATTGGTTCAGGCACTGCTAATACTACCCTAGGGTTTAGGGCCTGATGCCCTATATCGGTTGCCATCTCTGAATTTTGGCACTGGAGAACTGGATAAGGGAGGAGCAGGAACTGAGGATTTTAGGTGGAACTGAGAATAATTCCCACCCTTTGACTTAGGCTGAGCAAAATTGAAACTACTTGTTCTCACCCTCTTATTCTCTCTCTCTTTCTCTTTATTCTTGGCCTCCTCTATCTGCTAAGAATGGACCATGAGCCTGGCTATGTCTATATCCTTAATAAGCATTGCGGCCCTACACTCTTTGACCACGCTGCTAGACACTCCTGACACAAACATACTCATCTTCGCTCTACTGTATGCTACAACATGCGGGACATATCTGGCTAACTGAGTACACTTAAGAGAATACTCCTGCACTATTATATTGCCCTGCTTCAGGTTTATAAACTCCAAAACCTCCACTTTTCTCAACTCTAGCAGGAAGAACCTATCTAGAAAAGCAACTGCAAACTCCTTGCATTTTATGGACCCTGTATTTGCGGCCCTCTCTTCCTTTCACTATTTTAACCATGAGTGAGCCACATCCTGTAACTGATAAGCAGCCAACTCAGTGCTCTCAATAGCAGTCACCCCTATGAAATTAGTAGCCTTCTGCACCTGATCAAGAAATTCCTAAAGGTCCTCATCTAACATAGACCCAGTAAATGATAGAGGGTTCATTCGGGTAAAGTCCTAAATCCTGGCAGCAGTAGTATTAGCCACTGGGTTTGGCCAAAATCGCAGCTGTAAATTTATTCTGGGCTTCCACAGAATGTTCTAGGGTGGTGAAGCCTGCTTAGAACTCCATGTGGGAGACATATTGTCCCAAAAGATCTGGATGGACAGGCTGATGGACTGACTGATCTCCCATTCCTCTTCCCTGAGTCCTCTTTGGAGGCATATTCTGTAAATAGAAGAGAAGCTAGGATTATAAAGATAGTGTAACTGGATCTCATGCTCACTCACACGACATGAATAATGAAAGAAGGGAAATATTTCCTAAAACATCTCGTAGCCTCTTGTCCATAAGTGTGGCGCGCAACACACCCATGCGCAAGACTCTACTAGATGCAACTTTTGGACTTCCTAGGACACTGTTGAACCTTAGGCTCTGATAACAAGTTTGTAACACCCCGTGTCTGTACCTTGGATGCTACACAGTGCTCATAATACCAAAGGACCACAAGCAAACCCATGACTGGTACCTGCTGTAATAACTGTGTAATAGATACTATAATTATGTGAAAATAGGCGAAAACTTGTGATAAGGTTCAATACTATAAATAAATCTTAATGTGGTATCAAAATACCAAAATTGAATATAAGTACTGAAAAACTGGACAACTGTCTAAAAATACTCTAGTCTAAAAAAGCCTCTAACTGTCTAAATTGTGGAGTTAATGGGCAAGCCCCCAACTAACTCTAACTACTAAAATAAAACTAAAGTACTATAAATAATAAGCATGTCCTCAAACTATGAGGACTCAACACTACTATGAAAGTTGAGAATCTGAACTGCTAAAGGTGCACTAGAGCCCGTGTGTCTGAACCTATGATATAAGACATCATAGCGCAAAGAAAAGCATGTGTCAGTACTTTGAATATATTGGTATGCTTAGTGAGGTAGGATGATATGCATGGGTTCATATGGATGCACAGTAATAACTGAATAACATTAGTATGACTGGGTAAGAGTACATGCATGAATACATAGACTGTAACTGAGATCGTGCTAATTCTAAGTACTAAATTGGAATACTGATAACCAATAATTGATCTTACGAATACTGTATTACTAATTATCTGAATAAATGTATCTGATAGTTTTGAATACTGTGGAACTATACTAAGTTCCATACTAGCTGAGTGATTATGTCTGATAGTCCTGAATCTGTAGAACTGAACTGAATTCTATTCTGAGACTAAGATTGGAACTGAGAATGTGGGAGGCAATCATTTAACCGACATGCCCCTTCTCTAACTGATCTGGTTCCAACCTGTAACCCCATTTGTAAGGGTATCAATACGTGCCACAGGTAAGGACAAGCTGTGAGTTAACCCTCTCTGACAGGAAGCTCTTTCATCAACCCTCGCTGGAAGATAACTTTGATAAGAAGTATCAACCCTCATAATGTCTGCCATGAAGATACCTAAACCTACGGTGGCTATGTAGTTCTGTAATGCAGGGACTGCTGCTAAGGGTCAAACCCTCTACTAACAGGAATGCCTCCATCCCTGGGTTAACTCGGTGCTGAATCCTACTCCTAACTGAATGGACACTGAACTAATTTATAATCTATACTAGGATGGACTAAACAGTTATTGAGATTACTATTTAGCTAAACTGAACTGAGTTCATGGAGTTCCGTTGACTGATGGAATATTATTAAATTTTATTATCTGGTTAAGTTTACTGAGGTCTGAATTAGATACTAAATTAGACTCCACTAATATGGATTCTATTGAGTTTTCCTGAATTCTGTAACTCACTGAGAGTACTACTGATTGTGTCATGACTGATACTGTTTTATGACTGACCATGGCTCTAGGAAATCAGCTAAATTATCGGGTACAAGTACCTCCAGGACTCGATAGTATAAATTAAGAGACATGGCAAAACATGAAACATGTAAACTATGAACTTGATCATCATTCATTCATTGGGGCATTTTGACAAACACTTGCATGATATAACTTGCACATAAGCTAACTTGACATGATTTCATTCTCTTAATAGTTCATATGGACAATTTATCAAGCACCTGGTGAGCATAGTATATGCACATAGTATTGAACAACAAGTGAGCATCATAATTCATCTCTAATTTCATAAGTCAAGGGTTTATCATGGATTCACATAAATCTACACACACAATGATCAATTTCACATGAGATATATATATATATATAATCATGAATTAGGAACTTAATCCAAATAGCAATCATAGATACACTTTAATTCCAACCATGTAAATCATAAAATCAATTACTTGAAGTTCAAAGGAGATTCTTGGAATCCAAGGGTAGAAGGAACCCTTGGATGAACACTTGACATACCTTTGTTGAAGAATCTCTGAAAGCTTATGATTGAATCTTGAGTTCCTGATTTGAAATTGGATCTTCAAGGGTTTTGTTCTTTAGAAACTTTGAGAAAGAATGACTATAGTTTCTCTATAGGGAGTTTAATTTTGTATTTTGGGGGCTGAGGGTCAATGGAAAAAGACCTAAATACCCTTAAAAATGTAGTCTTTTAATGACTGAAAACTGGGTTACCGACGCACAGGTCGATGCGATAGCCAATGCCTCATTCTATGTTCGCATCGATTCACTGAAATTGGATATTGGTATCAGGGGGAAATAATAATCAATGTGATAGTCGACTGGCACGCTAAGATCGCGTTGATTCACTATTTTGGGATTTCAAAGGAGCTTCAAACAAAATTCAAAAAATCCAAAACTTGTTTGGAAATACCTACGGACATTCCTGATCATGAATCAACTTAAACATCAACCTTTAATAGATGTAAAGGTCTCGAAATAAGATTTCCAACCTCCATAGGTTAAAATGACACTAAGTCTGAGTACTTAGCTAAAATATTCTAAGTCTAGGACCCCTTGACAAGCCTAAAGGACTGAATTAAGCTTAGGATTTTATGGGGTCTTACAAGCTGGAGAAAATACAGGACATGATGAGCTTTATAAGATTATTAGAGAAGAGGAAGAGTTGGATATTTTCCCTGATGAAAGACCATTCTAGCCTGTCAAAGGTTTTTTCTAGCTCAATCTTAAGGATCATTTTTGCCTATTTACCTTTCATCTTCCTGAAATGTGGATAAATTCTTAAATAATTATGTCATTGTTACAATCCCTTATTACAGAAAGGAAACTAGCATGACTGGGACCAATAATGTGGTCGAGGTGGGGCTTGATCTTGTTAACAATGATTTTAGTGACTGGTTTTTAGGCAGTCTTATACAATCCCATGGGTCTGAAATTTTGAATTCTAGTGGAATTGGAGAATTTTGGGATAAGGACCCAGAGGTTTTCATTCATGCGAGGGTATATAGTACAACTTTCAAAAGTCTTTTTGAAAAAGGAGGTAGTTTTTTCTCCTAAGAGTTGCCAATACTTTTGGAAAAAGAGAGGGTGTATTCTATCAGGTCTAGGAGCTTTTAGGTCTTTGAAGGACTTGATGGAATTAAGTATTTCAAATTCCTCAAGAGGTTTATCAAGATTTTCAATGCAACTCTTAGGAAGAAGGTTAGTGATAGGGTCTCTGACAACTTGCCTGATAGAGAGGGGCAGATCAGTAGTGAAGAGATGAGAGCAGAAGGTTGAGATATGCCTCTTAATGAATTTTTATTCTGAGAGCCATTCCCAGGCACAGTTCATGATCGTGTTTAATCTGTTCCTTCTTCTTACATTAATAGTAAAAGTGTGGAAAAAAATTATATTGGAGTCACCTGATGTTAGCTAGTTGATTTTGGATTTTATTTTTCCAGAACTCCTCCTCATATCCGAGAAGGACATCATATTGGCTAAGAAGTTGTGTTTCCAGATTTTGGAGGAAAATGTTAGTGGGGTACCTGGGGAATTTTTGGATACCATCTATCCTAGCTAGAGTCATTTTGATTTTTTTAAAAATGTTACCAAAAGTTGAGGAATTCCAAAGAAAGGCTTTGTTTTGACTGGCTTTAAGGGCCCTACTGAGGGTGTTGGTGGTGGTAAAGGCTTCTTCCACCACATTGGTAAAAGAGGGATGCCCACACTACATGGGAACTTTTGTGACTCAGACACACACGCAAGTGCATATGATCGTACAAGTAATATAGTGATTTACATAATCAGATATCATTCCCGCGAGGACTAAGCAAATAGAAATTTAACTAACTTTTAGTTTCAGACGATGAGTATTAGGTGTTGTATAGTATCAAGATGATTTTAAAATTGAGAATAAAAATGTAAATTAATAAATAAGAAATAAAATTTAATGACTAAAGAAAAGCAAGCAACGGTTGTAAACAATTATGATAGGAATTCCAGGGTTGAGGCTTCTCGATCAATCATACAAATCTCTATTCTTATAGTGTCTAATTGGTTATCGGGTTGTTGATTTGCAAGGTTTAGGCAACGATCTTGGTCTCCCAACCTAAAATATTTTATCTGTTATATATTGCAGCTACAACTCCCGCATAGATACAACAATTCTTCTAGATTCATAAAGTTATCTTCTTGCAATTGAACCAAACAAGGCTTCTAGGTATATCCCTATCCTAGATGCTAATTCAAACCCCTTATTTTACAAAAGGGTAACAACCTTGCTCCTTAATTTGCTTGTTCAAATCTATGATTCTCCTCCCAGATTCACATAGAAATATAAATTTATTCTAATGGCGGCCAAGCATTAAAATAGCAAGCTCAATAAATTAAGAACAACTCAGGCGATAATCCAAAAAGAAACTACTATAAAGAATATCAAAGAGTAATCATGTTCTTGACCTCAACCCCAGAACAAGGATATTTAGCCACTCATGTTTGAATTAAACATAAAAAAAAATTAATCATACCCAAAACTAGTCTTGAGGTAAAGAAGTTCAAAGGAAATAATAAGAACCCTAAAAGAAAGAATTCTATGCTTTTCCGCCACTGCTATGCTTGCCAAAAGTATTTGGAATTGTGCTCACGTGTTCCTTTTATACTTGGGAAAATTTTACAAGATGTTAAGCCTTAACGTGATGTGTCGATAATCGCATCAACAAAGCCAATGCGTTGCGTCAACATCGCTTTGATGCACTGGAATTTATCTTTAAAAATCATACTAAGTCAAGTTCTTCAACACACGACATAATGAGTTGACATCGCATCGTATCACTGGAACTTGCTCCTCCAAATTTGGCTAAGTATCAAAAATTTAAGATCGACACGACGCATTGACATCGCGTCGATGTGCTGGAAGTTATAGAAGAAGAATTTTCTAAGGCACAGAACTTATGAATCGATGCAATGCATTGACATCGCATTGATGCACTAGAAATTGTTCTTTAAATTTTGGCTAAGGCACACATATTGCCAGTCGATGCGACGCATTGAGATAGAATCGCGTCACTGGAATTTTTCTCTAGTTCCTTTATTTATTTTCGTCAATCCTCAACTCTTTTATTTTCTCCTTACTCTCGTGCATCTCTACATGTTTTTAACTTTGATCCACATGGTATTTCGCATCTTCATGATGTATATCCAATTTACTTTTGAATCCATGGGAAATTTACCCTTTATCTCTAATCACATTGGTTAGCCACAAAACACAATTTAACTTACAATTCAATATAATTAGCATAATTTTTATGCTCAAAACAAGTCCAAATATGGGTAAATAGCAGTGTTTAGACATATAATTATGCCCAAGATCACCACCCCACACTTAAAACCTTGTTCGGCCCCGAACAATTTCAAGCAGAACCATCATCAAACATTCTAATCACAACCTAAGAGTCATGCTAGTATTGGGCACATGATCACTTTATTTCACACTTCGTCGTCCTAACAGTGACCTTCAATTTGTTGGAAAACTTAATATAAGCACGTAATCAGGCAACTCAATAAGTAATCCAGACTTTCATCCTCATGCACCCTCACAATAAGAAAGTTTTCCCATATCTCTCATAACTTTTCACTATTTATCATGAGGGGAATTTCAATTTTCAATCACTCTCTCTCACAAAGAATTCATGCATAATAGGTAATGAACCATAGGCTTGCCCTTAGTGTATTACTCCACTAATAGTCGATTGTTGAAGTGGAGGATCAAAAAGTCTTTTTATGGTTGTAATGCAGGCTAAGGGACAGGTAGGAACTATTTGGGAAATAGTGACTAATCTCCCTAAGAACTTTAATACATAACCATATTCAATCAAAATCACATTTTGTCAACCCAACTTTTGATTTTATTATCTCTACACATCCATTGTTTCACCCTAATCTTTCTAAGAATACTAACACACTACAGTAGGAGTATTTTTCTTTTTACAACATAATTCAAATTTTAGCTTTTCTTCAAATCCCAATTCTCGTTACGCACCCCTATAGTAGCCACCCTCAACCTAAGAAATTTGCCTTAGTTGAGGTGCACATTGTCCTTAACGGACCAGGGCCTAAAAAGGTTCATTGTAACGCAATAATCGGGTACAATAACTGAAATTTTCATCACATATTATTTTCTAACTCCTAACCGTCACAATTAAATGCACAAATTACTTCTCTAGAGCTTCACTTTCACCTTTTTCTTTCATTGTACTTCACATTCCCCCTTATTCCATTATTTGTATTAAAGCGCTTAGGAACTATGGATCAAATTAAGGTCTATCAAAAAAGGATTCGGCTATATATGTGGCTACCAAAGAAATCAGGCTATAGGCTCAACAGGGCTTAACTAAGGTCATGCATCAGGGTAGGTAAATAAAGTCTTTACAGTTCGGTTATCCAAGAAATGCCTAAATCATTTCCTACACCTAACACCCTTTATTTCTCTTTGTAAACACACCGGGCAAGTTCTAGTCATTTCTATACATGTAGAATATAAACAAATACTCACTCACTCGGTGCATGCTAAGAATCAAGTCGGATCCTTGCGGTTTATGATGTTGTACTTTATCAAATTCAACATTAAGCCAATCAAACCAAACTACACTTTTTGGGACTTACATTTAAAAACATCTCATTTTGTTTCAACACAATTTTATTTATAATAAAATTAAAACATTTTTCCTAACACACCACATTTTTCAAAGGTAGCGATCAGGGTCCTATTATTTTCTTAGCTTCGAAATACGCATTCCCCTTAAGACGGTTGTCATCCATCTATCATAGGGGAAGGCACTTAGCTATGATGTTGTATAACAAAAATTGCCAAAAGGGCACACATAATACTCGCAATCTGAAAATTTACCTCAAAGGGTGAAAATAAAATACTGTAAATAAAGCAAATACTTTGCCAAAGAGGACAATATTGTCAATTTAAAACCCACCAAACATAAAAACAGAAATGAAAATTGTTCATCCAACACAACCAAAAACCAATAATTTTCAGATAATAAAAATGAAAGAGATGAAAATAAAGAAGATTAACGACCAACCGCCCCACACTTAAAAAGAGCACTGTCCCAGTGCTAAGTATAAGCATAAAGCAGGGTGGCGTCGTACTTCCTGCTCAGTCGAATGTCACCATGGAAATTATGTCATCTGCATCAGCATCAGCACCATCACTAAAATCGTTGCTTGAGTCACCATCATTAGACTGCTCCTCTTTCTCAAACTCATCATCAGAATAAGCCATACGCCTCTCCTTATCTGTGGGGACATTATCATCAATGGGATCATCAAAGTCTGGACCAATGTGTAGCAAAGTCCGATCATGAGGTCCTAGTGGGTAGTCAAGCTTCACCGCACGTATCTCTTGTTGGGTGTTGGTCGCTCCCCAGTCCTCAACTGCCGCATAGTTAGCCCATACATATGGGCTGTGATCTCATCAGTGCAAGCATTATGTTCTGGCATAGTTAAATTCAAACCATGAGGAGTTTTTTCTTTGGTGAGAGAAATATCAAGTGGCTTATCACCAACAAACGGTAAATAATCTGCCTCCTCTTCCGTCACAACTTGTTCCCTTAAAAATCTGGTAATCTTCCCACCAAACCCATATCTCCAACCACCTAAGAATCGGTCCTTCCTCATCGCTGAAAAAATAATGGCACCCACATTCACATCCACATCATCATGCATCAAAGCATAAATAAGACACACCCTATCATGGGTCACCTCCGTCATATGTTTCCCACAAACAAGATAGGCATAGATAATTCTGGCCCATAAATATACCTCCTTGTTCATATGAGGAAATGGAAGTGATACATACGTACCTCCCTCTTTGTGGCAAATCCACCTCGCCGTAGATCGAGTGCCTCATAGGAGATGATGGATATACCGATATGGTGGCTCAAGGATCATTGTTTTTAGTGGCTCCGGATATGGAAAGGGTGCACCTAACAACTCATTAACAGTATTCGCAGTGAAAGTTATCACATGACCATGTACCTCGACCTTAGAATCTTTCGGGTTCCAATTCGTATAGAATTCCCAAACTAAGCTTAATTTGCATGCACCCAGCTGCTCAAAGAAAAAATTCATATGGTGGGCCTCTATCTTTCTCACCATAGAGGGATATTCCTTCATCAAACTTGCCCTATTGATAAATTAATCAACTGAATATTTTGACTCTTTGTGCTTGGAGTACCACTTTCGTCCTGCCGCAACCACAACCTTCGTTTTAAACCTCTTTTGTCCTCTAGGAATATGTGGGGTTGCAGGCACCCGGTCAGCTTCACGACTCCTCTTCTGTCTGGGATCATATGGTCCAGCTGTATTTTTTCATTTGCTTCTTTATTGGTGGATGCTCAACATTGTACCTATTAAACATCACAGCCCACAAACATATAAAACAAGCACCTCCAAATCTAGACACCACTAAGTGTGAAATTTACCCCACACTTAGTTGCTAGCACAGTTTTTGTATATAAATGCAATAAGGTACTCAGACTTCTCCTTTTTATTTTACAAGTCCAAGCATTGGTTATTTGGCATAAATACACAAAGCCATTTCAAAGTTGGAATAATTCACAATCTTAGCTCAAGGACTAATGAATGAATAATTTTTTCACATAAACATGTCCACTCTTGACTACATGACCTCTCGTCACCACACTAACTTCAGTCCCTCTTAGCTACGACTAAGGTATTGGGACATAGGTATTCACCCCACACTTAGTTTCCATCATATATTGAACATCATCATTCTAATATTCTTGAAATTTCTCCATGATTCAGCAAATCAACTTATTTATTCGGAAACTAAGTCAAATTGAAAGTGTAATTCATCAATTCAATAAGCACATAAACAATCTAATCTCGACATAGCTTATAGACATTCATGCAAATTCACCACAAGAACTCAGAGCAGTGAAAACAATTTCAATAATCCACCACCACAGATCTACAAAACCCTCAACCTACACAATTATTGTCACTAATTCACCTAAACATGCCATTTACCATCTCAAGTCCACAAATCAAAACAAGTTCATGCCCTTCATCACTAACTATTTAGCATCTTAATTATTATTTACCATATAAGACAACTTTGAGTAAATAAAGGGTACAAGACTTACTTTTGACTTGATGAAGAGAAAATGAAGGATGAATTATGCATCACAAGAATAAAAATTAATTTTAAGATTGAGGGAATTTAGGGGTGGAGGCGGCGCTAGGGTTAGGGAGAAATGTGGAATGAGTTAAGGTCATATATATAGAGGGCACCCAGAATTTAACGGTTAATACGACACGTCATATATCGCATTGGAGAATTGATATGACGCATCATGTTCATGTCGCTTCTCTAGAAGTAGCATCAAAAAATTAATCGAAGTGTTTCCTGCATGCCAACCGATGCGGTGTGAGGCTTACCACATTGATAGGACTAATGCGATGCGTAAAAATTGCATTGGTTCTCTAGAAATTGCACCTAAAAAAATTTCTAAGGCTAATTTTCCCATATTTTAATACATATTTTCTTACCCTTACCTTTTTCTTACCATATATCACCTATTTACTTACTCAAGGACCCATGTTCATCATCTCCCAATCTTTTTTTTCTACACCAAGATTCTCGTTCTAGCACATCAATCAAAAACAACAAAATTATGTAAGTAAAAGTGGGTTGCCTCCCACCAAGTGCCTTATTTTTGGTCGTGGCACGACTCATCTTTTTTTTTTTTTTGTTCTTCAAATAATAAAAATTAAACTACCTATTACATTACATATGTGGGTTGCCTCCAACACAACGCCTTATTTTACGTTGTGACACGACTTAGCCCAGTTTTACCCCTCAACAAAGTTGATGGACTTTTGTGCTTATCCAAATGATCAACCCAATAATGTTTTACACGTTTTCAATTCTCTAGGAACTTCTCTGTCTTCTCTTTATTCCACAACTCTACAGTTCCATGCGGTGTCTTTTGCTCCACCACAAAAGGTCCAGACCATTTCGATCGCAATTTACCCAGAAATAACTAAATCCTTGAATAAACAACAAAACAAGTTGTCTGGGTTCAAATACTCTCTATTGAATTTGTTTATCACGTCATATTTTGGTCTTATCGTTGTATAGTTTGGCATTTTCGTAGGCGTGAAGCCTAAACACATCAAGCTCATTCAGCTGCAGTAACCGTTTTCCCCTACGGCAGTCATCTCAAGATTCATCTTTTTCACCACCCAATATGCTTGATGTTCCAGCTCCACAGGCAGATGGCATGCTTTACCGTAATCCAAGAAATATGGGGACATCCCAATAGGCTTCTTATAAGCTGTTCTGTAAGCCCAAAGTGCATCATCTAACTTCTCAGCCCAATCTTTTTGCTGCCCATTCACAGTCTTCTATAATATCTTCTTAATCTCTCAGTTGGACACTTCAACTTGACCACTAGTTTGGGGATGGTACGCAGTGGCAACCTTGTGTCTAACACCATATTTAGGAAGAAGATTTTTGAACCAAGTGTTGATAAAGTGCGTACCTCCGTCACTAATTATCGCTCCAGGTGTACAAAATCTGGAAAATATGTTCTTCACAAATTTCAGCACCACCCTTGCATCATTAGTCGGAATCGCCATAGCTTTCACCAATATGGAGACATAGTCAACTGCTACGAGAATGTACAAATTGCCTTTTGAGGGTGGAATAGACCTATGAAATCGATCCCCTAAATATCAAAAACTTCAACTTCTAAAATATTATTGAGGGGCATTTCATGACGCCTAGATATAGTACCCAACCTTTGACATTGATCACAAATTTTCACAAAAGAAATTGCATCCCTAAACAACATAGGCCAAAAAAAATGATTGCAGCACTTTTCTAGTAGTCCTCTCACCCCCCATGGTGTCCACCATAAGAAAATGAGTGGAAATCTTCAAGCACCTTTGAAAATTCAGCCTCTGGGATACACCTACGATTAACTCTGTATGGACCCTACTTAAAGAGATACGGTTCATCCCAAGTATAGGCACGTGAATCATAGAGCAATTTCTTTCTTTGTTGTGTGGTGGCATCAGGAGGGTACACCTCACAAGCTATCAAATTCACAATAGTAATATACCATGGGAACTCAACTGCATCTAAAGAAAATAACTTTTCATTAGGGAACTCTTCCTTAATACTAAGAGAGTCATCACCAATATGGTTTTGACTTTCCAGCTATGACAAGTCATTAGCAACTTGATTTTTAGCTCCCTTCCGATCTCGAACCTCAAGATCAATTTTTTGTAGTAGAATAATCCACCTAATCAGTCAAGGTTTTCCATCCTTCTTGTTCACAAGATACTTAATAACAGCATGGTCAGTATGAACATTGACCTTAGTACCAACTTAGTAAGATCTAAACTTGTCGAATGCATACACCACTGCCAACATCTCTTTCTCTGTAACCATATAATTAACTTACGCATCATTCAACACTTTTCTAGCATAGTAGATTAATAAAAATACCTTCTAATTTCTCTGGCCCAAAACCGCTCCCACGACAACATCACTAGCATCACACATCAGCTCAAACGGTAACTCCCAATATGGTGCAATCAGAATAGGTACTTCAATTAACTTCTTCTAAAGTTTTTCAAAAGCTACTTGGAAATCATCCCCAAACTTGAACTTTGCCTCTTTCTCCAATAATTTACACATGGGTCTTGCAATATTTGAGAAATCTTGAATGAATCGCCTATAGAAACGTGCATATCCCAGAAAGCTTCGCACTTCTTTGACTGTGACTGGATGTGGTAATTTTTCAATTACTTCTAACTTCACCTTATCTACCTCGAGTACTTTACATGAACTTTATGTCCTAGGAAAATTCCTTCCTTAACCATAAAGTGGCACTTTTCCCAATTTAGCACCACGTTTGTCTCTTCGCATGGAGCTAGAACTCTATTAAGATTCTACAAGCACTTTTTAAAAGAATTACCATGCAAAGAGAAATCATCCATGAATACCTCCACAAAGTTTTCAACCATGTCGGAGAATATAGCCATCATACATCTCTGAAATGTAGTAGGTGTATTGCATAGGTCGAAGGGCATGCATCTGAATGCGTATGTGCCATAAAGACATGTGAAAGTGGTCTTATCCTGGTCTTACGGTGCTATGATTATCTGATTGAAGTGAGAGTACCCATCCATAAAACAATAATACTCTTGTCCCGCTAATTTATCCAGCATTTGTTCAATGAAAGGAATCGGATAGTGATGTTTACGAGTATCTTCATTCAATATCCGATAGTCAATATAGATCCTCCAACTGGTCACCATATGTGTGGGTATCGATTCATTATCATCATTAGTTACCACAGTCATCCCTCTTTTTTTCGGTACACAGTGCATTGGACTCACTTATTTGCTATCAAAAATTGGGTAGACAATACCACTATCTAACCACTTGATCGCTTCTTTTCTGACCACCTCCTTTATCAAAGAATTCAACCTTCTTTATTGCTACACTCTTGGTCTATAAGAATCTTCCATGTAGATGTTTTGCATGCAAAATATTGGATTAATTCCTATAATATCAGACATTTTCCAACCAACTGCCTTTCTTCTCCTCTTAAGGACTGCTATAGCTTCCTTTACCTGCACATCTAATAATCCTGCAAACAAAATAATAGCCAAAGTATCTTGATCACCAAGAAAAACATATTGTAAATAAGGAGGAAGAACCTTAAGCTCCAAGTTAGGAGCTTCTTCAACTGAGGGCTTGGTGTAAGACCCCGTAAAGTTTCCTCATCATCAAAGCCTTCAAAGAAAGTTAAAAGAAGCTTAACACTTAGAATTTTAGCTAAGTGTTCCAACACTTAGTTTATTTTTGATCCCTCTAACTTCGATGAATTATTTTGTGACCTTCCCGACCTCTATTTCTTGATTTTATTATTGCGTTGCGATGGTGAAAGTTCGTGAGGTATCTCGGGTGAGTTTTGGAATTTTAGAATCTATTTAGGGCACGTTTGGGGTGCCAAACCAGTAGCTAAAGGCTATTAAGGGGTGCCGCCCAGCTTATCTAAGGCTCTGGGCAAGGCGTTGCCCACCTTAGCAAAGGCTCTGGGCAAGGCACTGCCCAGACCATAGCCTTTGTGCCCAGTTTTCATCTTCTTTTCTCCGTCTCATTAAGGGTAAAGTTGGTATTTTTCCACTCTTTTATTATCCTTAACATGAGATTACACCCCAAAAATACCATATTATTCATACTTTCATCAAAAACCACCAAGAACATAGCTTAGGGTTTCTACACAACCTTCAAGAGAACTCAAAAGTTAACCATCAATTTTCAATAATTTTTTAAGAATCGGAATCCCTATTCCGAGGGCTACAAAAAGCACCCATTAATTTCAAGAATAGAAACCCAAAGTCAAGAACTCACTCAAAGTTTTAATTTAAAGGTATGTGGGGTTTGAACAAGAACACTCTTTTGTTCTTACGCCCAAAAGTTTTAGATTTTCTTAAAGAACTTCATATTTCCAAGATGAATTCATATTATTTTGCTATATTTCAAATTTATGAGATTATGGAATTGTTCAAGTCTTGAATTTCATGATTATTTTTCTCAATTATGATCTAAATTGAGAGTTCATGATATAAATTGCACATTCCTATATTGATATCATGTTTCCAAGAGTTGTTGTCATGAGTGGAACTTTATTGTAAAATTGTGAGTCTTTGAGGATGAATGATTTCTACTCCAAGAAGTGCACTTATACTTCCATGTTTTTGAGATTTTAAAACTTTGATGAAAAGTCTATCAAGATTTCAAGAAAAGAATTGAATTTTGATCCTAAGCTAAGAAAGAAATACACATTATTTGTTTGATTTGAGATAAAGGGGAAGAATATTGGCTCCTATTACATGTTGAATTTTTTAAGGTAGATTTTCTTAAAGTTCTGGGCTAAGTAAGGGAGTAGTATTTAGCACCGAGTTGGGCTTGATTCTGAGGTCTCATGCCCTAGAACTACATGCCCCCATAGGTTTTTTATTTACCCCAAGTGGGTTAAACTAGTGATCACCAAAATTTAAAGGTTCTACTCCAATTGAAAGGATAGAACAACTCTCCCCAACATGGGAAAGGCATTGGACTCCATGTAGCTCACATGGTTTATGTCAGTTAGAAACTTCCAAAGCTATATAATCCCGAGTCCCAAAGTCTCTTATGTTTTCTAGAGTCTCAAGTCTTAAAGTTCCTAAAGTATCAAGTTCTTGAGTTTTAAAGAATTTTTACTATCCTTAAGCTAAAAGTGTAAGTTTGAAGGTATATTGATTTTGAAGGCTATGACCCTATGATTCCTAAAGTTTTCAAGTTTCATGATTATTAAGTTCCCAAGATGTTTCTTTCTTTCATAATATTATAGCTTATGTCTTGAAAGTTGATATTTTAAGATTTCATCTAACTTACAAGTTGAGAACAACAAAAGAATACAATCCAGAATAAAGTAAAATGACTCACGTTATTTCTATTATCTATTTCCTAACCATAACTTATGAGAATTTTATTCAAGCTATGTGAGTCATCTATTATAGCATGCATGTTTTCTATTAAGACTTGTGATACTAATTATTTATTTGCATACACCCCCACATCCTCAGTACATTCCCAATGTACTGATCCACATATACATTTGTATGCTACATTGTCTTATAATGTAGGTTCAGGTGCTCTGTCCCAGCCTCATCAGTGATCCCCGAGTGACTTTATCTACAACTCCACAGTGGTGAGTCCTCATGGTTCGAGGATCGATTATCTTTAGATATTCAGTTTATCTAGTAGTTTTTAATTTCTTTTCAATTGAGTATATGTCAGTTGGGGACCTGTCCCAATGGCTCTCTAGTTGTTGAGTAGTTGAGGCTTTGTCAGACTAGTTGTCAGATTGTTAGTATATTGATATTTCCAGTATTATGGTTGTTCGGACAAAGTATTTTCACAGCATTTCTTATGATTTGATATAATAATGCCCGTGATTTGTGTATTTCATCTCTAAGCAAGTTATTATATGAATTAGCAGGCTCAAAGGGTTAGCTTGGGGATACTTGTAGACTTAAGAACCGTGTGACGCTTCGGGACCCATTTTTAGAGCGTTAGAAACTTGGTATCAAATCCAGGTTTAAGGAGTCCTAGGGAGTCTGACAAGATGCGTTAAGTAGAGTCTTGGTCATCGATGTGTAGCGCACCACATCTATGGGCAAGGGTCTACGAAACATTTAGAAAAAAGTCATTTCTTTCTTTCAGAGTCTATCGTACTTAAAGATGTCTCTCTCAGCTATTAATTTTTGCTCTCTTATTTTAGAAAATGCGTCTTCTTTAAGCCCGCAGAAACAACAATGATCAGCAACCTCAGCCTGCTGATCCCTTGAACAAAAATGTGTCCCCTGCTGAGTTTTGGGTAGCTTTTCAGGCGCTATCCTAAGTAGCCACTACAAATATTTAGGCCAAGAATGAGGCCGCAGCTCCACAGCAGTAGGGAGGTGATTTAGCTGATTCCAAGATTTGTGATTTCATCTAGATGAATCCGCCAGAGTTCTATGGGTCCAAGGTAGGTGAGGACCCATAGTTATATCTTGAAGAGGTGAGAAAGATCATGTAGGTGATGCATGTGTCTAAGGAAGAAAGTGTAGAGTTGGCATCTTACATATTGAAGGATATTGCTTATGACTGGGTTCTTACATGGAAGAAGAGTAGAGGAGAAGATGATGCCTTTATTACTTGGCAGGCATTCCAAGATTCGTTCTTGGATAATCTCTTTCTATTAGAGATGAGGGAGGCAAAAGTAGAGGAGTTTATAAACTTAAGGCAGGGCTCCATGACTGTTAAGGAGTACTGCCTGAAGTTTAATCAGTTAGCAAAATATGCTCATGACTTGATTACTGATGCCCACTCTAGTATGAGCAAGTTCGTGACAGGTGTTTCTGGTTTGGTGTTGAAAGAGTGCAGGACTTCTATGTTAAATAGGGATATGGATCTTGCCAAATTGATTATACATGAACAACAGATAGAGACAGAGAAGATAAGGGAAAGAGATAGTGTTACAGGAAACAAGAGAGCTAGATCCGAGCAGCATGAGTATGGCCAGGCTAGGTCCTATGAAAGGAACCGCCCTCAGTTCCAGAGCCATTCATCCATACCATCACCTTCATCCATTATTTCTCCTACACCTAGAGGTAATCAGGGGCAAGGAAATAGTCCTACTTTGTCTAGATCCTAAAATAATGTGAGTAACAGGCCTAATTTTTCTCTTTTTACTAAGTGTGGTAGGACCCATCCTGGTGAGTGTTTAGCTGAGCAGATAGGATGTTTTGATTGTGTTAATATGGGCTACAGACTTAGAGAGTTCCCACATGCCTGATAGGGGAGCAGAGATACCCGACCACAGGTGCAGGCCACCATTGCACCAGCACCCGCAGCCCATCTAGCTCCTCCACAGGGCATTTCTTTTAGCACTGCTGGTGGTCAGCACCAAAACAGATTTTATGCCTTACCTTCTCGTCATGAGCAGGAGTATTCTCCCAACATTGTTACTGGTATGATCCGCGTATTTCACTTTGATATTTATGTGTTGTTGGACCCCGGGTCAAGTTTTTGTTATGTGACACCATTGGTTGCTGTGAATTTTGAAATGAGTCCTAAAAATATCCCTGAGCCTATTCTAGTTTCTACTCCAATAGGGGAGTCCATTATTGCTAGGTAAGTGTATAAAAAGTGTCCTATTATTATACTTTATAGAGTCATATTTGCTGATCTGATAGAGTTAGATATGATTGATTTTGATCTCATTCTGGGTATGGACTGGATTAACTCTTGTTATGCACCTATAGATTGCCGTACCCATGTGGTTAAGTTTTAGTTTCCTAATGAGCCAGTCATTGAGTGGTCTGAAAGCTCAGTATCTCCCAAAAGTCATTTTATTTCTTATCTCAAAGCCAGAAAGCTCATATCCAAAGGTTGCATCTATCATTTAGTCAGAGTTAAAGACACTAAGTTCGAGATTTCCATTATTCAGTCAGTCAACATTGTTAATGATTTTTTTGATATTTTTTGAAAGATCTCCCAGGGGTACCTCCCAATAGACAGATAGAATTTGGGATTGATCTTCTTCCCGACACTCAGCCTATTTTTATTCCTTTCTACTATATGGCACCTGCAGATCTTAAGGAGTTAAAAGAACAACTCAAAGATCTTTTAGACAAAGGTTTCATAAGGCCCAGTGTACCTTCTTGGGGCACACCTATCCTATTCGTGCAGAAGAAAGATGGTTTTTTACGTATGTGCATTGACTATCATTAGCTTAATAAAGTCACAGTCAAGAACAAGTACCCTCTTCCTATAATTGATGACTTATTTAACCAACTCCAAGGTGCAAGTTATTTCTCCAAGAGAGACCTTAGATTCGGCTATCACCAACTCAAAGTCAGGGAGTGTGACATCTCGAAGACAACCTTTAGAACCCGTTATGGTCACTTTGAGTTTCTTGCCATGTCTTTCGAACTAACCAATGCTCCCATAGCTTTGATGGACCTCATGAATCGTGTGTTCAAGAAGTAACTTGATATTTTTGTCATTGTTTTCTTAAATGATATTGTTGTTTATTCTCAAAGTAAGGTTGACCATGCAGATCATATTTGAATTGTCTTGTAAACTCTTAAAGATCACCAGTTGTTCACCAAATTCAGCAAGTTTTAGTTCTGCCTAAGGTTCGTAGCTTTTCTAGGTCATATTATTTTAGCCGAAAGCATTAGAGTTGATACCTAAAAGACAGAAGCTGTAAGGAATTGGCTTAGATCTATCTCTCCGTCTGACATTAGGAGTTTCTTAGGTTTAGCTGGCTATTACCGTCGTTTTATTGCGGGTTTCTCTTATATTGTGTCTCCCATGACCCAGTTGACCCAAAAGAAAGTTAAGTTCCTTTAGTTAGATTCTTGTGAGAAGAGTTTTCAAGAGTTAAAGACTCGACTCACCTCAGCCCCTGTGTTGACTTTGCCTGATGGTGTTGATGGTTTTGTGGTGTATTGTGATGCTTCTAGAATTGGCTTGGGTTGTGTGTTAATGCAGAGAGGTAAGTTTATAGCCTATGCCTCTAGATAGTTTAAATCGTATGAAAAGAATTACCTAACCCGTGATCTTGAATTAACTGTTATTGTCTTCGCTTTGAAAATCTGGAGACACTATTTGTATGGTGTTCATGTTGATGTGTTTACTGATCACAAAAGCCTGCAGTATGTGTTTTCTCAAAGGGAGTTGAATCTTAGGTAGAGGTGATGGTTAGAGTTGCTCAAAGATTATGATATAAGTGTGTTGTATTATCTGGGCAAGGCCAATGTAGTGGCAGATGCCCTTAGCAGGTTGTCTATGGGCAGTATTACTCATGTAGAGAAGAGTAAAGAAGAGTTAGCTCATGATGTACATAATTTGGCAAGATTGGGGGTTAGACTACTTTATTCCGCTGAGGGGAATGTCTTGGTTCAAAGTAGTTCTGAATCCTCTTTAGTTTCGAAAGTGAAGGAGAAGCAAGACTTAGATGCTAGTTTGGTCAGACTGAAAGAGTTAGTTATGGACCAAAGAGTAGAGGTTTTCTCCCAAGGGAGAGATGGTGTGTTGATATTGTAGGGTAGATTATGTGTTCCTTATGTTGATAATCTGAGACAGAGGATCATGGAAGAGGCGCATGGCACATGATATTCTATTCATCTTGGCTCTACAAAGATGTATTATAACTTGTGGGAAATATATTGGTGGAGTGGTATGAAGAAGGATATAGCGGAGTTTGTGTCGAAGTGTAAAACTTGCCAATAGATTAAGATAGAGCATCAAAGGCCTGGTGGTGTGATGCAAAAGTTTAGTATCCCCACTTGGAAGTGGGAAGATATAAATATGGACTTTGTGACTAGTTTACCTCTTTTGCGTCATCATTATGATTCTATTTGGGTGATTGTGGATAGGCTGACTAAGTCAGCGCATTTCTTGCTTGTGCACATATCGTATGCTACTGAGGACTATGCTAGATTGTATATTCGAGATTTAGTCAGATTTCATGGAGTTCCCTTGTCTATTATTTTGGATAGGGGTACTCAGTTCACTTCGCAGTTTTGGAGAGCTTTTCAGAGGGGTCTTGGTACCCAAGTGCATTTGAGTTCCGCTTTTCATCCGCAGATAAATGGTTAGGCTAAGAAAACCATCCAAACTTTAGAAGATATGTTGAGAGCATATGCTCTTGATTTCAAAGGTAGTTGGGATGAGCATCTACCATTGATTGAGTTTGCTTATAACAATAGTTATCACTCTAGCATCCGGATGGAATCATTTGAGACTTTGAATGGTAGAAGGTGTAGGTCGCCCATATGTTGGTTTAAAGTGGACGAAGCTGCTGTGATTGGACCTAATGCAGTGTTTAAGGCTATGAAGAAGGTAAAGTTAATTAGATAAAGGTTGAAGATAGCTCAGAGTTGTCAAAAGTCATATGCAAATGTGAGGAGAAGTTACCTTGAGTTTGAAGTTAATGATTTGGTACGAAAGGGGTGTAAAGGTTTGGGAAAAATGGAAAGCTTAGTCCTCGGTATGTTGGCCCTTACAGAGTTCTTAACCGTGTTGGGAAAGTAGCTTATGAAGTAGAGTTGCCTGCAGAACTATCAGTTGTTCATCCTATCTTCCATGTCTCTACGCTTAAGAAGTGCATTAGTGATTCTATTGTTATAGATCCTTCGGAAAGAACTAATGTTTGGGACAGTCTTTATTTTGATGAGGTTCCAGTTGAAATCCTAGACTACCAAGTTCGGAGACTAAGGAACAAAGAAGTTCCCTTGGTCAAAGTTTTATGGCGGAACCAGTCAATTGAGGGTGCTACTTGGGAAGCAAAAGCAGATATGCGATCCAAGTACCCACACCTCTTTTCCGCAAGTTCAGATCAAGCCGAAGGTACAATTTTTTCTTAATTCAGTCCCCTTCTAATCAAAGTTACAGTTGTATAGCCATTCTTACCATAAGCTTATGTATTCTATGAAGTATCCGAAGGTTTAGAATGAAGTAAAGTCAGTTTAGCCAGATATTTCAGCTGTGTATCCTTCATTTTCTCTATGTTCTGAACATATCTATCTATATTTGAGGACGAATGTTCCCAAGGGGGAGATATTGTAACACCCCGTAAAGTTTCCTCGTCATCAAATCCTTCGAAGCAAGTTAAAAGAAACTCAACACTTAGAATTTTAGCTAAGTGTTCCAATACTTAGTTCATTTTTGAGTCCTCTAACTTCGATGAATTATTTTCTGACCATCCCAGCCTCCGTTTCTTGATTTTGTTGTTGCATTGTGATGGGGCAAGGTCGTAAGGTATCTCGGGTGAGTTTTGGAATTTTTAGAATCTATTTAGGGCACGTTTGGGATGCCAAACCAGTAGCTAAAGGCTATTAAGGGGTGCCGCCCAGCTTAGCTAAGGCTCTGGGCAAGGCGCCGCCCACCTTAGCAAAGGCTCTGGGCAAGGCACCGCCCAGGCAATAACCTTTGTGCCCAGTTTTCAGCTTCTTTTCTCTTTCTCATTAAGGGTAAAGTTGGTATTTTTCCACTCTTTTATCATCCTTAACATGAGATTACACCCCAAAAATACCATATTATTCATACTTTCATCAAAAAGCACCAAGAACATAGCTTAGAGTTTCTACACAAACTTCAAGAGAACTCAAAAGTTAACCGTCAGTTTTCAATAATTTTTTGAGAATCGGAATCCCCATTCCTAGGGCTACAAAAAGCACCCATTAATTTCAAGAATAGAAACCCAAAGTCAAGAACTCACTCAAAGTTTTAATTTCAAGATATGTGGGGTTTGAATAAGAACACTCTTTCGTCCTTATTCCCAAAAGTTTTAGATTTTCTTAAAGAATTTCGTATTTCCAAGATGAATTCATATTATTTTTCTATATTTCAAATTTATGAGATTATGGAATTGTTCAAGTCTTGAATTGCATGATTATTTTGTTCAATTATGATCTAAATTGAGAGTTCATGATATAAATTACACATTCCTATATTGATATCATGTTTCCAAGAATTTCCAAGAGTTGTTGTCATGAGTTAAACTTTATTGTGAAATTGTGAGTCTTTGAGGATGAATTATTGATACTCCAAGAAGTGCACTTATATTTCCATGTTGTTGAGATTTTAAAACTTTGATGAAAAGTCTATCAAGATTTCAAGAAAAGAATTGAGTTTTGATCCTAAGCGAAGAAAGAAATCCACATTATTTGTTTGATTTGAGATAAAGGGGAAGAACATTGGCTCCTATTACATATTGTTGAATTGTTTAAGGTGGATTTTCTTAAAGTTATGTGCTAAGTAAGGGAGTAGTATTTAGCACCGAGTTGGGCTTAATTTCGAGGTCTCATATCCTAGAACTACGTGCCTCGTAGGTTTCTTATTTACCCCAAGTGGGTTAAGCTAGTGATCACTAAAAGTTAAAGTTTCTACTCCAATGGCAAGGATAGAACAGCTCTCCCTAACATGGGAAAGGCGTTGGACTCCATGTAGCTCACATGATTTATGTCGGTTAGAAGAAACTCCCAAAGTTATATAATCCCGAGTCCCAAGTGTCCCTAAGTCTCTTAAGTTTTCTAGAGTCTCAAGTCTTAAAGTTCCTAAAGTATCAAGTTCTTAAGTTTTTATGAAGTTTTATTATACTTAAGCTAAAAGTGTAAGTTTGAAGGAATATTGATTTTGAAGGCTATGACCCTATGATTGCTAAAGATTTCAAGTGTCATGATTATTAAGTTACCAAGAAGTTTCTTTCTTTCATGCTATTATAGCTTATGTCCTGAAAGTTGATATTTTAAGATTTCATCTAATTTACAAGTTGAGACCAAAGAAAGAATACAGATCCAGAATAAAGTGAAATGACTCACGTGATTTCTATTATCTATTTCCTAACCACAACTTATGAGAATTTTATTCAAGCTATGTGAGTCATCTATTATAGCATGCATGTTTTCTATTAAGACTTGTTATACTGATTATTTATTTGCATACACCCCCACATGCTTAGTACATTCCTAAAGTACTGATCTACATATATTTTTGTGTGCTACATTGTCTCATAATGTAGGTTTAGGTACTCCGTCCCAACCTCGTCAATGATCCCCGAGTGCCTTTATCTATATCTCCACAGTGGTGATTCTTCATGATTCAAGGACCGGTTATCTTTAGATATTCAGTTTATCTAGTAGTTGTTCATTTCTTTTCAGTTGAGTATGAGTCAGTTGGGGACCTGTCCCAATGGCTCTCTAGTTCTTGAGTAGTAGAGGCTTTGTCAGACTAGTTGTCAGATTGTTAGTATGTCGAGATTTCCAGTATTATGGTTGTTCGGACAAAGTATTTTCACAGTATTTCTTATAATTTGATATAACTGTGCCCGTGATTTGTCTATTTCATCTCTCTGCAAGTTGTTATGTGAAGTAGCAGGCTCAAAGGGTTAGCTTGGGGCTACTTGTAGCCTTAAGCATCGTGTGATTCTTCGGGATCCATTTTTGCGGTGTTACACTTGGGTGATGGATCAATTTTCCTATTCCATGGTTCCACAGGCACTTTCATCGTCTAAACCACTGCCAAATTCATAACCTAGACCAATTCCAATGATTGCACATCTCCATAAAGATCATGACCTATCGAAGCTCGCTTTAATTGATCTTCAGACAACAGTAAATGCCAATCCAAAGAAAACTCAATAACCTATATTGATGACAAATCCTAATATATAGCTGGCAGTTACAACGCCTTGTACATATCAAAAACTTCTACTTTTTCATGCGCTCACATTGTCATTTTTTTGGTTGCTACATCAATCAGTGACTGCCCTGAAGCTCAGAAGGGTCATCCCAAAATAAATGGAACCACAGGATCAGCCTCAAAGTCAAAAATTACAAAATCTATCGGAAAGATTAAGGATCCTACTTGTACCAACACATCTTCAATAATACCATCCGTCCTAGTAAGTGATCTATTCGCCAACTGAAAAATAATAGTAGTGGATTTGGGACTCCCAATACCCATCTTCTGGTACTACGATCTGGTCATAAGATTTATGCTATCTCCCAAATCACACAATCCCCGTGCACAAATAGTTTGTCCAATGGTAATCTACAAGGTTAAAATACCCGTATCTTTAAGCTTCATGGGCAATTTGTTTTGAATCTTAGACGTGCACTATTGAGTAAGTGCAACTGTAGCAGAATCAGCCAACCGGTTCTTATTCCCAACTATGTCCTTCAAGTATTTTGCATATTTTGGCACACTCTGTGAAATGTCAACAAGAGGAAGATTCACTTAAACCTGCTTCAGAAGATCTACGAAACTTCTTGTAACTATCTTCCTCTTGATGCTTCCTTTCCCTTTGAGGAAAAGGTAAGGGAAGAGTCTTATTCTCCATATGAATTTCTTCACTGGCCACTTTTTCCTTGATTTGTTTCTCTATATTGTCTTTAGCACCCTCAACATTAATTATGGGACTAACCTGCTCTTGAACTGTCTCGTTAGTTTGTAGCCCACTCCTTGTCATAAGTGCATTTACCTGTTTGGGATTTGTCTCTGTATCGCTAGTTAATGCTCCTTGAGGTCTTATATTTTGTGTCCCTGCAATTTGACCCAACTGCAACTCTAGATTTCTCGTAAGCAATTGTTGACTGTTCAACTCAGCTACAAACTGTGCCTGTTATGTCTTAATTTCAATTGCAAATTGCGCTTGTTGATCCATAAACTACTTCATTAATTCCTAAATATTGCTAGATTGAGTAGTCACCTGAGTATTCTGAGCTGGTGTAGATTTGGTTGCACTTTTCCCTTGTACTGATTTGCATTCTACGCCTGATTTCCACCCCATGAGAAATTAGGATGGTTCCTCCAATAGGGATTACAAGTGTTATCAAAATTTTGTTGTCCCTGCCAATTTGCATTCCCCACATAGTTGATAGAATTTGGATTAGACGTGCAAGCATCATCTATATGCTCACTACTTCTGCAAACCTCACACCAAGAATTTGCCTGTTGGACTACATTCGTTGTAGCTGTTGGTTGAGTAAAACTCAACTTTATATTATTAAGCCGAGTAATCATATGATTTTCCATAGCTGCGATCTATGCCTATAATGCAGTGAACCGATCTACCTCCAATACCTCCGCAACCTTTTTAGGAGTACTCCTCGAGTCTGCATACCAGTCAGGGTTCCCTTGTGAAATCTGATTTAGCAATGTGTACAATTCTTTATACATCTTCTCAGGAGCCAGTCCACCTGTTGCTGAATCCAAGAGAATCTTCGTGTTTGGCTCCAATCCTTCTATGAAAGTATGCATAAGAAAAACATTGGATTGATGATGGTGAGGTCAATTTCTAAGCATACCCTTAAATCTCTCCCAAGCTTGGTAGAAATTCTCTCTGTCTTTCTCTTTAAAACTCACGATTTCACTCCTCAAGTATGCCATCTTCCCAGATAGAAAAAATCAAATCAGAAACTTCCGAGCTAGATCTTCCCATGTAGTGATGGAGAGTGGTGGTTCAGCATGTAACCACCTTTTTGCTTCCCCCATTAGAGAGTAGGGAAAGAGTGTCAACCTGACATAATCAGGATTCACCCCTTTAGGAATGTATGTATCGCTGATTTCCAAGAAGGTCTGTAAATGTTGTTGCGGATCTTTTTGTGAAAGGCCATGAAATTGCCCCGCTGAATTCAGAAATTGCACCATATTTTGCTTCAATTCAAATCAACCTCCTGGTTCAGGATTTAGAATATTGCTCGTCACATGGTTCATGAGTGGGATTGTCACCTTACGAATAGGTCTAGCAACTTGTTGAGCAGGAACAACTAGAATAATAGGAATGATAGGAGGTGGAACATTCCTGGAATTTGGATCAACCGGTTTATTTCGTTGTTCAGTCATTCTTCACTTTTGTTGAAAGATTTTTTCTGGTTCGACAAAAGGCTCTACCAGTTCTTTATCTCTCACCAGTCCTGGATCCAGCTAAACCTGCAAAAATTCATCCGCTAAGATCAAGTTGTTAACACCTAAATGTAATATCAAAAACCAAAAATTTAGCAATTTACTAATTCTATTAGTTTCCCAGCAACGACGCCAAAACTTGTTGCAACTCAGACACACACGCAAGTGCACGTGATCGTACAAGTAATATAGTGATTTAGACAATCAGATATCGTTCCCACGAGGACTAAAACACTAGAAATTTAACCAACATTTAGTTTCAGACTATGAGTATTAGGTGTTGTATAGTATCAATATGATTTTAAAATTGAGAATAAAAATGCAAATTAATAAACAAGAAATAAAATTTTATGACTAAAGCAAAGCAAGCAACGGTTGTAAGTAGTTATGATAAGAATTCCAGGGTTGAGGCTTCTCGAACAATCATACAAATCTCTATTCTTATAGTAGTCTAATTGGTTATCGGGTTTTTGGTTTGCAAGGTTTAGGCAACGATCTTGGTCTCCCAACCTAAAATATTTTATCTATTATATATTGCAGCTACAACTCCCGCAGAGATACAACAATTCTTCTAGATTCATAAAGTTATCTTCTTTCAATTGAACCAAACAAGGCTTCTAGGTATATCCATATCCTAGATGCTAATTCAAACCCCTTGTTTTATAAAAGGGTAAGAACCTTGATCCTTAATTTCCTCGTTCTAATCTATGATTCTCCTCCCAGATTCACATAGAAATATAAATTTATTCTAATGGTGGCCAACAATTAAAATAGTAAGCTCAATAAATTAAGAACAACCCAGGTGATAATCCAAAAAGAAACTACTATAAAGAATATCAAAGAGTAATCATGTTCTTGACCTCAACCCCAAAACAAGGGTATTTAGCCACTCATGTTTGAATTAAACATCAAAAACAAGTAATTAATCATACACAAAATTAATCTTGAGGTAAAGAAGTTCAAAGAAAATAATAAGAACCCTAAAATAAAGAATTCTATGCTTTTTCGTCACTGTTATGCTTGCCAAAAGTGTTTGAACTTGTGCTCACGTGTTCCTTTTATACTTGGGAAAATTTTACCAGATGTGAAGCCTTAACGTGATATGTCGATAATCGCATCAACAAAGCCAACGTGTTGCATCAACATCATATTGATGCACTGGAATTTACCTTTAAATATTATACGAAGTAAAGTTCTTCAACACACGTGCGACGCATTGAGATCGCGTCGTGTCACTGGAATTTGCTCCTCCAAATTTGGCTAAGTTTCAAAACTTTAAGCATCGACGCAAAGCATTGACATCGCGTCGATGCACTGGAAGTTACAGAAGAAGATTTTTCTAAGGCACAGAACTTATGCATCGATGCGACGCGTTCACATTGCATCGATGTACTGGAAATTATTCTTTAAATTTTGGCTAAGGCACATATATTTCCAGTCGACACAATGCGTTGAGATAGCATCGCGCCACTGGAATTTTCCTCTAGTTCTTTCTTTTTTTTTCATCAATCCTCAACTCTTTTATTTTCTCCTTACTCTCGTGCATCTCCACATGTTTTTGACTTTGATCAACATAGTCATTCGCAGCTTCATGATTTGTATCCAATTTTCTTCTAATCCATGGGAAATTTACCCTGTATCTCTAATGACATTGGTTATCTATGAAACACAATTTAACTCATAATTCAATATAATTAGCTTAATTTTTATTCTCAAAACAAGTCCAAATATGGGTAAATAACAGTTCTTGGACATATAAATACACCCAATATCAGGCTCCATTCTAAAGGGTCTATTGGCCTTGGTATACGTAGGACTACACCAGCTAATGATCAGAGGACAGTGGTCAGATTTTATCCTTGGAATGTGTGATACACTGGCCTCTGGTACATAATTAACCATGGTTCATTAGCAAAATACTTGTCTAGCCTTTCTAAAATAAAGTTTTGCTTATTTTTTTTATCTCTTGTTAGTCCAAGTATACTTGCTTCCTTTAATACCCAGGTTAATCATGCCACATTTATTGAGGCTCTCCTAGAAGAGGTTTGCTCCGTGATTTATACTATTGCCCCCAATTTGTCTCTGGCTTGGAGAATTTCATTAAAATATCCTTCAATGAGCCATTCCTTAGTGTGGCTCTGGGAGATAGTAATGAGCTCTTCGCAAAGACTACACCTAGTATTAAAATCATTGATGACATAGATACTAGAAAAGGAGCCAGGTGTGAGAGGTACAAAGTATCTTAACCATGGCATGGATACTCTGTGGGGTGATGGAGATGTCTTTCAACTTGAGAATGTCCTCCTTCCACATGACAACCATGCTACCAGACATTCCAGTATCAGCTGACTGGAGTTGGGCATCAAAATCTAAAGCTTGGGTGATGTTTTTATGGTAAACTATTTTTGTTTCTAAGAGGAAAAGCATGGTTTTTTTGTGGATCTTTCCAAGGGAAGTTCACTAACTCCTAAGGATGGCACTGATGTCCCCCCTAACATTCCAAATCATGAAGTTTTTCATCATAATGGGCTCTTGATCCACCTACTTTCTTTTCCTAGAATGCTCAAGTTCTTTACTTTCTTGGTTACTTCTGATATGCTATATAAATATAGAACTTTCAATGCTTAAAACTCTGACAATATTGATGTACTTATGGCTATTTTGTTAGATTCAAGGTATTTTTGGAGTGCTTTGCAGGAAATCATATTTTGGATGCTAATTTTGTGAAAAAGAGGAAAAAAGATGTTTGTGGCTACTTATTTATACAATTAAGTATGTTCGGGACACTTTTTGTCATGTTCCTGATCAAAGCATGTTAGAGAATAAAAAAAGAACTGAAAAGATGACTCCCCGCACTTACTTATTCAACCTACAGGTCGCATTTATGACCTATGGAACGCAAGTAGGCAAAGGAAGTACCAGAAGTCCAAAATCTCGAGAGCTAAACTTGCAGAATTTTTCCACCGCTACCCATGCCTTTTACCTGTGTCTAGGGTCCGGACCGCAGGTAGTACCTGTGTGTATGACCAGACCACGGGTATACATCGCATGTAGCCGCCAATATGATTTTCTCAGATCATTTCAAAATCATTTCCTAGGATCTTCACGTATCCTAGTTACACTCTTATGATGTTTTAAGTCCTATTGAGTATGGGTAATTAAGTTTTCCTATTTTAGTTAGGATTTGATTTCTACGGTTTCTTGTAATATATAAATACCATTTAGGCTTTGTATTCATACACACATTCATATATTGAGGCAAATCAGAGGGAGGCCCTTTGGGGCCAAGCTCACAAATATCTTATTATTCTTGGTTTGTTATTCAATTTAAGACTTTGGGATTTCTTCTCTTATTATTGTGAGATTAATTTTGTCTATGGATTCCATGATTGATCCCATAACTATGAGCAACTAATTCCCTTAGCTAGGGTTGTGGGAACCCTAGTAGATTAACGAAGTAGAGAAAATGCCAACTCATTCTAGATAAAGATTCTTGCATGTATTGGGTTTTCTTCGTTCTTATTAATTTCTTAGCGGTGGCCAACATTAAGATCCCACCTAGATTATTTCTACTTACTCTAAAAGAGTTTTAGTGACTAGGAAAAGAAGATCACAATAGTAATTTAAAGATTAACGATCGATCCACACTATTAGGTATTATCTAAGTAAGATCGTTAACTATCATCTCATAACTTGTAATACCCCATACTTATCCTAGCTCGATTAAGCTCTTAGTTTCATGCTTAAGGGGATTAAGGCTTGAAATCTTCACTAAGTGTTGGAGACTTAGTCATTTTCAAGACCCCTAAGCTTTGAGGATTTTTATTTTGGTCTTCCCGATCTCGAGATGTTAGTTTTTGAGTTAATTCATGTTCAGGGATGTAAGAAGTAAGTCTCGGGGGAGTTTTGGATTTTTTAGAAAAGGATTTGGGCATATTTGGATCACAAATCCAGTAAGTCACCGCGATAAGGCCGCATCGCAGTGACATTCCCTTTGACACGTACATCACATCACGGTGAAGGTATTTTTATCTAGTTCTTGATTTATAATTGAATGCATATGTCATGATCTAAATCCTAGTGTGTGAAGTGGTTATTAGGTGAAGAATGTTCATAGGAATTACTTAGAACAAAGTTGAGCTAAGAGACTTTGATTCATCCAAAGTTTGGAATTCGATTCTACAAGGGTCAATATTGAATGTGTATAACTTTTGATATGTATAATTTTTCAACTCAAGACCCACTAAATTGTAGATAGTTGAATTATCTTTCCAATGATACCAATTTCATCTTAATCCGATACCCGAGAAAAAAGTTATGATCATTTTCATCAGAATCAGTAAGCCACCTCAATAAGACCGCATCGTGGTGACCCTGTAAACCGTATTCCAGTTGTGAATTTAATTGCCTGAGGGGAAATTATGTCTTTTTCCCTCAACCCCATCATCCATAACACGATTTGTGGTAAATTTTAGGTTGTACTTGTCGTTCTTCTCCAATTCTCCTCTCAAAGAAACCCTAATCATCTCCCAAGAACATCAATTTCATTACTTTCTCTCCAAGAAAACCAAGAATTCAAGTTTCTCAAGTTCAAGAACTTTCAAGAAAGCTTCAAGAATGGTACTTCTTTCCCAAGATTAAGGGTTTAAGGTATGTGGGAGTTTATCCATGGGTCCCCTTTCACCCATGGAGCCCAAAAAGCTTTTATTTAATTAAAGATATGAACTTTCCCTTTTGTTTATGAAGTATTATATGTTCACGATGAATTTAAATCATGATTTCCTTCGTAATTTGACTAAATTCATGTCCAAGGATGTTTTCATGAAAAGTTAGGTTATCTTATTCTTTAAGTCTCAATTCCTATGACGTATCTAATTGAATTTATGTTATAATATCGAATTTTGAACTTTGCCATGTCTACACGTGTTTTCGAGTGAATTAATCTATTCATGCTTTGAGTTGCAAGTTTCCATGTCTTATTCTATTGATTTTATGTTAAATCCCCAACTTATGAATTTAGTCATGCATTCATGTTGTTTTCACGTGTATATCATATTCCCATGTTCATGTACATGATCCTCATGTGTTTGATGAAATTTCTATGCTTTTGAGTCTTTCAACCATGATTCAATCCCAAATTTTTAATTTTTAATATTATACTGTATGACCATTCAGTGCTGGTGAGTTATGAACACCCGATACCTATGTGATTTGCATAAATTCAGATATTCAAGTATTCTTATAGTTAATCCATGAATCTTATCAGCATACTCAAATATTTATATTCATGTTGAGTTTTATCAGTTTATATATTCATAATTGCCCCAGAATTTGTATGCATTGTTATTTTCAGAATATCATGGCCTAAGATTATTAGTTATCAGTTATCAGTGCACGCATCAGTTATTATTTCTGTGACTTTCAGTTGGGAGTAGGATTTATCACCGAGCAAATGTAGGGATGGCAGTTTCCCAGTCAGTTAGGCAGAGTCATTAGTAACAGTCCCTGTATTCCATAACTACATAGCCAGTGTAGGATATTAGGATTCGCCCATCATTTTAGGCTTGGCTTCCTCTTAAGGGTCACCCGTCAGTTTAGGATTGACACCCTGGTCCTTTGGGACATCAGTTTAGTGATCACTACAGTTCAGGTTCTATTCTGATGGCAAGGACAGAATAGCCCTCCTTAACATGGGTCAGACATTGGACTCCATGATAGCTCACATGGTTTATGTCAGTTACATGATAGCTCCCACAGTCTCAGTATAGTAATCAGTATATTTTCAGTTCAAGTTTTCTTGACTAAGTGTACAGACTTTTAGATATTCAGTTATACAGATTTCAGTTTTTTAGATTATAGATTGTCTCGGTTACATAACAGATATACACTTAGTCTTGCATTCTCACATATTATAGTTTTCTGAATTCATGCTTAGTTATCTTGTGTTGTTTCGTTAGTCCTTATCTTGTATGCACAGTATCCCACAGTTTCAGTCCAGCTAATCATACTAAGTACAGTTCAATACTACATGATTAGTATTTAGTCATTTTCTAATCAGTGTTCGGATATCAGTTGTCCATATTCATAAATCAACTACTCAGTATAAAGGCATTTGTTATCCTCTTTAATTAGATTTCAATTATTTTGTCACCCATGAAATAGTTATTCAGTTAATCAGACCAGCTCAGTACATGTATGTTTGGTTTTATATATCCATGTATTCATGTTTTACCGTATCCCAACTTCAGTTCTACTTATTCTACAAAAGTAAAGTTTTAAGAAACTAAGTGTAGTGATTCACCATCTTATCAAGTTATGTTTGTTACTCATGTTTTAAGATACTTTATATTTCAATCTGTTAGTGAGTCTACTTGCACTTAGGATACATGTTTTAAGATTATGTTCCTACTGAGGTTTCCTTATTGCATTCACCCCCGCTTACTCATTACATTCCAGAAGTACTGATCTACATATATGTCTATGTGGCTACATTGTTTCATAATGAAGGTACCCATTGTAGTCCACACACCATGATCAGATAGTTGTAGTTTCATCCAGCAAGTGATGAGTTCTCCTATTTCGGGGACCTCATTTAGATGTTGTTTGTGACTTGACTTTATGACTTATATGTATTGATTAGTGGTAGTTTAAGTCATGTTCCATCTATCTATAGTCAGTATAGTAGAAGCTTCATAGATGTTAGTCAGAGACAGTCATGTAATTTCAGTTCTCTCTTCAGTTTTATTATATTGTAAACTTTATTGGTATTATTTTGTCCAGATTTTGTCATGATTATATTTTCACATAGTAGAACCAGTTATTTAATATATTATAAATTAGTTTCTCAACAGTATGTCAGTTAATAGGTTAGTTTAGGATTACTTATGGTTCCAAGCACCGTGTTACAACTAAGGGCTAGTCTCGGGTTGTGACATAACTAGAGACCCAAAAGGTAATAGTTAACTGGGATCCAAGGTAAGGGTTAGTAAGGTGGCATCCTGAGACTCAAAAGGTAAAGGGTGAAATATATCTGCTCTACCAAAAGACTTTTGATGGTACATAACTTATCATATTATGCATGCAAGGTATTAGAATAGTTCGACAATGCATGATAAGTCTACTGATTTGAGAAGCCAGGGGGAACACAAGCCTAGTGTTCGTTTTATATTGGTTACAACCAAGAGCAACTAATTTTTTTCTTTTTTCTATTTCAGCAAATCCCCCCTTTTACTTTCCCGCACTGCCTAGTGATTGTAACAAGTTTGAGATAGATTTTTTGTCTATTTTCTATGGGATCGACCCTAACCTAGTTGGGTTACTATATTTTATAGTGGCCACTTCATCCTTCAATTAGAGGTGTATTTTGGGCGTTATTAATTTCTAGGATCACAACTGGTGTATATGTCTTTTTTATGCTCTTCAGAGTCAGCGAGCACATCCTCAGATTCATTGGATAGAAGAGGATAATAGCTTCTCTGACAGGCTCTTTGAACTCTCTTGGGAAGGTGTTCTCTAGGGGAAAGACCTCTATTTTTTATTCCCCAAAGGAATCAAGGATCTGTTTTAGTTCCTTGTTGAATTGGATCAGAGTTTCTAGGGTTGGTTCTTTTCCCTTTCCTTAGTTTTCTTCCACCACTGGAGATGGAGGACTAGTTGTGTGAAAGTTCCCTAAGGTTGCCAAGAATGAAGGTTGGGCTAATTAGGTTTGCTAAAGATGGTTGTGTGAGGAAGAATGGAATATTTTTAAAGGCTTGTATCAGAAGCATATTGTAGTTTGGGGTTGGTAGTATACTTTGGTCCCTCATCATTTGATCCTGGACTAGGGATTGCATCTAGATATGAGTCCTTAGAGCCTGGACTGCATGATTTATCCTTTCTTTGTTGAGATTTTCCAAGTATAAGGGGTCTTGCAAGTGAAGGACCACCAGTTGGGATCCTACAAAGGCATTCAGGGTTACTGGTAGGTTTTGGAGTATTATCTCTATCCATGATGAAGGAACATGGTCTGGTGGGTAGGGTGCAGTTACCAGGAATACTGGCAGGGGTGGGTTCCCTTCTCTATTATTTCTTTCTATTTTTTGTGGGGATATTATATGTGGAAGTAACATCATATGGTGGGGGAGCCTTTTAAGGAATTGAGGGAGAGTTTGGTAGAGGAGTTAATTAAAAGGACCTCCAGTATCATGTCATTAGCAGAGGGATGTGATTACCTTATGCCTTAGAAGGGGTGGCTTGAGGGGTAAGCATAAGTGTTTTGATGGTGGTAGTAGGCTGAAAGCTAGGGTGATGGAGTGAGTAGGCTGGGTGATGGGATGTGTAGGGAATTCCATTGCAACCTTAGTTTCAGGGAGAGTTATCCCATTTTTTGGGGTGGGTCCCCCATCTTTGTTAAAGATCAACACAGTTTCTTTCATAATAGAGTGGAGACAGAGTACTGTTACCCTTTTCATTTTCTTTTAAGGCATTTTGGGGGCACCTTTTTTCAGTTTTGGGTCCCTTTGTGCCTGTGATGTGGATTTTCTTTTATCTAAATTAAAATAATTCTTTTTATTTTTTCTATTAAACTACTATTCCCTTGTAACTGGAATTTATTTTGAGAAAGATGTGGGAAGAACTTACCTGTCACAATGTCGTATGTTTTTACCTGATGATTACCTTTCTATCTATTTCATTCCTTGCCTTTGTTCAGGTTTTGCCTTCTTTTGGTGAAGCTGACTATTTTTCATATCCCATTATTTGTGTTAGTCAGTTCCTCTATGGTAGGTGAGAATGATGAGGATGGATTAGATATTGATTGTTGAGGGATTATTGTACAACTGCGAAGTGTCTTTCCTATTCTTCCACAACCCACACAGAGTGTGCCCTCTCTTTCCTATACTACCTCTTGGACATAGCTTCCAATTGTGACTGGTTCATTCATCGGGATTTAGATACAAATCCATACATATCTCCCGCTCAGCACGAAGGAGATACATGTATCGATCTTTAGCAAAGCACCTATTTTCTTACCTACCCTTTCTAAAATACCTCTATCATAGTATTCTGTCAGTAGCTACGGCAGTCGAACCCAAATTGTTGTGTGGGTTAGTGTGAATTCTTCAGGGGGGAAATTTGGCTTTCATTTCTTAGCTAAAATTACCCAAGGATGAACTATGGGACATCGTGCAATGCCCTGTTCATATTCTCTTGTTTATCGAATTTTGCAATGTGGAATTCGTACCCTAGGTCAATTAGGATCAAGTTCTCCATCGGTTTCCAAAGCTCCAAAAACTTTGCCTGTAAGTATTGAGGGTAGATTTTCTTTCCTGTAAGTTTGATGATTACCGAGAATCTCCATGGCTGGTAGATCCTTACCCTTTCTTCATTTGAGATTTGAATTGGTTGATCACCTATCCTATTATTGCATGGCAATTGGGGGATTTCTAAATCGTTATACGAGCAATTTAGATGTTTCCTCTTGTCTTGTAGGATTTCTTTGAAGGATGGTTTTTCTAGTTTGTCTACCTCCATTTTCCTTTGGTTCGGAGGGTCCGGTGGTATCATGGGTGGTGGCGCCGAGATTTGGTGGTGGTTTCAGGTATGATCTCCGGGGTTTATAGAGAAAGAATTTATTTAAGAGGCAAGTTGCATCTATTTGGTCACACTTTACCCAATAAGTGTTTGAGTTGTATTTCACTGTGATGGATGGGTCCCATTAAAATAATAATTATTATGTGAGGTAATTTTTTAAGGGACATTTATAAAAAAAAAAATCTATCTTTCAGCAATTAAGGGACATTTACAAAAAGAAAATATATGTTTCAGCAAAATGGGACTGCTCCTAGCATAATTTTCAAAATTATAATTCATGATATCTTCTTTTTTATTTATTTTTCTCTTTTTTTTCTTTAGCCCTATTTCTCTTTCTTTTTCATTTTTTCCCTCTCTTCTATTTCTAGCCTCTACTTCTTTTTCTTTTTTATCATTTTTTGGTTGTGTGCGTATATATATATTTGTATTTTCAGAAAACATGACTACGTCGAATACAAATCATGGACGATGAGGGAAACATCATAATTGCTCATTGTGTGTGTATTCATCATCATTTCTTTTTTCTTCTTTTTTCATTCTTTTTTACTTTTTATTTTTTCTATTTTTAATTTTTTTTCAATTCTTTATTTTCATTTTTTTCTCTCTTCTATCTCTAACGTCTATTTCCCTTTCTTCTCTGTTTACATTTTTTATTTTTTGGTTCTTGTATTTTTTTCTCTTATTCATGTTTTTTTTTTTTTTGGGGGGGGGGGGGTTCTTCTTCTTCTTTTTTTTTTTTACTATTTTTGTTCTTTTCCTTTTTTTTTAGTTTCTTTCTTTTTGGCTTTTTTTTCTCTTCTATCTCTAGATTTTATTTCTTTTTATTTATTTATTTTTTGTATATTTTATTTCTCATTTTTTATTCTATTTTATATTTTTTATTTTAAAAAAATATGGCTACATCGTGCACACGCTATGGATGATATAAAAAATATTGCAATCTCCCAATGTGTCATTCATATCATTATTTATATCTTTATATTAATCGATATAATTATATTTGTATTTCATAGTTCACGCTTGTATTTATATTTGTATTTTATAGTTTGCACTTGTATTTGTATTTTATAGTTCACCATTATTTATGTTTTATACAGTTCACACTTATATTTTAAAGAACTGTTTGTATTTGTATTCTATTTTTACTGATGCACTTTTATTTTAAAAAAATTATTTTGCATTTATATTTATAAGTTGACTGCATATTGTATTTGTATTTATAATTAAACAACTGAAAAGGAATTGTTACTTTTGTTTATAATTGTTAATTTTCTTTATATGAACACTTGTATTTATATTCATTAATACAAATTATATTTTCTTGATACAAATCGAACAATACAATTAATAAATTATACAAATGTAAATGTTATATTTATATTAATCATAAATATTCATATAACTTGAATTGTATGCTTATAAATGATACTTATTTATATATACAAATATAAATGATAAATTTTGCATACAAATACTAACGATACATTTGCATTGAATGGCACATTGCATATTTATATATTTTATACTCAAGAAAATATAATTAACTCATAAACTTGTTTATATACATATACAAATGATAAATTATAGGTATTCACGGCTAAACTATTTAAATACAAATAATAAATTTATTTTAAATGTATAGTATGATTCAAATAAATATAAAATGTAAAAAGAATATAAAATACAACAACAAAAATGAGAGAAAAAATGAAAAAATAAAATCAAAACAAGAACGAAAAAGAAAAAAAAGAAAAATATAGGAAAAAGGTTGTAAAGGAAAAAGAAATAAAGATGAAAAAAAGGAAAAAGGGAAAAAGAAAAAAATGAGAAAAAATCGAAAAAAGAAAAAATAAACGAAAAAGAAAAAAATGGAAAAGAAAATATGAAAGAAAAAAGTAGGAGAAAAATGGAAAAGAATAAAAAAAAAGCAGTAGAATGAGAAATAGAGAAAAAGAGAAAGAGAGAAAATTAAGGGAGAAAATAAAGGGGAGAGACTATGAATTGCATTTGATTGACAAGAGAAACTATATATTTTAATTAATTAAAACATAAACTATTGGAACCCTTAAGGGTTGAACCACAAGTGAGGGTCCAGGTCCCTCAAAGTCATTTTCAAACATTAGAAAAGTAAAGCACATTTTGAGGTGATGAAAAAACAAAGGCAATGCAGGAAAGAACAACACAGGATTTTTACGTGGAAACCCAACATGGAAAAAACCACGGCTTTCCCTCACAAGCATAAAAATAGTCCACTTTAAACAACCTATTGATTACAGACTCAACTATGAACCTAAATCTAGATTCCTCTTGCATGCAACACCTCTATTGCAAGCACACCTTGACACCTCTGCCAAGTTTCTCTTCAAAACTAGTTAACTCTAGCCAACTACAAGCTTAGGTAACTCTACCTAACCAACTTTCTCAAAAAAAAGCACTTCTCTTATAAGATGAGTAGTTCGATTACAAATCACTACTCACTCAAGAACTAGTTTAATTTAAGCACACATAAAGCTAAGAACTTGAGAAGTATTGAAATGGGGTTTTGCAGCCTATCTTTATTCTTTGTAATTTGTGGAAAAACCAATTGTTTAAGAGGCATCTCTTTCCTTTTATAGATGGGTGATTATTAGGGCTTGAAAGGTTCTTGGAACAAATGTCCAAGTCAATACAAAATAGCATAAAATAGCACCTGCAAGTTTGTTACACAAGATGGCAAAACTGTGCAGAAGGCCCGTGCCAGCTGTATTGTACCTTGCATATCTAGGGACCTAGTCCCTCATAGTTTAAATGCTCATCATCAAAACTACATATAGAAATTTTCCCTCTTTTTGACGATGACAAACCAAACCATACAATTTGAGCATCAATGCACACTCATCACATTTAATCAGAGTGATTACCACCTGAAGATAAATGTTCCCTCTATAATCATATTTCCTCTATCATCAAGAAACACAGGGACCTGGACCCTTGTTTCCTCTATCACCAGTTAATTCTATAATTTTTTCTTTGATCTTTTCATTCTTTATTGTAAGTTATTTTGTTGCACCCGGTCCCTCTAAGGATAAATTTTGAATTTGTAGTTTCAGATTCACTGTTTCAGTGTCTTTTACTGCTAGCATAATCCTCAAATCTTCAATTTCTTTGGCTAAGCTTTCTTGAGCATCCAGTAGTTCAGACACTTGGGATGCAGTCCCTATTTTCTATTTAATACTCCTACATTCCCCCTGTGTGGTTAAATTGATCAGTTGTTTAACTGTCCCTAGTGTTCCTTTAGTCCCAATCACTCCAAAATGATTAAGGACTTTGTTCAGCAAAAAACTATAAGGAATCCCATGACTTTCTTCCTTTTCGTGGACCACCTTGTGCATATGCTCTATTATTAGTACGGGCAGACTCATTAACTCAAACTTACTCAGGCATTCGATTGGAAAATTTTTTGGATTTCTTTGTTCTGGACAACATAAAACTGGTGGGTACCAGTTATATATTGGGGTACGAGTGATATTCCTTGGTCGTATGCTGACCAGTGTTGGTTGGTGGGTTGGATTGGTTTTTGGAATAGGAGCCACTTGGGTAGGTACGAGTCGTATGGTTGGATACGGGTCATTTTGCTTTTTGTTTTTCCTTCACTTAATTTGAGACTTAGTAAAATAACTTGGATTTGAGAACGAGTGGCTCACCATGAGCCGTAAGATAGGGTATGAGTCATACCATACACTCGTATGGTAGGAAGTGATCAAACTACCTTGGGTTCTATTCTTCCAGGGGTAAGGGTCAAGGGTACTAGTCATATGTTTGGGTACAACTTGGTTTGGGTAAATCATATGTTGGACAGTGTTGGGTCCAAGAAGAAGTCCTAGAGTACGAGTGATGGGTACCACTCATATTGAAAGGTACGATCGGTATGGTATATTCGTACCCTATGATGGGATTAGTATGCAGTTTAAGTGAGGGCAATATGGATATTTCCCCACTTAGCCTACTAAGACCCCACAACTTCTAAACTATTTGGGAGGTTATTTACCCTATTATTCTATTATTAAACACTTAGAAAACTCTCCTAAATACTATATAATTCTCTCTAAGGCTCTTGGGTAAAGAAAGGTTAGGGTTTCTCTAAGGTGATCAATTTGGGGTTGGATTTGGTGATTTATCTCCATTATCTTCTTTATATAAGGAAAGATACTTCTCCCCCATTGTTAAATCCAACTAAAGGCATGGTTTATACATTGTTTTCATGGCATGATTATTGTATGATTTTGAGGTTTTCAAATATATGTTGGGGTTTTGGTATTAAATGCTTGGTTATGGTTTTCCAATGTTTTAATTTTGCTTTTCATGCTTTAATGGTGGCTTTAATAATTGGCTGCATGTGAAAGGTTCGTTGGTAATTGGAATTGGTTTGGAAACACTATGTCCCCAATATGTTTGATAAAATGCCTATGATAATGCTTTTACTACACTATTAGACTTTTAATGGAACTATTGTATAGTATGGTTTGGTAATGGAACCTTAAATGGTTTAAATGGTTTAGAATGGTTAAATGGAATGGCTTGGTGGTCATGGTTATGGTTAATTAAACTCCTTGTGGGGTACAATGGAATTTCCCAAGTTAACATGGTAATGAATAACTTGTGGGATACATGGGATTCCCCCAAGCAATTATAATAATGGAATACTTGTGGGATATACGGGATTTCCCCAAGTTAACTTGATAATGTAATCTATGGGTACATGTGGATCGCTTTACATTTAAATGGTTGGCTAAGGACATTGTTTCCGAGCTATAGTGGGTATGACAATACCACTACTTATAGCCTTGGTTAATAATAATGGAATAATGGTTTGGTCGGTTGGAAATGGTTTAAATTGGGCAATAATAGCGGGGTGTGATATCTAAACGTGATGGTGCGAGTCTAATAGGCGGACACGGGAAACTCATGTTTGCCGACATGAGGGGTTGGTCATAGTGACCATATTTGATACTATAAGGTACATGGGAATCCTCAAAGTACACTATATATATGTATCATGGGAATCCCTTAATCTTATGGTATCTCTGGTTTGTGCAAATAAATGCATCGAGGCCCGTTCAACATGTTACATTGGACCCATATAGCTCGTGGGTGATTTTAGGACTATTAAGCCACACATACCCAAGTTAATGATTTTAAAGGCATGCTAAACCCGACTCTTTTTTCCCGCATAGTGTTACATATATATATATGTATGTATGGTTTGTATGCATATGGTTGTTTTACTTGGTTTTATTGTATGGCATTATTTTATCCTTATCCTGAGTACTTGTTTACGTTTATTGGCTAACCTGTCCTCAAGCGGATGTATCCCTACGCGATACAGGAACCAACCATTCTACTCCTCCATTTAGTGCTTGAATTTGGGATCAGCTACTGGATTGAAGTTGTGAACTTTCATATTTTGGAAGGATCCATTTTATGTTCATGGATATTTTTACATACTTTGGTTCATTTATGGATATTGGTTTTGGCTATGGTTGGGGGCATGTCCCAATCGGATATCGATTTTCTTTTGGTTAGAGGCTTTAGTAGAACTACGATGGGTTGGTATGGGTGGGATCAATAGTGGTGTCAACCTTAGTAATGGCATTAGCATTGGGGTTGATACCGTTGGACTAAATTTCTCATTGTTCCATCCTTTTATATTATATTATGGAACTTAGTTATGTTATTGTTATGGCTTTGGCTTATGGTTTTGTCTTGGCTATGGTTATCGGTTGGATTTGGGAAGGTTGGGCTCATTTAGGTTGGTCTCAATTATCGACATATCCCAGAGTTTGGATTTGTGCAATTACGCGCTATCTTGTTATACGTTCGAAATTTATCTGACTCAAGGTATAAGATGGATGATTGGGTTAGGTATCGCTGGTGGTCTCCGGTCCTGGCTAGACTAGTGATGCCCATTATGACAAGGACCCTGGTTGGGTCATGACAAGTTGGTATCAGATCTTTAGGTTCATGGTAAATTTGGAGTCCACAAAGCCATGTTAAGTTGAGTCTCTTTTAGAAGTGTGTAGCGCACCACACTCATAAAGAAGAGGATACAAGGTATTTAGGAATGTTTTACTTTTTTGGTATTCTATTTTCATGCTTGGAGTCTAAGTCTTAGAATCTTCTTTAATCCTCATTTGTTCGTTTTTCAGATCATGCCTCGATGATTTGAGATGCCAGATAACTCTTCTATCCCAACTGGGGACAATGTTAAAGGGACACGTACTACCCTAGGGATCCATACTCAATCTAGGGGTCCAGTCCCTAATATTTCTGGAGTTCCAACAGTTGTTAATATTTCTCCTCAGGGTGAGGTGACTAATGCAGAATATCACTAATCGATTCTTGTTTTTGCCCGGCTGGTTGTTGCTCAGGCTGAGCGGGATGCATCTTGTTTTTTATCTATTGAGACCATAAGGGTTGCACAGTTTATGAAGATGAATCCTCATACTTTTACTAGTGTGAAAGTGGAGGAGAATTCTCAGTGTTTTATAGATTAAATGGAGAAAATCTTCAGGATGATACAGGCCACGAATGTGAAAGGGATAAATTTTACTGCTTACCAACTTAAGGATATGGCGTACCAATGGTACGAGGAGTGGGATAGGATGAGAGGTGATATTGAGGAGTCAAATTTGTGGGAGACTTTCTTTAATGTTTTTATGGATCACTTCTTTTCTCAGGAGTTGAGGGAAACAAAAGTGAAGGAGTTTGTTAATTGCAACGAAAAATGATTGTTAAGGAATATGCCTTGAAGTTTCATAAGTTTTCAAGGTATGCTTCGTATATGGTGTTTGATATATAGGAAAAGATGAGAATGTTCACTTCTGGACTATCTCGAGAGTTGATCCTTGAAAGCAAGACTGCATTTCTGATCAAGGATATGGATATTTTGAGGTTGGTTGTTCGTATGCAGTAGGCGGAGAAAGAAAAGAGGAAGCAAGTTGAGTTTAGGGAAAGGCATGGTAAGAAGTTCAGGTCATCTAAACAAATTGGCGCTCAACAACAAGGTGGTTGGGATGGCGGTAATGTCTAAAGAAGAAGTAGGGGATGATATGGATGATATAACATCTGTGGGGTAATACAATACCCAAAACAAAACTGTAAATACTGAAGTCTGAAACATAATAGTCTACATCTAGTCTGAAAGCCTCTACTGTTTGAATAATCTGAATAAGGAGTTGATGGGACATATCCCCAACTAACTCCAACTAATAACTAATCAATGAAATAGTGGAGAAATAATCATGTCCTCGAAGGATGAGGACTCACTTCTATTCTGACTGCTGAGACTGGAATCTACTGCTGATATGAAACTCATGTCTCTGAACCTATGGTGTGACATAAAAAGAAAGCATCATAGCGCAAATGCGTCAGTACAATGGAATGTACTAAGTATACATGTAAGGTAGGCTAAATGCAAGGGTTAACATGAATGAATAATGCTAACTGGTTGTCTAACATGAACGCGAGAATGCATATGTAAATACGTAAATACGTAACTGTAACTGACACTACGATATCATGATTACTGAATCTGAATACTGATGACATGATATACTAATAACTGATATAACTAATAGAATAAATAGTTGTATCTAAATGTAACTGATAATATGGGTGACTGTATCTGACAGTCCTGAATCTGATAAAACTATCTGAGTTTCTTACTGTATCTGAGTCGACTGTATCTGACAGTCTTGAATCTAAAGAACTATCTGAGTTCTTTTACTGAGACTGTTACTAAAACTATGGGAGGTATTATTTAACCGATATGCCCCTGATACACCATTATGGCTGAGTTGGGGTCCAATCTGTAACCCCAATTAGAAGGGTGTCAATACCAAGCCACTGATAAGAACAAGCTGTGGGCGACCCTTATCTGATAGTGTCCCCAAAAGAGAACTGTGGGGACCTTATCTGACAGTGCTTATCCACCTCATCAACCCTCATCGGACAGTGTTGATGTCTCAACCTATGCTGGTTACATAGTTCTGGAATGCAAGGATGTCTTCTAAGGATCACACCCTCATCTGATAGTGTGTGTCCCCATCCTTGGGTTCACTCGGTGCTAATTCCTACTCCCATCTTAATGGACACTGAACATGATTTATTGAAATGAACATGAGCTGAGTTACTAAGTTTCGTTGACTGACAGAATACTACTGATATCTTACAACTGACTGAGTCAAGAGATCATGGAGATTTTTCCTGAGTCATAAGACTATCTGAAGTCTAAGGATTGATAGCTTGATTGAGAGTATCGTGAAAACATGACATGGATCTAGGTACATAGCTAATGATTCGGGTACAAGTACCCCTAGGACTCGATGGAAGTAAACTGACAAAGCATGACTTACTTGAATACATAATAATCATCATAATACATTTACTGAAGCATTTCATCAAACATGTGATTCGAATAAGCTTGTACGTACATGGGGATTTCATGATATCATGCTAATTATACACTTTCTCTTCATCTAGGAATTCAACCAAACACATAGTAGGCATAGAATGTGTAAACAACATCATACAATAATTAACTGTCATGATTCAATTCCAATTTAATCATTCAAGGGTTTATTCCTAGGGTTTCATAAATCCATACCTATACAAATCAACCCATATGGAATTTAACACTCATTCATGGAATACAATTCAATTTCTCATTAATAATATGAACAAAAGCAATCCAATCATGAAATTCATAAGAAAATCCACAACCTAAATTTAGTAAAGGGATTCTTGGGCTTCATGGACTAAAGGAGTCCATGAATGAATACTATGCATACCTTAGTTCGTGATTTCATGAAAATTGATGGTGAAACCTTCTTGAATTTGAATCCCCAATAGAAACCTTAGCTTGTTCTTGAGAGAAACTTGAGAGAAAATAGTATATTTTGGGTGAAGAATGGCTAAATCACGTGTTATTGGGTTTAAATAGGGGTAGGAAATTGACTTTTTTAACCCTGGGCGCGTCATTTAATTTCAGTAAAAATTTTCTGAACTGGGCTCCTGGCGCGACGCGGCGTTATCGCGCCATGTCACTGGAAATTGACAATTGGGAAATTGAGGGATGGCGCGACGTGGAGCCATCGTGTTTCCCCTTCCTTCGTGACCTGGAACTTTGGCATGACGCGGGGGAAATTGCGCTGAGACACTGAAAAAAGGACAATTCTGAATTTGAGTGTTGGCGCGACATGCCATAATCGCGGACACCTACTAGAAATTTCCAAATGCCATTTCCTTTTGTGGCGCAGTGCGCCACTGACTAATATGATGCTGTTTTACGATGGGAACTATAAATAGTCATAACTTCTTACCCAGTTATCAGATTTAAGCGAATCATATATCGATGGAAATTTTATTGAATTTCCCATATGACAAAAAGTGAAAATCTTGAAAATTATTCCTTATGGAATAATTATCATTCACTTTAGAAGATAATACTAGGCATTCTTGGGATGAAATTTCCTAGAAAACTTTAGGGTATTACAATATCTCTCCCTTGAGAACATTCATCCTCGAATGAGACTGACTGAGAGGTGAAACAATAAGCTGAACATGAACCGAACATGAATAACTGGAACATGATCTCATGACTGACAAGATGAACATAACATGCATATCTGATGCATGTGTAACTGATTCATAAATGCATGATTGAATGTTCCGAAGAACTAAGTTTTTCACAATGAGAATGCACTTCTGATGTATAATTATATAACTGAGTTGATACATGAATTTATGACTAAATATGCAATGGTACTTGATACCAAGTTTATACTGGGAACATGAATATGAAACTGAATACCAAGTTCGTGATGAACACAGATAATGAAACTGAGTAAGCTTAAGGAGAACTGTTATCTTGAGCTTGATCTGAGTTGGCGGAGAAGAGGTAAGGATACTTGGTATACATGTCTGCTTCTTCTTCACAAGTAGATCCCTCAACAGACTAATTTCTCCAAAGAACTTTAACTAGAGGGACTTCTTTGTTCCTCAATCTATAAGTCTGATAGTCTAAGATTTTGACTGGAATCTCTTCATGAGAGAGACTATTTTGAACATCAATTCTCTAAATAGGGACTATGACTGGTGGGTCACCTATACACTTCTTGAGCAAAGAGACATGGAAGACTAGATGAACTGAGGCTAGATCTAAAGGCAATTCGAGCTCATAATCTACCTTGCCGAAATGACTGAGAATCTTGAAGGGACCAACATATCGGGAACTGAGCTTTCCTTTCTTGCCAAATATCTTTACTCGCTTAATAGCAGAGATCTTTAGATAGACATGATCACCAACCTCAAACTCGAGATCTTTTCTACGAACATCTGCATAAGACTTCTATCCGCTCTGAGCAGCCCAGAGTCTCTCTGATTAACTGGACTTTTTCTAAGCGTTGAATACTAAGTCAGGACCTATGACTGAGGCCTCACTAACTTTGAACAAACCAATTGGAGATCTATATCTCCTAGCATAGAGAGCTTCAAATGGAGCCATCTGAATACTAGAATGATAGTTGTTGATGTATGCAAACTCAATCAAAGGCAAGTGGTCATCCCAACTTCCCTTGAAATCAATTGAACACACCCTTAGCATATCTTCTAAAGTATGAATGGTCCTTTTTTCTTGACCATTTGTCTGAAGATGGAAGGTTGTGCTGAGATGAACTTGGGTACCGAGACCCTTTTAGAATGCATTCTAGAAATAAGTGGTGAACTGGGTACCTCTGTCTGAGATAATGGACAATGGAACACCGTGCAATCTGACCAACTCCTTGATGTAGAGTTTGGCATAATCTTCATCTAAATAAGAGGTATGAACTAGAAGGAAATGAGTTGATTTAGTCATTCTGTCCACAATGACCCAAACTGAATTATGCTAATGATGAGTTCGAGGAAAACCCATTACAAAGTCCATGTTCACAACTTCCCACTTTTAAGTAAGGATACTGAACTCCTGCATAGAACCATTGGGATTCTGATGCTCTATCTTAACCTGCTATTATGTAGAGCACTTAGCCACAAACTCTACAATGTTTTTCTTCATCCCACTCCACCAATAGATTTCCCGCAATTTGCGGTACATCTTTGTGGCCCCTAGATGAATAGAGTAGCGCGCACCATGCACTTCTGCAAGAATTCGCTACCTTAAGTCATCTACACCTGGAACACAGAGATAACCCTGACAATAAAGAACACTATCTCCCCTTTGGGAGAAAACCTCTATTTTCTGATCCTGAACTGATTCTTTCAACTTGACTAGGATGGGATCTCTATCTTGCTTTTCTTTCACCTCAAAAACTAGAGATGATTTTGAACTACTCTGAACACATACACCACCCTCTGAAGAATTGACTAAGTAAACGCCTAGTCTGGCAAGCTGATGGACTTCTTGAGCTAACTTCTTCTTACTATCCTCCACATGAGAAACACTACCCATGGATAGCCTACTGAGAGTGTCGGACACTACGTTGGCCTTGCTCGGATGATAGATGACACTCATTTCATAATATTTCAAGAGCTCTAACCACCTTCTCTGACGAAGATTGAGATATTTTTGAGAAACGACATACTGAAGACTCTTGTGATCTATGAAGACAATCTACATGAACTCCGTAGGGATAATGCCTCCAAATCTTCAAGGAAAAGACTACGGCTTTTAACTCAAGATCATGAGTAGGATAATTCCTCTCATGGGGTTTAAGCTGTCTGGAGGCATAGGCTATGACCTTACCATGCTGTATGAGGACCCAACCCAAACCTACTTTGTATGCATCACAATATACCATGAACCCATCTAAACTATCTGGAAGAGCTAAGACTGGGGATGAAGTAAGCCGAGTCTTCAACTCTTAAAAACTCCTCGCAAGGGTCTGACCACTAAAACTTGACTTTCTTCTGAGTCAATCTGGACATAGGAGATGCAATAGATGAAAATCCTTCAACAAACCGTCTGTAATAGCCATCCAAACCCAAGAAACTCCTGATATCTAATGGAGAGACAGGGAAAGGCTAGTTTCTTACTGCTTTGATCTTTTGAGGATCTACTCTAATTCCATCACCGGAAATAATGTGACCAAGGAATGCTACTGACCTTAGCCAAAATTTGCACTTATTGAATTTGGCGAATAACTAATGATTTCTAAGAGTCTGAAGTACTGTTCTGATATGGTCTACATGATCGCGCTCAGTGCGGGAATAGACCAGAATGTCATCTATGAAGACTATGACAAACATGTCCAAGTACTACTTAAACACGTGGTTCATCAAGTATATGAAAGCTTCTAGGGCATTGGTAAGACCAAATGACATAACTAAGAATTCAAAGTGACCATACCTAGAATGAAAAGCTATTTTGGAAACATCACTTTGTCTAACTCTGAGCTGATGATAGCCGAATCTGAGGTCTATCTTAGAGAAATATCTAGCACGCTGAAGTTGGTAAAACAAGTCATCGATTCATGGAAAAGGATACTTGTTCTTGATCGTGACCTTATTGAGTTAACGGTAATCAATGCACATTCTGAGAGAACCATATTTTTTGTGCACGAATAAGACTGGTGCACCCCATGGGGAAACGCTGGGTTTGATGAATTTCTTATCAAAGAGATCCTTTAACTGTTCTTTCAATTCTCTGAGTTCTGTTAGTGCCATTCTGTATGGCGAAATGGATATAGGCTGAGTGTCTGGAAGAAGATCAATACCGAAGTTTATTTCCCTTTCGGAAGAAATTCCTGGAAGATTTTTGGGAAAGACATCTGAATATTCATTTACAACTGGAACTAATTCAAGACTAGGAGTCTCGGAACTAGAATATCTAACATGAACAAGATGGTAAACACATCCCTTAAATATCATTTTCCTTGTCCGAAGGTAGGAAAAAAGCTGAACCCTGAAAGCGGATACACTACCCTTCCACTCAAGGACGAGTTCATTTTGAAACTAAAACTGGACTATTTTGTTTTTGCAGTCGACAGGGGCATAGCAGGAATGAATCCAATCCATGCCAAGAATGACATCAAAATCAGTCATCTCTAATTTGACTAAGTCTGCTGAAGTAACTTTCTGAAATATCATAACCGGGCAGTTACTGTATACCCGCTGGGCTATGATGGTTTTGCCCACTGGGGTAGAGACTGAGAAGGGCTCTGCTAGAATTTTGAGACTGATTCTGAAATCAACTGCTATATAAGGAGTAACAAAAGAAAAAAAAGCTCCTAGATAAAGCAAAATATAAACATGAACATGAAAGATCTGTAATGTACCAGTAACTATATTAGGAGAATTTTCCTGATCTTGTCGGTTCTAAAGAGCATATAGTCTATGTGGGCGTTTCCCGATAGTAGCACTGGTGATGGCACCCTATTGATTCGGGTGATTGGACTGAGTTGAGGATCGGAGATGACTCTGATAACCTGACTGAGGGCAGTCTCTAACTCTATGGCCTGGCTTGCCATAATCGAAATAGACATCGCTGCCAGCTCTGTAAGCACCCTTGTGGTTCTTACCATAAGTCTGACAAAGGGGATTAGTTCGGGCATTGCTTACACTGCCCTGAGACTTAGAGCCTAGCACTCTATCTCTGAACTTAGGAGTTGGAGCACTTGCTAAAAAAGGAGCTAGAACTGATGACTTAGGATTAAACTGAGAACGGTTTCCTCCTTCTGATTTAGGCTGACTAAAATATTAGCTACCTGTCCTAGCTTTCTTATTCTGCTTTTCCCTCTGCTTAATCTTCTGCTCCTCTATCTGCTGAGCATGGGTCATAAGTCTGGCTAAAGTCATGTCACTATTTATCATGGTGGATCTACACTCATTAACTATGCTATCATTTACCCCTGAAGCAAACGTACTCTTCTTAGCTCTGCCGTCTGCAACTACAGGAGGGGAATATCTGGCTAATTCAGTAAACTTTAGAGAATACTCTTTCACCGTCATATTTCCCTAGCTGAGGTTGATGAATTCTAGCACCTTAGCCTCTCTAAGCTCTTGGGGAAAGAATTTGTCTAAGAATGCAATGACAAACTCCTTCCACTCTATAGGACCTGCATCATCTGACCTTTCTGACTTCAACTGTTTGAACCAAGTATAAGCCACATCCTGCAACTGGTATGCGGCTAACTCAGCACTCTCAACAGTATTCATCCCCATGATGTTTGTCACTTTCTAAACTTGATCAATAAATTTCTGAGGTTCTTCATCTACTTTATACTCGTGGAAGGATGGAGGATTCATTCGAGTGAAATACCGGATCCTAGCTGCAGCTGAGTTGGCCACTGAGTTGGCCGGAATAACAGTTGGTCGCTCATTATGGGCAGCTACTAACTAAGAAAGAGTGGTAAATGCGGTCCTGAACTCCGCATGAGAAACATGATCGCCCAAAGGTTCTTTGGGCTGAGGGGATGACTGATTTCTTCTCTTAGAAGGCATATTCTGAAACAAAGAGAAGAAGCTGATTAGACTGAGAGATTCATTTGTAATTATGCTCACGGGCATGACATGAATACTTAAAGAAGGAAAACAATTCCTAAACATATCATAGCCTCTTGCAAATAATGTGGCGCGCAACACACCCATGTACAAGACTCTACTAGATGCGTCTTTCAGACTTTCTAGGACTCTATTGAATGTTAGGCTCTGATACCAAGTTTTTAACACTCTGATTTGCTGAACCGAAATGCTACACAATGCTCATAACCCCATACGACCACAAGCTAACCCAAGACTAATATCCATACCTGTATACTACATAATATAACATAACAATGCAGAAACATGCACTGAAAGTCCATAAAGTTCAATAATAAACATAACATGGATGATATTACAACTGTGGGGTAATACAATACCCAAAAAAAACTGTAAACACTAAAGTCTGAAACATAATAGTCTGCATCTAGTCTGAAAGCCTCTACTGTCTGAATAATTTGAATAAGAAGTTGATGGGAAATGTCCCCAACTAACTCCAATTAATAACTAATCGATGAAATAGTGGAGAAATAATCATGTCCTCAAAGGATGAGGACTCACTTCGATTCTGACTGCTGAGACTAGAATCTACTACTGATCTGGAACTCGTGTCTCAGAACATATGGTGTAACATAAAAAGAAAGAACCATAGCACAAATGCATCAATACAATGGAATGTACTGAGTATACATGTAAGGTAGGCTATATGCAAGGGTTAACATGCATGAATAATGGTAACTGACTGTCTAACATGAATGCAAGAATGCATAGTCAAATACGTAACTGTAACTGACACTGCGATATCATGATTACTGAATCTGAATACTGTGACATGACATATTAATAACTGATATAACTGATAGCATAAATAGTTGTATCTGAATATAACTGATAACATGGGTGACTATATCTGACAGTCCTGAATCTGATTGAACTACCTGAGTTTCTTACTCTATCTGAGTTTCTTACTGTATCTGAGTCGACTGTATCTTATATTCTTGAATCTGAAAAACTATCTGAGTTCTTTTATTGTGACTGGTACTGAAACTGTGGGAGATAGTATTTAACCGACATACCCCTGATACACCAATATGGCTGAGTTGGGGTCTAATCTGTAACCTCAATTGGAAGGGTGTCAATACCGCGCCACTGATAAGGACAAGCTATGGGCGACCATTATCTGATAGTGTCCCCAAAAGAGAACGGTGGGACCCTTGTCTGACAGTGCTTATCCACCTCATCAACCCTCATCGGACAGTGTTGATGTCTCAACCTATGCTGGCTATATAGTTCTGGAATGCAAGGATGACTTTTAAGGATCACACCCTCATCTAATAGTGCGTATCCCCATCCTTGGGTTCACTCGGTGCTAATTCCTACTCCCATCTGAATGGACACTAAACATGATTTACTGAACTAAACATAAGTTGAGTTACTAAGTTTTATTGACTGACGAAATACTACTGATATCTGAGAACTGACTGAGTCATGAGATCATGGAGATTTTTCTTGAGTCATAAGCCTATCTGAAGTTTAAGTATTCATAGCTTGACTGAGAGTATCGTGAAAACATGACATGGCTCTAGGTACACATTTAATATTTCGGGTACAAGTACCCCCAGGACTCGATAAAAGGAAACTAACAAAGCATGACTTACTTGAATACATAATAATCATCATAATACATTTACTGAAGCATTTTATCAAACATGTGATAGGCATAAGCTTGTACGTACATGGGGATTTCATGATATCATGCTAATTAGAAATTTTCCCTTCATCTAGGCATTCTACCAAACACATAGTAGGCATAGAATGTGTAAACAACATTATACAACAATTAATTGTCGTGATTAAATTCCAATTTAATCATTCAAGGATTTAGTCCTAGGGTTTCAGGAATCTATACCGATACAAATCAACCCATATGGAATTTAACACTGATTCATGGAACACAATTCAATTACTCATTATCAACATGAACAAAAGTAGCCCAATCATGTAATTCATAAGAAAATCCATAACTTGAATTTAGAAAAGGGATTCTTGGGCTTCATGGATGAAAGGAGTCCATGAATGAACACTATGCATACCTTAGTTCGTGATTTCGTGAATATTGATGGTGAAACCTTCGTGAATTTGAATCCCTAATAGAAACCCTTGCTTGTTCTTAAGAGAAAATTGTGAGAAAATAGTATATTTTGGGTGAAGAATGGCTAAATCACGTGTTATTGGTTTTAAATAGGGGTAGGAAATTGACCATTTTTACCCTGCACGCGTTATTTAATTTCAGTAAAAGTTTTCCGAAATGGGCCCCTGGCGCGATACGGAGTTATCGCATTGTGTTACAGGAAATTGACAATTGGAAAATTTAGGGTTGGTGCGATGCGGAGCCATCGCGTTGCCCCTTCCTTCGTGACCTGGAACTTTGACGCGACGCGGGGAAAATTACGCTGAGACACTGGAAAAAGGACAATTATGAATTTGAGTGCTAGCGCAATGCGCCATACTCGCAGACACCTTCTGGAAATTTCCAAATTCTATTTTCTCTTGTGTCTTGGCGCGTCACTGACTAATATGGTGTTGTTTTACGACGGGAACTTGAAATAGTCATAACTTCTTACCCGGTTATCGGATTTAAGTGAATCATATATCGATGGAAATCTTATTGAATTTTCCACATGACAAAAAGTGAAAATATTGAAAATTATTCCTCATAGAATAATTATCATTCACTTTAGAAGCTAATACTAGGCATTCTTGGGACTAAATTTGCTAGAAAACTTTGGGGTATTACAGTAAGGCCTCGATTTCTTTATCTTCTTCTCTTTTACCAACGGGTACTGCTTCTGCATCTATTTCATCTTTGGGTACTGGCGTAGGTCAAAATAGGCTATATGTTCTTGCTACTCGGCAGTAATCTAAAGCATCACCTAATTTCATGACTGGTACGTTACAACTCTTTTCTTGTGACGCGTATTTCTTGGTTGATACAGGGTCCACTCTTTCTTCTGTGACCCCATTTTTGGTTGTGTATTTTGATTTTGATCCTTAGGTTATTTTGGATTATTTTTCTATTTCTATCCCGGTAGGTGACTCTGTGATTACTAAATGAGTCTATAGGGTGTGTGTGGTATTTGTTGGTAGTAGGTAGACTTTGGTGGATTTATTTGAACTTGATATGGTGGATTATGATATTATTCTGGGAATGGATTGGTTACACTCTTGTTACCCGTCCTTAGATTGTCGAACCCGTAAGGTTGTCTTTAGGTTCCTTGGTGAAATGATTATTGAGTAGGAGGGTGGTTCCCTAGCTCATAGGGGGAGGTTTATTTCTTATCTTAAAGCTCAAAGATTAATCAGTAAAGAATGTCTCTGTCATCTGGTTCAGGTTAAAGATTCTAACTTAGAAGGTCCTTCTTTTCATTTAGTTTCAGTGGTAAATAAGTTTCCTAAGGTCTTTCCAAATGAACTTCCTGGTGTTTCTCCGAGTAGAGAGATTGAGTTTGGTAGTGATTTGGTTTTGGATACTAGTCTAATATCTACTCCTCCTTATAGAATGGCTCTATCTAAGTTGAGGGAACTTAAGGAGCTACTTAAGAATCTTTTGGATAAAGGTTTCATCCATCCTAGTGTATCCTCATGGGGTGCACCGATTTTATTCATGCACAAGAAGGATGGTTCCTTTAGGATGTTCATTGACTATAGGCAGTTAAATAAGGTAATGGCTAAGAACAAGTATCCTCTTCCAAGAATAAATGACTTGTTTGATCAGTTGTATGGTGCCAAATTTTTTTCTAAGATAAATCTTTGGTCTGGGTATCATCAGGTTAAGATTAGGGAGGAGGATATCCCTAAGATGACTTTTCGTACTCAGTATGGCCAGTTTGAGTTCCAGGTTATGTCATTTGGTATAACTAATGCCCCGACGGTATTTATGGATTTGATGAATAGGGTTTTCAGATAGTTTATGGATCTTTTTTTCATATGTTCATTGATGACATTATGGTGTATTCTAAGAGTGAGGAGGATCATGCTAATCACCTTTGTGTGGTGTTGTAGAACTTAAAAGTGTAGTAGTTGTATGTCAAGTTCTCCAAGTGTGAGTTTTGGTTAAACACTATGACTTTTTTTAGCCATATTATTTCTAGTGAGGGGATCATGGTGGATCCACAAAAGGTTGTTATGGTTAAAGGGTGGCCTAGACCCACGACTCTAACCAACATTCAGAGCTTCTTGGGTTTGGCTGGGTATTATAGGCGGTTTGTGAAAGATTTCTCAATGATATCTTCCTCATTGACTGAGTTAACTCAGAAGAAGGTAAAGTTTTCTTGGTCGGATATTTATGAGGGGAGTTTTTAGAAGCTGAAGGATAAGTTAACTTCGGCTCCAGTTTGACATTGCCTAAAGGTAATGAGAGGTTTATGGTTTATTATGATGCATCTCTAGTGGGACTTGGTTCTGTTTTGATGCACCATGGAAAGGCGATAGCCTATGCTTCTAGGCCGTTGAAGGTGCATGAGAGGAATTATCCTAGTCATGATTTTGAGCATTTAGCAATGGTTTTTTATTTGAAAATTTGATAGAAATATTTATATGGAGTGCATGTGAACAGCTTTCTGATCATAAGAATCTACAGTATGTGTTCACTCATAAAGAGCTAAATTTGAAGCAGAGGAGATGGTTAGAGCTTCTCAAGGACTATGATATGAGTCTTCACTACCACCTAAGTAAAGGTAACATGGTTGTTGATACTCTTAGCAGGTTGTCTATAGATATTTTAGCTCATGTGTATAAGGATAAGTGGGAATTGGTGAAGGATATTCCCCACTAGGCTAATCTTGGAGTTTGTTTCTTGGACTCCAATGATCGTGGTGTGATGGTTCAGGAAGTGGTTCAGGCATCTCTTGGTGCAGATATCAAGGAGAAGAAAATGCTAAATCCTATCTAGTTTGAGCTTCATTCATCCAGTATTTTATGTCTCTATGTTGAGAAAGTGTCTTGGTGATCCTTCTTTGGCGGTTCCTTTGGAAGGATTGGGTATCTCAGATTCTCTATATTTTGAAGAGGTCCTGGTTGAGATATTAGATTGGTAGGTCTGTCAGTTATGGACCAAGGATGTGGCCTTGATTAAGGTTCTATGGAGGAACCATATGATGGAAGAGACTACATGGAAATCGGAAATGGACATGAAGTCCAAATATCTATATTTTTTTTCTGCTTTGAATATTCATGCGGAAGGTATGTGTTCTTGATCACATCTTTATTTTCTAACTTAGTTAAGGGTTAGAATAGATCTTTGCATCTTTATTTTCTAACTTGGTTTAAGGTTGGATTGATATTTGATAATGCAAATGACTCTGCTTGATTTCTTTGCATCTTTGTTAGAGGTAAGAGTAGAGGCATCTAATGGGTGGAAATCATTCTTGTACCTACCTTGTTTATTATTTGAGGACGAATGATCCTAATAGGGGAGACTGAAATACCCTGGGTTTGGGACCCTTAGAAACTTTTTTGGATTTTTGGGTTCTGGACAACATATAACTGGTGGGTACTAGTTGTATAAAGAGGGATGAGTGGTATGCCTTGGTTGTATGTTGATCAGTGTTGGTTGGTGGGTTGTATTGGTTTCTAGAATGGGTGCGACTTAGGTTGGTATGGGTCGTATGGTTGGATACGGGTTGTTTGGTTAGGGTTTTTTCTTCACTTAATGTGAGACTTAGTAAAATAACTTAGATTTGAGTATGAGTGGCTCACCATGAGCCATAAGACAGGGTATGAGTCATACCATATACTAATATGCTAGGCAGAGATCAAACCACATTGGGTTCTATTCTGCCAGAGGTATGGGTCAAGTGTACGAGTAGTATGCTTGGATACGACTTAGTTTGGGTAAATTGTCGATTGAATAGTGTTGGGTCTAAGGAGAAGGCCTAGGGTACGAGTGTTGGGTACCACTCATATTGGAGGGTACGACCAGTATGGTATAGTCGTACCCTGTGATGGGATTTTTATGCAGTTTAAGTGAGGACAATCTGGATATTTTTTTCACATAACCTATTAAGGCCCCACGACTTCTAAACCACTTGGGAGGTTATTTAACCTATTATTCTATCATTAAACACTTAGAAAACTCTTTTATACACTCTACAATTCTCTCTAAGGCTCTTGGGTAAAGAAAGGCTAGGGTTTCACTAAGGTGATCAATTTGGGGCTAGATTGGTTGATTTCTCTCTATCATATTCTTTATATAAAAAAAGATACTTCTCCCTCATTGTTAGTTACAACTAATTACATGGTTATACAATGTTTTCATGGCATGATTATTGTATGATATTTAGGTTTTCAAATATATATTGGGGTTTTGGTATTAAATGCTTGGTTATGGTTTTCCTATGTTTTAATTTTTATTTTCATGCTTTAATGGTAGCTTGGACAATTGGCTGCATGGGAAAGGTTCACTGGTAATTGGAATTGGTTTGGAAACACATGTCCCTAACATGTTTGATAAAATGCCTATAATAATGTTTTTACTATACTATTGGACTTTTAATGGAACTATTGCATGGTATGGTTTGGTAATGGGACCCTAAATGGTGTAAATGGTTTAGATGGTTTAGAATGGTTAGATGAAATGGTTTGGAGTTCATGGTTATGGTTAATTGAACTCTTTGTGGGATGCAATAAAATCCCCCAAGTAAACATGGTAATGAACAACTTGTGGGGTATAGGGGATTCCCCAAAGCAATTATAATAATGGAATACTTGTGGGGTACACGAGATTCCGCTAAGTTAACTTGATAATGTAATTTATGGGTACATGGGAATCCCTTTACATTAAAAAGGTTGGCTAAGGACATTGCTTGCAAATATAGTCGGTATGACGATACCACTACTTATACTCTTGGTTAATAATAATGAAATAATGGTTTGGTTGGTTAGAAATGGTTTTAATTGGGCAATAATGGCGGGGTGTGATAGCTAACCGTGAAGGTACGAGTTCAATGGGTAGACACTGGAAACTAATGTTTGCCGATATGAGGGTTGGTCATAGCTACAATATATGATACTATGATGAGGTACATGGGAATCCTCTAAGTACATTGTACATATGTATCATGGAGAGCGAAGGGTACTTAGGAATCCTCTACTCTTATGGTATCTCCAGTTCGTATGGCTACATACATCAGGGCCCGTTCAGGGGGTTACACTGGACCTATATAGCCCGTGGGTGGTTCTAGGATGGTTAAGATACACATACCCAGGTTAATAGTTTTAAAGGCATGCTAAATCCGACTCTCTTTTCTGGCATGGTTATATATATATTATATATATATATATATATTATATATCTATGTATGTGTGTGTATGTATAAATATATATATATGTAAGGTTTGTATGTATATGGTTGGGTACTTGGTTTTACTAGATGGAATTATTTTATCCTTATCCTGAGTACTTGCTAGCATTCATCCGCTAACCCATCATTGGACGACTGTATCCCCATGCAATACAGGAACGGCCATTCTACTCTTCCTGCTTAGTTCTCGGATTCGGGATCAGCTACTGGATTGAAGTGGTGAGCTTTTATATTTCGGTAGGCTCTATTTCATATTCATGGATATTTTTACATACTTTAGTTCATTTATGGATATTGGTTTTGTCTATGGTTGGGGGAAGCTCCCAATCGGATATTGATTTTCTTTTGGTTAGAGTCTTTTATGAAACTATAATGGATTGGTATGTGCGGGATCGATAGTGGTGTTAGCCTTAGTATTGGCATTGACTTTGGGGCTGATACCATTGGACTAAATTTCTCACTGTTCCATCATTTTATATTATGTTATGGAACTTAGGTTATTGTTATGGCTTTGTCTTATGGTTTTGGTTTGGTTGTGGTTATCAATTGGGTTTGGGATGGTTGGGCACATTTGGATCGGTCTCGATTATAGACCTATCCCAGAGTCTGGATTTGTGCAATTACACGTTATTTTGTTATACGTTCGGAATTCATCTGACTCAGGATATAAGCTGAACGGTTAGGTTGGGTATCGGGGGTGGTCTCCGGTCCTGGTTGGACTTGGGATGCCCATTATGACAAGGCCCCTAGTTGGATCAGGTCATCTAGTGGAATAGGATCTAGTACCTTGTACTACACTAGTGTCAATCATTTTTCCTTTTCTTTTACTATCCTCCAGTTTTTTTCATTTTAAAAATCAGAGGTTGTTCATCCTCCTACTCCTTACCATCTTCATTTGGCGGTAATACATATTCCTTTTCCTCTCCCAAATCATCCTTTTCCCTTATTTTTTGCTCTTTACCACTTGCAAAATTTTCTTTGGGATCATTTTCAAGTAATAGCAAGTTTTCAGCTACCAAATTCATGCTACTTAGAGAATCAATTTTCCTCACCGGAATCTCATCATCAACTAGATTAGAAAATATAGAATTTGACTCTAAAAGGGTAAGAGAACCAGGTTCTTATAACTTGTCTGAAGTTTCGACACTTTACGGTTTATCAGAGGGAACCTTAATTTGAGGGGCACTGGGGGATTATGGTTTTTCTGAGAAAGATGTTCATTAATTTAAAGAATTTCTTGTTCAATTTGGGAGCTAGAACATTTATTTAAGTCATCCATTTAGACAAAACATTCACTGAATTTAAGGTTTCTACTGGGGTTTCATGAATCTCAAGAGAGGAACTAATAGTTGATGCTTTTTGTGGTTCTTGAGAATGATCTGAAGATAGATCTTTCATGGGATTTGAAGACAAGGGAATTTCAGATATTTTTATGTTGAGAAAAGGGAATTTTTTAGAAGGGGACAAGAAGGACTAGTTTCAATATAGTTCTGAGTTAATTGTGAAAATAATGAATTGTTAGGATTTGAATTTATAAGTAAATAAGAAGACCATTTGACATTTAAGACACACCCTTTTTTAACAGACGCATCTAATGACAACCATTGTGACTCTTCTCTTCTGAATGAATTTGACGGTTTTTGTTCATAAGGAATTTAAAAAATTGGCCTTTTCAACAGAAATTTTATAAACATTTAAGGTACATCATTTCGATACTCACCTGAGAAATGGGACCAGGTCCCTCTCCTTTTGAGTGAGATCTCAACTTGTGTTTGCTTCAATTGTTTCCTTAGGTGTATACCTTCAAATATATGATACTGAGTTAGATTAGCATACGCCTACTTTATCATGGATACATGTCCCCTTGTCATATTCTAATTTGGAAGAGACACTGATTCATATTTAATTTATTCTGGTAAAGCTTCCTCTTATATGAATTTCTTAGAGATTTGAAGCCCTTAAAAAGTGCATCTTCTATTTAATATATTCAGTACTTCTCAATTTAGCTTTAGGCCAGTGCTGACATCTCCTTATTTGAAGTCCATCTCTTTCATAGTGAATACACTTGAGTTCATGCTCCTTGTCTTTCCTAGATTTTATGGACAAGTCTTCCTATGTAGCCAACACCTTTTTTACTATCCAGCTAGCTCCACCTTTTTTTCTTGATATTTCTGGATTTTTATTCTTCTTTTGCACTAGGTGGATTCTCATTAATTCTTCATAGCTGCCACCTTTGTGACAACCTTTAATTTTACAATTTAATTTGCTAAGCTTACCAGCCCTTTTTATAGCTCTAACAATCCTTATCTCCACGAGTGCAACATCAATGTCCTCATCTCCTGAATTAAATTTTAAAGCCTTCAGGATCACTAATCTCTCCCTTGTTGCTTCTTTTCTTTCCACCCCTAGTTTAGTTAAAGCGGCCATTATGATCAGAATACTCTAGGTGTAAACCTTTTAGAGTGAACCCGCTCTGATATCAATTGTTCGAAACCTTAGGGGCAGCACCACAAGTTAGGGACCAGGTCCCTCAAAGTCATTTTCAAATATTAGAAAAGTAAAGCAATTACGAGGTGCTGAAAAAGCAAAGGCAATGCAAGAAAGAACAACACAGGATTTTTACGTGAAAACCCAACATGAAAAAAACCACGGTTTGCCCTCACAAGCACCGAAATAATCCACTATAACCAACCTCTTGATTACAGACTCAACTGTGAACATAACTCTAGGTTTCTCCTACTTGCAACACCTCTATTGAAAGCATACCTTGACACCTCTGCCAAGTCTCCCTTTAAAACTAGTTAACTCTAACCAGCTATAAGCTCAGGTAACTCTACCTAAGAAACTCTCTCAAAAGAAAGCACTACTCTTATAAGATGAGTAGTTCAATTACAAATCATTACTCACTCAAGAACTATTTTAATTTAAGCACACATAAAGCTAAGAACTTGAGCAGTATTGAAATGGGGTTTTGCAGCCTCTCTTCATTCTTTGTAATTTGTGCAAAAATTAATTGTTTAAGAGACATCTCTTTCCTTTTATAACTGGGTGACGATTAGGTCTTGAAAGGTCATCGGACCAGCAGTCCAAGTTAGCACAAAATAACACCTGCAAGGTTGTCAAACAAGATGACAAAATTGTGTAGAAGGCGCATGCCAGTTGTACTGTACCTTGCACATCCAGGGATCTGGTCCCTCGTAGTTTCGCTGCTCATCATAAAAACTAGATGTAGTATAAACTAAATCGAAAAATTAAGAATTTATATTTGCTATAATTAAGGGCTAACATCTATGATGTCATTTAGTTTTTTCAAAAATAGTCCGCCTTTTTATCCTTAAATCACAATGTGTATGTAATTCTTATCCCACCACCAAACTGCTTAGAGCCTCTTAAAATTTAAATACTAATCTAATAGCTTGTAGCATTAATATCTTCACTAATTCAAAGTACTTATGAGAGTTGCTCGAGCAAGGCATAAAATTTAATGAAATTAATTAATTACCTTTTTAATTAATGATGTTATTTAAAATGTTTGAAACTATTCAATTTTTACACATCATTATAACTTTTAAGAATTTAGTTATTAAATTATTTGTTTTGGTGTTTCTTTATTGAATGAACGTTTGAACCACTTTTTGATACATTTTGCATGAATCCTATGACTGACATCGGTAGAATATGAAAATTAAGGCCAAAAGGCAATTTTGGGTTTGATTTTTCCCCGTGAACACAAAATGCTATTGAAACGGTAAGCAAATTCATATTCTTTTCATTTTAAAATAAGTTGTTTTCATTTTTTTTGCTTTAAATTATTTTTAAAAAGTGCAAAATAACTCTAATTTATTTTATGATCAATCAGAATTTCAATTTCTAACTACTATCATTTTTCACTTTGAAAATAAAAATCACAAACATGGCTAAACGCCTACACACGCATGTATCCAAAAACTATTTTATACTCACCTCACACCCAATCTATTTGACCTTCTTTATGTTAGAACATGCACAGCGGAAGCAGCAATTCTACAGGATCAATATAACTTACATATAATCTAGATAACATAATCAAAATAAAAATCATAAAACTTACCTCTTGAAGCTTTAACACAGTTCGTTCAACACCTTATTTGCCAGGTCAGCTGCCTTCTACTATTTCCTGATTAACTTTATTAATCAACCTTGTGTAGGCAAGTACTTTTTTTGGATTAGAGAAGGATGATTAGGTTCTGGAAAAAGTGTATGTTTTCTTCCCCAATCACATGCCCTTATTTATTCCAAATTTCAGATGAAGAAGGAAAGTCAAGAGGCAATAACCTTTTGGCCCTTTATTGAAGCCTTATTAGCAAAATATTTTTGACTTTAATATCATCTTAAAACTACAAAACGTTTTCCACCTTAAATAGTGCCATAATGGCAAAATTAATTTTTAATACACTCTTTTTATTCCTTATTTACATAAGATCAGTAAATAAAATTGAATTACATCTTCTCTTTTCCAAATTTGGTTAGCTAATCAAGCATAGTAGGGACCGCAGATTTATTAACTGAGGCTTCCAATTATGATATTAATTTGGTAGTGAATGATATGATTATTCCACTAGAAATCTGTAATTGCACTCCCTGGTTTAATTTTGAAATCTACCATTACATCTTATTTAACTCCCCATGTTAGAATTACCGACACCAATCAATTAGATTAAATTCTCTAAAAAATTTAACTCATTGATTAATTTAATCCTTTATTTATAATGCTTAACTTATTTCACATGACGGATACAAAATTCACCTACAGGGTTTTCACGTGAAAACTTATAAGCAACCATAAAGGGGTGTCTTCTATCTCAAGTCTGAGACATGGTTCTATCAACTAATTAATAGTTCACTAAGTGGTTCATCATCATCCAACCTATCAGGAATATGTTGACTCTCAAAAGAGTCTCACCTTTTAATAGATTAAAACGATAAAATAAACCACATAGATTATAATAATTATATCAAGATTAAGAGTATAAGTACATGTAATGGTTTAGAGAAATTGTTTATTAATATTCAAAACATAAATGAATATCTCTAATTGGTCCGTTCAATACATACGAAATATTCTAGAACAAGAAGTTGGAATATTACCACTCCCATAATTAAGATAAAATTATATTTAATCTTGTGCTACAATCATCAAGATATTTGTCCTACCTCATCTTTGATTGTGAACATTAATTTATTACTTATAAAAACTGACAATTTTAATCTTCCGTGCATGAGTTAAAATACTCCATACACAAAATTGTCTTCTATACAAGTAAAGGACACATATGTTAATGCAATGATCTATTCAAATAAATATTTTATTAATATAATAAGTAGTCTTTACATGGGATGAAAATATAATACTATAACACAAATTACATGGTTAATAGTATATCCTAACAATCTCCCACTTAGACTCATAACCATGAATTTACAATTTTAACACCCATTTCTTCCACATGCTTATCAAAAACCTTCTGGGTTAAGCCCTTTGTAAATGGGTCTGCCAAATTATTCTTTGACTCAATCTTCAAAACTCTCGCATCACCCTTTTGAGTTATCTCCCGAATCAAGTGATATTTTCTCTCAATATGCTTACTTCTTTTATGGCTTCGTGGTTCTTTCGAGTTTGCAACTGCACCACTATTGTCACAATAAAGTGGTAGTGGTATTTGAACTGATGGAACAACTCCAAGCTCTCTCAGAAAGTTACCAAGCCAAACAGCCTCTTTAGCTGCCTCAGAGGCAGCTACATATTCGGCTTCTATGGTGGAATCAGCAACACATGATTACTTAATACTCCTCCAAATAATGGCTCCACCTCCTAAAGTAAATACATATCATGAGGTAGATTTTCTAGAATCTTTATCCGACTGAAAATCTGAATCAGTATACCCAATAGGTATAAGATCCCCAGAGTGAAAAACAAGCATGTAATCCCTAGTTCTTTTAATGTACTTGATTATATGCTTAACCGCAGTCCAATGTTCTTGACAGGATTAGACTAAAATCTACTAACCATTCCAACCGCAAAGCAAATAGCATACATGAGGCTCCCTACAGCAGAAGCATAAGGGACGACCGTCTTCATCTTTTCTATTTCATCGGTCATTTTGGGTGACTAGTCTTTTGATAGAGTAATTCCATGCCTAAAAGGAAGGAATCCATTTTTGGAATTTTGCATTCTAAATCTTGCAAGAATAGTATCAATATAAAGTACTTGAGATAAGCCTAATATCCATTTTTTTACGATCTCGCATAAGCTTTATCCCAAGGATATGAGCCACTTCTCCCAAGTATTTTATATCAAAATATGAGGACAGTCACTCCTTAATAGAATTCAACATGCTCACATTATTTAGTATGAGAAAAATGTCATCTACGTACAGAATCAAAAATGCTACTCTGTCTCCATCCCAATTTTTATAAACGCATGACTCATTTTCACATTGATCAAAACCAAAAATATTAAACGAATTATCAAAACAAGTATTCCATGCTCTAGATGCTTATTTCAAACCATAAATGGATTTCTTAAGTTTACAAAACTATTGTTCATTACCACTTTCCATGAAACCTTCTGGGTGTGCCATATAAATACACTCATCAAGACTTTCATTTAGGAAAGACATCTTGACATCCATTTGCCAAATCTCATAATCATAATGAGCAGTAATGGATAAGAGAATCCTAATTGATTTAAGCATAGCTACCGGCGAAAAAGTTTCCTCATAATCAATTCCTTATTTTTGAGTAAACCCTTTCGCAACAAGCCTAGACTTAAAAGTTTGCACTTTTCCATCCTCACCTCCCTTTTTCTTATAGATCCATCTACATGAAATGGGTTTAACTCCCATAGGTAGTTCTAAAAGTTCCCAGACTTGATTGGAATACATAGACTCCATTTCATATTTCATAGCAGCAATCCATATTTTAGCATCTTTATCATGTTGTGCTTTGGCGTAATTAAGAGGTTTCGTATTAGGATCCTTAGGGATTATATCATACGATTCCCCCAAGATTTCAAAACGTAAAGGTTTTCTAATAATTTTCCCACTACGATGACTAGTCACTACAGGATCTGCTACATTTGGAACTGAATTTTGAACACCCTCAATGTCTTCCTGTACTATGACAGGTTCCTCGATATTATCCAGAATGTTTAGCTCTACAATTCAGGCTGCTCGATGTTACTCCCATAACTTTGAGGTAGTGTAATGTTAAGTATTTGCTATTGTTCAACCTATAGCCTATTGACATTTCTCCCACTACGTGGATGCAATGGTATGTCAATAATAGTTTTTGGAATTTGTTCTTGTATTTCATTATTCGTTATTCTACTGCTCAATTCCTGTAAAATAATTTTACTTCTAGGAACGTGGTTTATTAAATAATCCTCTTCAAGAAATCTGGCATTTGTCGAAAAAAATTACCTTCTGTTCCTTAGGACAATAAAATAAACCCCCTTTTGTTCCTTTTGGATATCCAATAAAAATGCATACTTCTATCCTAGATTCTAACTTATCAGTTTTTCCTTTTAGCACATGTACTAGACAACCCTAAACTCGAATATGCCGTATAGGCTAGGCTTGCGTCTACTCCACAATTCAGATGGGGTTAAAGGTACTGATTTTGAAGGAACCAAGTTCAGAATATAATTTGCAGTTTCTAATGCATAACCCCAAAAACAAAAAGACAAATCTGAATAACTTAACATTGATCCAACCATTTCCATAAGAGTTCTATTTCGGCGTTCTGCCACACCATTTTGTTGTAGTGTTCCCAGAGCAGAATAATGATATAATTCTTGATTCTGATAAGTGTTTAATGAATTCCGCAGAAAGGTATTCACTACCATGATCAGATCGTAATGTATGTATATGTTTGTTATGTCATTTTTCCGTTTCCATCTTAAATTCTTTGAATTTTTCAAAGAATTCAAATTTATGGCGTAACAAATAAATGTATCTATATTTCGAGTAATTATCTGTGAAAGTCACAAAATACTCAAATCCACCTCTTTCTTGTATATTCATTGGACCATACAAATCAGTATGAATTAATTCTAACTTATTACCGGCTCTATTTCCTTTGGAAGGAAAATGTCTCTTGGTCATTTTACTTTTTAAACAGGATTCACAAGTTAGAAGTTTCTCCACTTTCAATGAACTCAAAGGTCCATCAGAAACCAACCGTGAGATCCTATTTAAGTTAATATGACCTAGACGTAAGTATCATAAGTATGTTTCACTCAATTCCAAAATACGTTTTATTTTATGTGATTAATCAACATTATTAAGTTCCATTTTTTATATCATATCATGGGAAACATCAAATACAAAAAAATCATGTATTCTAGGAGAAGAAATAATAAAATGCTTATTAAACTTAATAATTGCAGAATTATTAGAAAAATAAACATTGTTACCAACATCCATTATTCTTGAAACTAAAAGGAAATTCCTTCCTATAGAAGGTACGTAAAGAACATTATTCAGTCTTAAAACTCTAGAACTACTAAACAAAATATAAATATTTCCTATAGCTAAGGCTGGTGCTGATTCCCCATTTGCTTGAAACACGTTCAGTTCATTTTCACTTAGGCGTCGTGTTTCCTGAAACCCCTGCAAGGATGTGCAGATATGATTAGTGGCTCCCGAATCTATAGCCCAAAATTTAGTAGAAACAGCCGCTACAAATATTTCAACGACATATGAAAAAGATGTATTTTTCTGCATCTCAGCTATGTAGACGGGACACTGTTTCTTAGAATGACCAGGTTGCTTCCAATGATAGCATTTACCCTTAGGCTTAGCCACACCACCATTAGCACCTGAAACCTTATGAGGTTTCTTTTTCTTTTTCTTTTTACCTTTTGCCTTAGAAGTCGAAGACGAAGGTTTGTCAACCATCAACATCGCAGGAGGATCTTGTTTCTTAATGATAGATTCTGCCGCTTGCAGCTCATTCAACAGTTTCGAAAGAGATAAGTCCATCTTATTCATGTTATAATTCAAGTAAAACAGCTAAAAACTGTCTAGTAGAGTCTGTAGGACCATCTCAACCTGAGACTCCTTATCAATAACCGCCCTAAGAATTTCCATCTCGTTTAATAGACTCGTCATTTTAAGAGCATGTTCTCTTACCGGAGTTCCTTTAGCCATTTTTGTAGTCAAAAGACCTTTCATGGACGTCTACTTTACAACACGATTTTTCTCCCCAAACATCTTCTTGAGAGATTCAAGCATATCATAAGCAATAGTCATGGACTGATGTTGATGCTGCAACACATTTCCCATAGAGACAAGAATGTAGCATCTTGCCATCTCGTCAGCCTTGACCCACTTATCATGGGCTTTAATCTCATCATTAGTGGGTTCATTCAACTTAACAAGACATTCCTCAACCAGCACAAATTTAAAGCCCTCAACAGTAAGAACAATATCCAAATTACATTTCCAGTCTACATAGTTAGGGCCTTCTAATTTATTTTGATTAAGGATAGAAGTTAAGGGATTGAATGAAGACATGGTTAATCTGTTATATAGTCAAATTAAAATAGATCATTAGACATGCTTCATAATAATAAAATTCTTTAAAAACACATCACACATATAACCATGCACATAAACAGTTAGAATCGTTAGGGAAGCTTAACCATTTAAGCAAATATACATGCAATGTCAGATATTTTATCTCTTAAATGAAATAGAACCAACTCAGTTGGAGATTCAACTGTTGATTTAAGTTAGATAAATATCACATTTCATAAGTCTCTGTACCATTGAACCAACATGTAACTTAGTTGGAAAGTTAATACAAGTCATCAAAAATAAGAGACTATAAAATAATATTACACTATACAAGTTTATCCGATGGGGAATATGTTCGATGTCAACATGTAAACTCATATTATGTACTGCTATTAACCACTGGAAATCATAAGGAATAATCCCTATCACCACTGGTTTGCAAAAAATAATTTTTTCAGAATTTTTAATTTTTTTGAAAACATAAAAACTCATCAAAATGACTCTGAATGGCCAAAAAATGGCCTTGGTCACAATTTTCTGTGAGTATTGTTCAGTGGGTCATTTCCAATAAACGTACCAAATTTTAGGTCACTCGAAGTTTTTCAAAAACTGAAAAACTCCAAAACTGACTAAATCGGCAATTATTGGTCGAGCTGTTGCGAGGGACAGCAGGGTTGTCTACACTGCTTGGCCTTACTGATACTGTTCATACAGTGAGTAACGACTATACTTATTCGTAGTCGAGATTCATCATCATTTTTTCCTTAATCTACAAAGCTAATTTTCACAAAACTATACAAAATTCATTTTATGCTTTCTTGATGATAAACTTAAATTTTGTTGGAATCAATAACATCATCAAAAACATGAAAAAAAGCCAGCAACAACAAGATATCAAAAACATGAAAAGCAGCCAGCAACAACATGATTTCAAAAAAATGAAAAACAACCAGCAACAACATGATTTCAAAAACATGAAAAGCAGCCAACAACAACATGATTTATACAATTATTATCCAAAATATGTACAACAAATCATGTAATTTCTTTTACATTATCTAGCATATGTAAGAAGACTACTGATACCAATTGTTAGAACAAGCACAACGGAAGCAACAATTCTATAGGATCAATATAACTCAAATATAATCTAGATACATAATCAAAATAAAAATCAGAAAACTTACCTCTTAAAGCTTTCACATAGTTCATTCAACACCTTATTTTCTAGGTCTTCTACCTTCTACTATTTCCTGGTTAACTTCATTAATCAACCTTGTGTGGGCAAGTACTTTCTTGGATTAGAGAAAGATAATTGGGTTCTGGAAAAAGCATATGTTTTCTTTCCCAATCAGATGCCTCTATTTATTCCCAATTTCAGTTGAAGAAGGAAAGTCAAGCGGCAATAACCTTTTTTCCCTTTATTGCAGCCTTAATGGCAAAATATTTTTGACTTTAATATCATCTTAAAACTACAAAACATTTTCCACCTTAAATGTTGTCATAATGCCAAAATTAATTTTTAATACACTCATTTTATTCCTTATTTACATAAGATCAGTAAATAAAATAATATTACTTCTTCTCTTTTCCAAATTTGATTAGCTAATCAGGCATAGTAGGGACCGCAGATTTATTAATTGAGGCTTTCAATTTTGATATTAATTCGGTAGTGAATGATATGATTATTCCACTAGAAATCTGTAATTGCACTCCTCGATTTAATTCTGAAATCTACCATTACATCTTATTTAACTCCCCAAGTTATAATTACCCACACCAATTAATTAGATTAAATTCTCTAAAAAATTTAATTCATTGATTAATTTAATCTTTTATTATAATGCTTAACTTATTTCACATGACGGATACAAAATCCACCTGCAGGGTTTTCGCGTGAAAAATAATAAGCAACCATAAAAGGGTGTCTTCTATCTCAAGTCTGAGACATGGTTCTATCAATTAATTAATGTTTCACTAAGTGATTCGTCATCATCCAACCTATCAGGAATATGTTGACTCACAAAAGAGTCTCACCTTGTAATAGATTAAAATGACAAAACAAACAACATAGATCATAATAATTATATCAAGATTAAGAGTATAAGTACATGTAATGGTTTAGAGAAATCGTTTATTAATATTCAAAACATAAATGGATATCTCTAATTGGTCCGTTCAATACATTCGAAATGTACTAGCATAAGAAGTTGGAATATTACCACTCGCATAATTATGATCAAATTATATTTAATCTTGTGCTGCAATCATCAAGATGTTTGTCCTACCTCATATTTGATTGTGAACATCAATTTATTACTTATAAGAATCGATAATTTTAATCTTTCGTGCATGAGTTAAAGTACGCCATACCCAAAATTGTCTACTATAAAGGTAAAGGACACACATGTTAATGCAATGATCTATTCAAATAAATATTTTATTAATATAATAAATAGTCTTTACATGGGATGAAAATATAATACTATAACACAAATTACATGGTTAATAGTATATCCTAACACTTTCCTCTTAGCTCGACTAAAAGTAATCACTCTTTTTTTAGAACTCTATAATTTTAACTTTTCTGAAGACATGTTTAACACCATAAGATTGAAAAGTATTTGTACATTTAACGTATCTTTAATTTAAGATCTCAAAATTCAAAAGTGTTCTTTACTTTCTTATATTTTGTGCTAAATCAAAATAGACTGAACAAATTGAAATGAGAAAAATACAAAGCTGAGATATTTAACATCAATTCTCTGTTTTTTTAATAGTTGGTGAAAAAATAAAATTGACAAGCAGATTTCCATACGAACTCCCTTCTGTCCTGATCACAGCTTTTGCCAGGGGTGTGATAACACACAAAACACGAAAGCGAGAATAAAGTACGAAATCAAAAAATAAATAAGAAAAAATGAAAGATGCAGATAGATAGAATAAGGGTGTCAACCGGGCTGGGCTGGTCCGGTCCCTATTCTTAATGGGATGGTTCATATCGGGCCCAACAGTAAATAATGGCCAAATGGCCCGTGACCAGCCCAATATACTATTTACCGGTTTTAACTGGTCTGGGCCAGTTCAATCCATCCTAATTTGAGTAATGGGCCAATTACTTGTCCTTGATGTTTAAAAATAAAATTAAATTAAGTTTGAATTTTCATGATTTTTTCAATATATATATATATATATACACACATATATACTATTAAATATGTTAAACAATAAATGTATAACATATGCACATTACATATTATGCTATTTTAGTAAATATACGTGTACTACATTCAATTTCCACGTTAAAAAATATACACACATAAGTACATTCGGCATATATGAGTTTAAATACTACATGAAATAATATACATACAAGTTATATATGTTATATATTATAGTACATTAGAAAAATACATACAAATATATATACAATTAGGTAAAAATACTAAATACTTTTAGAAACAATATATGTTCAATATATATACTACTTAAAATACCACTTGAAAGTTGAAACATTATACATACAACATATATACATTACATATATACTATTTTAGAAAATATATACACATGTATACATTAAATACGTACTACTTTGGTCTCTCAAAAATATATACACATATATGCATACAATATAATATATATACTACTTAAAATACTACTTGAAACAATATACATATAACATATATACATTACATATAAACTATTTTCGAAAAAATATACACATGTATATATTAAATATATACTACTTTTAGTCTATAGAAAATATATATACATATATATACAATATAAACTACCTAAAATACTAGTTGATACATTATACATACAACATATATACATTATATATATACTACTTCAGAAAACATATACACATGCATACATTCATATATACTACTTTAGTCTATAGAAAATATAATCACACATATATACAATATATACTACTTAAGATACTCTTTGATATATTATACAAACAACATATATACATTATATATATACTACTTTAGAAAATATATATACATGTATACATTCATATATATTACTTTACTCTATAGAAAATATATAAACATATATATACAATATATACTACTTAAAATACCACCTAAAAGTTGAAACATACATACATTACATATTATACTACTTCAGAAAACATATACACAACATATATACATTATATATTATAGTACTTTAGAATATATACACACATATATACATACAATGTATACTACTTAATATAATAATACTTGAAGTCTTGAACATATATTTAAAAATTTAGATACACTACTTAAAAGATAAACTTCTATAATATTTTTATATGTCAATACTAGTTGTCTAAGTAATATTTGCTAACATTATTTTTTATTTTTTTCATTATAACTTTATGTAAAGTTTGATAGTAATATAGTAAAAGTATTTCATTCAAATTAGACATTCAATTTAAATGAAAAAAATATGTAAGAAGTGAATGAATCTTGTATTTTATTTATTCCAAAATGATCCAAAACTTATAAGTTACATGATTGACAATTTTACAAATTTTACATTATTTTTTCCAACTCATTCATGTTAATATTAACGGGAACTGTCATAGGACAGTCAAAATCAATGGGGCCAAAGCCATGCATTGGACTTGATTGTGCTGAGTTCTCCCTTGAAGTCATAATTTCTTCAAGATTATGTTTGTTTGCCGGTTCCTCCTCTATTCTTTGATTTCTTTGTTATGCTATAATCCAGTCTCTAAGGCAAACAAGAACATTCATAGCATGGCCTCCCAATGAGTGTCGATTGTCTCCAAGATGTTGCCGTCCCAGACTAAAAACGCTCTCAGATGTAATGGTTGACATTGAAATATTCAATATATCTCTAGCTAATCTTGAAAGCATATGATAATGTCTTTCATTATTTTCCACCAATCCAGCGTAGCTAATCTTGAAAATACAGGACATTGTCTTTCATTATTCTTCCACCAATCCAACATGTTGATCCTCACTCTACGATCCTCTATCGGCTATCGAAAAAAATACTTAAGCTCTTTCCAAGAAAGTATTCCGTGTGATGAAGGCGGCACCCTATCCCAAACATTTAAATCAAAAACGTAATCAGGATAACTACTATGTGTCTGTCTTTTAAAAGGTGATGACTCCTCGGGAGCTTGCGGAGTGGGAGTTGGAGTGATATGTACTGGTATGGCTTCATCAAGTAAATCGACATAATGGTTATATAATGCTACCATGTAATTGTTCGCATCGCCCATAGCTGTAAACAAAGAAGGTTCTTCTTCAGGTTGTATCTCAAAAGCAGTATAAATAATAGAAGTAAATTCGGACATAGTATTATATTTCATACATGAATTTATTATAGCACCAATCAATACTACTAGAAATTTGCTATTGTCTGACTGAAAAAATTAGTCGCAAATTTCCAACTACTTCAGTCGAAAAACTTACTTTTTTATTTTTATTTTTATAAAATATTTTTTTGATTCTATTTGTGACTATAATAGTCAGAATATTTGGCGGTAAATTCTGAGAAATATATATTTTGACTGCTCTAGTCAAAAATATAAATAGTTAAATAAATATATTACTAAATATATAATCAGACCCTTATACGAAAATTAAATAATTATTTAAATAAGTTATTAAATATATATTTCCAAGCACTGTAGTCGGAACTATAAATAATTAAATAAATATATTACTAAATATATAATCAGACCCTTATACGAAAATTAAATAATTATTTAAATAATTTATTAATTATATATTTCCGACCACAGTAGTTGAAAATACTAATAACTAAATAAATATAAGACTAAATATATAATCATACCCTTATACAAAAATTTAATAATTAATTAAATATATTATTAATTATATTTCTGACCACTGTAGTCAAAAATTTTAATAATTAAATAATATATTACTAAATAAATTACAAAGAAGCCGCTCTGTAAATATATTAAATGTATCCGACTACAGTAGTCGAAAATATTAAATAATTAAATATATTTAATTTGTTCCCGACTATAGTGGTCGGAACATCATATTTAATTATTAAATAAATAATTATATAAAATATATGTTACACGGTAGTCTTTCACATTATATTAATTAATTTAAATATTTGATTAAATTATATTAAATATATAATCGATTGATGTAGTCGGAAATATTAAATAATTAAATATAATAAAAATGTTTCCGACCACAGTAGTCGGGACTTTTATAAATAATTAATTTAAATATATAATTTCATTGTATTAAATATCTAACCGTCTGATGTAGACAGAAATTCACATTTAATTATTAAATAATTTATATTAAATACGAATTAAACATATCAAAACTAGGGTCTCTCTCATTGTCGTTTCTCTCTCTCACTATCCTGTCTTCTCTTTACGTTGTCTCTCTAAAAAATTGATGGTGATGGTAACAGCGATGGTGAGTGGTAACAGTGATAGTCAATTTCACTGAAGAAGGGCTACAAGTGAGTGCAATCTATATAAAAGAAAAGCAGAGGCATATCGATTTGTTCAGTGGTATTCCCATCTTCACATCTGACTGCTAACTGTATGAAACAAGTTTTATTGTTGCGTTCTACTTCGTTGTATCTATTAATTTATTTGTTTACTGTGAAATAGGACCTACTTATTCGTGTTTTAGTTCCACTTCGTTGTATCTATATTTTGCTTGCTTTTTTTTGTTACTTTGCCTGTTAGTGGATAAATATACTTGAATTACAAGTGTAATTATACAAGTGTGTTCTGGGAAGGGTGAGAGGCTGTTTTAATTTCCTAAAGTTTGAATTTGATAGGTTAGTAAATTTAAATTTCTTAAAGTTGTAAAAGTTGTATAGAAGGATATTGTTGGTGGAATTGTGTTAAATGTTCTGGGATTTCTTAAAATATGAAGAGTAAAATTGGATTGGAAGGTGTAGCATATATTGAGATTTAGCTTGCAAATACCTCTGTTCATTTCTATGTGGTCATACTCTTTGCAAATTTGTGAAATTAAGGTCGGGGTTACGCAAGGTTTCTCACTTTTTTATGTCAACTTGAATTGAAAAAGTACCTACTTTCTCTTGATTACACTAAAGTACAATTGTATGAAACGAAATATGATGTTTGTGAAGTTCAACTAGATCCTATATTTTTGTATTTTCTTTTTGAGAAGTGACAGCAGTGCATTAATTATAGTATGTAATAATTAACTGTAGTAAAACTTGTCGCAAGGATTTAACAATCTTATTAGCTTAGGATCATTCGTCAAAATTACTTGAAGTGCTAGAGTTAAGAGTGATACAAAAACTTTGAAAAAAATTCCTTAAATGCCTTGTGAATGCACATCTATCGGTAACTATGCCTGCTTTCATTTCTAAAGATGTATTATAGTTTTTTGGCTTCCTTTGGTATGCCAGAAAGTGCCTCCCTTGTGTATAAAAACATTATATACTTTAAGCGCTACATGTTCTTATAAGGCGCAAAAAGAATAGATGAGTTGTGTCCTCTAAGGCCAACTTCATTGGAGAGAGCAACCTTGATATCCAGACGCTCTTTCTTAGATCCCACCAGCACATTCATATCCTAATATCATGTTTAGAAACATTAGAACATAGGCAGTATAAAGTCAAGTAAGATGCAATAGTTGGCTGGTAAGTGTTAGTGGTTTCTTACGGAGTGCAGGCTTGACAAAAAAGTTCAGCATATTAACCAGATAAATACCAATCCTTTGTCAGGGTTCTCAAGATTGATGTTTGGATGGATCCATTCTATCTGTATGACCTACAATAAATTCCAAGAAACAAGTAGCAAACTTTTAAGTAAAAGTCGAAAGCTCAGCCAGAGTGCAAAGATAGTTATATAACTTATATAACAATCATGGAAGCAATTTGCCACGACCAATGGGATTTGTTACACAACAAGTTTATTGAACTTCAAGTTTGAAATATACAATGGGAGGTAACAAAATAAACATAAGAGTAGAAAAGCAAGGGAACAAATCCAATTTTAGCTTGTTGCTAACATATGAGCAACATACATAGGGTTGGCGGAAATATTTAGGAAGGACATCATGCACAGAAGCAAAGTATGTCCGGACAGCATTCGTTGTATGTTTTTTTCTTTTTGAACTGCATGAGAAACAAGTTTCTGAATATACTCTAACATTGCTTTGGGAAGTTGAATCTGTATTTAGTTGAAGATACTATATTTATGGCAGCTTAGAATTGACAAGTGCATTGCCACTTCTTGGTGAATCTGTATCTTACCGTCATACTTTTCATTAACCATTCGTGATTGTTTTTTTTTGGGGTAAATCTCAATGGTCCTTGCTTAATAACTAAACTTTTATAGCTTCATTAACATATATATGGGTAAGATTTTGCATAAATTCTTTAATGGGGGAGTAGATGTACCTCTTGCTAAGTCCTTCGAAGAGACGCATAAGAAGAAAAAGTAGGATGGTACAAGAGAAGATTGGGTCGAACCGCGTGCTAAGGCTACATATGTAAGATAATAAATTTTATATATATTGTTTTCTTATTATTCAAATTAGCTTGTTTACATAATGATAATTATTTTTTCTTTCAGGAAGAATTTTAAAAAAGCATTGATAATTGGTGTCAAACCCAACCTGCTTCAGAGGATGGTACCATGGTCCAACTATCGCCTGATGATATGACTAGAATATGGACAACTGTGGTAGGTGGTCCAAAGAAAGGTAAAACCTACGGCCTTGGAGTTAACCAATCCTAAAGTAGTTCTTCCCCAATGTTTCCCTACTCCACTTATATTTTGAGAAACACGGAAGAAATGGAAGCGATGAAAAAGCAAATTGAAGAGTTGACACAACGGTGTGCGGTTAATGATGCCAAATTTGCCAAGTTTGCTAAGTTTGAGGCGTTAGTCAAGAAGCATATGCCTCAAGTATTTGACGATGAGGAAGATAGTGAATCAAATGATTAAATTGTAGTTGTTGGTTCTTGTTTATGATTGTGACGTTTAGACTTAAACTATTAAAATTGGTGTTTATTTTGGATTGTGACGTGTCGACTTAAACTTGTCTTGAAATGTTTAAACTATTTGACTTGTTGTTTATTTTGAATGTTTCAAAATGGTTGAATTTTTAAGTTTTGGTTGTATTTGTACTATTTAAATTCTACTGTGAGAAATGCATTAGGTATGTTGTTATTATTTGTAACATGAGAGGACATTTTGACTACAGTGGTCGGAGTAGTAAATAGTTTTGTAGGAAAAAAGAAAAATAATTTTATTATTTTCTGACTACATCTGTCGAAAAAAATAATTATATTATCATTTTTTTATTACTATAGTCGGAAATCATTTATTTATTAAATAATTATTTATTAAATTTTCGACTAAAATAGTCAAAAACATTTTATTTATTAAATAATTATTGATTACTATTCCGACAATATTAGTCGAAAAACTTATAATTATTAAGTAATTATTTTTAATTATTTTATTAAACTTCCAACTACACCAGTCAGAATATTATTTTTGATGAATCATTTTATAACTTAATTTTTGCGACTGCCGTAGTTGGAAATTTCCGAAAAAGGTAGTCGAAAATATTTTCCCGACAAGTTTTTTTTGACAAGCACTAAATAGTCGAAATGTAGTCGAAATGCCTTATTATTTTACTACATTCCGACTACTTGAGCTGTCAAAAAATAGCAAATTTCTGGTAGTGCAAGTAAATTGGGAAAACGTATAAAAATATTTTTTAAAATTAGTAATCATTGTAGTAATAGCTTCTTTGAAAACTTCTTTATTCTTATATTTGTTAAACAAACAAGAAATGTCGGCTAAATAATCTAAAATATTATAAATAGTAGGATAATAAGCACCCGAAAATTCAACCATAGCTATATAAAAAATTTTAAAAAATTTAACAAGATCAACAATTGCAGCCCAATCAGAATCATGTAGCATACACTCAGGAAAAGAACCAAAATATTGATTAAAAGTCATTGTAATAGGAACTTTATAAGTAAGACAAGTTCGTAAATAATTATAAGTAGCATTCCATCTAGTATCACATCCTTCAGACATTAATATAGGTCTAAATCCATTTTGTTCACATTTATTTTTAATTTCTTTCATTCTAATTTTTCGATAATTTTCTGGAATAAAGCCAACATCAAGCCTAATCTTTTCAATATAAAGCTCAAAAAAATCAATACCATCTCTTACGATTAAATTATATATATGACAAACACACTTAACATGAAATATTTTGGGTAACGGTGGAGAAAGTTTAACTTTTAATAAGTCAACAACAGTCTTCTTGTTAGATGCATTATCAAAAGATATACATAAAACTTTTCTTTCAATACCATAATATTTTACAACTTTAAAAATAGATTAAGAAATAAATTTTTTGGTGTGTCTACGATCTTCATCATATAAAAATGCTAAAATATGTTTTTGTATAACAAAATTACTATCTATCCAATGACAATTAATTATTAAATAATTATTTTTATTAACAACACGATCAAGATCAGAAGTTAGAACAGCTCTGCATGAAATATTTTTTAATAATGCGGATAAATAATAAACATATTATACATGGAGTCTAAAAATATTGGACCGACAAATAATTCTAGAAATACATGTAAACATGGGATTATAAATTGCTTAAATATAATGAATAAAAGTATTAGAAGAAGCAAAAGAGAAAGGCAAAAAACCCAAATCTATCATTTTAGGTATTTCTTCCCGGTCTTTTATTTTATTTTAATTCTTAACTAATTTACCGGTTGTTGGGTTCAATCTTCTTTGAGTTGGCCCACTAACAGACTCAACACCTTGAACCACAGCTGTAACGCCCCAAATCTGGTATCCGAAATGCTACACGGTGCTCATGACCCCGAAGGACCACAAATTAACCCATGACTGATATCTGTACCTGTATACTATATGATATCATTTAAAATGCGGAAATAACAGATTGAAACATTCCATAAGGTTTAAAATGGATAAAACATACTATCTAAGAGTACGGTATATCAATACCAAAACATGAACTGAAATAAACTGTCTGAACATATAGTAGTCTAAAAGCCTCTAAAATTGAACTGTCTGAATAAGGAATTGATGGGACATGTACCCAACTAACTCCAAATACTAAAATAAATTAAGTAATGAAATAATAAATAAATAATCATGTCCTCGAAGGATGAGGACTCACTGCTAACTCTGACTGCTGAGACTGGAATACTACTGATGCTCTGGAGCTCGTGCTTCTGAACCTATGTTATAAAACACCATAGCGCAAATGCTTCATTACGATTGAATATAATGGTATGCATGTGAGGTAGGCTGAATGCAAAGGGTTCACATGCATGAACTATACTAACTGACTAGATACCATGAACGGAGGATGCATGTATGAATACATAATAACTGTAACTGAGTTCGTGATAACATAATTACTGAGCCTGAGTACTGATAACATGAGATACTGGTAACTGTATAACTGAAATAACTAATACTGAGTGACTGTATCTGACAGTCTAGTTTCTGATGGAACTAGCTGAGTTTCGTACTGTTCTGAGTTAACTGTATTTGATAGTCCTGAAATTCTAAAGAACTATCTGAGTTCTATTACTGAGACTGAATGACTGTATCTGACAGTCCTGATCTGTAACTGAAACTGTGGAAAGTAGTCATCTAACCGACATGCCCCAAATAACGCAATATAGCTGAGTTGGGGTCCAATCTGTAACCCAATTGAAAGGGTGTCAATATTGTGCCACTAGGAAGAACAATCTGTGAGTAACCCTCATATAACAGGTAACTCTAGTGAGAACGGTAGGGACCCTCATATAACAGGTTAAACCACCTCATCTACCCTCATATAATAGGTTATGATGTCTCAACCTACGTTGGCTACGTAGTTCTGGAAAGCAAGGATTGCTTCTAAAATCACACCCTCATATAACAGGTGGGTTTCCATCCTTGGGTTCACTCAGTGCTAATTTTTACTCCCATCTGAATAGACAATGAACATGATTAACTGAATTGAGTGGACTGAGTTAACTGAATTTCCGTGGACTGATGGAATACTACTGAGATTACTGAGTTTTCCTGAGTCATAACACTGACTGAATTCTGTGGATCATAGATTGACTAAGAGTATCTTGAAAACATGACACTGATTCTAGGCACACAGCTAAATATTTAGGTACAACTACCCCTAGGACTCGATGGAAAGAAACTGACAAAGCATGACTTTCTTGAATACATGACCAACATCAATAATCCATAATATAATAAGTTGGAGATTTCATGAAGTACAAGTTCTAAAGAACCACAATGGCTACACATATATCCATAATTCAGTGACTAAGATATTTCATCAAACACTGGACATACATAAGCTTGTACATAAATGGGGATTTCATATTATCATACTAGTGTGGCACTTTTCCTTCACATAGGTATTTAATTAAACACATGGGGAGCATGCTTTGGTTATACAATCATCAACATATCAAATAATCATGGATAAATCAATCAACGTGAAAATTTAAGGGTTTATCATGATTATTATGCAAATCACCACATACTAGGGTCAATCATTGGAATATGTAATTTCAAACATGAATCAAAACCCCACAATATCATGAACATGAATTTCAATTCAATCTAAATCATGAACATTCATAAATACACAAATCTTGGATTTTGAAAAGAGATTCTTGAGCTTCATGGGTGAAAGGGACCCATGAATCAATGCATGACATACCTTGATAGTGAGTTTCTTAAAGTTCTTAGACTTGAAGAACTTGGAATCTCTTAGTTTCTTGAAGAAGGATTTGGATCTTGTTCTTGGGGATTATATTTGAGAGAAAACCCTATGTCTTTGGAGAGTATGAAGTTATGTGCTTCGGTTTTGGCTTTTATCTGAATATTAAAAGGGTGGGAAAAGACCAAAAAGCCCTTTTAAAAATGACATAAAATGACCGAACGAAATATGTGACGGTGGGTGCGATGGTCCATCGCTGGGTCGACGGTCCGTCGGTCCTGACCATCGTACCTGGGCGAATAGGGGTTCACTGCCTCTCCTACGACGGCTTGGGTGACGGTTCGTCGCTAGCTCGACGGACCATCGGCCTGAGCCGTCGCCCTTAGGCAGAATGTGGTCTCACTACCTCCGCTGCAAAGGCTTGGGCGATGGTCCATCGCTAGCTCGATTGTCTGTTGGCCCTCACCGTCGCACCTGGGCTGTTTTGAATGCTTTCTATATTTCGGCCATAACTTTCTACCCTGATATTGAATTTTGATGAAATGGGTATCGATGAAAAGCTTATTCAATTTCCCACTCAACAAAAAGTGAAAATCTTAAAAATACCACACGTATAAATGTGGACTAATCTTTCAAAGTAATTTTCTAACATTCTTGAGACGATTTCAAGCTAGGTAGAAGTACGGGGTATTACAACAGCTAACTCTATTGAGTGTTTATCTCGTAAATGTCTCATCAACACACCCGCACCCTCTTTATTACCTCTGGTTTTATGCTCATATACCAATTCACAAATATTTCATTGGACCTTAGTTTCTCTTTCTATTTTAGTAAAAAAAAATTATATATTACTATTTCTTCTACGAGATTTTACAGGAGGACGGAGAGGAAAATTAATCAATTCAGATCTAACATTAGCATTATCGACGTCGGGTATTTCACCAATATTATCATCATCTATATTTAAATTAACTGCGTCTACTTCATTCTCTTCTTCTATACCATAATTTTCTTGAGCTTCTAAATAATTCATATCGTAAGCACCTACACCTATTTCATTCTCAAACAGTTGACTAATTGATACCGAAGGCACACAGATATATCTAGTACTTGAACTACCTCTATCAGAATCGCCACCAATTCATTTTTTACTACAACTACCACTTTCGAGACATAATTTTTTAACACTTTTATTGACTTTTCTTAATTTATCCATATTACAAAATAAAATAATAAATATTTAAAATACACAAAAATAGTAAAAATTAAATCTTCAATAAATAATATACTAATTAAAAATTAAAAGTAAGAGATGAAATGACAATATCAAAATTTTAAAGTATCCGAAAGTTGAGACATTATAAAATTTCCACTTGATATTTGTAATGGCAAAATGATCTCGTGGACCCTTGTACTTCGTTTGGTTTGTAAAATCGATACTCCTACATATACATTTGCCCTCTGGACCCTTGAACCTATTTAAAACCAATTTTTAAAACCCTTTTGATGCATATGTGGCATTAAAGTGCTGAGGTGGACAACGCGTAATTAAATTAAAAAAATATTTATAATATTTAGAAATTAAAAGTAGTAGATTAAAAAAAAACTAAAATCCCACCCCAGGCTCTATTCCAGCACCCTCCCTGTCCCCCGCCCCCCACCCCGCTGTCCACCAACCTCCCCCCAACACCACCCCGCCACCCCATGTCCCCCTACGTCGTCCACCACCCTCCACCACACCAGCCAACCTTCCGCCCCTAGCTATCCCCATTCCCCACCGCCACTAGTGAAGTTTTCCCCTTCCTCCCCCCCATACACATATAACACCACCTAGCTTAGCCAAAATAGCCCCCCACAGTCTCCCTATTTTTATTATTATAATAATTAATATCTTATTATAATTAAGTTATAAAAATAAGATATTTATTATAATTTTTAATTTTTAAATAATAATAGAGAATTTTATTTTAAAAAAATATTTTTTTAATTTATTGTTTTGTTATTGATTTAATTGGGCAGAGATGAATTTTGTTAAATAATGGTGGAGATGAATTTTTTTTGTTGAAGTTTTTGATTATATGATATATAGTGAAATTTCGAGTTAAAATCTCATCTTCATTTTTGAAGATTTTTATTTTGTAATATAAATTATGAGATTTTTTTATTTTGAATCATAATTTTTATTTTATGATTTTATTATTTAATTTTTTATTTAATATTATTAATTAGTAATTTTAAAATTTATTAATGAAGATATTATGACATGTCATGATTTATATGACGTGGATATGACATGGAGATAACGTGGAACTGACGTGGAGCTGGCGTGAAATATTTTAAAGGAGAGTGAGTCACACACATGGTTTGAAGGGTTTAAAATATTGGACTTTGATGGGTTGAAGAGTTCAGATGACAAAGGACTAAGTAGAAGTATTCACTTTACAAATGGCAACAAGTACAAGAGTCTACGAGATCATTTCGCCATTTGGAACTGCAAAATTAAAAAATAAAATTGAGCACTTTAGAAGATAATTAGAATATTTGAGGGAGATTGAGATTGTGAGTTGTGTGAAAAATGATTTTTGAATTGGGATATTTATTGGAAATTTTTTGAATTAATTTTTTTAATAATTAGTGGCCAATTGGCTATTGGGCCAACCAATGACATTATCGTTGTTGGGCTGCCAACGGTCCAATCGGACTTGTCCCACCTGATACATGAAATATATATTTTTTTAAATAAATCGGTCTGGTCCGATCTGGGTAACCAACGAGCTTGGTCCAATTTTGTAACTGGGCCAGTCCATCGGGCTGACCATCCTAGATGGCCCAGCCCAGGACCGGTGGCCCAGGAATCGGTTGGACCCATCGGGCCAATCCAAATTGGGCTGGACTCTCTTAATGGTCCAGGCTTATCAGATCAAACCGGTCTGACCCAACCTACTTGACAGGTTTAAGATTGATAGACACAAACAGGGAAAATCACTCAAAATTAAATGATACATTAAATCTTAAAACCTCTATTGAACAATCCGAGAAAGCACCTAAATTCTACAGAAAACGAAAGGGAAATTATGCCACTCATAATCAATATTTTGTAACAAGTCAACAAAGCTCCCAACAAGCTTAAAAAATGCTCTCAAGTATAAGTTCATTCAAAATCATCTATTTCTAAGAAAAGAGCAATCCTAGCTATTTATAGCCATAAGTTATTTATTACAAAATGATCTCAAAAGTGACTTCAAATATCAAATGGGCTCAAAAGTAATCCTAAATGGAAAATGGGCAAAAAAGTGACTTTAAATGCTAAACTACCTAAATGAGCGATACCCACCATCGCCAATCTCATCATGGTGGATTATAAAATTTCTCTTTATCTCTAAAGCATCGCCAATTAACCCCGATTTAGAATCTTTGAGATGATCCGGCTTGTATCATGGTGATTCAAGGGCCCAACTAGTAAAATGCTTCCCCCCTCCCTCCCAAATAATATTTAGGCCCCAAATTTTTTAATGATGATTTAATTATTTTATTTTCATTTAAAACATTATTGAAGAGTGTTAAAAAAAATTGGTTAAAAGGAAAAAAACAACCTATCTTTTACTAAATATATTTTAGTACTTTCAATTAAATAACTTAATCTTCGTATTAATAAATAAAGTTCTTACAATAATATCCAAGGCAATGTATTGCGAACACATCACTAGCATATTATTAGATAGAACTAATCCTTAATTTTATATTACTAAGCGAGTTTATCAAACACTTTATGTCATTTAAGAATACTATATTTTGCAATATATAAAAGATAAAAAAAGACAATTTATTATTTTTATGTGTATCTATTTATACTTTAGGCCTCTAATTATTTTGTTTTGAACCACTAATTTTATTGAGATGTCTTGACCCTATTTATTTTTCTCATTCCTAAGAGACAATATATTCTCAAATATTTCCAGTAGTTTGCTCATGCATCTTTTATCCAAAGAGTATATCTCTCTTTCTTCTAACATTACTACTCATAGTAACAATCTCTTTATTTTTGCACCATTTAATTCAAGGTCCATTGGAAAAAAATTATTTAGATTTCCAATAGTTTGCTCACATATCTTTTATCAAAAGAGTATATCTCTCTAGAGAAAATTGAAGGAAAGATGTCTTTTAAGTCTTGAATGAAAGATTGGTGACATTGACGAACTTAAAAGGTCAAACATAATTAGGAAACTTGATTAAGTTAATTGTGGACTTGATTAATATTTTCAAAACTTTATAATCTTTTTAAAAGTTCAAATCAACCCACATCCTTCTCCTCTCCAAATCAACTATCTCTCTCTCGATAGTTTCTCTCAAACTTATCCCAACCAATAGTTTCACAAATTTCACTCTTTAATCCCCGACGACTTCAACCTCCGGAGACAAATAGTTGGGCTTCGAGTTTCTTTTCGACTTTCAACCATCAATCGACGTGCAACATTTCTCTCTAGCGACAACAACTTTAAGTTCTTCGTCGTCCCTCTTCTTCTTTCACATGTAAAAAATTAAGGCTTTTTAGTTATGAAGAAAAAGAGGAACTTGAGCCAACTTTTCTTCTAGTATTTGTTAGCAATTTCAATATTTGTTGCTTAAATTTGAAATGGGGACTGAAGAAAATCCTAATTTCTGGTATTTCTTCTCTTTTCTAAAGTTAGGATTGAAATGAGGAGTAAAATATGATTTTTTTTATTATTATTGTAGTTCTTGTTATTGAACTGATGATTCGATTTGTTGGTGTCTATTGAGTTTTTTGAAGTTTAATTTTTGTTGTTTGTGTTTGTACAAACAAAACAACAATGTTGGTGTTTTTGGTCACTGTTGATGTTATGGGTATGTGTGTTGTGTTGGTATTTCTGGGTTGATTTATTGTTCTTCTTGGTGAAAATAGTGTATTTGATATTAAATAGCGATATTGCTATAGTTCTATTAAGAAGAATCTTGCTACTGGTTTTTTCTTCTACTGGTTTACCATCTGATGCAACATATTTACCATCTGATGCAATAGATGAACCATCTGATGCAACAGATTTACTATCTGATGCAACTGAAGAACCATCTATTGGATGAAATTCTATCAATTATTCTAACAGGACGACACATCCAAGAATTTTATTTCTTCCAATAGATCATTCATTTGTTCTAATAGACGACCCTTCTATTAAAAGAAATCTAAACAATATTGACAGTTGATAATAGTTCTAGCAGATCACTCATATGTTCCAATAGATGAATGAGCTATTACACAGACCAGTCATCTGTTTTAATAGATAAGTGATCTGTTGAAAGAAATCACAATAGTATTGAAACTATTTTTATTATTTCCAACAGATTACTCATCCATTGCAACATGTTAGTTATATGTTGCAATAGATAATACACCTATTGCGACAGATGTGTGATTTGTTAGAACTGTTATTTTACTATGTTGTACATGTTAGATTTACTATTATCCTTTTTTAACGATGCATTAATCAATTATAATCTTTTTTATTTTCTTGTTATTTTTAGATAGTATGGCTCCCAAAAGAAAAGAAACTGAATCAAGTCCAAGTAAAGGAACAAGTGAAACAGCTAGGCTACATCCACCACTCTATGATATTGCTTTACAAGTGATATCTCAATCAGAATAAAAAGATAATGAACATGGGGATGGGGAATGTTTCAAAAGAGATGATCCAAATGCTAATAGCCCTTCCACTGAAAAGTTGGTCAAAACCTTTAGCATTGATAGTTATCCTGTGAGAACGTACTGTGATGGTGCCACAGATTTAACTGGTGATTTGGTGGTTAAGTCAGCCATGGAATAAACTTTTGACGCCTTAAAAAAATACTTTGAGACCAAAAATTGGATACTTATTCCGGGACAACTGCTTTGGGCAATATCTTGATTTGTCGGAGGACAACAATGCTTATTTTCAAACGTTCATGGTATATGATCTTATCAACCATAGGTTTATGTATGATAATAATGATAAGATGGATGAGGTGTGGATAAATTACTATGGCATGTCTATTTGTTTTGGTTGGAAAGAGTTTTCCTTAGTTACTGAACTAAAATGTTATCCTCCTCCTTAGTTACTGAACTAAAATGTTATCCTCCTCCTTAGTTACTGAACTAAAATGTTATCCTCCTTCTCCTTCTTAGCTTAAACCTATTCTAACTCAAAAAAAATACCCCGCACACTCAAAAAAGGCAAAGGCAAGTCAAGTGATGGTGATGACTTGGTGTCCCTTGTTGGTCCAAGATTCAAAAATAAAAATTTGCTAGAAGCGTTGAAGGTAAAAGACTTTCAAAGAAGGACAAGTAATCATTATGCTTGGTTTGGTTTGTACATAATATTCTTTGGACTAGTGACGTTAACCACAATAAACCACTTGGTTTAATAAAGCTCTCCGAGGATCTTAATACATTTAACAACTATTCTTTGGCTTATGAAAGCTTCAAAATGTCTGTCAAATATTTGTTGACTCCATTAAAGCCAAAGATAGTCAACTTATAAGACTTTTCATGGGCTTTCATGGTAAATATTTTTTTTTATGATTCATTTATTTTTTATTGAATAATGGTTTTGATTTATTGGAGTTATTTTATAGGCTTAAGGATTTGAAGCCATTCCTTATTTAACACAATAAGTGAACTACCAGGAAGAAGTTTAATGTCTAAGAATCCTGAGATGGTTGTCGGCCAAAACTGGTAAAAAAGCAAAATTTCTTGATCTCGTCAACCCCCGAAGAAAGCAGTAAGTCTAATTCTAATTAAGTTTTTATTTTAATTAATGTTTTTTGTAATTAATTTAATCATCATTCTAATATATGTACTGATTTATTTTAGCTTGTGCATTCGTGACTTGTTCCGACCAATTGAGAGTTGAAGATGCTATTTTTCCTTACTTTATGGACTGTGGAAACTTTATCAGATCCTAAGGTCATTGATAGAATAAAAAAGGAATTGTCTGGAGCAACAACCATCACAAGAAAAATAATTTTAGAGGGTGGGCTTGTTGTTGTTAATGGTGCTAGTGGTGATTGAGCTGTTGGTTGTTGTAGTGGTAGTGGTGCTGTTGTTGGGGCTAATGATGCTCCTCTTGTAGTTTTTAAAATAATAAACCATTATGATTAAGATCATACCGATTTTATAAATTTTACCCCTCCCAATGAATGTTCTGCATATAAATGTCAAAACTGTAAGGCAAAACATGATGGAGTGATTAATGTTATTAATGCATTAACTGCATCTGTAAAGGAGTTGACATCTAAGAGGGTTGTCATTCCATCAAAGAGGATTTCATATCCAAACACTCTATTAGAGATTAAGATAGCTAAGAGGAGAAGGAAATAGATCTCCAAGGCATTATCAAGCATTGGAAAAGGCAAAATTGCAACTCCTCTATCTTTGTTTTGCACTTTTGATTAATGTATAAGGACCACAAGAGATCAACATGAGATGAAGAAGGTTAATATGTATCATCTATTCCAACAAACAAATAGACAACATATTTGTTTCAACAAATGACACATTTTGCTAAAAAATATCAAGCAAACATAGACATCTATTGCAATAGATGACAAACCTATTGCATATGATGCATTATATGTTGAAACATATGTCTCATCTGTTAAAGGAAATCAAACAGGTTACCAACTATTTTAATTTTTCCCAACAGATGACCCATTTATTGGGACAAATTACATGAATACTTTCTTACTGTTTTAGGTTGTTCCAATACATGCGTCATCTGTTCTAATAGATAAGTCATCTAATTTAACAGATGAGTCATCTGTTGGAACAGATGAGTAATCTATTAGAAATTGTCATACGGGTTTTTCTACTATTTTAATTTATATCAATAGATGACCTATATGCTGCAACAAATGGGTCATCTATTTGGACAAATTAAACCAAGACTTCCTAATGTTTTAGTTTTTTCAAATCGATGATTCATATGTTGTAACAGATGGAACATCTATTGAAAATTATCATACAGGTCTTTCTTCTATTTTAATTTATCCCAATAGATGACTCATATGCTACAACAGATAGGTAATCTATTGGGACAAATTAAAATATGAGGAATACCTATTTGGTTTCCTCTAATAGATGAGTATCTTTTTTTTGTATCTCGGTGCTTAGCATTGACAATTCTGGCTTTCCAGGTGGATGTAACAATAGAAGGTACTGCTAAAAAAATATAATATCACAGTTGATAATCCATCAACTTCTTCCAAAGATGAAGAAAAAGTGAAGCCTGTCAATCTAAAAGAACAAAAGAATTACCCATTTGGAGGGTTTAACATCTCAGACGGGGCTCCAAAAAAACTAGCAAAGTTGATAAACGACTATTTAGAATGGATTGCCGATGGGCTGTTAAAGATTCATGCCGGCATGTACATAAATCATTTTTAAAGATATTAATTTATATAATTCTTCTTTTAAAAACATGATATTAACACATATAAATCATGCAGAAAACAAAATAACAAATACGACAAAGTGAACCAAATGGGTCTTGATTTTGATATGTTCGACTTTGTTGTTGCATACTCCAGAACAAAGAATTGGTTTTATTTGATGTCACAACCCCAAACTTGTTGGAATGATAAGATTTAAATATCATGTATTATCTTACAATTAATACTATATTTAATTTTATTTATTTATTAATTTTATTATTACATAATCTGAAATGTTTGATAATATGTGCAGCACATCGATGTCATTTTTTACTACCTTCAAAAGAAGTCCAAGTTGCAAACACAAAAACAATACAAATACACGACATACAATTATTTATACAAAGTTTTCATCAATAATGCCTATGATAGGTATTGTCAACAACAACCAAAAGTTTCTCGAAATAAGGAATGCTTAATCAACATCATCAAAGGTCTTAGCATTCAGCTAGCTTACCTTGGCATTTGGTCAACAAAGTGTACATCATAATCTATTGTGGTGATGAATTTCATTGGGTGTTGGATGTCGTCGTTTTAAAAGAGAGGCGCATCCGAGTTTACGACTCGATATCGGGAAGGAGAAGTTCTGGACCATTGTCTAAGATACACAAGCTGACCAAAATATTGCCTACTTACCTTGATATAAGTGTCTTCTTGGGCCAAAAGATTCGTACTGATTGGTCGATGATTGAAACATACCATAATAAAATTGGTAATCCATTTGATGTAGAATATGTTGAAGAAATTGCTCAACAACCCAGTGGTATCCTGTAAGAATCATGATTTAGTTTCATTTCATAAATTTCACAACTCTTTCATTAATTGCATGATATGGATTAGCTGATTCTTACAAAAGTAAGGATTATGGTCTTTTTGTTGCTGCTTACGCCGAATATTTGAGCGATGGATTATAAGTACCAAATGATGGACTTGATGCCAAATTACTTCGTAAAATATAATATACTCTTTATGAAAATATAGAGAAGCGGAAGCTCAAAAACCGTACGCAAGCGACATTAAATATCCACAATGACCAAAGCTGAATTCCATATCACTGGATGAAGAACAACTTGTCCATATTGAGTAGATCATTATAGCTTAAGTCTGTCAAAGTAATAACCTCTTCTTAGAAATTATTGGCTTCAAAACTTAAATTGTTAATTTATTTGTTGAGTAGATCATCTGTACCCATAATTATTTTTTACATTTTATTTATTTGTTAATTTATTTCATGTAATTTCTGAAAGCTTCAATTTATTTTATTTTGTCTATGAATTTTATTTTATCCTTGGATTTAAATTTATTAATTGAAATGGAATACTAGATTCAAATATTGCAACAGATAATGGATTTGTTGCAACAGACGACATATCTATTGGAAATTATCAAACAGACTTAGACATATGTTGCAACATGTAGGTCATCAGTTGGAAATTATCAATCAGGTCTTCCTAATGTTTTGATTTCTTCAATAGATGACCTATCTGTTGCAATAGATAGACTATTTATTGCAATAGATAGACTATCTATTGCAATAGATAGACTTAGATATAAACATCTGCATAATGCAATGGATGACTAACCTATTGCAACAAATAAACAATTTGTTACAACATATAGACTATCTATCGCAATAGGTAGTCATCTGTTGTATTGTACAGATGTTTATATATCTATATAATGTACTTGTTGCAATATTTGAACATAGTAATTATTTTTTGTACTAATTCATAGGTTCCAAAATTTAATAAACCAATTCAATTTTCATCAAACATAAAAAAAATTCACTACATGTAAAGTTACTTGAAATAAAAATTGTCATGGTGTTTATGTTTCTACATCTTCTTCTTTTACATACATAGGCTCTAAAATTTAAGTTATTACCCCATAAGCCCAGACCTCTTGCATCCTTTCCATAGTGTTGTCGCATAGAAAGGTTATTGGGTTGGGCATTTCTGTGCCAATTAGCAAATATTTGATGTGTACAAAAGCGTACAACCCAAACACGACACCGATTGAATTTTTTGGAAGGTCTTGTCCTTGTTTCGACATTCAAAATCCTATTTTTCATTCAACACTATCACTGGCAAATGCTTTATCAGTTCATGTTGCCTTAAAAAGCTAGGGAACAAGTCCAATAGTGGTTGCCTCTTTGTAAGAAAATCAGCCTCTTCAAAAATAGGTAAGTCACAGTCATAAACCTTCATCATTCCATTCTCGAGTAGTATATCAAGATCCAAAAAATGTTTTACGTCCACGTTCATGACTGCAAGAATTCTCTTTGCCTTGATATTTTCCTTGTCGTGTGGATACAACATCTTTTCTCTAACATATTCAATCATATCTTCATCCTATTCAAACTTAGAAACTAACGAATCAAATTTCGGGCCACCGAGAGTTGACCATAGCTGAATGAGTTCATCATACCTATTCTTGGAATTGTTGTAGAAGTTGAGGTCCATTATCCTATCGCCAACATCATAAGCATTCGAGTATGCTAATTTCCTACCCCATGAGGCAGAGAATTTCATCAACATACCGTGATATTAGAAGACAATTTTTAAATAAGTTAGTAATTTTAAAAAAGGAAAAAAAGTGAAAATATCTAATAAATGGTCCATCTATTGCATAGAGTTCTGAATTTATTAATAGATTACCCATCTAATGCAACTTATGCAATAGATGGATAATTTATTACAACAGATGAACCACTAGCTGCACCAGAATACCCAGCTGTTGCAATAGATGACACATCTATTGCAAAACTTCTTCTTCATGGAGTATTAGAAGATTAGGTTATGAAAAGTAAACTTATCGTGTCCATGTACCATACTTCCATATCTGTCATCTTCTTCAAGTCTTGGAGGGGAAAAGGCATTCATGGTGAACGTTTTTGCGTGTTGCTTGGAATTTATGTACTTTCTCTGAATAACCTTCTGGTTGGCATCAAGTTTCATGTATATGTTCACCTTCTTCAATGGTCTCTGAACTTCATAAACATTTGGAGGGGGAGGAGTTGCAATTTTTTTTATTTCATATTTGAGAGTGTATGTCTAATTGTTTTTTTCTTCTTTCTAACCTTCACTGTAGGAGTGTATGACTCTCTCACCTTTTTGGATGGTATGACACCCCTCTTGAATTTTAACTCCTTGACAATATTAGTGAGTGCATCTATTTCTTGAAAGAGTTTATCCTGTCTGTCCATGCAATGTTTGCATTTGCTATAAGAACACGAGGATGAAGAGGGGTGAGAGGGACCACTATAAGAGGTGATTTCAAACATACTTATTTTATCTTGAGCATCAACTGCGCATCATCATAACTGGCAGCAGTATCAGCATGGTTTCTACCAACATCAACAACTCTACCAGCAATACCCCCAGAAGCAACACCCAGATTTGTTGCAGTAGGTTAGTCATGAAGAGACTTAATATGAGGCTGACCCAACTGCTCTTCTTATGACTATTTCTCTAGCAAATTCCTTCTTTATTAACTCTGCCGTTGGGTTTGCTGTTGTATCAACAAGACCTAGAGTAATAAAAGAAGTCATCCCCAACTACTTCTCAGTGGGTATGATCCATGGATGCACAATTTATATAAAAAGGAAGATATGTTTAAATCAAATAATAATTTACAGTCAGTTGGGTGTTTTGATCCCTTTGGTTTTGACATGGCAGGTATGGTTCACTATTTTTCTTTCCTTCTTGTCCTCTTCTTTGCTTGTTTTATCAAATTTTGCATGTTTTCTATAATGAAAATTAAAATTGTGAATATCATATTTTTATAATAGTTTTTTAAATTAGTTATTTACATCTGCTGTATTTATTTATTTACCCATTATCTATATCCTATTTATTGAGAAAATTGAAGAAAGATGTTTTTTAAGTCTTGAATGAATAAATTGTTATTTTTAATATAATATGCATAAAAAGTCATATGGTGAAAGAACTTAAAAAGCCTTGTTGTCAGTATCAATATTTTTTGTTTGTCTTTTGTTTGTTTCTTTGTTGTTGATGTTGTTGTTGATATTGTTGTTGTTGTTGTTGTTGGTGGTGGTGGTGGTGGTGGTGGTCGCCGTGGTGTTGAAATAGGTGGAACATATGGTGGAAGATAGTAAAATAGGTCTTTCATCAGATTTCCCACCCGTTGCAACTGATGAATCATCCGTTGGAATAAATCCAAACAACTCTTCCAACATATGACCTATCTATTACAACAAATGGAGCACCTGTTGGAAGAAATCAAACTAGTAACAAGACTGGTTGGATTTCTTCCAATAGATGACCCATCTATTGCAATATCTCGGTCACCTGATGTAACAGATATGGCACCCATTGCAACAGATGGCTCATCTATTGAATAAATGGGGAATTTATTGCAGTAGATGGGTTATCTATTAGAATGATAATGTGTTATGTTTATTGAATTTCGTGTTACCCATTTTTTAAATTATGAAGAGATCAATTGTAATATTCTTTTTATTTTCTCTTATTTGTTGATAAAATATGTCTCCCAAAAGAAAAAAAAGTAAAAGTGTATCAACTTTTACCCGACCAACATAAAAGGCTAGAGTAAAGATGGGTTCGGAGGAATAAACTGCTTGCAGATGGAACCATTTCATATGTGGGAGGCATGCATTATTGGTTATGTTATTGTGAAAATACATATAAAGTAAACTGATTTTGTGGGAGGATATTTTAACCGACATAAATCATGTGAGCATTCATGGAGTCCAATGTTCTTGTCCCCGTAAAGAGGAATCCTCATGTTGGGGAGAGGAGTCATACTCTTTCCAGGGAGTATAACCTATCTAAGTGATCACATATCTATCATCTACATAAAAGTGGGAATAATCTAAATCCTACGTTGTAACGTAGTTCTGGGGTATGAAACCATAGTAACATACCCAACTTGGTGTTAAATACTACTCCTACTAAATCTGTATGCTAATTCTGATGGAAATTCACTTTAAAATAGTATAATGGTTTATAATGAAAACCAACAGTATATCTGTAAATCTAAATCTATAATCTGAATCTATAAAGTGGATTTCATAGCTATTCTGAGACCAAAAGGTCAAATCTTTATCAATAATCTGAAAAAGAATCTAGTCATATTGTGCTTATAGCACAACAAATCTTGAAATAGCATTCTTTAATTAGGGCTTAATGACCCATGCATCAAACTTTTGTTAAAACATCATAATGTTCATTCTTGGTAATGTAAACATTTATACATCAACTTAAAATATGGAATTTCTACAATATGCATGGAAATATGAACATAATCATGTAATTCAACTTCTAAATCACTAGAAATCTCATAAGCTTGTAAATAACAATAATGAGTATAAACCCTAACTTGAATTCCATGGGAAATCATATAATATTCAATAAATTTATAATTAAAATAAGTTTTTGGGCACAAGGATGAAAGGATTATCCTTGCTAAAAACCCCACATACCTTTATTGAAGATTAGATGAAGAAACTTCATCTATGGATTCCTATTTGAGTTCTTGAAGATGGATTCTTGATTATCTTGCCTTGAGAATCCTCAATTTTGAGCTTTCTTGAAGAATATATGGAGGATTTTTGATTTCTTAGAGAAGAGCTTTTGAGCTTTAGGGTTTTGCTTTGAGAGAGAATGGATGAAATTGCGTATAAAGTGCTTAGAATAGGCTTAAATCCTATGTTTGGACGGATTGGGGGCTTGGGACTTGACCAAAATACCCTCTTTAAACATCTAAACGGAATTGGAAAACATAATATTTTTCCAAACTGGGTGGCTACCGTGATGCGCCACTATCGCGGTGGCTTACTAGAAAGTGGACGAGTGGGAACTGGGCGGACTCCGCGATGCAGAGCCATTGTGGTGCCTCGTTGGACTGCCATTTTGTCCTCTGGCATGATGTGCCAGTATCGCGTTAGGCTACTAGATTTTGACAATTGGGAATTTGGACCTCTCCGTAATATGCCAATATTGCGAAGGTCCACTAGAATTCACCATTATGAAATTATCCTTCACCGCGATGCGGTGGTTGCTCAGGTGGGACACTGTCAACTTAAAAATGCTCTAACATCTCAAACGAGTATTGGATTTGGTTAATTTGGTATTGATGGACAACTCAGTCAATTTCCCAAACAATAGAAAGTCTAAATCTAGAAAATACCGCATGAAATAAAAGGTATTCATCTTTGAAGCAAATCTTTGACATTCTAGGGACGGTTTTAAGGTAGGAAAAGTGCGGGGTGTTACATCATACCTTCTGAAGACTTTTTCTCTGGTAAGAATTTCTGCTGACGGTGTAGACTTTTACATGGCAAATATCCTGTCATCAGCAAAAATTCTTGTCGTAGTGAAAGTCTTTAGAAGGCATGACTAGGAATTTCTCAATAACACTTGATATTGAGAGATTACTATTGATGCCTTCTGAAGACTTACGTCCTGGAAAGAATTTTTGGCGATGGTGTAGACTTTTGCATGGTGGATATCTTGTACTCTATACGGGAGAAGAAAGGTTAAGAGATTAAGCTCGTTTGATATATGCACTAACTCGGGCAAAAAAATTTCTACAGTAATGAGCCTGGGGTTACATAAAGTTTGATAGGCTTGGTAGAGTCAGTTTAGATCAAATGTTACGTAACTCCTTGCTTATTAATTTATCAAATCTCATGAAGGTTGGTTGAGCAAGATGCATTGAGCAACACTCGATAAAAGTGAGCTATTCGACTATTGGGACCACATCTTGACTGTGCATCAACATGTTTTTACCTAAAAACATACACAACGACGCCACATGTATCCATTAAGGATTCTAAAGAAAGTGTATTGAAGGTCTTATTTAATGCCATAACTTCAAAGATAGTGTTCTTAATCGATCTCACAAAAGATCAGGAACTCTATACCAACTTCAAAGATGGCAACGACAAGCTTGAATACCAAATCAGCAAGCTGGAGGCAAGCTTGAAAATTATCGAAATTCACATACTACAACAAGCCTCTAATCTTCTCCAAGATATGTTGAAAGCATTCTAAGGCTAGACAACACAATAAATTATAACCATATTGCTAATAAAGTAATGACACTCAAACTGTCTTTTTAATCTCGTTTGTGGTTCTGATCAGGTCAACAACAGTAGACCTAATAAAAACCACAAACAAGAAGTCATGGGATGCAATTTAAAATTCAGAACACCTTCTCTTAGATTCCTTATTTACGCCTTCTCTTAGATTCCTTATTTTAACTGCAGTTATTGTTGGCACAAGTTTTCTAGACTTACTATATATCATTTCAACCCTCGATGCCCGTAAGGCTGTTTTCTTGGTCTTCTACTATTTTCTATCTAGGTGATAATCCCGACCACACTACCTAGACACAACTCCCTAGCAAAGAGACCATCTGCACTTTTTTTTTTAGAAAAACAACAGACAAATTTTTCATTACCGGATACAATTTCATATTTGCACTTAATACAGATTTCTCATGTTCTAAGATAGTTTCATCGGTTAGATTTGCTAGAAGTTACTTTCTGCCTTATATATCCTCTTCAATTATCTCTCAGATAATATAATTTTTCATCAACCACCTATTTTCTCTCGAAGGCATTCTTCTACCGCACCTTCTGGTATATAATCATCACCCCGAGCAACCTAACCTTATAAATTTGGGTTAGGGAAATAACTATATTGATTTTATTCTTGGTAGAAGAAGTGGGAGACTTTGAAGGCCCTCTAACCCTAAAAATTAGTCCAATCGCTATTGAATCTCTTTACATTACCACCAAAACTAGATCCCTTCATAATACTTGACACATAAACATGAGCAACGACCGACATTAAATCTTAACAGGGTATCAAAACCATATTCACGGTCCCTCAGTATTATTATTTCGGACCTACCAAACTTAACTGTAAAATTGCAGATATTTTTTTTGAATGATAAATGACCAATCGGTAAAAATAGCATTCACAAAATCAGTGTACTCTATGCGTGTTTCCACAACAACATTATCAGTAATACATACCTCTCACATATGAAGTTGTTCCATCTGTAAGTAGCTTATTCCTCCGAACCCATCTTTACTGTAGCCTCTTATGTTGATCGGGTAAAAGTTGATCAACTTTCAGTTCCTTATATCTACAAAGAAGAGGAAAAAAATTGATGTCATAGAAAGAACATTATTCATTTGTTGCATCAGATGTAGAGTTTGTTGCAACAGGTGTAGAGCCTATTGCATTAGATATGGAGTCTGTTACAACAGATGTGGAGTCTATTGCAACATATGTAAAGTCTGTTGCAACAGATGTGGAGTCTTTTGCAACAGATATTGAGTGTGTTGGAATACATCAAACCAACCTTGCTGGTGGTTTGATTTTTCCAAAAGTTGCTTCATCTATTACAACATCAACAACAACATAAACTACAAATAAACAACAAATAAAAAAACATTAACAACAAAGAAACAACATTATTTATTCCAATACCATCAACAACATCATCAACAACAAAGAATCAACATTATTTGTTCCAATACCATCAACAACACCACACCACAAGTTCCAACAATGCCAATCCCACCACAACATCAATAACAATATCAACAATAAAGAAACAAACAAAATACATACAAACAATGATACTGCCAACAAGGTTTTTAAACTTCTCCCAACAAATGACTTTTTTTCGCATATTGTAATAAAAATTCTTAGTTCATTTATTCAACATTTAGAATTTCCTTCAAATTTTTTAAATAAATATGATATGGGTAAATGGTAATTAAATAAAAAATTAAATATAAATAACTTGCAAAGAAGAAGAAGAGAATGAAAGAGCAATTGTGAACCATACCTTAATGTCAAAAGGGGATCAAAATAGCAATTTCAGTCAAGGAAAGATATGGATCGATTTAAATCTGAAAGGATCTTTATGATAAAATGAAGAGAAAAGAGAGAAAAAGGTTGTGAAAACCTTAAAGAAAAGAGAAAGAAAAACATGAGAGATAAATAAAATAAATTTAGGGCTGAAGCTGAAAGAAAGATGAGATAATTCTAGATTGATGTAGATGTGGGTTTCAATATTCATTAATTAATATTCATTAATAATTTGAGGGGAACGAGGAAGATGGGTGACATTTAAAAGACAAGATAAGAATACTCAATAAACTCATTTTTGAGTTCTCCAATAAATATTTTTTACCGCCTTTAGTAGTACTACTTTATCTACTCGGACAGAGGTTACTTTAAATTTAAAAGAAAAAAATTTCAAACAGATATGTCATCTGTTGCAATAGATAACAATATCTGTTTGAAAAATTCCAACACCTCAGTCATCTGTAACAACAGATGCAAATATCTATTTGATAATTAAATACGATATGTCATCTGTTACAATAGATATCAATATCTGTTTGAAAATTTCCAATAACTTAGTCATTTGTCACAACAGATGCAAATGTCTATTTGATAATTAAATCAGTTTTGTCATCTGTTGCAACAGATATGAATATCTGTTTGAAAATTTCCATTAGCTCAGTCGTTTGTTGCAACAAATTTTATTGCAATTGATTTAGGTGGAACTAGGAATGAATGAATGAGTTCATAGGGTAAACTACATCTTTAATTGAGTCTTTACAATTGCATAGTGTTGGTATTAGATTTATGCCAACCCGAGTCGTCAATCGATCACTCTGAGTTGAAAAGATTGTTATTAACTTAATGTTAAGCTAGTACCTGAATTGATTTAGGTGGAACTAGGGATGAATGAGTTCTCATTAACTTAATTTTAAGATAGTACCTAAATTAATTTAGGTTGAACTAGGGATGAATGAGTTCATAGGGTCAACTACAACTTCAATTGAGTCTTTGTAATTGTATGGTGTTGGTATTGCGTTCATCCCAACCTGAGTCATCGATCGATCACTCTGAGTTGAAATGAGTTCTCATTAACTTAATGTTAAGATAGTACTTAAATTTATTTAGGTGGAACTATGGATGAATGAATGAATTTATAGGGTCAACTACAACTTCAATTGAGTCTTTGTAATTGCATAGTGTTGGTATTGCGTTCATCCCGACCCGAGCTGTCGATCTATCACTCTGAGTTGAAATGAGCTCTTATTAACTTAATATTAAGATAGTACCTAAATTTATTTATATGTAACTAGGGATGAATGAGTTCATAGGGTCAACTACAACTTTAATTGAGTCTTTGCAATTGCATGGTATTGGTATTGTGTTCATCCCGACCCGAGTCGTTGATCGATCACTCTGAGTTGAAATGAGTTCTCATTAACTTAATTTCAAGATAGTACCTTAATCTATTTAGGTGTAAATAGGGATGAATAGGTTCACAGGGTCAACTACAACTTCAATTGAGTCTTTGCAATTGCATGGTGTGGGTATTGCGTTTATCCTGACCCGAGTTGTCAATCGATCACTCTGAGTTGAAATGAGTTCTCATTAACTTAATGTTAATCTAGTACCTTAATTGATTTAGGTGTAACTAGGGATGAATGAGGTCATAGGGTCAACTACAACTTTAATTGAGTCTTAGCAATTGCATGGTGTTGATATTGCGTTCATCCCAACCCGAGTCATCGATCTACCACTCTGAGTTGAAATGAGTTCTCATTAACTTAATATTTTAAAAACTATAACTTTTAAATTTTTAAAAATTAATTAAGATCAATTCGGACCAAATTAACAATTTTAAAAATTGTCATTCTTTTCCAAAATTACAAATCAACCCATATAAATCATCCATTTGCATGAAAAACTTTTCCTCATTTAAAATCTAAAGTTCTCACTCTTCTCTCTATCTCTCTCTTAATAATACAGACAACAACTACTAAATATATCGCTCAACCTTTCAAAATAGATTAATTTTCTTCCCATTTTCGACCACATAGTTGTTATTTTCGACTTCATTCTCGCTTATATTCATCGTTTTCTCTGTCTTCACAGGTAACAGAGTTCGAGAAGAGTTATACATTTTTTCTTTATTCTAAAAATTAGGGTTGTTTAGTTAATAATGAAAAAAACTTTTAGTTGTATTATCTTAGAGAATGGGTTAACAATTTTGAGTTTTGATGCTAAAAAAGTCGTAAGCACTCGAGAAAACCCTAGTTTTTGTCTTGGTGTTTTGTTGACTATCGTGGTATTATTGGATAGTGTTTGTGGTGTTATTTGTGGTTGTTGTTGGTGGTGTCAGTATTTGTGTTTTTGGTAGTGTTGTCGGTGGTCTTAGTGTCGGTATTGGTGGCATTGGTGGTGGCATTGGTTGCGGTGTTGGTGGTCTAACTGTTGCAACAAGTGGAAGATCTATTGGGAGATATTAAATAGGTCTTCAAATAGATTCTCATTTTTTCAAACTAATGGGTTATCCGTTAGAGTATTTTTTATAATTGGCATAGAATAATTTATTGAAATTTGTCTTACCTTTTTTTAAAAAAATTATGCAGACATCAAATGCAATGTAGTTTTTGTTTTTCTATTGTTTGTAGTTAAAAGATGTCTCCCAAAAGGAAAAAACTGAAAGTGGATCAACTTCTAACCACCCAATAAAAAAGGCTAGTGTACAGATAGATTCGGAGAAACTTCCTAAACAATCTCAGTAAGGGCAAAATGAAGCTGAGGAAAGTAATAACTCCTTCTCACCAATGGGGCGTGAATTAATATCAAAATCCAAGCATTATCCTGTCAAAACCATTAGTATCGACAGGTTTTGAGTTGCGATGCGGATAGATAACCCTAAAAAAGAAACTGGTGATCTTGTACTTAAATGTCAGTTGGGGAAATGTTTTGATGAGCTTAGGAGTATTATGAAGAATAAAAATATAGACGGACTTTTTAACAGGAGTTGATTTGCATACTTTCTTAAGTTGCCCGAGGACCACACTCTTTGTTTACCAATGAGCATGGTATATGGTCTTCTCAAGCACAGGATCAAGTACGCGGGGGATGATAAAGATTCGAAGGAAGGCAAAAAAAAAGATGAATGAAATCTAGATCAAATACTGTGGGATGATGGTTTGTTTTAGATTGAAAGAGTTTGCCATAGTGACGAGCTTGAGATGTGATCGTCCAGAAGAACCTCTCATCAAGGAAACACCATACAAAGGGTCCAACCAACACAAGGGAAAAAAATATGGGTTGTTGGAATTGTTAGACGTAGCTACAAAGAGGATGATTTGATGGAAGATCTTGAGGATAAAAACATACCAAAGAACTATAGATTGTTCTTAGTTTGGTTTGTCCATTCCATTTTATTGACAAGAGATGTCAGGAAAGTCATAAAAGATGATTTATTGGCGCTTACTAATGATTTTGAGAAATTCAACGATCATCCCTGGGGATATGACAACTACTACTTGACTCTTGAATATATACTGACAAAGCTATCCCCAAAGATGATCACATTATATGGATTTCTTTAGGCTTTCATGGTAAAATTGATCACCATTTTTACTCATCCATTAATTTATATTGAATATAGTTATTATGACTTTTTTTGCTTGCTTCCTATTTACATTTTTAGGCTTGGGAATGTGAATCCATTCCTCCCCTCTGAAAGCAGTTCAAGGATTACCCGAATGAGGTTTCTTATCCAAGGATCCTTAGATAGTTGGCTACAAAGGGCAGGAAAAAAAATATTAAGGAGGGTAATTTCTTTAACCCTCCGAATGATACAGTACTTCTTCTTTCAACTAAAATAATTTTCCTTAAAGAAAGATATTGAAACAAATGTTCCATCTGTTGTAATAGATGGGTCGTCTGTTGCAACAGATTACCTGTCAACTGCAACTGGTGCAATAGATGGGTAATCTATTGCGACAGAAAATCCATATTTCATAACATATTATCCATTTGTTGCTCTGGTTCTTTGAACCCAATTCAATAGATTACCCATCTACTACAAATTATGCAATAGATGGGTAATCTGATGCAACATATTGTCAATCTGTTACGACATACAAATCAGCTGTTGCGGTAGATAGATCATTTGCTGCATAAGTTGGCTGTGTTAACATGTAACTCAACTGACTACAAATTATTATTATATGATTTAAGTTCCTCCTATTTTTTTTATAAGTTGTGCATCCTTGGATCGTGCCTAATGAGCAGGAGTTGGGGATGACTTCTTTTATTACTCTAGGTCTTGTTGATACAAAAGCAGACCCAACGGTGGATTTAATAAAGAAGGAATTGGTTGGAGCAACAACCATAAGAAGAGAAGTTAGGCAAGGTCTGCCTAATGTTGAATCTCTTCATGATCAACCTACTGAAACAGATCTGGGTGCTTCTCCTGGAGGTGTTGCTGGTGGGGTTGTTGATGATGGTGGCAGCCATCCTGATGTTGCTGCTACTTCCAGTCGTGATTATGAGCATATTGGTGCTCAGGAAAAAATAAATACGTTGGAAAATACCATTTTCACAGGTCCTTCTCACCCCTACACCGGTCTCTCCCACCCTTACAGTGGTCCCTCTCACCCCTCATGTTCTCATTGAAAATGCAAAGTGTGAAAGGACAAAGAGGATAAACTCCTTGAAAAACTAGAGGTTATTGTTAAAGCTGTTGAAGAGTTGAAATACAAGAAGGGTGTCATACCATCAAAGAAGGTAAGGGAGCCATACACTCCTACAGTGGCAGTTAGGAGGAAGAGAAGAAATATTAGACAAATACTCTCCATTCTGAAAACAGAAAAAATTGCAAATCCTCCCTCTCCAAGAGTTATTGAAGTTCAGGGGCCGCTGAATTAGGTGGATTTATACACGGCACTTAGTGACGAAGAGAAGGATGAACTAGAAAAAATGAAGGTTGATAAGACGAAACCTCCACAAGAATACACCATACATTCATTTGACGCCCAAGACTTCTTGAGTATGAAAAATATGCGTGAGTGGTACGTGGACAATGTAAGTTTACTTTTCCTAACCTAGCATTCCAATCTACTCCATGAAAAAGAAGCTATGCAGTAGATGTGTAATCTGTTGCAACAACTGGGTATTTTTTGGCAACATAATACATATTTGTTGCATAAGTTGCGTTAGCTGAGTAATCTGTGAACTAATTCAGAGAACCCTCTACAACAGAATCTTTCCACTGTATTTTTATTCTTTACAATTACTAACCTATTTAAAAATTGTCTTCTTATACCACAGTATGTTAATGAAATTCTATGCCTCAAGAGGTGCAGGCAATTAGCGTACCTGGATGCTTATGATGTTACCGATAGGATAATGGACCTCAACTTCTACAAGAATTTCAAGGATAGGTACGATGATCTTCGTAGGCAAGCTGGTCTCAGTGGACAGAGATTTGATAAGTTAGTTTCTACATTCGAATGGAATGAAGACATAATTAAATATATTAGAGGGGAGAGGCCATATCCACACGGCAAGAGATGGCCAAGGCTAAGAGAATCTTTGCATTCATGAACGTGAACGTTAAACATTTTCTCGCTATAGAGATATTACTCGAAAAGGGAAAGATTAAAGTTTATGATTGTACCTTACCTGTCTTCAACGAGGACACATTTTTAACCTACGTGAATCCACTCTTGAAGTTGTTCCCTAAGTTGTTGACGCAGAGTAAGTTGATGGATCATTTGCCAACGGAAATCTTGATGAAGGAATCATGGGATTTTGAAGGTCGAAATAAGAAAATCCACCTCCAACAAATAAAATTGGTGCAGCATATAGGCCGTACTCGCTTGTATACATCGAGTGTTTATTAACTGGCACAGAAATGTCCAGTATGTATGACATCATTGTGGGAAAGATGCAAGAGGTCTGGGCTTATGGGGTACTAACTAAATGGTTGGATCCCGTGTATAAAGAAGAATATGTACAAAGATAGAAAAGAACACGATAGATTATATGTTGCAACAAATTGTGAAACAAATTTTTATTTCAACCCACTTCACTTTACATGTAGTGGCAATTTTTAGTCTGGCGAAAGTTGAATTTTTATAATGCAGTAGATTGTCTATCTGTTGTAATAGATATAATACCTATTGTGACAGATTGATTATCTATTGGAATAGGTTGGTTAGCTGTTGTATTATGCAGATGTTTCCCAGTCTGTCTGTCACAATAGATATACAGTTTGTTGCAATATATAATCTATCTATTGCAACTGATAATCAAAAAAGTAGGAAAACCTGTTATATAATTTCCAGCAGATGACCTACATGTTGTAACATATGTCTAAATCTGTTTGATAAGATATGTCGCCTGTTACAGTAGATGTATTATTTGTTGTGATATTTTAATTTAGTATTCCATTTCAATTAATATGTTCAAAACTAAGGATTAAACTATATTCATAGACAACATAAAATAAATCGAAGCCTTCAAAAATTACATGAAATAACTCAACAAATAAATGAAATGTAAAAAAATCATTATGGGTACAAATGATCTACTCTAAAAATAAATCAACAAGTTAAACCAAGGAGGATAGGTTATTACATTGATAGACTCAAGCTATACAGATCTACTCAATATGGACAAGTTGTTCTACATCTGGTGCTACAGAATTCGGCTTTGGTCGTCGTGGATCTTTAATGTCGCTTGTGTACGGCTTCTGAGCTTTCTCTTCTCCATATTTCCATAAAAAAATAGCATATATTTTGCGACGTAAGCCGGCATCAAGTCCATTATTTGGTACTTGTAATCCATCGCTCAGATACTCGATGTAAGCGGCAACAAAAAGACTGTAATCCCTTTGTTTTAAAAAAGCAGTTAATCCATATCTTGCAGTTCATGTAAGTTTTGTGAAATTTATGAAATAAAATTAAATCATGACACTTATACTTACAGGATACCAATGGTTTGTTGAGAAATTCCTTCAACATATTGTACATCAAATGGATTACCCATTTTATCCCGGTATGCTTCAATCATCGACCAATCAGTACGAACCTTTTGGTCCAAAAAGTCAATAATATCAAGGTAAGTAGGTAATATTTTGGCCAGATTTTGTATCTCAGATGACGTCCCAAAACGTCTCCTTCATGACATTGAGTCATAAACTCGAATGTGCCTCTCTTTTAGAACGACGAAAGCCAACACCCAATGGAATTCATCACCACAATTGATTAGGATGTACACTTCATCGACCAAATGCCAAGGTAAGCCAGCTAGAATGTTAAAACCTTTGATGCTGTTGATTAAGCATTCCTCATTTCGGGAAACTTCTGAATCGTAGGCATTATTGATGTAAGATTTGTACAAATAATTGACTATCATGTATCTGTACTATTCTTGTGTTTGCAACTTGGCCTTCTTTTGGAGGTAGTAAAAAATGACATCGATGTACTGCACATATTATCAAATATTTCAGATTACGTGACAAAAAAATTCATACATAGATGCAATTAAAAAAAGTATTAATTAATAGTAATATGTATGGAATTCAAACCTCATCATTCCAGCAAGTTTAGGATTGTGACATCAAATAGAACCAATTCTTCGTTCCGAGATGTGCAACAACAAAGTCAAACATATCAAAACCAAGACTCAATTCAATCACTTTGTGGTGTTCGTCATTTTTTTTTCTACATGATGATTTATATGTGTTAATGTCATGTTCTTACAACAATAATTATACAAATCAATATCTTTAAAATTGATTTATGTACCTAGCGGCATGATGCTTTAACATCCCATCGGAAATCCATTCTAAATAGTCGTTGATCAACTTTGTTAGTTTTTTTGGAGCCTCGTCTAAGATGTTGAGCTCTTCAAATGGGTAATTCTTCCGTTCTCCCAAACTGACAGGCTCTACTTTTCTTCTTCTTTGGAATCAGATAATGGATTATCAAATGTGATATTATGCTCTTCAGCAGTAGCCTAATGTGACATCCACCTGGAAATCCAGAATTGTCAATGCTAATTACAGATATACAATAGATTGTTCATCTGTTGCAATAGATGAGTCTTATGTTGCAACAGATGGATCATCTATTGGGACAAATTCAAACAGGTGACCCATTTCTTGCAACATAAGACTCAACTGTTGGTAGAAATAAAAATACTACGAAAACCTATTTGATTTGCTCAAACAGACAAACATATATTGCAACAGATAATGCATCTGATGCAATAGATAGACAACAGTTGCTACATATGTATATATCTGTTTGATAATTTTCAGCAGATATATCATCTATTGAAACAGATATGTGCCTATTTGTTTATTAGAATAGATGATATACATTCACCTTCTTTAGCTCATGTTGCTCTCCTCTGGCCCTTGTACACTGAACAACGGTGCAAGACAATGTCAGAGGCGTTGCAATTTTGCTTTTTTTTATGCTTGATGATGCCTTGGAAATATCTTTCCTTCTCCTCTTAGCCACCTTGATCTCTAGTGGAGTGTATGGATATGAAATCCTCTTTGATGGAATGACACCCCTCTTAGATGTCATTTTCTTTACAGAAGCAGTTAGTGCATTAATAACATTAATCACTCCATCATGTTTTGCCTAGCAGTCTTGACATTTTTATGCAGAACATTTGCTAGATATGGCAAAATCTGGTGAAAAATCTTTATAACCAGTATAATCATAATCATAATGGCTTGTTGTTTCAAAAACTGTAAGAGGAGCATCATTAGCCCCAACAACAGCATCACTGCCACTACCACTACCATCATCAACAACAACAAGTCCACCCTCCAAAATTGTTTTTCTTGTGATGGTTGTTGCTCCAAACAATTCCATTTTTACTCTATCAATGACCTTAGGGTCCGATAAAGTTTGCACAGACCGTAAAGTAAGACCTAAAGTTTACTATGACCTAAATGTATGAATTTACTATGATTTGGCATGGAAATTTTAAGACCCTTAAAGTTTAGTAATTTTAAGACCTAAATGTATGAATTTACTATGATTTGGCATGAAAATTGAAGGGAAAATTAATGAAAAATGACCAAGGAGTGTTAGGCAACGTTACTTAGATTCAATGGGTGATTTCTCACATTTTTATCTCTGAGAGATTTCAATTTGGTGTGAAAATAGTGGAAGAAATTATGAAAAATTGGGTGGGGAAAGGGGATTGAAAGTCTCTAGGAGCTGCTAAAGAGGATTCCTTGGTGCTAAAGTAGCATCTCGACCGCTTTAGCAGTCTAGAAACTTGGCGCGGGTACCGCTAAAGAGGCCCCTAGACACTAAAGTGGGAGTCTACTTAAACGACCATACTGCCGCTAAAGTGTCCTAGCCAACTGCCCATGGCTACTTAATCGGCTCCTTGAGGGCTTAAGCTGTCTCACCAGGTACCAGGTACCTAATTTTTGCTAAGTCCAAAATGGACTTCTATCGGGTGGTCAGGATTCATTCGAATCCCCGAGCATGCAAAAAAACTATGATACCATACCAAATTCGAGGTTTCGAACTCAATCAAACCATCAAAACTTCATCTGATATTATTTCAAATAAATATGGGGTCCGCATCTATAGTTCCATTTTTCATATAATCCGCTCAATAGCCCGAAACAAATCTGGGATCCTCGAGTCCTGAACTAAGTGTCCCCCTAGCCTAAAATCAATATTCTTGAGCTGATGGCGCTGTTAAAATTCTGATCCAAAGTCATCTACTAGGAGTTTTGGCCCGAAACCAATCATAAACAACAAACGCTACAAAATAGAGAAATGAGCCTAAAACTAAAATAAATATTCCTATTACCAAACCGATAGTATTGACAAGTCATAAATGACTTGTAGTCACGTAGGAAGTCTTGAAACATAAAAAATACATGCAAAATCGATAAAGTGACCTAGAGGGTCATTAAAATATCCTGTACTAAAAGGACTTTCATCCACAAAAGTCAATGGATAGAAAGAGAACAAAAGTTTGAAGGGACGAGATACTGGGCCAGCATGCTCTGAGAAAGATGCCCACATGCTTCGAGAAAGACACCTTAGATAACCTCGAAGAAGATAAAACACTTCCAAGGGATTTAGCCATAGGTATCTTCAACTAACTTCCTTTATTCACCTCTCAATAAATAAAAACTCATACTCACCCACCAACTGGCCTCGAACTAAACTAAGGAAAAATGATACACCTAAATACGAACCATAACACACTAATACCACATCGATACCAACACAATAATGCGAGGACTCATCCAAGCCAAAGGAATACCAAGGCATGACTCATGCAACCAACTCCAACACCCAAATATATTCTTCTTTTACCTTTCAAAACCTGCTCTCCACTCTAATCTAAGAAGAAAGTCACCCAAGTCCTGCCTGTGCAACCCCATCATTCTACCCTTGAAGAACGGAAGCTAATCCACAGAAAATCCAAAATGGCAAGCATGAGAATAAACCCATAATGTGCTAGCTATGCACATAATTGGAAATAATTAAGGTCTGGAATTTACGCTACTGCTACAACTAGTCTGAATGGCCCTTTAAACTAAAATCCAAGAGTCTGAAGCACAAACGCTCACAACTAAATGATCTGCTCTAGAATATCCCACTAATTGAGGATAAAACCAAGCTAATCCCATACTAAGCACACTATTCCTGCTGAGTAAATTGGTTAAAATCCTGATGAAAATAAAAAAGTTAAGGTAAGAAGAAGAAGAATCATCCTCAAGATCTAATAGGCCACAATCTGAACATCTATCAACCCCTTTCATTCTGAATGGAAGAAGCCTGACTAGATAACCAAGAGGATTAGCCAACTTATAGATGAAATTCCAATCGAGACAAGTCTAGAACAAAGGCTGCACCCAAGCTCTACTACTCCAAGCTGAAATCTCGATACCAAGGATGAACTATTTAATCTCAGCTATCCAAAACAATCCTGTAGATGGGTAAACATCGACATTCTGAATCCATCACAACCTTCAAGCCGTCATTCCAAGGAAATAAATAAAAAATGAGACCAAAATCCTAGACTAAGGCCAAATACCCAAATCAACTTTACTATCCAAATCAGACATATCCTTAATGGATAATGCCAGAGATGAAACCTAAACGTAGCTGAAGAACAAAATGAAAATGGAGGATAAACCATTAGATGAATGCATAAGCAATCAACTCTATATCTATTGGAGGGAATAAACCACCAAAGTATACCCAAGAACTAACTAAGGCTGCAAATCGTACTAGTAATAGTAAAAACTCTAGCAAACCAAAGAAATACAACTCTAGCTCGATACAAGATAAACAAATACTCCATCTTGGAAACAAATACCCAATTTAAGAACTTAAGATATGGTAACAAAAAATATCACCTATCTAAAACTCGCTTAACTTTATTAGAATGAGAACCACATCACAGCAAGAATGGAGTATCAAACTCTATTCTAATACTAAGATCAAAGTTATTAACAAGAGACAAACATAAATAACATGAAAATCAAATATAAGACCTCTCGACATCAACATCAAGGTCACTAATGGGTGATGAACTAGCTAAATCAGAAGAACGGACCCAAAAGCTGGTCAACCTCAAAAATGGGCTATATATAGTGAGAGAAGGGAAACCAATATATATGATAAGAAAATAGAAAGAAATCCCTAGAACCTCCAACTTAAAAAGTCTAATGAAACTGAATTGCCAACTTTGGAACCATAGAAGACCACCCTACCTTTGTTTCCATATCCCCTTCAACAACCGATCTACCCTCGCTAATAGAAGAGGAAACTGACCAACATTGCCTTGCTATAAGAGATAAATCATCCAACCAAGATAGCCTTCCAAGAAAATAAATAAAAACTATGAGGAACATAATTTTAACTAGATAATGTTAACCTAGCCATCTACCATGTAAGGATCGATAATCATCAAACAATAGCAATAGTAAAAATAATAAGAGAAATACCAGTATAAGAAATAGGTGGTACAAAAATTAAATCAACAACAAGTACCACTATAGATCCATAATAATGCCAATATTCCAAGGTAAATAGGACTTTAACCCAAATAGCATACCCTTTCGAGAAATATTAACACTGATCCACTCTATCTAATACTAAAAGAAATCATCTACGAGGATATTCATATAATGATAAACTCCATATTAAGGCATACAACAACAAATATAAACCTATTAAGGCATATAAGCATCGATGGGTACGAGAACTCCAATACACTCAAATGAAAAGATAAAGGAAGAAAATAAAAAAGCATCTATCATGGTGGAATCCAAAGTCGCATGCCTGACGTGCTCGAGGAAGAATGAATCTAAGGGGGTCCAAACTTGGACTGAGCATCTGAATCACCAACTAAAGGCACTAGGTGTAGTCCCTCTAACTAAAGGTGTCACATCACTATGAGACTTATCTAAATAAACTGAAAATCCAATGTCAGGGACACTCTCTAGACCAGTGAACCACTAACATTATTAGAATCACAAGTTGACCCTAACAGGCTGACAAACTATCATCGAGCGCACTCTCTATTTAAATAACCATCTTTTCCGCAATTATAACATATCTCAAGAGCACTAAGATAACGGGGAACACATGCTAACTCTGTCAGAGAAACCGACTCACATCTGAGGCACTCTCTAAACTAATGACCAATCTAAACACCCCATGGTAAGCTCATGAAATACTCTAAGGTGCTACCCCTACTGATCTAGAATGGTCGTCGTGACGTAAAGAAACATATCAAATACTCCATAAGGTATGATGAGAACTCTTCCTACCGTGATCACCATGACTGATCTAAGAGCCAGCTATAATTGAGATGCTACTTAGAATTAATAAGTTGCAAGTGAAGTTAAACTCTACCGAGAGGATCCTCACTCCTGGATAGAATACCAATAGTACTATATTAATTATATGGCCTTTTACCTTCACCTCCAAAAGTCTCAATATATGCTCTCACTATAGCTCTCGCACAATCAACATCATACGAGAAGGAAAATCCAGCTACTATCAGGTGCCCCAATGCCAAACAGAATGACAATAATGATCATTTAATAAATTCATGCACCATAGCATAATCTGCAGGGTATATCACAAAAATATGCTTGGCCTACTCATGAAATCTAATCTCATAATCTAAAACCGACAAAGAACCTTGCTGAACACCAACAAACCCAACTCTAGCCAGAGAACTGCTCAGAGAACCGAATGACATCCGTGATTGTGAGGCATCTATAATTGACTTGGGATCCAAAAAGTTGAATCTTTAAAGGATGAAGCGATCACAAACTCTACTGGATCTTGAAGCTAGCCCTAAATCCTCTATCTGATATTGAAGAACCTCGACATCTATCCCTGACTCCCTGGTCCAACGTTGCGCTAAAGCACTTGAAATGTGTGCCAAGTTCAGTCTACATCTATCAATAACTTTGCATTGTCAATTTGGGACAACGTATAGTTAAAGAACATGTTTAAGTCTCATAGAAATACGAACACACGACAAAGAGTCAATAATAAAATTTCCTAATAATTCCCTGTAGCTTCCTGAGAATAGGTTATGCACTTCTATGCACTAATCTGCATAACTCTACTAGACACTAAGCTCTTATACCAATACACTGGTAAACTTGGCTCTAATACTAACTTGTCGCAATTTATTAGGTCATGATGGCACCTGCTATAACCTACCTATTGGTAAGCCATCTCATAGTCCAGAACTGCTAGTAATGGACTACCAAGAGAAATGAAAGAAGAAATACAGAATAAATATATTATAAGATTAAATCATATAACATAATCCCAAAATCTAGTAGAATTAGTACAAAAGTTTCTAGCATAAAAAGAATACAAATGAAATATGAAATGAATATATTGATACAACCTATTTGGAATACAAGCTTCTAGCATTAAAAGAATATAAATGAAATATGAAATGAATATATTGATACAACCTAGTTGGAATACAACATAGAGATTAGTATAGAACATAAAAAGGAGAATAGTAATACTCCAAACACTAGGAGCACACCTTAATTCTTTGATCCATAGCGTCTCTACACGCCGCACACAACAACGGTGAGAACTCGTACTATGATTTGCAGGCTGCAGAAGTATAGTATAAGTAAAATATATGTGGTACACAGTAAGCAAATGCCGACTGAGCTCGAATGATAATTGCAAAATATAGTTAACATGTAAATAGGAATGTTAATTGTAGCCCAAATATTCAGGAAGCTAACATTATAAGATTAGAGAGGGAAAAAGTATGAACTAGCCTATTCCATTCATACTCAAGCCCTAAAGAACTATATCATATATCACTGGCCAATATTAAGATAAAGGGGAAAAAGAATGATATATAGTACTATATAAGCCAAGGAATAAATATACAACATTTATGAATGAAGGATGAGAGGGATATATGGTAATACTATAGCTATATACATATATATAAGTGTACCTGTATAAGACTAGCTTAAAGGCACAACCTATGAGAGTCACAGTAGCATCTTAAGGCCTCTTAACCACTGTAGGAACTAATGTTAGCACAAAAGATGCCCTAATCCAAATGCCTAAACATGAGATAATTATCCGTTATAAGATAATAGTAATAAAAAGCAAACAAAATCATACCTCGAATCTTAGTATCAGTCCATAATCAACCTATCACGAACTAACCATGATAATAACAATAAAAAAGTAACCATCTAGTCTGAACAAACAACACCTAAATCAGGCCCCATAACTCGTTAGGCTCAATCAAACCATCACACACAACAAACAATACTCATAACCCATACATATGGAACCCTTTATAAGACTAATAGATATAGGAATCAAATAAACTATTAGTGATACACAATGTGCATGCAAGAATAAATGCAGAGTAAATCCATAATACCATAGTCGATCTAAGTTCCATAATGTAACCCAGTGTATGCACGTCTTGCAAAGGCAGGACCTAAGATGATGTCACTTATCCAGTATGATGGCTTATAGATAAAGGAGCCCTTAGGGGGTTTGGGAGTACTTGTATATATAGATTTGGTCCTTATCTAGGAATTTCAATAATCATCATCATCCTCACTCTACTCCATCCAGTATAAGAAATATATATTTATGTCACAACCCAACTTCTCAAGTTATGATGGCACCTACAATAACCCACCAGTAGGCAAGCCAACCCATAGTCTGGAAAGGCTAATAACAGACTACTCAATAATATAAGGAAAAGAATGTGGAATATATGAAATACAGATCAATATATAGAAGAATCCCCAAAATTGGTGGTATTAGTTTAAGAGCTTCTAATAAAGAAAGAGTACAAAAGTGAAATATCAAGAGATATACACTGATACAACTTATCTCTGAATACAACTTAGAGACTATTCTAATACATAAGAGAGAGGTAAGTAATGTTCCAAACGTCAGGAGATCACTCTAAATCTCTGAACCAGGGATGCTCCGCATGATGCACACATCAATAACAATAACCCATACTATAATCTGCAGGCCGCAAAAGTGTAGTATGAGTACCAAATGAACGGTACTCATTAGGCTACTGCCAACTGAGCTCCAAAGATAAAGTAGATATATACAGTAAATAAACAAAATGGAAACTACACCCAAGAGTCCAGAAATCATATGAAAAGTCAATGAGATAATAAAGAACAATTATCCTGTTCATGTCCAAGAGTCTAACAAAATAAAACAAAGGAAGTATCAGGGTGAACTATCCTATTCCAACTACATTCAATATACCTCAATGCCATATTGTATATCCCAGGTCAATTTACGAATAAAGGGCAAAAGAAAAATATATATAGTAATATACAAGGCAAAGAAATGACTATACAACAGGAACAATGAAGGAAGGGATATACGATAGTATCATTGTTTCACATATCTAGATATATAGATAGGTATATATACATATAAACACAAGATCATCTTAAAGCATAACATATATCATCATATTCTTATTTTTAGACCTCATTATAATAAAATCGGGATTTAAACACTATCATACTCGGGGTTTCTAGTCCACATAACTAGACATGAATAATCGTGCATAATAATGCAATCATAAGATAGAAGAGCCCGAAGACATACCACAAATCCTGATACCAGATCAAAGATCAATCTATCATAAACTAATAGTAATAATGATAACAATAATATCAATATCAATGTGAATAACCGGCTACTCCGGGCAACCAAATACCTTTCCAATCCTATGTTTACCCCCACCGCCCCAGGCTTGAAAGATCCAATTAACATACAACAACACAAGGAATATTCTTTACCCATATCTATACAATCGTCCTATACCGTCTGATAGACATAGGTGCATACTGGTAATAGGCAATGCACATGCAGAAATGAATACAAAGTACATAATCAATATCACAATTATCATAACTGTCCTCATTAGGACCATTATCATCGTAATCAACCTCCAGCCTTGTCGGGTATCAACATATTATCAATATATCCTCTGGCCTTGATGGGTATCAACATCATCACAACAGTATTCTCTGGTCTTTTTGGGTATCAATATCATCACAATAGTATCTCCCGGCCTTGTCGGGTATCAATATCATCACAATAGTATTCTCCGACCTTGTCGGGTATCAATATCATCATAATAGTATCCTCGATCCTTGTTGGGTATCAATATCATCACAATAGTATCCTCCAGTTTTACCGAGTATCAATATAATCACAATTACTATTACAGAATAAGATACACTAAAATACTTATAAACATACACATATCACCATAGAATATCTATCTAGTGAATTCTTTCCAGCTACTCGTTATTAGTTAACCAACACTTGTTATAATAGAATCACTAGTTCACTAGTCATTATATAACCTCTAGTTATTAGCCTAAACATTATCCTTTACATAACCCTTACCCACGGGATAGCAACTAACCACTATTTATTAATTAGCCAATATCTATTATCTAGTCAAGGTTCAGCACTAGACCAAAATGCCATTTATCCACCATTTATTTTTATCAGCTAATCATCCTATATCTGCTAATAATTACTAGACAACACCTTACTACTTGTGACCTAACCATTTTTTATTAACTGACACCATTAATTTACTAACCATCGTTAGCTACTATGTTTCAACTAAGAAAGACTCATTACCTAATACATTAGATCCCTAGCCATCAAAAGTTATAGTCCCCTAATAGACAACGAGTTACCACATAGCTTAACCGTCTAACAAGAAGATCAGTCATAAGATCACATTTAAGCTATAATCACATTATTTATAATGGTAAATAATCATGAACGTACCAAATCTATGCATTCCATCACCAGTATTCAATTAGTGGAATAATAAGCATCATACCACATCTTCCTTCATCCCATACCGAAGAGATGTGTATACAAAAATATATATTAATATTCATAAACTGTAATCATATCATTTATAATGATAAACAGTTCTCGCTATTCAATCAATATCATAACACGGCTCTGCCTATTAATTTATCCAAAATAGTCACAGCATCATAATCACGGCCTTAGGCCTATACATATATCTGAGACTCATAAAATTAATCATATTTATAAGTCGTAGCATATCTCTAATCATCTCACATATAGAAGGCATAATATCAATAAGCATGTAATCATCTCTCACACAGGAGACATCTCACATCTAGGAGGCATAATATAAATAGACATGTAATAATCACTCACACAAGAGGCATCTCACATCAAAGAGGCATAATATATATAGACATGTAATCGACTCTCACACAAGAGGCACCTTACATCTAAGAGGCATAATATATATAGACATGTAATTGTCTCTAGCACAAGAGGAATCTCACATCTAGAAGGCATAATATATATAGACATGTAATTATCTATAGGATATCTTATATCAATAGGTCATATAACATGACTACGAGGAATATCACTTTTCTAGGACAATTTACATATCCAAGAGGAACATCGTCTCTATAGGTCCAACAATCACGACTAAAGGAAATAAAAACTCTATAGGCCAATCATCAAGTCTAAGAGAAAAGAACATCTCTATAGGCCAATCATCAAGTCTAAGAGGAAAGAACATCTCTATAGGCCAATCATCAAGTCTAAGAGGAAATAGCATCTTTATAGGCTAATCATCAAGTCTAAGAGAAAATAGCATCTCTATAGGCCACATAATGTATCTAGGAGTAATATCATCTCAAAATGCCCAATATCACTTCAACAAAGAGTATCACAACCATAACTCAAAAGCCACAATCCGAGAACATTAATACAAGTTACTAAGATACAAAGTAACCTTATTCTATTGTTTACTAGCCTCATCTATGTCTAACATTCAAACTAAGTCCATAAGACTTAACACAAGTTTAGGCCTAAGTGGGCTAAACGGTCCCACTTCTAACCCACAATTTCCATAATTAGGCATATTATACCCAAACTAGGCTAAGGTATCTAGTTCATCTTCTAGATGTCAAATAAGTCATATTCAAGCTTAAGATAGCAACTTCAACTAGAAACAAGGGAACTCAAGTCAACTCTACCTAATTTACGATTTAAAGACTGCCACACTAGCCCAATAAGGCTAAATATACAAATCATGCTTCAAAATCTAAAACCATATTCCAAACATAACATTATATCATATCCATGCTATAACTAATCTAAACTAAAGAGGGAAGTCAATAAGATGCAAAAGGGTTATAAACATGCCATCTTATGGGTCCAAAACCCTCATCTAATCCCCAAACATCAATATATCATGGCCAAGTTATCCTACTTATAATCAAGCCTAACATCCATATTCACATGCAACATATATCACACATCATCTATGAAGAAAAGTAGACAGAAGCCTACCTCAAGGCCAAACCGCAAAACCTCACTTCATGCACCACATGCTCGTCTTTACTTTACATTCCTTAAAATGCCATCACACTATCAAAACCATAATCTACTCATCAATACGAGTCTAATGATACCCATACTGCACTATTATGCTTAGGGTCCAAAAATGATACCAAAATCCCAAGTGGGTCCCACATAGGACAATGAGTTTTCAAGACCAATCCAATATTCACACATGAATAAGGAATCATAACCCTCAAATAATGGGTGAAAACTAAGCATACTTTGGGCTAAAATTAAGCCCTAAGCTAAATTGAGGTTTTCGGTACAAACTAAGAAATTCAAGCATGAATTCAAGAAATTATTACCTTAATCTTGAAGATAATTGAGATAAAAGATGATAATTAAGCTCCCAAATCACCCCCCATGACCAATTTTGAGTTATTACACAAATTTTGGGGTTTCTAGGTCTAAATGGTGAAGAGGAAATGCCCTAAACACGTCTTGGGACCTTTATATCCGCTACAGCTAAAGAGATGTCATTATTACAGTCATACAGGCCACAATTGTTCTACCCACGATTGCTACACTCTTGGCCGCTATCGCGGTTGCACCAGATGACAACAAACTCAAAAATAAATTTTTGACCCTCAAAACTCATCCAAAATCCAAAGAACATGATCCAATAGTGAATTTTGAGTGTAAAGCATATTTCAAATCCATTGGAATCATCAAAACTTTCATCTTAGATCATTTAGGAAAAAAGTGGGGCACACACCTATAGTTTCATCACTTTTCATAAAATCTGCTCAATAGCCTAAAATAAGTTTGGGAGGATTACGACCTGAACAAAGGGTCTCCCTATCGTAAAATTGATGTTTAGGAAGTGATGGAGAAGTTGTATTTTCAACTCAAGGTCATTTCAATCAAATGTGGGTCCTACACCCATTCTTTCTAATTTTTAACTTTCTGACCAATAGGTCAAAATGAGCTCAAGTGCGTTGGGACCCAAACCAAAGGTCTATATAGACTAAAATTAATATTCCAAATCTTCTAGCGCAGTCAAAATTTGCATCCGAGATTGTTTCACTGAAGTTTTTGCTCGGTGGTCATTTGGAACAAGCAAAGACTTCAAAATAGGGAATTGGCTCTAAAAAATAAATGAACTGCTCAGTAATCGAACTATCGATCCCAGCAAATTATAAATGACTTGGGAAAGATATGAAAAAGCTCAAACGGTGAAGATAAACATAAATATGGAAAATGACGTGAATGGTCATTAAAATTTATATGTAAATACACAGACTCAAACTGTGGATAAAAGAGTATAAGTGTATAAATCTACTATTAGGGGTAAACTTGGGGTCTAAATCATCATAAAAGTGCAGAAAGGGTTGAATCCCTCTCAATTGAAGTAAATAATAATAGTAAAATAATGGACCAAAATCTACGTTAGTCAAAATTTTAAAATATTATTTTTTGTCTCAAAAGCTCATAAATCATTCAGTAAGGTGGTAAGATTTTCATTATGAAAGAATCCGTTCAAAAAGTAAAAAGTAAGAATAAATATCTTTTTAAGAAAAAACTGTAACGACTTGATTTTTGGTTAATTATGTGAAATGGGTGTTTCTATGTAAGACCATTTTACCCATTCCCGAGGTTGCATTATGGTATTTTTAGGGTATGAGGATGATTGTCATAATTCTTGATGCATTTTGGTGCTATCTATGTGATATTGAGATTTTTGGTGGCTTTGAGAGCCATATAGTTGACTCCAATCAACATCTTTTGATCCGTGCAACAGATGGAAAAAAGGACTACACCAGCAGATTTGAAACATCAATCTTAGGGTTGTAACATAATTAGTGTGGTTTTATGGCTTTTAAACCTCATTTTAACCCTCGGTTTGAAAAGTTGTGATTTTGGAGTTTGGGGGTCAACTTTGTGAAAATGACATTTTTTTGAAAATCTGATATCTCTATTGAGTTTGAAGCATCAAATTTAATAGGGTAGCATAGTTTGTTTGCATTCATGAGATTCCAAATTAATTCCGAGGGGCCCACAGAGACTTGGAATGCACCAAGTCCCAGCTGGTGCACCCACAATTATGATGCTCCTATCGCGATTACAATTGAACCTTTAGTCGGAGTGTTGCAATTTTTCACCATGATAATATAGGTATTACGATCGTGACACTGGTCCGCAATCGCGATGCCTTGGTATAAAAATACCTGGTTTTCGCTATTTTTCACCATTTTTAAGATATGGAGCTTAGGGTTATGGAATTTTAAGATACTTCTCCCACTTCTAATCATGAGTGAGCTCCATAACATCCATTTTAATTATTTTCTTCGGTCTATATCATCTAATTCTTGTTTTAAGCTTAAATTAAGTATAAAATTTAGGGATTTTTGGTCGTAAGGCCTAAAAACTATAAATTTAAACTCTAATTTCAACCTTTATTAAGTAGAGTCTCTTTTAAGGGTGTGTAGCATGCCACACTCATAAGGGAGAGGCTACAAGACATTTAGAAATGTTTCACATTCTTGATATTATTCTATTTTCAAGCTTGGAGTCTAAATCCTAGAATCTTTTCTAATCCTGGTTTGTTTACTTTTCAGATCATGCCTCGATGATCTAAGATGCAAAAAAACTCTTCTATCCCAACTGGGGACAATGTTGAAGGGATACACATTACTCAGGGGATCCATACTCAGTCTAAGGGTCCCATTCCTGATATTTTTAGAGTTTCACTGGTTTTCACTATTCTTCCTCAGGATGAGGTAACAAATGCAGAATTTCATCAATCGATTCATGTTATTGCTCAGTTGGTCGCTGTTCAGGCTGAGCGATATATATCTGGTGTTTCATATGCTAAGGCTAGAAGGGTTGTCCAGTTTATGAAGATGAATCCTCCTACTTTTATTAGTGTAAAGGTGGATGAGGATACTCAGGGTTTCTTGGATGAAATAGAGAAAATCTTCAAGGTGATGCAGGCCATGAATATGGAAGGGGTGAATTTTGCTGCTTACCAGCTTAAGGAAGTGGCGTACCTATAGTATGAGGAGTAGGATAGGGTGAGAGGTGATATTGAGGAGTCGACTTTGTAAGAGACTTTCTCTAATGCATTTCTAGATTGCTTCTTTTCTCAGGAGTTGAGGGAAGCAAAGGCGGAAGAATTTATTTATCTGAGATAAGCGAAAATTTCGATCAAGGAATATGCCTTAAAATTTCATCAGCTGTCAAGATATGCTCCAAAATTAGTGTCTAATATGAGGTCAAAGATGAGAAAGTTCATTTCTAGATTTTCTCAGGATTTTATCCTTGAAAGTAATACTCTGTTACTGATCAAGGACATGGATATGTCTAGGTTGATGGTTCATAAGCAATAGGTGGAGGAAGAAAAAAGGAAACATGCTGAGTTTAGGGAAAGGCAAGGTAAGAAGTTAGGATCTTCTTAACAGGGTGGTGCTCAACAGCACGGTGGTTGGGATGGCAGAAAGTGGCCAAAGAATAAGTGGGGGAGTTCTAGTTCTTTATATACAGCTAGTGTTCCTTACACAAAATAGTTGGGTGATAGGCGTCAGTAGGATGGCGATAATTTTTGGGCACAGGGTACCCAATCTCAGGCAAGTGGGGCTCAATCAACCTTATTATGCCCTCCTTATTGGTTCTGTGGTAGGTTGCATAGGGGTTTCTGTGATGAGGGAAGGGACAGGTGTTTCCAATATGGACAGCTAAGCCATATGCTTAGAAACTGTCCAATTGGTAAGGGTGCTTTAGGGAGAGTAAGGCTTCGGTTGTTTCATCTTCCGCTCTTGCACCAAAGGGTGATGCTTCTACATCTATTTCTGCTTCTAGTACCTGCCAGGTCAGAATAGGTTATATGATCTTGCTACTCGGTAGGAATCTGATGCATCACCTGATGTCGCTACTAGTATGTTACAACTCTTTTCTCATGACATGTATTATTTGCTTGATCCGGGATCCATAATCTCTTATGTGACCCCATTTGTGGTTGTGTATTTTGGCTTTGATCCTGAGGTTATTTCAGATCCTTTTTCTATTTCTACCTTGATAGGTGACTCTATGGTTTCTAAGAGAGTCTATAGGGGGTGTGTGGTATCTGTTGGTGGTAGGCAGACTTTGGTGGATTTGTTTGAAGTAGACATGGTGCCTTTTGATATTATTCTAGGGATAGATTGGTTACACTTTTGTTATGCGTCCTTAGATTGTCGAACCCATAAGGTTATCTATAGGTTCCCTAGTGAACTAGTTATTGAGTGGAAGGTTGGTTCCCTAGCTCCTAGGGGAAGATTTATTTCCTATCTTAGAGCTCAAAGGTTAATTTCCAAAAGGTGTCTCTATCATCTGGTCCGGGTTAAATATTCTAACTCGGAAGGTCCTTCTTTACATTTGGTTCCGGTGGTAAATGAGTTTCCTGAGGTCTTTTTGGATGATCTTCCTGGTGTTCCTACAGATTGGGAGATCAAGTTTGGTATCGATTTGGTTCCAGACACTCGTCTAATATCTATTCCTCCTTATAGAATAGCTCCGGCTGAGTTAAGGGAACTCAGTATCGTTTAAATAAGGATTTCATCCATCCTGGTGTACCCCCGTGGGGTGAACTAGTGTTATTCATGAGAAAGAAGGATGGTTCCCTTCAGATGTGCATTAACTATCAGTAATTAAATAAGGTAATGGTTAAGAACAAGTATCCTCTTCCCGGGATAGATAAATTGTTTGATCAGTTGTAAGGTGCCACATTCTTTTCTAAGATAGATTTTTGTTTTGGGTATCATCATCTTAAGATTAGAGAGGAAGATATCCCTAAGACAACTTTTTTTACTCGGTATGGGCATTTTGAGTTCCTGGTTATGTCATTCGGTTTGACTAATGCCTCAACGGCATTTATTAATTTGATGAATAGGGTTTTCAAGAAATTTTTGGATCTTTTTATCATTGTGTTCATTGATGACATTCTGATTTATTCTAAGAGTGAGGTGGATAATATCAATCACCTCTGTATGGTGTTGCAGACCTTGAAAGAGCAGCAGTTGTACGCCAAATTCTCCAAGTGTGAGTTTTGGATGAACGCTGTAACTTTACTTAGTTATATTATTTCTAGCGAGGGGATTATGGTGGATCCACAAAAGGTGGAGGTGGTTAAAAGGTGGCCTAGACCCATGACTCCAACTGACTTTCAGAGCTTCTTGGGTTTGGCTGGGTATTATAGGCGGTTCGTGGAAAGTTTCTCGACGATGGCTTCCCATTGACTAAATTGACTCAGAATAAGGCAAAGTTTTCTTGGTTGGATTCTTGTGAGGGGAGTTTCGAGAAGCTGAAAAACAAGCTAACTTCATTCTAGTTTTGATGTTGCCTGAAGGTAATGAGGGGTTTGTGGTTTATTGTGATGTGTCCCGAGTGGGACTTAGTTACATTTTGATGCAGCATGGTAAGGTGATTTCCTATGCTTCCAAGAAGTTGAAAGTACATGAGAAGAATTATCCTACTCATGATTTGGAGCTTTTAGCGGTGGTCATTGCTTTGAAAATCTGGTGGCATTATTATATAGAGTGAATGTGGACATCTTTCTGATCATAAGAGTCTACAGTATGTGTTCACTCAGAAGGATCTAAATAGTAGGCAAAGGCTATAGTTGGAGCATCTCAAAGACTATGATATGAGTCTTCACTACCACCCAGGTAAAGCTAACGTGGTTGTTGATACTCTTAGCAGGTTGTCCATGAGAAGTTTAGCCCATGTAGATAAGGATAAGTAAGAATTGGTGAAGGATATTCACCGCTTGACTAATCTTGGAGTTCGCCTCTTGGACTCCAATGATATTGATGTGATGGTATAGGAAGTGGTTTGATCATTTCTTGGTGTATAGATTAAGGAAAAGCAAATTCTAGATCCCATCTTGATGAAAATCACACTACAAGAAAAACAGCCTATAGGGAAGGGAAATATGGTCCCAGAAAGTCCAAATCTTGTCCCAGTTGGTCTTTTGGGACCAGAAAACTACGGTCACGCCCCGTCCTAACAGGCTCCGCCGCTAAAGGTCATTACCGATGCGTCCGAAAAAATGGTCGCCAATACTCATTTGCGACGGTTAAAAATCCGGTCTTAATTACCTTTTAGTGACGGTATATCTTGTCCCAATAGACAAACTAACTGGTCTTAATTGTTCTTTTGCGATGACCAATCTAGTTCCAAATAGAGTAACTACCTTGTCATAAATATTATTTAGCGACGGTATTTCTCATCTCAAAAAGATTAACTACCTCATCATAATTATCTTTTTACGACGAGAAACATCGTCCCAAATAAATGATCTTGTCGTAATTATCTTTTAGCGACTCCAAAAAAACCGGTCCTTAATAATCAATTTGCGACGGTAAAAAAACTGTCTTAATTACCTTTTAGTAACGGTATATCTTGTCCCAATCAACAAACTAACTGGTCTTACTTGTTCTTTTGCGACGACCAATATCATCTAAAATAGTGTAACTACCTTGTCATAAATATTATTTAGCGACGGTATTTCTTTTCTCAAAAAGACTAACTACCTTATTGTAATAAATTATTGACCACAAATGAGCCTAATATCACAAAATAATAAATTTCATTAAATAAATACCAAATTTCTATCAAGAATCTCAATACAAAAACATAATATATATAATTAGAGACCAGAAAACTTAGTTAACATCCCATTATATTAATTAGTTTCAACACAAAAACATGATATATATAATAAAGACATCGACTTTCACTTCAAATTTCCAGCTTGCAGCACAAGCCAAAAAATAATCAAAATCCTCGACTTTCAATTCAAATTGTTTCATTTTAATCAAGTAACTCCTGCAACAGTAAAATAGAAATTTACTACATCGCTTCACCATATATTCTCGACATAAATCACGTAAGTAAATATATCAAAGTATCAAATTCAATTTATAAACATACGTGCAGAGAAAGCTTGAGGAGATGAAGAAATATAATTTCTCCATTTTTATGTCTTACTTGTGTCCTTTATATTTCTTAATTATTATTGCTTGTTGACTTCCTAGGACAAATGTGAGATTAGAATCAGTTCTAACGGGTGTCAAGGTCTAAACAAAGTTTCAGGGGAAGAATCAATTCTTTTGCAGTTTTTGGCACCCATGAAATTATTGTATCCTGTGTTTATATAGATTTTCTCAAATTAGCAAAGTGCCCTAGTAAGAGATTTTCTAAAACGTAATCTCCTAAAATTTTACTATGCATATGGATCTACCAGTTGCAGATCCATTATCTAGGCAACTGCCAGCTATCTGGTAAACTCATGCTTAAAAAGTCTGGTAAACTCTGTTGAGGGTGACTTTTCATTTTTGGGCTCAGAAGATACTAAAGCCATATCATGATGGCAAGAATTGGTTAAGAGAAGAATCACAGTTCTCAGTTATAACATTTGGAAGCGGTGAACTACTTGGCCAAAAGAGTATTAGCAATGAGCATGATTCACAAAGTGATAATAGAAGTTTCTATAAAACTGAAAAAGGTGATAATTGAATGTTTAACTGTAGCAATTCAGATTCAGATAAAATGTTAATATGATGATGCAATATTAAACTGCACAAATCAGATTCTGGTCATGAAAATAAATGTCGGATACAGGTTAACATTTTGAGAGTCCTGTTTAGGACCTAACTTAGTTCTCACTACCTGACATAAAGTTAAAATATATCTAATTATAAATATGTATCATTCTTTTGTGAAGTTTTATCATAATCCTTCTAAGTAGAGCAAATGAGCAAGAAACAGAAAGTGCGACTGTTAATGATGGAGGAAATGAAATAGGCCAACACAAGACCAACAACATGAAGAACAACGTGCTAGTGAATCAAAATAGGCCACTCACGGCTTCACTAGACTTTAGAGTTAATTTTGAGCAAGAAGATGAACACAACAACAACCATGCTAGTGAATCAAAAGAGCCCCACACGGCTTCACTAGACTTCAAAATATACATTTTTCAACATGTTGAGAGTGTTGCTTGACTTGATCAACAGATGGAGGCAATGAAATATTGGCTTGCATATCCTCTTTCTTAAGAGTCAAGAAATCTTCATTAATATTTTGAATTTCTTGATTAGAAGGCTTGGTAGAACTTGAACTTGTAATTTTAGATGGAGTTCGCACATGTTGGTTAGCACAGAGGGTGCTCTTGTTTAAAGATTCCACCTTTTTTCTACCAATCCCTAAAGAGGAGCTCAAAAATCGAGGTCTTTTCTCTAGTCCCTTTCCTATAGCACCTGAAAGCAAAAAACATATATATATAATTAAAGTTCATCAAGTACATAGTTGATTGGGAATAAACACAAGATACTTGAACAAATACTTACTTGTTTCACATTCATGAGTGTATTTCTTACCAATGCTTTCCATTCCTTCATTAACAGACATGGTGGAGTATTTATGCCCTTGTCCGCAACCAATCCCTATAGAATCTTGACAAACAAATCATATTGGAAGCATTTAAATTTAATAGCAACCTGATTTCAATCGGTATATAAAATATCTTAAAGTAGTATTGAAATATTTGCTACATGGACATCGTATTTCATGTTCTTCTCCTGTTTTTTGAAAAACATAATTCAAAAACATTGTTATTGGTGACAAATAACAATCAAAGTGCCATTTGCACATTACTGTTAGATGTTAAAACAAAAGGAAAGACAGAAAAATGATAGCAAATAAAATTCAAGATGTATAACAACAACAACATATCCAGTAAGAGATAGTAATTACCTCTGGAACGTTTAACTAAAGGCGAAATTTAGGGTTTTCGTAATGGTGAAGGACTGGAGTAAATGAAACCTCTTTCAGTGGCTCATAGACTTTCCACTACACAGACTTTCCTTTACATGAACCTGTAAGCGAGAAAAGATAAGTTAACGTCCCCGGAAACAATGAACCAAAAGCAACTCTAATCATGTTGTTAAAGTGTGTGACTATCTCGTCTAACGTCTTAGTAGAAAAAATCATACTTTTATTTACTTTGTTATGTCTGTAAACGTGTTACAATTTATATTGATTATTCATCTTCAACTAGAATCAACCACACAAGGAAAATTAAAACAAAGATAGTAGGTTAGTCCAATATGACGACGACAACTATATCTCAATAGTTAGCAAGTTGGATGGACTATATAAATCCTCACTGACCATATTGCTCCACTTAATCAACACTCAAAAAAATATCATCAACACAAGAGATTAGTTCTTCAAATTAACAAATCTCTGAATCTCAACACACACACAAAAAGAATAAACCTTATACTTTTTATCTAGAAAAACTAAAACACTTCAATTTTAAGCATATGTTTTTCTATCAACGATTGAAAGAACAAATTCAAAACCAATTCAAACAAAAACATACATCCAGAGTACAATTAAATTATGCAAGTAACAAGGAAAACACAAATAACGAACCAAGAGATTCTATTACATAAAGAAAAAACTTAAACCTAAATTCTGAGCTACTCTGTTACGTATCAGAATCAAAACCCTGCGAATAGGTTAAAGTTAAGCCTAAATTCTCATCTCAGTCGAACGATCCCTAAGTTAGGTCAAAGTTTTAAATTAAATAGGGTTACAGAAAACAATATACCTGTAAGCTATGTGTATCCTGAAGAAGATTCTACTGCATCTCCTGCATGAATTAACAGTGAGGAACGGTGGCCGATGAGGGTAATTTGGGGAATTTGAAGATACAGTATAAGGGTATCATTTGCGATCAAAATAGTGTGTGTGCATCTTTGTAATCGATCGAGATAAAGAATCAAGATGGTGTGTATTAGTGAATGAAAAAATTGGAAGATAAGAGTAGTGTGTTTGTTGTGTTTGCGAGAGAGAGTGATCTAACGAAGTGTATCTATATGTGTTTGTTGTGTATGAGAGAGAGAGTAAATAGGAGTAGTGCATTGTACGAGAGAGGGAGAGTGAAAATATGCTACTGAAAATAATTAGGCTCTATAGTGAAATTACATATTTTATTTTGGTTTTTTTTTTCCTCTCAAAGCTCCCAATTAACATTTGGGACCAGATAAAAAAATATTAGGGACCGGATTTTTTCCCTTCGCAATAAAATGTACTATTAAGGACCGTAATTTTATCTCGTCCTAATAAGTATACTTTTAGAGACCAATTTATTGACTCATCCCTAAAAGTCGGTCGTAAATAAACCTTTTTCTTGTAGTGTCAAGAGTGATGTTGGTGGCCAAAAGGTAATAGTATTTGAGATATATGGTGATGGTACTTTGAGGTACCAAGGGTGGTTATGTTTTTCTGACATCGATGGTTTGCGATAAAGGATTTTGTTTGAGCCACATGAATCATGCTATATTGTTCATCCCGGTTTGACAAAAATATATCATGATCTCAAGGAGATGTATTGGTAGAATGGTATAAAAAAGGGTTGTGGCTGATTTTGTGGCTAAGTGTATGGTGTGCTAACAAGTCAAAGTTGAGCATATGAGGCCTGAAGGGTTGTATCAGAAAATTGAGTTTCCTGAATGGAAATGAGAGGTAATCAATATAGATTTCATTACTGATCTTCCTTGATCTCGAAACTAATTTGATTTAGTTTGGGTCATAGTGGATAGAATTACAAAGTACGTTCACTTTTTGTTGGTGAGAACTAACTTTTTGGCAGAGGACTATGCAAGGTTGTATCTTCAGGAGATTATAAAGCAGCATGGGGTACTTTTTTCAATTATCTCTGATCGTGGTATGTAGTTTTCGTCTCACTTCTAGCGGTCTTTTCAGAAGGATTTGGGTACTAAGATTAGTCTAAGTACTGTTCTTCATCCGTAAATGGATGGACAAGCAGAGAGGACTATTCAGACATTGGAGGACATGTTTCGTACATGTGTATGGTGGAAATTGGGCTGAGCATCTACCTTTGGTAGAGTTTGCCTACAACAAAAGCTATCATTCTAGCATTGGGATGATCCCTTTTGAGGTATTGTATGGTAGGAGTTATAGATCTCCTATTGGATGGTTTGAGTTTTGTGAGGTAGATATGTTTCACTCGAACATTGTTTATCAGGCTATGGAAAAGGTAAAGGTGATTAGAGATAGGCTTAAAGCTACCTAAAGTTGCTAAAAGTCCTATGCGGATGTAAGGCATAGAGACTTGGAGTTTGAGGTTAGGGATAAGGTACTCCTAAAGGTATCTACCATGGAGGGAGTGATGTTTTTTGGTAAAAAGAGGAAGCTCAATCTCCAGTATGTTGGTCCTTATGCGATTTTACGGAGGGTTGGTAATGTGGTGTATGAATTAGAGTTGCCTTCTAGTTTGATTTTCATTCATCCGGTATTTCATATCTCTATTTGAGAAAGTTTCTTGGTGATCCTTCTTTAGTGATTCCTTTGGAAGGATTGGATATCTTGAATTCTCTGTCTTATGAAGAGGTCCTGATTGAGATATTAGATTAGTAGGTTTGTCGGTTATGGGCCAAGGATGTGTCCTCGGCTAAAGTTTTGTGGAAGAACCAATAGGTGGAAGAGGCTGCATAGAAAGCGGAAGTGGACATAAAGTCTAAATATCCATATTTTTTTCTGCTCTAGATATTCGTGCAAAAGGTATGTGTTCTCAAATTCATCTTTATTTCTAACTTAGTTAAGTGTTAGAATGGATCCTTGCATCTTTAAAGGTTGGATTAATATTTGATAGTGCAAATGAATATTGTTTGTGTTTGACCTACTTTTTTGTCATTCGAGGATGAATGATCCTAATGGGGGAGACTGAAACACCTTGGGTTCAGACCCTTAGTAAATTTCCTGGATTTTTGATTTCTAGTCAAGCTATGACTAGGGGGTATAAGTCGTATGTTGGGGTACAGTTGGTAAGGCTTGGTCGTACACTAACTAGTGTTGGTTGATTGGTTGGATTAGGTTCTAGAATGGGTATGACTTGGAGGGTACGGGTCGTATGGTTGGATACGGGTCGTATGGTTTGGGTTTTTCCTTCACTTAATATGAGACTCGGTAAGTTGGATCTGAGTATGAGTTGCTCACTATGAGCCGTAATATAGGGTACGAGTCGTACCATTGACTCGTATGGTAGACAGTGTTAAAAATTCCTTTGGTTCTATTCTGCCAAGGATATGATTTAGGGGTACTAATTATATGGTTTGGGTACAACTTGGTTTAGGTAATTCATATGCTGTAAAGTGTTGGGTTCAAGGGGGAGATCTAGGGTACGAGTAGTGGGTACCACTTGTATTGGAGTGTACGACTGGAATGGGTAGTCGTACCCCCTGACAGGAATTTTAAGCAGTTTATGTTTGGGGTAATCTGGACATTTTCCCACTTAACCACTTAAGGCCTCATGACTTATAACTCTATTGAGAAATTATTTACCATATTATTCTAATCATAAACACTTAGAAACACCCTCTAAGTATCTCAAAGGATCTTGGGTAAAGGAAGGCTAAGGTTTCATCTAGAGGAGAAATTTGGGACTTATTTGGGTAATTTGTCTCCATCATCTTCATAATCTAAAGCATGTAATGCTCCCTTACTGTTAGTTCCAACTAAAGGCATGATTTATACAATGTTCTCATGGCATAATTATTGTATGGTTTTGGGGTTTTTATATATGTAATGCCCCGAAATCTCATCCCAAGATGTCACACGGTGCTTAAGGATACAAGTAGCCCTAAGCTAACCCTTTGAGCCTGCTACTACCTCTGGAACTTACTGCAAGTTAATTATATTGAATAATAGTATGTCATATCACGTCTTAACTGAAATAAAGTGGAACACTGTCTGAATAATAAAGTACTGACAAATCTGAAGAAAATAACTGACAGTCTGACAAGCCTCTAGTACTAAGAAACTAGAGAGTCACTGGGACAGACCCCCAACTGACTTGAACTAAAAACAATAAAACCAACTACTTTGAATACTAAAAGCCAGGAGAAATAGGTCTGGGAACCATGAGGACTCACCAACTGTGAAAGTGTAGATAGAGGTACTCGAAAATCACTATCGTTGTGGAGGCTGAACACCTGAACCTACATTATGAGACAATGTAGCACATAGACATATATGTGGATCAGTACTTTTAGAATGTACTGAGTAAATGGGGGTGCATGCAATAAGTAAAAAATATCATCAATCTTTATAAAAATCATGCATGCTAACATAAATGGCTTACATAGGTTGAGTAAATCTGAAATCTAATTCTTGTAAATCAAGAATGATAAAGCAGGTAGTATAAATCTTGTGAGTCATTTCACTTAGTTCTTAAATTTGTTTGTTCTATTTCTTTCTCAAAGCTTGTAGACACAAAAAAAAAGTCTTAAATTAATAACTTTCGAAACATATACTTTCATCTTAGGGAGAATAGGGAACTTGTTTTGAAACTTAGGGATTTTAGATCTTTAGGAGACTGTGGGACTTTTGGGAATCTTTTTGGAACTTTGGGACTTAGGGACTTTGGGCTTGGGAGTTTCTTCTAACCGACATAAACCATGTGAGCTGACATGGAGTTCAACATCTAACCCATGTTGGAGAGAGTTGTTCTACCCTTGCCATTGGAATAGAACCTTAACTTAAGTGATCACTTATCTTAGCCCACTAAGGGCAAATGATAGACCTATGGTGGCTCGTAGTTCTGGGACATGAGACCTTGGAATCATACCCAACTCGGTGCTAAATACTACTCCCATACTTAGGCTCAGAACTTTTAGGAAATCTGCCTTAAAATAATACACGGATATATATAGTGAAAGCCAAACTATGCTTCTCTTTGCTTTAAATTGTAAATAATGTGGATTCCTATCTTAACTTAGGATCAAAGATCAGTCTTTAATTTAGAATAGGATACTTGTTTGTTAAAGCGTGCTAATAGCATGTTGTTCCTAAAACATCACAATTTATACTTGGGTTTAAGCATATAAATATATTACTCAAAGGATCACAATTTCATAATGAAGCTAGATTTTTGACATTAACCTTGGAAACACTTGAAAGTATCAATTCATTGTAGGGATATGAAATCTATAGCATAAATTCTCAATTCCAACATAAATAGGTGAAATAAACATGAAATCCAAGATACAATTAACTTATAAATTCATGAAGTCAAAATAAAGTAGTTTGGGCATAAACCCCACTTGCAATTTATGTAGTTACTTAATAAAATCAAATCTTTGGGCACAAGAATGAAAGAATTGTTCTTGTTGAAACCCCACATACCTTAGATGATGAAATTTGGATGAACACTTGCTTTTGAGATGCTATTTGTACTTTTGAACGGAGATTCTTGATGTTTTTAGTCTAAGGATCTCAAATCTTGAATCAATTTGGAAATCAAATAGTGAAATCTTGAGTTTTCTTGAATGATGGGTTGAAACCCTAGGCTTTTGTCTTGAGAGAATTGAGTGGAATGACTATACTTTGGTGTTTTGGGGGCTTAATCTCGTGTTATGACTGAATAAAGGTGGAGGAAAATGACTTAATTATCCCCTTGGACGTGGATTTTTATTGACTGTAAATAAAATATGCGCAGGTCGACGCACCGCGTCGATGGTATCGACGTGATACCCGATGCGTCGTGCCAAATTGGCATCGACTCACTGGAATTTGGCACTGGTAACTGGAGAAAATATTAACCAACATGATGGGCGACACGGCGCACCAAGATCGCGTTGGTCCACTGCTTTGGGACTCTAAACATGGTCTAAACGGGGTCCAAAAAATCTGAAACTCACCACAGATGTACTATGAACTTTCCCTATTATGAATCAACAAAGAAATCAACTATCGGAGGTCGGGAAGGTCATCAAATAACTCCTCAAAGCTCGATGGTCTAAAAAAAATGACTAAGTCCCAACACTTAGCCCAATTTTTCTAAGTATGAGACCTTTCTTGGCATGCTCTAAAGGGCTTAGACAACGAGAAATCTGGTAGGGTCTTACAATATCTCCCCCTTGGAAACATTCATCCTCAAATGTCGCTAGTCAGGCTAAGAATACAGAGAAAACTGAGGATGCACGGCTGAAATAAATTGCTAAACTTACTCCACTTCATTCTAAACTTTAAAGTACTTTTGGGAGTGCATAAACTTGCAATAAAAATAACTATATAGCTGAATTTTTTATTAGAAAGGAGCTGAATTAAGAAAAAGTGGTACCTTTGGCTAAAATTGAGTTTGCGGAGAGGAGAGGGAGGACTTGGCTCACATATATTCTTCTTCTTCCCAAGTAGCGCCCTCAACTAACTAGTTCCGATAAAGAACTTTGACCAAGGGAACTTTTTTATTCCTTAGTCTATGGATCTGATGGTCTAGAATCTTAACTGGAATTTTTTCATAAGAAAGACTGGTCTAAATATCTGAGTTCTCTAAAGGAACTACAACAGCGGTGTCACTGATATATTTCTTAAGAATAGAGATGTGAAAGACAGGATGAACGAATGACAAGTCTGCAGGAAACTCTACCTCATAAGCCACTTTCCCAACATGGCTTAGAATTTTATAAAGGCCAACATAACGGGGACTAAGCTTCCCCTTTTTGCAAAATCTTTTCACCCCTTTCATGGGTTAAATTTTCATATATACTAAATCACCCACCTCAAACTCGAGGTCCCTTCTTCTCATATCTGCATACGACTTCTGGCGACTCTGGGTTGTCTTCAATCTTTCTCTAATCAACTTAACCTTGTCCATAGCCTCAAACACCGCATCAGGCCCAAGAAAAGAAATTTCACCTACTTCAAACCAACCTATGGGTGATCTACATCTCCTCTCATAAAGAGCCTCAAACGGGGCCATCTGGATGCTAGAATGGTAACTGTTGTTATACGTGAATTCAATAAATGGCAAATGCTCATCCCAACTTCCTTTGAAATCAAAAGCACATGCCCTCAACATATCTTCCAGAGTCTGGATGGTCCTCTCAGCCTGACCATCTGTCTGCAGATGAAAAGAGAAACTAAGATGAACTTGGGTACCAAGACCCTCCTGAAAAGCTCTCCAAAACTGAGAAGTAAATTGAGTACCCCTATCCGAGATGATAGACAAGGGAACTCCATGCAGTCTGACTAACTCTCAGATATACAACTTAGCATAATCCGCAGTTGTATAAGATGTATGCACTGGTAGGAAATACACTGACTTAGTCAACCTATCTACAACAACCCAAATCGAATCATGATGACGACGTGAAAAGGGTAAACCAGTCACAAAACCCATATTTATCTCTTTCCATTTCCAAGTAGGAATACTAAACTCTTCCAATATGCCACCAGGACTTTGGTGCTCTACCTTAACCTGTTGACAAGTTGTACACTTTGCTACAAACTCAGCTATATCCTTCTTCATACCACTCCACCAATAGATTTCCCGCAAGTCGAGGTACATCTTGGTAGCGCCGGGATGAATAGAATACCGCGCATGTGCTTCATCCATAATTCTCTACCTCAAATCATCAATACAAGGGACACACAATCTATCCTGAAACCTAAAGACACCATCTCTCCCTTGGTAGAAAACCTCTATATTTGGGTCTTTAACTGACTCCTTCAGTTTGACCAAGCTAGAATCCATGTCTTGCTTTTCCTTCACTTCTGAAACTAAAGAAGATTCGGAACTACTAAGAGCCCAAACATTACCTTCAGCTGAATCAAGCAACCTAACACCCAATCTAGCCAAACGATGAACTTCTTGACCTAACTCTTTCTTATTATCCTCCATATGAGCAGCACTGCCCATAGACAACCTGCTAAGGGCGTCTGTCACTATATTGGTCTTGCCCAGATGATACAACACGCTCATATTATAATCTTTTAGCAACTCCAACCATCTCCTCTGATGAAGATTCAACTCCCTCTGAGTAAACACATACTGCAAACTTTTGTGGTCCGTAATGACATCAATATAAACACCATACAGATAGTGTCTCCAGATTTTTAAAGTAAACACCACAGCAGCTAATTCAAGGTCATGGGTTGGGTAATTCTTTTCATGAGGTTTCAACTGCCTAGAGGCATAGGCTATAACCTTACATCTCTACATCAACACATAACCCAAACCGACTCTAGAGGTATCACAATATACCATAAAACCATCTGAACCATCGGGTAATGCCAACACTGGGGATGATGTGAGCCGGTCTTCAACTCCTGAAAACTCTTCTCACAAGAATATAACCACAGAAACTTAACTTTTTTTTGGGTCAGTCTTGACATCGGAGAAGCAATGGATGAGAAACCTTCAATAAAAAGGCAGCAATAGCCAGCTAGGCCCAAGAAACTTCTAATGTCTATCGAAGAGATAGATCTAGGCCAATTTATCACGGCTTCTATCTTTTGGGGATCAACTCTAATGCCTTTGGCTAAAATAATATGACCAAGAAAGGCTACTGATCTTCACCAAAATTCACATTTACTAAATTTGGCGAACAAGTGATGATCTCTAAGAGTTTGCAAGACAGTTCTAAGATGATCTGCTTGGTCATCCTTACTACGAGAGTACACAAGGCTATTATCTATGACTACTATGACAAACATATCCAGATACTGTTTGAACACTCAATTCATGAGGTCCATGAAAGCTGTTGGAGCATTGGTTAGCCTAAAAGACATGACTTAAAACTCAAAATGACCATAGCGGGTTCTGAAGACTGTCTTTGGAATGTCACACTCCCTCACTTTAAGCTGATGATAATCGGATCTAAGGTCTATCTTTGAGAAGTAACTTGGACATTGCAATTGATCAAATAGGTCATCAATTCTAGGAAGAGGGTACTTGTTCTTGATTGTTACCTTACTTATCTGACGATAGTCAATGTAAATTCGTAGCGAACCATCTTTCTTTCGCACAAATAGGATAGGTGCACCCCATGAAGAAACACTGGTTCTTATGAAACCTTCATCTAAAAGATCTTTGAGTTGCTCTTTCAACTCCTTGAGCTCTGCGGGAGCCATACAATATGGAAAAATGAAAATAGGCTGAGTATCGGGAAGAAGGTCAATCCCGAATTCTATCTCCCTATCGGGAGGTACCCCTGGGAAATCTTCTAGAAAAACATTAGGAAACTCATTAACTATACTGACTAACTGAATAGTCGGAGCATCAGACTTAGTGTTTTTAAACCTAACTAAATGATAGATGCAACCTTTGGATATCAACTTTCTAGCTTTAAGATAAGATATGAAATGACTTTTGGGAGATACAAAATTTTCGGACCACTCAAAAACTGGCTCATCTGGAAACTGAAACTTAACCACACGGGTGCGACAGTCTATAGATGCATAACATGAATGAAGCCAATTCATACCCAGAATTAGATCAAAATTGACCATATCTAGCTTTATCAAATCTGGGAATATAACCTTATAATGAATGGTAATAAGACACTTTTTGTAAACTTGTTTAGAAACAACCGACTCACCTACAGGGGTAGAAACCAGGAAAGGATCAGGAATCTTTTCAAAACTTATCTCAAAATTCACAGCAACTAACGGGGTCACATAAGAGAAACTTGACCTAGGGTCCAATAATACATACACATCAAAATGAAAGACACGTACCATACCCGTAACAATATCTGGTGAATCCTCCTGGTCCTGGTGGGATGGAAAAACATAGAATCGATTCTGGCCCTGACCGTCAGCAGTGCTGGATGAAGCACCCTGAGGGGGGATTGGATGTGTTATAGGAGCTGGTGCACTAGTAGCCTGAGACTGGGGCCGAACATCTCGATTCACTTACTTAGAGTATGGACACTCTCTAAGTATATGGACCAACTTTCCACAACCATAACAACCCTTCTTCTCAGCCAAGCACTCTCCAGGATGGGTCCTACCACACTTAGCATATAGGGGATAATTGGGCTTGCCACTCATACAGTGTTAAGATCTGTACATAGAAGACTTATTCCCCTGCTCTTATCTATTTCTAGGTGCAGGAGCACTAGCTGATGAAGGTGCAAGCATAGATGACCAATTCTGAAAATGCGGACAGCTCCCTCCATGAGATCTAGTCTGGCCATACTCAAACTGCTCTAACTTAGCCCTCTTATTTCCTCTTACTCTCTCTCTCTCTCCCTCATTTTTTTGCCTCAATCTGCTAAGCATACATCATTAGTCTAGAAAGGTCCATGTCTCTATTAAGAATAGCAGTCCTACACTTCTTCACCACCAATCCGGACACATCGGTCACAAACTTACTAACTTACTCATACCGCCCTTAGTCAATATGAGTAAGTTACTCATACTAACTTACTCATACTTTTCTTAGCCCAATTTTTCTATGTAAGAGACCTTTCTTGGCATGTTCTAAAGGGCTGAGACAATGAGAAATCTTGTGGGGTCTTACAATATTTATGTTGGGGTTTTGGTATTAAATATTTGGTTATGGTTTTTTCATGTTTTAATTATGTTTTCACATGCTTTAACGGTGGTTTGGAAAGTTGGTTGCATGGAAATGGTTAATTGGTAATTGAAATTGGTTTTGGGAATACTATGCCCCCAACATATTTGATAAAATGCCTTTGATAATGCTTTTACTATATTATGGAACTTTTAATGAAACTATTACATGGTATGGTTTGGCAATGGAACCCTAAATGACATAAATAGTTTAAATGGTTTGGAGTGGTTAAACGGTAAGGTTTGGTGGTCATAGTTATGGTTAAGTAAACTTCTGTGTGGGGTACAAGGGAATCCCCCAAGTAAACATGTTAATGAACATCTTGCGGAGTACATGAGATTCCCCTAAGCAAACTTAATAATGGAACACTTGTGGGGTATTCAGGACTCCTCCAAGTTAACTTGATAATGTAATCTATGGGTATATGGGAATCCTTTTACATAAAAAGGTTGGCTTAGGACATTACTTGCAAGTTATAGTCGGTATGATGATAGCACTACTCATAGCCTTGGTTAATAATAATGGAATAATGGTTTGGTTGATTGGAAATGGTTTTAATTGGGATATAATGGTAGAGTGTGATAGCTAATCGTGAAGGTGCGAGAACAATGGATGGATACTGGAAACTCGTGTTTGCCGATAGAAGGGTTGGTCATAGCGATCATATATGATACTGTGAGGTACATGAGAATCCTCTAAGTACACTGTACATATGTATCATGGAGAGCAAAGGGTACATGGGAATCCCCTACTCTTATGGTATCTCCAGTTCGTGCGGCTACATGCATCGAAGCCCATTCAGGGGGTTACACTGGACTCATATAACCCGTGGGCAGTTCTATGACGATGAAGCTTAACATACCCTGGTTAATGATTTAAAGGCATGCTAAATCCAACTTCTTTGTCCGGCATAGTTATATATAAATATGTATGGTTTGTATACATATGGTTGGTTTACTTGGGTTTACTAGATGACATTATTTTTTCCTTATCCTGAGTTCATGCTAGCGTTCACCCGCTAACCCGTCTTCGGGAGGCTGTATTCCCACGCGATGCAGGAATCGACCATTCTACTCCCCATACTTAGTGATCGGATTTGGGATCAACTGCTGGATTGAAGTGGTGATCTTCCATATTCCGGAAGGCTCCATTTCATATCATGGATGTCTTTACATACTTGATTTTTTGTATGGATATTGGTTTTGGCTATGGTTGGGGACATGTCCTAATCGGATATTGTTTTTCTTTTAGTTAGAGGCTTGTGTGAGTACTGTGGATTGAAATGGGCGTGCTCAGTATTGGTGTCAGCCTTAGTATTGGGGCTGATACCGTTGAACTAAATTTATGATTGCTCCATCCTTTTATATTATGTTATGGACAAGAACTTGGTTTAGTTATGGTTGTTGACTGGTAATGGATGGTTGGACTTATTTGGGTTGGTCACGGTTATAGACCTATCCCAGAATCTTAGGTTATTCTTACACGCTATCTTGTTATATGTTTGAAATTCATCTGACTCAGGGTATGCGTTTGGATGGTAGGATTAGGTATCGGGGGTGGTCCTCGATCCACGTTGGACTTGGGATGCCCATTACGATAAGGCCCAAGCCAGATCGGGCCGGGTCAATCAACCTCAAGCCCAAGAAAATACGGTTCAGCAGACACATATATGGTGTGAGATTTGTGGAAATAGTGGTCACTCTACAGATCTATGTGGCCCAAATCCCAAGTTGATTAATTTTGTGGTCAATGCATAGAAAGGTAATCAGAATTATATCAATGCCTACAATCACCACTAGAAGAGTTAGCCAATTACTTATGGGCAGTAATCAGGCTCACACTCGGCAATTTTAGCAGTAGCATAGCACTAAAAGTAAAACTTAGGCCAGTAATATATATATAACTTATCAATTTATTAACATATCTTATAAGTTTGATTTTAGAATTTTATATTTCATATTTACATCATAATTTTTTATTTCATTTTATTATTTATATATTGTTATTTTATTTTTTACTCATTTTCTTCAAATAAAATCAAAAATATCTTTGATGATGATGATCGAAGAATATATATAACTCTCTCTTTCTATCTCTGCATACATACCTATACACACGCACATACACATATCTATATATATAAATATTGCTTATGAATTTATTAGCTTATCTTATAAGTTTGATTTTAGAATTTTATATTTCATATTTACGTCATATTTTTTTATTTTATTTTATTATTTATATATTGTTATTTTATTTTTTACTCATTTTCTTTAAATAAAATAAAAATTATCATTGATGATGATGATCGAAGAATATATAACTCTTTTATCTTTTATCGTTAATGATGATAAATGACAGATTAATCATATTGCAAGATCAAATGTATTTTGGCAGCACTTGTAATTTTTTTTTTGAATATTTACTTTTAAATAAATTATTAAAAATATTATGATAGATATTTACAATAAATTTTCTTTATACAATAATTTTCGTAGTAAAAGTATACATATCCTTTTTGGTCATTTGTTTCTCAAAAATATTTTTTTTTAAAATATTATTCAAATAATTTATTTGTTAAAGATACTTTTCAAATGAATTTATCAAATACAAAATATATTTTTGTAAAAGTACTTTTTTAAAAAATTATTTCATAAAAGTACCCCTTAAATAAGTATTACTCCCTTCGTTTAAAGAAAAATGACCTACTTTGACTTGACACAAAGTTTAAGAAAATAAAAAAAAAATTTAATCTTTTGGCCTTAAATTAAAGTAATGTCAAATGTACCAAAATGTCTTTAATATTATGGTCATAAATATGTCATATGAAAAGTTAAAATTAAAGTATTATAAAAAAAAAATTATTCTATTTTAAACGAATTAAAAACAAGAAAATAAATCATTTTTTTTTAAACGGAAAAAGTATAACACTAGTCCAAACGGGCTTAAGCTAGTCCCGCAACACACACTTTGCATATCTTCCCCGTTTCTTTCCAATAAGCGCAAAATTTTCTTTACAATAGGACTAGGCATTTTCCTGCATTTACGCCTCCACACGACGACAGTAGTTACACCACCCAACAACCGCCTTCTTCCCCATCTCCGATCACTGTTCTCCCCTCTGCAAATCTGAGACTAAAAAATGTCACACGGAGACACTATACCTCTTCACTCCACATCTCAATCGGACATTGATGAAATCGAAAACCTCATCTATGTCAATCCTTCTACTGTCCTTCCAGCACGCCCGCCTTCTCCTCCTCGTGCTGCCATTCCTGTTTCATCTTCTCCCTTCATGCCTTCCAATCTCCGCCCACAACCTCCTACTACGACTACGACGACAACCACCAACCACAAACCACCGACACCTGTCCCTTCCATTCCATCTCCGCCTCCGCTACCTTCATCGGGACAGTCGATTATAACCGCAACCGGTTTTGGATCTCCGCCCAATACCCTTACGGAGCCGGTTTGGGATACCGTCAAAAGAGATCTGTCCAGAATTGTTAGTAATTTGAAGCTCGTGGTTTTCCCTAATCCTTATAGAGAAGATCCTGGGAAAGCCCTTCGTGATTGGGATCTCTGGGGACCTTTCTTCTTCATTGTTTTCCTTGGTCTCACTTTGTCATGGTCTGCCTCTGTTAAGAAGGTACATTCTCATATTTCATCATTTTCCTATTTTACTCTTGAAACTCTCGGATTTACTTGTCTCTTGTTGCGCTAGAAGCTTCTCCGTTTTCCTAAGTTCTTTTGGTGATAATTCATGTAAAATTATTTTTGTAGTTTTGATGTATAATACGTGTAATTCTAGTTTACGTCGCCACAAGGGAGGTACCAATACACTCAAATTAGATCAAGTTATAGAGGAATAAAAGGATAATCCTTTGGAAAATACAATTGCTAGAGGAACGAAAAGTATTATATACCGGCTAACAACTCGATCAGAACTTACTTACATAGGTCAAATGGATAACTTGTCATACCACCAAACAAAAGGTTTATGGTGTTTGGTTGCTCTACCAAGGAAAAGCGAGAAATTTGTGATTCAGTACTTTTCTCTCGATATAATCTTGTAATAAAATTGTTTATGAAATGAACTTTGGACCTAACTCAACCCCAATTGTTAGCTCATTAGGGAGGACATCCCATGACCATATAAGATAACAACCCATTTTCTTTACCAATGAGCGACAACTAGCAATCCATCGCTAGCCCAAGACTTAACACCTGTAGAGTGGAAAACATATCATGATGGCCCAATAATTTTGTGAACCGAGAATGAGGATGAGTCTAACTCTAACAATATTAATACTCTTACAGTAGGAACTCCAATCAAGAATATGGGCTTTTTTTTTTCCTCTCATCCCTTAAAGCAATCAAAAACAAGTACAGTTGTTACAAAACCATTGATTGTTGGCATTTAGCTTTCTTAAAGACACTTCAGGTTCTCATCCTTGCGACGTGATCTCCAACTGTGATGTGTAGTCCCTTTCGAAGTCTCTATATAATAATATGGCTCAATCAGTAAACTTAGTTCATTTTGGTTTTGAACTCATACGCTTGGTTCTGAAAGCGTCTTTTCTCCAGCTAACTCAATTGGGCAACTCTTTGTGGCACTTGAACCACTAGCTTGGTTGTTTATTTTGACATTGTTAAGTGTTTGATAAGCCACCTGATCCATTTAGAAGTCTTAAGAGTATAGAGTGCTTAAACAATAATACTCTTACAGTAGGAACAACTATGGTAAATGTGCCTTCGGACCATATAGTTTAGTAATTACTCTTTAATTATGTGGAAGAGAACCTGTAGACTGTAGCTATTTGTCAAAAGAAGAAAACAGGGAACAGAAAGAACCTTGAACTAATCTGGTTCATTAACTGACAAGATTTATTTGGATAGAGGCCCTACAAGACAAAGAGAAATTTGCACTTTAGAGTGGGTTTATCAGGGAGAAATCTTCGAGTCCTAACCACAAAATCGTCCAGTTTTTGTGCCTCCTAGTGTGGACAATTCTTCTTCATATCTATACGGAACTTCATTTGTTTTTCTTCTTTCTGCTATTACAAGTTGTCTCTTTAGTCTTATCTGACTTCCTGTGGACCCAAGGACAAATCATGAAAACTGAAAAGGTCGTATACTTTAGTTATTTGCAGAAAAATTAGATGAGATAAATAATCTCGATCATTTTATGGACTGCTGAAACTTGGTCAGGCTGAAACTTGCCAAAACATGATACGTTGTCTTGCTCATGAATTAAGTCCATGTGCAGACGCTCTTTTTCTTGAGTTCTATTATACTTGATAAAGTTGCTTGTGGTTATGGAGTCGATTTACACAGACACATTAATATAGGTGGACTCCTGTCTAATGGATTCATTTTTCTTTCTTATTTTTTTAATTTCCAGTCCGAGGTTTTTGCTGTTGCATTTGCTCTGCTGGCTGCCGGTGCTGTCATTCTGACACTGAATGTCTTGTTACTGGTAATGACACTTTCTCAACCTATCACTCTAAAATACTAAGAGTAAAACAAGAATAGCAAAAGAAAGAAACACCTTCAAGAGATGGGTCTGTTTAATGATTTTTAAGCAGTTAGTAGACATATGATAAAGATGCAAAGATGAGATATTGAATGGATAGGGGAAACGATAGCTAATTAGTGCATATATATCCTAGGAACACAGTCTATAGGTACTTGTCAGAAAAGGAAACCATTGTAGCGACAATTGTGATGAAAGGAACCTAGTTAGTAGTCTTATGCAACTAGGAACCATCAGTTGTCCTTTTTGCAGTTCTGAGGTATATCGAGTCACAGAATTTATGTAATCGAAATTGCTACTTCAGATGGATTAATGATTTTGACCTGCAGGGCGGTCATATAATCTTCTTCCAAAGTCTCAGTTTGCTGGGTTACTGTCTATTCCCACTTGATGTTGGTGCCTTCATTTGCATGCTAAAGGACAATGTGGTATTGAAGGTGGTTGTGGTATGTGTTGCACTAGCTTGGAGCTCTTGGGCGGCATATCCCTTCATGAGTACAGCTGTTAACCCTAGGAGGAAAGCTCTTGCCCTGTATCCTGTAGTACTAATGTATGTATCTGTTGGATTTCTCATTATTGCCATCGATTGATGTTAGTCGTGCCTACTATATGAATGAAATATGTATGAAGCCGATAAAAAATACATTGAATTAGGGATATTCTGATTACCTCATGAAATTCTGTTGATAATTCTTGTTCCACCTCTGATATCTCACATTTGTTACTGCTGTCCAAGACGTTATATACATCTAGTGCGTCTGGTGTTTATCTTGTAAGCATTAGAAACTGTCTTCACTGTGAAAGAGATATGTTAACGGTATGCTTCTCAAAGAGATGAATTAATGGCCTCTTTAATTCATGATGTCAATGCCTCACTATGGTCATGTACTTCGTGCCATTACTCGTTAGTGCAATGTGTCACCTTCTTTTTGGTTGATCTCCGGGCAGTCATGATTAAAGAGGTCAAGGAAAGCTTTACTTTTTTTTTTTCTTGGAATAATGGAAGCGCAATAACGAAGTTTACTTCTTGATAAATTCTTTTGCTTAAAAAAGAGAAATAAATGTTTAAAGTAATTGTTTTTGAAAGTAAGCAATATTGATTATATTGAAAATTGTCAAGTGGAAATTAGTGAAAAGTACTTTCTATTTTGTAATTTTTTTAAGGGCATATATAAAAGAAAAATTTGACAACTTAAATAAGGTGAACAAAATAATTCTCTCCCTTTTCTCCGTACTTTGCAAATCTCATAATAGCGATTCATGACAACAACGGCCGTCGGTGGGGATATCCCACCGGAGAATTTTCCAGCATTACCCAAAAAAAAAGTACATAGCCCTGACGTATCAGAAGCACTGGAGAAAACTATTTCAAATTATTCAACTTTATTTAAACCTAAACATAATACTGAAGCTATTATAGTTTCGCCAAAACTAGTTGTAATGCTGCATGGGGAGTCTAACATCATGTGGAAAACATCAGAAGTAAAAGCTTTGATCTTGAAGGAAAATTTACAATATGCAATCGTAGGTACATTTTCATATGGCAAACCTGACATAAAAGAATTATGTAAAAGCATTCCGAGGCAATGTGGTATTAAAAGTGAATGTACGATTGGAGTCTTGGATACGAGGCATGTGTTAATCAGATTGACAATTTTGAAGGATTATGTGCAATTGTCATCGACCTCAACTTTTTATGTTAAAGCAAGGGAAATGTATTGGCAGATGCGAACACTTAAAAGGGGTCCATGGTTTGAGCCAGATGTTGAAACAACGATAGGAGTTGCATGGATTTCATTACCTGACTTACCTCCAAATTTCTTTGACAAAGAAGCTATTTTTCAATTGCATCTGCAGTTGGGAAGCCTTTAACAGTAGCCACTAAAAATCAAACAAGACCAAGTTGTGCTAAGGTGAAAGTGGAAATAAAATTGGTGACTAAGCTACCACAAAGGATAAGAATTAACGAAGAAGATGATGTTACTAGGGAGATCAAGTCAAAATCGATCACAGTCCAATATGATTACGTGTCCAAATATTGTAAGGAGTGTTGTCTGCAAGGACATGATGAAACCAATTGTTGGACAATTCATTCTGAAATTTTGGAACAAAAACAAATGGAGGAGCAAAAGACAGAGGAGCATAATGGATCGACAACAAATCAAAGAAAAGTGTTGTCAAGTGGTAAGATAGTTGAGAATATTCAAAACAAAATGGAATGGATAAAAAGAAGGAAGAATGAGTACAAAAAAAAATATGGCCACATAGAATGAGATAAATAATAGGGATGAGAATCCCTTTGATGCTTCAAGAGATGTGGAAGAACATAATGATGCAGTGAAAGAAGATAGTGGGGGAAAGCTTAATGAAGTTGAGAAAGGAATGAAACGGGTGGAGCCCACAAAAGAATCTACAAAGGATTGGGTCATAGACAGTTTTCATCAAAAGTAACCAGGAAAGGGAGCAATAAAGAATCAAGATCAAAGCCATGTTGAAAGCAAACAAGATGATAGGGAAGAAGGAGATAGCAAGCAAACAAGAATTAATACAGATGAAAATCAACAACAAAAAGCATGGGAATTGGTGTTGTCTGAAGTAGATAATGAATGAATATTACCTCTGGCAATAAGGGATGATTCAAATAAGGATGAGAAAGAAGAAATATCTAAGGAGGATTGGGATACAGTGGATTTGGAGAAAAATATTAAAAAAATTGCAAAAATGGGAGATTTATTGTAAGACCCCGTAAATTGTCCTAGTTGTTAGAGCTTTTAAAGCATGCCAAGAGAGGCTTAACACTTAAAATTTTTGGCTAAGTGATGGAATTTCTTCATTTCATAAGTGTAATACCCCATATATTTCTAAGCTAGAAAATGAACTATTGTTCCTACGTATGAAACCTCATATCCTACGATTCATATTTGAGTACATGACTTACAATGAGTATCCTAGTGAGAAGAGAGCTTATGATGTGTTAAGCGTGTTCATAAGAGTCACTTAGAGTAAGGCAAGCTAAGAGCTTTCGAATCCATCAAGTTTTAGAGTTTGATTTCGCAAGGGTCATTTTTGAACGAGCATAACTTGATTTATATGTGGTGTTTTGGCAGATTTAGACCCACCAAATTGTAGAGAATTAAATTATCTTTTCAACTATACGAATTTTACCAAAAATCGACACCCGAGCAAGAAGTTATGGCTTCGCAAAGTGGAGTGTGTCGCCTAATCGCCTAAGGCTACTGGAATGGTTATGCCATAAGGTGTGCGACGTACAACCTAACTTATGCCATAAGTTGTGCAATGTACAGCCTAACTTAGGCAATAAGTTGTACGCCGCACAACCTAGTTTACGCGATAAGTTGTGCGCCGCATATCCTATGGCCCAAGTGACGTAAACACTCCATTTTTTGAGTTATTGGAGGGAAAAAGGGGTCAATTTCCACCCATATATAAGACTTAAACACGAGATTAGGCCTCCATTGAACCAAAATTTAGTCTCTTTTCTCAATTTTCCTCAAGAACAAGACCTAAGGTTCCTAAGTCAAGACCCCAATCATCAAGGTCTCACCATTAATCTTCCAAGGATCATATAGTAAGGTATGTTAGATGTTGATTCTTGGGTTCCTTCCACCCAAAAATTCCAAGAATCCTTTTCAAAATTATAAAGTTTATGTAATTATGAGATTTTATGATTGATTTGTATTGAAGTTCATGATTATGTGTTGTTGAGTTTTAATTCATGATTTAGACTACAAGTTTTAAGAATTTATTTCTAGCGTGTGATGTTCATGATAAAACCCCTTCAAGTTGCATCTTGGTTGATGAAATCATGATACTTAGGTGTAGTATTTGTTGTATAACCAAAGCATGCTCCCCATATGTTTGATAAAATGCTTGTGTGAAGGAAATAGGATCATTATAGCATGTTGACAAGAACTCCCCAATTATGTATAAGTTCATGCATGCCAAGTGTTTGTAGAAAAGCCTTAGTAAATGAATTGCGACATGTTAGCTTGAAATCCCCAATTATGTGCACTTGAATGCATGTTAAGTTTTTGGTGCATTCCTTATTGAATGCGTTATGACAATAATATGCATCCCTATATCATTACATGTTTAATATTTCTAAGTGCTTGAAGAGATGATTTATTGAGTGTATGGTGAATAATAGTCTATTGTTATGATGTTCAAGAGTGGTCATGTCTTATACTATTTATGTTATCGAGTACTGGGGGTATTTAAACCCAACAAATTAGCTGCTTGTCTAGAGCCAGTGTCAGTTTCATGATATTCTCAGTCAAGCAACGATCCTTAGAACTCAGTCAGTTATAGAACATAAAAAGACTCAGTAAACTGAATATCATTCTAATTCTAGTTCAGTATTCAGTTCAGACCTCAGTAGCATTCAAGTACTCAATTCAAAACTTAGTAGTATTCAGTCTGATAACGAAATCCAATAGTATTCCGCCAGTCTTTGGATCCAAGTGAACTCAGCTAGATTAGTCAAGTAACATGATCAGTAATAGATTCAGCTCGATCTAGTATAGTTTAAGAAAAAAAATCAGTTCAGTGTCTTTCAGTTAGGAGTAGGATTCAGCATCGAGCGAACCTAGGGATGGAGGCTCACCCGTTAGAGAGGACTGAGATTCCTAGGAGCAATCCCTAAGTTCCAGAACTACGTAGCCAGCGTAGGTACGAGATGTCACCCGTTAGATAAGACTGACACACTCAGGGATCACCCGTTAGATAGGACTGATCTCAGGGGTCACTCGTTAGATAGGACTAACTCCATAGAAGTTGTCTTTACCTATGGCACAGTACTGACACCCTTCCAGCTGGGGTTACAGGTTGGACCTCACAAGTTAAGATTCGGGGCATGTCGGTTAGATGACTACTTCCCATAGTCTCAGTTTCAGAATCAGTCTCAGTAAGAGAACTTAGTTCAATAGTACAGATTCAGGGCTGTCAGATACAGTCAATCAGTGTTATTACCAATAGATTCAGAGATCACCCGCTAGATAGGATTGATCTCAGATTTAGTTGAATCATCTTCATTATTAGTATATTCGGAGATCACCCATTAGATAGGACAAATCTCAAATACAGCTAATCATTATCATTAGATTCAGAGATCACCTGCTAGATAGGACTGATCTCAGATTCAGTTAATCATTCTCACTATTATTCAATTCAGAGATCACCCTCTAGATAGAACTGATCTCAACCTTAGTACTCAGTTGTCAATATCAGTGGATTTAGTTATTCAGTATCCTAGTATTAGTAAGCTCAGATGTCAGAAAAGTAGGATTTGGAACTCAGTATTCAGTGTCACTATGATTTCAGTTATACTTTATGCATTCATGCACGTATCCTCATTCAGTATACTCAGATTATTTAGTCAGTATTTCTCATGCATATAAACCTTTGAATTTAGCCTTACCTCATCTAGCATACCAGTACATTCTCACGTACTGACGTATACTTTCCTGCGCTATGGTGTTTTTTACCATAGGTTCAGACGCACGAGCTCCAGAGCACCCTTAGCCGATCAATTTCAGTTAGCAACAATTGGTAGAAGTGAGTCCGCATTATTCGAGGATAGTTCTTATTTCATTTTATTACTAGTTTCAGTATTTAAGTAGACGAAGTTAGTTGGGGACTTGTCCCATCAACTTCATAGTTCAAATAGTTTAGAGGCTTCCGACTAGATGTTTCAAACAGTTTGCAGGATTTTTACAGATGCTATGTATTATCAGTATTTTAGATATTTTGAACCTTATGGCATGTTTTCCTCCAGTTTTCTGCATTATTTTACAGTATATTATTCAGTCATTGCAGCAGGTGCCAAAAAAGGGTTAGCTTATAGTCCTTCGGGATTATAAGCACCGTGTAGCATCTAGGGTACCAAACTCGAGGCATTACAAACTTGGTATCAGAGCTTAAGGTTCAATAGTGTTCTGGGAAAGTCTGAAAGCCGCATCTAGTAGAGTCTTATGCATGGGTGTGTTGCGCGCCATATTTATGTATAAGAGGCTATAAGATGTTTCAAGAACAGTTTCCCTTCTTTCAGTATCCATTTTGTGCGAGTATGCATAAGTTCCAGTTAATTCTCAGTCTAATCCATTCTTCCTTGCATTTAGAGAGTATGCCTCCTAGCAAAGCCAATGCCTGTAAGGATGATAACCAGCCACCTCAACCAGTAGATTCTGTAAATGAGAATATGTCACATGCAGAGTTTTAGGCAGCTTTTCAGGCACTAGCCCAAGCTGTGACAACCAATGTTTAGGGTAACTGTCAGGCTGCAGCCCCACCTCAGCAAGATGGGGATTCAGTCGGAGCCAGGATCAGAAATTTCATGAGAATGAACCCACCAGAATTCTTTGGGTCAGTAGCAGGTGAGGACCCACTGCTTTATCTTGAGGAGGTAAAGAAGATCACCCAGATTATGCATGTGTTCGAAGAAGAGAGTGTTAAATTAGCATCCTATAGATGGAAGGATATTGCTCATGATTGGGTAGTAACGTGGAAGAAGAGTAGAGGGGAGGATGCAGCTCCCATGATTTAGTAGGTGTTTTAGGATACTTTTCTAGATAAGTTTTTCCCACTCAAGATGAAAGAAGCTAAAGTAGAGGAGTTTATGAACCTAAGGCAAGGCTCCGGGATAGTAAAGGAGTATTGCCTTAAGTTCAACCAGTTAGCTAAGTATGCTCTTGATTTGATGGCTAACCCTAGATCTAGCATGAGTAAATTTGTAACTGGTGTGTCAGGGTTGGTGTTGAAAGAGTGTAGAACTGCTATGCTCAATAGAGATATGGATCTTTCTAGGTTAATGATGCACGCTCAGCAGATTGAGGTAGATAAGACAATGGAAAATAAAAAAGTGAGTAAGAAATCCAGAACAGGTAGCTATAATTTCTCTCAGGCAGGGTCGCAGGGTGGTAACCGTTCTCAGCATAGTCAGAAGTTTTCAGTCCCAGCTCCATCCTCAGCTAGTGTACCTATACCAAACTCTAGGAATGTCAGTTATGATAGAGCGCTAGGCTCCAAAGCCCAGAGTAGTGCTAGTGGTGTTCGTACCTATCCGCTTTGTGAAGAATATGGCAAGAATTACCTAGGTGCATGTAGAGCTGGTAGTGATGTGTTCTTTGGGTGTGGTAAGCCAGGCAAAATGATACAGGAATGTAGAGTGCTAGCTCAGAGGGGTAAAGAATTATGTCAGCAAGGCACCAATAGTGGTCAGCGTCAGAATAGATTTTATGCACTCCAGACCCATCATGATCCGAAAAGTTTCCCTGACATAGATTCGGGTACGTTATAAGTTCTTTATATTCATGATATGCATTGTTAGATCCTTTTCTCTTATTTGAGCTTATGTTTCATCATGAGTAGTTAGTAAAGCCAACAAGTCAGTTTAGCAGTCAGACAGTCAGATTCGTATAGTTTGTTTTCTCATCTTTTCATCTAATTATTCTATCCAAAATCTCAAGGAATGCAACTATTCCAAGATAGAAAGTCCTAGTAGTTGCAAGATAAGTTCAGTTCCTGCATCATGCATTAGTTTCAGCTCTCCGATGTTTAGTTATGATCCAGTTTGTAGATGCCCTGTGCATCGCCCCAGTATATTAGTGAAATAAGCATTCTTAGAGGGACACAATGTACCAAGGGGGAGATACCCCATAACTCCCCGATGCTTTCATGTCTTTAACCCATTCAGTTGCATGTTCATATATTTCTCACAAAGTTAGTACCAGTTATCATTGCATATTCAGTTCTAGCATTCAAAGGTTAGTTCAATCAAGTATTCATGCATTAGACATGCATGTTCAGTAGAAGAAGCTTAGCTTATCAGTAATTTCAGTCGTGCATTTACGAGTCAATATTTTATTCATCAGATATGCATGCTTAGTGTACGAACTCAGTCATGTATCCATGCATTAGACATGGATATTCTGTATAAGATTTTAGTATATCAGTAGTTCCAGTCATAGAGACATGTTTTAGATGTTCTTGTCCCTTAAGTAAGTTCAGTCCATCAGTATTCTTAGTCTAGTCAGTCCCATTCGAGAATGAATGTTCCCAAGGGGGAGATAATGTAAGACCCCATAAATTTTCCTAGTCGTTAGAGCTTTTAAAGCATGCCAATAGAGGCTTAACACTAAGAAAATTTGGCTAAGTGATGGAATTTCTTCATTTTATAAGGTGTAATACTCCGTATATTTCTAAGCTAGAAAATGAACCATTGTTCCTACGTATGAAACCTCCTATTCTTTGATTCATATTTGAGTACATGACTTACAATGAGTATCCTAGTGAGAAGAGAGATTATGATGTGTTAAGCGTGTTCATAAGAGTCACTTAGAGTAAGGTAAGATAAGAGCTTTCAAATCCATCAATTTTTAGTGTTTAATTTTTCACGGGTCATCTTTGAACGAGCATAACATGATGTATATGTGGTGTTTTGGCAGATTTAGACCCACCAAATTGTATAGAATTAAATTATCTTTTCAACGATATCAATTTTACCAAAATCCAACACCCGAGCAAGAAGTTATGGGTTTGCTAAGAAGAGTGTGTCGCCTAACAAGTCGCCTAAGGCTACTGGAATGGTTATTCCATAGGGTGTGCGACGCACAACCTAACTTATGCCATAAGTTGTGCGACGCACAACCTAACTTAGGTGATAAGTTGTGCACCGCACAACCTAGTTTACGCGATAAGTTGTGCGCCACATATCCTATTTCCCAAGTGACATAAACACTCTATTTTTGAGTTATTGGAGGGCAAAAGGGGTCAATTTCCACACATGTATAAGACTTAAACATGGGATTAAGCCTCTATTAAACCAAAATTTAGTATCTTTTCTCAATTTTCCTCAAGAACAAGACCTAGGGTTCCTAAGTCAAGACCCCAATCATCAAGGTCTCACCGTTAATCTTCCAAGGATCATATAGTAAGGTATGTTAGATGTTTATTCTTGGGTTCCTTCCACGCAAGAAGTCCAAGAATCCTTTTCAAATTATAAAGTTTATGTAATTATGAGATTTCATGATTTATGTGTATTGAAGTTCATGATTATGTGTTGTTGAGTTTTAATTCATGATTTAGACTACAAGTTTTGAGAATTTATTTCTAGCGTGTGATGAATTGTTTGATGTTCATGACAAACTCCTTTCAAGTTGCATGTTGGTTGATGAAATCATGATACTTAGGTGTAGTATTTGTTGTATAACTAAATCATGCTCCCCATATGTTTGATAAAATGATTTTGTGAAGGAAATAGGGTCATTATAGCATGTTGACAAGAACTCCCCAACTATGTATAAGTTCATGCATGCCAAGTGATTTTTTAAAAACCTTAGTGAATGAATTGTGACATGTTAACTTGAAATCCTTAATTATGTTCACTTGAATGCATGTTAAGTGTTTGGTGCATTCCTTATTGAATGAGTTTTAGAAAATAGCATGCCTCCCTATATCATTACATATTTAATATTTCTAAGTGCTTGAAGAGATGCTTTATTGAGTGTATGGTGAGTGATAGTCTATTGTTATGATGTTCAAGAGTGGTCATGTCTTGTACTATTTATGTTATCGAGTCCTGGGGGTATTTATACCCGACAAATTAGCTGCTTGTCTAGAGCCATAGTCAGTTTCATGATATTCTCAGTCAAGTCACATTCCTTAGAACTCAGTCAGTTATAGAACATAAAAAGACTCAGTAATCTGAATATCATTCTAAGTCCAGTTCAGTATTCAATTCAGACCTCAGTAGCATTCAAGTACTTAATTCAAAACTTAGTAGTATTCAGTCTGATAAAGAAATCCAGTAGTATTCTGTTAGTCTTTGGATCCAAGTAAACTCATCTAGATTAGTCAAGTAACATGATCAGTAACAGATTCAGCTCAGTCTAGTACAGTTTAAGAAAAAAAATTAGTTCAGTGTATTTCAGTTGGGAGTAGGATTCAACACCGAGTGAACCTAGGGATAGAGGCTCACCCATTAGAGAGGACTGAGATCCCTAGGAGAAATCCCTAAGTTCCAGAACTACGTATCCAACGTAGGTATGAGATGTCACCCGTTAGATAGGACTAACATACTCAGGGATCACCCGTTAGATAGGACTGATCTTAGGGGTCACCTGTTAGATAGTACTGACTCCATAGAAGTTATCTTTACCCATGGTACGGTACTGACACCCTTTCAGCTGGGGTTACAGGTTGGATCCCAGATGTTAAGATTCAAGGCATGTCAGTTAGATGACTACTTCCTACAGTCTGAGTTTCAAAATTAGTCTCAGTAATAGAACTCAGTTCAGTAGTACAGATTCAAAGTTTTCAGATACAGTCAATCAGTGTTATTACCAATAGATTCAGAGATCACCCGCTAGATAGGACTGATATCAGATTTAGCTGAATCATCTTTATTATCAGTATATTCGGAGATCACTCATTAGATAGGACTGATCTCAAATATAGATAATCATTATCATTATCATTAGATTCAGAGATCACCTGCTAGATTGGACTGATCTCGGATTCAGTTAATCATTCTCACTATCATTTTATTCAGAGATCACCCGCTAGATAGGGCTGATCTCAACCTTAGTACTCCGTTGTCAATATCAGTGGATTCATTTACTCAGTATCCCAGTATTAGTAAGCTCAGATGTCAGAAAAGCAGCATTCGGAACTCTGTATTTAGTGTCACTATGATTTCAGTTATAGTTTATGCATTCATGCACGTATTCTTATTTAGTATACCCAGAATATTTAGTCAATATTGCTCATGAATATATACCTTTACATTTAGCTTTACCTCATCTAGCATACCAGTACATTCTCATGTACTGATGCATACTTTTCTGCGCTATGGTATTTTATACCATAGGTTCAGAAGCACGAGCTCTAGAGCACCCTTAGCTGATCAGTTTCAGTTAGCAGCGATTGATAGCAGTTAGTCATCATCATTCGATGATGGTTCTTATTTCATTTTATTACTAGTTTCGGTATTTTTGTAGACGAAGTTAGTTGGGGACTTGTCCCACAACTTTACAGTTCAGAAAGTTTAGAGGCTTTCAGACTAGATGTTTCAGACCGTTTGCAATTTTTTTTACAGATGCAATATTTTATCAGTATTTTAGATGTTTTGAACCTTATGGCAAGTTTTATGCCAATTTTCAGAATTATTTTACATTATATTATTGAGTCATTGCAGCAGGTGCCATAAAAGGGTTAGGTTATGGTCCTTCGGGATTATGAGCACCGTGTAGCATTCGGAGTACCAGACTCAGGGCATTACATTTATCTCCCAAGAATGTGGATAGCATGAAAAGCCAGCATGGTAAGTAGTAGAAAAAGACAGAAGGATATAAAAAGGTTGGACAATCATTATCAATGGCGACAAGGGGTACAATAAATAAAGCAAGTCAATCATGAATGCTTTAATATGAAATATTAAATCAGTGAATGAGAAAAAATCATTCACCATACTAGTAAATATGCATAAGAAATATCAATTTTATGTAATTGTCCTGATGGAAACTTTTCAAAGTACTAGTGAGTTGGAGAAGTGTAGAAGGAAGCTGGGGGATGCAACATGCAATCACAAATTCTAATGGGACGATATGGGCATTTATAGATGATATTTTTTAAGTTACAGTAATAAAAAATAAGGAACAGGCTTCAACTTTGCAACTTTCTAATCAGGATAGGATGATATTACTCACTTTGGTATATGCAAAGTGTACTCAAGAAGTAGGATGCCAGCTGGGGAAATCTTTGGAGGAAATTATAAATAATGTACAGTTTCTATGGATGGTTGGTGGAGACTTTAATGTTATTAGAACCAGTGAAGAAAAGTTATGGGTCTTACCAGTCATAGAATCTGAGGTGACAGACTTTAATCATTGTATAAACACGTGCCTATTGAAAGACATAGGATTTAAAGAGAGTAAGTATACTTGGTGGAGTGATTAAATAGATGAAGAATGCATATTTAAAAGACTGGATAGGGTATTATGCAATGATAAGATGATTTCAGCCTATCCAGTCATGGATATAGAATATTTGATCAGAAGTGGATCAGACCATGAACTACATTTAATTAATTTGAGAAGCATCATTTAAAAGGTTTCAAACCTTTTAGATTCTTGAACTTTTGGGTCAAACATGGAACACTCAAGAAAGTGGTAGAATAAAACTAGAAGGAAGAATTTGGAGATCCTTTTATGAAGTTCCATTGTAAGATGAAAAAGGCAAAGAAAACACTTACAATATAGAACAAGAATACTTTTGGAAATGTATTCCAGGAGATTGTTTCACTAGAGGATACTATTAAAGCAATGGAGTTAAAATTTAAAGAAAATCCTACAGGTGAAAACAGAGAGAAATTACATGAGGCACAAGCAAAACTCAATGGATATCTTGTAATACCCCGCATATTTCTAAGCTAGGAAGTGAATAAGTTTTTCTACGTATGAAACCTCCTATCTTGTGAGTAGGATTTTAGTGCATGACTTAAAATGAACATCCTAGCTATAGGATAGCTTACAATGTCTTAAGCATGCTCACATGAGTCGCTTAGAGTGATGCAAGCTAAGAGTTTTTGAATCCATCAAGTTTTAGGATTCGATTTTATAAGGGTCATATTTGAACAAGAATAACGTGATTGATATGTGAAATTTATGCATATTTAGACCCACCAAATTGTAGAGAATATAATTAGCTTTCCAATGATACCAATTTCATCAAAATCCGACATCCGAGCAAGGATTTATGGCCTTTCAAAGTAGAATGAGTCGCCTAACCAATCGCACATGGACACTGAAAAGCATAGGCGATATCATATGCGGCGCCTATGTAAATATAGGCGATATCATATGCGGAGCCTATGTAAATATAGGCGATATTATAGGCGGCGCCTATGTATGATTTCAGCCACGAAAACACTTAGTTTTTGAGTTATTTCGAGGGTAGTTAAGTCTTTTAACACTCCTTACATGTCCCTAAACCTAAACTCACCAAAATTTATAGATTCTAAACACATTACAACCCTATTAACATCTCAAATTTCATTATCCAAGAGCACCATAAGAGAAAAACAACTAGGGTTGCACAATCAAGCTTGAAGATCAAATTTCAAGGAAATTCCTCCGTCAATCATCAAGAACCTCTCTTCCAAGGTATGCTTAGTGTTCATCCATGGATTCCTTTTCTCTGTGGAGTTCAATAATCAATCTTTAAAATACAAAAGCTTGTTTGGTTGTGGTGATATGATCATACCCATGTTGATGCTTGTTTGTTTTGTACATAATAGTATTGTGACTGTACATCTCATGAAAGTTATGTTGTTAGTTGAAAAACATGATCTTTAGGTGGATTGATAGAATGCAAGTATGAAATACACCTATGCCTTAAAGAATTCATGCAAGGTGTTCGATAAAATGCCTAGTATGTTAGAACTTCATATTTACATGATTTCATGATATCTAAATAACAAGTTCATGTTAGTCATACACTCCAATATGAATTTCCATGCAAATTATATGTTGTTATTGTTGTGGTATAAAGCATGTATGATAATGGAGATATAAATTATGTACAAAAAATATATCCATGCTTTTTCTATCATGTTTGAGATGTTGAAAAAATACATGAAGTATACTATCCCTTGCTTATGATATTGTGAATTATGGACTCAAATCTTGTGATCAAGTTATGTCATGTGTGTCAGTTTCCTCCTATCGAGTCCTGGGGGTATTAGTACCTAAAAAATATAGCTGTGTACCTAGAGCCATGTCATGTTTAATGATATTCGAACTCAAGCTATGATTCCATAAACTTCAGTCAGTCATGTGACTCAGGAATACCTCATGATCTCAGTCAGTTGTTAGATATCAGTAACATTCCGCCAGTCAATGGAATTCAGTAAGGTTAAGTCATGTATAGTCAGTTATTCATGTCCATTTCCTCCAGATGGGAGTAGAGGTTAGCACCGCGTGAACCCAAGGATAGGAACTCACCCGCCAGTTTAGGATGTGATTCTTAGAAGCAGTCCTTGTGTTCCAGAACTACGTAGCCAATGTAGGTTAAGAAATCTTAACCTGTTAGATTAGGGTTGATGAGGTTGTTTAACCTGTCAGTTTAGGGTTCCCACCGTTCTCATTGAGTACTTTCCAGATAAGGGTCACTCATAAGCTTTCCTTACTCGTGGCACGGTATTGACACCCCTCCAGTTGGGGCAGAGATTGGACCCCATCTTATCCATAACGTCATACATGGGGCATGTAAGTTAAACACTACCTCCCACAGTTTCAGTATCAGTCTCACTAAAAGAACTCAGGGCATTCTTCAGATTTCAGTAAATACAGGACTGTTAGATACAGTCGTTATGTTCTTCAGATTTCAGTATATACAGGACTGTCAGATACAGTCGTCCATGTTATCAACTTGTAGTATCAGTCATGACAGTTATCAGTAAATCATGTATTAGCTTACAGGTCTTGCTATCACACATTCACGGTCCCAGTTTCTCTATATGTATGTTTGCACTACCACGTTCATATAAGTCAGTCAGTGTTGTTCATACATGAAACCCTTTATGTTCAGCCTACCTTCCTCGTATACTCAGTACTCCAGTTGTACTGACGCATTTGCACTATGGTTCTTTCTTTTCATGTTACACCATAGGTTCCAAGACACGAGCTCCAGCCCAACAGTAGCGGTAGCATTCCAGTCGCAGAGACACAGTGAGTCCTCATTGATTTGAGGATAATATGATTTGATACGTTTATTTATTTCTTCAGTTCAGTTTTACGGAGTTAGTTGGAGACATGTTCCTTCAACTCCTTACTCAGATAGTTTAGAGGCTTTTAGATTTATGCTCAAATTTACGTTTAGACTTAACTTTCAGATTTAGTTGTTTTGGGTATTTTCACCCACATGGATGTTATGACTTTCAGACATGGTTTTATTCAGTTGAACCTTATGGCCTTACAGTTTTATGTATTCTACATTATTATGTCATGATTTGTAGTATACAGGTACAAATATCAGTCATGGGTTAGCTTGTGGTCCCTCGGGGTCATGAGCATTGTGTAGCATTCCGGTTTAGCAAATCGGGGCGTTACAAACTTGGTATCAGATCCTAAGGTTCAATAGAGTCCTAGGAAGTCTGAAAGCCGCATCTAGTAGTCTAATGCATGGGTGTGTTGCGCGTCACATTTATGTACAGGAGTCTATAAGATGTTTTAGGAACAGTCCCCTTTCTTCAGTATTCATGTCATGCTAGTGAGCATAATCACAAGTTAAACTCTCAGTCTAATCCATTTTTCTCTTATTCCAGACCATGGCCCAAAAGAGAAGAAACCAGCCAGCTCCTCAGCCTGGAGATCCTTTGGGAGAACATATTTCCCATGCGGAGTTTAGAGTCGTATTTACCATACTTGCTCAGTCCGTGGTTGCACAGAATGAATGGGCACCAGTCATTCCGTCCAATCCAGTGGCCAATCCCATAGAATCTAGGGTTTGGGACTTCACCCGGATGAACCCTCCATCTTTCCATGGGTCTAAGTCTGATGAGGACCCTCAGGAGTTCATTGACCAAGTCCAGAAGGTCATTGACATCATGGGTGTTACTTCTATTGAGAGTGACGAGTTAGCCGCCTACCAGTTATAGGATGTTGCTCATGATTGGTACAAATAGTGGAAATCTGAGAGGTTAGATGATATAGGTCCTATTGAGTTGGAGAAATTTGTCACGGCTTTCTTAGACAGATTCTTTCCCCAAGAGTTGAGGGAAGCCAAAGTTCTTGAGTTCATCAACTTCAGGCAGGGGAATATTAAGGTTAGGGAGTATTCTCTCAGATTTACTCAGCTAGCTAGGTATACTCCTCATGTGGTTACAGACAATAGGGCTAAGATGAGCATGTTCGTGTCAGGGGTCAACGATAGCGTGGTAAATGAGTGTAGGTCTGCGATGCTGATCGGTGATATGACCTTAGCCAGACTCATGATCCATGCCCAACAATTAGAAGAGCAGAAGGTTAAGACTAGGGAGAGGCAGAACAAGAGAGCAAGGTCAGGTAATTTCAGCTTTGCTCACCCCAAGTCAGATGGAGGAAACCATTCACACTTTTGATCCAAGTCAGCCGTTCCAGCCCCTTTCTCTGCCAGCGCTCCAGCGCCGAAGTTCAGAGATGGCAACAAAAACAAAGCACCAGGCTCTAAATCTCTGGGCAGTGTTAGCAGTGACCGAACGAATTCCCTTTGTCAGACTTGTGGTAAGAACCACAAGGGCATTTGCAGAGCCGGTAGTGATGTCTATTTTAGTTGTGGCAAGCCAGGCCACAGGATTAGGGAGTGTCCACAGTTAAGTCTTCAGGGTTAGAAAAATCATTCTGCAGCTCAGTCCGGTCACCCGAACCAGTAGGGTGCCGTTTCCAGTGATACCAGTGGGCAACGCCCAAACAGACTCTATGCTCTTCAGTCCCGGTAGGATCAGGAAAATTCTCCTGATGTCGTTAGTGGTACATTACAGATTTTCCATGTCTATGATTATGCTTTGCTAGACCTAGGTGCATTCTTATCTCTTGTTACTCCATACATAGCAGGCGATTTCGGAATCAGTCCCAAAATTCTAGCAGAGCCCTTTTTAGTCTTTACCCCAGTGGGTAAAACCATCATTGACCGACGGGTATACAGGAACTTCCCGGTTATTATATCTCAAAAATCCATGTCAGCAAATTTAGTTGAGTTAGAGATGACTGATTTTGATGTCATTCTCGGTATGGATTGGCTTCATTCCTGCTATTCCACAGTCGACTGCAGAAACATAATAGTTCAGTTTCAGTTCCCGAATGAGCCCGTCCTAGAGTGGAAGGGTAGCATTTCAGCGTTCAGGGGTCAACTTATTTCCTACCTTCGAGCAAGGAAACTGATTTCTAAGGGGTGTGTGTATCATCTCATGCATGTTAAAAATTCCAGTTCTGAATCTCCTAGTCTCGAAACAGTCCCAGTTGTTAATGAATACTCAGATGTCTTTCCCAAAGATCTTTCAGGCATTCCTCTCGAAAGGGAAATAGATTTCGGCATAGACCTTCTTCCGGATACTCAACCTATTTCTATTCCGCCATACAGAATGGCACCAGTAGAACTCAAGGAACTGAAAGATCAGTTGAAGGATCTCTTAGATAAGGGATTCATCAGACCCAGCATTTCCCCATGGGGTGAGCCAGTATTATTCATGCACAAGAAAGACGGTTCTCTCAGGATATGTATTGATTACCGTCAACTTAACAAGGTCACAGTCAAGAACAGATATTCTCTTCCCAGGATTGATGATCTATTCGACCAACTTCAGGGTGCCAGTTACTTCTCCAAGATAAACCTCAGATTAGGCTATCATCAACTCAGAGTTAGAGAATGTGACATTCCGAAGATAACTTTCCTTACTCGGTATGGTCACTTCGAATTTTTAGTCATGTCATTTGGTCTTACCAATGCCCCTGCAGCTTTCATGGATTTGATGAACCGTGTGTTCAAGCAGTACTTGGACATGTTTGTCATAGTCTTTATAGATGATATTCTGGTCTATTCTCGCACAGAGCGTGATCATGCAGACCATCTCACGATTGTTCTTCAGACTCTCAGGGATCACCAGTTATTCGCTAAGTTCAGCAAGTGCGAATTTTGGCTAAGATCAATAGCATTCCTTGGACATATTGTTTTTGGTGATGGCATTAGAGTAGATCCTTAAAAAACCGAGGCAGTAAGAAACTGGCCAGACCTGTATCTCCATCAGATATCAGGAGTTTCTTGGGTTTGGCTGGCTATTACAGACGGTTTGTTGAGGGATTTTCTTCTATTGCATCTCCCATGTCCAGATTGACTTAGAAGAAGATTAAGTTTCAGTGGTTAGATTCATGCGAAAAGAGCTTTCAAGAGTTGAAGACTCGACTCACCTCAGCTCCAGTTCTAGCTCTTCCAGATGGTTTAGACGGTTTTGTAGTCTATTGTGATGCATCCAGAGTGGGTTTAGGTTGTGTCCTCATGTAGCAAGGTAAGGTCATAGCCTACGCCTCCAGACAGTTAAAGCCACATGAGAAGAATTATCCTACTCATGATCTTGATTTAGCAGCGGTAGTTTTTGCCTTGAAGATTTAGAGGAATTACCTCTATGGAGTTCATGTAGATGTATTCACAGACCATAAAAGCCTACAATACGTCTTTTCCCAGAAAGATCTCAATCTTCGTCAGAGAAGGTGGTTAGAGCTCTTGAAGGATTACGACATGAGGGTTATTTATCATCTGAGCAAGGCCAATATTGTGGCTGACGCTGTCAGTAGACTCTCCATGGGTAGTATTTATCATGTTGAGGGTAGCAAGAAAAAGATGGCTCAGGAGATCCATCAGATTGCCAGACTAGGCGTTCGCTTAGTCAATTTTTCAGAGGGTGGTGTATGTGTTCACAGTAGTTCAGAGTCATCTCTAGTTTCTGAGGTGAAAGAGAAGCAAGACAGGGATCCTAGCCTTGTCAAGCTCAAAGAGTCAGTTCAGAATTAGAAAGTCGAGGTTTTCTCCCAAGGGGGAGATGGTGTTCTTCGTTGTCAGGATCGTCTATATGTTCCAGGTGTAGATGAATTGAGGCAGCAAATTCTTGCAGAAGCGCATGGTGTACGATACTCTATTCATCCAGGGGCCACTAAGATGTACCACGATATGCGGGAGATCTATTGGTGGAGTGGGATGAAGAGAGATGTTGCAGAGTTTGTGGCTAAGTGCTCTACATGTCAGTAGGTTAAGATAGAGCATCAGAAACCTAGTGGTTCCATGCAAGAGTTCACTATTCCTACTTGGAAGTGGAAAGAAGTGAACATGGACTTCGTGATAGGTTTGCCTAGAACTCGTCATCATCATGATTCAGTCTGGGTCATTATAGATAGAATGACCAAGTCAGCTCATTTTCTTCCTGTTCGTACTTCTTATTCCGCCGAGGATTATACCAAACTCTATATCAGGGAGTTAGTCAATTTACATGGTGTTCCACTATCTATCATCTCAGACAGAGGTACCCATTTCACCTCTCACTTTTGGAAAGCATTCCAAAAAGGTCTCGGTACCCAAGTCCATCTCATCACAATGTTTTATCCTCAGACAGATGGTCAAGCAGAGAGGACCATTCAGACTCTTGAAGATATGCTAAGGGCGTGTTTAATTGACTTCAAGGGAATTTGGGATGACCACTTATCTTTGATTGAGTTTGCATACAATAATAGCTATCATTCTAGTATTCAGATGGCTCCATTCGAAGCTCTCTATGGTAGGAGATGTAGATCTCTAATTGGTTGGTTAGAAGTTAGTGAGGCCTCAGTTATAGGTCCTGACTTAGTGTTCGACGCCTTAGAGAAAGTTCAGTTGATCAGAGAGACTCCGGGATGTTCAGAGCCGACAGAAGTCCTATGCAGATATTCGTAGAAAGGATCTCGAGTTCGAGGTCAATGACTATGTCTATCTTAAGATCTCTCCCATGAAGGGAGTGAACAGGTTCGGCAAAAAAAGAGAAACTCAGACCCCGATATGTCGGTCCCTTCAAAATTCTCTGTCGCTTCGGCAAGGTAGATTATGAGCTTGAGTTGCCTTCAGATCTAGCCTCATTCCATCCAGTCTTCCATGTCTCTTTGCTCAAGAAGTGCATAGGTGACCCAGCAGTTGTTGTCCTTATTCAGAGCATCGACATTCAGAACAACTTCTCTTATGAAGAGATTCCAGTCGAAATCTTAGATTATCAGACTCGTAGATTAAGGAACAAAGAAGTCCCTCTAGTCAAGGTTCTTTGGAGAAATCAGTCTCATGAGGGAGCTACTTGGGAAGCAGAAACAGATATGCGTACCAAGTATCCTCACCTCTTCCCCGTTAATTCAGATCAAGCTCAAGGTAACAGTTCTGCTTAAGCTTATTCAGTTTCATGTTCATGTTTCCAGTATAAACTTGGTACCTATTAATCATTGCATACTCAATCATGAATTCATGTATTAGTTATCCGTGCATCAGATATGCACGAGTTCAGTATGTTTAGCATGTCAGTCATGAGATCAAGTTTTAGTTCTTCATGTTCAGTTTAGGTTCTGTTGTATTATATCCCTTCTCAGTAAATTCTCATTCAAGGACGAATGTTCCCAAGGGGCAGGTATTGTAATACCCTGCATGTTTCTAACCTAGGAAGTGAATAAGTTTTCCTACGTATGAAACCTCCTATCCTGTGAGTGGAATTTTAGTGCATAACTTAAAATAAATATCCTCGCGATAGGATAGCTTGCGATGTCTTAAGCATGCTCATATGAGTCGCCTAGAGTGATGCAAGCTAAGAGTTTTTGAATCCATCAAGTCTTAGTGTTTGATTTTGCAAGGGTCATCTTTGAACAAGAGTAACATAATTGATATGTGACATTTTGGAAGATGTAGACCCACCAAATTTTAGAGAATCAAATTAGCTTTCCAACGATACCAATTTCATCAAAATCCGACACCCGAGCAAGGAGTTATGGTCTTTCAAAGTAGAATACGTCGCCTAACCAATCGCACATGGCCACTGGAGAGCATAGCGATATCATATGTGGAGCCTATGTAAATATAGGAGATATCATATGCGGCGCCTATGTGAATTGTAAAACCCCGTTTTCAAGTACGTGTATTGGCGTATTCAAGTACGTGTATTGGTCTTATTTATATGGAATTAATTTTTTATTTTATTTATACCGGAATTTTCCCATCGATGGTTCCATGTGAAGGTTATTGAATAATATTTCCAATGATATAAATATTTCCAAAAATGGATAGGTTTCAGATATAATCGAGCACGTTCGAAACTATAAAACGGTGGCCGGGATATTTGGGAATAGTAAATGTGCAGGAAAATTTCCTGCACACAAACTACTGAGGCCAGCCAAATCTTTGGGTAAACTTCGAACGATCATATCTACCTTAATATAATGAACTGGGAGAGATTCGACCTATGAAAAGAAATATCTTTGAGTCTTCTTTCCAATTCAATTGGTTTCATCCAAATCCAACGTCTGAGTAAGGAGTTATACTCATTTTACTTAAGCCTATCAAAATAGATTTTTAGGGTCAGCTTCAAACGACCATAACTCTTTGTACAGGACGAAATGGGTGGCCTACTTTATATTAAATGAAATCCATTTGAATTATCCTTCCAACTATACCAATTTCACCCAAATACGATATCGGAGCAAGAGTTATGGTCGATCTACTTTAGCTTATCAAAACAGTCCACCAAAGGACAGATTTGACATTATTTAAATTTTAAAGGCATTTTGGTCATTTCGTATTATATTATGGATGGGAATATGTGTATATATACATGTATATGAGTTTAAAAACTTGTTTTCATCATCAATCATTGAGAAAGAACATACCCTAGCCAAATTTGACCTTTAAATTACATTTGATTCAACCGTAGAAATTCCAAAGTAATTCGATAACTGGGTTTGTCATCTCGAGAGCTTCGAACGGCACCTATTATTTGTGCAAACAGGATTGCATAATCAAGAGGTGAATTCTAAGGTATGAATATTGTTTGCCTTTGTTCTTTTCCATATGTATATGTGTGATAGAGGATTATATGTATTGGTTGTTATTGAAAGGTGATGGAAATAGGGTTATGGACTATTTTGCATAATTTGGTTGTATCGAATTATGGAAGGTGGATATGGTAATTGAGTTATGGAAGGTGGATATGGTGATATACTATTTAATTGATGATTATTTATGTCTATGGCTCAATTTGGTTTAATGGATTGGTTGGAAGGATAAATGAATCCAAACTTGATATTGGAGGATGTTGTATGAATATGCATGGCATGTGAATGTAATTAGAGTATAAGAGGGTTAAAGTGACACCCTTTATGGTGTAATTAAGTCTTACTATTTAACCACTAGTTTGGTGAATTCAAATAATTGAATTGTGACGTTTGGTTGCTAATACTAGATTGCTATATATGTTCATTGTAGATAAGTAATCCGAAAAGACAGGAAGTCCATTTGGGACTAGTATTGAAGGTTGATAGTCAGGTATGTAAAGCATACTCTATACCATATCTTTGGCATGAAAGTGAACAATTGTTCTATTAAGAAAGTTTCCAAAGTTATTCAATAACATGTGATCCATAATAGTTTTGTATGATGTCCTACGTTACCAATGAACTTGTTTCCACCCTACAAGATGTCAAGACATTCCAATACTTACTTGTTTTCCAAATCTTACATGTTTATTGCACTAATGAATGTCAGATGGTATACGGTTACTCAAACAAGATCCATGTGCTATTAATGACTCCAAAACGTTTCATTGATATACCAATAAGTTCCTACTTCATTGTTATGGCATTGATGACTCGAAAACACTTCATTGATGTGCCAATGAGTTCTTAATTCATTGTTATTGCATTGATGGTCTATTTATATGTCTCTTATTGATGTATCATTGTTTGAAAGTATCAAAAATGCGGTGGCGACCAAAATAACAATCTCAAAGATTAATTGAACTAAGTGATGAAAGTTCTCTCTTATCGGGTGGTATCCCAGGGGCATAAGCCTATCATGGGTCGATCCCTATTTATGTGTTTTATGGGTGGTATCCCAGGGGCATAAGCCTATCATGGGTCGATCCCAGTTGATATGTACTGGAGGCAGCCTAATGGTCACAATACAGTACAGTAATGATTACAAAGATGATAAGAACGAAGGTAAAGTGATTGAATAAATACAATGTACAGGTTGTCACAAGTTCTAGTAAGTGTGGTCCACTCCTATTACGATTTATTCACTTGTTTCTGATTTCTATTGAGCTCCTATATCATATGTGATTATTTACAACTTTACATACTCAGTACATATTTCGTATTGACGTCCCCCACGGGGGACCTGTATTTCATGTTGTAGGCACAGGTACCTCAGCTCATACACCGCACAAGTAGGAGCCAGGATATCCAGTTGCTTTTGGTGAGCTCCAGTTTAATTCGGGTCTTTTCGTGTCATATCCAGTCACTTTTGGTATTGTATAGAAGTTAGTTATATAGCGGGGTGTATCCCGACCTTAGTTAAACTCTGTGTATTATCTAGAGTCTTTGTAGACCTAATGTACAGTCAAGGTGGTGTTTTGTTAATAAACGTGATGGCTTAAACGTCCAAGTATTGTATATAAATATATATGTGTGCTCGAGATTATACAGGTGATTATTTCCTTTTATATGCGACATGATGCTGTCCGAATTTTGGCTTGTCATAGAGGTATGCATAAGAAGTATAAGGTTATGAGCTGGTTCTCCCGGGCCTCCTCGGTTACGGGTGCCGGTCCGCCCTAATAGGATTTGAGGCATGACATAAATATAGGCGATATCATATGCGGCGCCTATGTAAATATAGGCGATATCATATGCGGTGCCTATGTAAATATAGGCGATATCATATGCGGCGCCTATGTATGATTTCAGCCACGAAAACACTTAGTTTTTGAGTTATTTCGAGGGTAGTTAAGTCTTTTAACACTTTTTACATGTTCCTAAACCTAACCTCACGAAATTTATAGATTCTAAACACATTAAAACCTTATTAACATCTCAAAGTTCATTATCCAAGAGCACCATAGGAGAAAAACAACTAGGGTTGCACAATCAAGCTTGAAGATCAAATTTCAAGAAAATTCCTCCGTTTATCATCAAGAACCTCCCTTCCAAAGTATGCGTAGTGTTCATCCACGGATTTCTTTCGTCCGTGGAGTTCAAGAATCAATCTTTAAAATACAAAATCTTAGTTGTTTGTGGTGATATGATCATACCCATGTTGATGCTTGTTTGTTTTGTATATAATAGTATTGTGACTGTACATCTCATGAAAGTTATGTTGTTAGTTGAAAAACATGATCTTTAGGTGGATTGAAAGAATGCAAGTATGAAATCCACCTATGCCTTAAAGAATTCATGCAAGGTGTTCGATAAAATGCCTAGTATGTTAGAACTTCATATTTACATGATTTCATGATATCTAAATAACAAGTTCATGTTAGTCATACACTCCAATATGAATTTCCATGCAAATTATGTGTTGTTATTGTTATGGTATAAAGCATGTATGATAATGGAGATATAAATTATGTACACAAAATATATCCATGCTTTTCCTATCATGTTTGAAATGTTGAATAAATACATGAAGTATACTATCCCTTGCTTATGATATTGTGAATTGTGGACTCAAATCTTGTGATCAAGTCATGTCATTTGTGTCAGTTTCCTCCTATCAAGTCCTGGGGGTATTCGTAACCGAAAACTATAGCTGTGTGCCTAGAGCCATGTCATGTTTCACGATATCCGAACTCAAGCTATGATTCCATAGACTTTAGTCAGTCATGTGACTCAGGAAAACCTCATGATCTCAGTCAGTCGTCAGATATCAGTAACATTCTGCCAGTCAACGGAATTCAGTAAGTTTAAGTCATGTATAGTTAGTTATTCATGTCCAGTCCCTCCAGATGGGAGTAGAGGTTAGCACCGAGTGAACCCAAGGATGGGAACTCACCCGCCAGTTTAGGGTGTGATTCTTAGAAACAGTCCTTGTATTCCAGAACTACGTAGCCAGCGTAGGTTGAGATATCTTAACCTATCAGATTAGGGTTGATGAGGTGCTTTAACCTGTCAGTTTAGGGTTTTCACCGTTCTCATTGAGTACCTGCCAGATAAAGGTCACTCACAAGCTGTCCTTACCCATGGAACGGTATTGACACCCCTTAGTCGGGGTAGAGATTGGACCCCAGCTTAGCCATAACGGCATACATGGGGCATGTCGGTTAAACACTACCTCCCACAGTTTCAGTATCAGTCTCAGTAAAATAACTCAAGGCGTTCTTTATATTTTAGTATATACAGGACTGTCAGATACAGTCGTTATGTTCTTTAGATTGCAGTATATACAGGAATGTCAGATACAGTCGTCCATGTTATCAGCTTGCAGTATCAGTCATGACAAATATCAGTAAACCATGTATTAGCTTACAGGTCTTGCTATCACAAATTTAGAGTCCCAGTTTCTATATATGTATGTTTGCACTCCCACGTTCATATTAGTCAGTCAGTGTTGTTCATATATGAAACCCTTTATGTTCAGCCTACCTTCCTCGTATACTCAGTACTCCAGTTGTACTGACGCATTTGCGCTATGGTTCTTTCTTTTCATGCTACACCATAGGTTCCGAGACACGAGCTCCAGCCCAGCAGTAGCGGTAGTATTCTAGTGCAGAGACACAGTGAGTCCTCATTGATTTGAGGACAATATGATTTGATAGATTTATTTATTTCTTCAGTTCAGTTTTATGGAGTTAGTTGGAGACATGTTCCTTCAACTCCTTACTCAGATAGTTTAGAGGCTTTCAGATCTATACTCAGATTTACGTTCAGACTTAGCTTTCAGATTTAGTTATTTTGGATATTTTCACCCACATGGACGTTATGATTTTCAGACATGGTTTTATTCAGTTGAACCTTATGGCCTTACAGTTTTATGTATTCCACATTATTATGTCATGATTTACAGTATACAGGTATAAATATCAGTCATGAGTTAGCTTATGGTCCCTCGGGGTCATGAGCACCGTGTAGCGTTTTGGTTCAGTAAATTGGGGCGTTACACATCTACATATAGAAGTAGAATTTTGGAAGCAGAAAGCAGGAATAGAGTGGTTCAATGATGGAGAATGAAATACAAAATTCTTTTATGCGGTAGTAAATGAAATAAGAAGTAGTCTGAAGGTTAAAAGAATTTAGAATGATGAAGGATACTGGCTGGAAGAACAAGAAGAAATATCAAATGAGGTTGTGGAATTCTATAAGAAATAATTCACAAGGCAATAATATATGGGAATTTTTGATATGCTGGATAATTTACCAGAGATGATCAGTGAGGAACAAAATAGTAAATTGCTTCATATGCCAGACAAAGAGGAGGTAAAAAATATTGTGATGGGATTGAATAAGTTCAGTGTCTGTGGTCTAGATGGCATGACAGGAAGGTTTTTCAAGATATATGGGAGATTACTGGAGAGGATATTTACCAGATGGTAAAGGATTTTCATTATGGACCAGAATTACCAAGGTTTATTACTCATACAGACCTTGTACTAATTCCTAAGAAGTTCATTATTTGTACACTTTCTCTGATCTTAAGACTATTCTCCCTAAGCAACTTTGTCAACAAGATCTTCTCCGGAATAATTCATGAAAGGATTAAGAAAGTGCTTCCAAGCATTATTTCAACAGAACCTGCAAGTTTTGTGCAAGGAAGAAGTATTGAAGAAAATATTCTCTTGGTCTAAGAGAAAATTACTAAAATAAGAAAAAGAGGTAAACCACCTAATATAGTTATAAAGCTAGATATGATGAAGGCATATGATATGGTGGAATAAAGTTTCTTGATGATGGTATTGAGGAAAATTGGGTTTGCAGAACAGATGATAGATATGATCTTCAGGCTAGTTAGCAATAACTGGTATTCAGTTTTGATGAATGGTCAACCTAGGTATTTTTAAGTCTTCTAGAGTAGTCAAACAAGGAGAGCCTTTGTCACCCACTTTGTTTATCATAGCAACTGAAGTCTTATCAAGAGCCTTAAACAAGTTAATGAATGGTAGATAATTTAAAAGATTTGGGATGCCAAGGGGAAGTCCTGAGATCAATCACCTAGCCTTTGCTGATGACATGATTTTATTATGTAAAGATGAGATGAGGACTTTACAACTGGTAGGTAATACTTTGGAGCAATATGAAAGGATTTCAGGGTAGGAAATTAACAAAGAGAAGAGTGCTATCTACTTGCATCACTCTGTTCCTATTGGAGATGTGATTATGGAAAAGGTAACAACAAGGGTAATACAAAAGGAGTTTCCATTCACCTATCTGGGTTGTCCAATATTTTATAAGAGGGAGAAGAAAGACTTTTACCAACAGTTAGTACAGAAAATATGGGCTAAATTACAAGCATAAAAAGGAAAATTATTGTCATTTGGAGGCAAAGCATTACTAATTAAACATGTGTTGCAAAGCATTCCTATTCATTGCTTATCAACTATGAATCCTCCAATGGATGTATTGAATAACATTCACAAAATTCTTGTTCAATTTTTTTGGAGCAGTTGTATAGGAGGTAGAGGAAGACATTGAATTAAATGAAAAAACCTCTGTTCACTTGAAATGAAGGGAGGTTTGGGGTTTAGAAGGTTGTTGGGTGTATCTATGACTCTGTTCTATAACTTATGGGGTTTAGGAGGTTGCAAGATGTATCTATGACTCTCTTCTATAAATTATAATGGAACTTTAGAACAAAATACTGAAAATGGAAGGAATATATGCATAATAAATATTGCAGGAAGTAGAACCAAAATTTTGTGATCAGTAGAACTATAATAAATATTACAGGAAGTAGAACAAAAACTTGATGAAGTATTAAACACATTAAGTCCTCTCTCTTAAACCTAAGTAATCAGTAAGCAACTCAAAACCCTCCCCCATTCCCAAGAACAAGATTCAAGTCCTATTCACAAGAAATCAAGGAATTCAAGTTTCCAATCCAAGAATCCTTCCAGAAATTAGTTGTTAAGGTATGCGTGATATTCATCCATGGGACCTTTTCATACATGGAGTCCAAGAACCTATTTTTATATTTTAAATCATGAATTTACATATTTATAATGACTTATCTCCATGAAGCTTTTATGAATTTCGATTACACATGAGGTTTACAAGTATTTTTCGTTGAAAATAGCCCTTACACGTTACAATGATGATATTCTCATGTTGAATCTCTAATTCATGGTTTTGGAATTTTACTATGATATTTTGGCATGATTTACCCATTTTCATTCTTAAGATTACGAATTTCATGTGTTTGATGAAATGTCTAAATGATTGGGTTTTGAGCAATGACCCTTTATTATGGTTTTAAAGCCTTTTATCTCCTTATTGTTTTTTTTATTCAGTGATGAAGGGTTATGAACACTGATACTTAGCTGCTTACATACTTTCAATATCCTCAGAATGATTTCAGTTAAACTATGAGCTTAGTTGATTTCTCAGTTGTTATTATCGTAATGAGCACTATTAGAATTTATAATCAGTTAAACCTAATTCAGTTTAGTGTCAGTTTAGTTAGGAGTAGAATTTAGCACTGAGCGAACCCATGGATGGGGGATCACCTGCCAGTAGAGAGTGTGGCCTTTAGTAGAAGTCCCTTGGTTCCAGAACTATGTAGCCAGCGTAGCTTAGAGATATCAACCTTCCAGTTGAGGGTCGATAAACTGTTCACCTGCCAGTTAAGAGTAATACATATCTTAATAGAGCACCTGTTAGATGAGGGTGACTCATAGCCATTGTTAGTACTCGTGGCACGGTACTGACACTTTTCTAACTGGGGTTGCAGGTTGGACCTTAATTTTCTCATATTGGGGCATGTTGGTTAGATGATACCTCCCACAGTTTTAGTTCAGTATTTAGTACAGAATTCAGTTCAGCTTTTCTTGACCATAGCATACAGACTTCCAGTTATTCAGTTATCAGATTTCAGTATTTCAATTTTACAGATTATTTCACAAAACATAATATGCTTGGTCTTGCATCCTCAGTATTTTAGTTTTCATGCATGCTCACTTAGTTATCTTATGCTATTCAGCTAGTTATTACTTCATGTACAGTTAACCCATGCATTTTAGCCTAAACCCATCTCATATACCAGTACATTCAAAGTACTGACCACATACTTTCTTTGCGTTATGATATCTTATATCATAGGTTCGGATGCTCAGTTTCCTAACCACACTTAGATAGTTTAGCATTGCAGAAACACCAGCAGTGGTGAGTCCTCATCTTTAGAGGACAAGTTTATCTTTATTTAGTTATCTTATTATTCCTCTATTTCAGTCAGTTCGATTAGTTGGGGGTTTGTCCTATCAACTCCATATTCAGTCAGTTAGAGGCTTTTAGACATTTAGATAGTTAGTCAGTTTATCAGTTGCTTATCAATCTTTTTAGTATGTCTTTAGACGTTCAGATTTATAATTCAGTTGTATTTTAGTCCTTAAAACCTTATGAAATTATTAGTTGTTATTTTCACACATGTGTATCTTATTACCATATTATTCAGTGCTCATAGCAGGTACCAGCTCATGGGTTAGCTTGTGATATTTCGGGACTGTAAGCACCATTGTCACGACTAGGGGGTAGCCTCGAGTCATGACATGGTCCTACCTCGGGTGATGCACTCGGTGTGTGTATATAGAGGTTGTGAGACAACCTTAGACATATCACATCATCATCATCATCATTACTATTTTCGTAACATTTCATACATTGTGCACATTATGTGTGGTATTTTCATTCTTGTTTTGTTGTCTATCTATTTGTTCTTCTTTATCGTACTTGTACTTAGTAAATGTACATATTTTAGAACTATTAGTGGAGACAGTGTGGCTACCATTTAGGATATTTTTTTACTACAGGTGATGTGCCCATAATGTGTATTTTATAGACTTTATTTTCTACTTTGCTCAATTGGCCTATGATACCAACTGAGTAAAAGTGGATCGTACTCATCCATATTATGTCCTTTAGGAGTAGATCCAGTTATGAGTGCATCACATGGTACCTGATCTCGAGCGGTGTTTGGAGCCGATCTATGCTTCTAAAATTGATCTCCTACACCTTCTTATCTAGTGTATGTCTTGTTTTGTATTTAGAGAATAATTTATCTTTTTTTTGGACTATCAGTTGTATATTTTGACTTTGAGTTATACTTAGTTGGTTCTTACACTGTGACACCAGATTTTGGGGTGATTTATGGTATCATTGCTATGTATTTTCTGCTATTATTGTGTATATGTAGTTGGACTTCATTCCGAAAGTCTTACCTTTAGTTTAGTGTTGTTTTCTTATTTGACATAAGTTAGGGTGATTGACATACTTTTCAAGGCTTTTCGTGACAAGTACCATTATCACCCTTAGTTTTTGGGTCATGAAAAATTGGTATATGAGTAGCCATGTTCATTAGTCTCATCAATGTAAAAACAGGATGTCTAGTAGATCTTTGTGGATCAGTACGTAGACGTACATATCTATCTTTAAGAGGCTATAAAATATCTCTAGAAAACTTCCCTATTTTCTTCCTTATCGTGCGGACTCTTCTATAACCTGCATTCTAAATTGAGTTTCACTCTTTTCTAATTAGATGGTGAGGACTATATCCTATGTGGTTAGAGATATAGAGCCTCATTTAAGGAGAGAGCCTCGTGTAGGAGGTAGAGCACGGGCCTGAGGATCTTCCTTGTCCATAAGTAGTACTAGGGTACTCTATTTTGAGCCTCATGTTAAGCATGCTGGAGATATGAGGACTACTCAGGTTCCACAAAATTCTTCTAACCCCATTATTAGAGGAGTAATTGATTTTTTTACTGACTCATTTGGAGGTTGTTCCTTTAAGTGCATCGGTGTTCCTCCAGCTCCAAGTATTGTACCTCCATCTATGCCATAGCCTACCTCTGATGTTACTCTAATTTTGAGTGTCGATACTTTAGTGGTATCGACATCTTCTTATTGTACTCCATAGACTTCGAGTGTTGTTCATCCTTCTGTACCGATATTCGAGTATGGTATTCTGATATCAATGGTTCAACTTTCATCTATGTTACCACTTCAAGTGAGAATTCATCTAGACCGATTCATTATGCCTCCGATTATTGTGAGTACAGTTATGTATTTTGAGGATTAGAAGAGGTTTTTGAGGTTCACTCATTTGGGTCCACCCATGTTCAGTGATGCTATGGATGAAGATGCCTATGAGATCTTGATTGATTGTTGTGAAAGTTTCATATCCTTGGGTCGTTTGAGTCGTGCGTAGTTACTTACACTACCTACTAGTTGAGAGATGCATCCAGGGATTGGTGGAGGTCGCTTGTTTGTTGCAAATTTCTTGGTTCGCCAGATATGACTTGGGATTAGTTTGCTGAGGCTATTTTGGTCAGGTTTGTGCCTTTAGTCTGAGGGATCAGATATGAAATGAGATTGATCACTTGGATCATGGCTCCATGACTGTTGTGGAGTATAAGCCACATTTCCATGTCTTGTCTAGATATTCTTATCCCAGTATTGACACTGAGTTTTAGAAGATTCATAAGTTTGTAAAGGGTTTGGATGTTTACTTTAGCTAGCTACTGCTTAGATGATAGTGTTAGGGGCATCAGTTTAGAGTATAGTGGATCATGCGAAGATGACTAAGTCTATTCTTCGAGCGTCTCAGGGAGGTGCCAAGAGGGTGTGCCATTAATGTGAGTTTAGCGGTATTACTCCCCGAGGCAGAAATTTTAGAGGCTCCTGTATGTATCATGGTAGACTGGTGTCGATAGACTTGTAGGGTTCAGGTAGTGAGTCTTCTGGTTGAGCATCTTTGGGTGGTCGTTATAGCTCAACCATACCTCTCCTAATTGAGTTGGGCCATAGGGTTTGCTTTATGTGTGATGAGGCTGCTATTTTGCAAAAGATTAGCCCCGCCGTATTTTCAGGCCTAATCCTATTTCGATAGTAAGAGGTAAAGGTTCTTCTAGAGGTACGCGAGGCAGAGGTAGTGGTGCCCGTGGTGGTGGTCGCATAGTGACTCATTCAGGTAGTGGACGTAGACAATGTTATTCTATACCCGCCAGACCATAGGTAAAGGCTTACAATGCTGTTATCACAGGTATCGTCCTTGTTTTTTTAGATATGCATTTGTGTTAGTTGATCCAGGATCCACTTTCTTTTATGTGTCTGCATATTTTGATTAGGGTTTTGATTATACTAGTAAGCCCTTTTCCATGCCTATTCATGTATCTACACTTGTGTAGACTTTTGAGTAGAGGATCGAGTGTACCAACCTAGTGTCATGACTTTTGCGGGTTCTGAGACTTGGGTAGATTTAATTATCCTAGACATAGTAGATTTTGATGTCATATTTGGTATGTATTGATTAGCTTCTTATTATGCTATCCTAGACTGTTATGCTAAGATCGTGACATTGTCTATGCTAGGTGTACCAAGGATAGCCTTCAAAAGGTGTGCTCTATTCGAGTCCAAAGAGAGTTATATCTTTCTTTTAGGCTCCTCGCTTAGTTGAGAAGGGTATGTTTGTCATATTTGGTCCATATTCGTGATACTAGTATTGATTCCCTACCTCGTTTGCATTTTGTTTATATTGTCCATGAGCTTATAGATGTTTTCGCTACGGACTTGCTTGGTATGACTTCGGATCGTGATGTTTTCGTTGCTATTGATGTTGTGCCAGACACCAAGACTATCTCTATGTCTCCTTATAAGATGGGCCTAGTAGAATTAATGAATTAAAGGACCATTTATAGAAGTTGTTCGATAAGGGATTTATTCAACCTAGTGTATCACCTTGTGCCTGTCTTATTTGTGAAGAAAAAAAATGGGTTTATGCGTCATGTATGGGTATTAAATATCAGGAGCTGAACAAGGTCACATTGAAGAATAAGTATCCTCTTCCTCGTATTAATGAATTATTTGATCAACTTCAAGGTGCTTTGATGTTTTTGAAGATGGATTTGAGGTCTGTGTATCACCAATTGAGGATTAGAGATTTGGATATTCCAAATATATCTTTTCAAACTCGGTACAATCATTATGATTTCTTGGTCATGTTCTTCTTGTTGAATAATTCCATAGCCGTGTTCATAGAGTTGATGAATAAGGTATTTCAATCGTATCTTAACTCTTTTTTCATTATATATATAGATGATATCTTGGTTTATTCCAAGAGTGAGGATGATCATAAGGAACATTGCAGATTGTACTTTAGAGATTGAGGGACGAGAAGTTGTATTCTAAGCTCTCCAAGTGTGAGTTTTTGTTGGAGTCTGTTTCTTTCTTGGGTCATGTGGTGACCAAGTAAGGTATTATGGTCGATCCGACCAAAATTATAGCGGTTCGTGATTGTGCTAGTCCTACCCCTCCTATCAAGATTTGTAATTTTATAGTTTTACAGGTTACTATCGGTGTTTTGTTGAGGTTTTCTATCTATTATGTCTCCATTGACCAAGTTGACTCAAAATAAGATTTCCTTTTAGTGGTCTGATGCTTGTGTGGTGAGCTTCCAAAAGCTCAAGGATTTGTTGACATAAGCTCCTATCATGACTTTGTCCACGGAGGGTATATGTTTTACCATCTTTTATGATGCTCATGGTGTTGGGTTCGTTGTTATATTGATGTACGAGGATAAAGTAATTGCATACTCTTCTCGTTAATTGAATCCCCATGAGAACAATTACCCTACCCATGACTTGGAGTTATGCACAGTTACTTTTACTTTGAAGTTGTGGAGGCACTACTTTTATAGAGTTCTTTGTGAGATTTTCTCGAATCATCACAACCTTCAATATTTCTTCACTCTGCGAGATCTTAATATGAGGCAACATCATTGGCTTGAGTTACTTAAGGATTACGACCTTACTATTCTCTATCATTTAGGCAAGGCTAATGTAGTTGCGGATGCCTTGAGCAAAAATTCGACTACCATAGGTAGATTAGCATATCTTTTGACTTAGGAGATGCCAATGGAATTCGAGGTTTACTCTTTGGAGAACTAGATGGTTAGTCTTGATATTGGGATACCTAGATGGGTTTTGGAATTCATGAATGCTAGGTATTCTTTGATGGAGTAGATTCAAAATATTGGGTTAAGAGTGATTCAGATAAGGTATTTTGAGCATTGGAGGCCGAGTATATGTCCCAAGAGTGGGTGATTGGGTAAGATTGATATTAGAGAATGCTCAATATTTCAGATATTCCATTCATCTCAGAGTGACTAAGATGTATCGTGATTTGAGACAACACTACTAGTGGGGTGGTATGAGAAATGATGTAGTAGACTTTGTATCTCGTTGCCTATGTTTCCAGTAGGTAAAATCTTTATATTTGAGTCCTGAAGATTTTCTTCAGAGGTTACCCATTCTTGAGTGGAAATGGGAATGGATCACTATGGACTACATGACAGGGTTACCTCATACTTCTAGTGGTCCTGATAGTGTTTGGGTCATCATGGATCGACTGACCAAATCTGCTTATTTTATTCATGTTTTGACTTCTTTTAGTGCTGAGAGGTTGTCCTGCATTTATATTTGTGAGGTTGTTCGTCTTCATAGTGTGCAGGTGTCAATCATCTTAGATAGAGGTTTAGTGTTCACATCTCACTTTTCAAAGACATTTAGGAGGAGTTTGGTATCCGAGTTAATCTTATCATAACTTTTCATCCCAGATTGATGGGCAGTCGGAGTGAACTATTAAGGTTTTAGAAACTATGCTCTGCGCTTGTATGATGGACTTTAGAGGTTAGTGGGAGCAACATCTAGCTTTGACAGACTTTGCATATAATAATAGGTACCATTCCAGTATTAAGATGGCTCCCTTTGAGGCTTTGTATGGTAGGCATTGTCTCTCTCTAGTTGGTTGGTTTGAGGTTTATAAGGTTATATGTTGAGGTACGGACTTGCTTCGCGAGTCTTTGGATAGATTTTGGGTTATTAATCGAGCAACTTAGAGTAGGAAAAAGTGCTATGCGGATCGTAGACTTCGTGATTTGATATCTCATGTTTATGATCGAGTCTTCCTTCGCGTTTCTCCCATGAAGGTTGTAATGAGGTTTGGGAATAGGGGTAAGCTTCGCCTCAGGCATATTGGAAAATTTGAGATTCTTCAAAGTATTAGGGATTTGTATTATCAGTTAGCTTTGCCTCAAGATTTTCATCTAATTTTTCATGTTTTCATGCTGTGGCGTTATATTTTAGATGAGTCACATGTCATTCATTTATATTCAGTGCAGTTAGATTAGAGGTTTTCTTTTGTTGTAGAGCTTGTCTCTATTCTAGTAAGAGATGTTAGACGGTTGTGTTCTAGAGATATTCCAGTGGTTAAGGTCTGTTGGAGCATTAATCAGTAGATGAGGCTACTTGGGAGGTTGAGTATGATATACGTGTTAGTTATCCCCAACTTTTCGCCGATTCAGATATTACCCTTACCTATAGTTCGGGGATGAACTATATTCTTAGTAGTGAATGATGTAATGACTTTATTTTTTGTGAATTATTTATTTTAATATGATTTGACCATTTTACCCTCTCTGTAGTTGCTTTGTGGTATTTATGGGGTGTGGAGATTATTGACATGATTTTCAATGCATTTTGGTGCATTTTGTGTGAGCTTGTGGTTTTTAGAAGTTAAAAAAGCTTTATAGTTGACTTTGGTCAACATTTATCATTCTATGTGTCATATGGAAAAAAAGATTGCGGCGGTAAACCTGTAATATTGATTTTGGATTGGTAACATGGTTGGTGTGATTTTATGGCTTTGGTATCTCATTTCGATCCTCAGTTTGAAAAGTTGTGAAATTATGCCTCGGGTGTCAACTTTCTGAAAATGGCATTTTTTTCCAAAATTTGATATCGCCATTGAGTCTGGAGTGGTTAATTTTTTAGGGTAGCATAGTTGGTTTGCGTTCTCGAGAATTTGAATGAACCCCGAAGGGTCCGCTGAAACATGAAATTTTTTAAGTCTCTAGCTGGTGCAATAAAAGCTGGTGTAATAAAAGCTGGTGTGACCACTAAAGTGTTTCTTTAGAGGAGGGCGCTTTAGCGGCCATATGGTGCTTTAGCGACCTTGCCAGATCATTATGTGCCTCTTTAGCGACAAGTGGGCCGCTAAAGCGCAAGCCTCTTTAGCGCCGACTTGCCTGCTTTAGTGGCATACCACCTAATCGAGGGAACCGCTTTAGCGGTTACCTGGGTGATTTAGTGCTAACCTAGCGTCAGCTGGTACCAATATATATATATTTATACATATATTTTTTATCTAGATTTTCCACCATTTTTGAGACTTGGAGCTTTAGATTTTGGAGTTTTGGTCGATATCTTCCATTTTCAATCTTCGCTATGCTCCAAATCCCCATTTTGATTTCTTTTATTCTTGTTATCTAAAGCTTGTTAAATCACGATTTTAGAAGTGAAATTTGGGGATTTTGCCCTGCAAGGCTTAAATTAGTTTTCTTCGATTTAAACCCCAATTTTAATTCATTTTACCTTATGTTTTCTTCTATGGCATTCTTTAAACATGGGTAATGTATTTATGAACTAACATTTTGGTTTACCCTTCTTTTTCAAAAACTCATTTCAGAGGTCCATTTTGACCCCAACACAAAAATTATCAATATGGGTATCGTTGGCTTCATTTTGATGCATAGATTTTATATTTATATATTTTAGTTGATTTCGAAGTCGTCTGTGAGGGAAAGGCTCTGTGTGGAAGGCTTTTGGATTGAGTTTTCTTCATTCAAGTTAGGTTATGGCTTAACTTTCTTCTGATTATGCTGGGTAGTTAATACTGATATAAAAGCATGTTATGGGTATGATAACTTATCATAAAAATTGCTTTATTACTATTTTGTGTGTGGGGGGGGGAGGGCTAAGCTATTTTTGTTTGGTAATTTAAGACATTATTTGCTATGTGTGATCGTGTGGGGACTTATATGATGTTGTTGTCCTTGTATCTATATATTTGGTTATTTTATTCTTTGCAGAAATTGTCTAAGTTGGAATTTGTGTTATCAATGGCATATAATGGTAGATCTTGCTCTACTAGTATATGGATTATATTGCATCATGGATGGATGTTTTATTGAGTGGATATTTAGCTCACGTGCTTTGTATATTGGTTGGTTTTTGAAATTCTCATTTTGGTTAGTTGTGAGCAATATCCTCATATCATACACATATGTGAGGCATTGGTACCATCGTGGAAATACTGTTTTTTCTGATAGGAAATATGACATCTTTAAAACTCTTTGTCGAAGAACATATGCCAAAGAGGAGGTATGGATATTGGATTGGTATTGGTATTGGTTATTGAATGGTATATGGGTTGCGAACCACCCATGGGTCCTACCTCAGAAATTGAGCCCAGTAGGTATATATGGAGGTTGTGCAACAACCTTTGACATATTACATTATCAACAACATCATCACCATTATTTTTATTGCATTTCATATATTATGCATATTCTGTGTCGTATTTTCGTACTTGTTTTGATGTCTATGTATTTGTGCCTCTTTCTCGTACTTGTATTTGGTATATGTGTATATTTTTGAACTGTTAGTGAAGATGGTGTTGGCTACCATTTGGGACATTTTCTTATTGTATTTGTCATGCCCATAGTGTGTATGTTATATACTTTATTTTCCACTTTGCTCAATCGGCCTATGATACCTATTGAGAATAAGTGAATCGTACTCATCCCTACTATGCCCTTTTGGTGTAGATCTAGGTATGGGTGTGCCGCGGTAGCTAATCTTGGGTGGTGTTTAAAGTATTTTTGAGGCAACTATCAATTTATGCTTCCAAAATTGATCTCTTACCCCTTCTTATCTAGTTTATGCCTAGTTCCATATTAAGAGATGAATTTATCTTCCTTTCTAGACTATCAGTTGTATATTTTGACTTTGAGATGTACTTAGTTGGTTTTAATATTGAGACACCAGATTTTGGGGTGATTTATGGTATTATTGCGATGTATTTTTCTGCTGTTATTGTATATATGTGGTTCGACTTCATTACAGAAGCCGTACTTTAGGTTTTGGTGTTGTTTTCTTATTTGATATCAGTTTGGATGATTGACTTACTTCTAAAGGCTTGTCACGACAAGTGCTATCATGACCCTTAGTTTTTGAGTTATGAAAAATTGGTACTAGAGCAACCCGATTCATTGGTTTTATCAGTGTAAGATGTCTAGGATTGTCTCGTAGATCGATACGTAAACATCCATATCTATTTTCGTGAGGCTATAAGATATCTCTAGAAAAGTTCCTTTCTTTTGTTCCTTGTCATTCAGATTCTTCCATACACTATTTTCTAATTTGAGTTTCAATTTTTTCTGCACAGATATTGAGGACTAGATCATGGACCTTAGAGATGTAAAGCCATCATTCGAGGAATGAGCCCAGTCTAAAGGGAGAGTTTTAGGTTGTGCACAGGCATTAGGTAGAGGACCGACATACAAATCTGCCCTGTTCAGATGTAGTACTAGGGGATTCTCCCTTAAGCCTCAGGTTGAGCATGCTAAATATATGAGGCCTACTCAGGTTCCATAGAGTTCTTCTACCCCAATCTTGGTAAAGTTATTAATTCATTTGTTAACTTATTTAGAGGGTTTTCCTTTAAGCGCACCTGTTGTTCCTCCAGCTCAGAGTATTGTACCTTTATCTATGCCAGAGTTTGCCTATGGTGTTTCTCTGGTTCCAAGTGTGGTTCCTCCAGTGGTATCAATATCTGCTTATGGTACTCCATAGACTTCGAGTGTTGTTCCTCTTTCTTTGTCGGTATTCGAGTATGGTATTCTGTGATCAAGGGTTCAACTTTCATCTATGTTACCCCCTCAGGTGGGATCTCAACCAGCCAAATTCATTATGTCTCTTATTATTGCAAGTGTAATTATGGCTTTTGAGGATTAGAAGAATTTTTTTGAGGTTCACTCATTTGGGTCCACCCAGGTTCAGTGGTGCTGTGGGCGAGGATGCCTATGAGTTCATGATAAATGTCATGGAAAGTTGCATAACCTTGGGTCGCTTGAGTAACACAGAGTTTTTTACACTACCAATTAGTTGAGAGATGCAACAAGGGATTAGTGGAGGTCACTTATTAGTTGCAAATCTCTTGGTTTGCCAGATATGACTTGCGATTAGTTTGCTGAGGCTATTTTGGTCAGGTTTATGCCTTTAGTCTAAGGGATCAGATGTGAAATGAGTTTGATCGCTTGGATCAGGGCTTCGTGACTGTTGCAGAGTATAAGGCATATTTCCATGTCTTATCTAGATATTCTTATCCCAGTATTGCCACAAAGTTTGAGAAGTTCAAAAGTTCATAAAGGGGTTAGATGTTTTACTTCAGCTAGCTACTACTCAGATGGTAGTGTCAGGAGCATCATTTGAGAGTTTATCTGATCATGAGAAGATGACTAAGTCTATTCTTTAAGTGTCTTAGGGAGGTGCTAAGAGGGTGAGCTGTTTAGGCTAATTCAGTTGTATTACTCCCCGAGGTAGAGAATTTAGAGGCTCCTGTAGGTTTCAAGGTATACCAACACAAGTAGCCTTGTAGGGTTTAGGTAGTGGGTCTTCTGGTTCAGCAGCTTTGTGTAGTCGTTATAGCTTAACCGTACTATCCCTTTTGAGTCAAGCCACAGGGTTTGCTTTGTGTGTGATGAGGATGGCCATTTGGCCAATGACTGTCCCCACCGTGTTTTCAGTCCTACTCTAATATCGACAGGTTCTTCTAGAGATTCACGAGGCCGAGGAAGTGGTGTCCGTGATGGTGGTCGTGGGGCTACTTAGTCAGGTAATAGATGTAGATAATTCTATGCTATATCTACTAGACTAGAGGAAGAGTTTTTTGATACTGTTATCATAGGCATCGTTCTTGTTTGTTTCAGATATGCATCTGTGTTAATTGATATGGGGTCGACTTTATCCTTTGTCTCTGCATAGACTGCTTTGAATTTTTATTCTAGTAGTGGGACTCTTTCTATGCCTATCTCTGTGTCTACCCCTATAGGAGCCTCTTTTGTGGCGGATCGAATGAACTGATCCTAAGTTGTGACTTTTGTGGGCCGTGAGACTTGGGTATATCTAATTATCCTAGACATGGTAGATTTTTATGTCATCTTGGATATGGATTACTTAGCTTCTTATCATGTTGTCCTAGACTTTGTATGCTAAGACCGTGACTTTAGCATGCCAAGATAGCTTGGAAGGATGCACTTTATTCAGGTACCAAAATAGTTATATCTTTCTTTTAGGCTTCTCGCTTGGTTGAGAGGGGATGTTTGTCGTATTTTTCCTATAATCGTGATACTAGTATTGATTCTCTGCCTCCTTAGGATTTTGTTCGCATTGTTCGTGAGTTCATGGATGTTTTCCTTACGGAATTGCCTGGTATGCCTCCAGATTATGATAATGACTTTTCTATTGATGTTGAGATGGACACTAAGACCATATCTATTTCTCTTTATAAGATGGCCCCAATAGAATTGAAGGAATTAAAGGATAAGTTGCAGGATTTGTTCGACCTAGTATATCACCTAGCGTCTGTTTTGTTTGTGTAGAAAATGATTGGTCTATGCACATATGTATTGATTATTGGCAGTTAAACAGGGTAACGGTTAAGAATAAGTATCCTCTTCCTTGTAATGATGATTTATTTGATCAGCTTCAGGGTGCTTCAATATTTTCGAAGATTGATTTGAGGTTTGGGTATCACCAGTTGAGGATTAAAGCTTTGGATATTATGAAGATAACTTTTCGAACTCAGCATGGTTATTATGAGTTCTTAGTCATGTCCTTCAAGATGACTAATGCCCCAGACACATTCATGGAGATGATGAATCAGATATTTCGATTGTATCTTAACTCTTTTATCATTTTCTGTATAGATGATATCTTGGTTTATTCAAAAAGTGAGGCCGATCATGAGAAACATTTAAGGATTGTACTTCAGAGATTGAGGGATGAGAAATTGTATTCTAAGTTCTCCAAGTGTGCGTTTTGGTTGGATCTTGTTTTTTTCTTGGGTCATTTAGTGACCAAGTATGGTATTATGGTTGACCTGATCAAGATTACAATGGTATCGTGCTTACGGCTCTATACCCCAACCTAACTTGCTCTGGTCCCAGGTCCTTTCTTTCTATTCCTCGGTAAGCGGACCATTTGTGATTGGGATAGGCTTACTTCTCCTACCGAGATTCAGAGTTTTATTTTTATGCAGGTTACTATTAGTATTTTGTTGAGGTTTTTTTTTTATCTATTGTGGCTCCATTAACCATGTTGACTTAGAAGAAGATTTCATTTTAGTTATTCGGTGCTTGTGTGGTGAGCTTCTAAAAGCTCAAGGATTTGTTGACATCAGCTTCTATCATGAATTCGTCCAAGGAGGGCGTAGGTTTTACCATCTTCTATGATACTTTTGGTGATGGGTTAGGTGTTGTGTTAATGAAGGAGGGTAAGGTGATTGTGTATGCTTCTCATCAGTTGAAGCCCCATGAGAAGAATTACCCTACCCATGATTTGTAGTTCTGCGTGGTTGTTTTTTCTTTGAATTTATGGAGGAATTACTTCTATGGAGTCCGCTGTAAGATTTTGTCGAATCATCATAGACTTTATTATTTTTTTAGAAAACAAGATCTTAATCTGAGGTAGAGTCATTGGCTTGAATTTCTTAAAGATTACGACCTTACCTTTCTCCATCATTGAATTTCTTTAGAAAATAGTGCTCATGATCCCAAAGGACCACAAGCTAACCCATGACTGATATCAGTACCTGAGCACTGCATAATTTTATGTATAAATGCGGAATAAAAGGCTGAAAGGCCATAAGGTTCAAATATCTGATAAAATATAACATCTAAAAATATACGGTATATCAATACCAAAATGACTGAAATAATTGTCCGAACATGCTATAGTTTGGAAGCCTCTAAAACTGACTGAATAAGGAGTTGATGGAACATATCCCCAACTAACTCCAACTACTGAAATAAACTAAGTACTGAAAGAATGAAATAATCAAATAATAACATCCTCGAATGATGAGGACTCACTGCTAGTCTGACAACTGAAACTGGAATGCTACTGATGCTCTAGAGCTCGTGCTTCTGAACCTATGGTATAAAACACCATAGCGCAAATGCATCAGTATGATTGAATGTACTGGTATGCAAGTGAGGTAGGCTGAATGTAAGGGTTCATATGCATGAACAATACTGACTGACTGAGTAACATGAATGTGAGAATACATGCATGAATACGTGAACTGTAACTGAGATCATGGCATCACTAAATCTGAATACTGATAACATAATTTTTCATAACTGATATACTATTATCTGAATGACTGTGTCTGACACTTCTATTTTTGATGGAACTAGTTGAGTTCCATACTGAGCTGGGTGACTGTATCTGACATTCCTAAATTTTGTAGAATTATCTGAGTTCTATTACTGAGAGTGAGACTGTAACTGTGGGAAGTAGTCATCTAACCGACTTTCCCCAAATAAGATAACATAATTGAGTTGGGGTCCAATCTATAACCCCAATTGGAAGGGTATCAATACCGCACCACTGGTAAGAACAAGCTGTGAGTAATCTCTCATCTAACAAGTACTCTAAGGAGAACGGTGGGAACCTCATATAACAGGTTAAGCCACCTCATATACCCTCAACTAGCAGGTTTGATGTCTCAACCTACGGAGTTTTGGAGAGCAAAGATTGCTTCGAAGAATCACACCCTCTAATAGCAGGTGAGTTCCCATCCTTGGGCTTACTCAGTGATGATTCCTACTCCCATCTGAATAGACACTGAACATGATTAACTGAACTGAACTGGACTGCGTTCATTGAGTTCCGTTGACTGACAAAATACTACTGAGATTACTGAATTTCTGAGATTACTGTGTTTACTGAGTTTTCCTGAGTCACATGACTGACTGAGTTCTATAAATCATGGATTGATTGAGAGTATCTGGAAAACATGACACTAACTCTAGGAACACAACTAAATTGTTGGGTACAAGTACCCTCAAGACTCGATAACATGAAACTGACAAGACATGACACTTCTTGACACATGACCATAGTCAACAATTGATAGTACAATCATTGGGGATTTTCATGAAGTATTCATATGCTATAAGCTTACACATGAATAGGAATGCATGTAAACATATCATAATTTCATAAGCCTAATCTCATGAGCATTACGTCAATCCATTACAAAGCATAACAGTTACGTGGGAGTCATATCGAATATAAGGGAGAAACCTGGATTCATCAATTTTGGTTACAAATGATTCATAAGGCATAATTCCTATTCTCTTAGGCATTTTATCAAACACCTTGCATGCATATCTTTAGGCTTAGGCATGAATATTGAAATAATACATCATGGAAATATTTTACACTTCCAATGCAAGAATTTCAACCATATACTAATATATTTTCATGATAGTCATTAAAGACTTCAACTTGGAAATCAAACAACAACTTAAACATGGATATAATTCAATTCATACCATGCAATCCAAAGTTTATATTTCAAATAGGGTCTCTTCAGCTTCATGGGTAAAAGGAACCCTTGAATCAATACTTGACATACCTGGGTGGATGATTTATTGAAGATTGGTGGAGGAAAGCTTGAATTATTGACTTGGAATTGAACACCTAGGGTTTCCTGTTCTTGGGGATTGATGATTAAGAGAAACCCTAATTTGGTGTTGTAGATGAATAATGAAGTTATGAGCTCTGGTCTGGTATAATTAGGGGTTAAAATGGGTGGAAAAAGACCCAAATACCCTTTTAAAAATAGCTTAAAACCGCTGATCAGAAGTGGAGAAGGTTTGGGAAATGATCCGTCGTTGGCTCGACGGTCTATCGGTCCATCCCATCGTACTTGGACAGAACCTAAACTTTCTACCTCGTCTGCGATAGTTTGGGCGACGGTCTGTCGCTAGCTCGATGGTCCATCGGTCATGGCCATCAGACTTGAATAGAAATCGGGTTCATTTCCTTAGTCACGACGGCTTGGGCGATGGTCCGTCTCTAGCTCGACGGTCCACAGGACTGACCGTCGTTTCTGGACAGTTCCGACAGTTCTCTGTGAAATGTCCATAACTTTTTACTCCGATACCGAATTTGGATGAAATTGGTATCGTTGGAAAGATAATTCAATTTTCTACGTGATAAAAAGTCAAAATTTGAGAAATTATATCTGATTTTAAACATTAATCATTTAGGAAGTCATCACTAACTCTCTTGAAGACTAGATTTGACTTAAAGAAAGTTTGGGGAATTACAATCATCCGGACAAGGCTAATGTGGTTGTGGATGCCTTGAGATGAAAGTTGAATAAAATGGGTATCTTGGCATATCTTTTGACTCAAGAGATTCCATTGGCCTTAGAGGTTCAGTCTTTAGCTAACTATATAGTTAGGCTTGATATTTCAACACCTGGGTGTGTTTTGGAATTCGTGGAGGCTAGGTCTTATTTGATGGATCAGATTTGTGCTCATCAGTTTGATGATATTGGATTAAGGGTGGTTTAAGATAAAGTGTTGAGTGGTGAGTCTAAGGAATCCTTACTTAATCTCGATAGTGTTTTAAGGATTAGAGGCTGAGTTTTTGTGCTGAGAGTGGGTGATTAGGTGAGATTGATATTGGAGGAGGCTCATTATTTCGTGTATTCCATTTATCTGAGAGTGACTAAGATGTATTATGATTTGATACAACACTACTAGTGGGGTGATATGAGAAAGGATATAGCAGACTTTATAGCTCGTTGCCTATGTTGCCAGTAGGTGAAGGCCGTACATTTGAGGCGTGGAGGTTTTCTTTAGAGGTTTCCCATTTTCGAGTGGAAATAGGAATAGATCAATATGGACTTTGTGACTGGGTTACCTCATACTTCGCATGGTTTTAATAGTGTTGGGGTCATCATGGATCAATTGACCGAATCTGCTTATTTCATTCATGTTCTAGTTTCTTTCAGTGCTAAGAAGTTGGACCATATTTATATTCCTAAGATAGTTCATCTTTATGGTGTGGTGGTGTCTATCATCTCAGATAGAGGTTTAGTGTTCATATCTCACTTTTGGAATCCATTTAGAAAGAGTTGGGTACCCGAGTTAATCTTGGCCCAACTTTTCACTCCAGATCTAAAGGCAGTCGAAACAGACTATTTAGGTTTTGAAGGATATCCTCTGCACTTTTATGTCAGACTTTGGAGGTCAGTGGGAGCAACATCTAGCTTTGATGGAGTTTGTGTATAATAATAACTACCATTCCAGTATTAAGATGGCTCTCTTCGAGACTTTGTATGGTAGGTGTTGTCATTCTCTAATTGGTTGGTTTAGGTTTCTAAGGTTAGACATCGAGGTACGAACTTGCTTCGCAAGTCTTTGGTTAGTGTCCGGGTCCTCCAAGATAGACTTTGAGCTGCTCAAAGGAGGCAGAAGTGCTATACGGATTGTAGACTTTGTGCCTTGAGATTTACTGTTGGTGATTGAGTCTTCCTTCATGTTTTTTCCATGAAGGGTGTGATGAGGTTTGGGAAGAGGGGGAAGCTTAGCCTCGGGTATATTGGACCATTTGAGATTCTTCAGACTATTGGGGATTTATCTTATGAGTTACATTGCCTCCAGGTTTTCATCCAGTTTTTCATGTTTTCATGCTTCAGCGTTACATTTCAGATGAGTATCATGTCATTCATTTGGATTCAATGTAGTTAGATGGGCGGTTGTCCTAGAAAGATCAAATCGAAGAAGTCGAGACCTAACAAAAGAAGTAAACCTAAAGTGTTGCAAAAGATTCTTTGTTGAGAAGCCTCTCTGTTCTAACCAGGATGTTAGGCGGTTATGTTCTAGCTATATTGTAACGCCCCAAAACTACCCCCTGGATGCCACATGGTTCTTAGGACCACAAGTGATCCCAAGTTAACCCTTGTACTAGAATAACTCATGAGCAACTGAATAAAATAAATAAATATGAAAGAAATAAGCGGAAGAAATGTATTATGCTGAACATTTTCAAAACAAAACTATTAGAACGATTACAACTCTAGTTGAACAATACAAAACTGAAATCAAATACATCAACTCTACTGACTGTCCATGAAGCCTCTACTAATATTGACCATAGGTAGACAGTACATGACCCCCACCTATCCCGAATCAATATGACTGAATAAAGAAAACAAGATGCTACTCAAACTATGATTAACTCAAGCCCTTGAATCAAAAGGAATCATCACCTGCTGATTGGAAGCTGCACACTATTTGACTATGAGCTGTGGGCTACAACTAGTACCTACGTTATGAAATAAATTTTTTTCATAGACATATATATAGATCAGTACTTTTGGAACGTACTGATCATGTGGGGGTAAATGCATAAGTAAAAACAATAACTCAATGTACTTATAGATTTTCAAATAATGCATGATAAATGTAAATGGCTCACCTTGAACTTGAATAAAAAAAGCTGTGAAATCATAAACATGAGTAGTAAAGTGTAATGACAAACTTTGTGAGCCATAACACTTGGTTCTAAAAGATTTTCTTTTATTCTATCTTAAGGTGGTTCTTCTAACCGACATACACCACGTGAGCTATCATGGTGTCCAATATCTTGTCCCCCGTAGGGATAAGCTAATGTTAGGGAGAGCTGTCCTACCCTTGCCATCAAAATAGGACCTAATCTAAAGTGATCACTATTTATAACTTCATCCATACCTATGGTGGCTCATAGTTTTGAGGCATATGACCTTGGATGCATACCCAACTCGGTGGTAAATACTACTCCCTTATTACTTAGTTTTTATACTATTGGAAATCCACCTAAAAGTAGCATAAGAGTTTATAAAGAAAACCAGTTATGCTTCTCTTTTCTTTAAACTGTGATAAAAATAACAAATGTGGATTCCATATCTTAGCTTTGGATCAAAAGTTCAATCTTTCTTGTATAAAACCATCAAAGAAACTTAAGATCATAGTCTTCTTGAAATCCCAAACTCATTCTTGGTAAAAACTTATCAAATAAAACTTAAGAGAATGATCTTCTTGAAATATTAACACTTAAAACCCATGATTTAAATTCATGTCAATTCATAACAAAACTTCAAGCTCAATAACAATCTTTAAATACTTCAATAAAATCAAGTCAAGGTAGTGCAATATCATGCATAATATAAATCTTATAAGTTAAAACATAAACATAAGTGACTCTTGATATACTCAAATCTTTAAATATCATGATAATCACATGTTTCAGGAATATATATACTTGGGTATGAACCCTACTTCAAAACAATTAAATAAAATCTTAAAATTATGCAATTTGAGCACAAGGGTGAAAGGGTACCCTTGTTCATAACCCCACATACCTTAATTGGTTTGATTTGAAATTGAAAGCTTGACTTGAAAGCCCTGGGAATGTTCTTGAATGCTTTCCTTGAACTTCTTGGATTAGAGAACTTAGATTCTTGCTTATATTGAAGAACGAGTAATGAAGTTCTTGAGGGGAGGTTAGGGTTTTCTTGGAGTGAAAAAGTGAATAATGGGGCAACTAATTCTCCTTGGGGACTTTAATTTTGTGTTTTGGACAGTTTTGGGTGAGGAAAAATGACCAATTGCCCTTAAATATGCAGAAACAAAAGTTGGAAAAATAAGGGAGCATGCGTTGCGGGCTCTGGAGCACCGAAATGGAGCGTGTGCTGCGGTCTATGGAGAACTGAAGTGGAGCGTTCGCCTATGGCACATCGTGTGATACTACTATTTTGGACTTCCAAACATACCCTTACGTTCGTTTGAAAAATTCAAAACTTACCCGAGATGTACTTTTAACACCCCCGATCATGAATAAACTTTAAAATCGATATTCTAAGGTGGGGAAGGCCGAGAAAAAAACCATCAAAGTTTAGGAGCTTTAGAAATGACTAAATCCAACACTTTGTGAAATATTCTATGGCTTGGACCCCTATAATATAAAATAATTAGCTGAATTGGGTTTAGATCTAGCGGGGTCTTACAATATGTCCCCTTTGGGAACATTCATCCTTAAATGAGGCTGATTAAGCTGAGAATACTGAGGAACTAAGATTATATACTGAATATGCATAACTGAAAACATGATTACACTACTAAGTTTGAAACCTGATACATGAACTGAATATCATGAACAAAACTAATTTCTAGATTACATGCAACGACGTGAGAATGGTTATAAGGATGATATAGGAAAGGGAGTGTCAACTTATGAGTAACCATTACCTCCAACTAGATCTGGTTTCTTGAAGAAAAGATAAGAGGTTTAGGACATGAAAACTGGGGGTGTCACAACATCTCCCCCTTGGAATAGTTCGTCCCCTGAATGATACTGATTTGGTTGAAGTACTAAGGAAAGACTGAGATGATGCATAGGGAACTTATGAACTGAATCATGACTGAACATATGAAATCTGAAACTGATGCATTATGTATGAACTGAGCTGAATTCATAGTTTACATAGATGGGAACATTTTACCTCATGGAATGGCCTTACTCATGAAACTTTGGGTAGTAAGATTAAATGGAAAGTTGGAAATCTATAGGATCTTATCTTCTTGATTGCTAAACTGGATCATAGGCTCTATGAACTGGACCATACGGATAGCCCATACTCAAATGGAATATTTCTCCAACACTCTTCTAAGAAATTTTAATAATACTATTATAGAGTAAAGAATTTTAGGCATGATCTGAACAAGATATCTGAATAAGGAATCGAGATATTGATACAACTCTATAGCATGGAACATAGACATACAAATCATAAGCTAGGATAGAATTACTAGTCTTTAGGCAATGCAACTTCTTACTTTTAAGCTTAGCTACACTTTTCAAATACTCCCTCGACTATAATATTTCCGTTAAATACCATACTCATTTGATTTAACTTATAATTCTCTCATGTGCATTGAGAAATCCATTTACTAAAATCTAAACTAAACTAATTCTCTCACCATAATCAAGCCTTATTCAAAATCACAAGGTACACCACGACACACCATAATACTAGTCTAAACCATATGATTCAATCTTCTATGGCTCTTTTAGAGCTCACCCTTAAGCATAACATGCCTTACTACTTCAATGACTAACTCATAACTTCTACTATGGATTCACTAGTGCATATTGCATTCGTCCACTTACATCCCAATATGACATTCAAGCCTATTAGTATAACCATATATGAACTTCAAGGCAAACATCCATAAAACTCTATCAACAAAAACTTTATTGCACTATTCTTAAGATGACATACCCAGAATTCTTAACTAACTATGACATATACCAAAGATTTACCTCAATAATCCTTCATCCTTCAGCCTTAGATAGAAAATCATAAATAATCTTTCTTAATGAGGGTCGTCAACTCTCTCTCATCTAAACCATTGCTTATCCATTATCTTCACCACTATCTTAACATAGAAAGAGGTCACCAAAAGGCTAACACATAAGGACCTGAAGCAAGAAAGAATACTATACAAACTTTGACACTTAACTGAGGCTTGAGGAATAGAATTTCAAAGGAATGGATTTATTAAAGAGATCTAAACTGAGGACCTACATGATATAATGCGAATTTCACTAGTATCATGAGATCTGAGATCTGATATACTCTGAAACATGAGTTCGTACTTATCATAAGCTATTCAACATAAGACTAGAGTTCATAGATTTATGAGGGATGACTCAAATCATAGAGTAAAGCTATTACTTACTTACTAGAAGCTGAGAATAAGCTTGAATATGCATGAAGTGTATAAGTATTGGCCTTTGGCATAGATCTATCATGCAAGACATGAATTTGGCTAATAGTGGATCACTACCTCATCACAACTCTTATTGACATGCATCATAATCTAATTCTTAAAACTTGATTTGGTTCTTCACTCTACCATCTCCCTCTTAGATCAAAGCTAATATTTTAAGCTTATGGGTCTACTCTATATTTTATCGAAACTAGCCTCTCTACTTCTTCGGAGGTAGAGGTATGGACTATGTACATTTTACCCTCCCCAGACCTCACTTTGTGGGAATACACTGGGTTTGTTATTGTTGTTGTTGTTGTTGTGGTCTTCTCCATATCCTCAAGACTGAGACATAATTTCTTTGCTCTAACGGTCTACACATGAATGCTAACTCACCTGTATAAACTCAATCTAGACAATACTAACTTCATTCTTGGACACTCTCTTAATACATACCATCCTTAACTTCCCTTAGCTTCAATAATCATCATCATAGACTTACACTCTATTAACTCGACAAATATACATGCCTCACTAAACACATAATCGACCTCACTAACTCAAATCATACCAAAAGGCTTAGCATTATTTATCTATAGCTCCTTAATATACCATCAAGACTGCCACATACTATATGACTTGCCTTATTCACACTTAGAAACTCATGAGCATTATCTAAGCACACATGACACTTAATAATCTTAAAAACTAATTCAATCCCCATATCACCTTGGGTACACCTCTACATCATACCTATAGCATCATACCTAATTACGAACAAACGAACTTAAACTCTTGTATGCACTGTTCAAGCCTACTAGATCACTTCCATATAACTAGCATCACTCACTAAGAAATTATTATTTCCACCTTGATGATCATCTACTATTTAAAATTAGTGTCTAGTTCTAGGCATGATTAAAAACACAACCTCACATACTATTATTTCTTGAAAGATATAAAATAAACACCAAGAAATGCTAGTACACTAGAACCTTATAACAACGACAATCGATCATAATCCTATGATATACCTTATTAAAATCCATTAGCGCATCCTCCTTCTACACATTACTACTATTTACCCATCTATACCCTAAATTACTTTCATAGCTCTATAAGTTTCAACTAAACCCCTTTTGCAACCTCAAGGAAAGCCTAAATTTACAATACTCAACCACCAAATACTTCATTAATAATGTATACTTTCCTAACACAATAAATACCATCAATAACTCCTTTTCTACTTTAAGAAAACAACAATTCACCTTAACTAATAACTTCTTCTCTAACCTCCACCAAGGAACGTGTACCACCTTCATTACCCCTAAAACTAACACACAAAGACATATCACCTCACTACTAACTCGTGCGTATGCAAAAGTTCATGTATATACATTTAATTAATCACCATCACCACCTTTATTGCCACTATACTTTTATAGCCATATTTCTAACTATAAGAAGGTTCTACTTCTTATGAATTATAACACTCCAGTTACAATACCCCTTGAATTCAAAATTTATTTAATAGGTTGATACTATCTTCTCTCATGAGCACTATCTGTATAGAAGGGTTAATTAGGAATTTGAATATATATCTTATTCTATCTTAACTGCATAACTCACATGGATGAGGGCATAAACTTTCAACTTAAGGAACTTATAACACACTAGTGAGTTCTTCTCAAGCCACTTGTGTGACTTCTGAAGTTACTGATAGTAAATTTGAAAGAATTATCTTAGGGGGAATTAGGATCTAGTACTCATGTTACATCGAAAAGTCATAGATGGAGAATTATGGAGTAATACACGAACTAAAATAAGTTTAAGAAAGAACAACTTTACTACATGATCTAGAGTATGAAATAAATGAGGCATTTTTTAAATGTCCTATAGCCTTTTGAAGAAAAGTACATACATCTATGTACCATTCTGCAAGACTCTACAAGACACGACTTCATAAACACCCTAGGACACTTGAACTTTGTTCTCTAATACCAAGTTTGTAATGCCCTGAGACTACTTCCTGGACATCACACGGTGCTTACGACCACAAGTGATCCCAAACTAACCCTTGTTATGACAAAACTTGTGAGAAACCGAATAAAATACATAAATCTGAAAGAAATAAGTGGAAGAAATATATTTAGCTGAACATATTCAAAACAAAACTATTAAAATTATTACAACTCTAGTTATACAATACAAAACTGAAATCAAATACATCAACTCTACTGACTATCTATAAAGCCTCTACTAATATTGACCATAGGTATCCATGACCCCTAGCTATCTCGAATCAAAACAATTGAATTAAAAAAACAAGATGTTTGCTCAAATAATGATTAACTCAAGCCCTTGAATCAAAAGGACTCATCACCTACTGACTAGAAGCTGCACATTGTCTGATTATGAGGTGTGGGCTACAACTGGTACATATGTTATGAGACAATGTAGCACATAGACATATATGTGGATCATTAATTTTGGAATATACTGAGCACGTGGGGGTGAATGTATAAGTGAAAACAATAACTCAATGTACTTATAGATTTTCAAATACTACATGCTAAATATAAATAGCTGACCTTGAGCTTGAATAAACAAAGCTATGAAATCGTAAACATAAGTAGTAAAGCATAATGATAAACTTTATGAGCCACAACATTTAGTTCTAAAAGCTTTTCTTTCATTTTTTCTTAAGGAGGTTCTTATAACCGACATATACCATGTGAGCTATCATGGTGTCCAATGTATTGTCCCCCATAGGGAAAAACTCACATTGGGTAGAGCCATTTTACCCTTGCCATCAAAATAATACCTAATCTAAAGTGATCATTATTTTTAACTTTATCCATATTGGGAATAATCTAAACCTACGTTGGCTCATAGTACTGGGGTATGTGACCTTGGATGCATACCCAACTTGGTGCTAAATACTACTCCCTTATTACTTAGTTCTTATACTATTGGAAATCCACCTAAAAATAGCATAAGAGCTTATAACGAAAACCAGTTATGCTTTTCTTTTCTTTAAACTGTAGTCAAAATAACAAATGTGGATTCCATATCATAGCTTAGGATCAAAAGTTCAATCTTTCTTTAAATCTTGGTATAAAACCATCAAAGAAACTTAAGATCATGATCTTATTGAAATCTCAAACTCATTCTTGGTAAAAACTTATCAAATAAAACTTAGGACCATGATCTTCTTGAAATCTTAACACTTAAACTTAGGGCTTAAAACCCATGCTTTAAACTCATGTTAATTCATAACAAAACTTCAAGTTAAATAACAATCTTGAAATACTTCAACAAAATCTAGTCAAGATAGTGCAATTTCATGCATAATATAAATCTTATAAGTTAAAACATAAACATAAGTAACTCTTGATATACTCAAAGCTTTAAATCTCATGACAATTACATGCTTCAAGAATATATATACTTGGGTATGAACCTTAATTCAAAATAATTAAATAAAATCTTAAAATTATGCAATTGGGCACAAGGGTGAAAGGATACCATTGTTCATAACCCCACATACCTTAATTGGTTTGATTTGAAATTAAAATCTTGACTTGGAAGCCTTGGGAATGTTCTTGAATACTTTCCTTGAAATTCTTGGATTAGAGAGCTTAGATTCTTGCTTATCTTGAAGAAGAAGCAATGGAGTTCTTGGTGTTCTTAAGGAGAGGTTAGAGTTTTCTTGAAGAGAAAAACTGAATAATGGGACAACTAATGCTCCTTAGGGATTTTAATTTTGTGTTTTGGATGGTTTTGGGTGAGGAAAAATGACCCAATTGCCCTTAAATATGCAGAAACAAAAGATGGAAAAATAAGGAAGTGTGCTATAAAGCGTGCGCCGCGGACACTGGAGCACCAAAATGGAGCATATGCTGCTGGATCTAGATCACTGAAATAGAGCATGCACCGCAAGCTCATTGTGTGCTACTTCTATTTTTGCCTTCCAAACATGCCCTTATGCTTGTCTAAAAATTTTTAAACTTACCTGAGATGTACCTTTGACACCTATGATCATGAATCAACTTTAAAATTGACATTCTAAGGCCTGAAATGTTCGGAATAACTTCATCGAAGTTTAGGAGCTTTAGAAATGACTAATTCCTAACACTTAGTGAAATATTCTTAGTCTTCTAAGGCCTGAAATATTGAGAATAACTTCATCGAAGTTTAGGAGCTTTAGAAATGACTAAGTCCCAATGCTTAGTGAAATATTCTAAGTCTTGTACCTCTCTAACACGAAATAATGAGCCGAATTGGGTTAAGATATTTTGGGGTCTTACGTATATTTTGGTGGTTAAGGTCTAGTGGATATATCAACCAGTAGATGAGTTTAATTAGGAGGTCGAGTTTGATATACGTGGTAGTTATCCCCAGCTTTACGCTGATTCAAGTATGACCCTTACCTATAGTCCGAGGATGAACTAGATTTTTAATGGTTGATGAGACGTGAGTTGATTTTTTGTGAATTATTCATTTGTTTGTGATTTGATCATTTTACCCTCGCTGTGTTTGCTTTATTGTATTCTTAGAGTGTGGGGATGATTGGTATATTTCTTAATGCATTTCGGTGTGTTTTGTGCGAGTTTGGGGTTTTTAGAAGTTAATCAGGCTTTATAGTTGACTTTGGTCAACATTTATCATCCAGTGTGTCATATAGAAAAACAAACTACACCAGTAGATCCATAATATTGATTTTAGGTTGGTAACACGGTTGGTGTAATTTTACGACTTTGATATCTTATTTTGATTCTTAATTCAAAAAGTTGAGAAAATAGGTATCAAGGGTCAACTTTGTGAAAATGATGTTTTTAAAAAATCAGACTTTGCCAATGAGTCTGGAGCATCGAATTTAGTAGGATAGTATTGTTCATTTGCATTACTAGGGATTTCAAATAAACCCGAGGGGTCCACGAAGGTTTAAAATTTTTCAAGTCACCAGTTGGTGCAAAAAAAGCTGGTGTGACCGCTGAAGCAACCCTTTGGGCTCTTTAGCGGAGGGCATTTTAGCGGCCATATGGTGCTTTACCGACCCTGCCAGCTCGATGTATTTCGCATTAGCGGAAAGTGGTCCGCTAAAGCACAAGCTACTTTAGCTCCAGCTTGCCCATTTCAGGGGCAAACAACCTAAGTGAGGGTATCACTTTAGCGGTCACTTGGGTGCTTTAGCGGTCACCTGGGTCTTTAGCGTGACCAAGAGACACTTGGTACCCATATATATATATATACATATATACATATATTCTTTTTCTCAATTTTCCATCATTTTTCATACTTGGATATTCGGGTTTTAGATTTTTTGGTAATTTGTTTCATTTTCAATCTTGGGTAAGCCCCGAATCCCTATTTCAATTATTTGTCTCAATTCTTGTTATCTAAAGCTTTTTAAATCATGATTTTAAAAGTTGAGTTGGGGGAACTTTGCCTAGAAGGTGATAATGCTCAACTTACACGTCAATTCAGTGTAAGGCGGTCGTCGTCAATATACTTACCTAACTTTAGAGTCGGGGTCAAATTCACAGGGAATAATGTGAGTGGCGATTAAACTAGTTTGAAACTGTAGCTATAAGTTGAATTCAAACAAATGATACGAAAAGATAAAAAGAGGGTTTTTTGATGATCATCAAATAATTATTGGTCACTTTAGTTTCAGTGTTTGTAATAAAGAGTTTATGGAAAACCAAGAATTATGTTCACTAGGGGATTTGGTACTTGACAGATACTAATAGTGGTTCAAGATTCTCACAGTTGGTAGTACAACATGTTATCTTTATCAAAGTTATGCCTAAATGTCTATCGACATACTTAAGCATTTAATTTCCTAATCCTCTTGGACTTAGGGAATTTATATTTATTAACTAGAATTCACCTCAGGTTAATCAACCTTGTTACAGCGTTGATTATTAAACGGAAGTTTAGTGTTTCCAAGTCCCTGTTGATAATTCACTTCCCACTATATTTGATTTCTTTCTCTAGCAAATCAAAGTAGGTGTTATCTATCATTTGAAACTAATAGACGATAGTTAAAACCTCAAAATTATCAAGGAGCCCTATTACCTTTTGAATCTTGAACACTTAGCACCTTATCAAGACTTAACCCTAGATCCCACAATTTAGGTTAAAGGGATTTAGCCACTCATAAAGTAATAATCGATACAACAAGTTGAAATCATAATCTGAAAGATAAACTTACATCAAGATGAATAGCAACGAGTGTTTCTCAGATTAGATCAAATTAGAAATCCCAAAGTAATGATTAAAATCTCTTCAAAGTAATAGCTTTTTCAAGCCAAGAAACTAGAGAGAGAAAAATAACAAAAATATGTGTCTCCAACTTAGGTTCTGGAACTCTCAAGAAAACCCTAAACAAGACTTTAAATAGTTCATCCTAAATAAGGAAACAAAATTTAATAATCCCTCTAATTAGGTGATGACATTCGTGACAACCTATCAGGAGGCTGACTACTTATCACAAATGTTGTCAGCTCCTCTTTGCTTTTGATACTCGATGCTTTAGGATAACGACAAACTATGACGTCCTATTAACTTCTTGATGACTTATCACGAATGTCTTCAAGTCTCTACCTTAGCTCTCATGTTCTGCCTTAGGATGATGACAATTTTGACAACCTATGAGCTCGTTGATTACTTATCCCAAAATGTCATCACAACTCTCAACTCAGGTGTATTCTCTATCTGAGGCTGGCCAAGAAGCTGATAACTTATCACAGAGATGATGACTTAACAGAAATGTCATCAGCCACACTTCTCTTTGAATTACTTTAGATTTCACATCCTTTTCTTCCATCCTTGTTAGTTCTCTTGCATCATAGCTTCTACTGCAAAATCAAACATAAAACAATCAAAAATGACAAAAGTTGCTTAAGACTTTGCAATTATTTTTAGTTAAAAGCCTCAATGTGTTAGCATTATCTAACACATCAACACCCTCAACTTAAAACAATTTCTTGTCCTCAAGCAACTCAAACACAACTAAGAGAATACAAAGTACATTTGGCAGTCAATCGTCTATATAATCTCAAACATCTTCACCATCTCCAAGGTCAGTCAATTCAAGAACAACTTTGTATATTATTGAAGAACAACAATGAAACACACATGGATCAAGATATGGCACCAATTCAGCAATACAGCCCTATATGCATCAAGTTTATATTATCCAAACAAGTCAGTAACTAGCGATGTAACCAGTGTGCCCTCACTACAAAGAAATCCCCCTTTTCTCATATCAGACATCACATATATAACCATGGGGACAATCACAAGACACTCACTCTCAGAATGAAGTTATAATCAATGTATGCTAAATACCATAGGCTTGCACTTATTTTCATTACCCAGATCATCAGACAGGTCTGCTAGGATCACTATAGGTCTTCTCTTTTGCTTGTAATGTAAGCTAGGGGTTGGTATGACACTCGATGATATTAAAAGTGACTAAGCCTCCTTGACACTACACTAGCTTTTTGGGGTTTCACTCATTAGCCTTTTTCTATTCTTCTCTTTTCTTGATCACACTTATTCAGGATGGGTGCGGTCTTTTCTACAATAACCTTTTTTCACAACTTTTCTTTTTCTTGCTCTTTTCTACTGCACTCAACTTTTTATTCTTTTCTTTTACTCAATCTTTCTTCCTACTCATTTTACATCACGCACCCCTATGATAGCCACCCTTAACTTAGACCATTTGCCTAAGTCAAGGTGCACAGTGTCCAAGAAGGACCAGGGCCAAAATAGGTTCATTATGATATAAACTGCAAAAGTGATAGGTGTTATAAAAAGAAATAGGCTAATCAGGATCAAAGCAGGGATCAAGGGATATTCTACATACAGGGAAAGTTATTTAAGAAAAAAGTGAGCTAATATCAAAATGGACTATGATCCTTTCCTAACCCCTATTCTTAAACCAAGGTAAGACTAATCGGGCAAGTTTTGGATTTCAACATACAACGGGAAATAGGTAGTATCTCACACACACATGGCACAAATGTATATCACAAGCTACTACCTATTCAGTTCATGCAATTAATTAGCAATGGTTATCATGTTACTAGAACTAATACCATACAAAGATGAACAATGGTCACAATTAGATGCAAATCACACAGTTAAAGAATTAGACCACTTGAGAGGTGTTCATAAAATAACAAAACCGCGTTAACTACCTTAATTTCTTGTATTTCTCCTAGTTAACTACAAAATATTACAACAAATCACAATGCGCCTAAACATGCCGGCTCTACTAGGAACAAGACTCCAGGGAAAAGAGGCACGACAACAAAAACCCCAAGAGGACATCAACACCCACAAGTAGCCCCACCCTCAACTTAAAATCATGCAATGTCCCCAATGTGTCAAACCAAAACAAGTGAGTTAGAAATATACCCATGGCACCATGGGTGTAAAGATCTGATGTCAATCACATAATACGAATACAAACAACAAAATACCTTGGGTTGATGATAGGCGTATTTACACGCCTAAAGTACTATAATTTACCCATATTTTAGCTAAGTTTTGAGGACAAAATATATAATTCATGCACTTTTAGTCCTTTTTCCTGTAAGTGAGCTAACAAACGTCATTAGCAAGTTTTCAGGTATAAATGATGAAGATTTCAGCATTTTATGGATAACTTGACGCCCAAGGAAGCTTCACGAAAGAAGGAAAGGAGAGCTTGGACGCCTAGGGACTAAAAGTGACGCATGGAAAACCTATCCCGGGCAAAAACAACAATTCTAAAGACTTTGGGGATCAGCAGTAACTTATTAGGATTAGGATAAGTAAGCAGTATCCTAGTAGGATTAGGATAAGTACACAGTAGCCTAGTAGGAATAGGATATGGGTGTTATAAATACCCTATTGTGCTGAACTTTTTATTCATTCACTCATTAATTCATTCAACCCTTACAATTCAACTCATTCATCCTATTTTCTATTCAATTCTATTTTCTTCGACATTTAGTACTATTCACGTTACTTTCTGACAGAGAAAGCACGACCCTTGTGACCAACGTAAGATCATGATGATGTTTATTGTGATCTCCGTTGCACTCATGAATAGCTAAACTTCTCTGTTGGGGTTATGGAAGCCTTATGAGATACTATCTATTGCTATGAGTTTGTGAATTCGTGATACGTATGCTGCTTATATCATTATTCTCTTCATCTTAATTCAAATTCTTGTGGTTGCAAACGCATAGAATACGCCAGTATAGCATTAACTTATTCGAAAGAAAAGTTATATGTCTGGAAAAGAGATAATGTAAAGGTAATAGGGCACCAACCCCTGTTAAAAAGTTAGTGTCGTAACTGGATTAACCTCTTGGAGAATTTGTACCGTTAGACACGCTTTAAGCTCGAAAGAGTTAAAGTGAAATAATCCTTGATGGTCGAAAGACGCCTGGATTTACCATAGAATACAATTCTCTATAAGCACATGCATGTCTGAATTCCGCATAACTCATAGCCAATAGAGATGTGTAACTCATAAGGTGGACATAACCCCAACTCTCAATTCTCATTGGTTAAACATCTTACTAAACATTCTTTCCTTTTTACTTTGCTATTTTCCGTTTTTACTCTACTATTTTGTTACATTATTGCACGCTACAAAATCCCCCCTTTTACGAGACTTGCACCAAAAGTCTAATAATCTTTGGTTACTTAGTGACCGGCTATTCTCTGTGGGATCGATACCCAACCCAGTTGGGTTATATATTTGACAACGATCGCTTACACTCTTACGAGAGCTGTAGGTTGAGCGTTATCAAAAATTGGTGCCGCTGCCGGGAAGTACGGTTGTCAATTAAGTTCGTAATAATTACTAGACCCTTTGGTCAAAGATTCTCGTACTTTTACTTTTAGTTTTTGTTTTTGTTTACTGCAGGTTTTTTATTCAGTGCATGCCCCATACCCGAAGTTCTGGTCAACCGTTATTACCTATCAATCCTGAACCACAACATATTGGCAGAATGAAGGCACAACACGCAATTGAAAGGATGGCTGCTTAACAGGAACAGGCGAGACTAGCTGCGCTAGCCGCCGCTCAAGTGCATCAATAGAATATTGATAACCCTGCGCGAGAAACAAATCCTGATGATGAGGATCTAGGTGATGACGAGCTACTAAACCCTAGGCATGCCGCTAAGATCGCAACACCTGCCAACAGAAGAGATCGTCAAGCTAGGTTTAGGCCTGAACGCCAAGCTATGCAACCAGCTTTTGACGATGATGATGATGATCTTGATGGAGCCAGAGCCACAGGAGCCATTATTCCTCCACCATTGTCACCTGGATCCAAGTTCAACATCACAAGCACCATGATTCAGTTATTGCAACTCAAGGGATTATTTGGTGGACTAGAAGGCGATGATCCGAATATGCATCTCATCAACTTTATTTCTACATGCAAGTCGTTTGACAATCCTGGCGTTGGTCAGAATGCAATTCGATTACGTCTATTTCCATTGTCTCTGTCTGGGGAGGCAACTCTATGGTTGAATGGGCTGACTCCTGATTCTATTACAAATTGGAGGCAATGGAGAGACGCTTTCCTAGAAAGATTCTTTCTGCCATCCAAAAGAGCATAAATGAGAGATGAAATCAGCAACTTTCATCAGCTTCCAACTGAAGCCCTTCATGAAACATGGGAGAGGTTCAAGACGAAGCTAATGAGGTGCCCAAACCATCACATGACTAATGTTCACCTAATGGAGATACTTTACAGAGCCTTGAATTCAATAACTAAACCAGTTGTGGATAATGCGGCTGGAGGATCATTCATGGATCTCACCTTTGGTCAGGCAAGCAATATACTAGACCAGATGAAGAAGCAAAGTAGAGCTTGGCATACCAGGGATTCTGAGGTAGCAAGCCCCACTTTATCTATAGGCATGACTGCAGACCAAAGGAGAAGAGAAGAAGAACGTGATCAAGATATGACGCACATAAAGACATAAGTGGATCTTCTTACAAAGCATCTATTATCAGGGAAGACCAAAAAAGTTAAAGCCATTGCATCAAAAGGAAGAGACAAATCTGATTCGGATGAAGAGGCCAACTACTTGAACAATCAGGGGGGTTTCCGAGGTAATACCCAAGGAAACCAAGGTCGGAACTATTATGATAAATCTGGAAATAAGGACCAAGGTAGTTGGAAGAACAAGAATGACAAAAGTGGTTTGTATGTTCCCCCTGGAAGACGTGACGCCACCACATCTAGTTCTGGAAATATGGAAAAGATGATGGCTAAACTGTTGAAAGGAGTGGAAGTAACCAGCACGGGAGTAACGGAGGTAATAAATGATTTGTCCTCAATGAAGCAATTGGTTGATTCACATTCCACTTCGATCAAGCAAATAGAGCAGTAATTGAGCCAACTTTCAGCAACACTCAATCAAACAAAGACTGGCACCTTACCTAGCGACACTGTGCAAAACCCAAGGAATGATGGGTCATGCATGGACATTACTACCTGAAGCGGTAAAGTGCTGGAAACTTCATCAAAAGGCAAGCAAGTGGTTGACGAAGTAGCAGACATTAATGACAAGGAAAAAGGAGAAGCTGCCGTAGAATCCACCCACGACGTCCATGACGGTACACCGAGTATGTTGCAGCCTGAAAAGGCTGAAAAACGAAGGCAAGAGGAGAAGAAATCCGTGGAGAAAACTATTCCATATCCACCACCACCTTTTCCTCAAAGATTGAAGAAGGTGGCGGACGATACAAAGTTCAACAAATTCATGACTATGTTAAAGCAGCTGACCATTGATGTTCCATTGGTGGAGGCACTTGAACAAATGCCTGGGTATGCGAAATTTATGAAGGATCTTTTGACAAAGAAGCGGGTAGCAAGCTATGAGATGAAAGATAATGTTCATCACTGCAGCGCAATCGCTACCCGATCACTAGTTCAAAAAAAGGCTGACCCCGGTGCTTTCACTATTCCTTGCACCGTTGGATCTTTGAATTTTGCCAAGGCATTATGCGATTTAGGAGCCAGCATCAATTTGATGCCACTATCCATTTACAAAAAGTTGGGGTTGGGTGATCCTACTCCAACCAATATGAGGCTCGTAATGGCGGATAGGTCGGTAAAACTACCTGTTGGCATTCTATGTGATGTATTGGTGAAGGTTTCTTCATTCATCTTTCCAGTGGACTTCGTTATTTTGGATTATGAGGCAGACTCAGAAGTTCCCATAATCTTGGGGCTCCCTTTCCTTGCTACGGGAAGTGTGCTTATTGATTTGAGAGCTAATAAGCTTTCATTCCGAATAAATGACGAAGTAGTTCGCTTTGACGTGTGCAAATCAATGAAGCAACCCAAAGATCTGAATGTATTCTCAGTAGCGGATGTTTATGTTGATGATGAGAAAGAATTACTTAAAGAAGAGCAAACTATTGATGACCCATTGGCGGTTGTGCTCATGAATAAAGAGAGTAAAGATGCTGAAAACTATGAAGAAACTATTGATGCTCTAACAAGATTTGGGTCATATCCTCATGCTCCCAAGAAGCTGGACCTTGATCTCAAAAATCGACCCACACCACCAGCTAAACCATCTATTGAAGAGCCACCCACATTAGAATTAAAGGAGCTGCCTAGTCATTTAAAGTATGCATTCTTAGGAAGCGGAAACACACTTCCAGTCATTGTGGCGGCAGATTTGGGTGAGCAACAAGTTGCAGCTCTCATTGCTATTTTACGAAAGTACATTAGACCTATCGGATGGACCATCGCAGATATTATTGGTATTCCACCTGGGATTTGTACACACAAGATTCAGCTTGAAGAAAATTGCACACCCACCATTGAGCATCAAAGGCATCTCAATCCACCTATGCAAGAAGTGGTAAAGAAAGAAATTATTAAGTGGTTAGATGCAGGAGTTGTGTATCCAATCTCTGACAGTACATGGGTAAGCCCGGTACAATGTGTTCCCAAGAAAGGAGGCATGACGGTGGTCGCGAATGAAAAGAATGAGCTTATTCCACTCAGACCCGTCACCGGATGGAGAGTATGCATGGACTACCGAAAGCTAAATTCATGGACGCTCAAAGATCACTTTCCAATGCCATTTATGGACCAAATGCTAGATCGATTAGCGGGGAAAAGATGGTTTTGTTTCTTAGACGGTTATTCCGGCTATAATCAGATTTGTATTGCCCTCGAAGACCAAGAGAAAACAACGTTCACATGCCCATATGGTATGTTTGCCTTCAAACGCATGCCATTCGGGCTATGTAACGCACCAGCCACTTTTCAGCGTTGTATGATGTCCATTTTTTCTGATATGGTTGAAGACACCTTGGAGGTGTTCATGGACGATTTTTCAGTTGTGGGTGAGTCATTTGAATCATGCTTGGAAAACCTAAGTATGGCGTTACAAAGATGTGTTGAATTCAACCTAGTGCTGAACTGGGAAAAGTGCCACTTTATGGTTAAAGAAGGTATCGTCCTTGGGCATAAAATCTCCGAAAAAGGAATTGAGGTTGATCGAGCGAAAATTGAAGTTATTGAGAAGCTACCACCCCCAATTTCAGTAAAGGGAGTCCGTAGTTTCCTCGGTCATGCAGGTTTCTATCGACGGTTTATCAAAGACTTCTCCAAAATTGCTAGTCCATTGTGCAAACTCTTGGAGAAAGATGCAAAATTTGACTTCAATGAAGAATGTTAGAAGGCATTCGAATGACTCAAAGAAAAACTAATTGAAGCTCCTATCATGGTAGCACCAGATTGGTCTTTACCATTTGAAGTCATGTGTGACGCCAGTGGGGTAACATTAGGCGTTGTACTTGGCCAGAGAAGGGAGAAATTATTCCATCCTAGCTACTATGCGAGCAAGGTCCTGACCGAAGCCCAGAAGAACTACACTGTCACAGAATAAGAGCTTCTAGTGGTTGTGTATGCTTTTGAAAAGTTTTGTGCTTATTTGCTGGGAACCAAAGTGGTAGTTCATACTGATCATGCAGCTCTGAGATATCTAATGACAAAGAAGGATGCGAAACCAAGGCTAATTCGATGGGTATTGTTGCTGCAAGAATTTGATTTCGAGGTAAAAGATAGAAGAGGTTGCAAGAACCAAGTGACTGATCATCTATCTAGACTCGAGAACGAGCATATAGCGCAGCCTGATCTTGAGATTGATGATGCATTCCCTGACGAAGAGATCTTAGCCACAATAATGGAAGAGTTACCATGGTATGCAGACTTTGCGAATTTTGTGGTGAGTAATGTGATGCCTGCAAATCTATCTTTCCATCAAAAGAGGAAGTTTATGCATGATGTAAAATACTACTTTTGGGATGAGACATATTTGTTTCGACGATGCGCGGATGGTGTTATCAGGCGATGCATATCCCATGTAGAGGTGCCGAATATATTGGAAGCATGTCACACTTCCCAAGTTGGGGGACATCACGCAGGTAATCGGACAACAAGGAAGGTATTGCAAAGTGGATACTATTGGCCTTCGATATTTAGAGATGCCTACGACTTTGTTAGAAGATGCGACCAATGTCAGAGACAAGGCGCAATTTCGAAACACCATGAGATGCCCATGACGAAAATTCTTGAAGTTGAGCTCTTTGATGTATGGGGTATTGATTTCATGGGCCCATTCGTAAATTTGTTTGGAATGAAATACATCCTAGTTGCTGTAGATTATGTTTCAAAATGGGTCGAAGCAGTAGCATTGGCCGACAATGAAGGAAAACGTGTTGTAGCATTCTTGAAGAGAAATATCTTCTCTCGCTTTGGAGTACCACGTACTATCATAAGCGATGGAGGATCTCACTTTTGCAACAAGCTGTTCAAATCCGTATTGGCCAAATATGGTGTCAAGCAACATAAGGTAGCCACACCTTATCACCCACAAACTAGTGGACAGGTAGAGGTTTCCAATCGAGAGATCAAGCAAATCCTTTCTAAGACTGTAAATGCTAATAGGAAGGATTGGTCTCGGAAGCTGGACGATGCACTATGGGCTTATAGGACTACATTCAAAATGCCAATTGGCATGTCCCCGTACCAACTAGTTTATGGAAAGTATTGTCACTTGCCCATTGAGCTCGAGCATAAAGCATTGTGGGCGTTAAAGCAACTTAATTTGAATTGGGATGATGCCATAAATCTGAGATTGGAGCAGCTAAATGAGATGGATGAATTTCGTCTACATGCATATGAAAGATCAGACCTCTACAAGGAACGGATGAAAAAGTATCATGATCAGTGAATTGTTCAACAAAACTTTCAAAAGGATGATATGGTACTTCTTTTCAATTCCAGACTGAAGCTATTCCTAGGTAAGTTAAAGTCCAAATGGTCTGGTCCGTACAAAGTTACCCAAGTCTACTCGACTGGAGTAGTTGAACTAGAAGACGATAATGGTGTTGTCTTTAAGGTGAATGGCCAACGAGTAAAACCATATATCGGTCCTCTTGACTCGATAAACTATATGGCCACCATCTATCTCGATGAAGTCTAAGTAATCGAGGTAACTATGTCATGCCGCGACAATAAATCAAGCGCTAGATGGGAGGCAACCCATCGTTTATCAGTTTTTTTTTCATTTACGTGTTTGCTTTTGATAAATAAAAATCCAAAAATAAGAGTCGTGCCACGACCAAAACTAAGGCGCTTGGTGGGAGGCAACCCATCATTCTAATCATTTTTTTTATTTATGTCTTTGAGCAAGTGTAGGTGCAAGAGGCGTAAACGAGGAGATTGATTTCAAATTTTGATTTGGACGTATTGCATGTAAAAGGTGGTAAGTTAGTGATGAAGAAGCAAAAGGCTATGGATTGGGCATTGCTTATGAAAATATAGGCAACGAACAAGGCTAGGCATATATAAAAATAGGCCACGAACAAGGCAAGGCCTATACTATGGCCTAAGCTCTCGGAATCTAGTGTGCCATAGCATAGGCGCCGCCCTTGCCCAAGTGTGCCATAGCATAGGCGCCGCCTATGACAATGCCTTTTGTCTCTGAATCTCATATGCTATGGCATAGGCGCCGCCTATGCCTAAGAATACCATGGCATAGGCGCCGCCTATGCTCAACAATGCTATGCAAAAGGCGCCGCCTATGCCAAGCATAGGCAAAGCAAAAGACGCCGCCTATGGTCACTTCTTGTCTCCAAATCCGATTGTAAATGGGTCAAAACCCGACCCAAGCTTGTCCTATAAATAAGAGACTTAGTCTCGGACCAAAAACACATTACAAACCTAGCATAAGCACCGCCTACATCTCCAAATCTTCTCAAAAATTTTCCTTTTTCTCTTTTACTTCACAAGAACATCATCCAAAGGAATCAATCAAGTAAGTACTTCTTTGTTCTTCATTTATATTCCGTAAGTACTACATTACTACTCCTATTATGAATTTTTAAATCTTGAAGTAGTATTGGTGATTTGAATGTGATTGAATTGTTGTGACACAACTACGTGAGTGAACGAATATGTAAGGATGATCTTAACTTGTTTCCAACTTGTATTTGATTTTGATGCACTATCATACTCTTGCGGAATTGGCATGGTCACGAAAATTGCATATTCTTGTCAATTGAATACTTATATGTTGGAATGACTTGTTCATCGGGATAAGAATTATAGTTGCCTACCGACATAGGAGGTTGTGATTATTTAGATACTATACCTTGATTCAATCCCTATGTAGTAGTCTTGATATATCAAACATGAAAGTATTGCCAAGATTACAAGAAGTATGACTGCTCTGATTTTATTGTTGGAATATAGCACCTAAAACGTATGTCGATGAAGTCTGACTAGTCGACCACTTTCACTTCACTAGTCTGTACCAACAAACTAAGTATGGGGTGGTTCCCCTACTGCTCGTTTATAGATTTTATCCATCGAGATGATGCTAACATGAACATTATTTTAGTCTCAGGTACAATGGCACCCAAAGCAAGAAAAGGCAAAGATAAGGCTACCACTTCACAAAAAGGCAAGAAAAGAGGCCGAAAAGAGCAAGGAGAATCATCCTCGATGCAACTACCACGCCGCATGTTCGGAATAAAATGGGTTCTTGAGGAGGAATCAAAGGAATGGTATAGGAAAAACAAAGAAAGAAAATATGTTCATGTGGACTTGATAAACAAGGAAAGCCTAGCAAAGAAAGAACCGCGCATGTTGGCCAAGATCATGGCATTACATCTGGATTTCATCTTCCGAGACATAGGAGAATGCAATATCGATTTAACAAGAGAATTCTATGCCAACTGGTCACCGAAAACCACAGGAAGCGAGGTCAAGATTCGGGGCCAAGTTTTACAACTCAATACAGATTTCTTCAACTCCTTTCTCGGCTTGCCTTCAGTCGATCCATCACCATTCAAGGAGCTGTACAGTAGACCTCCATATAGAGATATTCGACACACACTCTATGGAACAAGATCCATGGCACGCTGGAGTAGACACAAGGACACCGGTCGACACAACACCTTCCCATATGCTCCTTTGAATAGGGAAGCAAGGATATGGTTGCGCATAGTCAACTCTTGCCTAATTCCAAGGACTCAGTACACCAAGATAACAAGAGATAGAGTGTTCTTGGTATACGCATTGATGGAAAATGTCCCTATCAACGTCGGGGCAATTATTCGTTCCACAATGCGGAAAGCCAGGCTACACAAGAGGTCTCACTTCAGTTTTGGCAACCTGTTGACTGCAATACTAAGAAAAGAAGACATCGAAGAGGAACCGACTGATCACAAAATCCCACACAACACAAAGAAGGTTGACCTCACGAAGGTTAAAGATGCTTAAACCACGCATGGAGTCAACCTTACCACTTCAGAAAGGCATGCTCGCGATGAAAGATTCTCCCGCCATTTATATGGCATGATGAAGTTTACCATGATGAGCGGGGGTCGTGTTCCAACTGCTGCAGATCTCCAACAGTTGGATTATGACTACCCAATGAATGAGCATGCGAGGGCGATGTGTGGAGTAGGTGTATATTTTGAGGAACCTCTTGATGACGACATGCCAACCGATGATGATCGACGAATGTCAGACTCCGACGTGGAAGAGAACTCTGATGACGATGACTCTGATGATGATTCCGATGTAGGGGCTATGACCCCAGACATAGAGGATGAGTCCGACTAATCAGGTTCTTCTTATTTATTTTTCACTGAGGGCAGTGTGTCCCGTCTAAGTGTGGGGTGCTGGTATTTGCATGCTATACTTCTTTATCTGCATTTGCATTTATTTATGTTTGGTTGTTTGATTTAGTTAGTAGTCGTAGATTTTTTTTTATTTTGATGCATGAAATTGTTCTGATAGGCGGCATGGTGTTATGACAAGAGTTTGTGATAGAATCATTACTATTGAGACACTTAGGCTCTAAGTGTGACTCACTGTGTGATAATTGTGTGGTTTAATTCATTCATCTATTGGGTCAAGAGTCTATACTACTCCCACTAAAGTTAACCATATGCCTTATGTGTGTGAGATGATAGTATATTCTGTGCTTGTGACTGATGCTAGAACTTGCCTGGTGTGTGTGTAAAGCGAAATAAAGAGTGTGAGTTTAGGAGATGATTTAGGCATTTCTTTGGCAACCGATACTTGTTTACCTTCGTTTTACCTACCCGTGGACATTATCCTAGTCAACCCCTTTGAGCCTTTAAGCCATTTTCTTTGACAGCCTTATATGTAAGCCTAATCCATTTTTTTAAGACCATAATTTGATCCAAATTCCTAAGTGCTTTAAGTTGTGAAGTCATGTGACAAAATAAGAGGAAATTAGGTGAGAGTGATGCCTTAGAGTGTATTGGTACTTGAATTTGTTATGAAAAAGAGTGGATATCATGGAGGTATGTTATAAAAAAAAAAAGAGAAAGAGAAAAGAAAAAAAAAGAAAAAAAAAAAGATAAATTGTGTTTATGATTAAATAAAAAGATAATTATGCTTGAATGGCAAAATTAGGTGAAAAGGGGTAATAGATGAAAGAAAGGTAGCAGGGTTGATTAAAAGAAAGTGTTAATGGCATAATGTGATGTATTAAAGCGCTTAGGAACATAGTCACTATTTCTGGCCAAAATAGTCCTACCCGTCCCTTAGCCTACATTACAACCTATAGAAGACCTATTTGATCCTAAGCTTAGCATTCTGATATTTAGTGGAGCATTAAACTATGGGCAAGCCTATGGTCATCAGTTGCAACATATGAATTCTTTGTGAGAGTGAGAGCAAGGAGAAGCTTATACCCATGTTCTGAAAAATGCAAAACTTGTGAGTGATTATGGGTAATATCTTATGTGAGACACACATGGTTGATGAGTTTTGGGTAGTCTTGTATGATTCTTTGTGCCTTATCTTTTGAATACGAATTAGCCATCATCACGAGTCTATGTTAGAGGTTAAAATGTTTCTAGTAGTGATCAGAAAACTACTCTTTGTTAATAATTGTTGTGCCTGTCTTGATGAATATTTTGTGCTGTTACTGTGAAACCCTAAGTAGATGTTTAGATGGACATGATATATTGTTCGAGGACGAACAAAGATTTAAGTGTGGGATGTTGATGATAGGCGTATTTACACGCCTAAAGTACTATAATTTACCCATATTTTAGCTAAGTTTTGAGGACAAAATATATAATTCATGCACTTTTAGTCCTTTTTCCTGTAAGTGAGCTAACAAACGTGATTAGAAAGTTTTCAGGTATAAATGAAGAAGATTTCAGCATTTTATGGATAACTTGACGCCCAAGGAAGCTTCACGAAAGAAGGAAAGGAGAGCTTGGACGCCTAGGGACTAAAAGTGACGCATGGAAAACCTGTCCCGGGCAAAAACAACAATTCTAAAGACTTTGGGGATCAGCAGTAACTTATTAGGATTAGGATAAGTACGCAGTATCCTAGTAGGATTAGGATAAGTACACAGTAGCCTAGTAGGAATAGGATATGGGTGTTATAAATACCCTATTGTGCTGAACTTTTTATTCATTCACTCATTAATTCATTCAACCCTTACAATTCAACTCATTCATCCTATTTTCTATTCAATTCTATTTTCTTCGACATTTAGTACTATTCACGTTACTTTCTGACAGAGAAAGCACGGCCTTTGTGACCAACGTAAGATCATGATGAAGTTTATTGTGATCTCCGTTGCACTCATGAATAGCTAAACTTCTCTGTTGGGGTTTTGAAAGCCTTATGAGATACTATCTATTGCTATGAGTTTGTAAATTCGTGACACGTATGCTGCTTATATCATTATTCTCTTCATCTTAATGCAAATTCTTGTGGTTGCAAACGCATAGAATATGCCAGAATAGCATTAACTTGTTCGAAAGAAAAGTTATATGTCTGGAAAAGAGATAATGTCAAGGTAATAGGGCACCAACCCCTATTAAAAAGTTAGTGCCGTAACTAGATTAACCTCTTGGAGAATTTGTACCGTTAGACACGCTTTAAGCTCGAAAGAGTTAAAGTGAAATAATCCTTGATGGTCGAAAGACACCTGGATTTACCATAGAATACAATTCTCTATAAGCACATGCATGTCTGAATTCCGCATAACTCATAGCCAATAGAGATGTATAACTCATAAGGTGGACATAACCCCAACTCTCAATTCTCATTGGTTAAACATCTTACTAAACATTTTTTCCTTTTTACTTTGCTATTTTCCGTTTTTACTCTACTATTTTGTTACATTATTGCACGCTACAAAATCCCCCCTTTTACGAGACTTGCACCAAAAGTCTAATAATCTTTGCTTACTTAGTGACCGGCTATTCTCTGTGGGATCGATACCCAACCCAGTTGGGTTATATATTTGACAACGACCGCTTACACTCTTACGAGAACTGTAGATTGAGAGTTATCAGTTGCCTCCCACGAAATACCTAATTTAGTATCGCAGAACGACCCAACTCAGTTTTTTTCTCCACCTTGAGGATATGAATTTCACCCCCAACTTAGATTCCATCTTCTTGCCTCAATCATAGGGTGGTGGTACAAATATTAAGAAGCCGAGTAATGGATGATGAATGGTAAACAACTCGTTCTTAAAGTGAGGTGTGTTTTTATGTTGCTTGTCTAATGTAAAATTAAGAATATAAGATTCTTGTTCCTCATCTTTACACTCTTGTACTATTTTAAATGATTCCACAGACAATATATCATCTAAACATAATGTAGAAAAGTGCTTTGAAAGAGGCCCAATCAATCCTACTTCAAAATTTACACTATCTACTACACACTCACATTTATTCACCTTCTCAATGTCAGTCTCAAGCTCAAGATGACAATCGAGTGGTTGTGATTCTTTAATTTTCACCTTAAATTGGCTAATGTCCTCCTCATATTCTTCTTTGTTTAGCCACTATAAACATGGTGAGAGTTGTAATTCCTTTAGCTCTTCCCATAATTGTTCTTGATTATCTAGAATACGCTTCATCAATCTGTTTTCTTAAATCGTGACAACACACATATCTTCAGTATGATCACTTTGACCACAAGCCAAACACCAAGTTACAATAAGTAGGACAGTATCCACATCATATTGTGAAGGTCCAGTTCATGCACTTCTAGGAAAATATGGACAGGAAGCCTCAAAATATGGTTCCCCATAATAATAACAAGAATTGTCACAAGAATCATCATCACTCAAAAAACCATCTATCCAGGCTGACATCTCAAGAAAGGTGTGAGAAAAATAAAAATAAAAGAAAACAAAAGAAATAAACTAAACAAATATTTACAAGTTTGAATTCAAGCAAGTTAACTAAAATTCCAAACTAACTCAATACACCAAATTATTCCCTGACAACGACACCATTTTTTATAACACTCAACTTACACATCAATTTAGTGCAAGGCGGTCGTCGTTAATATATTTACCCAACTTTGGAGTCAGGGTCGAATCCACTGGGAACAATGTGAGTTGCGATTAAACTAGTTTGAAACTGTAGCTACAAGTTGAATTCAAAAAAATGATACGAAAAGATAAAAAGGTTTTTTTTTTATGATCAACAAATAATTGTTGGTAACTTTAATTTCACTGTTTGAAATCAAGAGTTTATGGAAAACCAAGAATTATATTCACTAGGGGTTTTGGTACTTGACAGATGCTAATAGTGGTTCAAGATTCTCACAGTAGGTAGGATAACATGTTATCTTTATCGAAGTTATGCCTAAATGTCTCTCGACCTACTTAAGCATTTAATTTCGTAATCCTCTTGGGCTTAGGGAATTTATATTTATTAACCAGACTTCGCCTCAGGTTAATCAACCTTGTTATAACATCAATTATTAAACGGAAGTTTAGTGTTTCCAAGTCCCTGTTGATAATTCACTTTCCACTATATTTGATTTCTTTCTCAAGCAAATCAAAGCAGGTGTTATCTATCATTTGCAACCAATAGACGATAATTAAAAACTCTAAATTATCAAGGAGTCCTATTACCTTTTGAATCTTGAACACTTAGCACCTTATCAAGACTTAACCCTAGACCCATAATTCAGGTTAAAGGGATTTAGCCACTCATAATGTAATAATTGATACAACAAGTTGAATTCATAATTTGAAAGATAAACTTACAATAAGATGAATAGAAACTAGTGTTTCTTAGATTAGATCAAAGTAAAAATCCCAAAGTAATGATTAAAATCTCTTCAAAGTAATTTCTTTTTCAAGACAAGAAACTAGAGAGAAAAATAACAAAAATATGTGTCTCCAACATAGGTTTTGGAACTCTCAAGAAAACCCTACACAAGACTTTAAATAGTTCATCCGAAATAAGGAAACACAATCACATTGTTTAATAATCCCTCAAATTAGGTGACGACATTCGTGACAACCTATCAGGAGGCTGGCAACTTATCACAAATGTCGTCAACTCCTCTTTGCTTTTTATACTCGCTGCTTCAGGCTGATGACAAACTGTAACATCCTATTAACTTCTTGAGGACATATCATGAATGTCGTCAAGTCTCTACCTTATCTCTCATGTTCTGCGTTAGGATGATGGCAATTTTGATGACCTATCAGCTCCTTGATGACTTACCACAAAATGTTGTCACAACTATCAACTCAGGTGCATTGTCTGTCTGAGGTTGACGATGAAGCTGATAACTTATAACTGGGCTGACGACTTATCAAAAATGTCGTTAGCCACACTTCTCTTCGAATTACTACAGATTTTAACTTTTTTGCTTCCATTCTTGTTGGTTCTCTTGCATCATACCTTCTACTGCAAAATCAAACATAAAACAATAAAAACCGACAACAGTTGCTAAAGATTTTGCAATTATTCTTAGTTAAAAGCCTCAAATGTGTTAGCATTATCTCACACATCAACTCTCTCAACTTTAAACAATTGCTTGTCCTGAAGCAACTCAAACACAACTAAGATAATACAAAGTACATTTGGTAGTCAATCATCTATATTATCTCAAACATCTTTACTATCTCTAAGGTCAGCCAATTTTAGAACAACTGTGTATATTATTGAAGAACAACAATGCAACACATAGGAATTAATATATGTCACCAACGCAGCAACACAACCATGCATGCATCAAGTTTACACTATCCAAACAAGTTAGTAACTAGCGATGTAACCAGTGTGCCCTCACTACAAAGAAATCCCCCTTTTATCATATCAGACATCACATCTATAACCATGGGGAAAATCACAAGACACTCACTCTCAGAATGAAGTTCCAATCAATTTTTACCGAATACCATAGGCTTGCCCTTATTTTCATTACCTAGATCGTCAGACAGGTCAGTTAGGATCACTATAGGTCTTCTCTTTGTCTTGTAATATAGGCTAGGGGCTGGTAATATACTCGATGATATTTAAAGTGACTAAGGCTCCTTGATACTACACTAGATTTTTGGGGTTTCACTCATTATAATTTTTCTATTCTTCTCTTTTATTGATCACACTTATTCAGGATTGGTGCGGTCTTTTCTACAATCACTTTTTTTTCACAACTTTTTTTTTCTTGCTCTTTTCTTCCGCACTCAACTTTTTATTCTTTTCTTTTACTCTACCTTTCTTCCTACTCATTTTAGATCACGTACCCCTATGATATTCACCCTCAACTTAGACCATTTGCCTAAGTCAAGATGCACAGTGTCCAAGGAGGACCAGGGCCAAAATAGGTTCATTCTGATATAAACTGGAAAAGTGACAGGTTTTATAAAAAAAATAGGCTAATCAGGCTCAAAGCAGGGATCAAGGGATATTCTACATATAGAGAAGGTTATTTAGGCTAAAAGTGAGCTAATATCAAAATGGCCTACGATCCTTTCCTAACTCCTATCCTTCAACCAAGGTAAGACTAATCGGGTAAGTTCTAGATTTCAACATACAACGGAAACTAGGTAGTATGTCACATTCACATGGCACAAAGGTACATTACAAGCTACTACCTATTCAGTTCATGCAATTATTTAGCAATGGTTATCATGTTACTAGAACTAATACCATACAAAGATGAACACTGGTTACAATTAGATGCAAATCACACAGTTAAAGAATTAGACCACTTGAGAGGTGTTCACAAAATAACAAAACCATGTTAACTGCCTCAAGTACTTGTATTTCTCCTAGTCAACTATAAAATGTTACAATAAATCACAAAACACCTAAACATGCCAACTCTAATAGGAACAAGACTCTAGGGAAAAAAGGCACCGCAAAACAAACCACAAGAGGATATCAACACCCGCAAGTATCCACACCCTCAACTTAAAATCATGCAATGTCCCAAATGCGTCAAACCAAAATAAGAGAGTTAGAAACATACCTGTGGCACCATGGGTGCAAAGATTTGATGTCAATCACATAATACGAATACAAACAATAAAATACCTTGGGTTGTCTCCCAAGAAATGCCTAATTTAGTGTCGCGACATGACCCAACTCAGTTTTTTCGTCTACCTTGAGGATATGAATTTCACCCCCAAATTAGAGTCCATCTTTTTGCCTCGATCATAGGGTGGTGGTAAAAATATTAAGAAGCCGAGTAATGGATGATGCATGGTAAACAACTCGGTCTTAAAGTGAGGTGTGTTTTTATGTTGCTTGTCTAATGTAAAATCAAGAATATAGGATTCTTGTTCCTAATCTTTACACTCTTCTACTATTTTAAATGATTCCACAGACAGTATATCATCTAAACATAATGTAGAAAAGTGCTTTGAATGAGGCCCAATCAATCCTACTTCAAAATTTACACTATCTACTACACACTCACATTTATTCACCTTCTCAATGTCAGTCTCAAGCTCAAGATGACAATCGAGTGGTTGTGATTCTTTAATTTTCACCTTAAATTGGCTAATGTCCTCCTCATATTCTTCTTTGTTTAGCCACTATAAACATGGTGAGAGTTGTAATTCCTTTAGCTCTGCCCATAACTGTTCTTGATTATCTAAAATACGCTTCATCAATCTGTTTTCTTAAATCGTGACAGCACACATATCTTCAGTATGATCACTTTGACCACAAGCCAAACACCAAGTTACAGTAAGTAGGACAGTATCCACATCATATTGTGAAAGTCCAGTCCATGCACTTTCTGGTAAATCTGGATAGTAAGTACTTAAGCATTTAATTTCCTAATCCTCTCGGACAGTATCCACATCATATTGTGAAAGTCCAGTCCATGCCTAAATGTCTCTCGGCCTACTTAAGCATTTAATTTCCTAATCCTCTCGGACTTATGGAATTTATATTTATTAACCAGACTTCACCTCAGGTTAATTAACCTTGTTACAATGTTGATTATTAAATAAAAGTTTAGTGTTTCCAAGTCTCTGTTGATAATTCACTTCCCACTATATTTGATTTCTTTCTCAAGAAAATTAAAGCAGGTGTTATCTATCGTTTGCAACCAATAAACGATAATTAAAACCTCAAAATTATCAAGGAGTCTTATTACCTTTCGAATCTTAAACACTTAGCACCTTATCAAGACTTAACCATAGATCCCACAATTCAGGTTAAAGGTATTTATCCACTCATAATGTAATAATCGATACAACAAGTTGAATTCATAATTTGAAAGATGAACTTACAGCAAGATGAATAGCAATGAGTGTTTCTCAGATTAGATCAAAGCAGAAATCCCAAAGTAATGATTAAAATCTCTTCAAAGTAATTACTTTTTCAAGCCAAGAAACTAGAGAGAGAAAAATAATAAAAATATGTGTCTCCAACTTAGGTTCTAGAACTCTCAAGAAAACCCTAAACATGACTTTAAATAGTTCAGCCTAAATAAGGACACAAAATCACAGAGTTTAACAATTCCTCGAATTAGGTGACGACATTCGTGACAACCTATCAGGAGGCTGACGACTTATCACAAATGTCGTCAACTCCTCTTTGCTTTTGACACTCGCTGCTTTAGGCTGATGACTAACTGTGATGTCCTATTAACTTCTTAATGACTTATCACGAATGTCGTCAAGTCTCTACCTCATATCTCATGTTCTACCTTAGGATGACGGCAATTTTGATGACCTATCAACTCCTTGACGGCTTATCACAAAATATCATCACAACTCTCAACTCAGGTGCATTCTCTGTCTGAGGCTGACGATGAAGCTGATAACTTATCATTGGGCTGATAACTTATCCAAAATGTCTTCAACCACACTTTTCTTTGAATTACTTCAGATTTCAACTCCTTTGCTTCCATCCTTGTTGGTTCTCTTGCATCATAGCTTCTACTGAAAAATCAAACATAAAACAATCAAAAACGATAAAAGTTTCTTAAGGCTTTGCTATTATTCTTAGTTAAAAGTATCAAATGTGTTAGCATTAGCTCACACATCAGAAGGCCTAAATTAGTATTTCATCAATTTAAACCCCAATTTTAACCCATTGTCACTTGGGTTTTCTTCTATTGCTTCCTTTAAACAAGGGTAATGTATTTATAAACTAAAATTCCAGTTCATTCTTCTTTTTTGAAAATCCATTTCGGAGGTTCGTTTAACCTCTACGCGAAAATAGATAATATGAGTGTCATTGTCTTCTTATGGATACGTAGATTTTATATTTGTATGTTTTAGTTTATTTTGAGACCATCCTTGAGGAGAAGACTCCGCGCTGAAGGATTTTGAATTGGGTTTTCTTCATTTGAGATTAGTTATGGCTTAACTTTATCTAAACTAGGATGAGTAGTTAATACTAAGATAAAAACATGTTATGTGTATGGTACTAATCATAGAAATAGCTATTACTGTTTTGTGCCTGTGTGGGGACCTATGTTGTTGTTGTTTGGTGATTTTGAGACATTATTTGCTATGTGTGACCATGTGACATCTTATATGATGTTGTTGGCCTGGTATTTATATATTTGGTTATTTTTTCTAGGTGGAAATTGCCTAATTTGGGATTTATGACATTATGGTATATCTTACTCGACTTGTAAATGTATTATATTGCATCGTGGATGATTGACTTATTGAGTGGATTTTTGACTCTCGTGCTTGGTATATTGGTTGTATTTTGGAATTTTCATTCTAGTTGGTTGTTAGCATTACATTCTCATATCATTCACATTCATGAAACATTTGTATCACCATGAAAATACTAGTTTTTCTGACAAAAAATGTAACATCTTTAAAACCATTTGCCGAAGAACATGTGCCGGAAAGAAGTTATGGATATTGGATTGGTCTTGGTATTGATTATTGGATTATAATTAGATTTTCAACCCCCCATGGATCCTAGATAAGGACCTAAGTTCCGTAGGTGTATACGAAGGTTGTGTGACAATCTCGAACACATCACATCATCATCATCATAATCACCATTTTCATTGCATTTCATACATTGTGCACATTCTGTGTTGTATTTTTGTGCTTGTTTTGATGCCTATCTATTTTTGCTTATTTCTCATACTTGTATTTATTATATATGTATATTTTATAATTATTAGTGGAGACAGTGTGGGCTACCGTTTGAGATATTTTCTGATTGCAGGTGACTTACCCATAGTGTGTATTTTATATACTTTATTTTCTACTTTGCTTAGTCGGCCTATGATACCTGCTGAGTAAAAGTGGATCATACTCATCCTTACTGTGCCTTTTCGATGTAGATCCAGGTAAGAGTGCTCCACGCGATAGATTCTCTTGGGAGGTGTTCAGAGTATTTTTGAGATAATAATCAATATATGCTTCTAGAATTGACCTCCTACCCCTTCTTATCTAGTTTATATCTTGTTCCGTATTCAAAGACAGTTTTATCTTTCCTTTTTGGACTATCAGTTGTATATTTTGACTTTGAGATGTACTTAGTTGGTTCTTACATTTTGACACCGATTTTAGGGGTGATTTATGGTATCATTGTTATATTTTTTTTTGTTATTATTGTATATGTGTGGTTCGACTTCATTCCAGAAGTCTTACCTTGAATTTTGGTGTTGTTCTCTTATTTGATATCGGTTTGGGTGATTTCCATACTTATCAAGTCTTGCTGCGACAAGTGCCATCATGACCCTTAGTTTTTGGGTCGTGACAGCTTAGGCGGACGCCTCAAATTTCAGAGCATTCGCCATTTGATACTTTTTCCTTACCACAACGCCTTGAGGCATTTTTGGCTACGCCTCACCCAAGAACAAACCTCTATTAAGCCCCGAACTTCCTTTTGAAACACTGGCACCACCAACCATAAATTTTTTCATAGAAAATTTATTGCATGTTTAAGAGCACATATTTTATTATCTTTTTTAACTCTCCGCACCGCAAAAAAGGTTATTCAAAAATATTAAATCTAGCGAATACATCTTATACCATGAAACTGCTAGACATAACAATGTTTTACTTTAACTTCGTGTCAGAATACATCATATGAAATAAAAATGATGGAATACTATTATACAATAAAAATATGAGAAATAATATAAAAATATGAGAAATAATATAAAAATATGAGAAATAATAACTTCAAACATGTTCATACTAATGCCAAAGAAAATATTGCTCAAAAAAATTGTACAAACTTATAATAAGTAGACAAATAAGGAATATAGTTTATCTACTACATACAAAAATATTTAAAACTGAAACCGAAAAAAGAATTAAATCATTCGTTGTAATGAAAGTGAAAATTTTTCACCCACAATTTTGTTCTTTTCAAGGGCTACCTTAGTACTTAGGAGCACCACTTGTGTTGTTGTTTACCCTTAGTTCAACAATCAGCATAGAAATTTCACTCAATAAATGCTTCTCCCTGAAAAACATTCATTCTCCACTAAAAGGTAAAAAGTAAAGAAAGAGAAATCTTGGATTCTTACAATTTGAATATAAAAAAATAATCTTTTTCAATTCCTTATGTGGAAATGAAGATTTCTTATGTGTAAAAGAAAAACTCTTATAGAAAAACCAAAAAACTAAAAATAATTTAAAAAAGATTAGAAAATTATTTCTCCAATAAAATTTACATTATTTAACCAAACTCCATCACAAAATTTCACCCGTACTTCTGCAAAAGAAAAGTGTCATCATTGTACAAAACTGTCGTACATATTCCTTATTAACTAAAGAAAAAGTAAAATATTTCTTGCCTCCAGTATTATCATAGTTGATTCAAAATATTATGCTCACCTGAGTATATTGTTGGAAAATATATTACATGAACACAAGAATTGTACGAACAACACAAGATGAAAAGTTAACAATATGAACATCGAACATAAAAATTGAGGCTTGAAACACGTGCGGAATATATTTTTAAAAATGATATTTTCTTCCTCTCCTTTACGAGATTTCTATGAGATTATATGCAAATAGTTTTAGTGGATATGACAAGTTCTTATGAAAAAACAAGAACTTGGATTGATCGTTTTTTAGAACAAAACGTTTATTCTCATATGATAGAGAAGAAAGAGAAAGTAACGTTGCAAAATAAGTAGTTGGGGCTTAAATAGTACTGTTAAAAAACAAATAATGAAAGGACACTTTTTCATTGAAAGATATAAATTAAAGGATACGCCCTTTCATTTAAATGAAACCTCTTCATAAAATACTTATAATTAATTTAGTTTAAACAAAATATCCAACAATCTCTCCCTTATTTAAATATAGCGAAGATACAAACATCAAGTCATGTTCACACATAGAGTAATATATCTTTCGATTTGAACAGTACTGTAGTGAAATGTCACAAGACGAAATCAAAATTCTTCGTAGCGTAATAACCTTAAATACGTTATTCCTTGTGATAACATCGTTGACACTAGGAACCTAAATATTTCATTGTAGATTTTCACTCAACATGTTTAGAACTTTTATGGTCATGTTCTATCCAAAATTCATGAACATTTATAAGAGAAACTCCAACTCCCAATCGAAGCGGCACTACTTCTATGCTCATATAGGTGAAGTTCTTTCAATGTCTTTTTCATATTTGAAATACTTGTTTCTTGAAATGAACCTTATTAAGAGTATTAGAGCTCAACCCTTTCATCTTTGACAACTAGTACAAGTATATCTCTTACATAAGTACTGAAAGATCCACGTATCAATAACTTATTTTTATCCTTTGAACCATTGACCATTCATTTCACAATGTCGGGTAGGATTGCCATTATTGGTGAACCTAATTAAGGAGTTTTAATATAATCAAACTTGAAGTTGTATTCACCAATTTTCTTTTGATAAGTTTAGTTAATAGATTGCAAATTTATTTAACTCCATCAATATGATAGACGTTATTATATCTTGAATCAACTTTCTCACATAATCATATCACAGACTTATACTTTTTGAATTTCCATTATATAATCTTTATATTGTCGAGTTAGAGTGGTTTGACTACCACAAAATTGAGCTCATATTTTAAAAAATCAGTGGATTCTCTCAATAATCCCTCAATCACTCAACTTCTTTGATTTTCTTTATTCTACTAATAAAATATTTTCTTGATTTCATAAAGTTGTACCTCCTCCAAGGTAAACACCTATTTCGTGGTAAATTTATTTTTTTGACATATTCGTACCAACTTGTATCTATATAACCTTATAAAATAGTATGAAACTTAGATTTTCTCAATTTTTTTAGTTTTTAAAGAAAATAAAAAACTCGAGTACTGGCCCTTCCAATAGCTCTTACATACACAAATTAAGCCATCATTCTTTTATCGTAATTAGTTAACTCGATCTAGAATCAAATTGGGTATTTGCCACTTTTACGTTTAAGTGACTAAATTGTTTAGAACCTTCTCAATATAATGAGATCAAATCCATATATTATCTACACTATTTTGTTTAATGTTGATACCCAACACAGTATCAATTTCTCCAAAATTATTAACGGGTTAAAACATGCACGTTAGATTTGAGGCAGTGATTAATGAAAATTAAATTGATTTAATTTTTTACAAAATGTTGAAAGGTAAAAGATAAGGGTAAAGGAACAAAAGATTTTTTTTTTAATGAAAATATTTTTTATTGGTGGGTATCAGTATTTGTGGTTATATTTATATCCTTTTAATTGCTAAAAACTTTTCTAGTTCTTTTTCCTCCATAAATAATGAATTTGAATGGAGGTAACAATAAAAACTATTTCATTAGTATGTGGACATTGTGACTCAATAAATGTAATGATTTGATTAGTGAAATCTTACTTTTATGTGTTTTGATCATTTTATCATTCTCCGTAGTTGCTACATGTTAATTTTGGAGTATGGGGATGGTTTTCATTATTTTCGATGGATCGAAAATATTTTGAGTGAGTTTGTGATTTTTAGAGGATTTAAAAGTCATATAATTCACATTTATCAATATTTATGAGTGTCAAATGGCGATTTGGACAGTTATATTAGGCCCGAATGTCAAATTTGAATTAGCAGCAGAGTTAGTTCGAGTTTGGAACCTTTAGTTTGCGTTTCATCCCTTTGTTCGAAAAATTACGAAAAAGAGATCTCAGGAATTTACTTATTGAAAATAATATTTTTTTCAAATACGAAATCACCATTAAATTTGAAACATCAATGATAGCCTAGTAGACTATGATTTACTTTTGCCGGGTCTCGAACGAATCTCAAGAATCCGTTTGGAGAATTCAAAACCATGTAAATTTAGCTGAACAACTAATATCTAGTGAATGGAGCCTTATTTGCGAATGCAAGCCTTTGGTCGCGAACATAGAGAAGAAATTTTTTTTTCTTTGCAATCGCGAGGTGGTGGCCGTGATCGCGAAGGGAAATCGAGTCTGGGTCAGATATCTTTTCTTCTTCTCGAATGAGAAGAGGTTGCCGTAAATATGAAGGCCTAATTTACCATCCTTCACAAACACGAATCCTTGACCATGAAAGTAGAGGCCAAATTTTTGGCCAGCCAAAGTTGACCATTGTGAACGCAAAAGGTTGACCGCATTCGCGAGACACTATTTATAGAATAGTATAAAAGCCTCAATTTTGTGATTTTACTCTATTTTTGGACCTACAACTTTGGGAAAGAAAATTTTTGAGGGTTTATTCATTTTGTTTCTTGTGGGTAACCTTTAAATTTATATCTCCATTATTTTCCATTGATTACATCTTCGAAAACACCGTTTAATTATGATTTTGAAATGAGATTGAGGTTTTTACTAGTAAATCTTAAAAATATATTTTTTATTTTAAACCCATTTTTATGTGGGTTTTTATTTGTAGACTCCTACTATCTTGGGGAATGTATTTGTAAATTAAATTCCAGTTTTACCCCTTCAAACTCATTTTTCAAACTTATGGTTGAGCTGACTCAAATATGGAAAATATGAGTATCATTAGCTTTCTTTCAATGAATAATTGCTATATTTGGATATTGTAGTTGATTTCGAGGATGTTCGTAAGGAAAAAGCTTCGTATTGAAACACTTTAGGCTTGTATTCGTCATTTTGAGGTAGATTATGGCTTAACTTCTTTCAAATTGAGATAGATAGTTAAAAAATAAGTAAAACATGTTATGGATTGGAAAAAATAACTATGATATTTATATTACAAGATTATTATTATTATTGTGTACCTTTGTGGGGGCTCATATTCTGTTATTATTAACTTGTAATATTTGATATTGTGTGTTGCTCATGTGGGATCTTTATTTGATATCATTGGCTTTGTCTGTATGTTTAAATGCTTTAATTTTAGATATAATACCCGTGCAGGGTCTTGAATTATTATCATAGACCTTATAAACCTTTGGTTGCCCTTTTCATAATAAAATGCTAGAGTTAGGGGTTGATATGATATTAATGATGACCAACATGCATATTTATTTCGATGGTGCATAAAATAGAGTTGATAATCATGAATTGTGGACATATTGAGTTGATTTATGGGATCATTTATATATGTATCAAATGGATTGGATATATTTACATTGATTTGGTTGTGAGCATTACATCCTTATTCCATGCACATATATTTATGAAATATCGATACCATCGAGGAATACATTTTATGAAAGACAATGAGGCATTTTTATAAAAACCCTATAATGACCCTCAAGGTCATTTTTTGTATTTCCATGGATTTTTACTATTTGGATATTTCCTATAGATGCCCAAGTCATTTAGGACTTACTGGAGCTGACACTTCGGTTACTGAGCATTTTTTTTGGTTTTTAGAGTCAATTCACTATTTTGAAGTCTTTTCTGGTAAAAATTAGCTATTTGTTGAAAACTTTAGTCAAACAACCTCGTATGCCAATTCTGATAGTTCCAACAACTTTAGAACGTTGGTTTTAGGCTAGGGGGAACCTTTGGCTCAGATTCTAAGGCTTTCACATTTATTTTGGGCTACTAACTAGAAATTAATAAAAAAGACACTTGGGTATGGGACCTACTTTTCATCGAAACGAACTCAAATGAAAATTTTGACAGTGTTATTAAGTCTAGAACATCGAATTTGATAAGGTGTTATAGTTAGTTTGCGTATATGGGATTCTAAATGAATCTCGAGGAGTCGGTGGAGACTTGGAAAATTCCAAGTCTTCAGCTGGTGCATTCGCTAAACTGCTTAAGTGGTCTTCCAAGTGCTTTAGCATCTTGGCCAACTCCAGTGAGCCACTATAGAAGCAAGGTAACTGTTAAAACGCATGTCGCTTTAGTGCTGACTTTTCCTCTTAAGTGGTATGCTAGGCCTAGGCGGGTACCACTTTAGCGGCACTTGGGCACTTTAGAAGTGATAGCTTAAGCAGTACTTGGCCTCTTAAGAAATACTTGGAAGTCATTACACACCCTAATTAGCCCGATTTTCTCCTATTTTTCCCATAAGTTCCAGAGTGAAAAATCCTAGAGAGTGTCGAAGCATGGGAGAAACATTAATAGGTAATCTTTGGGTGTTTGTGATCTTGGATTTCTCATTTCTCAAGTGTCGAAACTTGGGAGAAACATTAATAGGTAATCTTTGGGTGTTTGTGAGCTTGGATTTCTCATTTCTTCTCGGATTCTTGATAAGTTTCCATTAAATTCATGGTTAAATTCCCTCTAATTTTCCCAAAAATCCCTAGATTATTGGTGTGTTTATTTTACCACCATTTGAGCTTAGAGTTTACCCATTCTTGAGGGTAAATGTTCCTTGAGCATAAAGGGACGTGTTGACATTTTTAAAAATATGATTCTACAAGTAAACCTCACATAGGATTTTTACGTGAATTTCGATCTGAAGAATAAAATACAATATGGGTACCATTGTTCTTTATTTGATGAGTATATTATTGTTTTTATAGCTTGGGACCGTGCAGAAGCTTTTTGGAAGGGAAAATCAAAGATTTAGTGGATTTCACCGGGCTTTCTTCGGCATCCATGTAGGCTAGGTTTACCTTTCTAATAGATTGGGATTAACTTTAGTATATTTATGATAATGTAATAGATATGTGTTGGAAATTAGGTCTTGGAGGCATAATTAGTATAATTTGGATTATTTAGCCTAGTAAGGACCATAAATTAGACATAATGGACTTAGTTACTCATGTTTTAGGTAATTGCAATCTTAGGGCTAAATGTGGCTTATTTAACATCTAGAAGTGAATTTAGATACCTAAACCGAGTCTGGGGTTTAATTTGCTTTATGAAAAAAATTTAGAGATTAGAAGTGGTCTTCTCCAGCCCACCTTACGCTATAGTATTATTAGCTTCTTATTGGATTTTATGAGTGTATCATTATTTAAATACATATTATAGAGCTTCAAGAGATAGGTTAAATGATTCCTAAGTCTAGATTGGTTCTTAGACCATGATACTAGTTCAAGTCTGTGTCCGACGATTTATGGCTTGAGTTCTTGTTCAATTTAGGCAAATGTTGAATTTGAGTTACGGTTAGAGTTTGGAAAATGATAATATAAGTTTTGGTTCATGACTGACATTGAAAGGTTATTTTTGATAATTGTGGAATTGGTTCGAGTTCGATGATTACAGTATGGATGGGTTTGCAGTTATGTTTTCAAGATATGATTACTTAGTATATTTTTGTTTACATCTCCTTCTTGATTGCACTCTATGGGCTTAGGGGGCTCATGTTAGGTTATTTACTTTTCTTTATTTACTGGATTACGTGGGTCAATTTTGTAGTGATATTATGTATTTGTTTATGTTATTATTTTGAATTATTGATTTGTTTATAATATTTAAAGTGTTATTCCTAATTTTTCCTCTTACCGTGACTTAATTTATTTATCAGGCCTTTTTATTATATTTATATTATAACTTAGCTCAATTGGCTGATGATGCCTACTGAGTACCCGTGGTTTTGGTACTTATACTATACTTCTTTACTTTCTTAGTGCAGATCCGAGTACCATTTGCCATTGTTGATGCTGTGATCGTGCTGGATAAAGTTAGGAGATAGGGTGAGCTCTCAGAATTAGAGTTGACCTTTTCTCCTTCTTCTATTTTTGCTTAGTCTTTCATTATTCGAGACTGATTTACATCTAACTATTACAGTATTGTTAGCGGCTCTTGTACCGACACTACTAGGTTGTGGGATATTATCATCATCTTATTTATCTTTAATATTATTATTATTTATCCATTTCTATTGCTTGTAAGATTTTACTTATATATTTCTAGTATTTATGTCATTTGTCTACAAAATTAACCCATTGCTTTTAACTCTGGGCAATAGTATGGGTTACCTATTGGTGGGATAAAGAAGAAGCCATCATGACTCAGAATTTAGGTCATGAAAAATTTGTATCAGAGCGCTTGGTTCATCGGTATTGTTGGTAGAAGAGAAAATTTCTAGTAGAGTCCCGCCGATCAGAATAATGACGTTCATTTCTTATCTTTAAGAGGCTATAGGACATTCATTGTAGATCTTCACTTCCTTCACTCATTTTGTGCCAAGAGTCTTGGTTGGTTTCTGTAGGTTCCTTTGGTTTCACTCTTTTGCAGATAGATAGGACGCGTGCTACATCAATACAAGATATGGACCCCAAGTCCATGAGTATGGATCCTACTGCAGTTCATGAATGACCTAGAGGTCAAAGACAACCGTGTAATGACTCTCCAGGTCATTTTCTGTATTTTTGCTTATTTTCACTATTTAAAGCTTTCCTATAGCTTCCCCAAGTCATTTATGATTTTTTGGAACTGACAGTTTGGTTAGCAGATTATTCATTTGATTTAGAGCCAATTCCCTATTTTGAAGCCTTCAATGGTTTAAATTTGCTATCAGGCGAAGACCTCTAACAAACAAGCTCAATGCCAATTTTGACAATTCCACCAACTTCGAAATGTAGATTTTAGATTTGGAGGACAAACTCCCAGACTTATTTCGATCTATTGGCTGGAAGATAAGAAAAATGGAAAGGTGGTGAGGGACCCACATTTTTTTCAAAACGACCTTGAATGGAAATTTTGACTATGCCATTAAGTCTGAAATGTCAAATTTGATAGGGTAGCATAGTTCGTTAGCGTATACAAGATTTTGGATGAATCCCAAGGGGTTTGCAGAGACTTTAAATTTTTTTAAGTCTCAACTAGTGCTGGTGCATCGCGTATAAGACTAGCCGGCTGCTTAAGCAACCTGGCTTGGCCTATTGGTATTGCATAAGCGAGGCATAGGTCGTGTAAGAGAACACCGCCTAAACGATATCAGGGTCGATTATGTGATAAATGCTTAGGCAACAAATATTACTTAAGAGACACTTGTTCGCTTAAGCGACTCGGTGTCCGCTTAAGCGACACCTGTGGGCCTAGGAAGGGTATAAATACCCCACTTAGCCCAATTTTCACCATTTTCATCAATTCCTTAGAATATTAAACCCTAAAAAGTGAAGAAACTTGGGAGAATTGTTTGTGGGTTATTTTGGAGCTTGGGTAAAGTTAATTTATGTGTTTCTTCTTTGAATTTGTGGTAAGCTTCCATTATTTTCATGCTTAGTTTCTCCATATTTTGTTAAAATTTCTAAAATCTTGGTGGCTTAGTTGTAGCACAATGAGAGCTTGGAATTCACCTATTTTTAAGGGAAAATGTTCCTTGTGCATAGTGGGACGTGGCATTGGTTTCAAAAGTACAATTCCGTAAACGAACCATACATGGTACTTTTATGCAATTTTGAACCCGAGGAACAATAGTGAAATATAGGTATCATTATTCTCATTTTGATGAGTAAATTATGATTTGGATAGCATAGCACCTTGCAGAAGCTTCTCAGAAAGGGAAATTGGTGGTTTAGTGGATTCTTTGGGCTTTTCTTTGGCATCTAGGTAAGCTAGATTTACCCTGTTCATAGATTGAGCTATTTCATAGTATAATTATAATAATATGCTAGATATGGGATGAAGATTAGGTGTTGGAGGTATTACTAATAATATTTGGGATAGTTGGATAGTTTAAGCTATCTTGAAATTTTAATTTTTGTGTAATTAAATTAATTGCTCATGTTGTAGGAGAAATTCCTATCTTAGTGTTAATTAGGGATTATTTAACATCTAAAAATGAATTTATATACCATAACCTAGTTTAGGATAGAATTTTCCCAAAAAAATAGATTTTAGGGACTAGAAGTGGGCTCCTTCGGCCCACCTTAGGCCTAGATTTGTGTTAGATTTTATAGAACTATTTGCACATGTTGTACCCTTATTAGTGAATCTTTTGGGGACATTTATGGGATTGAATATTTAATGAGTATTTTAGTTTGGTATTAGGAGTTGATTCTAATTTTGGGTAAAACTCGATGGTTTATTGGTATAGCTTACTTATATTGGTTTTTTCTATGGCATCTGGTTATGGTCTATTTATATGAGTTTTGGCTCAAGTATGACAATTGATGACATTTTGAGACTATGAATTTTTGTTCATGTTCAGTGTTTAACGATGAAAATTTTAATATGAGTTTCGATTCAAGTTTGGTAAATAATGTTATGATGATAAAATGAGTTCCAGTTTGAGTCCAACATTAGGAGTTGGGAATGATATGATTCAGTATAGAAATTTGATGTTTATAGCTGATATTCAGTAGTGCTATAGATCTTCGATTGTTTATTTCTCTTTATTGTACCATCCAGGTTTATGGGGGCCTGCATTGGGTTATTTACTTTCCTGCACTTATTGACTTATGGGGACAATTTAGTAGTTATAATTGTGTGATCTTTGTGTTACTTTTCCATATTTATTTTAATTACTTATACATAATAGTATTGGAGCGTATTTCCATGTTTTTCCTATTTTCCATGACTTAGCTTAATTTATCTTTTATCTTATCGTACCTATATCATGATTTAGCTCAGTTGGCTGATGAAGCCTACTGAGTACCCGTGATTTTTGTACTCATAATACACTTTTATACCTTTTTAGTATAGATCTGAGTACTAGTTGTCGTTATTGATATGACGTTTATGTAAGGTTAATTTTGGAGATTAGGTGAGCTCTTCGAGTCGAGTTACCCTTTTCCTTCTACTTATCTATTTCTAGTCTTTCGTTTTCATGATAGATTGTATTTGACTATTCTGTACTTATGGTTCATTTGTTGTAGATCTTGTATCAACATTAATGAGTCTTGGGAAGACTGTTGCTCTTTTATGTATCTTCTAGACTACTATGACTGTTTTATTGTTGTTTTAACTCTTTAAATGCTGATATTTAGCTTTTAGGCTATTTCCCACCAAGTTAGCCTATTGCTTATAACTTAGAGCTATGGTTTAGCTTACCTACTAGCGGGGTAAAGTAGGTTCTATTATGACTCATAAATTAGGTTGTGACAAATTAGTATCAGAGCCTAGGTTTCATCGGTATTATTGGTATAAAAGTAAGTATTTAGTAGAGTCCCGTGGATCAAAACAATGATCCTTGTTTGTTATCTTTAGGATGCTATAGGAAATTCTTAGGAGTTCTACACTTCTTTCACTCATTTTGTGATAAGAGTAAGAGGTTGTTTCTAAAGCATTCCTTTGGTCTCACTCTTTCATAAATGGCAAGGACATGTTCCATCGCTATATAAGAAGAAGGTACCAAGATCAAGCCTAGGAATCCTGTTACTATTTGTGGAGGAACTATAAGTCGTAGACAACCTAGGGATATGTCCCTAACTATGGTCTAGGAGATGGTCCTTCTCCTGAACCTATTCCTACTCTTGAGCTAGAGATTCTCCTAACCCATCCAGCGGTGGTCCAAGGACCAGCTTAGGCTTCACTGAGGTTTATTTCTTCTTTAGTGCTCAAGGATGCTTTGGTTTAGAATTTAGGATTGATTGGTGGTGCACCTCCTGATAGTGCACTGTCTATCGATCAGATTGGTACTTCGGCTGAGGCACAACCTACAGCTGCGTTTCCAAAGTTGAGGTCTCTTCTGCACCGATGGTTGCCTAACTTATAGTTGCCCAACTGGTGGTTACTTAGCTGGTGGTTTTTGAGCTTGCTATGTCTATTGAGGAGCAGTAGATGTCGGGTAGGATTTTGAGATTAGCTCTACCTAGGATTTTTCTGGTGCACCGAGTGAGGATGTTTAAGAGTTCTGGATTACTTGTCAGGATAGGATCCATAATTTGGGCGTAGTTCAGATTCATGGTGTCGATTACACTACTTTTTAGTTGGACTTGGCAGCTCAACATTGATGGAGAGGTCATCTTATTTCCAGGCCATTTGATATTCCCTATTGACATGGACTCAGTTCTTTGAGATCTTTTAGGAGAAGTAGATGGCCCACAGTCTTAGGGATCATTTAAGAGATAAGTTCTCAAAGTTGGAGCTAGGATCTATAACTGTTGTGGAGTATGAGGCTCGAGTTTATGAGTTGTCTTGGCATGCTACTTCTATTTTGACTATTGAGTATGAGAGAGTTCATTTTTTCATTTAGGGATTAAGACTTCCTCGTTGTATGTCTACACAAAGTTTGGTTGTTGCGAGTAGGTCTTTTACTAAGGTTTTTTATCATTCTCAAGTTATGTAGGAGATGTATTGGGAGGCCCAAGGAGGCAATGATAAGAGGCTACAATATTAGGGTAGTTTTAGTGGGAGTTGTAGTGGATCACAGTCCAGAGGTAGTGGTTCTCAAGGTAGGTACGCTCATATAAGCAGTATCAATATAGGGTCAGTGTAATAGGCTAGTTCAATCCATACTTCAGATTATCAATGGAGCCCAGTCTAGTTTTAGTGATTGTCCTGGCAAGGGTAGTTGTTAGTGTTTGAGTGGTTTGTCTTCTAGTTATTCTAGTCGTGGTTGTTATTTTGGGTCTACTGGATCTCTTAATTTAGTATCTTGGGCATGTTATGGTTGTGGAGAATTTGGTCATTTCTTGAGATAGTTCCCCAGTCATGGAGCGATGGTTCCTTCAGTTTAGAGTGTTCCACTAATTCAGGCAATTTTATCCTTAGTTAGAGATGGTATACTTGGTCACAGGGGTGGTCCCTAGGGTGCTCTTGGTTTTTAGGCTGGTGTATAGGAGATCGATCAGGAGCTCATCCAGGTGGCAGGCGTGGTCAGTTTTATGCTATACCTACTAAACTCGAGGTTGAGTCTTCTAATGATGTTATCACAGGTACGATCTTGGTGTGCCGTCAGTCGACTTCTACTTTATTTGATGTGGGATCCAATTATTCTTATATGTTTTCTTATTATGCCAGCATTTAGAGTTATCTTGAGATTTATTATCCATACCATTATATGTATATACTCCCGTAGGTGATTCTTTAGTAGTAGATTGGGTTTATAGATCATGTGTTAAGACTGTTCGAGAGTTTGATATTCAGGATAATCTTATTGTGTTGTATATGGTTGATTTTGATGTTATTCTTGGCATGGACAAGTTATCCAACTCTCATGTTGTCCTAGATTATTTTTCCAAGATCATTACCTTAACTATGCCCTACATACCCCTAGTCGTGTGGCAATGAGTGTTTAGCCATGAGCCGATGGGGATTATTTCTTGTATTCATGCTAGGAAACTTATTTTGAGGGGTGAAAGTCTTATCTCACTTATTTTCATAATGTTAGTGTACAGAGTCCCTCTCTTGACTTTGTTCCTCTAGTTCATGAGTTTCCTGATATTTTCTCTATCAATTTACTTGGCCTTTCTCCTACACATGATATAGAGTTTGTTATTGATATTGAGTTGGGCACCCAACCTATTTCTATGGTACCTTATAGTATGGCTCCCGATGAGCTTAAGAAGCTGAATTCTCAGCTTTAAAATCTTCTTAGTAAGGGTTTTATTATACTGAGTGTGTCTCTCTGGGGGGATTTTGTGTTGTTTATAAAGAAAAGAGATGGTTCCATGCATATGTGTATTGATTATAGGCATCTTAATAAGGTGACAGTGAAGAATCAATATCCTATGCCTCACATTAATAATTTGTTTGACTAGCTTCAGGGAGGAGCAGTGTTCTCTAATATTAATTTGAGGTTTAGTTACCATCAATTGATAATTCGGGCTAATGATATCCCAAAGACAACCTTTAGGACCCATTATGGTCATTATGAGATCATAGTGATGTCTTTTGGATTGAATAACGCCCCAACTGTATTTATGGATTTTATGAACCGTGTATTCAAACCTTATTTAGATTCATTTGTGATTGTGTTCCTCAACGACATCCTTATGTATTCGAGGAGTAGAGAGGAGCATATGCAACATTTGAGGAATGTGCTTCAGACTTTAAGAGATCATATGCTTTTTACCAAATTCTCTAATTGTGTGTTTTGGCTTGAGTCAGTGACATTTCTTGGGCCTTTGGTGTTCAAGATGGGATTATGGTAGACCCAACAAAGATCAAGGATTTTCGTGATTGGGCTAGGCCTACTTCTCCGATTGAGGTACGTAGATTCAATGGTTTAGACAGTTACTGTAGATGGTTCATTGAGAGTTTTGCTACTATTGCAGCGCTGATGACCAAATTGACTCGGAAGAAGATTCTTTTTTGATTTTATGAGAAGTGTAAGTCAAGTTTGGAAAGCTCAAGGGATTTCTCCATTTAACTCCTATTTGGCTCTTTATGTGGAGGGTGAGGGATTCACCATGTATTGTGATGTTTCTAGTGTTTATTTGGGTTGATACTGTAGGGATAAGTTATTACTTATGTATCAAGATAGTTGAAGGTAAATGAGCACAACTACCCCATCCATGATTTGGAGTTTGTGGTGGTAGTTTTTGCGCTTAGGATTTAGAGGCATTATATTTTTTCATGCCTTATAAGATATTCATAGATTGTTGTTGTCTTTAGTATCTCATGAACCAGAGGGAGCTAAATTCTAGGCAGCATAGATGGAAGGAGTTGTTTAAGGACTATGATATCTCTATCATGTATCATTCGGGAAAGTCAAGTATGGTAGAAGACACCACGGGTCGAAAGGCAGTGAGTACGGTAGCTTGGCTTGTATTTTAGTTTCTCAGAGTCTATTGGCAAGGGGCATTCAGTCCATAGCCAATTTGATGGTGCGACTTGATATTTCAGACCCTAGGAGGATTCTTGCTAGTTTTGAGGCAAAATCTTTGCTATTTGTGAAAATTTGGGGTCACCAGTTTTAGGATAAAAAACGTAGCATTATTCATAATTAGGTGTTTGGTGGTGAGTCCAAGAGGGATACCATAGATCCTAAGGGTGTTTTGAGATTTGGTAGCCACATTTATGTTCTGAGGGTTGCTGACTTGATTCAGTAAATTTTACATGAGGCTCACACTCCAGATATTCAATTTACCCCAGTACAACCAAAATATATAAATATTTGAGGAAATATTATTGGTGGAGTGGTATGAAGAGAGATGCAGCGAAATTTGTTGCTTGTTGCCTATATTGTCGGCAGGTGAAGGCCGAGCACAAAAACTTCATGGCTTGATTCAGAGGTTTCCCATTCCCAAGTAGAAATAAGAATGAATTAACATGGAGTTTGTTAGTGGTTTGCCTTGTACTTTATGTGGTTTCTATAGTATTTGGTCATTGTGGATCGATTGACCAGGTCGACATACTTTATTCCTATTTAGATGTCCTTCCGTGCCAAGAGGTTGGCCTCTTTCTATGTTAGTAAGATAGTCTGCTTGCATGGTGTGCCTATATCTATTATTTTAGATCAGGGTACAATGTTCACTTCTAGCTTTTGGAGACTTTTTCAGGAGGAGTTAGGTACTTTGGTGGATCTTCATAGAGCCTTACACCCCAGATCAATGGCCAGCCAAAATAGACTATTTAGTTTCTCAAGGATACACTCTTAGCCTGTGTTATGGATTATAGAGGTTAATGGGAGAAACACTTAGCTTTGCCAGAGTTTTCTTATAATAATAGCTATTATTCGAGTATTGAGATGGATCTTTTTTAGGCTGTGAATAGTAGATGATGTTATTCTCCGATTAGGTAGTTTGAGACTTCTGAGATTACACCCCGTGGTACTGACTTGCTTCAGGAGTCGTTGGATAGATTTAGGGTAATTCAAGATAGGTTGAGGGAAGCTCAGAACAAGCAAAAGGCTTATGCAGATTATAGAACTCGTGCCTTGAAATTTGGAGCTGGTGACCAGGTATTTCTTCGTGTATCACCCATGAAGGGTGTGATGAGGTTTCATAGGAAAAGCAAGCTCAACCCTAGATATATTGGGCCCGTTGAGATTCTTCGCACAGTTGTTTAGGTGGCTTATGAGTTAGCCTTTCTCTTAAATATTGATGCACTTTATCCACTTTTCCATATTTTTATGTTGTGATGATACATGAATGACCCTTCACATGTGCTTAGATGGGATTTGGTTCATTTGGATGAGCGATTGACCTTCATGGAGGAGCCAAAGCTTATATTGGCTAGTGATGTCAGGTGGTTGCACAATAGAGAGACTTCAGTAGTTAAGGTTCAGTGGAGGTACCAAACAGTAGAGAAGGCTATTAGGAGATTGAGAGTGAGACACAGACCCAGTATCCTCACCTGTTAGAGTCTTCAGGTATATTTTAATCCTTTACCTTCTGATCATAGGTGGATTTATGCACCTAAGTGTTGTTATCTATGCGTAAATAGCTTGGTTTTGAGGACTTCTTTTGTGCTTATTGAGTTAATCTTGGTTTAAATGAGCATTTAAGTCTTTAGTTATGCGTGTTAGTGTTCAAAGGGTGTTCATAATGAGTTTGCAGTCAAAGCATTAAGTTTAAGTTCAAACACGAAAACTAGTATGCTTAACTTGAGATATGTTCCTTTCTAGTTTATCGTGTTGGATTCTATGTTGTGTTGTCCTCTAATTTTTGGTTTTTGATGTTATAGGATTCTTGGTAAGATTATAAAGATGATATATGTCTTATAAACAAGACGGAAACCAGGAGGAAAAGTCACCACAAGGTGTAGACTTGAAGGACAAATGTATGGGACCCATTTTTTGTCAAAACGACCTCGAATGAAAATTTTGACTGCTCCATTGAGTTGGAATTTTGAATTTGATAGATTATCATAGTTTATTTATGTATATAGGATTCTGAATGAATTTCAAAGGGGTTGGCGTAGAATTCCAAGTCTCGTCTAGTACTAGTGAATTGTGTACGCGACCAACCAATCGCTTAAGTGACCTATCTTGGCCCACTGGTATTGCCTAAGCGAGGCACAGGTCGTGTATGTGAACTCTACTTAAGTGATACTAAGGTTTTTTATGCAAAAAATGCTGAGATAAAAAGTATCGCTTAACAGACACTTGGTCACTTAAGCGATGTTTGCTTTAGCAACCTGGTGTCCTCTTTAGCGATGCCTGTGGGCCTGGGAAGTGTATAAATCCCCTACTTAGCTTGATTTTCACTATTTTCATCCATTCCCTAGAATATTGAACCTTAAAAAGCGGGAAAACTTAGGAGAATCAATTGTGGGTGATTTGGGAGCTTAGGTAAAGTTAATTTACATATTTGTTCTTCAAATTTGTGGTAAACTTCCATTATTTTGATAGTTAATTTCTCTATCTTTTACTAAAATCTCTAAAAGCCTGGTTTCTTGATTTTTGTACCATGAAAGCTGGAAATTCACTTATTTTAAGGGAAATAATCCTTGAGTATAGAGGGATGTTGTGTTTGTTTCTAAAGTGCAATTTTGTAAATGGGCCCCATATGAGATCTTTATGAAATTTTGTACATAAAGCAGAATAGTGTAACATAAGTATTATTGTTCTCTTTTTGATGAGTAGATTGTGATTTGGATAGTGTGGCACCTTGCAGAAGCTTCGTGTAAAAGGAAATCCATGGTTTTGCAGATTTTTGGGCTTTTCTTCGGCATCTAGGTAGGCCAGGTTTACCCTTTTCTTAGATTGAGCTATTTCATAGAATGATTATGATAATATTCTAGATATGGGATGGGATTTAGGTGTTGGAGGTACTATTGATAATATTTGGGTTAGTGAAGTGTTTAGGATATCTTGAAATAGTAATTTAGGCATAATTTACTTTATTGCTCATGTTTTAGGAGAAATTGCTAACTTAGGGATAATTAGGGCTTATTTAACATCTAGAAATGAATTTAGATACCTTAGCCGAGCCTGGGGTAAAATTGGCCTAAAAATACATTTTGGGGACTAAAAGTGGGCCCCTCGGCCTACCTTAGGCCTAGACTTGTGTTAGCTTTTATAGACCTATTTGTGCATGTTGTACCCTTATTAGTGAATCGTTTGGGGACTTTGCTGAGATTGAATATCTAATGAGTATGCTAGTTTGATATTGGGAGTTAATGCTAATTTTGGTAAAATCCAGTGGTTTATTGGTATAACTTAGTTATATGGTTTATTGATATGGTATATGGTTATGGTCTGTTTATACAAGTTTTGGTTCAATTTCAAAAATTAATGACGATATTGATACTATCAGTTCCTATCTAACTCTAACTTTTGATGATGATAGTATTAATATGAATTTCGATTCAAGTTCTGTATTAAACGATGATAATATTAATATGAGTTTCGATTGAAGTTCAGAAAATGATGTTATGATGATGATGATATGAGTTTTAGTTCAAGTTCAACATTGGGAGTTAGGAATGATATGATTCGGTATGGATAGTTAATGGTTATAGCTGATATTCGATAGGGTAGTAGATCTTTGATTGATCATTTCTCTTGATTGTACCCTCCAGGCATATGGGGGACTGCATTGGGTTATTTACTTTTCTGCACTTATTGGCTTATGGGAGCCAATTTAGTAGTTATAATTATGTGATCTTATGTTACTTTTCTATATTTATTTATTTCTTACTTATGCATAACAGTGTTGGAGAGTATTTCCAGGTTTTCCTCTTTTCTCCTACTTAACTTATTTTATCTTGTTTCTTATCATACTTATATCATGATTTAGCTCAGCCTGCCAATGATGCCTACTGAGTACCAATGGTTTTGGTACTCATACTACACTTTAGTACCTTTTTGGTGCAGATTCGAGTACTAGTGTCCGACGTTGATATGACATTCGTGCAAGATTGATTTTGGAGATTTGGTGAGCTCTTCGATCCGGAGTTACACTTTTTCATTCTAATTATCTATGTCTAGACTTCCATTTTCAACATAGATTGTATTTGATTTTTCAGTATTTATGGTTCATTTGTAGTAGTTCTTGTACCGACATTATTGAGTCTTGGGATGCTCTTTCTCTTTTATCTATCTATTAGACTGATATGACTTCTTTAATGTTGTCTTAACTCTTTAAATGTTGATTTTCAGATTTTAGGCTTTTTTCAAAAAAGTTTGCCTATTGCTTACATCTTTGGCCTGTGTTTTGGCTTACCTATTGAAGGGATAAAGTAGGTGCCTTCATGATTCATAAATTGGGTCATGACAAGCCAAGAGATGCAGCCCCAGCCAGGGACCAGGATAGGGGGCCTTCACCAGACCCTAGTGCTACTTCCTAGCCAGAGATTCCTCCACCCTAGCCAGAGATGGTCTAAGGACCAGCCCAGGATCCATCGGGGTTTATTTCTTCTTCACTAGTCAGGTATTCATTAGTTCTTGGGATTAGTGGATGGTGCACTATCTCATGGTGTACGATCTACAGATTAGAGTGGTACTAAGATAGAGGCGCAATCGTAGATATGGATTCTAGAGTTGAGGCCCCTCCTATGCTGGTGGTTGCTTCATTGGTAGTTTTTCAGTCGGTAGTTGCCCAACTTGCTATATCTATTGAAGAGAAGAAAATATTGGGTAGATTCTTGCGGCTGATTCTGTCTAAGTTTTCTAGTGCCTCGGGCTAGGAATCTTATGAGTTCGTAGTTTCTTATGAGGATAGGCTCTATAATTTGGGCCTAGTTGAAACTCCTGGTGTGGATTACACTAATTTTTAGTTGGATTTGCTGGCTCAACATTGGTGGAGAGGTCATATTGATTATAGGCCAGCTGGATCTCCCCTATTGACAGGGATTTAGTTCTTCGAGGTCTTCTTGGAGAAGTATACATCTTGTAGTCTTAGATATAATCTGAGAGATTAGTTCTAGAGGTTTGATCAGGGATACATAACTATTATGGAGTAGGAGGCTCTATTTCATGAGTTATCTAATCATGCTACATCTATTTTGCTGATCGAGTTTGAGCTAGTTTGGTTCTTTATTTGGGGATTGAGACTTCCTTATTGCATAAATATATAAAGTTTGGTTCATACTAGTAGATCTTTTGCTAAGGATTTTGATCATGAACAGGTTATGGAGGAGATGTATCATGATGCCCAAGGGGGAAAGGATAAAAAGCCTTGATGTCAGAGTAGTTTCAATGGAAGCCGTAGCGGGTAACAGTTTAGATGCAGTGGTTCATAGGGTAGGTACCCTTTGTGTCAGCCTTATTATCATCAGGGTCAGTTTAGTAGACCCATTCATTACGTACTTTATATTACTAATGGATACCAGTCCATTTAAAATGATCATTCTAACCAAAGTAGTGGTCTGCCTCCGAGGGGTTCATATTCTTGGTATTTTTGTGTGGCGGTTATTTTAGTTTAGTCAGATCTTCTAGTTTCAGTGTAATGCTTAGGTCGTATCATGGTTGTGAGGCCTTTGACCATTTTTTGAGAGAGTATCCCAGTCGTAGGGTAGTTGTTCCAGTAGCTCAGTGTGTTTAGCCGATTAAGGCAGTACCTCCCTCAGCCAGAGGTGGTATTCATGGTCATCGAGGAAGTTCCTAGGGTACTTTGGAGGTCCTCAGGAAAGAGGGTCATATTATTAGTTTGGAACCCAGCCAGGTGGCAGGCATGGTCAGTTGTATACCATAACTGCTAGACTCAAAGTAGAGTCTTTGGAAGTTGCTATTACAAGTATGATTTCACTGCTCCATTAAATGACTTTTTCTTCATTCAATCTAGTATCCACTTATTCTTATGTGTCTGCTTATTATGCCTCATAGTTAGTGTTATCTTAGGATTTTTTATTTCTGACATTATGTGTATCTACTTCTATGAGTGATTCCTTAGTGGTGGATCAATGTTTATAGATCATGGGTTATGACTGTTTGAGAGTTTGATACTTAGGCTGATCTTATTGCATTAGACATAGTGGATTTTGATGTGATTTTAGGAATGGACTTGTTATCCCTCTATCATGCAGTCTTGGATTGTTTTTCCAAGACCGTTACCTTAGCCATGCCCGACGTACCCTCAATTATGTGGCAGGGAACTATTAGTCGTGAGCCGATGGGCATTATTTCTTATATTCATGCTAGGAGACTTATATTGAGGGGTTGTGAGTCTTATCTCACTTATATTCGTGATTTTATTGTAGAGAGTCCCTCGCTTTACTCTATTCCTATAGTCCATGAGTTTTATTATGTTATTTTTACCGATCTACCTAGTCTTCCTCTTGAGTGCAATATTGAGTTTCTTATCAATTGAGTTGGGCACCCCACCTATTTCTATGGCACCTTATTGAATGGCTCCTGCCGAGCTTAAGGACAAAATTCTTAACTTAAGGATCTTTTTGGTATGGTTTTTATTAGACCAAGTGTGTTTCCTTGGGGTGCTACTATCTTGTTTGTGAAGAAGAAGGATGGTTCCTTGCATATACGTCTATACTACAGGCAGCTTAATAAGGTGACAATGAAGAATAGGTATCATATGCCTCACATTAATGATTTATTTGACCAGCTTTAGGGAGCGGCGGTGTTTTCTAAGATTGTCTTGAGGTCTCGTTACCATTAGTTGAGGATTCAGGCTGATAAGATCCCAAAGACATCCTTCAGAAATCATTATTGTCATTATGAGTTCTTGGTGATGTCTTTAGGGTTGACTAATGCCACAGTCGTATTCATGAATTTGTTGAACCATATGTTCAGGCCTTATTTGGATTCGTTTGTGATTGTGTTCATCAACGACATCCTTGTGTATTCAATGAGTAGGGAGAAGCTTAATCAACATTTGAGGATTGTATTCCATACTTTGAGAGATCATAGGCTTTTTGCCAAATTCTCAAAGTATGAGTTATGGCTTGAGTGGGTGACATTCCTACGAAATGTGGTCTCTAAGGATGGGATTATGGAGGATCCAACAAAGATTGAGGCTATTCGTGATTTGTCCAGGCCTGTATCTCCGTATGACGTTCATAGCTTCATTGGTTTGATTGATTACTAAATGCAATTTATTTAGGGTTTTGCACCTATTACAATGTCGATGACCAGTTTGACCCAAAAGAAGGTTCCTTTCCAATGGCCCGAGGAGTAAGAGTTAAGATTTTGGAAAATCAAGGGACTTCTCACTTCAGCTCCTATATTGGCTCTTCCAGTTGAGGGTGAGTGATTCACTATATATTGTGATGCTTTCGATGTTGTCTTGGGGTATTGTTGAGGCAGCAGGGTCGAGTAGTTGCTTATGAATCGGGCCAGTTGAAGTTGCACGAGTGCAAATACCCCACTCATGATTTAGAGTTGGCGGCGATCGTTTTCGTGCTTAAGATTTTGAGGCATTATCTGTTAGTCTTCTAATTTTATTTTTTAATAATGACAAACTAATGATTGGAAATCTACAGGATATTTAAGGATCTCCACTGATGGACACAAGGCAAGGAGTATCCATCTAAATCTCTAATGATGGAAAGTGTCTCTTAAAGGATCATTCTACTATGAGAGAGGCGCTGAACATAGAAACATAACCAATCAAAAAATCAATGATATTTTGTTGTGGCACAGAAAACTTGGGCATGCTATTATGCATATCATTGAGAAACTATCTAGACTAGAATTGGTGAAAGGTCTACCAATGCTCAAGTTTAAAAAAGATCATATTTGTGATGTCTTCCAATTAGGTAAATTGAATCGGACATCATCAAGGTCAAAGTCATTGTCTCTACTACCAAACCTCTTCAAAAAATACACATGGATCTAATTGGCCCTACCAAGACAACAAGTATTGGTGGAAAAAATATGATTTCATTATATTTGATGATTAATCATGTCTTACTTGGGTGATGTTTCTTTCTCATAAACACGAGGCCTTTACAAACTTTGATATATTTTATAGAAAAGTACAAAGAGAAGCTAGACACTTCATCACCTATATTCACAATAATCACGGAGGAGAATTTGAAAACAAGGCATTTGAGGAATACTATTCTCAAAATGAATACTCTCAGAACTTCTCATCGCCTTGGTCTCATTGGAAAAATAGCATAGTGGAGCAAAAGAATACTCTCAGAACTTCTCATCATCTCGGTCTCATTGGCAAAATAACATGGTGGAGCAAAAGAATCAGTCTCTCCAAGAAACTGCCAGGACCACGCTGATAGAATATAATCTTCTAGATCACTTTTGGGAAGAAGCAGTAAGCACAACATATCACATCATTAATAGATGCCTAATTAGACCTATTCTAAAGAAGATGCCTTATGAACTTTGGAGAGGAAATAATCCCAACATTAGATACTTTCATCCTTTTGGATGCAAATGCTTTATCCATAACAATGGCAAGAATAACTTGGGAAAATTTGATCCACGAAGTGACGAAGGTATTTTCCTTGGGTATTCTCCCATAATTCGTGCTTACAGGTCTTACAATAAAGGAACCTTATGTGTTAAAGAATCTATCCATATTGTATTTGATGAATCTAATCGCCCTCCTATGAGTTTAAGTTTTGATGTAGAATAGGTGAGTGATCTACAATCTGGAGTTAATGCTAGCACAACCTCTGAGGCATCACTAGATGAGTCGACTACACCCACTTTGAACCCGACTTCTATAGTATAAAACTCAAACTGTGTGTTCCAAGAGAATGGAAACATGATACTAGACACCCAAATAAATTTATCATCAAAAATACAGATGATAGGATGAAAACAAGAGCATTATTCAGAAAACAAGCATTTGTTGCCCTTGTTTCTCAAACTGAACCAAAGAATACCAATGAGGCCCTCAAAGATGAATCATGGGTCAAAGCAATGAAGGAAAAATTAGACCAGTTTAAAAGATATCAATTTTGGACTTTGGTTGAAAGGCCCAAGAATTGCTTAGTAATTGGAACTAAATGGGTCTACAAAAACAAATTAAATGAAGAAGGTAAGGTTGTCAGAAACAAAACCAGACTTGTAGCTCAAGGCTATTCCCGACAAAAAGGTATTGCTTATGATAAAACTTATGCTCCTATGGAAAGGTTAGAATCAACTCAATTTTTTTAGCTATTGTTACTTTCAAATGTTTTAAGTTACATCAAATGGTCTCCAAAAGCACCTTCTTAAATGGTTTTATTCACGAGGATGTTTTTGTAAAACAACCCCCAGAGTTTGAAAATCCATATTATCCAAATCACATTTTAAAATTGTCAAAAGCACTCTATGGTCTCAAACAAGCTCCAAAGGCTTGGTATGAGAGATTGAGTACTTTCATACTAAATAAAATTTTTTAGAGAGGTAAAATTGATAGAACTCTATTTATACAGAAGCATGATTCAATCTTCTTATTGTGAAAATTTATGTTGATGATATTATTTTTGGTATCTCTAACATCTCTATGTGTGAGAATTTTGCTAAATTGATGAAAGGAGAATTTGAAATGAGACTTATAGGAGAGCTCACATTCTTTTTGGGATTAGAAATTAAATAAACTCCCAAAGGTACATTCATCCTTCAAGCTAAGTACACGAAGGAACTTATCAAGAAGTTTGGTATGGAAAAAGGAAAGGCCTATCAAACTCCAATGAGTCCATCCATAAGCCTTGATTCAGACTTGGCTGGAAAGGATGATGATGAAAAGATGTACAGGGGAATGATTAGATTACTTATGTATTTGACTGCCAATCGACCAGACATCATCTCCAACATATGTAAGTGTGCCAGGTTTCAATCGACTCCCAAATAGTCTCATTTGACTGTCATCAAAAGGATCATTCAATACCTCATAGGAACTCAAGATGTTAGACGATTGCACCTTGTCTCTTGCCACTTCAATTTAATTGGCTATTCAGATACTGACTTTGAAAGTTATAAAAGCGATAAAAGAAGCACTAGTAGAACGTGTCAAATTATTGGTGATACCCTGATCTTATGGCATAGAAAAAAGCAAACATCAGTTCCTCTTTCAACAACTAAATCCAAATACATAGCCATTGGAAGTTGGGTACTCAAATTTTATGGATTATGTATCAACTACTTGATTTAAATTTGTCTTTTGAATCTATTTCCATAATGTGTGATAACACTAGTGCAATTACTCTATCTAAATATACTGTGCATCATTCTAGGGCCATGCACATTGATATTAAGCATTATTTTATTCGGGATCATGTAGAAAATGACATTTCTTCATTAACATTTGTTGACTCAAAAAATCAACCGGCAAATATTTTTACAAAAACCCTATTGGAAGAAAGATTTTGTTGCCTTAGAAAAAGACTTGGTATTCTCAGTATTAATGAATTATGAATTCTATTTTTGGACAAAAAATCTCTTTTACTTGTTCCTATATTCTGGTCAGCTTTTAACCAAAAAATTACGTATTTTAAAAACCTTTATTTTTGGTACAAAATCCTTGGATATTTTCTGACCCCCATCCTTCTTCGTCAAATCCTCCCCTTTGAAAGCCATATTTTTCTCTTCCATCATCATTACCATCTGTGTGTATTCTCACTTCCCAATGTTCGTCTGTCTTTTCATCTCCAAACATAACCCAAGTCCACTGCACCCCCCTTCAACTCCATCCCTTCATCTTCTTTCTCACTTCTTTTATACTCATCCATATCTATTCTCCTCTACCATGACTAGAACTCGATCAATATCTAATCTTACCAAATCTTATCCAAACTAAAGTTCCAATAAATTTGAACCCATCCTTCTCTTTGTATCCTCAAATAAAACCTCCTCCCATTCACTCCAGTCAACCATCTCTAAAAAATAACTTGCTTCAAGCCCTATTTCCTCCTCCAACAAATGATGATCATATTCTCTAGACTCTCCTCCTCCAGAGAACATGCACAAATTCTGGACTTTCACTCATAAATAAAAGTACATCACATTCAAAAATTGCTCTACTGTATCTGGTCGATTCATCAATCTCTCTCGCCTAAAGAAATCCCACTACAATATCAGCCACTTTTTCAAAGACCAAGATTTGTCGATGTTGTTTCACTTATATGGTATAGAGGTATTTGAAGATCCCATACGCATGTTCTATGCCAACCTTTGCTTATCCCTAGACAACGACAAATTAGAAACCTTAGTTCTAGGAACCCGTGTTATTCTCAATGACTTTTTGTTCGAGAAAGTATTTTGTACCAAGTTCTCAGGCATTGTTCCATTCATGAACAACATAGGGAAAAAGAATTTTGAAGTTAGTTTTGATGAAGCAAAGAAGGCTATCTTAGATCTTGACTCAAATGGTCCCTTTTTTAGCCCTCTATTCCTCAACTTCAGAAATAGAATTTTGGCCCACATCATTGAAACCACGTTGATTCCTCAGAAGGGATCTCTCAGTAATATGACATTCAGAGATATGTTTGTGCTCAATTTCTTAATTAAGAAATACAAAATCAACTGGAGTACCTAGATCCTTGAATACATGATCGAAAGTGTCGCCGACTTTCATGCCTCAGCCAGCTTGTCCTATGGATTTCTCATTACTCAAATTCTTCCTCATGATAGAATTAATCTCTCAGACTATCCAGTGGTAGAAGTATCTTTCACTTATGACTCAAAGATATTTACAAGCATGGGCTATGTGTTAATTGAAAATGAATGGTGTAAAGAGGTTTATACCAAAAACCATCCTGATAAACCCAAGGTAAGTAAGTCGGTGACTAACCCTGTGTTTTGTGTAGATAAGTAGATTGAATAACACAAAGGTAGTCTCACCACTATTTAGGAAAGGATAGCCAGCATCTAGGAGTCGACTGCCAAGCTAATAAAACTGACCAAGGAGACCAGTGCCGACATAGGCAAAGTGTGGCTTTCCCTCGATAGGTTCAAACATGAGGGAGAAAAGTTGTTTAATGAATGTTCTCCCAGGTTAACTCCATCAAATCTGAGACTTCCTTCTCCTCTAGTGATATTCATCTTCGTCCATAACTCGTACTACAACTTCACTAAAAGTGTTCAAAAATCCTATAACCGTTTTTTCTCCAACATACACAAAACTCTCACCTATTTCCTAGCCAAATACTGAACTTTTATCTCATATTCAAAAGGGAGTCTATCCCTTCTCATACTCTGGATTGTATAAACATATTTTACACTCTTGTTCTAATGTTTTCTATTGCAACTCTTAACTGTAGTTTTTCATATCCTGTATTCTCTGCTCTATTTTTTTCTCTATCTGTTTCAATCTTTTTTATTATGTCAAAAGTGATAGAAGACATTAGTCAACAAGACAGGGTAAGCTAGTCGACTACCACAATAAGAAAGTAAACTATAGAAGCCAAGATAAGAAGACAGGGGGAGCCATCCGACTATCTTAACAGGGAAGTTAACTAATGTTTAATGTTTGTCATTATCAAAAAGGGGGAGATTGTTAGCCTTCTAATTTTATATTTTAATAATGACAAACTAATAATTGAAAATCTGCAGGATATTTAAGGATCTCCACTGCTGGACACAAGGAAAAGAGTATCTATCTAAATCTCTAATGATAGAAGGTATCTCGCAAAGGATCATCCAACTATGAAAGAAGTTCTAAACATAGAAACACAATCAATCAGAAAATCTCACTGAACAACGAGATTAGTGGTAACTAGATGACCTTTATGACAAAAGAAAAAAAAATCACACCTTCTTCATAGACATATCTAATATGGATATGTATAAGTATGAGAAAAGAAAATCGTACCAAGTATGGACATATCTAATATCGACATACCATAAGATTCAAACTCCCACAATCAAGGAATCAAATCTTTGATTGAGAAGAAATATCTTAGGTTTCCTTTTGAAGAAAAGAAGTAGATACGGCAGAAGACTATAAAAGAAAAAATAGAGGACAAGAGACATTATGCAAATTCAAGAAAAATCTCAAAGTACCTTAATCTTAGTCTCACAAAGCTTTGTAGCTCTTAGTTCACAATAGTTGTATAAATAATAGGATCGAGTCAACTTTGTAATACAAACTGAAGCTGTGTCACAAAATATGAATAACAAAATAAGCCTTCGGAACATGTTTCCCATCATTGTACTCGAGCACAATATTGAAAGATCTAAGGAAATATTGAAACCCAAGGGGACTGAAAGTAGGCACCACATTAGTGTTCTGAATCAGGATAAATCTCTGTCTTTTATTTAAATTCAATTATTTACTTGCTTGATTATTTCAAATTTAATCTGTTTTGTGAAGCATACTAATCTCCCACCAAGTCAACTGTGAGGAGTCAGTATTCAACTCATAGAAATTTTTAATTTACCCCCTCTTCAATTTTATTATATTTATGGCATGCATTGTGAGATCCACACGAATCATCATATTCTTCAGCATATTATGACCTAGAGAAAGGTTAACTCTAGGAAACGTAGATGGATGGGGTTGCTTAAGGATTATGATATCTCTATTCTATGTCATCCAGGGAAGGCAAACTTAGTAGTGGATTCCTTAAGCCGAAAGGCGGTGAGTATGGGTAGCTTGCATTTATCTCAATTTATCAAAGGTCATTGGCATAAGACATCCAGTCGTTAGATAACTTAATGCTTTGACTTGATATTTCTGACCCTATATGGATTCTTACTAGTGTAGAGGTAAGGTCTACCTTATTTGAGTAGTGGAGTCATCATCTTAAGGATATATGACTTTGCATCATCCATGATCAGGTATTGAGTGGTGAGTCTAAGAGGGCTACCATTGATTTTGAGGGTATTTTAAGATTTGATGGAAATATTTGTATTTCGGGCGTTTGAGATTTAACTTGGTTGATTTTCCATGATGATCACAACTATAGATATTTTATTTACCCTAGTACAAATAAAATGTATAGAGATCTGAGGAAATATTATTGGTGAAGTTGAATGAGGAGAGATATGGTAGACTTTGTAGCTCATTGCTTATGTTGTCAGCATGCAAAGGCTGAATATCATAGGCCTGGTGGCTTGATTCAGAGATTTCCCATTTCGGAGTGGAAGTGGGAGTGGATCACCATGGATTTCATTAGTGGATTACCTCGCACCTCCCATGGTTCCGATGTCATTTGGGTTATTGTAGATCGTTTGACCAAGTCGGTATATTTTATTCCCATTTAGATGTCCTTTAGTTCTAAGAGGTTAGCCCATATCTATGTTCGTGAGATAGTCTATTTGTCTGGCGTGCCTATATCTATTATTTCATATTGAGGTTCAGTATTCACTCCTAGATTTTAGAGATCTATTTAGGAGGAGTTGGGTACTCAGGTGGATTCTAGCACAACCTTCAACTCTCAAACTGACGGGTAGTCAGAGCAGACTATTAAAATTCTTGAGGATATGCTTCAATATTATGTTATGGATTTTAGAGGTGTAATATCCTAGGTTTTTTGGTCCCTGAAAAATTCTTGATATTTGAGCTTACTATCCATACTACGACTCACCCTGTGGGTCGTAAGGTGTCATTGTGGGTCTTAGGGACCTAATTATAGCCTGGACAGTATGTTGGCTTGGAGTTTGTATCTTGACTATAACTTGGACCCTACAAGTCGTAGGGTCTCATAATAAGTTGTAGGGTGTGAATTTTAGGGGCACATAATACTAACCTAAAGTTCCTATTCTGATTGCGACTAGCATGATACATGTAATAAAGACTGGATACAAACCGTATGGTGCAACTCATAACTAGACTAGCGTGAGGTGACCCTGGACACTATCCATTTTATGACTGGACTAAATGAGTCATAGGGTGACCCTACGAGTTGTGAAGTCACCCGTAGCGACTGGGCATCAATTTTTATCCTTTTAATTAATAGCATCTTGGTAAATTTCAACCTACCCCACTTGGTCTCCATAATATAAAACCATCTTTGGGACTTCATTAGCATACTATTCATAATTAAAACACTCTCTCAAACTCTAAATTCTCTCAAACAAGATACTTAGGATTTCTAAGAAGTTGATCAATTAGAGGTCCCAAGGGAAAATTCTCTCCATAACTCCTGATATTTTAGGCATGTTACTCTTCCTCAATTCTCAATTTACAAAAATTATGTATTTTACATGGTTTAAATTATATGGATTTGAATGTGGATTTTGTTATGGTTGGGGGTTATGACATGGTTGATTCTTAAATTGCTTTCCCATGATTTATTATGCATTGTTTATACTTTATTAATGGTTTTGACCTTGTTGGGTGCATGGGTATGGTGAATAAACTAAGGGGTCATGGTTTCCCCCATATTGGTGTTTGAAAATGGAATTGGTTTTGAATAATTTTGTTCTCTCAACCCGCTTGTGTAAATGGTTTTAAATTGTGAAATTGCCACTTGGTTTGACTTTCTCACCTATAATATTGTATTGCATTAATGATTAAACAACGAACATGTATTTTGAAAGCCTTGTTGGCTATGATTGTGTTTAATAAACAAATGGGGTTTAGGTATTTCCCTGAGTAAATATGTTTGTTATGGCATAGAGGTAATCTTGAAAGTATAAGGGTATTATGATACCCATGGTGTGCCTTAATGGTTAAATCCCTGGATGAATAAATGGGTTATGTGTAACATATTTTAATTTGGGCTTAATGGGGGTTATGTAGCAAAGCCATGAAGATGTGGGTCTTGGATGGCTTAAAATGGAAACTCATGTTTGCCGATGTGAGATTTGGGATTAATAACTGTATGCATAGTTCATACGATTTAAATAATTGTATCTTGGATTCACGTGGGATCGGGTCATTCCCAGATCTTCCTTGATACCTTTGGTGTATTCGGCTAACACGCACTAGGGCCCATTTAGTAGGGGGAGCTAAACTAATAAATCCTAAGTGTGCTAGCTTATGATGGTTTAGCTACATAGTCTAGGATAAAGATTTTAATTCATGCTAAGCCTGGTCCCCTTTTCCCAGCACGTCATGTTTTTATATTTATATGATTATTTGTATTGGCTTTTGATGTTGGGTGAATTTATGCATTCTATTGCTACTATTCTAGCTTATTTAGCCTTGTTTTGAGGATTATTATTATGCTATATGTGTTACTAATGATATAAATTAGAAATTATATGTCCAAGTATGTGTTCACAATGTTTAATGGTGTTTCCATAAAAGTTTCAATTCAATTCAACTATTTAGAGTTCAAGCAAGAAAACTAGTGTGACTAGCTTGAGCTAGGTGTTGTCTAGTCTCTTGTGTTGGGTTCTAATGTGTCTTAATGAGTTAACAAGGTTCTTATTATGTATTTATATGTGAAGAAACTTGTTTATAATGTTCAAGGGTCAATTGGATCAAGCAAAGGGTCAAAACAATGAGTTAAAGCTTAATGAGAAATTAGCCTATGCTTAGCTGGTGTTTCTAGTTCATCGTTGAGGAGGATGTGTTGTTTTGAGCTCTAATTTTTTTTGTTTATTGATATAATATACTTGGTGAATGGACTATGATTATATATGAAGAATATAAAAGCTTTAAATCAAGTGGAAACAACTCAAAAAGGCTCGTAAAAGACCATGGAAGCACAAGACGCAGGCTGGACACATTTTGGACCCCTAAAATATATGGGGCTTGTGTTAGCTGTATATTTGGACAATGAAGTCTTGAAAAATACCATTAGATTAGTAAAAGGCTCAAGTGTTTGACCCATAGGCACGTGCAGCTAATAATGGGGTGTAAAGAGGCTCCGTGATGCGTTGAAATCGCGATGAGCTACTGGAATTTTACAAATTTTTTGACAATTGTGAATTGGCATGTCACCGCATTGCACCGATGCCCAAAACTGGGATAATTCTGCCCAGCTGAAAGAAAACAGCGTGGAAACTCAATCAAAATCGGTTTATGACTTGTTTACTATTAATATAACGTGTTAAATCATGTTTTAATCATCTTGGGACCTCTTGGAAACCCTAGATCAACTTAGAACATCATTGGAAAATACCACTACTTCTTTTAGGTTTTATCATTCTTTAATTTAGTTTTTTTTATAGTTTGTATCATCATTATAAGGGATTGGATGATGAATATTTCCATTAAAGGCTAAAACCCTCTTTCTGGGGTTGAGGCCAAGAACATGAATACTCTTTAATATTCGTTATTGTAGTTTAATTGTGGATTATCATATGGATTGTTCTTGATTTCTTGAGCTTACTATTTTGATGATTAGCTACCATTAGAATAAATCTATAATTCTATGTGAATCTTGGAGGAGAATCATAGGATAGAATGAAGAAATTAAGGAACAAGATTCTTACTTTTTTATGAAATAAGGAGTTTGAATTAGCATCTAGGATAGGGATATACCTAGAAGCCTTGCTTGGTTCAATTGCAAGAAGATAACTTATTGAATCTAGAATAATTTTTGTATCTTTGCGGGAGTTGTAGTTGCAATATTCAATAGATAAAATATTTGAGGTTGGGAGACTAAAATCATAGCATAAACCTAGCGAATCAACAATCCGACAATCAATAAGACTACGATAGGAATAGAGATTTGTAAGATTGTTCGAAATGCATCAACCCTGGGCTTTACTCCATTGATTGTCCAATATTTATTTTATGCATTAGTTTAGATTAGTTTTAATTTACAAAATTACATTTTTATTTACTACTCTCCTCAATTGGTTAAACTAGAAGTAGATAGGCGGCGAACGTAAGTCCTTGAGAGATCATTATTTGGGCTTCCTTGAAGCCACTATATTACTTGATAAGACCATGTACACTTGTGTGTGCGCTTGGGCGCTGTCAAGTTTTTGGCGCCGTTGCCGGGGACTTGTAATTAGGCAACTATCTTAATTTTAGTTTTTCTATATTCAGTTGTTAATAGTTTTTATTTTTTTTGTTTCTTTTTATTTTTTCTTTATTCCTATTTTTCTCACACTCTTCTTGAGATGTCATTCTTGGATAGATGGTTTTCGAGGGATGATGATTCTTGTCATTTTTGTGGAGGACCCCACCATGAGGCTTTTTATCCAGATTTTGATCCAAACATTTTAAGGGCACCTGTTTGTTTCCAACCTTTGGAGCAACCCACAAGTTGGTGTGTGGTTTGTTACAATTTGTATCACTCTGCAGATATGTGTGCTTTTAATCCTGATTCAGTCATGTTTCCAATGACAACTATGAAGGTTAAGGATATACCACCACCACCACAAGAATCACAGCCACTCGACTGCCATCTTTCTTTTGAGTCTAAAATTGAGAAGGTATTTAAGAGTGAGAGTGTTGGGGATAGTATAAATTTTGAAGTAGTATTTGTTGAGCCTCACTCCAAGCACTTTTCTGCATTATGTTTAGATGATATCTTGTCTACGGAATCATTTAAAATAGTGGAAGAGTGCAAAGATGAGGAACAAGAATCGTATATTCTTGATTTTACATCGGATAACCAATATAAAAACACACCTCACCTCAAGGTCGAGTGGTTTATCATGCATCATCTATTACTCAATTTATAAATCTCTGTACCACCTCCATATGATCGAGGCAAAAAGATGGATGCGATGTTGGGGGTAAAATTCATATCCTCAAGGTGGAAGAAAAAGTTGATTGGGTCGTGCCGCGACACTAAATTAGGCGCATCTTGGGAGACAACCCAAGGTAAGTAGGTTTTATTTTTAGTTTTTAGTTTTTATTTCATGTTGTTTTTTTTTTGGTTGAGTCACAGGTTAATGAAAAGTCTGAGTACCATAAACTTAAGCTTGAAGCATGGAAAAGATGGAGTGTGGGGTTCCATGGATCCCCTCTTGATGTGAATTTTCTACTAGCTAGGCCTAGAGGCCTAAGAGAGTATTTCTACCTCTTATCTTTAAATTCACTTTGGGGACAAAGTAGATTTTTAAGTGTGGGGTGGGGAAATTCCAAATTTTTGGCTCAATTTAAAAAAATTTAGGTTAGGAATAAGTGAGATATTCTTTTTAGTGTTATTTTTTATTATCTAATGCAAGTGGGTTTGTTGGTAAAAGCATGTGATTTTGGAGAATTACTAGTTTTTAGACTCTTAGGATCATGTTTTGTGACTCTAGTATTTGTTCGCTTAATTTTGAATTCATGCTATTATTTGGTTGGGAGTCTATGATGATCCTATTGAGTTGAGCATGTGTCATGTGTGCGTGAGGTATTTTTGTATATTCCTTGTTTCATGTGATGTCTAAAACTTGCTTGGGGTGTGTGTGAAGCGAAATAAAGAGTGTGGGTTTAGGAGATGATTTAGGCATTTCTTTGATAGTCTTGTTTTATACATTCTGTTTACCTAGCTTTGTGCATTATCCTAGTTAAACCCCATTGAGCCTTTAGCCTTTTCTTTGGTACCCTCATATGTAGCCTAATCCCTTCTTTGATAAACCATAAGTTGATCCAAAAGGCTTCTAAGTGCTTAAATTGAAAAAAAAAATTGAGAAAGAAGTTTGAGTAATTGAAGAAAAGGTGAAATTGATGCCCCAAGGTAATAGTTATTGGTGTTTATAATTGAATTGTGGTGGATTGATGTGATATAATTAATTTTAGAAATATTTCCATGATAGAAAAGAATGAGAAAAATAATTTATGTGGTAGTAAACTATACGCCCACCGGGTGCTTGTGAAAATGCTTAAAAGAGATGGGGCAAAATAAAAAATATGGGAGGATAAAAAAATGGCATAAATTTGTTTGTTGGAGATTGGTTTTAAATGTTTAATGTAGTGTATTAAAGCGCTTAGACAGGTGAGTCACTATTCTTGGCCAAAATAGTTCCTACCCGTCACTTAGCCTACATTACAACCCTGAAAAGACCTCATTGATCCCAAGCTTTACATTCAACTATTAGTGGAGCATTACACTAAGGGCAAGCCTATGGTTCATTATGTGTAACTTGTAAATTCTTTGTAAGAGTAAGCATAATTTGATTATTGTACCCGTTACATTATAAATTGCATTATTGTGAGAGATTATGGGTAACTCACTTGTTGTGAGGGGCACATGTTTGATGAATGTGGGTGATTTGTATGATGTCCTTGATTGAGCAATAAGCATGAGTTTTCCAACTAGGTGAGCTAATTCTTGAGGCTAGGATGTTTTGGAGTAGTGTTCATGAGCTTTCAATTGTGTATAGCATGCTTAGTGTTGTAAACTAGCATTCGTGTAGTCATTTTAGTGCTATCTTGAGTGTATTGCATGTAGTAGAAGTGTGGAGTCTCTTCATCTCATGGTGTTTATAGTTAATAATTGTTCGAGGACGAACAAGGCTTTAAGTGTGGGGTGGTGATGTTAGGTGAATTTATGCATTCTAGCGCTACCATTATAGCTTATTTAGCCTTGTTTTTAGGATGATTATTATTCTATATATGTTAATAATGATATATATGATAAATTATGTGTCCAAGTATGTGTTGACAATGTTTAATGGTGTTTCCACACAAGTGTCAATTCAATTCGACCATTTAGAGTTCTAGCAAGAAAACTAGTATGACTAGCTTGTTGGGTTCTAATGTGTATTAAGGAGTTAAAAAGGTTGTTATTATGTATTTATATGAGAAACAACTTTTTTATAATGTTCAAGGGTCAAATGGATCAAGCCAAGGGTCAAAACAATGAGTTAAAGCTTAATGAGAAATTAGACTATGCTTAGCTCGTGTTTCTAGTTCTTCGTTGAGGATATTGTGTTGTTTTGAGCTCTAAATTGTTGTGTTTAATTCTATAGGATTCTTCTTTAATGGAATATGATGATATATGAAGAATATGCAAGCTTCAAATCAAGTGGAAACAACTCAAAAAGGCTCGTAAATGACCACGGAAACACAAGACGCAAGCTGGACATATTTTGGACCCTGAAATGTATGGGGCTCATGTAAACTATATATGTGGCCAATGAAGTCATACAAAATACCAATGGATTAATAAAAGGCTCAAGTTTTTTATCCACAGGCGCGTGCAGCTAATAATGGGGTTTAAAGAGGCTCCGTGACGCGTTGAAATCACGATGAGCTACTGGAATTTGACAGATTTTTTGACAATTGTGAATTGGCATGTCACCGCATCACGCCGATACCCAAAATTGGGATAATTCTTCCCAGCTGAAAGAAAAAAGCGTGGAAACTCAATCCAAATTGGTTTATGACTTGTTTACTAGAAATATAACGTGTTAAATCACGTTTTAATCATTTTGGGACCTCTTGGAAACCCTAGATCAACTTGGAACATCACTAGAGGATACCACAACTTCTTTTTAGGTTTTATCATTCTTTAATTTAGTTTTTTTTATAGTTTGAATCATCATTCCAAGGGATTGGATGATGAATATTTCCATTAAAGGCTAAAACCCACTTTCTGGGGTTGAGGCCAAGAACATGAATACTCTTTAATATTCTTTATTGTAGTTTAATTGTGGATTATCATATGAATTGTTCTTGATTTCTTGAGCTTACTATTTTGATGATTAGCTACCATTAGAATAAATCTATATTTCTATGTGAATTAGGGAGGAGAATCATAGGATAGAATAAAGTAATTAAGGAACAAGGTTCTTACTCTTTTATGAAATAAGGAGTTCGAATTAGCATCTAGGATAGGGATATACCTAGAAGCCTTGTTTGGTTCAATTGCAAGAAGATAACTAATTGAATCTAGAAGAATTATTGTATCTCTGCGGGAGTTGTAGTTGCAATGTTTAATAGATAAAAGATTTGAGGTCGGGAGACTAAAATCGTAGCATAAACCTTGCAAACTAACAATCCAATAATTAATTAGACTGCGATAGGAATAGAGATTTGTAAGATTGTTTGAAATGCATCAACCCTGGGCTTTACTCCATTGATTGTCCAAGATTTTATTTTATGTATTAGTTTAGATTAGTTTTAATTTACAAAATTACAACTTTATTTGCTACTCTACTCAATTGGTTAAACTAGAAGTAGATAGACGGCGAACGCAATTCCCTGTGAGATCGATACTTGGGCTTCCTTTAAGCCACTATATTACTTAATAAGATTACGTACACTTGTGTGTGCGCTTGGGCGCTGTCAGTTTTGAATGAGTTTTGAATTTTGGATCATGTCATTATTTTATCCCCTATCCATGAGTTACATGCTAGTTCTCAACCCACTAACCATCTCAAAACTTTGTATCCCCATGTGATCCAGGCATCAAATATACTTCTACTGTTCTTGTGCTGTGTTAGGTGGATTGGCTCGATTCGTCGTTCGCTTGGGGTAAAGTGGTGAGCTTTTATTCTTTTAATGACTTGATCATTCCATCGGTCTCCTTCTATAAACTAAAATTAAAAAGTTCATACTAACATTGTCATTGTTAGACTTGGGGGCATGTCCCGACCTAGATTATTTTTTAGATTAGTAGAGGCTTTATAGATGTTACTGTGGACTTGGACAAACCATAAACATCTATATGTTTTTAAGAATTCTATCTTGGTATATGTTTGGAATTTCATCATTGCTACTGTATGATTATTTTTTTATCTAGGTAAAAGGGGTGGTCCCTAGTCCTTGTTAGACTTGGGATGCCCATCACGGCCAAGCCTTGGTTTGGGTCATGACAAAATGGTATCAGAGCATAGGTTTGGTGTCTTTGGGTGTCCATAAAACGGTGTCAATTCGAGTCACCTTTATGAGTGTGTTGCGCACCACACTTATAAGAGAGAGGCTATAAGGCATTCAGGATGTTTTTCTCTCTTGTGATCTACTTTTAGGTTGTAGGGTCTAGGGTGTTGAAATCTCCTTTAATTCCTGTTTGTTTGATTTTTAGATCTTGCCTTCCCAAAGATCTGATGCTCGTGGAAACTCCTTTATGCCACTTTAGGACTGTGGATGAAAATTGTCATACTCATAGAATTCAGACCCAGTCTAGGGTTGTTGCTTCTAATTGCACTCATGGAGTTCCACAGATCCCCACTGAACCTTTTTTCTCTATGGTATCCCTGTGCAGTTACCTCCAGGAGATATTACTAATGTTGAGTTCTGACATTCTATTCATTTGTTGACCTAATTTGTGACATCCTAGTCACGTGTAAGTTCTTCTGAGGCCACTAGAGTTGGGCAGTTTATGAGGCTCAATCCTCTGACCTTTATTGTCTCTAAGGTTAAGGAAGATCCTTAAGGGTTTGTAGATAAGATGAAGAATATTTTCCATATGATGCGTGCTACTGATGTAGAGGTTGTGGAGTTTGCTGCTTATCAGTTAAAGGATGTGGCGTACTAGTGGTATGTCGAATGGGATCAGCCTAGGGGTAATGGTACTGAGTCTTCTTTGTGGGATGATTTTTTGGGTGCCTTTTTTGATGGCTTCTTTCCTTAGGAGTTGAGGGTGGCAAAAGCTGAGGATTTCATGAAAGATGACTTTGAAAGAGTATGCCCTAAATTTTCATCAGTTGTCTCTCTATGCACTTGACCTAGTGTCTAGCATGAGAGCAAAGATGAGGAATTTTGCTTTGGTTTTTTCTTGAGACTTGGTGTTGGAGTGCAAGGCTTCCTTGCTAACTAGTAAAATGGACATCTCGAGGCTTATGGTGTATATATAGTAGCTTAAAGATGAGAAGAAGAAACAAGCTGAGATAAGGGAGAGTCAAAGTAAGAGATCCCAATACTTTGAGTAGAGTGGAGGTTCGTAGAATAATAGGAAGTATGGTAGGCAGTTGTCTAAGAAAAAGTGGGGGAATTCTAGTTCATATTCAATAGCTAGTGCTCCATATCCTTTGTCATTCGGTGATCACCATTTTTAATGCAACAACAGATTTAAGGCAGTAGTTGCCCAATGTCAAGCCTTTGGGGACCTTTCAGCTCCATCTCATCCTCCTTGAATATTATATGTATAGTTTCACCATCTCATCCTCCTTGAATATTATATGATAAGGAGAGGAATAAGTGTTTCAGATGTTGCCAGTCTGGCCATAATCAAGGAAATTATCCTTATGGTGATTTCCACTTCTTTAGCTCCTGAATGAAAGGGTGCTACTTCTGACTCTAGCACTGGTCGGAATCTTCTGTAAGATCTTGCCACCCTCTAAGATTATAAGGTATCTCCGGATGTTTTTACTACTACGCTAAAACTTTACTCTCACGATGTAGGTTGTCTTCTTGATCCTGGGTATACCTTTTCTTATATGACCCCATATGTGGCTATTCATTTTTGTTTTGGTCCTGAGTGTATTCCTAATCCATTCTTAGTATCTACCCCAGTTGCTAACTTCATCGTGGCTAGAAGGGTTTATAGGGGCTTTTTGGTATCGGTTTGTGGTAGGGAGACCTAGGTGGATCAGATTAAGTTGGATATGTTAGACTTTAATGTGATCCTTGGGATGGATTATTTGCACTCATTCTATTTATATCTTGATTGTAGAACCCAAAAGGTCAGTTTTTAGTTCCCAAATGAGCTGGTGATTGAATGGGAAGGGAGTTCCCTAGTGATATTGGGTGTTTTTATGCTTTCTAGCATTACTATCCTAGCCTTTTTAGCCTTGTTTTGAGGATGATTCTTATTCTATATGTGTTGATAATGATATAAATGAGCATTTTTATGTCCAAGTATGTGTTCACAGTGTTTAATGGTGGTTTCACATGAGTTTTGATTCAATTTGAGCTTTTAGAGTTCAATCGAGAAAAACTAGCGTAACTAGCTTTAGGTAGGTATTTTTCTAGTCTATTGTGTTGGGTTCTAATATGTTTTAATGAGTTACTAAGGTTTTTATTATGTATTTATATGTTAAACAACTTAGTTATTATGTTCAAGGGTCAATTGAATCAAGACAAGGGTCAAAACAATAAGCTTAAGCTCAATATGAATTTAGCCTATGCTTAGCTCGTGTTTCTAGTTCACCGTTAAGGATGTTGTGTTGTTTTGAGCTCTAATTTGTTGTGTTTAATACTATAGGATGATTGGTTAATGTATTAATATGATATATGAAGGATATAAAAGCTTCAAATCAAGTGGAAACAACTTATAAAGGCTTGGAAATGACCACGGAAGCACAAGACACAAGCTGGATACAATTTTGATACCCGAAATATATGGGGCACGTGTGGCCTGTCGAAATGTCCAATAGATGTGTTCTAAGAATAAATGTATTCACAAGAAGCCCAATTTTGTGACCAATAGGTGCATGTAGTATTTGGTGGAGTTTGAGGAGGCTCCGCGCCGCAGTGAAATCATGGTGAGATTCTAGAAATTGACAATTGTCGATTGGCATGTCACCGCATCGCGATGGCCATCAAAAGTGGAATAAAAACTGCCCAGATGAAGGTTAATAATGTGGAAACCCAATCCAAGGCGATTTATGACTTTTTTACTATAAATATAACGTGTTAAATCACATTTTATGAATCTTGGAACCCCTAGATCGCTTGGACCACATTGGAGGCTACCAAAACTTCTTTTTAGGCTTTTATTTCTTTAATTTAGCTTTATTTATGGTTTTAATCATTAATACAATTATTTGGATGTTGATTATGACTATGAGTGGCTAAAAATCCTCTCTCCAGGGTTGAAGCCAAGAACATAATTATTATTGCTATGAATTAAGTTTGTTTTCTTTGCTTATCAATATTGGTTGTTTATTTATTCTCGTTTTAACTATTTTAAGGATTCGTGAACCTTAGAATACATCCATTGTCAACCTTGTGAACTCGAGAGAAGGAATAGGGCAATACAACATAAGAATAAGAAGAGTATGGTTCTTGATTCTTTATAAAATAAGAAAGTTGAATTAGTATCTAGGACAAGGATGTACTTAGATACCTTACTTGATTCATACGTAGGATGATATTTGTTAAGAGCTTAAGTTAACTATTACATCTCCGCTCAATGATGTAGGTGTAAGGTTCAACTTAGGTAAAATATTAGAGGTTGTAAAACCGTAATCATGCAATTAACTCTATGAATAAACAACCAAGATAAGAAAGTTAACAAATGAAATCCGAAATCATAATATGATTATTTAGAGTACTTCAACCCTGGGTTTTCTCTTATAGATTTTCTCAAGACCTTTACTTTCCGCATTGTTTAGTTTTAATTTACAATATCCAAACTCTTTATTTGGTTACTCTCGCATCCATTGAATCTGAATTGTGAACCGAAATAAAATAATTATCGAATCAAGTCTCCGTGGGATCGATAATTCAGATTTCTTGAAGGCTACTATATTACTTGTGTAACACCCCGATTTTCTGAACCGAAATGCTACACGGTCCTTATGACCCCGAAGGACCACAAGCTAACCCATAACTGATATTTGTACCTGTATACTGCAATTTATGATGTAATAATGTGGAAAAACATGAACAATAGGCCATAAGGTTCAACTAAATAAAATATCTGACAAACGTAGTATCCATATGGGTGGCAAATACCCAAAAAAACTGAAGTATGAATCCAATCTAAACTAAATCTGAAAGCCTCCAAATGTTGTCTAAGTAAGGAGTTGAAGGAACATGTCTCCAACTAACTCCGTCTAGCAAATCTGAATTGAAATAATAAATGAAATAAAATAATATCATCCTCGAATGGATGAGGACTCACTACAACTCTGCGACTGGAATTCTCCAGCTGATATGGAACATGTTCCTCGGAACCTATGGTGTAACATAAGAGAAAGCACCATAGCGGAAATGCATTAGCATGTCTGAATATATTGAGTATACGAGTGAGGTAGGCTAAATGCAAAAGGTTATATGCATGAACAATGCTGACTAATATGAACGTGAGAATACATACATGCATAAGAAACTATAATTAAACTCGTGGTGATACTGACTACTGAGTCAGAATACTGACGACATGACTTTATTAATACTGAGATACTGAATAGATTAATGACTATTTCTAAAACTATGAATTATGAAGAACTGGTCTGATTGACTATGTCTAACAGTCCTGAAACTGAATAATGATAACATAAGCTATGACAAATGACATAACTGTTATGATCGACAAAACCGATGTAACTGATACTTAGCAACTGTATTTAACAGTCTTAGTTATGATGGAACTATCTGAGTTCCATTCTATATGAAGTAACTGAATTTGAGATCAGTCCTATCTAGCGGGTAATCTTTAAATCTGATGATTCTGATACTGTTTAACTATAGTTGAGATCAAACCTGTCTAATGGGTGATCTTGAAGTCTATTTATAATGATAAGGATTAATTGTATCTAACAGTACTGAATCTGTACTACTGAACTGAGTTAACTGTATCTGACAGTCCTAAATCTGTAACTAAAACTATGGGACGTATTGATCTAACCGACATGCCCCATGCTAAGCTAACTAGGGTCCAATCTCTGCCCTGACTGGAAGGGTGTCAATACCGCACCACTAGTAAAGACAATTGTTGTGGAGTCAGTCCTAATCTAGCGGGTGACTCCTGGGATCAGTCCTATACATATAAATGTGCTAACGGGTGACCCCTGAGTATGCCAGTCCTATCTACCTGGTGACATCTCGTACCTAAGATGGCTACGTAGTTCTGGAACTTAGGGATTGCTTCTAAGGATCTTCGACCTTTCTAGAGGTTGAGTCCCCATCCCTAGGCTCACTCGGTGTTGTATCCTACTCCCATCTGAAAGATACTGAACAGGCTAACTAAGCTAAACTAAATAACTGAACTGAACTGATACTGATTAACTGAACTGATACTAGTGGTATTGTTTTGAGGAGCTAAACTAAGTTTACTGAGTTCCCTTGACGGAAGGAACGTACTGAGTTCTGAGGACTGACTGAGAGTACTAAAATTATTGAGATCGCTAGGAATACTGTTGTTACTGAGATCACTGAGATTACTGAGTACTGAGGTTACTGAACTACCGAGACTGTTGAGATTTTTGAGTTTTCTTGAGTCACATGACTAACTGAATTCTATATACCATGGCTTGACAGAGAGTATCGTGATAACATGACATGGCACTAGGCACACAACTATATTATTTCGGGTACAAGTACCCCCAGGACTCAATGGAAGGAAATTGACACACATGACTGACTTGATCATAAGAATAGAGTCCATAATTCACAATATCATAAGTAGGGGATTTCTTACTACACTTGGTTCTCAATATCTTATACATGGAATGGGATGCGCACAACATGTATATACTCGTGTTGCTTCAATATTATGCTCATTCCATATCACAACAATAACACACAACAACAACGTGGAGTTCATGTGGAATCATAAAGAATAGAACATGGGCTTGTCATTTAAGCACTATTAAGTCATAAAAACATGGATTCTATCATTCTTGGCATTTTAACAAACACCTTACATGCACAACTTTGGGCATAGGTGTACTTATCAATTAGACAATCTTAATCCATCCAAAATTCATGGGTTTCAACTAACCTACTCACATGCTTCATGAAAAACACATCAAGATACGACCTTGAATCCAAAAAACAATCATCAACATGATTATAGCCATAACACAACAAGGAAATCACAATTTATAATTTAAAACATGATTCTTGATCTCCATGGATGAAAGGGATTCATGGATGAACACTACGCATACCTTAAAGCTTGATCTTGAAAGAGATCTAATGTTTCTTGAAGGTTCTTGAAGAAATTCTTAGGCTTGTTCTTGATTTTTCTTTACTTGGGTTTAACCCCTTTGGGTGAGAATGTTCTTGTTCTTGAGGAGATGATCTTGAGAGAAAACCCTAATCTTATGGTTGAGAGTGTATGAGAGAGCTTTTTGAGATGTTTAACTAAAGAGAATGAAAGATAATATGCTCCTTGAGGGTTATAAGTCAAGGGAAGTAAAGGAAAAGAACAAAATACCCTTGCAAAAACGTCCCTCAATTGCTGGAAAAAATAGTTGACGACATTCGTGACAAGCCGTCATACTGGTGATAGGTCGTCACAAATTATCGTCACAAAAAGGTGAAATCTTGGTTTTCTGGTTAAGGTTGACACATTGGTGATAGGCTGTCATGGGAGTGACGGATTGTCACAAAATTTCATCACTGGGGGTGAAAATCTTCCCAGGGCTGACGACATTGGTGATAGGCCATCACGGGCGTGACAGCTTATCATGAATGTCGCCACTCAGCTTCCCAGCCTAACATGCCGGAGTAAAATAGGCATAACTCCTTGATCCGATATTGGATTTTGGCAAAACTGGTATGGTTGGAAAGATAATTCAATTATATATGTTTTGGTAGGTTATAAGATCAAAAATTCATAGTATAACAAGATATATGCTCATTCGAAGTTGACTATTGCAATATCCTTCCTAAAAATTCAATTGGTAAGGAATGTTTTGATTCGTATGATAGCTGGGAGTTATTTGAAGACTTAATATACATGTAACTTGCTCATAAAACTTTAAAATAACCATGATTTACTATGCATTAGATTGAAATATGGCGCTAATATTGGTTTGGATTTTTTGGGGTATTACAATATCTCCCCCTTGGGAACATTCATCCTCGAATGAGAATGACTGAGATAAAAGAAAAGATCAACTGAAGTACATACAATACATACACTATTGAAACATAGTTTTAGGACTGACATGACTGATATGCTAAATACATCATACTGAACATGTATATCTGATGCATTAGTAACTAATTCATGAATGCACGATTGAGAGTTCTGATGAACTGAGTTTCTCATAATAAGAATGCATATTTAATGCCTAATTGATGATCTAAATCCATGCATATCTAATTCATGATCATACAACTAACATGGTATATGAATGCATGATAGAAAGTACTGATAAGATGATCACGCATATCTGGCGCATAAATATATGATTGAACAGGCTCAGGAACATGCGGCTGAACATGCAATGGTAAAGGTACCAAGTTTGAACTGAAAACTAAGCATGAAAATGAATACAAAGTTTGGTACTAAAATCTGAACATGGGAACAAGTAAGATCAAAGAAGACTGTCACCTTGTACTGAAAATATCGATGAGTCTGAGATTAATCACTCAATATGCATGAGTGGAAACATACGAACATAACTGAGTATGGAACATGATACATGAACTGAACTGAGTCTGAAATGCATGACATGGATAGAGTATCGCATCATGGACTAAACTGAGCCATTGAGTACATGGCTTACTACTAAGTTTTGGAGCTAGAGGGCCGGCTCATAAGTAACACTTCCTCCAAAATAGATTCATCAAAGAAAATGACATGTTTAAGTCATGAAAGTTTGGGGGCTATAGTGTATCTCTCCCCTTGGGACACTATGTCCCTTAAAGGATGTTGGACTGACATTATTGAGATATTGAGGAAGTTGAGGCGATGGACAAGGCATCTACAAACTAGATTATAACTGAACCTCGGGATTCTGGTACTAATACATGATGCATGAACTGAACTGAACTTCCAACTACTAGTAGGTTCTACTTGGAATAGTTATATTCCCTGAGATCTTGGATAGAATAAATAGATGCAAGGATGAGGAAACAAACTATACAAATCTGACTGCTCGATTACTAAACTGACTTGTTGTCTTTACTAACTAACTCATGCTGAAACATATGTCTAAATCAGTGAAAGATATCTAAAAATGCATACCATGAACAAGAAAGACTGGTAATGTACCCGAATCTAGGTCAGGGAAACTTTTTGGATCATGACGAGTCTAGAGTGCATAAAGTCTATTCTGACGCTGACCACTCTTGGTGCCTTGCTGATGCAACTCTTTACCCCTCTGTGCTAGAACTCTACACTCTTTCATCTTGTGGCCTAGCTTACCATACCCAAATCTTACATCACTACTTGCCCTATATTCACCTAGGTGATTCTTACCACACCCTTAAAAAAATGGATAAGTAAGACTTTTATTCTCACTACCCTGGGCCTCGGAGCCTGGAGCTCCATCATGACGGTCATTTCTGGACTTAGGTGTTGGTGCACTAGCTGAGGATAGAGCTAGGGCTGAAAACTTCTGACTATGCTGAGAATGGTTACCACCTTGTGACTTAGGCTGAGCAAAGATAAAACTACTTGTCCTTGCTCTCTTACTCTGTCTCTCCCTCATTCTAATCTTTTGATCCTCTATCGACTGAGCAAGATTCATAAGTCTGCCTAAAGTTATATCATTATTCAATATGGCAGATTTGCACTCGTGTACCATGTTATCGTTCACCCCTGACACAAACTTACTCATCTTGTCTCTATTATCTGGAACCACATGAGGGGCATATCTGGATAATTGAGTAAACCTAAGAGAATACTCTTTCACTGTCATACTTCCCTGCCTGAGGTTGATGAACTCTAGCACCTTAGCTTCTCTAAGATCAAGCGGGAAAAATCTATCAAGGAAAGAAGAGGCAAACTCCTCCTACTCTATAGAACCTGCATCATCTAACCTTTCTGACTTTCACTGTTTGTACCAAGTATGAGCCACATCCTGTAACTGATATGCAGCTAACTCAGCACTTTCCATAGTAGTCACCCCCATAATATCTATCACTTTCTGAATCTAATCTAAGAATTCTTGTGGGTCCTCATCTGACTTAAACCCCATGAAAGAAGGGGGATTTAGTTGGGTAAAGTCCTAAATTCTAGCAGCAGCTGAATTGTCCACTGGATTGGCCGAAACAACAGCTGGTCATTCATTCTGGGTAGCAACTGACTGAGAAAGAGCGGTGAATACGGTCTTGAACTCCGCATGAGAAATATGATCGCCCAAAGGGTCTTCGGGCTGAGGGGCTGACTGATTCCCATTTCTTCTTTTAGAAGGCATGTTCTGTAGAAGAAAGGGAGAAATAGATTAGACTGAGAGTGACTTGAGATTATGCTCACTAGCAAAACATGAATACTGAGAGAAGGGAAACTATTCCTAAAACATCTCATAGCCTCCTGCACATAAGTGTGGTGCACAACACACGTATGTACAAGACTCTACTATATGCGGCTTTCAGACTTTCTAGGACTCTAATGAAATATAGACTCTGATACCAAGTTTGTAAAACCCCGATTTTCTAAATCGGAATGCTACATGGTACTTATGACTCGAAGGACCACAAGCTAACCCATGACTGATATATGTACCAATACACTATAATATATGATGTAATAATGTAGAAAACCATGAACAATAGGCCATAAGGTTCAACTGAATAAAATATCTGACAAACATAATATCCATATGTGTGGAAAATACCTAAAGATAACTGAAGTCTGAATCAAATATGAACTAAATCTGAAAGCCTCTAAATATTGTTCGAGTAAGGATTTGAAGGAACATGTCTCCAACTAACTCCGTCTAGAAAAATTAAACTAAAATAATAAATGAAATAAAATAATATCATCCTCGAATGGATGAGGACTCACTGCAACTCTGCGACTGAAATGCTACTGCAGATCTGGAACACGTACCTCTGAACATATGGTTTAACATAAGAGAATGCACCATAGCGCCAATGCATCAGTACGTTTGAATGTACTGAGTATACGAGTGAGGTAGGCTAAACGTAAAGGGTTATATGCATGAACAATGCTAACTAATATGAATGTGAGAATACATACATGCATAAGCAACTATAACTGAACTCGTGGTGATACTGACTACTGAGTCTAAATACTGACGACATGACTTTACTGATATTGAGATACTAAATAGATGAATGACTATTTCTGACAGTTCGAATTATGAAGAACTGGACTGATTGACTGTGTCTAACAGTCTTGAAACTGAATACTGATAACATAAGCCATGAAAATTACATAACTGATATACTGTGATGATCGACAAGACTGATGTAACTGATACTGAGCAACTGTATTTAACAGTCTGAGTTCTGATGGAACTATTTGAGTTCTATTCTATATGGAGTAACTAAATTTGAGATCAGTCCTATCTAGCGGGTGATCTTTAAACCTGATGATTCTGATACTGTTTAACTATAGTTGAGATCAGTCCTGACTAATGGGTGATCTTGAAGTCTATTTATAATAATAAGGATTGATTGTCTCTAACAGTACTGAATTTGTACTACTGAACTGAGTTGACTGTATCTGACAGTCCTGAATCTGTAAGTAAAACTGTGGGATGTATTCATCTAACCAACATACCCCATGCTAGGCTGACTGGGGTCTAATCTCTACCCTGACTAGAAGGGTGTCAGTACCACGCTACTAGTAAAGACAACTATTATGAAGTCAGTCCTAATCTAGCGGGTGACTCATGGGATCATTCCTATACATATAAATGTGCTAACGGGTGACCCCTGAGTATGCCAATCCTATCTAATGGGTGACATCTCATACCTATGTTGGCTACGTAATTATGGAACTTAGGGATTGCTTCTACGGATCTCCATCTTTTCTAGCGGTTGAGTCCCCATCCCTAGGCTCACTTGGTGCTGAATCCTTCTCCTATCTAAAAGACACTGAACTGGATAACTGAGCTAAACTGAATAACTAAACTAAATTGATTAGCTGAACTGATACTAGTGGTATTGTTTAGCGGAGCTAAACTATGTTTACTGAGTTTCCTTTACTGAAGGAACGTACTGAGTTCTGAGGACTGACTGAGAGTACTAAAATTATTGATATCACTAGGAATACTGTTGTTACTGAGATCACTGAGATTACTGAGTCTTGAGGTTACTGATCCATTGAGACTGCTGAGATTTCTGAGTTTTCCTGAGTCACATGACTAACTGAAATCTATAGACCATGGCTTGACAGAGAGTATCGTGATAACATGATATGGCACTAGGCAAACAACTATATTATTTCAGGTACAAGTACCCTTACGACTCCATGGAAGGAAACTGGCACACATGACTGACTTGATCATAAGAATAGAGTCCACAATTCACAATATCATAAGCAGGGGATTTCATACTACACTTGGTTCTCAACATCATATACATGGAAGGAGATGCGCACAACATGTATATACTCACTTTTTTTCAATATCATGCTCATTCCATATCACAACAATAACACACAACAATAACGTGGAGTTCATGTGGAATCATAAAGAATAGAACATGGGCTTGTCATTTAAGCACTACTAAGTCATAAAAGCACTGATTCTATCATTCTTGGAATTTTATGAAACACCGTACATGCACAACTTTGGGCATAGGTGTACTTATCAATTTAACAATCTTAATCAATCCAAAATTCATGGGTTTCAACTAACCTATTCACATGCTTCATGAAAAACACATCAAGTTACAACCTTGAATCCAAACAACAATCATCAACATGATTATAGCCATAACACAACTAGGAAATCATAATTTATAATTTAAAACATGATTCTTGAGCTCCAGGGATGAAAGGGATCCATGGATGAACGCTACACATACCTTAAAGCTTGATCTTCAAAGAGATCTAATGTTTCTTGAAGGTTCTTGAAGAAATATTTAGTCTTGTTCTTGATTTTTCTTGACTAGGGTTTAACTCCTTTGGGAAAGAATGTTCTTGTTCTTGAGGAGATGATCTTGAGAGAAAACCCTAATCTTATGGTTGAGAGTGTATGGGAGAGCTTTTTGAGATTTTGAACTAAAGAGAATGAAAGATAATATGCTCCTTGAGTGTTATAAGTAGTGGGAAGTGAAGGAAAAAACCAAAATACCCTTGCAAAAATGTACCTTAATTGCTGGAAAAAATAGTTGATGACATTCATGACAAGCCGTCATACTGGTGATAGGTCGTCACGAATTATCGTCACAAAAAGGTAAAATCTTGGTTTTCTGGTTAAGGTTGATGACATTGGTGATAGGACATCACGAGCATGACGGATTGTCAAAAATGTATTCACTGGGGGTGAAAATCTGCCCAGGGTTGACGACATTGGTGATAGGCCATCACGGGTGTGACAACTTATCATGAATGTCGTCACTTAGTTTTCCAGCCTGACATGCCGGAGTAAAATGGGCATAACTTCTTGCTCCGATATCGTATTTAGACGAAATTAGTATCATTGGAAATCTAATTCAATTATATATCCTTTGGTAGGTCAGTATCCCAAAAATTCATAGCAATATCTTTCCCAAGAATTCAATCGATAAGGAATATTTTGATTCGTCTGATAGCTGGGAGTTATTTGAAGACTTAATATACATGTAACTTGCTCATAAAACTATAAAAGAACCATGATGTACTGTGCATGATCTTGAAACTTGGTGCTAATATTGGTTTGGATTTTTTTGGGTATTGCAACTTGGTAGACTCCAAATCTTAGAGTCCAAAAATTTGATTTCCAAGGGGTGTCTTTATCATTTGTCCAGGATTAAAGATTCTAACTCGTAGGGTCCTTCATTACAGTCTGTTCCCATAGTTAACAAATTTCCTAAGATTTTTCTCGATGACCTTCCTGGTGTTTTTCCTGATAGGAAAATCAATTTTGGGATTGATTTTTTTCCAAACACTCATCCTATCTCTATCTCTCCCTATAAAATGGCTCCAAATGAGTTAAAGAATCTTAAAGAGCAGTTGAAAGATCTTCATTATAAGTTTTTTATCCACCCTAGTGTGTCTCTATGGGGTGTTCTCAATCTTTTTGTATGAAAGAAGGATGGATCCCTTCGAATGTGAATAGATTATTGCCAGTTGAATAAGGTGACTGGGAAGAATAAGTACCCATTTTTGAGGATTAATGATCTATTTAACCAGCTTCAGGGTGCTAAGTCTTTCTCTATGATTCACCTTCGATCGGGTTATCATTAGTTAAATATTAGGGAGGAGGATATCCATAAGACTATATTCCATACCTGGTATGTATATTTTAAGTTTTTTGGTCATGTATTTTGGGTTGACCAATGCCCTGATGATATTTATGGTCTCATGAATTGGGTAATCTATTAGTTTTTGCACTTTTTTGTGATTGTGTTTATAGATGACATTTTGGTATATTCAAAGAGTAAGGCAAATCATATTAATCACCTCCATATTGTGTGTTAGACACTTAAAAAATTAGTGTTTATATGCTAAATTTTCTATGTGTGAGTTCTAGTTGAATTCCATTACTATTTTGGGTCATGTTATTTCTAGTGAGGGGATCATGGTGGATCTGCAAAAAGTTGTGATGGTTATAAAGTAGCCTAAACCCATGACTACTACCGATATTTAGAGCTTCTTTGGCTTGGCTGGTTATTATAGGAGGTTTATGGAGAGTTTCTCTGCAGTTACTGTCTTATTAACTAGGTTGACTTAGAAAAAGGTATAGTTTCTTTTGTCTGATGATTGTGAGGGTAGTTTTGAGAAGTTAAAGGATAAGTTGACTTTGTCTATGGTTTTGAATCTACCCATGGGTATTGAAGGTTTTGTTGTTTATTGTGATGTGTCCCATGTGAGACTGGGTTGTGTCTTGATTCAGTATGGTAGGATAGTTGTATATGCTTCTAGGAAGATGAAGGTGCATAATAAGAACTATTTGACTCATGACTTGGAGTTGTTGGCGGCAGTCTAGTCTTTGAAAATTTGGCGCCATTACATGTATAGAGTTCATATTGACATCTTCTCAGACCATAGGAGTTTTCAATATATGTTTACCCAGAAGAAGTTGAATCGCAGAAAAAGAAGATGACTTAAGTTACTCAAGGACTATGATATGACTTTCCATTATTTACCCAAGTAAAGTTAACGTGGTTTCTAATGCTCTTAGTAGCTTGTATATACAAAACTTATATTATGTATATGAGAAGAAGTGAGAGTTAGTGAAGGATATTCACTATTTTTCTAATCTTGGGGTTAGTCTCTTAGACTTTGAGGACGAAAGTGTGATTATGAAAGAGGTGGTGAAGTCATCTCTTAGTGTTAAAGTAAGAAAGAAACAGGTTTTGGATCCTATATTAATGCGGGTCAAGGATGATGTTAGTAAGTAGAAGATGATATCTTTTGAGATTGGTGGTGATGGTATCCTAAGGTACCAAAATAGATTATGTGTTCCCAATATTGATGGGATGCATGATAGGATCTTCGCTGAGGCTCAAGAGTTGAGGTACATGGTTCCTCATAGTTCTATGATGATGTACCACGACTTGAAATAAATTCATTAGTGGAATAAAATGAAGCGGGATGTTGCCAATTTTGTGGCCAAGAGTATGGTGTGTCAACAAGTAAAGGTGGAGCACTTGAGTCCTGGTGGATTATTTCAAAAAATTGAGTTGCCCATGTGGAAATGGGAAGTTATTAATATGAAATTTATTACTGGTTTTCCGTAGTCTTACCATCAATTGATTTGATTTGGGTCATCGTGGATAGGATGACTAGGTCCGCCCATTTTATACCTCTAGGAACTAATTACTTTGCTTAGGATTATGCAAAGTTTTTCAGTCAGGAAATCATAAAGTTGCATGGTGTGCCCGTTTCTATTATTTCTGATTATGGTACTCAATTTTCCTTGCACTTTTGGCATTTCTTTTCTAGAGGTTTGGGAACTAAGGTGAACCTTATCTCCTCTTTCCACTCTCAGATGGATGGAAAAATAGAGAGGACCATTCAGGCATTGAAAGTTATGCTTAGATCCTGTGTGATCGATTTTTGTTATAGTTCAGTTGATTATTTACCCCTCATTGAATTCGTATATAATCATAGTTACCACTCTAGTATTAGGATGGTTCCATTTGAGGCTTTGTATGGTAGGAGATATCGTTCTCCTATTGGGTGGTTTGAGCTTGGTGAGCTTGGATTATTTGGTCCTAATTTTTTTATAAGGCTATGAAGAAGGTGAAGGTGATTCAAGATATGCTTAAGACCACCTAAAATTACCAAATATCCTATGCAAACGTGAGACGAAGGGAGTGGGAATTTGAAGTTGGAGATTTGGTGTTCTTGAAGGTGTCTCCCATGATGGGATTGATACAGTTTGGAAAGAAAGAAAAACTTAGTCTCCGTTATGTAGGTCCTTATTTAATTTTGAAAAGAGTGGGAAATGTGGCTTATGAATTAGAATTTCCTGTGAGTTTGGGTTTTATTCACCTGGTCTTTCACGTTTTAATATTGAGAAAGTGTGTGGGTGATCCTACCCTAGTGGTTCCATTGGAAAGTGTGGGTGTTTTAGATTCCTTGTCTTAGGAGGAAGACCCGATGGAGATCTTTGATCGATAAGTCCACCAACTGCAAACGAAGGACGTGGCTTCGATAAAAGTTTTGTGGAGGAACCAAAAGGTTGAAGAGGCCACTTGGGAAGCTGAAGAGGACATGAAGTCCAAGTATCCATTCTTTTTCCCCCTTCTGAATAATAGTGCTTGAGTTATGTGTTATTCGTAACATCTTTGTTTTCTGACATTGTTATAGGGAATTTTGATTTCCTTGATATCTTTGTTTTCTCTCTTTGTTAAAGGGAAGAATGGGTGTGCTTCTGTGTTAAATCATGCTTAGGAATACCTTGTTTCATCATTTAGGGATGAATGATCCCGGGGGGAGAATGTAACACCTCGGGTTTTTTGGTCCCTGAAAACTTCTTGATCTTTGAGCTTACTATCCTCACAACGACTCACCCTGTGAGTTGTAGTGTATCATTGCAAGTCTTAGAGAACCAATCGTAGCCAGGGTGGTATGTTGGCCTAGAGTTTTTGTCTTGTCTATGACTTGGACCCTACAAGTCGTAGGGTCTCATAATGAGTCGTAAGATGTGAATTGTGGGGAAACCAATAAACTAACCTAAAGTTCCTGTTGTGACTTTGACTTTCATGTTACTAGTCGTAAGGAATAGATATGAGCCTTATGGTGTGACTCATAACAAGACCATTATAGGGTGACCTTGGACACTATCTAGATTAGGACTAGACTAATCTAGTCGTAGAGAGACTCTATGAGCCATGAGGTCACTCGTAGCAATTGGGTGTTGGTTTTTAGTCTTTTGATTAAGGGCATCCAGGTAATTTTCTTCTTACCCCACTTAGCTCTCACGATTTGAAATCCTCTTTGGTATTTCATTAGCATACTATTCACAATAAAAATACTCTCTCAATCACTCTAAATTCTTTCAAGAAAATACTTAGGGTTTCCAAGAAGTTGATCAACTAGAGCTCCCAAGGGCAAATTCTCTCCATATTTCATGATATTTTAGGCATGCTTCTTTACCCCAATTCTAAATTGACAAAAAACATGTGTTTTACATGGTTTAAATTGTATGGATTTGAATCTGGGTTTTGTTATGGGTGAGAGTTTTGACATAGTTGATTCTTAAATTGTTTTCCCATGATTTATTATGCATTGCTTATGCTTTATTAATGGTTTTGAACTTTGGGGTGCATGGGTATGGTGAATAAACTAAGGGGTCATGGTTTACCCCATATTGGTATTTTGAAATTGGAATACGTTTTTAATTATTTTGTTCGCTCAACCCGCTTGTGTAAATGGCTTTAAATTGTGAAATTGCCACTTGGTTTTTCTTTCTCACCTATTTTATCATATTACATTAAAGATTATACAACAACCATGGATTTTGAGAGCCTTGTTGGCTATGATAGGACTTAATGAATAAAGGGGATTGAGGTATTTCCCCAAGTAAATGTGTATGTTATGACATAGAGTTAAGCTTGCAAGTGTAAGGATATGACGATACCCACGGTGAGCCTTAACATTTGAATCCTTTGTTGATTAAATGGGTTGTGTGCAACTTATTTTTATTTAGGCTTAATGGGGGTCATGTAGCTAAACCATAAAGGTGTGGGTCTTAGATGGCTTATACTGGAACTCATGTTTACGGATGTGAGGTTTGGTCTTGATGATTGTATGCACAGTTTACACTATTGATATAATTGTATCTTGGATTAATGTGGGGTTAGGGTATCCCTGGTCTTCCTTGATACCTCTGGTGCTTGTGGCTAACACGCACTGGGGCCTTTTCAGTAGGAGGATCTAAACCCATAAATCCTGAGTGTGCTAGATTAAGATGGTTGAGCTATATTGTCTTGGATAAAGATTTTACCTTATGCTAAGCCTTGTCCCCTTTTCCCAGCACGCCATGTTTTTATATTTATTTGATTATTTGCATTGGCTTTGAATGAGTTTTGAATTATGGATCATGGCATTATTTTACCCCCTATTCATGAGTTACATGCTAGTGCATAACCTACTAACTGTATCTAAATGTTGTATCCCCATGTTATGCAGGCATCAAATATACTTCTACTATTCCTGTGTTGTGTTAGGTGGATTGGCTTGGTTCGTCGGTCGCTTACGGTGAAGTGGTGATCTTCCATTCTCTAGAAGACTTGATCATTCCATCGGTCTCCTTCTATAAACTAGAATATAAGAGTTTATATTAATATTTTCATTGTAAGATTTGGGGGCATGTACCGACCTAGATTGGTTTTCAGATTAGTAGACGCTTTGTGGATATTACTGTGGACTTGCACAAACCTTAAATATCTTTATGTTGTTAAGCTTTCTATCTTGTTATATGTTTAAAATCTAGTCATTGCTAGTGTATGATTATTTGTTTAGGGGGGCTGTCCCCGGTCCTCGTCGGACTTGGGATGCCTGTCACGACCAAGCCTTGGTTTGGGTCGTGACAAAGATGGTATCAGAGCATAGTTTTGGTGTCTTTGGGTGTTCATGAAATTGTGTCAATTAGAGTCTCCTTTATAGGTGTGTTGCGCACCATACTTATAAGAGTGAGGCTACAAAGCATTTAGGAATGTTTTTTTTTCTTGTGATCTAATTTTAGGTTGTAGGGTCTAAGGTGTTAAAATCTCCTCTAATTCCCATTTGTTCGCTTTTTAGATCATGCCTTCCGAAGAATCTGATGCTCATGGAAACTTCTCTATGCCACTTGAGAACAATGTGGACAAAATTTGTCCTACTCATGGAGTTCAGACCCGGTCTAGGGTTTCTGCTTCTGATTGCCCCCGTAGAGTTCCATCGATCCCCACTGATCCTTCTTTCATTGTGGTATCCCTATTTAGTTACCTGTAGGAGATATTACTAATCCTGAGTTTCGCCATTCCATTTATTTGTTGACCCAGTTGGTTAAATCCTAAGGACATGTGAGTTCTTTTGAGGCCACTAGAGTTGGACAGTTTATAAGGCTCAATCCTCCGATATTTACTTGTTCTAAGGTTGAGGAAGATCCTTAAGGGTTCATAGATGAGATAGAAAAGATTTTCCATATAATGTGTGCTACTGACCCCATATGTGTCTATTCATTTTAGTTTGGGCGTGAGTGTATTCCTGATCCTTTCTTAGTGTCTAACCCGGTGGCTGACTTTATTGTGGTTAAAAGGGTCTATAGGGGATGTGTGGTATCGATATGTGGTTGGGACACCTTGATGGATCGAATTAAGTTGGATATGTTAGACTTTGATGTAATGCTTGGGATGGATTAGTTGCACTCGTGCTATGCATCTCTTGATTGTAGAACCCAAATGGTTAGTTTTAAATTTTTGAATGACCTAGTGATTGAGTAGGAAGGGAGTTCCCTAGTGCCTAAGGAAAGATTCATTTCATATCTTAGAGCCCAAGAATTTGATTTCCAAGGGGTGTCTTTATCATTTGGTCCAGATTAAAGATTCTAACTCGGAGGGTCCTTTATTAAAGTTTGTTCCTGTGGTTAATGAATTTCCTAAGGTTTTTCTCGATGACCTTCCTGGTGTTCCTCCATACAGGGAAATTTATTTTTGGGATTGATCATCTTCCGGATACTCATCCTATTTCTATCCCTCCCTATAGAATGGCTCCAGTAGAGTTAAAGAAGCTTAAGGAGCAGTTGAAAGATCTTTTTTATAAGGGTTTTATCTGCCCTAGTGTATCTCTATGGGGTTCCCCCATTTCTTTTGTGCGTCAGAAAGATGGGTCCCTTCGAATATGTATAGATTATCGCCATTTGAATAAGGTCACTGTAAAGAATAAGTACCTCTTTCGAGGATTGATGATCTATTTGACCAGCTTTAGGCTGATAAGTCTTTCTCTAAGATTGACCCTCGGTTGGGTTATCATCAGTTAAAGATTAGGAAGAAGGATATAGCTAAGACTACTTTTCGTACCCGATATGTACATTTTGAGTGCTTGGTCATGTCTTTTGGGTTGACCAATACCCCAACGACATTTATGGATCTCATGAATCTGGTATTCTGTTACCTTTTGTACTTTTTTTATTGTGTTTATAGATGACATTTTGGTATATTCGAAGAGTGAGGCATATCATGTCGATCACCTCCGTATTATGTTTCAGAACCTAAAAGATCAACGTTTGTACGCTAAATTTTCTAAGTGTGAGTTTTGGTTAAATGTCATTACATTTTTGGGTCATATTGTTTCTATTGAGGGGATCATGGTGGATCCGCAAAAATTTGTAGTGGTTAAGAAGTGTCCTAGACCCATGACTCCAACCGATATTTGGAGCTTCTTCGGCTTGGCCGGATATTATAGGAGGTTTGTGGAGAGTTTCTCTTTGGTTGCTGCCCCATTGACTAGGTTGACTCAAAAAAGGTGAAGTTTTTTTGGTTTGATGCTTGTGAGGATAGTTTTCAGAAATTGAAGGATAAGTTGACTTTAGCTCTAGTTTTGACTCTACCTGAGGGAACCAAAGGTTCTGTTTTTTATTGTGATGTATCCCATGTGGGATTGGGTTGTGTCTTGATGCCACATGGTAGGGTGGTTGTATATGCTTCTAGGCAGTTGAAGATGCATGAGAAGAACTATTTGACTCATGACATGTAGTTGTTGGCAGTAGTCTTTGCTTTGAAAATTTGGCTCCATTACATATATGGGGTTCATGTTGACATCTTCTCAGACCATAAGAGTTTTCAATATGTGTTTACCTAGAAGAAGTTGACTCACAGGAAAAGGAGATGTCTTAAGTTGCTAAAGGATTTTGATATAACTCTCCATTATCTCCCAGGTAAAGCTAACGTGGTTGCTAATGCTCTTAGCATCTTGTCTATAGAAAGCTTATCTCATGTAGTTGAGAAGAAGAAAGAGTTGGTGAAGGATATTCACTATTTGGCTAATCTTGGGGTTCATCTCTTAGACTCCGAGGATGAAAGTGTGATTGTACAAGAGGTGGTCAAATCATCTCTTGGTGTTGAAGTATAAGCGAAATAGGTTTTGGATCCTATATTGATGCAGATGAAGGATAATGTTTTTAAGCAAAAGGTGGTAACTTTTGAGATTGGTGGTGATGGTATCCTGAGGTACCAAGATAGATTGTGTGTTCCCGATATTGTTGGATTGCATGAGAGGATCTCAGCTAAGGCTCAAGAGTCAAGGTACATAATTTATCCTAGTTCTATGAAGATGTATTATGACTTGAAAGAGATCTATTAGTTGAATAACATGAAGTGGGATATGGCTAATTTTGTGGCCAAGTGTATGTTGTGTCAATAAGTGAAGGTGGAGCACTTGAGTCCTGGTGGATTATTTTAAGAAATTGAGTTTCCCGTGTGGAAATAAGAGGTGATTGATATAGAATTTTTTACTGATCGTGTGCGGTCTTACCATCTATTTGATTTGAATTGGGTCATCGTGGATAGGATGACTAGGTCCGCCTATTTTCTACCTCTTAAAACTAATTACTTTGTTGAGGATTATGCAAAGTTGTTCATTCAGAAAATCATAAAGTTGCATGGTGTGCCTTTTTCTATTATTTCTGATCACGGTACTCAGTTCTCCTTGCACTTTTGGCATTACTTTTGAGAGGTTTGGGAACTAAGGTGAACCTTATCACCGCTTTCCACCCTCAGACTAATGAAAAATAGAGTGGACCATTCAGACATTGGAAGATATACTCAGATCCAGTGTGATCGATTTTGGTTGTAGTTGAGTTGATTATTTCCCCCCATTGAGTTTGCATATAATAATAGTTACCACTCTAGCATTAAGATGGCTCCGTTTGAGGTTTTGTATGGTAGGAGATGTCATTCTCCTATTGAGTGGTTTGATCTTGGTGAGCCTGGATTGTTTGGTACTATTTTTTTTAATCAGGCTATGAATAAGGTAAAGGCGACTCGAGATATGCTTGAGACCACCTGAAATTGCCAAAAGTCATATGCAAACGTGAGGCGAAGGAGTGGGAATTTTAAGTTGGTGATTTGGTATTCTTGAAGGTGTCTCCCATGATGGAATTGATGCGGTTTGGAGAAAAGGGAAAACTTAGTCCTCGTTATGTAGGCCCTTATTTAATTTTGAAGAGAGTGGGAAATGTGGCTTATGAATTGGAATTGCCTTCGAGTTTGGGTTTTATTCACCCGGTCTTTGACATTTCAATGTTAAGGAAGTTCGTAGGTGATCCTTCGCTAGTGGTTCCATAGGAAAGTGTGGGTGTTTTGGATTTCTTGTCTAATGAGGAAGACCCGATGGAGATCTTGGATCGGCAAGTCCGCCGGTTGCAAATAAAATATGTGGCTTTGGAAAAAGTTCTTGTAATACCCCATATTTCTCTAGATTAAATTAACTCTCAGTCCATGAGTTATTCTATATAAAAATTTTGAAATCCTCAGTATTTTTCTCTTTAGAGCCTGCCATTACAAAGGAAATTGAATCAGCTTACCAATTATATAAAATTTTCCTAAATCCAATAACCGGGTAAGAAGTTATGTCTATTTTAAGATTCAATCGCTAAACACCATAGTTCAGGTCAGTAGCACATCGTAGAGTAAGCCAAAATGGCAATTGTCAGTTTCCAGCGAGGTACCGCAATACAGACGCATCGCGCCAAAGCTCATTTTCACATTTTTCAATTTCCAGTTAGCCAACGTAATTGTACCGCATCGCGCCACCAACCGCATTCCCAGTTTTCATTTTCCAGTTGCTTGGCGCGATATCGGCGCTTTGCACAAGGGCCTGAAATCGGGTTTTTAGTGACGAAAATTAAAATCATTCCAAGGGTAATAGGGTCTTTTTCCATGATCCAGATCAGCCTTAAACACAAAATTATTCCCTAAATACCCTATTATATCATTAGTCACTCACTTTTCTCAAGATTTAAAACATTCTCTCTCAAAAAGGCAAAAACCCTAGTTCAAGAAATCAAGGTCAATCCTCAAGAAATCCTCCAAGAACCTTCAAGAAAGAATCTTCTAAGGTATGTTAGGTGTTCATTCATGGGTTCCTTCCACCCATAAAGTCCAAGAACCTATTTTAAACATACAAGATCTCAGATACATAATGTCTATGTTTGAATTATATTGAATTCATGTTCATAATATTAGCTGGGTTTCAATCCATGACTTAATTGCAAGTTTCATAAAAATTGAATAACATGTGTGATGAATATGTGATTATCTTGATAAACCCTTGAATTTACAAATTGATTAATGTATCATGATGTTTATGTGTCGGCCATTATTATGTAAATAATCCATGCTCCCTAAGTGTTTGCTAAATTGCCTATGTGAAGTAAATAGTGGACTCATGATATGTTATTATGTGGTCCCAATCATTTACAAGCTTATGCCCTACAAGTGTTTGATGAAATGCTTATGTGAATTGACTAGTGAAAGCATGACATATCATTATGTGATCCCATTCATGCACAAGTTCATGTATATCCAGTGTTTGACAAAATATCTAAATGAGTGCATTGTTAGTAAGCAAGTATTGTTATGCCTTTATGATCATGTTATGTCTCTCTTTTTATGCTATCGAGTCCTGGGGGTATTTAATACCTGACAATCTAGTTGTTTACCTAGAGCCAGTGTCCGTTACAGAATAGTATCAGTGATGTCACAATCAGTAAAATTTAGTAAGCTATAGAACTTAGTAGAACTCAGTCAGTTACAGAACTCAGGAAAACTCAGAAAACATAGTATCAGTCTAGTCCAGTTCCGTATACTCAGTTCAGTGACTTTCAGTTGGGAGTAGGATTTAACACCCAGCGAGTGTAGGGATGACAACTTTCCCGTTAGATAGGTTGAGTCATTAGTAGCAGTCCTTATACTCCAGAACAGTGTAGCCAGCGCAGGATAAGGAGTCACCCGTCAGACTAGGCTTGACTACCTCCCAAGGGTCACCCGTTAGATTAGGCTTGGCTCCGCCCAGGTGTCACCCGTCAGTTAGGCTTGGCATCTTCATTTTCCAGTGTTAGTACCCGTGGAACGTTATTAGCACCCTTATAACTAGGGTCACATGTTGGACCCCTATCAGCTCAGATTTGGGGCATGTCGGTTCGATGATTACCTCCCACAGTCTTAGTTTCAGTCTCAATTTAGAATTTAGTTTAGTTCTACAGAATTAGGATTATCAGACATAGTCACTCAGTATCAGTAATTCAATTATCAGTAACTTCAGATATCAGTTACTTAGTTATCAGAACTCCGTACTTAGCTTAAGAAAATCTCAGTTATAGTATACATATATGCACTATATTACATACTCAGTATTTATAGTAGTTTGAATTATCCATGTACTCTTATATTCAATTACTTTATATCACTCAGTCAGTTACTGTTCATGCATATGAACCCATGCATTCAGCCTTACCTCATCTAGCATACCAGTACATTCCACATAATGATGCATACTCTTTCTTTGCGCTATGATGTCTCATATCATAGGTTCAGACGATCAGGTTCCTGACCGTGCTTAGGCAAATCCCATCAGCAACTGCAAATTTAGTAGTGAGTGCTCATTTGTCGATGATGTTCTTTTATTTCAGTATTTCATTTTATCAGTAGCTCAGTAGTTGGAGTTAGTTGGGGTCTTGTCCCATTAACCCTATATTCAGATAGTTCAGTTAAAGGCTTTTAGACTAGACCAGTTCAGACAGTGTTTAGTTTGCAAATGTTTTTACCCAATGTTACTATTTATCAGTATTTAGATTTTGAACCTTATGTCCATTCAGCCAAATTCTACATTTATATCAGTATTATCATTCAGTGCTTACAGCAGATATCAGTCATAGGTTAACTTGTGGTCCTTTAGGATTGTAAGCACTGTATGACGACTGAGGGTAGTCTCAAGTCGTTACAAACTTGGTATCAAAGCCTAAGGTTCTATAGATTCCTAGGGAGTCTGAAAGTCGCATCTAGTAGTCTTGTGCATGGGTGTGTAGCGCGACACACTTATGGATAGGAGGCTATGAGATGTTTTAAGAAAAACTTCCCTTCTTTCAGTATCCATGTCGTGCGAGTGATGGTGAGATCAAGTAAAACTCTCAGTCTAATTCATTCTCTCCTTTTTGTTTACAGAACATGCCTCCCAAAAAGACTAACAAAAGGAGAACTAGAAATCAGCCACCCCTCCACCCGTTCAGGCAGATCCCCTGAATAAGAATATCTCCCATGCAGAATTCAGAGTTGCATTCACCACTTTAGCCAATTCAATAGTTGCTCAGAACAACCTATAGGTTGTTGTTCTCTCTAGGCTTGGGATTTATACTAGCAGATCAAGGGGGAGAAGTGTGGGAAGAAAGATAAAAAGAATAAAAGAGTCAGAGCAAGTGGTTATAGTCTAAGGTCAGAGGGTGGTAACCGTTTCTAGTTCCGTTAGAAATTCTCAGCCCTAAATCCTTTTGTAGCTAGTGCTCCAATGCATAAGTTTAGAAATATCAATCGAGATAGCATGTCAGATTCTAAGTATTAGGGTAGCATTAAAAGAGGTCGTACCCATTCACTTTGCTAGATATATGGTAGAAATCATTAGGGTATGTGTAAGGCTTACAGTGACGTATGTTTTGGATGTGGTAAGCCAAGCCACATGATGCGGGAGTATAGAGTAATGGATCATAAGGGAAAATATTTACGCTAATAGGGTCAGTCCAACCGTCTTTCTGCTTAGTCTAGTCACCTGAACCAGCAGAGTGTCATTTTCAGTGCCACCAGTGGGCAATGCCCAAACAGGATTTATGCACTTCAGTCCCGATAAGATCAGAAAAGTTCTCCTAATATGGTTACTGGTATCTTACAGATCTTTCATTTACATATTCATGCCTTATTAGGTCCAGGAGTTTCTCAGTCACTTGTAACTCCTTGCATAGCAATCAACTTTAAGTCAGACTAGAAATCATAACAGAACCTTTCTTAGTGCTTATCTCAGTGGGAAAATCTATTCCATCCAGACGAGTATATAGGAATTATTCGGTTACAGTATTTCAGAAAATCCCTTCAATTAATTTTAGAAATAGAGTCATTCCATTTTAGTTTCTTGATGAACCAGTCCTTGAATGAAGGGGTAGTACCTCAGTTTTAATTAATTTAAGTTTGAATCTCTAGATTAGACTAATAGAAAGAGAGGTTGAGAATTCTAAGTTAGTCAATGTTAAGGTTGCTATATGATGATTGTTCGGGCAATAGAAAGCTAAGAATCATGTATCAGAAGGAAGTACTAGCAGTGGACCTTATATTATCAGGAGTAGTCCTTCAGAATGAGTTTAGTGTTTATGAGCATTGTCATATCTCAAACTCTAGAGTAAAGTGGTTTTAGTTTATTTTAGAGTTTGTTAAGGGGTTCACAGACTTAGAATAACGACTTTAAGCTAAGTGGGAGATGGTAGAACAAGTAACCAAGTCATATTTTCAGATTTTAGTAGTAATTTCAGTATGTGTAGAGAAGCAGTGGGAGAGGTTGATGCCCAACCCGTCCTTACCTCAGTGCAAAGTTTTACACTTCAACTATCACGATATCTACTCATATCTTACATGTCATCTCTATGATCATAGTTCATATTCGTGAACATTATTGAAAATCATGTACATTTATAGTTTCTAGTATAAGGGGTTCCAGTTTCCTCAGTATTACGAATCATGTTCCATGAATACAGAAACTCTAAACTCAGGTCATGCATCTCATGACTTATGTACTCATGCCTTACAGTGTGCTCAGTTTCCATGACATATGCTATACTCCTAATGATCAGTTAAATTCAGATTTATGTCATGTATATCCTCAATATTGAACTCTTGATAAATCTATGTGGTTGATATTCTATTCCTCAGGCCTCAGTTAAGTGTCAAGTTCAGTATAGTGTCCATTCATGCTTCAGGTCCTCATGTTTTAACCTCCAGTGAACTCTCCTTATTAAATGATGTAGTGATAAGCAGTTGCTTATAAGGGATAGAATAAATGTTTCATTTTAAGAAAAGATTGTTGCATGATAGTTTTACACGAGGCTGTAATTATTAAGATAGGCTTGAATATCATGATGATGTGTAAGGGGCTAAATGTATTTCGGTGATTTAAGTAGGCTTGAACATAGTGGGAGAGTTCAGTCCAGATCAGACCTCAGTAGGTAGAGTTATTAGTCCGCATATTACAAAATCTGAGCCATGTTATGATTTCTTACTCAGATGTCTCATTCAGACCATGCCAAGATTTCCTTGATCCCTAAAGACAGTAGTACTTTATAAAAAGAGTGTCAAGAAATTCTCTTGTTGAGTATAAGTTTTCAGTATGAGTTAGCCCGTAAATCCAGGAATTCAGTTTAGCAGTCAGGCAGACAAGTTTGTATGGTTTCCCATATTTCCGCCAAGTCACCCTATCTGAAATCTCTCGAATATGCCCATTCCAAGGTGGATCATCCTAGTAGTTACCAATTTATCCCAGTTCATGTATCATTCCTCGGTTTCAGATCCCAAATATTCAGTAATGATTCAATTCATAGGTGCCCTGTATATCATCTCAGCTTTTCCTCAGTATCTCAACTAAGTTAGTATTCTTCGAGAGACATAATGTCCCAAGGGGGAGATGCGCTATAACCCCCGAGATTTCATGTCCTAACCCTTTTAGTTTCTCTTCACATAACAAATCCAGTTTGGAGTAATGGGTACTCATAAGTTGACTCTCTCATTCCAAATCTTAGACATATGACATGTATTCAATAATTTAGTTTAGTTCATGATATTCAGTTCATGTATCATGTTTCTGACTCGGTCATGTTCTAATGTTCCCATTCATGCATATTCAATAAAGGATCTTAGGTTCATTAGAATTCTCAACTTAAGGTGATAGTTTTCCTTAGATTTACTCAATTCTATGTCTAGTTATTGTAATAAACTTGGTATTCTTGACCGTTGCATACCATCTTCACGATAGCCATGCATTCACAAATCAGTTCAGTCATGTACTTGTGTATCAGATATGTATGTTCAGTATGAAACTCAGCTTATCAGTAGCTTCAGTCACGTATTTCATGCATCAGATATGCATGATTAGTATGTAAACTCAACGTATCATTAGTTTCAGTCAGGCAGTCATACTTTAGTCATGCATGTTCAATCTGTAAACTCAGTCTATCAGTGTTTTTCAGCTTATCCAGTCTCATTCGAGGACAAATATTCCCGAAGGGGAGATATTGTAATACACCGTATTTCCCTAGATTAAATTAACTCTCAGTCTATGAGTTATTCTATATAAAAATTTTGAAATGCTCAATATTTTTTAGTTTAGAGCCTGTCATTGCGTAGAAAATTGAATCAGCTTTCCAATGATATAAATTTTCCTAAATTCAATAACTGGGTAAGAATTTATGGATATTTTAAGTTTTAATCGTTAAACACCATAATTCAGGCCAGTAGCGCATCGCGGAGTAAGCCACAATGGTAATTGTCAGTTTGCAGTGAGGTACCGCGATAACAGTGCATCGCGCCAAAGCTTATTTTCATATTTGTCAATTTCCAGTGAGCCAATGCGATTGTACTGCATCACGCCACCATCCACATTCAAGTTGTCATTTTCGAGTGGCTTGGCGCGATACCAGCGCGTCGCGCCAGGGCCCAAAATTGGGTTTTCAGTGATGAAAATTAAAAACATTCCAGGGGTAATAGGGTCTTTTTCCATGACCCAGATCATCCTTAAATATTAAATTATGCCCTAAATACCCTATTATATCATTATTCACTCACTTTTCTCATGATTTAAAACATTCTCTCTCAAAGAGGCAAAAACCCTAGTTCAAGAAATCAAGGCCAATCCTCAAGAAATCCTCCAAAAACCTTCAAGAAAGAATCTTCTAAGGTATGTTAGGTATTCATTCATGGGTTCCTTTAACCCATGAATTTGAAGAACCTTTTTTAAACATACAAGATTTCAGATTTATGATTTCCATGTTTGAATTAGATTGAATTCATGTTCATGATATTAGTTGGGTTTCAATCCACGACTTAATTTTAAGTTTCAAGAAAATTGAATAACACGTGTTATGAATATGTGATTATCTTGATAAATCCTTGAATTTACAAATTGATAAATATATCATGATGTTCACGTCTTGGCCATTATCGGGTAAATAATCGATTCTCCCTTAGTGTTTGCTAAATTGGCTATGTTAAGTAGATAGTGGAATCATGACATGTTATTATGTGGTCCCAATCATGTACAAACTTATGCCCTACAAGTGTTTGATGAAATGCTTATGTGAATTGACTAGGGAAAGAATGTCATGTCATTAATTGATCCCATTCATGCACAAGTTCATGTATGTCAAATGTTTGACAAAATATCTAAATGAGTGCATTGTTAGCAAAAAAGTATTTTTATGCCTTTATGATCATGTTATGTCTTTCTTTTTTTGCTATCGAGTCCTGGGGGTGTTTAATACCCGACAATATAGTTATTTACCTAGAGCTAGTGTCAGTTACAGAATAGTATCAGTTATGTCATAATTAGTAGAATTTTGTCATCTAAAGAACTCAGTAGAACTTAGTCAGTTACAGAACTCAAGAAAACTCAAAAATCTCAGTATCAGTCCAGTCTAGTTCTGTATACTCAGTTCAGTGTCTTTCAGATGGGAGTAGGATTGAGCACCGAGCGAGTGTAGGGATGAAGGCTTCCCTGTCAGAGAGACAGAGTCGTTAGTAGTAGTCTTTATACTCCAGAACTTTGTAGCCAGCGCAGGATGAAGAGTCACCTATTAGACTAGGCTTTACTACCTCCCAGGGGTCACGCGTTAAATTAGGCTTGGCTTCGCCCAGGTGTCACCCGTCATTTAGGCTTGGCATTCTAGTTTTCCAGTATTAGTACCCATGGCATGATATTAGCACCCTTCTATATGGGGTCACAGATTGGACCCCTATCAGCTTAGATTTGGGGCATGTTGGTTAGATGATTACCTCTCATAGTCTTAATTTCAGTCTCAGTTTAGAATTTAGTTTAGTTCTACAGAATAAGGACTTTCAGACATAGTCACTCAGTATCAGTAATTGAGTTATCAGTAACTTCAGATATCAGTTACTCAGTTATCAGAACTCATTACTTAGCTTTAGAAAAGCTCAGTTATAGTATACATATATGCACAGTATTACATACTCAGTATTTACAGTAGTTTCAGTTATCCATGTACTCTCATATTTAGCTACTCTATATCATCCAGTCAGTTACTATTCATTCATATGAACCCTTGCATTCATCCTTACTTCATCTAGCATACTGGTATATTCCACGTACTGACACATACTCTTTCTTTGCACTATGATGTCTCATATCATAGGTTCGGACGCTCAGGCTCCTGACTATGCTTAGGCAGATCCAGTCTGTAGTCACAGATTTAGTAGAGAGTCCTCATATATCGAGGATGTTTTTTTATTTCACAATTTTAGTTTATCTATAGTTTAGTAGTTGGAGTTAGGTTGGGGCTTGTCCCATCAACTCCATATTCAGATAGTTCAGTTAGAGGCTTTCAGACTAGACCAGTTCAGACAGTGTTTAGTTTTCAGATGTTTTTATTCGATGTTATTATTTATCAGTATTTAGATTTTGAACCTTATGGCTATTCATCCTATTTTTGTATTTTTTCAGTATTATTATTCAGTGCTCACAGTAGATATCTGTCATGGGTTAGCTTGTGGTCTTTCAGGATTTTAAGCACCGTGTGACGACTAGGGGTAGTCTCGGGTTATTACAGTTCTATAGAGGAACCCAAAGGTTGAGGAGGCCACTTGGGAAGATGAACAGGACATGAAGTCCAAGTATCCATTTTTGTTCCCCTTTCCGGATAATCGTGCTTGAGGTATGTGTTATTCTTAACATCTTTGTTTTCTGATATTATTAAAGGAAATTGTGATTTCCTTGTTATCTTTGTTTTCTATTTTTGTTAAAGGTAAGAGTGGGTGTGTTTCTGTGTTAAATCGTACTTAGGGATATCATGTCTCATCATTCAAAGATGAATGATCCTAAGAGGGGCGGGTAGAGAATGTAACACCCCAAGTTTTTTGGTCCCTAAAAACTTCTTGATCTTTGAGCTTATTGTCCTCCCTACGAATCACTCTACAGGTCGCAGGGTGTCATTATGAGTCTTAAGGACCCAATCGTAGCCAGGATAGTATGTTGGCCTAGAGTTTTTATCCTTACTATAACATGGACCCTACAAGTCGTAGGGTCTCATAACGAGTCATAGGGTATGAATCTTGGGGAAACTAATATACTAATCTAATGTTCCTATTGTGACTGCGATTAGCTTGTTACAAGTCGTAACGAATAGATATCAATATTATGGTACGACTCATAATAGAACATTGTAGGGTGACCCTGGACACTATCCAGATTAGGACTAGACTAGGAAGACTCTATGAGTCATGAGGTCACTCGTGACAACTAGGTGTTGATTTTCAGTCTTCTAACTAAGGGCATCTTACTAATTTACCTCCTATCCCACTTAGCCCCCATGATTTAAAATCCTCTCTGGGACTCCATTAGCATACTATTTACAATCAAAATAGTCTCTCAAACTCTTTAAATTCTCTCAAGAAGATACTTAGGGATTCCAAGAGGTTGATCAACTAAAGCTCCTAAGGGCAAATTCTCTCCATATCTATTGATATTTCAGGCATACTACTTTACCCAAATTCTCAATTGACGAAAATCATGTGTTTTACGTGGTTTAAATTGTATGGATTTGAATGTGGGTTTTGTTATGGGTGAGGGTTTTGACATAGTTGATTCTTAAATTGCTTTCCCATGATTTATTATGCAATGCTTATACTTCATTAATGGTTTTGAACTTATGGGGTGCATGAGTATGGTGAATAAACTAAGGGGTCATGGTTCCCCCTAGATTGGTGTTTTGAAATTGGATTTGGTTGTGAATAATTATGTTCCCTCATTCTTCTTGTGTAAATGGCTTTAAATTGTGAAATTATCACTTGGTTTGTCTTACTCACCTATATTATCACATTGCATTAATGATTAAACAACTACCATGGATTTTGAAAGCCTTGTTCGTTATGATTGGATTGATTGAACAAAGGGGGTCAAGGTATTCCTCCAAGTAAATGTGTTTCTTATGGAATAGAGTTAAGCTTGCAAGTGTAAGGATATGTCGATACCCATGGTGTGCCTTAACATTTGAATACCTTGTTGAATAAATGGGTTATGTGCAACATAGATTGAATTCTTTATTCAATAAATGGATTATCTGAAACTTGTTTTAATTTAGGATTAATGGGGTTATGTAGATAAGTCATGAAGGTGTGGGTCTTTGTTGACTTATACTGGAAACTCATGTTTGCTGATGTGAGGTTTGGTCTTGATGAATGTGTGCACAGTCCACACTATTGATATAATTGTATCTTTGATTAACGTAAGGTTGAGGCATTCCGTGGTATTTTTTATACCTTTGGTTCATGCTGCTAACACGCACTAGGGCCTTTTTAGCAGGGGTAGCTGAACCCGTATAGCCAGTGGGTGCCTATTTATGATGGTTGAGCTATATCGTCTAGGATACAAATTTTATTTCATGCTAAGACTTGTCCCCTTTTCCCAGAACGATATGTTTTTATATTTACATATTATATGTATTGGCTTTGATTGACTTTTGAATTATGGATCATGGTATTAATTTATCTCTTATTCCTAAGTTACATACTAGTGCTCAATCCACTAATTATCTTTGGACGTTGTATCCCTAAACGATGCAGGCACCAGAAATACTTCTACGTTTTTTATGCAGCGTTAGGTGGATCAATTCGGTTCATTAGTTGCTTGTGATGAAGAGGTGAGCGTCAATTCTCCAAAATACTTGATCATTCCATCGATCTCCTTCTATAAACTAGATTTAAAGAGTTCACATTAATATTGTCATTGTCATAGTCAAGGGAATGTCCTGACCTTGATTGTTTTTCGGATTACTAGAGGCTTTGTGGATATTACTGTGGACTTGGGTATTGGTTATTGTTTACTGATTATCGGTTGTTGATTGTTGACAAACCTTAAGTATCTTTAAATTTTTAAGAATGCTATCTTGTTTTATGTTTGAAATTCAGTTGTTTCTAGTGTATGATGACCTGCTTAGCTAAGTAAAGTGGATATTCCCCAATCGTCGTGGGAATTGGGATGCCCATCATGGCCTAGCCGTGGTTCGGGTCATGACAAAGGTCAGTGGGGGCTCACATAATGTTGGCAGAGTGTGCATATAATAATAACTACCATTCGAGTATTGATATGGCACTATTTGAGGCTTTATTTGGTAGACGATGTCATTCTCTTATTGGATGGTTTGAGACCTTTGAGATTAGACACCATAGTTCTGACTTTCTTCGGAAGTCAATGGATAGAGTCAGGGTGATTCAGTACAGGTTGAGGGCAACTCAAAGTAGGTAGAAGGATTATGTAGACCATAGACTTTGTGCCTTAAGGTTTGGAGTTGGTGATTGGGTATTTCTCTGAGTATTTTCAATAGAGGGTATGATGAGGTTTGGGAGGAATGGTAAAATCAACCTCAGATGTATTAGACCTTCTGAGATCCTTTACATAGTTCGTGAAGTGGATTATGAGTTAGCATTACCCCCAGATTTTGTTGATGTCCATTAAGTTTTTAATGTTTCTATGTTGCAGCAGTACATTCCCGATGAATCTCATATGGTTGGGTGGTACTTGGTTTATCTAGATGAGCGGTTGACCTTCGTGGAGGAGTCGAAGATCATATTTTCCAGGGATGTCTGGCGGTTGTGCTCTAGAGAGATTCAAGTGGTTAAGGCTTAGTGGATAAACTAGTGAATAGAGGAGGCTACCTGGGAGATCGAGAGCGAGTTATGGGGCCATTATCCTCACCTGTTCAAGGCTTTAGGTATATCCTAACCTTTACGTTCATAGATGAAAGTTCTTTTAGTAGTGGATATAGTAATGACCCTCTAGATTATTTTTTGCATTTTGACATATTTTTGCCATTCCAAACTTTTCAGTATCTTCCCAAAGTCATTTATGACTTTCCAGAACTACAGTTCAGCTAGAGGGCAGTTCATTTGGTTTTTAGAGCCAATTCACTATTTTTAAGTCTTTGTTGGTAATAATTGGCTATCGGGGAAAAACTTCAGTCAAACAACCTCGTATGCCGATTCTGATAGTTCAAACAACTTTGGAATATTGATTTAGGCTAGAGGGATCTTTGGCTTGGGTCCCAAGGCTTTCAAACTCATTCTGGGCTATTTATTATAAATTGATAAAATGGCGCTTAGGTTTGGGATCCACTTTTCATCTAACGACCTAGGATGGAATTTCAACTATGCCATTGAGTATGAAACTTTTAATTTTATAAGGTAGAATAGTTCATTTGCATATATAGGATTCCAAATGTATCCATAAGGGTCGGTGAGGACTTTGAAAAAATCCTAGTCTTCAGCTAGTGCATCTCCCAAAGTAGACCTTTGGGCGCTATAGCAGAGGCCTCTTAAGTGGCCTTCCAGGCGCTTTAGCGGTCTGTCCGGCCACAGTGAGATGCTTTAGCGGCATGATGACCACTAAAGTGCATGTTGATTTAGCATCGACTTTTCCACTTAAGTAGTATGTCAGTACTAGGTAGGTTCCTCTTAAGCGGTACTTGGGTGCTTTAGAAGTGACTGCTTAAGAGGCCAAGTGTCCGCTTAAATTATACCTGGGAGCCATTAAATACCCCAATTAATCCAATTTTCTCCCATTTTTCACACAAGTTCAAGAGTGAAAAACCCTAGGGAGTGTCGAAACTTGGGAGGAACATTAATAAGTGATTTTGTGGTGTTTGTGAGCTTGGATTTCTTGTTTCTTCTATGTATTCTTTGTAATTTTTCATTAAATTCATGGTTAAATTCTATGTAATTTCTCCAAAAATCCCTAGATTATTGGTGGGCTGATTTTATCTCCATGTGATCTTGGAATTTACCTATTCTTGAGGGTAAATATTCCTTGAGCATAAAGGAACACGTTGACGGTTTCAAAATTGTGATTCCGTAAGTGGGCCCCATATGAGATTTTTCTGTTATTCTAGACGTAAATCATAAAAATACAATATGGGTACCATTGTTCTTGTTTTGATGAGTAGATTATAATTTTAATAGCCTGGCATCATACACAAGCTTATCGGAAGGGAAAATCACTCATTTAGTGGTTCATCAAGCTTTCTTCGACTTCCTGATAGGCTAGGTTTACCTTTCTGATAGATTGGACTTAATGTAGTATATTTATGAAAATGTTTTGGATATGGTCTAGGAATTAGGTCTTGGAGGCTTTATTAGTATAATTTGGATTATTTAGCCTATTAAGGAATTGTAAATTCGTCCTAATGGACTTAGTTACTCATGCTTTAGGTGGAATTGATATCGTACGAATAAATGTGATTTATTTAACATCTAGAAGTTAATTTATATACCTTAGCCATGTCTGGGGTACAATTTTCCTTATAATAAATTTTGGGGATTAATAATGAGCCCCTCTGACCCATCTTAGGCCAAGACTATTATTAGCTCCTTGTAGGTTTTTAGGAGTGTATTATTATTTAAATTCATATTATAGAGCTTGTAAAGGATAGATAAATGATGCTCAATTCTATATTGGTACTTTGACGATGATAATAGTTCTAGTTTGAGTCCAGAAATTCATGGCTGAGTCCCGATTAGTCCTTCAAATGATGATTTTGAGTTTTTGTTTGAGTCTGTCAAATGATGCTATGTGTTACGATTCAAGTATAGCATTGAAAGGTTATTTTTAATTGTTATGAAGACGGTTCAAGTTCTGTGATTACGTTATGGATGGGTTCACGGTTATGATTTCAAGATACGATTAGTTAGCATATTTCCCTTTACTTCTCCTCCTAGATTGAATGCTCCAGGCTTATGGGGTCCATTAGGTTGTTTACTTTTCCCATTTACTGGCTTATGGGGGGCAATTTTGTAGTGATAGTTATGTGTTATTTTTTTATTATTTTGAATTGGATTATACAATTATTATATACGGTACATTATATTATATAATTCTAAGGCATACTTTTGGGATTGTATGGACATTATTTCTAGGGTTTAATAAAAGTTGAGATTTTGGAGTTTATTTCATATTGTATGTTCATAATTATATCTTCATCTATAAATTCTTCTTGTGTAATTATGATTATGAGTAGGTAAACACCACGGCTAGGGTTGTGGGAACCTTGATGAATTAGCCAAATGGGTTAAGTGTAAAGTCATTTTAGACTGGTGGGCTTGAATGTATTGGTATTTCCTTCATTAAAATTGCTTTTCTAATGGATGCGTACAATAAGAACTCTCATGTATTCTAAACATGCTCAAGATATAGGTATAGATTTGGAAAAGGAAATAACAATAGAGATTTAAAGCTACCAACCTTTATATAATTAATTTGAGCCTTGATCAGGATAGTTAATATGAGACCAAAGAACAAGGGTTAATAATGTAATGCTCTGAGTTTAGAAGGAGATAAGTGAAATTAATCCACACAAGGTCAAAAGATTAGATGATACATATCTTATTAGGTTTTGCATGCAAAACATCAAGATAGTCTGCTAGCACGAATAACCTATAGAGTTATGAAGTTATGTGGATCATAATCCTAGTTCTCATCTCATATTAATTACAAGTCCAATAAATCAACACGTGTTACGATTGATCTTCTGTTGTACAAAACCCTCTCGTTTACTTACTTTTTAATTATAAAAACAAATGTGTTCAAATTTTTTCATATTCTGTATGGTATCGATCCCAACCTTGTTGGGTTCTATATTTGATCAATGATTTTTTATACTCTCCGGGATGTGTAATTTGAGAGGTATCAAATTTTGACATCATTCCCAGGGAATATGGTTACGTAATTGAATTATTGTGTTTTTTTGGCTATTGCCTTTATTTGCTAATCTAACATTTCTACTATTTCCAGGGAACATGCCTGTGTATTCCAAACACTCAAAGTTACGGAAATCCCTTGATTCCATTTAATACTAGAATTGAGAGAACTCTCAGAAAAAATTTAAAGATGGAGAGATAAGGAGTTCATGATCAAGAAAAACTGCCCAAAGGGGTTCATGTTGACCCAACAATTGTAAATTTGCCACTCCAGCATGATGTTCAAAAATCTATGAATCACTGCTCAGTTAATAGCTGAGGAAAATGCTAGGAAAGCAGCTACCCGCCGAGTAGCAAGGGGAGAAAAGGCCAGGCAAAAGGAGGTTGATCATTTAGCTACACTTGAAGCAATGGACATATTGAGAAGAATAAGGGAAAATAGACCATCCAATAATATTTGTCTATTTGTGATGATCCAAAGTGAGTTTTGGGGTATGTCAAGCTAATTGAAACAGGTGCAATCATTCCACCATAATTACGTTAAGGTTCTAAGTTTGATATAACGAATACGATGATCCAACAACTAAATTTGAAGGTGGTGTTTGCTGGCCTTCCTACCGATGATGTAAATATGCATATTATGAACTTTTTGGGATCTTCAGTTTATATTATGTACTTGGGGTAATTTAGGAAGTGATTCAATTAAGATTATTCCCATTTTATCTGACGGGGGAAATTACTCTGTTGTTAGAAGAGTTTCCCTGTAGATCTGTCACTAGTTGGAACGAGTTGAGGACTTAGTTCTTAGAGCAAATTTTTCGTCCTCCATAATGTTGTAACTAAAAGAAGAAATATATAACTTCTGATAGTTGCATTCATAGGCTCTATAAGAGACAAGGTTGAGGTTTAAGAAGAAGCTATAGAATATGCAAAATCCCAGGATTACAGGAAGAAACTTGTTAGAGATTTTATGTAAATCCTTGAATACAAATGCTAAGACAATAGCAGACACTATATAGGTGGGGACTTTATGATTATACAATGGTAAAATACTTCTAAGATTTTAGATCAAAATACTAAACCAATCAAGGGTGGCATACTCGAAAAGTCAACAGATAAATCAATACTCATGCAATTGGGGCCTTTAATGAGTAGTAAGCACTGGATCAGATAGTGGATCAAGAGGTGGAACAACATATTACTAAGATTGGTCTGATCACCATGCAATTTGTAGCATTTAGAGAAAAGGTAAATGTAGTGGGTGAAAGAGGTAAGGCTTCCAGATATAAAGTTTTAGATTCTGGGGAGGAAGTCAAATATCTTGACAAAGAGGTGGAGGGTTTCTAAGCAATGGACAAAGGTCTAATAAAAATAATTAGAACTTAAGGTAAGGAAATCAAGGTTGGAATTACTATGGAGACAACTAAAAAAAATATAGAGACATGATTAGAGATAGTGAGGGTTACTGGAAGAGAAAAGATAATGGTGATTAGAAGTTGAACAATGATGGTGACTTAAAGTGGAAAGATGATTACAAAGATAAGAGTGGCCTGTATGTCCCACTGGGGAACCATAATGATGAGTCCGGAAATGCAAGAATGGAGGTGTTTCTAGTAAAAGTTGTTAAAGGGTTAGAGATCCAAGAGAGTTTCCATAAGTAAATTAAGGTAGACATTTCAGGTTTGAGGTAGAAGGTGAAGTCTTATGTAGCTAACATTCAACAACTTGAGAAAAAAATTAGGTAAAATGTCTACCATATTAAACCAACATCAATCGACCACACTTCCAAGTAACATCATTCAACATCCTACGAATAACAGTCATTGCCTAACTATTACTACTTGAAGTGGTAAAGCTATTATTGATCCACCCATGCCTGTGGTTGATGAAAATATGGATGATCATGTGGTCATTGATGATATAGATGATATGGAAGTAGAGATGTGGTGGTAAATGAGGAGGCATCTCAAAAGTCTCTAGTCGCTGGAAAATAAGCTAAGGTCAATAAAGGGAAAGGTAAATAGGTCACACCAGCTTTGAAGTCCATCCTATGACCCCCTCTTAATTTTCCCTAGAGATTGATTAATAAAGACAAATAGGGTAAATATCAAAGCTTTATTTCAATATTGAAGGAGTTGTGCATAAATATCCCTCTTGTGGAGGCTCTAGATCAAATATCGGTCTATGTGAAGTTTATAAAAGATTTGATGACAAAGAATAGGACAATGAGTTTTGCACCTGCTGATAATGTGCACCATTTTTATGCAATTGTCTCTCACTCTTTAGTTGAAAATCAGAAAGATCTAAGAGCTTTCATGATTTCTTGGGCTATTGGGTCTTTAAATTTTGCATGGGCTTTATGTGATTTAGGTGCTAGCATTAATTTGATGTCGCTCGTCAGCTACAAGAAGTTAGGGTTAGGGTCAGCTAAACCTATGTTGCGTCCTACCACATACGCAAGTGTACATGGTCATGCAAGTAATAAAGTGGCCCTTTTGATCCAAATATCGATCCACAGGGACTTGATGATAAACAAATTGTACAATTCTAGCTTTACTAATCATATTAAATAAGTGTGAATTGTAAACAAGCAAGATTTGGGTTTTGTAATTATAACTAAGTAAAAAAATAAACAATAATATGAAATTTGGATTTTATATAATATATTGAGAACTTTCAAGGTAGAGACTTACTACATATTCATGCATAACTATGATTTCTAGCCGGCGCTGGTGTTATCGTGATTATTGATTTATGGTGTTGATATTAAACTTGGGAATGGTCATCTTCAAAGTCATCTACCCAAATTAATCTCACAACTACATCGTTGAGTGGAGATGTAGTATTTAACTTGGATGCATTAATATATCTTCCATTTCATTAACCAAGTGGGGTATTTAGGTATATCCCTGCCTAACCGCAAATCATTCTTCAACAATTAGTATCTAAAATTAAGGATGTGATACTCATTTCTTACATTCCTCATTCCATACCTCCACTCTTATGGAAAATTCATTTTTGGATCATATTTATCCTAATGTTCATGATGCCTTAGAGTAGTAAAACAAGAGCGTAAGAACAATCACATGACTTGATAAACATAAAAATCAACAATAAAATCATAAACATATATTAACCAACTATAAAATCATAATTTCACATTCATGTTGTAGCCTAAACCCTATAATTAGGGGGTTTAGACACTCATAGTCTTACAAAGAATCATCATAGATGAGTTCATAAAGTAAAACTACTAGAAAGTAAAAATAAAGAACAAAAAACCCTACTTTGATCCCCTTGATGTCTTGTTTCCTATCCAATTCGTCTATTGATCCAAAGATAGGGTGAAATTGTTAATAAGATCCCCTTTTATAGTGTTATAGGTCTTACATGGGTATCTCAACAAGAAATATATGCATTGACAACATTGCCCCTCACTTAAAAGGTTTAAAATCAGCTTTTGGATGCCTCGGGAGTGGCCTCACGTCGCGAGGCCTAAATCCATATTTTGGGGGTAAAGAGCTCACCCAAAGCAAGGGTAAAGGAAGTAAGGTATTTCCCTAAGGGTATTAGCGCACACCCCATATCCTTCCCTAGTGGGTGCGGCGCAAGGCACTCCTACAAATAGGAGGACTCGCTCCATTTAAGCTCTGATATTGTTGTACGTTGGATCCTTGTTTCTCACTTCTTATGAATTTTTTGTAGGCTTTATTTAGATTAAAAAATGCCTAAAATGGTCTCTTAAATCATCAAATAACAATAATTAGTTGATACAACACAATAGGTGCATCAAAGTATACTAGTACCAACCATAACTCAGGTTAGCACAACTAGTTTTCTCGTCTAGATTCTTTGTGATCATTTGACAATTGACTTGTTTCAATTACACCTTAAACACTCTAAAAAGGTAATTTAGAACATAAATACATAATTACACCATTTATAACTCATTAATCAGACAAAAGAGTCCTCAAAACTAAGCTAAACGTGCATAAATGATAACACTTGGGAATATAAATACTCCTAAGATCACCACCCCTCGATTAAATGCTCCTAAGATCACCACCCCATACTTAAATCCTTTAAATGCTTGAAATACTTTGTACATTAAGCATCATCCAAAAAGACTGTAACATCACTCCCAAAAGTAAGATGCTCAAGGAAGAACAACAAGGGTTATATGAATAGTATGTTCCATATTAAACATGTCATCTTGCAATTGAAAAACTCATAAACACCACTTCAAAACTCCCTAACCTTAAGAATTGACACTACCAAGTTGGAAAACCCATGCATATTACTCAACAAAGAGAGCATACAAATCATCCGACCATCATAAAAAATGTACCATCATCACAAGAGAGTCACCCAATCACCACACATAATCATTATAACACACAAATAACTACTATTTTGGGGATTCACTTTCACTTTTTTCCTTCTTTTAATTTTACACTCCTTGAAAACTCAATCTTTTTACTAAAGCACCCGGTAGTTTTGGATTAAATTATGGTTAATTAGAAGAGGTATAAGCCATATTTGAGGCTTCCAAGGAATAGGATAAAGGCTCAATGAGTCTAACTAAGATCATACAATAAGGGGAGATAAAGATAGTGTAAAACATGGCTATCAAAGAAATGCCTATATCATCTCCTAAACCCAACATTCATTATTTTGCTTCGCACACACATCAGGCATGTTCTAGAAGTCACTATAGAAATATGGAATGTTATAACAACATCACTCACATATGGCACATGCTTAAATCAAGAAGGATATCTATAGGTGATCAACCAATCAATAACAAGAATTCTTAATTAAGCCAACATCGCACAAGAGTCATATAAATGAGCTTAGATGTCTAAAAAATAGTCATTCAACTCACTATACATGCTATCACATTCAAAACCAACTCTCATAATGTAATCATACACAAAACCTAACATGAGCATCATATTTATTCCTAATGACAAAATTTTTAATTATACCTAAACATAAAAAAGGAATACTAGGTTCAAAGGGCACCCCCTCAGAAAAAACTAAAAAGAAACAAAAGGTGGATTAGGGGTTCTTCTACTTTACAAACACCAATAAAAATTTAAAAGATAATTTTTTTTTGTAATTTTTAAAATTTAGACAAAAAGCTTTTTGTAATTTTTAAAATTTAGACAAAAACAAGAAAATAACAAAAAAAACAAAATCCTATAGCAACACTTCACACTAATCAATTTGAAGATTCCCCATCCTACACTTAAAATCACTGTTTGTGCTCGAAGTATAAATTAATGACAAAGATATAAATACTCCCTAAGGCCACTACGCTAGCTAGTAGAATTATCACCATCGAAGGGTATGGACCCCAAACTCAGTCTTTTCCTTGTTCCTTAGCTTAGATCTTAATAACGCTCAATCTACAGCTCTCGTAGGAGTGTAAAGCGGTCGTTAGCAAATATAGAACCCAACAGGGTTGGGTGTCGATCCCATAGGGAATAGCTTGGCCAACAAGTAAACAAAATTACTAAACTTTTGGTGCAAGTCTCGTAAAAAAGGGGGGATTGTAATGTGTCACCAAAATAATTAAATAAAAGCTGAAAATAGCAAAGTAAAAGAGAAAGATTGTTACGTAAGTTGTAAACAATGAGAATTGAGGCGTTGGGGTTATGTCCACCTTCTGAGGTATACGTCTCTATTGGCTATGAGTGTATAGAATTCTGACATGCAACTTCTTATAGAGAATTGTATTCGATGGTAAATCCAGGCGTCTTTCGACCTATTCGAGGATTATTTCACTTTAACTCTTTCGAGCTTAAAGCGTGTCTAACGGTACGAATTCTCCAAGAGGTTAGTCCAGTTACGGCACTAGCTTTTTAGTAGGGAATTTTAGGGGGTGACCCTACTACCTTGACATTATCTCTTTTCCAGACAAATAACCTTTCTTTCGAACAAGTTAAATGTTATACTGGCGTATTCTTGCGTTTGCAACCACAAAGAATGTAGACTAAGATGAAGAGAATAATGATATAAGCAGTATACGTGTCGTGAACTCACAAACTCACAGCAATAGATAGTATCTCATACGGCTTCCATAACCCCAACAGAGAAGTTTAGTTACCCATGAATGCGAAGGAGATCACGATTGACATTGTTGTTATACCACAAGATTGAGTAATTTCATGTAGCTTAGGTGGTATGTGTGAGGCGTGAATTCCTAGGCAAAGTAACGATTCTCTTGTTGTGGAATTTAAGAATAGAAGAGTAGAAGAAGAAAAATAGAATTAATGGAAAGATTAGAAGAGTTGTAGAATTATTTGTAGTGGAAGATGAGAGGGATGGAAGAAAGTATTGTGGTCTCCCTCCTCCAAATTTCTTGCAAATCTCTAGCATGATAGGGTATTTATAATACCCATATCCTAATCCTACTAGATAAATAAAATATCTAACCAAATTCTACTAGGCTAATGTAATACTTAACCCAATTATACTAGGTTAATGTAACATTATCATAATCCAAATAAACTAATGAAATACATAACCCAATTGTACTAGGTTAATGTATCATTGTCCAAATCCAACTAAGTTACTGCAAATCCCCAAAGTCTTCAGAAATGCTGTTTTAGCCCGGGACAGATTTTCCATGCAGCAGTTTTGGTCCTTAGGCATGTAAACTCCCTTCCCTTCCTTCGTGAGCTTTCTTTTGCGTCAAGTAAGCCATAAAATGCTGAATTCTGCATCATTTATACCTGAAACTTTACTAATCATGTTCATTAGCTCATTTACAGGAAAAGGGACTAAAAGTGCATGAAATATATACTTTGTTCTCAAAACTAGGCTAAAATATGGGCAAAATATATTGATATAGGCGTGTAAATTCGCCTATCATCAACACCCCACACTTAAAGCTTTGTTCGTCCTCGAACGAAATACCATGTCCTTCTAAACATCAACTTAGGGTTTCACAGCAACAACAAAGAGTAGCTTTTCGATTATAGGTAGAAATAATTTAACCTCTAGCATAGACTCGTGATGGTGATCAACTCGCATACAAACGTTAAGGTACAAGGAATCATATATAACTACCCAAAACTTATCAACCATGTGTGTCTCACACTATAGTACCCATAATCACTCACAAGTATAGCATATTTTTCAAACATGGGTATCAAAATGTCCTTGCTCTCACTCTCACAAAGAATTCATATGTAGAAACTGATGACCATAGGCTTTCCATTAATGTAATACTCTACTAAATGTCAGAATGCTAAGCTTAGGATCAAGTAGGTCTTTTGATGGTTGTAATGTAGGCTAAGGGACAGGTAGGACTATTTTGGCCAGTAATAGTGACTAAGTTCCTAAGCGCTTTAATACATCACTTTGTATCATTGACACTTTTTTTATCTTTCAACATTTCTTTCTTTTATTCTACCACCCCTGTTCTCCTCTTTTGTTTTTCAATTTTAAGCACAACTCGCTTTTCAGCTTTCTTTTCCTTTTTCTTTTCACAACATACCTCTTATGATAGCACTTTCTTTTTCATAACACATTCAAGCACCATTATAATTTATAGCATCATACTCACCCAATTTCCTCTTATGTTGTCACATGACTTTTTCACTTTAAAGCACTTAGGAGTTTGGATCAAATTACGGTCTTGAAAAAAATGGATTAGGCTTACATACAAGGTTGTCAAAGAAAATAGGCTAAAGGCTCAAAAGGGTTTAACTAGGATGATGTCCATGGGTAGGTAAAACTGAAGGTAAACAAATATAGGTTGCCAAAGAAATGCCTAAATCATATCCTAAACTTACACTCCTTATTTTCGCTTTGCATACATACCAGGCAAGTTCTAGCATCAGCCACACACATAGAATATACGATTATCTCACACACACAAGGCACATGGTCGACTTTCTTAGAAGTAATATAGACTCTCGACCCAACAAGTGAAGGAATTGAACCACACAATATCACATAATGAGTCACAACTAGAGCCTAAACGTCTTAGTAGTCACAATTGTAGCACATACTCTTGTTATAATCTCATGCTGCCTATCAAAATAATTTCATGCGAAGCTAGAAAAAACGACAACAACAAAAAACTAAAACAAGAAAAAAAAAACAAAAAAAACAACAAAATAAACAAACATAGATGCGATAGAGAAGTATAGCATACGATACCGCCACCCCACACTTAAACGGGACACTGCCCTCAGTGGAAAATAAATACGAGGAACCTGGTTAGTCGGACTCTTCCTCAATGTCGGGGGTCATACCCCCTTCGTCGGAATCATCATAAGAGTCGTCGTCAGAGTTTTCCTCCTCATCAGAGTCTGGCAAGCGTCGATCGTCATCAGTCGGCACATCATCATCTAGAGGTTCCTCAAAGTATACGCCCACTCCACACATCTCTCGTGCATGCATGTTCATGGGATAGTTGTGGTCCAGCTGTTGGAGCTCTGCAGCAGTTGGAACACGTCCACCACTCATCATAGTAAATCGTGTCATGCCATAAAGATGATGGAAGAAACTCTCTTCAAGAACATGTCTTTCCGCAGTAGTAAGGTTGACACCATGAGTTTTTTCAGCATCTTTGACCTTAGTAAGGTCAACCTTGTTTGGGTTATGTGGGAGTTTGTGGTCAGCTGGTTCCTCTTCGATATCCTCCTTCCGCAAGATTGATGTCAACAGATTTCCAAACGTAAAGTGGGACCTTTTGTGGAGTCTGGCCTTCCTCATGGTAGAGCGAATGATTGCCCCAAAGTTGATAGGGACATTCGTCATCAAAGCATAGACCAAACACACTCTATCTCTTGATATCTTGGTGTATTGAGTCCCAGGAATAAGGGATGAGTTGACAATACGCATCCAGATTCTTGCTTCCCTATTCAGTGAAGCATAGGGGAAGGTGTTGTGTCGTCCTGTGTCTTTATGTCTGCCCCACCTTGACATCGATCTACCTCCACAAAGTGTGTGTCTAATTTCTCTATAAGGAGGCCTGCTGTACAGCTCTTTGAATGGTGCTGGGTCGACCAAAGGTAAGCCAAGAAAAGAGTTGATCCAGTCCGCGTTGAGCTGTAACACTTGGCCCCGAATTTTGACTTCGTTGCCTGTTGTTTTCGGTGACCAGTTGGCGTAAAACTCTCTTGTCAAATTAATATTACATTCTCCCATATCGCGAAAGATGAAATCCAGCTTCAATGCCATGATTTTCGCCAACATACGCGGCTCCTTCTTCTCTAAGGTGTCCTTGTTGATCAGGTCGACGTGAACATATCTTCTTTCTTTGTTGTTCCTGTACCATTCTTTGGCTTCCTCCTCAAGAATCCATTTTATTCCAAATATTCTGCGGGGTAGTTGTGTTGAGGATGATTCTCCTTGGTCCTTTCTACCTCTCTTCTTTCCCTTTTGGGAAGTGGTAGCCTTCTCCTTGCCTTGCCTCGCTTTAGGTGCCATTGTACCTGAGACTAGAAATAGTGTTAATAGCAGCACAATCTCAGTTGATACAATCTATAAACAAGCAGTAGGGGTACTACCCCACACTTAGTTTTGTTGACACAAATCAGTGAAGTGAAAGTGGTCGATTACTCAGATTTCGTCGACATACGTTTAAGGATTATATTCCGACAAGAAAATCAGTAATGTATTACTACATGCAGCCATTGCACTACTTTCATGTTATATATAACACCACTACTACATAGGGTTTGTAACATGGTATGGATGTTTTCAATAATCGCAACCTCCTAAGTCGGTAGGCAACTATAAGGCTTATCCCGATGAACGGGATAGTCTAGCATGTAAGTATCCAAGTAACAAGATCATAACATGATAGTCAATGTTCATCACCATAGCAATTCCGCAAATCGTATAACAATGCTATTAAAACCAAATTCAAGTCGGAAACAAGTCAAGATTTTCCTACGTATATGTTTACTCACATGATTTTGTATCAACGATCAAAACACATGAACATCACCAATCAATCTTATATGATGTAGAAATCTATAATAGACATAGAAACGTAGTACTTACGAGAAATAAATGAAGAATAAGAGAGTACTTACTTGCTTGAAGCTTTTGGAGATGGTTTTGTGAATTAGAAGAGCAAAAAGAAAAATTTTGGGATGGTTTGGAGAGAGAATGCGGTGCCTTTAGGTTAATTTATAGTGTGGTTATGTTTCAAGACTAAGTCCCCTTTATATAGGAAGAGAATGGGTCGGGTTTTGACCCATTTACAATCGGTTTTGGAGACAAAAATGCTACATATGCGGCGCATAATGCTTGGCATAGTCATGGTATATGCGGCGCATAGTCTATGGCATTTAGGGACATATGCGCCGCATAGTCTATGGCATATGAGATACTGAGACCTAATGCCATAGCATAGGCGGCGCATAGTCAAAAGCACACTTAGGACTGGGCGGCGCATAGTGTATAGCACACTAGATTCCGAGACCTTAGGCTATAGGATAGGTTGTGCATCGTTCGTGGCCTAGTTTTACCTAGGCCTAGCCTTCCTCGATGCCTAGTTTGGCATGAGCAATGCTCAATCCATAGCCTTATGCATCACTATTCCTAACTTACCAACTTTACCATACAATGCATCCAAATCGTCAATTGAAATCAATATCCTCGTTGAATACCTCTTGCACCTATTTTTGCTTAAAACCAAATGAAAATGATTAGTACGATGGGTTGCCTCCCACCAAGCGCCTTAGTTTTGGTCGTGGCACGACTCTTATTTTTGGATTTTCATTATCAAAAGCAAAACAAGTAAAAAAAATGATAAAACGATAAAACGATGGGTTGCCTCCCATCTAGCGCCTTTTTTATTGTCGTGGCTCGACATAGTTACCTCGAGTACTTAGACTTCGTCGAGATAAGTGATGGACATAGAATTCATCGAGTCAAGAGGACCGATATAAGGCTTAACACGTTGGCCATTCACCTTGAATACAACACCATTATTGTCTTCCAATTCGACTACTCCAGACGAGTAGACTTGGATAACTTTGTATGGACCAGACCACTTAGACTTTAACTTACCTGGGAAGAGCTTCAATCTGGAGTTGAAGAGAAGTACCATATCACCCCTTTGGAAGTTTCGTCGAACAATCCGCTGATCATGATACTTTTTCATCCTTTCCTTGTATAGGTCTGACCTTTCATATGCATGGAGACAGAATTCATCCATCTCGTTCATTTGCTCCATCCTCAGCTTCATTGCATCATCCCAATTCAAATTCAATCGCTTCAGCGCCCACAATGCCTTGTGTTCGAGCTCGATGGGTAGATTACAAGCCTTCCCATAGACTAGTTGATAAGTAGATATGCCAATGGGTGTCTTGAATGCAGTCCTATACGCCCATAGTGCCTCATCTAGCTTTCGAGACCAATCCTTTCTATTCGCATTAACCGTCTTTGCAAGGATTTGCTTGATCTCGCAATTGGAAACTTCTACCTGTCCGCTAGTTTGTGGGTGATAAAGCGTGGCTACCTTATGTTGCTTGACACCATATTTGGCCAAAACTGATTTGAATAGCTTGTTGCAGAAGTGAGATCCTCCATCACTTATGATAGTACGTGGTACTCCAAAGCGAGAGAAGATATTCTTCTTTAAGAACGCTACAACATGTTTTTCTTCGTTGTCGGCCAATGCTACAGCTTCTACCCATTTCGAAACATAATCCACAGCAACCAAGATGTACTTCATTCCAAACGAATTCATGAATGGACCCATGAAATCAATACCCCACACATCAAAGAGTTCTACCTCAAGAATTTTGGTCATGGGCATTTCATGGTGTTTTGAAATCGCACCTTGACGCTGGCATTGGTCACACCTTCTAACATAGTCGTAGGCATCTCTGAATATCGAAGGCCAATAATAACCACTTTGCAATACTTTTTTGGCCGTCTGATTGCCTGCGTGATGTCCTCCAACTTGCGAAGTGTGGCATGCTTCCAAGATAGTAGGCACCTCTTCATGGGATATACATCGTCGAATGATACCATCCGCACATCGTCGAAACAAATAAGGCTCATCCCAATAGTAGTGCTGTATGTCATGCATAAACTTCTTCCTTTGGTGGTAAGATAAATTGGCAGGTATCACATTACTCACCACGAAATTTGCAAAGTCGGCATACCATGGTAATTTCTCCATTGTTGTCGCTAATATCTTTTCATCCGGGAATGCATCATCAATCTGAATTTCAGGTTGCGCCACATGCTCATTCTCAAGTCGAGATAGGTGATCAGCCACTTGGTTCTCGCAACCTCGTCTATCTTTGACTTTGAAATCAAACTCTTGCAGCAGCAATACCCATCGAATTAACCTTGGTTTTGCATCCTTCTTTGTCATTAGATACCTAAGAGCTGCATGGTCTGTATGAACGATCACCTTAGTACCCAATAGATAGGCACGAAACTTCTCAAATGCATACACAACCGCTAGGAGCTCTTGTTCAGTAATAGTGTAGTTCCTTTGGGCTTCATTTAGGACCTTACTCGCATAGTAGATAGGATGAAATAATTTCTCCTTTCTCTGACCAAGAACAGCCCCAACGGCTACACCACTAGCATCACACATGACTTCAAACGGGAGAGTCCAATCTGGTGCTACCATTATAGGGGCTTCAATGAGTTTTCCTTTAAGGCATTCAAATGCCTTTAAGCAATCGTCATTGAAGTCAAACTTTGCATCTTTCTCCAATAGTTTGCACAATGGACTCGCAATTTTGGAGAAGTCTTTGATGAACCTACGATAGAAACCAGCATGGCCAAGAAAACTACGAACTCCCTTCACCAAAATTGGAGGCGGTAGCTTCTCAATAACCTCAATTTTTGCTCGGTCAACCTCTATTCCTCTTTCATAGATCTTGTGCCCAAGAACGATTCCTTTTTTTACCATGAAGTGGCACTTCTCCCAATTCAGCACAAGGTTGAACTCTACACATCTTTGTAATGTCATGCTCAAGTTTGCCAGGCATGCTTCAAAAGACTCACCAACAACTGAAAAGTCGTCCATAAATACCTCCAAAGTGTCTTCAACCATATCAGAGAAAATAGACAGCATACAACGTTGAAAGGTGGCTGGTGCGTTACATAAACCGAATGGCATACGTTTGAAGGCAAACGTACCATATGGGCATGTAAATGTTGTCTTCTCTTGGTCTTCGGGTGCAATACAAATCTGATTATAGCCTGAATAACCATCTAAGAAGCAAAACCATCCTCTCCCCACTAATCGATCTAGCATTTGGTCCATAAATGGCATTGGGAAGTGATCCTTGAGTGTCCAAGAATTCAGCTTGCGGTAGTCCATGCATACTCTCCATCCAGTGACGGGCTTGAGTGAAATAAGTTCATTCTTTGCATTCGCGACCACCGTCATACCTCCTTTCTTGGGAACACATTGTACAGGGCTTACCCATGTACTATCAGAAATAGGATACACAACTCCTGCGTCTAACCACTTGATGATCTCTTTCTTCACCACTTCTTGCATAGGTGGGTTTAGACGCCTTTGATGCTCAATGGTGGGTGTGCAATTTTCTTGAAGCTGAATTTTATGTGTACAAATCCCAGGTGGAATACCAATAATATCCGCAATGGTCCATCCAATAGCTCTAATATACTTGCGTAGAATAGCAATAAGAGCTGCAACTTGTCGCTCACCCAAATCGGCTGCCATAATGACTGGAAGATTGTTTCCACTTCCTAAGAATGCGTACTTCAAATAACTTGGCAGCTCCTTCAATTCTAACGTGGGTGGCTCTTCAATAGATGTCTTAGCTGGTGGTGTTGGCCGATTCTTGAGATCAAGATCCAGCTTTTTGGGAGTATAGCGATATGTTCCTAATCCCGATAGAGAACAAATGGCTTCTTCAGAATTTTCAGCATCTTCACTCTCTCCATTCATGAGCACAACCTCCAAGGGATCATCAATAATTTGCTCTTCTTCAAGTAGTTCTTTCTCATCATCAAAGAAAACATCAGCCACCGAGAATACACTAGGATCTTTGGGTTGCTTCATTGTTTTGTAAACATCAAAACGAACCACTTCGTCATTTATTCGGAATGAAAGTTCATTAGCTCTCAAATCAATGAGCACACTTCATGTAGCAAGGAAAGGGCGCCCCAAGATTATGGGAACCTCAGAATCTGCTTCACAATCCAAGATGACAAAGTCTGCTGGAAAGATAAATGAAGAAACTTTTACCAAGACATCGCATGGAATACCAACAGGTCGTTTTACCGACCTATCTGCCATGACGAGCCTCATATTGGTTGGAGTAGGATCTCCTAACCCCAACTTCTTGTAGATCAATAATGGCATCAAATTGATGTTGGCTCCTAAGTCACATAATGCTTTGGCAAAGTTCAAAGATCCGACGGTGCAAGGAATAGTGAAAGCTCCGGGGTCGGCCTTCTTCTGAACTATCGATCGGGTAGCAATTGCACTACAATGATGCACATCGTCTTTCAGCTCATAACTTGCTGCCCTCTTCTTTGTCAAAAGATCCTTCATAAACTTCGCATACCCAGGCATTTGTTCAAGTGCCTCCACCAATGGAACATTAATGGTCAGCTGCTTTAACATAGTCATGAATTTGCTGAACTTAGTGTCATCCGCCACCTTCTTCAGTCTTTGGGGAAAAGGTGGTGGTGGGTATGGAAGTGTTCTCTCCACAGTTTTCTTCTCCTCTTGCTTCCGTTTTTCCATTTTTTCAGGCTGCACATCACTGGGCGTGACGTCCTTGACGTCAGGACTGGTTGTTGCGGCATCTCCTCCTTTTGCGTTATCATCCATGTCCGCAACTTCGTCAACCACTTGCTTGCTTTTTGCTGAAGGTTCCAGCACCTTACCACTTCTGGTAGTGATGGCCATGCATGACCCATCATTCCTTGGGTTTTGCACAGTATCGCAAGGTAAAGTGTCAGCCTTTCTTTGATTGAGTGCTGCTGAAAGTTGGCTTAATTGCTGCTCTATTTGCATGATTGAAGTGGAATGAAAATCAACTGGTTGTTTCATGGAGGACAAATCATTAATTACCTCAGTAACTCCCGCGCTCGTTGCTTCCACTCTTTTCAATAATTTAGCCATCATGTCTTCCATACTTCCAGAATTAGATGTGGTGGTATCACGTCTACCAGGGGGAACGTACAAACCACTATTTTCATTGTTTTTCTTCCAACTACCTTGGTCTTTGATTCCAGATTTATCATAATAGTTCCGACCTTGGTTTCCTTGGGTATTCCCACGGAAACCCCCCTGATTGTTCAAGTAGTTGGCCTCCTCTTCTGAATCAGATTCGTCTCTTCCTTTTAGCGACACAGCTTTCACTTTTTCGGTCTTCCCTGATAATAAATGCTTTGTCAGAAGATCCACTTGCGTTTTATATGCGCTAAGTCTTGATCACGTTCTTCTTGTCTTCTTCTTTGGTCTGCAGTCATGCCTATAGATAAAGTGGGGCTTGCTACCTCGGAATCCCTGGTATGACAAGCTCTACTTTGTTTCGTCATGCGATCTAGCATATTGCTTGCTTGACCAAAGGTGAGGTCCATAAAAGATCCTCCAGCTGTGTTATCCACCACTGGCTTAGTTATTGAATTCAAGGCTCTATACAATATCTCCATGAGGTGAACATTAGTCATGTGATGGTTTGGGCATCTCGCTAGCTTTGTCTTGAACCTCTCCCATGTTTCATGAAGAGCTTCAGTAGGAAGCTGACGAAAGTTGCTGATTTCATCTCTCAATTGTGCCCTTTTGGAAGGCGGAAAGAATCTTTCTAGGAAAGCGTCTCTCAATTGCCTCCAATTTGTAATTGAATCAGGAGTCAGCCCATTCAACCATAGTGTTGCCTCCCCAGACAGAGACAATGGAAATAGACGTAATCGAATTACATTCTGACCAACACCAGGATTGTCAAAAGACTTGCATGTAGAAATAAAGTTGATGAGATGCATATTCGGATCATCGCCTGCTAGTCCACCAAACAATCCCTTGAGTTGCAATAACTAAATCATGGTGCTTGTGATGTTGAACTTGGCTCCGGGCGCTAATGGTGGGGAAATAATAGCTTATGTGGCTCCAGCTCCATCAAGATCATCATCATCATCGTCGAAAGCTGGTTGCATGGGTTGGCAATCATACCTAAACCGAGCTTGTCGACCTCTTCTGTTGGCAGGTGTTGTGATTTCAGCATCAAGCCTTGGGTTTAGTAATTCGTCATCACCTAAATCCTCATCGTCAGGATTTGTTGCTCGTGCAGGGTTATCAATGTTCTGTTGTTAAACCTGGGCTGCGGCAAGGGCAGCCAATCTTGCTTGTTCCTGTTGAGCAGCCATCCATGCGATTTCAGCTTGTGCTTCCATTCTACCAATGCGTTGTGGTTCAGGATTGATTGGTAATAACGGTTGACCAGAACTTCGAGTATGGGGCATGCACTAAAATAAAAACCTGCAGTAGACAAAAACAAAAACTAAAAGTAAAAGTACGAGAATCTTTGACCAAAGGGTATAGTAATTATTACGAACTTAATTGACACTTGTATTCCCCGGTAGCGGAGCCAATTTTTGATAACGCTCAATCTACAGCTCTCGTAGGAGTGTAAAGCGGTCGTTAGCAAATATAGAACCCAACAGGGTTGGGTGTCGATCCCATAGGGAATAGCTTGGCCAACAAGTAAGCAAAATTACTAAACTTTTGGTGCAAGTCTCGTAAAAAAGGGGGGATTGTAATGTGTGACCAAAACAATTAAATAAAAGCTGAAAATAACAAAGTAAAAGAGAAATATTGTTACGTAAGTTGTAAACAATGAGAATTGAGGCGTTGGGGTTATGTCCACCTTCTGAGGTATACGTCTCTATTGGCTATAAGTGTGTAGAATTCTGACATGCAACTGCTTATAGAGAATTGTATTCGATGGTAAATCCAGGCGTCTTTCGACCTATTCGAGGATTATTTCACTTTAACACTTTTGAGCTTAAAGCGTGTCTAACGGTACGAATTCTCCAAGAGGTTAGTCCAGTTACAGCACTAGCTTTTTAGTAGGGAATTTTAGGGGGTGACCCTACTATCTTGACATTATCTCTTTTCCAGACAAATAACCATTCTTTCGAACAACTTAAATGTTATACTGGCGTATTCTTGCGTTTGCAACCACAAAGAATGTAGACTAAGATGAAGAGAATAATGATATAAGCAGTATACGTGTCGCGAACTCACAAACTCACAGCAATAGATAGTATCTCATACGGCTTCCATAACCCCAACAGAGAAGTTTAGTTACCCATGAATGCGAAGGAGATCACGATTGACATTGTTGTTATACCACAAGATTGAGTAATTTCGTGTAGCTTAGGTGGTAGGTGTGAGGCATGAATTCCTAGGCAAAGTAACGATTCTCTTGTTGTGGAATTTAAGAATAGAAGAGTAGAAGAAGAAAAATAGAATTAATGGAAAGATTAGAAGAGTTGTAGAATTGTTTGTAGTGGAAGATGAGAGGGATGGAAGAAAGTATTGTGGTCTCCCTCCTCCAAATTTCTTGCAAATCTCTAGCATGATAGGGTATTTATAATACCCATATCCTAATCCTACTAGATAAATAAAATATCTAACCAAATTCTACTAGGCTAATGTAATACTTAACCCAATTATACTAGGTTAATGTAACATTATCATAATCCAAATAAACTAATGAAATACATAACCCAATTGTACTAGGTTAATGTATCATTTTCCAAATCCAACTAAGTTACTGCAAATCCCCAAAGTCTTCAGAAATATTGTTTTAGCCCGGGACAGATTTTCCATGCAGCAGTTTTTGTCCTTAGGCGTGTAAACTCCCTTCCCTTCCTTCGTGAGCTTTCTTTTGCGTCAAGTAAGCCATAAAATGCTGAATTCTGCATCATTTATACCTGAAACTTTACTAATCATGTTTGTTAGCTCATTTACAGGAAAAAGGACTAAAAGTGCATGAAATATATACTTTGTTCTCAAAACTAGGCTAAAATATGGGGAAAATATATTGATATAGGCGTGTAAATTCGCCTATCATCAACACCCCACAGTTAAAGCTTTGTTCGTCCTCGAACGAAATACCATGTCCTTCTAAACATCAACTTAGGGTTTCACAGCAACAACACAAAACATTTGTCAAGACAATTATCAACAAAGAGTAGCTTTTCGATTATAGGTAGAAACAATTTAACCTCTCGCATAGACTCGTGATGGTGATCAACTCGCATGCAAATGTTAAGGAACAAGAAATCATATATAACTACCCAAAACTTATCAACCATGTGTGTCTCACACTATAGTACCCATAATCACTCACAAGTATAGCATATTTTTCAAACATGGGTATCAAAATGTCCTTGATCTCACTCTCACAAAGAATTCATATGTAGCAACTGATGACCATAGGCTTGCCCTTAATGTAATACTCTACTAAATGTCTGAATTCTAAGCTTAGGATCAAGTAGGTCTTTTGATGGTTGTAATGTAGGCTAAGGGACGGGTAGGACTATTTTGGCCAGGAATAGTGACTAAGTTCCTAAGCGCTTTAATACATTACTTTGTATCATTGACACTTTGTTTTTTTTTTCAACCTTTCTTTCTTTTATTCTACCACCCTTGTTCTCCTCTTTTGTTTTTAAATTTTAAGCACAACTCGCTTTTCAGCTTTCTTTTCCTTTTTCTTTTCACAACATACCTCTTATGATAGCACTTTCTTTTTCATAACACATTCAAGCACCATTACAATTTATAGCATCATACTCACCCAATTTCCTCTTATGTTGTCACATGACTTTTTCACTTTAAAGCACTTAGGAGTTTGGATCAAATTACGGTCTTGAAAAAAATGGATTAGGCTTACATACAAGGTTGTCAAAGAAAATAGGCTAAAGGCTCAAAAGGGTTTAACTAGGATGATGTCCATGGGTAGGTAAAACTAAAGGTAAACAAATATAGGTTGCCAAAGAAATGCCTAAATCATATCCTAAACTTACACTCCTTATTTTCGCTTTGCATACATACCAGGCAAGTTCTAGCATCAGCCACACACATAGAATATACGATTATCTCACACACACAAGGCACATGGTCGACTTGCTTGGAAGTAATATAGACTCTCGACCCAACAAGTGAAGGAATTGAACCATACAATATCACATAATGAGTCACAACTAGAGCCTAAACGTCTCAGTAGTCACAATTGTAGCACATACTCTTGTTATAATCTCATGCTGCCTATCAAAATAATTTCATCCAAAGCTAGAAAAAACAACAATAACAAAAAAACTAAAACACGAAAAAAAAAAACAAAAAAAACAACAAAATAAACAAACATAGATGCGATAGAGAAGTATAGCATACGATACCGCCACCCCACACTTAAATGGGACACTACCCTCAGTGGAAAATAAATACGAGGAACCTGGTTAGTCGGACTCTTCCTCAATCTCGGGGGTTATACCCCCTTCATCGGAATCATCATAAGAGTTGTCATCAGAGTTCTCCTCCTCGTTAGAGTCTGGCAAGCGTCGATTATCATCAGTCGGCACATCATCATCTAGAGGTTTCTCAAAGTATACGCCCACTCCACACATCTCCCGTGCATGCATGTTCATGGGATAGTTGTGGTCCAGCTGTTGGAGCTCTGCAGTAGTTGGAACACGTCCACCACTCATCATAGTAAATCGTGTCATGCCATAAAGATGACGGAAGAAACTCTCATCATGAGCATGTCTTTCCGCAGTAGTAAGGTTGACACCATGAGTTGTTTCAGCATCTTTGACCTTAGTAAGGTCAACCTTCTTTGGGTTATGTGGGAGTTTGTGGTCAGCTGGTTCCTCTTCGATATCCTCCTTCCGCAAGATTGCTGTCAACAGATTTCCAAACGTGAAGTGGGACCTTATTTGGAACAATAAAAACGATTAGAACGATGGGTTGCCTCCCATCAAGTGCCTTAGTTTTGGTCGTGGCACGACTCTTATTTTTGGATTTTTATTTATCAAAAGCAAACACGTAATAGAACGAAAGAAAAATGAAAAATGATAAATGATGGGTTGCCTCCCATCTAGAGCTTGATTTATTGTCGCGGCACGACATAGTTACCTCGAGTACTTAGACTTCGTCGAGATAGATTGTGGATCGCTTTCTGAATGGATTCAGACGATAATGAGGCTTACTTGTAGGCATGCAATCTTCTTCGAGATGACCCTTGTGCATGCCTACCCCAGGAGGGATACCAATTATATCATCAATAGTCCAACCCATATCTCTCATGTATCTCTTCAGAGCAGAGATGAGAGCCTCTACGTGTTGTTTACTTAAATCATCCACACTCGCCGGAAGTATATTTATACTTTTCAAGAACACATACCTTAGATAATCGGGGAGCTCTTTCGATTCTAGCATTGGTGGCTCTTCAAGGGAAGTCTTCGCTATTGGTGATGGTTGATTCTTAAGATCACGGTCCGATTGCTTAGGAGTATGGGAATAGGACTCTATTTCTGTTAGAGCATCCATAAGTTCTTCATAATCTCCATCGTCCTCATGCTCAACATTCAGTGGCGCAGCAGACAATGGCTCAACAGTAAGTTGTTTCTCTACAGATAATGCTTTCTTATCCTCATGATGAACATCAGCTACAGAGAACACATTCATATCGCTGGGCTACTTCATTGCTTTGCATATATCAAAGCGGACCACTTCGTCATTCAACCGAAATAAAAGCTTATTAGCTCTCATGTCAATAAGCACACTTCCTGTTGCAAGGAAAGGACGTCCCAAGATTATGGGAACTTCAGAATCCACCTCGCAATCCAAAATCACAAAGTCTATAGGAAAAATGAAGGTAGACACCTTCACCAACACATCATTCAAGATACCCACAGGTCGTTTTACCGAACTATCTGCCATCACGAGCCGCATATTGGTTGGTGTAGGGTCTCCCAACCCCAACTTTCTGTAGACAGATAGTGGCATCAAATTGATGCTAGCTCCCAAATCGCACAATGCCTTAGCAAAATTCATAGATCCAACCGTGTAAGGAATAATGAAAGCACCAGGGTCTGCCTTCTTCTGTACTAAGGACCTTGTGGCAATTGCACTGCAATGATGAATATTATCTGCCGGCTCATAGCTTACTGCCCGCTTTTTCGTCAAAATATCTTTCATAAATTTCGCATACCCAGGCATTTGTTCAAGTGCTTCCACCAATGGAACATTAATGGTCAGCTGCTTTAACATAGTCATGAATTTGCTGAACTTCGTATCATCCACCACCTTCTTCAATCTTTGGGGAAAAGGTGGTGGTGGGTATGGAATTGTTCTCTCCACAGCTTTCTTCTTCTCTTGCTTCCGTTTTTCAGCTTTTCCAGGTTGCACGTCGTGAGGAGTGACGTTAAGGACGTTAGGATCGGCTGCTGCGGCATCTTCCCCTTTCGCCTTATCATCAACTTCCGCTTCTTCGTCAACCACTTGCTTGCCTTTTTCTGAAGTTTCCAGCACTTTACCACTTCGGGTAGTGATGGTCATGCATGACCCCTCATTCCTTGGATTTTGCACAGTGTCGCTAGGTAAAGTGCCAGCCTTTCTTTGATTGAGTGCTGCTGAAAGTTGGCTCAATTTCTTCTCTATTTTCTTGATTGAAGTGGAATGTGAATCAACTAATTGCTTCATAGAGGACAAATCATTTATTACCTCCGTTACTCCCGCGCTAGTTGCTTCCACTCCTTTCAGTAGTTTAGCCATCATTTCTTCCATACTTCCAGAACTAGATGTGGTGGCGTCACGTCTTCCAGGGGGAACATACAAACCACTACTGTCATTCTTGTTCTTCAAACTACCTTGGTCCTTGATTCCATATTTATCATAATAGTTCCGACCTTGGTTTCCTTGGGTATTACCACGGAAACCCCCCTGATTGTTCAAGTAGTTGGCTTCCTCTTCCGAATCAGATTTGTCTCTTCCTTTTGACGCAATAGCTTTCACTTTTTCGGTCTTCCCTGATAATAAATGCTTTGTAAGAAGATCCACTTGTGTTTTCATGTGCGCCATATCTTGATCACGTTCTTCTTGTCTTCTTCTTTGGTCTGCAGTCATGCCAATAGATAAAGTGGGGCTTGCTACCTCAGAATCCCTGGTATTCCAAGCTCTACATTGTTTCGTCATACGATCTAGCATATTGCTTGCTTGACCAAAGGTGAGATCCATAAAGGATCCTCCAGCCGCATTATCCACCACTGGTTTAGTTATTGAATTCAGGGCTCTATATAATATCTCCATTAGGTGAACATTAGTCATATGATGGTTTGGGCACCTCGCTAGCTTTGTCTTGAACCTCTCCCATGTTTCATGAAGAGCTTCAGTGGGAAGCTGGCGAAAGTTGCTGATTTCATCTCTCAATTGAGCTCTTTTGGAAGGCGGAAAGAATCTTTCTAGGAAAGCGTCTCTCAATTGCCTCCAATTTGTAATTGAATCAGGAGTCAGCCCATTCAACCATAGTGTTGCCTCCCCAGACAGAGACAATGGAAATAGACGTAATCAAATTGCATTCTGACCAACACCAGGATTGTCAAAAGACTTGCATGTAGAAATAAAGTTGATGAGATGCATATTCGGATCATCGCCTGCTAGTCCACCAAACAATCCCTTGAGTTGCAATAACTAAATCATGGTTCTTGTGATGTTGAACTTGGCTCCGGGTGCTAATGGTGGTGGAATTATAGCTCCAGTGGCTCCGGCACCATCAAGATCATCATCGTCATCGTCGAAAGTTGGCTGCATAGGTTGGCGATCATGTCTATACCGAGCTTGTCGACCTCTTCTGTTGGCAGGTGTTGTGATTTCAGCATCATGCCTTGGGTTTAGTAATTCGTCATCACCTAAATCCTCATCGTCAGGATTTGTTGCTCGTGCAGGGTTATCAATGTTCTGCTGTTGAACCTGGGCTGCGGCAAGGGCAGCCAATCTTGCTTGTTCCAGTTGAGCAGCCATCCTTGCGATCTCAGCTTGTGCTTCCATTCTACCAATGAGTTGTGGTTCAGGATTGATTGGTAATAACGGTTGACCAGAACTTCGAGTATGGGGCATGCACTAAAATAAAAACCTTCAGTAGACAAAAACAAAAACTAAAAGTAAAAGTACGAGAATCTTTGACCAAAGGGTCTAGTAATTATTACGAACTTAATTGACACTTGTATTCCCCGGCAGCGGCGCCAATTTTTTATAACGCTTAATCTACAGCTCTCGTAGGAGTGTAAAGCGGTCGTTAGCAAATATAGAACCCAACAGGGTTGGGTGTCGATCCCACAGGGAATAGCTTGGCCAACAAGTAAGCAAAATTACTAAACTTTTGGTGCAAGTCTCGTAAAAAAGGGGGGATTGTAATGTGTCACCAAAATAATTAAATAAATGTTGAAAATAGCAAAGTAAAAGAGAAAGATTGTTACGTAAGTTGTAAACAATGAGAATTGAGGCGTTGGGGTTATGTCCACCTTCTGAGGTATACGTCTCTATTGGCTATGAGTGTGTAGAATTCTGACATGCAACTGCTTATAGAGAATTGTATTCGATGGTAAATCTAGGCGTCTTTCGACCTATTCGAGGATTATTTCACTTTAACTCTTTCGAGCTTAAAGCGTGTCTAACGGTACGAATTCTCCAAGAGGTTAGTCCAGTTACGGCACTAGCTTTTTAGTAGGGAATTTTAGGGGGTGACCCTACTACCTTGACATTATCTCTTTTCCAGACAAATAACCTTTCTTTCGAACAAGTTAAATGTTATACTGTTGTATTCTTGCGTTTGCGACCATAAAGAATGTAGACTAAGATGAAGAGAATAATGATATAAGCAGTATACGTGTCGCGAACTCACAAACTCACAGCAATAGATAGTATCTCATACGGCTTCCATAACCCCAATAGAGAAGTTTAGTTACCCATGAATGCGAAGGAGATCACGATTGACATTGTTGGTATACCACAAGATTGAGTAATTTCGTGTAGCTTAGGTGGTAGGTGTGAGGCGTGAATTCCTAGGCAAAGTAACGATTCTCTTGTTGTGGAATTTAAGAATAGAAGAGTAGAAGAAGAAAAATAGAATTAATGGAAAGATTAGAAGAGTTGTAGAATTGTTTGTAGTGGAAGATGAGAGGGATGGAAGAAAGTATTGTGGTCTCCCTCCTCCAAATTTCTTGCAAATCTCTAGCATGATAGGGTATTTATAATACCCATATCCTAATCCTACTAGATAAATAAAATATCTAACCAAATCCTACTAGGCTAATGTAATACTTAACCCAATTGTACTAGGTTAATGTAACATTATCATAATCCAAATAAACTAATGAAATACATAACCCAATTGTACTAGGTTAATGTATCATTGTCCAAATCCAACTAAGTTACTACAAATCCCCAAAGTCTTCAGAAATGTTGTTTTAGCCCGGGACAGATTTTCCATGCAGCAGTTTTTGTCCTTAGGCGTGTAAACTCCCTTCCCTTCCTTCGTGAGCTTTCTTTTGTGTCAAGTAAGCCATAAAATGCTGAATTCTGCATCATTTATACCTGAAACTTTACTAATCATGTTCGTTAGCTCATTTTTAGGAAAAAGGACTAAAAGTGCATGAAATATATACTTTGTTCTCAAAACTAGGCTAAAATATGGGCAAAATATATTGATATAGGCGTGTAAATTCGCCTATCATCAGATCTCCAGTACTCAGACTTTACTTCAACCTTTAGAACAAAAAAAATAATGGTGATTCCAAAGAAAAACTAGAAAAATAATAACAACTACCTTAAGTCGGGTTGACTCCTATGTAGCGCCTAATTTACTGTCACAACACGATTCACATCACAACTCTTAACCATATTTTTTCATTATTTTCCTCCTACTTAGAGCCCAACTTCTTATTCTTTTCTACCTCTTGATTTCTTACTCTGAAGGTCTGCATCTCTTTTTACACTTGCCTCTTTAGGCTCCTCTTTTTATTTCTCAACTTTAGGCGTAATTATTGATATGGGAAACTCCATGAAAGTGTATGAAAAAGTCATTAGAGGTTTGCAATCCTCCACCCCATACTCATCCTCTTACATAGCCCTAATCATGCATAAATCCTTTTAGTATGAAAGTATATAGAGTGTTTTGTATGTGTTGAATACCACCTCTTCATTATTCAGTCTTACTTTTAGATTGCCCTCTCTCACATCAATAAGTGCTCCTCCAATTGCTAAGAATGGATGTCCCAGTATGATTGGTACTTTATCATCTGTACATAATCAAGAATAATAAAGTCATCCGAAATAATCAATTTACCATCCTTGATTAGAACATCCTCTATGATTTCCTTAGGCACCACTTTGCTCTGTATGCCATATGAAACACAATTGAACATGGCCTCAATTTTTCAAAACAAAGTGTATTAAACACTTAGAGGAGTATCAAATTTATGCTCACCCCAAAATCACTCAAATCATGGACCACATCACTTTCACCAATTTGTATAGGGAAGGTGAAACTCCTAGGGTCCTTAAGCTTCTTCAGTATCTTGCTCATCACCACTGAAATACACTCCTGATCTTGGGAGTATTTATATTTCCAAACACCAATATTCACCTATATTTGGACTTGTTATGTATGCTAAAATATGTTATTCTTATTATATTTGAGCTTTAATTGTGTTCTTTATCTACTGGACTTGATTAGTTTATACAGGACTCAATTTTGATGGAATCGAATGTGATTGGACACATGAGTGGAAAGTTAATGATGAATGGATAAATGAGGTTAATTTGTAGAAATGAGGAAACCAAAACTTGGATTGGAAAGAAGAGAATCGAGCAAGGAAGAAAAAGTCGATACAATAAAAATCCAGTGACCCATCGCAATTGCACTACATTACGGTTGGTGAAAATTCTCCAGTGACAACAATTTCTAGTAGTTTTTCATGATAACACCATGATGTGGTGGAGGAATATTCAAAAGAATTGAACTCCAGTAGGTCATCACTATAGCACCGTGTGCCAGTGAGGGGAAATTATCAAAGTGTTACATTCCAGTAGCTCACCGTGATAAGGTTGTGTCATGGAGCTAGTAGAGGTAAGACCAACACCGCATCACGATGTGATGCAAAAGCAAAAAAGAAAAAAGCCCAGCTATAGAAGAAACAAATCAAATCAATTGGAAACACTTTGGAAATCACAACAACAACGAAAAAGTAGAAAAATCTCCTTTTTAACGTTCTTAGAACTTTTTTTAATTTCATTAATTCAATATTCCTTCTTGGTATGATTAATTATTTATTTTTGATCTTGAATTCAATATGAGTGGCTAAATACCCTTATTTTGGGTTGAGGCCAAGAACATGATTACTCTTTGATATTCTTTCTCATAGTTTATTATTGAATTATCATATAGGTTCTTCTTAATTTCTTGTGCATACTATTTTCATGAGTGTCCACCATTAGAATAAATCTATATTCCTATGTGAATTCAGGAGGAGAATCATAGGTTAGAATGAAGAAATTAAGGAGAAAGGTTATCATTCTTTTATGAAATAGCAAATGTGAATTAGCATCTAGGATAGGGATATTCCTAGAAGCCTTGTTTGGTTCACTTGTAGGAAGATATCTTTAGGTATCTAAATGGAGTATTGCATCCCCGCTCAATGATATATTTTCAATGTTCATATAGCTAGAAGATTAGAGGTCGGGAGACTATATTCATACTTTAAACCCTATGAATCAACAACCTGATAATCAATTAGACTACGATATGAATTGAGATTTATAAGATTGTTAAAAGAGACTCAACCCTGGAATTCTCATCATTATTGTTTACAACCTCTGCTTGTTTTTCTATTGTCATAAATTATTATTCCTTATTCATTTACATTTTCTATTAGAAACCTCACCATAATCTTGATACTCTAAAGCACTTAATACAGTCTTGTCTAAAACTAAAGTTGGTTGAATTGCTAGTTGCATAGTCCTCATGGGTACGATATCCAACTTCCTCAGTCACTATACTACTTGTACAAATAGGTACACTTTCATATGCGTTTGAATGCAACAAGTTTTTGATGTCGTTTCTAGGTACTAGTATAATTAGTAATTTGCTAAAAAAAATATTTTTTTGATAGTAAGTTTAAGTGTTAACAACTTGATCTTAGCGACTGTCTTTTTGTAGGATTAGCTGAATACAGGACTCGCAAGAGATAGAGAGTTGGTAGACCATTATTCGGAACCAGAATTGGTATTTAAACAAAGGTGAAGATCTCAATATCCAATTCAGCAGGTTTAAATGGCGGAACACAGAGATCCTAATCTTGTTGAACCAATTGATCAAGTTGATCCAAATGTCAGACGTGTTCCAGCTTCGGTTAGTCCAATTGATTCTTCTCAAGCAGCTACAAAACCTATTCGTGAGGTGGAAATCCCACTCAATAACCATGCTACTAATAGTATTCATGATGTTGGGTTTATTTAGGCACTCTAGTGCCACTATTCTAGCCTATTTAGCCTTGTTTTGAGGATGATTCATGTGATTACTGGGTTGATAATGAGATAAATGAGTATTTATGTGTCCAAGTATTTTCTTAAAATTTTTAATGGTTGTTTTACATGAGTTTTTATTCAAATTCATCATCTAGAAGTCAACCGAGAAAACTAGTGTAACTAGCTTGAGCTAGGTGTTTTTCTAGTTTATTGAGTTGGGTTCTAATGTGTTTTAATGAGTTACTAAAGTTTTTATTATGTATTTATATGTGAAAAAACTTATTTATAATTTTCAAGGGTCAATTGGATCAATAAAAGAGTCAAAACAATAAGTTAAAGCTCAATGTGAATTTAGCCTATGCTTATCTCGTGTTTCTAGTTCATCGTTGAGGATGTTGTGTTGTTTTGAGATCTAAATTTCTGTGTTTAATGAAATAGGATTCTTTTTGAATGTATTATAATAATATATTAAGTATATACAAGCTTAAAATCAAGTGGAAACAACTCAAAAAGGCTCAGAAATGACCATGGAAACACAAGACACAAGCTGGATGCAATTTGGACCCCTGGAAAGTATTGAGCACGTGTGGGCTGTGTGTTTGGCCAATTGGAGAGTGATACATACCATTAGATTCATAAGTATCCTAAAATGGTGAAACACCCCATCTCGGAGATGTGTCAATTCGCAATTGTCCAAAAAACAGTGGCTCAACGCGGTAATACTACTTCGCATTAAGGACCAAAATCGGGAGAAAAGTGCCCAGTTGAGCCCAGTGATGCCATTTGACACTATGGAGCAACGCGGTGACTAAAAAAATCAGGATAATTTTTCCAAGAATTACTTGGAAACCTAATCTAATTGGGGTTATGACTTATATACTATAAATATAACGACTTAAAATATTTTGACAATCTTGGAACCCCTAGATCACTTGGAACAACATTGGAAGCTACCACAACTTCTTTTTTAGATTTTTATTTCATTAATTTATCTTTTTTTATGGTTTTAATCATTCATACAATTAATTAGATGTTGATTATGGCTATGAGCGGCTAAAACTCCCTTTCCAGGGTTGAATCCAAGAATATGAGTACTATTGTTTTGAATTAATTTCGTTTGGTTTGCTTATCATTATTGGTTATTTTTTATTCTTTTTTAACTATTTTAAGGATTCGTGACCCTTATAATAAATCAATTTTCAACCTTGTGAACTAGGGAGAGGGAATTAGGAGATAGAACATGGGAATAAACAAAGTTTGGGTTTTTATTCTTTTAGAAAATAAAGAATTGAACCTAGAACCTAGGACAGGGATGTACTTAGGAGCCTTACTTGATTCAAATGTAGGATGATAGCTTTAATACACTTAATTGTGTTATTACAATCCCTCTCAATGATGTAGTTTTAATGTCCAAATTAGGTAAACGATTAGATGTCAAGAGACCATGATCATGCAATTAACCCTATGAATCAACAACCAAGCTAAGCAAGTTAATGAATGAAATTCAATAACATAGTATGATTGTTCAAGATGATTCAACCCTGGTTTTTATCCTATTCATTGTTCCAAGACTTTTATTTACGCATTATTTACTTTAATTCCAAGTTAAAATTTTCAAAACTCTCTTTTTGGTTACGCTTGCACTAGTTGAATCTAAATTGTGAGCTAGACTACAATAGCTGTTAGATTAAGTCTCTATGGGATCGATACTTAGATTTCATTAGGCCATTTTACTACTTTATAAGACCACATACACTTACGTGTGTGATTGGGCGCTATTAAGTGTTTATCGCCGTTGCCGGGGACTTGAATTTTTGCAATTATTTATTTTAGTTTTACTTGTAGATTTGTTTAGTGTTTTTACACTTGGTCTTGGTTTTGTTTTTCTAGAAAATAAGTTGGAGTATAATAAGATGGCAAGGGCTTAGGATTTTGTTGAACAAGCCTAGAACCTGAACAACTTTTTCATCAATGTAGGAGAGACGCAATCCTTCTCCCTCAAATTCCACAAATCCAAGAAGACCAAGCAGTTCCTGTTCCAATAGCTGAACAACATGTAGCCCGAAGGATAGTTATGGAAGTGGCAGTCCCGCTTCCAACGAACTTGACTTCCCTAATTCAAAAACTGATAGTTGGGGGAAATTTTAAGTTAAAACATAATATGGTGAAGCTTCTTATCAGTAGTGGATAGTTTGTAGGGCTTTCTCACGAGGATCCATAAGTCCACTTCCAGAATTTCATTGAGCTGACTGAACATTCATTCAGACTAGGGTGAGTACAAATTTTGTGAGTCTAACACTGTTTCCCCCTTCACTTTTGGGGGAAGCTAAAAGGTGGTTGAATGCGCAGTCGGCCAATTCAATCACATCATGACATGACTTAGCCAGAGAATTCCTCAGTAGATTTTTCCCTTCTGGAAAGACTTTGAGACTTTGCAGTGAGATAGTGAGTTTCAAGCAAAGGCTAGATAAGAATCTTTATCATGCTTGGGAACGCTTCAAAGCTCTGTTCGGGATTGTCCACATCACCAATAGTCTAATAAGGTACTTTCTTATACTTTTGTAGAAGCTCTTGATCGTAATATGAAGATTTTTCTAGATTCAGATACAGGTGGTCAAGCGCTGGAATTGACTTTTGATGAGCTGTACACATTGTTGAACTGCATAGCACAAGGAAATCCAGAGTGGCATTTAGATTCTAGAAGTTCCACAAAAATAATTGTGGGTGTATTGGAGGTTGACCAATTCACAGCTTTATCAGCACATGTTTCTGCATTACAAAATTTGATCAACTTTTAGTTCAGCAGCATGAAATTAGGAGCAGCACAACCTGCAGCCACAATCAATGCTATCCAACAAGTTGCAGGTTGGTGTAAAGTATGTGGAAATAATGGCCATTCAGTGGCCATGTGTACTTCAAATCTAGAATCAGTGGTGTATGTAGACAATCTCAAAGGCCAAATTTTAGTAATGCCTACAACATGAAGTGGCATACTCAACCACTAAATCAGCCATGGAACGCCCCACATCGACATGCCCAATCAAATCAGTCAACTAGCAATATGGAGGAGATAATGAAACAACTATTAGCTAATTAGACATACTTTGTTGAAGACTTAAAAAATTTGCAAACAGCTGATAACGGTCAACTTACATGTCAATTTAGTGCAAGGAGGTCGTCGTTAATATATTTACCCAACTTTAGAGTCGGGGTTGAATCAATGAGAAAAAATGTGAGTGGCGATTAAACTAATTTGAAACTATAGCTATAAGTTGAATTTAAACAAATATTGCAAAAAGATAAAATAAGGGGTTTTATCAATCAAACAATAATTAAAGTTTTGACTTGCTTTAGAGCTCAAAACTAAAATTTAAATGGTTGAAATCAGTGATAGAGAGGAACTAGGGTTGTGAACACTATGATTATTAATCCCCATGAAATAATAATTGTAGTATTGGGTTCTCATGACTTATGGAAAACACCAAATTATCAATTTCGACAGTCCATCTAAGTGTTTCTCAACCTACCTAGATGTTGAACTACCTAATTCTCTTGAACTTAGGAAATCATTCTATTCATACTGATTTTATCTCAAGTTGATCAATCTTGTTACAACATTAATCATTACATGAGAGCTTAACCTTCCCTAATCCTTGTTGACAATTCGCTACCTTTAGTTTGTTTCTCAGTTCGAGCAAATCAACATAAGGCGGGATTTATTGTTTGCAACCAATAAATAACAATCATAACAAAGAAATTATCAAGATATCTCCACAATCACTCAAACCCTAACCAACTATTAAATCCATTAGGGAATAATCATACATCCCACAACCCTATTTGTTGATTTTAGTTCCACATGAGAAAGAAAGAGATAGCAACAATTATAATTATCATTCAAAGAAACTATACTTACAAAAGATGAAGTCTGAAGTTGATTCTCTTCTAAGTTCAAGAGAAAATTTCCACAACCAAATCAAAAAGTTGAAAATTGTTTGATAACGCTGAACTTACACGTCAATTTAGTGCAAGGCGGTCGTCGTTAATATATTTACCCAACTTTGGAGTCGGGGTTGAATCCACGAGGAAAAATGTGAGTGGAAATTAAACGAATTTAAAACTATATCTACAAGTTGAATTTAAAAAAATGTTACGAAAAGATAAAATGAGGGTTTTTATCAATCAAACAATAATTAAAGTTTCGACTTGCTTCAGATCTAAAAACTAAAATTTCAATGGTTCAAATCAGTGATAAAGAGGAACTAGGGTTGTGATCACTATGATTATTAATCCCCATGAAATAATAACTCTAGTATTGGGTTCTCATGACTTGTGGGAAACACCAAATTATCAGTTTCGACAGTTCATCTAAGTGTTTCTCAACCTGCCTTGATGTTGAACTCCCTAATTCTCTCGAACTTAGTAAATTATTCTATTCATACTAATTTTATCTTAATTTGATCAATCTTGTTACAACATTAATCATTAGATAGGAGCTTAGCCTTCCCAAATACTTGTTGATAATTCGCTACCTTTAGTTTATTTCTCAGTTCGAGCAAATTAACATAAGGCGGGATTTATTGTTTGCAACCAATAAATAACAATCATAACAAAAGAATAATCAAGATGTCTCCATAATCACTCAAACTCTAACAAACTATTAAATCCATGGGGGAGTAATCATACATCCCACAACCCTAGTTGTGAGTTTTAGTTCCACATGAGAAAGAAAGAGATAGCAACAATTATAATCATCATTTAAAGTAATTAAACTTACAAAAGATGAAGTCTGAAGTTGATTCTCTTATAAGTTCAAGAGAAAATTCCCATAACCAAATCAAAGAGTTGAAAATTGAATTTTAAGTTTTGAGCCCCCAAAGAGAGGTAAACTCCTTTGGAATAAGTTCCAGCCATTTCAACATGATCAAGATGCTGAATGAAAACCCTAGAACTTTTCCTTAAATACTTCAGCCTAATTATGGAAACAAAATCACATATCACATCTTTTTTCTCGGACAGATGGCGTCGTGGGTGACGGCTTATCAGGAGTCTGACGACTTATCAGGAATGTCGTCAGCTCCTCTTCACTTTTGACAATTTCTGCCTTAGGTTGATGATGAGGTGTGACGGCTTATTAGACCTTTGATGATTTATCACAGATGTCGTCACATCTTCCCTTCAATTTCTCATGCACTGCCCAAGCCTAACAACGAGCCTGATGGTTTATCACAACTCTGACAGTCTATCACAAATGTCGTTATGTATTCTAGCTGAAGTCCATTCTCTATCTAAGGCTGATGGTACTTTTGATAACTTATCACAAGGCTGACGACTTATCAGACAAGTCACCAGCCATACTTCCATCTCTACTTACTCAGAAAACAACTTTTTTACCTCTGTTGTGGCTTGTTCTCTTGCATCTTGACTGTTACTGCAATATCAAGGAGAAAACAATAAAAAATGACAAAATTTGCTTAAGACTTTGCAATTATTCTCAGTTAAAATCCTCAAATGTGTTAGCATCTGCTCACACATCAACACCCTCAACTTAAAATAATTTCTTGTCCTCAAGCAACTAAAACACAACCAAGAGGATGCAAAGTACATGCGGCAGTCAACCATCCATATTATCTCAAAACATCTTCACCATCTCCAAGGTCAACTAATTTAAAAATAATTGTATATATTATTGAAGAACAACAATGCAACACACAGGAATCAAGATATGGCATCAATTCAGCAACAACAACCATGCATGTACCAAGATTACACTATCCAAACAAGTTAGCAACTAGCAACGTAACTAGTGTGCCCTTACTACAAAGTAGTCCCTCTTCACTTTTGTAAAACATCACATATGTAACCATGGGGACAGTCAAAAGATTCTCTCTCTTAGAATGAAGTTCCAATCAATGTATGCCAATACCATAGGCTTTCCCTTATTTTCATTACCAAGATTTTCAGACAGGTCAGCTAGGATCACTATAGGTCTTCTGTTTGGTTTGTAATGTAGGCTAGGGGATGGTATGATACTCGATGATATTTAAAGTGACTAAGCCTCCTTGACACTACACTAGCTTCTGGGGTCTCACTTATTAACTTTTTCTATTCTTCTCTTTTCTTGATCACACATATTCAGGATGGGTGTGGTCTTTTTGACAATCATTTCTTTTTTTTCACAACTTTTCTTTTCTTATTCTTTTTCCACCGTACCCAAATTTTTATTTTTTTATTTTATTCTACTTTTCTTCATACTCATTTTACATCATGCAACCCTATGGTATCAACCCTTAACTTAGGCTATTTGACTAAGTCAAAGTGCACAATGTCCAAGGAGGACTAGGGCCAAAATAGGTTCATTATGATACATATAGGAAGGTGATAGGTATAATAAAAAGAATAGGCATTCAGGCTCAAAATTAGGACCAAGGAATATTATTTACACATGGAAGGTCATTTAGGCTAAAAGTGGACTAATATTAACAACGGCCTATGATCCTTTCCTAACAGCTATCCTACAACCAAGGCAAGACCAACCAGGCAAGTTCTGGATTTAACACACAACAGGAACTAGGTAGTATCTCACACACACATGGCAGAAAGGTATATCACAAGCTACTACCCATTCGGTTCATGCAATTGTTTAGCAATGGTTATCATGTCACTAGTATTAATGTCATAACAAGATGCACAGTGGTCACACATAAATGGATATCACACAGTTATAAAATAGACCATTGAAGAGGTGTTCAAAAATCAACAAAAACATATTAACTGCCTAAGGTACTTGTATTTCTCCTAGTCAACTACAACATTTTACAACAAATCATAATATGCCTAAACATGCCGGCTCTACTAGGAATATGTCTCCGGGGAAAAGAGGCACGACAATAAAACCCCAAGAGGACATCAACACCCACATGTATCCCCACTCTCAACTTAAGATCATGCAATATCCCCAGTGGGTCAAACCAAAACAAGAGAGTTAGAAACATACCTGTGGCACTATAGGTGCGAAGATCTGATGTCAATTACATAATACAAATACAAATAACAAAATACCTTGGGTTGCCTCCAAAGTATCGCCTGATTTAATGTCGCGGCACGACTAGGTTATCTTGACTACTCAGAATTCATCAAGATACCTTAAAAGTGCTTAATCCTTTATCCCTCAACTTAGACGATTTGAATCGCCGGCCCATATTTCGATCTTTATATCTTTTAGGTGCATTGGGAAAATATGAGGGCATGATAAGGAAAGTTCTATCACGCCACTTCGAAGACTTGAACCGCTTGCCCAATTTTTATCGAACTTTCGTGTGGGGTCATTCGGCAATAGTGAGAATCTTAAAAAGCCACTAAATAGACATTGATCTTTAAGCCTCTTGGCCTTCAAGATTGGGGTTGTATTATACCCTTTCGGCAAGACAAACTCCAAAATGTAGGAATTTTCTTCCTCATTTCCAAAATTCATCATTTGCTTGGGTGATTCAACTTTCATCACATCCACCAAGCATAATGTTGAAAAGTGATTCGAGTGAGGTTTTCTCCCTAATTTCGGAGTCGTATACTTCTCGACCTCTTCACCCCGAATTGGGCTAGAGTCTTTATAAGAGATTGGCTTGGTTTTTTCTTTTGCCTCTAGCATCATTTCCTCAATCTTAGCATCATCTTTCATGGTTGGTTCAGTTGGTTGGGAAATCACTGAAAGTTGTTAATCATTAAGATCAACATCAATATAGGGTTCTTGCTCTCATCTTCACACTCTTCCATTATTTTAAATGATTCCACAGACAAGATATCATCTAAACATAATATAGAAGAATACTTTGAATGATTGACCTCTATATCTATCTTTTCAGGAATGATTAGCTTTATGTCTTGACGCATATCACATACGATATCATACATTTCTTTGTGGATATCCAATATTCGTTGAAACATATCTTCAATGCCCTCTTACCGGTGCTTCGTTCTTCTTTTTCTTAACTATAAGACCTATCAAACTTAGAAAAAGAACTAAAATTTGGGTTAGCGCAATAGGGGAAAGGAGCATTTGGGAAATCACTCTAATGTCCATATTGACCACCACATAAAGAACAATAATACTCCCGGTAAGATAGAGATGGTACACACATCTCTCTCCGGGGAGCATATCTACAATCTTGCCAAAAGTGAGGTCCATCATAATATGGATATGGATGATCAAGATAAGCTTTCCAACAACCATGCTCATGTTTATTCCACGATGCCATAGTAATAAGTAAACTAAAATAAAAATCTACCTAAAAAAAGAAATAAAAGAAAACTAAAAACAAATATTTACAAGTTAGAATTCAAGCAAGTAGGCTAAAATTTCTAACCAACTCAATATGTCAAATTGTTCCCCGACAACGGCGCTATTTTTGATAACGCTCAACTTACACGTCAATTTAGTGCAAGGAGGTCGTCGTAAATATATTTACCCAACTTTGGATTCAGGGTCAAATCCACGTGGAACAATATGAGTGGTGATTAAACTAATTTAAAACTATAGCTACAAGTTGAATTGAAACAAATGTTGTGAAAAGATAAAATGGGGGGTTTTATCTATCAAATAATAATTAAAGTTTCGACTTGCTTCAGAGCTCAAAACTAAAATTTTGATGGTTCAAATTAGTGATAGAGAGGAACTAGGGTTGTGATTACTATGATTATTAATCCCATGAAATAATAACTGTAGTATTGGGTTCTCATGACTTGTGGGAAACACCAAATTATCATTTTCGACAGTCCATCTTAGTGTTTCTCAACCTGCCTAGATGTTGAACTCTATAATTCTATCAAACATAGGAAATCATTGTATTCATACTAATTTTATCTCAAGTTGATCAATCTTGTTACAGCATTAATCATTAGATAGGAGCTTAACCTTCCCAAATCCTTGTTGATAATTCATTACCTTTAGTTTATTTCTTATTTCGAGCAAATCAACATAAGGCGGGATTTATTGTTTGCAACCAATAAATAAAAATCATAACAAAGGAATTATCAAGATGTCTCCACAATCAATCAAACCCTAACCAACTATTAAATCAATGGTGGAATAATCATAGATACCACAACCCTAGTTGTGGGTTTTAGTTCCACATGAGAAAGAAAGAGATAACAACAATTATAATCATCATTCAAAGTAATTAAACTTACAAAAAAAGAAGTCTTAATTTGATTCTCTTCTAAGTTCAAGAGAAAATTCCCACAACCAAATCAAAAAGTTGAAAATTGAATTCTAAGTTTTGAGCCCCCAAAGAGAGGTGAACTCTTTTGGAATAAGTTCCAGCCATTTCAAGATGATCAAGATGTTGAATGAAAACCCTAGAACTTGTTCTTAAATACTTTAGCCTAATTATGGAAACAAAATCACAGATCACAGCTTTTTTCTCAGACAGGTGACGTCGTAGGTGACGACTTATCAAGAATTTGACGACTTATCAGGAATTTTGTTAGCTCCTCTTCACTTTTGACAATATCTGCCTTAGGTTGACGATGAGGCATCACGGCTTATCAGAACTTTGATGACTTATCACAGATGTCATCACATCTTCACTTTAATTTCTCAAGCGCTGCCCAAGCCTGATAATAAGCCCGATTGCTTATCACAACTCTGAAGTCCTATCATAGATGTCATCACGTAGTCTAGCTAAAGTCCATTCTCTGTCTAAGGCCGACGGTACTTCTGATAACTTATCACAAGGCTGACGACTTATCAGATAAGTTATCGACCATACTTCCATCTCTACTTACTCAAAAATTAACTCTTTTACCTCCGTTGTTGCTGGTTCTCTTGCATCTTGACTGTTACTGTAATATCAAAGAGAAAACAATTAAAAACAACAAAATTTGCTTAAGACTTTGCAATTATTCTCAGTTAAAAGCCTCAAATATGTTAGCATCTGGTCACATATCAGCATCCACAAGAAGTTTAGAGTTGCACGTGGGGAAGAATCAACAAGCATTATCTACAAGGACACAAAGTGGTTTTCCATCTGTCACAGAAACTCCAAAGCAGTTTATGGAAATCACCTTGCGCAGTGATAAAGAGATTCAAAGAGAACCTCCCAAGGAAACAAAGGAGGATGATGCAGATTTGATTCCCCAAAAAATTTCTGCAAAAGCTACTAAAAAATCAAGGATGTCTAAGTACTTGAAAGAGAAAGTTGTTGATGCACCAGAAAAGAAGAAGATGCCGCCACTACCTTTCCCTCAGAGACAAATAAAAGAAAATAAGAATGCTATGTTCAAATTGTTTTTTGACACATTCAGAGTGTTTCATATTAATTTACCTCTTTTAGATGATTTTTGCAGAGTATTCCCAAGTATGCAAAGTACTTGAGGCATGTGGTGGCGAAGAAGGTGAAATTGCAGGACGTGGGAGAAATAACACTTACTAAAGAGTGTAGTACGGTAATGACACAAAAAGTCCCCAAGAAATTGAGAGATTAGGGGATGTTTGATATCCCTATTCAAATTGGGAGCAAATTTTTCCATGCATTGAGTGACTTAGGGGAAAGCATTGATGTGATACCCCTATCATAGTTTAAAACATTGGGCTTGGGAGAGCCGAGGTTGACCATCGTTGTTTTGCAACTGGCGGGTGGGTTATTTACACATCCGGAAGGAATAATTAAGGACGTCCTCATAAAGGTTGGTAAATACATTATACCTACTAATTATTTTGTTCTTGATTTTTTGGCAGACAAACAGGTACCAATCATCTTAGGGTGTCCATTCTTAGAAACTAGAGGGGATTTAATTGATGTTAGAGAAGGCATGCTCAAAATGAGGGTTGATGATAAAAAGGTGGTATTTAATACTTACAAAGCACCCAATGTAACATCCCAAATTAAAGATTTATGTATGATCAATGTTATTAAAAGGGACAAGTGTGGGGTGGTTAGTCTATAAAAAACCTCTTTAGATTACCTGATTGAGCGGCCCAAGTTGAATCCACTATTTTCCAACATGATGAAAGGTTGTAGTAAAGAGAGATATTGACCTTGAGAGTGCAAACTCAAAAGGTAAATAATAAATGAAAAATGGCTCCCAAAAGGGAGTAAAAGGGTTAAGGAATATGGTTAAATTGAGTTGGGTTGTGCCGCGACACTAAATCAGGTGCTGCTTGGGAGAAAACCTAAGTTAAATAAGGTATGTTTTCTTTTCAATTTTTAGTATTTATTTCACATAGTTTTTGTTTTTGGTTGAGTCACAGGTTAATGGAAAGTCTGAGTACCATATACTTGAGCTAATGAGCATGGCAAAGATTAAGTGTGAGTTCCACATATCTCTTTAATATGTAAAGATACTACTAGATAGGCCTAGAGTCCTAAGGGAATATTTCTATCTCATTTTAAATTCACTTTGGGGACAAAATAGATTTTTAAGTGTGGGGACAAAATAGATTTTTAAATTCACTTTGGGGACAAAATAGATTTTTTATGTGAGATATTCATGTTGGTGCTATTTTTTATTACATAGTGCAAGTATTTTGTATGGTAAAAGCATGTTGAATGAGTGAATTTCTTCTTTTGAGACTTTTAGGCTTATTTTTTTGACTCTTGTACTTTTTGGCTTAAATTTGACTTCATGCTACTGTTTGGTTGAGAGTCTATGATGATCCTATTGAGTTGAGCATGTGTCATGTGCATGTGAGAATTTTGTCTATTCCTTGTTGCATATGATGTCTAGACTTGCCCGGTGTGTGTGTAAAGCAAAATAAAGTGTGTGGGTTTAGGAGATAATTTAGGAATTTCTTTGATAGCCTTGTTTTATACCTTTTATTTGACCTACCCTTTGTGCATTATCCTAGTTATCCCCATTGAGACTTTATCCTTTTCTTTGGTAGCCACAAAAGTAGCCTAATCCTTTTTTTGATAGACAATAATTTGATCCAAAAAGCTCCTAAGTGCTTTAATGAAAAAAATTGAATTGGTAAAGAATTTGAGAAATTGAAGAAGAAAAATGTGAAATTGATGCCCCAAGGTAATAGTTATTGGTGTTTATGTTTGATGTGTGGTGGTTGGGAGTGATATAAATAGTGTTAGAAATATTCCCATGATTGTAAAAAAATGAGAAAAATTGAATCTTGAGGGAATAAACAATACGCCCACCATGTGTTTTTGAAAATGCATAAAAGAGATGGGGCAAAAAATAAAGGTGATGGGTGGATGGAAATGGTATAATTTGGTTGTTAAATATTTGTTTTAAATGTATAATGTAGTATATTAAAGTACTTAGAGAGGTTAGTCACTATTCTCAAATAGTTTCAACCCGTCCCTTAGCCTACATTACAACTCAAAAAAGTCCTAATTGATCCTAAGTTTATCATTCTAATATTAGTGGATTACTACACTAAGGGCAAGCCTATGATTTATTATGTGTAACTTGTTAATTCTTTGTGAGAGTGAGCATAACTTGATTTATATACCCATTGTGATAATTTGCATCATTAGGATGATTATAGGTAACTCTCTTGTGGTGAGAGGCACATGCTGATGAATATGGGTGATTCTTTTGATGTCTTTGATTGAGAAATTAGCATGATTTTCCAATTTTGGAGTTCATTCTTGAGGCTAGGATGTTTAGGAAGTAGGATTCTTGAGCTTTCAATTGTGTATAACATGCTTAGTGTAGTAAACTTGCATTCCGTGTAGTCACTATAGTGCTATCTTGAATTCCCTGTATGTAGTAGAAGTGTGGAGTCTCTTTAGATCATGGTGTTTATAGTTAAGATTTGTTCAAGGACGAACAAGGCTTTAAGTGTGGGGTGGTGATGTTGGGTGTATTTAGGCACTCTAGCGCTACTATTCTAGCCTATTTAGCCTTGTTTTGAGGATGATTCATGTGATTATTGGGTTGATAATGATATAAATGAGAATTTATGTGTCCAAGTAAGTTTTCACAATGTTTAATGGTAGTTTCACAAGAGTTTTGATTTAAATTGATCAATTAGAAGTCAACTGGGAAAACTAGTGTAACTAGCTTGAGCTAGGTGTTTTTCTAGTCTATTGTGTTGGGTTATAATGTGTTTTAATGATTTTTTATTTTGTACTTATATGTGAAACAACTTATTTATAATATTCAAGGGTCAATTGGATCAAGAAAAGAGTCAAAACAATGAGTTAAAGCTCAATGTGAATTTAGCCTATGCTTATCTCGTGTTTCTAGTTCATCGTTGAGGATGTTGTGTTGTTTTGAGCTCAAAATTGTTGTTTTTAATGCAATAGGATTATTTTTTAATGTTTTATGATTATATATTAAGGATATACAAGCTTTAAATCGAGTGTAAACAACTCAAAAAGTCTCGGAAATGACCACGGAAGTACAAGACACAAGCTGGATGCAATTTGGACCCTTGGAAAGTATTGAGCGCGTGTGATCTATGTATTTGGAAAATGGACGATTCATGCATACAATTAAATTCATAAGGGTCCCAAAATGGTAAAATAGCATGTTGTGGATCCATTTCAATTCGCAATTTTCCAAAAACACTGGTTCAACGCGATAACATTGCTTCGCGTTAAGGACCAAAATCAGGAGAAAAGTGCCCAGTTGTGCCCAGTGATGCCATTTGACACTATGGATCGATGTGGTGACCACCAAAATAGGGATAATTTTTCTAAGAATGACGTGGAAACCTAATCCAAGTTGGGTTATGACATATACTATAAATATAATGTCTTAAAACACGTTTTGACAATCTTGGAACCCTTAGATCACTTGGAACAACATTGAAAGCTACCACGACTTCTTTTTAGTTTTTTATTTCTTTAATTTAGCCTTATTTTATGGTTTTAATCATTCCTACAATTAATTGGATGTTGATTATGGCTATGAGTGGCTAAAAACTCCCTTTCCGGGGTTGAAGCCAAGAACTTGAGTACGATTGTAATGAATTAATTTTGTTTGGTTTTCTTATCATTATTGGTTGTTTGTTTATTCTTGTTTTAACTATTTTAAGGATTCACGACCTTTAGAATTCATAAATTTTTAACCTTGTGAACTCGGGAGAGGTAACTGGGAGATAGAACATGGGAATAAACAAAGTTTGGGTTTTTATTCATTTATAAAATAAAGAATTGAACTTAGCACCTAAGACAGGGATGTACTTAGGAGCCTTACTTAATTCAAATGTAGGATGATAGCTTTAATACACTTAATTGTATTAGTACATCCCCGCTCAATGATGTTGTTGTAATGTCCAAATTAGGTAAACGATTAGATGTCGAGAGACTATGATCTTGCAACTAACCCTACGAATTTACAACCAAGATAAGCAAGTTAATGAATGAAATTTAATAACATAGTATGATTGTTCAAGGTGATTCAACCTTGGTTTTTCTCCTATTGATTGTTCCAATACTTTTATTTATGCATTATTTACTTTAATTCCATGTTAAAATTTTCAAAACTCTCTTTTTGGTTACGCTTGGCCCAGTTGAATCTAAATTGTGAAGAAGAATACAATAGTTGTTAGATCAAGTCTCTGTGTGATTGATACTTAGATTTCATTAGTCCACTTTACTACTTGATAAGACCACGTACACTTGCGTGTGCGCTTGGGCGCTATCAATTCGCAAGCCAGAGCCAGGTGGTCAATTTTAATTAAAGCAAAGTATGGTGAAATTATTGAATTCATCTAGCAATTTCCTAGATTTTCACATGAAGACCCACAGTAGCACATACAGACCTTCCTGGAAATTAGCGATACCTAAATTACTATAGAGGTATCTACTAATTGTGACAGATTGACTGTCTTCTCTTTTTCTTTAATTAGGGTAGTAAAAAGGTGGTTACATGCTGAACTACCACTCTCCATCACTTCTTAGGACGATCTAGATCAGAAATTCCTTATTAGATTCTTTCCATCAGAGAAGATAGCATGGTTGAGAAGTGAGATTCTGAGTTTCAGGCAGAAAGAAGGAGTGAATCTTTACTAAGTTTGGTAAAGATTTAAGGGTATGCTCAGGATTTGTCCTCACCACTATCAATTAAATGACATACTGGTTCACACATTAATAGAGGGTCTTAAGTCAAACACCAAGATTCTCTTGGATTCAGTAGCAGGTGGGCAAGCTCTTGACAAAACATATAATGAATTGTAAACACTGCTGAATTGGATTTCATAAGGGAATCCTGAATGGAATGTTGACTCAAGGAGTGCTCCTAAGAAGATTACAGGTGTGTTAGAGGTAGATCAGTTCACTACTTTATCAGCTCAACTTGCTGCACTACAAAATAAGATAACTAATCGATTCAGTAGTATGAAGTTGGGTGTTACACAGCTAGCAGCAACAGCTAATGCGGTTCAACAAGTAAATACATAGTGTGATATTTGCGGAAGTAGTGAACATGTAGCAGATACTTGTGCGGTTAATCAAGATTCTGTAAATTATATGGGGAATGCTAATCACCAAGGATACAAAATTATGGCAACACTTATAATCTTCATTGGACAAATCATCCCAATTTCTCATGGGGTGGAAATCAAGCACACCGCAATAATCAGTATAAAGGGTCAGTACAACAGAATCAACAACAAGTTCAAAATAATCAGGCCACAACTCAAACGAGAAATTTAGAGGAGATGATGAAGCAACTTCTAGATTCTCACACATAGTTAGCAGCTGATATGAAGAATCAATAGTTGATTACAAAGAATTTGGAGCAATAAATTGTTCAGATTGCGGGAGCACAAAAACACTAGATTTTAAGGAGGCTTACCTAGTGATACATAGGCAAATCCAAAGAAGGTAAATACATTCATAATGAGGAGCAGTTTCAATTAAAGGAGGAAAAACCAAAGCAGGATAGTCCTATAGCTATAGATGATGAATCTAAAAAGAATGAGGAGAAAATGGTCAAAGAAAAGGTTGCAAGTTATGAAACTCAAGTGGAGAAAAAGACTCTGCTTTTACCATTCGGCAAAAGGCAGTAGAAGCACCAAGAGAAGAAAATTTACAAGAAATGTTTTTACCTTCTAAAGAAAGTTCATGTCGATCTTTGTCTTGTTGATATTCTTCATAGTGTTTTGAAATATGCAAAGTATCTGAAAGACATAATGGAAAACAATAACCGATTGACAGAGTATGCTACAATAGCACTTACTAAAGAGTTCATATTGAAGATACAAAACAAATTGCCCATGAAGCTGAAAGATCCAGGTAGTTTTACTTTCCAGATCACCTCGGGCAGGCCATCAGTGCTCATGGTATATGTGACTTAGGGGAGAGCATAAATCTTATACCCACATATTGGTTCTAAAAGATGGGTCTTTGGAGTCCCAAACCCATTATCATTATTTTGAAGTAGGCTAATAGGTTCCTTACTACTCCTGATGGAATTATCGAAGACGTACAGGTATAAGTGGGATCACTAATTTTTCTAGTAGACATTGTTATTCTAAATTTTGAAGTTGATCCAGTTGTTCCATTTATTTTAGAATACCCATTCCTAGCAATAAGGCAGTCACTTACTGATGTATCTATAGGGGAGATGACTATGAGAGTGCATGACAAAGTGGAGGTTTTTGATGTATACAAGGCACTAAAGTTGCCTACTATATATGAAGAATTGTCTTCTATTTCAATTATAGAACTTGCATCCGATCTCCATCTATTATTGACCGATGATCCATTTGAGCGAGTTTTGATGGTTCATGATCTTTATGGTGATGTAGAGGTGCTCGAATTGGTTCAAGTTATGGATTTGGTGATTATTGACACGAGAAAGTTTGCTTTTGAGCTGTTAAACAGGACAATTGTCCTATCTCCTAAGGCTTCTATTGATGAAGCACCAAGATTAGAGCTCAAGTCTCTTCCTCCTCATTTAAAATATGTATTCCTTGGTGACAATGATACTTTGACTGTGATTTTGTCTGTAGGTTTGTCTGATGTGCAGGTGATAGAAGTATTATCAGTTTTGAAAAGAAGAAAGAAAGTAATTGGATGAAATATATCAGACATCACAAGGATTAATCCAGCTTTTTGTATGAATAATATTTATGTAGAAGAGGGATATAATGCCAGTGTATGGCAGCAATGAATATTGAATCTAGTTAAGAAGGAAGCGATACGAAAAGAAGTCATTAAGTAGCTTGATGCTGGGATTGTCTATCCCATATCTGACAGTAAGTGGGTCAGCCCTATGCAATGCGTCCCAAAGAAAGGTGGGATGACGGTGGTAACCAATGAAGCTAATGAGCTAATTCCCCCTCGCATAGTAACTTGTCGGGGAATATGCATTGATTATCGAATGCTGAATGAAGCCACCTAGAAGGATCATTATCCTATCCCATTATTGATCAAATGATGGACAGGTTGGCAGGGTAGTAATACTATTGCTTTCTAGATAGTTACTCAGGGTATAATCAGATCACAATTGCTCTAAAAGATCAGGAAAAGACCATTTTTACCCGTCCATATGGTACATATGCATTCGGATGCATACCTTTTGGCCTTTGCAATGCACCCACAATATTTCCGAGATGCATGATGGAAATTTTCTATGACATGGTTAAAGAATTTATCGAGGTATTTATGGATGACTTCTCTATTTATGGTAACTCTTTTGATATGTGCTTGCAGAATCTGGACAGAGTCTTAGCTCATTGTGAGGAGACAAAGCTTGACCTGAATTAGGAGAAGTGTCACTTTTTGGTCAAGGAACGAACAGTCCTTGGCCATACGGTGTTATGCAGAGGACTTGAAGTGGACAGAGCCAAAGTTGAAGTAATTGAAAAGATACCATATCCTATGACAGTGAAGGGAGTGAGAAGTTTTCTGGGGCATACAGGGTTTTACAAGCACTTTATCCAAGATTTTTTGAAGATTGCAAGTCCTATGTGTAAACTATTAGAAAAATAAGCTAAATTTGTTCTTGGGGCTGAGTGTCAGGAAGCTTTTGAGAGGCTGAAGAAGAAACGGACAGAAGCACCCATCTTGATTTCTCCAGATTGGGCGTTACCATATGAGTTGATGTGTGATGCTAGTGATGTGGCTGTTGGAGCAGTTTTCGAGGAGAAAAAAGACAAGGTATTTCATTCTATTTATTATGAAAGTACAGTCTTAAATGATTACTAGATGAATTACAAAGTCACAGAAAAAGATATGCTAGCAATCGTCTATGCGTTCAACAAATTTAGATCATACATGGTGGGCACCAAGGTAATTTTGTACACATACCATGCTTTCATCAAGTATTTTTTCAATAAAAAAGATACAAATCGATGGTTGATCAGGTGGATTCTATTTCTCCAAGAATTTGATCTAGAAGTGTGTGACCAAAAAAAAGCTGAGAATCAAGTGGCAGATCATCTATAAAGGCTAGAGAATCGTGATCGAATTACTGATGATACACTTTGCATCCAGGAAGAGTTTCCAGATGAGAAATTGTTTGACCTTGATGTGTGAGAGTTTTCTTGGTATGTAAACACTGTGAATATGCTAGTGTGTGAGGTTTACCCTCCCGAATCTACCAATCAACAGAGGAAAAAGCTATTACATAATTCTCATGCATACATATGGGATAAGTCTTCTTTCTTCAAATAGGGTCCTAATGAGATTGTGCGCAGATGTGTTTCTAAAGATGAATCTAATCAAGTGCGGAAAAAGTTCCATTCATCTTCTTATATTGGCCATCATGGGGTGAACAAATAGCTAGAAAGGTGTTACAATCAGTTTTTTTTTGCCAACATTGTTCAAAGATGTGGTTGCTTTTGTAAGAGGGTGTGATCAGTGTCAGCAATTAGGTACAATATTAAGGCTTCATGAGATTTCCCTGAACAACATTCTTGAGGTTGAGGTATTCAATGTTTGAGGGATAGATTTTATGGGTCCATTTCCACCATCTTATGGCAACTGTATATCCTTGTGGTAGTCGATTACATATCTAAGTGGGTGGAAGTTGTTGCCTTACCTAAGAATGATGCAAGAGTTGTAATAAAGTTTTTAAAGAAGCATATCTTCTATCATTTTGGCACACCCAGAGCTATTATCAGTGATGGAGATACATATTTTGTTAACTCTTGGTTCAAAAATCTATTAGATAAATATGGTGTTAGGTACAAGGCGGCCACTGCGTATAACCCATAAATGTATGGCCAAGTAGAAGTATCTAGTTGAGAAATCAAACAGATATTGTAGAAGACTTTAAATGTCCAGCGTAAGGATTGGTGTCACGACCCCAATTGGAGTCATGATGGCACCTACCACATCCCACCGGTAGGTAAGCCGATACCGTAACCCAAAGCTATTGCAATGGGTTACTTTGGTAAGAAAGTCCAACATGGACTCTATGTGTGAACATAATAAATAAAAGCAACATTTCACAACTAAGGAAAACTGATATTCTAACACAAATCCCACGACCTGATAGTATTAATACAAGAGCTTCTAAACTTGACTAGAGGAATTTACAATCTCAAAATCTAAAATGCTTAGATAATCTCATACATTTGTCTCAAAAGCAAAAGACAAATAAGGATAGAGGGGAAAGAGGTCAACTCAATCTCCAAGAGCTCACCCTGTCTCCGAATAGTAAACTCGCACGAACTAGCTCAACAACAGCAACTAGAACCTGGGTCTGTACCAAAAAAGTATATAAGTGTAGTATAAGTACCAAAACACAGGTACTCTGTAGGCATCATCAGCCGACTGAGCTCAAATATAATGTAAAGATATGATAAAGTAAGACAATAATCTTAAAGTCAAGGGATAGGATCGAACCTCAATCTGTATTGATACCACTGTAAAAACATCTATACTACTAAAGCAATAACATGACATACTATATCAATATACTCCATAATCTCTATAATAACTAAATATCATTTCAAAAGCGCAAAGCCATATACACAATAGCAAAGCATCTACTTTCCATAATCATCATCAACCATATTTAGAACATAAAGCACAAGAAATTACCACAACATTCCATACAGTCGGGAAGTACATAAAAGAGAGCACAAAAAAGAACTCGTCACGATGTCCCATATCACTGGAGAGTACACAAAAGAATATCATCCAATAATACAATAAAGCAAAACTACTCCATCAAATTTACCAAAACCGCTAGTAGCACAACCCCACTATGGCTCATTACTAAAGTCCACTTCCAAATACCCATACCGTAATTTAACATATAGGAAGAAACATTTTCATGGCATAGACATATAGTCATCAACTCTATAATTCATTGATAAACATTGAGAAGTCCATACTATTTAACCTTAGTTTCCATAAATCAATAGATTTCAAGTCTTATGATTACTAGTCATCAAATTGGGGAGAACTACAAGCCACCCATATTATGGGTTATTAAACTATCATAAGGCCATTCCTTACTAGCATCTTCATGACATGAGTTATCAATTAAGCCATCTCAACCTCACATATTAGAAGATAATTTAACTAACCATCATGCAATACTAGGTCCATCATCACTAAGCATATCACAACCTTAAGGACTAATTTCCATATTCTAATTAAGTAAAGTCCAACTAGTTTACTAGATTTCTAGCCTCCAAATAGTAACCATATATTTTAGAAGTAACTAGTTATCACATAAGCCACCTTAATAGGTAAGATTTCATAATATAACCTCTTATTCAAGTCAAGAAGATATATTAGGTTAGCCCTTGATTTTATGCAAGATTATTCATACCACTAAGTCTTAACACAATATTAGGCATAGATTTCCTCTAGTTGCAAATTTAGCATCAAGAGGGACCTCATATTTCAAGGACATAGATGGTTGGCCCCATACGGCCTAACCTTACAAATATCAATGAATATAAGTAAATTTGCCCCATATGCCATCATAATATTCTTACCTTTCCTAATTTACCAAGTGTCATCACAATATCAACATATTTCTCCGAATTCATCGGGCATCATCATAATATCACATATTCCTCTGGATTCACCGGGCATCATCATATATCAACATATTTCTCCGGATTCATCGGGCATCATCATAATATTACATATTCCTCCAGATTCACCGAACATCATCATCATATCACATATTCCTCCAGGTTCACCAGGCATTATCATAATATTACATATTTCTCCAGATTCACCGGGCATCATCATAATATCACATATTCCTCCGGATTCACCGAGCATCATCATCATATCACATATTCCTCTGGGTTCACCAGGCATTATCATAATATCACATATTTCTCCGAATTCACCAAGCATCATCATAATATCACAAGTCTCCGAATATAACAACATACATCCATATGCATATCCAAACCAATAAACATACATAAAATTCCACAATATAAAGAAGTAGGGATGTAGGATAACACTTCCTATTTTACCTTGCTAATAAGATTTACACGTAATATGAGCATCAAGAAGAGCATGATTATTTACCTAACATACACAATAAACACTTAACAAGGGTATTTAAGTCATGATCATAAGATAATCCAATAATCAAGTGCAACCAGCACATCTCCCATATATATATATAGTTTAGACAATCACCCCGTAGTTAGGTCGCTAAGCATTTTCTTAGTTCAAGCTTAAGGTGGGTAAAGTCCCACTTCTAAATTCTAAGAATGCCAAACTTACTAACATAAGTGTAGCTTCTACCCAGAATTAGGCTAAGTCATCTATACCTCACCATAAAGGCTTACCAATCCTTTCTAGGTCTATAGGGAAAATCTCTTCATGAATCCTTCCTAAATCAACATAACACTAAGTAATTTGAGTCAATCACTCAATTTTAGGGCTACAATTGACCCATAATGATTTAGGGGTTTTGAGTCAAGAAATCATGAAATCAATGCCCAATTAAAGAAATTCTTACCTAGATAGTAGCAAGAATCGATTACACAAGTTGTTTAAGCTCCAATTCAACCCAAAACACACACTTATAATGTTTCACACTCCATTAGGGTTTCTACGTTTAGAGGGAGGACCTAAAATAGATAAAATTCGTGCAAGACAGCACTTAAATATGTTCTAACCATCTCTCTGATGGTGCGTTCATGACCCCCATGTCACCACAGTTGCAGTCTTGAAGTCGCACCTCCTTCACTACGATCGAGGCACATCAGTGCATGTTATGCATGGCTGAAGATTGGAACTTGGTTATGAGCTTTGGCCAATACCTCGGGATGCATTCGGGGTCTGTTTCAAATAAATAAGATAAGAAACCCCATAGTTTTTTATGTTCTGGATATATTTGCAAAGTTGGATTTTATATATGAGGCTATTTTACTATAGTTTTCAATTAGTGGTCCATTTGGACCAACAAAGACTTCAAATTAAGAAAAGGAGTTCTAAAACCCAAGCGAAATATTAGGTAATGAAACTATCGGTCCCCACAAGTCACTAATGACTTGGGATGGCTATGGAGAAGCTCTATCAGATGAAGCAGGCAAGAATACAGATAATGACCTAAAGGGTCATTACAATTTGTCAGAAAAGCTAGATAACACACTATGGGCTTATAGGATAGTCTATAAGAAACCCATTGCGACCTTTTCATATCGCTTGGTATATGGGAAAATATGTCACTTGCCTGTGGATCTTGAGCATCAAACTTATTAGGTGGTTAAGAAACTGAATTTTGATATGAAGGCAGCTGGTGAGAAGAGATTATTGAAGCTGAATGAACTTGATGAGTTTTGTCTCCATGCTTATGAGAATGCAAAACTGTACAAAGAGAAGACTAAGAAATGGCATGAAAAGAATATTCTTAATAGTATTTTGAGCCTGGACAACTTGTGTTGCTATTTAATTCAATATTGAAGTCATTTTCGGGTATGTTGCGTTCTAAATTGTCTGGTCCATTTGAGGTGGTGCCAATGACGCCTCATGAAGCTGTTAAGTTATAGAATAAGGAGAAGACAGAAAAATTCTTTGTGAATGGACAGTGGGTGAAGAATTATTGCTCGAATCATGGAGATCGGCATAATATGTCCATCACCTTTGCGGATGAGTAAAATGGAGTTAAGTCGTGCCACAACATAAACTAAGGCGTTGTGTGGGAGGCAACCCACTTTGTCTTATGTTGTTCTTTGTTTTTATTTATTGTACAAGGATAAAAGAATTCAAGGCAAAAAGGTGTGAATTTAAATCAGGTAAATGTCACGCCAAATAAAAAAATCAGGCTTGTCATGATGTGTGCAAGTGAGGTACCAAAAAAAGGTAAGTCGCAGTGAGGTTGAATTTCCCAAATTTCAACTTCTAGCAACTAACCTCGATAACACTATATTATGGTGAGGGAACAATTCTCAAAGGTGTAATTCCAGTGTCTCACCGCAATAATACCACATCGTGGTAAGGTTAATTTTTTGAAAAAAATTTCATTAATTTGTCGGGTTTAACCCAATCCGACCCGAATTAATTAGATCCCTCTATAAGTATACCGCAAATCCCTTTTATGGTCTCCCTCTCAACCCAAGTGCACCACCCCCATCCCCTTACAATATTTTTTATCTATTTTCTAGGATTACAAAAGGTTCAACTTCAATTTCATTTCCCTCATTCAACCCAACTCAGGTAAGTTCTTATAGTCTTAATTTTTCTTTTTTTATTGATGGCAATTTAAAAATATTTATCATGCTTTGGTTGAGCTATGTATGTGCAAAAATCTTGAATATCTTGATGTATTTTGAGATGTGTGAAAATAGGTGTCTAGTGTGTTTTGCATTGTGAGGCCTTATGCTATGTATGTGCTTGACTAATCTACCAATGGGTGAACTAAGAAATTTTTAAAATGATTTGGGGTGAACGTTTAATTCTTATCGAATAGGGTAGGGGAATGGATTTATGGTAAATATTATAGGCACTGCATAGAACTTGCTTAGCATAGGGGTTTTGTATCACTAAGAAGGGAAGTCTTAGTACCTTCCTTGGCAATAATGCACACCTTAACAAGTGACTAAGTGTAGGGTGCTCCCAACTTGTGATTGTGCTATGTGCTTACTGATTTCCCATTTTAAAAGTATGTGTGAATATACAATAATGCGCGTAAAGTGTTAAATATTCATAATGGGGTATTTCCTGGGATGGTGTATGACGTGTCTTTACCTAATGTGAAGAAATTTGTTTGTACCTTAGGAACATAATTGTGGATAGACATTGTTTGCACTTGATTTGAGTAGTTAAGTATTTAAAGCTTGAGTATAGTCATATGTATTTGGTTTAATTTGACTTTAAGGTGCTTGTATACATAAGTTTCAAATATAGAACAAGGATAAGTCTGAGTACCCTGTTCGTATATATTTGCACTATCGCTAGCAACTAAGTGTGGGGTGTCCTTAATACTTGTCCATACTCAGTTGAGGCTAGAATATTAAAGGACTTATGTCTTACTAGTTCTTTACATGTGTTGATTGACAGGTACTATGGATTGTCGCCATCAAAAAGGAAAGGGCAGGGCTTGTACCTCTAAGCCATCTAAGAAAAGAAACAAGCAGTTTGATAGGGTACCAAGAGCTCTGACAGTACCTCGTGGTCATGTACGAAGGTTTGGATATAGGGCGGTCACCGAAGCTGGCAAGAAATGGTACTCAATACATCTTTACACCAAGTGCATTTTGAAAGTGTTTATCAACAATGAAAGCTTGCAGCGTGAGTACCCGAGTATAGTTTGCTAGTTGGAGCAGATGAATATGATCTTTATGTTTGACCAGCCTACGGAGTGCAATTTGCACCTCATACGGGAATTTTATGCTAACTGGGACCCGAGGGAACCAGACCATGAGGTAAATATTCGTGGGAATATGGTCACACTTACAACTAAGGACTTGAATGACTTGTTAGGTGTTCCTGAGGCTGATACAGAGCCATTAAGGTAGCTGATAATTACTCCTTCGTATGCCCATCTCTGACACCTGTTGTATGGAATATGATCTGCTACTAGGTGGACTCGGAAATAAGGCACTGGTCTCCATTCATCTTTTCCTTATGCCCAAATAAACAGGGAGGCTTGTATGTGGGTGAAAATTGTCTATCATTTCCTTATTCAAGGCAAACACATGACTAAAGTCACACGTGAAAGCGTATGTTTTATTTATACTCTTATGCGTGTTGACATTAATATCAATATAGGTGTTGTGATTTTCTCTATGATGAAAAAAATATGCTGCCATCAGGGGTGCTGATACATGTTTAGAGGATTGCTGAACAATTCTTGAGGAGGCATAGGGTTGAGGAAGAGAACTTAGATTACAAGCCAGTGGTGGATACAAATCCTATTGATGTGACCAGAGTTAGAAACCTAGTCGTGTGTCATGTCCTGATTCTTACTTTACTCGAGCATCAAGCTCGGACTTATGAGATTACAACGAGGATGTATGGACTACAGATGCTACAGCTGTGGGTAGGTTGAGACCAGCTACCAATGAAGATATTCATGTGGTTGAGATGGATTATCCTATAGGTCACCATGCCAGGACTTTAATGTCGATAGGGCCAGCGTTTGTTGAGCCAGTTGATGATGACTTGCCTACTGATAAGGAGAGGCAGTTGCGTGATTCAGACATAGAGTTAGAGGATGAAGAACATCCCAATATGGGAGTTGCAGATTATGATGCAACTAATGATGTATATGATAATGCAACTGATGATGACATGGCTGAGGCCTGATTAAGGAGTAGTATGACACTGCATTATTTAAGCTTATTTGTAAGCACTAGGACAGTGCTTCATTTTAATTGTGGGGTGGTGTATATCATATCTCATTTTATTTCCTAGCACTTTGTTTTATTTTGGTTGGATTTTTTCATTATGTTGGATGTTTTTTTAGTTTGTCTTTTTGGTTTTTGAACTTAGCCATTCAAACTATTCGAAACATTACGGTATGTAATAGTTAGTATTTAGTAATAGTTTTCTTTTTAGTTTAAAGTATTGAGGAAGAGAATTTCCTGGTGTGTTTACAAAGCGGAATAAAGGATATTGGGTATAGGTAATGATGTAGGCATATTGTTGATAGCCAAATTTTAAGATCTTATTTACCTACCATTATTTATATCCTTAGTTAGCCCCGTTGAGCCTATAGCTTATTGTTTGGTAGCCTCATTTGTATCTTAACCCCTTATTTTGATTGACCTTAATTTGATGCAAAGCTCCTAAGCGCTTTAATGTAAAATTAATAGAGTAAGGAGTGTGAAAAAAAATATAAGAGGAAAAAAAGGTGAAAGTGAAGCCCCAAAGTAATAGTTGTTGGTGTGTGAAAAAATTATGTGTTGTGGTTGGGAGTAAAAAAGAGAATTTGTGCTCGAAATTGAATCTTGTATTAATAGAAAATACTCCCACCATATTGTATGTTAATGTGGTTAATGAGATTGGGGTGAAAAAAATAATGTATGAAGGTAGTAAAGGCAAAAGTGAGTTGCTAGAGAATGATCTTAAGTTTATAAAGCGATGTATTAAAGAGCTTAGGGAGATTATCCACTATTTCCTAAATAGTTCCTACCCATCCCTTAGCCTACATTGCAACTATGAAAGACCTAGTTAATCCTTCATCCCAATATCCAACTATTAGTGGAGTAGTCCACTAAGGGAAAGCTTGTGGTTCATTATATATCATGTATGACTTCATTGTAGAGAGCGGGTGATTTGATTCTGATATTCCCATTATGTTGTATGTTGTAATATTGTGAGTGAATATATCAGATTTTTTTTACTGTGAGGGTGCATATGGATAACAATCAGGTGACTTATCATGTTTTTAGATTGAGTGATTTGATTAAGTTTGCCGATAAATTTGAAGACCACTGTTAAGGTAAAGAGGTTTGAAAAGAATTATCCCATGTTCATAGAAGTGAATTGACATGTTTTGAGCTAAAAAGTCATTGTTAGAATTAGGAGGGCCTAACACAAGCATATTGCCTAGGTTATGATGTTAAGCTTAATTGAGTATGGTGTTGATTGTGATTGTTTGAGGATGAACAAGGTTTTAAGTAAGGGGTGGTGATCTTGGGCGTATTTATATGTTCAATCACCACTATTGACCCATATTTGGACTTGTTTAGAAAGGTAAAATGTGCTATTCTTATTGTATTTGAGCTTTAATTATGTTCCTTATCTAATGGACATGATTAGTTTATGCATGGATCAATTATGATGGAATTGAAAGTGATTGGACACATGAGTGAGAAGTTAATGATGAATGGAGAAATGAGGTCAATTTGCTGAAATGAGGATACTAGAACTTAGATTGGAAGAAGAGAATCGAGCAAGGATGAAAAAGTTGAGACAACAAAAATCTAGTGACTCATGGCGATTGCACCGCATCGTGGTGGGTGAAAATTCTCTAATTACAACAATTTCTAGTAGTTCATCATGATAACACTACGATGCAGTAGAGGAGCATTCTCAAGAATTGAATTCCAGTAGCTCATCGTGATAGCACCAAATCACGGTGAGGGAAATTATCAAAGTGTCACATTCTAGTAGCTCAGTGTGATAATTCTGTGTCGTGGAGCTAGTAGCGGTAAGACCAACACCATATTCCGGTGAGATGTAAAAGCCAAAAGAAATAAAACCATCTATAAAAGAAACAAATCAAGTCAATTGGAAACACTTTGGAAAGCACAGCAGCGGCAAGAAAATAGAAAAATCTCTCTTTTAGGGTTCGTAGAACTTCTTTTAACTTCATTATTTCAAGATTCCTTCTTGGTATGATTAATTATTTGTCTTTTATCTTAAATTCAACCATGAGTTTCTAAATACCCATGTTCTAGGGTTGAGGCCAAGAACATGATTACTCTTCAAAAACATGTTGCATTCAAATACACACGCAAGTGTACGTGATCATACAAGTAACATAGTGACTAAGGAAGTCATATATCGTACCTACAAGGACTATTTAACTAGCAATTCAACCAACTTTAGTTTTAGGCAAGACTGTATTAAGTACTTTAAAGTATCAAGATTATGGTGAAGTTTCTAATAAAAAATATAAATAAATAAGGAATAACAATTTGTGACAATAGCAAAGCAAGCAGAGGTTGTAAACAATAATGATTAGAATTCCAAGGTTGAGGCTCTTCTAACAATCTTACAAATCTCTATTCTTATTGTAGTCTAGTTGATTATCAGGTTGTTAATTCACAGGATTTATAGTATGAATATGGTCCCCGGCCTCTAATCTTTTACCTATATAAACATTGCAACTACATCGTTTAGTGAGGATGCAATACTCCATTTAGAGGCATAAATCTATCTTCTTGTAAGTGAACCAAACAAGGCTTCTAGGAATATCCCTATCCTAGATGCTAATTTACATTCCCTATTCCATACAAGAATGAGAACCTTGCTCTTTAATTTCTTCATTCTACCCTATGATTCTCCTCCTGGATTCACACAGGAATATAGATCTATTCTAATGGTAACCACTCATCAAAATAGTATGAACAAGAAATTAAGAACAACCCATATGATAATTCAACACTAAACTATGAAAAAAAATATCAACTCCTCAGTAAGTGATACCATTTCAATGTCCCCCCAGCTTTGTCTTATCGTTCACCACACCCTTCAAGTAATTAGCGTACTTAGGCATTCCCTACAAAACACATAACAAAGGAAGGTTAATGTGAAGTTCTCTAAATGTATCAAAGAACTTATTAAGGAATGTATCTTCTTTAGGCTTTTTGATCTTTTGAGGTAATGGTAGTGGTGGTATCTCTGGCGCACGCTCAACTGTCTTTGATTTTTGGTACCCAGACTACACCAAATTTTTAGATTCTTTGGATGGCACTTGCTTCTCACCTATTTGTTGTGGGACTAACTCTACTTGTACCTTCTTATTTTTCTTTAGAGGTCTGTCAATCAGGTCTCTACCATTCCTCAAGGTGATTTCCATTACTTGCTTTGGATTTTCTATATCACCTGGAAAATACCCCTAAGGTCTTGTATTTCGTGCCTGAGATAATTTGTCTAACTGTGTCTCCAAATTTTCTTGAGCCAGTTGCTGATTTTTCATATTTGTAACCATGTGTTCTTGGTTCATCAGGATATTTTTCAATGTATCTTCTATATAGTTGGACTAGTATTTCATTAAATGCTTTGCTTCTACTAAAACTGCTGAGTCCGAGCTAGATTTTTGCCCCATGAATAATGGGCTGACTTTGCCAATTGTGATTGTAAGTATTACCATAGTTCTGAGTTCCCTTCAATCATACACATAACAAAATATGATCATTTTAGATTACTATATACTAGATTATTCTTAAATAACATATTCTTCGATCACTATTAGCATGGTAATTTGGATACTTTTCCCTTAAACAGCGCCTCTACTCTGACTACTCCCCTATCATGGCTTTCTTACCTCACCGGGTTCACCTTTAGGATGGCATAGTTCTTAGGGATTTTTCTCCTTTTCCACTTTGCTAATAAACTTCTTAACATGCTATTTTTCGAATAATTCTACTATAAAGCAACTAACATGAACTTATTTTATCATTTGATGATTGTTAGGAATTTATGAATTTAGCTATTCATAATCATAAATAAATATACCAATTCTGGTAGGTTTGATAATTCTGGGCTTTGTTCATCCATAGCTTTTGCTTAGAAATATATCTGCTTTTTAAATATTCAAAAGTTTGTTGTGAAACAAGAGTGTTTGCTTCAACGCATGAAGGCTTGCTTTCATTCTGCCTTCGATGCCTTTTATTTATAATGTAAACTTTTTACATCATTGCACCTATAACTTTACACGTAACCTACCAACTTCAAAAAGTCTTCTAAAAAGACAAAAACTAATTAAATCCTATAAATGTCTATACAATTTAAGACTAAGCTATGAATAGCTTTACAAAAAGTCTATGAAGACTAAAATATCAAAGACTAATAATGGCACATGTTTGCCAAAAGTCTTAAAGTAAATAGTATCTAATAAATAATTTACGTAAAGTTTTCAAGAAAAATTATTTATTCTTACATATGTCACTTTCAACTTTAATTGACTTGTCTCTCTATTATTGCTCCGTTGTTATCTTCTTCTTATCGTATTTGCTATTTTTCTATCTTCTTTCCAGCTGGCATGCTTATCTTCATTCTAGTTGTACGTCTGGTATAACGTTATCTTCTCCTTTACATCTCGAACATTGATGGTCAAGATATTTGTGTCCAATTATCTTGCAATATCTTATTAATAATCCATCTGAAATAAATCCTTTCTTAATTGCTCTTGCAGTAGATTGTTTTTCTAGGTTAAGTAACGTCATTACCCATTATCTGACATCTTCCACTTCTATTTGTCGTAATTCTCTTGAATTTGAATAAATCATTTTATGGTCTCTTGAATAATAGCTCCATATTGGGTTTCCATTGATATAATTATTTGCTAATTCTTGAATAATTGTAGCTAGTCCAATAAGTCATTTATTTGCATAGAAATCAGGTATCTCAATTCTGGGTATCTCCGGCTGTTGTACAATATCTTCCAGTATAATCATATCTCTGGTTAATCCTATTTTTACAACTTGTATAACTGGTTTGATCTCGTCGTATAATATCTCTACTGGTGCAGTATAAAACTTTATATAAAATAGATTTCCTTCGGTTACTCTTTTATAAGTGGTGAATATTTTATGTAGTTCTTCTCCATCTTGGGTATATATGGTATTTAATAATCCATAGTCGAAATAAGTTTTTATTAAGCTTGGGTTAGTTTTGGGTAGTGCGATTAGCTTGTTATGACCTTGCAATCTTTGTGTTATATAGTTTGTGTTTGGCTCTTGGATATCTGTAGCTCTGGGGTTAAGGTTTAGAAAAGTTTGTACTTTGTAGATATTTTCTATGTATCCTCGGGCTAGATGGTTATAAGTTTTTTTATCTTGTTTCAAACTATCTCGATATGTGGTAATTTGTGGGGGTATGTACAAGGGGTCTTTTTGTATTTTTGGTATAAATAGCTTCTCAAATATCTTATTCATGTTCATGTTCTGGTATCTTTGTCCACTAACTCCTTTGCTTGTACCTGGAATTGTAGATTGATAAACGTTATGGGTTTTATGGAGTGTCCCAACGTCTCCTTTTAGCTCTGAAATTTTAATGTCTTCCAATCGACATAGCTCTGCACACTGCTGAGTTAGCTGATTTGTAGCTTCAGACTTCAGTTTAACTTTATTAGTGTTTAGCTTTTCTATTTCATTACCCATACTGTCCATTTTTATTGAAAGCGTAGTTAGGATTTTGAGTATCTTTTCTAAAGTATCATCTTCTATTATATCAGTCTGTGTAGCTTTGTCTTGATATGTAATCTGCAATAACATTTTTGTTAGTACTAATTACTTCAATTGTAAATGTAAAATTTAATATATTCAATACTAGTCTCCGAATCTCTTTTGTAGTAACTGAATTTTGTATTTTCTTTGTTAGCCACCATCGAACCTGGGTATTATCTGTTCTCACAATAAATTTGTTATATACAATATATGGTTCAAATGCTAATAAACATTTATATAACGAACATAATTCTTTTCTATTTATTTTTCATTTTATTTTTGTTTCATTAAACGTACCTGAGTAGCATCTGCAATGATGTTCTATTTTCATTTTCGTATTTATATTTAAGTACTCCTCCATAACTATATTCACTTGCATCTGCTTCTACTATATATGTAAATTTTTTATTTTCATTTGGGAATTATAATTTTGGTAACTTTTTATAAAGTATTTTTATTTTTTGAACTTGTTTTTTATCTTCTTCGTTGTATTTATATTCTACATCCTTTTTAAATTTTTTCTGTAAAGGTTTTAGATTTTCTGCTAATTTTGGTATAAATTCTCTTACTTGGTTTACTAATCCTAAAAATGATTGTAATTTCTTTTTTGTATCTAATTCTTCTTTTGAATTTATTATTTTTTGTACTATATGTTGTTGTATTTTTACTCCACTTTTATCTATTTGTATTCCTAAAAACTCTATCTAGTTTTTCATAATTTCGGCTTTCTTTTCACATAAACTTATTCCCAATTTTTCTATTATATCTGTAAATTGTTCTAATAATTTTAAATGTTCCTCTTTAGTTTTTGTATATAGTAGTATATCATCTACGTATACTATACAATTAGGTAATTGTTTAAAATAACTATCCATAAAATGTTGATATCTACCTGGTGCATTTTTATATCCAAATGGTAATACGTTCCATTCATAAAATCTTTGTGGTACCGTAAATGCGGTTAATTCCTTAGATTCTTCTTCTAACTTTAAGTGGTAAAATCCTGATTTACAGTCAAATTTACTAAAATAGTTATATCCTTGTATTTGTCTTATTTTTAATATCTTATTTGGTATTGGATAATTATATGTCATAGTTTTTGCATTTAAATTTCTATAATCAATAATCATTCTACTTTTACCTCTTTTTTGTTCACTATGTTTATTTACTATAAATGTTGGACTATTGTGTTTACTATTAATTTTTTGTATATACTATTTTTCTAATAATTCATCTATGTGCATTTTAAATTCTTTTAAATCGTCAAAATTGTATGTTAATGGTTTTTGAGTTATTATGCTATTTTTATCTATTAATTCAATTTTTATAGTAGTTTTATGTTTTTTCCATCCTTTTAATGGATCTTCACTATATAATTGTCTTAATTTTTTCTTTATTATTTCTACCTTATCTATTGAAAATATAGTTATTTCTTTTTTATTTATCGAAAATACAACTAGTTCTACTGTGTCTTCTGTATTTTTTATATTTTCTAACTTTTGTGTAATTTTTTTCCCTTCCTTCTATCCAATCAGTTTTCTTTCTTATTTTATTAATAACTCTGTTTGCTCTTACTTTTTGTTTACATGGCGTTGTAAACCACCAATCTGTTTTAGTTATTATATGTGGGTATAATTTATCTAAAAATGGCATTCCTAAAAGCATATCTTTTGATGTTAGTTCATAATTATAGATTTCTTCTATCGTTATTATTTTATCCCATATTTGTATTTTTATATTTTTATCTTTATTTGTAATTAAGCTTCCTTCATTATTAAATCCTTTGACTACTATTGGTGTTTTTAATTTATTTCATTTACTTTCTGGTAAATAGTTGTATCTACATAAGTTTGTTCCTGCTCTTATATCTATCATAGGTGTATAGTACCTATTATAATATCCTTCTACTATTAGTTTTACCAGTACATATATTTTCATATCATGTTAAAGTTCTTTTTATGAATAATTTTTCTTTATTGTGTGTTATAGATAATTGTGTATGTTCTATATTGTATGGTTTTACTTGTCCTAACCATTTTATTTCTAATATTATGTCTGTTTTTTGCATTTCTTCCTTTATTTCAAATTCTATTTTTATTTTTCTGACTCCTATTATTATTTCTTTTTCTGTCGTATCTTTAATGTTTATTAGACTCCTTGGTAGACCTGGGCATATATCAGTATTAGATTTTATTTCTTCATTTTTTACTAGATATTTTGCTATATAATTTTCTTCTTGTTCTGTGTTTAAGAGTATTAAATATTCTTTTTCATTTATTGTTCCTGTTATATAATATTGATTTAAATTAACTGTTGAAGTTGTTTCATAACTTGTTCTTTTTTATGAGCTTGATGATTCTGATTTTACATGAGCTATTCTTTTTGTTGTGCTTATTCTGTCATTTATTATTTCTAAATCTTCTTCTATATTTATGTCTTTGTAACTATAATCATTATTATCAATTGTTTTTACAAATTGTTCAAAAGGACTTTCTATTTGTATTTTATTAATTTTATTTTTTCTTGTTATTTTATGTTTTGTTGTTAATACAGATAGATTTTTACATCTTGCTGTAAATATTTTACTTCCTGGGGTTAGTTCTATTCCTGATATTTTCCAATATAATACTAATGATTTATCTATATTTTTATCTGTTATTGCTAATGAATAATTCACACTTATTATAAATTAAAATTTTTGGTATATTAAATTTCCTTTTATAGCGGTTATTATACTTTTTTCTATAGGTTTTATAATTCTATCATCTGCTAAATATAATTCTATTGGTGTATCTATTCCTTCTCTAAAACATGCTTTTATTAATATATCTGTTCCTCCACGGTGTACATATTTTATTGGGTCTTTACTTTTTATATCGTTTATTTCTTTATTAATTATTCTTTTTGTTACTAGTGGTATACTAGTTCTTCCTTTTGCATATCTACAGTTTATTACATGTTCTTTTTGGCTTACTACGTAGTATTCTTCCTTTTTTCTACTAAATATATTTTTTATTGTTGGTATTTTAAATATTTTTTCTACACTTAGGTCTAACTCTTTTCCTTTTATTTTGTCAAATATATTATTGTCAAATATTATTTTTTTATCTGTTCCTTCTTCATTTAAATATCCTTCCTTTGTTATTATTTTTGTATCTTCTTCAATTATTTGGTTCATTTTTATATCTTCTTCAGTCATTTGATTTATCTAATTCACTATTTATTTCATTATCTGTTTCATTTTCCGAAATTTCATATATACTATCTTCACTTTCTAATTCATAATCTATATAATCTATCTGTATATATTCTGTATTTTCTATTTTTATTTCTGATATTTGTTTATTTTTTGGGTTTTTTGGTAATTTACAATCTCTAGCTAAATGTCCTAGTTTTCCACAATTATAACAAGTACATTCTTTTATAGATTTCTTTTTTCTATATGGTCTTTTATGTTTATAATTTTTTACATAATATCTTTTTCTTAGTTTCTTATATTTATATTTTAATTTTTTGTATTTCTTATATTTCTTATGTATTTTTCTTTTCTTATAATATCTTTCTTCACATCCAAATTGAGGTGCTATTTTATCTTTGCAACATGCTAAATTTCTTATTAATGTTTTTTCCACTTTTATTTCTTCTCTATATTTTTCACATAGATTTCTATACCATTGTTGTAAAAAATTTATTCTTTCTCCTAGGGTATCTATTATTTTTGCTTCATCCCAACTTTTTATTATTTTTGAACTAAATGGTTCAGGTAATTTACTAAAATATAATTTTCTTATTTCTTTACTTTCTTCTATATTATATGTTCCTTTATAATAATATTCTTTAAATGCGCACGTATACTCATCTATATAGCACATATTACATATTGCTAATTTTAACATTAAATTTTTATTCGTATCTTTCTCTTTATTTTGTTCTTCTTCTTCTGTTGTTATACTACTAAATTCTTCTCTTATAGCTGTTTCATATTTTTTCAATATTTCTGTTGGTAGTATTTTAGTAGGTATTGATGTTCCTTCTGTTTTATTATCAGATCTTAGTACTTTTTTACTTGCTTCGGCTAGGTTTAAAAACCATAATTTTACTGTTCCTATTAATGTCTTTTCTATATATTCTGGTGTATTTGTTGTATCTATTTTATTATCTAATAATTATTTTGACATGTATCCTATCCATAGTTGTATTATTTTATTTGTGTCTATTACACAGTCTAAATCTAAAAAGTTGTAATTAATTATTTATTTTGGTGTCCATTTATTATATTCATCCTTTGTATTATATCTTTTAAACTTATTTTTGTAATTTTAGGTTGGTTTTCTTATTTCTGATGTACTAGGTATTATATTTTTATCTAGAGTATTTACTTCTGTATTTATTAGTTCTAGATTTTCTTTATTAATTACTTCTTGTTTTTCATTAATTTCTAGTTTTCCTATATTTTCTAGAACTTCTGTATATGTTTCACTATCTTCCGAATCATAATTATCTGTTTCTTCAGCATTTATTGTATTTATTTCTAATTCATTGGTTTCTGGTTCTTTATTTTTAATTTTTAATTTTTCTTTAAATTGATTTATCTCAATTAATAATTTTTGTTCTTTATTTTTTTTCTTCTTTTTCTTTCTGTCTCTTTTCATATAAATCTTTTAGCATTTGTAGTTCTTTTTCTAATTCAGCAATCCTACTATTTTTAGTTTATTCTATTTTTCGTATTTCTTCTGTGGTTTGTTGTTTTATTTTATCTATTTCTTTTCTTTTGTCTATCTCTTCGTTTTCTCTTTCTATTCTTACCATGGCTGTCAACTTATCTTCTAATTTTAATTCTTCTTTTTCTAAGATTAAATATAAATGTTCACCTATTTTCTTATATCTCCTTCCTAAATTAGAGAATACTATTTTTATTTTTAATCCTTCATTATTTTTATATGTTTTTTCATCTATCATAAATTTTTCTTTGTTCATTTTATTTAAATGTATATAGGTTATGTTGATATATATATATTCAAGATTATCTATTGTTAATTCTAAATTTGATATTTCTTCTTTTTGTGCATTTATTGAGTTTTTACTAACTCCGGCAATTATGTTATACTGTAGTGTTTCTATCCTTATTTTTAATTCTTTACGTTTTTCAGATATTATTTGTTTTACTTCTTTATATTGTTGTGGTTTTTGTACGTTATTCATCTAAACAAATATTATAAATATTGTTTTGGTGGATATCTAAATCTAATTTTTTCATAACTAATAAATATAATCAAATAAATTTAATAAATCCAATTATATACTACTTTCATAACTTTAATTAGCATAGGCTCTGATACCAATTGTAGGGGGGTGCGGATAACTTGGGTAATAAATAGATCTATTATAGTTCTATAATTAATTTCTTCGTATAGCCAACTTGGAAAATAGATATAAAAAATATACAATTAATAGAAAAATTAATGAAAACAAATTTAGAAGAATATATGAGAACCAAAGATATAAAATATATAGAATACCTTAATGAAAATATAGAGGAATTAATAAGATTAAAACAAACAACTAAAGAATATTATGAAAAAGAATTTAATTAACCCACCTAAATGACAGATAACTTTGAAGTACTAGTTTTATACATACTTAGAGATATAGAAATTATAGACGTAAAGAAAATAATATGGGAAAAAATATTTAACATTGAAGATGAAGAGTCTCATATATTCTTCTAAATTTATTTTCATTAGTTTTTCTATTAATTGTATATTTTTCATATCCATTTTCCAATATTCGTAATTTATCATGGTTGATGTGTAGGTTTAGTATGTAAGTATTTATAAGAGTAGTTAGGTAGGTGAGGTATGTAATTTATTCTAGTCATAAAATATTTATCAAATATTTTTTCCAATATGATTTTTCTTATATCTACAATTTCTATATCCTTAAGTACATAAAAAACAAGTATTTTAAATTTATCTACCATTTCATCAGATAAATTAGTATTCATTTTTCATATGATGTTTTTTCAAAATATTCCCTTCAATCATACACATAGCAAAATATGATCATTTTAGATTACTATATACTAGATTATTCTTAAATAACATATTCTTCGGTCACTATTAGCATGGTAATCTGGATACTTTTTCCTTAAACAACGCCTCTATTCTGGCTACTCCCCTATCACGACTTTCTTGCCTCACCGGTTTCACCTTTAGAATGACATAGTTCTTAGGGATTTTTCTCCTTTTCCACTTTGCTAATAAACTTCTTAACATGTTATTTTTTGAATAATTCTACTATAAAACAACTAACATGAACTTATTTTATCATATCATGATTGTCACGAATTTATGAATTTATCTATTCATAATCATAAATAAATATACCTGTTCTGGTAGGTTTGATAATTCTAGGCTTTGTTCATCCATAGCTTTTTCCATTGAAATATACCTGTTTTTAATAAATGTTCAAAAGTTTGTTATGAAAGAAGAGTGTTTGCTTCAACGCATGAAGGCTTGCTTTCATTCTGCCTTCGATGACTTTTATTTATAATGTAAACTTTTTACATCTTTGTACCTATAACTTTACACGTAACCTACCAACTTCAAAAAGTCTTCTAAAAAGACAAAAACTAATTAAATCCTATAAATGTCTATACAATTTAAGACTAAGCTATGAATATCTTTACAAAAAGTCTATGAAGACTAAAATATCAAAGACTAATAATGGCACATGTTTGCCAAAAGTCTTAAAGTAAATAGTATCTAATAATTTACGTAAAGTTTTCAAGAAAAAGTATCTATTCTTCCATATGTCACTTTCAACTTTAATCAACTTGTCTCTCTATTATTGCTTCGTTGTTATCTTCTTCTTGTCGTATTTGCTACTTTTCTATCTTCTTTTCAGCTGGCATGCTTATCTTCATTCTAGCTGTACATCTGGTATAACGTTATCTTCTCCTTTACATCTCGAACATTGATGGTCTGGATATTTGCGTCCAATTATCTTGCAATATCTTGTTAATAATCCGTCTGAAATAAATCCTTTCTTAATTGCTCTTGCAGTAGATTATTTTTCTGGGTTAAGTAACGTCATTACCCATTGTCTGACATCTTCCATATCTGTTTGTTGTAGTTCTCCTGAATTTGAATAAATCATTTTATGGTCTCTTGAATAATAGCTCCATATTGGGTTTCCATTGATATAATTATTTGCTAATTCTTGAATAATTGTAGCTAGTCCAATAAGTCGTTTATTTGCATAGAAATCAGGTATTTCAATTCTGGGTATCTCTGGCTGTTGTACAATATTTTTCGGTATAATCATATCTCTGGTTAATCCTATTTTTACAACTTGTATAACTGGTTTGATCTCGTCGTATAATATCTCTACTGGTGCAGTATAAAACTTTATATAAAATAGATTTCCTTTGGTTACTCTTTTATAAGTGGTGAATATTTTATGTAATTCTTCCATAGCTGATAGTTCTTCTCCATCTTGGGTATATATGGTATTTAATAATCCATTGTATCGTAATTTTCACGCTCTAACGCCCTAACTATTAATTATTGAATTTTTTTTGTCTAAACTATCACCACTTATTAAAGTGAAACACCAACACTTTAGATGTGTTTTTTACTAATTTTATTATTATCCTATATAGAAGAGTGAGTTGGAGGACAACCAAGGATATATTTGTCATTTCACATTTAAATGATACAATCATTAGCTAATAGTTATATCAACAAAAAACTCCATTAGCTATTTCTTTTCTTTTTCTAGCTTATGTGTCAACATTTTCTAAGTGGACTCATTATGTGGCTAACAATATTTTTACTTCCAAGTCCCAATATTCAACCTCATTATTTACAAAGTAATATTTTAAATAGATTTAAATTTATAATCTGAATCTCCTTTCATGAAATATTAGATTATTTATATAGAATTAAAATTAATTTTTATTTTTATGTGGTAAATATTGAATTTTTTCATGTATTTATTTTCTTATATTTTAACATTCTAAGTGAAAATTCTGGCTCCATCAAAATTTTCAATACTCCTAACTTTTAATATTTTAGTTTTTTGGCCAAAAAATACTACCTCTCATGAACTTGATTAATTAAAATTTAAAGTTGTTAATCTATTTTTTTAAAAAAATCGTTCATTATCAAATAATTTTACAAAAAATATCACTAAATCAATCTATAAATGTTTCACTAGAAACGAAAAGGAATTACACGTGTAATATTCATATAAGCCTTTGAACGTTTAATTTTTATGTTCACTTTTGGATTGTAGGTGCAATCACAATTGACCTGCATGTCAACTTGCACAACAGATATTTAAAAGATAATTTTTTTAAAAAAAGATTAAGGAGCGTGTCTAATTCAAATAGAGCAAATAAAAAGGAATGACGAGAATACGATATAATAGATAAATTAACCTGCATGTAAAACAACTTTAAACTAACATTAAATAACATATATTTTTTAATCGCTTTAATAAAAAATTTAATTACACCAATATTAATTTAATTTGTGCTCTATTTTCTATAGACAATTTTCAACTATCAATAATGCAACTTTAGTAACTTTATATTATTTCACTATGAAAATGAATGTAAGACATATTTACAGGGATAAGAACAATCTCTTATCTCCTTAATATAAATGTGCTATTTACTTTTATTTATATAGTATATTAGGTACAAAAGACCCATATTTTAAGAAACTATTGCATGTAAGATTTTATAAAAAATGTTACTATACTGACACTTACATTTTAATTTATCCTCTTGTATAATTTTTAAATATAATTGAAAAATAAAAAATTAAAATTAGTTACTTAATTCAAGAAAATGTGTTTGACTTGATGTTAAAATAAGCATTGAAGCATATTATATTTTAATTTTAATTAGGGCAATTTAAATAAGTTATAAGCTATTATTTGCTTTTATAAAAATAAAAAAAATAGGTTTTTTAAAGTGTTATCTCTATTATCATTTTCTATCGTATTTATTTAAAAATATTAATTTAATTTTTTTTATAAACTCATTAAATACTCATAAATACATTTAAAACTGTAATATTGGGCTCGTAAAACGGACCATCCATTATCTAGTTATCTAAATAAAAGAGTTAATGGTTAAAAACATATGTGAATTATCATTTTTTAGTGAGTTTCACATCTCAAATATTAATTGTTCTATTTTCTTACCTGATTGATCACCACTTATTTATTAAAAATATATCTCAATTATTAGATATTTCATTTTTCTACCTCTTAGGTTTTAATGTAGGAAAAAAGAACCGTTGATAGTTGAGGTGTACATGTCTTAATAAAAAATGGTGATAGTATACCTTAGAGAGAGAAAGACCAACCTTTGTCTAAAAATCCTCCCCTCCTTTCTTCTGTTCTACCCACTTGATTTAAGAGGATGACCATCGTTCATTCTTCTCCATCGATTCCAGCGGAATCTCCAGATTCTACAAATACCCCCATGGGCATGGCCACGGAGACGCCATCAAAGTTATCCTATTGCGAAACCAAAAAGGGCCAAATCATACCTCAGGACCACAATCCTCAGATAAAGAAAGCTACTCCTACTCCTCTATTCGAAGGAGATGACATTTCCTTGTCACCAGAGGAACAAGTGCGACTATAGAAACCATGGGAATTCTCTATCATCATCAAATTGGTGGGGAAAAAAGTGAATCACTCTTATCTCAAGAGGAAACTTATAGAAATGTGGAAACTAAAAGAGGTGTTTCCCTTGGTTGATCTCGGTCTGCACTACTTCACGGTTAAATTATCTGGTAAAGAATCTCAGCAACGAATTCTTTAGGACAGTCCCTGGTTTGTGGCTGGAGCATATATGTCAGCAAGGGTTTGGGAACCAAATTTCATTCCAAAATAATCAACAATCGAATCCAAAGCCATTTGGATTCGATTACCCCAATTACCTACTGAGTATTATGATGGATCTATCTTAGAGAAAGTGGGAAGGAAAGTGGGGAAACTCCTTAAGGTCGATGCCTGCACTTCAGCTACACTCAGAGGTCGATACGCGAGACTATGCATAAAAGTTTCCTTGGATATGCCTCTCAAATCAGAAATCACCATTGGGAGACATAAGCAGTCAAACATCTACGAAAGAGAGGGCTTTCTATTAGGATTGTCCCTAAGGACCAGTACTGGGCGATTCCAGCAACTTGGATACTCAGACAAATCCAATTAGCAATGAAGGTTCCTGGCAAATGGTTAAATTCAACAACAAGAAGAAGGACACCAGAAAACAACAACATGTAACGCAAAACCCGGCTCAGAACGTTAAGGTTAAATTATTCAATGCCGGTTTAGGTAAGTTACTCGATCTCCCCTTCTCAAGAACCAACCCCATTTCCATCGATGGCGCATCTACAAGCGGCGTTAAGGGAAAGAGTATGGAAACGATGACCTATTACCCTAATGGACCGGGTCAAAGTTATAGGTCTATTGGGGAGAATCATCTTCCTGATGGGAGGCCTACTACTATCAATAGGAAAAGACCCAACTCCCATGGCCCAAATCCTCCTATGAGGAATACCGTTAACAGGTCAAACCATCTCCAACAGGCCCTATTAGGTAAGGCCTTGTTCATCTCTCTGGACTAGTCAAATCAGGCCCAATATGTCTTAGGCCCAATTGTCTCTCTCTCAAAAGCTGAGTTGGCTGATGGTCTGAATATCCACCCCTCTTTCTCTCTCTCTGGTATCCAATTGACAAGACCCCCTAATGATAATATGCCCGCGCCCATCAATTATGATCCTTATTGTGCTATCTCCAAGGTAACTTTATTTACTGATGTCTGCGTCGGTGATGATGGAAGTCGAAAGGTCATCTTTCAAACTGACCTTTTATCTCTTTCCAAATAAAATAATTCTCAAACCTTCTACTCTAAAAACTCTAACTCTCTTCCTCAACTTTCTACTAATGTCTCCCCCAATCTCGAGTCTTGCTCATCCAGAGTTTTTTTATCTCAAAACCCCTAGAAAGGGACCAGGTTCCCAAGTCGTGGCTGGATCTATGCCTCTCGCAACTGGTAATACCTCTAACACTCCAGCTCAAGGGGAGAACCTTCATCATTCGCATTCAGAACTCGCATTATCTCTCTAAGATGGTGAGGGAGGGCATCAACCAGGGTCTAGCCAACTATGGTCAAAATGTATGGATGACCACCATGATGACCATCTTCAACCAGAGCCTTATGAAAAATATCTCCCCGAAAATAATCTCTTTAGAGCTAAATAAGATGTGTCAGCGTCTCCCATTCTTCCCTCTAGTAATACCATCTCTTCTTGTGGAGGGCCCAACTTTTGTGAAAAGCTCTGGGGACCCCCCCTCCCAGACAATGGTAGATCCTACCTCCCAATGCCCTTCTCTACTCCCTCTATCACTGGAAATAAGGGAAAAGTCCAAAACCATGGATATCTTAAGAGAGAGAAACATGGAAATGGAGAAGAGCCTAGCTACCTTAAAAATCCCTCAGACAGAGGTCGTCAACCTAGGAAAGCCTCTCAAAAATCTCTTCGAGGAACTCATAAGCGAACTCCTTATAGTTCTCCTTCCTCAGGACCTCAACAAGTTTGACTTAGAAATTAAACTGCCAGGACTAAGAATTTTTTTCTCGATACTCATGAATCCTCTCTCAAAAAAGAAGAAGGAACCAATGAATGCCCCCTTGAATCCACTGGACAAGGACAAGGGGATCATGGAAGCCCTCTAAAACCCCATTCTCTCTCAAATAAATGCAATCATATAGAATGTTAGGGGAGAAAATAATGTTTATTTCAAAAGACACTGCCAGGCCATGATCAATATACATAAGCCCTCTCTGTTGTCTTTGCTTGAAACAAAAAAAGGAGACCACAAAGCCCTCACTGATATGTTAGGTTGAACAGTCAAATTCAATTCCCTGCTTCTGGGAATTCTGGGGGAATTGTAATAATGTGGGACTCTTCTTCCATGGGTATCCAAGATATCTTTGTCTCCCCTCAAGTGATCTATGTATCTATCAAGGTAAACTCTCCCCATTCCCATTGGTTCTTTAGTGCCATTTATGCTAGTAATAACATTGATGCTAGACTAACTCTATGGGAGTACCTGATAGAATTTTCTGAATCTATCAAGGACTCCCCTGTAGCCCCTTGTCTTATTAGGGGGAATTCAATGAAGTGCTCACTACTTCAGAGAAATTTGGGGGGAACCATATCAGTGTTAACATAACTGGTGCCTTCTGGGATTGCATCAACAAATGCAATCTTTCGGACCTTAGTTTTAAAGATAGTAAATACACCTGGAGAAATAAAAGGTACAAATATAGAAGACACCTCATCTTTGAAAGATTAGATAGATGCCTGGAAAATGAAGCCTGGCTCCACCTTTTCCTTGAGTCCTCTATTTCTCATCTGGACAGAACCCACTCTGACTGTTGCTTTTTTTTTGTTAACATTCTCAAGACCCCCCTTCCATTGATAAACCCTTCAGGATAGAACTATGTGGTGCTCCCACCTTGATTTCATCAATGTGGTCAGGAACTCTTTTCCTAACTCCAAACCCCTCATTGATGCTACTAAGGACTTTGAACTCCAGGCCAAACATTGGAATAGGTCCATTTTTGGCAACATCTTCCACCAAAGGGCTAGGATCCTAGCCAGAATAGCTGGTATTCAGAAGTCTTTCTTTTATCCTACCAGCTCTTACCTCTACAATCTGGAAGAAAATCTTACTAAATACTTTAGCAATATTCTCAAACATAAGTAGGACCTTTGGAGACTAAAATCCAGGGTCAGCTGGCTAGCTGAGGGTGATGCTAACACTAAATTCTTCCACACTACTACCCTTAATAGGAGAATAAGAAATAAGATTAATGCTCTAAAAATAGACAATGGGGAGTGGATTAACTCCCCACAAGACATTAAGGATCATGTAATCTAAATCTACAAGAACCTTTTCAATACTGATCACATTTTCTCCCCTAGAAAGTATCAACCCAACCCTTCTTCTAGGGGTTCCCTGAGAAAGGAGGACTATGACCATCTGGACAGTATTTTCACCCAGAGGGAGATTAAATCCACCCTCTTCTCCTTTAACCCCAACAAAGCCCCTGGCCCTGATGGTATTCACCCCTTTATGTATCAAAGATACTGGGACATTATGGGGTAGGCTGTCTACAAGTTCTGTATAGAAACCTTTCAGAATGCCTTAATGGACCCCAGGGCCAATCTTACCTATCTTTTCTTAATCCCTAAGTGCAATAATGCTTCCAACCTTAAGAACTTCAGTCCTATTGATCTATGTAACACTCAATACAAGCTTGTTACAAAGATCATTTCTAGAAGACTTAGGCCTTTCCTCTCAAACCTCATCAGTCCTAACCAAGCCAGTTTCTTTCCTAAGAGAAGGACCTCTGATAATGCCATCATTGTTCAAGAGGTTATCTCCCACTTCTAAAAGATGAAAGGAAAGCAGGGAAACATTATCCATAAAATTAACCTTAAAAAATCATTTGACAGACTGGAATGGTCTTTCATTAGGCAAACCTTATACTTCTTCAGGGTCCCTTCCAGACTTACCTCTCTCATCATGTCTTGTATTTCTTCCTCCTCCATCTCAATCTTGGTGAATAGGGAGAAAATTGACTTCTTCAAACCAACTAAAGGCATTAGATAGGGGAACCCCATCTCCCCCTACTTATTCATTATGTGTATGGAGCTTTTTTCCAGAAGAATCAACCATGAGGTTAACATCCTGGCCTGGAAACCTTTTTCCATCAACAGGGGAGGCCCATCTCTCTCTCACCTCTTTTTTGCTGATAACCTTACACTTTTTTCCACAGCTACCTCCAGCAATTGTTCCACAATCAGGAATGTCCTCTAGAGTTTTGCCTTTCACTCTGGTCAAAGAGTTAACCACTCAAAATCCAAAATAATCTTCTTTAGAAACTGCAAAAGAGAAGATGAAGACCACCTCTCTCAAATCCTCTCTATCCAGGATGCAAACTCCTTTGGAAAATACTTAGGCTTCCTCATTCTTCATAACAGCCCTTGTCATAGTAACTATCAATTCATCATTGACAACATGAATGCTAAACTGGTTGGTTGGAAAACTAACATAATTTTTATGGCTAGGAGGATCACCCTTGCTAAATCCTCCCTAAACAAAATTTCTACTCATGCTATGCAATACACCCATATTTTCTCCAAAATTCTCTATATGATTGATAGAATCCAAAGGAACTTCATCTGGGGCACCACAGTGGAAAGAAGGAAAATACACTTGGTGAATTGGGACACTCTCTCCCTTCCCTAAAATGAGGGTGGCTTAGGTATATAGATCTCTAGCCTTAGGAATGAAACCATGAGTGCCAGCTTAGCCTGGAGATTCTCCCATAACTTTTCTAGATTATGGGCCAGTGTTCTCAATCACAAATACAATCACAGGCCCAACCCCAATGCTAATGGCAATTCTAGAATTTGGAGATTCATTCAACTTGGGCAATATCTTGGCCAAAAAAAATCTCTCTAATCTGAACCTTCCTAAAAAGTCTTTCCAATGGATTTGGAAATCCAACTGCCCCCCAAGAACAAAATTTTCCTTTGGCTTACCTAACACAATAGACTTTTTATATCTCTTCTTCTTTCCAAGAGAGGCCTTCCTATATCCCAAAGTTGCAGTCTTTCCAACTATCACACTGAGGATGTCCCTTATATCCTCTTCAATTGCCCATTGTCCAAGGACTTTTGGACAAATCTCCTTCTTAAAGGTACCAGACCCCACAGAGTTACCATTGATAGCCTGATGCCCAGGAACTGGCATCAAACTTTGTTTAACCTAAAGAATAAGATGTATGACAACATCCTTAACTAGCACACTATCCTTATCTTCAGCCTCTGAGGTATATGGAAGAACAGGAATAGGAATGTTTTTTATAAGAAAAAGGATAAACCTTCCTTCAGGCTTATCTATGAGGAAGTTGTGGAATACATGCACCTTGCTGCCAATGTGAAGCCTGGGAACTCCTATCAGCTTATAATATCAAATGGCACCCTCTCTTAGAGAACTGTTACAAGCTTAACACAGATGATGCTTGTCTAGGCAACCCAGACAAAGGTAGCATAGGGGGGTAATTAGGAATAGTGCTGGGGGATGGGTCATGGGTTTCTCCAAAGGTTTCCATCGAACCACCAACAATCATATGGAACTTCTAGCCTTAGAGAAGGCCTTCAACTTTTTAAAGAGTCTAACCTCACCCCTATTGAAATCAATATTGATTCCTTAGAATTAATTCTCATGCTGACAAAAGGTAACTCAATGTATAATGATATTGTTGATGACTGCAGGTCAAGGCTAAGAAGGCTAGGCATCCCACAGGTGGTGCACTGGTATAGGGAACAAAATGGGGTGGCAGATGCCTTGGCAAAGCTGGGAGCCAATTCATATATCCAACAGGGGACTATGCTTTTTAAAGTTCCACCCATGTGTGCTCAAAATATTGTGTGGGCAGACATTGCAGGAACTTATTTTGTTAGATTGGTCAAGACTAACTTAGTGCATTCTCAAGAGGAATTGAAAACCTCTTTTGTACTAAACTCGGATTGATGTTGGATTGGACTTATTTTGATATACAATGCCTTTTAACCAAAAAAATAGTGATAGTTTTGGTAGAAAAAAAAAAGAACAACTGAGATAGTAGTGATAGTACAGATGTGAAACTCACAAAACTCCTATACTTCAGATGTGTTTTATGTCTAAAAAAAATTAGAAATTTGTATAGTACAAAAGTGTCAAAATTTACCTCAAGAATATCTCCTATGTTCACAATAAAGGCATTAGGAAGGAATTGCACCAGCATCCAAACACCATCGTGTTTGACTTGCAATCCTTCCACTCCATTAACTTGGTGAACTATGGTGATTGCACTACCGTCTGAGTGAGCTGCCAACCCCATTACCAGCTCTAGTTTAGGGTATAGTGGATAATAGTTCATCCTCACTTATTGCATTCCCTTCTCATACATTTCTAGCATTACCTCCCTATTAACTTTTAAAGTTTCTGATATACACCCTAGAAGGTCTATAACAACTTTCTCCAATTCTGCCAAATAAGCCTTGAGACTTTCTCTGTAATAAAAGTAGATTACCGTGAGTTAGACATCTATTTTAATTAAATCATTTAGTTACACATAGATGTTCAGTGCATAAAATACCGGTGTAATACATAATCAACCTCTTAAACATGTCAAAGAATTCTATTTATACAATCGAATAAATGTAGTTTTAACTAAACACTCAACTCCTAATAATGTATTCCAGTTAGACACATTCGATTCATATTTTTGTAAATATGTATGTTTTCATTCAACAATTAGATAGTTAAGTTATTCACATAAAATATGTCATCTCCTTTAATTATATACGTTTTGTTGATGAAAATATATATAATTAAATGAATAACATATTTTATGTGATTAATTTTACTATATGATAATCGAATGAAAATATACAAAAAAAAATTCCAAATTTGTATTGAAAGTGTTTAATTGGAATGTTCAATTGAAACAAGACTTAACTCAAATATCTAAATGAAATATCCTGACAAATTAATAAGCTAACTATGTGTTAAGCCTAAAATGTATATACCTTAGTGAAGTAGAGAGCTTTGGAATAATATATGGTTATTTTGCATTTAACGGATACGTATTCATGTAAAATATCTCAACATGGTCTGAATTTACCTCTCCTCGGATAACAAGATGCCCATAGCCTACCCTATTTCCCGATTGTGGTGCAAACTTCATTTTCTCTTCTAAGGGTAGTCCATAAAAATTCTCAATTGCCCTATCTAGTTTCTTCATCAATGATGGACATACTCCATGATTTGTCAACTGTATAAATAATTTTTGATCACTTGAAAATCAATGCAAACAGATGTATGGATACAAATAAACCCCATAATAGATTTTTCATACAACCTATCCCCCTCCTCTGATTAAAAACAAACATGTCACCTTTCTAAAATGTCATTCACAATCTACACACAATAAGGTCTTTGTATAACAACATCCTTATATAGCAATATCTCACTAAAAAGTTAAATTTTCTTGGAATTGGACTTTTATGTCATATTTTAAATCACTATATATGAGTAATTATTTTTAACCATAATAGAAACTACGGAAGTACTACACTTGGTGCAAATACTCAAATTGAGGACTTCATACAAATCGAAAATTATATATAAGCTATGGAGTAGGGTCAGTGATAGACCAAAATTCTCAATGAAGGAGGATGTTGAAATTAGGGATGTGCTAAGTGATAAAGGATGAGTATGTAGATGTTGATTAAGAAACTTGAAACTGTGACAAAGATAAATACTTTTTTGTGTGTGGACTTGACCAAATGAGTACGACATAATCTCGAGTTTTACCATTAAAGCATAGAAAATCTGGAATACTCTTGTGAATGATCATGAAAGAACGACTTTAGTGAAAAAAATCAGAGTTGCTATGATCTCTATTGATTATGAAGCATTCTAAATGAAATTAGGTAAATCACTCCAACATAATCGGTAAGTTTACAACAATTGTGAACAAACTAATATCTCTAGGGATGAGACTTATAACAGAAGCTCTCGTGGGAAAAATCCTTAGAACTCTTGCAAAGTATTGAAATGTGAAATTAATGTTATTAGAAAAGTCATAGACTTAACAATCATGACACTAAATAAATTGGTGGAAATCTAAAGATAGATGAAATGAACATGGAAAAATTCAAAACACATAAGGGAAGTAAGCATAAAACTATTGCTCTCAAAGTTGTTGAAAGTGATGGCTGACCTTGATTGGTGAGGAAGAGATCCTACGATCAAAAGAAACTTCAAAAAATTCCTTAAGAAAGTCAATGGCTATGGAAAGAGGAGCATCTTTGAAAAGAAAAAAAGCTCTAACAAACACAATCTAAAGGGTCCTTTAAATGTGATAAAACTTATCATTAGATTAAGGAATGTCTCATGTAGGAAAATGAATGGAGAAAAGAGGAAGCTGAGAAGAAACAAGAGAGGAAGGAACAAGTTCATATAACAAGAAGGCCACCTCAAAGTTGTGATGGTAGCATAGAGAAAAATGTCTGATGAGGACTCACATAATGAACCTATCTATAAACGTTCCTTGATGGTATTTGAAGACTCAAATTCAGAAATTGACAACAAGGCTAACACAAATGTACTTGACTTGAAAGATAGCTAGAAAACGCAAAGATAACCCAAATTGGGAGAATAGGATATCGCAGGAGAGAAAACAATTTAAGTACTTTAAAAAGTGTAGTAGAGCACTAGAATATGATGAGAAACTAGGATAAGCTGGGAGGGTTGAAATACTAGTAGGAAGATATTCTAAGTGATTTGGAAACTTCCTCAGCTTAAAAAGTTGTTGATCTGGTTGAATAAGGATAAATATAGATATTAAGATGCAAGTTGAAAAGTCCATACAAGAACTAATGCAATGTCAGGGGAGGATACAACAGAATCCAATCAATATGAACCTTATTCAGAAAGAAATTCAGTAAGCTAAACATTGCATTAAACTGAAGCAGGCACGAGAAGAATTCTCGAGACAAAGAAGTAAAGGTACAATGGTTGCAAGAGGGATATCAAAACACAATATTTTATTATAGTTTCTTGAAAGTATGAAATAATGCTAATAGAGATTTTGAAATAAAGAACAACGGTGAGGAATACATAACAGGCATAGTGAAGATAACTACTGCATTTGTGGAATATTATACAGATCTACTAGGCTCTAGGCATGAAAACAGAGAACATGATAATAGTAATTTGATAAAGACTGAAGATCAAAAAGTTATGTTGGAGGCTCAATTCACCAAGGGATGTGAAGAAGGAATTATATGTGGGATAGAAGGGATTAAGTCTCCTGGACCAAATGACTATGAAAACCAATTCTTTAAGGATAGCTAGAATACAGTGGGATCTAATTTAGTGGAAGGGATCTTGAAATTCTTTAGAGATGGACACGTGCTAAAAGGAGTCAATAACATTATCATAACTCTTATCCTTAATGGAAGCTATGCTGAAAAAGCTGGGGATTTTAGACCCATTTCTTGTTGCAGCACAGTGTAAAAGATTATCTCAAAAATGTTATGCTCAAGGTTGAAAATAGTACTAACAGAGAACATTTATGAAAATCAAAGTGCCTTTATGCAAGGAAGAACTATTGTACAAAACGTATTCCTTTATAAAGATTTAATGAGGCTGTACAATACAAAAAATACCTCCATCAAATGGCTTGTAAAAATTGCCCTCCGAAAAGCTTATGACTCATTGGAGTGGAGGTATGTAGGGGAGATACTATATGGTTAAACTTCCCTCATAAATACATCAGGTGGATTAAGGAGTGCATAACAACAGAACAATACACTATAGCCTTGAATGATAGGGTATATGGAATAATAAAAGGAAGGAGGAGACTAAGAAAAAGGATCTCCCTATCTCTTTGTTATATTCATGAAGTACTTCACAAGACTAATGCAATGAGTTTCTGAACAATTAGGATTTAAATTCCATACTAAATATAGGAGAATGAGGTTAAATTAATCATGCTTTGCTGATGATATGCTAATATTCAGTAAAGGAGAGTTCAAACCAATAATGTTAATCCTGAGCAGACAGAAAACCTTTTTAGAATCATCTGGTTCACTACAAATGTTGCTAAGTCAAATATTTTCATTGAAAATATGAAAAATCAGGTGGTAAATGACTTGTGCGAGCTCACTTGGTACAAATGAGGTAAACTCCTATTCAGATATCTTGGAGTTGCAATAACATCTAAAACTCTATCAACTATGGTGTGTGAAGTTATAGTGGAGAATAAGGTGGCAGAGTTAGATTATGGGGATCCATTATTATCTGCAACACTTTTCAAACTGATTAAATCTATTCTCATACATACATAATCTTATTGGGCCTTTATATTCATTTTTTCGAGGAAAATTATGAAGGAGATTACAAAAATTTATAGGAATTTCATCCGGAGTGGCCAAGTGATACAATGAAGTCTCCTCTAATAGCCTGAAATGTCATATGTAGAGTAATGATGGGAGATGATTGATGTACTAGTTTGAATGAAGCAATGATTGCAAAATATATATAAAACATAGAAAGCAAAACTAATAATCTATGAATTAAACAGACCAATCGCACACACACACACACATATACACACACACACACACACATACATACATACATACATATACGTACATACATATACATACATACATACATACATACATACACATACATACATACATACATATACATACATACATACATACATACATACATACATACATGTGTGTATACACATACTAGTTGATAGCTACAAGTATTTGAAGGATATATGCAACACAAAGGTAAAATTTCTTGCAGGTTACATAGGGGATGATAGGTTGAAGAGGGCTGGGAAATACACCATAAGAAATGGGTACTAATGGAATGAAAAGAAATGGGATCAATTACTTAGTACCTGAACCAGTCTTATATCTGAATACCTAGATTTGAAACCAATAAGATAGATTTAAAAAGAAAATTGCTCCTTGAAGGAACAGATGAAACACTACCTAGTCCTTAAGTCTGACGTTCTAAAACTAACAGTCACGGAAAGAAAAAATAATCATTAGTGACATGCAACTTAAGAGTAAATATGAGAAAGAAAACTAGAGATGTGCTTGACTTATAAAGAGAGAAATCTAGAAGGATCATCTAGAATCATCTAGGAACTATTCAAAATGAAAAAGGATATTGAGAAATTAGTCACTGGATTTGGTCTTTATAGATTCTCACTATGCTTAGTAGGAGAACAGGAAGTGCAATAACTGGCTTAGAATTCAAAATGAGATACTTAAAACTGAACTTGAGAAATAATTCAAAACTACTAAATATGTGGCCTCATGCGATTGATTAATTCTGCATTCCACAGTAAATTAAAAAAAAAAATTAAAAAAGTTAATCTTCTTTCTACACTCACTTACTCCCTCCTCCCTTCAACCATCACCACCGATTTTTCTTCTTGAATCTTGTCTACAATTTTAAATTGTAATCTTTTTCAAATTACAACAAGACCAAAAAATGAGGAAAATAACGATGATACTCAAATGGAAAAAATTAGTTTAAGAAAAGAACAATAACAACGTTCAGTCAAAAACAATTTGTTCAACATAAAATAATTCTAATATGAAGCAACTATGTATATTGTATTTTATTTTCTGTGTTTATCCAAAATCTAAAATAAAAGAATGAAAATAATCTTTTTCTCCTCCTATACACTTTTACCCCTATGATAGTAATACAAATTAAAAATATATGAACAAGTAAATTCGTTTCAAGTTTGATTCTCTAATACCCTAGTTGAGAAGAGATTAAGAAAGATAACAAGATAATTGGAAATTACATGTTCATTAATAGATAATAATAACGTTTTAGATGAGTCAAACGGATGAGGTGCCTAAGAATTTAGTTGAACTCTCAATTATGAGTTGGACTTTAATAAATTAAAGAGTGATTTAAAATCGGTCAAGAGGGAAGATAACATGTAATAATAATTTTTTGAATATTATTTTCCGATGGTCGGATTAAAATATGGGTCGTGGGTGGTTTTTAATTATTTATTTATTTGAGAAGGATATGGGCTAATCAAATTAGACCATGTAATAAATAAATATTTAATTGTTTTACTTTAAGGGGCCAGTAGAAATAAGGCCAATTTGAGCGAAAAGGTTAAATATCGAGTTCATTTTGGCTACAAAGATTAACGTCAAGGGTATTTTGGATCCGCAAGCTAAATGAAGAATAATATTGCACCAAAATCTTGTAGTTCATGGGAATTTAAACCATTATCCGTTTAAAATTTTAATAATTCTCATTTCTTATAACATTAAAATATGAGATTTTATGCATCTTTTTAATCTATAACAATCAAAGAAGAGATCAAAGGCAAATATTGTTATAAATGCATAACAATTAGTCGCTTTAAACTTTTTTTAAAAATTCCAAAATAAACGAAGTTGTGATAGTCAAGTTGATTGTATGTTACGTACCTGAAAAATTCCCCAATCTGCAAGTAAATTGCAATTGATCAAGTTCAAAAACCTTCTCGCCATCAATTGTTAGCGCTTTGAAGTCTATTACAGGAATTGAAGAAGTTTCTTTGTCAACTAGCTTTTGAAAACTCATTGTCAAGGATGAAAGACCTTTACTAGGTATTTAATCACAGTGTATATATAGTCAAACACAATTCTGAGTATTTAATCACATCATATCTATAGTCATATAAAAGTAAATTTCCCTGCTAATATATGGTGGAGAGTAATTAGAGGGGAGAAGGAATATATACGCATATATATTAAGTAATTTTCCAATAATCCCTCATTATTAAGTAAATTTATGACAATAAATATTCTACCTTTTTTTATCCTTCACTACTTAGGTTATGCAATTATTGTGGTCACTTTGAATTGGATTTCTTTCTAAACTCATTTTATTTTACTAGTGTAATCACACGTGTCTCGCACGTGTAATCTTTTATTATTCAAAACTAGATGATTTTGTCCATTGTGATTTTTAGTGAAGTGAAAAAAAATTCAAATCACTTATCAAAGATCCTTCACACTTTAATATAATAATGTAAGCATAACATATATTCTATTGTAAGCACATATATATATTACCGCCAGAAATTTCAAGTGGTTAATGAATCGTCACTTTTTGATTGCTTAATTAAAACTTTTAAAAATTTGTTACTTCTTATATTTTTTTATTTGACGCTTTGATATTTATTTCTTAATTTTTCAAATCTTCTTAAAATCAACTTTAGTTGATTTAGAATTCTTAAACTAATAAAAAAGATATTAATTGTACCGCATCATTCTAGTGTTTTCATATTTATTGTTAGATTTTTCAAGTCTTCTTATTAGAATTCTTGAACAAATGGAAAAGATATTAGTTATCATTAATTTTGATGACTTCTACTAAGAAAAGGTTTTACTATAAATATTTAATTAATTTTCAACACATAAAAATAGGAAAATAGTGAAAAGACGATTTTGTCCAAAACAGATACTCTTGACTGAGGACAAAAAATTCAAACAATATTTTTAAAACTCTTCACACTTTTAATATAGTATATAAAATAGATATATAGATATATAAATATAGATATGCAACTTGAATAATTGATGGAAAATAAATTGCGATTGATATCAAAAGTTAAAATTATATCAATATATGCACATGAAAATACAATCTAAAAAATGTTATCCAATGGTTTTATTCTCAACTTTTGATTGAACTTACTCTGGAGACAATTCGATTCTAGCTTTATTACATCTGTAAAACCTATTAAAGCATGCATCTTTAAGAACAAAAAATATTCGTAACTATCACTAAAATCTAAATATAAACATTGAAAATAAAAAAATAATATAAAAGAAAATAAATATATTTACTTTATAAAATAACTATCCCAAAAAAGAGCTCAATTTAAATCATACAATGGAAAAATATTCACAAAACATAGACTCTTAACCTGCAATGACGAAAGAACCGACAAAGGATCTGTCAAAGGTGAAAGTAGAAGGCCAAACATCAGCCACTGCATCGAGCTCCTAATTTCCTTTAGGAAACAACCTTTTCAACCTCTGAAAACACGAAAACAACATTTAAAGATTCACCCACCAACGAAGGGGTTAATATATGATGATTTTGGCCTCACTTATTTGCTTTGAATTTGAATTGTTCAGACATTAATTTATTAAGTGCATCAATTTTTTCTACTCAAAAATCTCTCGACGAATTTAAAAGAGTCTAATGAGTCAATTCTATGACAAATCTGATGCAATAAAATTGAAGTAACAATCAAAATAAATATTTCAATTGAGAACACAATATAATATAATAGATAACAATCATTCAAACGGCTCAGTTTAAATAATCTAAGATAATCATCAAGTTTGAGTCAAGTTCATGAGAAAGTGATAATAATTTATTATTAATCCAAATATATAATTATCAAGTTTGAGTCAAGTTCATGAGAAAGTGATAATAATTTATTATTAATCCAAATATATAATTGAAAACATAACGATAAAGTAAGTTGTACGTAAATTGAACTAAAGAAACGGAAAAAACTGAAAAAATAACTATTCCTAGGTACCTTTATTCCACATAATGATATAACTACCACACAAAGCAACTCCTTTTATAGAATTAATAAATAAAAAATAATATGACTTTAAACTCCTATATAATTTGTATTAGAATACCATAATTGTGAAAGAGATAAAAAAAAACTCTGAAATTATAAAAAAAAGGACTCTCGGTTAGTTTTTATTTTGCAAAATAAATATTTCCTACGGCAATTTTTACTTTTGCGAAAATGGTAATACTAAGTGTTTGTTTTGCTAGAAATAAGGCAATATCTCATGACTCCAATAATATGTATAATTCTATTATAATATTGTTTAGGACTCAGGACTCCTACTATACGTGTAGTTTATCAAAATTAATGAAGATTTTTAAAATTAGTTTCTTAAAATTATTTTGGATATTAGATTTGGGGTTTTGTGTTGACCTCTTTTAATTAGGAATAGTTAATTATTTTTAGTTTTTAGATGATGGAAAAAGAATTATATTTTTTGAGGAAAGATTTTTTTAATTTAATATTAATATTATTTAAATAATATGAGAAAGGCAAAAAAGATGATTTTGTCTAAAGTGGAGACTTTTAATGAAGGGCAAAAAGTTCAAACAATATTTTTAAGGCCTTCACACTTTTAATATTAATATTATATATATATATATATATTAAAAAATATATAGATATTTTTAATATTAAAAAATATATAGATATTTTTTCTTTTCTCTACTTTTAGAATAATAGGATTCTTTTTTAAAAAGATACAAAATTAAATAATAAAAAAGATTTTCAGCGATTATATGACATATAAGAAAATTCATTTTTCCATTATTATTCAAATCAGGTAAAAAAAATGTTCTACTTCTTTTTTTCATTATTGCTTAGGAAATATAACTCTAAAGTAAATTGCTAATTAACCCCTCTTTATTAAATAATTTTTTGGCAATAGATATCCTACTTATTTTGTTCCTCATTATTTAGGAAATGCAATTATATTATGGTCAACTTGAATTGGATTTCTTACTAATTCAATTTATTCTATAGTTTTCACTCTCTTAGAATAACAGGATTCCTTTTTTTTTTTTACTAATGAAACAATAAAAAAGATTTTCAGATATTATGGGACATATAAGAAAATTCTGTTTTTGTTATAAAACAAGAAAGAATAAAGAAGAAGAGTAGAGAGAATAGAGAGAGTAATTGTTATTTCTTCTCTTGAGGGATGATTTATAATGAAGGAAGCCCTTCTATTTATATGGGGAATTTGCCCTAGTTTCACACTAAAAGACAAATACATCAAATCCTGATAGACATAAAATAGATCTTGATAGACATTCACTATAATTGATATATATCATAACACTCCCCCTTGAATGTCTAACAATACACATATAGGCTGCCTCATTAAAAACCTTACAAGAAAAATCCAGTGGGATAAAACCTCGTAAGGAAAAAAGAGTACAATGCGTATTAGCTCCCCCTAATAAGAACATCCTTGAACCTTTGCATTCCGATCTTGTGCACCATCTTCTTGAAAGTTGCAGTTGGAAGAGACTTGGTGAATAAATCAGCCACATTGTCACTTGAACGAATCTGTTGTACGTCAATATCACCATTCTTTTGGAGCTCATGTGTATAGAAGAGTTTTGGCGAAATGTGCTTCGTTCTATCTCCTTTTATGAATCCACTTTTCAGTTGTGCTATGCAGGCTGCATTATCTTCATATAAAATTGTGGGTACTTTGTCACATTTCAAGCCATATTTTTCTCGAATGAGATGTATTATGGACCTCAACCACACACACTCTCGGCTTGCTTCATGAATATATATAATCTCAGCGTGATTCGATGAAGTGGCTATGATAGACTGCTTTGTTGATCTCCAAGATATGACAGTACCCCCACATATGAATACATAGACTGTTTGAGACCGAGCTTTATGCGGGTCGAATAAGTATCCAACATCATCATAGCCAACAAAATCGGAATTGCAATCTTTAGAATAAAATACGCCCATATCGGTAGTCCCCTTTAGATACCGTAATATGTGTTTGATCCCATTTCAATGTCTCCTAGAAGGAGTAGAACTATACCTTGCTAGCAAATTTACTGAAAAGGTAATATCAGGCCTTGTAGTATTTGCAAGATACATTAGCGCACCAATTGCACTAAGATATGGTATTTCAGGACCAAGGAGTTCCCCATTCTTTTCTTGAGGTCGAAATGGATCCTTATTCATATCAAGTGATCGAACAACCATCGGAGTACTTAATGGATGTGTTCCATCCATATAGAATCATTTCAACACCTTTTCTGTGTAGGCAGATTGATGGACAAAGATACCATTTGTCAAATGCTCAATTTGCAAACCAAGGCATAACTTTGTCTTTCCGAGATCTTTCATCTCAAACTCTTTATTTAGGTAATCAATTGCCTTTTTAAGCTCTATTGGCATTCCAATAAGGTTTATGTCATCGACATAGACAGTAAATATAACAAACTCCGACGTTGTTTTCTTTATGAAAACACATGGGCAAATTTCATCATTCGTATAACCTTCTTTAGATAAATATTCACTAAGACGGTTATACCACATGCGTCCAGATTTCTTCAAACCATACAATGATCTTTGTAATCTAATGGAATATATTTCCCGAGGCTTTGAATTATATGCTTTCAGCATTTTAAATCCTTCGGGAATTTTCATGTATATCTCATTATCAAGTGATCCATATAGATAGGTTGTTACCACATCCATCAAATACATTTCAAGTCTCTCATGGATAGTGAAACTAATAAGATAACGCAATGTTATTGCATCCATAACTGGTGAATATGTCTCATCATAATCGACACCAGGCCGTTGTGAAAATCCTTGTGCAACAAGGCGTGCTTTATATCTTTGTATTTCATTTTTTTATTTCTTTTTTGCATAAAGACCCATTTATAGCCAACAGGATTAACACCATTAGGTGTTTGAGCTATGGGTCCAAAAACTTCACGTTTGGCGAGCGAATTCAATTCAGATTGAATTGTTTCTTGCCATTTTGACCAGTCATTTCTTTGTCGACATTCTGTGACAGATCGAGGTTCAAGATCCTCGCTATCTTGCATGATTTTTATTGCAATATTATATGCAAAGACATGATCCACTACTATTTCAGATCGATTCAAATTAGTTTCAACATCACTTGAATTTATGGATAGTTCCTCATTTTCTTGAGTCTCAGGCTCATTGATTCCTTCAGGGATATCAATATTGCTCAAATCTTGAACTTCCGTATGTGGATATTTCGTAGTGTCATCTTGATAATTTATTTTTCTTTTTCTAGGATTTCGATCCTTATAACCTAATGGTCTGCCACGCTTCAAGCGTGCTTTAGATTCATTAGCTATGACACTAGTGGATGGTCCTTTAGGGACATCCATTCGAATTGGGACATTCTCTTCAGGAATATGTGATTTAGTGATCCTTTTCAAATCTGTAAATGCGTCCGACATTTGATTTATAATTCTCTGCAGATGAATAATCTTTTGTACTTCTTGCTCACAAATAGAAGCACGTGGATCAAGATGAGATAATGATGAATTTTTCCATAAAATTTCTCTTTTGATGTCACTATCTTCTCCCTCTAATTTTGGGAAAAGTATCTCATCAAACCGATAATCTGCAAATCGAGCAGTGAACATATCTCCCGTTAATGGTTCAAGATAGCGAATAATGGAGGGTGATTCAAACCCAACATAAATTCCTAACCTTCTTTGGAGGCCCATTTTGGTGCGGTTTGGTGGTGCTATCGGCACATAAACACCGCACTCAAAAATTGTCAGATGAGATATATTAGGCTCTTGACCCAGAACCAATTCCAACGGAGAAAATTTATGATAATTTATCGGTCTAAGACGAATAAGTGTTGCAGCATGCAAAATTGCATGACCCCAAACAGAAGTGGGAAACTTAGTTTTCATTAGTAATGGTCTTTCTATCAACTACAGATGTTTAATTAATGACTTAGCAAGGCCATTTTGAGTGTGAACATGGGGTACAGGATGTTCCACTCTTATCCCGATCGATAAGCAATAGTCATTAAATGCTTGGGATGAAAATTTTGCAGCATTATCAAGGCGAATAAACTTGATTTGATTATCAGGAAATTGTGCCCGTAATCGTATTATTTGTGCCAACAATTTTGCAAATGCCAAGTTGCGAGAGGACAAAATGCACACATGAGACCATCTAGAGGAAGCATCTATTAGGACCATGAAGTATCTAAACGACCCACTTGGTGGGTGAATTGGTCCACAAATGTCCCCATGTATGCGTTCCAAGAACGTGGGAGACTCAATCCTAACTTTTGTTGGCGATGGTCTAACAATCAACTTGCCTTGATAACAAGCATTACATGAAAATTCACCATTCGAAAGAACCTTCAAGTTCTTTAATGGATGCCCATTTGAATTTTCTATTATTCGTCTCATCATTATTGATCCTGGATGTCCCAGACTATCATGCCAAAGTACGAAAGTATTGGAATCAGTAAACTTCCGGTTTACTATAAAATGTGCCTCAATTGCACAAATCTTTGTCCAATATAGGCCAGAAGATAAAACACGGAACTTTTCAACAACACATGTCTGCCTAGAGACATTCTTGGTGATACCAAGATATTCAAGATTCATCTCATCAAATGTCTAGATATGATAACCATTTTCACGGATATCTTTAAAACTCATCAAGTTTCTCCGAGACTTGGGAGAGAACATAACATTATTTATGATGAGTTTAGTTCCCTTGGGAAAGATTATAATGGCTTTTCCGAAGCCTTCAATCAAATCAGCACTACCACAAATTATAGTAACATTAATCTTGTCCATGTTTAGATGAGAGAAATATTTCTTGTCTTTGAATATCGTATGTGTAGTGCCAGAATCAATCAAACAAATATCTTCTTAAAAATTATCCATATCTTTAAATAAAATAACATGAACCAAATAAAATATATATTAAATCTTTGTACAAAGTGAAAACTTATACTATAAAGAATTATTAATCACCTTTTACTAAGCAATTAAATAAAGTTGGTGACCATGTACACTTCTATATCATCGGACAATACATTAATTAAGCAAATTACATTATCCAAACTATCTTATCCAAACTGTACATTGTTAAAGAATAAACAAAATAGTTGGGGGTCACGTGGGACCTTACGGACGAACACAACAACAGAGAGTAAAACTGCATAAGTACAATATTAATATTACATAAAGAATATAATATATTAAAAATAGACGTGGTATTGTGGAGTTTTGCATGCAAAAGTTAAAAGGGTTCAATCCCTGCAAGTATTACACATATAAAATTTTACTTGTTCTTTGCACATATCGTTTCCTTTTTTTTTTTCATTCCTCTTTTTAGAAAATAATGATAAAATTAAAATTCAATTCAATAATAAACAACAATAATATAATTGAACTAATCAATATTAATCAAAAACTAATACTCATGCAAACAACTACTTTTACATGATTCTTTATTCACTAACTATTATCAATAAAAATAAAACAAAATTAAAAATCATTCATTCTTTCATGTTTACGGACCCATCACCAATCAAGTGATCAATCTTTCCTTCAGGGTGCTCGAAAAAGTCTGCTACATCCAAACATGTGATGTCAACATTATTTTCAGAGAGAAAGTTAGCCTCGGGATTTCTCTCTTTATTCTTTAGTGATGCTTGATAAAGATCAACCAAGTGCTTGAGAGCATGACAATCACGTGAAAAATATCCTTTTCCGCCACATCGAAAACAAGTAACTGCTTCACGTTTCTCATTTTTTCTCTTTTTGTTTGATGAATTATTAACACCCAGAACAGGATTTCTTTCTTGGTCATTACAATCACGACCACGTCCACGACCACGTCCGCGACCTTTTCCACGCCTAGCATGGTGAGTGTGCACATCATTCACCTCAGGGAATGGTGCAGATCCAGTTGTCGGTTCTCATGATTTTTCATCAACAAATCATTATTTTGTTCAGCCACGAGAAGATGAGAACTCAGTTCAGTATACTTCTTGAAACCTTTTTCTCGATAGTATTACTGTAAGAGCACATTCGAGGCATGAAAAGTGGAGAGCGTCTTTTCCATCATATCATTATCATTGACAGTCTCTCCACAAAGTTTCAATTGAGAAGAAATTCTGAACATGGCAGAATTGTATTCATGAACAGACTTGTAGTCTTAAAATCTTAGATGCATTCACTCATATCGTGCTTTCGGGAGGATGATCATCTTTAAGTGGTCAAACCTTTCTTTTAGGCTATTCCACAATACGAGTGGATCCTTAGTAGTAAGGTACTCAATTTTCAGAACTTCGTCAAGATGACGATGCAAGAAAATCATAGCCTTCGCACGATTTTGACTAGATGCTGTATTTTCATTCTTTATGGCGTCTCCAAAACCCATAGCATCTAGGTGGATTTCAGCATCCAACACCCATGAAATATAGTTTTTGCCTAAACTTTGAAGGGCAACGAACTCACATTTCGTAAGATTGTTAGCCATATGGAAAAAAGGAAGAAATAAAAAAAAATACCGTAGCCTTAGCCTTCAAATTTGAGATGGTAAAGTCTGGTGCTGATAACGTGTTATAAAACAAGAAAGAATAAAGAAGAAGAGTAGAGAGAATAGAGGGAGTAATTGTTATTTCTTCTCTTGAGGGATGATTTACAATGAAGGAAACTCTTCTATTTATAGGGGGAATTTGCCCTAGTTTCACACTAAAAGACAAATACATCAAATCCTGATAGACATCAAATAGATCTTGATAGACATTCACTATAATTGATATACATCATAACAGTTTTCCATTATTAAGTAAATCTAACCATAAAGTAAATTGCTAATAACCTCTCATTATTAAGTAAATTTTTGGCAATAGATATCCTACATATTTTATCCCTCATTGTTTAGGAAATGTAATTATTGTGGTCAATTTGAATGGATTTCTTACTAAATTTACTTTAGTTTATATTTTTCCTTTCTGTTCTTTTCTATATCATGCTTGCTTCAGCAGGCTGCTTGTTTCAGCAGGCTGCTTGCTTTGTGATTTTACTATATCACCCTTAATTAATTATTATAAATTATTTATATATTAAGAAATTAATAGTATTTAATTAAAAAGGTAAAATAGACATCTACGACTTGTCTTCTTCAGCTACTTTAACCGTAATTTTACTATATCACCCCTAATTAATTATTATAAGTCATCTAAATATTAAAAAATTAATAATATTTAATAAAAAAGGTAAAACATAGAAAATAATAATTAACTCTTGATGTTTTAAACTAACTTGACGTCTTATATAAGGTCCACGTAATTTTTTTAAAAAAACATTTTCACATGTATTTTGTTTATAGTAATTTTGCTATATCACTTTTAGTTAGTTGTTGTAAGTCATTTAAGACATATTTGTTTGCTGCTTCAATCTTGATCTTACTAAATCACCCCTAATTAATTATTATGGCCATCAAAACATTGTGCCGCTTAAATTGGAATAGAAAAAGTATTATAAATCATAATAATTAAAAATTTAAATTATTTAAAAAATATAATTGACTATCGATAAAATAAAAATTTGGGCAAGGAGAGTAACATATATTATTTAAAAATTACATAAAAAATATTATAAATTACAATAGTTAACAACTTAAAATATTTAAAAATAATTTAATCTGTTATATATTTCAAAAAATATGTAAAAAATACTATAAATCACAATAATTAACATTTTAAAAAATTTAAAAGGTATAGAATATTTAATTGACTCTCAAAATTATAGTAGTGTCACTTAAATTGGAATAGAAGAAAAGTATTATAAATCACAATAATTAAAAACTTCAATTATTTTAAAAATATAATTGACTATCAATGCCACAAAAGCTTGAACAAGGAAAGTAACGTATCTTATTTGAAAATTACATAAAAAACATTATAAATTACAATAGTTAACAACTTAAAATATCTAAAAACATATTAAATAAATGATTGATTATCTAAATTTTATTTGTGTCATATAAATTAAGACAAAATCTATATATATATTGAGCCCGTGCTAAATCTCAGATGAATCTTAGAATATATGTGCATTTTTTTAAATTTTTTTATTTAAATATATCAAGATTAAAAAGGCAAGTTCCAACACATCACACCAAGCAGTGTATAAGAAATAATGTTAAATAATATCAATATTACTAATACAAGCATTATTAATGCAGACATTACTAATACATTATATTCAAAATTATTTTTATACACCTTAACAAACGACTCCTATATTTCAATGGAAGAAACATATATAAAAGCACAGTTCAATAAACATCTACATAAGTATGTTTTATCATGTTCTCAAAGTCAAATAACTTAAATTAATATGAAAAATGGTAACATATAGTTTTCTTTTTTATATATTTTTTCAAACACTTAAAATATTAATTTAATTTAACTTCAAAGAACAAGTTGACAAATAAAAGCAAAAAATATTTATATCGACTCAGTAGGGGAGTAAAATGCAATTTTGAGTTATTAATTGCAAGCAACATGTGATGTAATGTCCATGACTAGATAACCATTTATCATATGATTAAATATATAAATTTTAAAATGCATCGAATTTTGTCATTTATATGAATAAAATATACATAATTATCTTGTGAGACTTGGTTTCTTAAAAAATACTATCAAGTAGTTAATATGTTAATTTTGTGTATTTATGTTTTATAATTCATAATTCGAATTGACATCAATTTAACTTATGTACATAATTAAAATATCTTAATGTTGAGACCGTGCTAACACGGGCCATGCTTCTCTAGTATTATATTATATAGAAGAGAAGGTTTCGACATGCCTACTTCAGCAGACTGCTTGCTCCGTGATTTTACTATATCGCCTCTAATTAATTATTATAAATTATTTTTATATTAAAAAATTAATAATACTTAATTAAAAAATTAAAAATAAACATTTACGACAAGTCTGCTTCAGTTGCTTTAACCGTGATTGTACCGTATCACCCCTAATTAATTATCATAAGTCATTTATGTATTAAAAAAGTAATAATATTAAATCCGTAATTTTACTATATCACCCTTAGTTAAATATTATAAGTCAATTATGTACTAAAAATTAATAATATTTAATTAAAAAAAAGATAAAATAAATATTTATGATATATCTGCTTCAACAGTAATTTTACTATATCATCCCTAATTAATTATTATAAGTTATTTATATATTAAAAAACTAATAACATTTTATTAAAAAAGTAAAATTTAAATTTATAACATGTCTGCTTCAGTTACTTCAACCATAATTTTATTAAATATCACCCCTATTAATTATTATAAGTCAGCTAAGTATTAAAAAAAATAATTTTAAAAAGGTAAAATATATAAAATGATAATTAATTCTTGATGTTTTAAACTAACTTGACGTCTTATATGAGGTCCACTTAAATTATTTTCACAAGTATTTTGTTTATAGTAATTTTCCTATATCACTTTTAGTTTGTTGTTGTAAGTCATCTAAGACATGTCTGTTTCGCTGCTTCAATCGTGATTTTATTAAATCACCTCTAATTAATTATTATGTCCATCAAAGCATTATGTCGCTTAAATTGAAATAAAAAAAGTATTTTAGATCACAATAATTAAAAATTTAAATTATTTAAAAATATAATTGACTATCGATGACACAAAAATTTGGACGAGGAGAGTAACATATATTATTTGAAAATTACATAAAAAGTATTATAAATTACACTAGTTAACAACTTAATATTTTTTTTAAAAAATTAATCTGTTATATATTTCAAAAAATATGTAAAAAATACTATATATCACAATAATTAGCAACTTTAAAAATTTAAAGATATAAAATATTTGATTGACTCTCAAAATTATATTAGTGTCACTTAAATTGGAATAGAAGAAAAGTATTATAAATCACAATAATTAAAAACTTCAGTTATTTTTAAAATATAATTGACTATCAATGCCACAAAAGTTTGGACAAGGAGAATAACGTATATTATTTGAAAATTACATAAAAATAGTATAAATTATAATAATTAACAATTTAAAATATCTAAAATCATATTAAATATATGATTGATTATCTAAATTTTATTTGTGTCACATAAATTATGATAAAAAAATAACATATATTGAGCCCGTGCTAAATATCAGATGAATCTTAGAATATATATGCAATTCAATTTTTAATTTTTTTTTGTTTAAATATATTAAGATTGAAAAGGCAAGTTTCAATACATCACACAAAGCAGTATATAAGAAATAATGTTAAATAATATCAATATTACTAATACAAGCATTATTAATGCAGACATTACTAATACGTTCTATTTAAAATTATTTTTATACACCCTAACAAATGACTAGGAACATATGTAAAAGCATAGTTCAATAAAACATCTACATAAGTATGTTTTATCGTGTTCTCAAAGTCAAATAACTTAAATTAATATGAAAAATGGCAATATATAATTTTATTTTTTATATATTTTTTCAAACACTTAAAATATTAATTAAATTTAACTCGAAAGAACAAGTTGACAAATAAAACAGAAGGAGAAAATGAAAGCCAAAAATATTTTTACCGACTTAGTAGGGGAGTAAAATGCAATTTTGGATTATTAATTGCAAGCCACATGTGATGTAATATGCATGACTAGATAACCCTTTATCATATGATTAATGATCTAAATTTAAAAATGCACGGAATTTTGTCATTTATATGAATAAAATATACATAATTATCTCGTGAGACTTGGTTCCTTGAAAAATACTATCAAGTAGTTAGTATGTTAATTTTCTGTATTCATGTTTTATAATTCATAATTCGAATTGACATCAATTTAACTTATCGTTCATAATTAAAATATCTTAATGTTAGGCCCGTGCTGACATGGGCCATACTCCTCTAGTCTTAGAATAAGAGGATTCTTTTTTTAAAAAAATATAAAGTTAAATAATTAAAAATGTAACGATCTAAAAATATGATGAAATATGTGAAATTTATGATTTTATGTGATTTAACTGTTTTACCCCTTTCCATAGTTGCATTAAGATATTTCTAGGCGTGGGTGTGATTAACATGATTTTTGATGCATTTTGGTACCATTTATGTGATATTGCGGTTTTTGATGGCTTTGAAAGTCTTATTTTAGACTTATGGAGATATCTTTTGATCTGTGCGACGGATGGCTGAACGAACTGCGCCAGCAGCTCTAGAATATTAATTTAGGCTAGATAGACCTTTGGTTCGGGTCTCAATGCACCTGAGCTCATTTCAACCTATTGATAAAAAAGTTGGAAAATTGAAAATATGGGTGTGGGACCCACATTTGGTTGAAATGACTGTGGATGGAAAATCTGACTTTGCCAACAGGTCCAGAACATTGATTTAGGGGGGGGTGACATGTTTGGTGTAATTTTACGACTTTTAAATCTCATTTCGACCTTTGATTTGGAAAATTATAATTTTGGATTCTGGGGGTCGACTTTGTAAAAACAATGTTTTTTTTGAAATTTTGATATCGTCATTAAATTTGAAGCGTCAAATTTAGTGTGGTTACAAAGGTCATTTACGTATATCGAACTCCGATCGAATTCCGGGCACCCGTTGAAGTCCGCTTCAAATTAAAAATATCTGGTGCACCAGGTTGTTGGTGCAACCAGATACATAAAGGGTAAATTTGTATTATGGAATGAGTTTTATGTGTTAAATGTCTGATAACCCGGGTACAATATAAATAGCCCTTTTTATCTAGTTTTTGCTCATTGTTTCACCTTTCTCTTAAGAGTTAAGCCCTAAAATAGAGTGAGAGCTTAAAAGTGAAGCTTGCGGGATCTTGAGAAGCTAGATTTACATATATTTCTTGATTCAATTATGGATTTAAGGTAAGAATCACTCTTTTTTTTAGTAATTTCTTAATTAATTTCTCAAAACCCCAAAAATCTTTGGGCTTGATTTTAAACCTCAATTTCACTTCTTTTCACTTGAATAATATTTTTATCTTATAATTACTAATTTTTATCTTAAACCAACCACAATGATATATTTCTACAACCATGTGAGTGGATATTGGCTCACATGATTGTAGAAATGTATCATTGTGGTTGGTTGTGGAAATATATCATGCGGTTGGTTTTGGAAATACTCATTGTGATTGGTTCTGAGCATTACATCCTAATATCATACTCATTCATGAAACTTTAGTATTACCGTGGTAACACCTGAGTAACACTGCAACACCTTCTTAAAAACCCTCCCCGAGGGGTGTACTAGGGAGACGATATTGAAACACCTTATAAAAGACTTTGTAAGGGATATACCGGAAAAGAGATATGAGATATATGGATTGTATACGGTTTGACAACCTCCCCTCCCCCCCATGGGTCCTGTGTTGGGAGGCTTGCCTCTGTACGTGTATACTGGGATTGTACGAAGATCCTAGAGGTTGTGCGATGACCTCATGCATCATCATCATCATCATATATACATTATTGCACTTACTTTATTATGTTTATATTGTGTTGTATTTCCATATTGACTTGCCATCTATGTAATTGTCTCAACTTTTTTTACTTGTATTTGTTGATCTTGTATATACATGTTCTCCTTTGTTCTACTTATATGTGATATAATTCATACTTGTGTTCTATCTTGGTGTGATATTATAATATATGTGATATGTTAGAACTATTAGTTCAAGTGGTGTGGGCTACCATTGTGGGATATTTTTTTATTACAGGTGACGTGCCCTTAGTGTATATTTTGTATGCTTTATTTACTACTTTGCTTGGTAGGCCTATGATACCTACTAAGTACAAGTGGACCGTACTCATACCTACTGCGCCCTTTTGGTGCAGGTCCTAGCTCGAGTGCGTATCAACTTGCTTAACTCAGGTGATTGCTGGAGCTTCCAAGGTAGTAGTTGGACATTTATGCGTCTGAAGTTCACCTCTATCTTTCTATAGTAGTTATGTCTTTATTAGTATTGAGAGACAAATATTATTCCTTTGTGGTTATTTTTCTGATGTATTTGACTCTTGGATTGCATTAATAGTTCTTACACTATTGACACCTGGTTTTGGGCATGATTAGTATTTTGGATAAGTTCTTTCCGCATTATTATGATTACTTATATAGTTTAGCTTCATTCTAGAAGCCTTACCGTGGGATATTTCTATCTTTTTCTCTTTTTGTATCAGTTTGGGTAAAAGACTTACTTGTCAAGGTACGCTGCGACAAGTTCCATCATGACCCTCATTTTTAGGTCGTGACAAATTGGTATCAAAGCAGTCAGGTTCATTGGTCTCAACAGCATAAGAACGGAATGTCTAATAGATTTTCGCGGATCGATACATAGATATCCGTATCTATCTTCGAGAGGCTATAGGATATCTTTAGGAAACATCCCTTATTTTATTCTTTATCATACGACGTTCTTTCATACCTCATATTCTGAGTTGTGTTTCACTCTTTATGCACGGATGGTGTGGCTTATACCACATCTTATCAGTTAAGAGATGCAAAGAGAAATTGGTGGAGGTCACTTGTCAGTTGTAGAACCCGTGATTCTCCTGAGATGACTTGGGATTAATTCATCGAGGCTTTTCTAGAGATATTTATGCCTTTTAATTTGAGAGATCATATCATTTGGAGCAGGGATCCATGGTAGTTTTTGAGTATGAGGTACGCTTCCATGCCTTGTCCAGATATTCCTATAATAATATTTTCACCTAGTCTGAGAAGATACAAAAGTTTGTAAAGGGTTTGGATGTCTTCCTTCAGTTGGCTACGTCTCAGATGGTTGTGTTTGGGTTTTTTTTTGGAGTATTGTGGATCATGCTAAGATGATAGAGGGTATTCTTAGTACATCTCAAGGAGGCGCCAAAAGGCATGATATTTTGGTGAGTTCAGGAGTTAGACCTATCGAGGTAGAGAGTTTAAAGGTTCTCATAGATGCCATGGTAGGTCAATGCAGGTGACTTTATAGAGCTCAGGTGGTGGATCTTCTAGTTCAACAATTTAGGGTGGCCGTTCGGGCTCAATTATATCTTCTTTTATTGAGCATGAGAAACATTTACAGATTATGCTTCAGAGATTGAGTGATGATAAGTTACATGCCAAGTTCTCTAAGTGCGAGTTTTAGTTAGAGTCTATTTCTTTCTTGGGTCATGTGGTGAGTAAGGAAGGTATTATGGTTGATCCCTCCAAGGTTGCAACAATTCGTGATTAAGCTAGACCTACTTTGCCGGTCGAGATTTAGAGTTTTTTTGGCTTAGCAGGCTATTATCAGTGTTTTGTTGAGGGTTTCTCTTATATAGTGGCTCCGTTGACCAAGTTATCCTAGAAAAAGATTTCTTTTCAGTGGTTCGATGCTTGTGAGGCGAGCTTTCAAAAGCTCAAGGATTTGTTGACTTTAGCTCCTATCTTGATTTTGTCCAAGGAAGGCATGGGTTTTATCGTCTTTTGTGATACTTCAGGTGTTAGGTTAGGTGTTGTTTTATGCAGGAGGACAAAGTGATTGTTTATGCATCTCTTCTGTTAAAGACTTATGAGAGAAATTATCCTACCTATGATTTGGAGTTGTGCGCAGTTGTGTTTGCCTTGAAGTTGTGGAGGCTCTACTTGTATAGAGTCCATTGTGAGGTATTCTCAGATCATCATAGCCTTCAGTACTTTATTGCCCAGTGCAATCTTACTATGAGGTAGCACTGTTATCTTGAGTTGCTTAAGGATTATGACTTGACTATTCTTTACTATCCGGGTAAGGCTAATATGGTTGCAGATGCCTTGAGCTGGAAGTCGACTAGCATGGATAACTTGGCGTATCTTTTGACCCAGGAGAGGCCTTTGGCCTTAGAGGTTTAGTCTCTATCTAACCAGATGGTTACACTTGGTGTTTCAACACGTGGGCGTATTTTGTCATTTTTCGTGGCTAGATCTTTTTTGATAGAGAAGATTCAATCTCATCAATTTGATGATGTAGATTGAGGTCGATTCAAGATAAGGTGTTGAGTGGGGAGGCTAAAGAAGCCTCATTTGATTCAGATAGAGTTTTGGGATTAGAGGTCGAGTTTGTATGCCGAGATTGGGTGATTGGTTTAGGTTGATCTTCGAAGAGGCCCATTGTTCTAGATATTCTATCCATCCGGGCGTTACTAAGATGTATCATGATTTGTGGCAGTATTACTGGTGGGGTGGTATGAGGCGAGATATAGCATATTTTATGGCTCATTGCCTATTTTGTCAGTAGATGAAGGTCGAGCATCTGAGACCTGGTAGGTTGCTTCGGAGGTTACCTATTCCCGAGTAAAAGTAGGAATGGATCACTATGGACTTGTGACTGGGTTGCCTCGTACATCTCATAGTTCTGATAGTGTTTGAGTCATCGTGGATTGATTGACCAAGTCAGCTCATTTTATTTAGATTCAAGTCTCGTTTAGTGCTGAGAGGTTGGCTCGTATCTATATTCATGAGATTATTCGTTTGCATGGTGTGTCGGTGTCTATTATTTCAGATTGAGGTTATGTGTTCACATCTCACTTTAGGAAGACTTTTAGAATGAGTTGGGTACTCGAGTTGCTCTTAGCACAACGTTCCACCCCAGACTGATGGCCAGTCAGAGCGGACTATCTAGGTTTTGGAAGATATACTTCACGCATGCATGATGGATTTTGGTGGCCAGTAGGAGCAACATTTGGCTTTAGCAGAGTTTGTATATAATATTAGCTACCATTCCAGTATTGATATGGATCCTTTTAAGGCATTATATGGTAGGCGTTGTCGCTCTCTAGTGGGTTGGTTTGATGTTTCAGAGGTGAGACCTCGAGGTACGGACTTGCTTTGTGAGTCTTTGGATAGAGTTTGGGTCATTCAGGATAGACTTAGAGTGGTTCAGAGTAGGCAGAAGTGTTATGCTGATCGTAGACTTTGTGCATTTAGATTTGGTGTTGGTGATCGTGTTTTCCTTCGAGTTTCACCCATGAAGGGTGTGATGAGGTTTGGAAAGAAAGGCAAGCTTCGCCTCAGGTATATTGGTCCATTTGAGATTCTTCAGACTATTGGTGATATGGCTTATGAGTTGGCCTTGCCCCCTGATCTATCAGTTGTTCATCCAGTTTTCATGTTTCTATGATTCGTCTCTATATTCTCGATGAGTCTCCTGTCATTCGTTGGGAGTCAGTTCAGTTAGATGAGCGGTTGTCCTTTGTTGAGGAGTCGGTCTCCATTTTGGCTAGGGATGTTAGGCGGTTGTGCTCTAGAGTTATCCCTAGAGTTAAGGTTTAGTGGTGACATCGACTTGTAAATAAGGCTACTTGGGAGGTTGAGTCTGATATGTGTAGTTCTTATCCTCAGCTCTTCATTGATTCAGGTATTTCTTTGCCTTAGTTTGAGGATGAACTAGAATTTTAGTGGTGGATTTACCTTAGTTCGAGGATGAACTAGAATTTTAGTGGTGGATGATGTAACGATCTAAAAATTTAATGAAATATGTGAAATTTATGATTTTGTGTGATTTGACTGTTTTACCCCTTTCCATAGTTACATTATGATATTTCTGAGGTGTGGGAGTGATTGGCATAATTTTCGATGCATTTTGGTACCATTTATGTGATATTATGGTTTTTGATGGCTTTGAGAGCCTTATTTTAGATTTATGGGAATATCATTTGATCCGTGTGACAGATGATTGAAAGGACTGTGCTAGCAACTCCACAATATTGATTTTAGGCTAGGTAGACCTTTGGTTCGAGTTCCAGTGCACCTGAGCTCATTTCAACCTATTCATCAGAAAGTTGGAAAATTTAAAATATGGGTATGGGACCCACATTTGGTCGAAATGACCTCGGATGGAAAATTCAACTTTGCCAGCAGATCCAGAACGCCGATTTTAGGGTGGTGACATATTTGGTGTAATTTTACAGCTTTTCATATTTGATGTTTTTAGAGAACACATTGCTCATATGGTCTGAAAGAGTTAAGCCATAACCAACCTCAAAAGCCGAATCGGTCCAATACACTTTGAACCCACGACCTTACTTTCGACCATATGAGCAGTGTGTTCTTGATCTTGTATTGTCTTAGGTAATACTAGACACCATACCAGTAGTATAAAGATGGTACGAGTGGTATAGTCCAATTCGTATGTTGTCTAGTATCCAACCCCTTTGATTCTGTCTTGGATACGGTTTGAGGGTACTAGTCGTAAAGTATGGGTATGACTTAGGCAAGGGGAGTCATATAGTGTACAGTGTGTGATATCCAATATTCTATCTAGGGTATGAGTGGTGGGTACCACTTATATGTTGTGTGTACGAGTTAAGGAGGGAGTCATGTGCGTTGATTTTTACAGTTTAAGTTGGGGGTATTCTGGACATTTCCCCTTTTAACCCTTTTTGATCCCACAACTTAAAACACTATTGGGAAATTATTTGCCCTATTATTCTCAATCAAAAACACTTTAAACACTCTTCAATCTCTCTTAGGGCTCTTGGTTCAAGAAAGGCTAGGGTTTCTTCAATACAATCAATTCGGGGTTTACAAGGGTGGTTTCTCCCCATACTCTTTGGTATATAAGGAATATTACTCCTCCTTCATTGTTAGTTCAACTAAATTTGTGTTTAAATGGATGGTTTTCATGATTTAGTTATGGGTATTGTTGGATTTTGAATTCTATGTTAGGGGTTTTGGTTGTTAATGGATGAATATTTTTTTCCCATGTTTTCCGTATGGTTTTCATGTTAAAATTGTGGAATATGTGGTTTCATGGGAATGGTCAATTGGTTCTTGGTTTTGGAAACTATATGCCCTCAACATATTTGTTAAAATACCTATAAGAATGGTTTTGTCATATAGTCTGACTTTTATTGAAACTATTGCATTGGATAATATGGTTATGGAACCTAAATTAGTTTAAATGGTTTAAAATTATTTGTAAGGCCCTGGTGGCCATGGTTTTGGTAAATTAGAAATCATGTGGGGTGCATGAGAATCCCCTAAGTATTGGCTAATCACATTGCTTGTAAGCTATTGTCGGTATGATGATACCACTTCATAAAGCCTTGGTTAATAACTTCTGGAATCGGTGTTTGGTTATGTGCTAATGGTTTTAATTGGGTAATAATGGCAGGTTGTGATAGCTTACCATGAAGGTGTGAGTCCGATTGATAGATACTGAAAACTCATTTTTGCCGACATAAGGGTTGGTCATAGCGACCTTATAATTATGGGGTACACGGGAATCCCCTAAGTTTATACTTGTATATATGTATCATGGAGGGCAAAGGGTACACGGGAATCCTTGACCCCTATGATATTTCTGGTTCGTGACGCTACATGCACTGGGGCCCATTCAGGGGGTAACACTGGATTTATATATCCCGCGGATGGATTATGATGGTAAAGCTACAGAAACCCAGGTAAAAGGTTTTAAATGCATGCTAAACCTGGTTTCCTTTCCCGGTATGGATGTGATTGCCTATGGTTATTTACTTCGTTTTAAATGTTGGCATTATTTAATCCATACTCCTAAGTACATGCTAGCATTCACCCACTAAGCCGTCTTCGGGCTCTGTATCCCCCCACGCGATGCAGAAACTGGCCATTCTACTCCTTCTACTTAGTGACTCAAATTTGGGGACAGCTTTGTGTTGGATTAAAATGGTGAACTTCCATACATCAGAATGCTCTGTTTTATGTCATGGACTTCTCTACATACTTTAGTTATTTCTTAGACTTTGGTTTTTAGTTATGGTCGAGGGCATGTCCCGACCAGATGTTGTTCTGATTTCGGATAGAAGCTTTGTGAGTCAACCTTGGCATTTGTATTGGTATTGGGGTTGACACCATTTGATTGTATTTGATTTATGATTGTTCCATTTTGGTATGTTCACTACTAGAAATTACCTCTATTGCAACAAATCTTTTGGCAACGGTTCCAAAAGCGTTGCGATAGATGGTCTATTGCAACGGTTAGAACCGTTGCAAAAAAATATTGTTCTAGTAGTTCTATACCTGTTGCTAGTGATGGATAACCATTTCAATAGGGCATCTTATAGAAACGGTTTCGTGAACCATTGCCATAAAGTCACTTATGGCAACGCGATTTTTTTAAAAAAAAGAGCTATTACATCGATTTTTATTTCCCCCTTTTTTTTTCACAAAATCCGCCAATTTTTTTAAAAATATACAATAAAAAATAAAAAAAATACAAAAACATTTCACTCTCAAATCACTCTCATCAATCGACAAACACCAGTACTATCGACTGTGCCGACTGCGTACCGCTGCTTCGACTGCCGCTCCGACTGCTCACTGCTGCTCCGATTGCCGCTCCGACTGCCGCTCCAACTACTACTCCAATTTACAATAGCCGACAGATCTAGTAGCTACATCCTCATAGTAAGTGGTACTTTTCTGTATTTTCTATTGGGTAGAATTAAATCCCCATGAGTTAATGCATAATATCTTGCTCTTCATATGCTAACAAAAGTGAGAATTAAATCCCCATGAGTCCATTCATTTTATGTTGTAATAGGGTCAAGATCTAGAAATTTGTTGTGTTTGCCATCTAAAAAATAACTGAGATGTCTCAAGATTTTAATCGATATTTGTAGCCATGTGGATGATTCGGTATATCAATGTTACAGTGCTTAAAGTAGTCGTCTCTCTTTATAGTGGATTTTTTTTTAGAGCTTGATATCTGGATCCTATTCCACAACATTTAGAGACAAGAAAAAGTTGTAATACTTGTGCCACGACCCTTTAATAAATTGAGTGTTCAGTTATGTTTGTACTCAATCTGCTGTAGCATAATAGTTCTAAGATTGTTACGATAACATTAGCCACCTAGTGTAAATCACGAGACTCCATTTTCCTACTTCTAAGATCCTTATATGACACACAGAATAGTTTATGGCCGCAAACTATTGATTTAGCATGATTTTCCCTTGTTACTTCAGCATTTTTTCCTCTTTCTCGAGGGTGTTTCTGTAATACCCCACACTTTTCCTAGCTTAAATTCGTCCCTAGAATGTTAAGGGATAGCTTCCAAAATAAATAATATTTATTTCGCGTGGAATTCCTTAGATTTAGACTTTACATTACGTAGGAAATTGAATTAGCTTTCCAACGATATAAGATTCGCCTAAATCCGATAACCGAATAAGAAGTTATGGCTATTTTAAGTTCCTTTTGCAAAACAAGATTGTTTGGACCCTTAGCGAATCGCAGATCAGTGTAAATTTCCAATTGTCCCATTCCAGTGGCTCTCTGCGATATTGGCGCATCGCGGAGAGCGGAGAGGGTCAATTTCTTATTTGTCAATTTATAGAGGTGCAGCGCGATAATGGCGCATCGCGCCATGTGCCAAAATGGCATTCCAAAGGGGCACCGCAATGTCTCCGTATCCCGGAGTCTACCCAGTTTCCATTCGTTGATTTCCAGTGAGCCACCGCGATAGTGGCGCGTCGCGGTGGCCACCCAGATTGGAAAAATGTACGTTTTCCAGTTTAGTATAAAAGTTTAAAGGGGGTATTTTGGTAAATCTCCAACCCCCAATCCATCCAAAAACAAAAGATTAATCATATTGGAGAGCACTTTATGATTTATTCATCATTCTCTCTTAAAGAAAACCCTAAGGCTCATCTTCCTCCCCAAGAAATCCAAAATTTCTCCATTAATTCTCCAAAGACTCTTCAAGATTGAGAATTCCCAATTCAAGAACTCTAAGAAGTCATCTCCCAAACATCAATAAAGATCCAAGATTCAAGTTCTAGTATCAAGATCATCAAATTAAGGTATATGGGGTTTAAACAAGGATAATTCTTCCATCCTTGTACCCAAAACTTTATTTTAATTACAAATTTACTGTAATTTATGAGATTTTTCATGAAATTTAAGTTAGGATTTATACCCATTATCACTATTTACAAGATTATGAGATTTTCCATGATTTAGAAGTTGAATTACATGACTTTATTCATATTACTATGCATTGTGAAGTAATTTCTGGACTTTATGATGAATTATAAGTGTTTATATTATCAAGGATGAATTTTTAGATGTTTTAACGTGAGATTGATGCATGGGTCGTTAAGCCCTAATTTAAGCTTGTTATTTCAAGATTATTTGTGCTATGAGTACCCTCAGATAAGGTTACTCACAGATTTTGACAAAGATTTGACCTTTTGGTCCTAAGCTAAGATAAGAATCCACTTTGTTCAGATAACTTGAGATTTAAAGAAAGAAAAGCATAATTGGTTTTCTTGTAAACCCTTGTGCTATTTTTGAAGTAGATTTCTTAAGATTTTGAGCATAAGAATGGGAGTAGTATTTAGCACCGAGATGGGTTGGTTACTACGGTTTTAGACACTAGAACTACGTGCCAACATAGGATTCAGATTTATTCCCACTTCTACGTGGATGACTCAGATTGTGATCACTAAGATAGAAGTTCTATTCCAATGGCAAGGGTAGAACAACCCTACCTAACGGGGGCCAGATGTGGGACTCCATGGATGCTCACATGGTTTATGTCGGCTAGAAGAACCTTCCAAAAGATGTCCCCTACTCTTCAACAGTCTATTGATTTAAAGCTTTAAGATAAAAGCATATGTTTTAGTAGTTATGGTTTCAAGATTCTTAAGCTTTAAGATAAAGTATTTTACAGATCTCATAACTAAGCGTAATGGCTCACCAGATTTACGTTATATGTTTTATCTTTTATGATTTATGATCTTCAGATTTTGGATTACTCAAGCCTGTGTAAGTCATTTACATTTAACATGCATGATTTTATAAACTATGATGATATTGTTTACTTATTGCATGCACCCCCATATACTCAGTACATCCTCAAAGTACTGATCCACATATATGTCTATGTGCTACATTGTCACGTAATGTAGGTTCAGGTGCTCAGTCTCAGTAGCGTGAGTGATTCCCGAGTATCTCATCTACATCCCTGCAGTTAGTGAGTCCTCATAGTTTGGGGACTTAGTTATTCATACTTTCAGTTTATTAGTAGATGTTCCTTTATTCATTTCAGACAGTTTGAGTCAGTTGGGGCCCTGTCCCAGTGACTCTTTAGATTCAGATCGTAGATGATTGTCGGACTACTAGATTCAGTTTTAGACATTTGATTCAGAATTCAAATATTTTAGTATTGTCTTACCAAAGACTTCTAGCATGTTTTAGATAAGATTTTCTACATTATTATGATTTCATATTCATATTTTCCGTATGTCTAGATCTAGACTTAGTAGAAAGAAGCTAGGGTTAGCTCAGGAATACTTGTAGTTCAGAGTACCGTGTGGCATCCCGAAAACTAGATTTTGGGGCGTTACAAACTTTGTATCAGAGCTTAAAGTTTAGAGAGTCCTAGGGAGTAAGACAAGCGGCGTTACATAGAGTCTTGATCATCGGTGCGAAGCGCGCCACATCTATGAGCAAGAGGCTATAGAGAGTTTTAGGAAATCATCTCTTATTTCATGATCTATCGTGTATTTAGTGTCTCTATCTACTTCTAACTCATGATTTTATGTGATAGAAAATGCCTCCTCGTCGAGCTAACACTCGTAGAAATGATAACCAGCCACCTCAGTCCGCAGATCCTTTGAATGAGAATATGTCACATGCAGAGTTTCGAGCTTCCTTTCAGGTTCTAGCCCAAGCTGTGACAGCTAATGTTCAAGGCAACCATCAAGTCGCACTCCCACCTCAGCAAGATGGGGACTTAGCCGCGGCCAGGATTCGAGATTTTATGACAATAAACCCGTCAAAATTCTTTGGGTCGAAAGCAGATGAGGACCCATAAATTTATCTAGATGAGGTGAAAAAGATCACTCGAATTATGCATATTTATGAAGAGGAGAGTGTAGAATTAGCATCCTATAGTCTGAAGGATGTTGCTTATGATTGGGTGGTGATGTGAAAGAAAAGTAGTGGAGAGAATGTAGCTCCCATGACTTGGTAGATTTTTTAGGATGTATTTTTAGACAAGTTCTTCCTTCGTGAGATGAGGGAAGCTAAGATAGAAGAGTTCATGAACCTGAGGTAGGGCTAAATGACTATGAAGGAGTATTGCCTCAAGTTCAACCAGTTGTCTAAGTATGCCCCAGAACAGATGGCTGACCGTAGGTCAAGCATGAGTAAGTTTGTGACCGGTGTGTTCGGGTTGGTAGTTAAAGAGTGTAGGACTTCTATGCTTATTGGAGACATGGATCTTCTTAGATTGATGATGCACGCTCAGCAGATTGGTGCAGAAAAGGGAAATAAAAGAGAAAGAGCTAATAAAGGGGCTAGAACAGGGAAGTTTGATCATGGTTAGAATAGGTCTAGAGGAGGAAGTCATTTGCAGTTTAAGAATCATTCATCTATGCCTGCACCTTCTCCATCCAGTGTTCCTACACCCACAAATAGGCAAGAACAGTGGGATAAGTCTACTATGTCCAAATCTCAGAATAGTGTGAGTGGGAAGCCTAATCATCCCCCATGTGCTAAGTGTGGTAAGAATCATAGAGGTGAATGTCTGTGGGGCCAGAAGGGTTCTTATGGTTGTGGCCAGCAGGGTCATGGAATAAAATAGTGCCCGTATGCTAGATGGGGTAATATAGATGTTCATCCTTAGACTCAGGCTAATAGTGCACCAACTCCTCTAGGTCGCCCAACTCCTCCTTAGGGCACATCATCTAGTACAGGTGGCGGTCAGCCCTAGAATTGATTTTATGCCTTACCATCCCATTAGGAGCAGGAGAATTCACTCGATGTTGTTACTGGTATGTTTCATGTATTTAATTTTGATGTTTATGTGTTGTTAGACCCTGGGTTGAGTTTCTCTTATGTGACCCCATTAGTTGCAGTAAATTTTAAGATAAATTCTGAAAGGATCCCTGAGCCTTTATTGGTTTCTACGCTAGTAAAAGAGTCAGTTGTTGCTAAGCAAATCTATAAAAAGTGTCCTATCACTGTCCTTCATAAATTCATATTAGAATACCTAATAGAGTTAGACATAGTTGATTTTGATCTTATTCTTGGTATGGATTGACTTTATTCCTGTTATGCTTCTATAGATTGTTGCACCCATGTGATGAAATTTTAGTTCCCGAATGAGCCAGTCTTTGAGTGGTCAGGTAACTTAGTGTCTCCCAAGAGTCCTTTCATATCTTACCTTAAGGCCAGAAAGTTGATATCGAAAGGTTGCATTTATCATCTAGTTTGAGTCAAAGACATAAAGTCTGACTCCAACACTTCAGTCTATCTGAGTGGTTAACGAGTTTCCTGATGTTTTTCTAGAAGATCTCCCAAGAGTACCGCCCAATAGAGAGATAGAATTCGGTATTAACCTTCTCTCAGATACTCAGCCTATTTCTATACCTCCTTATCGTATGGCTCCCACAGATCTTAAGGATTTGAAGGATCAACCCAAATATCTTTTAGATAAAGGTCTCATAAGGCCTAGTGTTTCTCCATGGGGTGCTCCCATCTATTCGTGAGAAAGAAAGATGGTTCTTTGCATATGTGCATCAACTATCATCAGCTAAAGAAACTTACAGTCAAGAACAAATATCCTCTTCCAAGAATTGATGACTTATTTGATCAAATCCAAGGAGCAAGTTATTTATCAAAGATAGACCTTAGATCCGGCTATCATCAGCTTAAAGTAAGGGAATGTGATATTCCAAAGACAACCTTTAAAACCCGTTATGGTCATTTTGAGTTTCTAGTCATGTCTTTCAGGCTAACCAATGCCCCAGAAGCTTTCATGGACCTTATGAATAGAGTGTTCGAATAGTATCTAGACATGTTTATCATAGTATTCATAGATGACATCCCTGCATACTCCCGTAGTGAGGATGACCATGTAGATCATCTTAAAGTTGTCTTGTAAGCTCTTAGAGACCATCAATTTTTTTCCAAATTCAGCAAGTGTGAATTTTTGCTAAGATCGGTAACCTTTCTCGGTCATGTTGTCTCCATTGATGGAATTAGAGTCGATCCTCAAAAGATAGAAGCCGTAAGGAATTGGCCTAGACTTATCTCTCCGTCAGACATTAGGAGTTTCTTAGGACTAGCTGGTTATTACAACCGTTTTGTTGAAGGATTCTATTATATCACATCTTCTATGTCTATATTTAACCAAATAAAGTTAATTTCCTGTGGTCAGATTCATGCGAGAAGATTTTTTAGGAGTTGAAGAACCGACTCACTTCATCCCCAGTTCTAGCATTACCTGATAGTACAGACATGTTTTTTATTTATCGTGATGCTTGCAGAGTTGGTTTGGGTTGTGTTTTGATGTAGAGAGGTAAGGTCATAGCCTATGCCTCTAGAAAGTTGAAGCCTCATGAAATGAATTACCCAACCCATGATCTCGAATTAGCTGTTGTGGTGTTCGCTTTGAAAATCTGGAGACATTATCTATATGTTGTGCATGTTGATGTGTTCAGGACCTAAAAAATTTGCAATATGTATTTACTCAGAGGGATTTGAATCTCCATCAGAGAAGGTGGTTAGAGTTGTTAAAGGATTATGACATGAGTGTGTTGTATCATCCGGGCAAGGCCAATGTAGTGGCAGACACTTTTAGTAGGTTGCCTATGGGCAGTGTTTCTCATGTTGAGAATGATAAGAAAGAGTTAGCTCGAGAAGTTCATCGTTTGTCTCTAGATTGGGTGTTAGGTTGGTTGATTCAGTTGAAGGGAATGTTCGGGTTCAGAGTAGTTTCCAATCTTCTCTAGTTTCGAAAGTGAAGGAGAAGCAAGATGAGGATTCTAGTTTGGTCAAACTGAAGGAGTCGGTTAAAAATAAAAAAGTAGAGGTTTTCTCCCAAGGGGGAGAGGGTGTATTAAGATACCAGAATAGATTATGTGTGCCCTGTGTTGATGAGTTGAGACATAAAATTATGGCTGAGGCACATGACGCGCGTTATTCTATCCATCCAGGGGATACCAATATGTACCGCGACTTGCAGAAAATCTATTGGTGGAGTGGAATGAAGAAAGATAGAGCGAAATTTGTAGCAAAGTATGCAACTTATCAACAGGTTAAGGTGGAACACCAAAGACCTGGTGGTACGTTGCAATAGTTTGGTATCCCCACTTTGAAGTGGTAAGAGGTGAATATGGATTTTGTGACTGGTTTACCCCAATTGCGATGTCATTATTAGTCGATTTGGGTTATTATAGACAGATTAACTAAGTCAACTCATTTCTTGCCAGTTCATACGTCATATACAACTGAGGATTATGCTAACTTGTATATCCGAGATTAGTCAGATTGCATGTGGTTCCCTTGTTTATCATCTCAGATAGGGGTACTCAGTTTACTTTCCAGTTTCGGAGAGCTTTTCAGAAGGGTGGTACCCAAGTCCATCTTAGTTCAGCTTTCCACCCTCAGACAGATGGTCAAGCAGAGAGGACTATCCAAACTTTTGAGGGTATGTTGAGGGCATGCACTCTTGATTTCAAGGGTAGTTGGGATGGTCATTTGCCATTAATTGAGTTCACTTATAATAACAGTTATCATGCTAACATTTAGATGGCTCCGTTTGAGGCTCTTTATGAGAGGAGATGTAGATCACCCATAGGTTTGTTTGAAGTGGGTGAGGCTGCTTTGCTTGGGCCGGACGCAGTATTTGAAGCTATGGAGAAAGTTAAGTTGATTAGAGATAGATTGAAAATGGCCCAGAGTCTTCAAAAATCCTATGCGGATGTGACATGAAGGGACCTCGAGTTTGAGGTTGGTGATTTAGTGTATCTGAAGATTTCACCTATGAAAGGGGTGAAGAGATTTGGAAAGAAGGGAAAGCTTAGCCCCCGGTTTGTTGGCCCTTACAGAATTCTGAGTTGTGTTGGGAGAGTAGCTTATGAGCTTGAGTTGCCTGCAGACTAGTCAGCCGTTCATCCTATATTCCATGTCTCTATGCTTAAGAATAGTATTGGTGACTCCACTGCTATGGTACCTTTAGAAAGCTCAGGTGTTCAGAACAGTCTTCTTTATGAAGAGATTTCAGTTGAGAATTTAGACCATTAGATCCGCAGACTAAGGAACAAAGAAGTTCTATTGGTCAAAGTTCTTTGGCAGAATTAGTCTGTTGAGGGCGACACTTGGGAAGCAGAAGTGGATATGTTATTCAAGTACCCTCACCTTTTCTTCGCAAACTCAGATGTAGATGAAGGAAACACTCTTCCTTGATTCAATTCTTTTCTAATCATACTTTACATTCAGCTATACAGTCGTCCTCATGTAAGTTCATGCACTCCTAGACTACTCAGAAGCTCAGAATGATTTAGATTCAGACTTGTAGTTTATTTCAGTTGTGAATGCTACCTTATATTCTCAAATTCCTCAGAAATTTCATCTTAACTAGCCACATTTGAGGAAGAACATTCCTACAGGGGAGATATTATAATACCCCACACTTTTCCTAGATTAAATTCGTCCATAGAATGTTAAGGGATAGCTTCCAAATGAATACTATTTATTTCGCATGGAATTACTTAGATTTGTACTTTCCATTGCGTAGGAAATTGAATTAGCTTTCCAATAATATAAGATTCGCCTAAATCCGATAACCAAGTAAGGAATTATGGCTATTTCAAGTTCGTGTCACAAAACACCGTTGTTTGGACCCTTAGCGCGTCACAGATCAGTGTAAATTTCCAAATGGCCTATTTCAGTGGCCCTTCATGATATTGACGTATCGTAGAGAGGGTCAATTTCTTGTTTGTCAATTTCCAGAGGTCCAGCGCGATAATGGCGCGTCACGGCATATGCCAAAATGGCATTCCAAAAGAGCACCGTGATGTCTCCGGGTCGCAGAGTTTAACCAGTTTACATTCATCAATTTCTAGTGAGCCACTGCAATAGTGGCACATCGCAGTGGCCACCCAGAACGAGAAAATATACATTTTTCAATTTCATATAAAAGTTTAAAGGAGGTATTTTGGTAAATCTCCAACCCCCAATCCATCCAAAAACAAAAGATTAATCATATTGGAGAGCACTTTATGCTTTATTCATCATTCTCTCTTAAACAAAATCCTAAGGCTCATACTTCCTCCCTAAGAAATCCAAAATTTCTCCATTAATTCTCCAAAAACTCTTCAAGATTGAGAATTTCCAATTCAAGAACTCTAAGAAGTCATCTCTAAAACATCAATAAAGATCCAAGATTCAAATTCTAGCATTAAGATAATCAAATTAAGGTATGTGGGGGTTTGAACAAGAATAGTTCTTTCATCCTTGTTCCCAAAACTTTATTTTAATTACAAATTTACTGCAATTTATGTGATTTTCCATGAAATTTAAGTTAGGGTTTATACCCATTATCACTAGTTGTAAGATTATGAGATTTCCCATGATTTAGAAGTTGAATTACATGACTTTATTCATATTTCTATGCATTGTGCAACAAATTCCAGATTTTATGATGAATTATAAGTGTTTATATTATGAAGTATGAATTTTTATATGTTTTAACGTGAGATTGATGAATGGGTCGTTAAACCCTAATTTAAGATTGTTATTTCAAGATTATTTATTCCATGAGCACCCTCAGATAAAATTACTCACAGATTTTGACAATGATTTGACCTTTTGATCCTAAGCTAAGATAAGAATCCACTTTGTTCAGATAACTTGAGATTTAAAGAAAGAAAAGCATAATTGGTTTTCTTGTAAACCCTTGTACTATTTTTGAAGTGGATTTCTTAGGATTTTGAGCATAAGAATGAGAGTAGTATTTAGCACCGAGATGGGTAGGTTACTACGGTTTCAGACCCCAGAACTATGTGTCAACGTAGGATTCAGATTTATTCCCACTTCTACGTGGATGACTTAGATTGTGATCACTAATATAGAAGTTTTACTCCGATGAAAAGGGTAAAACAGCCCTACCTTACGGGGGATAGATGTGGGACCCCATGGATGCTCACATGGTGTATGTCGGTTAGAAGAACCTCCCAAAAGATGTCCCTTACTCTTCAACAGTCTATTGATTTAAAGCTTTAAGATAAACTCATATGTTTTAGAAGTTATGGTTTTAAGATTCTTAAGCTTTAAAATAAAGTATTTTATAGATCTCATAATTAAGTGTAATGGCTCACCAGATTTAAGTTATATGTTTTATCATTTATGATTTATGATCTTCAGATTTTGGATTACTCAAGCCTGTGTGAGTCATTTACATTTAGCATGCATGAATTTATAACTATGATGATATTGTTTACTTATTTCATTCACCCCTATATACTCAGTACATCCTCAAAGTATTGATCCACATATATGTCTATGGGGTTCATTGTCTCACAATGTAGGTTCAGGCGTTCAGTCTCAGTAGCATGAGTGATTCTCGAGCATCTCATCTACATCCCTGAAGTTGGTTAGTACTTTTAGTTTGGGGACTTAGTTATTCATACTTTTAGTTTATTAATAGATATTCCTTTATTCATTTCAGACAGTTTGAGTCAGCTGGGGGCTTATCCCAGTGACTCTCTAGATTCAGATAGTAGAGGCTTGTCTGACTATTCGATTCAGTTTTAGACATTTGATTTAGAATTTTGATTTTTCAATATTGTTTTATCAAGACTTCTAGCATGTTTCAGAAAAGATTTTTTGCATTATTATGATTTCATATTCATATTTTCCCCATGTCGAGATCCAGAATTAATAGAAAGAAGTCAGGGTTAGCTCAGGAATACTTGTAATTTGGAGCACCGTGTGGCATCCCAGGAACTAGATTTTAAGGTGTTACAAAGTTGGTATCAGAGCCTAAGGTTTAGAGAGTCCTAGGGAGTCAGACAAGCAACATTACATAGAGTATTGTTCATCGGTGTGAAGCGTGCCACATCTATGAGCAATAGTCAATGGAGCATTTTAGGAAATCATCTCTTCTTTCATGATCTATCATGCATTCAGTGTCCCTATCTGCATCTAATTCATGCTTTCACGTGACAAAAAATGCCTCCTCCTTGAGCTAATGCCCATAGAAACAATAACCAGCCACCTTAGCCCGTAGATCCTTTGAATGAGAATGTGTCACATGCAGAGTTTTGGGCTGCCTCTCAGGCGCTAGCCCAATATGTGATAGCTAATGTTCAAGGCAACCATCATGCCACACTTCTACCTCAGTAAGGTAGGGACTTATCTGTAGCCAGGATCTGAGATTTTATGAGAATGAATTCACCAAAATTCTTTGGGTCGAAAGTAGATGAGGACCCATAGCTTTATCTAGATGAGGTGAAAAAGATCACCTAAATTATGCATGTTTCTGAAGAGGAGAGTGTAGAATTGTCATCCTATAGGCTGAAGGATGTTGCTTATGATTGGGTGGTGATGTGGAAGAAAAGTAAAAGAGAGAATGCAGCTCCCATGTCTTGGCAAATTTTTTTGATGCATTTTTAGACAAGTTCTTCCCACATGAGATAAGGAAAGCTAAGATAGAAGAGTTCATGAACCTGAGGCAGGGCTCAATGACTGTGAAGGGGTATTTCCTCAAGTTCAACCAGTTGTCTAAGTATGCCCTTGAACAGATGGCTGACCCTAGGTCAAGCATGAGTAAGTTTGTGACCGGTGTTTTTGGGTTGGTAGTTAAGGAGTATAGGACTTCTATGCTTATTGGAGACATTAATTTTCCTAGATTGATGATGTACGCTCAGTAAATTAAGGCAAAAAAGTGAAAGGAAAGAGAGAGAAAATAAAAGGGCTAGAACAAAGAAGTTTGATCATGGTAAGAATAGGACTGGAGGAGAAAGTCATTCCCAGTTTCAGAATCATTCACCTATGCCTGCACCTTCTTTATCCAGTTCTCCAGCACCCAGAAATAGGCAAGAACAGTAGGGTAAGTCTTCTATGTCCAGATCTCAAAATAGTGTGAGTGGGAAGCCTAATCATCCCCCATGTGCTATGTATGGTAAGAATTATAGAGGTGAATGTCTGTTGGTCCAGAAGGGTTGTTATGGTTGTGGCCAGCAGGGTCACAGAATCAAAGAGTGCCCGTATGTTAGACGGTATAATAGAGATGTTCGTTCTTAAAATCAGGCAAATAGAGCACCAACTCCTCTAGGTTGCCCTGTTACTCCTCAGGGCGCATCATCTAATACCGGTGATGGTTAGTGCCAGAATCGATTTTATGCCTTACCATCCCATCAGGAGCGGCAGGATTCAACCAATGTTGTTACTGGTTTACTTCATGTCTTTTATTTTGATGTCTATGTGTTGTTAGACCCTGGGTTGAGTTTCTCTTATGTGACCCCATTAGTTGCAATAAATTTTGAGATAAATTCTGAAAGGATCCCTGAGCCTTGGTTTCTACGCCAGTAGGAGAGTCAATTGTTACTAAGCAAATTTATAAAAAGTGTCCTATCACTGTCCTTCATAAAGTCATGTTAGCAGACCTGATAGAGTTAGACATGGTTAATTTTGATCTTATTCTTGGTATGGATTGACTTCATTCTTGTTATGCTTCTATAGATTGTCGCACCCGTGTAGTGAAATTTCAATTCCCAGATGAGCCAGTCTTTGAGTGGTCAGGTAATTCAGTGTCTCCTAAGAGTTATTTAATATCTTACCTTAAGTCCAAAAAGTTGATATCCAAAGGTTGCATTTATCATCTAGTTCGAGTCAAAGACACAAAATCAGAGACTCCAACACCTCAGTTCGTCCGAGTGGTTAATGAGTTTCAGATTTTTTTCAAGAAGATCTCCCAGGGGTACCTCCCAATAGAGACATAGAATTTGGTATTGAGCTTCTCCCAGATACTTAACCTATTTCTATACATCCTTATCGTATGGATCCCATAGATATTAAGGAGTTAAAGGAGCAACTCAAAGATCTTCTAGATAAAGGTTTCATAAGGCCTAGAATTTCTCCATGGGGTGCTTCCATCCTATTCGTTTAAAAGAAAGATGGTTCTTTGCGTATGTGCATCGACTATCGTCAGCTAAAAAAAGTTAAAGGCAAGAACAAATATCCCCTTCCTAGAATTGATGACTTATTTGATCAACTCCAAGGTAGAAGTTATTTCTCTAAGATAGACCTTAGATCCGGTTATCATCATCTTAAAGTAAGGGAATATGATATTCCAAAGATAGTCTTTAGAACCCGTTATGGTCATTTTGAGTTTCTAGTCATGTCTTTCCGGCTAACCAATGCCCTAGCAACTTTCATGGACCTTATGCGTCAAGTGTTCGAACAGTATCTATACATGTTTGTCATAGTATTCATAGATGACATCATTGTGTACTCCCGTAGTGAGGATGACCATGTAGATCATCTTAAAATTGTCTTGCAAACTCTTAGAGACCATCAATTGTTTGCCAAATTAAGAAAGTGTGAATTTTGGCTAAGATTAGTAGCCTTTCTCGGTCATATTGTCTCTGCCGATGGCATTAGAGTCGATCCCCAAAAGACAGAAGCCGTAAGAAATTGGCCTAGACCTATCTCTCCATCAGACATTAGAAGTTTCTTATGTCTAACTGGTTATTACCGTCGTTTTTTTGAAGGTTTCACTTCTATCGCGTCTCCTATGTCTAGATTGTCCCAAAATAAAGTTAAGTTTCTGTGGTTAGATTCCTCGAGAAGAGTTTTCAAGAGTTGGAGACTCAACTCACTTTAATCCTATTTCTAGCATTACCTAATGGTACAGACGACTTTGTTGTTTATTATGATGCCTATAGAGTTAGTTTGGGTTGTGTATTGATGAAGAGAGGTAAGGTTATAGCCTATGCCTCTAGATAGTTGAAGCCTCATTAAATGAATTACCCAACCCATAATCTCGAATTAGCTGCTGTGGTGTTTGCTTTGAAAAATTGGAGACATTATCTATATGTTATGCATGTTATTGTGTTCATGGACTACAAAAGCTTGCAATATGTATTTACTCAGAGGGATTTAAATCTCTGTCAGAGAAGGTGGTTGGAGTTGTTGAAGGATTATGTCATGAGTGTGTTGTATCATCCGAGCAAGGCCAATGTAGTGGCAGACGCTTTTAGTAAGTTGTCTATGGGCAGTGTTGCTCATGTAGAGAATGATAAGAAAGAGTTAGCTCGAGAATTTCATCGTTTGGCTAGATTGGGTGTTATTTTAGTTGATTCAGCTGAAGGGAATGTTTGGGTTCAGAGTAGTTTTTAATCTTCTTTAGAAGAGGATTCTAGTTTGGTCAAACTGAAGGAATCGGTTAAAGACCAAAAAGTAGATGTTTTCTTCCAAGGGGGAGATGATGTGTTAAGATACTAGAATAGATTATGTATGCCCTGTGTTGATGAGTTGAGACAGAGAATATTGGCTGAGGCACATGGTGCGCATTATTCTATCCATCTAGGGGATACTAAGATGTACCGCGACTTGCGCAAAATCTATTGGTGGAGTAGAATGAAGAAATATAGAGCAAAATTTATAGCAAAGTATGCAAATTGTCTACAGGTTAATGTGGAACACCAAAAACCTGGTGGTACGTTGCAAGAGTTTGGTATCCCCACTTGGAAGTGGGAAGAGGTGAATATAGATTTTGTGACTGGTTTACCCCAATCGCGATGTCATTATGATTCAATTTAGGTTATTGTAGATAGATTGTCTAAGTCAGCTTATTTCCTGACAGTTCATACGTCCTATGCAGCTGAGGATTGTGCTAAGTTGTATATCCAAGAGTTAGTTAGATTGCATGTGGTTCCCTTATCTATCATCTCCGATAGGGGTACTCAGTTTACTTTCCAGTTTTAGAGAGCTTTTCAGAAGGGTCTTGGTACCCAAGTCCATCTTAGTTTAGCTTTCCACCCTCAGATAGATGGTCAAGAAGAGAGGACCATCCAAACTTTAGAGGGTATGTTGAGGGCATGCACTCTTAATTTCAAGGGTAGTTGGGATGATCATTTGCCATTAATTGAGTTCGCTTATAATTACAGTTATCATGCTAGCATTCAGATGGCTCCGTTTGAGATTCTTTATAGGAGGAGATGTAGATCACCCGTAGGTTGCTTTGAAGTGGGTGAGGCCATTTTGCTTGGGCCTAATGCAGTTTTTATAGATATGGAGAAAGTTAAGTTGATTAGAGAAAGATTGAAAATGGCCCAGAGTCATCAGAAATCCTATGCAGATGTGAGAAGAAGGGACTTCGAGTTTGAGGTTGGTGATTTAGTGTATCTGAAGATTTCACCCATGAAAGGGGTGAAGAGATTTGGCAAGAAGGGAAAGCTTATCCCCCAGTATATTGGACCTTATAAAATTCTGAGTCGTGTTGGGAGAGTAGCTTGTGAGCTTGAGTTGCCTGCAAACTTGCCAGCTGTTCATCCTATATTCCATGTCTCTATGCTTAAGAAGAGTATCAGTGATTCCACTACTTTAGTTCCTTTAGAAAGCTTAGGTTTTCAGAATAGTCTTTCTTACGAAGAGATTCCAGTTGAGATTTTAGATCATCAGATTCGTAGACTAAGGAACAAAGAAGTTCTATTGGTCAAAGTTCTTTGGCAAAATCAGTCTATTGAGGGAGCCACTTGGGAAGCAGAAGCGGATATGCGAGCCAAGTACCCTCACCTATTCTCTGCAAACTCACATGTAGCCGAAGGTAACACTCTTCCTTGATTCATTTATTTTCTAATCATACATTATATTCCAATCGCAAAACACCATTGTTTGGACCCTTAACGCGTCGCAGATCAGTGTAAATTTCCAATTGTCCTATTCCAGTGGCCCTCTGCAATATTGGCGTATCACAGAGAGGGCCAATTTCCTATTTGTCAATTTCCAGAGGTCCAGCGCGATAATGGCGCATCGCGCCATGTGCCAAAATGGCATTCCAAAGGGGCACCGCGATGTCTCCGCATCGCGAAGTCTACCCAGTTTCCATTTGTTGATTTCCAGTGATCCACCGCGATAGTGGCGTGTCGCGGTGGCCACCCAGATCGAGAAAATATACGTTTTCCAATTTTATATAAAAGTGTAAAGGGGGTATTTTGGTAAATCTCCAACCCCCAATCCGTCCAAAAACAAAAGATTAATCATATTGGAGATCACTTTATGCTTTATTCATCATTCTCTCTTAAACAAAACCCTAAGGCTCATACTTCCTCCCCAAGAAATCCAAAATTTCTCCATTAATTCTCCAAAGACTCTTTAAGATTGAGAATTCCCAATTCAAGAACTCTAAGAAGTCATCTCCCAAACATCAATAAAGATCCAAGATTCAAGTTCTAGCACCAAGATCATCAAATTAAGGTATGTGGGGTTTGAATAAGGATAATTCTTTCATCTTTGTGTCCAAAACTTTATTTTTATTACAAATTTACTGTAATTTTTTAGATTTCCCATGAAATTTAAGTTAGGGTTTATACCCATTATCACTATTTGCAAGATTGCGAGATTTCCCATGATTTAGAAGTTGAATAACATGACTTTATTCATATTTCTATGCATTGTGCAACAATTTCCAGATTTTATGATGAATTACAAGTGTTTATATTATCAAGCATGAATTTTTAGATGTTTTAATGTGAGATTGATGCATGGGTCATTAAGCCCTAATTTAAGATTATTATTTCAAGATTATTTGTGCTATGAGCACCCTCAGATAAGATTACTCACAGATTTTGACAAAGATTTGACATTTTGGTCCTAAGCTAAGATAAGAATCCACTTTGTTCAGATAACTTGAGATTTAAAGAAAGAAAAGCATAATTGGTTTTCTTGTAAACCTTTGTGCTATTTTTGAAGTGGAATTCTTAAGATTTTGAGCATAAGAATGAGAGTAGTATTTAGCACCGAGATGGGTAGGTTACTATAGTTTAAGACCCCAGAACTACGTGCCAATGTAGGATTCAGATTTATTCCCACTTCTACGTGGATGAATCAGATTGTGATCACTAAGATAGAAGTTCTATTCCGATGGCAAGGGTAGAAAAGCCCTACCTAACGGGGGACAGATGTGGGACTCCATGGATGCTCACTTGGTGTATGTCGGTTGGAAGAACCTCCCAAAAGATGTCCCCTACTCTTCAACTGTCTATTGATTTAAAGCTTTAAGATAAAAGCATATGTTCTAGAAGTTATGGTTTTAAGATTCTTAAGCTTTAAGATAAAGTATTTTACAGATCTCAGAACTAAGTGTAATATCTCACCAGATTTTCATTATAATGTTTTATCATTTAAGATTTATGATCTTTAGATTTCAAATTACTCAAGCCTGTGTTAGTCATTTACATTTAGTATGCATGATTTTATAAACTGTGATGATATTTATTACTTATTTCATGCACTCCCATATACTCAGTACATCCTCAAAGTACTGATCCACATATATGTCTATGTGGTACATTGTCTCATAATGTAGATTCAGGTGCTCAGTCTCAGCAGCGTGAGTAATTCCTGAGCATCTCATCTACATCACTGCAGTTGGTGAGTCCTTATAGTTCGGGGACTTAGTTATTCATACTTTAAGTTTATTAGTAGATGTTCCTTTATTCATTTCAGACAGTTTGAGTCAGTTGGGGGACTGTCCTAGTGACTCTCTAGATTCAGATAGTAGAGCCTTGTCGGACTACTAGATTCAGGTTTGGACATTTGATTCAGAATTCAGATTTTTCAGTAATGTTTTACCAAGACTTCTAGCATATTTCAGATAAGATTTTCTGCATTATTATGATTTCATATTCATATATTCCCTATGTCGAGATCCAGACTTAGTAGAAAGCAACTAGGGTTAGCTCAGGACTACTTGTAGTTTGGAGCACCGTGTGGTATCTTGGGAACTAGATTTAGGGGCATTACAGTTTCTGATACCTCGAGGGTTGAGGCTCGACTCTAATCTATTTATTTATCCCAAAATAATAATACATGGAGGGAATATACAATAGCCTCCATTGCACAGTACGGAGAATCGATCATCTTGGTACCCCATATTAGTTTCTTTTATGGTCTACCCTCTGAAGTTATTGTGTTTATTGTATTTAATGTTGAGAAGGATTGCATTATCAATTCGTATGGTAAAGTTACTCCCAAAATAAATTTTTTGCTAAAACTTAAAATAGAAAATGTCCATAAGAAATATCAATGGATGGGCCTGAATCAATAATAGCGGTGCATTGTAGGAGAAATAGGATGAAAAAGTTTGTTTCCTTTCATTCCCCGTTGGAGTCCGGGCCATATCTTTGTCTCAGTGTGGCTGATCATCTGAAAAGACCAGCTAAGCAGAATGTCTCTGTATCTCCTCATCCTTTTCTACTCTAGTTTCTATGTTACAATTCCCCTATTAACTTTTCTATTTCCTTAGTTTAGTCTTGACGATTTCCATTGTAATTTCTAGTTTGAGTTTTCTATCAAAGAAACAGTTCTGTATTGTTAAAATATTGAAGCTTTTACTTCACGACCCGTTGGAGTTGTATGGGTATGAAGTTGACAACTAAATAACTTCTTCTTGTCTTACTGTTCTAATTTCTCTTTGAGGCCTGAAAGTTGTACATTGTTGAGTTATTGTTCTGTACTTTCTCATATTTATTAGACGTAAAGAACTGCACTTTCTTATGTCATGCTATAACACTATTACAAAAGTCATAATATTTCAAGCACAGTTTTAGATTTGTTTATGTAGTAGCTTGACGAAGGTAACCAACAATATCATTTACTCAACCTCTCGGTTGAACGCAAATTCTTTCTTTTAGAGCCTTCCCTAAAACTGAATTCTACATTTTGGTTTAGAATTTTCATTACTTTCTTTTGGTCAGATATCTATTGATCAGGTGACATTAGTAGCTTTTTAGTTATATTGTAGACCTTTATATTTTTGAGTTCACTATACTCTTCCTCTTCATTTCCAGTAGACATGGCTATATATAGGGATCCTTCAAAGATAATAAAAAAATGGAGATGGATCTAACATAGACAATGATAACGACAAAACTACAACACCTAAAACCTCATCTTTTTCACCTTGAATCAGCTACCAACACACACAGTTAGGGAAATGAACTTGACTGATTTGCCATATTCCCTGCTTGCTGAAAGGTATATTCTTCTCATTTTGGAGTCATCAATGGTAGAAATTACTTAAAATATAAAGCCTCCAAGAGGCTACAATTTCTTAAAACAAGGCAAGAAAATTTTAGACGTGAAATATTTGTAACCATAAATGATAACATTCATATCCAGATGTGTAAATTGAATGTTCTGGTACTTTTTTGTAAGTTTTTTGTAAAGTACCAGTACTTTTGTGTAAGTGGTCTCCCCCTTTTTATTACCCTTTCAACTTCTTCATTTAAACTGGTATGCAGATTTTTCAATTCATTTTTCCCAATACCCTGCTTTTTGGAGTTGTGACCAGTTTTTCCTACTCTTTCTTGTCTAACATCGTATTTCTCTCATCCAGTTTTATAAGAAAAGCTAGTGTTTCCTTTTTGAAGCCCACAAAAGCTACTCCGTAAGTATTGCTTAACTCCAGTTTATGTGAATTGACCCAATCTGAAGCTGTCGATTCATTCTCTTCCTATTTGTGTTAACTTTGTGTATTAACTGCGTTAAGATCATAAATTTGTTTAATCTGCAAATTTGGTTCATTTGAGTTATTTTTGGGTCTGCTATCCTGCGATCCAATTCCTTCCTGTTATCTACGTGCCTCAGAGATAACAATACTTTGTGCTCTCTCCTCTACATGTATGTTTGGATCTAACCTTGCTGGAGTTTTTTCAAATGAAGTTTGACCCTTCGTAATTGTGGAAGAGTATTTCCATTCCATATACGCTTTGAGGAACTTCAAGGCTAATTAGTTTAACTCTGTTAATTCTCCAAAAGGACCCCCCTACTCTTCACATGCTTCTTTAGAAAGAGCACTGGACGTCACCCCTTTACCCGTCAAATTTTTCCTTGAAATCTGTTGGGTAAAGGAGTTGCTCGTGTTATCTTCTCCTACCACCACTCTCGCCGGTAATTTTTCCTGAGACTGTCCTGGTGTACTAAATGTTGCATGTAACATTGGCAAAGTATTAGTTGTGTTTTATAATTGTATTAGATGTGAAAATTATATGTTGGAGTGCTTTAGAAATCATTCTAATTTTTATAAGTTTTTAACAGAGTTCCCTACTGAAATGTCAGAGGGTGATTATATTTCTCTATTGAGCCTCTTACTATACCACTACTAGCCTCAATTATGATTTGTCATAGGCTTGTTTGTGAAGCTTAAATATTCTTATAAGCTACTGGGAGTCTGGACTAATTGTAGCATCGATATAACAGGATGTAGACCATCAGGGGATCAGAAGTATAAAGTTTCTTCTACTTCTGAAATGCAACTAACTCTAATAGATTGGATAAAAGTGCATCATGTTCTTGATTCTTCCTGTAAAGCAATTTGAATACTGGAAACTAAATTATTCCTTTCTCTTTTTGTTTTTGTTTCTTGATTTAGTTTTCGTGAATTCTATTTCTTGGATACATATTTTTCTATTTTTCTCCACGTCTTTCTTTTTGGTATGTGTACGTGTAATGATTCTTGTCAATTTCTTTACATTTTTCTTCTACATTCAAGTGTATGATTGCTAAATATCAGTATTAATGTATGGTCCGTTGAAATGGTCTGAAGAGGCATTAAAGCAATATGATATGGTCTGTTGAGGAAGTATGATATGCCAACACCATTGTTTATCTGATACATTATGATGACAAAGTATCAGCAAGACAAAAATATTCAAGAATCTCAAACTATATTGAAGTGTGTTGTTCGATTTCGGACCTTATGTTGGTTGATCTTCCCACTGGTTTTCATGTTTACCTCCCACCTGAGATTTGTTTGACAGTAAATTGGAAATGTAATTCTTCCGTGCTCTCCATTTTCTTTTACTAATTTGTATAAATAATTTATTCATTTGCTATTAAGATTGTTTATGCTCTTATTTATAGGTGTTCTTCTATGTTCTAATTGAAAATTAAATATGTTGTCATTTAAGTGCTAATTGAGATTATTTTTTCTCTTTTTATAGATTTTCAAAATAAAGGAGGAGATGAAGAAAGTGATGAAGAAATTGACCTTACTTGAGAAATTTTTTGAATTATTGATAGATATTTTAGTATCGATCTTTTTGATATTGAATTTTGTGAAACTTATCGCCACTCGAACTTGATACTTTATGGGAAAATTAATGACCGTTTGACTTTAACATTTTTCTTTTGGATTTAGATTACTAGTTTGTTGATATTTTAATTTGAATTATTATTAATGAAATATTTTGTTATGATGTGTAAATATAATTGTGTATTAATATAATTCTCTCTCTCTATATATATATCAATTGGTATTTGAACTAGCTGCAATAATAGGTGGCAAAAAAATATTGCAAAAGATTTGAAAATTGTTGTAATAGGTGTCAAAAACTGTTGCAATAGGTAGTGAAAAACCATTGCAAAAGATCAATTGCAATAGGGTTATTGGAACACTTTTTTGTCATTGCAATAGAGTCCATTACAATGGTTCTTCACCATTGCAGTACAATCTATTGCAATATCTCTCTACTGTTGAAATATAGTCTATTGCAATGGTTAGTAACCATTGCAATAGACTGTATTGCAACGGTGAAGAACCATTGCAATAGATAATTTGAACCGTCTCAATAGGAGTTACAAAAACCGTTGCAATAGATAGAACTATTCCAACGGTTTTTGTAATCGTTGGAAATATCATTGTGATAGGCCTATCCCAATGCCCATATATGCAACACATATAAAACCGTTGTGGTAGCTCTATGGCAACAGTTTTTATATCTATCGCAATGATTTTTGAACTATTGCCATAGGGGTAATTTTTGGTAGTGGTTATATATATATATATTCAGAATTTATTCGACATAAGATGTAGGGCGGTTATGGTTGGGTATTGGGGATGGTGTATGGTCCCGGTGGGCTTGAGGCGCCCGACACGACTAGGCCCTGGTTTGAGTCATGTCAAATTGGTATCAGAGCCCTAGGTTCATGGTCAATTTGGAGTCCACAAAGTTATATCGAGTAGAGTCTCTTTTAAGGGTGTGTAGTGCGCTACACTCATAAGGGAGAGGCTACAAGGCATTTAGGAATATTTTTCTTTCTTGTGTTTTATTTTTAAGCTATGGAGTCTAAGTCTTGAAATCTTCCCTAATTCCCATTTGTTCGCTTTTTAGATCATACCTCGATGATTTGAGGCTCACGAAAACTCCTCTGTCCCAACTAGGGACAATATTGATGGGACACGCTCTACTCATGGGATCCATACCCGGTCTAGGGATCCAGTTCTAAATTGTTTTGGAGTTTCACTAGTTCCTTCTAGTCCATCTCAGACTCCGTAGGTTGAAGTGATAAACACTGGGTTTTGTCAGTCCATTAACATGTTGGCACAGTTGGTAGATACTCAGTCTGAGAGTGGTGTTTCTGTTACTCCATCTTCTGAGTTCGTAAGGATTGGCTAGTTTATGAGGTTGAACCCTTTGACCTTCATGGGTGTTAAGGTCAAGAAGGATCCTCAAGGTTTTCTTGATGAGATAGAAAAGGTCTTTCGTGTTATTTATTCCACGAATGTGAAAGGCGTGGAGTTTACTGCATACCAGCTAAAAGATGTGGCGTACTAATGGTATGAGAAATCGAAACAATCAAGGGGTGATGGTGTTGAGTCATCTTTGTGGGAGGATTTATCCAATACATTTTTGGACCGCTTCTTTCCTTAAGAGTTGAGGGAAGCTAAGGCGAAAGAGTTTGTTAATCTGAAGTAGGGTAAGATGTTGGTCAAGAAGTATGCCTTGAATTTCCACTCGTTGTCTCGGTATGCTCCGAAGATGGTTTCTAGCATGAGGGCTAGAATGAGGAAGTTCGCTTTTGAGTTATCTAGGGATTTGATATTAAAGAGTAAGGCTGCCATGTTAATCAAGGACATAGATATCTCCAGGTTGGTTGTGTAGATACAACAGGTAGATGAAGAGAATAAGATGCAGACTGAAATAGGGGAGAGGTAGGGCAAGAATTTTAGGCTCTCTAAGCAGGGTGGTGGCCAATAACAGAGTGGTAGGGATGGTAGTAAATGGCCCAAGAAGAAGTGAGGCAACTTTAGGTATTATTCAACGGCTAGTGCTCCCTAACTAAATCCATCGGGTGATAGGTGTTTCCATGGTAGCAATAACTTTAGGGCACAAGGTGCCCAATCTTAGGCTAGTGGGGCCCATTCAGCTCTATTATATCCTCTCTGAAAGTTTTGTGGTAGATTGCATCGGGGTTTCTATGATTAGGGGAGGGTAAGATGTTTTAACTTCTGTCAACCAGAGCATATGCTTAGAAACTGTCCTGTTGATAAGGCTTCCTCTGGGGCAAACAAGGTTCCTGTTACCTCTTCTTCAACTCTGACACTAAAGGGTGCACTATCTGGATCTTGCACTGGTCAGAACTATCTTTATGCTCTCACTACTCGTCAGGATTTTGAGGCATCGCCTGATGTCGTGAATGGTATGTTGAAACTCTTTTCTTGTGATGTGTATTATTTACTTGATCCAAGGTCCACTCTATCTTATATGACCCCATTGCTGCAGTTCATTTTGGTTTTGGTTTGGAGTGAGTTTCGAACTTTTTTTTATATCTACCTCGATAGGTAACTCTGTGATTGCTAGAAGAGTCTATGGGGGGTGGTATCTATTGGAAGTAAATTAATTATGGTAGATCTTTTTGAATTAGATATGGTGGATTTTGATGTCATATTGGGGATGGATTGGTTGCACTCGTGCTATGTGTCTCTAGATTATCAGACCCATAAGGTTGTCTTTAAATTTCTAATGAGACGATTATCTAGTGGGAGGGTGGTTCTCTAGCTCCTAAGGGGAAGTTCATATCATATCTTAGTGCTCAAAGGTTGATCTCTAAGGGGTATCTCTATCATCTAGTCTGGGTTAAAGATTCTTATTCGAAGGATCCTTCTTTGCATTCTATCCCTGTGATAAACGAATTTCCTGAGGTCTTCCCTGATGACCTTCCTACTGTTCCTCCTGATAGGGAGATTGAGTTTGGGATTGATTTTGTTTCAGACACTCATTTGATTTCTATTCCTCCATATAGAATGGGTCCGGTTGAGTTGAAGGCTCTTTAGGAGCAATTAAAGAATCTCTTAGATAGGAGTTTCATTCATCCTAATGGGTCCCCGTGGGGTGCACCGATGTTATTCGTGCATAGGAATGATAGTTCCCTTCAGATATATATTGATTACTGGCAATTGAATAAGGTAGTGGTAAAGAATAAGTATCCCCTTCAAAGGATAGATAATTTGTTTGATTAGTTGCAGGGTGCTAAGTTTTTTTCCAAGAGAGATCTTTGATCTGGGTATAACCAATTAAAGATTAGGGAGGAGGATATCCCTAAGACTACCTTTTGTACTCGGTATAGGCATTATGAGTTTCTGGTTATGTCTTTTGGGTTGACCAATGCCCCTGCAGCACTCATGGATTTGATGAAAAGGGTCTTCCATTAATTTCTGAACTTGTTCGTCATTGTTCTCATAGACGATATTCTAGTGTACTCTAAGAGTGAGGTGGATCATGATAATCACCTCTATGTTGAATTGCAAACTTTGAAAGAGAAACAATTGTATGCCAAATTTTTGAATTGTGAATTCTGATTGAACGCTGTCACTTTTCTGGGTCATATCATTTCTAGTGAAGGGATTATGGTGGATCCACAGAAAGTTGCAATGGTTAAGAAGTGGCCTTGACCCACGACTCCAAATAATATTCGGAGCTTCTTGGGTTTAGATGGTTATTACATGAGGTTCGTAGAGTGTTTTCCTTCTATAGCTGCCCCATTGACTAAGTTGACTCAAAAGAAGGTAAAGTTCTTATGGTCGGATGGTTGTGAGGGTAGTTTTGAGAAGCTGAAGGATAAGCTAACTTCAGATCTGGTTTTGACTTTGACTGAAGGCACTGATGGGTTTGTGGTCTACTGTGATGTATCCCGTGTGGGACTTGGTTGTGCTTAGATGCAACATAAAAAGGTGATAGCTTATGCCTCTAGACATTTGAAGGTGCATGAGAGGAATTATCCAACCCATGATTTGGAATTATTGGTTGTTGTGTTTGCATTGAAAATCTGGCGTCACTATTTATATGCAGTGCATGTGGATATCTTTTCTGATCATAATAGCCTACAGTATATGTTTACTCAGAAAGAGCTTAACCTCAGAGGAGATAGCTCAAGCTTCTCAAATATTATGACATGAGTCTTCACTACCATCTAAGAAAAGCTAACATGGTTGATGATGTTCTTAGCGGTTATCCATGTGGATTCTATCTCATGTGGATAAGGAGAAGCGGAAGTTGGTGAAGGACATTCACTATTTGACTAACCTTGGAGTTCGCCTCTTAGACTCTGAGGATGGTGGTGTGTTCATTCAGAAAGTGGTGCAGTCATCTTTAAGTGATAAAATCAAGTAGAAATAAGTGTTATAATTTGTGTTGATAAGGATCAAGGGTGACGTTGGTAGGAAGAAGGTGATAGCCTTCGAGGTTAGTGGTGATGGTAGCTTTCGGTACCAAAAGAGGTTATGTGTTCCCAATGTAGATGGTTTGCGAGAGGGGATCTTGGCTGAGGCGCATGAGTCGCGCTATGTTGTTCATCCCGGTTTGATGAAAATGTAACATGACCTTAAGGAGATGTATTGGTAAAACAATATGAAGAGAGATATGGCTTATTTCGTGGCCAAGTGCATGGTGTTCTAATAAGTGAAAGTTGAGAATATGAGGCCTAGAGGATTGTACCAAGAAATTGAACTTCCTAAATAGAAGTAGGAAGTGATCAACATAGATTTTCTCATCGCCCTTCCTCAGTCTTAGAGTCAATTTTATTCTATTTGGGTCATGGTGGATAGGATGACAAAGTCTACTCACTTTTTGCCAGTGAGGACTAACTTCTCGGCTGAGGATTATGCAAGGTTGTATCTTCATGAGATTGTAAAATTGCATGGGGTACCATTTTCTATCATCTCAGATCACGGTACGCTGTTTACATCTCACTTTTAGCGGTAGTTTGAGAAAAGGTTAGGGATTAAGGTTAGTCTGAGTACTGCTTTCCACCGGCAGTCGGATGGGCAGGAAAAAAGACTATTTAGATGTTTTAGGACATGCTTAGAGCTTGTGTGATTGACTATGGTGGTATTTGGGTTGAGCATTTACCTCTTATGGAGTTTGCTTATAACAATAGCTACCACTCTAGCATTGGGATGGCTCCATTTGAGGCATTATACGGTAGGAGGTGTAGGTCTCCTATTGGGTGGTTCGAGGTTGGTGAGGCAGAGATGTTTGGTTCAAATTTGGTTCACCAAGCAAGGGTGAAGGTGAAAGTGATTTGGGATAGACTTAAGGATGCCCAAAGTCGCCAAAAGTCCTATGCATATATGAGGAAAAGAGAGTTAGAGTTCAAGGTTAGGGATAGGGTGTTCTTAAAGGTATCTCCCATGAAGGGAGTGATGCAGTTTGGTAAGAAGGGAAAGCTCAGTCCCCGATATATTAGTTTGTACTCGATTTTGAGAAGGGTTGGTAATGTTGCTTATGAGTTGGAGTTGCCTTCTAGTTTGAGCTCCATTCATCTAATGTTCCATGTTTCTATGTTGAGGAAATGTATGGGTGATCCATCTCAAATCGTGCCTATCAAGGATAGTGGTATTTCAGATTCTTTGTCTTATGAGAAGATCCCGATTGAGATCTTAGATCGGTAGTTTCGTCTGTTGCAGACCAAGGATGAGGCCTTGATAAAGGTTCTATGGAGGAAACACAAGGTTAAAGAGTCTACTTAGGAAGCAGAAGAGGACATGAAGTCCAAGTATCCATTCTTGTTTTCTGCTTCAGAAATTTGTGTGGAAGGTATATTTTATTCATCATACTTTTGTTTTCAAACTTTGTTAAAGGAAAGATTAACTTTCTTAGATCTTTGTTTTCTAACTTAGTTAAAGGTCAGATTTGAGGTGTTGGGGTGTAAATCATACTTGTACTACCTTATTCCATTATTCGAGGGTGAATGATCAAAGTGGGGGAGAATTAAAACTCCCTAGGTTTTGATCCTTAGAGCTTTCCCAAGTTTTGAACTCTCTGGACATCATACGACTTAGGATTACTAGTTGTATGATATGGGTATGGTTTAGCGGGTGTTGGTCATATGTTGAGCAGTTTGTTCTTGATTATGTATTATCCTAGGTACGACTAGACTCCATAAAATTCATATGGAGATGGTACGAGTGGTACAGTCGAATTCATATATTATCTAGTATCCAACACCTTTGATTCTGTCTTGGTTATGATTTGAGGGTACTAGTCATAAGGTGTGGGTATGACTTACCCAAGGGGAATCGTATGGTGGATAGTGTGTGTTGTCCAACATTCTGTCTAGGGTACGAGTGATGGGTAACACTCGTATGTTGTGTGTACGAGTTAAGGGGGGTGTCGTACCTCCTACAGTGATTTTTACAGTTTAAGGTGGTGTATTCTGGACATTTCCCCTTTTAATCTCTTTTGACCCCACGACTTAAAACACTATTGGGACTTTGTTTACCCTATTATTTAATCAAAAACACTTTAAACACTCTTCAATCTCTCTCAAGGATCTTTGTTTAAGAAAGGCTAGGGTTTCTTCAATACAATCAATTCAGAGCTTATAAGGGTGGTTTTTCTCCATACTTTTTGGTATCTAAGGAATGTTACTCCTCCCTCATTGTTAGTTCAACTAAATTTATGTTTTAATGGATCATTTTCATGATTTAACTATAGGTATTGTTGGGTTTTGAATTATATATTGAGGGTTTTGCTTGTTATGGATGAATATTGTTTTCCTATGTTTTTCTGATGGCTTTAATGTTAAAATTGTGGAATTGAACATGTGGTTTGATGGGAATGGTCAATTGGTTCTTTGTTTTGGTTTTGGAAACTATATGTACTCAACATGTTTGTTAAAATGCATATAAGTACGATTTTATCACATAGCCTGACTTTTATTGAAAATATTGCATTGCATAATATGGTTGTGGAACCTAAATTGGTTTAAATGGTTTCAAATGAATTGGTAAGGCCTTGGTGGCCATGGTTTTGGTAAATTGGATATATGTGGGGTACATGGGAATCCCCTAAGTGTTGGCTAATGGCATTGCTTGCAAGCTATAGTCGGTATGACGATACCACTTCATAAAGCTTTGGTTAATAACTTATGGAATTGGTGGTTAGTTATATGTTAATGGTTTTAATTGGGTAATAATGGTGGGTTGTGATACCTTACCGTAAAGGTGTGAGTCCAATGGACGGACACTGTCATGAGGGTTGGTCATGGTAACCTTGTACTTGTGGGGTACACAGGAATCCCTTAAGTTTATACTTGTATATATGTATCATGGAGGGCAAAGTGTACATGAGAATCCCCAACCCCTATGATATCTCCGGTTCGTGTGGCTATACACACTGGGGCCCGTTCAGGGGGTAACACTGGATCCATATAGCTCATGGGTAGATCCATATACACACTGGGGCCCAGGTTAGAGGTTTTAAATGCAGTCTAAACTCGGTTCCCTTTCCCGACATGGATTATATATATGTATATGTATGGATATGATTGCATATGGTTATTTACTCGGTTTTAAATGTTGAAATTATTTTATCATTACTCTGGATTACATGCTATCGTTTACCCGCTAACCCATCTTCAGGCACTGTATCCCCATGTGATGCAGGAATCAACAATTCTACTCCTCCTGCTCAGTGACTCGAATTCAAGGTCGCTTTGGTAGAATTGAATTGGTGAGCTTCCATACTCTAGAAGGCTCCATTTCATATCATGGACCTCTCCACATACTTTTGTTATTTCTTAGACTTTATTTTTTTTATGGTCGGGAGAATGTCCCAATGAGATGTGGTTTTGATTTCGGATAGAGGCTTTGTGACACTACTTTGGGTTGGCATGGGTGGTGTCGGTATTGGTGTCAGCCTTGGCATTGATATTGATATTGGTGCTGAAACCATTTGACGGTATTTGATTTATGATTTTTTCGGTTTGTTATGTTATATATATTCGGAATTCATCCGACATAAGGTGTAGGGCGGTTATGGTTGGGTATTGAGGGTGGTCTCCGACCAGGGTTGGGCTTGAGGCACCCGACATGACTAGGCCCTGGTTTGGGTCGTGTCATTCAATCACCAATTTCTCTGAACAAAACTCTTAGATCTATGGCAATTACAAGAGAATTTTATCTTGATAGAATTGAGATTCCATTTCGACACAGTCAAGTTCAAGAATAAGGAAAGTAAAAAATGAGCTTTGTAGGGTGGACCTTGGTTCATAGCTTGGTTATTCCTGTTAGTGAGGCATTCAGAATCTAATTTTGTTCTGAGTGAGACCCTGATCGAATCTATTGTGATATGGATACGCCTTCCCTAGCTACCCACAGAGTTCTATGATGGGGTAATTTTGGAAAAAATAGGTAGAAAGATAGGCCAATTTCTCAAAATTGATTCATGCACTTCTTCCATATTAAGAGGGACATATGCATGCATCTGTGTGAAAATACCACTCGAAACACCAGTCAGAACCTCAATATTAATTGGGAATCATAAGCAATCGATAGTGTAAGAGGGGAAGGGTTTCTATGCAAAATTTGTGGCCCATTGGTTCATACGGCGGTCACTTGTGGTCATCACATTCCAATACCAACTCCACCTGTAAAAGATCTAATTGAGAACCTAGCAACTCCGAAAGAAGACCAACAATGGAGAACTGTCACCTTTCCACGGAATAAAAAAATAGCAAAACCCAACCATCCAAATTCAGCGGAGCAAATGGAGGCAAACTCAGGGCAACACATCAAGGTTAAGATGTAAAATGCCCAATCAAGTAAGTTCCTAGAAAGTAGAAACTTCCAATATGTGCCATCGACTAACACTTCCACTAGGAAAGTTGGTGTAAAAGGATCAAGGTCGTTGAGGGGAAACCCTTCAGAGATGGGCCAAATGGGTTCTCACATCGAACCCAATGGTCAAAGCTCAATGTCTTCGGGGCCGTAAAAAAAATGACCCCATCTTAATGGGCCACGAAACATAGTCGGCCCAACTATGAATGCAGACTTAGGAAAAGTCCAAACACCCTCAGGCTTACCAATAAGAATCCGATTAACTCAGTTGAGTTAAAATCAGACACCCCCTTATCAAAGTCAAAGGGTAAATGACTTTTAAATCAACATGTCACTTCCTAGAGCATTGTTGCTGAAAAGAACAGTTCTCCTCGCGACTCTTACCCCTCTTCTCCCTCTAATGTCATTTTCCCGACTACTAACAACAATTTTGTCACTAAAACTGAACCTGAGGGAGATCAAATTCCCAATTCTAGGGTTAATGATGGAAAAACAGGGGGTCAAATCTCCCAACCAAGTTCCCTCCCTTATAACCATTCTTCTTCTAGACATAATATTCTTCTAAAGGAAGATATCATTCCTAGTAATGGCTTTCCCCACTAAAGGAACACCAGTCTTTATCTCGGAACCCCTATCACCAACTTATCTCCCATCATCATAGCTGGAAATGGGACTAATAGGCCAATTAGTACCACTCTACCTACAACTGGATAGAAAAAAAATCACTCTAATTATCTAGAATCCCTAGTACCTGGCCCAACTAATCATGGAAGGGATGAATCAGGGACTGGGAAATCTGGGACAGAATATATGGATGACATCACGGATGAACATCATCAGCCATCCCAACAAGTCCTTCCTCGGGAAATGCTCCCAAAGATGATCAACCAAGCAAACTTAGTAATGCCTTTCTCCCCCCCCTCCCCAAGATATATGGAATGCTAGAAGCAGGACCTAAGTTCCTGCTATCCCATCAGGACCCACACATGAATTCTCCTCTTCTTGTTCCAATGTCCTTATCCTTAAAAATTAGAGAGATAGAGAGAGATAAAAATGGAATCATTAAAAGATAGAAAGAGAGAAATGGAAAGGATCCTAGACTCTCTAAGGATTCCAAGAACAAATGTAAGAACATTAGAAAAGTCACTAACTTTAAGGTTCAAGGATGTGTAAACGAAATGGAGATTATTCTTCTTCGTCTAGACTTGAACAAGTTCAGCACAATGATCTTCTTCCCTTGTACCAACATGTTGAACCCTTACACTTCTAAGATAACACCCATTGCCACTTAATTTTTCCCTCCACAACTAAGTTTAATCCTGAATTTCTTTAATTTAAAATAAAAGTGAAATATTTATTTCATCCGGACAAATGCGCTCTAAAATATTTATTTAGGTTAAGTTTGTCATTTAAATTATGATTATACATTTTTTTGTATTCACATATACAAGATTGTATAAATTTTGTTACTTGAATGAATAATTTTATCAAAGTTTGAGTTTTTACGGAGATAAGCTTGAAAATTAATTCGAACGGATAAAGTCTTGATTTAAATATAATTTACTCTCAAAAATAATCTGTTTGGATGAATATATGTTTGATTTTATTAAATAAAGAAGCTCAGGATTAAAGAAATTATTAATTCATATCGAATTTCAATTTAATTTAGTCAATCTATTAGTTTTGACCATAATTGCAATGCAATCAGCCAAATGACTATTAATTTGGTCGAAATTAAATAAATTGGCTAAATTTTAAATCTCAATTGGGGTTATATTTTAAGTAACCCCAAAATTCTCAAAAACTCTCATACCTTCTACCCAATTCCCACAAAAAATAATTTCAAATTTGAAATTCAAAATTTTGTACTAGATTGTACAATTCCCCCTCAAAATCCTTTTTTCAATTTTGAAATTCAAAAATTGTACTACATTGTACAATCCCCCTCTCTATCTTCTACCTCATCTTATTTTAAATTTTAAAATTCCAAAAACACCCCTAAATTCTTTCTCCCACATTGGTGGAGGAAAAGAATTAAATGTCCATCCTTTCCTATAAATACTACCACTATTTTGGTAGAAAGGAAAGTTTCAAAGTCAAAAATAAGTCTCAAGGTTGAAAAAAAAACTTTGAGCAAAGTAGTTTTTTTTAGTAAAAAATTTCCTTTTTTGTGAAATCCGCGGGCTAATTGAAGTTCTCGAGTTGAATGCTTTCCGATGGTGATCAAGACTCCGAAGAAAGTTTGTAGTTCCATTTTGTTTCCCCAAAAAAGTTAAACATACCTTTCCCCCCTTTTAGATTTATTATCGTTTTCTTTTTTCATCTTTTTCTTTTTCGTAGTAGTAATTTTTTTAGTTTTATTATCATTTTCTTCTTCTTCATCATCTTTTTCTTCTTTGTAGTTCATAGTTGTAATTTTGTTTGCTAGGATTGTTTTTCGTAGACGGCCTTGAATTCCATAGGACGTTATAGTATCGATATTAGGGTTATTTCATATTCATTGTACAAAAATGAGCTAGGAATAGTTGAACGTATTTTTTGGGTTTATTCTTTGATTATTATGGATAAAGTTTTGATCTTTTCTTACAATATGTACTCATGCTTTGTTTAAATTCATTGTTGGCGTATATGTTTGTTTTTAGCATGTAAAGTTGTCTCCTTTATGTTGGAAAGAATAGTTAATATTGATTGTTTCACCCTTTGGCTTTATTCTTTGATTATTATGGGTAAAGTTTTGGTCTTTGCTTAAAATGTGTACTCATGCTTAGGTAAAGTTGTTTCCTTTATGTTGAAAAAATAGTTAATATTAATTGTTTTGCCTTTTGGATTTATTCTTTGATTATTATAGGTAAAGTTTTATCTTTACTTAAAATATGTACTCATGCTTTGTTTAAATTCATTGTTGGCAGATATATTTATTTTTAGCATGTAAAGTTGTTACCTTTATGTTGAAAAGAATAGTTAATATTGATTGTTTCGCCTTTTGGCTTTATTCTTTGATTATTATGGATAAAGTTTTGATCTTTGCTTAAAATGCATGCTTATATTTTTTTTAAATTCGTTATTGGTGGATATTTTTGCTTTTAGTATGTAAAGTTGTTTCCTCTATGGAGAAAAGGAATAGCTACTATTGTTAAGGGTCTATGAAATTGTTTCTCAATTTGAAGTAGTGAGTTACTCATTTCCGTGTTCAAAATTGCTTTTGATTTTCTCTTGTTTAAATTGAAAAGTTGTTATGGTTATAGATTTTGTTGAAATGTTTTAGAACTAAAATAGGTGTTGGCATAATTGAACACTTTTTCTTAGAATTAATCTTTTAGTATTTCTCCTATATTGTCTTCGAATATTATTTCTCAAATATGCTTAATATATGTTATTTGTTTTACTTCGGTTATTGGTTTAATTCTTAAAGTGTTTAGACATCTCATTGTTACTCAAATGCTATAGTGATTTTTTTCTTCTTCTAAGTAATAGATATTAGCAAATATGTATCAATCTATTTGTCCAAATTTTAAGCAATTATGCTTGTGGATTCATGTCTTCTTTTCAAGGGCTAGTTAATTATATTATGTTAGATTCAATTTATGTAAGGTTGTTTAGGAGATAGGTTAATTTCCTTTTCGTTGGATAATTTGATTTTCTTTGATATCATAGCTTACTATTTCTTTATGCTTGAGAATGCTATTTTTTCATCTCATCATTTATCTATAAACTGTAGAATTTTCGAACACATATTAATTCTTTTCCTTTTATCTTTTCCTTTACATGAATTTGTTTTGGAGTTAAAATGGACTCCTTTCCTTTTGCATTTCATAATGGGCCAATGAGGCCCATCTCTCCGAGTCAAGTTTGAAGTTTTAAACCCAAAGTCGATTATATGGCGTGCGGGTGCAAGAAGATGAAAGGAGAAAGCAAATGGGTGAAAACCCATTGATGAGGTTACTAAGAGATTTGAAAAGTCTTGATTTTTATTATTGCCTTATTTTTATTCCTTCATTTATTTATTCATTTATTTGGGCCTCGATGCCAAAGTTCTAATTTAATACATGTGAAGCGGATTTTGGACCTCAAAGATTTGAAAACTAGCTTAGGATAGGTTATGGGCCAAAAGCCCAAGTATTTAGATTAGGACAGGTGGAGATGGGTCAAAATCCAAATTGGCATAGGACAGGGATTATGATTTGGGCCTAATGGCTAAGTCCTTTAATCTCATCCTTTCTCCTTTATATGGTAATTGTTCTTAGTTTTCTTAGACTTAGTTAGAATCCTTGCTAAGTCGTCAGAATTTGTTTTGCACAAATCTTGAAGAAAATTTTCCTTAATCATTTTCTTTTCAAAAAACCAATTTCCCTTTTTAAAGTTAGTCAAAATAGTTATTTTCAAATAGTCCGGATAACCGCAAGTTAGCGGATACTCTTGATGCCTTAACAACCTTCAAGAGTATTAATAAGAACCACTTACTCAGAATTTTTAAACTTAAAAGAATTTTGCAGTTTTAAATCTTTTAAGTAATATTTTTAGTTTTTCTTGATATTTTATCAAAAATCAAGTGGCGGCTTTGTAATTTCTTAAATTATTTTGAAATTTTCTTTAAAGTTCTTAAATAGTTTTAAAAAGTTTAAAATAATATTTTCCAAACCCTTTGATTCGAAAAGGGGAAATATAGAAATGGCGACTCTGCTGGGGAACTTAAACTAGGTTCTAACCAAATATTTGAATTAGCTTCTTTGACTAATTTTAAAACTATTTATGTGCTTATATGTTTAAATTCTGCGAAATTTAAATGTTACATTTCATGGCATAATCACGCATGATGATTATTAAACTATTTTGGGGTTTCATGGATGTCTCGACCCTTGTTGATCAACTCTAAATCAAGTGTTGGGAATACGACGTTTTATCGGTACATTAGGTAGTCGGACGTTATTCGTATTTTCAAACCCAAGTTGTCTTCTTGGGAACCTGTGTCCAAACCTACTCTAGACACCTAGGATAGAGCGAAACCAAAATCCTATTTAGGCATGAGCCTAGGACGACCCAATACCTGAGAGGGTATTAGGCCTATTAGAAAACCTACCTTACGTCTATTTAACCATAAATCATCATTGACGATCATTCTTTATGTGTTAAATTGAAGGATATATTGTCGGATTGTAAAGACCATTGTCCCTTGGTCTTGAGGTTTTTATTTAGATAATCTTGTTTAATCAAAAGAAGGTCTTCATCGGAAGGATATGCAGACCTTTCAAGAAATTCAAGATCAAAGAACTTCCAAGGAGACCTAGTTTAGATTTGCTCCCCTACATGGGATTGATATTAGGTATTTCCCCTTTTCCTTATTTTGTATCCCCATTTGGTTTATTCATGAAGTTTTTATAGTATATTTGGGGAAAATGGAACGTCTTACAAATGACATGTATATCCTTCAAACGTTAGGTTTATCTTTGGCTTGAAAGGTCCCATGTATGATAGGGCGCGTTATAAATTGTTTATGTGCTAAAGTGCATCATTATTTTGCTTTATTTATATTTTCTTGATTTGTCTCATATATTAATTTAGGGATTATTACAATTCATTAACTAACGTTTTTACCTTTTGAGTGTTTTTTTTCTTTTAAAAAAGAGAGGCTGATTTGTGTTAGTAATCAAACTTGCTCATTTTGCGAAGACAAAAGCAAAGTAATCATTGGTGACATCAGTCGCAAGGAAGAATGAAAATTCCTCAAAGGCACATTATCTTACATTTTAGAGTTATTATTTTATTTTCTTGTAGTTGCGCCTTCTGATTTCCTTCCAATCATACTTTCTAGTAAATGAACTACGTTCCACCTGATTTTCCTAGTGGAATACGTAGACGTCCTATGTTGGCTTCGGTCACATTATCAAAAATATTAAATCTCTCTTTTTATTTTATACGAAGTATGTTTGACCTGAATTTCTAAGAATGGAATACGTAGGCGGCCTATGTCGACTTCGGTCAATTCCTTAGAAAATTATTTTTTCGTCTTATGGTAAACTACGTTTGGTATGATTCCTACCTCAATAGAATGTGAGCACCACACTAGCTCAATCATATTCTCCACAAAATTTTGTTTAAGAGAATTTTTTTAGTTACATGGAGATGACATTGAAGCGTGTAACTAGTGCAGAAATTTTTTAGAAGGTCTCAAAAATTTCCCAAGAACTTGAAATTTTCTACAAAGTTAAACATCAAACGTTGCTGAAACTGAATCGGTGCATAATTTTGAGAAGTTGTAAATTTTAAGTTATGCTACACCATAAAGGACTCGAGTATTTTGCATTCTAGACTGGACCAGAATTTTTGAGAAGATCTCAAAAAATCCATACTAAATGATGTCATAAGTTACAAAGAAGTTTGAGAGTTTCTAAACTGGGGTAGAATTTTTTAGGGAGATCCTAAAAAATTCCACAAAGACTGCCCTTCAACCCTTCAAATCGATGATAAATAAGGAGCATCAGGAGAGCAAGGAAAAACCAACACAGTCAGCCTCTCAAAACTAAGAATTTTTCTTTGGATGTAGGAACAATAAAGTCACATCGTTGACAATGTTAAGCTTGATAAAGGGCATTACCAGATCCACTATGGCCTTATCATAATAATTCAGACAACTTATCTTCTCCTTTTTCCTTTTATTTGTGTTTATATTACTTCGTTATGATCTCTAACACTTTCTCTAATTTTGTAGGAATTGACTGAGAAAAACAATTAAGATATGGGGATATCACTCAAAATACTATATCCAAATCATCACGAGTCAAATGACATAATCTTCTGTTGCACTGTTAACTTAGTTGCAATAAATTGTTATTAATAAGTGTTGTTTGAGTCATGTAGGTGACTTTATGCAAGACCGCCCCAAATTTTCATCCTATTCGAGGTGATGTATCTTATTATATTTGGGTCATCCACCCTTTCAAGAGAACATAACAAATAGTCACCCTATCTTATTATATTCGGGTCATCCACCATTTCAAGAGGACAAACCTAATCATCACTTTATTTGAGGTGACACATCTTATTATATTTGGGACATCCCCCCTTTTAAAAGGACATATCTTATTATATTTGAATTTTCCACCCTTTAAGAGGGTGCATCATATCATCTCTTTATTTGAGGCAATATTTTATTATGTTATGGATTGTCACATCCGTCAGCGCGATATGTTATTATGTATGGACAGTCACCTCCTTCAGTGTGATATGTTATTATGTTTGGATCATCACCTTCTTCAGAGTTACATTTTATTATGTTATGGACCGTCACCTCCTTAAGTGTGACATGTTATTATGTTATGGATCATCACCTTCTTCAAAGTGATATGTTATTATGTTATGGATTGTCACCTTTCTTAGAGTGACATATTACTATGTTATGGACTGTCGCCTTTTTCAGAGTGGCATGCTATTATATGAACTGTCACCTCCTTCAGCGTGACATATTATCATGTTAGGGAATGCTACCTCCTTCAGATTGATATATTATTATGTTATGAACCATTAGCTCTCTCTGAATGACATGTTATCGTGTTATGGATCATCACCTCCTTCAAAGTGACATATTATTATATTATTAGACTATCACTCTCTTTAGAGTGACACATTATTATATGGACTGGCATTTCCTTCAACATAATATGTTATTACATTATGAATTTTCACCTCCCTCAGTGTAGCACACTAAAGCAAGGTATGCACGATTGCCCTCATATTGTATTTGATACTAATAAGTTTAGTGCAGGTGATTAATAAACAGGTTGGATGGTCACTCCATTCAAAGTGGCATGTTACATTTAAATTAGGTCGTCTTCCCTTCAATGAAACACGTTGGACCGTCACTCCGTTCAAAGTGGCATGCTATATTTAAATTAGGCCGTCCACTTTTCAATGAGACACGTTAGACGATCACTCCATTCAAAGTGGCACGTTACATTTAAATTGGGTCGTCCACCCTTCAGTGAGATACGTTGGACTGCCACTCTGTTCAAAGTGGTATGTTACATTTAAATTGGGTCCTCTGTCCTTCAATGAGACATGTTGGACCATCACTCCATTCAAAGTGGCACGTTATATTTAAATTGGGTCATCCGTCCTTCAATGAGACACGTTGGACCGTCACTCCATTCAAAGTTGCATGTTATATTTAAATTAGGTCGTCCGCATTTCAATGAGACACATTGGATCTTTACTCCATTCAGAGTGGAACAATATTTTTAAAATAGATTGTGCAACTTGGTTCATCAACTATCTCAGTATAGCATATTCAAATAGGTTTGTGCTAATTTACATTTGTGTAATGCTATATTTACAACTAATCATTTGTTTGAGTTGTTGTCGAGAGCATGTAAACAATGAAATTCTCAAATCAAAGCCACAGGTGTGGATGACTCCAAAAAGGACGCAGCACAACATGGAACTTTTTCTTAGCAAAAAAATTGGACGTAGTCTAGAAAGGGAAACTATTTGGAAGCGAGCTAAAAGATAATTGTCACCGCCCTCAAACCACACCTCTGTTAGAAGGCATGTGGGCACCTTGCGATATTTTTGTTTCACCTTCACCTTTGGGATATTTCTACACTCATACCAAGGGTGACCTTCTCTTTCTTTTAATAGAGTGATACGACACCTAGAGCTGTGGAAATTGTGTCCAAGTAAGTTCTTGCCTATGGAAAGGATCCCACGTTCATGGTTAAGAGGTTACAAACCTCTTTTACGCAACTCGATCAACCTGTCACTCATCCTGAGCCAAAGATCGTCTGAAATAAAAGACTATATTTTCTACCGATTGAGTCGACCTACAAGCAGTCTGATTCCCTGAGTTTCGGAAATATGTAGGTTGGGCTCTATGTTGAAAACTTGACTGCATTCTAACCTCCTCTCAATCTCTTTCAGCAACGAATTTGTGGTCAGAAAAAAATTAAGAACGTCAAACTCCATTTGCCCAGGGTTACTTGCATCCTCCTTATCCAAAGGAAGGGGGCAATTGTTGACACCTAATTTTTTTCCCCGCATGACTAAATTTAATTCTAGATTTCTTCAATTTTAAATAAAAGTGAAATATTTATTTCATCTGGACAAATGCACTCAAAAATATTTATTTAGGTTAATTTTGTCATTTAAGAGACAATTATACATTTTTCATATTCACATATACGAGATTGTATAAATTTTTTTACTTAAATGGATATTTTTATCAAAGTTTGAGTTTTTACGGAGATAAGTTTAAAAAATAATTCGAACGGATAAAGTCTTGATTTAAAAATAGTTTATTCTCAAAAATAATTTATTTGAATGAATATATGTTTGATTTTATTAAATCAAGAAGATCGAGATTAAAGAAAGTATTAATTTGTATCGACTTTCAATTTAATTTAGCCAATCTATTAGATTTGGCCATAATTGAAATTAAATTACCCATAATTTCAATGCAATCCGCCAATTGACTTTTAATTTTTGATCAAAATTAAATAAATTTGGCCAAATTTTAAATCCCAATTGGGGTTATATTTTAAGTAACCCCAAAATTTTCAAAAACTCTCATAACTTCTACTCAATTCCCACAAAAAATAATTTGAAATTTGAAATTCAAAATTTTGTACTAGATTGTACAATTCCCCCTCAAAGTCCTTTTTCACATTTTGAAATTCAAAAATTGTACTACAATGTACATTCCCCCCCCCCCCTCCATCTTCCACCTCATCTTATCTTTAATTTTAAAATTCCAAAAAATACCCCTAAATTCTTTCTCCCACATTGGTGGAGGAAAAGAATTAAATCCTCATCTTTTTCTATAAATACTACCACTATTTTGGTAGAAAGAGAAGTCTCAAAGTCAAAAAGAAGTCTCAAGGTTGAAAAAAAAACTTTGAACAAAGAATTTTTTTTTAGTAAAAATTGTCCTTTTTTGTGAAATTCGCGGGCTAATTGAAGTTCTCGAGTTGAACGTTTTTTGGTGGTGATCAAGACTCTGAAGAAAGCTTATAGTTCCATTTTGCTGCCCCAAAAAAGGTAAACACACTTTTCCCCTTTTTTGTTTTATTATCGTTTTCTTTTTTCATCTTTTCTTCTTCGTAGTTCGTAGTTGTAATTTTTTTAGTTTTATTATCATTTTCTTCTTCATGTTTTTCTTCTTCGTAGTTCGTAGTTGTAATTTTGTTTGCTAGGATTATTTGTCGTAGACTGCCTTGAATGCTATAGGACGTTATGGTATCGATATTAGGGCTATTTTCATATTTATGGTATAAAAATGAGCTAGGAATAGTTGAACATTTTTTTGTCTTTATTCGTTGATTATTATGTATAAAGTTTTGATCTTTGCTTAAAATATGTACTCATGCTTTGTTTAAATTCATTGTCCGTGTATATGTTTATTTTTAACATGTAAAGTTGTCTCCTTTATGTTGGAAAGAATAGTTAATATTAATTGTTTTGCCTTTTGGCTTTATTCTTTGATTATTATGGGTAAAGTTTTGGTCTTTGCTTAAAATGTGTACTCATGCTTTGCCTAAATTCATTGTTGGCGTATATGTTTGTTTTTAGCATGTAAAGTTATTTTCTTTATGCTGAAAAAAATAGTTAATATTGATTGTTTCTCCTTTTGGCTTTATTCTTTGATTATTCTAGGTAAATTTTTTATCTTTGCTTAAAATATGTACTCATGCTTTGTTTAAATTCATTGTTGGCGGATATGTTTATTTTTAGCATGTAAAGTTGTTTTCTTTATGTTGAAAAGAATAGTTAATATTGATTGTTTCTCCTTTTGGCTTTATTCTTTGATTATTATGGATAAAGTTTTGATCTTTGCTTAAAATGCATGCTCATGCTCTGTTTAAATTCGTTATTGGTGGATATTTTTTCTTTTAGTATGTAAATTTGTTTTCTTTATGTCGAAAAGGAATAGTTACTATTGTTAAGGGTCTATTAGATTGTTTCTCAATTTGAAGTAGTGAGTTACTCATTTTCGTATTAAAAATTGTCTTTGATTTTCTCTTGTTTAGATTAAAAAGTTATTAGGGTTATAAGTTTTGTTGAAATGGTGTAGAACTAAAATAGGTGTTGGCATAATTGAACATTTTTTCTTAGAATTAATCTTTTACTATTTCTCCTATATTGTCTTCGAATATCATTTCTCAAATATGCTTAATATATGTTATTTGTTTCACTTTGCTTATTGTTTACTTCTTAAAGTGTTTAGACATCCCATTGTTACTCACATGCTATAGTGATTTTTCTTTCTTCTTCTAAGTAATAGATATGAGCAAATATGTATTAATCTATTTGTCCAAATTTTAAGCAACTATGCTTGTGGATTCATGTCTTCTTTTCAAGGGCTAGTTAATTATATGGTATTAGATTCAATTTTTGTATGATTGTTTAAGAGATGGGTTAATTTTCTTTTTGTTGGATAATTTAGTTTTCTTTGATATCATAGATTACTATTTCTTTATGCTTGAGAATGCTATTTTTTCATCTGATCATTTATCTATTAAGTGTAGAATTTTCGAACACATATTAATTCTTTTTCTTTTATCTTTCCCTTTGCATGAATTTATTTTGGAGTCAAAATGGACTCATTTCCTCTTGCATTTCATAATGGGCCAATGAGGCCCAACTCTCCGAGTCAAGTCCAAAGTTTTAAACCCAAAGTTGATTATATGGCGTGTGGATGCAAGAGGATGAAAGGAGAAAGAAAATGGATGAAAACCCATTGATGAGGTTACTAAGAGATTTGAAAAGCCTCGATTTTTATTATTGCCTTATTTTTATTTATTCATTTAGTCATTTATTTATTCATTCATTTAGGATAGGTTATGGTCCAAAATCCCAAGTATATTCTGTTTTGAATCTTTTAAGTAATATTTTTAGTTTTTTTTTTTGATATTTTCTCAAAATGGTGACTTTGTAATTTCTTAAATTATTTTGAAATTTTCTTTAAAGTTTTGAAATAGTTTTAAAAAGTTTAAAATAATATTTTCTAACCCTTCGAATCGAAAAAGGGGCAAAACAACACCAATATCCAAGAAGAGAAAAACAATGGATCCACCACCTCTGGACAAAGGCAAGGCTCCAATAGGGGAGACCCCACATCAATCACTCCAGTTAATAATGAATTGAATCATATGGAATGCTAGAAGAGCTAACAATGCCGAATTCAAAAGGCATTGTAATTCTATGGTCGACATCCACCAGCCTGTCATCCTAGCTTTGTTGGAGTCTAGGATGAGTGACTATAAAGGCATTTCTAAGACCCTAGGTTTCTCTCATAAAATCCAATACCCAGCTAATGGTAGTTCTGGTGGCATAGTTATTATGTGGAAGGATGATAACATATCAATCGTTTATATTTTTATCTCTTCTCAGGCCATCCACACTACTGTTCAGGTATTAAACCCTCTCTCTAGCTATTTTTTACTGTTGTTTATGCTAGTAACTCTCTCCAGGAGAGGAAACTTTTATGGAAGCAAATTACTAATTTTTCCAATGATATTAACAACTCTTACAACTCTTGGGTGATTGGGGGTGAATTTAATGAAATCCTCAAAAGCTCTAAGAAGATTGGTGGTAATAACATTATTTATTCTAGATCTTCCCATTTTTGGTATTATATCAATTCTAGTGGTCTAATAGATTTAGGCTTTAAGGGTAGTAAGTACACCTAGACTAATAAGAGATACAGTTGTAGACAAGCCCTTATTCTGGAAAGGTTAGATAGAATCTTCGCTAATGACTCATAGATCAACCTCTTGCTTGAGTATACAGTCTTCCATCTACCTAGGATCCACTCAGACTACTGCCCTCTCCTACTGAACCTCTTTAAGGAGAATCCTTTTTACTCCAAGCCCCTCAGGCTAGAAACTATGTGTTGTTCTCATCCTTCCTTCCCTTCTATGGTCAGGGAATCCTTACAAGAAAACTTTAATCTTACTAAGGCTACAATTCATTTTGGAAACCACATTAAAATCTAGAATAGTGAATTTTTTCACAACATCTTTCACAAGAAGAAAACCTTTTATCCAGATTAGCTGGGATCCAGAGATCTCCTCACTACCCCTACGGTAGTTTCCTCCATAACCTTGAAAAGTCCCTCACTAAGGAATTCAGTGAATTCCATATCTAGTAGCAGGAATTTTAGAGGTAAAAATCCAATATTAACTGGCTTACTGAGGTGGATAATAACACTAAATTCTTCCAAGCCTTTACCATCAATAGAAGGAGGAGGACTAAAATTAACTCTCTAAAAGATGATTCTAGGAGCTGGGTTTACTCTCACAAGGACATCAAAGATAGCATTCTAAACTCCTACAATACCTTTTACATGTCTAATCATTCCTCCTCCCCCTTCAACTACTAGTACAACCCCTTAAGTCAGGGTTCCATCCTTACTGAAGACCACCATTCCCTAACTGTTATACCCTTTGATGCTGAAATCAAGAGAGCAATGTTCTCTTTCCAGCCTAAAAAGGCCCCTGATCCTGCTGGAATCCATCCTCTCATGTACCAAAACTATTAGGATATTATAGGCCAGTATGTGCTTAACTTCTGTTGGCAAACTCTCATCTCCTATACTATGGAAGAGAAAGTGAATAAGACCTAATTATGCTTGATTCCCAAATGCAAAATTGTTTTCAATCTTAGGAACTTTAGACTTATTGGGTTATGCAAAACTAAATACAAAATCATCACCAAAATTATTGCCAATAGGATTAAGCCTCTGCTTAATGAAGTCATTAGCCAAAGCCAAGATAGTTTCTTCTTCCAAAGAAGATCCTCTGGTAATGCTATTGTGGTTCAGGAGGTTATCTCCCACTTTGGAAAATAAAAGGAAAGAATTCCAACATGATCCTTAAAATGGACCTGGAGAAAGCTTTTGACAGAATTGAGTGGTACTTTATTAGGAAAGCTTTCCACTTCTTTAACTTTCCCATCACCTTCATCAAGCTCATCGTGTCTTGCATCACTACCTCGACCTCTATATCTGTGTTAGTCAATGGTTGTAAAAACTCATTCTTCAAATCAACTAGAGGGATCAGGAAGGGTGACCCTATGTCCCTTTACATTTTCATTATCTATATAGAACTTCTCTCTAGGAGAATTAGCCATGAGGTGGACATTATGAATTGGACACCTATAACTAAAGGAGGGACAAAAGTGTCCCACTTGTTCTTTGCTAATGATCTGACCCTGTTTTTTAAAGTAGATACTAGGAACTATCAAACCATCAAGACCACTCGTAACAGTTTCAGCAAGCTCTCTAGTCGAAAAATCAACACCTCCAAATACAAAGTCATTTTCTCCAATAGTTGCAATGTTGGTGATACACTAACCCTATCTAAACTTCTTAATATACAAACTAGGGACTCTTTTGACAAATACTTAGGTTTTCCTATCTTCTATAATAAGCCCACCAATGGAGATTTTCAATTCATCCTAGATAATCTCAACTCTAAGCTTGCTTGCTGGAAGACTAAGTTGTTCAATCTGGCTGGGAGAACCACTATAGAAAAAGCATACCTACGTAATATTCCAAACCATGTCATGAAATATATTTCTATTCCTAACCATATACTTAAGTACAATGATAGGACTCAGATGTACTATATTTGTGGAACCACTAATAAAAAGATAAACATGCACCTAGGCAATTGGAAGGCCATTGCTCTTCCTAAAAGTGAGGGTGGACTGGGGATGCATAAAGACTCATATAATAATGTCACTATAATAAGCATCTTATCATGGAGGTTTTATCACAACCCCACCAAAATTTGGGTTAAAGTCCCGGGAGAGAAATATAAAGGCTCTATAACGAGGAACCCCAAACCAAATAACTCTAAAACCTGAAAAGCTATTCTAAAGGGATGGTTAATGTGTAAGAAAACTTTTTTCTGGAATATCCATGATGGCAGGGACATCAATTTTTGGAATGACAGATGGGTTTCCAACCATCCTCATCTAAAAGAACTTATTTAGGGTTCTTTGCTTGAGCAAGATACAGAAACTAGGGTTTCTGATATCTGGACCAATAGGGAATGGAACTTTGAGTCCTTAACTTTAGAAATTTCCTTTATCTTGAGACATAACATCCAACACAACACGCATCGTAATCTCAGATCCCCAAAGGATTACATTATCCGAAGACTTACTGGCAATGGGCAATTCTCTAGTCCTAGCACCTATAAGTTTATTGCTGATAAAGAAAGAAATAATATGGAGCAACCCTGAACTAACTTTTCCAGAATCTGAAAGCTCACCACCCCTAATAAGGTCAAATTCTTCCTTTGGTTACTCCACCACAACAGGATCTCAGTAAACTATCACCTTAGTCATAAGGGCTTATCCCTTGATTTCAATTGTCAAGTGTGTACCAATATCACAGAAAACATCTACCACATTTTCTTTGAATGCCCTATTGTCTTTGAGTTTTGGGATACCATGTTGATGAAAACCTCCTCTTCTAGTTTTTTCCTTCTTAAATTTTAACCCTTCCTGCTGGTAAAGAACTTCAAAAAAATTCAGGAATATGCAAATCGATAACAACATTCATTGGAAAGAGTTTTTTCCCTTCTGTCTTTAGATTGTCTGGAAATCTAGGAACCATAATGTATTTAACCACAAAAAGACAATCCTTTCTTCTCTTATGCTTACTTTGAAGCTATTGAGTATGCTCATATTGTAGAAGTAGAACAAAACATAGGCATAGGAGTACCATTACTTTGAAATAGACACTACCTCAAAGGGGCTATTTTAAATTAAATACTAATGGTGCTTGTCTTGGAAACCCATGCAATGGTAGTATGGGGGAGAGGGGGGGTTATCAAAAATGAAAATAGAGATTGGATCTTAGGCTTCCACAAAAGCTTTCTCAACTTTATTAATAACCAAATGGAGTTGCTAACTCTCAATGAGGGCCTGAAAATGGTGGAACAGAACAACCTCCTTCCCATCAAGATTAATATAGACTCCACTGAGGTAATTGCTATGCTACACAATGGTAATCTTTACTATGATATCGTTATTGATAAATGAAGGTCAAGGCTCATAAGGATGGGAGCACCAACTGTCCAACACTGTTATAGAGAGCAAAATCAGGTTGTAGATGTTCTAGCAAAAGAAGGAGAGACTATTGTTGTGTCAGAGAATCCTACTATTTTTGTAGTTCTACCAATGTTTTCCCAGAGAGCAGTCTAGGCATACATTGTATGAACTATATTTTAAAGGGAAATCAGTACTTGTAATAAACCCCAAATGGGCTTTATTTTGGATACTTTTAAGCCGGGCTAAAAGTGTGTGATGTATAAACTCTTATTTCTTTTCTTTAGTAATCTAATTATCCAGTTAACAAAAATGATAAAAATTCTTTTTCCATTATTAAGTAAATCAGGTAATAGATGTTCTACTTATTTCATTCATTATTGCTTAGGAAATATCACTATTAAATAAATTGCCAATAAGCCCTTATTATTTAGTAAACTAGTCAAGTGTATGTGTTTTGCACGTGTGTCACGTTAATTAATATTAAAGATATGAAATAGAAATTAAAGTAGTACAAAATTATACTGCATAAACGTAATATCAAATTACTTTCATATAAATCAATAACAGTCTTTGATTATATGAATATTTTCATATCGTGTATATAAATGAGTATTTTTTTATCAATTAACTTAAAATTGAATTGTTAAGGACCCAAATCGACTATTGATTTGATTATCGATTAGCATGTTCAAAAATCAAAAATTAATAAATTGAACCGATAATACACAAAGTTGAACTATAAACTAAGCGATGAGCACCCCCTAACTGTTATCATAGAAGTCTTTTTGTTCATAATTCAAAATAGAAAAAAATTCAAGACAAATTTATATGTATTTCAAATAGAAATAAAAAAACAAAAAAATAAAGATTCTAAAACTAGATGAAGCTCAAAGTGCTCTTTTTCTTTTTAACCCAATATATATCCTATTACCTTAAAACTTGTGGGAATAAAAAAAAATCATCATTCTCGTAATATGAACCTTAATTTTTAGACAACAACAACAACAACAACAAGAATAAACCTAGTATATTTTTACATAGTGAGGTCCGGAGAAGGTAAAATATACGCAGTCCATACCACTATCTCTGAAGAGGTACAAAGGTTGTTTCTGATAGACCTTCGGCCAAAGAATCTTAATTTTTAGACAAGAAAAATATTTGAATTAATGCAAGAACAAAAAATAATTAAAAATAACTATATTTAAACTGGATAATTATGATTAGTCATGTTTACATATACTTACTATTTATATTTAAAAACTATTACTTACCAAATATTTTATATTTACTTTCTGTAAATAATGAATATAATGGATTTAGTACTTTTACTCCCTAAATATTAGTGTCATAATTAAATATTTATTTTTAAATGCTATGAATGTGTTCGACTCATATGTCTCAAGTTAATCAATAAAAGTATATATAAAAAAATAAAATTATTAGAAAGTGTTAATTAACGTTAAAATAAATAAATTCTGTGGAAGTCTCTAACTTTGGCTTATACTCAAAAAAATATCGAAAAAATAGGTAGTATAAAGGAGGGATGTCCCAAGTTTGAACTACTATTAAACATGCTTGGATGTTGCAAAGCATCGTCTACTAGGGAAAATAATTTAAATTGAAAACAGAAACCAAAATTACCTCTTAAAAGAATGATTGATCATATTTTCCATGTACAAAACTCATTAAAGCCTCTACCAAAAAAAAAGAGAAGAAAATCATTAAAGTATATAATGATGATATGTCAAATCTCATGATTTATTTATATTTAAAATAATTGCATATAAGTAAAAATTTAAAAGGAAATTCACACAACAAAGAAGGCTAGAAAACCCAAAAGAATTCATGAAGAAAATTTTAATTAATCAGTAACCAAAATCAAAACAAAAATAAGAAGAATAAGAAGAAAATGCAGAAGTAGAAGAATTGTACATATTTTATTACTCATTATTTAAGAAATGCAATTATTGTGGTCAAATGGAATTGGATTTCTTACTAAATTCATTTTATTTTATATTTTTTTTCTTTTCTCTTCTCTTAGTATAATAGGATTGTTTTTTTTAAAAAAAAGATATAAACTGAAACGATAAAAAAGATTTTCGGAGATTATGTGACATATAAGGAAATTCTTTTTTCCATTATTAAGTAAATCAAGAAATGGATGTTCTAATTATTTTATTCATTATTGTTTAGGAAAGGTAACTAGTGTGGCCACTTTGCACTGAATTTGTCACTATTCATTTTCCTTTATGTTTTCATTTTTTCATTCTTCTAGAATAATATAAAACTTAAAAAGTTGGTAAAAGAGAAAAGAAACCTAAAAAATGATTTCAGAGATCACACGCCAAATTACTAGAAATAACCAAATCTAAGTGAGACCAAGAAAAAGGATTTTTATAAAATATAAAGTCCAATAAAATAATTAAATTTACATAACCCATGACATTACACATAGCGCACATTTAGCCACAGTACTTTTATACATACATACATATATATATATATATATGTACATATATATATGTATATATATATAATCATATAATATATATAGAGAGAGAGATACATATATTCTCCTATATAATAAGTCACGGTGTGGCAGGTGAAGCACACACCACACCCTCGACATCCCTGCTTGCCGTCATTTGACGTGCTTGCTCCGTAATTTTACTATATCATTCTTAATTAATTATTATATGTTATTTACGTATTAAAAATATTAATTATATTTAATAAATAAAATAAAAGAGAATTAATTATATTTAACAAATAAAATAATAGAGACATTTATTACATGTCTGTTTCAGCTACTTCAACGATAATTTTACTATATCATCCCTAATTAATTATTATAAGTCATCTAAGTATTAAAAAATTGATAATATTTAATATTAAATTAACTTGGCATCTTATATGAAGTCTATATAATTATTTTAACAGATATTTTTTATAGTAATTTTGCTATATCACTTCTAATTAGTTATTATAAGTCATTTAAGACATGTTTGTACTATATCATCCCAAATTAATTATTATGGTCATCTATACATTGTGCTAATTAAATTAGAATAGAAAAAAATATTATAAATCACAATAATTAAAAAAAAAATTATTTAAAAAACATAATTGACTATCAATGTCACAAAAATTTGGACAAGGAGAGTAACATATATTATTTGAAAATTACATAACAAGTATTATAAATTACAATAGTTAATAATTTAAAATATCTAAAAAACATAATTAATCTGTTATATATTCAAGAAAAATACATAATAAATTACAACATTTAATAACTTAAAATATCTAAAAAATAATTAATCTGTTATATATAGCAGAAAATACATAAGAAAAAATTATTAATCACAATAATTAAAAACTTAAAAATTTAAAGGATATAAAATATTTGTTTGACTCTTGAAATTATATCAATGTCAGATAAATTGGAATAAAAAAAGTTATTATAAATCTCAATAATTAAAAACTTAAATTATTTTTAAAATATAATTGATTATCAATGCCACAAAAGTTTGGACAAAGAGAGTATCATGTTTTATTTGAAAACCACATAAAATATATTCTAAATTAGAAGAGTTAACAAACTTAAAATATTTTATTATATATTTCATAATTACTATGTGAAAAGTAAAAAAAAATGATTGACTCTCAAAATAATATGAGTGTCATATTAACAATTTAAAATATTCTTATACAAATTTCATTAATCTAAATATAATAATATATGCCTAACTAGGAATTTATAATCAAACAAATGAAGGTTTTAATTAAATGATAGAATTATATATAACGAAAAAATTTCAATGATCAATATTGGGCCGTGCGTAGCACGGTTGGCTTAGGTGGCAAGGAAGCAGCTGAAGCAGGTAGCTTGTGGATAACATGCCTACTTCAGCTGCTTCACCCGTGATTTTACTATATCATCCCTAATTAATTATTATAAATTATTTATGTATTTCAAAATTAATATTATTTAATTTAAAAAGTAAATTCTCCTATATAAATAATATTATTTAATTAAAAAAAGTAAATTAAATATTATGACATGCTTGCTTCAATCGGATTTTTCTATATTACTCCTAATTAATTATTTATAAATTATTTACGTTTTAAAAAATTAAAAATAGTTAATAAAAATTTTAAAAAAGACATTTATGACATGACAGCTTCAGCTGTTTCAGTCGTAATTTTACTATATCACTCATAATTAATTATTATATAAGTCATTTAAGTATTAAAAAATTAATAATATTTAATTAAAAAATAAAATAGACATAAAATAACAAGTTAATTTTTTGATATTTTTATAAGTCACTTAAGTATTAAAAAATTAATAATATTTAATAAAAAAGATAAAATAGGCATAAAATGATAAATTAATTTTTGATGTTTCCAATTAACTTGACATCTTATATAGGACCACTTAAAAAAAATTCACAAGTATTTTTTATAATAATTTTACTATGTCACTTCTAATTAGTAGAATAGAAGAAAAAATATTATAAATCACAATAATTAAAAACTTAAATTGTTTAAAATAGTCACAAAATGTCACAAAAGTTTGAACAACTTAAAATATTGTTATACAAATTTCATCAATTTAAATGTAATAATATATGTCTAACTTAAATTTAACAAACAAATGAATGGAGGCTTTAATTCAATGATAGAATTATACATGACATAAAAATTTTAATAATCAACATTGGACCGTGCGTAGCACGGCTAAGAGAGAGTTGGGCGGCTGAAGCAGCTCTCCGTCGACACGTCTGCGTCAGCTGCTTACTCCGTAATTTTACTATATTATTCCTAATTAATTATTATAAGTTATTTACATATTAAAAAATAATAATATTTAATAAAAAATTAAAATAGATATTTATGACATGTCTACGTCAGCTGCTTTAATCATAATTTTACTAAATATTACCCTAATTAATTATTATAAGTCATCAAAATATTAAAAAATATATATTTAATAAAAAAAATAAAATAGATATAAAATGATAAGTTAAATCTTAATGTTTTAAATTAAATTCACGTCTTATATGAGGTCCACTTAATTTTTTTCACAAGTATTTCTTATAGTAATTTTGTTATATCACTTCTAATTAGTTATTGTGAGTCATTTAAGACATATTTGATTTGCTGCTTCAATCGTGATTTTACTATATCACCTCTAATTAATTATTATGGTCTAAGCATTATGTCACTTAAATTGGAATATAATGAAAAGTTTTATAAATCACAATAATTAAAATCTTAGATTATTTAAAAAATGTCAATTTTGAACAGGGAGAGTAACATATATTATTTAAAAATTAGAAAAAAGTATTATAAATCACAATAGTTAATAACTTTCAGCTGCTTACTCCGTAATTTTACTATATTACTCCTAATTAATTATTATAAGTTATTTACATATTAAAAAATAATAATATTTAATAAAAAAATCAAAATAGATATCTATGACATGTCTACGTCAGTTGCTTTAATCATAATTTTACTAAATATTACCCTAATTAATTATTATAAGTCATCAAAATATTAAAAAATATTAATTAATAAAAAAAGATAAAATAGATATAAAATGATAGTTAATTCTTGATGTTTTAAATTAACTTCACGTCTTATATGAGGTCCACTTAATTTTTTTTACAAGTATTTATTATAGTAATTTTGTTATATCACTTTTAATTAGTTATTGTGAGTCATTTAAGACATATTTGATTTGCTACTTCAATCGTGATTTTACTATATCACCTCTAATTAATTATTATGTTCTAAGCATTATGTCACTTAAATTGGAATATAATGAAAAGTTTTATAAGTCACAATAATTAAAATCTTAGATTATTTAAAAAATATAATTGACTATCAATGCCGCAAAATTTTGAACAAGGAGAGTAACATATATTATTTAAAAATTATAAAAAATTATTATAAATTACAATAGTTAATAACTTAAAATATCTAAAAAAATTAATCTGTTATATATTTCAAAAAAATACGTACAAAATATTATGAATCACAATAATTAACAACTTAAAAAATTTAAAAGATATGAAATATTTGGTTGACTCTTGAAATTATATCAATGCCACTTAAATTGGAATAAAAGAAAAATATTATAAATCACAATAATTACAAACTTAAATTATTTTAAACATATAATTGAATATCAACGCCACAAAAGTTTGTAAAAACAGAGTAACATATATTATTTAAAAACTAAAAAAAACTATTATAAATTACAATAGTTAACAGCTTAAAATATCTAAAAATATATTAAAAGTATGATTGATTATCTAAATTTTATTTGTGTCGTATAAATTGAGATAAAAAAATAACATATATTGAACCCGTGTTATCTGAAAAATAGTAATATAGGCCCATCGAATTTTATTTTTCACATTTTTTATTAATTTATACATTTTTTGAGTTTAATTTTGACTGTGAATTAAATTTTTGAAATATAATTATATATTTGAATAATAAATCATAATTAATAATATAATTATTATTATTATAATAATTTAGAATAGATATTGGGCCCGTGCATTGCACAGCTTCTTCTCACTAGTATTATATAAGAGAGAGCTGGGCGGCTGAAGCAGCTCTCCGTCGACATGTCTGCTTCGGCTGCTTACTCCGTAATTTTACTATATTACTTCTAATTAATTATTATAAGTTATTACATATTAAAAAATATTAATATTAAATAAAAAATTAAAATAGATATTTATGACATGTGTCAGCTGCTTTAATCATAATTTTACCAAATGTTACCCTAATTAATTATTATAAGTCATCAAAATATTAAAAAAAAAATATTTAATAAAAAAAAGATACAATAGATATAAAATGATAAATTAACTCTTGATGTTTTAAATTAATTTCACGTCTTATATGAGGTCCACTTAATTTTTTTCACAAGTATTTTTATAGTAATTTTGTTATATCACCTTCTAATTAGTTATTGTGAGTCATTTAAGACATATTTGATTTGCTGCTTCAATCATGATTTTACTATATCACCTCTAATTAATTATTATGGTCTAAGCATTATGTCACTTAAATTGGAATATAATGAAAAGTTTTATAAATCACAATAATTAAAATCTTAGATTATTTTAAAGATATAATTGACTATCAATGCCACAAAATTCTGAACAGGGAGAGTAACATATATTATTTAAAAATTACAAAAAATTATTATAAATTACAATAGTTAATAGCTTAAAATATCTAAAAAATTAATCTGTTATATATTTCAAAAAAATACGTACGAAATATTATAAATCACAATAATTAACAACTTAAAAATTTTAAAAGACATAAAATATTTGATTGACTCTTGAAATTATATCACTGCCACTTAAATTAGAATAAAATAAAAATATTATAAATCACAATAATTACAAACTTAAATTATTTTAAAAATATAATTGACTATCAACGCCACAAAAGTTTAAAAAAACAGAGTAACATATATTATTTAAATACTAAAAAATTAATTATAAATTACAATTGTTAACAACTTAAAATATCTAAAAACATATTAAAATTATGATTGATTATCTAAATTTTATTTGTGTCGCATAAATTGAGACAAAAAAATAACATATATTGAGCCCATGTTATCTAAAAAATAGTAATATAGTCCCATCGAATTTTATTTTTCACACTCTTTATTAATTTATATATTTGTAGAGTTTAATTTTGATTGTGAATTAATTTTTTAAAATATAATTATATATTTGAATAATAAATCATGATTATTAATATAATTATTATTATATTATTAATTTAGAATAGATATTGGGCCCGTGCTTTGCATGAGCTTCTTCTCACTAGTATATATATATGTATATATATATATATAGAGAGAGAGAGATACATACATATATATATATATATATGTATGTATCTCTCTCTCTCTCTATATATATATATACATACATATACATATCTAAATTAAAAGTGTGAAGAACCTTAAAAATATTGTTTGAACTTTTTGCCATTCATTGAAAGTCCTTACTTTAGAGAAAAACCATTTTTCACTATTTTTTTTCTAATATTTAAGAGTTAAAAATTAATTAAATATATTTATGGTAAAATATTTTCTTATTAGAAGTTATCAGAATTTCAATATTTTTCCTAATTTAAGAGTTGAAAATTAATTAAATATATTTATGGTAAAATCTTTCCTTATTAGAGATCATCAAAATTAATGACTACTGAGACTTTTTTCATTAGTTTAAGTATTCCAAATTAACTAAATTTGATTTTAAGAAAATTTGAAAAATCTAGAAATAGATATAAAGCTATTAGAGTAAGAAAAAATTAAGAAGTACCAGATTTTAAAAAGTTTTAAGTACGTAATAAGAATGTAATCACTGATTTTGTAAAAATTTGACTTTAAAAATAAGAAAAGATTTTAAATATCTAAAAAAAGAAAAATAATCGTAACACAAATTGGTTCAAATTGATGTGTCTCTATTAGCATGTGGCAGCAAAGGAAAGAGGTACTTTATGACAAACTCAAAAGTAATGATCCATCAACCACTTGAAACTTCTAGTGGTAAAACATATATGTGTATATCTTAATGTTTACATTATTATATTAAAGTGTGAAAGATTTATTAAAAGTGATTTGAACTTTTGCACTTTATTAAAAATCTCTACAATAGGTAAAATCATTTAATTTTAAATAATCAAACATTACACGTGCGAGATACATGCGGTTAAACTAGTATATATATATATAAACTAGATGGTCTGTGCCCATGCTATACACAGACTATGCCTAACATCTCTATACTATACGAAAGAAAAGAGCCAAAAAGAGGTCGTAAACTATGTACATTTGTTTGCACAATAAAACTATATCATTACTTGATCGATTTGTAAAGTGGATACTTCTACTTATACATTTGTCATCTGAACCCCTCAACTCAATAAAACAGAATATTTTAAAACCTTTGACCATTGACCAAGCCTATGTGACATCAAAATGGCTGAATAGGACGAAACGCGTGTAGACACGCACTTGGGGTGCGTGTAAGGGTTATTTTTTTATCAATTTTATATTAAAATAATTAAAATATTTTTTTGTAAAAATGTCCCCCCGCTCCCCTCGCCATCCCCCAATCCCCCCACCCCTGCACCAGCCCCATTCCCCCACCCTTTCCCCCCATCCTCCACCCCCAACCCTTCTCTCCCACCCCGCACCAAACCCTTTACCCGTCCCTCCATCCTCTCCCCCACCCCCTTTCCTCCGTCCCCCCATCCACCCTAACAGTTCCCCTACTTTAATGTCACCTCCTTCCTTGTTCCCCACCCACAAGCTTCAAAATCCACAACAATCCTTCAAACCCCATAACCCTCAAATTCCACCAAACCCAAGCTTCAAATCACAACAACAACATAACTCCCACAACCCAGCAACAAGAAGTAGAAAATGATAATGAAATCCTTGTTGAACGTGTAGAATGCTTTTCGATGGCGGGGAAGAGTCAACCGCCTTACATGACAAGACCTAACTATTTTTTCTCTTCTTTTTCTTCATCGTTTTTATCCTTCCACCCTTCTCAACCTTCTCGTAACTTTCACTCCAAAAATGTCAATTCTTCTACCCTTAATAATCATAATAATAAGAGTAACACCAAGAAGACAAACTCAAGCAATTGCGATAAAACCATTTATACAGATATTGATGATATTCAGAATTTATCATCTTTAGTTGGAACTTGCCCTTTTTTGTGGAATATCAAAGGAAGGAACAAGAATAAGAAGAAGAAGTTGAAGGAAGAATAGGCGGAGGGAGAAATTAGTCATTTCCAATCATACTAATTACTACATAACTAGAAATTTGCAAATTACTGTGGGAGAATTTGATTTTAGAAATTAAAGAAAAAAAGTTGAAGAGGTGAGAGTATGATTTTAGCAAATTGCAGTAGGGATGTTCAAAATGGAGGTGAGAGAATAGAAGGGGAAATGGGTGGGGCGGGGGAGGGGGAAGGGGGAGGTTCTTTTTCTTGAAAAAAATTATTTTCTATCTTTAGATTAAAAATGACGTGGAATCTACGTGGAAGCTGATGTGGAAACAAGTGTGTTACACACACCGAAAAAGGGTTCAAAATATTTGTTTTTATTGAGTTCAAGGGTCCAGGTTGCAAATGTATAAGCAGAAGTATCCACTTTACAAACCGGCCCAAGTACAAGGGTCTATTGAGCTATTTTTCCTATAGAAAATCCAGTAATACATCAAGTCCACCTCAAAACATTAAGTAAAGTTGATCTTGGTGTCTACTTTACTCGAGCATTCCAAACCATGCTTACAAAATATTATTAATCTAAGAAACATAATAAATATATCAAGTACGACACAAACTTTAAACCTAGAAATCATTACTTTACTCAAGAGCTACGTCCAAAGATTGACAAAAGCTTTAAACTTGAGTCATCTATTTGTTAGCTCGAGATGGAATTTTCTCCCTTTTGACTATATACATTTTTCTTACCTTTTTCATCAACTTTAGAAGACATCAATTATTGTAGGCTTAACAATTTCATATGTTGTGTACAAAGAAGTGAAGATACGTTCTCCTAAGGGTATTATGCAAGTTACACTTTCCAGTGGTTGCTACTTGCTACTGACTTGGAAACAAGGTCAAAGAATTTTGAAAAATGATATACCAGCTACCACAGCTGAAAAAAGGAATACACGGTAAAATCTTGAAATTGCGTTGAAGTTTTGTTCTAAATACCAGAATGCATACACCATACTATTCATAAGGACAAGTGTTTCTCTTTTATGATACTTGGCAAAACATGTTAGCTTTTAGAACATAGATCTTATAAGATTACATCCTTGTTTTCTCAAAATATGTCCTATAGTTGTCTATAAAAGTTTTAACAACTACTAGAGGAAGAAGGCTAACTATGCATTTATTTAAGCAGCTTATGCAAATCCCCAATATCATTGCATAAACATTTCAGAGGAAAGTGGGGTTGCTTTATTTCATTTGTTACCTGTCCACGGCTAAGAATGTCTGATTTTTGTAACTTCTTCATGGCAAATATTTCACCAGTGCTTTTGAATCTACACAACTTAACCTACATTAAAAAACTTGATAATTGAAGAAAGAACCCTACTAAAACCTGCTTCATTAATATCCAATACGATTGACTATGTTATTTATGTGGTAATCACAAGGCAAAATCCCTCTAACTGAAAATCAATAAAACTAAAGAGGTTAAGTGTACATCTGACACAAGCATAGTTCTAATGGTATGATTTGTGTACACTTTACCCTCCTCAGACCCTACTTTGTGAGAATACACTGGGTATATTGTTGTTTGAATATTAGCAAACAAATCTAGGCACAATACTATGCACATTGGATATCGTTATCCATATGCATGCGAAATACAACAAAACCTACTCGTGGTACGGAGAACCAACAAGATACCCACTAAAATTCCTCTATAATAATTGGGTGTAATCAAAACAACTAAAAAATGAGAAAAACTCAACAAAACTAAATGAAAAAAGTTCCAGTTATATATTCCTTTTCGTTAGTTATCAGGTCCTCCGATCAAGACGTAAATATATTTTTAGTGTTATTCCGAGTATAAAATCTATATGTTTCAAAACAACTTCAACTCTAAGTTCAAGAATCATGTTGAAGAACTACAATGACGTTCAACATCTTTAAATGCAAGTTCAAATGAATATTAAAAAGAACTATCAAAATGTAGTGTTTATCAACTTTCAAAAAACAAAGATGAAGCAGAAATATTAGAACCAAGTCTACCAATTTCACGGCGTGTCCTTAAGGAATTTATTCCCCTAAAGTACCTGAGGTTATGGAATCTTTCCTCCTAGGATAAAATGGTTCACTTTTTGAAAGTAGCAGTACCTCAAACTTTTAGAAACTTCGAACGAACTCAACGGTTTTGTAATGCTCCGAATCTGGTACCCAGAATGTTGCACGGTGCTCATGACTCTGAAGGACCACAAGCTAACCCATGACTGATATTTGTACCTGAACACTGCATAATATACGTATATAAATGTAGAAACATAAGCTGTAAGGCCATAAGGTTCGAATCTGAAACATAAAATCTGATAAAATAATGTTTAAACGGGGTATAGAAATACCCAAAATAGAAATAAACTGTCTGAATATACTATAGTCTGACAACCTCTACACTGTCTGAATAAGGAGTTGATGGAAAATGTCCCCAACTAACTCCACCTACTGAAATAAACTAAGTACTGAAATGATAAAGTAATGAGCATGTCCTCGAAGGATGAGGACTCACTGCTAACTCTGGCTGCTGGATACTGGAATACTACTGATGCTCTGAAGCTCGTACTTCTGAACCTATGGTGTAAAGTAAAACACCATAGCGCAAATGCGTCAGTATGATTGAATGTACTGGTATGCATATGAGGTAGGCTAAATGCAAGGGTTCATATGTATGAACAATACTAAATGACTGTATAACATGAACGTGAGAATACATGCATGAACAAGTAACTGTAATTGAGACCATACTGACACTGGGTATTGAGTTTTGAGTACCGATTTACTAACATCTGGGTTTACTGATACTGATAACTGAGTTTATTGAATACTGGGAACTGGTAGTATATTACTGATAGAGGAATGATTGTTTCTAATAGTTTTGATTATGAAGAACTGGTCTGATTGACTGTATCTGACAGTCTTGAAACTGATTACTGATAACATAAGTTACTAATAACTGACATAACTGATATAACTGAGATAACTAGTATAACTGATATAACTGATACTGACCGACTGTATCTGACAGTCTATGTTCTGATAGAACTAGCTGAGTTCCATATTGTTCTGATTGATTGTATTTGACAATCCTGAATTCTGTAGAACTATGTGAGTTCTATTACTAAGACTGAATGACTGTATCTGACAGTTCTGATTCTGTAACTGAAACTTTGGGAAGTAGGTATCTAACCGACATACCCCAAATAATCATAATATAGCTGAGTTGGGGTCCAATCTATAACCCCAATTGGAAGGGTGTCAATACTGCACCACTGGTAAGGACAATCTGTGAGTAACCCTTATATATTAGGTAACTCTAGTGATAACAGTGGAAACCCTCATATAACAGGTTAAGCCACCTCATCTACCCTCATATAATAGGCCATGATGTCTTAACCTACGCTAGCTACGTAGTTCAGGAACACAAGGATTGCTTCTAAGAATCACACCCTCATATATCAGGTGAGTTCCCATACTTGGGTTCCATCGATGCTAATTCCTACTCCCATCTGAATAAACACTAAACATAATTAACTGAACTGGACTAGACTGATTTCATGGAGTTCCGTTGACTGGTGGAATACTACTGAGATTTTTAAATTTACTGAGATTTCCTGAGTCACATGACTGACTGAGTTCTATAGATCATGGCTTGACTGAGGATATCATGAAACATGACACTGACTCTAGGTACACAACTATATTTTTTAGGTACAAGTACCCCTAGGACTCGATGGAAGGAAACTGACAAAGCATGACTTTCTTGAATACATGGCCAACATCAACAATTCATACTACAACAGTAGGGGATATTTCATGAAGCACATGGTTATCATAATCTTTTATATATCTTAGAATGCACATGATCATGTCTTAACTTCATCATTTTAATATCATAATTATATCATCACACAATTGTATTGCACAACAATCCTCATGGAAATCATTTTAAACATAGGGGAGCACGTACATTCATACCTTAGGTCACAGTTTAACTATCAAGCATAATTTTTATTCTCCTAGGCATTTTATCAAATACTTGGATTGCATGATTTAAGTCTTAAGCATGAACATGAATTTAATACAACCTTACTTTGCAATTTAACCCAATTTCATGATTTCAGTCCACATATTAGCTTAATTTCATAAAGTCATAATAAAGGTTCCATCTTGGAATTTATACGACAACAACACATGAACATAATTCAATTCATAGAATGAATATCACAATTCGTAATTTAAAACTTGTTTCTTGGTCTTCATGGACAAAATGAGTCCATGAATGAAAACTATGCATACCTTAGATGGAAAATTCTTGATGATTCACGGAGGAATTTTCTTGAACTTGGATCCCCAATTGGAAACCCTAATGTGTTCTCGAGAGGATTTTGAGAGAAAAGGGTGTATTTTGGTGTAAATGAGGCTTAATCCCGTGTTTAATCCTTATATAGGGTTGGAAAAATTACCCCTTTTCCCTTAAAAATACGGACATTTAATGACTAAATAACTGGGCACCGACGCTATGAGTGACGTGAGGCATCGAGGGATGCGACGCTATACCTGACGCGGTGTGTCATGAACGCATCGAGCCTCAGTTATTTTGGCTCTGGCAGTCTGCACAACTGGTGACCAATGAGATTGGCGACGCGGCGCGCCAAGATCGCGTTGGTCCACTATTTTGGACTTCCAATCTTGATCTAAACGAGTTTCCAAAAAATTCAAAACTTATATGGGAACACCTATTGACCTTCCTGATCATGAATTAATAAATATATGGTCCATTAAAGGACATTAAGATGGCAAAATGAATTTTCCAACTTTTGAAGGCAAAAATTAAGCTAAGTCTGGAATATAGCTAAAATTTTCTAAGTCTAGGACCCCCTTGACACGCTTAAAGGACTGTATTAAGTTTTAGAATTTTACGGGGTCTTACAATATCTCCCCCATGAGAACATTTGTCCTCGAATGAGACTGACTGAGAGGGGAGAAACGATAGACTGAAACACATACTGAGCATGAATGAACGGAACATGATTTCATGACTGACATGATTGATATCAAAATATATTATACTGAGCATGCATATCTGATGCATGTGTAACTGATTTGTGAATGCATGACTGAGTGTTCTGATAAGCTGGGTTTTCTCATGATAAGAACGCATATCTAATGCATAAATACATAACTGACATGATGCATGACTAATTATGCAATGGTACTTAGTACCAAGTATATAACGGAATTCTGAGCATGAAACTGAATACCAAGTTGGTAATGAAACTGAACATGTAAATTGGGTAAGTTTAAGGAAAGATTTTATCTTGGACTGAGTCTGAATTAGCGGAGAGGAGGTGAGCATACTTGGTATGCATGTTTGCTCCTGCTTTCCAAGTAGCTCCCTCAACGGACTAATTCAGCCAAAGAACTTTGACTAGAGAGACTTCTTTGTTCCTCAGTCTGCGAATCTAGTAGTCTAGGATTTCGAATGTGATTTTCCCCATGAGAGAGACTGTTCTGAACATCTATGTTTTGAATAGGGACTACAACTTCCGGGTCACCTATACACTTCTTGAGCAAAGAAACATGGAAAATTGGATGAACTGAGGCTAGATCTGTAGGAAACTCGAGCTTATGAGCTATCTTGCCGTAACGACTGAGAATTTTTAAAGGGACTGACATATAGGGGATTGAGATTTCCCTTCTTGCCAAACTGCTTCACTCCCTTTATGGGAGAGATCTTGCAATACACATAGTCACCAATCTTGAACACGCATAAATAGGAACATGAGAAAATAGTTGAGTCTGTAACGGATGATATGAACTGAGTCTGGAACGTGATGCATGAACTGAATACTGTGAGATGAATATCGTGAATTGAATCAATCCTCTAAATACATAGCTCATGGCTGAGATTGGAACTTGAGGGTTAACTTATGAGTATCCCCTACTCCAAACTGGATTCATTACGTGAAGAGAGAATGGGATACTCATGTTATAAAAGTTTGGGGGATTATAGTGTATCTTTCCCTTGGGACACTATGTCCCTCAAAGAATACTGACTTGGATGAGCTGCTGGGGAAGATGAAGCGATGCACAAGGCACCTACAAACTGAGTCTTAACTGAATAAATGGGATCTGAAACTGAAACATGATACATGAACTGAGTTGAGCTTGCGTCTATCTAGTTGGTTCACGTTAGAATGGTCATATCCATGAGACTTCGGATAGTACGTCTAGAAGGAAGGGACATGAACCCAAACCATGCGAACTTATCCGTCTGACTGCTAAACTGAATTACTAGTTTTACGGACTAACTCATGCTGAAAGATTATAGTCGATGAGAGCCTTTTCTCTAACACTCTTTCTATAGAGTTCTAGCAACTTTAGGGCGCAGGGAAATCTTGTCATTGTCTAAATAATACAGCTGAATGAGAAAATCATTACATGGCTAAAGTTCGGTAAGATGAGTTGAGGCCTATGAACACCATTTAAGATAAAATGACTAAACCTCTTGCACTACAACTAAGATTACTGAAAATATTGACATGGGTATTGAACACGAGTGCATAAATGTACTACTCATCTGATTAACTGGATAGCTGACAGCTAAATACTGGGCGTGTAAGACTGAAATGTACTTGGTCTGAATAGATGGAATGAGACTATAGATTATTATACACAGAAGTTAATGGCTGACTGGGTATCATGAGGTAACTAAGCATTAATTTCGTGAAAGCTGTATTAATTGTGGATGCAAGATCTAGTGTAGGACATGATTTGGAAATATTTCATAGACTGAGGTATTGAAATACTAATAACTGAGTATCTAACAATTGTATGCTATGGTCAAGCAAGCCTGGAACTGAACTGAGTTTCTGATCTGATTACTGAACTGAAGCTGACACTATAACTAGGATTCATACTGGAACTAAATACCAAGTTCTGATAACTAAACATTGATAACTGTGGTTTAGACTGATACTGAAGTACTTAATTTTGAGACTGAACACTGATTTCTGAGTACTGAATGCTGAAATTGTAACTAAGATGGCAACTGAGTTTTGATAGTTATGCAATGAAGACTGACATAAGTCGAGGATCTAAAAGTGTACTCTCACTCTGCACTTTCCCAACTTCTAATTACAACCCCTTGCTATCACTTTACTTGCACACTTAACATGACAGTCAAGCCTATCTTTATTACTACACCCTTGGGTAACATAAGCATTCAACAATCCTTTTTTAACATAAAATATTTACTCTCTCCCTTCTAAGAAACTACTCATCACTACACTATTTTCACAAAGAGAGCTTACTGAAGGGTTAAATCAGGAGGACCTGAAGCATGAATGGATACTAACTAAACTTAACACATGGATGAGGCCTGAGGAATATAATATCAATAGCTTGGATTTACCCAAAAGGTCTGAACTGAGGATATAGTGGATACATGACATATCCTGGATTTAACTGATCAATAGGAGCGTATCATGAGTCACGAAAGTTGAGTATACTGTAAAGAGTGACATGTGTACATGAGTCATGAGCTGCATGACTGGAGTTTTGGAGTTTTCTATATTCGTGGGTCATGACATGGATTGCTGAGGGGAGTAAAACTGAACTCCTTATGCTGGGAACTAGAATTGTACATGATTCCATAAAAAATATGTGAATATAAGCTGGGTTCATGGAAAGGAGATATAAAATATACGAAGGCATCATGCTGACTGAATTATAAAATTTTACACTGAGATAAGGATTGGTCGCGAATCATGTTTCCCTTACTACTTTCCTATACATGCTGGCACTACTGCTGGAATCTGAAGGCCTGACTCTTTCTGAGCTTTCATAATCGAAAAGTTCCTATATATCTGTCAGGCTATGATAGACTGATCCACTAAGGCAGAGACTAAGAAAGGTCTTGTTAACACTTGGTCTGACTTCAACGTTGACTGACATGCAAAGAGTCACAAAAAAAGAGAAGTTCATGGATTTGATGAGACATAAACATGTAAATGAAAGATCTATAATATACCAGTGACCGCATTAGAAGGAAATTCCTGATTTTGCCAGGGCTGAAAAGCATGGAATCTGTTTGGGTATTGCACACTGATGGAGCTAGAGGAGGCACCCTGCTGATTTGAGCGACCGAATTGAGTTGAAGAATGATTATGCTTACTTCGAGGACCGGGCCTAGGATAGTATCAAACTTTGTGACCTGACTCGTCATATCCGAAACACACATCACTGCCGGCTGCATATACCCTTATGATACTTACCACAAGTTTGACAAAGGGGATGGCTTCGGGCACTACTAACACTTTCCTGAGGTTTAGGACCTGGCGTCCTATCTCTGAATTTAGGGACTGGAGTACTGGCCAAGAAAGGAACTGGAACTGAAAACTTTAGGCAGAACTGAAAGCGGTTACCACCCTCTGACTTAGGCTGGTTGAAATTGAGGCTACCTGTTCTAGCGCTCTTATTTTCTCTCTTTCTTTCTTTCTTTCTTTCTTTCTTTTTTACTGCGCTTTCCCACCTTGATCTGCTGGGGGAGAATCATGTGCCTGGGTGGGACAATGGCCTGCTGATTGCTCTGAGCTACTACTGAATAGGATATAGTAAGAGAGTTAATTCTAAATTCTCCATGAAAGACATGCTCATTCAGGGAATCTTCTTGGACTGGCGGAAGTACCGACTGATTCTCGGTCCTTCTTTTGTTAGTCCTTTGGGAGACATGTTCTGTAATGAAAGGAAGGAGCGAATTAGACTTAGAGTTAAACTTGAACTAATGCTCACTGGCACGACATGAATACTGAAAGAAGGGAAACTATTCTTAAAACATCTCATAGCCCCTGCACATAAGTGTGGTGCACAACACACCCATGTACAAGACTCTACTAGATATGACTTTTTAGACTTCCTAGGACACTATTGAACCTTAGGGCACTGATACCAAGTTTGTAACGCCCCAAATTTGGTACCCGAAATGCTACACGGTGATCATGACCCTGAAGGACCACAAACTAACCCATGACTAATATCTGTACCTGAATACTGCATAATATACGTATATAAATAAGGAAACATATGCTGTAAGGCCATAAGGTTCAAATCTGAAACATAAAATCTGATAAAACAATATTTAAACGGGGTATAGGAATACCCAAAACTGAAATAAACTATATGAATATACTATAGTCTGAAAGCCTCCAAACTGTCTGAATAAGGAGTTAATGGGACATATCCCCAACTAACTCCAACTACTGAAATAAACTAAGTACTAAAATGATAAAGTAATAATTATGTCCTCGAAGGATGAGAACTCACTTCTAACTCTAACTGCTGGATACTGGAATGCTACTGATGCTATGGAGCTCGTGCTTTTGAACTGATGGCATAAAGTAAAACACCATAGAGCAAATGCATCAGTAGAATTGAATGTATTAATATACATGTGAGGTAGGTTGAATGTAAGGGTTCATATGCATGAAAAATACTAAATGACTGTATAACATGAACGTGAGAATACATGCATGAACAAGTAACTGTAACTGAGACCATACTGACACTGGGTACTGAGTTTTGAGTACTAATTTACTAATATCTGGGTTTACTGATACTGTTAACTGAGTCTACTAAATAGTGAGGAACTGATGGTGTATTGCTGATAGAGGAATGATTGTTTATAACAGTTCTAATTATGAAGAACTGGTCTGATTGACTGTATTTGACAGTCCTGAAACTGATTATTGGTAACATAAGTTACTGATAACTGACATAATTGATATAACTGAGATAACTGGTATAACTGATATAACTGATACTGAGCAACTGTATATGACAGTCTATGTTCTGATGGAACTAGCTGAGTTCCGTACTATTCTGAGTTGCCTGTATCTGACAGTCCTGAATTCTATAGAACTATTTGAGTTCTATTACTAAGACTGAATGAATGTATCTGACAGTCCTAATTTTGTAACTGAAACTATGGGAAGTAGTTAGCTAACCGACATGCCCCAAATAATTGCAATATAGCTGAGTTGGGGTCAAATCTGTAACCCTAATTAGAAGGGTGTCAATACCGCACCACTGGTAAAGACAATCTGTGAGTAACCCTTATATAACAAGTAACTCTAGTAAGAACGGTGAGAACCCTCATATAACCGGTTAAGCCACCTCATCTACCCACATATAATAGGCTATGATGTCTCAACCTACGCTGTCTACGTAGTTTAGGAACACAAGGACTGCTTCTAAGAATCACACCCTCATATAACAGGTGAGTTCCCATCCTTGGGTTCACTCGGTGCTAATTCCTACTCCCATCTGAATAGACACTGAACATAATTAACTGAACTGTACTAGACTAATTTCATGGAGTTTCGTTGACTGGCGGAATAGTACTGAGATTTTAAAATTTACTGAGATTTCCTAAGTTACATGACTGACTGAGTTCTATGGATCATGGCTTGAATGAGGATATCGTGAAACATGACACTGGATCTAGATACAAATCTATATTTTTTGGGTACAAGTACCCAGGACTCGATGGAAGGAAACTGACAAAGCATGACTTTCTTGAATACATGGCCAACATCAACAATTCATACTACAACAGTAGGGGATATATCATGACGCACATGGTTATCATAATCTTGTATATAACTTAGAATGCACATGATTATGTCTTAACTTCATTATTTTAATATCATAATTATATCATCACGCAATTGTATTACACAACAATCCTCATGGAAATCATTTTAAACATAGGGGAACATGTACATTCATAACTTGGGTCACAGTTTAACTATCAAGAATAATTTCTATTCTCCTAGGCATTTTATTAAATACTTAGATTGCATGATTTAAGGCTTATGCATGAGCATGAATTTAATACAACCTTACTTCGCAATTCAACCCAATTTCATGATTTCAGTCCACATATTAGTGTAATTTCATAAAGACATAATAAAGGTTCCATCATGAAATTCATACAATAACAACACATGAACATAATTCAATTCATAGAATAAATATCACAATTCATAATTTAAAACTTGATTCTTGGGGTTCATGGAAGAAAAGCGTCCATGAATGAACACTATGCATACCTTAGATGGAAGATTCTTGATGATTCACGGAGGAATTTTCTTGAACTTGGATCCCCAATTGAAAATCCTAATGTGTTCTTGAGAGAATTTTGAGAGAAAAGGGTGTATTTTAGTGTAAATGAGGCTTAATCCCGTGTTTAAGTCTTATATAGTGTTGGGAAAATTACCTCTTTACCCTTAAAAATACGAGCATTTAATGACTAAATAATTGGGCACCGACTCTATGAGTGATGTGGCACATTGAGGGCTGCGAAGCTATCCCCGACGCGGCACGCCATGAACACATCGAGCCTCAATTATTTTGGCTCTGGTAGTTTGTACAATTGGTGACCAACGCGATTGGCGACGCTGCGCGCCAAGATCGCGTTGGTCCACTATTTTGGACTTCCAATCTTGATCTAAATGAGTTTCTAAAAAATCCAAAACTTGTACGGGAACACCTATTGACCTTTCTGATCATGAATCAATAAAAATACGGACCATTAAAGGACATTAAGGTGGCGAAATGAATTTGCCAACTTTTTAAGGCCAAAATTAAGCTAACACTGGAATGTAGCTAAAATTTTCTAAGCCTAGGACCCCCTTGAAACGCTTAAAAGACTCTATTAAGCTTTAGAATTTTACGGGGTCTGACAGGTTTGATGATCACAAGAGAGATTTTGAAGAAGAAGAAGAAGATTATTTTTCAACTTAAAATTGTTCCTACACCTAAGGATAAATTAAGATGTTTATAGCCATTAATTGTACCTTAAGAAAGGAAGAAATGGTTCATGAAAAGAGTTAAATTTTCTAAAAAAGTACCTACCTGCGCCCAATCCGTGCTGGACATGCTACCGTAGGTGGCATTTGGGCCATTTCAGTGGCTTCTGCACTAGACCTGTGCCATGTCTATTCCTGACCTGCACGCACAAATCACTTTTCTTTCTGAAATAGTGTGCCTCTTCCTCGAAGGGGTCGCGTACCTTCAAGGTGCATTGTGTATGCATTCACAGTGCGTCAGAAATATGTCCGCACATGGAGAAAAAAATTTCATAGGATTTTTTGATTAAAATTTCACTTGTTTTCAAGTTTCAAATAAATTTTATCTAAAAAATTAATCTCTCGATCGATCATCTGAAAAATCCAAATCCAAATCCAAATTCAAAGCCAAAGCCAAGTTAAGCGAGCAACGATGATGATGCAAGGCATCTCTTTGTTCTTGCCTCTATATCAACATGGAGGAGTGTTTCTTAATATAAAAATAAGAAAGTTTCTTTCTCCCACCAATGTGGGAGAACTTGACTTTCTTCAGTGATATTTCACTTTTCCTCCAATTGTTCCCTCCATTTTCCACTCACAAATCTAACTTACAACCCAATAATAGATGATATAAATAAAGAATGACTATTTTGTTAAAAAATTTATGAACAAGTATGTGATCAACAAGCAAAGACTGATTGTATTAGGATGAGTGGGTTTCCCTTTGAAATTTCTGTAGTAAACTTGCATCGGATGCACTCGATCAATTGGTAAATTTGATATATTTGAATCGTTGAACTTCAATGTAAATCTAGACAACACATGTCATAAAACCATTCTTTTACCATTTATGGTTCTCACGATTTTATTTGTTTTAGCCATGAACATGTCTTGGTTCCATGAGAGCTTAGAGAATAAGCCTTTACTAACATTCTTCTTGAAATGGATTCCACTTCACTCTCACATAGGTGATTCCTAAATTTTTAATCCTATTGATCAAACTATTTGGTCAATTCTGCCAAACTTACAAACCTCTAAAAAGATTTAAACCATAAGCCTTATCCTTTTTCTCTAAGCATTGTCTTCATTATGAGAATAGGTTGAGTATATTGACAATGTTGAACCGTTAGTCATAAATTTGTTTGATCTCCTTGAACCTAGATCTTGGGATCTTCAGTCTACTAGGTAGAGTTACTTCCATGCTGACTTGTCTAAGGCCGTAAACTCATTTTCTTTTATGTTTTCTCAACTCCCTCTCTAGATAGGACTTTTGTAAGTGTATCCAAAACATATTATCTTTTGACTTCACATAGTCAACAATGATAATTCCACTAAAGTGTAGTTCTCTAACAGTATTATGTCTCTGTCTTATATGATGAGATTTACCATTGTACATCCATCTTCCTGCCTTACCTATCGTCTCTTGACTATCACAGTGCATACATACTTGTGCCAAAGATTTGGGCTAATAAGGAATATCTTCAAAGAAATTTGGAGCCATTCAACATCTTCACCAACTTTATCTAATACGATAAATTCAGATTCTATTGTAGAGCGGGTAATTCATGTCTGTTTGGATGATTTCCAAGAGACTGATCCTCCACCTAAATTAAATACATATCCATTCATGTATTTTACTTCATTCAATTCGGTGATCCAATTTTCATCACTATATCCTTCAATTACCATTGGATATTTATTATAATACAAAGCATAGTCTTGAGTATGTTTTAGATAGTCCAAAACTCTTTTCATTGCTATCAAATAAGTTTGACTGGGATTACTTATGTAACGACTTAATTTAACAATAACACAAGTAATATCTGGTCCCGTACAATTTATAATATACATCAAACTTCCCAACACTCTTGCATAGTCCAACTGTGTGTCACTTTTACCTTCATTCTTTTGAAATGCAAAGCTCACGACTAATGGAGTCTTGACAATACCAAAATCCAAATACTGAAATTTATCAAGTACCTTTTCAATATAATGAGATTGTGACAACACAACCCTTGTGGTGTTTTACAGATTCTTATCCCTATGATCACATCCGCAACTCCAAGGTCGTTCATATCAAACTTGCTCTCAAGCATTCGTTTCATATTATTTATGTTAGAAATGTCTCTACAGATGATCAATATATCATCCACATAAAATCAAACAATGACCTTATGATTTGGAGTGTCTTTAATGTAAACACATTTATCATATTCATTTATCTTTAAGCCGTTTGTCAACATAGTTTGGCCAAACTTTGCATACCACTATTTGGGTTCTTATTTTAGTCCATAAAATGACTTAACAAGTTCACACACTTTCTTTTCTTTATCAGGAACCACAAAATCCTTGGGTTGTTTCATGTAAATTTTTTCCTCCAATTCTTCATATAAGAATGTTATTTTCACATCCATTTGATGGATTTCAAGACCATATACCGTCACTAAGGACACTAACATCTGAATGGATGATATCCTTGTTACAGAAGAGTATAAAATAATCAAGGCCTTTTATTAAATCCTTCCACTACAAGTCTTGCCTTGTATTTTTCAATAGTTCCATCAACTTTCATTTTCCTTTTGAAGATCCATTTAGAACCTAAAGGTTTATTTCTTGGAGGAAGATCAACCAACTCCCAAGTGTGGCTTCTCAAGATTGAATCAATCTCACTATTGACAACCTCTTTCCAAAAGGATAAGTCTGAAGATGACATCACTTCTTTAAATATTTGACGCTCATTTTCTAGGAGAAATGTTACAAAATCTTATCCAATGGAAGTTGACATTCTTTGACGTGTACTACGCCATATATTCTTATCATTAAGTATATTCTTGCTTTATTCATCTCGAGGTCATTTTAACCCCCACTGGACTATTCATGTCTAGTTTTATACGGATAAATATGTTCAAAAGACTCAGTATTATCTGATTTAATCATCGCATTTTTATTGATATCCGGATGTTTGGATTTATGAACCAAAAACCTATATGCTATATTGCTTTTAGCATATCCAATGGACACATAGTCCACTGTTTTAGGTCCTTTTTTTGCACTTTTAGTCATAGAAACTTGGACTTTCGCTATACACTCACACAATTTGAAATATTTCAAGTTGGGTTTCCTTTCTTTCCATTTTTCATATGAAATTAAAAGTGTCTTACTATTGGGAACTCTATTGAGTATTCAGTTAACTGTAAGGATAGCTTTCCCTAAAAGTTTTATGGTAAACCAAAACTTATGAGTAAGACATTCATCATTTCCTTTAATATTTGATGTTTTCTTTTCGTAATCCCATTTGATTGAGATGAATATAGTACAGTAGTTTGATGGACAATTCCATTTTCTACCCATATCTCCACAAAGTAGATTCATATTCTCCACCATTATCACTTCTTATCATTTTGATCTTTTTTTCTTGTTGATTTTCAACTTCTATTTTGTATTGCCTAAATACGTCTATTGCTTCATCCTTACTATTTAGCTAATAAAAATAATAGTACCTAGTGTAATCATCAATAAAAGTTATAAAATACTTTTTTTCATCTTGAGATGGTGTTGACTTCATATCACAAATGTCTGTATGGATTAAGTTTAAGGGATTGGAATTCCTTTCAAAGGACTTATACGGATGCTTAGCATACTTTGATTCCACACACGTTTGATGCTTTAATTTAGGGTAAAGTCATCATTTCCATCCCAAACTATACCCGAAAAGTCGAAGGCACACATAAACTATTAAAGTGACCTAATACACACCTATACTATTTAAAAGTGAATTTATTTACCCCTTAAAACATCACAATCAGATTTTGGCTTAAATGTGTATACACGCACTGACAGGTGTCAATAACATATTTTTTCACTTTTTTTTCTTTTTCCCTAGAATAATCTTTTTTTTTTCAAATAAAAATTGTCTCATATACACTACAGAGATACATGCTTGTTTTGTGGGAAAGCAAAATTGCCGAAAAAATATGGTTTCCTTGGTTATCAATAATTTGAGAAATGAAAAAAGAGAAAAGGAGAAAGAAAACAATAGGAAAACAACTAGCTCAAAAATCTAAAAGAAGTCCGACTAAAGTCACTATTTTCTTTCCCCATCTTTATTGTCGCGCCTAGTCCTCCTACAAGGAGCAGCTGCAACGTCCTCACTCTACTCTTCTTTCTATTCAGTGGCTTGACTATTGTGAGTAGAAGTTAGCTCTATCCATTTTTTTAGTCTCTGCACTAGCTCTAGACGGTTGCTGCTTCTTCAATCACCAACTTCAATCTTTGTTTTTTAGTTTAAACGTGGGCAAAGCCTATTTATTAATAAAACAAACAAATTTGATCAGGTCAAAGAAATCCGAATCCAACAAGCAAAATAACTTTAATTCTGTCACCGTTTCACAATCTTTCGCTATTTTGTAAAATTTAAGAAACTCAAACTCAATTCGATAAAATTTGAGCAAATCACAACCCAATTCATAAAATGTAGAAACAAAACTCAGTTCTTGAAATTCAAGAAACCCACAACCTAGGCTAATAAAATTCAAGTAATTCACAATCCAATTCGTAAATGCAAGAAACCCATAATCCAACTTTGTAAAATTTGATAAATCAGAACTCAGTTCATAAAATTTGAGAAACCTACTACGCAATTCAGTAAGATGCAAGAAATTTAGAACTCAACTCGTGAATTCAAGATACCCACAACCCAATTTTGTAAAATTCAAACAACCCACAATTCAATTTAATTTCCAACTACCTACAACAAAATGTCAAAAAAAATTAAAAGATTAAGTGTATTTGTGAACTCATCGGTGAATTGATGGAGGTTAAAGTAGAAATTAAGCTAAGGAATTAAAAATGGAGTTAAAGAAAGAGAGAACAAAATATGAAAGAAGACAAAGATGAAGAGAAAAAAAAAGAAAAGAAAAAACACATAAAAAAGTAAAGAAAGAAAATAAAAACTCTATAAATATAAAAAGAGTAATTAAATATAATTAGTTGATAAAATTCAATTAAATGATGAAATGTGGACGTTTTAATAAGCTTTTAGTTTTTTTTTTTTAATGCGCGCGTAGGAATGTGGATATCACATTCTTTGCTAGGTCAATTTTGAGGGGTAAAGAAATTCACTTTTAAATAATATAGGTGTGTATTAGGTCACTCCAATAGTTTAGGTGTGTCTTCGACTTTCCAAATATAGTTTAAGGTGAAAAAGATGACTTTTCCCTTTAATTTAATACACTCCAAATTTGGCAAAATTTTAAAGTAATCAGTTTTTGCAAAGTTTTATAATTTAGATGTCATAACCGTTTATGCCACAATTTATTAGATTCAAACAAGTAAGAAGAATTAGAACTTTTATTGATCTCAACAATAATTCATTGATCTTAAACAGACCCTCGGTGAGGTAGCCTTTTCCTGCATACGCTTCTCCTTTGCTAATTACAACCTTATCAGAAATAAATACACATTTAAATCCATTTTTGGTCAGAAATGATATAGAAATCAAGTTCTTTCTCAACTCCAATACATAAAGGACGTTGTTGAGTGTCAACACTTTACCTGATGTCATCATTAAGCAAATTTTTCCTATTTATTCAATCTTTGCTGTTGCGGAGTTAGCCATATAAATATTCTTCTCATCTTGAGTCAGAGAATACAAAGCAAAAAAATCTTTATTATAACAGACATAGAGGGTGGCACCATAATCAATCCACCAATATCAAGGATTACATACCAAGTTTCATTCTGAAAGCAAGGCGTATAGATCATCCACTTTATTTTTAGATTCATCCATGTTGGATTGATCCTTCTTTTTGCCTTTCTTAGGGGAACGACAATCTACAAACTTATGGCCAGCCTTTCCACAATTAAAGCACTTCGATTTGAGTTTCTTCTTTGAAGAGGTTCTTTGTTTTCCAGATGCCGTCTTTCATTTCTTTGAGTTGTTAGGGTCATTCTCTACAATGTTAGCTCAACTGATTGCAAAATTCCCTTTTGACCTATTCTCATATGCTTTGTTATCTTTTTCAATGTGCAACCTCATATTGAGGCCATCAACGGATATCTCCTTCCTTTTATGATTCAAGTAGTTTTTAAAATCCTTCCACAAAGGTGACAATTTTTCTATTATTGCCGCTACTTGGAAAGTCTCATTCACAATCAAGCCTACATCAAAGTTCATATGATTATTAAGAACACACTAAACATATTCAAATAAGGTATTTACAATATTTATACTTTCTGCCAAGAGATCATAGATGATTACTTACAATTCTTGCACTTGACAGATGTCAATCTTACTATCAATCATCTTGAAGTCAAGAAATTTTGCAACAAAGAACTTTTTAGTTCCTGCATCCTCAGTCTTATATATTAATTCCAAAGCATCACACAACTCCTTAGAGGTCTTCATACCACTGTACACATTGTACAGGTCGCCTTGGAGACCACTCAATATATAATTCACGCATAAAAAGTCGGAGTGTTTCCATTCCTCTATTACGATAAACCGCACCTTGCTGGTGTCTCTTTAGGCAATTCTGTAGCATTTTCAAAGATGAACTGTTGAAGACTTAGAGTCATTAAATAGAATAAAATCTTTTTATACCAATATTTGAAATCTACACTCAAAAAGATTTTTGGGTTTCTCCATAGGTGCCAATGCGGGTGCAACACTTGTACGGCTTGTCGTAGTAATAGTTGTTGCTGCTACACTTTTCATCTCAACATTTGCATGAATTTTAGTATTTATTTTGCTGTCATAAAAAGACAACCAACTTAGTATATCAGAATACTAATTGTAAAGTTTCAAAAACTTTAAACACCAACTTGTTTCTAGTTTAAAGATGAAGTTTTTATGTTCTTCTAATCGTCAACCAAATGAACTTCAACTCGTGATGAAGTTTTTATATCTTCAACTCACTATTAAGTTTTAAAAAAAAGAAAACAATAAGCTTTAATTTTTAGAAACCAAATAGTATAGATTAGTTAAATTCCTTTAGATTATTATTCCAGGTACAAAATCTGTATGTTTCAAAAAAAATATCAACTCTAAGTTCAAGAATAAATTTCAAGAACTACAATGAAGCTCAACACCTTCAAACACAATTTTAAATGAATATTCTAAAGAACTATCAAAGTAAAGTGTTTATCAACTTTCAAGAAAGAAAGATGAAGTAGAAATGTTAGAACCAAGTGCACCAACTTGTAACGCCCCGAAACCTGGTCCCGAGGCATCACACGGTGCTCAAGACTATGAGTAGCCTTAAGCTAACCATGTCTGCCTTCTACTAAGTCTAAATCTCATAATAAAGGAAACATAGACATAAGAGTCATACTATATGCAGAAATCTGTCTGAATATAATATCTAAAAATAATGTCTGGAACCTCAATACTGAATAATCTGAATCAAAACTAGCAGTCTGACAAGACTATACTACTAATATCTAGAGAGTCACTGGGACAAACCCCCAGCTAACTTGAACTATCTGAAATACAGAATCATCTAACTGCTAAGCTTAAAATAAATTGAATAACTAAGTCCCCGAACTATGAGGACTCACCAACTATTAGGATGTAGATGGAGATACTCGAAATCACTCATGCTACTGAAACTAAGCACCTGAACCTACATTATAAGACAATATAGCACATAGACATATATGTGGATCAGTACTTTGAGGATGTACTGAGTATACAGGGTGAAATACATACATAAAATAGTATATCAATCATTATCACAATTTGTAAAACCATGCATGCTAAATGTAGATGACTTACATAAGCTAGGAATATGAAAAACTAAAATCTGTAATCATGAATAGCAGATTATACTTTGTAAATATAGTGAGTCATGAAATTTAGTTCTAAAAGTTGTACTAGTGTTCTGTCTGTAATTATGTTGTCTAAGTGTAGAAAGGACTCACTTCTATATCTAAAATCTAAAAGCTAAAATCTGTAGCTAATATCTTTCTGTAAAGCACAATCTGAATAAAGTTGTAAGCCTTTACATTTCATTTTTCTAAAATCTTTTCTGTTATGCTGTAAGTTTAAAACTTTAGGTAAATACTTTAAAACTATTCTGAAAGCTTTTACTATTAGGGAAATTTACTCAAAAGCTGTTTATTTACTTTTACTAGCAGGGAGGCTTTTTTAACCAACATAAACCATGTGAACTATCATGGAGTCCAACGTCTCGTTCCCTTAAGGGGAAAACCTCACATTGGGGAGAGGTGTCATACTCTTGCCAGGGATATAACCTGAGCTAAGTGATCACATCTATAACTGTCATCCACATAGAATGGGGAATAATCTGATAATCTGTACCTACGTTGGCTACGTAGTTCTGTGGAAGATAGGGTATTCTAATCCCTCACTTCCCTCTCGGTGCTAAATACTACTCTCTTTTAACCTATATGCTTATTCTGTTAAAAATCCACTTTAAAATCTAGCATAAGGGTTTGCTATGAAATCAATTATGCATTTATCTGATTCAATCTATAAGTAAAGCTAATCTGATATCTGTAATCTGTAATAAATCTGTAAAGTGGATTCCAAATCTTATCTGAGGATCAAAAGATCAAATCCTTACTAAAAATCTAAAAATAAATTGGTCATCTGATGCTTAAAGCATAATCATTCTTGAAATAATGATATTCAATCTTGGGATGATAACCCATGCAATAATCTCATGTCAAAACATCATATTAATCATGCTTAGTAATGAAAACAATGATAATTCATCTCAAAATCTGGAAATTACTACCATAGGCATGAAAATATGGAAATACACATGCAATTCAACTTCTAAATCACTTGAAATCTCATAATCTTGTAATTAGCAATAATGGGTATGAACCCTAATTTAAATCTCATGTATAATCATTCAAAATCATATAAATTTGATATAAAAACTTGGTTTTGGGCACAAGGATGAAAGAGGATTCTTGTTCATAAAACCCACATACCTTAATTGTTGAAATCTCTAAGAAAGCTTGAATTTGAATCCCTGTTTGTGCTCTTGAGGATGAGTTCTAGATTATTTTGTCTTGGAAATCCTCAATTTGGAGCTTTCTTGGAGAAACAATGGAGGAATTTTATTTCTTGAAGAAAAAGTTTTGGAGCTCTAGGGTTTTTCTTTGAGAGAGAATGGATGAAAATAAACATAATAGGCTTAGAATGGGTTTAATCTTGTGTTATTCACAGATTGGGGGCTTGAGAATTGACCAAAGTTCCCTTTTAAATGTCAATCAGAACTGGAAAAAGGAACAAAAGTCCCAATTTAACATGCCACCGTGACGCAACACTATCGCGGTGGCTCACTAGAAATAAGACAATTGTGAACTGGAAGTTCTTCGTGATGCGGAGCTATCACATTACTCTATTGAAACACCATTTTAGCCTTCACCACAATGCACCACTATTATGGTGAGCCACTGGAAATTGACAATTGGTAAATCGGACCTCACCGTGATGCGAGCTTATCGCGGTAGTCAATTGAAATTTGACAAATAGGGATTTAACCCTTACCACGATGCCGTGTTCGCCCAGATGGCGTACTGCTTTACTAAAAATGCCATAACCTCTCAACCGAGTATCAAATTTGGGCAAAATTGGTATCTATGGAAATCTTATTTAATTATCTATACAATAGAGGGTCTAAATCTGGAAAATTTTACATGTAACAAAAGTTATTCATTTTTGAAGCTAGCCTTCGACATTCTAGGGGTTGAATTGAGCTAGGAAAAGTATGGGGTATTACAATATCTCCCCCTTGGGAACATTCGTCCTCGAATGTGGCTAGTTAAGCATAAGATACTGAGGAATCTGAGGCTATAAACTATCATGCATAACTGAAATAACTGTATGACTGAATCTAAAACATATTAAGCTATGGATTGATATGCGAGTGCATGAATTTACATGAAAATAGCTATATGACTGAATCTGAGATTGGAAAAAAACTAAATAAAGGAAGACTATTACCTTCGACTGAATTTGAGTTTGTGGAGAAGAGATGAGGATATTTGGTATGCATGTCTGCTTCTGCTTCCTAATTAGCACCCTCAGCACACTGATTTCGCCATAGAACTTTGACCAAGGGAACTTCTTTGTTCCTTAGTCTACGGATCTGATGATCAAGAATCTCTATTGGAACTTCTTCGTAAGAGAGGCTATTCTGAATATATGTACTTTATAGAGGAACTATAACGACTGAATCATCCTTGCACTTATTCAACAAGGACACATGGAAAACTGGATGAACTGAGTATAAATCTGTAGGTAGTTCAAGCTCATACGCTACCTTCCCAACATGACTCAAAATCTGGAAGGGACCTATATATCCGGGGCTAAGCTTCCTCTTTTTGCCAAATCTCTTCACCTCCTTCATGGGTGAAACTTTCAAATACACAAGATCATCTACTGCGAACTCAAGATCTCTTCTTCTTACGTCTGCCTAAGATTTTTGATGACTCTGGGATGCTTTTAATCTCTCTCTAATCAACTAAACTTTTTCCATGGCTTCAAACACCATGTATGGCCCAATCAAAGCGACCTCACCCACTTTGAACCAACCAACTAGCGATCTATATCTCCGCCCATAAAGAGCTTCTAACGGGGCCATCTTAATACTAGAATGATAACTGTTATTATAAGCAAACTCAATCAATGGAAAGTGTTCATCCCAACTACCTTAGAAATAAAGAACACAAGCCCTCAACATATCCTTTAGAGTCTGAATGGTCCTTTCTACCTGACCATCTGTTTGTGGATGAAAACCTGAACTAAGACGAACTTGGGTACCAAGACCCTTCTGAAAGGCTCTTCAAAACTGAGAGGTAAAATGAGTACCCCTATCTGAGATGATCAATAAAGGAACTCCATGAAATCTAACTAACTCTCTGATATACAACTTGTCATAATCTTCATCTGTGTAAGACATGTGAACTGGTAAGAAATGCGCTGACTTAGTCAATCTGTCTACAATAACCCAAATCAAATCATGCTGACGACGGGAATGTGGTAATCCAGTCACAAAGTCCATATTTACCTCTTCCTACTTCCAAGTGGGGATACCAAACTCTTGTAACGTACCACCACGTCTTTAGTGCTCTACCTTAACCTGTTGACAAGTTGCACACTAGGCTACAAATTTTGCTATATCCTTCTTCATACCATTCTACCAATAGATTTCCCACAAGTTGCGGTACATCTTGGTGGCTCTTGGATGAATAGAATAACACACACCATGCGCTTCTTCTATAATCTGCTTCCTCAAATCATCAACTCACGGCTCACACAATCTACTCTGGTACCTCAACACACCATCTCCCCCTTGGGAGAAAACCTCTATATTTTGGTCTCTAATTGACTCTTTCAGTTTGACCAAACTAGAATCCTTATATTTCTTCTCTTTCACTTCTGAAACCAAAGAAGATTCAGCACTACTCTAAACCCAAACATTCCCTTTAGCTGAATCAATTAACCTCACACCCAATCTAGCTAACTGATGCACTTATCAAACTAACTTCTTCTTATCTTTCTCCACATGAGTAACACTGCCCATAAATAATCTGCTAAGGGTGTTTTCCACTACATTGGCCTTGCCTGGATGTACAACACAGTCATATCATAATCCTTGAACAATTCTAACCACCTTCTCTAACAAAGATCCAACTCCTCTGACTGAACACATACTGCAAATATTTGTGATCAATGAACACATCGATGTGCACCCAATAAAGATAATTTCTACAGATTTTCAAAGCAAACATAACAACAGCTAACTCAAGATCATGGGTAGGATAATTTTTTTCATGAGGCTTCATGTTTCTATAGGCATATTCTATGACCCTACCTTTATGCACCAAAACATAACCCAAAACAACTCTAGAGGCATCACAATACACCACAAAACCATCTGTACCATCAGGTAACACTAAAATTAGAGTTGAAGTGAGTCGAGTCTTCAACTCCTGAAAACTCTTCTTGTAAAAATCTGAACACTAAACTTAACCTTCTTTTGAGTCAATCTAGACATAGGAGATGCAATAGATGAGAAGCCCTCAACAAAATGTCTGTAATAGCCAGCTACCTAAAAACTCCTGATGTCTGATGAAGAGATAGGTCTAGGCCAATTTCTTATGGCTTCTCTCTTTTGGGGATCAACTCTAATTACCTTACTGGAAACAATATAACCAAGGAAAGCTACTGACCTTAGCCAAAATTCACATTTGCTAAATTTGGCGAACAACTGGTGATCTTTAAGAGTTTACAACACAATTCTAAGATGGTCTGCATAATCATCCGCACTACGAGAGTAGACAAGAATATCATCGATAAAGACTATGAAAAACATGTCTAGATATTGTTTGAACACTCTGTTCATCAAGTCCATGAAGTGTTCTAGGGCACTGGTTAGCCCAAAGGACACAACTAGAAACTCAAAACGACCATAACAGGTTCTTAAAGTTGTCTTTGAAATATCACATTCCCTTTAAGACGATGATAGCCTGATCTAAGGTTTATCTTTGAAAAATAACGTGCACCTTGGAGTTGATCAAATAAGTCATTAATTCTAGGAAACGAATATTTTTTTTTGACTGTAACTTTATTCAGCTAACGATGGTTAATGCACATACGCAGAGAACCATCTTTCTTTCACACGAATAGGATAGGAGCACCCCATGGAGAAATAGTAGGCCTTATGAAACCTTTATCTAAGAAATCTTTAAGCTAATCTTTAAACTCTTTAAGCTCAGCTAGATCCATATGATAAGAAGGAATAGAAATAGGCTGAGTATCTGGGAGAAGGTCAATCTCGAATTCTATTTCCCTTTCGGGAGGTACCTCTGACAAATCTTTAGGAAAAACATCAGGAAACTCATTGACTACACTTACTGACTGAACTGTTAGAGTCTCAGACTTAGTGTCCTTAACTCAAACTAGATGATAGATACACCCTTTAGAAATCAACTTTTTGGCTTTAAGATAGCATATAAAATGACTCTTAGGATACACTAAGTTACCTTTCCACTCAAAGACTAGCTCATCTGTAAACTAAAACTTTACCACTCGGGTGTGACAATCTATAGATGCATAACAGGAATGGAGCCAATCTATGCCAATAATAAGATCAAAGTCAACTATATCTAACTCTATTAGGTTCGCTAACATGATTTGATGAAGGCAGTGATAGGACATTTTCTATAGATCTGTTTAAAAACAACTAACTCACCTACTGGGGTAGAAGCCAAGAAGGTCTTAGGGATATTTTCAAGACTTATTTCAAAAACCACTGCAACTAATAGGGTCACATAAGAGAAACTCGACCCAGGGTCTAGCAACACATAAAAATCAAGATGAAAGACACGAATCATACCAGTAACAATATCTGGTGAATCCTCTTTCTCCTGATAAGATGGTAAAGCATAAAACTAATTCTATTACTGACCGCCACCGGTACTGGATGATGCTCCTTGAGGAGGGACTAGGCAACCTAAAGGAGCTGGTGCTCTAGTAACCTGAGTCTGGGGATAAACATCTCTATTCCTCTGCTTAGCATGTGGACACTCTCTAATTCCATGACCCAAGTTACTACAACCATAACAACCTTTTTGTCCAACCAAGCACTCTCCAGGATGATTCTTACCACACTTAGCACATGGAGGATAACTAGGTGTTCCACTCATACTATTTTGAGATCTGGACATAGAAGACTTACTCCACTTCTCTTGCCTAGCTCTGGGAGCAGGAACACTAGCTGAAGATGGTGCTGGCATAGATGGACGATTCTAAAACTGCGAACAATTTCCCCCTTGTGACCTAGCCTGGCCATACTCAAACTGCCCTGTTCTAGCCTTCTTATTATTTCTCTCTCTTTTCTTTAATTTTTCTACCTCAATCTCCTGGGCATGAATTATCAATCTAACAAGATCCATGATTCCAATAAGCATGGCAGTCCTAAACTCCTTGACTACCAAACTAGACACTACAGTGACTAACTTACTCATACTCAACCTAGGAGCAGCCATCGTATCAGGGGCATACTTAGACAACTAATTGAACTTAAGGTAGTACTCATTCAAAATCATCGAGCCTTCCCTCAAATTCACAAACTCGTCTATCTTAGCTTCTCTTATTTCATGTGGAAAAAATCTATCTAAAAAAGTATCTCAAAATATCTGCCAACTTATAGAAGCTGCATTCTCACATCTACCATTCTTCCATATAACTACCTAATCATACGCTATATCCTTAATCCTACAGGATGCTAACTCTACACTCTTATCTTTAGAAATATGCATAATCTGGTTGATCTTCTTCTCCTCATCTAAATAAAGTTGGGGGTCCTCACCTGCCTTCGACCTAAAGATTTCTGGCAGATTTATACTTATGAAATCTCTGATTCTGGATGCTACTAAATCACCATTCTGCTGAAGTAGGACTACAGCCTAATGGTTTCCCTGAACATTGGCAGTCATTTCCGGGGCCAACGCTTGAAAGACAGCCTAAAATTCAGCATAGGATACGTTCTCATTTAGAGGATCACCTGGCTGAGGTGGTTGGTTATCATTTCTGTGGGCGTTAGCTCGACGAGGAGGCATATTCAACTGTCACATAAGAGAACGATCTAAAAGAAGATAGAGATACTATAAGCATGATAGATTATGAAAGAAAGAGATGATTTCCTAAGAATATCCCATAGCCTCTTTCTCATAGATGTGGCACGCTTCACACCCATGATCAAGACTTTACATAACGTGGCTCGTCTGACTCCCTAGGAATATTATTAACCTTAGGCTCTGATACTAAGTTTTTAACACCTTAAAACCTGGTATCGAGATGTCACACGATGCTCAAGACTATGAGTAGCCTTAAGTTAACCCTGTCTGCCTTCTACTAAGTCTGAATCTCATAATAAAGGAAACATAGAAGTAAGAGTCATACTATATGCAGAAAACTGTCTGAATATAATATCTAAAACTTATGTCTGGAACCTCAATACTGAATAATCTGAATCAAAACTAGCAGCCTGACAAGACTATACTACTAATATCTAGAGAGTCACTGGGACAAACCCCCTACTAACTCAAACTATTTGAAATACTGAATCATCTAACTTCTAAGCTAAAAATAAATTGAATAACTAAGTCCCCAAACTATGAGGACTCACCAACTGTTGGGATGTAGATAGAGATGCTTGAAATCACTCATGCTGCTGAAACTGAGCACCTGAACCTACATTATGAGACAATGTAGCACATAGACGTATATGTGGATCAATACTTTAAGTATGTACTGAGTATATAGGGTGAAATGCATACGTAAAATAGTATATCAATCAACATCATAATTTGTAAAATAATGCATGCTAAATGTAAATGACTCACATAAGATGGAATATCTAAAAAACTAAAATTTGTAATCATGAATAGAAGATTATACTTTGCAAATCTAGTGAGTCATGAAATTTAATTCTAAAAGCTGTACTAGTGTTCTATCTGTAAATTATACTGTCTAAGTGTAGAAAGTACTAAATTCTGTATTTGAAATCTGAAATCTGTAGCTAATATCTTTCTATAAAGCATAATCTAAATAAAGTTGTGAGCCTTTACACTTAGTTTTTCTAAAAGCTTTTCTGTTATGCTGTATGTTTAAAACTTAAGGGAAATACTATAAAACTATTCTGAATGCTTTTACTGTTAAGGAAATTTACTCAAAAGCTGTTTATTTACTTTTAATAGTAGGGAGGTTCTTCTAACCGACATAAACCATGTGAGCTATCATAGAGTCCAATGTCTCATTCCCCTAAGGGAAAAACCTCATGTTGGGAAGAGGTGTCATACTCTTATCGGGAGTATAACATGAGCTAAGTGATCACATCTATAACTGTTATCCACATAGAAGTAGGAATAATCTTATAATCTGTACCTACATTAGCTACGTAGTTCTGTGTAAGATAGGGCATGCTAATCCCACACTTTCCACTCGATGTTAAATACTACTCCCTTTTAATCTGAATGCTCATTCTGTTGGAAATCCACTTTAAAATCTAGCATAAGAGTTTGCTATGAAACCAATTATGCATTTATCTAATTCAATTTGTGAGCAAAGCTAATCTGATTTCTGTAATCTGTAATAAATCTGTAAAGTGGATTTCAAATCTTATCTGAGGATCAAAAGATCAAATCTTTACTGAAAATCTAAAAATAAACTGATCATCTGATGCTTAAAGCATAATCGTTCTTGAAATAATGATATTCAATCTTGGGATAGTAACCCATGCAACAATCTCATGTCAAAACATCATATTAACCATGCTTAGTAATGAAAACAATGATAATTCATCTCAAAATCTAGAAATTACTACTATAGGCATGAAAATATGGAAATACACATGCAATTCAACTTCTAAATCACTTGAAATCTCATAATCTTGCAATTAGCAATAGTGGGTATGAACCCTAATTTAAATCTCATGTATAATCATTCAAAATCTTGTAAATTTGATATAAAAACTTGGTTTTGGATTCAAGGTTGAAAGAGGATCCTTGTTCATAAATACCGCATACCTTAATTGATGAAATCTCTAAGAAAGCTTGAATTTGAATCTTTATTTGTGCTCTTAAGGATGAGCTCTTGATTATCTTGTCTTGGGAATCCTCAATTTGGAGCTTTCTTGGAGAGACAATAGAGGAATTTGATTTCATGGAGAAGAAGCTTGGGAGCTCTAGGGTTTTTCTTTGAGAAAGAATGGATGAAAATAAGCATAATAGGCTTAGAATGGGTTTAATCTTGTGTTATTCATGAATTTGGGGCTTGGGAATTGATCAAAGTTCCCTTTTTAAAACTTTAATCAAAACTAAAAAAAGGAACAAAAATCCTAATTTAATATGCCACCGCAAGGCGCCACTATCGCGGTGGCTCACTGGAAATAGGACAATTGGGAACTGGAAGTTCTCCACGACATGGAGCTATCACAGTACTCTATTGAAACGCCATTATGGACATCACCACAATGTGCCACCATCGCGGTGAGCCACTGGAAATTGATAAATTGTAAATTAGACCTCACTGCTATGCATGCTTATCGTGGTATTCTACTGGAATTTGACGAATGGGAATTTAGTCCTTAGCGCGATGCGGTGTTTGCCCAGATGGCGTACTGCTTTACTAAAAATACCATAACCTCTCAACCGAGTATCAGATTTGGGAAAAATTGATATCGATGGAAAACTTATTAAATTATCTACACAATGGAGGGTCTAAATCTGGAAAATTTCACATGTAACAAAAGTTATATATTTTTAAAGCTAGACTTCGACATTCTAGGGGATGAATTGCGATAGAAAAAGTACGGGGTATTACACAACTTCACGGTGTGTCCTTAAGGACTTTATTCTCCTCAAGTACCTGAGTTTATGGAATCTTTCCTCCCAAGATAAAATGGTTCACTTTTTGAAAGTAGCGGTACCTCAAACTTTCAGAAACTTCAAACGCACTAAACGGTTTGATAATTACAAGAGAGTTTTTGAAGAAGAAGAATATTTTTTAACTTACTATCATTCCTATACCTAAGGATAAATTCAGGTATTCATCGACATTAAGTGTCCTTTTGGAAAGGAAGCAATGGTTCATGAAAAAAGGCAATTTTTCTAAAACAACCTACCTGTGGCCAGTTTGCACTAGACATGCACTATACCTATGGCCGCAGGTGGTATTTGGGACATTCAGGTAGATTATGTGCTAGACCTATGCCAGGTAGAGCCATCCTACACAAGGTCTGTGCCTGACCTGCATGTACAGGTCACTTTTTTTGCTGAAAAGGTATGCCTCTTCCTCAAAGTGTTGCGTCCCTTTGAGGTGTGTTGTGTATACATTCACACTACGTCCGAAATGCATCCACACATGGAGGAAAATATTTCCATTGGATTTTTGGATTAAACTTTCACTTGTTTTCAAGTTTCAAATAAATTTTGTCGAAGAACTTAATCTCTCGATAGATCATTTGACAAATCCAAATCCAAATCCAAAGCCAAAGTCGAGCCGAGCGAGCAACGACAACGACGTGACGCATCTCTTTGTTCTTGTCTCACTATCCACATGAAGGAGTGTTTCTTAATATAAACACAAGAAAGTTTCTTTCTACCACCAATGTGGGAGAACTTGAATTTATTAAGTGATATTCCACTTTTCTCCAATTGTTTCCTTCATTTTCCATTCACACATCTAACGTAGAACCCAACAGTCCCACACATGAATGGGGATGACTATTTTATCAAAATATTTATGGACAAGTATGTGATTAACAAGCAAAGATTCATTGCATCGGGATAAATGGGTTTCTCTTTGAACTTTCCAGAGTGAACATACATCGGATGCACTTAATCAATTAGTAGATTTGATTTTTTGAACCGTCGAACTTTAATGCACACCTAGACAACATATGTCACACAACCAACCTTTTATCATTTATCTCACGATTTTGTTCATTTTAGTCATGAACATGTATTGATTTTATGAGAGCTTAGAGAATAGGCCTTTACTAATATTCTCCTTGAAGCGGCTTCTACTTCACTTTACATAGGTGATTCCTAAATATCTAATCCTATAGAACAAACTATTTGGTCAAATCTGCCAAAGTTAGAAACCATTAAAAAGCTTCAAACTATAAGCCTTATCCTTGTTCTCTAAACATTGTATTCATCATGAGAATGGTTTGAGTATATTAATAATATTTAACAATTAGTCATAACTTTGTTTGATCTCCTTGAACATAGCTCTTGGGATCTCCAGTCTGCTAGGTAGAGTTACCGCCATGTTGACTTGTCCTAGGCTGTAAACCTATTCCTTTCGATATTCTCTTAACTCCCTCTCTTTATAGACCTTTTGTAAGTGGATTTGACATATTATCTCTTGACTTCACATAGTCAATAGTGATAATTTCACTCAAGAGAAGTTCCCTTATAGAATTATTTCTCCGTCTTATATGATGAGATTTACCATTATACATTATGCTCCCTTCACTACCTATCGCCGCTTGAATATTATAATGTATACATTCTGGTGCCAAAGGTTTGGGCCAAAAGAAATATATTCAAAGAAATTCCAGAGCTATTTAGCTTCTTCACCTGCTTTATCTAATGTGATAAATTCAGATTCCATTATAGAGGGGGCAATACATGTCTATTTAGATGATTTTCAAAAGACTACACCTCTACCTAAAGTAAATACATATCCACTCATGGATTTTACTTTATTTGATCTGGTGATCGAATTTGCATCACTATATCCTTCAATTACCGTTGGATATTTATTATAATGCAAAGCATAGTATTGATTATGTTTTAGATATCCCAAAACTCTTTTCATTGCCATCCAATGAGTTTGATTGGGATTACTCATTTACCGACTCAATTTACTAATAACTCATGCTATATCTAGCAGTATAAAATTCAAGATATACATCAAAATTCCCAACACTTTTGTGCAGTCTAACTGTGAGTCACTTTTACCTTCATTCTTTTAAGTGTAAAGCTCACGTCTAATGGAGTCTTGGCAATACCAAAATTCAAATACTTGAATTTTCAAGTACCTTTTCAATATAATCAGACTGTGACAATGCCAACCCTTTTGGAATTTTTTTGGATTTTTATCCCTGAGATCACATCCATAACTCCAAGGTCTTTCATATCAAACTTGCTCTCAAGCATTCGTTTCATTTTATTTTTGTTAGAAATGTCTCTACTGATGATCAGCATATCATCCATATACAAACATACAATGACCTTGTGATTTGGAGTGTCTTTAATGTAAACACATTTATCACACTCATTTATCTTGAAGTCATTTGCCAACATGATTTGGTCAAACTTTGTATGCCACTGTTTGGGTGCTTGTTTTAGTCCATAGAGTGACTTAACAAGTTTGCACACTTTTTTCTTTACTAGGAACCACAAAACTCTCAAGTTGTTCCATGTGAATTTCTTCCTCCAATTCTCCATATAAGAATATTGTTTTCACATCTATTTGATGGATTTCAATACCATAAACCACTGCTAATGTAACTAATATTTGAATGGATGTTATCCTTGTTATAGGCGTATATGTATCAAAATAATCAAGGCTTTATTTTTGTTTAAAGTCTTTCACTACAAGGTCTTGCCTTTTATTTGTCAATAGTACAATCATCTTTCATTTTCCTTTTGAAAATCCATTTAGAATATAAAGGTTTATTTCCTCGAAGAATGATTAACCAAGTCCCAAATGTGGTTTCTCAAGATTGAATCAATCTCACTATTGACTACCTCTTTCCTAAAGGATGAGTATGGAGACAACATCGCTTCTTTAAATGTTTGAGGCTCATTTTCTTGGAGAAATATTACAAAATCTGATCCAAAGAAAGTTGATGTTCTTTGACTTGTAGTACACCTTGGATTCTCATAATTTAGTACATTCTCTCTTGGTTTATCTTAAGGTCGTTTAGACCCCCACTAGACTGTTCATGTCTAGTTTTATATGGATAAATATGTTCAATGAAATTAGCATTATCTGATTCAGTCATCGTATTTTCATTGATATTAGGTTTTTCAGATTTGTGATCCAAAAACTAACATGCTTTACTGCTTTTATCATATCCAATAAACACGTAGTACACCATCTTAGGTCCTATTTTTACCCTTTTAGGCATAAGAACTTGGAATTTTTCTAGACACCCCACACTTTGAAATATTACAAGTTGGGTTTCCTTCCTTTTCATTTTTCATATAGAATTGAAATTATCTTACTTGGGGCACTCTATTGAGTGTTCAGTTAGCTGTAAGGATAACCTCCCTCCATAAGTTTTGTGGTAAATAAAACCTTATGAGTAAGGCATTCATCATTTTCTTTAATGTTCAGTCTTTTCATCCCTCAATTCCATTTGATATAGGTGAATACAAGGTAGTAGTTTGATGGTCAATTCTATTTTATACACATATCTCCACAAAAAGAGATTCATATTCTCCACCCCTATCACTTTTTATCATTTTGATCTTTTTCTCTAACTAATTTTCAACTTGTATTTTTTATTACCTAAGCGTGTCTATTGCTTCATCCTTACTATTTAGCAAATAAACATAACAGTATCTAGTGCAATCATCAATAAAATTTATAAAATACTTTTTCCCACCATGAGATCGTGTTGACTTCATATCACAAATATCTATGTGAATTAAGTCTAAGGGATTGGAATTTCTTTCTACAGGATTATATAGATGCTTAGCATACTTTGTTTCCACACACATTTGACACTTTGATTTATTCCACTCAACGTTTGGCAAAACTTCTAAGTTAATAAGTTTTTGTAAAGTTTTGTAATTGACATATCCTAATGGTTCATGACACAATTCATTAGACTTCACCAAGTAAGAAGAATTAGAACTTTTATTAATCTCAACACTCATTACATTAATCTTATACAGGCCCTCGGTGAGGTAGCCTTTTCCTACATACACTTCTCCTTTGCTAATTACAACCTTATAAGAAACAAATACACATTTGAATCTATTTATAGTTAGGAGTGATATAGAAACCAAGTTCTTTCTCCACTCTTGTACATGAAGGATGTTGTTGAGTGTCAACACTTTTCCTGAAGTCATCTTTAAGAAAATTTTTCCCATTCCTTCAACTTTTTTTATTATGGAGTTAGCTATATAAATCTTCTCCTTATCTTGAGTCATAGAATACGAAGCAAACAACTCCTTGCTGGAAAAAATATGACGGGTGGCACCAGAATCAATCCACCAATCTCTAGGATTACCCATATAGTTGCATTCTGAAAGCATGACATATAGATCATCCACTTTATTTTTGGATTCAGCTATGTTGTCTTGATCCTTCTTCATTCCTTTCTTATGGGCATGACAGTCTATAGACTTATGACCAGCCTTTCCACAATTAAAGCACTTCCTTTTGAATTTCTTCTTTGAATATTTGCTTTGAAGTCCATATGCTTTCTTTCATTTCTTTGAGTTATTAGGGTTATCCTCTTTAATGTTAGCTCCACTAATTGTGGAATACCCTTTTGACCTTTTATCAGCTACTTTGTTATCTTTTTTAATGTGTAATCTCACAATGAGGTCTTCAACTGGCATCACCTTTCTTTTATGCTTTAAGTAGTTTTTGATGAGTGGTGAGTTTGCCACTCATTTACATTCAATATTCGTGCATACTACTATAATTTGATTATAATAGAGAGACATATTTGTGCTTGAATACATTAATTCCCATATTTTTTAGGTGTACAAATACTGAGTAGAAAAGAAGCAACCTTGAGCTAAAAAGGATCTAAAATGGGATAGAAATGCAAGAGCTGGACAAGCTGAAGCAAAGTAGAAACTGGGTCTCAGTTACCACAATCGCGGTGTGAGGGATGTAATCACGGCCAGTCTAGTCAGGTCAAAGGACCATAATCACAGTGATCTTATTGCGTTCATAGCTTTTGTGATCGTGCTCAAGGCTCTACGATTATGTGAGAGTGGAAATGACTCAGGGGAAAAAACATCAATTGACCACCTGACCCCAACTCCCATTTAAGGCTAAATACCCATTCATTCTAGATAATCATCATTCCACAAACCTATCTCCCATCATTAGTTTAGGGTTTTTATAATTTCTTGGAGATTGAAACTTAAATTTACACTAATTTAAGACAAGATTTAATTAGAGGAGCTCTAAAGTATAGATTTGACTTTGTCTATTAAAGATTCATTTGAGTCTAAAGTGTGGTTTGACCTCTCTTTATTTTTCTTATGTATAACTTTTTTTGACATCTTGGTATATTTATTTTTATTATCCTTATGATATGCTAGATCTACCTCTTTGGGTTATGTTTGATTAGGGTGCATTTGTGTGTGGGTTGTGATGTATTTATGTAGATTCTAGTTGGTTGATGATGGGTTCTACTATTGCTTGGTTGAAATGGTTGAGATTTGTGGGTGAAATCCCCAAATACCCAAATGGGTTTGATGGGTGAAAATCCCAAGACCTTGAAAGATCAAACAATTCTTGAAAGAGGGGTTTGGGTGAATTTTAGGAACCCTCATCATCCTTGAAAGAGGGATGTGGAAACAAAGGCAATAGTAGACAATTTATGGGCATAGTTTGCTAATTCTCACCATCTTATACATAAGGGTGATTACAAGGTTAACTATACCATGGGTATCTTCCTAGAAATAGGGATACCCAATTAAGGCGTTGGATGGCTTTAATTGCCACTCTTGATAGGTACTTGAAAGGGTCAATGACTGATATCTTTGAGACTTTGTTGACAAACTAGCCTCAAGGACTTTAAACCTAGCCTACCACATCATAAAAATTGGATTTTGCACCAAGTGATCACGTTTCCATGAATAACTCGCCCCTAGGATAGTGTAATCCCAAGATTTGTGCCTAATTGATTACACTCAAATTATTCTTGGTCTGAAATTAGTCCCTTAGAAGATCAAGAATAACCATTACATTCATCAAGATTGAAACCCCCCTAAGCCTTCTTGTACCATAGGTTTGACCCTAGCAGGCAACTTTTATTGTGAGCTTACTCAATCGCCACTCATATTCTTCCTCGTGGATTCAACCCCGACTCTTTGCTAGGTTATTATATTAACAATGACCGCCTTGCACATAAGTTAACGTGTAAGTTAAGCATTATAAAAAATGGCACCGTTGCCGGAGAACAATTTGGCGTATTGAGTTAGTTTGGAATTTTAGCTTATTTACTTTGGTTCAAACTTGTAAATATTTGATTGTCATTTTCTTTTGTTTCTTGTGCTAGGTAGATTTTTTTTTGTTTATTTGTTACCACGACATCTTGGAATGAAAGTAAGTTCGGTGTTAGAGATCCGATCATGACAATCTATGTCCATATTCTAATGGACCCCACTTGTGACAAGATTATAGATATGCTTCCTAGAGAGAAATGTGCACACCATCTCGATCTTATAAGGAGTATGGTTGTTATCTATGTGGTGGTTGAGATGAAGATTGGAATAATTTTCCAAATACTCCTACCCTCGTTATGCTAACCTGATTGCTAGTTCATCTTATGATTATGATAGGTCTTACGGTAAAAAAAAGAAAGACCAATGCACCAGAAAGAGTGGTGTTGAAGCAATGCTTCAACTTATCTTGGATTGGATGGAATCAATGGGGGATAATATACATATCATGCATCAATCCATGGGGGCATGTAATGAGAAAATCATAAGGATAGAAGAAATGGCTATGGAGTCGAATCTTTTAGACACCATGAGTGGGCCCACTCTTTAAAATAAGCTCAATGTTGATGAATCCTCGGTGATCTCCCAACCAATCGTGCTAAATATGAGAGAAGATGCCAAAGTCAAGGAAATGGTGATAAAGTCAAAAAAAGAAACAAAACTGATCTCTTATGACGACTCTAGTTCATTTCAGGGCAAAGATGCTAATGAGGATGGAACTCTAGAACTAAAGGATAGTCCTTATTCAAACCTTTTTTAACATTATGCGTAGATGATGTGATGAAAGTCCATCTACCTAAGCAAATTGAGGATCATGGGGAGAAGGAGAATGACCCCTACATTTTGGAGTTTGATATTCCAAACGAGCATATGGGAGCCTCATACTTGAAGGCCAAGGAGCATAACTTCCGATGTTCAACTAGTGGCCTATTGATATTCTCACCTATACCCAATGAGCCTACTTCAAAATTTGATATGAAATTGGGTAGAAGATTTAACTTCTCAAAGTAGCGCAATAGAGGTAGTATCATGGCGCCCTTGTGTCACCCCTACGTGCCACAAAGATATATTGATTGAAAGTTGGGGCACCGTTTTAAGTCTTCCAAGTGGAGATATAAATGAAAGATGAAGAAAGTCGAGCCATGATAATAAATAAGGTGCTTGATGGGAGGCAACCTATCATTTTCAATATCTGCTCCATATGCTTTTAAATAAGTCATCTAATTTTGCTATTTTGTAGGTTCTTTGGACAGGATTGGAAGCCAAAAACGAAGGGAAAACCAAGTTTGAGAAGTGTGGCAGACTTGCAGAAAATAGGGAAAATAGGTGAGCAAAATACCTCAGGTATCGCGATCGCGGCCTGAGGATCACAACCGCGATACCGCAATCGCGTCAACTATGCCGTGATCACATTGGCTTCTCCAGCCTGCACCTTGGTTATCACTGCATTTTCAGGGAGCCCTTTAACCCTTCCTATGGTTTTGTGTTATGTAGTGAGGTCACTACAAGTCTTATAGTTGGGGGTGCATCCTTACCCTTGTGTGTATTCATTGTTTTGTAATACTCAAACTTAGTTCACTCAAAGCATGGAAATTTTGTGAATTGATTATTTTCATTGTTTAGTTTTCCGATTTGTTTAATAATGATATTGGATGAGCCTTTCCCTATGATAGATTTATTGATGACATTCTTAAGGGAAAATCGTTGTGATTGGGTTTTGATCCACAAATGTAGGGTAATTCTGAGTACCCAAAGCACTAAGGCTATAATGCAATGGAAGTCTGAGTACCTGTGGCATTATGGATTTGGGACTGCACTCATGCCATTGGCGAAGTCTTAGTAGTCATATGGTTGGTTTGACTATATTGATACAAATATGAAGACAGAGGTTTGGATTGTTGTCATAAGTTAGCAAATTGTGCGTGGTGCAAATGCAAAACAAACAACCCCCTCCGTCCGAATTTTTTTTTCACAAATCAAGGGCATGGGCATGATCAACCTTGTAATAAAACTTTTTCTCCTTTTTTGACTCCAAAATCTTTGGCTTGTGCCTATTGAAAGATACTTTATGTTTTCCTTTTACATGAGGGGCATATTGAGCCTCCTTGGTGAGTTAACATGCCATGTATGGTGAGTTTGTTTGATTAAATCTCATGCATACTTGTGTCATCTAGAACTTGCCCCATTAGTCTCTCAAGACTAAATTTTGATTGTATTTGGTTGAAGAAATGATCTTAGGCCATCTTTGTGACTTTAGGAAGCCCACTATAGCCTAAAAATCCTACCCATGCACAAATGTTATCCCTAGCCACCCATTTTAAGCCTTTGGACCTATCTTTGGCAAACACATTACAAGCCGTGAGCCTTTAAACTTGTATCCCTTTTTTGCCATACCCCCTTTGAACTTAGAAATGCAACTTGAGGCTAAAAGCCTAAGTTAGGGGTGGTGAGGATTAAAGGAAGAAACCTTAGGCCACAAAGTGTTAGTGGATGTCTACATGCTTAAACATTAAAAGAAATGAATAAGAAAAAGAAAGGACCCAACAAAGGAAGAAATTGCATGAAAGTTGCAAGAAAAAAAAGAAAGAAAATGGGTAAAACAAAGAAGCAATAGTAGGAACTTGTGTAATTAAAATAATAAAAACAAAGGGAAGTAGCCCATAGTCAAAGGCTGGATTGAATAGTGTGAAAGTGATGTAGATGTTCAAGGAGGGTGTAGCGTAATGACACTTTAGGTCTTTTTCCATATTTATGCTTACCTTAACCGTTTGAGTTTCTCCATCATTTACCCTAGTCATTTATGACTTGCTGGAATTGATGGTTCGGTTACTGGGCAATTCATTTGTTTTTTAGAGTCAATTTCCTGTTTTAAGTCTTCACTGGTTCCAAATGGACACCGGAAAAAACTTCAGTAAAACAATCTTAGATGAAACATCTGACTGCACTAGTAGATCCAAAATATCTATCTTAGTCTAGGTAGACCTTTGGTTCGGGCCCCAATGCACCCGAGCTTATTTCGACATATTGGTCGGAAAGTTAAAAATTAGAAAGAATGGGTGTAGGAACCATATTTGGTTGAAACGAGCTCGAATTAAAAATACTAATTCTCCATCACGTTCGGAACATCGATTTTAGGCTAGTGAGACCCTTGGTTCATTTCCAAGGTTCCCGAAATTATTTTGGGCTATTGAGCTAATTTTATGAAAAGTGATGAAACTATAGGTGTGGCTCCTACTTTTTCCTAAATGATATTTCATGAAAATTTTGATGATTCCAATGGATTTGAAATATGGTTTACACTCAAAATTCACTATTAGATCATGTTCTTCGACTTACGAATGAGTTTCGAGGGTTAAAATTTTATTTTTAAGTTTGCTGTCATCTGGTGCAACCACGATCGCGACCAAGAGTGTCCGATTGTGAGTAGTGCGATCATGGCTTGTAGGACCACGATTTCTACATTTGAGTACATGTAGGGGCTATATAACGGCCCCAAGATGCGTTTGGGGCATTTCCCTTTACCATTTAGACCTAGAAACTCCATAATGAGTGTAATAACTCAAAATTGGTCATGGGGGGGAGGGTGACTTAAGATATTAATTATCATCTTGTATCACGATTATCTTCAGGATTAAGGTAAGAATTTCTTGAAGTTATGCTTGAATTTCTTAGTTTGTACCCAAAACCTAATTTAGCTTAGGGCTTGATTTTAGCCCAAAGTATGCTTAGTTTTCGCCCATTCTTTGAGGATGATTCCTTATTCATGTGTGAACATTGGGTTGGTCTCAGAAACTCATTTTTTGTATGTGGGACCACTTGGGGTTTAGATGTAGTTTTTGGACTTAAGAACAATAGTGCAATATGGGTATCATTAGACTTGTATTGATGAGTAGATTATGGTTTTGATAGTGTGATAGCATTTTGAGGATTGTAAAGTGAAGACAAACATGTGGTGCATGAAGTGAGGCTTTGCGGTTTGGCCTTGAGGTAGGTTTCTGTCCACTTTTCTTCATAGATGATGTGTGATATATGTTGCATGTGAATATAGATGTTAGGCTTGATTATGGGTAGAATAACTTGGACTTGATTGTTGATGTATATATGAGGTTTTTGGACCTATAAGAAGTCATGTTTATAAACCTTTTGCATTCTATTACCTTGTCTCTTTAATTTAGATTAGTTATATCATGGATATGATATAATGCTATGTTTGGAATATGGTTTTAGCATTTGAAGCATGATTTGTATATTTAGCCTTATTAGGCTAGTATGGTAGTCTTCAAATCGTAAGTTGGGTAGATTTGACTTTAGTACCCTTGTTTCTAGTTGAAGTTGCTATATTAGGCTTGAATATGGCTTACTTAACATCTAGAAGATGAACTAGATACCTTAGCCTAGTTTGGGGCATTGTATGCCTAATATGGAAATTGTGGGTAAAAAGTGGGATCGTTCGGCCCACTTAGGCCTAAACTTGTGTTACGTCTTGAGGACATAGTGCGGATGTTAGACATAGATGAGGATAGTAAATCTTAGAATAAGATTTCTTCATAACTTGGTAACTTGAATTGATGTTCCTGGAATGTTGCTTTTTAGTTATGGTTATGATACTCTTTGTGGAAGCGATATGGGTATTTAGAGATGATATTCCTCCTATATACGTTATGTGGCCTATAGAGATTTGATTTTCTCTTAGACATGATGATTGGACTATAGAGAAGCTATTTTCTCTTAGACTTGATGATTTGACGATAGAGATGCTAATTCCTCTTAACTTGATAATTGGCCTATAGAGATGCTATTTTCTCTTAGACTTGATGATTTCCCTATAAAGTTGTTATTTTCTTTAGTCATGATTGTTGGAATTATAGAGACGATGCTCCTCTTGGATATGTAAATTGGCCTAGAGAAGTGATATTCCTCGTAGACATGATGTATGACCTATTGATATATGATATCATATAGATGATTACATGTCTATTATATTCTGCCTCCTAGATGTGAGATACCTCTTATGTTAGAGATGATTACATGTCTATCTATATTATGCCTCAAAGATGTGAGATGCCTCTTGTGTGAGAGATGATTACATGCTTATTTATATTATGCCTCCTATATGTGAGATGATTATAGGTATGCTATGGCTAATAAATGTGATTATTGAAATGAATCCCGGATATGTGTATGGGCCTAAGGCCATGATTATGATGTTGTGATGATTCCGAATAAATTAATGGGCCAAGGGCCGTGTTATGATGTTGGTTCAATATCCGAGAAGTGTTTATCATTATAATAAATGTGATTACAGTTTATAAATATGAATATGTATCTGTTTGTATACACATCTCTCTGGTATAAGACGGAGGAAGATGCGGTATCTTGCTTACTATTCACCTGATTAAATACTTGTGATGGCATGCATTGATTTGGTACCTTCATGATTATTATTTCGGTAATTGATGTGATTCTAGTTGAAATATAATCTCATGACTATTCTTCTTAATTAAGGGTTAAGCTAACTGGTAGCTAAATGTCTTTTAGGCTGTTACAGTACTTGATGGTTAGAAATCTAATGTACTAGTTATTCAACCTTACTTAGTTGAGATATGGTAATAAACAATGATTGATACATGGCTAATAATGATGTTGAATAGTTGATAAATTAGGATTAGTTGGTAACTGTAATGCCCCAAAAATTCATCCCGAGACACCATACGGTGCTTAGGGCTACACGTAGCCCCAAGCTAACCCTCGGAGCCAGACACTACCTAAAGGAATTCAATTCAACAATAGTCATGCACAACAAAGAGATATACCACATCGGGTTCAAGAGAAATACTGGAGAATACCAACCTTCTAGTCTAACAAAGCCTCTATACATCAAAATCAAGGAGCCATTGGGACAAACCCCCAACTGACTCAGACAGTACTGAAAGCCATAACAACAGAACGATATCACCAAAAATATAGACACGGTCCTCGAACCATGAGGACTCACCATTGAGGGAACGTAGTTGAGGCACTCGAATATCGCTAACGCGGCTACGACTGAGTACCTAAACCTACATTACGAGAAAATGTAGCCCATAGAAAAATATATGGGTCAGCACTTTGGAATGTACAGAGTATGTGGGGGTGCATGAAACAATGCAAATATCATCATCAATTTTATAAAAATATACATATGTACAATGATGGCTCACTTGTCTTGAGTTAGATTGTAACATACTCTTTATAATCTCATAGTAAATAAATCATATGATAAAAAACTCATAAATCATCAAATAACTCAACTCTTCAACTCAAGACTCGGAGTGACTCGGTAATTCAAGAAACTCAACTCTTATGGACATGGGAGGTTCTTATAACCGACATAAAGCATGTAAGCTACATGGAGTCCAACGTTTTTCCTTCCAAAGGAGAGAACCTCACATTGGCGGGAGTGTATACTCTTGCCAGGGAGTACAACCTAAATTTAGCGATCACAATCTCATACTCGGCCTCTGGCCCACAATTATCAATATCAATCCAACGGTGGCACGTAGTTTTGGAGGAAATACCATATTTCTCGCTCGGTGCTAAATACTACTCCAAGACACAAGCTCAGAACGCGTTAGGAAATCCACCACAAACATCACAAGGGTCTATCATGAAGACCAAATCAAATCTCTTTCTCATTTATCAAATCATAATCAATTTTTGGATCCCTAGCTCGACTCAAATCAAATCAATCTTTCTCAATATCAAAATGTATCAATTTATTAAATCATGGCAACATCAATAACTTTAAGGAAATATCAAGACTCATTGTAACAACTCAATCTCATGAATCAATATACTCAGTAATCCAATTTTTCATAAGGAAGCTTAAAGATTGACACATATCTTGAAAGCACTTGAACTATTAACTCATGGTAGAAATATGAAATTCACAATATTAAATATCAAGTCATAACTTGGGAATAGCAAAATAATCATGTATAATAAAGCTTGAACAATTTATGTCTCATAATCTCATGATGAAGTAATTTGGGTATAAACCCACTTGCAAAATTATATAAATCCATAATAGAAATAAAAGTTTTGGGCACAAAACCGAAAGGATTGCTGTTGTTCAAAACCCCACATACCTTAATCTTTGAAATTGGATGAATTCTAGTGCTTGAGACTCTATCCTCACTTGTAATAAATGATTATTGAAGCCCACACTATGAGGAACTTGATTCTTGAAGAAATTTTAAAGATTTATGGATGATTTTTGGAAGATTAAATTTTCTTGATTAAAACCCTAATATATATTCTTAAGAAAATTGGATGACAAAATGAAGAAATTAGGGTTTGGATGGGGATTCTCATATTTATATAGGCCTCCAAAAGATGATACAAGACCAAAATACCCTTGCAAAAACGTCCTTTAATTGCTGAAAAAATAGCTGACGACATTCGTGACAAGTCATCGCGAAATGTCGTCACAAAAGGGTAGATTTTTTGATTTTCTGCTTAAGGTTGACGACATTGGTGATAAGTCGTCAAACTTGTGATGAATTATCACAAAATATCTTCACTGGGGTTGGAAATCTTCCTAAGGCTGACGACATTGGTGATAAGTTGTCACACTTGTGACAGCTTATCACAAATGTCGTCACTCAGTTTTCCAGCCTGACATGCTGGAGTAAAATGGGCATAACTCTTGGCTCCGATACCGGATTTGGGTTAAATTGTTATCGTTAGAAAGCTAATTAAATTATATATATTTTGGTAGGTCATTATACCAATAATTCGTAGTATAAAGAGAGATATTCTCATTTGAAGTTGAATATGGAAATATCCTTTCCAAGAATTCAATTGGTAAGGAATGTTTTGATTCACCTAATCGCTAGGACATATTTGAGTCCATAATACACATCACCCTTGATAATAAAACAAAAAAAGAACTATAATTTACTTCGCATGATCTTGAGTCATGGTTGCACTATTTGTTAGAGTCTTGGGGTATTACAATATCTCCCTCTTGGAAACATTCGTCCTCGAATGTTGCCATGTAGGCCAAGAACAAGAGAAAATGAGGACATATAGATGGAGCAACTCACTCAAATGGATTACTTCACTCTATACCTTCGGATACCATACAAAATGCACGAATTCATGATGGAAGTAGACACACAACTGAATCTTTAATAATAAGAGGGCGGAATTAAGAAAGAATGGTACCTTCTGCTAGCTCCGAACTCACAGAAAAAAGATGAGGGTACTTGGATCGCATGTCATCTTCGACTTCCCAAGTAGCACCCTTAACAAATTGATTTCGCCAAAGAACTTTAACCAAAGGAACTTCTTTGTTCCTTAGACTACGGATTTGAAAATCCAAATCTCAACTGGAATCTCTTCAAATGAAAGGCTATCCTGAATATCTAAGCTTTCGGAAGAATCAACCACGACAGAATCACCAATACACTTCTTAGGCATGGAAACATGAAATACTGGATGAACGCTAGACAACTCTGCGGGTAACTTCACCTCATATGCTACTTTCCCAACACGGCTCAGAATCCTGTACGGACCAACGTAATGGGGACTAAGATTTCCCTTTTTCCCAAATTTCTTCACCCTTTTCATGGGTGAAACCTTTAAGTACACAAAATCATTAATACTAAACTCAAGATATTTTCTTCTCACATCCGCATACGACTTCTGACGACTTTAAGCGGTCTTCAATCTTTCTTGGATCAACTTAAATTTTTCCATAGCCTCAAACACAACATCAGGTCCAATCACAGCTACTTCTCCTACTTCAAACCAACCTATAGGCAATCTATATCTTCTCCCATACAAAGCTTCGAACGAGTCCATCTGAATACTAGCATGGAAACTATTGTTATACGCAAATTTGATCAATGACAAGTGCTCATCCCAACTACCTTTAAAATCAAACGCTCATTCCCTCAACATATCTTCTAAAGTATGAATGGCCGCTCATCCTGACCATTTGTTTGTGGATGGAAAGAAGAACATAGACGAACTTGGGTACCGAGACCCTTCTGAAAAGCTCTCCAAAACCGGGAAGTAAACTGAGTACCCCTATCAGAGATAATAGCCAAAGGAACTCTATGAAGTCTAACAAATTCTTGAATATACAATCTAGCATAATCCTCAGCTATATAAGACGAATGCACTGGCAAGAAATGAGCTGATTTAGTCAACCAGTCTACAACAACCCAAATCGAATCTTGATGATAATGAGAAGGAGGAAAACCAATTACGAAATCCATATTCACTTCTTCCCACTTCCAAGTAGGAATGCTTGACTTGATACGATTCAAATATCCGCCTTAGCTTTCAATGACATCATTCGAAGTCAGTACGTGGGGAATCAAGCTTTGGTCGTATTTAGAAAATGGGATCCTATATGGAGGGGCCGATTTCAGTACACTAAAGAGCAATCCCACGTGTGAAAGACTTCTTGGAGCATTGAAGATTGAGGACTCGCGATTTTGGGCCTTCATTAAGGACATTTTGGTTACTTTGCCTTATCTAAGTAACACTCCATGACCACCCCTTTTCATTAAGGGTATTATGGTCATTTTTTTATGTAATAAGTTAGACTATAAATAGGTTCTATTAGTTCATTTGATAGTTAGTTTATGAAAGATGAAAGATTGAAACACTTGAAATCCTCTCTCTCGAGAGTATACCACCTTATTATAGTCTTAGTTAGGACCTAGAAAAGTCATCCTTAGTATAGGGCTTGGAAAAGCCAATATTGTTCTTTGCTTGGAAACGATGGATCTTGAGGTGAGTCGATTACCTTGGCGGTTACCGTAAGAGTATGATTTTGATTTTTACATTCATTAGGGGTTAATTTTCAAATATAATTAGTTCTTAATCTTTTAATAATCTTGGTCTCACTATATATCCTTTCATTATGTTGCAAATCCGTGTGTTTTAGTGTTTGTCATCTTGTATCCCTTTGTGTTGCTTGTTCTTCTCATATTTTGTGGACTGTTTTGGCATCTTGGTGGACTGATTTGTATCATTTGGTATCATAGAATGACTTGATATTGTTCCCACAAGATCAATCTTGGGATCGTAAACTTGAAAATAAAAAAAAAGTGTTAGAAAACTGAAAAATCAAAAAGAGGCTAATCGGTCCATTTTTTGTGTTTTTGGCCGAAATTGTGTTCTTATTGTTGTTGTTGTTTTGGAAGATATTTTTGTCTAAATCTAGGTGTATTTTTATTGTCTTATATATTTTTAAGTGTTAGTTTTGTCTTCACTAACACCCTTGAGTCTAGATCCAAGTTGAGCTTGAACATTATTGTTGGTATTGTTGTTACGGTTTCAAGAACTTGAACATTGTTGGTGTTGTTGTGTGGACCAAAACTTGAAGGTGGTTTGATATCGTGTTGTTGGTATTTTTTATGGATTTTAATCTTGAAAAAGGTGTTGTTGATTGTTGGAGGTTCAACGTGAGGCTAGGTTTTCAAACTTCTATTGAAAGTTCTTGTTGTTCTAGACTATCTTCATGTCTAGTTGCAAAAAAGCTCTTCAAGAGTGTTGTTTGATCCAAAAGCCAAGTGGAAAGAAGTGAGGCCTTTGTTAGTCTTTAAAATAAAATCCAAAGACCTACCAAAAGGGAAGGGGGACAAAAAGATCTACAAAAACTTGGTACTAAAAGAGGGAAAAACACTTTTCTAGGTGTCCAAAAGATGAAAGGGCCACCAACCCTTCAAAAAGGTTTAAGACAAGTCAAACCTTTTTGAATGTGAAAAAGGGCTCCAATCTTGATATTTTTCTTCCCCAAGTCAGAAATACACTTCTTCAAGAATTGAAAATTGAACCAAAATTTCAAAGTTGAAAAAATAAGAACCTTTCAAAAACCGCAACCAATCCTAGACTGCCACATCACCAATTTTTGTACAATACCGAAACTTAGGGCTCAAAATCTTGGATTCTTAGTTTCTTATTGTTGATTCTTAGTTTCATTTTTTTTATTCTTATACTAATTGGCAACTAGTAAATACCTACTAAGTTGTAAATTAGTTTTTGAATACGTTTCTTTCGTGTCTTCGTTATTTGTGTGCTTTTCTTGTTTGTAACTCGTAGTAAATTATTTATTTCAAGTTCATAAGTGAATTTTGTTTTGTGTCATGAGTCAATCAAAAAAAGAATCCATTCAGGCCGCCAAGTAGGATTGACATCTTATTGACTACCGGAGTATAAGCAACTTTCAATATTTGCCGCTCCAATTGTGAGAATCACAAAGGTGAGTGTATCGAGTGTTGGTAAGGAGATTTTTTTGTTTTCTTTTATTTTTTTTTTGTTTTTTTTTGTTTTTTAGGAACCATGGCTGAACATAATTTTAAGGCCACGTGTGATCGCATCCATGACGATCTTGAAGATATGCAATAACACATTGAAATTATACGCCAATTATTACCCAAACTCTTCCCTCAAAATCCAATTGTCCAAACAAGTTCGATAAGAGCTTTCTGAAGGAAGTTACTTCCCAATCTTGTGATGGAATTTCACACTAAGGTAAAGATGAACATACTCATGAACGTCAAGGTAAAATAGCTAACCCTTACACTTTTGTGCATGTGAATGATAATTGTGTGGCTAGTAGCCTATTGAGTGTGAGTTATAGCTTGCCTATATGTGAGTCTATTGTTTCTTTTCCACTTGATGATGATGTACTTGTTATGAGTGTGGATACACTAGTTGATCCTATTAATGACCGAATAGACTCTTCTTGTAAGATCGATTTATGTCCACCTAGTGTTGAAACCATTGTGTTAAATAAAAGTACATCGTCTTGTGAAATTTATGTTGATCAACTTTTATGCAAAAATTTCCCACCACTTGAGGATGTGTGTGATGTGATTAATGAATCTCAAGTGTGTGATGATGTTGAAAATATTAGTCAAAGGAATAGGAGTGAACCCGATAGCTATTCTTGGGATAATCTTGCACTTGAAATGTCTTTGAAACTTGATATTGATCTTTGAGAGAGTGATGAACGTGTTTGTTCCGAATCTGCCCATAAAATAGATCATGCTCTCTTAAGGTATAATGTCTTATTTGAAGATGATATAACCACTCCTAATGAATCTAGTGGTGAAAATGATGGTATAGCTTGCCTTAGAAGCTATAGCTGATATGCTAACCCACCATGGTGTGAAAACATTCCTCCTAAATATGGAAATCTCTTCTTGGAAGATGTGAGTACTCTTAAGGGTAAGGGATGTGTGGTTTTAGAAATTACTTCTCCTTCTACTTTGTGTGACTTTATTGTTGAGAGTACTCATGGTGATGATTGTGAAACTATTAGTGAGTACACACATGAGGGCACCTTAGTAGAAGTTGACTTGACTGATACCATTCTCTACTTTCTAGTTGCTCTGGATAATATAGATGCTATTGTAGAGAGTATGCCATTTAGTTTGGGTAGAGACCACAAGAAAGGGGAGTGTTGTCTAGACCCGTGTCTATTGCCACTCTTCCCATTTGACCCCGATTCCAAATATAGAATTGGTGATAATGGTGCACCCAACTTGTTGCTTGGTTTACATGACAAGCAAAGTATCATTTTTGGTGAATTCTATAGCCAAATACTTTGTGCATTTTTCATTAATTATGTAATATTTAGTTCAAAGGATCCTTGGTTATATTCTAAATATGTGCAACCTTGGCATGTTGAGGTTATTTGTCGTTCTTACCCTAACCCTCATGCCATGAGGAGTTTGTATTTGTGTGTCTTTTCTTTGGTTTTGCAAGGTTTGGATTCGAGGTCGAATCCTTTTCAAGAAGGGGTGGATGATATGATTCAAATAGCTGCCTTAGCTTTCAATGACATCATTCGAAGTCAGTACGCGGGGCATCAATCTTTGGTTGCATTAAGGAAACGGGATCCTACATGGAGGGACCGATTTGAGTACACCAAAGATCAATCCCACGCGTGAAAGACTGCTTGGAGCATTGAAGATTGAGGACTCACGGTTTTGGGCCTTCATTAAGGACATTTTGGTTACTTATCCTTGTCCAAGTAACACTCCATGACAACCCCTTTTCATTAAGGGTATTGTGGTTATTTTGTTATGTAATAAGTTAGACTATAAATAGGTTCTATTGGTTCATTTTCTAGTTAGTTTATGAAATATAAAAGATTGAAACACTTGAAATCCTCTCTCTTGAGAGTAGAAAACCTTAGTATAGTCTTATTTAGGACTTGGAAAAGTCATCCTTAGTATAGGGCTTGGAAAAGCCAATATTGTTCTTTGTTTGAAAACGGTGGATCTTGAGGTGAGTCAATTACCTTGGCGGTCACCGTAAGAGTGTGGTTTTGATTATTACATTCATTAGGGGTTAATGTTGAAATATACTTGATTCTTAATCTTGTAATAATATTGGTCTCACTATCTATCCTTTCATTATGTTGCAAATCCGTGTGTTTTAGTGTTTGTCATCTTCTATCCCTTTGTTTTGCTTGTTCTTCTCCCGTTTTATGGACTGTTTTGGTATCTTGGTGGACTGATTTGTATCAAAACTCTTGCATTACACCATCAGGCCTTTGGTGCTCTACCTTAACCTGTTGACAAGTAGAACACTTTTCCATAAATCCTGCTATGTCTTTCTTCATACCATTCCACCAATAGATTTCCCGCAAATCGCGGTACATCTTGGTAGCACCGGGATAAATAGAATATCGCGCATCATGTGCTTTAGCCATAATTCTCTGCCTTAGATCATCAACATTGGGAACACAGAATCTACCCTACAATCTCAACACACCATCTCTCCCTTGGGAGAAAACCTCTACCTTTTGGTCCTTAACTGACTCCTTCAGTCTGACCAAACTAGGATCCCTGTCTTGCTTCTCCTTTACCTCTGAGACCAAAGAGGACTCGAAACTACTTTGAACTAACATACTTCCTTCTGCGGAATGAATTATTCTAACACCCAACCTAGCCAAATGATGCACATCACGAGACAATTCTTTTTTATCATTCTCTACATGAGCTACACTACCCATAGACAACCTGCTAAGAGCATCTGCCACAACATTGGCCTTGCTCGAGTGATACAACACACTCATATCATAGTATTTTATCAACTCTAACCATCTTCTTTGTCTAAGATTCAACTCCCTCTGAGTAAACACATTCTGCAGGCTTTTGTGATCAGTAAACACATCAACATGAACACCATACAAATAATGTCTCCAGATTTTCAAAGCAAAAGCTACAGCTGCTCATTCAAGATCATAGGTTAGATAATTCTTCTCATGAGGCTTCAACTGTCTAGAGGCATAATCTATTACTTTACCCCTCTACATCAACACACAACCCAAACCAACTATATAAGAATCACAATACACCACAAAAACATCAGTACCAACGGGTAAAGCTAACACTGGGGCTAAAGTGAGCCGGGTCTTTAACTCCTGAAAACTCTTCTTGCAAGGTTCCAACTATAGGAAATTCACTTTCTTTTGGGTCAACTGGGTCATGGGAGACACAATGGAAGAGAATCCCTCAACAAAACAATGGTAGTAACCAGATAGAACCAAGAAACTCCTAATGTTAGATGGGGAGGTAGGTCTAGGCCAATTTTTTACAGCTTCTGTCTTTTGGGGATCAACTCTAATGCCTTCAACGAAAACAATGTGACCCAAAAAAGAAACTGACCTTAGCCAAAATTCACACTTGCTAAATTTAGCGATTAATTTATGATCTTTAAGAGTTTGTAAGACAATTCTAAGGTGGTTGGCATGATCATCCTCACTTCGGGAATATACAAGAATATCGTCTATGAATACAATGACAAACATATCAAGATATTGCTTGAACACTCGATTCATAAGGTCCATAAAGGTTGCTGGAGTGTTGGTTAACCCAAAGAACATAACAAGAAACTCAAAGTGACCATAACGGGTTCGAAAGGCTGTCTTTGGAATATCACACTCTCTCACTTTAAGCTGATGATAGTCGGATCTAAGGTCTATTTTTGTGAAGTAGCTCACACCTTGTAACTGATCAAACAAGTCATCAATTAGATGAAGAGGGTACTTGTTATTGATAGTTACCTTGTTGAGTTGACGGTAATCAATGGACATATGCAGTGTACCATCTTTCTTACACACGAATAGAATAGGTGCACCCCACAGGGAAACACTGGGTCTAATAAAGCCTTTTTCTAAGAGATCTTTGAGTTGTTCCTTCAACTCTTTAAGTTCTGTGGGAGCCATACGGTATGGAGGAATGGAAATAGGCTGAGTGTCGAGAAGGAGATCAATCCCGAATTCTATTTCTCTATCAGGTGAGACCCCTGGGAGATTTTTCAGGAAAACATCGAGAAACTCATTAACAATGGTAACTGACTGAATTGTCGGAGTCTCAGACTTGAGGTCTTTAACTCAAAATAGGTGATAGATGCAACCCTTGTAAATCAACTTCCTAGCTTTGAGGTAGGATATGAAATGGCTCTTCGGAGTTACAGAACTCCCGGACCACTCAAAAATGGGCTCGACAGGAAACTAAAACTTGACCACTCAGGTACGACAATCTATAGACACATAGCACGAGTGAAGCAAAACTATACCCAGAATGACGTCAAAATCAACCATAACTAGCTCAATCAAATCAGCAAATATGACCCAATGAAGGACAGTGACAGGACACTTCTTATACACTTGCTTAGCAATAACAGATTCTCCTACCAGGGTAGAAACCAGAATAGGATCAGGAATTTGTTCGGGGTCCATCTCAAAATTTACAACAACCAGAGGTGTCACATAAGAGAAACTTGAATCAGGGTCCATCAATACATACACATCACAATGAAAGACACGAAGCATACCAGTGATAACATATGGAGAGTTCTCCTGCTTCTGGCAAGGTGGTATAGCATAGAATCGATTCTGGTGCGAACCATCAGTAGTACTAGAAGAGATGCCCTGAGGAGGAACTGGGCGGACAACGGGAGCGGGGGCACTGGTAGCCTGATTCTGGGGATGAGCATCTTGACTCCCCTATCTAGAATACAAAAAATCTCTAAGTCAGTGGAATAAATTTACACAACTAAAGAATCCCCTCTGATCAACAAAACACTCACCAAAATGATCTCTACCACACTTGGCACATGAAGGAGGACGAGGTCTGTTACTTACACATTCCTGAGACCTGGATGGGATAATCTTATTCCCCTGCTCCTGCCTGCTTCTAGGTTTGGGATAACTAACTGAGGAAGGCACGAGCATAAATGGATGTCCCTAAAATCTGGACTGACTGAATCCCTGCTGCTCTGATCTAGCTCTTTTATTTCCTCTTACTCTCTCCTACTCTTTCACCTTATCAGCTGCAATCTATTGGGCATGTATCATCAATAGAGAAAGTTCCATATCCCTATTAAGCATAGCATATATACACTCTTTCACAATGTAACTTGACACACCGGTCACAAACTGGCTCATGATGGTCCTGGAGTCATGTAATACCCCAAAAGTTCAGACATTTTAGGATTATACTTCAAACTCATGAGTGATAATTTTTTAGTGCTTTGGTAGTGTTATGATCAAGGATGATTCATATTAAGGCCTCAAAAGTGTCCTAGTTAATAGACGAACAAAATATTTTCTTACCGATTGAATTCTTGAAAAGGATATTAGCATAGTCAACTTCAAACAAGCATATATCTCCTTATGCTATGAATTTATGATCTCATGACCCACCAACATATATATAATTTAATTATCATTCCAACTATACCAATTTCGTCTAAATCCAATATCGGAGCAAGGAGTTATGCCCATTTTACTCTAGCATGTAAGGTTGGGAAACTGAGTGACGACATTCGTGATAAGCTGTCACAAGCGTGATAACTTATAACCAATGTCGTCAGACCTGGGAAAATTTCCACCCCCAGTGACAACATTTTGTGATAATTCATCACGCCCGTGTCTTCTTATCACCAATGTCGTTAACCTTAACCAGAAAATCAAGATTTCACCCTTTTGTGACGACATTTCAACACGACTTATCACCAGCTTGACGATTTGTCACGAATTTCATCATCCTTAGATTTTCAGCAACTGGGAAGCGGTTTAGTAAGGGTATTTTGGTCTTTTTCATTTACTTCCCATGACTTATAACCCTCAGGGAGAGTATTATCTTCCATTCTCTTTAGTTAAACATCTCAAAAAGCTCTCTCGTACACTCTCAAACACAAGATTATGGTTTCCTCTCAAGATCATCTCCTTAAGAACAAGAACATTCTCTCCCAAAGGGGTTAAACCCTGTCTATAAAAATCAAGATCAATCCTAAGGATTTTTTCAAGAACCTTCAGAAATATTAGATCTCTTTCAAGATTCAATCACTAAGGTATGCATAGTGTTCATCCATGGATCCCTTTCATCCATGGAGCTCAAGAATCATGTTTTAAATTATAAATTGTGATTTCCTTGTTGTGTTAGGACTATGTTCATGTTGATGATTGTTGTTTGGATTCAAGATTGTATCTTGATGTGTTTTTCATGAAGCATGTGAGTAGATTAGTTGAAACCCATGAATTTTGGATGGATTAAGATTGTCAAATTGATAAGTACACCTATGCCCCCCAAAGTTGTGCATGTAAGGTGTTTGATAAAATGCCAAGAGTGATAGAATCCATGTTTTTATGACTTAATAGTGCTTAAATGACAAGCTCATGTTCTATTCTTTATGACTCCACATGAACTCCACGTTATTGTTGTGTGTTATTGTTGTGATACGTAATGAGCATGATATTGAAGCAACGTGAGTATATACATGTTGTGCGCATCCTCTTCCATGTATAAGATGTTGAGAACCAAGTGTAGTATGAAATCCCCTACTTATGATATTATAAATTGTGGACTCCATTCTTATGATCAAGTCAGTCATGTGTGTCAGTTTCCTTCCATCGAGTCCTGGGGGTACTTGTATCCAAAAAATATAGCTGTGTGCCTAGAGCCATGTCATGTTATCATGATACTCTCAGTCAAGCCATGATTTATAAAACTCATATAGTCATATGACTCAAGAAATTTCAGAAATCTCATGATATTAGTTAATTCTCAGATAATAGTACTATTCCGTCAGACAACAAAAGTCATTTACTCAGTCCATGTACAGTGAGTTAATCATGTTCAATATCTTCAGATGGGAGTAGAAGTTAACACCGAGTGAACCCAAGGATGGGAACTCACCTGCCGGATAAGGGTGTGATTCTTAGTAGTCATCCTTGTGTTCCAGAACTACGTAGCCAGCGTAGGTTGAGACATCTTAAACTGTCATATTAGTGTTGATGAGGTGATTTGACCTACAGAAAAGGGTCCTACCATTCTCTTTAGAGTAACCTTCCAGATAAGGATCACTCACAGTTTGTCCTTACTAGTGGTGCGGTATTGACACTCTTTAAATCAGGGCACAGATTGGACTCCAGCTCAGCTATTATATCATATTTGGGGCACATCGGTTAAACAACTATATCCCACAGTTTCTGTGTCAGTCTCAGTAAAAAAACTCAGATAGTTCTTCAGATTTTAGTATACCAGGACTGTCAAATATAGTCAATTCAATTACAGTACGGAACTCAGGTAGTTCCATCAGATTCAGGACTATCAGACACAATAATCCATGTTATCAGAAATCCCAATATTAGTCATGTAAGATATCAATAAACCTTGTATTAGCATAAATATCTAGATATCACGTATTTTGCACTCTCATGTTCATATTAGTCATTCAGTTAGCACTGCTCATGCATGTAAGCCCTTTTGCATATAGCCTACTTCACTCACATACTCAGTACTTTCAGTTGTACTGACACATTTGTGGTATGGTGCTTTCTTTTATGTTACACCATAGGTTCAGAGCCACGAGTTCTAGATCAGCAGTAGCAGTCATATTTCAGTATACAGAGTAGCAGTGAGTCCTCTTCATTCGAGGATGATATGATTTGACTTTATTTATTTTCTTTGGTTATGTTTTAATTTATGGAGGTAGTTGGAGACATGTTCCTTCAACTCCTTACTTAGACAGTATTTAGTGGCTTTCAGATTTAGTTCAGATTGTTTTTAGACTTCAGTTGTTTTAGGTATTTGTTACCCCATATAGATGTTATGATTTGTCAGATTTTTTATTCAGTTGAACCTTATGGACTATTGTTCATGTTTTTGGCATTTTACATGTATTTTATGCAGTGTACAGGTTCAGATATCAGTCATGGGTTAGCTTGTGGTCCTTTGGGGTCATAAGCACCATGTATCATTCCGGTTCAAAAAATTGGGATGTTACAAACTTGGTATCAGAGCCTAAGGTTCAATAGAGTCCTAGGAAGTCTGAAAGCCGCATCTAGTAGAGTCTTGTACATGGGTGTGTTGTGCACCACAATTATTTGTAGGAGGTTATAAGATGTTTTAGGAACAGTTCCCTTCTTTCAGTTGTCAGGTCGTGCTAGTGATCATGATATCAAGTTATACTCTCAGTCTAATCCGTTCTTCTCTTATTTTAAAATATGCCTCCAAAGAGAAGAAACCAGCCAGCTCCTCAGCCCGAAGATTCTTTGGGCAAACATGTTTTGCATACAGAGTTTAGGGACGCATTCACCACACTTGCTCAGTTTGTGGCTGCCCAAAATGAACGGCCACCAGATATTCTGACCAATCCAGTGGCTAACTTAGCCGCAACTATGATTCAGGACTTCACCCGAATGAACCCTCCATCTTTCTTTGGGTCTAAGTCTGATGAAGACCCCTAGGAATTCATTAACCAAGTCCAGAAGGTCATATACATTATGGGAGTTACTTCTTGTCAGAGTGCTGAGTTAGCCACATACCAATTAATTACAGGATGTTGCTGACACTTGGTACAAATAGTGGACGTCTGAGAGGTTAGAGGATGCAGGTCCTATAGAGTGGGAGAAATTTGTCATGGCTTTTTTGGCAAGATGCTTTCCCCAAGAGCTGAGGGAGGCAAAAGTTCTAGAGTTCATCAACCTCAAGAAGGGTAATATGATGGTTAAAGAGTACTCTCTCAAATTTACTCAGTTAGCCAGATATGCCCCTCATGTGGTTGCAGACAACAGGGCTAAGATGAGTAAGTTTGTGTCAGGGGTGAATAATAGAGTGGTAAATGAGTGTAGGTCTGCGATGCTGAACAATGATATGACTTTATCTAGGCTCCTGACCCATTCTCAGCAAATAGAGGAGCAGAAAATTAAGACTAGGGAGAGGCAAAACAAGAAAGCAAGGTCAGACAGTTTCAGTTTTGCTCAACCCAAATCAGGAGGAGGAAACCGTTCGTAGTTTCGTCCTAAGCTAGCAGTTCCAGATCCTTCATTAGCCAGTTCCCCAATGCAAAAATTCAAAGATGGAAATCGAGATCGAGCACCAGGCTCTAAGTCTCAGGGCAGTGTCAGCAGTGCTCGAACTAACCCTTTGTGTCAGACTTGTGGTAAGAACCATAAGGGTGCCTGTAGAGCTGGTAGCGATGTTTGTTTCGATTGTTGCAAGGAAGGCCACAGGGTTAGAGAGTGTCCGCAGTCAGGTCTGCAGGGTCAGCAGAATTGTTCCACAGCCCAGTCTGGTCACCCAAATCAGCAGGGTGCCACTTCCAGTGCAATTAGTGGGCAACACCCAAATAGACTCTATGCTCTTCAGACCCAACAGCATCAGGAAAATTCTCCTGATGTCGTTACTGGTACGTTGTAGATTTTATATGTTCATGTTTATTCTTTGCTAGATCTAGGTGCATCCTTATCTTTTGTTACTCCTTATATAGCAGGCGATTTCGGAATCAGTCTTGAAATTTTAGCAGAGCCCTTTTCAGTCTCTACCCAGTGGGTAAAACCATCATAGCTCAGTGGGTATACAGGAACTTCCCGATTATGATATTTTAAAAAGCCACATCAGCAGATTTAGTCGAGTTAGAGATTGATTTTGATGTCATTCTCGACATGGATTGGCTTTATTTCTGTTATGCCACAATCGACTGCAGAAATAGGATAGTTTAGTTTCAGTTCCCGAATGAGTCCATCATAGAGTGGAAGGATAATACTTCCTACCTTTGTGTAAGGAAAATAATATTTAAGGAATGTGTTTATCATTTCATTCATGTTAAAGACTCTGGTTTCGAATATCCTAGTCTCAAATCAGTCCCAGTTGTAAATGAGTATTCAGACCTGTTTCTCGAAGATCTTCCAAGCATTCCTCCCGAAAGGGGAATAGACTTTGCCATTGACCTTATTCCAGATACTCAGCCTATTTCTATTCCTCCATACAGAATAGCACCAGCAGAACTCAGAGAACTAAAAGAATAGTTGAAGGATCTCTTAGATAAGGGATTCATTAGACCCAGTATTTCCCCGTGGGGCGTACCAGTCTTATTCGTGTGTAATAAAAATGGTTCTCTCAGGATATGCATTGATTACCATCATCTCAATAAAGTCACGGTCAAGAACAAGTATCCTCTTCCTAGGATAGATGACTTGTTTGACCAACTTCAGGGTGCCAGTTATTTCTTTAAGATAGATCTCAGATCAGGCTATCATCCACTCAGAGTTAAAGAATGTGACATCTCGAAGACAGTTTTCCGTACTCAGTATGGTCACTTCAAGTTTTTAGTCATATCCTTTGGTCTTACCAATGCCCCATCCGCTTTCATGGACTTGATGAACCGTGTTTTCAAGCAGTACTTGGATATGTTCATCATAGTCTTCATAGATGATATCCTGGTCTATTCCCAGAGCGTGATCATGCAGACCATCTCAGAATTGTTCTTTAGACCCTCAGAGATCACCAACTATTCGCCAATTTCAATAAGTCCGAGTTTTGGATAAGGTCAGTAGCATTCCTTGGCCATATTATTTCTGGAGATGGCATTAGAGTAGATCCTCAGAAGACCAAAGTGGTAAGAAACTGGCCTCGCCCTATCTCTCCATCAGATATCAGGAGTTTTTGGGTTTGGTTGTCTATTAAAGATAGTTTGTTGATGGATTTTCTTCTATTGCATCCCTTATGTCCAGATTGACTCAAAAGAAGGTCAAGTTTCAGTAGTCAAATTCTTACGAGAAGAGTTTTCAGGAGTTGAAGACTCGACTTACCTCAGCTCTAGTTCTAGCTCTTCCAGATGGTTTAGATGGGTTCGTAGTGTATTGTGATGCATCTAGAGTGGTTCTAGGTTGTGTCCTCATGCATCATGGTAAGTTCATAGCCTATGCCTCCAGACAGTTAAAGCCTCATGAGAAGAATTATCCTACTCATGATCTTGAGTTAGCAACCGTAGTATTTTCCTTGAAGATTTGGAGGCATTATCTATGCGGAGTTCATGTAGATGACTTCACAGATCATAAGAGTCTTCAGTATGTCCTTTCCCAGAAAGATCTCAATCTTCATCAGATAAGGTAGTTAGAGCTCTTGAAGGATTATGATATGAGTGCCCTTTACCATCTTGACAAGGCCAATATTATAGCCAATGCTCTCAGTAGACTCTTCATGGGTAGTGTTTCTCACATTGAGGATAGCAAAACAAAGATAGCACAAGAAATCCATCAGCTTGCCATACTAGGTATTTGCTTAGTCGATTCTTCAGAGGGTGGTATTTATGTTTAGAGTAGTTCAGAATCATCTTTAGTTTTTGAGGTGAAAGAAAAGCAAGATAGGGATCCTAGACTTGTCAAGATAAAAGAGTCAATCAGAGATCAGAAGGTTGAGGTTTTCTCCCAGGAGGAAGAGGTGTCCTTCATTGTCAGGGTCGTCTCTGTGTTCCAGATGTGGATGACTTGAGGCAGCGGGTTCTTGCAGAGGCATATGGTGAGTGATACTCTATTCATCCAGGGGATACTAAGATGTACCGTGACTTGCGGGAGATCTATTGGTGGAGTGGGATGAAAAGAGATATTGCAGCTTTTGTTGCTAAGTGCTCTACATGTCAGCAGGTTAAGATAGAGCATCATAAGCCTAGTAGTTCTATGTAGGATTTCACTATTCCTACTTGGAAGTGGAAAGAAGTTAACATGGACTTCGTGACGGGTTTGCCTCGATCTCGTTATCAGTATGATTCAGTTTGGGTTATTGTAGATAGGATGACCAAGTCATCTTATTTCCTTCCAGTCCATACCTCTTATTCAGTCGAGGATTATGCCAAACTCTACATCAGGGAGTTGGTCAGATTACACGGTGTTCCACTATCTATTATCTCATATAGAGGTACCCAGTTCACCTCTTACTTTTGGAAAGCGTTCCAAAAGGGTCTTGGTACCCAAGTTTATCTCAGTATAGCTTTTCATCCTCAAATAGATGGTCAAGAAGAAAAGACCATTTAGACTCTAGAAGATATGCTAAGGACGTGTGCAATTGATTTCAAGGGAAGTTGGTATGACCACTTGCCTTTGATTGAGTTTCCATACAACAATAGCTATCATTCCAGTATTCAGATGGCTCTGTTCGAAGCTCTCTATGGTAGAAGATGGAGATCTCCAATCGGTTGGTTCGAAGTTAGCGAGGCCTCAGTTATAGGGCCTAACTTAGTATTTGATGCCTCAAAGAAGGTTCAGTTAATCAGCGAAAGACTTCGGAATGCTCAGAGCCGATAAAAGTCTTATGCAGATGTTCGTAGAAAGGATCTAGAATTCGAGGTTAATGATTTTGTCTATCTCAAGATCTCTCCTATAAAGGGGGTGAAAAGATTCTGCAAAAAGGGAAAGCTCAGTCCCCGATATGTCGGTCCTTTTAAAATTCTCAGTCGCTTGGGCAAGGTAGCTTATGAGCTCGAATTGCCTCCAGATCAAGATTTAGTTAATCCAGTCTTCCATGTCTCTTTTCTCAACAAGTGCATAGATGACCCTTCAGTTGTAGTCCCTACTCAGAGCATGGATATCCAGAACAACCTTTCTTATGAAGAGATTCCGATCAAAATTCTAGACTATCAGACTCGTAGACTGAGGAATAAAGAAGTCCCTCTAGTCAAAGTTCTTTGGCGAAACCAGTCCGTTGAGGGAGCTACTTGGGAAGCAGAAGAAGATATGCGTACCAAGTATCCTCAACTCTTCTCCGCCAATTGAGATCAAGATTAAGGTAACAGTTCTTCTTAAGCTTATTTAGTTTCATGTTTAGGATTCTATTTACGAATTTGGTACTAAATATCAATGCATTCGGTCATGCATACATGTAACAGTTCAGTCACGTAATCATGCATCAGATATGCATAAGTTCATCTTGTCAGTTATGCATCAGATATGCATGTTCAATATGTTCAGATATATTCAGCTTATCATTCAGGTCAGTCATGTCATCATATTTCAGATGTTGCATCCCTTAAGTAAGGCCAGTACATTAGTAATCTCAGCTTAGTAAGTCCCATTCGAGGACGAATGTTCCCAAGGGGCAAATATTGTAATACCTCAAAAGTTCAAACATTTTAGGATCATGCTTCGAACTCATGAGTAATAAATTTTTAGTTCTTTGGAAGTGTTATGATCAAGGTTGATTCATATTAAGGCATCAAAAGTGTCCTAGTTAATAGACGAATCAAAACATTTTCTTACCGATTGAATTCTTGAGAAGGATATTGGTATAGTCAATTTCAAATGATATATATCTCGTTATGCTATGAATTTCTGATCTCATAACCCACCAACATATAGATAATTTAATTATCTTTCCAACGATACCAATTTTTCCTAAATCCGATATCGGAGCAAGGAGTTATGTCCATTTACTCCAGCATATCAGGATGGGAAACTAAGTGATGACATTCGTGATAAGCTGTCACAAGCATGATGACTTATCACCAATGTCATCATCCTTGGTTAGATTTCCACCCCTAGTGATGACATTTTGTGATAATTCGTCATGCCCATGTCGGTTTATCACCAATGCCGTCAACCTTAACCAGAAAATCAAGATTTTACCCTTTTGTGATGACATTTCATGATGACTTATCACCAGCTTGACGACTTGTCATGAATGTCTTCAGCCTTAGATTTTCAGCAACTGGGAAGCGGTTTAGTAAGGGTATTTTGGTCTTTTTCCTTCACTTCCCTCGACTTATAACCCTCAAGGAGTGTATTATCTTCCATTCTCTTTAGTTAAACATCTCAAAAAGCTCTCTCATACACTCTCAACCACAAGATTAGGGTTTACTCTCAAGATCATCTCCTCAAGAACAAGAACATTCTCTCCCAAAGGGGTTAAACCTTAGTCAAGAAAAATCAAGAGCAAGCCTAAGGATTTCTTCAAGAACCTTAAGAAATATTAGATATCTTTCAAGATTCAATCACTAAGGTATGCGTAGTGTTTATCCATGAATCTCTTTCATCCATGGAGCTTAAGAATCATGTTTTAAATTATAAATTGTGATTTCCTTGTTGTGTTATGACTATATTTATGTTGATGATTGTTGTTTGGATTCAAGATTGTATCTTGATGTGTTTTTCATGAAGCATGTGAGTAGGTTAGTTGAAACCCATGAATTTTGGATGGATTAAGATTTTCAAATTGATAAGTAAACCTATGCCCAAAGTTGTGTATGTAAGGTGTTTGATAAAATGCCAAGAATGATAGAATCCATATTTTTATGACTTAATAATTCTTAAATGACAAGCCCATGTTCTATTCTTTATGACTCCACATGAACTCCACGTTATTGTTGTGTGTTATTGCTGAGATATGGAATGAGCATGATATTGAAGCAACGTGAGTATATACATGTTGTGCGCATCCCCTTCCATGTATAAGATGTTGAGAACCAAGTGTTGTATGAAATCCCCTACTTATGATATTGTGAATTGTGGACTCTATTCTTATGATAAAGTCAGTCATGTGTGTCAGTTTCCTTCCATCGAGTCCTGGGGGTACTTGTACCCAAAAAATATAGCTGTGTGCCTAGAGCCATGTCATGTTATCATGATACTCTCAGTTAAGCCATGATCTATAGAACTCAGACAGTCATGTGACTCCAAAAATTTCAGAAATCTCATGATCTCAGTTAATTCTCAGATAATAGTACTATTCCGTCAATCAACAAAAGTCAGTTACTCAATCCATGTACAGTCAGTAAATAATGTTCAATCTCTTCATATAGGAGTAGAAGTTAGTACCGAGTGAACCCAAGGATGGGAACTCACCTGCCGGATAAGGGTGTGATTCTTAGCAATCATCCTTGTGTTCTAGAACTACGTAGCCAGTGTAGGTTGAGACATCTTAACCTGTCAGATTAGAGTTAATGAGGTGATTTGACCTGTCAGACAAGGGTCCCACCATTCTCATTAGAGTAACCTTCCAGATAAGGGTCACTCACAGCTTGTCCTTACTAGTGGCGCGGTATTGACACCCTTCCAATCAGGGCAAAGATTGGACCCCAGCTCAACTATTATAGCACATATGGGGCATGTCGGTTAAACAACTACCTCCCATAGTTTCAATCTCAGTCTTAGTAAAAGAAATTATATAGTTCTTCAAATTTCAGTATACCAGGACTGTCAGATATAGTCAATTAAATTATAGTACGAAACTCAGGTAGTTCCATCAGATTCAGGTCTATCAGACACAGTTATCCGTGTTATCAAAAATCCCAGTATTAGTCATGTTAGATATCAATAAACCATGTATTAGCATACAGATCTAGATATCAAGTATTCACGATCTCAGTTACTATGTTTCATGTTTGCACTCTCACATTCATATTAGTCATTCAGTTAGCACTGCTCATGCATGTAAGCCCTTTTGCATACAACCTACCTCACTCGTATACTCAATACTTTTAGTTGTACTAACGCATTTGTGCTATGGTGCTTTCTTTTATGTTACACCATAGGTCCAGAGCCACGAGTTCCAGATCAGCAGTAGCAGTCGTATTTCAGTATACTGAGTTGTAGTGAGTCCTCTTTATTCGAGGATGATATGATTTGACTTCATTTATTTTCTTCGGTTATCTTTCAGTTTATGGAGTTAGTTGGAGACATGTTTCTTCAACTCCTTACTCAGTCAGTATTTAGAGGCTTTAAGATTTAGTTTAGATTTGTTTCAGACTTCAGTTGTTTTGGGTATTTATTACCCCATATAGATGTTATGATTTGTCAGATATTTTATTCAGTTGAACCTTATGGCCTATTGTTCATATTTTCCGCATTTTACATGTATATTATGAAGTGTACAGTTACAAATATCAGTCATGGGTTTGCTTTGTGGTCCTTCGGGGTCATAAGAACCGTGTAGCATTTTGGTTAAGAAAATTGGGGTGTTACAAGTTAGCCATCATACTAGGAGCATATTTGGATAACTGATTGAATCTAAGACAATACTCCTTAATAGTCATGGAGCCTTGTCTCAAATTCATGAATTCCTCTATCTTTGCTTCCCTCATCTCAAGAGGAAAGAATTTGTCCAAGAAAGCATCCTAGAATAACTGCCAAGTCATGGGAGCAGTATCCTCCCCTCTACTCACCCTCCACATCTCCACCCAATCATATGCAATATCTTTCATTCGATAGGCATCCAATTCAACACTCTCCTCCTCTGTCATATGCATAATCTGGATGATCTTTCTCACTTCATTCGAGTACATCTGTAGTTTTTCACCTACCTTTGACCCATAGAACTCAGGAGAATTCATCCTCATAAAGTCACGAACTTGAGCTGCAGCAGAATTATTCTCTTGTAGAGGCAGAACAGTAACCTGGGTGTTAGCTTGAGCATTGACGGTAACTACTTGGGCTAGGACCTGAAAAGATGCTCAAAATTTTGCATGAGACATATGCTCATTCAAGGGAACAATGCCCGAAATTTCGCATGAGACATATGCTTATTCAAGGGAACAACTACTTGAGCTCGTTGTTTCTACGATCTCGACAAGGAGGTATTTTCTGTTATAAGAGAGCACGAGTTAATCATAGATAAAGAGATAGTTGTAGGCACGATAAACTTTAGAAAGAAATAAATGACTTTTCCTAAAATATTCCGTAGCCTCTAGCTCATAGATATGGTGTTCTACACACCAATGATCAAGACTCTACATAATGCGGCTTGTCGAACTCGCTAGGACTCCTTAAACCTTAGGCTCTGGTACCAAGATTTGTAACGCCCCAAAATTTCATCTCGAGACACCACAAGGTGCTTAGGGCTACACATAGCCCCAAGCTAACCCTCGAAGCCAGACACTACCTCAAGGAATTCAATTCAACAATAGTCATGCACAATAAAGAGATATACCACATCAGGTTCAAGAGAAATACTGGAGAATACTAAACTGTACAACCAAAATATATATTGAATGTCTGTACATACCAACCCTCTAGTTTGACAAAGCCTCTATACATCAAATCAAGGAGCCATTGGGACAAACCCCCAACTTACTCAGACAGTACTGAAAGCCAAAATAACAGAACAATATCACCAAAAATATAGACACGTTCCTTGAACCATGAGGACTCACCACTGAGGGAACATAGTTAAGGCACTGAAATATCGCTAACGCAGCTGAGTACCTAAACCTACATTACGAGAAAATATAGCCCATAGGAAAATATGTGGGTCAGCTCTTTGGAATGTACTGAGTATGTGTGGGTGCATACAACAATGCAAATATCATCATCAATTTCATAAAAATCTGCATATGTACAATGATGGCTCACTTGACTTGAGTTAGATTGAAACATACTTTTCATGATCTCATAGTAAATAAATCATATGATAAAAACCTCATAAATCATCATAAATTACTCAACTCTTCAACTCAAGACGTGGAGTGACTCGGTAATTCAAGAAACTCAACTCTTATGGACATGGGAGGTTCTTATAATCGACATAAACCTTGTGAGCTACATGAAGTCCAACGTTTTTCCTTCCTAAGGAGAGAACCTCACATTGGCGGGAGCGTCGTACTCTTTCCAGGGAGTACAACCTAAATTTAGTGATCACAATCTTATACTCGGACTTTGGCCCATAATTATCAATATCAATCCTATGGTGGCATATAGTTTTAGGGGAAATACCACATTTCCCGCTCGGTGCTAAATACTACTCTCAGATACAAGCTCAGAACGCATTAGAAAATCCACTACAAATATCACAGGGTCTATCATGAAGACCAAATCAAATCTCTTTCTCATTTATCAAATCATAATCAATTTGTTGATTTCTAACTCGACTCAAATCAATCTTTCTAAATATCAAAATGTATCAATTCATTAAATCATGGCAACATCAATAACTTTGAGGAAATATCAAGACTCATTGTAACAACTCAATCTCATAAACCAATATACTCTATAATCCAATTTGTCATAAGGAAGCTTAAATCTTGACACATATCTTGAAAGCACTTGAAATATAAAATCATGGTAGAAATATGAAATTCACAATATTAAATATCAAGTCATAACTTGGGAATAGCAAAATAATCATGTATAACAAAGCTTGAATAATTCATATTCTCATAATCTCATGATGAAGTAATTTGGGTATAAACCCACTTGAAAAATCATATAAATCCATAATAGAAATCAAAGCTTTGGGCACAAGAATAAAAGAATTGCTCTTGTTCAAAACCCCACATACCTTAATCTTTAAAATTGGATGAATTCTAGTGCTTGAGACTCTATCCGCACTTGTAATAAATGATTCTTGAATTCCACACTATGAGGAACTTGATTCTTGAAGAAATCTTGAAGATTTATGGATGATTTTTGGAAGATTAAATTTTCTTGATTAAAACCCTAATATATATTCTTAAGAAAATTGGATGAGAGAATGAAGAAATTAGGGTTTGGATGGGGATTCTCATATTTATATAGGCCTCCAAAAGATGTGAAAATACCAAAATACCCTTACAAAAACATCCTTTATTGCTGAAAAAAATAGCTAACGACATTCGTGACAAGTCATCACGAAATGTCATCACCAAAGGGTGGATTTTATGATTTTCTGCTTAAGGTTGATAACATTGGTACTTGTGATGACTTATCACAAAATTTCATCACTGGGGTGGAAATCTACCTAAGGCTGACGACATTGGTGATAAGCCATCACACTTGTGACAACTTATCACAAATGTCGTCACTCAGTTTTCTAGCCTGATATGCTGGAGTAAAATGGGCATAACTCTTGGCTCCGGTACCGGATTTTGGTGAAATTAGTATCGTTGGAAATATAATTCAATTATCTATCTTTTGGTAGGTCATGAACCCAATAATTCATAGTATAACAACATATATTCTCATTTGAAGTTGAATATATCAATATCCTTCCCAAGAATTCAATCGATAAGGAATGTTTTGACTCACCTAATCGCTAGGACATCTTTGAGGACTTAATACACATCACCTTTGATCATAAAATAACCAAAGCACTATAATTTACTTCTCATGCACTTGAGTCATGGTTGCACTATTGGTTAGAGTCTCGGGGTATTACATAAATGATGGTTAGTTAATGAAGGATGTTAGTTAATAAAGAATGGTTAGATGATGAATGGTAAAATATTAATTATTAATGATAAGAGGATATAGTATGATTAATTGATAATAATGAATGGTGAATATATGGCGGTTTTGGTCTAGTGATAAACCTTGATTAGATGTTAGAAGTTGGCTATTTAATAAATAGTGGTTAGTTGCTATCCCGTGAGTAAGGATAACATTTAGGCTAATAACTAGAGGTTATGTGATGACTAATGAACTAGTGATTCTATTATAATAAGTTTTGGTTAACTAATAACATGTAGTTAGAAAGTATTTACTAGATAGATATTCTATGGTGATATGACTATGTTTATAAGTATTTTAGAGTATATCATTTAATTATGGTAATTATGATGATATTGGTACACAACAACGCTAGAGGATACTATTGTGATGCTATTGTTACCTGGTAAGGCAGGTGTATACTATTATGATGATATTGATACCCGACAAAGCCCGAGGATACTATTGTGATGATATTGATAGTCAACATGGTTGGAGTATAATAGTGTTATAATATTGATACCTGACAAGGATGGAGATTACTATTTTGATGATGTTAATACCTAACAAGGCCGGAGGATATATTGATGATATGTTGAGATCCGATAAGGACAAAGGTTGACTACGATAATTATGGTCCTGATGAGGATAGTTACGATGAGTTATTATATTGGTTGTATACTTTGCTTTCATTCCTACATACGCATCGTCTATCACCAGTATGCACCTATGTCTATCAGCCGGTATAGGATGATTGCATAGATATGGGTGAAGAATATACCTTGTTTTGTTGTATGTTGATTGAACCTTTTGAGCCTATGGTGGTGGGGATACACATAGGCTCGACTAGGTATTTAGTTGTCCAGAGTATTTAGTTATTCACACCGTTATTGATATTGTTGTTATCATTATTAGAATAATTATTATGGATATCTTATGACAGATTGGTCATTGATTCGGTATTGAGATTTAAGGTATATTTTTGGCCTCTCCTATCTAATGATTGCATTATTATTCACGATTATTTCATGCCTATCCATGTGGATTAGAAACCCCGAGCATGATAGTATTTAAATCCTAATAAGTGTTATAATGAGGTATTAAATGAGAATACAATGATATAGATTATTCTTTGAGATGACATCATGTTTATATGAATATATATCTATATCTATCTATCTATCTATCTATCTAAATATCTTGCTATATGAAGCTATGGTACTACCATATATTTTTCATTTTGTATAGTTGTTACTTCGCCTTGTATATTACTATATATCTTTCTTTTGCTCTTTATTCATATATTGACCTGGGATATATGGTATGTCATTGACGTATATTGAATGTAGTTTGAATAGGATAGTTCACCCTGATACTGTCTTAGTCTTATTATGTTAGACTCTTGTACATAAATAGATTAGTTGTCCCTTATTATTCTCATTGAATTTTCATATGATTTCTAACCCTTGGGTGTAGTTTTTATTTTGTTTATATACTATTTATATCAGTTTTATCTTTGGAGCTCAGTTGGCAGCAGCCTACTGAGTACCATTTGTTTGGTACTCATACTGCACTTCTGCAGCCTGCAGATCATAGTATGGGTTATCGCTATTGATGTGTGCATGGTGCGAAGCATCTCTGGTTCAGAGACTTAGAGTGAGCTCCTGATGCTTAGAGCATTACTTATCTCTCTCTTATGTATTAGACTAGTCTCTAAGTTGTATTCAGTGATAAGTTATATTAGTGTATATCTCTTGATATTTCACTTTTGTACTCTTTTTATATTAGAAGCTCTTGTATTGATACCTCCAGGTTTTGGGATTCTTATATGTATTGATCTTTATTTCATATATTCCACATTCTTTTACTTATATTATTGAGTAGTCAGTTACTAGTCATTTCGAACTACGGGTTAGCTTACCTACTTGTGGGTTATGGTAGGTGCCATCATGACCTGAGAAAATTAAGTCGTGACAAATTAGTATCACAGACCAGGTTTCATTAGTGTATTAGTACAAGAGCTAAGTGTTAATAGAGTCCTATGGATCTATACAGAGATGTTCATAACCTATCTTCGGAAGGCTACAATGACATTTTAGGAAATTCACTTCATGAGTCCTTATCGTGTGTCCTCATTCCTACGAGCCTTGAACATATTCTTTGACTCTATTCTATACCTAAAAGATGATGGGATATTATTGACAGATGTGGACAAGACTCCAACATATGTTTCTAAAATTCTAATGCAACATTAGATTAGAGGGTCAGAGATGGATATATAAGATCCTTAGCGGCAACCTAAAAGGATTTGGGAAGATTACCTATCAGACTTGCAGAGAGTGGTATAGTTATTTGGGCCATGACCATTCTGTATTATGAGGGGTAGTATCTCAAAGTATTATTGGATCTTGGTTTAGTTATGTTATGATGAGACACTGGCTTAGAGAATGTCCCTGGTATCAGATATGTGATCAAATAGAGTTAGCATATATTCCTCACCAGCCTAGAGTTTCTAAGATAAACTATGATTTTGCAAGTTTGGACACAATTTTGCAAATTTCTCTCAGCATCAGTTGGCCAGCCATTTGGGCTCAGTTTGTGTTATCTCCTTATTAATGCTTCAGGAATTGCTACGACCGTAGAGAGACTGACTACTAGTATAGGGGTTGTCCCTAACATGAGATTCTAGTCATTTAGCTTAGTTAGATCAGCTTGTGATATTGTGAAATCTTCAGTTCGAGATGGTATACTTGGGGCCTAAGTTGATGATTCAGTCGATCGGTCTGAGTTGGACCCGTTTAAATTTATTTTTCTATGCCCATTAGGCATGTAACTGTGAATGTCACCATGATTGGTGTGCTTTTATTTCTCACATTTATCTCTTATTATGTGTATAAGGGTTTTCATACCAATTGATGATTATATACCTTGATGAATTTATATCAGTCATTATGTGCCTTAATGTTAAATTCATGATTATGTTACTACTCCATGGTTCATTTCTTTTAGTAGTGGATGAAGTAGATCTATATTGATGTTTTCCCCTCATAGGTGTGGTTTTGGGTTTGAGTCCTATTTATCTTGGCACATTAGCCCTATTGTGGCCATTGAGTGGTACATGATATTGGAGTTTATTTTGGTGCCGCCTGTTCAGTATATTGATATTGATATTATTATTTCTATTGCTACCATTGTGTAAGGTTATTGATATTACTTGATATTATTACTAGATATTATTATATGATGAATTTGATTCTCGCTGGGTAGCTATATAGACTAGTGTTATCGAGTTCGACTTTTATTTTCTTGTGATACTATTTGGTGGCTTGAGTAGGTATAACCCAATTTGATGATTTTTCCCCTAGTACGGCGAGGTTGACTGTGTTCCCTCTTGGTTAGTTATATTAGATTGATTTTGGGGATGTGTTATGGTATCAAAAGTAAGTGACCTTCTATGGTTTTTGTGGATTTTGAGTCGGTAATTTAGTTATGTTGCCTATTTTTGAGTTTGAGATCCTTAGAATTGCCTCCTGGGTTATGAATGATATTGTTTTGTCTATCCCTTCCGGTATAACCCATTTGTAAGATAGACCAGTTTAAGGTTCGTTCTTTATATGTGGCTATTTCATCGTTAGATAGCGATTTTGATGTTGATGTTGAGATGTAGTGGGTTCATCTCATAGGTATGTTGGGTCCATACCCTTGGGATAGTTTTCCTTGTTGTTAGTGTAGAGATTAGATACTCTTTTGTTGTTGACATAGTTTATCCTTAAGTAGTGTTAGAGAGTTAGAGGTAGGTGGCCTTTCCTGTCATCACTTCTTAAGTTGGCAAATTAGAAACTCTTTAGCTTGAGTTGTTGGTTCTCTGGTGGTGGTCATGACTTTGACCTTAGTTTTGAGATTGGTATTTCTTATTTTATGATGTTATACTTGGGTGGATTCAGGAAATCCCTATTTCAGCATTTGTTCGGTCTAGTGAGGCTTGGTTGAGAGGTTCTCCTCGATGATATGAGCCTGTGGCTATTTCTTTGCCTAGATAGAGTATTGGATTGGTTAGTTTAGACATAAGTTACATTTCTCCGAGTTGCTAAAGTTTTTTCCTTCACTGGTTTGGTTTTCATCCTTGAGAAGTTTTGAGTATGTTTGGGTAGTTCATGCCCTCCAGCTGATATGGAGTGGGTTATATGCATTTTCAACTAGTGATTTTTCCTTTGCCATGATTCTTATTTTACTGCTATGTTTCATTCCCACCAGATGATATAGAGTTAGTTTCTTGTGTTATCAGTCTGTGGTTATCTCTGTAGGTGATTTTACTCTCTAGATATTTCTCGATTGTAGCTTGGCATGGTTTATCTTGGATGTGTCAAATTTAAGATACTAGAGCCGATTTGAGATCGTTGACATTGATACAGCCTTATTGGACCAGTTTTGGATTTCGACACCTTGGAATGGCAATTTGGAAGTATGATAGATTTGGAGCATTAATGCCTACCCTTTTTTAGTTTTGATTTATATATTTGAGATTTAGTGGTTCAGCCTTGGTATTGAGATTTCGGCTTGGTATTGTAGAGCTTGCGTGCAGCTTTTGTTATAGACTTGTCCTTGTTCAGATTTCATTCATAGGATGGTTGAGCCTATTCCGTGGTTTCTTATTTGGTCTTTTAGACTTCGGTTGGATTATAGTTGATAAGTGTTTAGATGATAGCCCATGGGACGCGTATTGGTTATTTCAGTTTTGACCTCGAGTTTCAGTTTTCTTTTGGAATTTTGGATGATTTACTCAGTGGGAGTAATATTCTCGAGTTGGATTCAGTATGGCTTCATTCTCGGTGGATGAGACATCCTGGAGTGAAATATTCAGTGATGACTCACCTTTGATTTTGAGATTTTAGTTTGATTTTTATTTGGATTGGTTATAGCATTGGCATAGATTGCATTCCATGATTATCTACATTTGTATGCCCAAATAATGCCTAATGAGCTTATTCTCATGTTTTCCTTATAGACTATCAGCGAATCAACTTTAGTTCTTTGAGTTCTCTGTGATAATACTGTGTGGACAAGACAAGTGATTTTCCTCCCAGTTTGGAGCAGATAGCAGGTGCAAAAAGGTAAAGGAAGGTTACTTTTGGATTTGGAGTTGGTTTTATGAGTAGATTTATAGTCGGCTTTATGACTTATGTTTTGGTTTGCTTTTGGCTTGGATGAGTGACATGATCCAGACCTTGATCCATGTTGCATGGGCATCTCACGTCCAACCGGGGCCGGAGACAATCCTCGTTACCCAACCCAACCACCAATGGCATATCTTGAGTCGACTGAAGTCTGAACATATAACAAGATAGAGTATGTAATACCCCATACTTCTACCTATCTTGAAATCTTTCCAAGAATGTTAGAAACTTACTTTGAAATATGAATCCATTTTTGTACACGTTGAAATTTTAAGATTTTTACTTTTAATCATGTGGGAAATTGAATTAGCTTTCCAACGATACCAATTTAGTCCAAATCCAATATCAGAGTAAAAAGTTATGGACGTTTTACTCAGAGCTGTCAGAGTTGCCCAGGTGCGACGGCCAGGTTGACGAACCATCGATCTAGCGATGGACCTTCGCCTAGACCATCACAGCCAAGGTAGTGAGTCAACCTTCTGGATAAGGTGCGATAGACAGGTTGATGGACCGTCGAACTTGCGACGGACCGTCGCCCAAGCCATCGCTATAAGGTAGTGAGTCTTTTTTTGGGTTCACATACGATGGTAGAAACGACGGACCGTCGAGCCAGCGCCGGACCATCGTATGAGCCATTGCAGGTCCCATTCAATGAATTTTAAGTCTTTTTTAATGGGCATTTGGGTCTTTTTCCACCCATTTTAACCCCTAATTATATCTAACCAAGGCTCATAAGTTCATTATTGATTCACAACATCAAGTTAGGGTTTTCTCTAAAAGATAATTTTCAAGAAAATTCAAGTTCTTCAAGTCCAAGAACTTCAAGAAACTCACAATCAAGGTATGTCTTGTGTTGATTCATGGGTCTTTTTCACCCATGAAGCTCAATAATCTTTTTTAAAAATCCAAGATTTGTGTATTGATGAATGTTGATGATTTAAATTGATTTGAAATTCATGTTCATGATGTTGTGGGGTTTTGATTCATATGTTAAATAACATATTTCAATGGTTGACCCTAGTATATGAAGATTTGCATAAAAATCATGGTAAAACCCCTTTCAAATTACAAGTTGATTGATGTATCCATGATTATTAGATGTGGTGATGATTGTATAACCAAAGCATCCTCACCATGTGTTTGACTAAATGCCTATATGAAAGAAAAGTGCCATACTAGTGTGATAATATGAAATCCCCATTTATGTACAAGTTTATGCATGTCAAATGTTTGATGAAATGCCTTAATAAATGCATTAAGGATTGTGATGTTGGTCATGTATTCAAGAAAGTCATGCTTTTGTCTTTCTTTCCATCTAGTCCAGGGGGTACTTGTACCTAAAAATATAGCTGTGTGCCTAGAGTTAGTGTCATGATTTCACGATATCCTCAATTAAGCCACGATCCATAGAACTCAATCAGTCAAGTGACTCAGGAAAGCTAAGTAATACAGTAATCTCAGTACTATTTTATCAGTCAATGGAACTCCGTTAATTTAGTCCAATTCAGTTCAGTAATCCATATTTAGTGTCTATTCATATGGGAGTAGGGATTAACACCTAGTGAATCCAAGGATGGTAACACACACTGTCAGATGCGGGTGTGATTCTTAGAAATCATCCTTGCATTCAAGAACTATGTAGCCAGCCAACATAGGTTGAGACATCAACATGTAAGACGAGGGTTGATGAGGTGGATACGCACTGTCAGATGAGGGCCCCACCATTCTCTGTTTGGACACTGTCAGATGAGGGTCACTCACAGCTTGTCCTTACCTGTGGCTCGGTATTAACATCCTTTCAATTAGGGTTACAGATTGGATCCCAATTCATCCATAATAGCGTATTAGTGGCATGTCTGTTAGATAACTACTTCCCACAGTTTCAGTTACAGAATCAAGAATGTCAGATACAGTCATTTAGTCTTAGTAATAGAACTCAGATAGTCTTACAGAATTCAGGACTGTCAGATACAGTCAACTCAGAACTGTACTAAACTTAGCTAGTTCCATCAAAATCTAGACTGTCAGATACATTCGCTCAGTATCAGTTATTTCAGTTATACAGTTATCAGTATCTCATGTTATCAGTATTCAGGTTCAGTAATCATGTTGTCACGAACTTAGTTATAGTTATTACGTATTCATGCATGTATTCTTATGTTCATGTTACCCAGTTAGTTAGTATAGTTCATGCATGTGAACCCTTTGCATTCAGCCTACCTCACATGCATACCAATACATTCAAACGTACTGAGGCATTTGCACTATGGTGTTTTATACCATAGCTTCAGAAGCACGAGCTCCAGAGCATCAGTAGCATTCCAGTCTCAGCAGTCAGAGTTAGCAGTGAGACGTCATCCTTCGAGGACATGATCATTACTTTATTATCTCATTAATTTATTTATTTCAGTAGTTGAAGTTTGTTGATGACATATCCCATCAACTCCTTATTTAGACAGTTCAGTCAGTTAGAGGCTTTTAGGACTATCATCTTCAGGCAGTTATTTTAGTTGTTTTGGGTATTTCATACCCCATCCAGATGTTATATTTTTATCAGTTATGTTACAGTTTTGAACCTTATGGCCTTTCAGCCTTTATTTATGCATTCATACAGTATATTATGCAGTGTTCAGGTACAGATATAAGTCATGGGTTAGCTTGTGGTCCTTCGGGGTCATGAGCATCGTGTAAAATTCTGGGAACCAGATTTGGGGCGTTACAAATTTGGTATCAAATCCTAAGGATCAATAGAGTCCTAGGAAGTCTGAGGCTGCATCTAGTAGAGTTTTGCACATGGGTGTGTTGCGCGCCGCATGTATGTACAAGAGGCTATAAGATGATTTTAAAACAATTTCCCTTTTTTCAGTATTCATGTCGTGTCAGTGAGCATAATCTCCAGTTAATCTCGTAGTCTGGTCACCCAAACCAGAAGGGTACTGCCTCCAGTGCTACTAGTGGGCAACACCCAAATTGACTTTATGCTCTCCAGTCCCGGCAAGATCAGGAAAATTCTCCAGATGTGGTTACTAGTATGTTACAGATCTTTCATGTGAATGTTTACACTTTGCTAGATCTAGGATCTTCTTTGTCTTTGGTTACTACCTATATAGAAGTCGATTTCGGAGTTAGTCCCAAAATTCTAGCAGAGCCCTTTTCAGTATCACCCTAGTGGGTAAAACTATCATAGCTCGACGGGTATACAAGAAATGTACGGTTATGATATTTTAGAAAGTAACCCCAGTAGATTTAGTCGAATTAGAGATGACTGATTTTAATGTCTTTCACAACATGGATTGGCTTTATTCCTACTATGCCATAGTCGACTGCAGAAATAAAATAGTCCAGTTCCAGTGTTTGAATGAACCTGTCCTAGAGTGGAAGGGTATTACTTTAGCGTTCAGAGGTTAGCTTGTTTCCTACCTTCGGGCATAGAAAATGATATCTAAAGGATGTGTCTATCATATTGTTCGAGTTAAGGAGACTAGTTCTAAAACTCCCAGTCTTGAATTAGTCCCAATAGTGAATAAATATTCAGATGTCTTTCTCGAAGATATTCCCAAAATTCCTTCATAAATGAAAATAGACTTCGGTATTGATCATCTTCAAGATACTCAGCCTATCTTTATTCCGCTATACCAAATGGCACCAACAGAACTCAGAGAATTAAAAGAGCAATTTTAGGATCTCTTGGATAAGGGGTTCATCAGGCCAAGTGTTTCCCCATGGTGTGCACCAGTTTTAATCGTGTGTAAGAAAGACGGTTCTTTTAGAATGTGTATTGATTACCGTCACTTAAATAAAGTCACGGTCAAGAACAAGTATCCTTTTTCCATAAATGATGACTTGTTTGACCAACTTTAGGGTGCCAGTTATTTCTTTAAGATAGACCTCAGATCAGACTATCATCAGCTCAGAGTCAGAGAATGTGACATTCCAAAAATAGCTTTCCGTACTCGGTATGGTCACTTTGAATTCTTAGTTATGTCCTTTGGTCTTACCAACACCCCAACAACTTTCATGGACTTGATGAATCATGTGTTCAGGCAGTACTTGGACATGTTTGTCATAGTCTTCATAGATGACATTCTGGTTTATTCCCTCAGTGAGCATGATCATGCAGATCATCTTAGAATAGTACTTTATACTCTTAGAGATTATTAGCTATTCGCCAAATTCAGTAAGTCCGAGTTTTGGCTAAGGTCAGTAGCATTCCTAGGCCAATCATTTTTAGTGATGGCATTAGAGTAGATCCTCAAAATACCGAAGCAGTAAAAAACTAGCCCAGACCTGTCTCTCCATCAGATATCAGGATTTTCTTGGGTTTGGTTGGCTATTACAGGCATCTTTTTGAGGGATTTTCTTCTATTGCATCTTCTATGTCAATATTGACTCAGAATAAAGTCAAGTTTAAGTGGTCAGATCCTTGTGAGAAGAGTTTTCAAGAGTTGAAGACTGAACTCACCTCAGCTCCAGTCTTAGCTCTTCCAGATGGTCCATATGGTTTCGTGGTGTATTGTGATGCATCCAGAGTAGGTTTGGGTTGTTTTCTCATGTAGCATGGTAAGGTCATCGCCTACGCCTCTATACAACTTAAACCCCATGAGAAGAATTATCCTACTCATGATCTTGAGTTAGCAGCCGTAGTTTTTGCCTTGAAGATTTGGAGGCATTATCTATATGGAGTTCATGTAGATGTATTCAAAGATCATAAGAGCCTTCAATATGTCTTTTATCAGAAATATCTCAATATTCATTAGAGAAGGTGGTTAGAGCTCTTGAAAGATTATGACATGAGTGTCCTTTATCATCTGGGCAAGGCCAATGTCGTGGCTGACGCTCTCAGTAGAACGTCTATGGGTAGTGATGCTCATGTTGAGGACAGTAAGAAAAAGTTAGCTCAAGAAATCCATCAGCTTACCAGACTGGGCGTTCGCTTCATCGATTCAGAGGAGGGTGACATATGGGTTCAGAGTAGTTCAGAATCATCTCTAGTTTCCGAGGTAAAACAAAAGCAAAATAGAGATCCTAGTCTAGTCAAGTTGAAAGAGTCAGTCAAGGGTAAGAAAGTAGAGGTTTTCTTCCAAGGGGGAGATGGTGTATTGCGTTGTCAGGGTCGTCTGTGTGTTCCTTGTGTAGACGACTTAAGGCAGCGAATTCTTGTAAAAGCGCATGGTGCGCGCTACTTTATTAATCCAGGGGCCACAAAGATGTACCGCAACTTGCGGGAAATATATTGGTGGAGTGGGATAAAGAGAGATATTGCAGAGTTTGTGGCTAAGTGCTCTACATGCCAGTAGGTTAAGATAGAGCATCAGAAGCCTAGTGGGTCCATGCAGGAGTTCAGTATTTCTACTTGGAAGTGGGAAAAAGTGAACATGGACTTCGTGACGGGTTTGTCTCGTACTCATCATCAGCATGATTCAGTTTGGGTCATTGTAGATAGGATGATCAAATCAGCTCATTTTCGTCCAGTCCATACCTCTTATTCAACCGAGGATTACGCCAAACTCTACATCAGAGAGTTGGTCAGATTGTACGGTGTTCCATTATCCATTATCTCAGACAGGGGTATCCATCTCATGTCTCATTTCTGGAAAGCATTCTAAAAGGGTCATGGTACCCCAGTTCATCTCAGTACAGCCTTCCATCCTCAGACAGATGGTTAAGTAAAAAGGACTATTCAGACTTTAAAAAATATGCTAAGGGCGTGTGCAATATATTTCAAGGGTAGTTGGGATGACCACTTTTATTTAATTGAGTTTGCATACAACAAAAACTATCATTCTAGTATTTGGATGGCTCCATTTGAAGCTCTCTATAGTAGGAGGTGAAGATCTCCAATCGGTTGGTTCTAAGTTAGTGAGGACTTAGTCATAGGGCCTGACTTAATATTCGATGCCTTAGAAAAAGTCCAGTTGATCAGATAAAGACTCTGGGATGCTCAGAGCCGACAAAAGTCTTATGCAGATGTGCGCAGAAAGGATCTCGAGTTCAATATTGGTGATTTTGATTATATCAAGTTCTCTTACATGAAGGGAGTGAAGCGGTTTGGGAATAAGGGAAAGATCAGTCCCTGATATATTGGTCCCTTTAAGATTCTCAATCGATTCAGCAAGGTAGCTTATAAGCTCAAGTTTCGTTCAGATCTAGCCTCAGTTCATATAGTCTTCCATGTCTCTTTGATCAAGAAGTTCATAGGTGACCCAACAGTCATAGTCCCTATTCAGAGCATAGATGTTCAGAAGAACCTCTCTTATGAAGAGATTTCAGTCAAAATCCTAGACTATCAGGTTCGTAGACTGAGGAATGAAGAAGTCCCTCTAGTTAAAGTTCTTTGGCGAAATCAGTCCGTTGAGGGAGCTACTTGGGAAGAAGAAGAAGAAATGCATACCAAGTATCCTCACCTCTTCTCCACCAACTCAGATCTATCTCAAGGTAACAGTTCTCCTTCAGCTTTTCAGTTTCACGTTTAGGTTTCAGTTACAAGCTTGGTATCAATTTCATGTTCAGAATTCTATCACAAACATGGTATTAAATACCATTGCATATTCAGTCATGCATTCACACACCAGTTCAGTCAAATAATCATGCATCAGATATGCATTCTCATTGTGATAACCTTAGTTCATTAGAACACTCAGTCATGCATTCATGAATCAATTATACATGCATCAGATATGCATGATCAGTATGATATATTCAGTTATCAGTCATGTCAGTCATGAGATAATGTTCCAATTGTTTATGTTCAGTATGTACGTCAGTTTATATTATCCCCTCCCACTCAGTCTCATTCGAGGATGAATGTTCTCAAGGGGGAGATATTGTAATACCCCGTACTTCTACCTAGCTTGAAATCATCCCAAAAATGTTAGAAACTTACTTTGAAATATGAATCCATTTTTGTAATCATGGAATTTTTAACATTTTCACATTTTATCATGTGGGAAATTGAATTAGCTTTCCAACGATACCAATTTCTTTAAAATCTGGTATCGGAGTAAAAAGTTATGGACGTTTTACTCAGAGCTGTCAGAATTACCTAGGTGCGGCGACCAGGTTGATGGACCGTCGATCTAGCGGTGGACCATCGCCTATACCATCACAGCCAAGGCAATGAGTTAACCTTCTGGATATGGTTCGACGGACAGGTTGATGGACCGTTAAACTTGCGATGGACCGTCGCCTAAGCCATCGTTATAAGGCAGTGAGTCTTTTTTTTGGTCCACATACGACAGTCGAAACGACGGACCGTCAAGACGGCAACGGACCATCGCACGAGCCATTGCAGGTCCTGTTCAGAGAATTTTATGTCTTTTTTAAAAGGTATTTGAGTTTTTTTCCACCCGTTTTAACCCCTAATTATATCAGACCAAGGCTCATAAGTTCATTATTCTTTCACAACATCAAATTAAGGTTTTCTCTCAAAGATAATCCCCAAGAACAAGATCCAAATCCTTCTTTAAGAAACCAAGAAAATTCAAGTTCTTCAAGTCCAAGAACTTCAAGAAACTTACAATCAAGGTATGTCATGTGTTGATTAATGGGTCCCTTTCACCCATGAAGATCAAGAATTTATTTTAAAAATCCAAGATTTGTGTATTGATGAATGTTCATGATTTAAATTGAATTAAATTCATGTTCATGATGTTGTGGGGTTTTGATTCATGTTTTAAATTACATATTTCAATGGTTGACCCTAGTATATAAGGATTTACATAAAATTTATGATAAACCCCCTTTCAAATTACAAGTTGATTGATGTATCCATGATTATTAGATGTGTTGATGATTGCATAACCAAAGCATGCCCCCCATGTGTTTGACTAAATGCCTATGTGAAAGAAAAATGCCATACTAGTATGATTAAATGAAATCCCCATTTATTTACAGGTTTATGCATGTTAAATGTTTGATGAAGTGCCTTAATAAATGAATTAAGGATTATGATGTTGGTCATGTATTCAAGAAATTCATGCTTTTGAAAGTTTCTTTCCATCGAGTTCTGGGGGTACTTGTACCTGAAAAATATAGTTGTGTGCCTAGAGTTAGTGTCATGATTTCACGATATCCTCAATCAAGCCACAATCTATAGAACTCAGTCACTTATGTGACTCAGGAAAGCTCAGTAATACAGTAATCTCAGTACTATTCCATCAGTCAACAGAACTTATTTAATTCAGTCCAGTTCAGTTCAATAATCCATGTTCAGTGTCTATTCAGATGGGAGTAGGGATTAGCACCGAGTGAACCCAAGGATTGGAACACACACTGTCAGATGAGGGCGTGATTCTTAGAAGTCATCCTTGCATTCCAGAACTATGTAGACAGCATAGGTTGAGACATCAACACTATCAGATGAGGGTTGATGAGGTGGATAAGTACTGTCAGATGAGCGCCCCACCGTTCTCTTTTGGGATACTATTAGATAAGGGTCACTCACAACTTGTCCTTACTGGTGGCACGATATTGACACCCTTCTAATTAGGGTTATAGATTGGACCCCAACTCAGCCATAATAGCATATTAGGGGCATGTTGGTTAGATAACTACTTCCCACAATTTTAATTACAGAATCAAGACTTTCAGATACAATCATTCAGTCTCAGTAATAGAACTCAGATAGTTCTATAGAATTCAGGACTGTCAGATACAATCAACTCAGAACAGTATGGAATTCAGATAATTCCATTAGAATCTAGACTGTCAAATACAATCGCTCAGTATCAATTATTTTAATTATACAGTTATCAGTATCTCATGTTATCAGTACTCAGGTTCAGTAATTATGTTGTCACGAACTCAGTTATAGTTATTAGGTATTCATGTATGCATTCTCACGTTCATGTTACCCAGTCAGTTAGTATAGTTCATGCATGTGAACCCTTTGCATTCTCCCTACCTTACATGCATACTAGTACATTCAAATGTACTGATGTATTTGTGCTATGGTGTTTTATACCATAGGTTCAGAAACACGAGGTCTAGAGAATTAGTAGCATTCCAGTCTCAGCAGTCAGAGTTAGCAGTGAAACCTCATCTTTTGAGGACATGACCATTAATTTATTATCTCATTAATTAATTTATTAGTTTGAGTTAGTTGGGGACATGTCCCGTCAACTCCTTATTCAGACAGTTCAGTCAGTTAGAGGCTTTTCAGACTATCATGTTCAGACAGTTATTTCAGTTGTTTTGGGTATTTCATATCCCATCCAGATGTTATATTTTTATCAGTTATGGCACAATTTTGAACCTTATGGCCTTTCATCCTTTATTTCCACATTCATACAGTATATTATGCAGTGTTTAGGTACAGATATCAGTTATAGGTTAGCTTGTGGTCCTTCGAGGTCATGAGCACCGTGTAGCATTCCGAGTACCAGATTTGGGGCGTTATAGTACATTATCCATATGGTGACTCTGGGATAAGTCTATAACCGAGACCAACCCAACCAAGTCCATTCACCCAATGACCAGCTAAACTAATGCGGAAACCATAAGACAAACCAAGTATAACAATAATCCAAAGCATGTATATATATGACATAACTAATCCATACCATACCCAAGTCGATAGTTGTCCATACAAAGCCTCTAAACCAATCAAAGAGTACCTATTCGGGACATGCCCCCAACCATAGCCAAAAACCAAAGTCCATGAAAAATAAGAAACATGAAAAGTGAACCATGACATGAAATAGATGCCTTCTAAACTATGGAAGCTTACCACTTCAATCCAACATCGTCTTTTCCCAAATCCGATCACTAAGCAAGAGGAGTAGAATGGCCAGTTCTTGCATAGAATGGGTATACATCCACCAGTAGATGGGTTAGTAGGTGAAAACTAGCATGTACTTAAGAGAAGGATAAAATAATGCCAACCAGTGAAAACCAAGTAAAACTCAAAATCGAGTTTAGCATGCCCTTAAAACCAATACCTGGGCTATGTAGCTTGGCCGTCCTAAACCACCCACGAGCTATATGGGTTTATCTTCAAGCGTGTATAGCCACATGATAACGCTCAATCTACAACTCTTGTTTGAGTGTAAAGCGGTCGTTAGCAAATATAGAACCCAACCTGGGTTGGGTGTCGATCCCACAGGGAATAGCTTGGCCAACAAGTAAGTAAAATTACTAAACTTTTGGTGCAAGTCTCGTAAGAAGGGGGGATTCTTGTCTTGCAAGTAATGTAAACAAAAGCTGAAAATAATAAAGTAAAAAGAGAGAGATTGTTACGTTGGTTGTAAACAATGAGAATTGAAGCGTTGGGGTTATGTCCACCTTCTGAGGTATACGTCTCTATTGGCTATGAGTGTGTAGAATTCTGTCATGCAATTGCTTATAGAGAATTGTAGTCGATGGTAAATCCAAGCGTCTCTCGACCTAAACAAGGACTATTTCACTTTAACTCTCTCGAGCTTAAAGCGTATCTAACGGTACGAATTCTCCAAGAGGTTAGTCCAGTTACGGCACTAGCTTTTTAATAGGAAAGGGTGTCCTACTACCTTGACATTATCTCTTTTCCAGACAAATAACTTTTCTCTTGAACAAGTTAAATGTTAGACTGGCGTATTCTTGCGTTTGCAACCGCAAAGAATGTAGATTAAGATGAAGAGAATAATGATATAAGCAATATACGTGCCTCGAACTCACAAACTCACAGCAATAGATAGTAACTCATTCGGCTTCCATAGCCCCAACAGAGAAGTTTAGTTACCCATGAATGCGAAGGAGATCACGATTGACATTGTTGTTATACCACAAGATTGAGTAATTTCGTGTAGCTTAGGTGGTAGGCGTGAGGCGTGAATTCCTAGGCAAAGTAACGATTCTCTTGTTGTGGAATTTAAGAATAGAAGAGTAGAAGAAGAAAAATAGAATTGACTTGTAAGATGAGATGTTGAGAGGGATGGAAGGAAGTATTGTGTTCTCCCTCCTCCCTCCTTATTCAAAATCTCTAGCATGATAGGGTATTTATAATACCCATATCCTACTCCTACTAGATAAATAAAATATCTAACCAAATCCTACTAGGCTAATGTAATACTTAACCCAATTGTACTAGGTTAATGTAACATTATCATAATCCAAATAAAATAATGAAATACATAACCTAATTGTACTAGGTTAATGTATCATTGTCAAAATCCAGCTTTGTGTCTGTAAGTCCCCAAAGTCTTCAGAATTGCTGTTTTAGCCCGGGACAGATTTTCCATGCAGCAGTTTTGGTCCCCCAAAGTCTTCAGAAATGCTGTTTTAGCCCGGGACAGATTTTCCATGCGGCAGTTTTGGTCCTTAGGCGTGTAAACTCCCTTCCCTTCCTTCGTGAGCTTTCTTTAGCGTCAAGTAAGCCATAAAATGCTGAATTATGCATCATTTATACCTGAAACTTTACTAATCATGTTCGTTAGCTCATTTACAGGAAAAAAGACTAAAAGTGCATGAAATATATAATTTGTTCTCAAAACTAGGCTAAAATATGGGCAAAATATATTGATATAGGTGCGTAAATTCGCCTATCATCAACACCCCACACTTAGAGCTTTGTTCGTCCTCGAACAAACTATTATGTCCTTCTAAACGTCAACTTAGGGTTTTACAGCAACAACACAAAATATTCGTCAAGACAAGCACAACAATTATCAACAAAGAGTATATTTTCGATTATAAGTAGAAACAGTTTAACCTCTAGCATAGACTCGGGATGGTGATCAACTCGCATGCGAACGTTAAGGTACAAGGAATCATATATGACTACCCAAAACTCATCAACCATGTGTGTCTCACACTATAGTACCCATAATCATTCACAAGTATAGCATATTTTTCAAACATGGGTATCAAAATGTCCTTGCTCTCACTCTCACAAAGAGTTCATATGTAGCGACTGATGACCATAGGCTTGCCCTTAATGTAATACTCTACTAAATGTTGGAATGTTAAGATTAGGATCAAGTAGGTCTTTTGATGGTTGTAATGTAGGCTAAGGGACGGGTAGGACTATTTTGGCCAAGAATAGTGACTAGGTTCCTAAGCGCTTTAATACATCACTTTGTATCATTGACACTTTTTTCTTTCAACCTTTCTTCTTTCTTTTTTCTACCACCCTTGTTCTCCTCTTTTTTCAATTTTAAGCGCAACTCACTTTTCAGCTTTCTTTTCCTTTTTCTTTTCACAACATACGTCTTATGATAGCATTTTTTTTTCTTTTTCATAACACATTCAAGAACCATTCCAATTTATAGCATTATACTCACCCAATTTCCTTTTATGTTGTCACATGACTTTTTCACTTTAAAGCACTTAGGGATTTTGGGATCAAATTACGGTCTTGAAAGAAATGGATTAGGCTTACATACAAGGTCGTCAAAGAAATAGGCTAAAGGCTCAAAAGGGTTAACTAGGATGATGTCCATGGGTAGGTAAAACTGAAGGTAAACATGTATAGGTTGCCAAAGAAATGCCTAAATCATATCCTAAACTTACACTCCTTATTTTCGCTTTGCATACATACCAGGCAAGTTCTAGCATCAGCCACATACATAGAATATACTATTATCTCACACACACAAGGCACATGGTCGACTTGATTGGAAGTAATATAGACTCTCGACCCAAAAAGTGAAGGAATTGAATCACACAATATCACATATTGAGTCACAACTAGAGCCTAAACGTCTCAATAGTCACAATTGTAGCACATACTCTTGTTATAACCTCATGCTGCCTATCAAAATAATTTCATGCGAAGCTAAAAAAAATTTAACTACTAAAAAAACAAAACAAAACAAAAATGAAACAAAATCAAACAAACATAGATGCGAATAGAGAAGTATAGCATGCAATACCACCACCCCACACTTAGTCGGGACACTGTCCTCAGTGGAAAATAAATACGAGGAACCTGGTTGGTTGGACTTATCCTCTATGTCTGGGGTCATACCTTTTGCATTGGAATCATCATCAGAGTCATCATCCTCAGAAGTTCCTCATAAGTATCCCACTTAATTCCAAGCGTGAGTCGAGGTATTTGCAGCGAGGAGGGTTCTCCTTGGTCCTTGCGACTTCTCTTTTTGCCCTTTTGGGAGGTGGTAGCCTTCTCTTTGCCTTGTCTCGCTTTAGGTGCCATTGTACCTGAGACTAGAAATAGTGTTAGTGGTAGAACAATATCAATGGATACAATCTATGCACAAGCAGTAGGGGTACCACCCCACACTTAGTTTTGTTGACACAAATCAGTGAAGTGAAAGTGGTCGATTACTCAGATTTCGTCGACATACATTTTAGGAGTTGTATTCCGGCAAGAAAATCAGTGATGTATCACTACTTGCAGCCATTTCATTACTTTCATGTTAGATATAACAACACTACTACATAGGGGTTACCACATAATATAGTTACTTTCAACAATCACAACCTCCTATGTCGGCAGGCACTATAAGTGTTATCTCGATGAACGGGATAGCCTAACATGTAAGTATCCAAGTAGCAATTTTAAACAATGTTTAAGACTATAGAAATTCCACAAATAGTATAACAATGCTACTAAAACCAAATTCAAGTCGGAGACAAGTCAAGATGATTCTAACGTATACGTTCACTCACATGATTTTGCATTAACATTCCAAACACATGAACTTCATCAACAATCTTTCAATATGTAGCAATTTATAATAGACATAGCAACGTAGTACTTACGAGAAATAAATGAAGAATAAAAGAGCACTTACTTGCTTGAAGCTTATGGAGATGGTTTTGTGAATTGGAAGAGCAAAAGAAGAATTTTTTTAGAAGATTTGGAAGAGTATGCGGCGCCTTTAGGGTATTTTCTATTGTGGTTGTGTTATAAGACTAAGTCCCCTTTATATAGGAAGAGTATGGGTCGGGTTATGACCCATTTACAATCAGTTTTGGAGACAAAAATCCTACATATGCGGCGCATTGTCTATGGCATAATGGGACATATGCGCCGCATAGTCTATGGCATATGTAGACATATGCGGCGCATTGTCTATGGCATAATGGGACATATGCGCCGCATAGTCTATGGAATATGAGATACTGAGACCAAATGCCATAGCATAGGCGGCGCATAGTCAAAAGCATACCTAGGAATAGGCGGCGCATAGTGTATAGCACACTAGATTCCGAGACCTTAGGCTATAGGATAGGTTGTGCATCATTCGTGGCCTAGTTTTACCAAGGCCTAGCCTTCCTCGAAGACTATTTTGGCGTGAGAAAGGCTCAATCCATAGCCTTATTCATCACCATTCCTAACTTACCAACTTTACCATACAATGCATCCAAATCGTCAATTGAAATCAATCTCCTCGTTGACTACTTCTTGCACCTATATTCGCTCAAACAAATGAAAACGATTAGTACGATGGGTTGCCTCCCACCAAGCGCCTTAGTTTTGGTCGTGGCACGACTCTTATTTTTGGATTTTTCATTTATCAAAATCAAAACAAGTACTAGAAGAAACGATAAAATGATAAAACGATGGGTTGCCTCCCATCTAGCGCCTTATTTATTGTCGCGGCATGACATAGTTACCTCGAGTACTCAGACTTCATCGGGATAGATGGTGGATCGTTTTCTGAATGGATTCAGACGACAATGAGGCTTACTTGTAGGAGGGGTACCAATTATATCATCAATAGTCCAACCCATAGCTCTCATGTATCTCTTCAGAGTAGAGATGAGAGCGTCTACGTGCTGTTTACTTAAATCATCCGCACTCACCGGAAGTATCTTTATACTTTCCAAGAACACATACCTTAGATAATTGGGGAGCTCTTTCGATTCTAGCATTGGTGGCTCTTCAAGGGAAGTCTTCGCTGTTGGTGACGGTTGATTCTTAAGATCACGGTCCGGTTGCTTAGGAGTATGGGAATATGACTCTATTTCTGTTAGAGCACCCATAAGTTCTTCATATTCTTTAGCATCCTCATGCTCAACATTCAGCAGCGCAGCAGACAATGGCTCAACAGTAGGCTGTTTCTCTACAGATAATGCTTTCTTACCTTCATAATGAACATCAGCTACAGAGAACACATCCATATCTCTTGGCTGCTTCATCGCTTTGCACAAATCAAAACGAATCACTTCGTCATTCATTCGAAATAAAAGCTCATTATCTCTCATGTCAATAAGCACACTTCCTGTTGCAAGGAAAGGACGTCCCAAGATTATGGGAACTTCAGAATCCACCTCGCAATCCAAAATCACAAAGTCTGCAGGAAAGATGAAGGAAGAAACCTTCACCAATACATCATTCAAGATACCCACAGGTCGTTTTACCGACCTATCAGCCATCACGAGCCTCATATTGGTTGGTGTCGGATCGCCTAACCCCAGCTTCTTATAGACGGATAGTGGCATCAAATTGATGCTAGCACCCAGATCGCACAATGCCTTAGCAAAATTCATAGATCCAACCGTGCAAGGAATAGTGAAAGCACCAGGGTCTGCCTTCTTCTGTACTAAGGACCTTGTGGCAATTGCACTGCAATGATGAATATTATCTGCCGGCTCATAGCTTACTGCCCGCTTCTTTGTCAACAGGTCCTTCATGAATTTAGCGTACCCAGGCATCTTTTCTAGCGCCTCTACCAACGGAACATTAATGGTCAGCTGCTTCAACATGGTCATGAATTTGCTGAACTTTGTATCATCCGCCACCTTCTTCAATCTTTGAGGAAAAGGTGGTGGTGGGTATGGAATTGTTCTCTCCACGGCGTTCTTCTCCTTTTGCTTCCGTTTTTCAGCCTTTTCAGGTTGCACATCGTGAAGAGTGACGTTAAGGACGTTAGGATCGGCTGCTGCGGCATCTTCCCCTTTCGCCTTATCATCAATTTCCGCTTCTTCGTCCACCACTTGCTTGCCTTTTTCTGAAGTTTCTAGCACCTTACCGCTTCTGGTAGTGATGGCCATGGATGACCCATCATTCCTTGGGTTTTGCACAGTATCGCTAGGTAAAGTGCCAGCCTTTCTTTGATTGAGTGCTGCTGAAAGTTGGCTCAATTGCTTCTCTATTTGCCTGATTGAAGTGGAATGAGAATCAACTAATTGCTTCATAGAGGACAAATCATTTATTACCTCAGTAACTCCCGCGCTTGTTGCTTCCACTCCTTTCAATAATTTAGCCATCATGTATTCCATACTTCCAGAATTAGATGTGGTGGTATCACGTCTACCAGGGGGAACGTACAAACCACTCTTTTCATTCTTGTTCTTCCAACTACCTTGGTCCATGTTTTCAGATTTACCATAATAGTTCCAACCTTGGTTTCCTTGGGCATTGCCTCGGAAACCCCCCTGATTATTCAAGTAGTTGACTTCTTCTTCCGAATCAGATTCGTCTCTTCCTTTTAGCACCACAACTTTCACTTTGTCGGTCTTCCCTGATAATAAATGCTTTGTAAGAAGATCCATCTGTGTTTTCATGTGCGCCATATCTTGATCACGTTCTTCTTGTCTTCTTCTTTGGTCTGCAGTAATGCCTATAGATAAAGTGGGGCTTGCTACCTCAGAATCCCTGGTATGCCAAGCTCTACTTTGTTTCGTCATGCGATCTAGCATATTGCTTGCTTGACCAAAGGTGAGGTCCATAAATGATCCTCCAGCCGCATTATCCACCACTGGTTTAGTTATTGAATTCAAGGCTCTGTATAGTATCTCCATTAGGTGAACATTAGTCATATGATGGTTTGGACACCTCGCTAGCTTTGTCTTGAACCTCTCCCATGTTTCATGAAGAGCTTCAGTTGGAAGCTGACGAAAGATGCTGATTTCATCTCTCAATTATGCCCTTTTGGAAGGCGGAAATAATCTTTCTAGGAAAGCGTCTCTCAATTGCCTCCAATTTGTAATTGAATCAGGAGTCAGCCCATTCAACCATAGTGTTGCCTCCCCAGACAGAGACAATGGAAATAGACGTAATCGAATTGCATTCTGACCAACACCAGGATTGTCAAAAGACTTGCATGTAGAAATAAAGTTGATGAGATGCATATTCGGATCATCGCCTGCTAGTCCACCAAACAATCCCTTGAGTTGCAATAACTGAATCATGGTGCTTGTGATGTTGAACTTGGTTCCGGGCGCTAATGGTGGAAGAATAATGGCTCCTGTGGCTCCGGCTCCATCAAGATCATCATCATCATCATCGAACGGTATCTCACGTTGTGCATCCATTGATGCACTGAACAAAAACCTGCAATAAACAAAAACAAAAACTAAAAGTAAAAGTACGAGAATCTTTGACCAAAGGGTCTAGTAATTTTCACGAACTTAATTGACACTTGTATTCCCCGGCAACGGCGCCAATTTTTGATAACGCTCAATCTACAGCTCTTGTTTGAGTGTAAAGCGGTCGTTAGCAAATATAGAACCCAACCTGGGTTGGGTGTCGATCCCACAGGGAATAGCTTGGCCAACAAGTAAGTAAAATTACTAAACTTTTGGTGCAAGTCTCGTAAGAAGGGGGGATTCTTGTCTTGCAAGTAATGTAAACAAAAGCTGAAAATAATAAAGTAAAAAGAGAGAGATTGTTACGTTGGTTGTAAACAATGAGAATTGAAGCGTTGGGGTTATGTCCACCTTCTGAGGTATACGTCTCTATTGGCTATGAGTGTGTAGAATTCTGTCATGCAATTGCTTATAGAGAATTGTAGTCGATGGTAAATCCAAGCGTCTCTCGACCTAAACAAGGACTATTTCACTTTAACTCTCTCGAGCTTAAAGCGTATCTAACGGTACGAATTCTCCAAGAGGTTAGTCCAGTTACGGCACTAGCTTTTTAATAGGAAAGGGTGTCCTACTACCTTGACATTATCTCTTTTCCAGACAAATAACTTTTCTCTCGAACAAGTTAAATGTTAGACTGGCGTATTCTTGCGTTTGCAACCGCAAAGAATGTAGATTAAGATGAAGAGAATAATGATATAAGCAATATACGTGCCTCGAACTCACAAACTCACAGCAATAGATAGTAACTCATTCGGCTTCCATAGCCCCAACAGAGAAGTTTAGTTACCCATGAATGCGAAGGAGATCACGATTGACATTGTTGTTATACCACAAGATTGAGTAATTTCATGTAGCTTAGGTGGTAGGCGTGAGGCGTGAATTCCTAGGCAAAGTAACGATTCTCTTGTTGTGGAATTTAAGAATAGAAGAGTAGAAGAAGAAAAATAGAATTGACTTGTAAGATGAGATGTTGAGAGGGATGGAAGGAAGTATTGTGTTCTCCCTCCTCCCTCCTTATTCAAAATCTCTAGCATGATAGGGTATTTATAATACCCATATCCTACTCCTACTAGATAAATAAAATATCTAACCAAATCCTACTAGGCTAATGTAATACTTAACCCAATTGTACTAGGTTAATGTAACATTATCATAATCCAAATAAAATAATGAAATACATAACCTAATTGTACTAGGTTAATGTATCATTGTCAAAATCCAGCTTTGTGTCTGTAAGTCCCCAAAGTCTTCAGAATTGCTGCTTTAGCCCGGGACAGATTTTCCATGCAGCAGTTTTGGTCCCCCAAAGTCTTCAGAAATGCTGTTTTAGCCCGGGACAGATTTTCCATGCGGCAGTTTTGGTCCTTAGGCGTGTAAACTCCCTTCCCTTCCTTCGTGAGCTTTCTTTAGCGTCAAGTAAGCCATAAAATGCTGAATTATGCATCATTTATACCTGAAACTTTACTAATCATGTTCGTTAGCTCATTTACAGGAAAAAGGACTAAAAGTGCATGAAATATATAATTTGTTCTCAAAACTAGGCTAAAATATGGGCAAAATATATTGATATAGGTGCGTAAATTCGCCTATCATCACCACACGACCAGGGAAGTATCTCATAGAATGAATAGTACATCCCCTAATAGTGTAACATCATGCACACGGTCCACAAAGACCAATCCTCATATCGGCAAATATGAGTTTCCAATTTTTGTCCCCTCGGGATCGCCACCTTCGACGGCTTTGTTACACACCCCACCATTAATTACCAATTAAAAACAATTTCTAAATAACTAAAACATTATCCATTTACTAACCAAGGACATTAATATTGGTATCGTCATACCAATCCTTACTTTCAAGTAATATCTATAACCAAACCATTTAGGTTAAGGGGACTTTCAAGTGCCCTTCCGTATACCATATTAAACCACTTAGGAGACTTCAATGTTCCCCAAAAGCATAAAAAATTATCCTTTATCCTTTCCAAACCATTTAAACCAATTCCATAAATGCATTCACTTGAGGGATTTCCATGTATCCCGCTAGGTTTTCAACATAGAACCATCAGGACCACCAAAACCTTTACCTTTTAAACCATTCCAAACCATTTTAGACTATGCAAAAAATTTAAAGAATTTATATCATTTAAATTATTTAAACCATGAAAAACCATCATAAACTATTTAGATTTCCATTAAAAAACCAAACCATTCAAGAGTTCCAATGAAATTTCAATAATAGAGTAAAAATCCTTTGAAGTATTTTAGCAAACATGTTGAGGGCATACCTTTACCAAGACAAAAACTAATGCATAAACCACTATAATTAGGGTTACTTAATGCCCATTAGATAAACCATAACCAACAAACAACCACATATGCAAACAATTACCAAAAACATGTAAAAACATGATTTAAACTAATACCAAACCATATGCATCAAGACCCTCAACAATATTTCTAATCTATCATTCATGATTCATAAACCAATGTTTAAAACAAAATACACATGCGTTTAATTTAAAATAACAATGAGGGAAGGAGTACATGACTTATACATGAAGATTCACGAAAGAAATCTTGACCTTTGAGCCCCTTTGAAGAAGATATAGGAAACCCTAGCCTCCAATCTTAAAAGAGTAAGTTTGAGAGAGTATTTGATGTTTTATGATCCTTTAATAAGTGTTATGAAAGGCCATATAGGGTTATATAACATGATAACACATGTACAAACTGTCCTTGACTTAATAATTAAAACAAGCCATACCCAGGGGTACAACTTTCCCTTACCATCGGTATCCTAGGGTGCGAGTAGTACCCTAAATCATACCCAAGATCTTCCAAGACCTTACCTACTGGTTTCTATATGACTCACACATCCCCACTCATACCTAAGGGTATGAGTGGCACCCATAATCATACCCAACATCCGTACAGTGGACAGATTCCATAAGACAACTTATACATGCACCATACAGATTACCTTGCACCACTCGTATGTTACTACATGAATCTTACCTAGTTGAGTCATATCTTTGGCAGTATATAAGACTAAAATAATTCCTAAGGTACTATTGAACCCTCACTAAATCCCTCAAGTCATATCCAAGGGGTACGACTGACTTTCTTGTGTCGTACCGAGCTAAAAAGGTCCAAAGCCTAAGAAATTTTACAAGGGTCCTATTACTAGGGTATTTCAATGAGCATTTTTTGATTTATCTGGATATAGATATGGTATCAGATTGATGTGATTCAAATGTGTGTGCATTAGCCTTTTCAATTTAGTTGGAAGCCAGTTAGCAGTTAATTGAGTTGGCTATTTTGGAAGAAGAATGAGAGTGCTGGTTGAAAAAGGGATACCTATGGAGAAATCCCTTGCAAGTGTTCTCTCTTCACTAATGTTATTTGGGAAGTTATGTTTGGAGCATGCAGGCTCAATACTTCATCCTTTTGAGCTTTTGAGATTCTTTCTGTCCGTTAACTTTCGGGGACTAAAGTCCTTTTAGTAGTGGATATTATAATGACCCTTTAGGTCATTTTCCATATTTATGCCTACCTTCACTTTTTGAGTTTCTCAATAGCTACATGACTTGCTAGAAACGACGGTTTAGTTTCCAGGCAATTCATTTGGTTATTAGAGCCAATTCTTTATTTTGAAGTCTTTGCTGATTCCAAATGTCCACAAGATAAAAACTTCAGTAAAATGATCTCAAATACAAATTCCAACTATGCCAGCTAATCTAGAATATCTATGTTAGTCTATATAGACCTTTGGTTTGGGACCCAATACATCTGATCTCATTTCGACCTATTGGTTGAAAAGTTAAAAGATGGAAAGAATGGGTGTGGGACCCATATTTGGCCGAAACAATCTGAGACTAAAATTTGACTTTGACATCATGTATGAAAAGTCTATTTTAGGCTATGGAGACCCTTGGTTTAGTTCCTAAGGCTCCAGACTTATTTTGGGCTATTAAGCGAATGTTATAAAAAGTGATGAAACTATAGGTGTGGCCCCACTTTTTTGACTAAATAATCTTCGATGAAAGTTTTAATGATTCCAATGGATTAAAATGTGATTCATACTCCAAATTCACTATTGGATAATGTTCTTTGGATTTTGATGAGTTCCAAGGGTCAAAAACTTATTTTTGAGTTTGCTGTCATCTGGTGCAACCATGATCATGGCCAAGAGTGTGTGATTGTGAGTAGAACAATTGTGGACCGTAGGATCACAATTGCAATATCTGAGCACCTGTAGGGGCTATATAAAGTCCCCAAGTTGTTTTTGGGGTATTTCCCCTACACCATTTAAACCTAGAAACCCCAAAATAAGTGTAATAACTCAAAATTGGTCAAGGGGGTGACTTAGGAGCTTAATTATAATCTTGTATCACAATTATCTTCAAGATTATGGTAACAATTTCTTGAATTCATGCTTGAATTTCTTAGTTTGGAACCAAAACCTTAATTTATCTTAGGGCTTGATTTTAGCCTAAAGTATGCTTAGTTTTCACCCATTCTTTGAGAGTTATGATTCCTGAATCATGTGTGAATATTGGGTTGGTCTCGGAAACTCATTTTCTGTATGTGGGACCCACTTAGGGTTTTGGTGTCATTTTTTGACCCTAAGCATAATAGTACAATATGGGTTTCATTAGACTTGTATTGATGAGTAGATTATGATTTTGATAGTGTGATAGCATTTTGAGGATTGTAAAGTGAAGATGAGTATGTAGTGCATAAAGTGAGGTTTTTCAGTTTGGCCTTGAGGTAGGCTTCTGTCTACTTTTTTTCATAGATGATGTGTGATATTTGTTACGTGTGAATATGGATGTTAGGTTTGACTTTGAGTAGGATAACTTGGCCTTGATTGTTGATGTTTTGGGGAATAAATAAGGGTTTTGGACCCATAAGATGGCATATTTATAACCCTTTTGTATCCTATTGCCTTCCCTTTTTAGTTTAGATTAGTTATAGCATGGATATGATATAATGCTACGTTTGGAATATGGTTTTAGCATTTGAAGCATAATTTGTATAATTAGACTTATTAGGCTAGTGTGGTAGTCTTGAAACCATAAGTTGGGTAGATTTGACTTGAGTACCCTTGTTTCTAGTTGAAGTTGCTATCTTAGGCTTGAATATGAGTTACTTGACATCTAGGAGATGAACTAGATACCTTAGCCTAGTTTGGGGCATAGTATGCCAAATTTTGGAAATTGTGGGTTAGAAGTGGAATCGTTTGGACCACTTAGGCCTAATCTTGTGTTAAGTCTTGTGGAATTAGTATGGATGTTAGTCTTAGATGAGGCTAGTAAACCTTAGAATAAGGTTACTTCATTACTTAGTAACTTGTATTAATGTTCTCGGACTGTGACTTTTGAGTTATGGTTATGATACTCCTTGTGAAAGTGATATTGGGCATTTAGAGACAATATTCCTCCTAGATACGTTATGTGCACTATAGAGATGCTATTTCCTCTTAGACTTGATGATTAGCCTATAGAGATGCTATTTCCTCTTAGTTGATGATCGACCGATAGAGATGCTACATCCTCTTAAACTTGATGATTGGCCTATGGAGATGCTATTTCATTTTAGACTTGATGATTTCCTTATAGAGTTTCTATTTCCTTTAGTCATAATTGTAGGACTTATAGAGATGATGTTCCTCTTGGATATGTAAATTGGTCTAGAAAAGTGATATTCTTTATAGTCATGATGCATGAACTATTGATATATGATATCATATAGAGGATTACATGTCTATATATATTATGCCTCCTAGAGCTGAGATGCCTCATATGTGTGGATAATTACATGTCTATCTGTATTATGCTTCCTAGATGTAAGATTCCTCATGTGTGAGAGATTACATGCTTATTCATATTATGCCTCCTATATGTGAGATGCCTCCTATATGTGAGATGATTAGAGGTATGCTACGGCTTATAAATATGATTATTGATATAAGTCCCAAATATGTGTATGCTTCTAAGGCCATGATTATAATATTATGATTATTCTGGATAAATTAATTGGCCAAGGGTCGTGTTATGATATTGATTCAATAGCCGAGAAGTGTTTATCATTATAAATGATGTCATTACAGTATATGAATATGAATATGTATATATTTGTATACATATCTCTCTGATATGATACGGAGAAAGATGCGGTATGATACTTACTATTCCACTGATTGAATACTGGTGATGTCATGCATAGATTTGGTACATTCATGATTATTATATTGATAATTGATGTGATTCTAGTTGCAATATGATCTTATGATTTTTCTTCCTAATTAAGGGTTAAGCTAAGTGGTAGCTAGATGTCTTTTAGGTGGCTATAGTACTTAATGGCTAGAAATCTAATGTACTAGTTAATGAACCTTGCTTAGTTGAGATATGGTAACTAGAGATGATTAATACGTGGCTAATAATGATTGTTAATAGTTGATAAATAAGGATTAGTTGATAAATGATGATTAGTTAATGAAGGATGTTAGTTAATAAAGAATGGTTGATAATAAATGGTAAATTATTGACTATTCATGATTAACGGATATAGTATGATTAGTTGATAATAATGAATGGTGGATAAATGGTGGTTTTGTTCTATTGATGAACCTTGACTTGATGTTAGATATTGGCTATTTAATAAATAGTGTTTAGTAGCTATCCTTTGAGTAAGGATAATGTTTAGGCTAATAACTAGAGGTTATGTGATGACTATTGAACCAGTGATTCTATTATAATAAGTGTTGGTTAACTAATAACGAGTAGTTGGGAAGTATTGACTAGATAGATATTCTATGGTGATATTTCTATGTTTATGAGTATTTATGTTTCTTATTCGGTTATAGTAATTGTGATGATTTTGATACCCGACAAGGCCAGAGGATACTATTGTGAAACTATTATTACACGACAAGGCCAGTGGATACTATTGTAATGATATTGATACCCGTCAAGACCGGAGGATACTGTTGTGATGATATTGATGCCCGACTAGGCCGAAGGATACTATTATGATGATATTGATACCCAACAAGGCCGGAGGATACTGTTGTGATAATGTTGATACCTGACAAGGCCGGAGGTTATATTGATGATATGTTGAGATCCAAAAGGAAGGAGGTTTTCTTTGATGATGATGGTCCTAAAGAGGAAAATTATGATGAGTTGTGATATTGATTGTATACTTTGCATTTATTCCTGCATGCGCATCACCTATCACCAATATGCACCTATGTTTATCGTCGATGTGGGATGGTTGCATAGATATGGGTGAATAATATGCCTTGTGTTGTTGTATATTGGATTGAACATTTCAGGCTTGGGGCGGTGGGGGTACGCATAAGCTCAGCTAGGTATTTGGTTATTCGGAGTAGCCGATTATTCATGCCGTTATTGATATTGTTGTTATCATTGTTGTGATCATTATTATGGCTAGCTTATGAAAAATTGGTCATTGATCCGGTATCAAGATTTATGGTACGTTTTTGGCCTATCCTATCTTATGGTTGCATTATTATGCATGATTATTTCATGTCTAGCCATGTGGATTAGAAACCCCAAGCATGATATTATTTAAATCCTGATAAGTGTTATAACGAGGTCTTAAATGATAATATGCTGATATAGGTTATTCTTTGAGATGATATCATTTTTATATGCATATATATATATATATATATATATATCTAGCTATATGAAGCTATGATACTACCATATATCCCTTCCTTCGTTGTTTATTTTTTATAGTCGTTACTTCGCCTTGTATATTACTATATATCTTTCTTTTTCTCCTTATTCATATATTGACCTAGAATATATGGTATATCATTGATGTATATTGAATGTAGATCAAATAGGATAGTTCACCCTGATACTTCCTTAGTTTTATTATGTTAGACTCTTGGAAATGAATATGATAGTTGTCCCTTATTATTCATATTGACTTGTCATATGTTTTTTGGACCCTTGGGTGTAGTTTCCATTCTATTTATATGCTCTATATGTCTGCTTTATCTTTGGATCTCAGTTGGCAGTAGCCTGCTGAGAACCATTTATTTAGTACTCATACTACACTTCTGCAGCTTGCAGATCATTGTACGGGTTATCACTATTGATATGTGCATCATGTGGATCAACTCTAGTTCAGAGACTTAGAGTGAGATCCTGATGTTGGGAACGTTACTTATCTCTCTCTAATGTATTATACTAGTCTCTAAGTTGTATTCAAAGATAAGTTGTATCAGTGTATATCTCTTGATATTTCACTTTTATACTCTATAGATTAGAAACTCTTGTACTGATGCAACAAAATTTTGGGATTCTTCTATGTATAGATGTTTATTTCATATATTCCATATTCTTTTCCTTATAATATTGAGTAGTCTATTACTAGCTGTTACAAACTATGGGTTGGCTTGCCTACTGGTGGGTTATTGTAGGAACCATCATGACCTGAGGAAATCAGGTCATGATATATAGTCACTTTATTTCTAAATGATATCCTACCTATTCTCCCAGAACCTATATTACAAGCTTAAAAAGTCATTTGAGATCTCCAACCAAGTACTTTCATCACAGTGGCGATAGAAAATAAGGGCAAGCCCATGGTATGTTATTAGTTAGCATCGAGAGTTCTTGAGAGAGGGAGTGTTTCATACTTAAATTCCTTATTCCATACTTAATAACTTGGTGTGTGGAATTTTCATTCTTGTGAGGAGGCATGTAAACAAGTTGAGGTGGGTGATTTTTGTCATCTTCCAAAAAATGAGGCAAAAGAAGTGTAATGTAGTTTAGGTCAAAAATGATTCATTTCTTGAGTATTAGTGATTGTTGCATGATTTCTCTTTGAAGCCTTTTGCATCCTTGAAAATTACACTTTATGTTGAGGGGTGTCGTGAGAATACTTTTGCCCATATGCGAAGAGATTTTTGTGGTAGTAACCAAGTTGAAGTCATCATGATCATTTTAGTCATCTAATTTGGGCATAAATATACATTATCTCATGGTAAGATGTAGTATTGCTTGAGGAAAAAAAAGGTTTTAAGTTGGGGGTGTTGATGAGTAATGAGTTTACCACTTATTTGCAGTCAACATTTATGCACACTACTATGATTTGAATATAATAGTGAGACATATTTGTGGTTAAATGCACTACTTCCCATATTTTTCATGTGTACACGTGCTGTGAAGAAAAGAAGCAACCTTGAGCTAAAAAGGATCTAAAAGGGAATAGAAGTGCAAGATATGGACAAGCTAAAGCAATATTAGGAACTGGGTCTCAGTTACCTGGATCTTGGTTTAAGGGCTATGATCGCGGGCAGTCAAGTCTGGTCAAAGGACCATGATCTTAGTGATCTAAATGCATTCGCAGCTTCTGTGATCGCACTCAAGGCTCCGCGATTATGTGAGAGTGGAAATGACTAAGGGTAAAAAAGTTCAATTGGCCAGCTGACCCGAACTCCCATTTAATGTTAAATACCTATTCTTTCTAGATAATCATAATTCCACAACCCTACTCCCATCTTTATTTTAGGGTTTTGGTAATTTCTTGGAGCTTGGAGCTTAAATTTACTCTAATTTGAGGCAAAATTTAATTAGAGGATCTCTAAAGTGTAGATTTGTCATTGTTTATTGAGGATTCATTTGAGTCTAAAGTGTGGTTTGTCCTCTCTTTATTTTTCTTATGAATAACTTTGATGGACATCTTGTATATTTGTTTTCATTATCCTTATGATATGATAGATCTACCTATTGGTGTTATGTTTGATTTGGGTGCATTTGTGTGTGGGTTGTGATGCATTTTTGTAGATTCTAGTTCGTTGATGATGGGTTCTACTATTTCTTGGTTGAAATGGTTGGGATTTGTGGTTAAAATCCCCAAATACCCAAATGGGTTTGATGGGTGAAAATACCAAGAACTTGAAAGCTCAAACCATCCTTGAAAGAGGGGTTTGGGTGAATTTTAGGAATCCTCATTGTCCTTGAAAGATAGACGTGGGAACAAAGGCAATAGTAGACAATTTATGGGCATAACTTGATAATTCTCACCATCTTAGACATAAGGGTGATTATGAGGTTGACTATACCATGAGTATTATCCTAGAATAGGGATACCCAATTGAGGCATTGAGTGGCTTTAATTGCCATACTCGTTAGGTACTCGAAAGGGTCAATAAGTGATATCTTTGAGACTCTGTTAACCAACTAGCCTCAAGGACTTTCAACCTAGCCTACCATATCATCATAATTGGATTTTGCACCAAGTAATCACGTTCCTATGCACAACTCGCCCCTAGGATAGCTTGATCCCAAGATCCGTGCCTAATTGATTACACTCAAATTATTTTTAGTATCTAATTATTACCTTATAAGACCAAGAATTACCTTTACATTCATCAAGATTGAAACCCCCCAAACCATATTATACCATAGGTTTAACCCTAGCAAGCAACTTTTCTTTTGAGCTTACTCAATCGCCACTCATATTGTTCCTCGTGGATTTGACCCCGACTCTTCGTTGGGTTATTATATTGACAACGACCTCTTTGCACTTAAATTGACGTGTATGTTGAGTGTTATCAGTTTTGAAAATCCTTCCACAAAGGTGGAAATTTGAGCTTACTTAGTTTACCACTCATTCACAATCAATCCTACATCAAAGTTCATGTGATTATTAAGAGCACACATAACATATTTAAATAAGGTATTTAATATATTTATACCTTCTTCCAAGAGATCATGGATTATTACTTTTAATTCTTGCACTTGAGTGGCGATAGTCTTACTGTAATTCATCTAGAAGTCAAGAAATTTTACAACAAAGAAATTTTTAGTTCTTGCATCCCCAGTCTTATATTTTTGTTCTAAATCATCCCAAAACTCTTTAGAGGTCTTCATATTGCTGCACACATTGTACAGGTTGTCTTGGAGGCCACTCAGTATATAATTCTTGCATAAGAAGTCCAAGTGTTTTCATGCCTCCATTACAATAATCCACTCCTTGTACGGTGTCTCATCAGGCAATTCTGGAGCATTTTTAGAGATGAACCTTTGCAGACTTAGAGTTGTCAAATAGAAGAACATCTTTTGCAGCCAACAGTTAAAATCCACACCCAAAAATATTTTGGGTTTCTCCGTAGATGCCATTGCAGGCGCAACACCTTTACGACTTTTCGTAGAAACAATTGTTTCTTCTACACTTTCCATATAAACATTTAATGACTTTTAGAATTCATTTTGCTGTCACAAAAGACAACCAACTTAGTATGTCAGAATACTAATGGTAAAGTTTCAAAAATTTTAAACACCGACTTGTTACTAGTTTAACAATGAAGTTTTTATGTTCTTCTAACCGCCAACCGAATGAACTTTAACTCGTGATAAAGTTTTTATATCTTCAAATCACTATTAAGTTCAAATAGAGTAGAAAGTGATAAGCTTTAATCTCGTGAAACCAAATAGTACAGATTAGTTAAATTCCTTAAGATTGTTATTCCAGGTACAAAATCTGTATGTTTCAAAACAACTTCAACTCTAAGTTCAAGAATAACTTTCAAGAACTACAGTGAAATTCAATACCTTCAAACATAACTTCAAATGAATATTCAACTATCAAAATGAAGTGTTTATAAACTTTCAAGAAACAAAGATGAAGAAGAAATATTGGAACGAAGTCCACCAACTTCACGGTGTGTTCTTAAGCAATTTATTACCCTCAAGTACCCGAGTTTATGGAATCTTTCCTCTCAGATAAAATGGTTCACTTTTTGAAAGTAGCAATACCTCAATCTTTCAGAAACTTCAAACTCACTCAATGATTTGATAATCATAAGAGAGATTTTGAAGAAGAAATATATTATTTTTTAAATTAAAAGCTTTTCTATTCTTGAGGATTAGTTTAGGTATTTATAGACATTCAATTTCCACTAATAAAGGAAGCAATGGTTCATGAAAAGAGGAAACTTTTCTAAAATAGTACCTTTCTGCGCCCGGTCCACGCTGGACATACACTGGACTTGCGATCGCAGGTATCATTTGGGCCATTCCTGTGGCTTTTACGCTGGACCTGCGCTAGGAAGAGCCAACCTTCTCTATGTCTGTGCCATGTTTGTGCTTGCAGATTGATTCTTTTTCTAAAATAGTATGCCTATTCCTCGAAGGATGTGTCCCTTTGAGGTGCATTGTGTATGTGTCCGCACTGCATCTGAAATGCATCTGCACATGGTGAAAAACATTTCCATTGGATTTTTTGATTAAAATTTCACTTTTTTTCAACTTTCAAATAAATTTTTTCCAAAAAATTAATCTCTCAATCATTTGACAAATCCAAAGCCGAAGCCGAGCAAGCAACAACGACAATGGCGTGAGGCATCTTTTTGTTGTTACCTCACCATCCACATGAAGGCATGGTTCTTACTATAAACACAACAAAGTTTCAATGTCCCACCAATGTGGGAGAACTTGACTTTCTTAAGTGACATTTCACTTTTCCTCCAATTGTTCCCTCTATTTTCCATTCACACATCTAACTTAGTATCCAACAATTAGGAGGGTACCTAGAGATGTGTAGTGAGCCAGTAATCCTCCAAGTTGTTTTTCCTTTAAAAGTTTCTTTATTTTTCCATCACTGTCCACGGTATGGCTCAGGTATGATTCATGAAGAGTCCTCACGAGTCGTATAGTGAGAATCATTGCCTAACCAGTTAGGTTATCCAATGTTTCTCTCTTGATCACGACTTAGATCATCCGAGTTATAATGTATGGTCATGATTCATAGGGTGTGACTCGTGATCATGCTAGTGGGATGGCCATATATTTCTGTTGTGGTTACGACTAGACTCCATGAGTCACAGGGTGAGGTCATGAGTCGTAGGGTGTGATTGCGACCAAACTAGTAGGAAGACCCACGGTTCTGCTCAGGTTAAGATTTAATGGGGAAGACTTATAACTAGTCACAATGAGTTGGTACCCGACGCGTAGTGACTGGGAGTTATTTTTCTGCACATTTTTCATTAAGGGTAAATTGGTTTTTTCCACTTCTTTACACTATTCCGACAATTTAAAACCTTCCCTTAGACCTATTTTCACCCAATTCACATAATCTTAAACAACTCTTCTTTCTCAAATTCACCAATCAAGAGCAACGCTAGGGTTTCTAGGTATTGGTCATCTAGGGCTCAAAGTGTGTTTTTTTACTCCAAATTCTTGGTGATTTTAGGCACGTATCTCTTCCCTAAACTTGTATTTTATCATGGCATGCTTTGGTTTGATATTCATATGGTCTTAATATTTGGTTTTGGAATTTGGGACTAGGGTTTGGATGGTCATTGCTTAAGTGATATCACCATGGTTTATATGCAATTTTTAAAGTTTTATTGATGGATTTTTCAACTCATTAGGTGCATAGGCATGGTAAATGGAATGGAGGTCATGAACTCCCCTAAAATTTATAGTAAATGGAATGGGGGTCGTGGATTTCCCCTAACTTATAGATTTTGGTATTGAAATTTTTAATAACCTCAACCTACCTTATGAAATTGGCTTTGGAACATGGCTATATGCACAATTTAACAACTTTTGAAACTATTGCATTGCATAAAAAGTCTAATAGAATATAAATGATTTTAAAATGCCTTAGTGTCCATGATTTTGTTTTAAATTAGAACTTGGGGTCGTGGATTCCCCTATATTAGTAGATAATTGGAATGGGATATTTCTATAAGATTTCAAGTGTATTGGTGTGGTGATACCAATAGTGAATGCCATAATCAATGGTTATGGGTTAAATGGATAGGTTATGTGCAAAAGTTTTAATTGGGCTTAATAGGGGTTGTGTAGCTCACTGCGAAAGGTGGAGGTCCCAGGGGGGACCGAAACTGAAACCACATTTGCCGATGTGGTGGTCTTTATGACTATGTACATATCTCACACTTGATATATAGACACACCTTAAATTGGTATGGGGTTATGGATTCCCTACCATTTCCTTAGACTTCTCAAGTTTGTACAACTAACATGCACTAGGGCCCTTTCGGTAGGGGAAGCCGGACCCATATAGCCAGTGGGTGATTTTAGGATGCTTGGAGCTACACAGTCTAGGTTAATGATTTCAAATCTCATGCTAAACCTTATTCCATATCCCATCATCTTATATTTATGTATGTATGGTGTATGTGAACATATACACTTAGTTTGGACCTGAATTTGAAATAGGTTACTTTATCCATATCCTGAGTTACATGTTAGTGCTCACCTTGATAACCATCCTAGGAAGCTATATTATTTCATAATATAGGGTCCGAAGATACCTTTTTTACCCCTATGCAGCATTAGGTAGTTTGATTTGTCAGTTGGTTTATTGTAAAGTGGTGAGCATCTATCTTTCGGAAAGCTTTGTCATTTCATTAGTTACTTTCGATACTTTAGAATTGAGAGGCTCACATTAACATTATCATTTTCATTATCACTATCATAGCCGAGGGCATATCCTGACTCAGTTGGATATTCAAATTGGTTTAGAGGTTGTTGTGGATATGTGTGTGGGTTCGATGGTGTTGTTGACTCTTAGAGATAGTTTTTGAGTTATATTAATATTTTTTCTTTATGCGTTGGCTGTCTTCCACTTTTTATAATTTGGATTATGTTTGATTGGACAGGATATGGGGTTGGTCTCTGGCCCACGGTTGCCTTGAGATACCCATCATGGTTAGGCTCGAGTTAGGTTATGACAAGCTTGGTATTAGATCCTAGGTTCAGGGCAATTCGGTTTCCAAAAATCCATTTTAAGCACCATCCCTTTTATGGGTGAGTATTATGCCACACTTATAAGGGGGAGGCTACAAGACATTTAAAAATATTTCCCTTTTTTGTGTTCTATTTTGGGATATAAAGTCTATGGTCATGTAATTTCTCTAACTCTTGGTTTGCTCATATTTCAAATATGCCTCCTCAAAGATCTGATATTCGTAGGAACTCTACCAGAACCTCTGCCCCACCTAAGGGTAATATGGAGGGGACTCACCTCATATATAGAGTACAAACCCATTATAGGGTCCCTACTCACGATTGTGTCACTCCACATGGGTTTCCACCAGTACCCACTAGTTCTTCTTTGGTTGGTGACACTCATTCCCAATCACCTCATGGAGACATATCTTATATAGAGTTTCGTTGCTCTATTCATCTATTAACTCAGTTGGTAACCTCTTAGTCTCACCAGTCAGGTCAAGGTGGTTCTATTTCTCTTTCTTTAGAGGTTACTCGAGTGGGTCAGATCATGAGGTTGAATCCCCCAACCTTCATAGGCTCTAAGGTTGAGTAGCATCCTCAATGATTTATTAATGAGATAAAAAAGATTTTTTAAGTGATGCATGCTACTGATGTAGAGGGTGTGGAGTTTGCTACATATTAGTTGAAAGATGTGGCATATCAATTATATGAGGAGTGGGAGAAGTCTAGGGATGATGAGGCTGAGCAGGCTATATGGGAGAAGTTTTTTGGTGCCTTCCTTGATCTTTTTTTTCCATAAGAGATGAGGGAAGCTAAGGCAAAGGAGTTTGTAAACTCGAGCCAAGGAAAGATGAGTGTGAAGGAATATGCCTTGAAGTTTCATCAGTTTTCTCGTTATGCTCCAGAGTTAGTGTCCAGCATGAGAGCCAGAATAAGGAAGTTTGCTTTTGGGTTGTCCCGTGACTTAGTATTAGAATGTAAGGCTTCTAGGTTAAGCAATGACATGCACATATCCATACTTATAGTGTATATGTAAGGCTGCTATCTATATTCAGAGCAAGGTGTAAATCAGTAGAATAGTAGAAAAAATGGTAAGTAGTGGAGCAAGAAGAAGACTTGGGGAAATTCTGGTTCATATTATTCGACTAGTGCTCATTATCCTATGCTGTCTGGTGATTGCCATTTTTAGGCTAACAATGGTTTTAATGCACAAGGTGCCCAATCTAAAGTTAGTGGAGCTCAGTCAGCCCCATCATATCTTCCTTATCGATTTTGTGAACAGTTTAACCATGATTAGTGTGATGAAAGGAGGAATTGATGCTATAATTATTGTCATCCTAGTCATATATAACGATATTTATTTATGCTAAAGTTGTCATGAGAGCTAATGAGGTCCTGGTTGCTACTTCTTCAACTCTTGTACTAAAGAGTGCTACTTCGGGTATCAAAACTAGAAGAAATAATCTTTATGCTCTTGCCACTTTTTAGGAACCCGAGACATCTCTTGACATTATTACTAGTATGTTAAAACTCTTCTCTCGTGATGTGTATTATTTGCTTTATCTAGGGTCTACCCTTTCTTATGTGACCCCTTATGTGGTTGTGCATTTTTGTTTTGGTTCTGAGACTATTTTTGAGTCTTTCTTTATGTCTATTCCGATGGGTTATTCTGTTATGGATAAAAAGGTCTATAGGGTTTGTATGGTGTCCATCTTTAATAAGGAGACCCTAGTAGATCTAATAGAGTTGTACATGGTGGATTTTGATATTGGGGATGAATTTTCTATGTTCATGATATGCTTCCTTAGATTGTAGGACCTGAAAGGTCATTTTCTAATTTCCTAATGAACCAGTAATTGAATGAGAGGGAAGTTCTTTATTACCTAAAGGGAGGTTTATTTCATATCTTAGAGCTAGAAGTTGATTTCCAAGGGGTGTCTATATCATCTGGTTTGGCTTAAAATTTCTAGCCATGAGGGCCATATTTTTTGAATAATGAGTTTCCCAAGATGTTTCCTGATGATCTTCCTGGTATTCCTCCTAATAGGAAAAATAGATTTTGGGATTGATCTTCAATCGAATACCCATCTTATCTTTATTCCTCCAAATAGAATAGCCCTGACTTAGTTAAAGGAGCTAAAGGAGAAATTGAAAGATCTTCTTGAGAAGGGTTTCATCCTCCCTAGTGTTTCTACGTAGGGTGCCCCTATGTTTTTCATGTGAAATAAAGATGGGTCTCTTCGGATATGTATAGACTATCAATAATTGAATAAAGTATAGGTGAAGAATGAGTATCCTGTTTCTAGGATGGTTGATTTTATTGACCAGCTTCAGAGTGCTAGATGTTTCTCTAAGATTGATCTTTGTTCAGTTTATCATTAGTTGAAGATTAAGGATATTAAAATACCTAAAACCGTTTTCCAAACCCGATATGGTCACTGTGAGTTTTTTGTGATGTCCTTTTGATTGACTAATGCTCTAGCTGCTTTCATGGATCTTATGAATTAAGTTTTCAGGCAGTTTTTAGACTTATTTGTTATTGTCTTCATTGATGATATTTTGGTGTATCCTAAGAGTAAGGAGGATCATGCCAATCATCTCTGAATTGTGTTGCAGACTCTTAAGGATCAGAAGTTGTATGCAAAATTTTTTAAGTATAAATTTTGGCTGAATGCGTTGACTTTCCTTGGTTATGTTGTTTCTAGTGAAGGGATCAAAGTGGATCCATAAAAAGTTGAGTCAGTTAAGAGGTGGCCTAGACCCATGACTATAACCGACATTCAAAGCTTTTGGGCTTGGCTAGTTATTATAAGAGGTTTGTAGAGAGCTTCTTATTGATTGATGCTCCATTGATAAAGTTGACTCAGAAAAAAGTTACGTTCTTATAGTCTGATGCTTGTGAGAGTGGCTTTGAGAAGTTGAAGGATAAGTTGACTTTTATGCTAGTTCTGACCTTGGCTGAGGGTACTGATGGATTTGTGGTGTATTGTGATGCGTCCTGTATGGGAAAGGGTTGTGTTTTGATACAACATAGTAAGGTTGTGGCCTATATTTCTAGGAAACTTAAGGTTCATGAAAGGAATTATCCAACTCATGATTTAGAGTTGGCGGCTATGGTTTTTTCTTTGAAGATTTGACACTATTATTTGTATGGGGTGCATGTAGATATCTATTCAGATAACAAGCTTGCAGTAGGTATTTACTTAGAAGGAGTTGAATCTTCAGTAGAGGCGATGGCTTGAGTTTCTAAAGGACTATGATACCAGTCTTCATTATCATCCAGGTAAAGCTAATATGGTTGCTGATGCTGTTAGCACATTGTCCATGGGTATTTTATCTTATGTGGATAAGGATAAACAATGATTAGTGAAAGAAATTCACCGACTGGCTAATTTGGGAGTTTATCTTTTAGACTCCGAGGATGGAGGGTAATTGTTCAAGAAGTAGTTAATCATATCTTGGTATTGAGGCAAAGGAGAAGAAGTCTTTGGATCCTATTATTATAAATGGTAAGGATGATGTGGGAAACAAAAGGTAATGGCCTTTGAGATTGGTAGTGATGGTATTCTGAGGTACCAAGGTAGATTTTGCATTTTAAATATTTATAGGCTGCGAAAAAGGATTTTGATTGAGGCTCATGGTTCAAGGTATATAATCCATCTAGGTTTTTCAAAGATGTATCATGATTTGAAGGAGATCTATTGCCGGAACAATATGAAAAGAGATGTGATGAATTTCATGGCTAAGTGTATGGTCTGTCAGCAAGTGAAGGTTGAGTACTTGAGGCCCATTGGTATGTCTCAAGAGATAGAGTTGCATTTGTTGAAGTAGGAGATGATTAATATGGATTTTATTACGGGTCTTCCACGGTCTCGTAATCAATATAATTTTATTTGGGTCATTATGGATAGGATAACTAAGTCTAATCACTTGTTGTCTATGAGGACTACTTACTCTTGAGAGGATTATGCTAGGTTTTTTATTGAGGAGATAGTTTGATTGCATGGAGAATCGGTGTCCATTATTTTAGACCAAGGTATGTAATTCTATTCTCACTTTTGGCATTTATTTCAAAAAGGTTTGGCAACCAAGGTGAACCTTAGCACTGCTTTCCACCCTAAAACTGATGGACAAGTGGAACAGACTATTCAGAATTTGGAGGATATTCTAAGGGCATGTGTCATAGACTTTAAAGGATGATGGGTGGATCACTTACCTCTAATTGAGTTTGTATATTACAATAGTTACCACTCTAGTATTGCAATGACTCCTTTTGAGGCTCTTTATGGTAGGAGGTGTAGGTCTCCTATTGTGTAGCTTAAGGTTGGTAAGACTAAGTTGGTTGGTCCTAACTTAGTTCACCAATCCATGAAAAAGGTGAAGGTTATTAGGGATAGGCTTAAAACTGGCCAAAGTCACCAAAAGTCTTGTACAGATGTAAGGCGAAAGGAGTTAGAGTTTGATGTAGGTGATTGTATGTTTTTGAAATTTTCTCCTATGAAGGGAGTGATTTATTTTGGGAAGAAGGGGAAGCTCTATCCCCATTATGTTATTCCATATAGGATTTTGAGGAGTGTTGCTAATGAATTTGAGTTTCCTACGAATTTGGGTTCTATTCATTCGGTTTTCTCCGTGTCGTTGTTGAAGAATTTTGTGGGTGGCCCTTCTTTGATTATGCCTATTGAGAATGTTGGTATTTCAAATTCATTGTCTTATAAGGAAGACCTAGTTAAGATTTTGGATCACCAAGTTCATAGATTAAGGACTAAGGATGTGGCTTCGGTAAAGGTTCTTTGGAGGAATCAATAGGTAGAAGAAGATTCTTGGAAAGATGAAGAGGACATGAAGATAAAATATCCATTCTTGTTCCCCACGTTAGATGTAAGTGTTTGAGGTATAGGTTCCCTTTTTACTCTAATTGCTTTTCAGATATTGTTCTTGGTTTTGCGGTTGAATTCTTTCTTGTTATCATGCTAATGGGTGTCTTTACTCCTCATTCGTGGATGAATAATCCTTTGGGGGGGCAATGTAATACCCCAAATTTTTAGCCTCTTAAAATTTCTTGATTTTCCATCACTTCCTATGGTACGAATCAGGTAATGAATTGTAAAGGCTCCTCATGAGTCATGTAGTGCCTATCAATGTCTGACCAGTGAGGTTATCCAATATTTTTGTATTGATCGTGACTTGGATCATGCAAATCGTAATGTCTAGTCATGAAATGTAGGGTGTGACTCATGACCAAGCTAGTGGAATGGCCATATATTTCAATTGTGGTTACGACTAGACTCCACAAGTTGCAGGGTAAGGTCACGAGTCATAGGGTGTGACTCATGACCAAACCAGTGGGATGGCACAAGGTTCTGCATAGGCTACGGGTTAAGGGGGACAACTCGTAAGCAGTCACTACGAGTCATTAACGACCCATAGCGAATGGAAGTTATTTTTCTACACATTTTTCATTAAGGGTTAATTGGTCTTTTCCCTTTCTTTACACTATTCCCACAATGTAAAACCATCCCTTAGCCCTATTTCCACTGAATTAACATAATCTTAAACAACTCTTCCCTCTTTAATTATCTAATCAAGAGCAAGGCTATGGGTTCTAGGGATTGTTCTTCTTAGGCTCAAGGTGTGGTTTCTTCTCCAAATTCTTGGTGCCTTTAGGCATGTATCTCTTGCCTAAACTTGTATTTTATCATGGCACACAATGGTTTGATATTTATGTGATTTTAATGTTTGGTTTTAGATTTGGGTTGAGGGTTTTGATGGTCATTGTTTAAATGATATCCACATGGTCTATAAGAAATTGTTTATGCTTTATTGATGGAATTCGAAATTCATTGGGTGCATGAGAATGGTAAATGGAATAGGGGTCATGGATTCCCCTATATTTATGAAATATGAAATAGGGGTCATGGATTTCCCTAAACTTATGGCTATATGCATAATGTAACCACTTTTGAAACTATTGCATTGCATGAAAAGGTTAATGGAATGCAAATGATTTTTAAAGGACTTAGTGGCCATGATTTTGTTTTAAATTGGATCTTGGGTGTCGTTGATTCCCCTAAGTTGGTGGATATTTGGAATGGCATGATTCTACAAGCTTGCAAGAGTATTGGTATGATGATAAAAATGGTGAATGCCTTAATAAATGGTTATTGGTTAAATAGATGAGTTATGTGCAAATATTTTAATTGGGCTTAATGGGGGGTTTTATAGCTCTCCATTGAAAGTGGAGGTCCCAGGGGGACCTATACTGAAAACAACATTTGATTTCTTGGGGGTCTTCATGACAGTATGTATAGTTCTTACTTGATATGTATACATATATACCTTGGATTAATGTGGGGTCAAGGATTTCCTAGCCTTTCTTGGACTTCGCTGGTTCATACGGCTAACATGCACTGGGACCCTTCTGGTGGGAGGTGCCAGACACATATAGCATGTGGGTGTTTTTAGGACTGTTCGAGCTACTCAGTCCAGGTTAATAATTTTAAACCTCATGTTAAACCTTGTTCCCTATCCTAGCATCTTATACTTATATCTGTATGCGTGTATGTGAACATGTACCTTGAGTTTAGACTTGATTTTTAAATGACATTATTTTATTCCTATCTCGAGTTATATGCTATCACTCACCCCGCTAATCATCCTAGGGAGCTACAGTGTTTCATAATGTAGGGTCCGAAGAAACTTCTTTTATCTCTGTGCAGCATTAGGTGGTCCGGTTTGTTGGTTGGGTGAGCTTCCATCTTTCACAAATCTTTCCATTCCATTGGTTTCTTTCCATACTTTAGAATTGAAGATTTCACATTAAGATTATCATTGTAATTGTCACTATAATGGTCGGGGGCATGTCTCGACCGAATTGGATATTTAGATTTGTTTAGAGGCTTTTGTGGACATGTGTGTGGGTTGGATGGTGTTGTTGACTCTTAGAGCTATTTTTTTAGTTACATTAACTATTTTATCTTTATCCTTTGGTTGTCTTCTAATTTTCTATTATTTGGATTATATTTGGATTGGACAGGCTATGAGGGTGGTCTCCGGCCAACACTAGGCTTGAGATACCCGTTACGGCTAGGCCCGAGGTCGGGTCATGATGGAACCTGTATACTTACAATAAATAACTAAACACTAAAGAACAAATTGAAGAGTATGAAACCAATACATAATTAAATTGAATGAAGAACCAATAAATAGAGAAACAAATTAGGATATCCTAATGCTCAAATATCTGATTTTTCTAATTTGAAAGGTGCTTACTCTATAAATTAACACATGCATAGTACATTTTCCTATTTCTCTATACCGAGAAATTAAACTAGGTAAGGACTGCATCATAAGAGTTTATTATACACAATCTTACAATAGATAATAATGAGAAAAAGATCCAATGTAAAAACACCATTTTTCATAAAAATTAACATGTTGTATATGAGAAGAAAAAAATTAAAGTGAAATGGAACATTAATTCTAGCATATATTGAACACCCATGATCGTAAATGGTAATATATGTGATAAATATAAGAGGAAAACTCACCAACACTACATATAAGTAACATATAACATAAGCTTCAAAGTAAATACATTTTGAATGAAACTTTCTAATTGTATGTAAATTCGAAGAAAAATGAATATAAACTAAAAATGATGGTGGTAAATCAAAGTGGTGGAAAAATGATTCATTCTTAGCTTGAATTTGGATCCATATAACTTATCTATGGGTATATAAAAGAAGGAGTGAAACGTACTAATGGATAGTACACATCTTTTAATGGGATAAAAGTAGTAGTAGAAGCATCACTTTAAAATTAAAATTTCAAGAATGCCCCTAGAGATGAAAGTCTCACTTATTATATAGTGATCAAAATAGCCAGTGGAGTATGATGAGGATAAGATGACATGTTTGTTGAACGCCTCAGACTTTGTCCCTTGAAAATTTCCTGAGCCTTGGTTACGACTTGAACCCATAAGTCGTAGGGTGTCTTGACGGGTCATGTGACCCAGTAGTAAGGTGTCCAGTGGATGTTGTTGAGTTTCTGTCCTGGGTACGACTTGGGGATGTAAGTTGTAAAGACTCGTGATGAGTTGTTAGGACTAGTTGTAATGATCAAATCGCAGGATGTTCAGTGTTCAACCTATTTGGTTCTGCTCTTGTAACGAGTAGGACCCTATGAGTCGTAAGGTCAAGTTATGAGTTGGTTGGTTGATTCATAAGTACAGAAGTGTTGGGGGTCCTAGAGGCTATCCTAGTTACGAATCATGGCGATGAATCATAAGGTGATGTTACAAGTAGATGGATGAATAGTAATCAAAGACGATGCTTTTCCAGCTTTTAAGTTGGGCACACTTTAGAAATTTCCCACTAAAAACCCTTTAAACCCCATGTCCATAAAATACTTTTGGGGCATTCATCCAACACTTTACTAGATTAAACATTTTTCTTAAGTAAGTCAAGCTAGGGTTTCACCAATTTGGTCACCTAAGAGCTCAATGGTAGATTTCTCCATGTAAATCTTTGTGATTTACGCATGCTACTCTTCCCTCATTGTTAATTTTGTAAAAGTATGCTATTTAAAGTATTGTTCATGAGTCATTGGCAAGAGTTTGAAACAAGGGTTGAGGTTTTTGAATATTTATTTTTGAATAATGTTGTTCCATGATTTAATTATGATTTCCATACTTTGATTATTGGTTTTGCACATGTTGGTACATAGGAATGGTGATTTAATTGAGGGGCTATGGCTAACCCCTAAACTGATGTTTTTTGTCTTGGTTTGGGTTTGATAATGGTATCCCCTCAACCTATTTGTGAAATTAATAATAAGAATGACCCTGTCATAAGCTTGAATTACGTGTTGAACTAATGCATTGGCATAATATGGTTATTGAATGATGAATGGATTATGGAGGCCTTGATGGCCATAAATTAATTTAAATTGTAACCTTGGGGTTTGATTAACTAAATGGGTTCAGATCCCAAATGTTGAATAAATTTGATGTCCTTGTTTAGATAATAGGTTCGAGTCCTAAATTGATGAGATTAATGTTAAGGCATATTATTTGATTTCAAGTAGGGTTGGTATAACGATATCAATGGGGTGCCTATATGTATAACATGCTCAATAAATGTTGATGCATGTTAAATGTTTTAAATTGAGCTTAAAATCGAGATGTATAGTCGGTTTGTGAAAGTGGAGGTCTCGAAGGACTAAGAGGTCCCGAAAGACTAACTCTGGAAACCACGCTAGCCGGTGTGGGTGTCTAAATAACTGGGATATTTGAGTCCCCCGTATTGAATATATGAATGGGAGGTTCGAGTCCCCTATGTTGTATACATTGGTTCCTAAGGCACCTTGATTATGCCTGGTGGTTCGATTCCCCATAAAGGCATATATGGGTATGGATATTCTCTAGTTCGTGCGGTTATAGGCCTTAGGTCCCTTCCAACTAGGGGAGAGCTGGGACTATATAGCCTTTGGGTGCCTTACTATATGACAGTTATGCTACATAGCCCAGGTTAAGGTTTTTGAAGTTCATTCTAAGCCGTACTCCCTACCCCAGCATGTGGTATTGTATATGTATATGTATCTCATATGATATTATACACTGAATGCTGCATTAGTTTTAAATAGTTATCATGGCATAATTTGTTCCTCTATCCCTGAGTTACATGCTAGTGCTTTAACCGCTAACCGTCTTCGAACGCTATATCCCCATGCGATGCAGGAACTGACCATACTTCCACATCTCATGCTCAGTGACTTGGATTTAGGATCAACTAACTAGTTAGATTGAAGTGGTGAGCTTCCATCCTTCGGAAGACCCCATTTCATGTTATTGTTTCCTTTTTATGTGTTGACTAACTTTTTGGATATTGGTTTTGGATATTGTCGAGGGCATGTCGCTATATTTCTTTGACTTTAAATTTTGTAGAGGATTTTTTAGATTACTGTGGACTTGGGTGGTTTAATTAATTGTTTGGTGATGGACGGTTGTTCGGGCACATGTGGTTGGTATAGACATATCATGACTTATCATTAGTTTTATTATATGCTATGTTGTTATATGTTCTGACTTCATATGATATTTAGGGATGTTGTGTTGGTTCGGTTAGGTAAAGGGGGTGATCTCCAGTCCATGTATAACTTGAGATACCCATCACGACCATGCCCTGGTTCGGGTGGTGATAAAGGTTGTATCAGAGCTTATGCTCATGGTCAATTAGGTTTCCTAAAAGCCGTATTAAGTAGAGTGTCTTTTATAGGTATGTAGTGTGCCACACTTCTAAGGGAGATGCTATGAGATATTTAGGAATGTTTCCCTTTCCTGTTATCTTAAATTCATGCTACAGAGTTTAAGGTCTTGGATCCTTCTGATTTCCATTTATTCATCCTTCAGATCATACCTTTAAGAGGATCTGATGTTAGTGGAACTTCTTATGTCCCATCTGAGGACAATGCGGACTGAGCTCTTCTAACTTAGGGTCCAGACCATGTCTAGGGTCACTGTATTTGACTATCCTCATGGAGTCCCTTCTATCCCCACTGATCCTACTTTAGAGAGCGACACTCATACTCATTCCCCTCAATGAGAGGTTACTAATGCTAAGTTTCATTGCTCTATTAACCTGTTGACCCAATTGGTGGGATCTCAGTCACAATAGCCAGGTTCTATTGGTACTGTCATGGGTTCATCTGAGGACACTAGTGTTGACCAATTTATGAGGATGCATCTTCTGGTGTTTACTGGTACCTATGGATGAGAAAGATCCTCAAAGTTTCATTGATGGGATAAAGAATATATTTTGGGTTATTCATGATTTAGTGGATGAAGGTGTAGATTGTGCTACCTATTAATTGAAGGATGTGGCATACTAGTGGTACAAAGAGTAGGAACAGTTGAGAGGCAAAGATGTTGGTTCTGCCTTGTAGGATGATTTTTCTAGTGCATTTATGGACTACTTCTTTCCTCTAGAGTTGAGGGAGACAAAGACAGAAGGATTTGTTAACTTAAAACAAGGATGAATGACAGTTAAGGAGTATGCCTTGAAATTTCATCAGTTGTCTCGGTATGCTCCTGAGTTGGTATTTAGCATGAGGGCCAGAATGAGAAAGTTTACTTCTAGGTTATCCCAAGACTTGATTCTAGAGAGTAGGGCATCCTTGTTAAACAAGGATATGGATATTTCTCATCTTGTGTTTTATATGTAGCAGGTTAAAGAAGATAAAAAGAAGCAAGTTTAGATTGGTGAGAGGCACAGTAAGAAATTTTTGTATTTGAAACAGGGTGGAGGTCAGCAATAAAGTTGAAAATAGTCTAAAAAGAATAGCTACGGGAGTCCTAACTCCTATTCGACGGCTAGTGCTCCCTACCCAAAGCCATCTGGTGATTGATGTTTTCAGGGGGTGATGCTTCTAGGGAACAGAGTGCCTAATCTTAGGATAGTGGGGCCCAGTAAACATAATCCTACCCTTCCTGCAGATTCTGTGGCCAGCACCCCCATGGGCAGTGTGATAAAGGGAGTAACCAATGTTTTCATTGTGTTTAGATTGTACATATGTAGTGGAATTGTTCCTCTAGAGTTGCTTCTGTGGAAAATAAGGTTCACGTTTCCTCTTCGTTAGCTCTTGCACTAAAGGGTGCCACTTCTTCCTCCGACACAGGTTGAAACTGCTATTATGCTCTCACTGCTTGTTAGGAGTCTGAGGCCTTTCTGGATGTCGTTACAAGTATGTTGAAACTCTTTTCCCGTGATGTATATTATTTACTTGATCCGGGGTCCACTCTCTTTTATGTGACCCCATTTATGGCCTTGCATTTTGGTTTTGATCCTGAGAGTTTATCAGACCCTTTTTCTATTTCTATCTCAGTGGGTGACTCTGTGGTTGTTAGAAAAGTATATAGGGGTCGTGTGGTATGTGTTGGTAATATAGAAACTTTGGTGGACTTGATAGAATAAGACATGCTTGACTTTGATATTATTTTGGGGGTAGACTGGTTGCACTCATGCTATGCTTCTCTACACTGCCGGACCCGTGAGTTCATGTTTAAATTTCCTAATGAGCCAATAATTGAATAGGAGGGAATTTCCCTAAAGCCTAAGGGGAAGTGTATATCATATCTTACAACATCGAATTTATTTCTAAAGGTTGTCTATATCATCTGATCTGGGTTAAAGATTCTAACTTAGAGGGTTCATTCTTCTGTTCAAGTGGTAAATGAGTTTCTTGAAGTCTTTCCTGATGATCTTCCTGGTGTCCCTCCCATAGGGAGATTGATTTTGGTATTGACCTTGTTCCGAACACTCATCCTATTTTTGTCCCTCCATATAGAATGGATCCAGTTGAGTTGAAAAAACTCAAGGAGCAGTTGAAAGACCTTTTAGACAAGGGTATCATCTGTCCTAGTGTATCCCCATAGGGTGCACCTGTCTGGTTAGTGCATAAGAAGGGTGGTTCCCTTTACATATGCATTGATTACCGGCTGTTGAACAAGGTGATGGTAAATAATAAGTATCCACTTTCAAGAATTAATGATTTGTTTGACTAGATCTAGGGTGCTAAATTTTTTTCTAATATCAATCTTTGGTTGGGATATCATCAGTTAAAGATTAGGAAAGTAGATATCCCTAAGATAGCTTTTCGTACTCGGTATGGGCATTTTGAGTTCTTGGTCGTGTCTTTTGGCTTGAAGAATGCCCCAGCGGTATTCATGAACTTGATGAATAGGGTCTTCTAATTTTTTGGATTTATTTATGATTGTCCTCATTGATGACATTTTAGTGTACTCTAAGAGCAAGGCAGATCATGCTAATCACCTCCGTATTATGTTACAGACCTTGGAAGATCAGAAGTTGTATGATAAATTCTCAAAATATGAATTATGGTTGAATGTTGTTACATTTCTGGGTCATCTTGTATCTGGTGTGGGGATCATGGTGTATCCACAAAAGGTTGTGGCAGTTAAGAAGTGGCCTAGACCCATGATTCCAGCCGACATTCGAAGCTTCCTGGATTTAGCCAATTACTATAGAAGATTTGTGGAAAGTTTCTGTTCTATCACTGCCCCATTGACCAAGTTGACTCCGAAGAAGGTGAAGTTCTTGTGGTCTGATGCTTGTGAGGATAGTTTTGATATGCCAAAAGATAAGTTGACTTCAGCTCTAGTCTTGACCCTACCTGAGGGTACTGTGTATTTTGTGGTCTATTATGATGCATGTCGGGTGGGACTTAGTTGATTACTAATACAACATGGCAAGGTGGTTGCTTATGCCTCTAGGCAGTTAAATATTCACGAGGAGAACTATCCGACTTATGAATTGGAATTTTTAGCCATGGTGTTCGCATTGGAAATTTGATGTCACTATCTGTATGGGGTCCATGTTGATATCTTTTCTAATCATAAGAGCCTACAGTACGTGTTCACTCAGAAGGATCTTAATCTTAGGTAAAGGATGTGGCTTGATTTGCTGAAGGACTATGATATAATTCTTCACTACCACCCAGGTAAAGCTAACATGGTTGCTGATGCTTTTAGCAGATTGTCGATGGGTAGCTTGTTGTATATCGATGTGGATAAACAGGAATTGGTGAAGGATTTTCATCATTTGGCTAACCTTGGAGTCTGTCTCTTGGACTTTGAGGATGGTGGTGTGTTTGTGCAATAGGTTGCGCAATCATCTTTTGGTTCTAAAATAAAAGAGAAATAGGTATTAGACCCTCTCTTGATGAAGATATAGGATGACGTGGGTAAACAGAGGGTGATGGCCTTTGAGATTGATAGTGATGGTATCTTGAGGTACCAAGGGAGGTTGTGTATTCCCAATGTTGATAGATTGCGAGGCAGGATATTGGTGGAGGCCCATGATCACAGTATACGATTCATCTTGGTTCAACAAAGATGTATATTGATCTCAAGGATAATTGGTGGAATAACATAAAATGGGATATAAACAATTTTGTGGCTATGTGTATGGTGTGTCAGCAAGTGAAGGAGCACATGAGGCTCGGTGGGCTATTTCAAAAGATTAAATTTCTAATGTGGAAGTGAAATATAATTAATATGGATTTTGTTACCGGTCTTTCGCGGTTGTGGAATCAGTATGACTCCATTTGGGTCATCGTAGATAGGATGACTAAGTATTCTCACTTCTTGCCAGTGAGGACTATGCAAAGTTGTTCCTTTAGGCGGTCGTAAAGTTACATAGTGCGCCTATGTCAATTATCTTGGATCATGGTACTCAATTCTCATTGCATTTCTAGCAGTATTTTCAGTGTGGATTGGGGACTTGAGTGAGGGTTAGCACCGCTTTTTACCCACAGGTGGATGGGCAAGTGGAAACAACCATTCATACTTTAAAAGATATACTATGAGCTTGTGTGACTTTGGTGGTAGTTGGTTCAACCACTTGCCTATAACAATAGTTACTATTCTAGCATTAGTATGGCTCTGTTTGAGGCATTGTATGGTAGGAGGAGTAGATCTCCTGTTGAGTGGTTCGAGGTTGGTGAAGCGGAGATGTTTGGATCGGATTCAGTTCACTAAGCTATGAAAAAGGTATATGTGATTCTAGATAGACTTAAGACCGACCAAAGTTTCCAAAGTCCTATGCAGACGTGAGGTGGAGAGAATTAGAGTTTGAGGTTAGAGATTGGGTGTTCTTGAAGGTGTCTCCCATGAAGGGAGTAATGCGGTTCGAGAAGAAGGGGAAGATCAGCCCTCGATATGTTGGTCCATACTTGGTTATTAGAAGGGTTGGTAATGTGGCATAGGAATTGGATTTGCCATCTAGCATGAATTCCTTTCACCTGGTATTCCATGTGTCCATGTTGCAGAAGTGTGTGGGTGATCTTTTATAGGTTGTTCCCTTAGAGAACATTGGTATTTCAGATTCTTTGTCTTATGAGGAGGTCTTGATGAGTATCTTGGATCGGCAGGTTCGTCAGTTATGGATGAAGGACGTGGCTTTGGTAAAGGTTCTGTGGCGGAACCAAAAGTCTGAGGAAGCTACTAGGGAAGTTGAGGAGAACATGAAGTCCAAGTTGACGAAGATTGAAGATTTCTTTGATACTTTGTTTTCTATCTTAAAGGTAAGAGTAACGATGTTTGAGGTCTAATCGTTCTAGAAATTCCTTGTCCCATCATTCGAGGATGAATGATCCTAAGGGGGGAGACTGAAATACCCCAAACTTTGGCCCTTGAAAATTTTCCGAGCCTTGAGTTCACTGCCCTTGTTACGACTTAACCCCAAGAGTCATAGGGTGTCTTGACGGATCATGTGACCCAATCATAAGGTTTCCAATGGAAGTTATTGAGTTTCTATCCTGGATACGACTTAGGGATGCGAGTCGTAAAGATAAGTAACGAGTCATTAGGACGAGTCATAATGATCAAGCCGTAGGATGTACAGCATTCACCCTATTTGGTTCTGCTCTGGTAACGAGTAGGACCTTACGAGTCGTAGGGTCATGTTATGAGTGGTCGGTTAAGTCATAAGGCTAACAGTGTTAGGGGTCCTAGAGACTATCCTAATTATGACTCGTGGTGACGAGTCATATGATGATGTTACGAGTAGATGGATGACTCATAACCAAAGAAAATGCTTTTCCAACTTTTAAGTTGGAGTCACTTTATACATTTCCCACTTAAAACCCTTTAAACCTCACATCCATAAAATATTTTTGAGGCATTCATTTAACACTTTAATAGATTAAACACTCTCCCTAAATCTTCTCAAGCAAGTCTAGCTAGGGTTTCACCAATTTGGTCACCAAAGGGCTCAAAAGTTGATTTCTCATTGTAAATCTTTGTGATTCAGGCATGTTACTATTCCCTCATTGTTAATTTTATAAAATCATGTGATTTAAAGTATTGTTCATGAGTCATTGGCATGAGTTTGAAACAAAGGTTGAGGGTTTTGAATGTTTATTGTTGAATAATGTTTTCTCATGATTTAATTATCATTTTCCATGCTTTGATTATGGTTTTTGTACATGTGGGTGCAAGAGAATGGTGATTTAACTAAGGGGTTAGGGCTAACCCCCAAATTAATGATTTTTGTCATGGTCTCTATTTGATAATGGTATTCCCTAAAAAAATTGTGAAATTGTTAATAAGAATGACCTTGTCACAAGTTTGAATTGTGTGTTGAACTAATGCATTGACATAAGAGGTTTAATAAATGATGAATGGGTCATGGAGGCCTTGATGTCCATAAATTGATTTAAATTGTAACCGTGGGGTTTGATTGGCTAAATGGGTTCAAGTCCCAAATGTTGATTAAATTTAAAGTCCTTGTTTGGACCATGGGTTTGAGTCCCAAATTGTTGAGATTAATGTTCAGGTATATTAATCACTTGCAAGTAGGGTTGGTATGACGATACCAATGGGATACTTATATATATAACAGGTTCAATAAATGTTGATTCATGTTAAATGTTTAAATTGAGCTTAAAAGCGAGATGTGTAGCTGGGCCGTAAAAGTGGAAGTCTCAAAGGACTAACACTGAAAACTATGCTAGCCGGTATATGTGTTTAAATGATCGGGAGGTTCGAGTCCCCCATATTGAATATATGAATGGGAGGTTTGAGTCCCCCATGTTTTTTACATTGGTGCCTAGGTCACCTTGATTATGCTAGGAGGTTTGAGTCCTCCATAAAGTAATATTTGGATATGGATATTCTTTGGTTCGTGTGGCTACACGCACTGGATCCCTTCCGATTAATGGAGAACTGGTCCTATATAGCCCGTTGGTGCCTTGTTATACGACAGTTATGATACACAACCTAGATTAACGTTTTCATTCATGCTAAGCCTTCTCTCCCTACCCCAACATGTGGTATTACATATGTATATGTATCTCATATTATATTATGCACTGAATGCTGCATTGGTTTTGAACTATATTGCGGCATTATTTTATTCCTCTATCCCTGAGTTAATTGCTAGCACTCCAACCGCTAACCATCTTTGGGTGTTGTATCCCCACACTATGCAAGAACGACCATACTTCCACATCTCCTGCTAGTGTCTTGGATTCGGGATCAGCTAGCAAGTCAGATTGAAATGGTTAACTTCAATCCTTTTGAAGACCCCATTTTATATTGTGGTTTCCTTTTTATGTGTTTACTATCTCTTTGGATATTGGTTTTGTCTATTGTCGGGGTCATGCCCTGATATTTTATTGACTTACGGTTTTGTAGAGGCTTTGTCGGATTACTGTGGACTTGGGTGGTTTGGTTGATTGTTTGGTGACGGACGATTGTTCGGGCACCTGTGGTTGGTATAGACATATCATGAATTATCATTAGTTCTATTATACTCTATCTTGTTATATATTTGGAATTCATACGAGATTTGGGGATGTTGTTTTGGTTTCGTTCGCTGAGGAAGGTGATCTCCAGTCCATGTGGGACTTGAGATACCCATCATGGCCAGGCCCTGGTTTAGGTTGTGACTCTTGTATTTGCCAATTCTTAATATTTCCCTTGTTAAAAGATGCTATGGAAGCCTCTTTCAATCGAAGAGAAACTTGAGAAGAGGAATATATACGAATTTTACAAAAAAAAATCCAAAACAAGAAAAGTTAACAGATACCCAAAAGAAATAGAAGATCAACACTTAATCAAACAATGTGGTTACTAGTAAAAAAAACCATACCAGTTCATCATCATCATTATGGCACTGTGTGACCAAGGGCCTTATTTATCTAGAATAAATATTATTTATGACTTGGACTAAGGATCTTGTCAGTTCTTTGTGTCAACCCTTCAACATTATTTTTTGAAAGAATTTATTCATTGTTCGAGATCCATTCTTTAGCCTCAAATATTTCAAAATTTTCATTCTTGTGTCAAAATAAATTATAGAGAAGATATCCTTCAGGAGTATCCATTAACATTTAATGATTTCACTTGAAAGAAAAGAGAACATTACGGAAAAATTTAAGAGAGGGGAGAATCCATGCATGGGATAGGAGTATTGATATTTTTATTACTCTTCCATTGGTCATAGATTTCTCTATCATTATGGCTGTACTTTAAGTATGGATTTGCATAACCGGATCGATACTTCTAGAAACTACTTTTGTAGTTCTCTTATTTTCCTCAGCTAGTTTCTTCAATCTAGCACATTCTCCATTCATCTTTGATATTTCAAAGTTTCTTCATGTTTTCTTTCTTCGGCTTCAAGTTCATTCCTATGTCTACACTCTTCTTGTTCATTCAATGAGTCAACATTTCTAACAACTTATATTTTTTACCTTTATTCTCTCATAATGAGAAGCTATAACTGAGATGCAACAGAACAAGTATTTGTAGATATTAAAGGTCATCATGATTTCAATGAGGTGGAAAGTTTCAGGCAAAAGTTTAAGTAAATGCAGTTTTTATAATTAGACTGCCCATTATATTTGACATGCATTTCTTAATTTTTTTTCTTTTCTAAATAAATTACGGCCTCCAGATATATATTGACACTGGGGAAAAGAGAGAAAAGAATGCTGCATGTTTAACCTATAGTAGAATGATATTTGATTGTTAATACTCTCCGAATTAATTATCTTACAATCGATCTACCTATATCATTTTCATTTTTTTTATAAGAACATTCTTCAGTACTTCTTCTATAAATTAGAGATGCATAACTCACTTGAATTAGGTTCATTAGTATCAATCTATAACTTGTTAAAACATTTGAAAGTTATCATGTACAACATGAGTTTTTCTAAAGTGAAATATTTCTAACGTGTAACAATTAGAATTCAATGTTATTCTAATCTTATAAAACTTACCTCTTAATTAGACACAAAATACTACCAGTCTTTCTCCAATTCGAGCATATTCAACTTTTAAAATCTTGTAAAATTCAAATTGTGCAATCATTATATTTCAGCTGAAAGAAGCACAAGTATTCACTAGTGTTATGTATTGAGACTTCACAATGTGAAGTGACTCTTACGTTATAGAGATGAAAATAAAATTATAGTTGTAAATAAAAATAAGAAAAGTGAAGTGACTCTTATGTTATATAGATGGAAATAAAATTATAGCAGTAAATCAAAATAAAAATCTTTTCTACCAGATGAAAATAAAATAAAGAAGACATCAAATCAGTTTTTAATAAAACAAGGGAACACATCAAATCAGTTTAAGAGTCAATATATGTGCAAAGACTCATTATTAGAAACGCTAATATTTGTAAGGTATAACTTAATATTCATTTTCCTACACTATGATGCAATTAATAACATAATAAAATTTCATTTCTTATTGGAACTCATGAGATCATTTTGAACATAAGTGCTATGACCAAAGGCCGACTCATGAATGTGTCATAAATATTTTTCATTTAAAAGAAGACTATTAAAAAGGATATCATGAAAACACACTCCCCAATAAACCTACTTCTAGTGAAAATAGTAAAGAATGAACTCACACAATCAAAGAAAAAACACTCAAAAGCAATGTAGCTTCATTAAGGTTGATTACATATTGTTTGTATAGGACTTTAAGCCTTCTAAACTACCTTCCTAGGGTAAATAAATATGCGGATCATGCCATCATGACATTATGGTCATTATAATCTGCAAAATATATGACAAACAAATATTTTACTCCATATCCCAAAAAGAACATCACTTAGCACCCCCCAAGTTAGAAAAGCACTAAGACTCTTTGAAGTTTACTTATTCACCAAAAATTTTCATCAGGACAACTCAACATATATGCTAACATCGAAATTTTGCACAAATAAACTACAATGACTCAAAATGACAACATGGTAAGACCCGATAACTAATTTCAAACAACATATAATTTCTATTTGCATTTTAAAAAAACACATGAAGAAACTTATTATTAGATGTAAATTTCAATAGGATATAACATAACATCAGGTATCAATATCTCAAGCATGTTCTTAAATAAGCTTAGGAGTTTAAAAGAAAATTAGTTGATATACGATGTAATTTAGTAATATCAATGAGATTTAAAAGCACCATTGTTCGAGAAATTATTCTAAAGTAGAATACGATTATCAAACCTTCAACCATTCAAAATAAAGAGGGTCTAATGATTAATGAGCTCTATCAATGGCTACAAGAACAAACCTAGTGTACTCTCATAAAGTAAAATTTAGGGAGGACAAAGTGTACGCAGTTCATATCAATGGCTCAAACGTGAAATAAATTAGAGATACCCAATAATTTTGAAAAAAGAAGAATTATCTCGTACAAGCATAAATCTCATATTCGTGTGAGTTCTCCAGCAAACATTCAAACTAAATGCTTAACTAAACTTGCATTAAAGAAGAAATCAACCTGTGCACCTGTAACCATCAATCCGCCAAGTTAACATAGAAAAATAGAGAAAATTAATAATTAGTTTCTCTTTAATATCAACTGAGCCTATTAAAAATAATAATAATAAAATTCAATAAAGTGATAATTAGTTTCAAGTTGTAGACACCTGTTAGAAGGGATTTTTCTTTTAAAAAATATAATAGTATAGTATTTAGTAGGTTTTAGTCCTTTAGGCATAGTATCAAGCACTATTGTTACACCAGTGTATAAATCAAAGAACAAAATACATGCATGTAAAAATATGTTGGAGTTCATGAAATTTTGGTGATTGATAAGATAACTGAAAAATGTAAGTTAAAGTGGTTCACAGACTTACAGAAAAAAGATGTGCAATCCATAAAGAGTCCATTAATATGGAGTGATAATATCACTTGGGTTTAGGAACTGATAAGGTGCTAAACTCAAATAAATAATCACGTACAAATAGAACACATTGGTTTTGAATTCAACACTTAAAGAGAAGAAGTTGAGTTAAAAAAGAGTCCTACTTAAAGAAGGACTTTGAGTTCACAAAAACTCTGAAGAGTCAAGAGTTCCACAAAAGATAGGTCTCATTGAATGAAGGACTCTTTGGACTGTTGTGTTTAAACACACAATCACTCACGCACTTACAAAGAAAAAGGCAATTAGCAAATTGACTTTGTATTTCATAGCTTGAAGGAACATAAAGTTGAACTGTAATACCCCGAGTCTGTACCTCAAATGCTACACGGTGCTTATGACCTTGAAAGACAACAAGCTAACCCATGACTGATATCTATTATGAGCACTGAAACATGATACTGTAATAAATACAGAAAATTAGATGGAATGCCATAAGGTTCAAAATATATAAATACTGACAAAATGTATCAACTGAAATAACAATCTGTAAAGCTGAACACTGTCTGAAAACTAGTTTGAAAAACCTCTAATCTGAAACTATCTGAAAGTGAAGTTGATGGGATGATCGCCCAACTAACTCCATCTACTGAAATACGAATTCTACTGTAATAATAAAATGAAAGAATATCCTCGAATAATGAGGAATCACTGCTAAATCTACTATTGGATGAATCTGGATCTATCTATGCACGATCAGGAACCTGAGCATTCGAACCTATGATATAAGATATCATAGCGCAAAGAAAGAGTATGCGTCAGTGCGTGGAATGTATTGATATTCTAGATAGGGTAAGGATGAACGCAAAGGTTCATATGCATGAATAATAACTCACTACATGATAAAGAGAAACTGAACATGAGAGTACATGGATATTGATACTACTTTAAATACTGAGTATGCACTACTGTGCATATAAATAAATACTGTGACTAAGATTATCTAATACTAAGTCCTGAGTTTTGATACTAGTAACTGATATCTGTAGTTACTAATACTGGTTGATTGTATTCGACAGTCCTGATTCTGTAGAACTGAACTGAGTTCTATTTTGAAGACTGAAACTGAGACTGTGGGAGGTAATCATCTAGACGACATGCTCCAAATAAGATAACTGAGTTGGAGTCCAACCTGTAACCCCAGTTAGAAGGGTGTCAGTATCGTTCCATGGCTAAAGATACTGAAGAGTTACCCTCATCTGGCAGGTACTCTAATGAGAACGGTGAAACCTTCATCTAACAGGTTAAAAAACCTCATCAAACCTCAACTGAGAGGTTTAATGTCTCAACCTACGCTGGCTACGTAGTTCTGGAATGCAAGGATTGCTTCTAAGGATCACACCCTCTTCTGGAAAGTGAGCCCCCATCCTTGGGTTTACTTGATGCTAAATCCCACTCCCAACTGAAAGACACTGAACTTAGTATACTGAATTGGAATGAACTGATACAGAGTTTTCCTGAGTTCTATAACTGACTGAGTTTTACTGAGTTCTGAAACTGACTGAGAGTACTACTGATCATGATAGGACTGAGACTATTATTTATTCAATACTGGATCTAGGTAAACAACTAAGTTATTGGGTATTAAATACCCCCAGGACTCAATAGCGTGAAAAATAAAGAATAGCACGATCTTGAGATACACAATAATGTACACTTGTCCATAATTCATTCATAAAGTTATTTCATCAAGCACTTGTAAGGCATAAGCTTGTACATGATTGGGACCACATAATGACATGTCAATATTCCACTATCTACATCACATAGTCATTTTAGAAAACACTTGGGGAGAATGAAGTATTTCAGATGATGGTGGTCAACACATGTAATTATGAATACGACATTCAATTTCAAATTCAAGGGTTAAGCATGGAATTTATATAATTCACCACTTTACTATCTTTATTTCATGGAAAATTATAATTAAAAAAGCATTGGATACCAATTACTATCATAATCATGAATACATTCAATTTCAAGTATGTAAATCTTAAATTATAACTTTTGAAGTCTTAAAAATGGATTTTTGGACTCTATGGGTGAAAGGGACCCATATATGAACACCTAACATACCTTGGAAAGTTAATTCTTAAAGGTTCTTGAAGAAATTCTTGAGTTTTGATCTTGATTCTTGAAGTTAGAGTTTGTTTACTTGTGAGACAATGCCTTTGATTTGGGGAAAAATTGAATAATAATAATGTAACTAGGTTAATTTGGGATAATTCACGTGTTAAAGGCTGACTTGGGTCATGGAAAAATACTCAATTACCCCTGAGAATGATTTAAAATTGTAATTGAATATATTCCCGATTTGGGCACCTGGCGTAAGAGCCACTATCGCGCCAAGCCACTGGAAAATGACAACTGGGAATGTGGTTGGTGGCCCGACGCGGTGGAATTGCGTTTCAATACTGGATGGGACCTGGAATCTTGGTACGATGTGGTACAATCATGTTGCTTTCCTAGAAATTGACAAGTGTGGATTGGGTCCTTGACACGACGCACCATGCCGGTATCGCGGTACCTCACTGGAAACAAACAATTGCCATTCTAACTTACTCGCAATGTGCTACTGGCCTGAATAACGGCGTTTAATGACTGGAACTTAAACTAGCCATAACTTCTTACCCGGTAATTGGATTTAGGCAAATTTTCTATTGTTGAAAAGATAATTCAATTTCCTATGCAATGGTAGGATCTAAACTGAAAAATATTGAGTATTTCATAAAATTTATATTGGATAACTCATGAACTGAGAGTTAAGTTAAGTTTTAGAAATACAGGGTATTACAATATCTCCTCCTTGGGAACATTCATCCTCGAATGATACTGATTAAGATGATACACTGATAGACTGAGTTTATATACTGAACATGTATATCTGATGCATGACTACATGACTGAGCTACTAACAAACTGAGATTTTACACTAAACATGCAAATCTGATGCATGGAATACATGACTGAAGCTACTAATAAGATAGGTTTTCATACTGAACATGCATATCTGATGCATGAGTACATGACTGAAATAATTCATGAATGCATGACTGAATATGCAACGGTAATGGATAGCAAGTTATAATTATAGCTAAACATAGAATTGAGTAAAGCTAAGAAAGACTGTTACCTTAAGTTGGATATGAGGTTGTGGAGAAGAGGTGAGGATACTTGATCCACATATCTGTTTCTACTTTCTAAGTATCTCTCTTTACAGCCTGATTCTGCCAAAAGACTTTTGATAACGCTCAATCTACAGCTCTCGTAGGAGTGTAAAGCGGTCGTTAGCAAATATAGAACCCAACTGGGTTGGGTATCGATCCCACAGGGAATAGCTTGGTCAACAAGTAAGTAAAGATTACTAGACTTTTAGTGCAAGTCTCGTAAAAAGGGGGGAGTCTTGTCGTGCAAGTAATGTAACCAAAATAAGATCTAAAAATGGCAATAGCAAAGTAAAAAGAGAAAGAATGTTTTAGTGAGATGTAAACAATGAGAATTGAGAAGTTGGGGTTATGTCCACCTTCTGAGGTATACGTCTCTATTGGCTATGAGTGTGTAGAATTCTGACATGCAACTGCTTATAGAGAATTGTATTCGATGGTAAATCCAAGCGTCTTTCGACCTAAACAAGGACTATTTCACTTTAACTCTCTCGAGCTTAAAGCGTATCTAACGGTACGAATTCTCCAAGAGGTTAGTCCAGTTACGGCACTAGCTTTTTAATAGGAAAGGGTGTCCTACTACCTTGACATTATCTCTTTTCCAGACAAATAACTTTTCTCTCGAACAAGTTAAATGTTAGACTGGCGTATTCTTGCGTTTGCAACCGCAAAGAATGTAGATTAAGATGAAGAGAATAATGATATAAGCAATATACGTGCCTCGAACTCACAAACTCACAGCAATAGATAGTAACTCATTCGGCTTCCATAACCCCAACAGAGAAGTTTAGTTACCCATGAATGCGAAGAAAACCACAATTGTCATTGTTATTATACCACAATAATGATCAATTTCGTGTAGCACAAGAGTGGTAGGCGTTAAGTATGATTTCTTGCAGAGTAACGTTTCTCTTGTTGCAGAATTTAAGAATAGAAGAATAGACGAAAATAGAATTGATGGAAAGATTAGAAGAGTTGTAGAATTGTTTGTAGTGTAGAATAATAGAGGAGTAGAAGATGTGAGAAGATGTGAGAAGATGTGAGGGATGGAAGGAAGTATTGTGTTCTCCCTCCTTCCTCCCTCCTTGTTCTAAATCTCTAGCATGATAGGGTATTTATAATACCCATATCCTACTCCTACTAAGCTAATGAAATAAATAACCAAATCCTACTAGACTAATGAAATCCTTAACCCAAATGTACTAGGTTAAGGTAACATTATCATAATCCACATAAAATAATGAAATACATAACCTAATTGTACTAGGTTAATGTATCATTGTCAAAATCCAGCTTTGTGTCTGTAAGTCCCCAAAGTCTTCAGAATTGCTGTTTTAGCCCGGGACAGATTTTCCATGCAGCAGTTTTGGTCCCCCAAAGTCTTCAGAAATGCTGTTTTAGCCCGGGACAGATTTTCCATGCAGCAGTTTTGGTCCTTAGGCGTGAAAACTCCCTTCCCTTCCTTCGTGAGCTTTCTTTAGCGTCAAGTAAGCCATAAAATGCTGAATTATGCATCATTTATACCTGAAACTTTACTAATCATGTTCGTTAGCTCACTTACAGGAAAAGGGACTAAAAGTGCATGAAATATATAATTTGTTCTCAAAACTAGGCTAAAATATGGGCAAAATATATTGATATAGGCGCGTAAATTCGCCTATCATCAACACCCCACACTTAGAGCTTTGTTCGTCCTCGAACAACATATCATGTCCTTCTAAGCATCAACTTAAGGTTTTTACAGCAACGGCACAAAACATTTATTAAGACAAGCACAACGATTATCAACCAAGAGTAGCTTTCCGATTATAAGTAGAAACAATTTAACCTCAAGTATAGACTCGTGATGGTGATCAACTCGCATGCAAACGTTAAGGTACAAGGAATCATATATAACTACCCAAAACTCATCAACCATGTGTGTCTCACCATATAGTACCCATAATCACTCACAAATATAGCATATTTTTCAAACATGGGTATCAAAATGTCCTTGCTCTCACTCTCACAAAGAGTTCATATGTAGCAACTGATGACCATAGGCTTGCCCTTAATGTAATACTCTACTAAATGTTGGAATGTTAAGATTAGGATCAAGTAGGTCTTTTGATGGTTGTAATGTAGGCTAAGGGACGGGTAGGACTATTTTGGCCAGGAATAGTGACTAAGTTCCTAAGCGCTTTAATACATCACTTTGTATCATTGACACTTTTTTTTTTCAACCTTTCTTCTTTCTTTTGTTATACCACCCTTGTTCTCCTCTTTTTTTTTTTTTTTTTTTTTCAATTTTAAGCACAACTCGCTTTTCAGCTTTCTTTTCCTTTTTCTTTTCACAACATACCTCTTATGATAGCACTTTCTTTTTCATAACACATTCAAGCACCATTACAATTTATAGCATCATACTCACCCAATTTCCTCTTATGTTGTCACATGACTTTTTCACTTTAAAGCACTTAGGGATTTTGGGATCAAATTACGGTCTTGAGAGAAATGGATTAGGCTTTCATACAAGGTTGTCAAAGAAAATAGGCTAAAGGCTCAAAAGGGTTTAACTAGGATGATGTCCATGGGTAGGTAAAACTGAAGGTAAACAAATATAGGTTGCCAAAGAAATGCCTAAATCATATCCTAAACTTACACTCCTTATTTTCGCTTTGTATACATACCAGGCAAGTTCTAGCATCAGCTACACACATAGAATATACGATTATCTCACACACACAAGGCACATGGTCGACTTGCTTGGAAGTAATATAGACTCTCGACCCAACAAGTGAAGGAATTGAACCACACAATATCACATAATGAGTCACAACTAGAGCCTAAACGTCTCAATAGTCACAATTGTAGCACATACTCTTGTTATAATCTCATGCTGCCTATCAAAATAATTTCATGCGAAGCTAGAAAAAAATTTACTACTAAAAAAAATGAAAAAAAAAACAAAGCAAACAAACATAGATGCGAGTAGAGAAGTATAGCATGCAATACCACCACCCCACACTTAGTCGGGACACTGTCCTCAGTGGAGAATAAATACGAAGAACCTGGTCAGTCGGACTCGTCCTCAATGTCGGGGGTCATACCCTTTGCATCGGAATCATCATCAGAGTCGTCATTCTCAGAAGTTCCTCATAAGTATCCCACTTAATTCCAAGCGTGAGTCGAGGTATTTGCAGCGAGGAGGGTTCTCCTTGGTCCTTGCGACTTCTCTTTTTGCCCTTTTGGGAGGTGGTAGCCTTCTCCTTGCCTTGTCTCGCTTTAGGTTCCATTGTACCTGAGACTAGAAATAGTGTTAGTGGTAGCACAATATCAATGGATACAATCTATGCACAAGCAGTAGAGGTACCACCCCACACTTAGTTTTGTTGACACAAATCAGTGAAGTGAAAGTGGTCGATTACTCAGATTTCGTCGACATACGTTTTAGGAGTTGTATTCCGGCAAGAAAATCAGTGATGTATCACTACTTGCATCCATTGCATTACTTTCATGTTAGATATAACAACACTACTACATAGGGGTTACCACATAATATAGTTACTTTCAACAATCACAACCTCCTATGTCGGCAGGCACTATAAGTCTTATCCCGATGAACGGGATAGCCTAACATGTAAGTATCCAAGTAGCAATTTTAAACAATGTTCAAGACTATAGCAATTCCGCAAATAGTATAACAATGCTATTAAAACCAAATTCAAGTCGGAAACAAGTCAAGATGATTCTAACGTATACGTTCACTCACATGATTTTGCATTAACATTCCAAACACATGAACTTCACCAACAATCTTTCAATATGTAGCAATTTATAATAGACATAGCAACGTAGTACTTATGAGAAATAAATGAAGAATAAGAGAGTACTTACTTGCTTGAAGCTTTTGGAGGTGGTTTTGTGAATTGGAAGAGCAAAAAAGTAAAGTTTTGAGATGATTTGGAGAGTATATGCGGCGCCTAGGTCAAGTTTTCAATGTGTTTGTGTTTCAAGACTAAGTCTCCTTTATATAGGAAGAGAATGGGTCGGGTTTTGACCCATTTACAATCGGTTTTGGAGACAAAAATGCTACATATGCGGCGCATAATGCTTGGCATAGTCATGGTATATGCGGCGCATTGTCTATGGCATAATGAGACATATGCGCCGCATAGTCTATGGCATTTTTAGACATATGCGCCGCATAGTCTATGGCATATGAGATACTGAGACCAAATGCCATAGCATAGGCGGCGCATAGTCAAAAGCATACCTAGGAATAGGCGGCGCATAGTGTATAGCACACTAGATTCCGAGACCTTAGGCTATAGGATAGGTTGTGCATCATTCGTGGCCTAGTTTTACCAAGGCCTAGCCTTCCTCGAAGCCTATTTTGGCGTGAGAAAGGCTCAATCCATAGCCTTATGCATCACCCTTCCTAACTTACCAACTTTACCATACAATGCGTCCAAATCGTCAATTGAAATCAATCTCCTCGTTGACTACTTCTTGCACCTATATTCGCTCAAACAAATGAAAACGATTAGTACGATGGGTTGCCTCCCACCAAGCGCCTTAGTTTTGGTCGTGGCACGACTCTTATTTTTGGATTTTCATTAATTAAGAACAAATCAAGTACTAGAATGAAAGAAAACGATAAACGATAAATGAAAAATGATAAACGATGGGTTGCCTCCCATCTAGCGCCTTATTTATTGTCGTGGCACGACATGGTTACCTCGAGTACTCAGACTTCGTCGAGATAGATGGTGGATCGTTTTCTGAATGGATTCAGACGACAATGAGGCTTACTTGTAGGAGGGGTACCAATTATATCATCAATAGTCCAACCCATAGCTCTCATGTATCTCTTCAGAGCAGAGATAAGAGCCTCTACGTGCTGTTTACTTAAATCATCCGCACTCACCGGAAGTATCTTTATACTTTCCAAGAACACATACCTTAGATAATCGGGGAGCTCTTTCGATTCTTGCATTGGTGGCTCTTCAAGGGAAGTCTTCACTGTAGGTGAAGGTTGATTCTTAAGATCACGGTCCGGTTGCTTAGGAGTATGGGAATAGGACTCTATTTCTGTTAGAGCACCCATAAGTTCTTCATAATCTTCATTATCCTCATGTTCAACTTTCAGTGGCGCAGCAGACAATGGATCAACAGTAGGTTGTTTCTCTATAGATAATGCTTTCATATCCTCATGATGAACATCAGCTACAGATAACTCATTCATATCGCTGGGCTGCTTCATGGCTTTGCATATATCAAAGCGGACCACTTCGTCATTAATTCGAAACAAAAGCTCATTATCTTTCATGTCAATAAGCACACTTCCAGTTGCGAGGAAGGGGCGTCCCAAGATTATGGGAACGTCAGAATCCACCTCACAATCCAGAATAACGAAGTCTGCAGGAAAGATAAATGAAGATACCTTCACCAACACATCATTCAAGATACCCACAGGTCGTTTTACCGTCCTATCAGCCATCACGAGCCTCATATTGGTTGGTGTTGGATCTCCTAGCCCCAACTTCTTGTAGACGGATAGTGGCATCAAATTGATGCTAGCACCCAGATCGCACAATGCCTTGGCAAAATTCATAGATCCAACCGTGCAAGGAATAGTGAAGGCACCAGGGTCTGCCTTCTTCTGTACTAAGGACCTTGTGGCAATTGCACTGCAATGATGAATATTATCTGCCGGCTCATAGCTTACTGCCCTCTTCTTCGTCAACAGGTCCTTCATGAATTTAGCGTACCCAGGCATTTTTTCTAGCGCCTATACCAACGGAACATTAATGGTCAGCTGCTTCAACATGGTCATGAATTTGCTGAACTTTGTATCATCCGCCACCTTCTTCAATCTTTGGGGAAAAGGTGGTGGTGGGTATGGCATTGTTCTCTCCACGACTTTCTTCTCCTCTTGCTTCCGTTTTTCAGCTTTTCCAGGCTGCACGTCGTGAGGAGTGACGTTAAGGACATTAGGATCGGCTGCTGCGGCATCTTCCCCTTTTGCCTTATCATCAATTTTCGCCTCTTCGTCAGCCACTTGCTTGCCTTTTTCTGAAGTTTCCAGCACCTTACCACTTCTGGTAGTAATGGCCATGCATGACCCATCATTCCTTGGGTTTTGCACGGTGTCGCTAGGTAAAGTGCCAGCCTTTCTTTGATTGAGTGCTGCTGAAAGTTGGCTCAATTGCTGCTCTATTTTCTTGATTGAAGTGGAATGTGAATCAACTAATTGCTTCATAGAGGATAAATCATTTATTACCTCCGTTACTCCCGCGCTATTTGCTTCCACTCCTTTCAGTAATTTAGCCATCATGTCTTCCATACATCCAGAACTAGATGTGGTGATGTCACGTCTTCCAGGGGGAACATACACACCACTATTGTCATTCTTGGTCTTCCAACTACCTTGGTCCTTGTTTCCAGATTTCTCATAGTAGTTCCGACCTTGGTTTCCTTGGGCATTGCCTCGGAAACCCCCCTGATTATTCAAGTAGTTGGCTTCTTCTTCCGAATCAGATTCGTCTCTTCCTTTTAGCGCCACAGCTTTCACTTTGTCGGTCTTCCCTGATAATAAATGCTTTGTAAGAAGATCCATCTGTGTTTTCATGTGCGCCATATCTTGATCACGTTCTTCTTGTCTTCTTCTTTGGTCTGCAGTCATGCCAATAGATAAAGTGGGGCTTGCTACCTCGGAATCCCTGGTATGCCAAGCTCTACTTTGTTTCGTCATGCGATCTAGCATATTGCATGCTTGACCAAAGGTGAGGTCCATAAAAGATCCTCCAGCTGCGTTGTCCACCACTGGCTTAGTTATTGAATTCAAGGCTCTGTATAGTATCTCCATTAGGTGAACATTAGTCATATCATGGTTTGGACACCTCGCTAGCTTTGTCTTGAACCTCTCCCATGTTTCATGAAGAGCTTCAGTGGGAAGCTGATGAAAGTTGCTGATTTCATCTCTCAATTGTGCTCTTTTGGAAGGCGGAAAGAATCTTTCGAGGAAAGCGTCTCTCAATTGCCTCCAATTTGTAATTGAATCAGGAGTCAGCCCATTCAACCATAGTGTTGCCTCCCCAGACAGAGACAATGGAAATAAGCGTAACCGAATTGCATTCTGACCAACTCCAGGATTGTCAAATGACTTGCAAGTAGAAATAAAGTTGATGAGATGCATATTCGGATCATCGCCTGCTAACCCACCAAATAATCCCTTGAGTTGCAATAACTGAATCATGGTGCTTGTGATGTTGAACTTGGCTCCGGGCGCTAATGGTGGAAGAATAATGGCTCCTGTGGCTCCGGCTCCATCAAGATCATCATCATCATCATCAAACGGTATCTCACGTTGTGCATCCATTGATGCACTGAACAAAAACCTACAGTAAACAAAAACAAAAAGTAAAAGTAAAAGTACGAGAGTCTTCGACCAAAGGGTCTAGTAATTATTACGAACTTAATTGACACTTGTATTCCCCGGCAACGGCGCCAATTTTTGATAACGCTCAATCTACAGCTCTCGTAGGAGTGTAAAGCGGTCGTTAGCAAATATAGAACCCAACTGGGTTGGGTATCGATCCCACAGGGAATAGCTTGGTCAACAAGTAAGTAAAGATTACTAGACTTTTAGTGCAAGTCTCGTAAAAAGGGGGGAGTCTTGTCGTGCAAGTAATGTAACCAAAATAAGATCTAAAAATGGCAATAGCAAAGTAAAAAGAGAAAGAATGTTTTAGTGAGATGTAAACAATGAGAATTGAGAAGTTGGGGTTATGTCCACCTTCTGAGGTATACGTCTCTATTGGCTATGAGTGTGTAGAATTCTGACATGCAACTGCTTATAGAGAATTGTATTCGATGGTAAATCCAAGCGTCTTTCGACCTAAACAAGGACTATTTCACTTTAACTCTCTCGAGCTTAAAGCGTATCTAACGGTACGAATTCTCCAAGAGGTTAGTCCAGTTACGGCACTAGCTTTTTAATAGGAAAGGGTGTCCTACTACCTTGACATTATCTCTTTTCCAGACAAATAACTTTTCTCTCGAACAAGTTAAATGTTAGACTGGCGTATTCTTGCGTTTGCAACCGCAAAGAATGTAGATTAAGATGAAGAGAATAATGATATAAGCAATATACGTGCCTCGAACTCACAAACTCACAGCAATAGATAGTAACTCATTCGGCTTCCATAACCCCAACAGAGAAGTTTAGTTACCCATGAATGCGAAGAAAACCACAATTGTCATTGTTATTATACCACAATAATGATCAATTTCGTGTAGCACAAGAGTGGTAGGCGTTAAGTATGATTTCTTGCAGAGTAACGTTTCTCTTGTTGCAGAATTTAAGAATAGAAGAATAGACGAAAATAGAATTGATGGAAAGATTAGAAGAGTTGTAGAATTGTTTGTAGTGTAGAATAATAGAGGAGTAGAAGATGTGAGAAGATGTGAGAAGATGTGAGGGATGGAAGGAAGTATTGTGTTCTCCCTCCTTCCTCCCTCCTTGTTCTAAATCTCTAGCATGATAGGGTATTTATAATACCCATATCCTACTCCTACTAAGCTAATGAAATAAATAACCAAATCCTACTAGACTAATGAAATCCTTAACCCAAATGTACTAGGTTAAGGTAACATTATCATAATCCACATAAAATAATGAAATACATAACCTAATTGTACTAGGTTAATGTATCATTGTCAAAATCCAGCTTTGTGTCTGTAAGTCCCCAAAGTCTTCAGAATTGCTGTTTTAGCCCGGGACAGATTTTCCATGCAGCAGTTTTGGTCCCCCAAAGTCTTCAGAAATGCTGTTTTAGCCCGGGACAGATTTTCCATGCAGCAGTTTTGGTCCTTAGGCGTGAAAACTCCCTTCCCTTCCTTCGTGAGCTTTCTTTAGCGTCAAGTAAGCCATAAAATGCTGAATTATGCATCATTTATACCTGAAACTTTACTAATCATGTTCGTTAGCTCACTTACAGGAAAAGGGACTAAAAGTGCATGAAATATATAATTTGTTCTCAAAACTAGGCTAAAATATGGGCAAAATATATTGATATAGGCGCGTAAATTCGCCTATCATCAACTTTCACTAAGGGAACTTCTTTGTTCCTCATTCTACGAATCTGACGATTGAGGATCTGGACTGGAACCTCTTCGAAAGAGAGATACTTCTAAATATCTACTCCCTCTAAGGGAACTATGAATATTGGGTCACCAATGCATTTTGTTATCAAGGAGACATGGAATACTGGGTAAACTGAAGCAAGGTCTAAGGGTAACTCGAGCTCATAAGCTACCTTTCCGAAATGACTGAAAATTTTGTAAGGGCCAACATATTGGGTACTGAGCTTTCCCTTATTATCGAACCTCTTTACCCCCTTAATAGGAGAGATTTTCAAGAACACAAAATCACCAATCTCAAACTCGATATCCTTTCTCCATATATCTGCGTATGATTTCTATCGGCTCAGGGAAGCCCTAAGTCTTTCTTTGATTAACTGAATCTTCTCTAAGGCATCAAATACTAGGTCAGGCCCAACTACTACTACCTCACCTACCTCAAACCAACCAATTGGATATCTAAATCTCCTACCATAGAGAGCCTCAAATGGAGCCATCTAAATATTGGAATGATAGTTGTTATTGTATGCGAAATCGATCAAAGAAAGGTGGTCATCCCAACTACCCTTAAAATTGACAACACATGCTCTTAGCATATCTTCTAGAGTCTGAATGGTCCTTTCTGCTTGACCATCTATCTAAAGGTGGAAGGTTGTACTGAGGTGAACTCGGGTACCAAGACCATTTTGGAATGCTTTCCAGAAATAAGAGGTGAACTGGGTACATCTATCTGAGATAATGGAAACTGGGACTCTGTGTAACTTGAACAACTCTCTAATATAGAGTTTGGCATAGTCCTCGGCTGAATAGGAAGTATGAACTGGCAAGAAATAAGCTGATTTGCTCATCCTATCTATGATAACCCAAATGGAATCATGCTGATGATGAGTACGAGGCAAACCCATCACAAAGTCTATGTTCACTTCTTCCTATTTCCATGTGGGAATACTGAACTCTTTCATGGACCCACTAGGCTTCTGGTGCTCAATCTTAACTTGCTAACATGTAGATCATTTAGCTACAAATTCTACAATATCCCTCTTCATCCCACTCCACCAATAGATATCTCACATATCATGGTACATCTTAGTAGCCCCTGGATGAATAGAATAACGCGCACCATGTGCTTCTGCAAGAATTTATTGCCTCAAGTCATCTACACCTGGCAAACATAGCCGACCCTGGCAACGCCAAACACCATCTCCCCCATAGGAGAAAACCTCTATTTTCTGATCTCTGATTGACTCTTTCAACTTAACTAGACTGGGATCTCTATCTTGCTTTTCCTTCACTTCGGAAACTAGAGATGATTCAAAACCGTTTTGTACCCATACACTACCTTCTGCTGAATAAACTAAGTGAACACCTAATCAGGCAAGCTAATGAACTTCTTGAGCTAACTTCTTCTTGTTTTCCTCAACATGAGCAACACTACCCATAGACAGTCTACTGAGAGCATCATCCACTATATAAGCTTTGCTCGAATGATACATAACACTCATGTCATAATCTTTCAATAACTCTAACCACCTTCTCTGACACAAATTTAAATTACTCTTAGAAAAGACATAATACAATATCTTATGATCTGTGAACACATCTACATTCACCCCATACAAATAGTGCCTCTAAATCTTTAAGGAAAATACTATAGCTGCTAAATCAAGATCACGAGTTAGATAATTCTTCTGATGGGGCTAAAGCTGCCTGGAGGCGTAGGCTATGACCTTAGCTTTCTGCATGAGGACACAAACCAAACATACTCTGGATGCATCACAGTACACAACAAAATCATCTGAACCATCTGGTAGAGTCAAAACTGGGGCTGAGGTGAGTCAAGTCTTCAACTCCCAAAAACTCTTCTCGCAGGAATCTAACCACTGAAATTAGACTTTCTTCTGAGTCAATCTGTACATAGGGATGCAATAGACAAGAACCCTTTAATAAACTGACGGTAATAACCAGCTAAACCCAAGAAACTCCTAATATCTAATAAACAGATAGGTCTAGGCCAGTTTCTCACCACTTTGGTCTTTTGAGAATCAACTCTAATGCCATCACCAGAAATAATATGACCAAGGAATTCTACTGACCTTAGCCAACATTTGCACTTATTGAATTTGGTGAACAACTGATGAGTTCTTAGAGTCTGAAGTATGATTTTGAGGTAATCTGCGTGATTATTCTCACTACAAGAATAAACAAAAATGTCATCGATAAATACTATAACGAATATGTCCAAGTTTTGATTTAACACGTGATTCATTAAGTACATAAAAGCTGTTGGGGAATTAGTAAGATCAAAGGACATGACTAAAAACTCAAAGTGACCATACCGGGTTCTAAAAGCTATTTTTGGAATGTCACATTCTTTGACTCTGAGCTGATGATAGCCTAATCTAAGGTCTATCTTAGAAAAGTAACTAGCACCCTGAAGTTGGTCGAATAAGTCATCGATTCTGGAAAGTGGGTACTTATTCCTTACTGTGACTTTGTTCAACTGACGGTTGTCTATACATATTCTGAGAGAACCATCTTTCTTACACACGACTAAGACTGGTGCGCCCTACGAGGAAATATTGGGTATGATAAATCCCTTATCTAGGAGATCCTTCAACTGTTCATTTAACTCTCTGAGTTTTGATGGTGCCATTCTGTATGGCGGAATAGATATAGGCTGAGTATCTGGAAGAAGGTCTATTCCGAAGTCTATTTCCCTAACAGGAGGAACTCCTGAAAGATCTTCGGGAAACACATCTGAGAATTCATTTACTACTAGAACTGACTCAAGATTTGGAGTTTCTGAGTTAGAGTCTTTGACTCACACAAGATGGTAGATACATCCCTTGGATATCAGTTTTCTCGCTCTAAGGTATGAAATCAACTGACCCTTAAGAACTGTGGTACTACCCCTCTATTCAAGGACTGGTTCATTTGGAAAATAAAAATAAACTATTCTGTTGCTACAATCAACTGATGCATAACATGAGTGGAGCCAATCTATGCCGAAATTGACATCAAAATCTTATATATCTAGCTCTACTAAGTCTGCTAAAGTAAATTTCTGAGATATCATAATTGGACAGTTCCTGTATACCCATATGGCTATGATAGATTTACTCACTGGGTAGAAACTGAGAAAGGCTCTGCTAGAATTTCTATACTGACTCCGAAGTTAACGGTTATATAAGAAGTTACGAAAGATAAAGAAGCCCCTGGATCTAACAAGGAATAAACATATAAATGGAAAATCTATAACGTACCAATGATCACATCAGGAGAATTTTCCTGATCTTGTCTGGACTGAAGTGCATAAAGCCTGTTTGGGCTTTCCCCACTGGTGGCACTAGAAGCGGCACCTTGCTGATTTGGGCGACCAAACTAAGCTGGGGGACAATTATACTGACCCTGAGAACCTAACTAAGGATAATATCTATCTTTGTAGCCTGGCTTGCCATACCTAAAACAAACATCACTGCCAGCTCTGCAGACATCCTGATGGTTCTTGCCACATTTCTGACATGGAGGATTTGTTTGAGTACTGCTTACACTACCCTAAGATTTAGAGCCTAGTTCCTTATATTTATTACCATTTCTAAACTTTAGAACTGGAGAATTGGATGAGGACGGAGCTGGGACTGAAGATTTTAGGCAAAACTAGGAACGGTTACCGCCCTCTAACTTAGGCTGATTAAAATTGAAGCTACCTATTCTAGCTCTCTTGTTTTACCTCTCTATCTATCTGATCTTAGTCTCTTCTATTTGTTGATCATAGACCATAATCCTGGATATGTCCATCTCCTTAATCAACATTGTTGTTCTGCACTCCTTAACCACATTATATGACACCCCATATACAAACTTACTCATTCTGGACCTATAATCTACTACTATATGGGGAGCATACCTAGATAACTGAGTGAACTTAAGGGAATACTCTTTCAAGATCATACTGCCTTGCCTGAGGTTGATGAACTCTAACACCTGGGCTTCTCTCAGCTCCAAGGGAAAAAATCTCTCTAGGAAAACAACAACAAATTCTTTCCACTCTATGGGCTCTGCATATGTGCCCCTGTCTACCTTTCACTACTTAAACCACATATGAGATACATCTTATAGATGATAGGCAGCTAGCTCAGAACTCTCATTGGAAGTCACTCCCATGATGTCTGTGACTTTCTGAACCTGATCGAGGAACTCTGGTGGATCCTCTTCTGACTTAGATCCTGAGAATAGGGGAAGATTATTCGGGTGAGGTCCCAAATCCTGGCTACAGTAGTTTTGGCCACTAGGTTGGCCTGAACAGTAGCTGGACATTCATTCTGAGATGCTATGAAATTGGATAGAGTAGTGAATGCAACTCTGAATTCTACATGGGAGACATGCTCGTCCAGAGGATCTTCCTTAATGGGATGAGGTGCTGACTGATTTTGATTCTCTTTTCATTAGTCTTTTTGGGAGGCATATTCTGTAAACGAAAGGAAGAAATGGATCGGACTAAAAGTTTAACTTGTGCTCATGATCACTCGCACGACATGAATACTGAAATAAGGGAAACTTTTCCTAAAACATCGCATAGCTCCTGTCCGTAAGTGTGGCGTGCTACACACCTACTCACAAGACTCTACTAGATACGACTTTCAAACTTCCAAGGACTCTGTTGAAACTTAGGCTCTGATACAAAGTTTGTAATGCCCCGAGTCGGTACCCCAGACACTACACAGTTCTTACAACCCCGAAGGACCACAAGCTAACCCATGACTGATATCTGCTATGAGCACTGAAACATAATACTGTAAAAAATACAGAAGAATAGGTTGGAATGCCATAAGGTTCAAAATCTATAAATACTGATAAAGTGTATTAACTGAAATAATAATCTGTATAATTGAACACTGTCTGAAAACTAGACTGAAAAGTCTTTAAACTAAATCATAACTATCTTAATTTCATGGAAACTTATAATTAAACATGCATTAGATCCCAATTACTATCATAATCACGAATACATTCAATTCCAAGCATGGAAATCATAAATTATAACTCTTGAAGTTTTAAAAATAGATTCGTGGACTCTATGGGTGAAACAGATCCATAGATGAAGACCTAACATACCTTTGAAAGTTAATTCTTAAAGGTGCTAGAAGAAATTCTTTAGTTTTGATCTTGATTCTTAAAGTTATGGTTTATTTTCTTGAGAGAAAATGCCTTTGATTTGGGAAAAAATTGAATAATAATGATGTGACTAGGTTAATTTGGGGTAATTTATGCGTTAAAGGATGACTTAAGTCATGGAAAAATACTCAATTACCCCTGGGAATGATTTAAAATTTTTATTGAAAATATTTCTGATTTGGGCACCTGGCGCGACGCACCACTAGCGCACCAAGCCATTGGAATATGACAATCGGGAATGTGGCTGGTGGCGCGACATGGTGGAATCATGTTATACTACTATATGGGACCTGGAATCTTGACATGGTGCGGTACAATCGCGTTGCTTTACTGGAAATTGACAATTGTGGATTCGGTCCTTGGCGCGATGCGCCAATATCGCGGAGCAACACTAGATTTTTACAATTGGGAAATTAGATGGTGGCACGACATGCCAGTATCATGTTACCTTACTGGAAACTGACAATTTCCATTTTGACATACTTCGCGATGCGCTACTGGCCTGAATAACGATGTAAAATAGCCATAACTTCTTACCTGATTATTGAATTTAGGCAAATTTTATATTGTTGGAAAGCTAATTCAATTTCCTATGCATTGGTTGGCTCTAAACTGAAGAATACTGAGTATTTCAAAAATTTGTATCAAATAACTCATGAGCTAAGAGTTAAGTTAAGCTTGAGAAATACGGGGTATTACATGAACCTAGTTCTATTACTTAAAAAGTTAGGTGTATTGGTTCTATGTATTATGTTTTGTTCTTAAGTTGTCATAATGATACAATTCTAGTTTCAGTAAAGTATAAACTGAAATAGGATTAGTGTCTTCTAGTTTGAGAACTCAAAGACTTGGGAACACATACCTTAAGGATTCGTGTGTTGTGTCAAAGTAGGAAGTAGAGTTTATAATTCCAAGATCACATATGTCTTGTAATTTTCTATTTGTTGAGGCTCAAAGTTGTTTAGTGATGTTTGGTGTGAAATCTTATAGTGGTAAAGGTCGTGTTTTTTCACACCTTTTTGAGCTGGGTGTTTTCTATGTGAAAATCACTGTCTCTTTTACTTACTATTTTAGCGCTGTTGAAATATGTTAAGAAACCTGTTTCATTGATAGGTAACTGTTAAGCAACCTTTTTCTCTCATACTCTATCAAATTACATCAAAACTATCATAAGAATGGAGAAATTACTGTCAATTGTCCATCAAATATCATTAGCAATTATTGAAAGCATTAAATAGACAAAGAATAGATAAAATACCCAATAGGACAGAGGTAAATAAAACACGATAATAATGTGAGAGAAAAAAAGAACTACACAACAATAATAACCTTGGAAAGTCCAACACCACAATTTCTAAAAAAGCTGAAGATTTCCTAAATTTTATTTTAAATTAGGAAAAATAAAGCCTCAATTAGCAAGTCACAAATGTAGTAAATTAGTCCCTCCATTTATGTCTAAGATCAAGCCTTATCTAATTAGACTACATGCATGATAGAAATAAAAAATACTAGAAGATGAAACCACAAAATTTTACTCTGAAACATATGTGGATAAAATAAATTGAAAAATAACTATTTTCATATCTATTTGTAGCAATGAAGCCCAAAAAACACCAGTCAAACCCTTCGACAAAAAGAAAAGAAAGAAGAAACAAATTCTACTTGAGGCGAAGATAAAAGAAGAAGAAGAACAACAACAAAATCTATTCAATAATGGATGAATTTTTTTATACCTTTTCTTGTTTGGCAAAGAAACATTCTAAGAGGAGTATATCCAATGCATTGTCCTATCACAATATCATATCATGTGTAAATTGAGTTTTCTACGTGGTTCGTTAAGTGTGGATTTATTGTTTGTCAAATTTACGACAATACCCTTAGTTGTACTATCAAAATCTTCACTTATATATTAGTAGAAAACATTTGAAATTGAGTTTCTCCGGTCTTGAGAGAGCTTCTTATATATATGTGTGTATGTATGCTATGTATGTATGTATGTATGTATGTATGTATGTATGTATGTATGTATGTGTGTGTGTGCGCGCATGTGTGTACATGTTATTATATATTTTAAAACTAAAATGCACCTTCCAGTCATCACAACATGTCAATTTCAACATCAAAATTACCATAGAAAAAAGGACGAGGTGGAGAATTATAATTAATAATAATGTAGGGTCATCTTAGATAAGATTAGGCTTAATAGGAACATCAAAATCACCACAATAGAGCAATTTTTTTGCCGAATTCAACTCATCGACCTATTGATTTTGCAAAATCAATTTTGTAATTAAAAAGTGAAAGAGAAATAAGTTATTGGTCTTTAAATTATATTTGAATGGCTTTACTTTTTGGTGATTGGCCAAAATTTCAAAGTAAAAAAATAAAAAAAAGGACCCACTACTTGCCAAAAAATTATGCCATTTGGGGTAAAAATAAAAAGATAGCCAAAGGTGTAATATAATAATCCTTACTTCAAATTTTAGATTTTTATATGGTTTAATAATTTTACCCTTTACATTGAGTGTTTTGTATATGGGATGTAGAAGTGGGAGGTGCGGTTAATGAGGCATTTTGTTGAGATTTAAGTGAACTTTTCATTTTGAAAGGATTTAGAGACAAAATGGTTGACTTTCATCAACATTCGATGATTAAAATTTTATATGAAAGTTTCGTCAGTTCCATCAGCTCCAGAATATCAATTTTGGATTGGTGGCATAGTTGGTTTGGATCCTCAGGCTTTTAGTCTGATTTTGAATATTCAGATCAGATGTTGAAAAGTTATGACCTATGGTTGTTATTTGTAAAAATCTGATGATGGTGACCTCTATTGGAATTTCTAACTGCATCATTGAATCTAGAATGTCAAATTTGACCAAATAGCATAGTCAAATTACTTTTGTAGAGTTCCAAAATAATCTTAAAGGTCCATCGAGGAGCTTTTAAATTTTACTTTAGCTACTAATGCTGCTTTTTCTGGTGTAACCATTTCCTCTTTGCGTTCCTAATCCATTCTGCTATTTTCTTAATGTGCAAGTTGTTACTTCATTGTGATTTCATGGGAGTTGGCCACGATCGTGCAGGATTAAAGTCGGGTTGGGTCTGGGTCAAGTACTTCTTCATCATGTTCGCGATGTCTTTATCGCTTTCACATTTGTCATTGGACTTGGTGAGTCGCAATTGTGATAAAACTTCATGTTTGCAAAGAAGAAATAGAATTAGCATCCATAAATTCTATTTTTGAACCACAATTACTAATTCCACCATTTTGAGCTTTGAATTCATGATTTTGAGGGGTTTCAAGGAAGTTTTTGATATTCATCCTTGGGGTAAGTTTCCAAATTGATAGTGTATAATTTTTCTCCGTACTAATACATAATCTTACATTTAAATCAATGTTTTTTAACTTGAAATTTGTGGTTTCCTTGGTAAAGTCAAAGATTGATAAATCAGTGATTTGAAGTTTGGTTTCAACTCTATTTTCTATGGAATTCATATTTGAACTCCTTGAGTCTTGGGTAACGTGATTTTTCAACAAAATTTTTAGTTTACTCACGTGGACACGAGTTGACTTTTCAAACCCAAATTCAAGTGTAAAAATATGGGTATCATTTAATTTATTTTCTTAAATAGAACTCATAATTGAATAGATTGAACTCATTTAGAGGAAATTTGGAAGGTCAAAGATTTGGTTTGATTCGTTCGACATTCTTAAGGTAAGTTGAGACTTTTCCTTGAATCTTTTCGATGTCTTTATATGGTAGTTGTGTGTAAAGGGAGTAATGGGGATGTGGTTATCCCATATAGGTGAGATGATGAGAATCTAGGTGGGTACTAGTGAGTATGCAAAGGGCATAAAATTAGTTATTTGACTTTCTGTATTGGGTATCTGGAAATTTTAATTGTTATGCTATAATTACATAATAATTGAGTTTTTGGTGTATGTTTCACTTATTTACATGCGATGGCATGGAGTTTTGACCTTATATTATGTGGTGGTAAATTTTGTGATTTGGGGTATTATTATTGATTGTCCTACACTTGACTGTTACTATTGTTTTGTCCTATTGCTTCATCCCCTTTCCATATTTACTCTATCATGTATCATGGTTTACTAGATATTTATTGTTGGCCTTTGGTTGGATTAAAGATTGAGACTTATTGAGGCACTAGGATATTTGGATATTCTCTCTTTGACCCTATGTATTGATTCAAATTGAGATGATATTGAGCATTAACTCTACAACCTTAGAGGCAGATCCAGAGAGTATATATGATCTGAAAAGTTCTATATGGGTCCCAGCTATATATACCAAGTAACAAGTATATACAAGCAAGACAAAATGCATCAAATTCTTCATTTTTATCTCCCCTATTGCATTGTATGCCATGCATCATGCTCAACATACCCACTTGATTGATTTATTTGGTTTGATAAGTTTTTTTTGGATCTCAAGCATTGATTATTTGTCCTTGATGTATTCGATCGTACTTGATGGTTGGAACTATGTTCCTAATTGATTAATTTTATTTGATAGCCTAGTTTGGGATTATGCTGCATATATTTATTGTTAGAATAGGGTGTTATTTCTCGAGTATAGGTTTTGTGGTTGTTTTGGTTTGTTAGATTTGATTGTCTCTCATCATCGTATTGAACTAGGGTTGGTTGATGATTCTTATTAAGTACCTGTATTTTCATACTTACTTTTTTTTTCACCACACATTTATTCAGCGCGTAGGCCGCCATATTAATTTTGATTTTTGGTTGATCACTCGATAGAGTTTGAGGTATCTCTTGTTGATTCTTGGATACTTTTTCACAACTCTTCATTCTTGTTTTCTTCATTCCACATGTAAGACATTTTGACATGAATCGAGTCTGCATCCTGGATGAGACACAATACTTAGAACTATAAATGGTCCTAAGTAAACCCTTAGTACTGGAATGCTACGGAAAATAAATGTTGAAAATGACATGCAGAAGAATAAACATGGTAGAGTGGAGAAACCAAAATGACTAAAATAATGAAATGAAAAGCTAAAAATCTAAATGAAAAATAGAATGTCTAACTATTTTTGAAAGCCTTTACTATAACTGATAAGTTACTGGAAAAGGATCACAACACATCTAAAATAAATGATAACAAAAGTAATGTTTGATATGAATAAAGGAAACCTAAAACTGCACCACATCCTCAACTTATGAGGACTCACCATGTATGCTCAAGGTAGGAGTTGGAAGCAAACTAGTCACGTAATAGGGAATTATCTCCCAAACTTATATCATGATAGGATATAGCTCAAAATAAAAATATGTGGCCTGTACTACAGGATGTACTGAGCATGTGAGATAAAAAAGTCATATAATAAAATGAGTAAAACACATTGTCACTATATGAAAGAGAGTACATGATGGCTCTTCTCACATCTTTGGATAAGGTTAAGCCTATCACAGCTCAAATATAACAACTAAAATAAATGAAAAGTGGAAAAAGAATAAGAAAAAGCAAATAATCCCAAAGTATTTAATATTTAAATAATAATTTCAAAGTTACATCCTAGGTGTAGTTGTCAAGAGTACAAGCCTCCAAATATAGAGTTAATAAACTAAAGTATCTTAAATACAATTAAAACATAAGATAAATAATGAGAGATCCAGGAAAGCTCTGTGAAGCTCAGCCTGTACTTAGATCTCCAAAACATCAATAATGAAGGAACACAATCTATGATATACTACTAAAACTAATACCTGTATGATGTATAGAAAATAAGAACAAAGGAAACAAAGCAAGGGTGAGTATGAAACCATAATCATCATTATTAACTGAACCTAATCCAAAGTGATAGCGAGAACCACCAGCCCAACTGCCAAGGTTCTCCTCAATCTACCATCAATAAGTACACTAAATAATCCTAACTAGGCATCCCAACTTAACAGTCATTGAAATATAAATATATAATTGGTAGGTAGGGTAATCTAGGTGATTCAACAATAGTAATTTCATAATTAACAAGTAAAAGAAGTATTTTATGATGGAGATACACTAAAACAGTAAATTCGGCCCAATCAATAGGTTAAACCAATAATAAAAGATATAATAATGAGTGTATAAATATGTGTATATCACGGTACCAATATGAGAAACTCTATGAGTCTCACTAACCAAGCCATAGCTATATCCCAAATCTAATAATATCTCAATTCCTAAATCAGTCAAGAGGTAGTGTAATATGAAGAAATGTAATGATTTGAATGTAGAAAATATAATATCATAGACAAAGTCTGAAATACCCTAGTTTTTGGACCTTAGAAAATTTCCTTGATTTTTGGTTTCTAGGAAAATGAATTGTAAACTTGGGTACAAGTGGTATGGTCCAGTAATATAATGACTACTGTTGGTTGGTGGGATGGATGTAGTTACGGGAATGGATACAATTTGGGTGGTACGAGTCGTATTAGTGGATACGGGTTGTATGGTTACTTTACTTAACCTTAGACATGGCAACTTAAGTTGTATTTGAGTACGAGTGGCTCACCATGTGTCGTAATGTAGGGTACAAGTCATACTATGGACTCGTATAGTGGTCAGTGTTCAATCCTTTGGGATTCAATTATGCCAAGGGTACGGCTTCTGGGTATTATTCATACACTTGGATACGACTTGGGTTTGGGAGTATCGTACCTTGGATAGTGTTGGGATCCAAGGAGGAAATCCTAAGGATGGGAGGTGGGTACCACTTGTATAGGGTGGGTACGACTCGTAAGAGTCGGTCGTACCCTATGACGAGAATTAACTATAGTTTAAGAGAGGGCAATATGGACATTTCTCCACTTATCTTAATAAGGTCGTACGACTTATATTACACTTGGGAGGTTATTTTTCCTACTATTCTATTCATTAAAACTTAGAAAACACTCTCAAATCTTCTCTAGAGTTTTGGGGTAAAAAAAGCTAGTGTTTCATCTTATGGAGTACTTTGTGTCTTTCCTTGGTGATTTATCTTCATCATCATCATCATTTTGGTTTAAGGTGTGTTCTCTCCCCTAATTGTTAGTTCTAACTAAAGGCATGAATTTATACAATATTTTCATGATTTGAATGTTGTATGATTTTGGGTTTTCAAATTTGATTTAGGGGTTTTGGTTCTAAATGCGTGGTTATGTTTTTACCATATTTTAATTATGCTTTTATATGCATTAATGATGGTTTTGGATAATTGGTTGCATGGGAATGGTTGTTTGGTAATTGGCTTTGGTTTTTGAAATACTACGCCTCTAATGTGTTTGATAAAATGCCTATAGTAATGTTTTCACCATTATATTGGGTTTTAAATGGAACTTATGCATGGTTTAAACTGCGTAATGGAACCCTAAATGATATGAATGGTCTAAATAGTTTTGGGATGATTTGGTTTTAGAAATATTCTTGTGGGGTACAAGGGAATCCCCTAAGTTAATATGATAATAGACACTTGTGTTACGTGGGAATCCCCTAAGTTAATTGGATAACATGGTCTATGTGTAGATGGGAATCCCTTGACCTCTAAAAGGGTTGCCTAAGGACAATACTTGTAAGTTATAGTCGGTATGACGATACCATTACTTATAGCCTTGGTTAATAATAATGGAATAATGGTTTGGTAGGAAAATAATTTTAATTGGGCATTAATGGTAGGGTGTGAAAGCTAACCATGAAGGTGGGTGTCCAATGGATGAACACTGGAAACTCATATTTGCCGACATGAGGGGTAAGTCATGGCAATCTTATATGATACTCATGAGGTACAAGGGAATCCTCTAGGTAAACTATACATATGTATCATGGAGAGTGAAGGGTACATGGAATTCCCCAAATCTTATGATATCTCTATTTTATGCGGCTACACACATCAGGGACCGTTCAGGGGGGTTCACTGGACCCATATAGCCCGCGGGTGATTTTAAAATTGTTAAGCTTCATATACACAGGTTAAAGGTTTTGAATGCATACTAAACAAGATTCCATTTCCTGGCATGGTTATATTATATATATATTTATATATGTGTGGGTTGTGTGCATATGGATGGTTTTACTTGGTTTTCTTAAATTGAATTATTTTATCCTTATCCTAAGTTCATTCTAACATTCACCCACTAACCCTTCTTGGCGGCTGTATCCCCACACGATGTAGGAACCGACTGTTTTACTCTTTCTTCTTAGTATTCGGACATTCGAGGGTCAATTTTGTATTGAAGTGTTGAGCTTGCATCTTTACAGAAGGCTCCATTTCATGAATGTTATTTTATACTTTGGATTATCTATGGATTTTGGTTTTGGCTATTGTTGGAGGCATGTCCCAACTGGATTTTTGTATTTTTTTGGTTAACAGCTTTTGTAGAACTACTATGTGTTGGAATGGACGGGATCGATATTGGTGTCAACCTTAGCATTGGTATTGGTATTAGAGTTGATACCGATTGAATATAATGTTGGTTAGTTCATCCTCTTTTATTTTGGGATTATATATTTTATTATTCATGGAACTTATTTAGTTATGGCAGGTTTATTATTTTGGTTTGGCTTGGTATGGTTGAAGGGTTGGTATGGGATGGTTGGAATCAATTGGGTTGGTCACGATCGTGATCTTATCCTAATGAATTCATATGAGCTGTTATACTATCTTGTTATATAATCAAAATTTATCCAATTAGGGTAGGCGGCTGGTGGTTGGGTTGGGTAGTGGGGGTGTTCTTTGGTTCCGATCGGACATGGGATGTCCATTACGACAAGGCCCTGGGTTGGGTCATGTCAAGTTGGTATAAGAGATTTAGGTTCATGGTCCATTGGGAGTACATAAAGACGTGTCTAATAGAGTCTCTTTTAGGGGTGTGTAGCATGCCACACTTATTAGAGAGAGGCTACCAGGCATATAGGAATGTTTCACTTTCTTGGTATTATGATTTCAAATTTGGAATCTAAGTCATGGAATTATTCTCTAATCCTTGGTTGTTCACAATTCAGATCATGCCTCAACGATCTAGAACATAAGAAAATTCTTCTATCCCATCTGGGGATGATGTTGATGGGGTATGTCCTACTCCTAGAGTTTGCACTTGTTCTTAGGGTCTTTTCCCTGATTGTTCTGGAGTTCCCTTAGTTGATTCTCGTCCTCCTCAGGGTGAGGTAATTAATATGGAATTTTACTAATCTATTCAAATGATTGCTCAGTTGGGTGCTGCTCACGTTGAGCTGGATACGTCTGGTGGGTTATTTGCTGAGGCTAGAAGGTTGGCCAGTTTATAAAGCTAAATCCTGCTACTTTTACTGGTGTGAAGGTGGAGGAGGATCCTTAGGGTTTCCTGGATAAAATGGACAAGATATTCAGGATGATGCAGGCCACAAATATGGAAGGTGTGAATTTTGCAGCTTATCATCACAAAGATGTTGTTACATACCAATGGTATGAAGAGTGGGATAGGAATAAAGGTGATTTGGAGGAGTTGTCCTTATGGGATGGTTTTTCTTTTGCTTTTTTAGATCATTTCATTCCTTAAGAGCCAATGGAAACGAAGTTGGAGGAGTTTGTGAATATCAAGAAAGGTAAAATGTTTGTCAAGGAATATGCCTTGAAGATTCATCAGTTGTCAAGGTATGATCCTGATTTGGTTGCTGACATAAGGTCTTGAATGAGAAAGTTTACTTTTGGGCTATCTCGGGATCTGATTCTTGATATCAAAACTGCTTTGCTGATCAAGGGTTTGGACATTTTGAGGTTGGTTGTTCACATGCAGTAGGTGGAGGATGAAAAGAAGAAACAAGTAGAATATAGGGATAGGTAGGGTAAGAGGAGTAGGTTCTCTGAGCAGAGAGGTTCTCAGTAATAGAGTGGTCAGGATTAAGGTAAATGGACAAAGAAGAAGTAGGGGAGTTCGTGTTCTTTCTCAACTACTAGTGCTCCTTATCCGAGGCAATCAGGTGAAATGCGTCAGCAAAGTGGTGATAATTTTTGGGCACAAAGTTCCCAATCTCAGGCTAGTGGGGGTCAGTAGAATTTTTTATGTGCTCCTTGCCAATTCTGTGGTCGTGTTCATTGGGGCTATTGTGATGAAGACAGGGACAAGTGTTCTAAATATGGCCAGCCAGCCCATATGCTTAGAAATTGTCCGATCAAAAAGGGTTCATTGGGAGAGGTCAAACCTCTAGTTGCTTTATCTTTTCCCCTACACCTAGTGGTGCAACTTCGGTGTTTTCTCCTGCTTCTGGTACTGATATAGGCTGGAATAGGTTGTATGCTCTTGCATCTCGATCGGAATCTATGGCATTACCTGACGTCATTACTAGTATGTTATAACTCTTTTCTCGTGATGTCTATTGTCTGATTGATTTAGGGTCCACTCTTTAATATGTGACCCTATGTTTGGTTGTATGTATTGGTTTTGATCTTGAGGTTGTTTTGGATCTTTTTTCTATTTCTACCCCATTAGGTGACTCGATTATTGCTGAAAAAGTCTATGGGGGTATGTGACGTCTGTTGGTAGCAAGCAGACCTTGGTAGATCTATTGTAGATTTTGATATTATACTGCGTATGGATTGGATACACTCTTATTACGCATCCTTAGATTTTTTGACCCATAAGGTTGTCTTTAGGTTCCCTAGTGAACCTGTTATAGAGTAGTAGGGTAGTTCCCTAGCTCCTAGGGGGAGGTTTATTTCGTATGTTAGAGCTCGAAGGTAAATCTCTAAAGGTTGTTTTTATCACTTAGTCTGGGTTAAAGATTCTAACTAACAGGGTACTTCTGTACATTTAGTTCCAATGGTAAAAGAGTTTCCTGAGGTCTTTTTGGATGATCTTCCTGGTGTTCCTCCGGATAGATAAATAGAGTTTGGTATTGATTTTGTTCTGGACACTCGTCCAATATCTATTTCTCCTAATAGAATGTCTCTGGATGGGTTGAGGGAACTTAAGAAGCAACTTAAGGATCTTTTGGATAAGGGGTTTATTCATCCTAGTGTATCCCTGTGGGGCGCACCGGTGTTGTTCATGCCCAAGAAGGATTGTTCCCTTTGGAAGTGCATTTACTATCGATAGTTGAATAAGGTGATGGTTAAGAACAAGCATACTCTCTCACAGATAGATGACTTGTTTGATCAGCTGGAAGGTGCCAAGTTCTTCTCTATGATAGATCTTCGGTCTGGATATCATCATCTTAAGAGTAGGGAAGAGGATATCCCTAAGATGATTTTTCGTACTGGGTATAGGCACTTTGAATTCTTGGTGATTCCATTTGGTTTAACTAATTCCCCGACGACATTTATGGATTTGATGAACAGGGTTTTTAGGCAGTTCTTAGATCTCTTTGTCATTGTGTTTATTGATGACATGAGGTGGATTATGCTAATCACCTCTGTGTCGTATTGTGGACCTTGAAGGAGCAATAGATTTATCCCAAGTTCTCTACATGTGAGTTTTGGTTGAACGCTGTAACTTTTCCTGGTTATATTATTTCTAGCGAAAGGATCATAGTGGATCCACAAAAGGTGATTGTGGTTAAAAGGTGGCCGAGACCCACGACTCAAACCGACATTCAGAGCTTCTTTGGTTTTTCTAGGTATTACCTGTGGTTTGAGGTTGGGGATGAGGTATTCCTGAAGGTATCTCCCATGAAGGAAGTAATGCTATTTGGTAAGAAGAGAAAGCTCAGTCCTCAATATGTTGGTCCTTATATGGTTCTGCGAAGGGTTGGAATGTTGCGTATGAATTAGAGTTGCCTTCTAGTTTGAGCTCCGTTCATTCGGTATTTCATATTTTCTTGTTAAGGAAGTTCATTGGTGAACCTTCTTCGATTGTTCCATTAGAGGGGTTGGGTATCTCGAACTCTCTGTCTTATGAAGAGGTCCCGATTGAGATCTTAGATAGGAAGGTTCATCTATTGCGAACTAAGGATGTAGTTTTGGTTAAGGTTCTTTGGCAGAACCATAAGGTGGAAGAAGCTACATGGGAAGTGGAGGAGGACATAAAGTCCAAGTATCCCTATCTTTTTTCTTCTTCTGGGATTTGTGGTAAAGGTATGTGTTCTTAAGCACATCTTTATTTTCTTAGTTTGTCAAAGAAAATATTAATATCTTTGCATCTTTGTTTCAAACTTTGTTAAAGATTGGGAATATATTTGATAATACAAATGAATCATGCATGTGGTTACCCCTACGTTGTTCGAGTTATGGGTACGAATGTTCCTAGTGCAGGAGACTGAAATACCTTAGTTTCTGGACCTTAGCGAATTTCCTTTATTTTTTATTTTTGGGAAAGATACGTATAAGGGGAACGATTCATACACTTGGGTACGAGTTGTATGGTCTAGTCGTATACTGACCAGTGTTGGTTGGTGTGATGGATGTAGTTACTCGAATTTGTATGATTTTGGTAGTACGAGTCATATTGGTGGATACGGGTTGTTTGGTGTAACGCCCCGAATCTGGTACCTGAAACGCTACATGGTGCCCATGATTGATATCATGACTGATATCTATAAACTGAGCACTGAATAATAGTAATAATATCGTAGATACCGAAACATGAACTGAAAGGCCATAAGGTTCAATACTAGTATATAACTGAAAAATATGGTATAACAATACCAAAACAACTGAGATAATTGTTTGAACATACTGTAGTCTGAAACCCTCTAAAATGTCTGAATAAGGAGTTGATGGAACATGTCCACAACTAACTCCAACTACTGAAATAAAATAAAAACTGAAATAGTAATGTGATCATCATGTCCTCGAAGGATGAGGACTCACTGCTAACTCTGATCGCTGAACTGGGATGCTACTGGTTCTCTGGAGCTTGTGCTTCTAAACCTATAGTATAAGACACCATAGCACAAATGCGTTAGTACTTTGAATGTACTGGTATGTGATAACGCTCAAACTACACTCTTGAATGGGTGTAAGCGATCGTTGTCAATATAAAACCCAACTAGGTTGGGGTCGAATCCCACAGGGAATAGGGTGTGAACTTCGATTTGTTTACGAAATACTTTACTGGTAGTTTACTGTTTCCGAAAATGGGGGTTTAAGTTTCACAGAGTCAATTGTCAGTTTCAATATTTTAGTGTTTGTAACCAAGATAAATGGGAGACCAGAGTTATGTCACCATGGGTTTTGGGAATTGACATATACTAGGTAATGTTTAAGACTCTTGAAGTAAGTAGAAACAACAAAATATCCCTGGAGACGATACTATCGGACTTATCTCTCGACCTCACCAGACAATTTATTATCTAATTCTCTCGAACTTAGATAACTTATCTATTTCCAATAGGATTTTATCTCAGGTAGATTAATCCAGTTACGACACCAATCATTAAACAGAAGGTTGGTAGCTTTGGAGTCCCTGTTGATAATTCACGTCCTCTAGTTTATTTCTCTGTTAAAAGAAAATAAGCCTAAGGAATAACCTATTGTTTGCAACCAATAGATTCAAGTTAAAGCAATAGAATTTCAAGATGTCCTACTACTCTTTGAATCCTTTAAATACCTAGGATCATATCAAACCCTAATCCATGGATCCCATAACTCGGGCTAATGGAATTAGCCACTCATGATTTGATGAACTAAATAACAAGTTGGATTCATGATAATATGGATAGATTTACTAATGGATGAAACCAAAAAAGTATTTATTCAATTCAATCACAAGATAAAAATCCACAATAATTGATAAGTGTTTGGAAAGAAAACAAGAAAAATATATTATGAAAAAGATGAAGCAATTTTACGTGCCACCCTCTGAGTTAATTTTCTAATAGCTTCTCAATCATAAAAATACAAAAAAAGATGATTTAAAAAAACCTAAAACAAGTCTTTAAATAGTTAATTATAAATAAGGAAACAAAAATTAAGATTTCAGTTTTCTCTTCGGAATAGTCGACGACGATCTTGACGGAGTGTCAGACATCTGCGATATGTGCAAGATATCATCAAAGATTCCAGTGAATTTTTATCATCTGACGGCAAATCTGACGGTGTGTCAATTAAGTGACGACGCGTGAAAATATAGTCACATCTTCATTGGAAATCATCATGTTCTGGTTCGAGTTGATGGCAATTTTGACGCCTTATGACAGTTGTGACGGTGCTTCAAAAAGGATTTCACAGGTCATTTCAATTCTTCATATTGTGTCTACGCTTGACGGTGACTTTGACAGCCTTTCACATATCTGACGACGCTTCAGAAATGTCGTCAGCTTTACTTCAGCTTATTTACACCAAATTCTAACTAATTTGTTCTTCTTTCCTGTTGTTTCCTCCCCTATCACTCATATCTGCATTAACACAATAAAACAATCAAAACTAACAAAAGTTGCTTAAGACTTTGCAATTATTCTGAGTTAAAAGCCTCAAATATGTTAGCATCTGCTCACACATCAACACCCTTAACTTAAAACAATTGTTTGTCCTCAAGCAACCAAAACATAAATAGGAGTATACAAAGTACAATTTAGCAGCTAACTACTCTTATCAGGTCAGAATACATGCACCATCTCCATGATCAATCAAAGTTAAATCAACTGTGTCTAGTATTTGAAAACGACTATGTAACTCACAAGTATCTAGATATGGCAAAAACCTCAGCTATAACAACCTAGCACATACCCAAATTACATTATCCGAACAAAGCAATTATTACCAACATACCTAGTATGCCCTCACAACAAAGGAATCCTTTTTTCACTCGGATTCACTTGTATAGACATAGGGATGAACATAAGACTCTCTCTCAGAACGAAGTTCCAACATTGCGCATCAAATGCCATAGTCTTTCCCTTATAGTCAGTACCTAAGTCTTCAGACAAGTCAGTTAAGATCATTATAGGGATTTTCTTAAGCTTGTAACATAGGCTAGGGGCTGGTATGATATTCATGGGTATTTCATAGTGACTACACCTCCTTGGCACTACATTCAATCTTTGGGTTTCAACTTTTGACCTTCTTTTCCTCCCTCTTTTATTTGTCAAGCATGCTTAAGATGGGTGTTGTCTCTTTAACCATTAGATTAACCTTTTCAATTTTTCTCTTTTCCTATTTTCTTTGTCACTGCACCCAACTTGTTATTCATTTTCCTTCTTTTACCTCTCTTCATACTCATATTACATCACGCAACCCTATAGTAGCCACCCTCAACTTAGGTTATTTACCTAAGTCAAGGTACACAGTGTCCAAGGAGTGCCAGGGCCAAAATAGGTTCATTGTGATGTAATGGGAAGATGAAAGGTGTACAATAAAGAACTAGGCTATTTAGGCTCAAAAAGGGATCAAGGGATATTATTCACAATTAGATGGTCATTTAAGCTAAAATGGGTTAACATGCAAAAATGGCCTATGATCCTTTCTTAACGCCTATCCTATGACTATGGCATGACTAACAGGGAAATTTTTGGATTCAACACACAACGGGAACTGAGTAAGACCTTACACACACATGGCATACAAGTATATCGCATATCACTACTCATCTGTTTCATGCATTTGTTTTCTATAGGTTATTCATTTGCCATATTAATTCCACAAACAGATACACAGTGGTCACAATGGATGCAATCCACATAGTACACAATAGATCAGACCACTAGAGAGGTACTCAAAAATCATGAAACAAGCTAACTGCCTCAAGTACTTGTACTACTCCTAATTATCTACAAAATATGTTACAACAATAATTTCCCTACACCCTAAACTTAAAATCAAGAAATAAAAAGCATTAAGGGTTAGGATATACCTGAAGACAGTCAATCCTGTGGATCCTAGGTCTCTGACCCTGCTACTGCATCATCTGTTGTCTTTCTCCCTACTCGTAGCATCTTCCTTTGCAGTGGCTGGAGCCTGGCTCAATGAAGCACCTGCAGCCCTAGCTTTGATGGTTGCTTCCTATTTCTCTGTGTCAGCTAGAGACTCCAATCTTTCCCTTTTCAAGTCTTTCTTCTCTTCCTTCTTCTTTTCTTTCTTTTTAGATTTTCTCTCCTTTTCACTATCCGGGTCATCTCTCTTATTCTTGCCTTTCTTTTCCCCCTTTTTCTTCTCTTTCTTCGAGGAATCCACAGTAAGATCAAGGATAGGAATTTCTACCTCTGCATTATGCATGGATGATCCTATTGGCACCATAATTTGGTGCTGCTATAGCATCCCAACCTCAGCCTTCACCTTGTCCAACGCAGCCCTGAAAGTGGCAAAATCAGCACCTGTCATCTCTCTTGCCCAAGCATAGAATTTGTTCTCTAGATCTGCCACCCGCCTAGGCAAAGTCATGAAAGGTTGAAGTGCAGCCTTGATTCTTTTATCCACAACAGTAGCAAACATTTTGGCAAAGGCCTGTAGTTATACGTCGCACCAATTTTCTTGCCTAGCCACCTTCCTGATATCAATCGGCTGAAATGCAGAACCTATTACTGCTGGAGGAACTAAGGTAGTCGAATCACTTTGAGGCACTGAGCCTGCTTGAGCTGAATATGCTGGTGGTGGTGGTATAGCTTCAGAGCTTTGTACCCCCGCATCTGGTGCTGAAACAGTCTCAGTGACTGGAGGAGCTGTTGTGCCAACTGCATCTCGATCAAGTCGCAAGCCCGACTGAATTTTATCTTTTCTGACAGGGTTGTGGGTCTTCTTGGCATGTAACTCAACATCAATACCTGAAATCTCAGGTACATTAGCTGCTTCACATAACCTAGTAATTAGACATGGGAATGGATATGCAGCATCGGATCTTGCAAGCCAAATCTTGATCTCTTCTACTAGAATTTCTCCAAAATCCAAGGGAGTTCTATCTATCAAGCTTAAACCAATATTATTCGATCATCCCCCACATGTTGTCTCCCTCGGTGGGTATCAGATGAATCCGTACTAAACCCCACCAAAATCTTGCCTCTGAATTTAGAGACGCTTTGGTTATCTTTTTTGCATGATTATTCAGCCACTCAGGTTCCCCATATGCTATGAGAGTCGCTAGCCATTTGCCCTGATTTTCTCTATGCTTCAACCGGGCATAGAAGGTAAGTGGCGTGGCTCATGGGACAAAGGCTGGCCTATGAAGAAACCTATTTATAGTGGCATCTGATACATCCACCCTCACTCCACGTACTATAACTTTGGTCAGTAGAGGCTTATCTGAAGTTCTATCCCCTTCTTTGCACATATTTTCCACCGTAGCCTGGTAGTTCGCATAGAACTCCCGGACTAACGAAGGATAGTAAACACCAATTCCCCTAGTAGTCCACTCCTGGCCATAATCCTTGAGTTTTTGCATCACTTCAGGGTATCTGATCAACCCTGTAGTAATAATCTTCTTCTTCTCTAAAATTGGCCTTCGAGCACTTCTTCGATCTGTTCTGCAAAGTCCGTCCCAAAAGATTATTTCAACTCTAGGTATTTGCCATGTCACATTGTTCCTAATCTTGGGGTTTTTGTATCTCACCAAAGTTCCCCATACTGGAGAATCCTTATCACCTTGCTACTCCGATGATGGTGATTTAGACTCAGTTTTTTCAGCTACAGGATTCTCAGAACCCTCATTTTCAGATTCTTGTTCGGTGTCCTCTGACTCCTGCTCAGTGTGTTCTGATCCTTGTTCCTCCGATGCTTGCTCAGATGAGGTTGTTACCTTAGTATATCATCAGTATCCTCCACCTCAATAGGCTTAGGTGGAGGTGGTGTCTTTGGACCAGCCCTCTTTCTAGTCCATCTGAGCAATGGTTTGTCGTCTTCATAATCAGAGTCCTCATTGACAAGTTGCCGAGGTACACTCTCTTTAGACGCTTTATTTGGTGTAGTTGGATTCTTTTTCTTGGGTGTCATGCTCGTTCTGCAACAACATAGAAATCCTCAATTAGTGTCCATAATCAAACAAGAGAAAAAAAGAATCACCTCAGTTTAACCTTATTACTGTTTTTAGTTTAAAGGTTTGACAGCCTTTTAGATTTGCTGTCACAAGTGTGACGACGCTTCAAAGGCGTTGTCAACCTTATCTAGAATCTACAATATTTCCCAACTTTTGACGACATTTTTAAAAAGCCGTGACACAGGTGCAAGGCCGTAAAATTTGTCGTTAGACAAAATTACCACTTCCAATTCCTTTTTACTTAATTTTTCATCTACCATTATTCTCAATTTCAAATTAGGTCATGTGTTTCATCTAAAGTTTCAATGAAATTGTACCGCATGACCCTAAAAACCCTAGTTTTCGAAGGAGCTTGAAACATGTTGATGGGTTCAACTCATTCCTTTGAAACCAAGGTTTCTTGTAGTTCACAATTTCTCCAAAGAAAGATGAAGTTGAAGTTTTTCTCATACCTGAATGTTGACTCTTAGCTGATGTACTTTGAGCACTTAGAATTGTGAGTGAGAGAAGACTGTGTAATGAGAAAGAGGGAAGGTTTCTTGACTTAACTCTCAAGATTCAACTTACAAGGAAAGTATTAAAATTTTGCATTAGATGGAAATAACTTTGAAAAGGAAGGGAAATAATTCTCTAAGGAAAGAAAACCAAAATGGAAAAAAAAGTATCTGTAGTACGTAGGAACGTGAACAACTGTTGCTGGGCTGGGCTAGCTCAAATTTTTAAACTAGGCCCAACTCGTTTGATGGCAGTTTTTATGGCTCATCAGAGATCGTACGACGCTTCAAAATTGTCGTTAGCCTTAACAGTATAAGGCTTTGACTTGATTGTTTTGATGACATTTCTCACGACTTGTCATACTTGTGACAGCCCATCAAAATTAACGTCAACCTTCTCAAGATGACTGCAACCAGTTCACCTCCTTTGTACAACTCTTAGCTATAAAAATTAACAACACTAGTGCAATAAAATTAAAACTTTGGGTTGCCTCCCAAATAGCGCCTGATTTACCATGGCTACATGACTTAGTTATCTCGACTACTCAAAATTAGTCAATATACCATATCGATACCTCATTACCATTTCCTGTAATACATCCACAATCGAGAAGATATTCATCTTCTCTGCTTGCTTCATAGGAGGATGCATTTTGAATTTGGCCTCATTTTTTCCATACCTGAACCTTAACTCGTTGAGCTCCATATCAACTAGTACTCTTCCCGTGGCTAATAGTGGTCTACCCAAAATGATGGGTACCTCAAAATCAACATCACAATCCAATATCAGAAAATCTGCAGGCAGAATAAAGTCATCCACCTTTACCGGCACATCATGCAATATACCAACTGGTCATTTCACCGATCTGTCTTCTATCACAAGACGCATCGTTGTGGGGGTAGGTTCCCCCAATCCAAGTTTCTTGTAGATATCAAGTGGCATCTGATTAATACTTTCTCCTAAGTCACATAAAGCTTTGGTAAACTTTATGGACCCAACTGTGCATGGTATAGTAAATGCTCCAGGGTTAGGCTTTTTCTGCACTAAGGATTGTGAAGAAACAACACTACAGTGGTGGATGTTGTCCACCGTCTCAAAGCTTACCTTCCGCTTCTTTGTTAATAATTCCTTCATAAATCTAGCATAGTTTGGCATTTGCTCAAGTGCCTCCATCAATGGCACATTCACTGTCAGTTGTTTCAGTATTGCCATGAATTTGCTAAATTTTTTGTTATCTTATTTCTTCCTCAATCTCTGAGGAAAGGGAGGTGGTGGTCTTGGAATTTCTTTCAATACCACTTCCCCTTCATTTTCATCTTCTTTCTCTAAAATATCAACAAAACCATCCAGCTTCTCAGACTCCACTGGATTTCTTCCTTTTGATTCATCAACACTTACCTCATTCCCCATAGATTTTCCCATAGGAGGGCCACATAACATCTTACCACTTCGAGTGGTAATCGCCATACAAGAGCCATCAGTCTGCGGGTTTTGAACCATATCACTAGGTAAAGTACCATTTTTTCTCTGGTTCAGTGTAGAAGAAAGTTGGCTCATCTGTTGCTCCAACTGCTTAATAGAAGCAGAGTGTGAGATAACCAACTGACTGAGGGTAGAAAACTCACTCTTCATAGTAGTTACCCCTGAGTTGGTAGCTTCAACTCCCTTTAACAGCTTTTCCATCATGTTCTCCATGGACATCTTGTCAGAACTAGTTGTTGCAGTATCCAGACTTCGAGGAGGAACATACAAACCACTCCTGTCATTATAGTTTCTCCAGTGTACCTTCTCCCTATCTTTATAATCAGGCTTGTCATAGAAAGTACGACCTTGGTTCCCTTAGCTATTGCCTCAGAAACCCCCCTGATTACTCTAATAGTTTGCCTCCGCATCAGTACCTGCAGAAATAGTACCCTGAGATTCCACTGCTTTAACCATTTTTGTCTAACCGGATAGCAAGTGCTTGGCTAGCAAGTCCATCTGCGTCTTCAAATGGGCCATGTCCTGATCTCTCTTCTCATCCCTTCTAAGCTGCTCCACAATTATACTACTAGCAACAGTCGGGCTAGCCATCACAGAATCCCTAGTGTGCCAAGCTCGACTCTGTTTGGTCATTCTATTCAGCAAGTCAGAAGCATCTAGAAAAGAGAGGTCAATGAACGAACCACCTACAGCGTTGTTAACAATTGGCTTTGTCACAGAGTTGAAAGCTCGGTACAAAGTCTCTATCATGTGCAAGTCTGTCATGTTGTGGTTTGGACATTGTACAAGTTTCTTCTTAAATCTTTCCCAGGTTTCATGTAATGCTTCAGTCGGGAGATATCTGAAGTTACTAATTTTATCCCTTAACTGTACCTTTCTATAGGGTGGAAAGAACCATTCTAGGAACAAATCTTTCTATTGTCTCCAGTTGGTTATAGAATCAGGATCTAGTTCATTCAACGACATTGTTACCTCTCCAGACAGAGACAGCAGAAAAAAACTCAACCTGATCGTATTTTGGATCACTCCCGGATTGTCAAAGGATTTGAAAATGGTGATGAAGTTCACCAAATGCATGTTTGGATCATCACCCGGCAAGCCTCCAAATAACCCCTTCAGATTCAAGAGTTGGATCATGGTACTTGTTATGCTGAATTTTACACCTGGTGCCAACGGTGGAGAAATGATAGCAACCGTTGCACCAGCTCCATCCATTCCTACATCATCTTCATCAGCCTCATATTGAGTAGGTTGTTGACCATATCTTCCTCGGAATGGATGGTTTCTATTGACGTTTTGTTGTACTGGTGCAACAACTTGCTCAGCTTTCCTTGGGTTTTGAGGATTTCAACAATTCCTCATCACCCAAGTCTTCATCATCAGGGTTCTGGTGATATGCTTGTTGACCTAAATTCTGCACATTCACCTGAGCCATGTCCAAAACAGCTAGTCTTTCTGCTTTCAGTTGTTCAGCCATTCTCCCTATCAGCTGAGGTTTCGGGTTTATTGGTAATAGAAATTCTCCGAAACTTATTGTTTTGGCATAAACAACACAACACCTAAAATAGACAAAAACAACAAATAAACGTAAATCAAGGAAACTTAACTATCAATAAATTTTCACGCACAAACTTTTAGTCTACAACCGTATTCCCCGTCAACGGTGCCATTTTTGATAACGCTTAAACTACACTCCTGAATGGGTGTAAGCGGTCGTTGTCAATATAAAAAACAACTAGGTTGGTGTCAAATCCCACAGGGAATAGGGTGTGATCTTTAATTTGTTTACAAAATACTTTACTGGTAGTTTACTGTTTCCAGAAATGGGGGTTTAAGTTTCACAGAGAGTCAATTGTCACTTTAAATATTTTAGTGTTTGTAACCAAGATAAATGGGAGACCAGAGTTATGTTCACCATGGGTTTTGGGAATTGACATATACTAGGTAATGCTTAAGACTCTTGAAGTAAGTAGAAACAACAAAATATCCCTGACGACGATACTATCTGACTTATCTCTCGACCTTACCAGACAATTTATTATCTAATTCTCTCAAACTTAGATAACTTATCTATTTATAATAGGATTTTATCTCAGGTAGATTAATCCAGTTACGACATCAATCATTAAATAGAAGGTTGGTAGCTTTCGAGTCCCTATTGATAATTCACGTCCTCTAGTTTATTTTTTTGTTAAAAGCAAATAAGCCTAAGGCATAACCTATTGTTTTCAATGAATAGATTCAAGTTAAAGCAATAGAATTTCAAGATGTCCTACTACTCTTTGAATCCTTTAAATACCTAGCATCATATCAAACCCTAATCCATGGATCCCATAACTCGGGCTAGTGGAATTAGCCGCTTATGATTTGATGAACGAAATAACAAGTTGAATTCATGATAATATGGATAGATTTACTAATGGATGAAATCCAACAAGTATTTATTCAATTCAATCACAAGATAAAAACCCACAATAATTGATAAGTGTTAGGAAAGAAAACAAGAAAAATATCTGATGAAAAAAATGAAGCAATTTTACGTGCCACCCTCCGAGTTAATTGTCTGATAGCTTCTCAATCATAAAAATCCCAAATAAAAGATGATTTAAAAAAAACCTAAAACAAGTCTTTAAATAGTTAATTCTAAATAAGGAAACAAAAATTAAGATTTCAGTTTTCTCTTCAAAATAGTTGACGGCAATCTTGACGGCTTGTCAGATGTCTGACGACATGTGCAAGATATCGTCAAAGATTTCAGTGAATTTTTATCTTCTGAGTCTTATGATGGCAAATATGACGGTGTGTCAATTAAGTGACGGCGCATGAAAAATATCATCACATTTTCATTGGAAATCATCATGTTCTGCTTCGAGTTAACGATAATTTTGACACCTTATCACAGTTGTGACGACACTTCAAAAAGGTCATCACACGTCACTTCAATTCTTCAGATTCTATCTATGCTTGATAGTGACTTTGACATCCTTTCACATATCTGATGGTAGTTTAGAAATGTCGTCAGCTTTACTTCATCTTATTTGCACAAGATTCTAACTGATTTGTTCTTCTTTCCTTTTGTTTCCTCCCCTATCACTCACATCTGTATTAACACAATAAAAATAATTAAAACTAACAAAAGTTGCTTAAGACTTTGCAATTATTCCTAGTTAAAAGCCTCAAATATGTTAGCATCTGCTCACACATCAGTATGCAAGTGAGGTAGACTGAATGCAATAGGTTTATATACATGAACAATACTAATTGATGGACTAACATGAACGTTAGAATACATGCATGCATACGTAACTGTAACTGACATCGTGATATGAATACATGCATGCATACGTAACTGTAACTGACATCATGATAGGATTGAATACTAAGTTTACTAATAACATAGAATTACTGATATCTGAGGGACTGATACTATGTTATTGATACATGAATGACTATTTTTGACAGTTCTGATTATGAAGAACTGGTTTGGTTGACTTTGTCTAATAGTCTTGGAGCTGAATATTGATAACATGAGTTCTGATAACTTATATAACGGATAACATGAGTGACTATATCTGACAGTCCTGAATCTAATAGAACTAGGTGAGTTTCGTACTGTATTTGAGCAACTAAACATGAGATCAATCCTATCTGGCGGGTGATCTCTAAATCTAATGATACCGTTACTGATTGACCATAATTGAGATTATTCCTATCTAATGGGTGATCCCAGAGTCTATTTATAATGATAAGGAGTGACTGTATCTGATAGTCCTAAATCTATACTACTAAGCTGAATTGACTATATCTGACAATCCTTATTCTGTAACTAAAACTATGGGATGTATTCATCTAACCGACATGCCCCATACAAAGCTAACTGGTGTCCAACCTATAACCCCAGCTAGAAGGGTGTCAGTACCACGCCACTGGTAAAGACAACAGTGTTGAGTCAGTCCTAATCTAGCGGGTGACCCCTGCAATCAGTCCTATACATTTAAATATGCTAATGGGTGATCCCTAAATATGTTAGTCCTATCTAACGAGTGACATCTCATACCTACACTGGCTACGTAGTTCTGGAACATAGGGATTGCTTCTAGGGATCTAAGTCCTATCTAGAGGGTGAGTTCCCATCCCTAGGCTTGCTCGGTGCTGAATCCTACTCCGATCTGAAAGACACTGAACAGATTAATTGAGCTGAACTGATTAACTGAACTGAACTGATTAGCTGAACTGAACTGATACTAGTGGTATTATTTAGCGTAGCTAAACTAAATTTACTGAGTTTCGTTGACTGACGAAATGTACTGAGTTCTGAGGACTGACTAAGAATACTGAAGTTACTGAGATTGACTGGGAATACTGAGGTTACTAAGATTACTGAGTACTGAGATCACTGAGATTACTGAACTACTGAGATTACTGAGATTTCTGAGATTTCCTGAGTCACATGACTGACTGAGTTCTATGGATCATAGTTTGACTGAGGAGATCATGAAAATATGACATGGCTCTAGGAACACATCTAAATATTTAGGTACAAGTACCCCCAGAACTCGATGAGAAGAAACTGCCATGGCATAGCTTACTTTAACACATAACTAACATCATAATCCATAATACATTTGTAGAAGCATTCCATCAAAACATGTGACAAGCATAACTAGTACATACATGGGGATTTCATGATATCATACTAGTTGGGCATTGTTCCTTCATCTAGGCATTTAATCAAACACATGGTAGGCATAGCATATATAAACAATATTATACAACAATTAATCATCATGATTCATCTCTAATTTCATCATCCTAGGGTTTATTCATAGGTTCACATGAATATAAATCTATACAAATCAATTCAACATAAAATTGATCACCCAACATGGATTTGAATTCAATTGATCATTCTCAACATAAACAAAACTAACCCAACATGAAATTCATAAAGAAATCCATAAACTTAAACTTAGAAAAGAGATTCTTGGGATTCATGGACGAAAGGAGTCCATGAATGAACACTACGCATACCTTAGCTTGTGATTCTACAAAGATTAACGGAGAAATTCTTGAAATTTGATGGTGAATTTCCTTGGAATTGAACCTTCTATGAAAACCCTAGGGCTTGTTCTTGAGAGTAATTGAGTATAAGTTGTTGAATTATGGAAAATCTCATGTTATAAGGCTTATATAGGGTGGTAAATTGACACTTTTAACCCTAGGACACGTATTTAATTTCATAGAAAATTTCCTAATTTTCATCCTTGGCACGACGCGCCACTATCGCGCCAAGTCACTGGAAAGTGACAAATGGGAAATTGCACGGTGGCGCAACGCGGGGCTATCGTGTTACCACCTTGTCTACAATATGTAAGTTTGGAATGAAGCACCACTATCGCGGATCAAAACTGGAAATTGACAATTGCCATTTGAGCTATCTTCGCGACGCGCTGAAGGCTCAGGTGATACACTGTATCACTAAAAAGGCTTTAACTCTTCACCCGGGTGTCGAATTTGAGCCAATTTGGTATCGATAGAAAGCATATTGAATTTTCCACATAAAAAAAGTAAAAATATTAATAATACCATATGTACAAAAGTGGATTCATCTTTCAAAAAAGCTTCTAATATTCTTGGAAAAAATTTTCAAGATAGAAAAAGTATGGGTATTACATTTGGTTACATCACTTAACATTAGACTTGGTAAATTATGTTTGATATAAGAATGGGTGGCTCACCATGAGCCTTAATACAGGGTACGAGTCATACTATGGACTCGTATGCTGGTCAGTGTTCAATCCTCTTGGGATTCTATTCTGCCAGGGGTACGATTTATGGGTACTAGTCTTACACTTGGATACGACTTGTTTTTGAGTGTGTCGTACCTTGTAAAGTGTTAGTATACAAGGGGGAAATCCTAGTGTATGAGAGATGGGTACCACTCATACATGATGGGTATGACTCGTAAGGGTCAGTCGTACCCTATGACGGGAATTATGTGTAGTTTAAGTGAGGGAAATTTAAAAATTTCCCCACTTATACTAATAAGGTCCCACGACTTATATTGCACTTGGGAGGTTATTTTCCCAACTATTATAATCTTAAACATTAAGAAAACACTCTTAAATCTTCTCTAGAGTATTTGGACAAAGGAAGCTAGGGTTTAATCTTAAGGAGTAAATTAGGGATTGTCTTTGTGATTTCTCTCCATCATCAACTTGGTTTAAGTCATGTTCTCTTCCCTCATTGTTAGTTCCAACTAAAGGCATGAATTTATACAATGTTTTCATGATTTGAATGTTGTATGCTTTTGGGTTTCAAATTTGATTTTTGGGGTTTTGGTTATAAATTCTTGGTTATGGTTTTCCCATATTTTAATTATGCTTTTATACGCATTAATGGTGGTTTTGGATAATTGGTTACATGGGAATGGTTGGTTGGTAATTGGCTTTGATTTTTGTAATATTGTGCCTCCAATATGTTTGATAAAATGCCTATAACAATTATTTCACCATTATATTGGGTTTTCAATGGAACTTATGCATGGTTTAAACTTTGTAATGGAATCCTAAATGATATGAATGGTCTAATTGGTTTTGGAATGATTTGTCTTTATAAACATACTTGTGGGGTACAAGGGAATCCCCCAAGTTAATATGGTAATGTATGCTTGTGTGGTATATGAAATCCCCCAAGTAAATTGGATAACATGGTCTATGGTTACATAGGAATCCTTTGACCACTATACGGTTTGGCTTAGGACAATACTTGTAAGTTATAGTCAGTATGGCGATATCATTACTAATAGCCTTGGTTAATAATAATGGAATAATGGTTTAGTTGAAAAATAATTTTAATTATGCATTAATGTCGGGGCGTAAAAGCTAACCTTAAAGGTGGGAGTCCAATAGACGAACCTTGGAAACTCATGTTTGCCGACATAAGGGGTAGGTCATAACAACCTTATATGATACTCATGAGGTACATAGGAATCCTTTAGGTAAATTATACATATGTATCATGGATAGTGAAGGGTATATGGGAATCCCCAACTCTTATGGTATCTCCGGTTCATGTGGCTACACGCATCAGGGACCATTCAGGGGGTTACACTAGACTCATAAAGCCCGTGTGTAGTTTTAGGATTGTTAAGCTTTACACACCCAGGTTAAAAGTTTTTAATGCATACTAAACCCGATTCTATTTTTCGGTATGGTTATATTTATATATTTATATATGTATGGGTTGTGTGCATATGAATGGTTTTACTTGGTTTTGTTAAATGACATTATTTTATTCTTATCCTAAGTTCATGCTAGCATTCACCCGTTAACCCATCTTTGGGAGGCTGTATCCCCATACGATAAAGGAATCGACCATTCTACTTCTTCTAATTAGTATTCAAAAATTCGGGGGTCAACTTTGGATTAAAGTGGTGGGCTTCCATATTTCCAAAAGGCTCTATTTCATGAATGTTATTTCATACTTTGGATTATTTATGGATATTGGTTTTTGCTATGGTTAAGGGCATGTCCCAACCATATTTTTGCATTCTTTTGGTTAGAGGCTTTTGTGGAACTACTATAGGTTAGAATGGGCGGGTTCAGTATTAGTGTAAACCTTAGCATTGGTATTGGTATTGGAGCTAATATCGATTTACTATATTGTTGGTTGTTCCATCCTCTTTTATTTTGGGAGTATATATTTTATTATTTATGAAATTTATTTAGTTATGGTAGGGTTTATTATTTTGGTTTTGCTTGGTATGGTTGGATGGTCAGTTTGGGACGGTTGGACTCGGTTTGGTCGGTCACAGTCGTGATCTCATCCCAGAGTCTTTATATGAGCTATTACACTATCTTGTTATATGCTCAAAATTTATCCTATCAGGGTAGGCGACTGGATCTTTAGTTGGGTCGCAGGGGTGTTCTCCAATCCCGATCAGACTTGGGACGCCCATTACAATAAGGCCTTGTGTCTTGTCGTGTCAAGTTGGTATCAGAACCTTAGGTTTATGGTCAATTGGGAGTCCACAAAGTCATGTCTAGTAAAGTCTCTTTTAGGGGTGTGTAGCGTGCCACACTCATTAGAGAGAGGCTTCAGGGCATTTAGGAATGTTTCACTTTCTTTGTAATCTATTTTTAATCTTGGAATCAGAGTCTTAGAATTATTCTCTAATCTTTGGTTGTTCGTATTTCAGATTATGCCTCAATAATCTAGAACACAAAGAAATTTGTTTGTCCCATCTGGGGTTGATGTTTATGGGATATGTCCTACTCCTAGAGTTTGCACTCATTCTCAAATTCATGTCCCTGATTGTTCTTGAATTCCCCTGGTTTCTACTAGTCCTCCTCTGGGTAAAGGTTATCAATGTGGAATTTTTCCAATCTATTCATACTATTGATTAATTGGTTACTGCTCATGCTGAGCGAGATGCGTCTGGTGGGTTATCTGTTGAGGCCAGAAGGGTTGGCCAGTTTATGAAGCTGAATCCTTCTAATTTTACTCGTGTGAAGGTGGAGGAGAATCCTCAGGGTTTCTTGGATGAATGGAGTAGATATTTAGGGTGATACAAGCCACAAGTATGGAAGGTGTGAATTTTGCAGTTTATCAGCTCATGGATGTTGAGTACTAATAGTACGGGGAGTGGGATAGGGATAGAGGTGTTATGGAGGAAGAGTCCTTATGGGATGATTTTTCTAATGCTTTTCTAGATCCTTTCCTCAAGAGCTGAGGAAAGCAAAGTTGGAAGAATTTATGAATCTCAAGCATGGTAAAATGTCTATCAAGGTATGCTCCTAATTTGGTGGATGACATGAGGGAGAGAATGAGAAAGTTTACTTTTGGGATATCTCGGGATCTCATTCTTTAAATCAAAACTACTTTGCTAATCAAGGATACTAACTTTTTGAGGTTGGTTGTTCATATGCAGCAGGTGGAGGATGAAAATAAAACTCATGTAAAATTTTGGGATAGGCAGGGCAAGAGGACTAGGTTCTCTAAGCAGAGTGTTTCTCAATAGAAGGGTTGTCGGTATAGAGATAAATGGCCAAAGAAGAAGTGGGGGAGTTTGGGTTCCTTGTCTACTACTAGTGCTCCTCATACGAGGTAGTCGGGTGACTGGCATCAACAAGGTGATGATAATTTCTGGGCACAAGGTGATCAATCTCAGGAAAGTGGGGGTAAGTGGGCTTTTTCATACCCTCCCTACCAATTTTGTGGTTGTCTTCATAGGGGATATTGTGATGAAGGCAGGGATAGGTGTTTTAAATATGGACAGCTAGGCCATATGCTAAAAAATTGTTCGATCAGAAAGGGTGCATTGGGAGAGGTCAAAGCTCTGATTGCTTCATCTTCTGCTCCTTCACCTAGTGGTGTAGATTTGACTTCTGTTCTTTCTTTTTGTTCTACTGTAAGATGAAATAGGTTGTATGCTCTTTCATTTTAGCAGGATTCTGAGGCATCACCTGACGTCGTTATTGGTACGTTATAACTCTTTTTTTGTAACTTTTATTATCTGTTTGATTTGGGGTCCACTCTTTCATATGTGACCCCATTTGTGGCTGTATGTATTGGTTTTAACACTGAGGTTGTTTCAAATCCTTTTTTCTATTTCTATCCTGGTAGGTGACTAGATTATTGCTAAAAGAGTCTATAGAAGTTTGTGGTAGATGTTGGAAGCAAGTACACCTTGGTAGATCTATTGTGGATTTTGACTTTTTCTGGGGATGGATTGGTTACTCTTGTTCTGCATCCTTAGATTGTCGGACCTATACGATTGTCTTTAGGTTCCCTAGTGAACTCATTTTAGAGTGGGAGGGTGGTTCCCTAGCTCCTAACGAGAGGTTTAATTCTTATCTTAGAGCTCGGAGGTTAATATCTAAAGGTTGTTTTTATCACTTAGTCTGGGTTAAAGATTCTAACTCAAAAGGTCTTTCTCGACATTCAGTTCTGGTGGAAAATGAGTTTCCTGAGGTCTTTTTGGATGATCTTCCTGGTGTTTCTCCGAATAGGGAAATAGAGTTTGGTATTGATTTGGTTTTGGAGATTCATCCAATATCTATTCCTCCTTGTAGAATGGCTTCTGCTGAGTTTAGAGAACTAAAGGAGCAACTTAAGGATCTTTTGGATAAGGGGTTTATTCGTCCTAGTGTATCCACGTGGGGTGCCCCAGTGTTGTTCGTGCAAAGGAAGGACTGTTCTCTTTGGATTTGCATTAACTATCGGCAGTTGAATAAGGTGGCGGTTAAGAACAAGTATTCTCTCCCAAGGATAGATGACTTGTTTGATCAGTTTCATGGTGCCAAGTTCTTCTCTAAGATAGATCTTCGGTATGGATATCATCATCTTAAAATTAGGGAGGAGGACATCCCTAAGATGACTTTTCTTACTCGGTATGATCACTTTGAATTCTTGGATATGTCATTTGGCTTAACTAATGCCCCTACGACGTTTATGGATTTGACGAATAGGGTTTTTAGGCAGTTCTTGGATCTCTTTTCACTGTGTTTATTCACGACATTCTTGTTTATTACAAGAGTAAGGTGGATCTGCTAATCACCTCTATATGGTATTACGGACCTTGAAGAAATAATAGTTGTATCATAAGTTTTCTAAATGTGAGTTTTGGTTTAACACTGTAACTTTCTTAGGTTATATTATTTATAGTGAACGGATCATGGTGGATCTGCAAAAGGTGGTTATGGTTAAAAGATGGTCTTGACCCACAACTCCAACCGACATTCAGAGCTTCTTGGGTTTGGCTTAGTATTATCAACGATTTAAGGAAATCTTTTCGACGATAGCTTCTCCTTTGACTAAGTTGACTCAGAAAAAGGTGAAGTTTTCTTGGTCGAATGCTTGTGAGGGGAGTTTTGAGAAGTTGAAATATAAGCTAACTTTGGCTTCGGTTTTGACATTGCCTAAGGGAAGTAAGTGGTATATGGTTTATTGTGATACATCTAGGGTGGGACTTTGTTGTGTCTTAATATGACATGTGGAGGTGATTGTCTATGCTTCTAGGTATGTAAAGGTTCATGAGAGGAATTATCCTACCCATGATTTGGAGCTTTTGGTGGTGGTTTTTTCAATGAAAATATGGCGGCATTATCTATATGGAGTGCACATAGGCATCTTTTTTGATCATAAGAGTCTATAGTATGTGTTTACTCAGAAGGATCTGAATCTCAGGTAGAGAAAATGGTTCGAGCTTCTCAAGGACTATGTTGTGAGCCTTCACTATCACCCAAGTAAAGCCAACGTAGTTTTTGATACTCTTAGTTGGTTGTCCATGGAGAGTTTGGCTCATATGGAGAAAGGAAAGTCAGAATTAGGGAAAGATATTCACCGCTTGGCTAATCTTGGAGTTTTACTTTTGGACTCCGAGGGTGGTGTTGTGATGGTACAAGAAGTGGTTCAGTCATATCTTTGTGTACAGATTAATGAAAAGCAAGTGCTATATCCTATCTTGATGAGAATCAAGAGTGAGGTTGGTGGGAAAAAGGTAATGGTCTTTGAGATCAGTGGTGATGGTACTTTATGATACAAAGGGAGGTTATGTGTTCCTGATGTCGATGGTTTGCGATAAAGGGTTTTGGATGAGGCATACAAATAACGCTATGTTGTTTATCCCGGTTCATAAAAATGTATCATTTTCTCAAAGAGATGTATTGGTGGAATGGTAGAAGAGGGATGTGGCTGATTTTATGGCCAAGTGCATGGTGTGTTAACAGGTTAAGGTTGAGCTTATGAGGGTAGGTGGGTTGTATTAGGAAATTGACTAGCCAGAATGGAAATGGGAGGTAATCAATATGGATTTCATTACCGGTCTTTCTAGGTCTCGGAACCAGTTTGATTTGATCTGGGTCATCGTGGATAGGATGACAAAGTCTGCTAGCTTCTTGTTAGTGAGGACTAACTTTTCTGCCGAGGATTATCCGAAGTTGTATCTTTAGGAGATTGTGAAGCTGCATGGGGTACCTATTTTGATTATCTCTTAACATTGTACTCAGTTTTCATCTCATTTCTGGAGGTCTTTTCAAAAGGGATTGGTTACTAAGGTGAGTCTGAGTACTGCTTTTCACCCTCAGATGGATGATCAAGCGGAAAGGACTATTCAGATATTAGAGGATATGCTTTGTGCATGTGTGATTGACTATGTTGGAAATTGGGTTGAGCATCTACTTTTGGTAGAGTTTTCTTACAACAATAGCTATCATCTAGTATTGGGATGGCCCCTTTTGATGCATTATATGGTAAGAGGTGTAGGTTTCCTATTGGTTGGTTCGAGCTTGGTGAGGCGGACATGTTTTGTTCGGATTTAGTTTATCAGGCTATGGAAAAGGTGAAAGTGATTCAGGATAGTCTTCAGGCTACCCAATGTTACCAAAAGTCCTATATGGATGTATGGTGTAGAAACCTGTAGTTTAAGGTTGGGAATCAGGTGTTCCTGAAGGTATCTCCCATGAAGGGAGTAATGCAGTTTGGAAAGAAGGGAAAGCTCAGTCCTCTGTATGTTAGTCCTTATGTGGTTCTGCGAAGGGTTGGTAATGTGGCTTATGAATTGGAGTTGCCTTATAGTTTGAGCTCCGTTCATCTGGTATTTCACATTTCCGTGTTAAGGAAGTTCATTGGTGATTGATAATGCTCAACTCACTCCCATATTTTAGAGACAAGGAGGTCGTTGTCAAGTAATCCAATGTAAATTGGGGTCGAATCTAAAAGAGTGAATGATGTAGATTTCGAACCTATGGGTACTTAAGTAAGGTTACCCAGAATGCTAATGGAAACAACATGTATAAATAAATGGGGTGAATTTGTCGAAAATTCTTCACACAAACTTTAAGCAATACGGGGTGAATGCTATCTTTGGTCTAAATTCAAGGTTTGGAGGAATCTTGGGATTATGTCTCCTTAGAGGTAACGTATGTGGGATAATGTTGGTTTATCAAGAGATTTAGTTTTTAAGTAATGGATAGGATAGGTCGAATAGCATTGTGTTCAAACTTTCAATAAAACCACAATGATTTCACCCATAGGCTCTTTCGAGCACCTAATAAGTATGGAGTTTATGTCACCACCCAAAACCTCAACTAAGCATCCCTATTTCTAGGATGATGCTCTTGAAATGATTTACACTTCCTAAACACTTATTTATAAGATTTCAAAGGGTAGTAAACCATAGACTTAGTTGTTCAGCATTGACTTGTCCTCCGATAACCCTCTTTCGATGATGTTATGGGTTACCTAATATTCACCTAAGTCCCTATTTCGAGGATAACAAAGGGTTTCTAGAGATTGGAGCTTTCACCCATCAAACCCATTTGGAAATTTGGAGTTTTCACCCATCAAATCCCAACTCATAAGCCAAAGCAATGGTGAAATCCATACTAAATAACTAAAATCCATGCAAACACAACAATACCCACACACAATTACACACTAATTCAACGTAATCCCAAGACTAAATAACTTATCTACTCATGAAGAATGTAAAGAGAGATATCCCATGTGGATAAACCAAAGAATGCATTTTTCTATAAGAAACTAAGAAATTTGAGTCACCAAAGTTTAGTACACACTTACCCAATTAGGGTTTCAAGCTTAGAATTCAAAACTATTTTATGAGACAAGCAATGCCCAAATAAAAATGGGTCTTTTCTTATATATGATTTGGGAATCGTCCATGACATTTTACAATTCTTCCCTTGGGCCAGTTCCTGTTCATCCATGATCGTGTCTGGTTGACTGCGACCGCGCCTGCGAGACCGCGGTTAGATTTCGTGACCATATTCTCTGACAATCTTTTCTGACCACAACCACAGCTTGAGGGCCACGGTCGTGGTAACCAGGGTTTATACAATCTATGTATTCAGCTGCACTCTTTTATGCTTCCTCTTTATCATTTTCAGCTCCAATCCACATCTTTTGACCTCCTTAGCATTTTTACCTGCATCAAGTGGACATTAGTGTATCTAACTATAAGTTTGTCTCATTTATGAATTAAAATCAAGGCATTGTGCATGAATAATGAGTATGAATGAGTGGTAAAACACCACTCATTAACACCCCCAACTTAAGACTTTTCTTTTCCTCGAGCAACACTACTTCTATATTATAAGACAATGTGTGGCCTCATTCTATCAATCAATGATCATGATGACTTAACTTGAGTGAAACCACTAAAATCATTTCACACATGGACAAATAAGTTTCTAACAACTCCCCTCATTATAAAGTGGAATAGAAAAGGATGAAATAGACTTTGGTGAGCAACCATGTAACAACTACTAATACTCTAAAAATGACTTGCATGCTATACCCTCATTTACCTCATTACGTGAGAGATGACAAAATCACCCACCTCAACTAGCTTTCATGCCTCCTCATGATAAAGAAATAATTCATACACTTAGTTACCAATCATGCAACAAGGAACTTTAAGTGCAAGCCCTCACTCTGTCAAGAATTTCTCCATGTTAACAAGCACCATACCATAGGCTTGCCCCAATTTTCAATCGCCACTACAAAAAAGTTAAGCGATTGGAGATCTTGAAGGACTTTCTAATCTTGTAAGGTAGGATTGGGGTAGGGTAGGATATTATTTTGGATACAACATGGCTACACCCTTCCTTGAACTTCTACATCACATTTTTTTCAAAGTTCTTTCTTTTTCTCTATAACTATGGGCCACTCTTCTTGCTTTCTTTCTTTTACCATGCCCACTTTTTTTCCTTTGTTCACCCAACTTCTTTTATCTCATTTTCTTGCAATGTTAAAGCTATAATTTCTTTGTTGGGTCATTTTCTCTTATATTCGCTACCTTTCAAAACTTAGGCACGTTAGGCATACACTAAATATTTGGCTCCAAACTTTCTTCCTACAATCCTTTCCACCCCCAACTTAGGATTTTTTTCTCAAATTACATTCTCAAGTTCAAAAAAGGTATGGTTCAAAATAGGGATAAAAAGAATGGTTCATGGCTTGTAATGTATTTTCCAAAGAAAGGTCCAAAGGCTCGAAGTGGGTACGAGTGATTACCCTTATGCAAGGGTAGGATTTTAAGGCTTAAAGTGGGTTACCAAAATCACAAAGATGGCCTAAGATCATTTCTCCAACAAAGTACAATCTCAATTAGCTATGAAAGACTAGAAGGGCAAGTTCTAGATAGCATAAGTACACAAGATATGAATACAATCAACCTTACACACATGGCATGTGAGTACCGTCAAGAGGGTTTAATCATTCTACAGCTCGAGATAAAGATGAGGTATTCATTAACTTTCCAACGTCAACTCTTAGAGTAAAAAAAGAAGGAAAATATCAGTACAAAGTTGCTCACGTCCATGCCTTTAGATTTTGTAAAAATTTTCATATGGAGGGGGTTGTTTGCCTTTGTATATGCACCACACATAATTTTCCAATTATGGAAACAACTCAAGCCATAGTCTTACATTGTTAATCATAGTGCGGGCTAACTACCCATATGGTTACTTAGACTTCACCAAGGGATATAGATGTGATCCCAAATCATTAATGCAACAGGTACTCAGACTTTCCTTGCATTTTATAGCTTCAATACCTCCACCCACTGATAGGAACCCAATCACGATGGCATGACTTATCTAGTATAATCAAACTAAAATGACCAACAAATAAAAACAAATAACTAGTCCAAGCAAATGTGGGAACCATTAGAGGGCCTGAATATTACAGAATACACTAAAAGAGCAAAGAAGTTTGTAGAAATATTAATAATACAGGCCCAAATGTCATGAATAATAAAACACCCCAACTAATAAGGTAGTAGTGTCCCCACTGCATAAATAATCAAGGGTAGAAGAGATAAGGGTGTTCCCTGAAACCGCATTAAGGGTTGCTATCACTTGCAAACCCTGCATCATCACCATCCTTCTCAAGATCTAACCACTCGGCTGGGGCCTTATCATTACTATCCACCCAATAAGTAGGAACACTACTTCGTGGCTTCAGAACCTTTTATAGATGCTTCACCCCTTTCCACATCTTGGTAAAGAAATCATTCCTTATTTTCTCCCTAGCGATCATCTTTTTATGTGCGCTCTGAAGATCCTGGTGTGATGCCATCAAAGAAGTGCAGGCTTCCTCAAGACAATCAGTAATAGACTTTTGATTCTTTTGGTCCTTCTTGTACTAATCATATTTGGCATATGACACATACGAGTGATGGGTGGTGGAGGGATATCCTGGACCTTGAGGTAAGATAGCCACAAGCTCTTTAATGGTTATAATATTAACTCTAATCTCTTCAATAGGTCCCAAGGTGGTTGTCCTATGAGGATCAGTTTCGTTACATATTGGCTCTTCCAAGTTGATCTTTTTTTCTTATTTTTGCCCTGTGCGCGATCTCTTCAAATCCTCAATGGGTAGATGGGGGCATTAGGGTGTACCCATGTATCACTACTATATTCTTCCACCCATGATCTCTTGCACAACTCAGTAATCAGAGATGGGTAAAAGAGATTTATATCACCATGGTTTTTGAAATGATTTATTTCATTGATCACAAGTTGACCAACATCCAAAGGGATACCATCTAGAATACAAGAAACTATCCGAGCACGTAATTTAGGCACTTCTATCATGTGGGTGCAAGGATACACTTGACTACAAATGATGTGCAACCATATTCGAGCCTCAGAAGTGTAGTCATTCATGGAGATGTTGCTTTTAGTTTTGGTCCACGAGACTTCCTTTCTGGGACATAGTCGTTGTGCCAACGAATTACCCAATTTACATCCCTTCACCTTGAATTCACCCATGTCTGCCTACTTTAGTGCATAAACATCATTGATTTGCTTAGCCCCAACTTTTACCGGCTTCCCCCATAACTTTATAGTCACATTGAGTGGGTCTGAGAAAGATACTTCACTGATATTAAGGTAAAATTCATGGACCCATTGCTCATTTGTAAGGCATGGATCTAGGGCAAACCACCTCCACCCTGTGGCTTCAAGTTTGTCATGAAAATTTGGTATCTTCTCCAGTACATTCTCCAAATAAATTCCTCTTTTCAATAATAACTTTGTCTTTGAAAGATCACTGTAGTAGTGTGGCATTCGGGTGCCATGAATCTAATGTGATCAAACTTATCCATGGGGTTGTCTTGAAAGAACTAAACACACATTATATATTTCAACATCAGTTGAATCATGCAAGATGTTCTAGATTGATCATTAAAGTTCATTGGACTAGGTTCTTGGGGTTGCCTAGTTAAAAATTGGGAGTACAAATTTTTGCCATGATAGAAACCTGCCCTCAGTTACCACGATCGCCGAATAATAGCCACGTCTGCATTACCGTGGTCATGGTCTATGGACGCGATTACGATACCTAAGGCTGGTTCCATTTCATTTATGCATTCTCAACTTCCAACCAATTTTAGACTACCAGTATTAACTGCAATGTGGGTGTAAATAAAGGTTATGTTAAAAATGTTACTGGTGTGTGAAATGTTCCCTTCAAAGGTAAATGCCACTATTAAAAGTTCATTCGATCAATTTACCAAACACAAGGTATGCATATCACATTTGTCTACCGTACACACTATTGGGTACTTAGGGTTTCCCCACTTGTGTGTGCACCTCAATCAAGAAACCAACACCGAAACAATAATAAGTATGACAACATGTAAAGCGTAAAAATTAAAACTTTAGGCCCTTTCTTAATCATGTACTAAATGGCCTATTTTCCAAAATAAAAGAAAGGGTTCATGTCACCTACCAGAGTTGTGATGAAAGAAGGACATGCAAGGAGGCTGATTGAGAGCTTACAACTTGGCCAACATGAAGCTTACATTTGAGAGAAAAATCATGAAAAGAGAGTGTGAGGGAAATAAAGGAGACTAGGGGTTAAATTACTTAAATGACCATGAGTGTCGTTAGGGGACGCGACCGTCGACACTCGTGTAGTTGCGATCGTGCACGGTGTCCGCGATCGCAGTAACTGAGAGCAGTTTTTGCTCGCCTATTTCCCCTATTCAACATTTTACTCAATTTTCATAGAATTTTCATGCTCGGATTTTCAACGTAAACTTTCACACTTTACCCTTTTCAAAACTCATTCAATGCAATCCAAAGTGACACAAATGCATGGATTATTCAAATGCAAAAGGCAACATCTATACTACGAGACCATAACAAAGGAGGATACGATACACTCTCATGGAATTTTTGGGTTGCCTACCACCTAGCGCCATAGTTATCGTCGTGGCACGACGTATTTCTTCTTTAAATATCATAGAGGGTTCTTAAACCCCTCATATTTCATTATCTCATTTTCAACATCCACCACGAATACTACTTGAAGCTCTGTGGTTTGCTTCTTTGACTTGCAAATTTTGAATGATACATTTTCTTCTTGTACCCAAAATTTTATTTCCCCCATATCTAGATCAACAATGCCTCTCCCGGTGGCCAAGAAAGGACAACTAAAAATGATAAACACCTCATAGACCATCTCACAATCCAATTCAACAAAATCCACCGGGAGAATAAATTTGTCCACCTTCACGAGGACATCAAACAATGCACCTACTGGCCTTTTGATGGACCGGTCCGCCATCAAAAGTTGCATTGAGATTGGTGTAGTAGTGTACAAACCATGTTTATTATCTGTGACATATGGTATTAGGTTGATGCTTGAACTAAGGTCACAAAGAGCTTTTGAAAACTCATGAGCACCAATGGTGCAAGGGATAGTGAAGGCTCCGGGGTTATTTTTCTTTTCCGCAAATTTGCTATCCATGATAGCATTACACCCATGAGTAATTTCAATGGTATTACCTTCAAAAATCTTCTTCTAGGACATTAACTTCTTCATTAACTTAGTGTATCTTGGAATCTCTTGAATCATCTCAAGTATTGGGATATTTATGGAAAGGTTGCTAAGTTTTGCCATAAATTTTCTCAATTTGTCACTCTCTTCCTTTTTATGCAATCGTTGAGGAAACGGAGGAGGAACATGGATGGTTGGCTTTGTTTTTCTTTGTGGCTTTTCAACTTCGACCACTTTCTCATCGCTTTCATCTAGATCTTTCTCATCATTTGATTTTATTCTTTGAGGTGTCACCTTCTTTGCCTTGGCCTTAGGCATATTTTCACTCACCTCTCCTCTAAGGGGTTCTTTAAGTACTTTCCCACTTCTAATGACAATTTCTAGGACTTGTTCTTCATTCTTTGGGTTAGAAATTGTGTCACTCGAAAGTCCACCTATAGCCCTTGCATTTAGTTGCATGGAGATTTTCCCAAATTGGGTCTCCAATTGTTTAATAGAGGCAGAGTGAGACACCACCGTTTGGGAGAGTATGGAGAAGTCACCCTTTAACTCACGGACCATTTTTTCTGTACCTTCAACTCTACTCAAGATTCATGCCAAAATATATTCGTTCTTGAAATTTTATGGGTCAACGACATTTGACTCCTTGTCCTTAGCCCTATCATGAGAAGGAATGTAGTGGTCATAGTCACATTCCCTATCTCTTCAATCTTTAGCTCAGCCTCGATCTATCAAACCTTGATTCCCACCTTGCCTTTAATAGACGGGGCAGTAACCTCCCGAGTAGTTTTCCAAGTACCAAATTTCTTCATCCAACTTTTTTTCCTCATCACAACCTTCATAAGGCTTTAATGTTATGGAATTTACTACTTTTGTGGGAACTCCCATAACATGTTTCATTAGAAGCTGAAGCTGGGTCATCATCTTGGCCATGTTCTCCTCATTTTACTCTTCTCATTTTCTTTGCTCATTGGTCAGTATAAAGGTAGTAGAAGGTTTTTTAGGAGTATCGACATCACGAGTGTGCCACCCTAGGTTTTGTTTAGATAATTCACCTATCAATTGAAAATCCACAAGATGATGCAATTTTATAATAGAGCCACCCTCCATATTATCCACAACTATTTTGTTTAATGGGTCAAGAGCTCTATAGAAAATCTCAAGGAGCATCTTATTCAGAACCTCATGATTTGGGCATTGGGATAGCTTTCTATTAAGCCTCTCCCACGCTTCAAACAATGGTTCTCTATTCTATTGACAGAAGTTTACAATCTCATCCCGCTTTTGAAGTATTTTTTATGGTGGGAAGTATTTATCAAGGAACACTATGGTGAGCTCCTCCCAAGAGGTGATTGAGCCGGGTGGAAGTGAGCAAAGCCATAAAACCATTTCGTCCATTAGTAAAAACTAGAAGAGTCAAAGCCAGATGGATTCTCATGTAATATGTGCTATGTTAAATTATGCACAAACTTCCACAAAGTTTTTCAAATGAATATTTGGGTCCTCATATGCTTAACCCCCATATAATCCTTTCATTTGTAACATGTGAAGCATAACTCTAGTCAAATGAAACACACCATTTCCGTTGGTTGGTGGGATACGAATAACACTTGTTTGTCCCGCTTAATTTAATTGTCCCTCGTCGTCTAGTGGATCATCAAAAGGTCCAAAATTACTTGCATTATCGCTCATCGTTCCGTTCACACTTTGATCACCTACAAAATAGTCAAAAACAACAAATAAAGTAAATTATCAAACTCTGGGTATTCCCAAGTAAGAATAGCACCACACAAGCAAAATCTATATTTCACTCCCTAGCAATGGTGCCATTTTGATAATGCTAAACTTACTCCCATATTTGACGGATGAGGCAACCATTGTCAAGTAACCCAATGTAAATTGGGTTCGAATCTCAAGGAGTGAATGCTATAGATTTCCAACCTATGGGTACTCAAGTTACTATAAGGTTTCCCGAAATGCTAAAGGAAACAACGTGTACAAATAAATGGGGAAATTCGTCAAAAATTCTTCACACAAACTTTAACCAATATAGGGTGAATGCTATCTTTGGTCTAAATTCAAAGTTTGGAAGAATCTTGGGATTATGTCTCCTTAGAGGTAACATATGTGGGATAATGTTCGTTTATCAAGAGATTTAGTTATTAAGTAATGGATAGGCTAGGCCGAATATCATTAAGGTCAATCTTTCGATAAAACCATAATGATTTCACCCATAGGCTCTTTGGAGCACCTAATAAGTGTGGAGTTTATGTCACCACCCAAAACCTCAACCAAGCATCCTTATTTCTAGGATGATGCTCTTGACATGATTTACACTTGTGAAATACTTATTTCTAAGATTGCAAAGGGTAGTAAACCATAGACATAGTTGTTCACCATTACCTTGTCCCTTGATAACCCTCTTTGGAGGATGTTATGGCTTACCTAATAGTCACCTAAGTCCCTCTTTCGAGGATAACAAAGGGTTTCTAGAGATCGTATCTTTTACCCATCAAACCTATTTTAAAATTTAGAGTTTTCACCCATCAAATCCCAACTCATAAGCCCAAGCAATGGTGAAATCCATACTCAACAAATAAAATCCATGAAAACACAACAATACCCACACATAATTACACACTAATTCAATATAATCCCAAGGCTAAATTACTTAGCTACTCATGAAGAAAGTAAATAGATATATACCATATGGTTCAACCAAAACATTCTTCTATAAGAAACTAAGAAATTTGAGTCTCCAAAGTTGATTACATGCTTTCCTAATTAGGGTTTCAAGCTTTGAATTCAAAAATATATTATGAGACAAGAAATACCCAAAGAAGAAAGTGTTTTTTCTTACATATGATTTGGGATTCGTCCATGACATTTTACAATTCTTCCCTTGGGCCAGTTCTACGCTGATCTGTGATTGTTGTATTTAATTGCGACCGCATCTGTGCGATCTCGATTAAATTATGCGATTGCATTACTCTGACGATCTTAATTGACCACACCGTAGCTAGCAAACCGCAGTCTCGGTAACTGAGGCTGATGCAATCTAGGTCTCCATCTACACTCTTCTATATTTTCTCTTTATCAGTTTCATCTCCAATCCACATTTTTTGACCTCCTTAGCTTTTTACCTACATTAAGTGGATATTAGTGCATTTAACCATAAGTTTGTCTCATTTATGCTTTCAAATAAAGGAATTATGCACGAATAATGAGTATTAATGAGTGGTAAAAACACCACTCATCAGTGGTCCTTCTTCGATTGTTTCTTTGGAGGAGTTGGGTATCTCGAACTCTCTGTCTTATGAAGTGGTCCCGATTGAGATCTTGGATAGGCATGTTCATCGGTTATGGACCAAGGATGTGGTTTTGGTTAAGGTTCTTTACAGGAACCATAAGGTGGAAGAAGATACATGAGAAGAAGAGGAGGACATAAAGTCCAAGTATCCGCATCTATTTTCTACTCCCGGGATTCGTGCTGAAGGTATGTATTCTTCAACACATCTTTATTTTCCTAGTTTCTTAAAGGAAATATTAATATCTTTACATATTTTTTTCAAACTTTGTTAAATATTGGGAATACATTTGATAATGCAAATGACTCATGCGTGTGGTTACCCCTACCTTGTTAGTCATTCGGGGACGAATGTTGCTAGTACGGGGGAGTAAAATACCCCAATTTCTGGACCTTATCAAATTTCCTTGATTTCTAGTTTCTTGGAAAGATACATCTTAAGGGAATGAGTCATACACTTGGGTATGGTTGGTATGGTCAAGTCCTATGTTGACCAGTGTTGGTTGGCGTGATAGATGTAGTTACTAAAATAGGTACAATTTGGGTGGTACGAGTAGTATCAGCTGATATGGATTGTTTGGTTACTTCACTTAGACTTATACTTGGTAAATTAAGTTGGATCTGAGTACGAGTGGCTCACCATGAGCCGTAAGTTAGGGTACGAGTCCTACTATGGACTCATATGACGGTCATTGTTCAATCCTCTTGGGATTATATTCTTCCAGGGGTACAGTTTATGGGTACTAGTCGTACATTTTGATACGTATTGGGTTTAGGTATGTCGTACCTTGGATAGTGTTTGGGTCTAATGGGGAAAGCCTAGGGTATGAGAGGTGGGTAAAACTCTTATAGGATGGGTACGACTTGTAAGGGTCAGTCGTACCCAATGAAGGGAATTCAGTGTAGTTTAAGTGAGGGAAATCTGGATATTTCCCCACTAATCCTAATAAGGTACCATGACTTATATTGAACTTGGGAGGTTATCTTCCCTACTATTCTATTCTTAAATATTTAGAAAATACTATTAAATCTTCTCTAGAGTTTTTGGGCAAAAGAAGCTAGGGTTTTATATTAAGGAGTAAATTGGGGATTTTATTGGTGATTTCTATCCATCATCATCTTGGTTTAAGTCATGTTATATTCTCTCATTGTTAGTTCCAACTAAAGGAATGAATTTATAGAATATTTTTTATGTTTTGAATGTTGTATGATTTTGGGTTTTCATATTTGATTTGGGGGTTTTGGTTTTAAAAGCTTGGTTATGGTTTTCCCATGTTTTAATTATGCTTTTTATATGCATTAATGGCGGTTTTGAATAATTGGTTTCATGGGAATGGTTGTTTGGTAATTGGCTTTGGTTTTTGAAATACTATGAATTCAATGTGTTTTATAAAATGCCTATAACATTATTGTCACCATTATATTGGGTTTTCAATGGAACTTATGCATGGTTTAAACTTTGTAATGGAATCCTAAATGATATGAATGGTCTAAATTGTTTTGGAATGATTTGCCTTTATAAACATTCTTATGGTGTACAAGGGAATCACGCAAGTTAATATGGTAATGGATACTTGTGTGGTGCATGGGATTCCCCCAAGTTAATTGGATAACATGGTCTACAGGTACATAGGAATTCCTTGACCACTAAAAGGTTTAGCTAAGGATAATACTTGCAAGTTATAGTCGGTATGACGATAGCATTACTAATGGCCTTGGTTAATAATAATGGAATAATGATTTAGTTGGAAAATAGTATTAATTGGACATTAAAGGCGGGGTGTGAAAGCTAACTATGAAGGTGGGAGTCGAATAGACGAACACTGGAAACTCATGTTTGCCGACATGAGGGGTAGGTCATGGCGACCTTATATGATACTCATGAGGTACACGGGAATCCTCTAGGTAAACTATGCATATGTATCATAGAGAGTGAATGGTACATGGGAATCCCCAACTATTATGGTATCTCCAGTTCATGCGGCTACACGCATTGGGACCTGTTTAGGTTACACTGGACCCATGTAGCACGTGGATGGTTAAACTTCACATTCCCAGGTTAAAGGTTTTGAATGCATGTTAACCCGATTACCTTTCCCAGTATGGTTATATATATATTTATATATGTATGGGTTGTATGCATATGGATGTTTTTATTGGTTTTCTTAAATGGCATTATTTTATCCTTATCCGGAGTTCATGCTAGCATTCACCCGCTAACCCATCTTTGGGTGGATGTATCCCCAAACGATTCAGGAATTAACCATTCTACTACTCCTGCTTAGCATTCAGACATTTGGGGGTCAGCTTTGGATTGAAGTGGTGAAATTCTATCTTTCCAAAAGGCTCCATTTCATGGATGTTATTTCATACTTTGTATTATTTATGGATATTGGTTTTGGCTATGGTTGGGGGCATGTCCCAACAAGATTTTTGTATTATTTTAGTTAGAGGCTTTTGTGGAACTACTATGGGTTGGAATAGGCGGGATCAGTAATGGTGTCAGCTTTAGAATTGGTATTGGTATTGGGGATGATACCGGTTGACTATATCGTTGGTTAGTCCTTCCATTTTTATTTTGGGATTATATATTTTATTATTTATGGAAGTTATTTGGTTATGGTCGATTTTATGGTTTTGGTTTGGCTTTGTATAGTGGGATGGTTGGACTTGGTTGGGCCGGTCATGGTTGTGATCTTATTCCATATTCTTCATATGAGCTATTACACTATCTTATTATATTCTCAAAACTCCTCCAACTCAGGGAAGACGACTGGAGGTTAGGTTGGGTAGCGTGGGGGTCTCCGTCCCTAGTTAGACTTAGGATGCCCATTACGACAAGGCCCCAGGTCAGGTCGTGTCAAGGTCCAATCGGGGTAATTAATACAGAAGTGAATACTCAAACACACCAACAATATGCGATGCAATGCAATGTAACACGAAGATGGAATGATGATGATATAATCCATCACATGGCTTTCTTATACACCATCCAAGCCTTAGACGTACGGACGGGTTCCATGGGGGGTTCACAACCCACATACTTTCACAATCTCAATCTCATATATCAGTTCATTACTTAGGCTATAAAGGGTTTTATTAAGTGTCTCATTCGCCTCTCCTGCTAATGTTCATGGGTCAATGATTTTATAAGGTAATTCTCAGTGGTAGCGGATTTCAATAATATGGATGAATAAGGTGAGAATGCATGCTCACAACCCAGTCAATATGGATATAATGAATCAATTCAATAATGGTATAAATGAGCTCAAATCTTCTCAATATGATAATAGTTCATGATATGAAACATCCTCGACACCATTAAAGTGAATAGTCATGCAAATATCAATAATATCATCTCAAAACCCCATCTCTTAGGTTTACTATCATGATAAAAACAAATAATGTTCAAAAGGGCCAATAATATCTATTCAAGCCCCTGCATGACCAATTCAATAATGATAATGACATTAAATGCACAAATAAGGCATTTATATGTCAAATAAAGCCCCCACTCAGGCATCACCACAATTCAATAACAATATCCAAATAAGCCCCTAAATAGGCACAAAATAATAATAATAATACACAACATTTTATATCAAAACTTAACCAAACCCATATTATTTTGCATAATAAGTCTCTTCTCTCCTAAACATGATATCCTTACTCTAAATAGCTAAATAGATAACTATGCTAGCTAACAAAATCCTCTAATGAGAGATTCTAAATAGCGATAACTATCTCAACTATTACAAGTCCATATACACTTTAAGTATTTTCTAAACCACAATCCTTCTATCAAAAATAACAATAATAACATAATCATCCCCTAAAAGGTAACTAAGCTCCTATCATCACAACAAAGTCTACTAAGTATGATTTAAGATCTAAAATAAGTATCCACTATCAATTATTCAAATTCAATAGGCCAAATTTTGATAATGCATTCCAGGCATAATCACAAATAGCAAGACTAACTAAGGTAATTAATTATATAACTATAATCCATCAAAAGACTCTATTACCTTTGTAGATGCTCACCATTTCACGTAAGTGGGACCTCCAAAACCTAAGCAATTTACAACACATAAGCAAAAAGGCATACAACACATAAACACTTTGGAAAAAGTCAAGGTACATCTCAACTTGCGTTCAAAGAAGACCCTAAAAGTTAAAATCATCAACTGCAAGATCTACTCCCTCGCATCATCTCCAAACACGATACAATCTATTCAAATATAACATGTACAACTCAAAAGCAGTCTCACGATATCCATATTGGCTATATCTATTTGGGTCCAAAATGGCATTGAAAATTCTTTCCACAAATACAAGGGTAAAACAGAATTTTTTTTAGGAATCATGTTCCCCAAATAAAGAGAAGTATAAATCTGAAAACAAAGGAAAAACTAGTTGAAATCAAGTATTAAATCAAAGAAAAACTCATTTATCAGGTAAAACCCCTAAAATCATGTTTAAAATCAAAGATTGGAAGATTATTTGCTAACAAATCAAAGGAAAAATAATGAATTCAAGGTTTTGATACATACCCATAGAATAAATCTCAAAACCCCCTTTAAAATCTCCCTAATGAGAGCTTCTAAGCTTAGAAAAAGAAAAATACAATTTAGTGCAAAAGGGTTTATAATTCTTTCCAGGGGTTCTTTTGCTAATGTAAGCCATAGGCTACTAGTGTGAAGATGAAGGAACTCCACTATTAGCAATCATGAGCCCGTGGAATTGAATGCAATAAGTAGATGTAACACCCCAAACGTACCCCCTAGACGTCACATGATGCTCAAGACTACGAATAGTCCTATGCTAACGCATAATTCTTACTTAACTTGAAACTCATATAAAAAGTGAACTAACATAAATAGGAACTGAAGGTAAATGATTTCATATCCTTAAAGAGAGTCTTTAACATGGAAGTCTTAAACCAACACATTGAACTTAAAACATAAACAGTCTAACAATCCTCTACTACTGACTAAAGATCCACTGGAATAGACCCCAACTGACCTGAACATAACTAGAAATCACATAACTAAACACTTTCAATAATGAAGATGGGTCCTCTGACTATGAGGACTAACCAAAAGTCAAGATGTAGGTGATTATGCCTATAGATCGTGCTGCAGGAAATGAGCACCAAAACCTGCATTATAAAACAATGTAGCATATAGACATATATGTTGGTCAGTACCTCTAGAATGTATTGAGTATGTGGGGGTAAATTCATAAGAAATATAATAATTGAATATTCATATAAACTTTTAAATAATGCATGCTAAGTATAAATGACTCACCTAGAGATTAAATAAAACAAAAGGCTGCAAGATCATAAACATGAGAAATATAGCATAAGAACAACTTTGTGAGGTATAACACTTAGTTTCTAGAAGATTTACTTTTTATTCTTTCTTTTGGCAATTTCTACTAACCAACATAAAGCATGTGAGCCACCATGGAGTCAAAATCTTACCCACGTTTGGGAGATCTATTCTACCCTTGCCATTGGAATAGAACCTTAATGTTATGTGATCACTATACTTCATCCATATTGGGAACAATTTTAACCTACAGTGGCTCTTAGTTTCTAGGAATTTAGGATACGCTCATCCATATTCCCTTCTCGGTGCTAAATACTGCTCCCAAAATACTTATATACTTATACTTTAAGAAATCTACCTTAAAATATCATAAGGCTTTATAGAATGGTAACCAGTTATGCTTCTCTTATCTTAGGATCAAAAGATCAATCTTTTCTTTAAAGCATGTCAAAAAACTTACCAATGGAGCTTAAGAGAATAATCTTCTTGTAAACTTAATACTTGTACTTAGAACTTAGAATTCGTGCTTTAATTCATAGAAACTCATAACAAAACTTTATGCTCAATAGTCACCTTGAAATCTTTCAACAATACAAGTCAATATAATGAATTAAAAATCACAATATGAATCTTCTAAGTAAGAAACATGAATATATGCAATTCTTCATGCTCTTAAATCTTTCATCCTCAAGGTAGTTTCATAATTCAAGAGTATGGCTAGTTGGGTATGAACCTTAATTAAAAATAAATAAATTCAATCTTAAATCATGCACTTTGGAAACAAGGTTGAAATAATATCCTTGTTCATGAACCCTACATACCTAAATTTTCTTGACATGTGAAGAAATTTTGAATCTTGAGACTTGAGGGATGAGTTTTTCTAAGATGAACCCTAATCTTGATGTTCTTGAAGATCGGAGGAGAAAATTCCATTATTTGATTGAGGAATAGAGGAAAATAATGCCTCTTTTAGGAATATAGGTTGTGTATGGGAAGTTACAATAGAGGAAAAGACCAAAAAGCCCTTAGATGAACTTTACAGAAATTGGTTGGTGATGATAGGCGAATTTACACGCCTATAGCACTATATTTTGCCCATATTTTAGCCTAGTTTTGAGAACAAATTATATATTTCATGCACTTTTAGTCCTTTTTCCTGTAAGTGAGCTAATGAACATGATTAGCAAAGTTTCAGGTATAAATGATGCAGAATTCAGCATTTTATGGATAACTTGACGCCAAAGAAAGCTTCACGAAAGGAGAAAATCCAATCTTGGACGCCAAGGACTAAAGATGGCGCATGGAAAATCTATCCCGGGCTAAAATAGCATTTCTGAAGACTTTGGGGACTAGCAGTAATTTATTAGGATTAGGATAATGATACATTAACCTAGTACAATTGGGTTAAGTATTTCATTAGCTTATTAGGATTAGGATAATGATACATTAACCTAGTACAATTGGGTTAAGTATTTCATTAGCTTAGTAGGATTTGGTTAAGCATTTCATTAGCTTAGTAGGAATAGGATATGGGTATTATAAATACCCTATCTTGCTAGAGATTTTAGAACATCATCTTCTAACATCTTCTTACATTCAATTCTATTCTATTCTACTTCTAAGACATTCTAGTTCTAAACAATCATTCTTCCATTAATTTTATTTTTCTTCTTCTACTCATCTATTCTTAAATTCCACAACAAGAGAAACGTTATTTTTCTAAGGAATTCACGCCTAACGCCTATCACACCATTACAAACGTGAAATCTTTATCGTGGTATAACAACAATGTCAATTGTGATTTCCTTCGCACTCATGGGTAACTAAACTTCTCTGTTGGGGTTATGGAAGCCGAATGAGATACTATCTATTGCTGTGAGTTTGTGAGTTCATGACACGTATGCTGCTTATATCATTATTCTCTTTATCTTAATCTAAATTCTTTGTGGTTGCAAACGCAAGAATACGCCAGTATAACATTTAACTTGTTCGAAAGAAAGGTTTTCTGTCTGGAAAAGAGATAATGTCAAGGTAGTAGGGTCCTATCCCCTATTAAAAAGTTAGTGTCGTAACTGGATTAACCTCTTGGAGAATTCGTACCGTTAGACACGCTTTAAGCTCGAAATAGTTAAAGTGAAATAATCCTCAAATAGGTCGAAAGACGCCTGGATTTACAATCGAATACAATTCTCTATAAGCACATGCATGTCTGTATTTAACACACTCATAGCCAATAGAGACGTATAACTCAGAAGGTGGACATAACCCCAACTCCTCAATTCTCATTGTTTCACAACCTACTAAACATTCTTTCTTTTTACTTTGCTACTTTCTGCTTTACTCTCTTATTTTGGTTACATTACTTTCACAATACAATTCCCCCCTTCTTAAGAGACTTGCACTAAAAGTCTAGTAATCGTTGTTTACTTGTTGACCAAGCTATTCCCTGTGGGATTGATACCCAACCCAGGTTGGGTTCTATATTTGCTAACGACCGTTTTACACTCCTACGAGAGTTGTAGATTGAGCGTTATAAAAAATTGGCGCCGTTGCTGGGGAATACAAGTGTCAATTAAGTTCGTAATAATTACTAGACCCTTTGGTCAAAGATTCTCGTACTTTTACTTTTAGTTTTTGTTTTTGTTTACTGCAGGTTTTTATTCAGTGCATGCCCCATACCCGAAGTTCTGGTCAACCGTTATTACCTATCAATCCTGAACCACAACGTATTCGCAGAATGGAGGCACAACACGTAATTGAAAGGATGGCTGCTCAATAGGAACAGGCGAGACTAGCTGCGCTAGCCGCCGCTCAAGTGCATCAACAGAATATTGATAACCCTGGGTGAGCAACAAATCCTGACGATGAAGATCTAGGTGATGACGAGCTACTAAACCCTAGACATGCCGTTGAGATTGAAACACCTGCCAACAGAAGAGACCGTCAAGCTAGGTTTAGGCCTGAACGCCAAGCTATGCAGCCAGCTTTCGACGATGATGATGATGATCTTGATGGAGCCGGAGCCACAGGAGCCATTATTCCTTCACCATTGGCACCCGGAGCCAAGTTCAACATCACGAGCACCATGATTCAGTTATTGCAACTCAAGGGATTATTTGGTGGACTAGCAGGCGATGATCCGAATATGCATCTCATCAACTTTATTTCTACATGCAAGTCATTTGACAATCCTAGTGTTGGTCAAAATGCAATTCGATTACGTCTATTTCTATTGTCTCTGTCTGGGGAGGCAACTCTATGGTTGAATGGGATGACTCCTGATTCTATTACAAATTGGAGGCAATTGAGAGACGCTTTCCTAGAAAGATTCTTTCCGCCATCCAAAAGAGCACAATTGAGAGATGAAATCAACAACTTTCGTCAGCTTCCAACTGAAGCCCTTCATGAAACATGGGAGAGGTTCAAGACGAATCTAATGAGGTGCCCAAACCATCACATGAATAATGTTCACCTAATGGAGATACTTTACAGAGCTTTGAATTCAATAACTAAACCAGTTGTGGATAATGCGGCTGGAGGATCATTTATGGATCTCACCTTTGGTCAGGCAAGCAATATGCTAGATCGTATGACGAAGCAAAGTAGAGCTTGGCATACCAGGGATTCTGAGGTAGCAAGCCCCACTTTATCTATAGGCATGACTGCAGACCAAAGGAGAAGAGAAGAAGAACGTGATCAAGATATGGCGCACATGAAGACACAAGTGGATCTTCTTACAAAGCATCTATTATCAGGGAATACTGAAAAAGTCAAAGCCATTGCGTCAAAAGGAAGAGACGAATCTGATTCGAAAGAAGAAGCCAACTACTGAAATAATCAGGGGGGTTTCTGAGGTAATACCCAAGGAAACCAAGGTCGGAACTATTATGATAAATATGGAAACAAGGACCAAGGTAGTTGGAAGAACAAGAATGACAAAAGTGGTTTGTATGTTCCCCCTGGAAGACGTGACACCACTACATCTGGTTCTGGAAATATGGAAGACATGATGGCTAAACTACTGAAAGGAGTGGAAGCAACGAGCGTAGGAGTAACGGAGGTAATAAATGATTTTTCCTCTATGAAGCAATTAGTTGATTCTCATTCCACTTCAATCAAGCAAATAGAGCAGCAATTGATCCAACTTTCAGCAGCACTCAATCAAAGAAAGGCTGGTACTTTACCTAGCGATACTGTGCAAAACCCAAGGAATAATGGGTCATGCATGGCCATCACTACCCGAAGTGGTAAGGCGCTGGAAAATTCATCTAAGGGAAAACAAGTGGTCGACGATGTAGCAGACATTGATGACAAGGCAAAAGGAGAAGCTACCATAGAATCCACCCACGACGTCCATGACGGTACACCGAGTATGTTGCAGCCTGAAAAGGCTGAAAAACGAAGGCAAGAAGAGAAGGAAGCCGTGGAGAGAACAATTCCATACCCACCACCACCTTTTCCTCAAAGATTGAAAAAGGTGGCGGACGATACAAAGTTCAGCAAATTCATGACTATGTTAAAGCAGCTGACCATTAATGTTCCATTGGTAGAGGCACTTGAACAAATGCCTGGGTATGCGAAATTTATGAAAGATATTTTGACAAAAAAGCGGGCAGTAAGCTATGAGCCGGCAGATAATATTCATCATTGCAGTGCAATTGCCACAAGATCCTTAGTACAGAAGAAGGCAGACCCTGGTGCTTTCACTATTCCTTGCACGGTTAGATCTATGAATTTTGCTAAGGCATTGTGCGATTTGGGAGCTAGCATCAATTTGATGCCACTATCCGTCTACAGAAAGTTGGGGTTGGACGACCCTACTCCAACCAATATGCGGCTAATCATGGCGGATAGGTCGGTAAAATGACCTGTTGGTATCCTATGTGATGTCTTGGTAAAGGTTTCTTCATTCATCTTTCCAGCAGAATTTGTTATTTTGGATTGTGAAGTGGACTCAGAGGTTCCCATAATCTTGGGACGCCCTTTCCTTGCTACAGGAAGTGTGCTCATTGATTTGAGAGCTAATGAGCTTTCATTCCGAATAAATGACGAAGTGGTTCGCTTTGATGTTTGCAAATCAATGAAGCAACCCAAAGATCCGAGTGTATTTTCAGCGACTGATGTTTTCTTTGATGATCCGAAAGAATTACTTAAAGAAGAGCAAATTATTGCTGACCCTTTGGCGGTTGTGCTCATGAATGGAGAGAGTAAGGATGCTGAAAATTGCAAAGAAGCTATTTGTGCTCTATCAGGATTAGGAACATATCGCTATGCTCCCAAGAAGCTGGACCTTGATCTTAAGAATCAACCGTCACCAACAGCGAAGACTTCCACTGAAGAGCCACCAATGCTAGAATCGAAAGAGCTCCCCGATTATCTAAGGTATGTGTTCTTGGAAAGTATAAATATACTTCCGGTGAGTGCGGATGATTTAAGTAAACAGCACGTAGAGGCTCTCATCTCTGCTCTGAAGAGATACATGAGAGCTATGGGTTGGACTATTGATGATATAATTGGTATCCCTCCTGGGATAGGCATGCACAAGGGTCATCTCGAAGAAGATTGCATGCCTACAAGTAAGCCTCATTATCGTCTGAATCCATTCAGAAAATGATCCACCATCTATCTCGACGAAGTCTAAGTACTCGAGGTAACTATGTTGTGCCGCGACAATAAATCAAGCGCTAGATGGGAGGCAACCCATCGTTTATCATTTTTTATTTTTTCTTTCGTTCTAATACGTGTTTTGTTTTTGATAAATAAAAATCCAAAAAAAAAAGTCGTGCCACGACCAAAACTAAGGCGCTTGGTGGGAGGCAACCCATCGTACTAATCGTTTTTATTGGTTTTGAGCAAATGTAGGTGCAAGAGGTATTCAACGAGGAGATCGGTTTCAAATTTTGATTTGGACGTATTGCATGGTAAAGGTGGTAAGTTAGGCATGAAGATGCATAAGGCTATGGATTGAGCATTGCTCATGACAAAATAGGCATCGAGAAAGTCTAGGCCTAGGTAAAACTAGGCCATGAACAAGGCCCAAGGTCTCGGAATCTAGTGTGCTATAGCATAGGCGCCGCCCATGCTCAAGTATGCCATAGCATAGGCGCCGCCTATGCTAAAGCATTTGGTCTCTGAATCTCATATGCCATGCTAAAGGCGCCGCCTATGGTCACTAAAGGCATTGAACTAGGCGCCGCCTATGCTAGCAAATGCTTTGCATTAGGCGCCACCTATGGTCACCATAGGCAAAGCTAAAGGCGCCGCCTATGGTCACTTTTTGTCTCCAAAACCGATTTTAAATAGGTCAAAACCCGACCCATTCTTTTCCTATATAAAGGAGACTTAGTCTTGAGGCACAAACACATTGAAAACCTAACATAGGCGCCGCACATAGCATCCAAATCTTCTCAAAACTTTTGCTCTTCCCTTTCACAAGAACATCTCCAAAGGCTTCAATCACGTAAGTACTCTTGTGTTCTTCATCTATTTTTCGTAAGTACTACGTTACTATGTCTATTATGAATAGCTAAATCTTGAAGAAGTATTGGAGATGTGAATGTGTTTGAATTGTTGATACACAACCAAGTGAGTGAACATATACGTTAGGATGATCTTAACTTGTTTCCGACTTCAATTCGATTTTGATGCATTGTCATACTACTTGAGGAATTGCTATAGTCATGAACATTTCATACTCTTGTCACTTGAATACTTACATGTTGGGATGTCTCGCTCATCGGAATAAGACTTATAGTTGCCTACCGACATAGGAGATTGTGATTATTGATAGAAACTATACCATGATGTAATCCCTATGTAGAAGTCTTGATATACCTAACATGAAAGTATTGCAAAGATTGCAAGAAGTGTTACATATCTGAATTTCTTGTTGGAATATAGCCCCTAAAACATATGTCGATGAAGTCTGAGTAATCGACCACTTTCACTTCACTAGTCTGTACCAACAAACTAAGTGTGGGGTGGTGCCACTACTGCTTGTTTATAGATTGTATCCATCGAAATGATGCTAACATGAACATTGTTTTAAGTCTCAGGTACAATGGCACCCAAAGCAAGACAAGGCAAAGATAAGGCTACCACTTCACAAAAAGGCAATAAAAGAGGCCGAAAAGAGCAAGGAGAACCCTCCTCGCTGCAAATACCTCGACTCACTCTTGGAATTAAGGGGGATACTTATGAGGAACTTCTGAGGATGACGACTCTGATGATGATTCCGATGCAAGGGGTATGACCCCCGACATTGAGGAGGAGTCCAACTGACCAGGTTCTTCGTATTTATTTTCCACTGAGGACAGTGTCCCGACTAAGTGTGGGGTGGAGGTATTGCATGCTATACTTCTCTACTCGCATCTATGTTTGTTTGCTTTGTTTTTGTTTCATTTTTTTTCATTACTCTTTTTTTCATTACTCGCATCTATGTTTGTTTGCTTTGTTTTTGTTTCGTTTTTTTTCATTGTTAGTAGTAAAAAAATTTTAACTTCACATGAAATTATTTTGATAGGCAGCATGAGATTATGGCAAGAGTTTGTGCTAAAATCATGTCTATTGAGACATTTAGGCTCTAATTGTGACTCACTATGTGATATTGGGTGGTTCAATTCCTTCACCTGTTGGGACAAGAGTCTATACTACTCTCAATAAAGTCGACCATGTGCCTTGTGTGTGTGAGCTAATAGTATATTTTGTGCTTGTGGCTGATGCTAGAACTTGCCTGGTATGTATGTAAAGAGAAAATAAGGAGTGTAAGTTTAGGAGATGATTTAGGCATTTCTTTGGCAACCTATGATTATTTACCTTCTTTTTACCTACCCATGGACATCATCCTAGTTAAACCCTTTTGAGCCTTTAGCCTATTTTCTTTGACAAACCTCGTATGTAAGCCTAATCCATTTTTTTTCAAGACCATAATTTGATCCAAATTCCTAAGTGCTTTAAAGTGAAAAAGTCAGGTGACAAAATAAGAGGAAATTGGGTGAGTATGATGCTTTAGAATGCATTGATGCTTGAATGAGTTATGAAAAAGAAAGTGCTATCATAAGAGGTATGTTATCAAAAGAAAAAGGAAAGGAAAACTGAAAAGTTAGTTATGTTTAAAATTGAAAAACAAAAGAGGTGAAAAAGAGTGGTAGAATAAAAGAAAGTAGAAAGGTTGTTTGAAAGAAAAGTGTTAATGATACAATGTGATGTATTAAAGCGCTTAGGAACATAGTCACTATTTCTGGCCAAAATAGTCCTACCCGTCCCTTAGCCTACATTACAACCATCAAAAGACCTATTTGATTCTAAGCTTAGCATTCTAACATTTAGTGGAGCATTAAACTAAGGGCAAGCCTATGGTCATCAGTTGCTTCATATGAATTCTTTGTGAGAACGAGAGCAAGGATATTTTGATACCCATGTTTGAAAAATATGCTATACTTATGAGTGATTATGGGTAATATATTGTGAGACACACATGGTTGATGAGTTTTGGGTAGTCGTGTATGATTCTTTGTGCCTTAACCTTTGAATATGAGTTGACCACCATCACGAGTCTATGCTAGAGGTTAAACTGTTTCTACTAATGATCGAAAAACTACTCTTTGTTGATAATTGTTGTGCTTGTCTTGACGAATATTTTATGTTGTTGCTGTGAAACCCTAAGTTGATGTTTAGAAGGACATGATATTTTGTTCGAGGATGAACAAAGCTTTAAGTGTGGGGTGTTGATGATAGGCGAATTTACACGCCTATAGCACTATATTTTGCCCATATTTTAGCCTAGTTTTGAGAACAAATTATATATTTCATGCACTTTTAGTCCTTTTTCCTGTAAGTGAGCTAACGAACATGATTAGCAAAGTTTCAGGTATAAATGATGCAGAATTCAGCATTTTATGGATAACTTGACTCCAAAGAAAGCTTCACGCAAGGAGAAAAGCCAATCTTGGACGCCAAGGACTAAAGATGGCGCATGAAAAATCTGTCCCGGGCTAAAACAGCATTTCTGAAGACTTTGGGGACTAGCAGTAATTTATTAGGATTAGGATAATGATACATTAACCTAGTACAATTGGGTTAAGTATTTCATTAGCTTATTAGGATTAGGATAATGATACATTAACCTAGTACAATTGGGTTAAGTATTTCATTAGCTTAGTAGGATTTGGTTAAGCATTTCATTAGCTTAGTAGGAATAGGATATGGGTATTATAAATACCCTATCTTGCTAGAGATTTTAGACCATCATCTTCTAACATCTTCTTACATCTTCTTACATTCAATTCTATTCTATTCTACTTCTAAGACATTCTAATTCTAAACAATCATTCTTCCATTAATTCTATTTTTCTTCTTCTACTCATCTATTCTTAAATTCCACAACAAGAGAAACGTTATTTTGCTAAGGGATTCACGCCTAACGCCTACCACACCATTACAAACGTGAAATCTTTATTGTGGTATAACAACAATGTCAATTGTGATTTCCTTCGCACTCATGGGTAACTAAACTTCTCTGTTGGGGTTATGGAAGCCGAATGAGATACTATCTATTGCTGTGAGTTTGTGAGTTCGTGACACGTATGCTGCTTATATCATTATTCTCTTCATCTTAATCTAAATTCTTTGTGGTTGCAAACGCAAGAATACGCCAATATAACATTTAACTTGTTCGAAAGAAAGGTTATCTGTCTGGAAAAGAGATAATGTCAAGGTAGTAGGGTCCCATCCCCTATTAAAAAGTTAGTGTCGTAACTGGATTAACCTCTTGGAGAATTCGTACCGTTAGACACGCTTTAAGCTCGAAAGAGCTAAAGTGAAATAATCCTCGAATAGGTCGAAAGACGCCTGGATTTACCATCGAATACAATTCTCTATAAGCACATGCATGTCTGAATTCAACACACTCATAGCCAATAGAGACGTATAACTCAGAAGGTGGACATAACCCCAACTCCTCAATTCTCATTGTTTCACAACCTACTAAACATTCTTTCTTTTTACTTTGCTATTTTCTGCTTTACTCTCTTATTTTGGTTACATTACTTTCACAATACAATTCCCCCCTTCTTACGAGACTTGCACTAAAAGTCTAGTAATCGTTGATTACTTGTTGACCAAGCTATTCCCTGTGGGATCGATACCCAACCCAGGTTGGGTTCTATATTTGCTAACGACTGTTTTACACTCCTACGAGAGCTGTAGATTGAGCGTTATCAGTTGGCAGTCTTTACAGCTAAACCATACGACTCGTATGGAAGGATACGACTATGCCCCTCAAATCTTAAGCTTGGAAAAATCTAGGAGGGTACACACTGGTCAACATACAAGTCCCACCTACAATTAGTATCATCTTTATATGACTCTTAGCCTCCCACTAGTAGCTTGGTCAGAATCTTAGGGTGTTTATACCGATGGACTAACAACTTACCTCCATATGACTTGGTACCCTACTTGACGACTTCTAGGGGTCAAGTAATACCTATAATAGAATGTCCACCATTCCACACTACCTTGCATACAACTAAGACATACCACTTGTTTATTGTACGTACTACTAAAGGGAGAAGTCATATGATGTACAAAAACTTCTAGACATGGGGCATTAAAATACCCCCCTTGAAAACATTCTTCCTCGAATGTGATTCATATAGGATTGGGATTTGGACAAGAATCAACACCTCCACATTGATATTTACAACCAAGATTACAACTATCACAAGAATTCAGTTTCTCACAACATAAAATACAATATAGGAGAACTTAAACGAATTTTAAGGGGACAAACTTGCTAGAAATAACACTTTACCTTAGGTAGGAATAGAACTAGAGGAAAAGAGATGAGGATTCTTGTCCATCATGTCTGCTTCAACCTCCCAAGTGGCCCCTTCAACCGATTAGTTCCTCCAAAGAACTTTCGCCGATGTTACTTCCTTTTTCCTTAGCCTTCGAACCTGCCTATCAAGTATATCAACAAGAATTTCTTCATACATCAAGTTATCTTTTACGCCAATACTATTTAGGGGAACTACTAAGGATGAATTTACCAAACACTTCTTAAGAATTGAGACATGGAACACTGGGTGAACTGCAGCTAACTCTGTCGGAAGACTCAATTCATAAGCAACCTCTCCTACATGCTTCACTATCTCATAGGGACCAACAAATTGTGGAATTAACAAACCTTTATTTCCAAGTCTCATTATTCCCTGATTAGGTGACATCTTTAAGAATACCAAATCTCCTACTTCAAACTTGTTATCTCTCCTCCTTATATTAGCATACAATTTCTAATGACTTTGGGAAATACTCAATATGTCATGAATCAACTAAACATTTTCCATAGCTTCTAGAATAGAATCTGGCCCAATCAAGGACACTTCACCAACCTTATACCATCCTATAGGTGACCTACACCTACGCATATACAATGCTTCAAATGGAGCCATCTTAATGCTATCATGATAACTATTATTGTATGAGAACTTAATCAAAGGCATATAGTCATACAAACTTTCTTTAATGTCTAAAACATAATCCCTTAACATTTTCTCTAGTGTCTGAAATATATGTTCAGCCTGACCATTGGTCTGCGGATAAAATGCAGTACTAAGCTTAACCTTTATACCAAGGCCCTTTTGGAAAGACCACCAAAACTATAAAGTAAATTACATGCCTCTGTCTAAAATAATAGATAAAGGTATCCCATGAAGTCTTACTAACTCAAGGACATACATTCTAGAATAATCCTCTGCGGTATCTAAAAACTTAATAGGTAAGAAATGGGCTGACTTAGTCATTCGATTTTCTATGACCCAAATAGAATCATGTTGACATCTTGTAAAAGGAAAACCTGTGATGAAATCCATATTCACTACTTCCCACTTACAAGTAGGGATACAGATCTTTTGCAACATACCATACAATGTTTATTGTTCAACCTTAACTTCCTGACAATTGGGGCACTTGGCTACAAACTAGGCTATCTCCCTCTTAATTCCATTCCACCAATAAATTTCTTGTAAGTCGTGATACATCTTAGTAGCACCTAAATGAATGGAATACCTCAAACCATGATCCTTGACTAGTATCCTTTGCCTCAACTCTTCTACATTTGGAACACAAAAACTGCCTTGATAGTGAAGTACAACATGTCCCCCTTGGGAGAAAACCTTAACCTTCTGTTGCTGCATTGCCTCTAATATTAGGCTAAGTATGGGATCATTGCACTATTTCTTCTTCACTTCCACTACCAAAGGTGATTCAAAATCGTTCTGAACTACTACTCCCACATCATCAGTGGTGAGTAAACATACCCCCAAATGAACTAATCAATGCACTTCTTTATCCAATTCCTATTCTTCCTTCTTCAGATGAGACATATAATCCATAGACAACCTACTTAGTGCATATGTCACTACATTGTCCTTACCCGGATGATAAAGCATATTCATGTCATAATCTTTCAACAACTCTAACTACCTTCTCTAACCAAGATTCATCTTCTTTTGCAAAAGTACATGCTAAAGATTCTTACGGTCAGTGAAAACATCAACATGCACATCATAGAGGTAGTGCCTCTAAATTTTCAAAGAAAAAACCACATCAGCTAACTCTAAATCATGAGTTGGGTAATTATTTTGCTATCCTCAAGGTTCCTTGAGGCATAAGCTATCACTTTCCTATTTTACATCAACACACAGCCTAACCCAACTCTAGAAGCATCACAATACACTACAAATCTATCTAACCCTTCTGGTAAGGCAAACACTGGTGCCAAAGTCAATTTATCTTTTAACTCTTGGAAAATTTTCTCACACTTATTCTACTGTATAAAATTTAATTTCTTTTGGGTCATCTTAGTCAATGGTTTGTCTATAGAGGAGAACCCTTTAATAAATATTCTATAATATCCAGCCAAACCTAAATCTCTAGATATTGGATAGAGTGATGGGTCTAGGGCAGTGCTTCATTGCATTAGTCTTTTTAGGATCTACATGAATACTAGCCCCGGAAATGATATGCCCCCAAAAGGTAAAAGGTTCCAGCAAAAATTCATATTTACCAAACTTCACATACAATTGACGGTCCTTAAGGGTCTATAGAACTATTCTTAGATGGTCTGCATGCTCCTCCTTAATCCTAGAATACACCAGTATGTCATCTATAAAGACGATGACAATCATGTCTAAGTAATGCTTGAAAACCCTATTCATAAAATCCATGAAAGATGCAGGAGCATTAGTCAGTACAAACGAGATAACCACAAACTCAAAATAGCCATACCTCATTCAGACAGTTGTTTTTGAAATGTCCTTCTCCCTAACTTTCAAATGATAATATCCCGACCTAAGGTCAATCTTGGAGAACCACCGGCACCCTAAAGTTGATCGAACAAATTATCGATTCTAGGAATGGGATACTTGTTCTTGATAGTAACCTTATTTAACAGTCTATAGTCTATACATATTTGAGAGTACCATCTTTCTAGCGCATGAAGAGGACTGGAGGGCCCCACAGTGATACACTGGTCTTCTAAAACCTTTATCTAAGAGTTCCTTAACCTGCTCTTCTAACACTTTAGGTTTGTCCAAAGCCATAAAATACGGAGGGATAGAGATGGGCTGACTATCAAGAACAAGATTAATATCGAATTCTATTTCTCTAGCTGGAGGTACCCTTGGTAAATCTTTGGGGAAAACCTCAAGAAACTCATTGACTACACGAACTGATTAAACTATTTGGGTTTCAGACTTATTATCTTTAAATCAAACAAAATGATAAACACATCCTTTTGATAATAAATTTTTGGCCTTAAGATAAGAGACGAAAGGACTTTGGGGGACACAGAACTACCCTCCCACTAAAAAACTACTTCATCAGTAAACTAAAACTTCACCACATGGTTGCAATAGTCTATTGATTCATAGCATGAATAGAGACAATCCATTCCTAAAATTACATCAAAGTCTACAATCTCTAATTCTATTAAATTTGCTAGTGATACTTTATGGAGAAAGGTGATAGAACACTTCTTATAGACTCATCTTGCAATAACTGATTCACCTACTGGGTAGAAATTGAGAAGGACTTAGAGAGATTTTAAGGACCTACCCCAAAATTTATAGCAATCAACAGAGTTACATAAGAGAGATTTGATCTTAGGTCTAACAACACATATACATTAAGGTGAAAGGCATGAAGAATACCAATGATAACATCTGGTGAGCTCTCCTTCTCCTGATGGGATGGTAAAACATAAAATCAAATATGGTGTTGAGCGCCACTGGTATTAGATGATGCACCTGATGGAGGGACTGGGCGACCCTGCTGAGCTGGTGAATTCATAACCGGAGTTTGAGGACGAACATCCCTACTTCCCTGCATATCATAAGGATACTCCTTAATTATGTGGCCCAGCTTACCACAACCATAGAAACCGTCTTTGGGCATCATACACTCACCAGGATGGGTCTTACCATATTTTGCAGATGTCAGGTAACTAGACCACACGACCCCACTGTTCGGAGACCTAGATTTCAAAGTCCCATCACACTACTCCTGTTTAGTCCTAGGTGTAGGGTCACTGGCTGAAGATGGCACAAACATTGATAAATCATCCTGAAACTACGAACGATTGCCCCTTCCAGACCTTGGCTGACTACAAACTGTCCAGTCCTAGCTCTCTTATTTCCTTCTCTCTTTCCTTTAGATTTTTTTCCTCAATTTATTAAGCATGAGTTATCAACCTAGCAATATATATATCCCCAATCAGCATGGCAATCCTATACTCTTTGACCACCAAATCAGATACCCCAGTAATGAAGTTACTCATACGAGCGCTAAAGTTAGATAACAACTCGGGAGAATACTTAGACAAATGAGTGAACTTAAGGTAGTACTCTTTCACTATCACAGAGCCCTGCCTTAAGTTCATTAACTCCTCCACCTTAGCCTCCCTCATCTCACTCAGAAAGAACCTGTCCATAAAAATATTCTGAAATACCTTCGAACTCATAGGAGATGCATTCTCACCCCTACCTTCCTTCCACATAATAACCCAATCATCGGCAACATCCTTTAACCTATAGGACGCCAACTCTACACTCTCCTTTTTCAATACTATGCGTAATATTAGTAATATTCCTCACCTCATTAAAAAATAGATGAGGATCCTTATCCATATTTGACCCATAGAACTCGGGTGGATTCATCCTCATAAATTCCCGAATTCTAGAAGTCGCTAAATTATAATTTTACTGAAGTAGAACTGCTTTCTGTTGGTTTCCCAGAACATTGGAATTAACAACTTGGGCCAATGCTTGAAAGGCAACTTGAAATTTAACATGAGACACATTCTCATTCAAAGGGTCGGCGTACAGTGGTGATTGATCACCACTTTTGCAGGCATCGGGTCGGCAAGGAGGCATACTTTGTCTCGTAAAAGCATGAGTTAATGAAGATAGAGAAAAATGTAAGCATAATAGATCATGAAATAAATAAAGATTCATATCTCATCCCATAGCCTCTTTCTCATAAAATGACACAATTCATATCTATGATCAAGAGTCTACGTAACACAGATTGTCTGACTCCCTAGGACTCTTCAAAACCTTGAGCTTTGATACCAAATTTATAACACCCCGAAAGAACCCCCTGGACATCACAAGGTGCTCAAGACTACGAATAGTCCTAAACTAATCCATAATGCTTACGTAACTTAAAACTAATATAAAAAGTGAACTAACATAACTAAGAACTGAAGGTAAATGAATTCATATCCTTAAATAGAGACTTTAACTTAAAAGTCTTAACCAACATAATGAACTTAAAACATAAAAAGTCTAACAATACTCTACTACAGACTAGAGATCCACTGGGATATACCCCATCTGACCCAAACATAACTAGAAATCACATAACTAAAATACTTTCAATAATGAATCTTATATCTGAGAAGATGAGTCCAAAAACTATGAGGACTCACCAAAATTAAGGATATAGGTGATGACGTTGGTAGAAAATCGTGCTGCTACAAATGAGCACTGAAACCTACATTAAAAGATAATGTAGCATATAGACATATATATGGGTCAGTACCTCTGGAATGTACTGAGTATATGAGGTGAATGCATAGGTAAGACAATAATTGAATATTCATACAAACTTTCAAATAATGCATGCTAAATATAAATGACTCACTTTGAGATTGAATAAAATAAAAGGATGCAAGATCATAAACATGAGTAATATAGCATAAGAATAACTTTGTGAGCCATAACACTTAGTTTTTATAAGATTTACTTTTTATTCTTTCTTTTGGAAGTTTCTTCTAATCGACATAAACCATATGAGCTATCATAGAGTCCAACTCTTACCCATGTTGGGGAGAGCTATTCTACCCTTGCCATCGAAATAGAACCTTAATCTTAAGAGATCACTGTACTTCATCCATTATGGGAAAAATATTAAACTATGGTGGCTCATAGTTTTTATGAATTTAGGATACGCTAATCCATATTCCTTTGTTGGTGCTAAATACTACTCCCAGAAGACTTATATGCTCATACTTTAATAAATCCACCTTAAAATAGCATAAGGGTTTAAATAATGGTAACAAGTTATGCTTCTCTTTCTTTAAATCATAATCAGGATAAACAATTGTGGATTTCATATCTTATATTAGGATCAAAAGATGAATCTTCTCTTTAAATCATGTCATAAAACTTATCAATGAAGCTTAAGAGAATAAAATTCTTGCAAACTCAATACTTGTACTCAGAACTTAGAATTTGTTCTTTAATTCATAGAAACTCATAACAAAACTTCATCCTCAATAGCCACCTCGAAATCTTTAAATAATCTAAGTCAAGATAATGAAAGTAAAAAATCACAATATGAATCTTATAAGTATAAAACATGAATATATGCAATTATTGATTCACTTAAATCTTTCATTCTCATGGTAGTTTCATAATTCAAGAGTATGGCTAGTTGGGTATGAACCTTAATTCAAAGTAAATAAATTCAGTCTTAAAATCATGAACTTTGGGCACAAGGATGAAGGAATATACTTTTTCATAAACCCCATATATCTGAATTTTCTTATCTTGTTAAGAGAGTTTGAATCTTTAGATTTGAGGTTGAGTTTGTGTAAGATGAACCCTAATCTTGATGTTCTTGGAGATGGGAGGAGAAAGTGTTGTTATTTAATTGAGGAATATAGAAAAATAATGCATCTTTGAGGGTTATAGGTTGTGGATGTGAAGTTAGAATAGAGGAAAAGACTACAATACCCTTAGCTAAACTTTACAAAAATTGGTTGTCAGTCTTTACTACTCAACCATACGACTCGTATGGAAGGATACGACTATGCCCCTCAACTCGTAATCTTGGCAGAATCTAGGTGGGTACATACTAGTCAACATATGAGTCCCACCTATAATTAGTATCATCTTTACACGACTCTTAGTCCCCCACTCGTAGATTGGTCAGAATCTTAGGGTATTTATACAAACGAACAAATGATTTACCTCCAAATGACTCGCACCCTGCTTGATGACTTCTTGGGGTCTAGTCGTACCTATAATAAAATGGCCACCATGACACACTGCCTTGCATACAACTAAACATACCACTCATATGTTGTATGCAAGACTCAAAGGAGAACTTGTATGATGTACAGAAACTTCTAGACCGGGGTATTACAATATCTCCCCCTTAAAAACATTTATCCTTTAATGTGATTCATCTGGGATTGGAATTTGGACAAGAATCAACACCTCCACATTGATATTTACAACCAAGCTTACCGCTATCACAAGGATTTAGTTTCTCGTAATAAAAAATACAATATAGGATCACTTAAACGGACTTTACGGGAAAGAACTTGCTGGAAATAACACTTTACCTTAGGTAGGAATGGAACTAGAGTAAAAAAGATGAGGATACTTGGCCATCATGTCTGTTTCAACTTCCCAAGTGGCCCCTTCAACCGATTGGTTCCTCTAAAGAACTTTCATCAATTCTACTTCGTTATTCCTTAGCCTTTGTACCTTCCTATAAAGTATCTATAATACCCCAAAAAAATTTCTTCGTAAAGATTTTGTGAGAAACGTATCGAGTTCTACGCTTTAGAGCGATCCATAATTTTTTTTTGTAGTATTTCTAAGACGTTGACCTACCATTGCATATAGTATCAAATAATCTTTCCAAAAATATTTAGATCATCGAAAATGTACACTCGAGCGATGAGTTATGACCATTCTGATCGAACTGTGAACAGTAAAACGTGCAGGAAATTAAAATTTCTGCAGCCAGGCGAATTTCAGGGTCAACTTCAAACGATCATAAATCCTTGTACATAATGATCTGAGTGATCTACTATATATCAAAGGAAAGATATGCGAGTCCTATTTCTAATTAAATTAGTTTCATCCAATTTGACTGGCGGAGAAAAAAGTTATGGTCAATCTAGTTCAGCATATCGAAAGCAAATTTTTGGGTCAATTTCAAATGACCATAACTCCTTGTACATAATGATCTGGGTGAGCTACTATATATCAATGGAAAGATATAAGAGTCCTATTTATAATTAAATTAGTTTCATCCAATTTTTCTGTTGGAGTAAAACGTTATGGTTGATCTACTTCAGCCTATCAAAACAGTCCACCAAAGGACAGATTTGACATTATTTGAATTTTAAGGGTATTTTGGTCATTTCACATTCCCCTTCTTGGACGAAAATTCTTGCATATAATCCATATTTGGACCATAAAATTTATATTTTCATCAAGCTTTGGAGGAGAGGAAAATCCTAGGTCAAATTTTAGCTCCAAAAATTATTAAATTGAACCGTAGAAATTTCAAATTTATTTGGGATTCAAGTTGATCATGTTAAGGGCTTCGAGAAGCACCCTTCATTTTCATGAATAATGTTCTGGAGTCGGAAGTTCATATTCATCTTCCATCTTAAGGTATGTGGGGTTTTGAACAAGAGCAATCTTCCGTTCTTGTGCCCAAAGCTTTAATTTTATTATGGTTTTACATGATTTTGCAAGTGAGATTATGTCTAAATAATTCGATTATGAGATTATGATAATTGAATGAATAAACTTTTATTTATATGATTATCTCAATGTTTTCATGATATGATTTAATAATTATCATTGCGAACTACACACTTTTACCACGAGGTGGTATTTTGAATGATTTTGGGACGTATGCCGAGATGGTATTTTGAATGATTTTGGAACGTATGTCGAGATGATATTTTGGAATAATATTTTGAGATATGTGTCAAGCTTTATGCTTCCCAATGAAGATTTGAATTATTGAATATATATTTGAGACATGAGATGTCTTGATATCTATAATTGTAAATTTCATATTTTTATTTTGAATGATTTCGAGATATATGTTGAAATGGTATTTTGGAATGATTTTGAGATTTATGATAAGATTAAAGCTTCTTTATGACGAAATTGAATCATTGAGTATATTGAGATATAACATTTGAGATGTTACCATGAGTCTTGACATTTTCTCAAAAATATTGATGTTTTCATGACTTGATAAATTGTTACATTTTGACATTTAAAAAGGTTGAGTTCTATTATTGAAATTTCATGATATTCGAAAATGGGTATACACTCAAATTACTTTATGAAGATTTATAAGACTTTGAATTTTTTCCAATATGGATATACATGATTACTTCATTACTCTACTTCTTAAATTGAGAATTTATGCTATAAATTGCATACTACTACAATGAATTGATATTTCTAAAGGCTTTCGAGATAAAAGTCGTGATTTGAGTTGTACTACGGGATATGTATTCTTATTATGAATTGAAGGTCTCAAGTGCTTTTCAAAAGATGTTGTCATGATTTAATTATCGAATTGAAAGAATAATCATTTGAGTACATTGACCTTGAACTCACAGAGTCGAGATGATTTTAACTATGATAAAGATTGATTTTGATATAGATGTTGAGATGAATTTTTGTATTTTTTTTCTGGATGATTTTGATGAGTTGAATTGTTGAAAATATTACGTATTGAGTCTTCATATCCTTATCCAAATGTCGAGTCGGTTATGGTTCAATTCATTGATACCTTGTTGATGTTGAAAAAGATTGAAATGTTTTAAGTCGAAGTTGGGGTTAGGAATCCACAAATTGTTGATGAATTATAAATTGAGATATTTGATTTGGTCTTTATGATAGACCCTTGTGATGATGATGGTGGATTTCCTAACGCGTTCTGAGCTTGTTGGGGAGTAGTAATTAGCACCGAGAGAGAAATTTGGTATTTCCCCAAACCTATGTGCCACCGTAGGGTTGTTTGATGATGATATTATTGGCCAGAGAGCCCGATTGTGATTAATGCAATTTTAAGGTCGTACTTCCTGGCAAAGAGTATGACGCTCCCGCCAAAAGGGGTTTCAAACGTTGGTATTTCACGTAGCTCACGTGGGGTTGTCGGTTATAGGAAACTCCCATGTCCATAAAAGTCATGTTTCTTGAATTACCGAGTCACTCCGAGATTTGAGTCAAAGAGTTGAGATGTTATGAAGAATTATGATTACCTATGATGAATTTTGATGATATGATAATTTATGATGATTTATGATGATTTATTATAATTTATGATTTTTGATGATTTACATGGATTATGAGATTTTACCATTTGAACTATTTATTATGAAAGTATGAAGAGTATGATTTGATATAACTCAAGCCAAGTGAGTCATCATTGTCTGTATGCATGTTTTCATGAAATTGATGATGTTATTTAAAGTGTTGCATGCACCCCTACATACTCAGTACATTCTCTTTGTGCTGACCCCCATTTACTATTTTATTCAATTGCAGTTTCCGGTCAGTAGGTAAAGAGTCCTCACAGTTCAGGGACTTGGGTTGGTTATTTCAGCTTGGAGCATTGTATCTTCTTTCATCGGTCGTATTGAGTGTGGTAGTTGGGAATCATGACCCGACTATGTATAGATAATACTAGTAGAGGCTTCATAGACAGTAGTAGTGGTTGATGTATTCAGTCTCCTTCTTGTATATGTATATGTGTTAGTAGAATTGTCATCTTGTAATTCCAATATTGTACTGAACAGATTCTGTATTGAGACATTTTCAGCTTCATTCTCTTAGAATTATGTTTTAATAAGTTGCTTTTGAGTTATACCGATGAAAAGTGTTAGCTTGGGATCACTTGTGACCATAAGCACCGTGTGGCATCTCAGAACTCGATTTTTGGGGTGTTACAGTATCTCAATAGGAATTTCTTCATACATCAAGTTATCGTTGACCCCAATAATCTTTAGGGGAACTACTAAGGACGGATTTCCCATACACTTCTTATGCATCGAGACATTGAAAACTAGGTGAACTGCAGCTAACTCTGTCGGAAGACTCAATTTGTAAGCAACCTCTCCTACATGATTCATTATCTCTTAAGGACCAAAAAATTACAGAATTGACTTCCCTTCCTTTCCAAATCTCATTATTCCCTTCATAGGTGACACCTTCAAGAATACCCAATCGCCTACTCCAAACTTGAGATCTCTTCTCTTTACATCAGCATATGATTTCTGATGACTATGGGAAGTTCTCAATCTCTCACAAATCAAATAAACCTTTTCTATATCTCCTAGAAAGGAATCAGGCCCAATCAAGGTTGTTTCACCAACCTTAAGCCATCCTATAGGTGACCTGCACCTATGCATATACAATACTTCAAACAAAGACATCTGAATCTAGCATGATAACTATTATTGTAAGCGAACTCAATCAAAGGCAAATGGTTGTCCCAACTTCATTTAAAGTTTAAAACACAAGCCCTCAACAAGTCCGCTAGTGTTTGAATTATATGTTCAGCCTTACTATCGGTCTGCAGATGAAATGCAGTACTAAGCTTGCACTTTCTACCAAGGTCCTTTTAAAAATACCCGCCAAAACTATGAAGTAAAATGTTTGCCTCTGTCTGAAATAATGGGTAAAGGTATCCCATACAATCTCACTAACTGGCGAATATATATTCTGGAATAATCCTCCACTGTATCTGAAGTCTTAATAGGTAGGAAATTGGCTGACATAGTCATTCGATCTACTATGACCCAAATTAAATCATGCTGACGTGTTGTACATGGCAAACCTATAATGAAATCCATATTCACTACCTCCCACTTCCAAGTAAAGATACGAATCTCTTGCAACATACCACCCGGTCTTTGTTGTTCAACCTTAACTTGTTGACAATTGGGGCACTTGACGACAAATTCGGTTATGTCCCTCTTAGAACCATTTCACCAATAAATTTCTCACAAGTCGTGATATATCTTAGTAGCACCCAGATGAATGGATTACGTCAAACTATGATCCTAGACTAGTATCCTTTACCTCAACCCATCTATATTCAGAACACAAAGATTGCATTGATAGTCAAGTGCACCATCTTTCCCTTGTGAAAAAACCTCAACCATCTATTATTGGAATGCCTCTAATAGCTAGCTAAGTAGGGGATCATTGCACTATTTCTCCTTCACTTCCACTACCAAAGATGATTCCAAACCGTTCTGAACTACTACTCCCCCATCATTAGTGGCGAGTAAACATACCCCTAAATGGGAAAATATATGCACTTCTTTATCCAATTCTTATTCTTCATTCTTCACATAAGGTACGCTACCTAGAGATAGCCTACTTAGTGCGTCTGCCACCATATTTTCCTTACCTGAATAATAGAGAACATCCATGTCATATTCTTTCAACAACTCCAACCACCTTCTCTGACAATTATTTGGCCCCCTTTGAAAAAATACTTATTGAAGACTTTTATGGTCAGTGAAAACATCAACATGCAGACCTTAAAGGTAGTACCTCCAAATTTTCAAAGCAAAATCCACAATAGCTAACTCCTAATCGTGATTTGGGTAATTCTTTTCATGATCCTTAAGTTGCCTAGATAAATAAGCTATCACTTTCCCATTATTCATCAACACACACCCTAACCCAACTTTGGAAGCATCACAATACACTACAAATATGTCTAACCCTTCTAGTAAGGCTAACATTGGTTCCAAATTCAATCTATCTTTCAACTCTTGGAAAATCTTCTCACATTTATCTGACCATATAAACATCACTTTCTTTTAGGTCAGCATAGTCAAAGGTGTCGCTATAAAGGAGAACCCTTCAACAAATATTCTATAATATCCACCAACCCCAAAAAGCTTCAAATATTAGATGAAGCGATGGATCTAGGCCAGTGCTTCACTATATTAGTCTTTTGAGGATCTCTACATGAATACCAACCCCTGAAATGACATGCCTAAAAAGGTTACAGATTCCAGAAAAAAATCATATTTACCAAATTTTGTATACAATTGAAGGTCTTTGAGGGTCTGCAACACTATTCTCAAATAGTTTGCATGCTCCCCTCTACTCTTGTAATTCACAAGTATGTCATCTATAAAGATGATGGCAATCATGTCCAAGTACTGGTTGAAAACCCCATTATTCAAATCCATGAATATTTCAGGAGTATTTGTCAGTCCAAATGACATAACGAGAAACTCAAAATGGCCATACCTTATTTGGAAAGTTGTTTTCAGGATGTTTTTCTCCCTAACTATCAAATGATTGTATCCCGACCTAAGGTTAATCTTGGAGAATCACTGGGCACCCTGAAGTTGATCAAATAAATAATCAATTCTAGGAATGGGATACTTGTTCTTGATGGTAACCTTGTTTAACTATTTGTGGTCTATACATATTCTAAGAGTTCCATCTTTCTTGTGTACAAAGAGGATAGGAGCACCCTTCGAAGAGACATTGGGTCTTATGAAGCCTTTATGTAACAGGTCCTTAAGTTGTTCCATGGAAGGATAGAGATGGGTTGAGTATCAAGAACAAGATCAATACCAAATTCTATTACTCTACTTGAGTTACCCTTGGCAGATCTTTGGGGAAAACCTCAGGAAACTCATTGACTACACGGACTAATTGAACTACTGGGGCTTCAGATTTAGTACATTTAAATCAAAAAAAAAAAAAAATACATCCTTTTGATAATAACTTTCTGGACTTAAAATAAGAGATGAAATGACTTTAGGAGACACAGAATTACCCACCCACTCAAAAACTGTTTCATCAGGAAACTAAAACTTCACCACACGGGTGTGACAGTCTATTGATGTATAGTGTGCATGAAGAAAACCCATGCCCACAATGACAACAAAGTCTACCATCTCTAATTCTATTAAATCCGCTAGTGTTACTTTATGGTTGATAGTGATAGGACACTTTTTGTAAACTCGTCTTACAACAACTGGCTCACCAACTAGGGTAGATACTGAGAAGGGCTTAGAGAGATTTCAGGATCTACCCCAAAATTTACAATAACTAATGGAGTTACATAACAAAGATTTGATCTTGGGTCTAACAACACATATACATCAATGTGAAAGGCACGAAGTATACCAGTGACAAAATCTGGTGAGCTCACCTGCTCTTGACAGGAAGGTAAAGCTTAAAACTGATTCTGTTGCAGACCGCCGCCGGTATTAGATGATACACCTTGTGGAGGGACTGGGTGACCCTGTTGAGCTGGTGCATTTGTAAACTGAGTCTAAGGAGGAACATCCCCACTTCCCTGTTTTGCATAAGGACACTTCATAATTTTGTGGCCCAGCTTGCCACAACCATAACAACCCCCTTTGCCCATCATACACTAATTGAGATGGGTCTTGCCAAATTTTACACATGTTGGGAAACTAGACCTCACAACTACCCTACTGCTCCTACCTAGTCCTGGGTGTAGGGGCAGTGGGTGAAGATGTTACAAGCATTAATAAATGATCCTAAAACTGCGAATGATTTCCCCTTCCAGACCTTGGATGACTATACTCAAACTGTCCAGTCTTAACCCTCTTTTTCTCTTCTCTCTTCTTTAGATTTTCTTCCTAAATCTATTGAGCATAAGTCATCAATCGAGCAATATTCATATCCCCAATCAGCATAGCAGTCCTACACTCATTGACCAATAAATCAGATACCCAGTAACAAACTTACTCATAATAGCTCTAGAGTTAGATAACAACTTGGGAACATACTTAGAAAATTGAGTGAACTTAAGGTAGTACTCTTTCACTATCATAGAGCCCTGCCTTAAGTTCATAAACTACTCAACCTTAGCCTTTCTTATCTCACATGAAAAGAACCTATCCAGAAAAGCATTCTAAAATACCTCCCAACTCATAGGTGTTGCATTTTTACCCCTACCATCCTTTCACATAACAACCCAATAATAAGCAATAGTCTTTAGCCTATAGGATGCCAAATCTACACTTTCCTCTTTAGTAACATGCATATTCTGAGTTATCTTTCTAACCTCATCAATAAAGAGAAGAGGATCATCATCAACCTTTAACCCTTGGAGCTCGGGTGAATTTATCCTCATAATGTCATGAATTCTAGAAGTAGCTAAATTACTATTTTGCTGAAGTGGAACTACTTCCTATTGGTTTCCATAAACATTAGAGCTAATAGCTTGGGCCAACACTTGAAAGGCAGATCGAAATTCATCATGAGATATATTCTCATTCAGAGGGTCGGCATATAGTGGTGAGTGATCACCATTTAGCAGGATCAGATCAACGAGGAGGCATATTCTCTCAGGTAAAATCAAGAGTTAAGAAAGGTAAAGGCAACTGTAAGCACAATTGATCATGAAAGAAATGATGATTCCTATCTCGTTCCATAGGCTCTTGCTTATTAATGTGGTATGCTTCATATTCATGATCCAGACTCTACATAATACAGATTGTCTAACTCCCTAGGACTCATCAAAACCTTAACTCTGATACCAAATTTGTAATACCCTGGAAGTACCCCCTGGACATCACATGGTGCTCAAAGACTACAAATAGTCTTGAGCTAACCCATAATGCTTACTTAACTTAAAACAAATATCAAAAGTGAACTAACATAAATAGAAACTAAAGGTAAATGATTTCATATCTTTAAAGAGTGTCTTTAACTTGGATGTCTTAAACCAACAAATTAAACTTAAAACATAAACAGCCTGACAAACCTCTATCACTAATTAGAGAGCCACTAGGACAGACCCCAGCTGACCCGAGAAACACTAGAAATCACATTACTAAAACACTTTCAACAATGAATCAAATATATAAGAAGCTGGGTCCTTGTACTATGAGGATTCATGAAAAGTCAGGATATAGGTGATGATGCTCGTAGTCAATCGTGCTGCTGGAAAAAGCACAGGAACTTACATTATAAGACAATGTAGTACATAAACATATATATGAGTTAGCACCTCTAGAATGTATCGAGTATGTGGGGGTGAATCCATAAGTAAAACAATGACTGAATATTCATATAAAATTTCAAATAAGCATGCTAAGTATAAATAACTCACCTTGAGCTTAAATAAAACAAAAGGCTGCAAGATCATAAACATGATTAATATAGCATAAGAATAACTTTGTGAGCCATATCACTTAATTTTATGAAGCTTTAATTATTATTATTTCTTTTGGGAGTTTCTTCTAACCGACAAAAACCATGTGAGTTACCATAGAGTCCAACTCTTACCCACATTGGGGAGAGCAATTCTACGCTTGCCATCAAAATAAAACCTTAATCTTAAGTGATCATTGTATTTCATCCATATTGAGAAAAAGATTAACCTACGGTGGCTCTTAGTTTCTAGAAATTTAGGATACTCTCATCTGCATTCCCTTCTCGGTGCTAAATACTACTCCCAGAATACTTATATTCTCATACTTTAAGAAATCAACCTTAAAATAGCATAAAGGTTTGTAGAATGATAATCAGTTATGCTTCTCTTTATTTAAATCATAATTAGGACAAATAATTGTGGATTTCATATCTTATCTTAGGATCAAAAGTTCAATCTTTTCTTTAAATCATGTCATAAAATTTATCAATGGAGCTTAATAACATAATTTTCTTTTAAACTCAACACTTGCACTTAGAACTTAGAATTCATGCTTTAATTCGTATAAACTCACAAAAAAACTTCATGCTCAATAGTCACCTTGAAATCCTTCAACAATCCCAGTCAAGATAAAGAAATTAAAAATCATAATATGAATCTTATAAGTCAAAAACATGAATATATACAATTCTTGATGCACTTAAAGCTTTCATTCTCATTGTAGTTTCATAATTCAAAAGTATAGCTAGTTGGGTATGAACCCTAATTCAAAATAAATAAATTCAATCTTAAAACCATACACTTTGGTCACAAGGATGAAAGAATATCCTTATTCATGAACCCCACATATCTGAATTTTCTTGACTTGTGAAGAGAGTTTGAATCTTGAGACTTGAGCGATGAGTTTGTATGAGATGAACCCTAATCTTGATATTCTTGAAGATAGGAGGAGAAAGTGTCATTATTTGATTGAGGAATAGAGGAAAATAATGCATCTTTGAAGGTTATAGGTCGCGGATGGGAAGTTATAAAAGATAAAAAGACCAAAAAGCCCTTACCTGAACTTTACAGAAATTGGTCGCCAGTCTTTACAACTCAACTATACAACTCATATGGAAGGGTATGATTATCCCCCTCAACTCGTAAGCCTGGCAGAATCTAGGAGGGTATACACTGGTTAACATACGAGTCCCACCTACGACTAGTATCATCTTTATACAACTCTTATTCCCCCACTCGTAGCTTGGTTAGAATCTCAAGGAGTCTATACTGATGGACTAACGACTTACCTCCCTAAGACTCGTACCCTACTTGATGACTTCTAGGTGTCAACTCATACCTACAATAAAATGTTTACCATGCCACAGTGCCTTGCATACGCCTACAACATACCACTTTATATTATACTTACGACTTAAGGGAGAAGTTGTATGATGTACAAAAACTACTAGATATGGGGTATTACAATAGAGACCTGACCCCGATCCGATCATCGTTAATCATGAACGAATCCTACCTATCATTATTGTAATGTACAAGGGATTCCTTCATCACAAACACAAGTCTTGGGATGCAAACACAATGAAGGGGGATGCTTTCCCCCCATAACAACAATTCTAAGTCTAAAAACTTTTTGAACGAACCCTCGAGATTCATTTGGGATCATATAGAAATAAACCAAGAATGCTACTATACTAATTTTGATGTTCTGGACTCTATGAAAGCATCAAATTTCAAAATGGTATTACTCACAACATGTTAACCCCCATGACTCTTTTAGGCTATATTTAACTAATTTCCATATAAGAGGTCAAATGCAAATTAAAGGCTTGGGGCCTAAACTAACTATGACACTAAACCGAAATCGACATATTGGGTCCAATGGAACTATTAGAATCATCATTTGAAGCTAATTTTTGCCAAAACTACATCTCTTTAGAAGGATAAAGTAGTCAATGTCAAAATATAGTAACCCAACTAGGTTGGGGTCAAACCCGCTGGGGATAGGTTAGAATTATCTCTCAAACTTATTAAAATAGTTGGGCAGTGCATAAAAGTAAATAGGGAAATTTGCTATGATCAGTAAAAAGTAACAAACCTCAAATGGTTTTGGTTGTAAATAATATGAAACAATCACTACGCTTGTGTTCTCCCAGACTTCTAGCTGGTTTATCGTGATCAATCCGACTATCACACTATTGTGTATGCAGAATCTGACAAGTTATGTATCAGCAACCATCTCTCGACATCCTTTGGTGAATTTCACTCATCTCCTCTTGGTCTCAAAGTGTCACATTACTAACCCTTATCTTGGATCTCAGATTAACTATATTCTCTCGGTCTCAAGTTAATTAGATAAAGATAATTTGTTTTAAATTACTGTTATGATCTCCTTTTATTAAGCTCTACCCCTCTCTCGAGTTAGTAGTGAATATCGGTGGGTTCCTAACATTTGAAACCATCAAGAAATCAATAAAACAAAGAAACCACGATACATGCAACAAAAATAATTTAGAAGAATTTCATACTTCCCCTACTTCGTTAATCTGGCAAGGTTTCCACAACCCTAGCTAAGGGAATTAGCCGCACATATTTGTGAAACAATTCATGGAATTCATAAGTAAAAGTATAGAATCAATCTCATAATAATATAAGATGAAAACCCATAGTCTCAAATCAATAAATCAACCAAAACCAAGAAAACAAAAATCCTAACATCAAAAGCCAATCTTGAAATCAAAATATGTATTTATGAATAGTATGACTGTGTAAACTTACCCCAAAGGGCATTATATCTAATACAAAAATATCAAAGGGTATTTATAGATACATGAAAACCCTAAGAATCCTGTCCAAAGAAAAAGAGGAAAACTGAGTTGGCAACCACCTACAGTGCCACTTATGGGCTGTAGGTCACACCTACGGTCCGTAGGTGACCCCATGTAGCTGACAGGCTCAAAAACTTCTGCAGGATATTAAACACTTTAGAGTATATTCACTTTGCTGAGACATGGGAGGTGTAGGTACTACCTACTGCCCATAGGTGTAATAGTACAAATCCTGATCTGCAGCTTCTCTGAAACTCAACTCCCTGATACTTGTGGGGAAATCTATGCCATATAGTGACACAACCCAAAACTGGGCCTTGTCGTATGGGCATCTCAATACAGACATGATCCGAAGATCGCCCCATCAACCCAATCTAACCATCATATCAAACAATAAGTGTTGGAGGAGCTGCGACTATATGTCAAGGTAGCAGAAACAAAACTAGTAATCATAACTTAGACAATGTCTAAACATTTCATGTACATCAACACACTAACCAACATACCTAATTCCAAAGTTATCAACAATGACTCTACATAAATCCAATGTCTATATATGTCAGGACAAGCTCCCGACAATACCCAAACCAGATCTAGATAAATCTATGATAAAAAATAAGAGACTATGAAATATATGCCTTCCGAAGTAGGGAAGCTCACCTTTTCAAAGTCAACACATGAATCGCTTTGATCACTTAGTCACTGCACAAGAGGAGAAGAAGAAGCTCCAGACCCTATGTCACGTAGGTACATAGTGTCTGGAGACGGTTAGCGATTGGAACGCTATCATGTAACTCAAGGATAAGGATAAAATAAAGTCAACAATCAAACGCAGAGTCAAAACATCTTATTCAACCACATTCATATACATAGGCAAACATGTAAGTACATAGCATGTTCATAATGAACCAAAAAGGAAACAAGACTTAGCAAACATTCTTGATACATTCAATCATGGGTCATAAAGTGGAGAACTCTGACCTTCTACACTTATAGATTCAAACATTTCTTATTAGGAAAGGGATCAAGACACAAGCCATTTCATTGGGTAAGGCAATTGAACCACAAGCCATATTATTAGGCGAAGGACTCAAACTATAAGCCATTTCATTGGGAGAAGGACTCGAACTTCAAGCCATTTTATTGGGTGAGAGACTCGAACCACAAGACATATCATTGGGCAAGTGACTCAAACAACAAGCCATTTTATTAGCCGAGGGACTCGATCCATAAGCCATTTTATTAGGTGAGGGACTCAAACCACAAACCATTTTATTGGGAGAGGGACATGAACCACATGCTATTTCATTAGGCGAGGGACTCAAACCACAAGTAATTTTATTAGGCGAGGGACTCAAACCATAATCCATTTTATTAGGTGTGGGACTCAAAAAATAATCCATTTCATTGGGAAAGGGACTTAAACCATAAGCCATCTCATTAGGCGAGGGACTCGAACTACAAGCCATTTTACTAGGCGAGGGACTAGAATCAGAAGGCATTTTATTAGGCTAGGGACTTGAACCACAAGCTATTTCATTGGGTGAGGGACTCAAACCACAAGCCATTTCATTAGGCGAGGGAACCGAACCACAAGATATTTTATTAGGCAAGGAAATCAACCATAAACCATTTCCTTAGGCCATGCACTCGAACCAAAAGCCATCTCATTAGGTAAGGGACTCGAACCACAAACCATTTTATTAGGCGAGCAATTTGAACCACAAGGCATTTTATTAGGCGAGGAACTCGAACCATAAGCCATTTCATTGGGCGAGAGACTCAAACCACAAGCAATTTCATTAGGCGAGGGGATCGAACCATAAGATATTTTATTAGGCGAGGGACACAAACCACAAACCATTTCATTAGGCGAGGCACTTAAACTACAAGACATTTTATTAGGAAAGGGACTCAAACCACTAGCCATTTTATTAGTCAAGGGACTCAAACCACAGGCTATTTTATTATGCTAGGAACTCGAACCACAAGACTTCTCATTGGGAGAGGGACTCAAACCATAAGCCATTTTATTAAAATTACTAGTCTATGTGTTACTCTAACCCTTTTTTTCCTTTTTCATGCATTACATCCATACAGTTCATTTCAACACTTAGGGGTTCTAACCCATTTAACCAACTCAACTCCATACATAACCACAAGGTCTTCATGGACCATTATATCAATCAAACACTTTAGTAGGCTAATGCCTTGATTCAATTCATCATTCAATTCAATTCGTGGTCACCAAAAACCTTATTAAACCATAAATTCATAATTAGCATTCTTACACCGCACTTCAGTTCAAGCACACATTCAAAATCATGTTTAGAGACTCTAACGTCTTTTTAACCTTGAAACCAACAAGGTCATTAATTAACTAATAACATTGATAAAAAAAACTTTACAAAAACATTTACCAACCACTCATGCTTCTTGGAACTTTGGCCTAGTTCAAAACATCATCAACATGTGATTAGTAATTTCACTTAGACATTTTCGCAAACACCTTATGTGCACACCTTTACCAAGGCCAAAATCAATGTAGAAATCATCAATCTTAGGGTTTCTCAAAACCCATTTGTTAAACCATAAACAAAAAACACCCACATGTGTAAATCATTACCAATAACATGTGTAAACACAAGTCTAAGAAAGAACAAACATCATTCATCATTAGACAACGAAACGCTTAAAGTTTGATTTTAAAATCACCATTTTCAAATATTAATCCATGTTTAAAACACATGGTTTTTGAGTTATTTAACAAAGAAGAGAGTCACATGCCTTAAAAAAGATTACTTGGTCACTAAGTAAGCAAAGATTATTAGACTTTTGGTGCAAGTCTCGTAAAAGGGGGGATTTTATAGCGTGCAATAATGTAAACAAAATAATAGAGTAAAAATAGAAAATAGCAAAGTAAAAAGAAAGAATGTTTAGTAAGATGTTTAACCAATGAGAATTGAGAGTTGGGGTTATGTCCACCTTATGAGTTATACGTCTCTATTGGCTATGAGTTATGCGGAATTTAGACATGCATGTGCTTATAGAGAGTTGTATTCTATGGTAAATCCAGGCGTCTTTCGACCATCAAGGATTATTTCACTTTAACTCTTTCGAGCTTAAAGCGTGTCTAACGGTACGAACTCTCCAAGAGGTTAATCCAGTTACGGCACTAACTTTTTAACAGGGGTTGGTGCCCTATTACCTTGACATTATCTCTTTTCCAGACATATAACTTTTCTTTTGAACAAGTTAATGTTATACTGGCGTATTCTATGCGTTTGCAACCACAAGAATTTGCATTAACATGAAGAGAATAATGATATAAGCATCATACGAGTCACGAACTCACAAACTCATAGCAATAGATAGTATCTCATAAGGCTTCCATAACCCCAACAGAGAAGTTTAGCTATTCATGAGTGCGACGGAAATCACAATAGACTTTATCATTATAAAAATCTCACGTGAATTCCTTGCAAATAGTTTTACTCTTGTTGTAAAAATTAAAAGTCGAATATATGAAAAATAATGTCAACAATGAATTAATGAAGAAAAAGGGGAAGGATAGAATAGGGATGAGGGTGGTGGAGAATTGTTTTCATGGGTGGATGGTGGATGGATGGGAATAATAAAAATCTCCAAAAAAATAGGGTATTTATAACACCCATATCCTATTCCTACTAAGCTACTGCATTACTTATCCTAGTCCTACTAGGTTACTGCATCCTTATCCTAATCCTACTAAGTTACTGCTGATCCCCAAAGTCTTTAGAAATGTTGTTTTTGCCCGGGACAAGTTATCCATGCATCACTTTCAATCCATAAGCGTCCAAACGCTGCTTTCCTTCTTTCGTGAAGCTTCCTTGGGCGTCAAGTTATCCATAAAGTGCTGGAATCTTCATCATTTATACCTGAAAAACTTGTTAATCACATTTGTTAGCTCACTTACAGGAAAAAGGACTAAAAGTGCAGGAATTATATATTTTGTCCTCAAAACTTAGCTAAAATATGGGTACATTAGGGTGCTTTAGGCGTGTAAATACGCCTATCATCAACACCCCACACTTAAAGCTTTGTTCTTCCTCGAACAATATATCATGTCCATATAAACATCTACTTAGGGTTTCACAGTAATAACACAAAATATTCATCAAGACAGGCACGACAATTATTAACAAAGAGTAGTTTTCTAATCACATCTAGAGACAATTCAACCTCCAACATAGACTCGTGATGATGGCTAATTCGTATTCAAAAGTTAAGGCACAAAGAATCATACACAACTACCTAAAACTCATCAACCATGTGTGTCTCACAATATATCACCCATAATCACTCACAAGTATTTTCATCTATCGAAGCATGGGTATATGATTATCCTTGCTCTCGCTCTCACAAAGAATTCATATGCTACAACTGATGACCATAGGCTTTCCCTTAGTGTAATTCTCTACTAATATCAAAATGTTATGCTTAGGATCAAATAGGTCTTTACAGGTTGTAATGTAGGCTAAGGAACGGGTAGGACTATTTTGGCCAGAAATAGTGACTATGTTCCTAAGCGCTTTAATACATCACATTATGCCATTAACACTCTCTTTTAATCAACCCTGCTACCTTTCTTTCATCTATCACCCCTTTTCACCTATTTTTCCATTCAAGCATAACTATCTTTTTATTTAATCATAAACACAATTTATCATTTTGTTTTTCTATTTCTTTTTTTTTATAACACACCTCTATGATAGCCACTCTTTTTCATAACAAATTCAAGTACCAATACACTCTAAGGCATCACTCTCACCCAATTTCCTCTTATTTTGTCACATGACTTCACAACTTAAAGGACTTAGGAATTTGGATCAAATTATGGTCTTGAAAAAAATGGATTAGGCTTACATATGAGGCTGTCAAAGAAAATGGCTTAAAGGCTCAAAGGGGTTGACTAGGATAATGTCCACGGGTAGGTAAAACGAAGGTAAACAAGTATCGGTTGCCAAAGAAATGCCTAAATCATCTCCTAAACTCACACTCTTTATTTTTCTTTACACACACACCAGGCAAGTTCTAGCATCAGTCACAAACACAGAATATACTATCAGCTCACACACACAAGGCACATGGTCAACTTTATTAGGAGTATTATAGACTCTTGACCCTAAAAGATGAATGAATTAAACCACACAATTATCACACAGTGAGTCACACTTAGAGCCTAAATGTCTCAATAGTAATGATTCTAGCACAAACTTTTGTCATAACACCATGTCGCCTATCAGAACAATTTCATGCATCAAAATCTAATAAATTTAAAATTTAAACTAACTAATTACGACTAATTAAAACAAAAAATAACTAGAATAAATGCAAATGTAGACAAAGAAGTATAGCATACAAATACCAGCACCCCACACTTAGACGGGACACACTGCCCTCAGTGGAAAATAAATAAGAAGAACCTGGTTAGTTGGACTCTTCCTCTATGTCTGGGGTCATACCCCCTGCGTCGGAATCATCATCAGAGTCGTCATCCTCAGAAGTTCCTCATAAGTACCCTACTTGATTCCAAGAGTGCATCAAGGTATTTGCAGTGAGGAGGATTCAGCTTTCTCTTTTCTTCCCCTTTTCTGGCCTTTCTGTGAGGTGGTTGCATTGTCTTTTCCTTGGCGTGCTTTTGGTGCCATTGTACCTGAGATTAAAATGATAGTCATGTTAGCTTCATCTCGGTAGATACAGTCGATAAAAAAACAGTAGTGGCACCACCCCACACTTAATTTGTTGGCACAAACTAATTAAGTGAACATTGTCGATTACTCAAACTTCATCGATATATGTTTAGGCGTTATGTTCCAACAATATGTTCAGCACAGTCATACTTTCATGTCGTCTTAACTATCCTTTCCAACTCTATTTCATGTAATCTTGATCATACTTTCATGTTTGGATTAATGCACTTTTTGAACAAGACTACATCATAGATATCGTATCAAGTTATGGCATAGAAATAATCACAACATCTCATGCTTGTATTCAATCATGATCTTTATCTCGATGAATGAGTCATTCAAACATTCAAGCATTCAATTTTGAATATTATGCAATTAACTTTCACCATGTCGCCTCCGCAAAAGTATGACAGTGTATAACAATCAAATACAAGTCGGAACAAAATCAAGAACACCCACACGTATTCTTTCACTCAACGAGATGTATCACAACAACTCAACCACATTCAAATCACCAATACTACTTCAAGATTTAACAATTCATTATAGGCTTAGTAGTGTAGTACTTACGGAATATAAAAGAAGAACAAAGAAGTACTTACTTGGTTGATAGCCTCGGAAGATGTTCTTGCAAAGTAAAAGAGCAAAAGGAAAATTTTTGAGAGATTTTGGAGAGGTGGGCTGCACCTAGGTTGAAGTTGCAATGAATTTTTGTTCTAAGACTAAGGTTCTATTTATAGGACAAGCTTGGGTCGGGTTTTGACCCATTTGGAATCGGATTTGGAGACCAAAAGTGACCATAGGCGGCGCTTTTTGCTTTGCCTATGCTTGGCATAGGCGGCGCCTTTTGCAAAGCATTGTTGAGCATAGGCGGCGCCTATGCCATGGCATTGTTAGGCATAGGCGGCGCCTATGCCATAGCACATTAGATTCAGAGATAAAATGCTTTTGCATAGGCGGCGCCTATGCTATGGCACACTTAGGCATGGGCGGCGCCTATGCTATGGCACACTAGATTCCGAGAGCTTAGGCCATAGTATAGGCCTTGCCTTATTCATGGCCTAGATTTACATAGGCCTTGCCTTGTTCTTTGCCTATATTTTCATAGGCAATGCCCAACCCATAGCCTTTTGCTTCTTCAATCCTAACTTACCACCTTGAACATGCAATTCTTCCAAATCAAGATTTGAACTCAATCTCCTCCTTTACACCTCTTTCACCTACACTTACTCAAAAAAAAATGATTAGAATGATGGGTTGCCTCCCATCAAGTGCCTTAGTTTTGGTCGTGGCTCGACAAAATCTTAAGAAAACAAAACAATTAAAAATGATGGGTTGCCTCCCACCAAGCGCTTGATTTATTATCGCGGCACGACATAGCTATCTCGATTACTTAGACTTCATCGAGATAGATGGGGAATCATTTTCTGAATGGATTCAGACGACGCTGATGCTTACTTGTAGGCATGCAATCTTCTTCGATATGACTCTTGTGCATACATATCCCAGGAGGGATACCAATTATATCATCAATAGTCCAACCCATAGCTCTCTTGTGCCTCTTCAGAGCAGAGATGAGAGCCTCTACGTGCTGTTCACTTAGATCATCGGCAACCGCAACACTTACTGGAAGTGTATTTCCACTTCCCAAGAACGCATACCTTAGATAATTGGGGAGTTTTTTCGATTCTAGCACTGGTGGCTCTTCAATGGAAGTCTTCGCTGTTGGTGACGGTTGATTCTTAAGGTCAAGGTCCGACTGCTTATGAGTATGAGAATAGGACCCTATTTCTGTCAGAGCATACATAGTTTCTTTATAATCTTCATCATCCTCATGCTCAATATTCAGCAGCGCAGCAGACAATGGCTCAATAGTAAGCTATTTTTCTACAGATAATGCTTTCTTATCTTCATAATGAACATCAGCTACAGAGAACACATCCATATCTCTTGGCTGCTTCATCGATTTGCACAAATCAAAATGAATCACTTCGTCATTCATTCAAAGTAAAAGCTCATTATCTCTCATGTCAATAAGCACGCTTCCAGTTGCGAGGAAAGGGCATCCCAAGATTATGGGAACTTCAGAATCCATCTCGCAATCCAAAATGACAAAGTCTGCAGGAAAGATGAAGGTGGAAACCTTTACCAACACATCATTCAAGATACCCACAGGTCGTTTTACCGACCTATCTGCGATCACAAGCCGCATATTGGTTGGTGTAGGGTCACCTAACCCCAACTTCCTGTAGACAGATAGTGGCATCAAATTGATGCTAGCACCCAGATCGCATAATGCCTTGGCAAAATCCAACGATCCAATCTTGCAAGGGATAGTGAAAGCACCGGGGTCAGCCTTCTTCTGAACTAGTGATCTGGTAGCGATTGCACTGCAATGATGAACAGTATCAGTCAACTCATAACTTTCTGTCCACTTCTTTGTCAAAAGATCCTTCATGAATTTAGCATATCCAGGCATCTGTTCCAGCGCCTCCACCAACGGAACATTAATAGTCAGCTGCTTCAACATGGTCATGAATTTACTGAACCTGGTGTCATCAGCCTTCTTCTTCAGTCTCTGAGGAAAAGGTGGTGGTGGAAGGGGAATCGTTTTCTCCACCACTTCCTTTTTATCTTGCTTCTGATTATCACTCTTTTCAGGCTGGTGACGTCTAGGTGTAACATCATGAGCACTCACTTCAGCTTCTACGACATCTTCAAACTCTACTTCATCAGCATTCTCTGCTCTATCATCAACTACCTGCTTGCCTTTGGATGGATTTTCCAACATTTTACCACTCCGGGTAGTAATAGCTATACACGATCCGTCATTCCTTGGGTTTTACACAGTGCCGCTAGGTAAGGTGCCAGCCTTTTTTGATTGAATGTCGTTGAAAGTTGACTCAATTGCTGCTCTAGTTGCTTTATTGCAGTAGAATGCGAGTCAACCAATTGCTTTATTGAGGAAAAATCATTTATTACCTCCGTTACTCCCGCGCTGGTTGCTTCCACTCCTTTCAACAGTTTAGCCATCATCTCTTCCATATTTCCCGACCCAGATGCAGTGGTGTCACGTTTTCCTAGGGGAACATATAAACCACTATTGTCATTTTTGTTCTTCTAACTACCTTGGTCCTTGTTTCCAAATTTCTCATAGTAGTTCCGACCTTGGTTTCCTTGGGCATTGCCTCGGAAACCCACCTAATTATTCAAGTAGTTTGCTTCTTCTTCATAGTCGGATTCATCTCTTCCCTGTGATACAACGTCCTTAACCTTTTCGGTCTTCCCTAATAATAAGTGCTTGGTAAGAAGATCCATCTGCGTTTTCATGTGAGCCATATCTTGGTCACGTTCCTCTTGTCTACGTCTCTGCTCTGCAGTCAAGCCAAAAGATACGGTAGAGCTTGCTACCTCAGAATCCCTGGTATGCCAAACTCTACTCTGCTTTGTCATACGATCTAGCATATCACTTGCCTGAATAAAAGTGAGGTCCATGAATGATCCTCCAGCTGCATTATCCATCACTGAGTTCAAAGCCCTGTATAATATCTCCATCAAGTGTACATTGGTCATATGATGGTTTGGGCATCTCATAAGCTTCTTCTTGAATCTCTCCCATGTTTCGTGGAGAGCTTCATTTGGAAGCTGTCGGAAGTTTCTGATCTCATCTCTCAACTGTGCTCTCTTGGATGGCGGAAAGAATCTTTCTAGGAAAGCATCTTTTAATTGCCTCCAATTGGTGATAGAATCAGGAGTCAGCCCATTCAACCATAGAGTTGTCTCCCCATATAGAGACAATGGAAATAAGCGTAGCCGAATTGCATTCTGTCCAACTCCTGGATTGTCGAATGACTTGCATGTAGAGATGAAGTTGATCAGGTGCATATTCGGATCATCGCCTGCGATTCCACCAAATAAACCTTTGAGCTGCAATAGCTGAATCATGGTGCTAGTGATATTGAACTTTGCTCTAGGTGCCAAGGGCGGAGGAATAATAGCTCCTGTAGCACCAGATCCATCCAGATCGTCATCATCATCATCAAAAGGATCCTGCACAGCTCGGCGGTCAGGTCTTATTCTAGCTTGACGATCTCTCCTATGCATAGGTGCCTCCACCTCATCAGTACGCCTAGGATTTAGTAGCTCCTCGTCACCCAGGTCCTCATCATCAGGATTTGTTGCCCGACCTGGGTTATCAATATTCTGTTGATGCACTTGAGCAGCTGCCAGTGCAGCTAGTCTAGCTTGCTCCTGTTGAGCCGCCCTTCTGTCAATGTCACGTTGTGCATCCATCCTGCTAATAGAACCTGAATAGAACAAAAACAACAGCTAAAAGTAAACTCTGAGAACTTTTGACCAAAGGGTCTAGTAACTATCAAAAACTTAGTTGACAACCGTATTCCCCGGCAACGGCGCTAATTTTTGATAACGGTCAAACTACAACTCTCGTAAGAGTGTAAGCGGTCGTTGTCAAATATAGAACCCAACTGGGTTGGGTATCGATCCCACAGAGAATACTTGGTCACTAAGTAAGCAAAGATTATTAGACTTTTGGTGCAAGTCTCGTAAAAGGGGGGATTTTGTAGCGTGCAATAATGTAAACAAAATAATAGAGTAAAAATAGAATTTAGAGTATGAGGGAGGGTAACCAAGTCATATCTAAAGGGTAAAACTAGTACCCTTAGTCATACCAAGTCAAGAACCCTCAAACTAAAGGAGTTCTCTAAGGGTCCAAAGCCTAGGTGTTTTACGTAGGTGGTACCTATAGGGCGTCGATACCCACATAGGTGGTCCAAACATCCATTTTCAGCTTATTTTCTTCAACTTAGCTCCCAAAACCTGGTTTCCTGGAAAATATAACACAAAATACATCTTATCTAACAAAATGTCCTAAGTAACTACATATTGTCATAGATTTAGCATCAAAAGTGCCTTGAAATTTCATGAAATTTAACTATGAAAATAGATGACTATTTCTGGTATTTTAACATTGATACATAAAAGGATTTGTTCAACATTCCGCAAATATAGACTATGGTTTGAGCTAGTAGTTAGGATGTGGGGGGGGTGAGTATTTGAGTTGAGAAGGAGGTTGGGTTAATTATTATTTATACAGTAAGAAAGGCAGGGCCACATGAATAATAAATGGGGGTTAGAATATTTTCATGTCCTCAGGTAATAAAACATAACAAAACAACACAACAATGCTTAACCAGGAGTAACCTAAGACACCTAAGGCAGCCAATCATCAAATTTATGCTCAAGAACATTACCTCTTCCAATTTTAACTTTTTCAAAACCAACTATGTGTATTAATACTTCATAACAATATGACATAAGGGAATCAAGATATCGCATTAAATTATCAACAAATAATCATGCATATGTACAAGTTACACTACCCGAACAAGTAAGCAGCTCGCAACACAACCCATGTACCATCAAAACAAAGAATTCTCACTCTCTCAATGGAATCATGCATGTTACTGCAGGGAGGATCACGATACACTCACACTCACACTCACAAAAAAGTTCAAATAATGTGCACAAAATACTGTAGGATTGCCCTTATTTCTTTACCTTAGTTTTCAGACAGTCGGGTTAGGATCACTATAGGATTTTACTTAGCTTATAATGTAGACTTGGGGGATGGTATGGTACATATGGGACTTTAGAGACTAAGCCTCCTTGGCACTACACTTACTTTAGGGGTCCACTTATTAACCAACTTTTCTTTTATCCCGCCATTATTTCTCCCTTTTTATTCCTTAATTACACATTCCGTGGTTTTTTTTACTCTTTCTCTTTCTTTCTTTTTTTCTTTTTCAACTTTTTTTTTATTTTTTGCTTTTTCTACCACACCTAACCCTATTTTCTTTTCTCTTATTTTATCCTTTTTCATACACATTTCAAACCATGAACCCTTATCATAGCCACCCTCAACTTAGGCGATTTGCCTAAGTTGAAGGGAAAAATGTCTGAAGAGGACCAGGGTCCAAATAGGTTCACTATAAAATAGTCTATACAGGCTTAAAATAGGGATCAAGGACACTTATCCATATTTGGAAGGTCATTTAGGATAAAATGGACTAATTTAAAGAATGACCTATGATTCTTTCCTAACCAACTATCCTACCGCCTAGGCAAGATTAACCAGGCAAGTTATGGATTCAACACATAAAGAAAATTAAGTAAGTATCTCTCACACACTTGGAATGGGGTTGTATCACAAACTACTACCTATCCAGTTCATGAAAATATTAGCTATGATTATTATATCCCTAATTCTAATCCCATAACGAGATTAACAATGGTCATATATATATACACATCACACAGTTAAACCACTTACTAACCAACTTTTCTTTTATTTTGCCCTTATATCTCCCTTTTTATTCTTTTATTGTGCATTCAAGTTGGGTGTGGTTTCTTTTATTCTTTATCTTTCTTTTCTTTTTTCTATTTCAACTTTTTCTTTTCTTTTTTCTTTTTCTTTCCTTTCTTCCATATCTAGCTCTACTTTTTTTACTCTCTTATTTTATCCTTCTTCATACCTACTTAAAATCATGCACCCCTGTGATAGCCAACCTCAACTTATAAAATTTAGTTGTGTTGAGGTGCAAATGTCCTAGGAAGAACAGGGCCAAAATAGGTTCATTGTAATTAAGATAGGAAGGTAAAAGGTGAAATAAGAAAAACAGTTTGTACAAGCTCAAAATAGGGATAAATGGATACTTATTCACATTTGAAAGGTCATTTTGGCTAAAAGTGGACTAATTTCAAGAATGGACTATGATCCTTTCCTAACCGACTATCCTATAATCTAGGCCAAACTAAACAAGCATGTTTTGGATTCAATGCAGAAAGGAAACTAAGTAAGTATCTGTAAGACCCCGCAGAATCCTAATCGTTTGAGTCCTTTAAAGCATGCCAAAAGAGGTCCCAGATATAGAAAATTACAACCAAGTGTTAGGATTTAGCCATTTATAAAGCCCTCAAACTTGGAGGAATTTATTTATGACCTTCCCAACCTTAGAAAGTTATTTTTTTAAGTTGATTCATGATCGGAGAAGTCAATCGTACATCTCGGGTGAGTTTTGGAATTTTCAAACAAGCATAAGGGCATGTTTGAAACTCCAAAATAGTGTCTCAGGGCAATGAGCCTGCGGAACCCTTCCTAGAGTGGCGCTCTAGATCCCGCGGTGCTTCAGATCCTATGATGCCCTGCCCAGAGTGGCGCTCCAGAGCCCGCGGTGCCCTGGCCAGTCCAGTCCGGGAAAGTTTTGTAGTTTTGCTCCACATTTTAAGGGAAAATGGGTCATGTTCCCTTCACCTAATAGCTCCATAAAGCGGGATTAAATACCTAAATAGCAAAACTTCTCATCCATTTCACAAAATCCTCTCAAGAATAAGCCCTAGATTTATCAAGTTCGGGAATCAAGCCTAAAGAACTCACCCCAATCTCTATGAAATTTATAATCAAGGTATGTTAAGTGTTCATCTATGGGTCCCTTTCACCCATAGAGTCCAAGAATCTATTTTAAAACTACAAGATTATTGATTCATGATTTACATGCTTAAAATTGGATTGTATTCATGTTCATGACATTAATTGAGTTTCAATCCATGATTAATTGTGGATTTCATTAAATTGAAATAGTATGTATATTGAATTATGTAATTCCCATGTTATAATCCTTGAATTATCAAGTTTAGGTGTTATAGTTACAATGTTTACATGTTGTCCATGATTATATGCATTAAGTTGCTCTCCCCATGTGTTTGATGGAATGTCCATGTGAATTAAATGGTGAAATCATGACATGCTAGCATAAGTACAAGTTTATGCCCTACAAGTGTTTGATAAAATATCTCTATGAATTAATTATGAACAAGTGGACTTTGTTATGCTTTTCAATATCATGCTATGCTTTACTTTTCATGTTATAGAGTCTTGGGGGTATCTAATACCGGACAATCTAGATTTTTACTTAGAATTTTAGTAGCTACAGAATAGTCAGTGATGTCACATACATTAGCACTTAGTCAGTTACCGAACTCAGTGTGTTCAGTCAGTTAATAGAACTAAGTGAACTCAGCCCATCTCAGTCAGTTAGCATGATCAGTAATAGTTTAGTCCATCCTAGTACAGTTTAGAAATTAGTTCAGTGTCTATTCAGTTGGGAGTAGGATTCAGCATTGAGTGAACCCAAGGATGGGGACTCACCTGCCAGTAGAGGGTGTAATCTTTTAAAGAAATCCTTGCATTCCAGAACTATGTAGCCAGTATAGGTTGAGACATCCACCTTCCAATTGAGGGTTGATGAGGTGTCTTACATTCCAGTTGATGGTATCACCATTCTTATTCAGAGCACCTTCCAGATGCGGATTACTCACCAATTTATCTTTACCCGTGGTATGGTACTAACACCCTTCCAACTGGGGTTACAGGTTGGGCCCCAATTAGTTCAGAGAGGGGAATGTTGGTTATATGATTACCTCCTACAGTTTTAGTTTTAGTCTCAGTATAGAACTCAGTTCAGTTCTACAACACCAGGACTATCAGAAATAGTCACCTATCTCTTTATAGAACTCAGTTCAGTTCTATAGTATCAGACTATCAAAAATAGTCACTTAGCTAACAATAATACTGTCATTAGTGAACTCAAATATCAGTCATTCAGTTATCAAAAATCAGTACCCAGTGTTATTATGATCACAGTTATAGAATACATAGTTATGTGCATAGCATTGCATAATCAGTATTTTATAACAGTTTCATATATATATATATATGTACTCTCATTCAGTTATATTCATGTTACTCAGCTAGTATTATTCATGCATATGAACCCATGCATTCATTTGTACCTCACTTAGCATACCAGTACTTTCAAAGTACTGGCTTATACCTTTCTTTTGTACTATGATGTCTAATATCATAGGTTCAAACCACGGGATCCTGACCGTACTTAGCAGCCCAAATTATCAGTAGCATATTTAGTGGTGATTCTTCATCGTTCGAGGACATAGTCATCTTTTTAAGTAGTTGGAGTTATTTGGGGGTTTATCCTATCAACTCTATGTTCAGACAGTTAGAGGCTTTTCAGACTAGATTATCTCAGACAAATTTTTAGTTTTCAGTATTTATTTACAAGTGTTTGATTTCAGTTATGAACCTTATGGTAGTTCCAGCCAGATTTTTGTATTATTACAGTATTATTACTCAATTATTATAGAAGGTACCAGTGATGGGTTAGCTTGTAGTCCTTCGAGTTTATGAGCACCGTGTGACATCTGTGTTGTAGACTCAGGGTGTTATAAACTTGGTATCAAAGACTAAAGTTCAATAGAGTCACAGGGAGTCTAAAATTTATGTTTAGTAGAGTCTTGTGCATGGGTGTATAGCGCGCCACACTTATGGACCAGAGGCTATGAGGCATTTTAGGAACAAGTTCCCTTCTTTCAGTATTCATATCGCGCGAGTGAGCATGAGCTCAAGTTAAAATCTCAGTCTAATTCTTTTGTTTCTTTCGTCTATAGAATATGCCTCTAAAAAGGAATAATGGAAAAAGGACTGGGACTTAGCCAGCACCTTTCCCATGCTAAATTTAGAGAAACTTTCACTACTTTAGCTTATTCTGTAGCAGCCCAAAATGAATGTCTAGCTGTCGTCCAGGCCAACCCAGTGGCTAATACTGCTACAGCTAGAATTTGGGACTTCACCCGAATGAATCCTCCATCATTCAGCAGGTCTAAGTCAGATGAGGACCCATAGGAATTCCTTAATCAGGTGTAGAAAGTCACAGATATTATAGGGGACTACTAGTGAGACTGTTGAGTTGGACGCAGATCAGTTGTAGGATATGGCTCACTCATTATTTAATTAGTGAAAAGAAGGGAGGGTCCTGATGCAGGTCCCATAGGATGGGATGAGTTTACTATTGCTTTCCTGGATAGGTTCTTTCTACTGGATTTGAGAGAAGCAAAGGTTTTGGAGTTTATTAATCTGAAAAAGTGCAACATGATAGTGAAAGAGATTAAGTCAAGTTTACTTAGTTAGCCAGATATGCCCCTCATGTGGTAGAAGATAGTAGATCTAAGATGAGTAAGTTTATGTCGGGTGTGTCTAATAGAGTGGTCAAGGAGTGTAGGACCACAATGCTGATTAAGGAGATGGACATATCTAGGCTCATGATCCATGCTCAATAGACAAAGGAGTCTAAGACTAAGGAGAAGGAGAACGAGATCAAGAGAGCCAAAATAGGTAGATTCAACTTTGCTCAGCCCAAGTTAGAGAGTGGTAATCGTTCCTAGTTCTACCCGAAATCCTCAGTTCCATCTCCATCCTTAGCCAGTGCTCCAGTGCCAAAATTCAGAGATGGAAATAAAGATAGGGCACCAGGACCTAAACCCCAGTGTAGTATTAGCAGTGCCTGAACAAATCCTTTTTGCTAAAAATGTGGTAGAAACCATCAGGGTGTCTACAGAGCTGGCAGCGATGTGTGTTTTGGATATGGTAAGTCAGGCCATAGAATAAGAGATTTTCCTCAGTCAGGTTATCAAGGTCAGTATAATCATCCTTCAGCTCAATCCGATAGGGTGCCTCTTCCAGTGCCACCAGTAGGCGATGCTCAAACAGACTCTATGCGCTTTAGTCCCGAAAGTATCAGGAAAGTTCTCCTAATATGGTAACTGATACATTACAAGTTTATCATTTATATATTTATGCTTTGCTAGATCTAGGATCTTCTTTGTCCTTTGTAACTCCTTATATAGTTGTTGACTTTGGAGTCAGTCCCGAAATCCTAGTAGAGCCCTTCTCAGTCTCTACCCCAGTGGGTAAATCTATCATAGCCTGATGGGTATACAGGAACTGTCCAGTTATGGTACCTCAGAAAGCCACTTCAGAAGACTTAGTAGAATTAGAGATGACAAATTTTGATGTCATTATCGGCGTGTATTGGCTTCATTCATGCTATGCTTCAGTTGATTATAGAAATAGAATGGTCCATTTTCAGTTTTCAAATGACCTATTCTTGAATGGAGGGGTAGTACCTCAGCACCTAGGGGTCAGCTTGTTTCCTACCTAAAGGCGAGGAAATTAATATTCAATGGGTATGTCTACCATCTTATTTGAGTTAAGAATTCTAGTTCCGAGACTCCTAGTCTTAAGTCAGTTCCAGTAGCATGTGAATTTAGAGATATGTTTCCTGAAGACCTTCCTGGAGTTCCTCTCGAGAGGGAAATTGACTTTGGAATAAACCTTCTCCTTAATACTCAGCCTATCTTTATCCCACCATACAGAATGGCTCCAGCAGAACTCAAAGAGTAGGATCTCCTACATAAGGGATTCATCAGACCCAGTATATCCCCTTAGGGTTCACCAGTTCTCTTCATGCATAAGAAAGAGGGTTCTCTCAGAATGTGTAATTACTACCGTCAGCTAAACAAAGTCATGATCAAGAACAAATATCCACTTCACAAAATCAATGACTTTTTTGACCAACTTTAGGGTGCTAGTTACTTTTCTAAGATAGACCTCAGATTGGGCTATCATCAGCTTAGAGTTAGAGAATGTGACATTCCAACAATATCTTTCAGAACTCGGTATGGTCACTTTGAATTCTTAGTCATGTCATTTGGTATAACCAATGCCCCAGTAGATTTTATGTACTTGATGAACCATATGTTCAAGCAGTACTTGGATATGTTCATCATAGTCTTTATTAAACACATTCTTGTCTACTCCTGCAGTGAACATGATCATGCAGACCATCTCAGAATTGTATTACAAACTCTCAGAGCCCATCAGTTGTTTGCCAAATTCAGTAAGTGTGAACTTTGGCTAAGGTCATTAGCTTTCCTTGGTCATATAGTTTCCGATGATGGCATTAGAGTTGATTCTAAAAGGGCTGAATCAGTAAGAAACTGGCCTAGGACCATATCCCCATCAGATATTAGGAGTTTCTTAGGTTTGGCTGGCTATTACTGATGGTTTATTGAAGGATTTTCATCTATTAAGTCCCCTATATCTAGATTGACTCTGAAGAAATTCAAGTTCCAGTGGTCAGATTCTTATGAGAAGAGTTTTCAAGAGTTGAAGAATCAACTCATTACAGCCCCAATTTTGACTTTAATAGATAATTCAGACTAGTTTCTCGTATATTATGATGCCTCTAGAGTTGGTTTAGGGTGTGTTTTGATGCAGAGAGGTAAGGTCATAGCCTATGACTTTTGACAGCTTAAGACCCATGAGAAGAATTACCCTACTTATGACCTTGAGTTAGTTGTTGTAGTGTTTTCCTTAAAGATTTGGAGGCATTACTTGTATGGAGTATATGTTGATATGTTCACAAACTATAAAAGCCTGCAGTATGTGTTTTCTTAGAAAGATCTGAACCTACTTCAAAGGATGTGGTTGGAGTTATTGAAAGATTATGACATGAGTGTTCTATATCATCCGAGCAAGGCCAATGTAGTGGATGATACTCTCAAAAGATTGTTTACGGGTAGTGTTGCTCACATGGAGGATGGTAAGAAGAAGTTAGTTTAGGAAGTTCATCAGCTTACACAACTAGGTTTCTACTTAGTTGATTCAGCAGAGGGTAGCATATGGGTGCAAAATAGTTCAGAATAATCTTTGGTTTCCAAAGTGAAAGAAAAGTAGAAGAGAGCTCCCATTTTAGTTAATCTAATAGAGTTAGTCAGAGATTAAAAGGTTGAGGCTTTCTCCTAAGGGAAAATGGTGTATGGCATTGTCAGGGTAGACTTTATGTGCCATGTGTAGATGGCAGAAGTCAGTGGATTCTTGCAGAAGCGCATGGTGCACGCTACTCGATCGACCCAGGGGACACCAAGATGCACCGTAACTTACAGGAAATCTATTGGTGGAGTGGGATAAAGAGAGACATTACAGAGTTTGTAGCTAAGTCCTCGATATGTCAATAGGTTAATATCGAGCATCAACAACCCTATGGATCTATGAATGAGTTTATTATTCCCACGTGGAAGTAGGAGAAGGTGAAAATGGATTTTGTGATGGGCTTGCTTTGTACTCGCCGCCAGCATGATTCAATTTTGGTCATTTTGGATAGGATGAAAAAATCATCTCACTTCTTACCAGTTCACACCTCTTATTCAATCGAGGAGTATGACAAACTCTATATTAGAGAGTTTTTCATATTGCACGAAGTTTCGTTGCTTGTCATTTCATGAAGAGGTATGCAGTTTACCTCTCATTTTTGTAAAGTATTCTAAAAGGGTCTTGGTTCACCTCAGTACATCTTTCCACCATCAGATAGATGGTCAAGTAGAAAGTACCATTCAGACTTTAGAAGATATGCTAAGATCATATGCCATTGACTTTAAGGGCAGTTGGGACGACCACTTTCCCTTGATTGAGTTCACATATAATAACAGTTATCATTCCAGCATTTGATGGCACCGTTTGAGGCAGTTTATGGGAAAAGATATAGATCTCTCATTGGTTGGTTTGAAGTAGGTAAAGTCGTAGTGGTTGGGCCTGAATTGGTATTTGATACCTTAGAAAAAGTTTTGTTGATTAGGAAAAGGCTTAAGATAGCTCAGAGCTGACAAGAAGGGGATCGAAAAAAGATCTCGAGTTTGAGATTGGTGATTATGTGTATTTGAAAATCTCTCCTATGAAAGAAGTAAAAAGGTTTGGTAAGAAGGGGAAGCTTAGTCCCTAATATGTCAGTCCTTACTGAACTCTCAGCCATTTTGAAAGGTAGCTTACGAGTTTGAGTTGCCTTCAGACTTAGCTTCAGTACATCCAGTGTTTTATGTCTCCTTGCTAAAGAAGTGCATAGGTAACCCTATAGTTGTAGTCCCTATAAAGGGTAAAGATGTTTAGAACAGTCTCTCTTATGAGGAAGTTTCAGTCAAAATTCTTGATTTTTAGGTTCGCAGACTGAGGAACAAAGAGGTTCCTCTAGTCAAGGTTGTTTGGCAGAATAAGTCCGTTGAGGGAGCTACTTGGGAAGCAGAAGCAGATATGCGGAGCATGTATCCTCACCTCTTCTCCGCAAACTCAAACTTATCTCAAGATAACAGTTTTCCTTGAATTTACTCTGTTTCACGCTCAGGTTTCCTTTATAACTCTGTATCGGTTTAGTTACATAGCTTTATCATATCATTCATACCTTCTTGAAATTGCTCAGTCATGTTTCATGTCTTCAGAATTCAGTCGTGCTTCCTTTATGCATGTTTAGTATGATAACTCGGTATATCAGTAGTTTTAGTCATCTAATCAAGCTTAAGTTGTGCATGTTCAGTGTATAAATTCAGTCTATCAGTATTCTAAGCTTAGTCTATCTCACTTGAGGATGAATGTTTCCAAAGGGGAGATATTGTAAGACCCCGCAGAATCGTAATCGTTTGAGTCCTTTAAAACATGCCAAAAGAGGTCACAGAGTTAGAAAACTTCAGTTAACTGTTAGGACTTTGTCATTTCTAAAGCCCTAAAACTTTGAGGAATTTATTTACGACCTTCCCGACCTTAGAAAGTTAGTTTTCAAGTTGATTCAAGATCGGGGAAGTCAATAGTACATCCCAGGTTAGTTTTGGAATTTTCAAACAAGGGAAAGTTACTCCAAAATAGTGGCTCAGGGAGATGAGCCCATGGCTCCCTTCCCAGAGCGGTGCTCCAGAGCCCACGGCTCCCTGCCCAGAGCGGCGCTCCAGAGCCCGCGGCGCCCTAGCCATTCCAGTCTGGGTAAGTTCTGCAGTTTTGTTCTGTATTTTTAAGGGCAAATAGGTCATTTTTCCTTCACCCAATAGCTCCATAACACGGGATTAAAGCCCCAAATAGCAAATTTGCTCATCCTTTTCACAAATTCCTCTTAAGAACAAGCCCTAGCTTCATCAAGTTCAAGAATCAAGCCTCCAGAACTCACCCCAATCACCATGAAATTTACAATCAAGGTATGTTAGGTGTTCATCTATGGGTCCCTTTCACCCATAGAGTCCAAGAATCCATTTTTAAAACTACAAGATTATTGATTCATGATTTACATGCTTGAAATTGGATTGTATTCATGTTTATGATATTAATTGAATTTAAATCCATGATTAATTGTGGATTTCATGAAATTTAAATAGTATGTATATTGAATTGTGTAATTCCCATGTTATAATCCTTGAATTATCAAGTTTTGGTGTTGTAGTTACAATGTTTATATATTGTCCATGATTATATATATTAAGTTGTGTTCCCCATGAGTTTGATGGAATGTCCATGTGAATTAAATGGTGAAATCATGACATGCTAGCATATGTACAAGTTTATGCTCTACAAGTGTTTGATAAAATGTGTCTATGAATGAATTATGAACAAGTTGACCTTGTTATGCTTTTCAAGATTATTCTATGCTTTACTTTTCATGCTATAGAGTCCTGGGGGTATCTAATACCCAACAATTTAGATGTTTACTTAGAATTTAAGTAGCTATAGAATAGTCAGTGATGTCATGTACATTAGTACTCAGTCAGTTATCGAACTCAGTGTGTTTAGTCAGTTAATAGAACTCAGTGAACTCAGTCCATCTCAGTCATGTAGCACGATCAGTAATAATTCAGTCTAGCTTAGTAGAGTTTAGAAAACAGTTTAGTGTCTATTCAGTTGGGAGTATGACTTAGCACCAAGTTAACCCAAGGATGGGGACTCACCTTCCAGTAGAGGGTGTAATCCTTAGAAGCAGTCCTTCCATTACAAAACTATTTAGCCAACATTGGTTGAGATATCAACCTACCAGTTGAGGGTTGATGAGGTATCTTACCTTCCAATTGAGGGTACCACCGTTCTCATTCAGAACACCTGCCAGATAAGGATGACTCTACAATTTGTCTTTACCCGTGGCACGGTACTGACACCCTTCCGACTAAAGTTACAGGTTAGACCCCAATCAGTTCCGAGAGAGGAATGTCAATTAGATGATTACCTACCATAATTTCAATTTTAGTCTCAGTATAGAACTCAGTTCAGTTCTACCGCACCAGGACTGTCAGAAATAGTCTCCCAACTCAGTATAGAACTCAATTCAGTTCTACAGCATCAGGACTATTAGAAACAGTCACCCAACTAATAGTAATATAGTTATCATACCCAGTGTTAATATGATCGCTGTTATAGTATACATAGTTATATACATAGTATTGCATAATCAATATTTTACAGCAGTTTCATATATACATGTACTCTCATTCATTTATATTCATATTACTCAGCCTGTATTGTTCATGCATATGAATCCATGAATTCAGACACACCTCACTTAGTATACCAATACATTCAAAGTACTGACGCATACCTTTATTTTGTTCTATGATGTCTTATATCATAAGTTCAGACGCACGGGCTCCTGACTGTACATAGAATCCCAGATTATCAGCAGCAGATTTAGTGGTCAGTCCTCATAGTTCGAGGACATAGTAATCTTTTCAGTATTTCAATTTATTTTTCAGTAGTCAGAGTTAGTTGGGTACTTGTCCCATCAACTCCATGTTCAGACAGTTAGAGGTTTTTCAGATTAGATTATCTCAGACAGATGCTAAGCTTTCAGTGTTTATTTACCAGTATTTGATTTCAGTTATGAACCTAATGGAAGTTCTAGCCTAATTTCTGAATTATTACAGTATTATTACTCAGTTATTACAGCAGGTAGTAGTCATCGGTTAGCTTGTGGTCCTTCGGGATTATGAGCACTGTGTGATGTTTGGGGTGCGAACTCGGGGCATTACAGTATCTCACACACACATGTCACCAATTTGGATCATAAACTACTACCTATCAGGTTCATAAAAATATTAGCTATTATTATGTCCCTATTTCTAATCCCATAACGAGATTCACAATGGTAACATATGTATACGCATCACATAGTTCAAAAACAATTTTTTTAATGAGGTCTCATTTTTTCTCAAAAATCAAAACAAAATACATCAACTACATTAGATCCTCATTTTTCTCCTAGTAAAACAAAAATTCAACACAATATGACATAATATTTCCTAGATATGTCAATTCTACAATCAAACCTCTTTTAATAGAGAAAAAAACATGACAACAAAAACCAGTGACGGTTGTGGTATACCCCACCGAAACTTAAAGACTATGCACTGTCCCCTGTGCGTGACAATAATATAGAGCAAGGGAATGAGGAAATACCTGGGATTCACTAGACGCTTGCAAATCTAACGTAGATGCAAAAATAATAAGATGCCTTGGATTTTCGCCTAAGCAATACTTGATTTAACATCGCGGCACAACGTGGTTATGTTGGTTACTCAGACTTCACCAACAAGACCATGGGTTGCCTCTTATGCAGCATAAAATTTAACATTGTAGTACGATGCTGGAACTTTAATTACTCAAACTTCATCAAGGTAAACAAAGAGGTGGCCTCCAGGGTCATCAAAACAATTTATTACTATTACCACCGTCATGTCGATAGACTGTGTCATGGTTCTACAAACATTAAATTTGACTTCCTTATTATTCAACATTAACTTAAGCTTATATTTTTTCATATCCCCCAATTCTCTACCCATGCCAAAAATGGTCGGCCCAAGATTATAGGCATCTCAAAGTCAACTTTACAATCCAAAACAACAAAGTCCGCTAGAAAGATGAAGTCATCCATTTTCACCATCATATCAAATGATATGTCCATGGTCTTCTTCACTGTACAGTCTTCCATCAACAACCACATTAACGTTGGTTTGAGAGGTCTCAATATAAACTATTTAAAAACTACCAATGACAACAAGTTAATGCTGGCACCTAAGTTACAGAGCGCTCAGACAAATCTAGATGTCCCAATGGTGCATGAGATCTGAGATCACCTTTCTTTTGTGCCAGAGATTGCAAAGTGATTAGACTACAATAATTCAATACACTAACATCCTTAAAATGATAACTCTCTTCTTTGTTACTAAATGTTTCAAAAAAATTTCATATCCAGGCATCTGCTTAAGAGCTTTTAGAAGAGACATATTAAAACTCAACTCTTTCAACATAGTAATGAACTTTTCGAACTTCCATTTTTCTTTCTTCTACTTCAACCTCTAAGGAAAAAGTGGGGAGGTCATGGAATAGTATTCACTACCGACTTATATACCTTTCCCTTCCCTTTATCCTTCTCAACATTATGATCAACACCTGTCGACTCTTTTGACTCTGCTTCAGGTATCTCATCAACCTCAACACTATCATTCCTTGTCTCATAAATAACAGACATGGGGGAATCAATACTTTCCTTACTACTCCAAGTGGTGATGGCTAGATAATAACCATCGTTCTTAGGATTCTATATTGTATTGCTCGGAAGAGTACCCGACTGCCACTACTTCAAGGTGCAGACATTTGTTCAAACTCCTACTCTAATTGCTTAATCACAATAGTACGCGATTCTACCTTCTGGGTCAACCCTTAAATGTCTACCATAATCTCCTTAAGGTAATTTTTTTGTTTTTTCTGACCCTTTACCAGTTTTAACAACATAGCCTCCACCCTTGATTTAGTGTCTCAGCTGCTTAGTGGAATATATGCACCACTCTTCTCCTTAAAATCATCCTTGAGTCTCTAATCACTATCCCTCTTTCTGCTCCTATCTTTTTACCTATCTCTATAGTAGTTCCAACCATGGTTCCCTTGTATAGAGTTCCAATTGTCTTAAGAAGATTATTATCCCTAAGCTCAGCAACCCACTATATCTCTTTCTAGATATTTTTCCTCTTGTTCCAAAATAGAATCATATCATCAAAAAGCCTTACACTATGTGCCTACTGCATTCACCTTCTTAGAATTCATCATCACTAATTGCTTCATTAGTAAGCTAATCTCAGTACTTAGCTATACAACCTCTTGTGCTACTAAGTCATCCACCACTCTATGCTCACCGATATCCCCAATAGCATAATTTCCTATATCTCTCTCCGCATCTTGAGTATGAAAGCCTCAGTTTATAAGAGAAATTTTGTCAAATATCTTCGATGCTACTTCCCAATGTTGTCTCATTAATGCTCCGCCAGTAATAGTGTCTTTTGTAGCCTTAAAACTGGTATTCAGGGCCTGATAAAATATCTCAAGTAAATTTCTCCCTAAAATTCAATGATTGGGTACTATCATCAAATTTTTTTAAACCAAAACCATGCTTCATACGTTGACTTAAAATGCAACTACCTGAAATTACATATCTCATCCTTAATTATAACATTATGGATGAAGGGATGAAACAGTCAAAAAATTTCCTCCACAACTTATTCCAACTAGTAATTGATCCTTGAGAAAGTTCCCCTAACAATAAAGTAGCTTCACCAGTTAATGAAAAAGGGAACAACCTGAGTGTCAGATCTTCCTGATCTACCTTGGGTATAGTATATAAAGTGAAATTCCAATTAAATTTACAAGGTTCATGTGTGCATCATCATTGGGAAAGCCTACAAACATACCCTTTAGATTAAGTAACCGAATCATAGCACTGGTGATATCAAACTTAGCATCTGGTGGCAAAGCAGGAGGAATGATAGCTCCTATCTTGATAGGATAAACATATTCCCTGACATCCTCTAGATCATTAGATACTGGCAAGTAATAATAGGATGGGAGTACTTGAGATCTACCTATTCTACCTTTATCATAGTTTCTGTCTCTTGAGCAACATGACAGGAAACTTCATTATCCCTCGTCGTTATTTCCATATTTTCTTCCACTAATAAACTATTATTAGTCTGATGTACTGTCTCTTGAATTACACCAGGTGGTAGGGGAGGCAAGCCATTTGTGTTATCCTAAACCCCTTCAAGTTTACCTTTTCTTCCATGTTCTATCATCCAATGAGTCGGTTGTAGGATTTTTTTTGGTTTAGATTAAAGTGGGAGCAAGGGATTGCCTTGACTCATAGTGTTAGGCATACACTGGCATACACTTAACAAAAAATAGAAAATTAAAACCGAAAAACTCCAACAACTTTAATCAATATCTTCACAACCATATTCCCTGATAATAATGACAAAAATTTTATTGTGCAAAAACTACATCTCCTAATAACGATAAATTAAGTGATTTCAAATATAGTAACCCAACTAGATTATGGTCGAACCCACAAAGAATATATCATAACTATCCCTCAAACCTGTTGAAACTGTTGGGCATTGCAGAAAAGTAAATGGGGGAATTGTGATTAGTAAAAAGTAACAAAACTCAAATGCTTTTGGTTGTAAGAAATCTAAAACAAACACTAGGCTTGTGTTCCCAATGTCTTCTAACTCCGTAGGTTTATCATTCTCAATCCAACTATCACACTATTAGGCATGCTAAATCTGCCAAGTTATGTATCACCAACTGTCTCTCGATACCTTTTGGTGAATTTTATTCACCGTCTCTCGATCTTAGAGTATCACATTACTAACCCTTGTCTTGGATCCAATATTAACTTTCTTCTCTCTATTTTAAGTTAATTATATGAGGACAATTAGCTTCAAATTACTTCTATGATCTTCTATTCCTTATCTCTACCTCTCTCTTTAGTTAGTAGTGAATACAAATGGGTTCCTAACATTAGCAACAGTCAAGAAATCAATAAAAGTAAAGTAAACCACAATACATGTTGTTATATGTAGTTTTTATGATGATAATATGACTATATGGGTCTAAGTCTCTAGATGTTTGAAGTAACAATATAGCTGGCACACGTCTACACAGCTTTGTCCATTTATGTAACAAAGTGGTAGGTGTTGCTTGTACTAATTAGGACACCTGGTCTAATGAGATTTCAACCCTAATAATTAATCATATATAAAAGGTAAAAGAAGATTCTTCATCAAATGTTTTTTGGAACATTTTTTGGAGATCTTAAGAGAAGAAAGAGGCAAAAAACCCTCTTACAACAATGCTCAAGCATAGCTCATGTTTTTACTATGCTCTATATACTAAAGTAGTGAGTGTTCTTGATGAGATCTAATTTGTAAAAGAATTACTCAGATTATAAGAGTAATGAATTTTTCTCTTTTGGTAGAAAGTTCTTAGGTAGAGTTTCCTAAGTCCAAACACTGATTAGAGTTAATCAGTATAGAGGGTTCTTGGAAGAGTTGTCAAGATAGTCTAGTAGTAGACTTACTACAAGAAGGAGAATCCTAGAGTTAGGCTGAAATTGTATCTATAATCAAGAGGTTGATTATAATGGATTTCTTTGGTGCTTGTGTCAGGGAAAGTCGTGGTTTTTCCTTCCTTGAGAAAGGGGGTTTCAATTGTAAGTCTTTTTGTTGATTATTTCCTATAAAGCCTTTAGCTTTTCAGCACTTCATTATTGTTTTACTATGTTTTTGCCTGAGATTGACTTTGAGGGACCTGGTCCCTCACTCTATGGTGCAACCTTCTAACAATTGGTATCAGAGAAGGTTCACTATAAAGGGATCATACCTAGTGTGGTTAGGTTATTATGGATACTATAACTGAACTCGGGGTGGAGAGAAAGGAAGCAAAAAGGGAGAGATTCCCAACATTGAAGGCTTTAGAATCTGATTCAAGGGAAGAAGATACTGATGTTGCACTTCTGGCAACAAGGATTGTTAGATCTATAAAAAAGGTAATAGCTCTTTAAAATTCATGAGGAACTACCAAATGCAAAAGAAATATTAATATCTCAAAACAGCAAGAAGAAAAGATGCAGCTAGATGTATAGTAAAGAAGGTGTTAGCTACTTGGGAAGACTTGTCCACAAAATATGAGAAAATCAAAGAGTATGGAGATGATTTCATGCTAAAATAGGATGGTAAGAAAATAATCAAAGGTTCCTGGTGTTCTTTAATGGAAACTACTGAAGATAAATAAGAAAAAAGGGTAGAAAAAAGGGATTTCTCCAAAAATAGGTTTATGGATAGTGGTTGTTCAGACACATAACTGGAAGGGTTGATTGTTTTATCTCCCTCAAGATACTTTAAGGGGGAGGTATGTCTTTTGGAAATGGAAAAAAGGTGTACATCTAAGGTGTTGTAAAGATTCAAAAATAACCTCATCATGCAATGGAAGATGTGTATTATGTGAATAGCCTTAAATATAATCTTCTAAGTGTATCTCAAATCTATGACAAAGGAAATGAGGGAAAATTCTCTACTGGTGGATGTACTGTATCAAGTATGAAATCGAAAAGAATTATTCTTAAATCCAAAATGATCAAGAATGTGTATGTAGTTGATCTGGAGTTTGTGGATGATGGAGAATTAACTTGCTTAAGTGCACAAGGTGAATACTAATTTATGACACAGAAGATTGGGACATGTGAGTTCCTCCTTGTTAAACAAGTTGATTTCAAGGGACTTTGTTCATTGCATGCCAAAGATGAAGTTTCCAGAAAATAAAGTTTTTGATACTTATGTTAGAGGTAAACAAAACAGATCCTGCTACAAATTGAAGAAGCAAGTAAGTACTTCCAGACCTCTTGAAATACTTCACATGGATTTATGTGGACCTATTAAAGTCTAGAGTAGAGGAAGGAAGAAATATGTTTTGGTTTTTATAGATGACTATTCCAGGTTCACCTAGACAATGTTTATAAGAACCAAGGATAAAAAATATAGGGTTCTTGTGGCTTTTCCAAGAAAATCCAAGTGAAGCTAAATTGCAAAATTGTTGAATTTAGGTCTGATCATGGAACTGGATTTGAGAATTCTCAAGTTGATGAATTATTTACTGAGCATGGAATAATTCACAATGTTTCTTCTCCTAGAACTCCACAACAAAATGGAGTTGTTGAAAGAAAATCAGAACACTCATAGAGATTGATAGAACAATGGTAATTGATAGTGTTCTTTTAAAAAGTTTCTGGGCTAAAGCAGTAAATACTGCTTGTTATGTGACTAAAAGGTGCTTGATTAGATTACTTTTGCATAAGACTCCATATGAGCTGATTTTCAAAAAAATGCCTAAGATAGACTATTTTAGACCTTTTGGATGCAAATGTTGTGTTAAACAATGGGAAGAGAGAAGTTGGAAAAAATTGATTCTAAAAAAGATGAAGTTGTGTTTATAAGCCACTCCCCAACAACTAAGGCTTATAGAGTGTTCAATAAAAGAACTTTTTTTGTTGAAGAAAGTATTAATATGACTTTTAATGAGTCAGGAAGTTAAATGAACTCTAGTAATGGTGAAGATTTAGAAGGTGAAGAACTCATTCCTATTCAAAGAGATGTTATTACTAAAGATAATGATCAAGGGAACAATGATGTAGTTGGGAGTAATGACAGTGTTGATGATCTAGGATCTCAATCAAAAATTACATCTCCATTTAAAAATAACCAAAGGAAACTAGTCGAAATTCATAAGGACCTGGTCCCAGTAGTATAAATCTTAAAAGGCAAAATTATAGGCATGAATCCTCTTATCCCCTTGAGAACTTGACTACACCCCTTGAAACTGGAGTCCAAACATGAGCTCAATCCAGGAATCCTATGACATTTTCAACAATTTTATCCCAAATAGAGCCCAAGAATGTAAAGGAGGCCTTGAAAGATGTTGGATTAATGAAATACAAGAAGAACTTCAGCAATTTGAAATAAGCAAAGTCTGGAATTTGGTCCCTAGGCTTGTTGATAGAACAATTATTGGGACTAAATGGGTGAACATAAATAAGCAAGATGAGAATGGACCTATCAATATAAACAAGGAAAGGAAGGTTGTTCAGGGTTATAACTAGGAAGAAGGGGCTTACTATGATCTGTAGCAAGAATAGAGGCAATCAGAATCCTTGTTGCATTTGCTGCATACATGGGATTCAAACTTCAAATGGATGTCAAAAGTGCCTTCCTGAATGGAAACTTAAAGAAAGAAATTTATTTTAAACAATCTCTAAGCTTTGATTATGTAGATTTTCCTCATTATGTAATTAAATTAGATAAAGCACTATATGGTTTAAAGCAAGCACCAAGGATCTGGTATGAGAGACTCTCAAAGTTTCTCCTGGATAGTGGCTTTAAAAAAAGGAAAAACAGATAATACTCTATTCTCAAAGACCATAGGTAGCAGCCTATTGATTGTCCAGATATATGTTGATGACATAATATTTGGAGCTACTTCTGAATCCCTATGTGAAGAATTTTCTAAGCTAATGGCGAGTGAATTTGAGATGAGTATGATGGGTGAATTGAGCTTCTTCCTAGGCCTATAGATTAAGCAAACTTCTCAAAAGACAATGAATTGTCAAGAGATGTACATCAAAGAGCTACTGAAGAAGTATAACATGGGAGATGCTAAGCCATTGATACCCCTAATTATAACAAACTAAAAAATGAACAATGATGAGTTAGGTCCTTAAGTGAATGAGGAAATGTATAGAAGGGTTATTGGATCCTTGATATATCTCACTATAAGTAGGCATGACATTGTTTACAGTGTAAGAATGTTTTCCATATTTCAAACATGCCCAAAGGTGTCCCATTTGAAAACTGCAAAAAAGATTCTTAGATATCTTAAAGGGACAGAGAACCTGGTCCTATACTACCGATCAGTAGAGAGTTTTAACTTAGTGGGTTATGTTGATACTGACTATGTTGGGTATTTGGTAGAAAGAAAAACCACTTCAAAAATGGCACATTTTTGGCTTATCCTTAATCTCTTGGGGATCTAAGAAGAAAAACCTAGTTGCTCTATCTACTACTGAGGTTAAATATGTTGTTGCTACTTTTTGTTGTGCACAACTTCTATGGATAAAGAAGTAATTGAAAGATTTTTGTATTGTATCAAACATTATACCTCTTATGTGTGACAAGACAAGTGCACTAAACATTGCCAAGAATCTAGTGCAGCACAAGAGAACTAAGCACATTGATGTAAGGCATCACTTCCTAATAGACAATGTTGAGAAAGGGATAATAGGCATAAAGTTCTGACTGAGGACCAAATAGCAGATATCTTTACTAAGGCACTTCACAAGGAACAATTTGTGAAGAACATGTTGAAGTAAGGATTGATCAAAATGACCTAACCTACTATGTGAATTTTTAGTTCTCCACAAAATTGGCGATGATCAGGAGACAAATATCCTTGGTAAAGTATGTAATTGTTATTCTAACTCATTATCATACCTTTGCAGGAATACATCAATGGAAATATCTTTGGAACAAAATAGATGAAGTATGCATAAATTTGAGAAATCACTCAAACAAAGAGAGGGACCTGGTCCCATCTCTCTATTTAGTATCATGAATATGTGTGATTTTCTTCTTGTTATGATAGAAATACCACATCATCTCTCTTTCCATGTTAGAAAACTTTTCATAAGAAATTTGAAATAAAATTTATCTTTGCATTAACTCCATAGACCCTACCCAACTCAACTATCCTAATTATCCAAAGACAAACCCCTTTCTTCACTCACCTTTCCAATAATGATTTATCCCTAAAAATATATTACCCCTTTGACATTGTGAAATGAATCTTGAATAGTCCAAGGAACAAAATGACAGCCTAAAAAAAAGTCTTCGAAGTGAATATGGAAATAATATTAAAAGGTACCAGACTTCTGAGGGACCTGGTTCCAAGAAGAAGAGAAAGGCTGATGATAAAACTAGTAGGGCTATAAAAGAAGAAAAGAAAATAACAAATGCTAGAAAATATAGAAATTGAGTGATTACTGGTGCAAAGTTAGAAATTTTCAAAAAAGGTCCAAGGGTCTTTGCAGAAGTAAGGAGTGGAAAAATGATGAACTCAAGATGAAGGTTACAATTCTAACTAATGAGGCTTCTGAGCTTGAATTGTTACACTATCCTACGATGACTTCTCCAAACATTCCCCCCAAATCCTCCTTTTTTTCTCCAACTTCTATGGCTTTTTTATGAAACATGAAATGTAATTCTTGCACTACAATGATATATAATATTTTGAAAATAGATGAGTTCTTTCTTTTGTGCTCTTTATCTGCTTCTTCTTTGAAAATGTTCCTCATGTCAGTATAACCTAGTGGCCATGAGTTAACTAATCTGTGCCTATTTTAATCTTAGTTTACTATTATTTTTTTCAATGATGTCAAAAGGCATAATACTTACTTCATGTGTAAGGACCAGGTGTGTGTGCGTTTTTATGTGTAAGGTCCATGTATATTATATGCTCATATGGTGCATGCAGATAGGGGGAAGGAAGTGATGTGGTGAAAGAAATGATGTGCTGAAGATAAATAGATGAATTATGGTGCAAAGTGACAGGGGGAAGCATCAAAGAAAATGTGCTCATATGATAAAAAAAAATTCTCTAACATGAAAACAATGTACCAGGTCCTTGTATTGCATGATGGTGGAAGAATTATGATATGGGGAACATTTATCTTCAGAGCGGTAATCATACTGATTAAATGTGATATATGTGTATTGATGCTGAAAGATTTGTGATTGGTTTGTCATCATCAAAAGGGGATAAATTATTGTATGTAGTTTTGTTGATGAGCAGGTGACTACAAGGGACCAGGTCCCTGGATGTTCGAAACAACAATACAACTATCACGCGTCTGCACTGCTTTGTCTGTTTGTGTAACAAGTTGATAGGTGTTTCTTGTACTAATTAGGCCACCTAGTCCAATGAGATTCCAACCCTAATCATCACTCATTTATAAAAGGAAAAAGATGTTTCTTCATCAAATGATTTTTGGCAAATATTTTAGAGAGCTTAAGAGAGGGAATGGGCAAAAACCCATCTTACAACAATGCTCAAGCATAGCCCATGTTCTTGGTTTTCTCAATATACTAAAGTAGTGAGTGTTCTTGAGTGAGACCTGATTTGTAAATGAAGTATTTAGATTATAAGAGTAATGATTTTTTCTCTTTGAGTAAAGAGTGCTTAGGTAGAGTTGCCTTACTCCAAACACTGATTAAAATTAATCATTATAGAGGGTTTTTGGAAGAGTTGTCAAAATAAGCTAGTAGTAGTGTTACTACAAGCAGGATGAGCCTAAAGTTAGGATAAAATCATGTCTGAAATCAGGAGGTTTTTTATAGTGGATTTCTTTGGTGCTTCTGAGGGTAATCCATGATTTTTACTTCCTTGAGAAAGAGGGTTTCCACATTAAATCTGTGTTGATTATTTCCAGCAAAGACTTTAGTTTTCTAGCACTTCATTGTTGTTTTGCTCTATTTTTACCTGAGATTGACTATGACGGATATGGTCCCTCACTATGTGGTGAAACTTCCAAGGGTTATAACAAATGTAGTAACAATGATTTAGAAGGATTGTACACTTCCATTTCTATGTTAATCTGTATGGGTTCCCACAATCCTAGCTAAGGAAATTAGCGACTCATAGTTGTGAAACAATCCACGAAATTCATAAGTGAAAGTATAGAATCAATCTTACAATAATATACAAGGAAAACCCAAAATCTCAAATCAATAAATCAACCAAGAACACAAGAATCCCATCATCAAAAGCCAATCTTGTAATCAATATATATGATTATGAATAGTTTGAGTGCATAAACTTTCCCATAAAGGGAATTCTATCTAACACAAAATCGTCAAAAGAATATTTATAAATTACATGGAAACCCTAAGAATCCTATCCAAAACAAAAGAGAAAAATTGAGTCGGTGGTCACCTATGGTGCCACTTACGTGTCGTAGGTAGCATTTACGATCCATAGGTATCCCCATGTAGGTGACATGCTCCAAAACTTCTATAAGATCTTCAAAACTTTGTAATATCTTTATTTGTTCTGACACCTATGGGGCGTAGTTACTACCTACATCCCGTAGGTATTCCCTTCGTAGGTAACAATAGAGATCATAATTTGTAGCTTCTATGAAACTTAGTTTCCTGACACTTGTGTTGTCACCTACACGAAGTAGATGGTACCTACGAGGCATAGGTACCCACATAGGTGGTTCAAACTTCAATTTTTAGCTTCTTTTCCTCTACTTAGCTCCCAAAACCTGGTTTCCTATGATACACAACACAAAACACATAATATCTAACAAAATGGCCTAATTAACTACATATTTTTGTAGTTTTAACCACCGAAAGTTCTATGAAACCACAACATATCAAAAATTTAGATCACAAAATATTGATCAAAGTAAAAATTACCCGTTTAAGTACATTCAAAACCAAAACTCTTATAAATCACTCTCGAACACATCGAGACCATACAAACCATTCCCACAACTCATAAATGACATAAAGTAATTAATAAAAGGGCAAAATGGTCAAAAGACAGAAAATTCTAAAATCACCATGAGGGTCATTACATATATTGAAAGTTGTAGTCACGATGACAAAAAAAATTGATCCATGTATATAGTGATGCATAATGACCCCGAATTTGTGTAATTCATGATGGAAAACTCAAACATGTAAATAAGTCATTAACTATCATATCAATACTGACAACTAGTGAATCATCTATACTTGATATACTAAAATTATTTATGTGGGAGTTTATTGTAACCAACATAAACCATGTGAAGCAACATTGAGTCCAACATACCACACCAATTGGGAGGATGTTTTAGATCCACAAACTAAGCCTATTTGGGCTAAAAATGTCTCTCAAAACTGGCGAGGACCCTTCTCTTATGCTAGCAATGTTGTTTTAGGACTTACGTTATCTAGAACCATATTTTCTTGGTGATAAATACTACTACAAAATTCTTATATTATTATCTCATAATAACTAGACTATCTAAAAGAAGCATGGACTAGTTTAATTCATCAGTCTAGTTAAAATTCTTAAAATATTTACCCTAGTCATGCTTTATTTACTAAATGACTGTGCAAAGATTAGTTCATACTAAACCTATCTAAATCATGCTTAATTATGTGCAAATCATTCTTAACTATGTATAAATCATGCTAAATCATGTATCAAGGTTATAAATTATAAGTAGGTCTATAAAATAATGAGTAGGAGTATTGGTCAAGATAGCAAATCATGCGAAACATGCTAGAACTAAAAATCATTACAATTGGGTATAAAGCCTAAGTTGCAAATCATGGAAACCATTATTTAAAATATAAGGTTTAAGGATTAAGTGTGAAAGAAAATCCGTACTTACATACCCACATACTTTATGGCTTGAGAAATCTAGGTTGGATGTTAGAGAATCTTCACTTCGAGAATAACCTTAGGTCTTTATTGCCTAAGAGTTTTATTTAGTTTCTAAGAGTTAGATCATAATAATGAGAGTTTAATCAGTTGTTTAACCTTTATCCTCCCATGGATGAGTATGAAACAACATAGTATAGGGCTTAGGCAAGCGAGGGAAAGACAACTTTACCTTTTATTTTAAAAAAACAACTTTAAATTTATTGGAACTACTTCACATGAGTTGTTGTATGATTGTACAATGATACCATAAGTTGTGGTATAACTCATGGTCCATGAGACTATGCTAGAATATTTTTTTGAATGGCTACCTACGAGTCACTGTATGACTTATAGGTTGATGCATTAAGTCGTACAGAGACTCGTGGTCTCCTAGAACTGAGCTGGATGGGTTTTGGAAAGGGGCTCCACGAGTCATAATATGACTCATAACTTAATAGCATGATTTGTATTATGATTTGTGGTCCTTGGGGTGAGTTTGAAAACTCCCTGGTCCTTATTAGAGGGAGTTACTATACAAGTCTTACAATTATCCCAATACTCTCACCATGAGTCATGGTGACTTGCAAGATGGAACTATTTTGGGTTGCACGCCATGAGTCATGGTATGGCTCATGGTATCATATATGACTTAGTGGTTGAGTCGTACTAGTCTAGGATTACGTTTCTAATCTAAGTAGATCATTCATCCTCAAATAAAGATTGAAACCTACTTGAACTGGTATGGAAGGAACTACTAATTTGAAAGGATGAATTTTCAAAATCAGAACACATAGCTTGATTAGGACTATTTTAGACTAAGAGTAGGGACTCAGTCAAAATATATAGAGCATGAATGCATACATAGAATCATGAATAACTAAAAAGAGCATGAAACATAGAGGAGAAATTAAATAAGAAAGATAGCCACATCATGATGTCTTGGAACTAGCATGGATAAGATAGGGGTACTTGGCCATCATATCTTCTTCTACCACCAAAGTAGCTTCATTAACCAATTGTTTTCTCCACTAAGCCTTAACTGAGGAGACCCTCTTATTTCTTAATTTTTTAACCTGTTATTATAGTCAAACTCAATGAGAGGCAAATTATCATAACAATTACTTTTGAAGTTGATCACATAAGATATCAACATGTCCTCAAAAATTTAAATTGTTCGCTCCACCTGACCATCTATCGGCAGATATAATATTATGTTGAAATTTACTCGGGTACTAAGATCCTATTGAAAAGACTTCTGGAACTGAGACGTGAATTGAGTACCCCTATTTGAGATTATAGACAAAGAATGCATAAAATCTGACTAGCTCAAAGATGTAGAGTTGGACATATCCTCTACTTAATTTACAGCCTTTACAGGCAAAAATTAAGTGGACTTAGTCATCCTGTCTACTACCACCCGAATAAAATTATGTTGTCATTATGTGGGAGGTAAATCTATGTTGAAGTCCATGTTAATCATTTCCTAATTCCAAGTAGGAATGTTAATATCTTGAATCATACCTACTGATCTCTAATATTCTACCTTCACCTACTGGCAATAAGGACACTTAGCCAAAAATTCTACAGTGACCCTCTTCATTTTATTCCATTAATAGATTTCCCATAAATCACAGTACATCTTCATGGCACCTGGATGAATGGAATATTGAGAGTTGCAGGCCTCTTTCAAAATACACTACCTCTGATCTGACCATGATACCAAAGAATACCATCTCCCCTTGGAAAAAGACCTCTACTTTCTGGTTGTGGACAACTTATTTAAACTTAAGTAAAATAGGATCACTATGTTCCCCCTTAACATTCATCATAAAGGAAGATTTTGAACCATTCTGAACAATAATGCCACCATCTTCTAAATCTCTAAGACTAACCTCTAAATGAGCAAACCTATGAACATCTTTAGTCGATTTCATCTTTCCTGCCTTAACATGGGACACGCTACCCAAAGAGAACCTACTAAGAACATTAACCACTACATTATCTTACCTAAATAGTAAAGCCCACTCATGTCATGATCACTGAGAATCTCAAGACATCTCCTCTTTTAAAGATTCAAATCATTCTAACTGGATACATACTGAAGGCTATGTGAACATATAAACATGAGCACTATACAAATAGTTCCTCCAAATCTTTTAGGAAAAAACTATCACTGATAACTCAAGATCTAGGTCGTCTAGTTCATTTCATAAACCTTAAGTTGTTTGGAAGAATAAATAATGACCTCACTATTTTGCATCAAGATACAACCCAACTTAAGAAGCATCACAATAAACTACAAAATCATTTAAAAACTTTGTCAAATTTAAAATTGGAGTAGAAGTAAGTGGAGCCTCCAATTCTTGAAAGCCTTTTTCACAAGCCTTCGACTATTAAAACTTAACCTTTTTCGTACCAACCTAGTTAGTGGGGAAATAATAGATGAGAACTGCTCAAAAAACCTCCTATAGTAACTATCTAAGCATAAAAAAATCCTAATGTCTAATGGAGAAATGTATCTAGGCCAATTCCTCACTACCTCTATCTTTTGAGTGTCTACCTGAATATCCTCGCTAGATATAAATGGCCAAACATGTCATGACCTAAACTAAGGCTTGACCGTGTTGGGTATCTCTAGTCCACCTAGGACTTGATACCACCCACTTAACCAATCTTAAGAGTGAAAATATAATCATAATAACAATGCAAAAGCCAACTAAACAATAAAAAAAAGATAACTAGATGACTCAATGAAACTAAGTGTCAAAACATTAACCATCCAACCAACATTTGTCCATAATAGCCTCTAAAACTAGAATATTTTGCCGGTCGAGATAGGACCCCGACCATGAACAAAAGAATCCAAAAGTATTGAGTCAAAATAAGAGAATATGGAAAGGATAAGGCCTTTCCAAGAATGGAGTCTCACCAATTCAAAGCTACTCGACGAACATGCTAATCCACCTAACGCTGCACAGAGGTAAAAGAAGTGTTTCGGACCCTACATTATTAAACTATGTAATGTCCTAGGATGGTAGCTAGGTGAGAGATATCATGTAACTTAGGGGAAATGATAACATAATGCCATATCCAAAAATCAATCAAAACCATAATGCACACATTTATGTACATCTATACAAGATATTGGGATAGTTAACAAGGTTTAACCATGAGATTTTAAAATCATTAACCTGGATTGTGTAGCTATAACCGTCCTAAGGGAACCCATGGGCTATATGGATTCAGCTCCCCCACTAAAAAGGCCTAGTGTGTTTTATCCGCACAAACTAGAGAAGTTCGAGGAAGGGCCAAAGACACCGAGGCTCCAACCATTCCAATATATATATACATATATATGTATATAATGTGTGAACTATGCACACAATCATTAAGAGCCCCATGCTGGTAAATGTAGTTTCTAGTATCAAAGGGGTCGGTCCCTCTGGGACCTTCACCTTCTACAGTGAGCTACACAACCCCCTTCAAGCCAAAACTAAAATCATTTACACACATAATTCCAAACATTAACCAAGGAGTAATTCATTAAGGCATTAACAACTTGGTATCGGCATACCAATATGTTTTCAATCTAAATCACACTTGCCAAATCAATTCACACAACTACATTGACTCCCCAAGTTTCATTAAAACCCAATACATGTCCACCAAGGTCTTTCAAAACTAATTTAAATAACCATTTATCCATTAATGAAATGCATTCAGTTCACAAATAAGTTAAACAATGCAATTTTCCATAATTTAAACCAAATTCTTAAAGTATGTTGAGATTCATGCGATTCCAAGCTAAAATTCATCAAATTTGGGGAAACCCATGTTCCACAATCCAACTATTTAATTTAAGTACCAATTAAGTACCCCAAAACACCAATTTAAAGCATGGATAATCAATTCAAGTCAACGGACAAGTAATTAAATCAATAACAACCGAAACCCCTCAAGCCAAATTTCAAAACCCATAATTTAAATCACATAAAAATCCATCAAATAAATGCCACAATAAAAAAATTAAAGTTTGGGGAAGAGAAATATGCCTTAAATACACAAGAATTCAAATTCAATTTGAACCTTGGAGCCTGGTTGATAAATTCTCTATAAAACACTTGAGTTTTCTTAGATTTTGTATTTGAGAGTGAAAGATATTAGCTTGATCTTTGAAAACTAAAGGAAATAAGCTTATTTTATGTTCAAGGGTCTTAAAAGGATAAAAAGACCCAAAAGCCCCTCACCCCAAGTGAAGAAAAATAAAACTGCACAAAAACTATGCATTGGCGTGACACACCAATATCACAGAGGTTATCCTCCATGCCACACTAATATTGCAGAGGGTAACCTCCATGACACAGTGAAAACATAGAATCTCATTGCCTCGATGTTCCAAAATTGTCCCAAACCCTTTCCAAAAATTTTGAAACCTTTCCCGAACACCCATTTAACATCCCTTAACACAATTCTAGTTAAAAATTTGATATTTTGAACACGAGAAGGTCAAAAATAAAATGATGGAAGTTTTAAGGGTCTTATAGGAGGAATGAAATTGACATCAACTAAAACTCACACTTGTTGAACATATCAAACACCTGACAATCCTAGAGAGTCTGCAACATAACCCTCAAATAATTTACACTCTCTTCCCCACTCTAGGAAAAGACAAGAATGTCATCTATGAAGACAATGACGAACATTTCAAAATATTGTTTGAATACCTTATTCATCAAGTACATAAAAGTTGCAAGATAATTTGATATACCAAAAGGTGTATCCATAAGTTTGTTGTGACCTTACAAAGTTCTAAGGGTTGTTTTTAGAGTGTCACACTCTTAACTCTAAGCTAATGATAACTGGATCTAAGACCAATCTTAGAGAAACAACTAGCACCCTAAAGCTGGTCAAACAAGCCATAATTCTTGGTTATGGGATACTTATTCTTGATTGTAATCTTGTTCAACTAATGATATTCGATACACATTATTATAGAATTATATTTATTTTGCATGAAAAGCATAGTAGCACCCCACACAGAATTATTAATCTTGATGGAACCTTTATCTTGAAGGTTTTTTTATCATTCTTTCAGTTCCTAAAGCTTAGCTTAAACCATTATATAAGGAGGAAAAAATAAGGCTACTTATCTAAAAGAAGGTATATCCTAAAGTTGATCTCCCATCTAGGAGGAACTCCTTAAAGATCTTCAGGAAATACCTCTGGAAACTCACCAACTATTGGAATTAACTGAAAAGTTGGTTCTTCTTAGTTAGATCCTTAACCAAAACTAGATGATAGATGCAACCCTTAAAAATCATCTTCCTATCCTTAAGGTAACAAATGAAATAACCCATACGTACTGAAGGACTCCCTTCCATTCTAAGATTAGTTTATTAGGTAACTGTAGTTTGACTACTCTAGTTCTGTAGTCGACTGTGGCATAATACATGTCAAGAATGACATCAAAATTAGTCAAAATTTACACTACTAAATAAACTGAGGTGACTTTATAGTCGACTGTGACTGGGTAATTTCTATACAACCTTTTTTCTTTGACTGACTCTGTACATGAGTAGTAATATAAAAAGGTTCTAAGAGGTGATTGGGATTGACACCAAAATTTACTATAATAGAGGGAGACACAAAAGGTTGTGACCCTAGATCTAGCAATGCATAAAACTAATGAGAAAATACCAATAGCATATAATTAACCATATTTAGAGATCTTTATTGATCTTAGAGGGATGAAAGAGCACAAAGGCAATTTTTGTGATGACCTCTATATGCACTAGAAGTAGTGCCATATTGAACTGAGTAACCTGTTGAAGTTACTGAAGATGTAAACTATCAATAATTACCCTCATTGCCCTACTTCCTGGAGGGGCAATCATTCAATCTATGGCTCAACTGACCATAACCAAAACACCCTTCCTTGTTGTATAGAAACACCCCTGGTAGGTCCTTACCTTTTTTGTATAGGTTAAGAAAGTGTGTCCCGTAGTAACACTTCCATGCGATTGTCACAATCCTAAAGTTGAGGTCATGATGGCACCTACCTTGACCCAGTCTTGGTAGGTAAACTGGCGAACCCACCAGAGAAAGAAATATCATAAATAAATAAATAAAAGTAAAATATGAGACTTTTAAAATAAATTCAGGCCATAATAATCATAATAAAAAGTATGAATGAAAGTACAACCAAATCCCAAAATACTTGTGTCACAAGTGGAAACAACATCTAATGCATAATCAAATCCAAAATACATAAGCTTGTGCCTAAAGTAAGTAAACAAAAGTTAAAAATATGAAGAGATCCAAAAGCATGCCCTGAATTCTAAAGCTCAATCGTACCTCAAATATCAACTCAAAAAGCACAAATTTAGCTACCGCGAGTCTTACTCAAACTAACATCTACACTAAAAAGACATCGTACGAGTGAGTAAGGTTGAGTTGTGCTTAGTAGGTATCATAGGCCGACTGACCAAGGTACAAAACAATACAAGTAAAATATACTATGACCATGTCACCTACAAACTGAAAAGTTCCCAAATGGTAGCTAACACTATCTCCACTAATAGAAGACACAAGACAACAAGGGAGACTACACACATAATATAACTAAGGAAACTAACTACACAACAATAACAAATAATGGAAATACAATAATGTAATGCAATGGAATGATGATGTGATAATGATAAAGCATGCCATCACATGGCTTTTCACACACATCTTTCGAGCCTTGGGGCTTCAAGGTAGGACTCATTGGGGGGGTTTACCAATCCGTATACCTTCTCATGTATCAATTTGCCTCTCTGCCTACTATTCATAGATAAAGAATTTCACAAAGTGTCATATTTATAACTTCAACTATTGTTCACAATCAAGGTTTTGTAATGTATTTCTTAATGGTTCCAATTTCCATGAGTATGGAAGAATAAAATGAGGATGCATGCTCATAACCAAGTTAATATAACAATAAGGAATTAACTCAACAAGGGTATAAATGTGAGCAAATCTAATCAATATAATAATAGTCATGATATGAACCTTCCTTGGCACTACAAAAGTGAATACCCTTGTAAACATCAATTGTACATCTCAAAATTTCTTTCTAGAGTATTACTAGCATGATAAAGGCAAATAATGTTCATAAAAGCCTATAATTCTATTTCATCCCCTGCACAAGCATCATAACACTAATAATAATAGTAAATGTATAAATAAGGCTTACGATGACAAATAATGCCCCCACTCGGGTATCACCACACTTACATTCTCTTAAGTCAACAACAATGTGCAAATAAATACCCACATGGGCATGAAATAACAACAATAATTTTAAAATAATAATCCCTCAAATAAATTCCTAACCCATAGCATGCTTTACAAGGAAGTTAACTACCCAACACTGTCTGAATAAAGTTAAGCCAGAACCTACATCAAAAAGCCATAAATCAAAGCCTAAACCTTCCAACACAGAGCCTTAAATTCATGAAAAATATCAACACAATCTAAAACTATAAAAAAAAAACTATTAAACAAAAGAAACTAATGATACCCATATTAACTATATTTGAGTTAGGTTCAAAATTAGTTCAAAAAATGGATCTAAAAATAAAAAGGGTAAAACCAACATTCTATTTTAGAAACAAGTCCCCCATGTCAAAAGGGGTATACAATAAAAAATCATGTGAAAACAAGTTAAAATCGGTGTTCAAATCGATGAAAAAACATTTTAAGAGTTTACTGGAAAAAATCCCAAATTCTAGTTTGAAAATAAGTTAAAGCTATTTTGAAGATAAAATCAATGAAATTAATGAAAATAATAGTTTAGAGGTTACCCACACTGGATTGATGAAAAATCCTCTTTACTTTTTTCAAAATCAAGGCCCCAAAATATGAAAAAGGATGAATGGAGGAAATAGGGTGAAAATTGGGAATAAATGTCAGTGATATGTCTCTTAGGTACTACAATAATTGGCCTAGCGACATTGCATGAGCGACCAGACTACCACTAAGGTGGTAGTCACTTTCCATGTAGGTGACTACTTGGGCGCCCCATCTACCACTAAGTTGGTATTGCTAAGGTGATGGAAGACGTCACTAATGCAATGTTTGAGGAAGATAGGCTTCTACTAAGGAAGTCATTAATCCGCCTAGGCGACATCGCTAAAGCGATCAAGTGACCTCTATAATAGTTTTCGACACCCAATTTTGACCTCTCGATACTCCTCCTAGGCTGCTATTTAACAAAAACTATTAATTTTGAATATTAGTATTTTTTACGTAATATTTTGGTATCAAATAAATATTGACATGTAGCATTCATGATTCTGAAGTAACTAATTGTTTTTTAGGATTTTTTTATATTTTTATATAGTATGCATAATATAATATTTTACATAATTTTATTAATATTTATTAAATTATTTTCGTAAATATGCACACTCGTAATTTACAAACACATTGTCTTTTATTATTACTATAATAATAATAATAATTATTACTATTATTATTATTAAAATAGCAGAAAATTCAATTTAATTTCTGCTATATATTTAATTTTTATCCTTTTTATGTACAATTGATGTCAATTTTAGCCAAAATTGAGATCAATTTTGACCCCAAATTAAAAAAATAATTTTTAAACTACTTTTAAATCACCGGTATACCATTTTTAATCTTAGCTGTTGATCAAGATTAAGCCAATGAGTGAGATCAAATCATTATTTTTCTTCATTTTTAACCAATAACCTAACCCTAATCCTCATTTTCAAAAACCAGCCACAACCCGCCTTCTCTTTTCTATCTCTAAACTCAACTCCTCCCAACCACCATCATTGCAGCCGTCCTTCTCATAAAAAACTCCATTTCCATCTTTCCCTACACACTTCATTCTTCTTCACTCCATTCTCTTTCATACTGGCAAAACCCAACTATCATTTCCCCCTCTCTCAAGATAAAATTAGCCACTTAATCATCGATGTCCATTTTTGCTCCTTCTCCGGTGAAGAAATGCCAATAGCCGCCTTACACCCTCCATCACATGCTGCCAGTGGAGTTGATAATCGGATGAATAGAAACCACGTCATCCCCCCTCTCTCTTTTTATTTTTTTCTCGCACTTTATTATCCAGAAAGGGAGCTCTAACAAGTTCCAATTCTTTAGACCCGCCATCTCTTTTTTATGGTTCCATTACTACCTCTCTGGAGATAAAGACCAACGAGTCTCTAATATGTCATAACTGTCATTGGATCTATAAGCGACGAATCTACTGCTATGCATTATAACTTTTGTTCATTGTGATTATCGAAGATTATAGTCTTTTGATCAGACAAATGCTAACATTTTTATTTTTCTTGCGATTACCCCATAATAATTCATAGATTTAAGATTGGTAAAACTTGGCTATGCTTTTTACTTGAATTTTTCAAATATGTGATTTTTTACCTTTTAGACAATGTTTCATTCAACTTTCAAAATGTTGTTAATTGTTTGTTGATTATTTGGTTCTATTAGTGTTTCCATAAATTCCAAGCAGCCCTTATCATGAAAAATCAAAATTATTATGCAAATTCAAAGATATGTGGCATGACTGTTGAGTACTAATTTGATTCTCGTATGTGAGTCATAATGATTTGATTCAATCTCTTTGTGATTTGTATCATGACTAGCCATTTATTTTTTTTGGAATAATTGATAATCTATAATGTCTAATATGGGGATGTTTTGAATATCCAAATCCAAAAACTACAACTTTACTTTCTATTACTACAAAATATGTCAAATATCCCATTATTACACAACATCCCAAATTACTTTCTATTATCCTAAATTACTTAAAACTACAACTTTATTTTCTATTATTACATAATCTCCCAAATCTCAAATCTAATTCTAAATATCCCATTGTTAGAATTTCTTTCTCTATAATTCATATTTGTAACTCCACCTTCCCATTAATATGATTTATTGCCTTAGAAAGTGATTAAAATCAAGGAGCCACATTCAAGTGGTTACCAAGTTTGAATTTACAACTATGTTTGGATCAAACTCCTCATCATCCTCTTTCTACGTATTGAAAAACTCCATTAACAATATTGTCCATTCAAATAATCCTTTAGATTTGAATCCTCAAATTTTAATCTTTTTAAACTCTATGCTCAAAATTTCACAGTTTTAACAATACTAAAAAATCCCATCTTAGAGAAAAACTCTAGCGACGGTCGCTTTTGCCTCTATTCTGCAAAAATTGATACTCTTTCAACCCTCAGATTCACTCAAAAACTCCTTCAATCACCATTTTCTTCATTCTTTACACCATATACTTTCATCAATGACGTCGTCTCTACCTCTCCTTTCTTCATTGTACCAATCATCAATTTTTATAAAGACAAGATATTGAAAATTCCATCTTGGAACAAACACCACAATAACCCCACAACGATGAAGAAGTTGATGGAAGTTGTAGGTAAAAGCCCATAAAGATCTTTAGTGAAACCTGAAAAAAGAAAAAAAACATCGTGACCCTATATTCCTAAGGGGTTGCAATTGCCGAAATCAACGCGAGATTATTCTATCTCTAATTTTGATAGTTTAAATTGATTTGGTGTTTAAAATTTTTGAAATGGAAAAGCTATTACTGAATTTAAGAAATCCATTAATCACAATTTCATAAACATAGCGTTAATTACATTATGTATTTAAGACCAATGTTTTATTTCCTTAATTATAGTTAAATCAATTAGTTCAGATACATCAGTAGTACTGTATATCAATATCTAGTTATGTATATGAATAATTAAAATTCAACAGAGAGAAAAATCAAATAAGAAAACCAGGATAGAGTGTAATTAAGGAGAAAACTAGTGAAATTTGTACTACTTATCCCTATTATATATTATCAAGTTATAATATTTTTTCTTGCTTATTATGGAAACTCAATATGCCATGCCAAATTCATGTGTGAATACTTTATTACTAGTTAATTATGGTATCTCTTGATTCAATGCTTGTTAAGAAAAATATTTTGATTGATTTATTCCTTAATATCCACGTTTTCCCTTTTATTTTGTTGAATGTTACATGATTTCCTGACTTATTTGATTCAACCATGGGTTTAAGGAAAGTTTTTCCTCGACAGAAGTATAAAAATATTTTTTCTTGCTTTTAGCAATGGGATTCTGCACCAACCCTTCACTATATAAGTCCATCTCGAATTTTTTAAGGGACAGTTTTTATCTCGTACCCTCTCTATCAAGAGAAAAAAATAATCTACTTTTGTCTTATTTTTTAAGAAAAAGGATACTCGATTCAATTTTTTGGTTTTCTCTGCTACTTGGATGCAATATTCATTTTTTGTTTTGTTGTGGATTTTGAAGGGGCAACTTTGGATTATCCTTTGGTTATTCTGTATGGTGTTTAAAAATCTTTTGTTATTATCTATTGCTGTCTACCGGTATGTCTTCCTAATACCACAATTATTGAATTCAATCTCTCTAAATTATGTTGCTTCTTTGTGTTTTGTTAGATGTCATGGTTTCTCTATGATGTTTATAAGTGACTTTAGGACTTGATAATACGTTTGTGTCATGACCCGAGGCTACCCCTTAGTCGTAATATGGCGGTTAAGACAACAAATGACCCCAAGCTAACCCATGATCTGGTACCTGCTGTAAGTACTGAATAAAATATTAATACAGGCATCATATGGGGAAGGTAAACTGATAAAATCACTATTAGGGTGGAATATTAAAATAACCCCTAACTAACTCTGACTGACTAAAATGAAGGAAATACATAAAATAGCTAAAGTACTTGTCCTTGAGGGATGAGGACTCACCACAACTGTTGTTGAGGGGCATTGAACTGACTAAGGGTGATCAGGGAACTGAGCATCCAAACCTATATTGTGAAATCAATGTAGCACAAAAGAGAGTATGCAGCTAGTACTTTTAATGTACTGGTACATGAGACATGGACTAATTGAAATGTATATGGATACCAAACATGAATGTATGAATATGTAACACGAATGTAAGACCAAGTAAAACATGTACTAAAATAATCTGTAAAACTGATTGACTAAATAGCTGATAAACTAAACACTTGGTCATGCAAACCTAAGCTAATAAAATTTGGATACTAAAGAAAAACTATGGGAGCTATCATGTAAACAACATAGACCAATTTAATCTAATCGGGGTCCAACCTGTAATCCTAGTTGGAAGGGTGTTAGTACCTTGTCATAGGTACCGACACTGGCTGTGTGGATCTACTAAACTGGTGTCCCGAAGGACCTACTGAAAGGTACCCCTAAGAGAGTATCAACCCTCAATTGTGAGAAAGACCTCTCAAAACCTACACTGGAAATATTGTTTTAGAACTCAGGGACTGCTACTAAAGGTCACTCTCTCATCTGGCAGGTGAGACTACATCCCTAGGTTCACTTAGTGCTAAATCCTACTCCTAACTGAACTGACACTGTTACTGGTTAAAGTCAACTGGACATCACAACTAATAATGCTCAACATGATCATGACCAACTGAGTATGATAATAAAACCATGATCTGACTGACTTATTACTTGTAAATGGAAACACGTATAAGCAGATAGGTATCGGGTGTCATAACCCATCAGCACTAAATATTACTTTAAATACAATGGCATCATTTAATAACACTGGAAAAAAAATCATGATTTAGAGACCCAAAATATAGAATATATCCATAACTAATGAAATCCATGATTCTAAGTATGGGAATATGTTAAACTTATGAGGACAACATGCTCAAATGGTTTAATTCATAACTTAGTAAATTAATATGGTGTAAATTAAGCATGATATAGATGATTTAAATTTAAAGTATGTAATAACATATTCACATAGGTAAAAATATTAGCATGGCTTTGATTCAAAACTACTAGAAGAACATTGAGTAAATTCATAATTAACATTGGAATTTGATAAAATGAAGGAAAAAGGTTTTTACATAAAATACCAGGGATTCTTAGGACTCAATGGGTTTAAGGATACCATTGATAAATAAGTCACATACCTGAGTTTCTTAAATTCTCAAAGAAGACTTGGAATTGAAACCTTGAATGGTTAAATCCTTAGGAAGAAGCTTGAAATTTTGTGTTCTTGGGAAGGGGGATGTTTTTATGTTGTTAACTAATGAATAATGTGGAAAATAATTCCCCTCTTGGGTTGTGAATAATGATTTGAATGATTAAGGGGAGGGTCAAAAGATCAAAATGTCCCTTAAGGCTTTAAATAATGTTGCAGGAAAACACATCATCTATGGTACGGAGGCTATCGCGGAGACTAGCCTCCGAAACATGGCATGTACCGTGAAGGCTAACCTCCATAATATGACATGTATCTTGGAGGTAAACTCTCCATGAAAAACCCAAATTGCAGAGGCATTCTGCCTCTGTGTCCAAAAATACCCAACTCCTTTCAAAAATTCCACAACTCTCCCGAATGACCCTTTCAACATCCCTAAACATATTTCAACTCTTCAATCGATGTTTCAAACTCAAGAAGGTCAAAATTAAAATATTCAAAATCTTGGGGTCATAAAATGGCTAAGTCTCTTCCACTTAGCGTGAAATAAATTCCTTTGGGACTCATATACATGGGACGTATAGCTGAAAACTTATCTAGGATTTTGTGGGGTATTACAATATCTCCCCCTTGGAATCATTCATCCTAAAATAAAGTTGTTTAAGATGAGATACTAATAAGACTAATATCATTTACTGAATACTTATGAGTTGAATCATGATTAATTAACTAAACCCAAAACATGACATATAGATTAAACTGAATTCATGAATATATGCTATGACATGAGGATGGTTGGATAGCTGAGATAGAAAATGAGAGAATCAATTTAACATAAACCATTAACTCAAGATAAATCTGAACTTGTAGATAAAATATGGGGGTACTTGGTTCACATACCTATTTTTTTTCCCAAATAGCTCCCTCAATAGATTGATTTCTCCATAAGACCTTAACCAAAGGGACTTCTTTATTCCTCAACCTATGAGTCTGATGATCAAGGATATCAATTGGTATTTATTCATAGTAAAGGCTATATTTCACTCCCACAATTTCTAAAGGAACAACAAAAACTGAGTCTCCAATACATTTCTTTAGCAAAGAGACACGAAACACCAGATGCACTGATGCCAAATCTGTAGGCAACTCCAAGTCATAATATACCTTCCTTAAGTGGATAAAAATCATTTATAGGTAAATATAATAGGGACTAAGATTCTCCTTCTTACAAAACCTCTTCAACCCTTTCGATCTGAGATGGATTTATGCATATTTGTATTTTTATCTAAGCTTATTTAGCCTTTTTTTTAGGACAACTTGTGTGCTTATTATGTTAAAAATGATATAATAAAACATCTAAGTGTTTAAGTATTTTATTAAAATATCTAAGGTGTTTTCCAAATAAGTTTGTACTTAAATTGGTCACTTAGAGTGAAAACAAGAAAACTAGTGTTACTAGTATGAGCAAGGTATTGTTCTAGTTGATCTCGATGATTCTAATGTGCGTAATGAGTTTCTAATGGTATAATTATATAATTATGTGTGAAAGAACTTGTTTTTATAGTTTAAGGTTCAATTTAATCAAGCCAAGATTTAAAATACAAAGCTAAAGATTAATAGGGAGAAACTAGTTCTTAGCTTAAGTTCTAGCTCACTGTTATGGATTGTGTGTTTTTTTAGCTCTAATTTGTGGTGTTTAATTCTATAGGATGATTTTTGAGTTGATGATGATTATATATGAATTATATACAATCTTTAAATCAAGTGTAAACAACACAAAATGTCTTGGTATGGATCAATGAAAGTACAAGACAAGATTTGATGTAAAACAAACACTTTGGATGTCAATGGCGCATATCTGACCCAATACATGTATATTGGGTACGTACCACACATAGGTAGCTCCCTAAATGACCAAAAAAGTGTGTATCTTCAATTAGGTCACGTCGAGCACCCTAGTCCCCGCTATGAGCTATGCGATGCGGACCCTAGGTTTATGGATTATATCATGTATTCATTGATTTTGATTACATTTATGTTCATTAGTGGATAAATTCCCCCTTTACGAGGTTAAGGCCAATAACATGATTAAAATTGCTTTGAATTGATTTATTTTGGATTTCTCATCATATTTATTTGTTTATTTATCTTTTTTGTAACTATTTTAAGGATTCGCAACCCTTAAAATACATCTATTTTCGTCTTGTAAGCCCCGGGAGGGGAAATGAGTGGATAAAACGTGGGGGTAGATAGAGCAAGGTTCTTATTCTTTTATAAAATAAGGAATTTGAATTAGCGTCTAGGATAGGTATATACCTAGAAGCCTTTCTTGGTTCACTTGTAGGATGATATATTAATGCATCTAAATGGATTATTACATCCTCGCTCAACGATGTAGTTATAATGTCCAGTTAGGTAGAAGATTAGAGATCGGGAGACCATGATCATATGATAAACCCAGAGAATCAACAAACAAGATAAGTAATCTAACAAATGAAGTTCAACAACGTAGTATAATTATTCGTAGAGCCATAACCCTGGGTTTCTATCCATTGATTGTCCAAAGTCTTTACTTTTCTATATTATATTTCTTTACTTTCAATTATAAACTTTCAAAACTTTTTTGGTTACGATTGCACTAAACTATTCTCAATAGTGAACTACACTAGGATAGTTGTTAACACAAGTCTCTGAGGATCGATATTTGGCTTTATTTTAGGCCACTTCATTACTTGGTGAGACCACATATACTTGCGTGTGCACTTAGGTGCAACAAGTTTTGGGCGCCATTGTCGGGTACTTGTAAATAGGCAACTATCTTATTTTTAGTTTATCTATATTAAGTTGTACATAGTTTAGGATATTTTTTATTTTCTTGTACTTTTTTATCACACTTCTTGATATGGAAGCCTAGGATAGATGGTTTTTGAGTGATGACATTTTTTGTTATTTTTTGGGGGGACCCCATCGAGAGGTTTTTTGTTCAAAATTTTATGAAAGTGCATGGATAGGACCTTCACAATATGAGGAGGGTACAATCCTATCTTTGGAGAAAACCATAAGTTTGTGTGCGGTCTGTGGTAATAGTGGTCATTTTGTAGCTATGTGTACTGTCAATCCTCAGTCAGTGATGTTTGTGGGCAATTCTCAAAGGCCATACTATAGGAACGCCTATAATCAAAAGTGGCAAACTCAGCTACCAATTCAAACATGGAACAACCACCAGCAACAACTTCATTAGCAATATCAAAATACATAGTCCAGTAACATAAAGGAGATATTAAAAATAATCATGGCCATCTAAGAACAGTTGGCTGTTGAACTTAAAAATTGGCAAATAATTCTAAAAAATTATGAGTGTCATTTGGAGTAGATACAGTAGGCACAAAATGCCAGATGTCAAGGTGGTTTTCTAAGTGACACTGAATCTCTTAAAAATGTAATGGCAATCACTTTGAGAAATAGTAAAGAGCTCAACAAAGAACTTCCAAAGACAACTAAGGAGAAAGATGCAGAGTTTACTCCCCAACTTGTTGCAGACAAAATTTTTGATCATTTGACGAATTCTGAGTACTCAAAAAAAATGTTGCTTAACAGGTTAAAAAGAGACCACCCCCACTATCTCTACAGGGGCAGAGAAAAGCACAATTGGATACTAGCCACTTTGGAGAGAAAACATACAAATTTCAGTTATTCAACTATCATCTTTCGCTTGAGACTTAAATTGAGAAAGGGGATAAAAGTTAGTGTGTAGAAGATCATGTAAATTTTGAAGTGTGATTTTTTGGGCTTCATTTAAAGAACTTTTCTACATTATGTTTAGATGATGACATGTCTGTGGAGTTATTTGAAATAATGGAAGAGTGTGAAGATCAGGAACAAGAATCCTATATTCTTAATTTTTCACAAGATAAGCACCATAAAACCATGCCTCACTTTAAGGACGAGTGGTTTACCATGCACCATACATTACTCATTTCCTTCATCTTTGTACCATCACCCTATGACCAGATCAAAAAGATGGATATGAGGTTGGGGGTGAAATTTATATCCTCAAGGTAAAGGAAAAAGTTTATTAGGTCGTGCCACGATGTAAATCAGGAGCTTCTTGTAAGGCAACCCAAGTTTTGGTAGGTTTTATTTTCAGTATTTTATTTTTTACTTCACTAGTTTATTATTTTTTTGAGTCACAAGTTAAAGGAAGTCTAAGTACCAGAAAACCTGAGCTAAAGAGCATAGCAAAAACTGAGTGTGGGGTCCAAGGACCCCTTTGATGTATGAATATCCTACTAGCTAGGCCTAGAGGCCTCATAGAGTATTTCTTTCTCTACTTTACAGTATACTTAGGGGACAAAGTAGATTTTTAAGTGTGGGGTGGGGAAATTCCCAATTTTAGGAGTAATTTTAAAAATTTTGTATTAGGAATAAGTGGGATATTTTTGTTGGCGCTATATTTGACTGCATGATGCAAGTTTTTTGGTTGTAAAAGCATGTTGATTGTGTGAATTACTACTTTTGAGACTCCTAGGTTTATGATTATAACTCTTGTACTTGTTGTCTTAATGTTGAATTCATTTGATTGATTAGCTAAGAGTCTATGAGGATCCTACTTGAGTTGAGCAAGTGACATATGTGTGAGGTTGAGGTTGTAGTGTATTACTTGGTGCATGTGATGTCTAAAACTTTCCTGGTGTTTATACAAAACGAAATACTGAATGGGGATTTAGGAAATGAAATAGGCATTTTTTTGACAGCCATGTTTATACCCCTTTTCTGACCTACCATAGTGCATATTCCTAGTTATCCACATTGAGCCTTTAGCTTATTTTCTTTGGCATCCTCATATATAGCATGTATCCCTTTCTTTGATTGACCTTAAGTTGATCCAAAGCTCCTAAGTTCTTTAGTGTAAAATTAATTCAGTTAAGGAGTTTGAATTCAAGTAGGAGAAAGGTGAAAGTGAAGCCCAAAGTAATAGCTATTGGTGTACAATTGATGTGTTATGGTGGGGAGTTAGATAAATTTATGCAAAGGAAATTCCCATTTTTAGCCCAGTTTTGTTACAATGAACTTGTTTTGGCCCTGGTCCTCCTTAGACATTATTCACCTCAACTAAGGCAAATCACTTAAGTTGAGGGTGGCTATCATAAGGGTGCATAACGTAAAGTGGGTGTAAATAAAGTTAAATTGAATCCTGAATGAATAGAAAATTCTCCCACCATAGTTTATGTGAATAAGCTTAATGAGATGGGGAAAAACAAAAGATAAGGGTAGACAAAAGTGGTGGAAAATGGTTGTTAGAAGAAAATTGAATAAAAAGTGTAATGTATTAAAGAGCTTAGGGAAGATAGTCACTATTCTTGGCCAAAATAGTTCCTACCCGTCCCTTAGCCTACATTAAAACCCATGAAGACCTATTTGATCCTAAGCTTCATCATTCTGATATTAGTGGAGTACTACACTAAGGGAAAGCCTATGGTTCATCTTGTGTGACTTGTGAATTCTCTGTTGGAATGAGTGCAATTTTATTCTTATACAAAGTTTATAATAAATTGCTTTTGTGTGAGTAATTATGGGTAACTCTCTTGTTATGAGGGAACATGTTTAATGACAGTTGGGTGATTTGTATGATGTCTTTTATTGGGAAATATGCATGATTTTGCCAACTTGGTGAGTCAATTCTTAAGGCTAGGATGTTTTGAAGTAGTATTCTTGAACTTTCAATTGTGTATGTAACATGCTTAGTGTGGAAACTTGCATTCCGTGTAATCATTATAGTACTAACTTGAGTGTTTTACTTGTAGCAGAAGAGTAGAGTCTCCTCTTCTTATCTCCATCGCCTCATAAACTGACTCCATCCCAATCAATGTAGCCTCACCTACTTGAAACTAATATGCTACTAGGGTATTTCTAATGATTTAGACTCAATGAAAATGTCTGATTTTTTAAAAAAGATTGTTTACAACAAATTAGCTCCCTTTATACTTCTAAAAGCTTATTGTAACTAGTTTTTAAAAGAAATGTCAAAATTCAAAATAATGGCTCTGAACATGCACAACCCTGCTTCTAACCCAATATTGACATTCTGGAGAAATGGAATAGTCCAAATTTCCATTCAGTGCTAAAAACTCAAAATATTGATCAATTCAAACTAATGGCATTTAAGGCCTCGAATGTTCTCAAACTCTCTTAAATCACTCCTAAATACATCGAAAAATTTTCCAACCATCTTCGGAACGCACAAATAGCATGTAAAAACTACATGAAAGGGTAAAATGATAACAATGGGGAAAATAACAATTGTTGTTGTTATAGAGTTAGAGTCTGATGCCCTAATGTGTTACTCTTATCTGGTTCTGGTTGATGGAGCACTAGTTGATGAAGGTTCTAGTGCTAACTATTTCCACTAAAATGATGACCAATTCACACCACTAATATTGACTAGTTGTTCTCAAAGTTTCTTGCCTAGTCCCCCTAGATCTCTCTTTCCCTTTCCTTTAGATTCTCTTTATAAATATCCTTAGCATGGGTCATCAATCTAGAGATATCCATATCCCAAATAAACATAGATTTCTTATACTTTTTTTTTCACCAAGTATAATACTTCAGAAATAAACTTGCTTATTTGATCTCTCAATTAGTCCACCATCTTTGGAGCAAACCTGGATAGCTGAGTAAACTTTAGACTATGTTCTTTCATCGTCATTGACCCTTGACTTAAGTTTACAAACACTTTAACTTTAGAATCCCTCTATTTTCTCATGAAAAATCAATCAGGAAATGCTCTAACAAACTTATCATAAGTTATTAGACTAGTATTTTTGCCATAATTGTATTTCCACTGCCTAACCTGAAGGATCTTATCCACCTCATCAATTAAGATCTATGAGTCCTCCTTAACCTTCAACTTGAAGAACTCTAGTGGTTTTATTTTTATGAAATCTCTAACTTGGGTAGCATCTGATTGACTATTTGGATTAGCAGCAACTACTATCTATTGATTAATTAGTGTAGTCATGGCTTGTGTCATATTTTAATGGCATTTCAAAACTCAACATTTGTAATATCAATATATACTATTGTAGGTAGATTAACATTTTAACTAGGTGGAGGTATTATCTCAAATGCGTAGAGCATAAATTAGAGAGAGAAATAAAGTTAAACTATATCGCATGATGTAGAACTTGAAAAAGGGGATGTTTCCTAATAATGTCTCATCGCCTATTTTTCATAAGAATGACGTGTTGCATGCCTACGAAAAAGACTCTACTAGACGCAGATTTCACAACCTAGGACTCTTGAACCTATTGGTCTGATATAAATTTTTCATAACCCAGTCTTCACCCTATATGAGAAATAGTTGTTAGAACCACAAATGGTCCTACGCAAACTCTTGGCACTGGCATACTACTGTGAAATAAATATTAAAATACTATGTTGAACCATAAATTTTTGTAGAGTGGAAAAATTAAAAATGATTAAAGTTATGAAATAACAATCTGAAAATCCAAATGAGAACTACACTATGACAATGTCTAAAAGTCTTTATTACTGATATGTTACTAGGATAGGACCCTAACTAACTCAAAAATAACAAAAATAAAAAAGTACTCCCTTAAAAAAAAGGGAAATCAAAACTGCACTACATCCTTGGATAATAAGGACTCACCATGTCAACTGAAGATAGGAGCTAGAAGTAAACTAGTCATGTGGCTATACTATGATATGATTTAGTGCAAAACTAAAGTATGTGGTCAGTACTATAGGATTTATTGATCATGTAAGATAAGTAGGTCATGTAATAAAATAGGTAAAACATGTTGAAAGTAGGAATCATGCTGACATAAAAAAATTATTTGAACCATGTATAAATTGATGCACAATGACCTAGAATTTATGTAAATCATTATTGAATATTGAAACATGTAAATAAGTCTTAAGATATCACATCAACATAAAAAATAGTAGGTTATGTAAACTTGCTATACTTAAATAATTTCTATGATAATTTTTAGTATCCATGCATAGTACCTACACCCAATCAAAAGTATAGAACCTATTTGGCATGGATCAACTAACTGAGCCTATTCAAACTGAAGGTGTCACTCCCAACTGGAAAGGACCCTTATTCTATTGCAGTAATGTAAATTTTGGACTTGGGGTATCTAGAACCTTGTCAAAATCTGATTCTACACCCTGGATTCAACCATACTCTATCCTGGCATAACTATAAAATTACATGCATAGTACTGACAACAACAATGAATCTTTGATAATTGCTTACATATAATGTAACTTGATTGACTTCCTATGAAGCCTCTATTATAGATGAATATGACTATCTTTATGTATCAATATAACTAATGATTGGAATTCTACTAAGTTCTTTGGAATAAAGAACTCATCCAAGAGATATCATAGCCAACTAAAAAGTATGAATTTGAACCTTCATATTTGTAAGCTACATACAAGAAAACATGGCATAAGAGAAAGTATGGATCGATATAAAGAAGGTACTAAATGAAAGATAAGGTCTATGGTTTTAATACAATTTAAAAATTAAGGTTTTAGGCATAAGGGTGAAAGAAATTTTTTATTGAATACCCACATAAATGATGTCTTAAGAAATCTGGATTGAAATTAGAGAACTTTGCACTTGGAGAAGAACCATAGGTCTTTAATGCATTAGAGAGTTTTTCTTTTGAGTTTCTAATTGTTAGAGTGTAAGAATGAGACTTTAATCATTTTTTAAACCATTAACCTTCTTTCCTAGACTATGAAAATAGTATAAGGCTTAAGAGAGGTGAAAAACACAAACTTTCCCTTTTAAAAATGAATTTAAACTACTAGAACTACATCTCATGAGTCATTGTACAACTCATTTTGTAGACCATGAGTCATGGACTAAATCATGGTCCCTGAGACTATACTGGACAATTCTTAGAATGGCCACCTATTAGACACTGTACATCTTAATAGGTTGACACCACGAGTTGTATTAAGACTCATGGTGTCCTGAACCTGGGTGGGATGGACTTTGGAAAAGGCATCCATGAGTTGTGGTACGAGTAATAACGAGATGACATGACTCTTGCAATGAGTCACTATCCATGGGGTTAGTTTGATAATGTAAAACCCTAAATTCCTAAATTAAGATCAGAATCACTCTTCAAATATAGATAGAACCAAAACTAATAATTTCCTAGTATGGGAAGTTCTTTATATATGAATAAGGTCATAAAGAACTTCTATATCAAAGTTAAGTTAGAAACTTCTTTAGCAATAGATTTTTCGTATAAGATTTTACTAGGCTCAACTTTAAAAAAGCATAACACCGATTATATAAAGAGTTATATATTTAAATACCCACCAAATTAAAGATATTTATGTGTTCTTTAAAGTTCCACCAACCGTTCATAGATTTTATTTTATACCAAAAAGTTATGGCCATTTAATTAACATGTTGTCAAGCTATTAGAACCAATGATGCAACAAATGAACCATTGGTGCTTAAGATGAACCATCATATACGCTCGTTTGATGAGTAGCCCAATAAATGCAAATGTTTGATAGAGTATCTCTTTTTCCATAAGAGGAACCAACGATTTGTTGGTAGAACATATAAGAAAAAACAATAATTGGTTGGAAGAACCAATGACCAGTTGGACCAAATAATGAGAGGAACAATGACACATTCAAAGAATTAACAATATATCTTTTTTTTCATCTGATGATGTCCAGATAAGCTTCATGAACAACCAAAACCAATGATCAAATCCAACAATTGATCGAATTAACCAATAATTTATTTGTTGGCTCATTTATTGTCCATATCATCTTTATAGTTACATCTTTTAAAGGTTAATCTTCTCTTTTCAATTATTTAAACCGCAAGACTATGTCAGTTGGCTATCCTAATGGGTGAATACCTAATCCTAACCTACTCTAAATCCCTCATACCTCTCAAACTCATGTAAAGTTTCAGAGAAAAATAAAAATAGATGATTAAACTATCCCAAGGCCCAAGAACTAGGGGTCATCATCTACATGCTTCAAGTTAAATATTTTAGCAAGTTTTTCAATTCCAGGCATATGAGATTTCATCAATGGGTATTCTTTCACCCAATTAGTCCCTAGGTGAACTTAGTTTTTTAGGTAATTCATTTTTTAGAACATAGGGTCTTCATGAAAGGTATAATTATTTTTATATTTAGTTCCTCATCTTAAATAGTCCCTGAATACATATTTTCCCATGAATTTTTGTATCTTTATAGAATAATATTTTCGGAACCCGCAGTATATTGATGTTTCATATATTGGATTTGTATTATTTGAATTTGTACTCAATTTAAAATATAGAACTTGTTATGAATAGTTATATTGTAAAAACATGGTGGGTTATTACCACACAATGACTTAGCATTCCATAGATAGATAGCTCAATATTTTGTCCTTTAGTTTTACATATTTTAGGATATTGTCAAACGAAGTGTCTATCACTCAGTCTCAAACATCATTGATACTGAACCACTTATTTTGTCAGTTTATTTAGTTAAAAGAAGTACTTAGCATGAAGTAGACGTACGGATAAATTCCAACCTATTAGTTAGGCCGAGCCCTATGGTAGAAGTTCCTAAGTCATAGAAATACGTTCCCATAGTAGGTTCTAAAACTCACCCACAAGATTATAATGACACCTTATTCCTCTTTGTACATTATTTTAGAATATCTATATTACTAAGTGTTCGTATCCTTGGTAAGGTACAGAGCACTCTTCTAGCTGGTGTTACAAGTTGAGCATCGTTTAGCTCAAATAGTATTTGTCAGTTAATAGTAGATCCCACTATTTAGACTCAAATATTACATGAACTCATATTCATTTTACTCAATTTAGTATGTATTAGTTATATACTTATTTATTAGCGTTATTGCATTAGCTCATATTCATCAATTCCAATTTCAATTTTGCCTCTTATGTTTTGCATGTTCAACTTTACATAGTATAGCGCATATCTCACATTCTCTATATATTTAAAGTACCAACCACATTCTTTATTTTGTGCTATATTACTTTATAATATAGGTTTAGACACATATAATCCAGCTCGCAGATAGCACGATCTTATGCTTATCTTAATAGTAGTGTGCGTTGAGTCATCATCTTTTGAGGGAATGAGTTATTTATTTATTTTGGTTATTTATATTTTAATATATTTAGAGTTAGATAGGACTTATCCCTTCAACTCATCTCTAGTAGTGGCTTCTAGACAGACAAACTAGTATTTTAGTTTTATGATACTGTCAGACATTTACTCTATTGATTATAATTTTTTATTTATTCAGTAGCTTATGTATCCAGTATCATATAGCAATTTATTTTTTGTACTCTTAGTCTCATTCTAGGTCACTTGTTACTCTAAGAAATATGTTACAACTAAGGTGTAGTCTCATATTGTGTATAACGTGGTATCATAGCTTCAAATTTAAAGTGTCTTAGGGTATCTGGAGGTTACCTTAAGTTGAGTTTTATTCATAGGTGCGAAGCGCCCCAACACTTATGAATAAGAGGGTATGAAACATATTGGAAAAGCTTACTTCCTTAATGATTATATAATGCAATAAAGTAAGCTCTATTAAATATTTTTCCAACTTGTGCTCTATGCATTTATAGTGAAAATGCATCCCAAGAGAAAACGAAAGGAGAAATAAATATGGAAACCAACACACTTCAATAGACCCTCTAAATGAACAAGTCTCTCATGTTGAGTTTAGGGCTTTTTTTTAGGCCTTGCCCAAGTAATAACTAGTTAGGTCAACCAATAGGCTATTGTGACAAATAATCCAAATGGGTATATGGTAGTAACAAGAGTTTGGGACTTTACTTAGGTGAATCCTCTTAAGTTTCATGGTTTTAAGGTGGAGTAGTATCCATAAAATTTTATTGATGAGACTTCGAAGGTATCTTAGATTATGGGTATCACTCTAGTTGAGAGTGCAGACCTTGATACCTATTAGTTGAAGGGGATGGCTCCGACTTGGTTCAAATATTGTAAGAAATATAGGTGTTGATGTAGAACTAATAGATTGGGATGAGTTTTTGATCGGATTTCTAGTAAGTTTCTTCCCACTTGATTTAAGGGAAGCCAAGGTTCATGAATTCATCAATGTAAAGTACATAATATGATTGTAACTGAATATTATATGATGTTCACTCTGCTCTCTTAGTATGCTACAGTGGTGGTGGCTGATTTGAGGGCTTATATGAGTGAGCTTATTTTGGATGTTTCAAGATAGTGATCAAAGTGTATATGACAACCATTCTAGTTAAAGAGTTGTACATATCCAAAATTACAACTCATGCTCAACAGATAAAGATAGAAAATATTAAGGAGAATAAAAGAGAGATGAAGAGGGCTGGAAGGGGAAACTATAACTATTCTTAGTAAAAATTAGGCGGTGGTAACTTCTTGCCATTTCTTTAGAGGTAGTCATCTCTAGACATATCCTCTACTAGTGCCCCAATACCAAAGTTCACATAGTAGCACCAGGATAGAGCACTAGGTTCTAAGTCATGGGGAAATATCACTAGTGGGTGTACTTTTTTTATTTATAAAAATTAGGATAAGAACCAGCAAGAAGATTGTATGACCGATATGGTATTTACTTAAAATATGGAAAGCCAAGTCATATATTTGGGGAGTACCCAATGGACTTATAGTAGGGAAGAGATTTATTCCAGTAGACCCATTCTAATTCTTCAGTATATCTAATAGGTTTCCCATCTAGGGTGCCTTGTCTAATACAGGAGGTGGTCAGTTTTAGAATAGATTTTATGTCTTATAGACCTAATAGGATTAGGTGGGTTACTCTAATGTATTCCTAGTACCTTATGAGACTTCCATATTGATATGTATGCTTTTCTAGATACTAAAGTCACATTTTTCTTTGACTCCCTATATTTCTATAGATTTTGATGTCTATCCCAAAATACTTTTAAAAACTTTCTTAATCTCTACTCTTGTTGGTGACTCAGTCATAGCTAAGCTAATTTATAGAAATTATCCAGTCACAGTTTCTTAAAAAGTCATCTCAATTGATATAGCAGTGTTAGATATGATTGATTTGGATGTCATTTTGGCATGAATTGGCTGCATTCTATGCCTTGGTTCATTGTCAAAATAGAGTAGTTTGATTTTAGTTTCCAAATAAGCTAGTCTTAGAGTGTATGAGTAGTACTTCAACGCCTATAGGTTGGTTTTATCACTTACCTTAAATCTAGGAAAATTATCTCAAAAGGGTGTATTCATCATCTTCGTTAGGTAAAGTATTCAAATTCTCAAACTCTGACACTTTGGTCAGTTCTAGTGGTTAATGAGTTTCTAGAAATATTTCTAAAAGATCTGTATGAAGCTTTCCCAATTGAGAAAATGACTTTAGAATAAGTCTCATTCTAGATGCCCTACCTATTTTAGTTCCTCCTTATAGAATAGCTCCAACTGAGCTTAAGGAATTGAAGAAGCAGTTGAGGGATCCTTAAGATAAAGGTTTCTTCAGACCTAAAATCTCACCATAGAGTGATCTAGTTCTTTTTGGGGAATGTAAAGATAATTCCATTGGAATGTGCATCGACTATCATCAGTTGAACAAAGCCACCATCAATAATAAGTATAATATTCCTAGGATTGATGACTTGTTCGACCAACTTTAGTGTATTAATTGCTTCTCAAAGATAGACCTTAGATCTGGCTATCATCAACTTAGAGATAGAGAATGTAACATTTCAAATATAGCCTTCAGAGCTCGGTATTATCACATTAAATTTATTATTATGTCTTTTGGACTAACAAACATTTCTGTAGCTTTTGTGGACTTAATGAATAGGGTTTTCAAGTAGTACTTGGACATGTTTGTAATTGTATTTATAGATGGCATCATCATTTGTTCTCATAGTGAGTATGAACATACAGATAATTTAAGGATTGTCTTTTAGACTCTCAAAGATCATCAGTAATTGGCTAAGTTTAGTAAGTTTCAGTTAATATAAGTAGTATTCCTTGGTCATATCATTTCCAATGAGGCATTCAGGTTGGTCCTTAAATGACTGAAGTAGTTAGAAACTTTCGTATTCCCATCTCTCCATCCAATATTAGATGTTTTTTGGGTTTATCCAGCTACTACAAATTGTTTGTTAAAAGATTTTTATCTATTGTTTCTCCTATGTCAAGATTAACTAAGAAGAAAGTCAAATTTCAGTGGTCCGTGCTTGTGGGAAGAATTTTTAGGTGTTGAAGACTCGACTCACCTCCGCTCAAGTACTGACTTTACTAGAGGATTCATATGGTTTTATAGTTTATTATAGCACTTCAGGAGTTGACCTTGGATGTATGTTGATGTAGCATGGTAAGGTTATAGTGTATTCCTCTAGACAACTTAATCCTCAGAAGAAAAAATATCCAACTCATAATCTTGAGTTGACAGTAGTTGAGTTTACCTTAAAGATTTTGAGGGATTATCTTAATGGTGTTCATGAGGATTTGTTTATGTATCATAAGATCTTTTAGTATGTTTTCATTCAAAAGGATCTAAATCTTCATCAACAAAAATGGCTAGAGTTATTTAAAAACTATGATATGAGTATCTTATGCCATCTAGGTAAAGCCAATATTATGGTGGATGCTCTCAACAACTTTCTATGGGTAGTGTTGCTCATGTAGATGATGAGAAGAAAAATTAGCTTGCGGTGTTCACAAGTTTTCTATATCATGAGTTTGGTTAGTTGATTCAGCCGAATTTAGTTTTATGGTTCAGAATAGTACAAAATCTTCTTTAACAGTAAAAGTGAAGGCAAAGAAAGATAGATATCCTATTTTGCTTAAGTTGAAGGAGTTAATGCAAAGTCAGAAAATTAAGGCTTTCTACCAAGGGGAGATGGTGTTCTTCGTTGTCAGGGCAGAGTATGTGTTCCATATATTGACAACTTGAGAGAGTAGAGGCTAATATAAGCTAATAGTTTTTGGTATTCTATTCATTCTAGAGCCATTAATATGTACTATAATCTATGAAAAGTCTATTGGTGGAATGGCATGAAGAAGGATATCATAGAATTTATGGCTATGTGTCTAAATTGCTAGCAAGTTAAGGTTAAGCACAAAATACTAGGTGGTATGACTCAGAATATTAGTATTCCTATTTAGGAAGTGTGAAATGGTAAATATGGACTTCATTATAGTATTGCCTCATATTCTCCAACAACATGATTATATTTGGGTTATTATGGACAAGATGACAAAGTCAACACATTTCCTGCCACTTAACACATCAAATTTAGCCAAGGATTATGCTATACTTTACCTTAGAGAGTTGGTGAAATTTCATTAAGTCCTTGTTACTATCATCTCAGATGGGGTTACACAATTTACTTCTCAGTTTTGAAAGTCTTTTCAAATGTATATTGGTACCCAAGTTCATCTCAAGGTAGGTTTTCAACCACATGTAAATTGTTCGGCAGAGTGGACCATTAATAATTTAGAAGATATGCTTAGAGATTCTGTAATCGATTTCAAAGGTAGTTGAGATGATTACTTGCCTTTGATTAAGTTTGCCTACATTAATAGTTACAACTCAAGTATTCAGATGATACCATTTGAAGAACTTTATGGTAGGAGGTGTAGGTCTCTTATTGGTTTGCTTGAAGTGGGTGAAGCTACTTTAATAGGACCCAATTCACTCCATGAGGATATGGAGAAAGTTTAGTTTATTAGAGAAAGGCTAAAGATAACTCAGAGTCATAGGATATCCTATGTTGATATGAGGAGAAGGGATATTGAGTCGCTAGTAATGATTTAGTCTACTTGAAAGTTTTACCCATAAAAGGGGTGAGTAGATTTATCAAGAAAATGTAACATAGTTCCTGGTATATGGGTATTTATTTATAGGATTTTGAGGCATATTGGCAATCATGCCTATTATTTTGACTTGTATGCAGCTTAGTATCAATGCATAAATTTATTATGAATCTTTGTTGAAGAAATGCATTGGTGATCCAGCTTTAGTTGTCTCATTAGAGAGTGTGGGCATGAAAGATAGTCTTTCTTACGAAGATGTTCAGTTGAGATTCTTAAGTGTTAGGTTTGTAAGTTGTGAAATAAGAAATTCATTTTAATGAATGTTCATTGGAGGAATTAGCTAGTTGAGGGAGCTACTTGGGAAGTAGAAGCAGATATGATGACCAAGTATCATCAGGTTTTACCTTTGGATTCCGTTCCCTAGATTGAGGTAATAATTTGCTCCTTAGTACTCCTCTCAAGCTCATGTCACTCAGATGCTCAAATGTCTTATTATTCATTTATGAGTTTAGTTTAGTCTATATTTTATTTAGAGATACAATTATCGTGTCACTATCAACTCTTAGATCTCAATGTTGGGATTGGAGCTCTTTCCCCTAACATTTCAGCCTAGTTAGTCTTCATTTGCGGATGAATAATCCCAAAGAAGAGATATTATAACACCCCAAATTCCTAAACTAAGATCAAAACCGTTCTTCAAATGCAAAAATAATCAAACCCGATGATTTCTTAGTATGGGAAGTGCTTTAGATATGAAGGAAGGTCATAAGGAACTTCTAGCTCAAAGTTAAGTTGAAAGTTTCTTTACTCATATAAGATTTTACTATGGTCAACTTCAAACGACCATAACTCCTAGTATATGAAGAGTTTCGTAGCTAAAGACACAAAATTAAATACCTTTGATTGTTCTTTCCAACACCACTAACTATAAATCCACTTTTAGAAAGAAGTTATGGCCATTTTAGTGAAGAAATTTTAAGTTGTCAAAACCAATGACCTAACTAATGAACCATTGTATCATAAGACGACCCATCCTATATGTTACTCTAACAATTATTCCAAAAGGTCTCAAAGGCTGAAAAAGTTCTATTTTATCCATGAAAGGAACCAAGAAACTGGTTGGAAGAACTAATGTGAGAAATCAATTACCGATTGGAAGAATTGATGACCAATTAGAAGAACCAATGAGAGGAATTGACGACCAGTTGGAAGAACCACTGAGAGAAACTAATGATACTTAGAAGAAGAGATGAGTCATCCCTTTAGTTTTCTGATGAGGTCGGGAGAACCCTCATTAACGACCAAAACCAATGATTGGTAGGATGAACTAACAATCCATTATTTGGTCCATCTATTGTTCACATTAGCTTTTCCCTTACATTTTATAAATGATGATCTGGTCTTTTCCGATTATTTAAACCCTTATACTATGTCATTTGGCTATCCCAAAAGGGGTAATACTTAAACCTAACCTACTCCAAATTTCTCATTCCTCTTAAAGTCATGTAAACACTCATAGAAAAATAAAAATAGGTGATTAAACAACCTTAAGTCCCAAGAATCAGGGTTCATCATCATCAGGCTTCAAATTAAAGATTTTAGCTAGGTTTTAACCCATTGAGTCCCTAAGTGAACTCAATTTTTTAGTTGATTCATGAAAAGTATGATTATTTTTATATTTTATTTCCTCATCATGAATAGTCCATGAATGCATATATTTCTTTAAAATTTAGTACCTTGATAGACTTCTGTTTTATGAACCTTCAACATATTGACATTTTATATTTTGGAATTGTGTTTTAAGAATTCATACTCTATTTAGAATGTAGAATTCATTATGAATGATTATATTCTTCAAAGATGGTAGATTATGAAACCCGATGACTAAGCATTCCATAGACTGATAGTTCAATATTCAATCCTTCAGTTTCTCATGTTTTAGGATACTGTTAGATAAAGTATCTATCACTCAGCATCAGACATCAGTATTATTAAGCTTCATAGTTTATTAGCTTATTTCAATTAGGAGTAGTACTTAGCACTGAGCGGATGAAGGGATGAAGTCTTATCCATTAGTTAGGCTTATACCTTTAGTAGAAGTCCCTAAGTCCTATAACTATGTGTCATGACCCAAACCAAGGCCTAGTCATGATGGGTATATCAAGCCCATCATGGACCGCAGACCACCCCCTTAACCTAATCTCAAGAGCACAATAATAATAATAATAATAAAGCAAAATCCAATCAAGATAGTATAAAGAGGAATAGATAAACCAACTGTAAACTCAAAGAATCAAAATAACCACCCAGCCTACACTTGTCCACAAAAGCCTCTATAAACAAGAATATCAAACTATGTCGGGAAATGCTCCCGACTATGACCAAAAGAATCCAAATGAAATACTAAAATAGTAATGAAACTAGTGAAATTACCAGCTCTTTTGAAAGATGGAAGCTCACCACTTCACAACAACTCAACAGATGTGCTCAACCACCTAATACTGCACAAGAGCAACAAAAAATCCTTTGAACCCTATATCATGAAACGATGTAGCCACCAGAGATAGTCAGTGGGATAAGCACTGGCATGTAACTTAGGTAAAGTAATAAAAATAATGCCATGTTCAAAATCAATCAAAACCAGATGCACACATTCATAGATACATCTATAGATGCCGAGATAGGGACAAGGGTCATGAACATAAGAGTTTAAAGATTTAACTTGAACTGTACAGCACGATCTGTCCTAAAGGCACCCATAGGCTATATGGGTTCAGCTCCCCTTACTGAAAGGGCCCTAGTACGTGTTAGCCGCACAACTCGAAGAAAATTTGAGGGAGAACTAAATCCATCAAGGCAATAGCCATCCCAAAATATATATCATGTGTGCACCAAGCGCACGATCATATAGACCCCCAACGCCGGCAAACATGGTTTCCAGTGTTCGTTCCCCCAATACTTACACCTTCACGATGAGTTACACAATTCCCTTTAAGCCCAAACAAAAACAATTGCACATAAATTAATCCACTAACCTAGGAGTCATTTATTGAGGCATTTACAACTTGGTAGAATCATACCATTATGCTTGCAAGCTAAATTAAACTTGACAAAGCAATCCACATAACCTTACTAACTCCTAAGTTCCATTTCAATCAAATCCATTGGCACCAAGGCCATCCAAAAAACTATTTTTATATCTATTTATCCTATAATTCAATGCAATGAGTTCATAAACAAGTTAAATTATGCAATTTTAGACACTCAAGACCAAGTTTTCTAAATGAGTCTAGGTTAATGCAATTATTAAGCCAAAATTCCATCAAATTGAGGAAACTTGTATCCCCTATTCCAACCATTTAAACAATGCATCAGTTTAATCACAAAAACATCTAATTAAAGCATGAATAATTAATTTAAAACATGAGACAAGTAATTCAATCAGTGACAACTAAAATTCCTCAACCAAATTTCAAAACTCACTATTTAAATCACATGATAATCCATGAAATTAATGCCACATTGTAAGATTGTAGTTAGGAAATAGAAACATGCCTGGTATACATAAGAATTTGTAGTTAATTCAAAGTTTGGATCACGGATGATGTATTCTCTATGAAACCCTTAAATATTATTGGGTTATGAGTTTAAAAGAGAAACAAAATGGTTTGATCTTTTAAAACTGAAGAAAAAAGGCTTATTTTATGTTTAAAGGTCGTATAAGGGATAAAAAAACCAAAGCCCCTCACCCAAAGTGATAAAATGGATGAATATACCCCATTAGAGTGGAATGACATTATCACAAGGGGTAGTATCCATGCCACGACATATTTCGGAGGCTAAACTCTGTGGCACTCCAATAGTGCGGACCCTCACTACCTCAAGGTTCCAAAATGACCCCGAACCCCTTCAAAAAATTTTGAAACTTTCCCAAATTACCATTTTAACATCCCTTAAAGTAATTCATGACAAAACTTGACATTACGAATATAGGAGAATAAAAAATAAGATGGTCCTTATTTTACTGGGTCTTAAATTATCCCCTTTTTGCATCATTTCTACCAAATGATGAGATAGGATACTTTTAGAATAAGAATAACAAAACTGTAGTAGAATCCAAAGAATATATTTGAAAAATATATGAGGGAAATAAAACTCATACCTTACGCGTTTCATCCAACACGGGGAACAAGAATGGATGTTCGGACTTCATATCTACCTCAACTTCCCATGTAGCCTCTTATACCTTTTGATTACTTTAAAGCACCTTTATGGAATCTACATTCTTAGACTTTAATCTAAGAACATGCCTATCTAATATCTCAATCAGGACTCCCTCATAAGGCAGCAAAACCGTAACACCCATATCCTCAATAGGCACTATCAAAGAAGGGTCACCTACACACTTTTTCATCATGGACACATGGAAATGCAAAATGAATAGAACCCAAACCCACAGGCAAATCTAGATCATAAACAACATTTCCAATTCTCCTTAAAATCTGATATGGACCAACATAACAGGGACTGAGCTTCCCCTTCTTCCCGAATCTTATGACTTCTTTCACATGAGATACTTTTTAAAATACCCAATCACATACTTAAAACTTTGATTATCTTTGACTTATATCTGCATAATACTTTTGGCGACTTTAAGCAGTCTTAAGTATTTCTCTAATGACTTTAACTTTCTCCATGGCTTTGTGATCCAAGTCAGGAAGAAACAACCTAGTCTCACCTACCTAAAACCACAAGCTTAGTACATTCCAAAAATATTGAGCTTTCCAAAAAAATATAGATAATTAAATTATCTTTCCAACAATACCAATTTTGCCTAAATTCGATACCTGAGCAAAAAGTTATGGCATTTTCCGTGTGAGGCAGTAAGAAGATGCGATAGAGACACGACATGTCAGCCAGCGTTACAGAACTGTTTCACACACTAATTCAGTTTCTAAAGGGTCTAGGGGCACTTTAGTCACTTCCCCTCACCCAAATCTGCCCATAACACTTAATTTCAGCTCCCAAAAGCATTATACACTCTATTATTCATTTTTTCTCTCAAAGAAAAACCCTATCCTCCTTCAAGAACACCAAGAACTCCACCAAATATTCTCCAAGAAATTTAATACTCCAAGCTTCCGGGTTCAAGAACTTCAAGAAGAATCTTCGAAAACACCATTAGAGATTAAAATATAAAGCTTTCACATTCAATTTATCAAATAAGGTATGTGAGTTTTTTCAACAAGGATAATTCTTTCATCCCTGTGTCCAAAATTTGATTTAAAGTTGATTTTTATATGAAATTACATGAATTTCAGTTTGGGGTTTATACCTATTTATTACTAATTAAAGATTATGAGATTATAAGTATTGTAGATGTTGAATTGCATGTTTTCTTGCGTATTATTATGCGCATTGTAGAAATTTCTAGATTTTGATTTGAATTATCAATGTTTACATTATCAAGCATGAACATTATGATGTTTTCACATGGATTTGAAGTATGGGTTATTAGACCCTAGTTTGTATGTTGATATTCCAAAAATGACTATGCTTTAAGAATCCTATGACTAGTTTATTTTTAGATTTTTAGTAAAGATTTGATCTTTTAATCCTCAGATAAGATTTGAAATCCACTTTACAGATTTATTTTAGATTATAAAACTCAGCTTAGCTTTATTTATAGATTGAATCAGATAAATGCATAATTGGTTTCATAATAAACCCTTATGCTAGTTTTTAAAGTAGATTTCCAACGAAATAAGCCTACAGATTAAAGGGAGTGGTATTTAGCACTGAGCGGGAAGTGTGGGATTAGAGTTTCCTAACTTCCACAAAACTACGTAGCCAACGTAAGTACGGATTCAAATTATTCCTATTTCTATATTGATGATAGTTATAGATGTGATCACTTTGATTAGGTTATACTCCTTGGCAAGAGTATGACACATCTCCCCATCGTAAGGTTTTCCCCATAGGGGAATAAGATGTTGGACTCCATGATAACTCACATGGTTTATGTCGGTTAAAAGAACCTCCCAAATAGAAAAGTCTTACATAAAAGTTCTTAAGAGAATTCTCTAACAGAAAAGCTTTACAGAATTGTTTTTAAATATATTTCCCTTCAGTTTACAGAAAAGAGTAAATAGTAATAGAAAAGCATTTAGAAACAATGTGTAAAGCCTCACAAATTTTATTCAGATATTTCTTTTATGAGGCATCCGTTACAAATATTAGCTTTCAGATTTCATCCATAAAAGTGAGTCCTTTCTACACTTAGACAACATGATTTGAAGATAGAATGCAAGTACAACTTTTAAAACAAAGTGCTATGGCTCCCAAGATTTATATAGTATATTTTATCATTCATGATTCGTGATTTTCAGCTTTAAGTTATTCCAGCCAATATGAGTCGTTTATACTTAGCATGCATTATTTTACAAATTTATACAAACATTGAGATATTGTTTTACTTATGCATTCACCCCCACATGCTCAGTACATTTTGAAAGTATTGATCCATATATATGTCTATGTTCTACATTATCTCATAATGTAGGTATGATTTTTAGTACACACACCATATTCAGACAGTTTGCAGCTTCCAGTCAGCAGGTGATGAGTCCTTTTGATTCAACGACTCGAGTCAGTCATATAATTTGAGCAGTATTTTGTTTTTATTTATTCAGTCGTATTGATTTGGGATAGCTGGGGATCATGTCCCAGCTACCAATAGTCAATACTAGTAGAGGCTTCAAAAACTGTCAGTAGATTTAATGTATTTGATTCCAGTTTTATTTTGTAAAAACAGAGTTGTAATTATTTTAATTTAATTTTGTATAGATCTAATTCAGAAAAGAGTTATCTTTCTCTTATTTCATTCAAATTTATGTATTTTATTCAGTTTCTTATGATTCATGCCAGTAGAAGGGTTAGCTAGGGACCACTTGTAATCCTAAGCACTGTGTGACATCTTGGGACCTATTTTAGGGGCATTACAAACTTGGTATCAGAGCATAGAGTTCAAGTGTCTGAGGGTGTCTATGAAGTCATGTCTAGTAGAGTCTTATGGAATGGTACAGAGATATATGTACTTTTCTTTGAGAGGCTACAGGACATTTAAAAAAAGTTTCCTTTCTTTCATACTGTAGATCATGTTGTAAAGTTCTTTTCTCAAAAACTTCTCTCAATTCGTGTGTCACTCCATAATTATCCATCTATGTTATATTCTTGATATCACATGATTAACATGGTCCAATTCATCCTAAGATGGTGCTCTCAAATTTACTATCAGTAACTTTAGAAGTCATACAAGGGGCTTGAGAGGAGCTCATTAGTGTGTTATAATTTCCTCAAATCAAAATTTATGTCCTCGTCCTTATGAGTTATTTAGTTAAAAAAAATAAGATATGTATTTAAATTTCTCATTATTTCTTTAATATAATAGTGCTCATAAGAGGAGATAGTATAAACCTATATTATTGAATAGAGTTTGCATTTATGAATATTATAACCTGGAGTGTTATGATTCATAAGTCATAAAACTATCTTATATTTGGAAGTATGGTTTTAGAAGTGCAATGACAAGAAAGTGAGAATTACGACTGAAAGAAAGTATAGAGATAAACCTAGACATGCTATTGATTTTGCATTATAGTGATATGTCTTTGTGTGTTAGTTTAGTAAAAGATAGAGAAGGTGTTATTAGTTAAGGTGAATTATTATTTGTATGAAGGATGAAAGGAGTTATTGATGGTAATTATTGTGTTAGAAAAGTATAGATTATTAATGAAGTATTTGGTGGTTTAGTATTTTTAATTTAGGCTTCCCTTAAGGTTGCAAAAAGGAGTTTAGTTGAAACTTATAGAACTATGAAAGTAATTTAGGTGTATAGATGGATAAATAATTATAATGTGTATAAGAAGGATGAGATAGCGGATTTTAATAAAGTATACAGTAGGATTGTGATTGATTATGGTAGTTATGGGGCTCTAGTGGACTAGTGTTTCTTGATGTCTTGTTTTATAGTTTTCAAGTAAGAATAGTATATGAGGCTGGGTTGTTAAGCATGCCTATCCCCAGACACTAACAATGGATGATCATCAAGGTGGATGTAATGGTTGCATGGTTAGTGATGCTAGTTATATGGAAGTGAACCAATAGGCTTGAAATAGTGAATACAAGAATTTAAGTTTATTGATTTGAGATTAAGTATAATGGTGTAGGTATGATGTAGAGGTGTAACCAAGGTGATATGGTGTTGTGTTATTTTTTATGGTTATTATGTGTTATGTATGATTAGTAGAACCCTTGAGTTGTTAAGTGGAAGGAGGTTAGTGATATAGTATATGGTATTCTTAATAGATAAATTAAGGAGTTATGATTGATAATGTTGAGCCTTTTATATGATCTTGATTCTCATGGTTTAGAAATATATGTTTAGAGTTCTGATATTGGTAGGCCATGATGGAAGTAGTATGGTTCATTAAAGGTTTGGTGATATCAATGTTAAGTGTTAGAATCTAAGTCTCAGTCTTTGAAGATTGCGCTAATAGAAATAAAAGTTGAAGCACTAGATGGTGTGCACTCTGGCTATGGGGATACTCATGGATATTCTAAGTTAGTAAGTGTTCAAGTATTATATGAACTATTGGGGATATAGAAAGATAGAGTTGTATCTCAGAAGGAAGTGTTAGAAATGGGTTTTACACTTTTAGGTGTACTCTTTCAGGTTAAGTTTATTATTTACGTGTATTATTATACCCCAGGCTCTAGAGTAAAGTGTTTGTAGTTCATTTAGGGTTTAGTAAAGGGGTTTCACATACTTAGAATGATGGCTTAAATCTAAGGGTGAGATAATAGGATAAGTAATCGAGTTAGATTCTTAGATTCTATTAGTGCTGGCAGTGTAGGAGGAAGATGCTCGACACATTCTTATTTCATTATTAGTACTTTGATCATCACGATATCTACGCATTCCTTACGTGTCAGCTCAATGATCATAGTTCTATTTATGCACATCATAGAAAATCATGTACTCTTCTAGTTGCTAGTATGAGGAGTACCAGTTCACTCAGTAGTACGAATCATGTTCCATGAAATCATATACTCCAAACTTAGGTCATGCAAATCTTGACTCATGAACTCATGCTTTACGGTATGTTCAATTCTCGATACGTATGCTACACTCAGCAAAATTTAGATTATGTCATGTATATCCTCAGTTTAGATCTCTTGAGGAATCCATGATGTTGATATTCTATTTGTCAGGCCTTAGTTAAGTTTCAAAGTTATCCTTTCATGTTTTAGGTCTTTATGTTTTAACCTTTTAGTGACCTTTCCTTGTATAATAATAGTGGTGATGAGTAATAGTGTAGATGGGAGAAAGTAAGTATTTTTTTGTTCTTAATGAAAGATCGTTGTATGCTTGTTTTAGCTAAGGCTATAAGTGTGAAGTAAGATTGAGGCCAAGTCTTTGATACATGTTATGGTTAGTCAAAATAATGTGTTTATGTTCTTAGGGTAGTATGTGGAAGTTGTTAATGATAAGGTTTGGAGGATGTGAGGAGTATGCTATTATGGGTGTTTGTTAGACGTTCATATGTGGTTATAAAAATAGTCTTGAATGTCATGTTGGTGTATAAGTGGATGAATTTAGTGCATACTAGTTTCCGACCTTCCCGACCTTTGAATGTAAATCTTTAAGTGAATTCATGATAGGGGTTGTTGATAGCACATCTCGTGTAAATTTTAGATTTTTTCGACCGAGGTTTTAGACCTATTTGGATGGTAAAAACAGTGAGACAACATAATATGGCCTTGGCGTGTTGCATATAGCATTGGTAGGGAGCAATGTGATGCATCACATATCGCGTCGGTAGATGTTGAGATTATCACTAATTGAAGATTATGAGATTTCAAGTATTGTAGATGTTGAGTTGCATGTTTTCTAGCGTATCTTTATGCGTATTGTAGAAATTTCCAGATTTTGAATTAAAATATCAATGTTTACAGTATCAAGCATGAATATTATGATGTTTTGACATGGATTTGAAGTATGGGTTATTAGGCCCTAGTTTGTATGTTGATATTTCAAAAATGACTATGCTTTAAGAAAATATTAGGCCCTAGTTTGTATGTTGATATTTCAAAAATTCTCATGACTAGTTTCTTTTCAGATTTTCAGTAAATATTTGATCTTTTGATCCTCAAATAATATTTGGAATTCACTTTTAAGGTAGATTTCCAACAGAATAAGCCTACATAATAAAGGGAGTGGTATTTAGCACTGAGCGGAAAGTGTGGGATTAGAGTTTCCTAATTTCCATAGAACTACATAGTCAACGTAGATATAGATTCAGATTATTCCCATTTCTATATGGATGACAGTTAAAGATGTGATCACTTATATTAGGTTATACTCCTTGGTAAGAGTATGACACCTCACTCCATCATGAGGTTTTCCTCATAGGGGAACAAGAAGTTGGATTCCATGATTGCTCACATGGTTTATGTCGGTTAGAAGAACCTCCCTAGTAGAAAAGTTTTACAAAATAGTTTTTAAATGAATTCCCTAATAGAAAAGCTTTATAGAATAGATTTTAAAAATGTTTCCCTACAAATTACAGAAAAGAGTAAGGAATAACAGAAAAGCTTTAACAAACTAAGTGTAAAGGCTCACAAATTTTATTCACATAGTACTTTTATGAGGCATCTCTTATAGATATTAGCTTTTCAGATTTCAGACATAAAAGTGAGTCCTTTCTACACTTAGACAACATGATTTGAAGATAGAATGAAAGTATAGCTTTTAGAACTAAGTTCTATGACTCACAAGATTTACACAGTATGTTTTATCATTCAGGATTAATGATTTTCAGCTTTCATTTATTTCAGCCAATGTGAGTCATTTATACTTAGCATGCATTATTTTAAAAGTTTATACGAACATTGAGATATTGTTATACTTATGCATTCACCCCCATATGTTGAGTACATTCCAAAAGTATTGATCCACATATATGTCTATGTGCTACATTATCTCATAATATAGGTACGAGTTGTAGCACGCACACCATAGTTAGACAGTTTGTAGCTTCCAGTCAGCAGGTGATGAGTCCTTTTGATTGAAGGACACGTGTCAGTCATATAGTTTGAGCAATTTTTTATTTTTCTTTATTAAGTCGTATTGATTAAGGATAGCTGGGGGTCATGTCCCAGCTACCTATAGTCTATACTAGTAGAGGTTTCATAGATAGTTGGTAGAGTTAATGTATTTGATTCTAATTTTGTTTTGTAAAAACAGAGTTGTAATCATTTTAATTTAATTTTGTATTGATCAGATTCAGAAAAGAGTTATCTTTCACTTATTTCATTCATATTTATGTATTTTATTCAGTTGCTTATAAGTTATGCCAGTAGAAGGGTTAGCTTAGGATCACTTGTGGTCCTAAGCACCGTGTGACGTCTCAAGACCCATTTTTGGGGTGTTACAAACTTGGTATCAGAGCACAGAGTTCAAGTGTCCTATGGTGTCTATGAAGTCGTATCTAGTAGAGTCTTGCGGAACTGTACAGAGACGTCTGTACTTTTCTTTCAGAGACTACATGACATTTAAGAAATGTTTTCTTTCTTTCATACTCTAGATTGTGATGTATAGTTCTTCTCTAAGAAACTTCTTTCGATTCGTGTATCACTCCATAATTCTTCATCTATGTTATATTCTTGAGATCACATGATTAGAAAGTTTCAATTCATCCTACGATGATGCTCTCAAATTTACTATCAATAACTTCAGAAGTCATACAAGGGGCTTGAGAGGAGCTCACTAGTGTGTTATAATTTCCTCAATTTGAAATTTCTGTCCTCATCCATATGAGTTGTTCAGTTAAGACAGAATAAGATATGCACTTAGATTCCTCATTATTTCTTTAATACAGATAGTTCTCATAAGAGGAGATAGTACGAACCTAGTTGTTGAATAGAGTTTGCATTTGAGGAATATTGCAACCTGGGGTATTATGAATTCCAAGTAGTATAACCTTCTTATAGTTGGAAGTATGGTTTTAGAAGTGCAGTGACAAGAAAGTGGGAATGATGATTGATAAAAAGTATTGAGATAAACTTAGGCATGCTATAGATTTTATGTTATGGTGATATGTCCTCGTGTGTTAGTTTAGTGAAAGATAGACAAAGAGTTACTGGTTAAGGTGAATTATTATTTGTATAAAGAATGAAAGGAGTTATTGATGCTAATTATTGTGTTTGAAAAGTATAGATTATTAATGAAGTATTTAGTGGTTTAGTATTGTTAATTTAGGCTTTCCTTGAGGTTGCAAGAAGGAGTTTAGTAGAAACTTATAGAACTATGAAAGTAATTTAGGTGTATAGATGGATAAATAGTCTTAATGTGCAGAATAAGGATGAGCTAGCGCATTTTAATAAAGTATACCATAGGATTGTAATCGATTATAGTTGTTATGGGGATCTAGTGGACTAGTGTTTCTTAATGTATTGTTTTATAGTTTTCAAGTAAGAATAATATGTGAGGTTTGGTTGTTAACACTAAGTTTTTACAGTGGATGATCATCAAAGTGGATGTAATGGTTGCATGGTTTGTGATGCTAGTTATATGGAGGTGAACCAATAGGCTTGAAATAGTGAATGTAAGAATTTAATTTTATTTATTTAAGATTAAGTATGATGTTGTAGAAATGATATAGAGGTGTGACCAAGGTGATATAGGGTTGCATTATTTTCTAAGGTTATTATGTATTATGTATGGTTAGTAGTACCCTTGAGTTTCTAAGTGGAAGGAGGGTAGTGATATAATATATGGTGTTCTTAATAGATAAGTTTAGGAGTTATGATTGATAATGTTGAGACTTTATATGATCTTAAATCTCATGGTTTAGAAATATATATTTAGAGGTGTGATATTGGTAGGCTATGATGGCAGAAGTATGGTTCATTAAAGTTTTGGTGATATCCATGTTAAGTGTTAGAATCTAAGTTTTAGTCTTTGAATATTGAGCTAATAGAAGTAAGAGTTGAAGCACTAGATGGTGTGCATTCCGGCTATGGGGATACTAATAAAGATCCTAAGTTAGTAAGTGTTCAAGTATTATATGAACTATTGGGGATATAGAAAGATAAAGTTCTATCTCAGAAGGAAGTGTTAGAAGTGGGTTTTATACTTTTAGGTGTAGTCTTTCGAGTTAAGTTTATCATTTACGTGTATTGTTATACCCCAGGCTCTAGAGTAAAGTGGTTGTAGTTCAGTTAGGGTTTAGTAAAGGGGTTCCGCATACTTAGAATAATGGCTTAAAGATATGGGGGAGATGATAGGTTAAGTAACTGTAACGCCCCAAAATTTCCATCCCAAGACGTCACACGGTGCTTAGGGCTAAACGTATCCCCAAGCTAACCCTCGGAGCCAGACACTACCTCAAGGAACTCAATTCAACAATAGTCATGCATAATAACGAGATATATTATATCGGGTCCAAAATAGATACTGGAGAATACTAAACTGTACAACCAAAGTATATATTGAATGTCTGTACATTCCATCCTTATAGTCTTACAAAGCCTCTATACATCAAAATCAAGGAGCCTTTGGGACAAACCCCCAACTGACTCAACAGTACTGAAAGCCATAACTACAAAATGATATCACAAAAATATAGACACAATCCTCGAACCATGAGGACTTACCACTGAGGAAACATAGTGAGGCACCCGAATATCGCTAACGTGACTGTGGCTGAGTACCTAAACCTACATTACGAGAAAATGTAGCCCATAGAAAAATATGTGGGTCAGTACTTTGGAATGTACGGAGTATGTGGGGGAGCATGCAACAATGTAAATATCATCATCAATTTCATGAAAATATGCATATGTACAATGATGGCTCACTTGGCTTAAGTTAGATTGAAACATACTTTTCATGATCTCATAGTAAATAAATCATATGATAAAAACCTCATAAATCATCATAAACAACTCAACTCTTCAACTCAAGACTCGGAGTGACTCGGTAATTCAAGAAACTCAACTCTTATGGACATAGGGGGTTCTTATAACCGACATAAATCATGTGAGATACATGGATTCCAACGTTTTTCCCTCCTAAGGAGAGAACCCCACATTGGCAGGAGCATCATACTTTTGCCAGGGAGTACAACCTTAATTTAGTGATCACAATCTCATACTCGGCCTCTAGCCCATAAATATCAATACCAATCCTACGGTGGTACGTAGTTTCAAGGGAAATACCATATTTCCCGCTCGGTGATAAATACTACTCCCAGACACAAGCTCAAAATGTGTTAGGAAATCCACCACAAACATCACAAGGGTCTATCATGAAGATCAAATCAAATCTCTTTCTCATTTATCAAATCATAATCAATTTGTCAATCTTTCTCAATATCAAAATATATCAATTCATTAAATCATGGCAACATCAATAACTTTGAGAAAATATCAAGACTCATTGTAACGACTCAATCTCATGAATCAATATACTCAATAATCCAATTTGTCATAAGGAAGCTTAAAGCTTGACACATATCTTGAAAGAACTTGAAATATCAACTCATGGTAGAAATTTAAAAGTCACAATATTAAATATCAAGTCATAACTTGGGAATAGTAAAATAATTATGTATAACAAAACTTGAACAATTTATATTCTCTTAGTCTCATGATGAAGTAATTTGGGTATAAACCCACTTACAAAATCATATAAATCCATAATAGAAATCAAAGCTTTGGGCACAAGAACGAAAGAATTTCTCTTGTTCAAAACTCCATATACCTTAATCTTTGAAATTGGATGAATTCTAGTGCTTGAGACTCTATCCGCACTTGTAATAAATGATTCTCGAAGCCCACACTATGCGAAACTTGGTTCTTGAAGAAATCTTGAAGATTTATGGATGATTTTTGGTAGATTAATGTTCTTGAATGAAACCCTAGATATATTTTCTTAAGAGAATTGGAAGAGAAAATGAAGAAATTAGGGTTTGGATAGGGATTCTCATATATATAGGGGTCTCCAAAAGATAGAAAAATACTAAAATATCCTTGCAAAAACATCCTTTAATTGCTGAGAAAAAAACAGCTGACGAAATTTGTGACAAGTCGTCAGACTTGTGACAAGTCGTCAGACTTGTGACAAGTAGTCACGAAATGTCGTCACAAAAGGGTAGAATTTATGACTTTCTGCTTGAGGTTGACGATATTTTGTGAAAAGTCGTCAGACTTGTGACAAGTCATCACAAAATATTGGAATTTGTGACTTTTTTCTTAAGATGATGACATTTTGTGACAATCCAACAGAATTGTGACAAGTCATCACAAAATATCGTCACACAGTTTCCAGGCTGACACGCTAGAGTAAAATAGGTATAACTTTTCGCTACGATATCGAATTTGGGTGAAATTGGTACCATTGGAAAGATAATTAAATTATGTATCTTTTGGTGGGTCATGAGATCAAAATTTCTTAGTGTAACAATAGATATTCTCATTTGAAGTTGACTATGCCAAAAAATTTCTCAAGAATTCAATCGGTAAGGGATGTTTTGATTCACCTAATCGCTAGGACATCTTTGAGGCCTTAATACACATCACCCTTGATAAAAAAACAACCAAATCACTATAATTTATTTCTCATGAGCTTGAGTCATGGTGCTACTATTGGTTAGAGTTCTCTGGGTATTACAGTAACCAAGTTAGATTCTCAAATTCTAGTAGTGTTGCCAGTGTGGGAGGAAGATACCCGACATATTCTTATTTTAGTATTAGTACTTTGATCATCATGATATATACTCATGCCTTATGTGTCATCTCCATGATCATAGTTCTGTTCATGCACATCATAGAAAATCATGTACGCTACCAATTTCTAGTATGAGGAGTTCCAGTAAACTCTGCAGTACGAATTATGTCCCATGAAATCATGAACTCCAAACTTAGGTCATGCAGCTCATGACTCATGAACTCATGCTTTACGGTATGTTCAATTCTCGGTACTTATGCTACACTCAGCGAAATTCAGTTTATGTCATGTATATCCTTAGTTTAGATCTATTGAGGAATCCATGATATTGATATTCTATTCCTCAGGCCTCTTTTAAGTGTCAAAGTTATCCTTTCATGTTTTAGGTCCTTGAGTTTTAACTTTTTAGTGAACTTTCCTTGTATAATGATAGTGGTGATGAGTAATTGTGTAGTTGGGAGGGAGTAAGTGTTTTTTTTGCTGATAAAAGATAGTTGTATGGTTGTTTTAGCTAAGGCTATAAGTGTGAAGTAATATTGAGGCCAAGTCCTTGATACATGTTATGGTTAGTCAAAATTGTGTGTTTATATTCTTGGGGTAGTGCGTGGAAATTGTTAATGATAGAGGTTTGGAGGATGTGAGGAGTATGTTATTATGGGTGTTTTTTAGACGTTTATATGTGGTTATGACAATAGTCTTAAATGTAATGTTGGTGTATAAGTGTATTAATTTAGTGCGCATTATTTTCTGACCTTCACGACCTTGGAATGTAAATATTTAAGTGAATTCATGATTGGGGTTGTTGATAGCACATCTTGTGTAAGTTTTAGATTTTTTAGAGCGAGGTTTGAGACCTATTTGAATGGTAAAAATAGTGAGGCAACACAATATGGCCACGGTGCATTGTATATCGCATTAGTAGGGAGCAATGCAACGCATCGAATATCACGTCGGTAGAGCGAGCAGCGCATCACTTATCTCATTGGTAGTGTAGTCCAGTTATGGTTTTATATATTGGACCTTATGATTTCGAGTTAGGCTTGATCATGGTGGGAGGACTTTGTTCAGTTTAGACATTAGTAGATGGATTTATGAATGACCATGTGAGAATTAGAAGTTGAATCAATGAATATGATATTAAGGGGATTAGTATTGTTGAGGGAGTATTTGAGAAGTGTTTCTAATATTGAAAGTAAGAAGTTGCATTGTCTAAGGCCTAGTAATTCTATCCTAGCTTATGATTTATATGTCTATGTTCCAAGATAATGAGTTTTATCAATGTTGTGATCCCTTAGTCAGATGTCTTGTTCAGATAATGCCAAGATTCTTCACTTCATAATATTATTAGAATTTCATAGAAGAGTGTTGAAGAAATACTCAATTTGAGTATGAGCTGTCAGTATGATCTAGTCCATATAGCCTGCAATCCTGTTTAGCAATCAATCAGATAGGCTCCTTTAGATTTCCAACTTTCCATCTAGTCTTACTATTTGCAATCTTATGTGTATGGACATTCCAAGAGATAATCTATTCGTATCCATGTAAATTACAAATTAAACTCAGTCCATGCATCAGGCATCAGTTTCAAATTCAGATATTTAGTCATGATTCAGCTCAGAAGTGTTTAGTGAATGATCTTAGTTTTCCAAGTATTCCAACTCAGACAGTATAATACCCCTAGTACGATCTTAGTCTCATTGTCCAATGATTCATTCTTTCATAAGTTATGACTTTTCAGTTCTATATGTATGGTAGTATCATGAACACTTCAAGCAAATTCTGAACTCTCAGCATAAATCTACTCCTTATAGTAAGTGAAGGCAAGTCAGCTCAGAAATCAGTTTCCTGATGAAAGTTTCAATGATTTAGCTCAATTATATCCCTTATTGGTAGACATATCATGTCTAAACTATTACATACTTTTAAGACTTTAAAAAGTTCCTATCCATCATTCGATGATGAATGATTCCAAGGTGGGGGATAATGTAATACCCTACATTTTTGGGCTAGTATTTGAATTATAATTACTATATATATAAGATATAATCTAAATGATTCCAATGCTAATACTAGTTTCATGATCTTTATCTTCATGTTTGATTTGCTTTTGAGATGAAAAATGTTCATAACAATCACTTAGAACAAAGTTGAGCTTAGAGTCTTTGATTCGTCCAAAGTTTTGTATTCGATTCTACAAAGGTCTACTTTAAACGTGTATAAATTTCTATATATGTGGAATTTTGCATCTCAAAAACCACCGAATTGTATATAATTGATTTAGCTTTCCAACGATACCAATTTTGCCTAAATCCTATACCCAAGCAAAAAGTTATGGATTTTTCCATGTAAGGTAGTAAGCCGATGCGATAGCGACGCGATACATCGGCTAGAGCTTTACTGAACTGGTTCACACCCTAATTCAGTTTCTAAAGGGTATAGGGGCACTTTAGTCACTTCTCCTCACCCAAATCCGCCCACAACACTTAATTTCAGCCCCCAAAAGCATTATACACTCTATTATTCATCTTTTCTCTCAAAGAAAAAACTGAGCCCCCTTCAAGAACACCAATAACTCCTCCAAATCTTCTCCAATAAAGTTAATAATCCAAGCTTCCAAGTTCAAGAACTTCAAGAAGAATCTTCAAGAACACCATTAGAGATTCAAATATCAAGCTTTCACATTCAATTTATCAAATAAGGTATGTAGGTTTTTCAACAAGGATAATTCTTTCATCCTTGTGCCCAAAATTTGATTTAAAGTTGATTTTTATATTAAATTACATGAATTTTAGTTTGGGGTTTATACCCATTTATCACTAATTGAATATTATGAGATTTCAAGTATTGTAGATGTTGAATTGCATGTTATCTTGCGTATTTTTATGTGTATTGTACAAATATTCAGATTTGAATTGAATTATCATTGTTTACATTCTCAAGCATGAACATTATGATGTTTTGACATGGATTTGAAGTATGGATTAGTAGGCCCTAGTTTGTATGTTGATATTTCAAAAATGACTATGCTTTAAGTATCCCATGACTAGTTTATTTTAAGATTTTTAGTACAGATTTGATCTTTTGATCCTCAGATAAGATTTAGAATCCACTTTATAGATTTATTTCATATTACAAAACTCAGATTAGCTTTATTTACATATTGAATCAGATAAATACATAATTGGTTTCATAATAAACCCATATACTAGTTTTTAAAGTAGATTTCTAACAGAATAAGCATACAGATTAGAGGGAGTAGTATTTAGAACTGAGCGGGAAGTGTAGAATTAGTGTGCCCTAACTTCCACAAAACTACGTAGCCAACGTAGGTACAAATTCAAATTATTTCCATTTCTATATGGATGACAGTTACAGATGTGATCACTTAGATTAGGTTATACTCCTTGGCAAGAATATGACACTTCTCCCCATCGTGAGGTTTTCCCTATAGGAGAACGATATGTTGGACTCCATGATAGCTCATATGGTTTATGTTGGTTAGAAGAACCTCCCTAATATAAAAGTTTTACAGAATAGTTTTAAAAAGAATTCCCTATTAGAAAAGCTTTATAGAATAGTTTTAAGAAGTATTTCCCTACTTTTTACAGAAAAGAGTAAAGAATAATAGAAAAGCTTTTAGAAACTAAGTGTAAAGGCTCACAAATTTTATTCAGATATTTCTTTTATGAGGCATTAGTTACAGATATTAGCTTTCAAATTTCAAACATAAAAGTGTGTCCTTTCTACACTTAGACAACATGATTTGAAGATAGAATGCAAGTATAGCTTTTAGAACTAAGTTCTATGACTCACAAGATTTATACAGTATGTTTTATCATTCATGATTCATGATTTTTAGTTTTCAGTTATTCCATCCAATGTGAGTTATTTATACTTAGCATGCATTATTTTACAAGTTTATACTAACATTGAGATATTGTTTTACTTATGCATTCACCCCCACATGCTCAGTACATTCCAAAAGTATTGATCCACATATGTTTCTACGTGTTATATTGTCTCATAATATTGGTACGAGTTATAGCACACACACCATATTCAAATAGTTTGCAGCTTCCAGTCAGCAGGTGATGAGTCCTTTTGATTCAAGGGCTCAAATTAGTCATATAGTTTGAGCAGTATTATATTTTTCTTTATTCAGTCATATTGATCTGGGATAGCTGGGGATCATATATTGGATACCCATAGTCAATACTAGTAGAGGCTTCATAGACAGTCAGTAGAGTTAATGCATTTGATTCTAATTTTATTTAGTAAAAGAAGAGTTGTAATCATTTTAATTTAGTTTTGTATTGATCATATTCAGAAAAGAGTTATATTCTACTTATTTCATTCCAATTTATGTATTTTATTCAGTTGCTTATGAGTTATACCAGTAGAAAGGTTAGCTTGGGATCACTTGTGGAAGCACTGTGTGATATCTCGGGACCCCTCTTTTGGGCGTTACATAACTACCTTTAAAATCAATCACACAGGACCTTATCATATCCTCCAAAGTATGAATTGTATGTTCCACTTGTCCATACATTTAATGGTAGATAGGATTGTTAAGGTTCACCTGAGTCCCCTAACCTTTTGAAACAAATTATAGAAGTGAAAAGAAAACTACATACCTTGATCTAAATTAATAAAGACTGGCACCCCATGCAGCTTTACTATATCCTAAATGAACACCTTAGCATAATCCTCTCCTAAGTAGCTATTCCTCACAGGCAAAAAGAGAGCAGACTTAGTCATCTTATCCACAGTGGCCCAAATAGAATTATACTAATTATGTGACTGCGGAAGACCAGTAATAAAGTCCATATTAATCATCTCCTAGTTCCATATGGGAAACTCTATATCTTAAGGTATGGAACTAGGCATAAATATACAACCTTAACTTGTGGATAGACCATACACTTAGCCACAAAGTTTGCCACATCTCTCTTTATATTGTTCCACCAGTAGATTTCTGATGTTGGGCGTATTTATGCACTTTAGTGTCATTATCCTAGCCTATTTAGCATTATTTTGATGATGTTTCATGTGATATATGCATGATGATAATATAAATAAGCATATAATATTTCAAGGACTTGATTACAATGGTTAAAAGTGTTTTCAAATAAGTGCGGGTTCAAAACAATCAATTAGAATTTAAACTAGAAAACTAGTTTTACTAGCTTGAGCTAGGTGATGTTCTAGTCTATCCCGTTGGATTCTAATGTAGTAAATGAGTTCTAAATGGTCTTATAGTGTATTTATATGTGGAACAACTTATTTATAACATGAAAAGTTCAATTGGATAAAGCAAAGGGAAAAAATAAGAAGTAGAAGATCAATATGGACTAGCCTAGTCTTAGCTCATGTTTTTAGTCCATTGTTGTCGATATAGTGTTGCAATGAAACCTAATGCTTGGTGTTTGATTCTGTAGGATGATTGAGGATTTAAATTTAATGGTATTTTGATATTGAAAAAGCTATAATTGAAGGAAAAATAACACCACAAAGCAAGGGTGGACTGAACACTTAGACGAAATTTTGGGGGATATTTCCAGTGAACCAACGCATTTTACCTGCAACACACTACTCCCTTTATGATATTTGAAAAGAAACATGTTGGTATTTCCATGTGATATTCAAGGATCCATATTTCTTAGTCCAATAGATATGTTAGGCAACACGGTGGTTATTCCCAACACGGCTTGGATTACTTCTACTATAAGTACAATATTGTGCACGTTATGTACATATCTTGGGACGTCTTGGAAAACATTGGAGGCTGTTGAAACTTTATTTTTTTAGGTTTTACATTATTTAAGTTAGATTCTTTATGATTTTGACCATTCATACAATTATTTGGATGATAATAATGTCTATTAGTGGCTAAACACCCCCTTTCCGAGGTTAAAGCCAAGAACTTGACTACTATCATTTTGAATTGATTTCGTTTGATTTGATTATCATAGTTGGTTGTGTGTTCATCCTTGTTTTAACTATTTTAAGTATTCATGTCTCTTACAATATATTCATTGTCAACCTTGTGATATCGGGAGGGGGAATTGGAAGATAGAACGTAGGGATAAACAAAGTAAGGTTCGTATTCTTTTATGAAATAAAAAATTCGAATTAGCATCTAGGATAGAGATGTACCTAGAAGCCTTTCTTGATTCACATGTAGGATGATAGCTTGTAGAACTTAATTGGATTATTACATCCCCGCTCACCGATGTAGTTGTAATATCTAAGCTAGATAAATGATTAGAGGTCAAGAGACCATGATCATGCAATAAACCCTACGAATCAACAACTAAGATAAGCGACTTAACAAATGAAGTTCAATAACGTAATATGATTGTTCAAAGTTCTTTAAACCTGGGCTTTACTCTATTAATTGTTTTAATTTTTTATTTTATGCATTGTTTACTTTACTTCAGTTTACAAATATTCAAAACTCTTTTTGGTTACTTCACATCAAGTTAATCTTAGAAGTTAAACTAGAATTGAATAGTTGTTGGAACTAGTCCATGTGGGATCAATATTTGGCTTTCTTGAATGCCACTATAATACTTGGTAGACCACGTACACTTACATGTGCGCTTGGGCACTGTCAATTTTCTTCAAGTCATGATACATCTTTGTTAAACCGGATGAACTGTATACCAGGAAATATGAGCCTCATTCAAAATACTTTCTCGCAGCCTATCAATATCAAGAACACACAACCTTTATTGATACCTAAAAATGACATCTCCCCTAATCTCAAAAGAGATAACCTTTTACTGACCCACATCATTCTTAATCTACATAAGTATGGGATCCAAAGCGTGTTTCTCCTTCACCTCAACACCAAGAGATAATTTAACCACTTGTTGAATAATCACTCCTCCATCCTTAGAGTCCAAAAGACTAAATACCAAATTCTCAACTTGTGAATATCCTTCACTGATGCATTTTTATCCTCATCAACATGAGAAAAGCTCCCCATAGATAGCCTGCTAAGAGAATCAACAACAATATTAGCTTTACCTAGATGGTAGTGCAAATTCATATCATAATCCTTAAGAAATTGGAGCCACCACCACTGCCTGAGGTTCAATATCTTTTGTATAAACATATACTACAATCTCTTATGATCTAAATAGATATCCACATGAACCCATACAAATAAGGGTGCCAAATTTTCAAAGCAAAAACCACATCCGCCAACTCTAGATTATGAGTCGGGTAATTCCTCTAATGATCCTTAAGTTGCCTGGAAGAATAGGATACAACCTTACCATGCATCATCAAAACATAACCCAGCCTCACATGGTATGCATCACCAAACACAACAAAACCACCAGTACCCTCTGGTAGGGTTAAAACTGGCACAAAAGTCAACTTATCCTTTAACTTCTCAAAACTACCCTCACAAGCATCGAACCACAAAAACTTAACCTTTTTCTGAGTTAACTTAGTGATTGGAGCATCAATAGAAGAGGAACTCTCCACAAACTCTTATTATACCCAGCCAAGCCCAAGAAGCTCCTAATGTCAGTTGCAGTCATGTGTTTGGGCCACCTTTTAACTGCCTCAACTTTCTATGAATCCATATTTATACCTTTACTAGAAATAACATACCTGAGAAAGTTCACATCACTTAACCAAAATTCACGTTTAGAAAATTTCGCATATGATTTTTTGTCATTAGGAGTATACAACACAATTTGGAGGTGATTGGCATGATCCTTCTCACTCTTAGAGTACACCAAAATGTCATCAATGCAGACTATAACAAACAAATCCAGAAACTACCTGAACACCTAATTCATAAGATCCATGAAAGCATTAGGAGCATTAGTCAACCCAAATGACATAGCCAGGAACTCGTAATGACCATACCAGGTTTGAAAAGTTGTCTTAGGAATATCAACCTCCCTAATTTTTAACTGGTGATATCCCAAATGAAGATTAATCTTAGAGAAATATCTAGCACCCTGAAGCTGATCAAAAAAGTCATCAATACTAGGAAGAGGGTAATTATTCTTCACTTTTACAATATTTAACTAATGATAATTTATGCACATCTGACTAGACCCATTTTTCTTTTGCATAAAAAGTACAGAATCACCCGATGAAGATACGCTCGAATGAATGAACCCTTTATCCAGAAGATATTTTAATTACTCTTTTAGCTCTATTAGTTTGGCTGAAGCCATCATATAAGGAGGAATGGAAATAGGATGAGTATCTGGCAAAAGATCAATCCTTAAATCTGTTTCCCTATTGGGAGAAACTCCATAAAGATCATGGGGAAAAACTTTAGGAAATTCATTAACCATAGAGACAAATTATAAATAAGTACTTTCAGAGTAAGAATCCTGAAACATGCTGGGTTTTGGAATCTTAGAAAATTTCCTGCATTTCTTATTTTTAGACATCATACGACTAGGGTGGACTAGTCGTATGATAGGGTATGGTTAGTAAAGTCTTGGTCATATACTAAGCAGTGTTAGTTGGTAGGTTTTATTGGTTTATGGTGTGGGTATGACTTGGGTGAGTACTCGACGTACGGTGGGTGATAGTTCATATAATTTGGTTTTTCCATCACTTAATCTGAAACTTGGTAACTTAACTTTGATCTGAGTTCAAGTTGATCACCATGATCCATATGATAGGGTATGAGTTATACCATTCAATTATATGGTGGAATGTGTCCAAATTCTCTTTAATTTCCATTTTGTGCCCAGTACGGGTCAAGGGTACAGGTTGTATAATCGGATATGACTTGGCTTGGATGGTCGTATTTTGTAAAATGAGGGTGAAAAGGGATTCCTAGGGTACGAATGGTGGGTACCACCCTTATGGTGGGGTACAGCTAGTATAAGGTTGTTATATCCCTCTGCGGGATTTTGATACAATTTTAGTGGGGGTAATCTAGATATTTCCCCACTTAAAATCTTAAGTCCCTACGACATATAACTAATTTGGGACATTATTTATCCTAATATTCTAATCTTAAACACTTAGAAACTCTCTATAAGACTCTTGGGTAAAGAAAAGTTAGGGTTTCATCTAAAGTATCAATTTGGGGCTTGTACGGTTGATTTCTCTGAATTATCTTCATAATATAAGGTAAGATACTTCTCCCTCACTGTTAGTTCCAACTAAAGGCATATTTTATAAACAGTTTTCATGACATAATTTTTGTATGGTAATGGGTTTTCAATCATATATTGGGGGTTTTGGTTATAAATGCATGTTATGGTTTTCCTATGTTTAAATTATGGATTTACATGCTTTAATGGTGGTTTGGAAAATTTGTTGCATGGTAATGGTTAATTGGTAATTGGTTTTGATTTTGGAAACACTAGCCCCCCAACCTGTTTGATAAAATACTTATGAGAATGCTTTTACTATATTGTTGGACTTCTAATGGAACTATTGCATGGTTTAACTTGGTAATGGAACCCTAAATGGTATAAATGGTTTAAATAGTATGGAATAATTAAATGGTAAGGTTTTGTCATCATGGTTATGGTTACTTAAACATCCTTGTGGGGTACAAAAGAATCACCCAAGCAAACTTAATAATGAACATCTTATGGGGTATAATGGAATCCCCTAAGTCAATTTGATAAAGAAACCTATAGGTACTAGGGAATCCCTTAATTTTTGAAAGGTTGGCTAAGTACATTGCTTGAAAGATATAGTCGGTATGATAATACCACTACTTATAGCCTTAGTTAATAACAAATTAAATGGTGGTCTTGGTTATGTGGTAATGGTTTTAATCGGTTAATAAAGGTGGGGTGTGATAGCTAATCGTGAAGGTGTGAGTCTATGGACGGATACTAAAAACTCATGTTTACCGGCATGAGGATTTGGTCATAATGACCATTTGGGGTACATGGGAATCCCCTAAGTTATACTCGTATATATGTATCATAGAGAGAGAAAGGTATTGGGAATCCCCTACTCCAATGGTATCTCTGGTTCATGCGACTACATGCATCGGGGCTAGTTAAGGGAGTTACACTGGACTCATATAGTCTGTGGGTGGTTCTATGATGGTTAAGCTACACATAACCAAGTTAATTATTTTAAATGATGTTAAGCCCGATTCTTTCTACCAACATGGTTATATATATATGTATGTATGGTTGTGAGTGCATATGGTTGGTTTACTTGGTTTTAAAGGTTGGCATTATTTTATCCTTATCTTGAGTACTTGCAAGCATTCACCCGCTAACCCATCTTCAGGAGGCTATATCCCCATGTAATAAAGGAATCAACCATTCTAATCTTCCTTCTTAGTGGTTAGATTCGGGATAAATTATTGGATTGAAGTGGTGAACTTCCATATTGCGGAAGGCTCCATTTCATATCATGGATATCTTTACATATGTTGGTCATTTTATGGTTATTAGTTATGTCTATGGTTGGGGGTATATCCCAAGTGGATATTATTTTTCTTTTGGTTAGAGGCTTTATGAAACTACTATGGGTTTGAATGGGTGGTGTCGGTATTTTTGTTAGCCTTAGTATTGGCATTGGTATTGGGGATGATACCGTTTGGTTGAACTTTTGATTGTTCCATCCTTTTGTGTTATGTTATGGACATGAACTTGGTTTTTATATTGGTTTAGTCATGTTTGTTGGTTGGTATTGGATGGTTGGACTTGTTTGGGTTGGTCACGGTTATAGACCTATCCTAGAGTCTGGAATTGTAATAAGCATTATCTTATTATACGTTCAGAATTCTTCCAATTTAGGGTATGTATATTTGAAGGTTAGATTAGGTAACGAGGGTGGTCCCCGATCCTAGTTGGACTTGGGATGCCCATTACGACAAGGCCCTAGTTCGAGTCATTTCAAATCCTTAACCCAAACTAGATAATATAGATACCCTTTAGAAATCAATTTTTGGGCTCTAAGATAAGAAATAAACATCCCTTTAGAAACTAAGGAACTCTCTTCCCATTCATATACCGGTTCATTAGGAAAGTGAAAACTGACCTTTCGGGACCTACAATTCAGAGAATCATAGCATGAATGAAGCCAATCCATCCCCAAGATTACATAAAAATCCACCATATCCAATTTTATAAAATCTACCAACGTTTAGCTATGAAGGATAGACACCACACAACCCCTATAGATTTTTATAGCCATAATTGAATCACCCACCAGAGTAGACACAAAGAAGCGGTTAGAAATATTTAGGACTAAAACCAAAATGCACAGCCACATAAGGGGTCACATAAGAAATGGTAGTACCCAGATCAAGAAAACAATAAACATCACGGGAAAAGAGTTGTAACATACAAGTAACAATATTAGTGGATGCCTCAGATTCCTAACGAGTAGCAAGAACATAGAAAAGATTTTGGCTAATGCCGGTACCAAAAGTAGCACCCATTGGCACTGGAGTTGAGAAAATTATGACCAAAACCTTATTAGCTCTAGTGGAAACCATGGATGAAGGACAATCTTGTTGTATATGACAAAGATGACAATAATTATAGCACTTATTTCTCCCATCCTCATAATAACCATGGTGAAGTTGTCCTCAAAGTCAACAAGGAGGGTACGGTGGGGCTAACTAAGCTCCATTAGCCTGAGACTAGGCACCTTGTGCCTTAGAACCACTGCTAGCCTGAAAACAATAATAACCTTAAGGATTAGGATAATGAGCATTGGCAACCGAATACGAATTTCCCTAATTTTTATTCTTAGTCCTCTGTCTACCATCTCTCCCACTATTTTACTGACCCATACCCTACTCTGAATATCTAATCTTCTTATTCTACCTCTCTCTCATCTCTGCCTACTTTTTTTCTCATCCTCAATGTGCTGCATATAAATCGCCAGCTTAGAGATGTCCATATCATTATTCAACATAGAAGCCTTACACTCTAAAACCAAAACACGGGACAAACAAAAGCAAACTTTCTCATTCGGGACCTCATATTAGACACCAACTCTCGAACATAATGAGCCAATTGTTGAAACTTCAGGGCATACTCCTTGACACTCATCATACCCTACTTTAAATTAACAAAATCATCATCCTTAGCTTCCCTGAACTCCTGAGGAAAGATTTGATCATGGAAAGCACATGAAAAGTCATCCCACACTATCTGTTCAACATCATCACCCCCCCATCGCTTTCTAAACCTCATACCACTAATAAGCCATATCCTTTACCTGATAAGAAGCAAACTTCACACCCTCTACATCAGTAGCATGCATCACCCTAAGAATTTTATCCATTTCATCAATAAACCCCTGAGGATCCTCCTCAACCTTTGAGCCATTAAATATTGGGGTATTCAACCTCATAAACTGGCCAACTCGAGTGACCTCAGATGAACTAACAGCAGGACCAACATAATTTGGTTGACGATACTAAGATGCCACCAACTGGTAAATCATATGAATAGACTAATGAAACTCCAAATTAGAGATGTCTCCCTGTGGAGACTAATCATAAGTGTTGCCAATTCGAGAAGTCTGAGAAGGACTACTACGGGCTGATGGAACCCCATGTGGAGTAGCAAAATCAGGAGCAGGGAACCTAGATAGGGTCTACACCCCATGAACAGGACGAGTCACCTCCATATTCTCCCCAGGTTGGATAGAGTTTCCAACAAAATTCCTACAACCGTCAGATCTTTGGGGAGGTATAATCTGAAATGTGAGGAAAGTAGGAGTAAAAGAAGTTTCATACACTAGACTCTATATCCCAAAAATAGAACACAAGAAAGGGAAACATTCCTAAATTCTTTATAGATCCCCCTTATAAGTGTGGCGTGATACACATCCATAATAGGGACTCTACTTAACACAGTTTTGTGGACACTCAATGACCCTAAATCATTCTCTGATACCAAGTTTGTCGCGACTCGAATAAAGACCTAGTCGTGACAGGTATCTCAAGCCCACCATGGACTGGAGACTACCCCCTTAGCCTAATCTCAAGAACACAATAATAATAATAATAAAAAAAAATGGAAACCAATCATAATAGTAATAAAGAGAAATAGATAAACCAATTGTAAACTCTAAGAATCAAAATAACCACCCATCCCACACTTGTCCACAAATCCCTCTAAAAATAAGAATATCAAACTAAGTTGGGATATGCCCCCAACTATGACCAAAAGAATCCAAATAAAATACTAAAACACCAATGAAACTACTAAAATGACCAGGCCTTCTGAAAGATGGAAGCTCACCACTTCACAGTAACTCAATAGATATGCTCAACTAACTAATATTGTACAAGAGAAATAGAAAACCCTTCAAGACTTACATAATGAAATGATGTAATGTATAGAGATGGTTGGTGGGATAAAAACCGGCATGTAACTTAGGTAAAGTGATTAAAATAGTGCCATATACAAAATAAGTCAAAACCAGATGCACACATTCATAGATATATATATATATAGGATGTTGGTCTAGGGACAAGGGTCATGAACATAAGAATTTAAAGATTTAATAGAATTGTGTAGCTTGATCTGTCCTTATGGCACCCATGGGCTATATCATTTCATTTTCCCCTACTGAAAGGGCCCTAGTGTATGTTATCCACATGAAGGGGAGAAAAATTGAGGGAAAACTAAATCCACAAAAGAAATAGTCATCCCAAAATATATAACAAGTGTGCACCAAGAAAACAGTCACATAGACCCTCAATGCTGACAAACGTTGTTTCAAATATCCCCCCTTCCTCCCGGGACTTACACCTTCATGGTGAGCTACACATTCCCCTTTAATACCAAATTAATACAATTTGCACATAAACCAATCCATTATCCAGGAGTTATTAATTAAGGCATTTTCCCCTTGGTATCATCATACCAATATGCTTGCATGCCAAATCAATCCATATAAGAACATTGACTCCCAAGTTCCATTTAAATCTAATCCATGGACACCACGACCATCCAAAATGATTTTTATATCTATTTATATTTAATGCAATGCAATGGGTTCAAAAACATGTCAAACCATGCAATTTTCCAAACTTAGGACCAAGTGTTCTGAGTGAGTTGAGGTTAATGCAATTATCAAACCAAAGTTCCATCAATTTAGGGAAATATGTGTCCCCCATTCTAACCATTTAATCAAAGCATAAATTCAATCCCATAAAAATTAATTTAAAGCATGAATAATCAATTTAAAACATGGGATAAGTAACTCAATCAACAAGAACCAAAACCCCTCAATCCAAATTCAAAAGACATTACATCATAGGATAATCCATGAAATTAATGCCACAATATAAATTTAAAGTTAGGGAAGGGAAACATGTCTAAAATACATAAGAATTTGAAGTTAATTCAAAGTTTGGAGCTCGAATGATGAATTCACTGTGAAACTCTTAAATGTTCTTGGGTATTAAGTTTAAGAGAGAAAAAGAATGGTTTGATCTTTTAAAACCAAGGAAAGGAGGCTTACTTTATTATTAAAGGTTGTTCAAGAGATAAAAACACCAAAATACCCCCACCCCAAATGAAAAAAACAAAAATTGGATGAATATAACCCATCAGCATGGCACAATGTTATAGCCTCCGTGCCACACCAATATTGCGGAGGCTAACTTCCGTGGAAAACCAATATTACGGACCCTCATGCCTCGAGGTCCCCAAATGACCCCAAACCCCTTCCAAAAATTTTGAAACTTTCCTAAATTACCCTTTTAACATCCCTTAATAAAACTAAAGTAAAAATTAACATTATAAATACGGGAGAATCAGAAATAAGATGATTAAAATTTTACAAGTTCTTATACTATGTTTCCATAATAGGTTCTCAGGGGTTACCTACCAAATATGGTTTACACATTAATCCTTTTTTGACATCAATTTAGGTTCCACCCTGTCTAAATGCATACCCTTGGTAAGGAAAAAGGCAACCTTCTAACCAGGGTTATATATTAGGCCTACCATTTTACTCATATAAGTTACGTTGATTACTAGTAGCTCCCAAAGTTCTAACTCGAATAATACAAAAGTTCATTTTCAATATATTTAAAGTAGTATTTATTATTTATATTCTTATGTATTTGGGTCATTGCATCATCTTATATTCATAAGTTCCATGTTTAGTTTTGTCACCACCCAAGACTGCCCTTGGTAGTAATATGGTGCTTAGAGTCATAAGTGAGTCCAAGCTCACCCATGGCCTAGCACATGCAATGAATGTTGAGGAAAGTAACCAAAAAATTCTGGGCAGAAGTTAATCTAGAATATTTGATAATAAGTAATAATGAAAACAACACCAACATGAACTGAAAAACTCAATGAATTTTGAAAACATGTTTGACTATCTGAAAGCTTCTAAATCATATTGAGTTGTTGGGATAGGTCCCCAACTAACTCCAACTGGCTAAAATAAATAACTAATAACTAGTGCTTAAATGATAAAGACTCACCACAACTGTTGTTGAGTGGCATGAGAATGAGCTAGGTGCAATTTGGGTACTGAATATCTGAACCTATATTATAAGACAATATAATGCAAAAAAGTATGAGATTAGTACTTTGAATGTACTGAGTATATGAGATGTAAAGATAAATGATATATATATATGCTAAGCGTGAATGCATAAAACATGATAACTAAATGCAAGACCAAGTATTAATATGTACTGCATGAAAACTTAATATCTAAAAACAAGGCCATGCAAAATTATTCTGAAACATAACTAAACTGAACTATAAACTATATGAACTAACACTAACCGACATATATCAGTCTAAGAAAATTAGTGTCCAACCTATAACCCCAGTTGGAAGAGTGCTAGTACATTACCAAGGGTACCAACACTGGTTGGCTTTGATCCACTAAACTGACATCTCAAAGAACAAAGGTGTCTTTCCTAAATTAATGGGGGACCCCTTTATAACCTATGATGGTGTTGTAGTTTTGGAACTTAGGGAGTGCTACTAACTATCTCTACCTAACTGACGAAGGAGTCATCATCCCTGTGTTCACTCGGTGCTATGTATGACTCCTAGTTGAATGACACTAAGGCATAAACTGAATTTCTCATCATGAAATTACTCTGGAATAGAAATTCATGCAAAATTTTAAGTACTCAAACATGTAACTTGATATATGCGCAAATCCCTATGTATCGAGTGTTCATAACCCACCAACACTGACTAATACAACTGAACATAATAATGTTAAAGCTGATCATAGTAGTGAATGTCATGAATAATGCTCAATCTTTCAATAAATGGTCATGCTATGAGAGTTCATAAATCTTGAACATATGGAGATGAAAATTTCTTAGGGAACATGTGTTTATGTCTTATATATATCACAAACTGAAAGAGTTAAGGAAAACCCATACTTGACTTGGAACCCAAAAATAAGGGGTAGGGGATTTTACTTAAGAATTGAGTTCTTCTGACTCAATGGGTGGAAGGGACCCATTGATGAAATCCCATATACCTAAATGTGGAATACTTCGAGAAATTCTTGGAATTAATGGTTGAGCTTAAAGAAACCTAACTTATCTTTGAAGAAGAATACAACACCCTTTTTTTTATTTAACTTGATTTTACGACTAGATGGAGAATTTTGGGATGTTTAGGCTAATATAACATCCTTAGGGAAGCCTAAGTAATTTGGGTTTGGATTTAAAAGTATGGTAAAATACTTAAAATCCCTTTTTAAATTATGCAGGAGAATACTAGCTCTAATATCACGACTTAGGTAATGACTTATTACGTCAGGTCACGAGTCATTATCTGAGTCATGAATTAAGGACCTGCTTTCTTAGTTCCTTACTGTTATGATCATGAATCCCCTCTTAATGACTTATTAGGTCTGATAACGGGTCATTAGGTGCAGTCGTTGTCAGGGACTTAACTTTTGAATTCCTCACTATTGTGATAATGAGTCTACACAATGACTCATTATGTTTAATAATGAGTCATGGGTTGGACTCGTTTCCACTATGCCAAACTATGAGATTCCTCACTGTTATGTCAATGACTCAAACATAATAACTCATTAAGTCCAAAAACAAATCATTGTCAGAGTCATTATCACTTGCAGTTTAACTATTTGTCGGGTAAAAATTTTTGAACTTCTCACAACAATATCGGATCTAGGCAAGACTGGTGACATTAGAAAGCTTATCCAGTGATCTACCTCATAGATGGTCTAGAGCTAAAAAAATTTTGCTGATTGAGGGGTACAACTCGTACCTCCATGCACTCTAAGATAATTTAGCAGGTAATTTTATTCTTAAGAGGGTTGGATAGTACTGGGGCTACCCTTGCTTTATTTTCTAAAACCAACTACTTTTGTTGGCTCTAAGACTAAGGATGCATTTTAGTTGATTGTTTATTGTCAAAAAATGGCTACATAAAATGAGTATGGTTGAGATGCATGGTGTCAAGTTCATTACCTTCCAGCTGCAAGGTGATACAAAGTAGTAGAGAAGGATGTATGTTGAGTGTTGGTCGCTAACTTTACCTCTATTGACATGGACTCAATTTCACACCCTATTTTTAGAGAAGTATGTACCCATTACTCTTCATGATCGTAAGGAGGATGAGTTTCTTTCCCTTGAGTAGTACAATATGTCCATTATGGCTTGTGAGGCCAAGTTTCATGTTTTCTACCACTATGCTACTCAGTTACTTGCTATAGAGAATGAGAGGATTCAATTATTTTTGAAGGTCTTAAACTCTGATATACAAGTTTTATCAATTCATATGACTTTTACCAGAAAGATCTTTAATAAGGTTGATAATTATGTGAAAAGGGTAGAAGGGCAAAGTTTATGGTAATCTCAAAATACGAATAACTTTTGGCAGTTCTTATTCTAAGGCTCATATCCATTAGACCTAGTTGATTCACCCTTTTTAGTCAATTTTGCCAGCATCTATAAGAGTTTAGACAAGGTCAACTCAATATCCCTCAATTTTTAGAGAACAAAGGTTTCTTATTCTTTAGCCAAAAACCTTTTCTAGAGTGAGGTTTCCATACTTATGGTCATGTGGGGAACTTTAAGAGAGAGTGACCTCAGAGATAGGATGGGTCACAAGGACAGCAGTAATGTAGAGCTATGGTTCCTTTTAGTAGAGGTAATTGTAATGGTAAGGGTCCACAGAGTGGGTGGGGTAATAATTAAGGAGGTCGTGGTGGAAACTATTATGGTGGTAATGCAGGGAAAGGTAGAGTACATCTTGCTAGGGAGGTTCCTAGATTGATAATAGAGCTCTCTGTTATTCCATTCTAAGTAAGATCGTGGTCAAAGTTTCTCATGTCATCATTTAAGGTACTATTCTCATCTGTAACTGGATAGCTACTATTTTGTTTAATTTGGATTTTGTTCATGGGTTTTGACATGGTAGACATGATAATCTTGGATATGCTTAATTTTGACATTCGTTAGGTATGACCTAGCTATCTCCATGTCATGTTGTTCTAAATTTTAATGTTAAGACTGTGACTTTAGAGATCCCTAAAATGGATAAGTTAGGGTGGGAAGATATGTATAATCTAAAATCAATGAAAATTGTATCTTTTATTGTGGCTAACAATTTAGGTGAGAGGGGATGTTCAGCCTTTCTAGACATCTTTGAGATGTTAGTGCAGAATCTTCTTTTATTAAGTAAGTTCCCCTGCTTGTCAGAATTTCAGGAGGTGTTTCCCACAGATTTTCTTAGTATGCCTCTAGACCAGGACATTGATTTCTATATTGATTTGGATCTGGGCACTAACATTATTTCTATTCCTTTTTATCAAGTGGCACCAACTAAGTTGAGAGAACTTAAGAGTCAGTTGTTGGAGTTACTTGATAAGGGATTCATTCATATTGGTGCTTTTCCTTAGGATTCTTTAGTGTTATTCATCAAGAAAAAAATGGTAGCATAAGAATGTCCATTGATTACAGACAACTAAATAAAGTTACCATTAGAAATAAGTATCCCTTGATTCTAATAGATGATCATTTTAACTAGTTATAGGGTGCTTCAGATTTCCCCAAGATATACTTAAGTTTGGGTTATCAACACTTAAAGAATCAGCTTAAGGATATACTCAAAACAACTTTCAATACTTAGTATGGGTATTATGAGTTCTTGATGATGTCGTTTGGATTAACTAATGTGCTGATAACTTTTATGAGCTTGATGAACGGTATGTTTAAGCCACCATTGGATTCTCGGACTCCCCCTAGGCATTCCAAATATATTAAACTCCTTCTTTATCAAAAAATCTTTTTCTAACCTTGACATGACTTCAGCAGCAAGAATAAATTATGTTGGAGATAAAGGATCTTCCTATTTCAATCCTCTTGATGATCTAAAAAACCTTTAGGTTGACCATTCAAGAGGATTGAATACCAGTTATTACTCATTAATCCGTATACCAAATCATTAATAACTTCTCCAAATCCTATTTTCCTCATTACCTTTGTCAGGTACAGCTATTCCGCCCTATCATAAGCTTTCATCATATCTAATTTCATCACCATGTTAGGGGGTTTACCTCTTTTCCTTAGATCAGAAACAATTTCCTAAAACCACCAGTATATTCTCGGCTATGCTTTTTCCCTGAACAAATCCTGCCTGCTCCTCTAATATAATTTTTGGTAGCAAACCCTTGATTCTTTCATGAATAATTCTTGAGAAGATCTTGTTAAGAAAATTACTTAGTGATATTGGTTTTAAATCTGAGAATGTATTAACTACATTCATTTTAGCTAAAATCACTAAGTTAGTATGAGTAATAAATCTTAGTAATTCATACCCACAGAAAATATCAACAATAATATTATAAATATCCTCTCCAATATTGTCCTGATACAAGCATGAAGAGAACAAAAGGATACAAGGCATGGTCAAAGGATCAAGCTTTGGAATTGGCAAGTGTTTGAAGCCTTTTAAAGTCTTGTCAAGTTGAAGGAGAAGAAGGGAATTTATACACTCAAGAGGCGCCTCACTTGAAGGGAAAAAGGGACTTTTTGCCTTATATTTCAACACCCAAGAGGCGCCCAACTTTAGGGCTATTATGGTCTTTTAATAGCCTCTTTTTACACTCCAAAGGATCACCCTTCATTAAGGGTATTTTTGTCATTGTTTGTAATAAGTATAAATAGGCACATTAGCTCTTATTTTCCTAAGTTTTGACATAATGAATTGAGTGAATTTTTAGATTGTAATATTAGTGTTAGAATGTAGTCTTCTCCTTATCCTTAAGAGAGGAAAACCAAAATTTGAACCTTGAATGCATTTGGAATTGGTTTTTCACTTGTATTGGGTTATTTGGCAAGAAAGGCGTACTTGAGGAAGCGTGAGTCCTTTGGGTCACCTAAGAGAGTGGTTTGAGCTTCCATTAGTGAGGTGTGATTGGAGATTTGATACATCTCCTTTTGTTTATCACATAGTGGAAGTAAGGGTCTCTCTATTATCTTTACATTTATGCAATTCTTCTTCTTCTTCATCTCCTTCTAGTGTGTTGTTTTTCTCTTTGTGTGCTTGCTGATTTTTGCATCTTAGTGTCATTTTCGTGTGTTTGATAGTCTTTAGGCTATAATTTGGCATCAGAGCCTTGGTTAGGGTTGTTCCAACATCCCTAAATCATGGTTTTAGTGTTCTTATTTAGAAAATCTCAACAAAAAAGAGTCAAAAAATCAGAAAATACAAAAAAAGAGTGTTGTCTTGTGTGTTTGTTGTAGATACGAATTTTCCAAGTTAGAGCTACAAGTTGTTATTGTGTTTTGAAGGTTTCTAGTGCTAGATCCTTTCTCTCTAGCACATAGGGAGTCTAGATCTACTTTTAGATTGAAGTTTGGTTGAGTTTGAGCTAAGAACCTCCATGAACATGGTGTTTTTGAAGCTTTTGAGATAAAATCCAAAATTGACCTTTCAATTTACACGAGTTTTGTTGCTGATTTTTAGAGGGTTGGGTTTGTTTTGGCCTAAGGAACCTAGATCTCCAAGAAAAATCAAATTTGGAGTTCATTTGCTAGGTGGTCAAACTTGGTCAACACTTGAATATTCATATTGTTCATCCATGATCTTCATATCTTAGTGAAGAAGAATATTCAAAGGTGTTTTTTGATCCTAAAGAGGGAAGAAAGAGAGTGGAAAAGTTGTTTGTCTAAAAGCATATTCAAAGAATATTCCATTCTTCCAAGAGGGGGAGGGGACAAGGGGACAAACAAAGTACAAGTGCAATTACTAGGGGGGACCATTTCATTCCATTTTTATTTGAGACTTAAAAGAACCCTAAATTGCATCGTTTCACCCCCTCCCCCAAATCCGAAACTCTCACTTCCAAGGGATAGTGTTAGGGACAAAACTAGGTTTTGAAAAAAATTAAAAATTCAAAAAGTGACAACCAACCAAGTAGTTACATGTCATCACTTGTGCTCAACCAAAATTCAACTCTAAAATTAGGTTTCCTAGTTTCTAATCTTTGATTCTAGTCTCTTTTAAGCTAATTCGATCACTAATTAGCAAACTAGTAAGTACCTACTAGGTTGGTAATTAGTCTAGAGTTCGTTTATTTCGTGTCTTCGGTTTTTTTGTGTGCTTTTCTCATTTTTATGTCATAGTATTTTATTGGTTCAAGTGACTGCATCACTTTATTTGAGTCGTTTCAATCAAATATCAATTCCGATCCAAAGCTTCTCACCTCTCAACTAACTTGCCAAGTATTGCCGATTCTCCAATACAAGTGAAAAGCCATTTGACCCCATGCATTCTAATAAAAAGCCCAAGTCATTACATCTGGACCACCAACATTGTTTCTATTTAACCCCATAATCGTTGCTTTAACTTCTTGCCTATTGGGAACTTTAATCAATTCTTTATTTGGCTGTGAAGTAATCATAACTGGTAAATCCTCAAGAATGGAAAAATCATCACAATCCTTATTTTTTTAGAACTGATGTTGAAAGAAATTAATTATAGTAGTTGTTATATCATTTTGATCTTCCAACCACACTCTCTCATTATTTTTTTTCTATTCACCTTCAATTTGCTTCTCCGTCCTTTAACAATAGTATGAAAGAATTTTGTGTTTCTTTCACCATATTTAAACCACACAAACCAGCTTCTTGTTTCTAGAATTCTTCTTCTCTTCTTAGCTGAATATTCAAATCAAACTTTTCCTTAAATAGTTTTGCTCTATTTTCCCCTGAAGGATTCTGCTCAAATTGTGCCTCCATTACCTTAATGATGTCCTCCAATGTTTCTATATCCTTAAAAATGTTGCCAAATTTTCTTTACTTCATTGACTTAATGTATGTTTGGTCTTTTTCAACTTATGTTGGAACATAATAAATGGATTTCCTTGCATTTCAGTGTTCCAATTCTATTTTATAATCTCCAAACATGAATCTTCCTTCAACCAAAAGATCAAAAATTTAAAAGATTTAATGATTTTCTTATTAGAAGTACGCAACAGAGGAGCATGATCTGATCCACTCCTTACTAGGTGTTCAACTTCCAAAACTGGAAATAGATTTAGCATCATAACATTCCACAACACTTTATCTAGCCTTTTAAATAAACAGTCTTCATCAACTCTCCCATTCTAGCATGTGCACGTGCTGTTTTTGAATCCTGGGTCTTCTAGATTACACAAATTGATACAATGATTAAAATCTTTAGTTTCTGCTATAGTAACATATAATCCCCCTAGTTTCTCTTCATCACTAGTGACTACATTAAAATCGCCTCCTATAATCCAAGGATTATTATAGTTTGAGCTATTTCATTTAAAGATTCCCATAAAACCACTCTTTCTTATTGATTACACTTACCATATACTAGAGTCACCACCACTATCATCCCTACTTCCTGTTTATATAACTTTAAAGTTATCTGTTGCTCTTCATCCCTAATGACTGTACAATTAACAATATCATCACAAAAAGCTCAAATCTTGCCTGTTGAGTTTGCCACTACATGTTGCATCCCTAATTTGGCTTTGTATGCTTTATTATGATTGTGTTGAAAAGTTTCCATAATGCCAATAAAACAAAAATGATGTCTTCTTTGTAATGTGATCAATTTGGTGAATCTCTTTTGAATGTTCACCGACCTTATATTCAAAGCATTCATCCTAACTTGTGTTTTGAATGACTCTTTGTCTTCATTGTAGTAGCACATGTGTTCTTTCCTTTTTTATACTTCTTCTCCCATGCTACTTTAATTGTATCAATTTTCTTAGGAGATAAATCTCCTTCTATTAATACCTTATCAATATTTCTTTCCAAATCCTCATCATTTAACTCATGCTTATTCTTGTTGGAAAATTCTAGTTGATGTTTAGCCTGAACTGTCAATGGAAGAATCCCCTCTATAACCTTCTCAACTTCATTTTTGTCAACATGACTAACTAATGTCAATTCTTTTGATTCTGACTTCTGTTCACTCCCCTACTGATCTGTTTGTTTTTTTGGATTTATACTTCACTGATGTTAGCTGATACTTACTCTACTTGATCGTGCTTGGATTTACTCTTTGTCTCTACATCTACCATACTCTTACAAAAATCATTGCTAACCCAGTCTTTGGTACTTTCTTTTTGTATCATGTGCTCCTACTTTTCATTCTTTTCTATTGTTTCTATATCCTCCCCGCCAGCTTCATCTTTCTTTAGTGCTGCAAACGCATTGGTTACAGGTGTATCTTCTACTCTTTTATCCTTAATCTCCTCAATGGTATGCCTATATTTATCTCATCTCTATTCGTTTCTCCTTGTAAGCCATTGTTGTTTGTTGGTATTCCTTTCTCTAGCCTTGTTATTCTTTGGTTCTTCTTTCTGCTCCGCCTGACCTTTTTCTGTGGATCTATTACCCTTGTCATCCTTTATATCCTTCTCCTCTCTTATAAATTCATATAATTTAAGATGTACATTCCAACAACTACTTTCATCATAACCTTGTAAAAAAACTCTTTTTAGTATTTTGGCATATAATATCTCCAGTCACATCATTTTCTTTATTAATTCTTAATCTTTGAGGTATCTTAGCAATTAAATGAAATTCTACCTTAACTTTGGCACAACTAGGCCTTGTGTGATTCCTAGTCACCATATCTACAGTCAGTGGTTTCCCTACTATTGATGTAATAGAGAAAATTGACTCTTTTGCAAAGAAATTTGGAGGAAGATCTGGCATGTAAATCCATACCACTCCAATTGAAGTTTCCATATCTGGTTCAAACTAAGGGTCCCACTTCAATATTCTCATTTTCCAATAGATATTTTTTCCCTTAATATAATATGTTGTTGTTGATAAAAGATTGACATAATCTTCAAGTAATTGTAATCTAATTAATAAATGAATGGCATCAAGAGTTCTTATTACACAATCTGCTTTGATACCACATTGGCCTGGAATCACTTTCCTCAATTCCTTAATGTCTAGTTTACCATAATAGAATTTCTCAATTATGGGATATTGTAAATTCTCTGGAATAATAAAATTTTGAATCTCTGATGTTTTCCAAGAAACACCTGATTCCCCTTGCAACATGATCACTGGATTGGTTAGAACCCTAGGTATATTATTCAAAACTATTTTAGGTTTCAATTTCTCTGTGTAATTCTCATTTTTAGTTACGGAAGGATTATTAGTAATCTCTGCATGCATGTTAATCTTTTCTTTTGGTGGATTAGACCCACCTGGGGAAGTGGTGGCCATGGCGGACAGCAACTATGGTGAGTAGGGTTTATGGTAAAGGTGAGAAATATTTATCCTTTTTAGACCATAACTAAACTGGATGATTATGTGTTGCATTGATATTTTTTTACCACGATTAAACTGAGATCGCAAAATAGGGCAAAAATCAAGATTGTTAGAGGATTTTAGTCTTAAATTAAGGTTGGTGGTGGTCTAACATAGTTGAAACACAATTTGTTTCATTTGTGCATGATAACTATTCCCTTGTGATCTTCTTACAAATCATGTTTGATATGCCATGGTTTCATGTCACTTTCAATGCTTAAAATAAGAAAATTATGCACACATAAGTCTTTTTTTAGATGTGATATATTCTGATGTTGGATTTGTAAGAAAGTTGGGTCAGAAGTGGGCAGAACGGGACATGGATGAAGAAAGGCTTCATAGTAGTCTTCTGCCTGGACAACGAGTCATTGGGTTACACTACTATAGATTTTCTAAGTCATCGCTTGACTAATAAATGACTAGAAGAAAAATAATAAATCATACCCTGACTAGGACTTGTAGGGTCAGACTATGAGTCGTAATGAGAGGCGTTCGAGCAAAAGTCCTAAGGAGTGCATTTTCTTAGTAGTGGAAATGAAACTGATGAGGAGTCATAGGGTCAGGCTATGACTCGTAGTAATACTTATCTTGAGCATGTAATGCAAAGTTTTGAAAATTGAGGATTTAGATAGGGACCGAGTAAGTGAGGCAACCACTCATCTAGTGACCTTATGGGTCATCACTATCCACATAGAGCCTAAAAGATGGAAGTGGAAATAAGTCATTGTCTGTCCAGAGTACTCGTTGCCTGAGGCATTTTCACTACTGACCTTAGTTAGCTTGCTTAGATTAGGAAATCTGTGATGTAACTATACTTAACACTTCTTAGTTTTATTATTAGTTTATTCACTTTACATACTTATTACATTGTTTTCAGTTCTAAGATACACTTTTGATCTTAGGATTCTTGTTCTTAGTTCTTAGGGTTTGAAATAAAGTTTAGATTTCAGTTTTCATTCTTATTATTTGTGAGATTATTGGTATGCTTTAAATTATAAATTATATGTGTGTTCTTGCAATCATGATCATCGAAACACCATAATAGGGTTGTAGGGACCCTGATGGATTAACAAAATAAAGGAAGTGCAAAGTAATTATAAAGTGGTCTTCGTTCATGCATTGAGGTTTTGTTTGCTTTGATTCTTTACTTAATGGTTGCCAACATTAGAAAACCATCAACATTCGATATTAACTTGAGAGAGAGGTAGAGATTGGGAAAAGAAGATCATAATAGTAATTTGAATCTACCAACCTTTATCTAATTAACTTGAGATCAAGAGGAGATAGTTAATATGAGATCCAAAATAAGGGTTAGTGTTACGACACTCTGATACTGAGAGGAGATGAGTGAAATTCACCCAAACCTAGGTCAAAAGATGGTTAGGTGTTGTTAGATTCGACATGCAAGGCACTGAGATAGTTTGGCAAACATGATAAGTCTATGGAGTTAAGAAGTCAGGGGGAATACAATCCTAGTAAAATTCTTGTACTAACTTCAACGTTACTTGCCAAGCATCATTGTCGTTACTACAGATTCTTACAAAACCTCCCATTTACTTTCTATACTTTCCAGTTACATCATCAATCATGTGACAGATTTTTTTCCTATTCCTTGTGGGATCGATCCCAACCTAGTTAGATTCTATATTTGACAAGTGATTGGATTATACTTTTTAGGAGGTGTAAGTTAGGAGACATCAAATTTTGGCATTGTTGCTAGGGAATAAGGTTAAAATTTACTTTAGTGAGTTTGTTGAGGTTTTTTCCTTTTGATTTTGTACTATTTCTATGGTATACGCCGGTTTGTGCACAGTACTCGGAGTAAAGGAAATCCCCTGATTTTATTTGATCCTGAGCTTGAATGAACCTTATGACAAAATCATAAGATGGAAGAGTATGAGCATGGATTTCAATGAGAGAGTTCAACATAGACCAAATGCCTTGTATCCTCCACCTCCACATGGTATTCAAGAAACAGTGAAGGAGTTTAGCTGAAGAGAATACAAGGCTGGCATTTGCCCATTGTGAAGTCTGTGAGAAGGAAAGCACTAGACAGAAGGATGATCATCGAGAAGCACTCAAAAAAGATGGATCTATAAAGAAAAGAGTTGTACCACCCACTTATTAGTACGTACCAGTGTATGATGATCCCAAATAAGATTTGGGGTACATTAAACCAATAGAGACAGGAGCCATCATTCCTCCAGAGTTTCACAAAGGAATGAAGTTTGACATTATGAGTGTAATGATTCAGTTGCTTAATCTAAAGGGTGTGTTTGGTTGTTTTTCATTTGATGATGCAACCATTCACATTATGAATTTTGTGGGGATTTGTACTTCATACAATCTACCGAGGATGGGTCAGGAAGCTTTACGACTCAGGTTGTTCCCCTTCTCTATCGCAGTTGAAGCAATATTATGGTTACGAAAGCTGCATCATGGGTCAATTACCACTTGGAATGAGGTACGAATACAATTCTTGGATCTTTTTTCCTGACTTCTAGAATGCTACAGTTAAAGAAAGAGATTTAAAATTTTAGACAGTTATATTCAGAGGCATTGAATGAGACATGATTTAGGTTCATAAAGAACTAGATGAATGTTTTGAATCACTGATTTTTAAGAAGCAACCTACTTCAGATACTCTATCGAGCTTTGAATTTAAATACCAAGGTTGTGGTTGATGCTATTACTGGTGGGGCTATCATAAGTCTTTATTGGGATCTAGCTGCAGAAATCTTAAATCAAATCTATAAAACCAACTGGGGTGGCATACTTGAGAGGCAGAAAGAAAAGTTGGTGCTTATGCTACTAATGCTTCCAGTGAGAAGAGAGTTGTAGATGATATAGTGTCTCAAGAGGTAGCACTACTAAGGACTGAGATTAGGGTGCTTACTAAGAAATTTGAAGCTCTTATTCTAAATGATGTGGGTGTACAAGGTAAATTTTTTTAGAAATTACAAATCTGATACCAAGGAGAAAGCAAAATACATGGATAGGGAGATAGTAGGTTTCTGAGCAAAGTTCAAAGAGTCTGCTCGAGAGACTTGGAACTCGAGGCAAAGAATTAAGGTCAGAACTACTATAGAGATATGTATAGGGATAGGTGCAGCGAATGGGATGGTGACTGAAGGAGAAAGAATGATAATAAGAATAAAAGTGGTGTGTATGTTCCACAAGGGAACATATACACCACTTTTGAGGATATGCCTAGTTCTGCAAAATTCATAAAGGATTTGGTTACAAAGAAGCGTATAATGAGTTTTGAGGCCGCTGATAATATGCACCACTACAGTGCTATTGCTTCTCGATATTTGGTTGAGAAGTAGAAGGATACCAAACTTTTTACTCTCCCATGTACTATTGGGTCCTTTAAATTCACATGAGCATTATATGATTTAGGATCTATCATTAACCTAATGTCGCTATTTGTGTACAAGCTGTTGGGTTTAGGAGCACCCAAGCAAACATCTATGAGATTATTGATGATCGATCTCACTATGAAGAATTTGGTTCGTATATTATGTGATGTGTTAGTGAAGGTTGTTTCTTTCATATTCCTAGACGATTTTATGATTATTATAAGGTGGCTTTTGACATCCCTATCATCTTAGGAAGGCCTTTCCTAGTATAGATAGGACATTGGTTGACATAGAGATGGAACAAATGAAATTTTTTCTTTACCATGAACATATTACTTTCAATGTGTGTCAGTCGATGTAATAGCCCAAAAATATACAGGTAGTTTTTATGATAGACACCATGGAGGAAGATGTATTGATTGTACCTATTAAAGAGAGACTTGGGGTTAAGGCATTAGTGGCAGTGATCAAGAATTTTGATAGTAATGGAATCGATATGTATGATGAGATGGTGAGCACAATTTTGGGAAGAGGTTCTTAATCTTATGCAATAAAGAAGTTGGATCTTGATCGGAAGAATAGAGCAGCCTTGCCAGCTCGACCATCTATTGAGGAGCCACCAGTTTTGGAATTGAAGGCCCTCTCTTTCATTTGTGTTATTAATTCTTGGGGTCCAACAATACCTTATTATTATCATTGCTGAAGATTTGTTGGATACATAGACTGAGGCATTGATTTTAGTATTGCAGAGTTCTAAATGGTCCATTAATTGGACTATTGAAGATATTGTTGAGATTCCACTTGGAATTTGTACTCATAAGATTCATCTTGAACTAGAGTGTGTTCCTAACATTAAACATCCATCTAAATCCACCTATGCAATAGATGGTGAAGAAAAAAATTATAAAGTGGTTAGATGTGGGTGTTGTTTACCCTATTGCCAATAAGAAGTGGGTGAGCTCGGTTCAGTGTATGACAAAGAAAGGCGGGATCATGTAGTCCCCAATATGAAGAATGAGTTAGTCCCCATGAGACTAGTTACAAGATGGAGAGTTTGCATGGATTACCAAAAGTTGAATACTTGGACACAAAAGGATCACTTTCATATACCATTAATGGACCAGATGTTAAACCATCTTAAAGGAAGAGGATGGTATTGTTTTCTTGAAAATTATTTGGGGTATAATCAGATGTCTATTGCCCCCGAATACCAAGAGAAGACCACTTTCATATGTCCATTTGGTACATTCACATTCAAGAGGATGCCTTTGGGTCTTTTTAATGCTCTCACAACTATTTAGCATTGCATGATATCTATCTTTTCTGATATGGTGGAGGATACTATTGAGGTCTGCATGGATGATTTCTTTATTTTCCATGAATCATTTGATGATTGTATGTCCTACTTGGCTAATTCACTTTAAAGATGTGAGGAGTGCAACCTAGTTTTGAATTGAGAGAAGTGTCAGTTTAAGGTTAAATAGGTGATCATTCTTGGAAATAATATCTCAAAGAAAGGGATAGAGGTTGACAAGGCAAAGATTAAGGTGATTGAAAGATTGTGTAATACCCTGTACTTTTTCCTAGCTTGAAATTATCCCAAGAATATTAGAAGCTTTCTTTAAAAGATGAATCCACTTTTTTACACGTGGCATTTTTAAGATTTTCACTTTTTCACGTGGGAAATTGAATAATCTTTCGATCGATACCAATTTCATCAAAATCCAACATTGTAAGAAAAAGTTATGGCCGAAATACAAAAGGCAGTAAAACCGCCCAGGTGCGACGGTGAGGCCGACGGACCATCGGACTAGCGACGGACGATCACCCACGACCGTCGTAGTGAGGCAGTGTGACTACCTTCTGTCCTGGATAGATGTCCCAGGAAGATAGACCGTTGGAATAGTGACGGACCATCGCTCAGGCCATCGCAAGGGAAACAGTGAGGCCCTATTCTGCCTAGAAGCGATGGTCAGGACCGACGGACCATCGACCCAGTGACGGACCATCGCACCCCACCATTGCACCAAGGAAGTAAGTTCTAGTTCTGGTCCCAGTGCGATGGTCAGTCCGACGGACCGTCGACCCAACGACGGACCATCGCACCTACTGTCGCATATTCCGTTCAGTTATTTTTAAGTTATTTTTAAGTCATTTTTAAAGGGGATTTTTGGTATTTTATCACCCATTTATATACATAGTAATATCCGACCAAGGCTTCTAAATTCATTATTCATCTATAACATTAAAATTAGGGTTTTCTCCTTTAGAGCAGTCCTCAAGAACAAAATCCAAATCTTCTTTAAGAACTAAGAGATTCTAATACTTCAAGTTCAAGAACTTCAAGAATCTCATTACCAGGTATGCATAGTGTTCATTCATGGACTCCTTTCATCGATGAAGCCCAAGAAGCTCCTTTTCAAAGTTCAAGTATATGAATCTGTATGAAGTTTATGTTGGGTTTGTTTTGTTCATGTTGATAATGACCAATTGAATTCTATTCCATGTTTTAAGGATAAAATCTTAAGGGGAAACTTATTATTATAGGTGTAGCCTTATGTGAATCCATGATTAAACCCTTGAATGGTGAAATTAGAGATGAACCATGATTTTTAATTGTTGTATAATGTTATCTACAAGTACTATGCCTACCATGTGCTTGATTAAATGCCTATATGAAGGAACAGTGCCCAACTAGTATGATATTATGAAATCCCCATGTATGTACAAGTTTATTCATATCATATGTTTGATGAAATACTTTAATAAATGAATTAAGGATTATGATGTTAATTATGTGTTCAAGAAAGTCATGCTTTGTCATTTCTGATCCAACGAGTCCTGGGGGTACTTGTACCCAAAAAATATAGTTGTATGCCTAGATCCAATGTTATGTTTTCACGATGCTCTCAGTCAAGCCACATTCAGTAGAATTCATTCAGTCATGTGACTCAGGAAATCTCAGTACTCTCAGTAAACTCATGAACTCAGTCAGTTATCAGATATCCGTAGTATTTCGTCAGTCAAAAAATTCATTAAACCCAGTCGATGTACAGTTCAGTTAATCATGTTCAGAGTCTAATCAGATAGGAGTAGGAATTAGTACCGAGTGAACCCAAGGATGGGGACACGCACTGTCAGATGAGGGTGTGATTCTTAAAATTCATCCTTGCATTCCAAAATGATGTAGACAGCATAGGTTGAGACATTAACACTGTCCGATGAGGGTTGATGAGCTGAATAAACACTGTCATATGAGGGTCCCACCATTCACTTTTAGGGGACACTATCAGATGAGGGTCACCCACAGTTTGTCTCTACCAGTGGCGCGGTATTGACACCCTTCCAATTAGGGCATAGATTGGAACCTAACTCAGCTATTATAGCATATTTGGGGCATGTCGATTAGATAACTATCTCCCATAGTTTTAGTATCAGTATCAGTAAAAGAACATAGATAGTTCTTCAAATCTCAGGACTGTCAGATATAGTCAACTCAGATACAGTACGGAACTCAGCTAGTTCCATCAGATTTAGGACTGTCAGATACAGTCACTGATGTTATCAGTTATCAGAACTCAGTCATTAGTCATGTTTGTTATCAGTAAACTCATGTTATCACAATTTCAGGTATAGTTACTATGTATGCATGCATGTATTCTCATGTTCATAGTAGTCAGTTAGCCAGTATTGTTCATGCATATAAACCCCATGCATTCATACTACCTCACATACATACCAGTACATTCAAAGCACAGACGCATTTGCGCTATGGTGTCTTATACCATAGGTTCAAAGACACGAGCTCCTGAGTATTAGTAGATTCCAGTCTCAGCAGTCAGAGCTAGAAGTGAGTCCTCATCTTTCGAGGACATGATCATTACTTTATTATCTCATTAATTAGTTTATTAGTTGGAGTTAGTTAGGACATATTCCATCAAATACTTATTCAGATAGCTTAGTCAGTTAGAGGCTTTTCAAACTATCATGTTCAATCAGTTTATTTCAGTCGTTTTGGGTATTTCATACCCCACCTAGATGTTATATATTTTTTCAGATATTATATCTTAGTTTTAAACCTTATGGCCTTTCAGTTCATGTTTCCACATTATAAAGTATTTTATGCAGTATACAGGTATAGATATTAGTCATGGGTTAGCCTGTGGTCTTTCGGGGTCATGAGCACTGTGTAGCATTCCAGAAACCAGATTCGGGGCGTTACAAACTTAGTATCAGAGCCTAAGGTTCAATAGTGTCCTAGGAAGTCTGAAAGCTGCATTTAGTAGAATCTTGTACATGGGTGTGATGCATTCCATATTTATGTGCAGGAGGCTATAAGATATTTTAGGAATAGTTTCTCTTCTTTCAGTATTCATGTCATTCCAGTGGGCATAGTCTCAAGTCAATCTCTTAGTCTAATTTGTTTCTCCCTTTCCTGGAGTGGAAGGGTAGTGTATCCACTTTCAGAGGTTTTCTACCTTCGGGCACAAAAAATGATATCTAAGGGATTTGTCTATCATCTTGTTCGTGTTAAGGAAACTAGTTCTGAAACTCCTAGTCTTGAATCAGTCCCAGTCATGAATGAATATTTAGATGTCTTTCCTGAAGATCTTCCAGGAATTCCTCCCAAATGGGAAATAGACTTATGCATTGATCTTTTTCTAGATACTCAGCCTATATCTATTCCCCCATAAAGAATGGAACCAACAGAACTCAGAGAATTGAAAGAGAAGTTGAATGATCTCTTAGATAAGGGATTTATCAGACCCGGTGTGTCCCCATGGGGCACTCCAGTACTATTTGCGTGTAAGAAAGATGGCTCACTCAGAATGTGTATAGACTACCGTTAACTTAATAAGGTCACGATCAAGAACAAGTATCCTCTTCCCAGAATCAATGACTTGTTTGACCAACTTCAGGTTGCTAGATATTTCTCCAAGATAGACCTCAGATCTGGTTATCATCAGCTCAGAGTCAGAGAATATGACTTTCTAAAAATAGCTTTCCATACTCGGTATGGTTACTTTGAATTCATAGTCATGTCCTTTGGTCTCACCAATGCCCCAGAAACTTTCCTGGACTTGATGAACCGTGAGTTCAAACAGTACTTGGGCATGTTCGTCATAGTCTTCATAGATGATAGTCTGGTCTATTCCCGCAGTAAGCGTGACCATGTAGACCAACTTAGAATTGTACTTCAGAATCTCAGAGATCATCAGTTGTTCTCCAAATTCAATAAGTGAAAATTTTGGCTAAGGTCAGTAGCATTCCTTGATCATAACATTTCCGGTAATGGAATTAGAGTAGATCTGCAAAAGACCGAAGCGGTAAGAAACTGGCCCAGACATGTCTCTCCATCAGACATCAGGAGTTTCTTGGGTTTGGCTGGCTATTATAGATGGTTTTTTGGGGTATTTACTTATATTTCATCCCCTATGTCCAGATTGACTTAGAAGAAAGTCAAGTTTCAGTGGTCAGATCCTTGCGAGAAGAGTTTTCAGGAATTGAAGACTCAACTCACCTCAGCTCCAGTCTTAGCTCTTCCAGATGGTTTCATAGTGTATTGTGATGCATCCAGAGTGGGTTTGGGTTGTGTCCTTATGCAGCATGGTAAGTTCATATCCTACGCCTTCAGACAGCTTAAACCTCATAATAAGAATTATCCTACTCAAGATCTTGAGTTAGAAGCCATAGTTTTTGCCTTGAAGATTTGGAGGCATTATATATATGGTGTTCATGTAGATGTGTTCATAAATCATAAGAGCCTTCAGTATGTCTTTTATCAGAAAGATCTCAATCTTCATCAGAGAAGATGGTTAGAGCTCTTGAAAGATTATGACTTGAGTGTCCTTTATCATCCTGGCAGGGTCAACGTCACGGCCGACGCTCTCAATAGATTGTCTATGGGTAGTGTTGCTCATGTCGAGGACAGTAAGAAGAAGTTAGCTCAAGAATTCCATCATCTTGCCAGACTAGGCGTTCGCTTAGTCGATACAGAAGAGGGTGATATATGGGTCCAAAGTAGTTCAGAATCATCTCTAGTTTTCGAGGTGAAAGAAAATCAAGATAGACATACCATCCTTGTCAAGCTAAAAGAGTCGGTCAAAGATCAGAAATTAGAGGTTTTCTCCCAAGGGGGAGATGGTGTTTTGCATTGGCAGGGTCGTCTTTATGTTCCAGGTGTAGAGGACTTAAGGCAGTGAATTCTTGCAGAAGCGCATGGTGCGCGCTACTCTATTCATCCAGGGGCCACAAAGATGTACCCTGACATGTGGGAAATCTATTGGTGGAGTGGGATGAAGAGAGATGTTGCAAAGTTTATGGCTAAGTGCTTTATAAGTCAGCAGGTTAAGATAGAGCATCAGAAGCCTAGTAGGTCCATGCAGGAGTTCAGTATTCCTACTTGGAAATACGAAGAAGTGAACATGGACTTTGTGATGGGTTTGTCTCGTACTCGTCGCCAGCATAATTCAGTTTGTAGATAGGATGACCAAATCAGCTTATTTTCTTCCAGAGTATACCTCTTATTCAGCCGAGGATTAAGCCTAACTCTACATCAGAGAGTTGGTCATATTGCATGGTGTTCCGCTATCTATTATCTCATACCGAGGTACCTAGTTCACCTCTTATTTCTGGAAAGCGTTCCAAAAGGGTTTTGGTACCCAAGTTCATCTTAGTATAGCCTTTCATCCTCAGACAGATGGTCAAGAAGAAAGGACCATTCATACTTTAGAAGATATATTGTGTGCGTGTGTAATTGATGTCAAGGGAAGTTGGGATGACCACTTGCCTTTGATTTAATTTGCATACAGCAATAGTTATCATTCTAGTATTCATATGGCTCTATTCGAAGCTCTCTACGGTAGGAGATGTAGATCTCTAATTGGTTGGTTTGAAGTTAGTAAGGCCTCAGTTATAGGGCCTAACTTGGTATTCAACGCCTTAGAGAAAGTCCAGTTGATCAGAGAAATACGTCGGGCTACTCAAAGCCGACAGAAGTCTTATGTAGATATTCGTAGAAAGGATCTCGAGTTTGATATTTGTGATTATGTCTATCTAAATATCTCTCCCATGAAAGGAGTGAAGAGGTTCGTCAAGAAGGGAAAGCTCAGTCCCCGATATATTGGTCCCTTTAAGATTCTCAGTCGCTTTTGTAAGGTAGCTTATGAGCTCGAATTGCCTTCAAATCTAGCTTCAGTTCATCCAGTCTTCCATGTCTCCTTTCTCAAGAAATGCATAGGTGACCCAGAAGTTGTAGTCCCTATTCAGAGCATAAATGTTCAGAATAGCCTCTCTTATGAAAAGATTTCGATCGAAATCCTAGACTATCAGACTCGTAGATTGAGGAACAAAGAAGTCCCTTTAGTTAAAGTTCTTTGGAGAAATTAGTCCATCGAGGGAGCTACTTGGGAAGCAGAAGTAGACATGCATACCAAGTATCCTCACCTCTTCTCCACCAACTCAGATCAAGCTCAAGGTAACAGTTTTCTTTAAGCTTACTCAGTTTCATGTTCAGTGTTCATCACAAACTTGGTACCAAGTACCATTGCATATTCATTCATGCATTCATGTATAAGCTCAGTTATATAATTATGCATCAGACATGCATTCTCACTGTGAGAAATTTAGTTCATCAGAACACCCAGTCATGCATTCATGAATCAGTTACACATGCATCAGATATTCATATTAAGTATGATATATTTAGTTATCAGTCATGTCAGTCATGATATCATGTTCCATCAAGTCATGTTCAGTATGTATGTCAGTTTATATTCTTTCCCCCTCACTCAGTCTAATTCGAGGACGAATGATCTCAAAGGGGAGATATTGTAATACCCCATACTTTTTCCTAGCTTAAAATTGTCCTAAGAATGTTAGAAGCTTTTTTTGAAATATGAATCCACTTTTTTACATGTGGTATTTTTAAGATTTTAACTTTTTTTCACGTGGGAAATTGAATAAGCTTTCCATCGATACCAATTTCATCAAAATCCGACATCGAAAGAGAAAGTTATGGCCGAAATACAGTAGGTAGTAAAACCACCCAGGTGCAACGGTGAGGCCGATGGAACGTTACAATAGCGACAGACCATTTCCTACGACCATCGCAGTGAGGTAGTGTGACTACCTTATACCCTGGATCGATGGCCCAGGACGATGAATCGTCGGACTAGCGATGGACCGTCGCTCAGACCGTCGCAAGGGAAACAGTGAGGCCCTATTCTTCCTAGAAGCAATGGTCAGGACCGATGGACCGTTGCACCCCGCCGTCGCACCAAGGCAGTAAGTTCCAGTTCTGGTCCTAGTGCAACGGTCAATCCAACGGACCATTGACCTAGCGATGGATCGTCGCACCCACCGTCACATATTTCGTTCATTTATTTTTAAGTCATTTTTAAAGGGGATTTTTGGTCTTTTACCACCCATTTATATACCTTGTAATATACTACCAAGTCTCCTAAATTCATTATTCATCTATAAAATTAAAATTCTGGTTTTCTCCCTAAGAGCAATCCTCAAGAACAAAATCTAAATCTTCTTCAAGAACTAAGAGATCCCAATCCTTTAAGTTTAAGAACTTCAAGAATCTCATTAACAGGTATGCATAGTGTTCATTCATGGACTCCTTTTGTCCATGAATCCCAAAAATCTCCTTTTCAAAGTTCAAGTATATGAATCTATATGAATTCCATGTTGGGTTTGTTTTGTTCATGTTGATAATGACCAATTGAATTCTATTCCATGTTTTAAGGATAAAATCTTATGGGGAAACTTATTATTATAGGTGTAGCCTTATGTGAATCCATGATTAAACCCTTGAATGGTGAAATTATAGATGAACCATGATTTTTAATTGTTGTATAATGTTATCTACATGTACTATGCCTACCATGTGTTTGATTAAATGCTTATATGAAGAAACGGTTCCCAACTAGTATGATATTTTGAAATCCCCATGTATGTACAAGTTTATGCATATCACATGTTTGATAAAATGCTTCAATAAATGAATTATGGATTATGATATTAATTATGTGTTCAAGAAAGTCATGCTTTGTTTGTTCCTTTCCAATGAGTCCTGGGGGTACTTGTACCAAAAAATATAGCTATGTGCCTAGAGCCAGTGTCATGTTTTCACAATACTCTCAGTCAAGCGATGTTCAGTAGAATTCAGTCAGTTGTGTGACTTAGGAAATCTCAGTACTCTCAGTAAACTCATGAACTCAGTCAGTTATCAGATATCCATAGTATTCCGTCAGTCATGGAATTCATTAAACCCAGTCGATGTACAGTTTAGTTAATCACGTTCAAAGTCTAATCAGATGGGAGTAGGAATTACTACCGAGTGAACCCAAGGATGGGGACACGCACTGTTAGATTAGGGTATGATTCATAAAAGTCATCCTTGTATTCCAAACTATGTAGCTAGCATAGGTTGAGACATCAACACTGTCCGATGAGGGTTCAATGAGGTGAATAAACACTGTCAGATGAGGTTCCCACCGTTCTCTTTTAGGGGACACTATCAGATGAGAATCACCCATAACTTATCTCTACCAGTGGTGCGGTATTGACACATTTCCAATCAGGGCACAGATTGGACCCTAGCTCATCTATTATAACGTATTTAGGGTATGTCGGTTAGATAACTATCTCCCATAGTTTCAGTATTAGTATCAGTAAAAGAACAGAGATAGTTCTTCAGATCTCAGGACTGTCAGATATAGTCAGCTCAGATACAGAATGGAACTCAGCTAGTTCCATCAGATTTAGGACTATCAGATACAGTCACTCATGTTATCAGTTATCAGAACTCAGTTATTAGTCATGTTAGTTATCAGTAAACTTATGTTATCACAATTTTAGATATAGTTACTATGTATGCATGCATGTATTTTCACGTTCATAGTAGTCAGTTAGCCAGTATTGTTCATGCATATGAACCCCATGCATTCATACTACCTCACATGCATACCAGTATATTTAAAGTACTTATGCATTTGCGCTATGGTGTCTTATCCTATAGGTTTAGAGACACGAGCTCCAGAGCATCAGTAGATTCTAGTCTTAACAGTCAGAGCTAGAAGTGAGTCCTCATGTTTCGAGGACATGATTATTACTTCATTATCTCATTAATTAGTTTTTTAGTTGTAGTTAGTTAGGTACATGTCCCATGAACTTCTTATTCAGATAGCTCAGTCGGTTAGAGGCTTTTCAAACTATCATGTTTAGTCAGTTTATTTTAGTCATTTTGGGCATTTCATACCCCACCTAGATATTATATATTTTAGTCAGATATTATATCTTAGTTTTGAACCTTATGTACTTTCTGTTCATGTTTCCGCATTATAAAGTATTTTATGCAGTATACAGGTACAGATATCATTCATGAGTTAGCTTGTGGTTCTTTGGGATCATGAGCACCATGTAGCGTTCTGGGTACCAGATTTGGTGCATTACAGATTGTCTCCACTGATTTATGTGAAAGGTTTTTAGAGCTTCTAAGGGCATGTAGGTTTTATAAGTGAATCATCACAAACTTCTCTAACATTGTTAATCTATTGTGAAAGATTTTAGAGAAGAAAGTGAAGTTTGTTTTTTAAAATATTTGTCTCAAGGCTTTTGAGTGCCTTTAGGGGCGGTTGATCTCGATCCCTAATATTGTGTCTCAAGATTGGTCTCCTCTATTTGTGGTAATGTGTGATGCTAGTGGTGTGGCCCTAGGATCTGTCATAGGCCAAATACATGAGAATATTCTTTCTCATTTTTATTATGGAAGCAAAGCACTCAACCCTGCACCTAAAATCTACATAGTTACTGAATAAGAGTTACTTGCAGTGTTGTTTGCATTTGAGAAGTTCTGGTCATATTTGATTTGTACCAAAGTCATTATGCATACTCATCATGCATATCTTAGGTACCTTATGGCGAATAAGGATACTTAGCCGAGATTGATTGGATGGGTACTATTGGTGTAAGAGTTTGACTTTAAGGTTAAGGACTGGAAGGGCACAGAGAATCATGTTGCAAACCATATATACTGCCTAGAATAAGAGGTGATGCTTAAATTAGGGGATAAGCTTGAGATTTATGATACACTTATAGATGAGTGTGTCTTCGCAACATCACATGACTTAATCCCTTGTTTGCTGACTTTTCCAATTATTTGTCAAACGACCTCATTTTAGAAAACTAATCATTTCAAAAGTGAAACCTATTTATACATGAGGTATGAAAGTTTTTTTGGACGGGACATACTTATTTTGGGTATGTTTGGATGGTGTGATTCAAAAGTGTATTCCAGAAGTTAAGATGATGAGCATTCTTAAGTCCTGTCATTCGTCTTCAGTTTGGGGTCACCATAGAGGTACTCGTACGACCCAAAAGATTTTGCATTATGGTTACTATTGGCTGACAATTAATAAGGATACACTTAACTATGATCGAGCATGTGACCTATGCCAGTGGCAAGGAAATATCTTACAGAAGCATGAGCTCCCGATGATACCTATTCTTGAGCTTGAGTGTAAGACCCCCTTAAATTTTGATCATTTTATTTTGGATCCTCCCACATTTATCTTGCTAATTTTTTATCATAATTTTGATAAGGGATGTAAAAGGTGTGTTTTGGAAATTTTTAGAATTTTTAGAAGGGGTTTCGAGTCATTTTAGGACCCTGAGGTAGTGAGAGTTTGTGATACTAGAATGCCACACCACTTAGCTTATGCGATAAGAGCTTGGCACACTGGCTACACTCCGCAATAGAAGTGTGCCACGTTGTTATGTAATTTTCATGCGGTTCATTATTTTTTGTTTGAATTGGGAAGTTTTGGGTCCTTTTTACCTTACAGAATCTTAAAACATCACCCAACCCCAAAAAAACCCCAAATTTACTTAGCTTTATATTTCTCTCTCTTCTCTAACTCTGAAGTAAAGAAATAAAAGGGGTTTTACAAGAATTCATTACTCCGGGATCCAACTTCAATTCCTCTATGATTTCTTCTATATTACAGGCATGTTGATCACTCCCTAACTTGTATTTTACATTTTTGCATCAATTTATTCAAAATTCATACGTTTTAAATGATGGGTTTGAACTTGGGTTGATGACTTTTGTCTGTTAATACTTAAATTACTTTTTCCTTGTTTTTACTGGGTTTTTCATGCTTTAAATGATGGCTATTGGAACTGAATTAGTGCATGGTTATAATGGTTGAAATGAGTGACATGGGTTTCACCAAATTGATAATTTTTTGCCATGGTAATGGCATTAACCTCAACCTATATTAAAATATTTGTTTTGAATATGGATTCTTACACGATTGAGTTTGTCTTTTGAAAACATTACATTGCATTAAAGGATACATGGATAAAAAGGATTTGGATGCCCTTGGTGGCTATGGTTTGGGTTTTAAACCAGGAATTGGAGTCAATTTGGTTAATTGGATTGGTTTGGAATAAATGGAACAGCTTTAAAGCATATTTATATGATAATACCAAGTTGAAAAAATTCCTTGATATAAGAATCCATGGTTAATGGTTGGTTTATGTGCAAATTATTTTAATTTTGGCTTAACGGGAATTGTGTAGCTCACTAAGAACGTGTAGTACCAAGGGAACCAACACTACAACCCACGTTTGACGATGTTGGGGGTGTATATGGCCATTGTGTCTAGATACACATTATATTTTTTACGGCTATCGCCTTGGTATCTTTATCCATTCCTTGGTACATGCAACTAACATAGACCGAGGCCCTTACAGCTGAAGGAGCCACACCCATATAGCCCGTGGGTTCCTAAAAAATCAGTATGAGCTTCTTAGTTTAGGTTAATGTTTTAAACTATCATGTTTCATCTCCTTTATCCCTATCCCGACATCCTTTATATATATGTATATATATGTGTATAAATGTTTTGCATGTGCTTTATGACTGGATTTTGGTAAATGCATTATTTTATTCCTTCTCTTGGGTTGCATGCCACTGATTACCCCACTTACCATCCCCATACTCTACATTATTTCAAGATGTAGGTCCCGAGGACTTTTATGTTTGTCCTATATTGCATTAGGCAGTTTGGTACTCCCCTTAATCAGTTGTGATATGGTGAGCCTCTATTCTTTTGAAGGCCCAATCATTTTATTAAGTCTTTTATATTTATAGTACTTTGGGATTCTTTTTTTCATAGTCGGGGGCATGTCCTGACTTAGTTAGTATTCGTGGTTTAGAGGCATTTGAGAAGAGTATTAGGATATCATGGTTGTTATGTTTTGACTGACAAATTTTCTTCTAACTTGTCTATCTCTCTTAATATTTTGGTTGGCTTCCACTGTTTACTTTTATTGTGCTCTTGAGGTAACATTAAGGGGGTTTCCCGTGACTCATTGTGGGCTTGAGATGCCCGTCATGGCTAGGCCCGAGTTTTGGTCTAGATAAGCTTATATCAGAGCACGATTTAGAGTCGCAGGATATCTACAAAGTTGTGACAGGTATAGTTCCTCTTATTGATGTGTAGTGTGCCACACTTATAAGAGGGAGTCTACAAGGCATTTAAGAATGTTTCCCATCTTTGTGTTCTATTTCGTTCTAGATAGTCTAGTTATCATGAAACTTCTCTAAGTCCTAGCTTGCTCGCATATTAGATCATACCTCCCGAAAGATCTGATAGTCATAGAAACTTAGATGGAACCTCTGTCCCACCTAAGGCGAGTGCATAGGAAATTCGCCCTAATCATGGAGTGCAAACTAAATCTTGGGTCCCTTCTCTTGACTGTACCGCTGAACCTGGGGTTCCACTGATTCCTAATAGTCCTCATTGGGATTCCAGAATAGTAATACTCATGCTCAGTCGCCTTAGGGAGATATTTTAAATGTAGAGTTCTGTTAAACTACCATATGTTTTCTCAGTTTTTGGCATCACAATCTCATTGATCTGATCATGTTAGTCCTATTGCCAGTTCATCTAGGGTCACTCGAGTTGGAAAATTTATGATGTTGAATCCCCCAACCTTTATAGTATCTATGGTTGAGGAGGATCCTCAGGGGTTTATTGAGAGATGGATAAGATCTTCAGAGTGATGCATGCTAATAATTTAGAAGGTGCAAAGTTTTCTTCTTCTTAGTTAAATAATGTGGCTTACTAGTGGTATGACGAGTTGCAAGAGTTGAGGGTTGATCATATTGAGTAAAAAGTGTGGGATGATTTTTAAGGTGCTTTTTTTATCAATTATTTCCTTAGGATTTTAGGGAGACTAAGGCCAAAGAGTTTGTGAACATGAAGCAAGGTAAGATGAGTGTTAAAGAGTACGCACTGAAGTTCTAAAGTTGCCACTGGAGCTAATAAGGTCTCTATTACCACTTCTTCGGATCCTATACCTAAGGGAACCACATCAGGTGTCGAAAATGGCCGAAATATCCTATATGTACTTGCTACTCATCAGGAATCCAAATGTTGTCACTGGTATATTACAGCTCTTCTCCTGTGATGTTTATTGTTTCCTTGATCTGGGTTCTACCCTATATTATGTGACCCCTTATGTGGTTGTACACTTTGGTTTTGGTCCTGAAAATATCTCTGACCCTTTTTTCTATTTCTACTACTATGGGTGAGTCTATCATTGCTAGAAAAATCAATAGGGTTTATGTGGTATCCATTTATCATAGTGACACATTGGTTGATTTTATAGAACTTGATATGGTGGATTTTGATGTAATCTTGGGGATAAATTGGATTAATTCGTGCTATGCTTCTTCGGATGGTAGGACCCAAAAGTTCAATTTTCATTTTTCTAATGAACCGATATTATAATGGGATGGGAGTTCTTTAGTTCAAAGGGGGGGTTTATCTCTTATCTTAGAGATTAAAAATTGATTTTCAAAGGGTGTGTGTATCATCTAGTTTGGGTTAAGGATTCTAACTCTGAGAGTCCCTCTATGCAATCTATCCATATGTTTAATGAATTTCCTAAAGTTTTTTCCGATGATCTCCGTGGAATTCCTCCAAATAGGTAAATAGATTTTGGGATTGACCTTTTACCGGATACTCGTCCATTTTCATTCCCCCTTATAGGATGGCTCTGGCTGAACTAAAGGAGAAATTAAAGGATCTTCTTGATAAAGGTTTCATCCATCCTAGTGTTTCTCCATGCGGTGCTCCTGCACTTTTTGTCAGAAAGGAAGATAAGTATCTTTGGATGTATATAGACTATCATCAGTTGAATAAGGTTATTGATAACACCTAAGCTATGCTTTCACTCTAAAGATTATATGGTCGCTGCTAGATATAGTAACCCAACAAAGGTCGAGGTCGAATCCCAAGGGAATACGTGGAATCATGGATCTCAACTGTTGTAATCAATAGGTAGAACTAGAAAAGTAAATGGGTGGATTTTGATTAGCAATATCGAACAAGTGGAAAATATCAACTTCGGTTGTAATCAATCATAGGTGAACAATAGTATTGTGTTCCCTGGCTTCTCAACTCTGTGGGCTTATCGTGCTTTATTGAACCAACATGAGACCTTGCATGCAGAATTTGATAAGTTATGTACCATCTACAGTCTTTTGGATGAGCAGATAGATTTCACCCTTTACCTTTTGTCTCTCTGGATATTTCCTTACTAACCCTTATCTTGATCCCAGTTAACTATTACCTTTTGAGTCTTTAGTTATTACATGAAAGCTAACCATCTTACTTAGGTAATATCTAGGTGTGTGGATCGAAAACTAATCTTCAAATTACTGTTGTAATTATCTTTACCTAGTCACTACTCCTCTTTTGAAGTAAGTAGCAATAACCTAGGAGGGATCCTAACATTTGCAACCGCTAAGATATCTATTAAAGTGAAGATAATACAATGCATAGGTATCGGTTCAAAAAAACAATAGTACTTCTGCTACTTCGTCAATCTGCTAGGGTTTCCACAACCTTAGGTAAGGATTTTTAGCCACTCATGCTTGTGAAGTAATCAACAACATTCATGATTGAAAGCATAAGATCAAAACACAATAATCACAAGTAAAACCCCAAAACCGTAACTGAATTAATCAACTAAAATCAATACAATGAATTCCAAGACCATAATTGAGTCTCAGAATCAAAATAGATTTTAAAGTTTCAAGAGTATGTAACGTCTACTAAAAAACAAAAAAGGTTATTTATAGTTCACGAGGAAACCCTAAAATCAAATTCTGGACCAAAAAGGACAAAAAAGGATCGGTGGCCACATGTGGCGTCCACATGCGGCCTGGCCTTGGGCGCATGTGTCACATGCGGCTTGAGACTGGGCGCATGTGGCCACCGCATGTGCTTAGACAAAAAATCATGTAGCTTTTATATCTAGATTTTCGACTTTTAATACATTCTCTGCCCACATGCATCCCACATGTGATACATGTGGTCCACATGTTGACATAGGTAGGTGTTGGGAGTTCTTTTTTAGATCTTTCACTCTCTGGATCTTCAATTCCAGCACTTACCTTAGTCTCATACAGACTACATGAGAAACATGTGGTCCACATGTAGACATAGGTAAGTTTCAGGCCTTTCAACACTTGCAACCAAGCTTCAAATCCTCAACTTTCATCACATACATTGGTCACGTATAATACGGAAAGTTTCACGAATACCTAAGATTTCTCACATAAGTAGCCAAAAATATCTTATTTTCTTATTTTTCACGAACTTAGCAATCAAAACCTAGTTTCCTGTAAAACAAACCCAAAACGCATCATATCTAACAAAACAACCTAAAAAACTTGCATTTTCATAGTTTAACGTCGCAAGTGCTATATTTCTATTGGAAATCAACACCCTCAACTTAGAACATTTGCATGTCCTCAAGAAACAAAACAAAACACGACGCTTAACTAGGAGATTCTAAGCTATTTAAGGCAGTCAGTCAACACTTTAAGCTCAAACAACAATACCTCCTCCTATCTCTACTTTTTAAAATCAACTATGTATAAACATGAAGCACAACAATGTGACACAATGGGATCAAGGTATGGCATTACATTATCAATAGAAAATGTGCATATGTAAAAGTTACACTACCCAAACATGTAAGCAGCTAGCAATATGATTCATGTGCCCTCACAAAAATGATGTCCCACTCACTCATATGAAATAATGAATGTCAATGTAGGGACAGTCAAGAGACACTCACACTCAAAAGAGAAGTTCCAATCAATGTGCATCAAATACCATAGGTTTGCCCTTATTTTCTTTACCTTATTTTCAGACAGTCAAATTAGGATCACTATAACACTTTTCTCAGCTTGTAATGTAGGCTTAGGGGGATGGTATGGTACATATGGATATTAAGTGACTAAGCCTCCTTGGTACTACACTAACTTTGGGTTCCCACTTATTTGCCAACTTTCTTTTTATTCTTCCCTTATTTCTTCCTTTTTATTCTTTGTTGCACATTCAGGTTCAGTGTGATCTTTTATTCTTTCATTTTTTTTCTTTTTCATAATTTTTCTTTTATTTTTATTTTTATTTTTATTTTTATTTTTATTTTTATTTTTATTTTTATTTTTATTTTTATTTTTATTTTTATTTTTATTTTTATTTTTATTTTTATTTTTATTTTTATTTTTATTTTTATTTTTATTTTTATTTGCTTTTTTCTTTTGCTACCACACCTAGCCCTATTTTCTCTTATTTACCCTTATAATACCTATTTTACATCACACACCCCTATGATAGACACCCTCAACTTAGGCGATTTTCCTGAGTTAAGATACGTAATATCCAAGGAGGGATGGGACAAAATTGGTTGTTGCAACATAAATAGAAAGGTGATAGGTTAAATAAGAAAAATAAGCTACAAGACTCAAAATAGGGAGCAAGAGATACCATTTCACATTGGGAAGACCATTTTAGGCTACAAGTGGACTAAAATAAAAAATGGTCTATGATCCTTTCCTAACCAACTATCCTACAACCTAGGAAAGACTAACCAGTCAAGTTCTTAATTCAACACACAAATGGAACTAAGTAGAATCTCACACACACGGCACAAAGTCAATATTACAAGCTACTACTTATGCAGTTTATGTAATTGTTAGCAAGTGATTATCATCTCCCTAATCCTAATGCCATAACAAGATCCACAATGTTCACACATATGTACATTCACACAGTTCTAAAACACAATTTTGGAGGGGTATCATTTTTTTTAAATATCAATCAAAAATATGACAAACTACCCTAATGACACGACCCGAACCAGGGCCTTGTCATAATGGGCATCCCAAGTCCAACCAGGGCTGGAGACCACCCTTGTTACCCAACCCAACCAATCTATGCATATCATGAGTACGATGAATTCCAAATGTATAACAAGATAGCATTTATTTTGATTCCTGACTCTGGGATAGGTCTATAACCATGAACGACTCAAACAAGTCCAACCAACCATCAACCATAACCAAACAAATATAAAAACCATTTTTTGTCTATAACATAACATAAAAAGATAGAACAATCATAAATTTAGTCCAACAGTATTTGCCACAATACCAATGCCAATACTAATGTTGAGACCAATAACGACACGACCCATTTCAACCCATTTATAGTAACACAAAGCCTCTAACTAAAAGAAAAACAATATCTAGTTGGGGCATGTACCCAACCATAGTACACAACCATAGCCAAAACCAATATCAATAAAATGACCAAAGTATGTAAGGACATCCATGATATGAAATGGATCCTTCCAGAATATGGAAGCTCACCACTTTAATTCAATAGTTGATCCCAAATCTGATCTCCAGAAAGGAGGAGTAGAATGGTCGGTTCCTACATCGCGTAGGGATATAGCCCCCGTAGATGGGTTAGTGGGTGAACGCTACCATTATCTAAGGATAAGGATAAAATAATGCCATCTAGTAAAACAAAGTAAACTAACCACAAAAATACAATTATACACATACATATATATAACAATGCTGGAAAGGGAACCAGGTTTAGCATACCTTTAAATCCATTAAATTGGGTATGTGTAGCTTAACCGTCCTAGTACCACCCATGGGCTATACGGGTCCAGTGTAACACCCTGAACAGGACCCGATGCATGTAGCCACACGAATCAAAGATATCATAAGAGTAGGGGATTCCCAAGTACCATTCGCTCTCCATGATACATATGTACAGTATCCTTAGAGGATTACCATATACCTCATAGTATCATATGTAGTCGCTATGACCAACCCTCATGTCGGTAAACATGAGTTTCCAGTGTCCATCCATTAGACTTGCACCTTCGTGGTTAGTTATCACACCCCGCCATTATTGTCAAATCAAAACCAGTACTATCCAACAAAATCATTATCCAATTATTATTAACCAAGGCTATAAGTATTTGTATAGTCATACCGACTATAGCTTGCAAGCAATGTCCTTAGCCAACCGTTTTTATGTAAAGGAATTCCCATGTACCCATAGATTACATTATAAAGTTTACTTGGGGGAATCCCGTGTACCCATAAAGTGTTCCATTATTAATCTTTCTTGGGGGAATCCCATGTACCCCACAAGTTGTTCATTAACAAGTTTACTTGGGGGATTCCCTTGTACCCCACAAGAAAGTTTAGTTAACCATAACCATGACCACCAAACCTTACCATTTAGCCATTCCAATCCATTTAAACCATTTATACCATTTAGGGTTCCATTACCAAACCATACCATGCAATAGTTCCAATAAATGTCCAATACTATAGTAAAAGCATTCTCATAGGCATTTTATCAAACATGTTGAGGGCATAGTGTTTCCAAAACCAATTCCAATTACCAATTAACCATTCCCATGCAATCAATTGTCCAAACCACCATTAAAGCATGTAATTTCATAATTAAAACATGGGAAAACCATAACAAACATTTAATACCGAAACCCCAACATATATTTGAAAACCCCAAAACCATACAATAATCATGCCATTAAAACATTGTATAAAATATGCCATTAGTTGGAACTAACAATGATGAAGGAGAAACATGTCTTAGATTACGAAGATAATAGAGAGAAATCACTCGTACAAGCCCCAAATTGATCCTCTAGATGAAACCCTAGCCTTCATATACCCAAGAGCCTTAGAGAGAATTAGAGAGAGTTTATAAGTGTTTAAGATTTTAATAATAGGGTAAATGATTTCCTACTAGTGATATAAGTCATGGGGCCATAAAAGATTAAGTTGGGAAATGTCTAGATTACCCCCAACTTAAACTGCTTTAAATTTGCGGCAGATGGTATGACTCCCATATACTAGTCATACCATCCTAAATGAGTGGTACCCATAACTCGTACCCTAGGCCTTCCTTATTGACCTAACATTGTCCAATATACGACTTACCCAAACCAAGTTGTACCCAAATCTTACGATCAGTACCCCTAAACCGTATCCCTGGCAGAGTAGAATCAAAGAAAGTTTGAATACAGCCTACCATATGAGTCAATGGTCGACTCGTACCCTAACTTATGGCTCATGGTGATCCACTCATACTCAGATCCAAGTTAAGTTACAATGTCTCATATTAAGTGGAGGAAAAACCCATACCATACGACCCATCACCAACCATATGACTCATACTACCAAGTAATACTCATTCCAGAAACCAATCCAACCCACCAAAAAACACTAGTTAGCATACAACCAAGAGCATACCAATCATACCCCATCATACGACTGGTACCCATAAGTCGTATGATGTCCAGAATCTAGAAATCTAGGAAATTTTTCTAAGGGTCAAAACCCATGGTGTTTCAGTCTCCCTCACTAGGATCATTTGTCCCCGAATGACGGACAAGGTAGGTCAAACACAAGCACAATTCATTTGCATTATCAAACATCGATCCAACCTTTAACCAAGTTAGAAAACAAAGATGTAATCAAGAACACATACCTTTTGCATGAATATCCGGAGCAGAAAACAAATATGGATATTTGGACTTCATGTCCTATTTTGCTTCCTATGTAGCCTCTTTCACCTTGTGGTTCTGCCATAGAACCTTAATTGAGGCCATATCCTTGGTTCATAACCGACGAACCTACCAATCTAATATCTCAACCAAGACCTATTCATAAGACAAAGAATCTGAGATACCCAACCCTTCTAAAGGAGCCACTAGAGAAGAATCACCAAGACACTTTCTTAACATAGAGATGAAATACCTGATAGATGGAGCTCAAACTAGAAGTCAACTCCAATTCATACGCTACGTTACCAACCCTCCGCAAAACCACATAAGGACCAACATACCGGGGACTGAGCTTCCCCTTTTTTACAAAACTGCATCACTCCCCTCATGGGAGAAACTTAGGAATACCTTACCCCCAACCTCAAACTCCAAGGCTCTACCCTTACATCCGCATAGGACTTTTGGTGAATTTGAGCAACCTTAATCCTATCCTGAATCACCTTTACCTTCTCTATAGCTTGATAAACCAAATCTTGGGCAAATATATCTGCCTCACCAAGCTCGAACCATCTAATAGAAGATCTACACCTCCTACCATACAATGACTTAAAAGGGGTCATCCTAATGCTAGAATGATAGCTATTATTGTAATCAAACTCTACCAAAGGTAGATGATCAACCCAATTGCCACAATAATCAATCACACATGCCTGGAGCATGTACTCCAATGTATGAATAGTCCTCTCTGCTTACCCATCCATCTGTGGATGAAAAGCAGTACTCAGACTAACCTTAGTCCCCAACCCTTTCTAAAAAAAACACTAGAAGTGAGACAAAAAATGTATACCAGGGTAAGAGATAATCGAAATAGGTAGCCCATGCAGCTTTACAATCACAAAAAAATACAACCGTGCATAGTCCCCAACCAAAAAGTTAGTCCTCACTAGAAAAATATGAGCAGACTTTGTCATCCTATCCATGATAACCCAAACAGAATCAAATTGGTTCTGAGATAAAGGAAGACCGATAATAAAATCTATATTGATTACCTACCATTTTTTTTTAGGCAAATTAATTTCCTGATACAACCCACCAGGCCTCATGTGCTCAACTTTAACGTGTTGGCACACCAATAACTTGGCCATAAAATCAGCCATATCCCTCTTCATACCACTCTACCAATACATCTCCTTGAGATCATGGTGTACTTTTATCGAACTGGGATGAACAAAATAGCGCAATTCATGCGCCTCACCAAAAATCCTTTGTCATAAATCATCGATGTCAGGAACACATACCCTCCCTTGGTACCTCAAGGAACCATCACCGATGATCTCAAACACCATCACCCTTTTCCCACCAACATCATCCTTTATTTTTATCAAGATAGGATCTAGCAATTGTTTTTCCTTGATCTCTTCATCAAGAGATGACCGAACCACTTTCTTTACCATCACACCACCATCATTGGAGTCTAAAACATGAACTCCAAGATTATCCAAGCAATGAATATCATTCACCAATTCCCCTTTCTCTTTATCCACGAGAGCTAAACTCCTCATGGATAACCTGCAAAGAGCATCAGCAACCATGTTAGCTTTACCTGGGTGATAGTGAAGACTGATATCATAGTCCTTGACAAGCTCTAACCATTTTCTCTGCCTGAGATTTAGTTCCTTCTGAGTGAACACATATTGTAGACTCTTATGATTAAAATAAATATCCATGTGCACTCTATACAAATAATGTCGCCAGATTTTCAAAGAAAAAAACACCGCTAAAATCTCCAAATCATAAGTAAGATAATTCCTCTCATGCACCTTCAACTACCTGGAAGCATAGGCAATCACCTTTATATACTGCATAAAAATGCAACAAAGTCCTACCCAGGACGCATCATAGTAAACCACAAACCCCTCATTACCTTTAGGCAATGTCAGAACTAGAGCCGAAGTTAGCTTATTCTTCAGCTTCTCTAAACTCCCCTCAAAGCATCCGACCAAGAAAACTTCACCTTCTTCTGTGTCAACTTAGTCATTGGTCAGCTATCATCAAGAAACTTTCCATGAACCGCCTATAATACCCAAACAAACTGAAGAAGCTTTGAATGTCGGTTGGAGTCGTGGGTCTAGGCCAATTTTTAACCACCGCCACCTATTGTGGATCCACTATGATCCCCTCACTACAAATAATATGACTAAGAAAAGTTACAGCATTAAACTAAAACTCACACTTGAAGAATTTTGCATACAATTGTTGCTCCTTTAAGGTCCGTTACACCACAAAGAGGTGATTGACATGATCCACCTAACTCCTCGAATACAAGAGAATGTCATAAATGAACACAATGACAAAAATATCCAGAAACTACCTGAAAACCTTGTTCATCAAATCCATGAATGTCGTCGGGGCATTAGTCAAACTAAATGACATCACCAAGAATTCAAGTCCCCATACCGAGTACGAAAAGTTGTCTTAGGGATATCCACTCCCTAATCTTAAGTTGATGATACCCAGACCAAAGATCTATCTTAGAAAAGAATTTGGCACCATGTAATTGATCAAATAAGTTTTCTATTTTTGGGAGAGGATACTTATTCTTAACTGTTACCTTATTCAATTATTGATAGTCAATGCACATCTAAAGGTAACCATCCTTCTTTTGCATGAATTACACAGGTGCACCCCATGGGAATATAATAGAATGAATTAAACCCTTATCAAAAAAATCCTTAAGTTGCTCCTTGAGCTCCCTCAACTCAGCCAGAGCTATTATATAAGGAGGAACATATATTGGACGAGTGTCCGAAACCAAATCAATACCAAACTAAATCTCTCTATCCAGAGGAACTCCTAGAAGATCATTCGAAAAGCCCTCAAGAAACTCATTTACCACCGGAATCGAATATGATGAAGGACCCTCCGAGTTAATATCCTTAACCCTGACCAGATGATAGAGACACCCTTTGGAGATTAATCTTTGAGATCTAAGATAAGAATTAAACCTTTCCTTAGGAGCTATGGAACCACCCTCCCACTCAATAACTGGTTCACTAGGGTACCTAAAGACAACCTTATGGGTTCGATAATTTAAGGACACATAAAAAGAGCATAACTAATCCATCCCCAGAATAATGTCGAAATCCACCATATCAAGTTTAACCAGATCTACAAAAGTGTTCCTACTACCAATAGATACCAAGCACCCTCTATAGACCCTTTTAGAAATCATAGAGTCGCCTACCTAGGAAGAAATAGAAAAAGGATCTAAAATAACCTCGGGATCAAAACCAAAATAAACAACCACAAATAGGGTCACATAAGAGAGAGTGGACCCCAGATCAAGCAAATAAGACATGTCATGAGGAAAGAGTCATAACATACCAGTCATGACATCAAGGGATGCCTTAAATTCCTGCCAAGTAGCAAGAGCATATAACCTATTCTGACCCATGCCAGTACCAGAAGAAGAAATAGATGCAGAAGCAGTACCTTATGGTGCAGGAGCAGAAGATGAAGCAACCAGAGCCTTACTCAATCCCCAAGAACCCATACCAACTGGATAATTTCTTAGCATATGGCTTGGCTGACCACATTTGAAACACTTGTCCCTCCCCCATCACAGAAACCCCTATGCAACCTACCACTGAATCGATAAGAAGGACATAATAAAGCCGATTGTTCCTCACTTACCTTAGATTGGGAACCCTGAGCCTAAAAATTATCACCACACTACTGACGTCTATCACCCAACTATTTTATGTAAGGATACACTAGTTGTAGAGAAGGAACCAGAACTCCCCCACTTTTTCTTTGGTTTCTTACCAACATCCCGACAACCTTATTGTTGAGCACCACCATGTTTAGATGACTTGAAATTCTTACCCTGCCTTTCCCCAAACTCAACCAGTTTTTTCTTTTCCTCTTCTATCTGTTGAATATGAATAACCAACCTAGAAATATCTATATCCTTGATTAGCAATGCAGTCTTTCTATCAAGGATTAGATCTCGAGACAGTCCAAAAGTGAAATTTATCATTCTTTAAGTCATATCGGAAAACAATTCCAAAGTATACCTTGATGCCTGATGAAATTTCAAGGCATATTCCTTGACCGATATTTTTCCTTGTCTCAGATTAACGAATTCCTCTGCCTTCACTTCCCTCAACTCTTGATAAAAGAAGTAATCCAAAAAAATATTAGAGAAAGCCTCCCACAAAGTCAACACCTCAACATCACCTCTTGCTCTATCCTACTCCTCGTACCATTGGTACGTCATATCCTTAAGTTGGTAAGAAGAAAAATTCACTCCTTCCACATTCGTGGCCTGCATCACCCTTAAGATTTTCTCTATTTCATCCAAGAAACCATGAGGATCCTTCTCTACCTTCACAACAGTAAAAGTAGGAGGATTCATCTTCATAAACTGGCCAACCCTTATGGCCTTAGCAGATAAAACGCCAGATGCACCCCGCTCAGCCTGAGCAGCAGCCAATAGAGCAATAACATGTATCGATTGACAAAGTTCTACATTCATCACCTCACCCTAAGGAGGACTAGTAGCAACCGGTGGAACTCCATAAATATCAGGGATGGGACCCTTAGACCGAGTATGGATCCCTTGTGTCCCTTCAACATTATCCCCAATTTGGACAGAACAGTTACCTTGCATCTCAAATCGTCGAGGCATGATTTAAAAAATGAACAAACCAACATTAGAGAAGATTTAAGGACTTATACTCCAATCTTGAAAATAGAATACCAAGTAAGTAAAATATTCCTAAATTCCTTGGAGCCTCTCCCTTATAAGTATGGCGCGCTACACACCCTAAAAAGAAACTTTACTCAACACGTGAAATCCCAATTTACCATGCACCTAAAGCTTTGATACATACTTGACATGACCCAAACCAGGGCCTTGTCGCAATAAGCATCGTAAGTCCACCAAGGACTGGAGACCACCCCTATTACATAACCCAACCAAACTACGTATATCCTAAGTCGGATGAACTCCGAACATATAACAAGATAGAGTTTATTCTAATTCCAGACATTGGGATAGGTCTTTAACCGTGACTAACCCAAACAAGTCCAACCAACCATTACCAACCATCAACCATAACCAAACAGATATAAAACCCAAGTTCCTGTCAAAAACATAACATAAAAGGATGGAACAATTATAAATTCAATTCAATGGTATCAGCCTCAATACCAATGCTAATACTATGGTTGACTCCTATACTGACACCGCCCATTCCAATCCATAGTAGTCACACTAAGCCTCTAACCAAAAGAAAAACAATATCCGGTTGGAACATGCCCCCAACTATAGCCAAAACAAATATCCATAAAATAACCAAAGTATGCAAAGATATCCATGATATGAAATAGAGCCTTCTAGAATATGGAAGTGCACCACTTCAATCCAATGGCTGATCCTGAATTTGATCACTAAGCAGGTGGAGTAGAATGGTCGATTCTTGCATAGCGTGGGGATACAGCTGCTCGAAGATGGGTTAGCGGGTGAATGCTAGCATGAACTCAAGATACGGATAAAATAATGCCATCCAGTAAAACCAAGTAAACTTACCATATGCACACAACCATAAATATATATATAACCAAGCCGGGAAAGGGAACCAGTGTAGCATGCCTTTAAAATCATTAACCTGGGTATGTGTAGCTTAACCATCCTAAAAGTACTCATGGGCTATATGGTTCCAGTGCTCCCCCTAAATGGGCCCCGGTGTGTGTAGCCATACGAACCAGAGATACCATAAGAGTAGATGATTCCTAAGTATCCTTCGCTCTCCATGATACATATGTACAGTGTACTTAAAGAATGCCCATGTACCTTATAGTATCATATGGTCACTATGAATAACCCACATGTCACAAACATGAGTTTCCAGTGTCTTTCCATTAAACTCTCACCTTCACAATTAGCTATCACACCCTACCATTATTTCCCAATTAAAACCATTACCATCTAATTAAATAATTATTTCATTATTATTAACCAAGGTTATGAGTAGTACTATCGTCATACCGACTATAGTTTGCAAGCAATGTCTTTATCCAACCATCTTTATGTGAAGGGATTCCTATGTACCCATAAACTAAATTATCAAGTTAACTTGAGGGAAACCCGTGTACCCTACAAGTGGTACATTAGTAAGCTTGCTTGGGGGAATCCTATGTACCCCACAAATTGTTCATTAATAAGTTTACTTGGGGGATTCCCTTGTACCCCACAAGGAAATTTAATTAACCATAACCATGACCACTAAACCTTACCATTTAGTCATTCCAAACCATTTAGGGTTCCATTACCAAACCATACCATGCAATAGTTCTATTAAAGGACCAATAATATAGTAAAAGCATTCTTATAGGCATTTTATCAAACATGATGGGGCATAGTGTTTACAAAAATTTAAATTACCAATTAACCATTCCCATCCAACCAACTGTCAAAACCTCCATTAAAGCATGTAATTTTATAATTAAAACATGGGAAAACCATAACCAAACATTTAATACCAAAACCCCAACATATATTTGAAAACCCCAAGACCATACAATAATCATGCCATGAAAACATTATATAAAATATGCCTTTAATTGGAATTAACATTGAGGGAGGAGTAGTTGTCTTAGATTACGAAGATAATAGAGAGATATCACCCGTACAAGCCCCAAATTGATCCTCTTGATAAAACCCTAGCCTTTCTTTACCCAAGAGCCTTAGAGTGAATTAGAGAGAGTTTCTGAGTATTTAAGATTAAACTAATAAGGTAAATTATGTCCCAATAGTGATATAAGTCATGGGACCTTAAGAGTTTAAGCAGGGAAATATACAGATTACCCCAAACTTAAATTGCGTAAAATTCCTATCAGATGGTACGACTTCACCATACCAGTCGGACCCTCTAATACGAGTGGTACCCATTAATCATACCCTAGGACTCCCCTTTAGACCAACACTATCCAATATACGACTTACCCAAGACATACAATCAGTACCCCTAAACTGTATCCCTGGAAGAATATAATCAAAGAAAGTTTGAGCTTTGCTTACAATACGAGTCAATGGTATAACTCATACCATAATTTATGGCTCATAGTGAGCCACTCGTATCCAAACCCAAGTTAAGTTACTAAGTCTCAGATTAAGTGAAGGAAAAACATAAATCATATGACCCATCACCAATAATTCGACTCATACCCACCAAGTCGTACCCATTCCATAAACCAATCCAACCCACCAACCAACACTGGTTAGCATATGACCAAGAGCATATCAACCATACCCCATCATACAATTGGTACCCACAAGTTGTATGATGTCGAAAATCCAGAAATCCAAGAAATTTTTCTAAGGGTCCAAGCCCAGGGTGTTTCACCTAAATACTTAAAAATCTCCTAATTATTGAAAAACACTACACAATATAAATCAAAACAGAATACGACATAAATTTTAAACTAGACATGACGATTCTACAATTATACCGCGATCGATAGAAAAAGATGCACGACAACAAAAACCTGCAGCAGCTATGGTATACCCTACCCCCAAATAAAAATTGTGCACTGTCTCTAATGCACTAAAATAATATAAAACAAAGAAAAGTGAGCACATACCTGGTATGTATTAAGCGTTTGTGTCATAAGCATCCCCAGATGGGTGTATATTAATTGGCGAAGGTAGTGTTGGTGGCGATGCACTTCTAGAAGATGCACCAACCGCTATTGTAGCATGCCTCTACCTCTTAACAACTACAGAATCCATTGAATCATGTTTGTCCTTTTTAAGAGCCTGGTCATATGGCATATATGGATCCTGCAAGTCTCCCATGTGATCTCTCTTATCCCCAACTACTGGGACCTCATCATCATCCTTTATGAGGAAATGAAAATATCTGGGTGCATGTGGGGGTGATATTTATACCCCTGGGGGTATGACTAAAGGAGTGGCTGCCACATGGCTCTCTGTGAGAGAGCATACCTCTGCTCGTAATATATCCATCTCCTCTTTTATCTGGGCTTGATCCGACATAGCTATCTTTGTAAACTGGGTTGTAACCTATCTTTCAAATACATCAAGACATGCCTATAAATCAGCACATAGCTCAGATAGGGCAGATCTCTGTGTAGCATCCCATCTAGCCTTTGCCATCTCGAATTTAGTCCAAACACCTAAATGCATCTGCCCATATAGGGTAGTTATCTTTCTTTCAATAACCCACAACCGAGCATTAATGGCCTTCTAACTCTATGCTAAGCTCTGTAAGAACTCTCAAGATATCGTAATGTCACAGCCCTAACTAGAGCTTGTCCATGATAGGTATCTCAAGTCCTACATAGATCGGAGATCACCCACTATACCTAACAAAATTAAACACACCACACAACAAAGTAGGCTAAATTTTGAACATTTAACAAGGTAAGAGAATATTAATTTAAGGATATTAAAATAAGTCTACAACCAAAACCGACCAATACCTATATCAATGCCAATACCAATATTGGCATCGCCTATGCCAACTATAGTCTGACAAAACTTCTAATAAAAAGCAAAGACTATTTAGTCAATACATGCCCCCGACCATAAAAAGAAACAAAATCCAAGGAATTAATCAAAATGTAAAGGAAACCATTAACATGAAATAGGGTCTTCTGAAGTATGAAAGTTCACCACTTCAATCTAACTCACTAGCTAATACCAAATCTAAGTCACTAAGCAGAAGGAGTAGAAGTATGACAAGTTCCTGCATCACGTGGGGATACAACGTCCTAAGACAGTTAGCGGGGTGAACATTAGCATAAAACTTGGGGATAAGGTTAACATAATGATATGATCAATAGCTTAAAATCATTCAAAGTCAGTGCACATAATCATTGTATAAATACATATATATAATATTCTGGGATAGGGAACAAGGCTTAACATGCTTTTCAAAACTTTATCCTAGATTATGTAGCTCAACCGTCATATAATAGTATCCACGAGCTCTTTGGGCCTTATCTCTCACCCCCTAGTCGGGCCCCAGTCCCTGTAGCCACAAGAATCAGAGTATAATCTCATATATATGTACATGGGAGACTTAAATCCTCTAATATATACCAAGGTGGATAAAGCACCCGATTATATAATAATTTATGAGGGACTCGAACCTCCCTAATCATGAAATAATAATAAGGGAGACTCAAACCTCCCTGGTCACTTTAAACCTACGTTGGGAAATGTGGTTTCCAGTATCAGTCACTCAGACCTTCACTTTCATGACTCAGCTACATAACCCTTATTAGAGCCCAATTACAACAATTGTCACATATTCCCATTCAATGAACCATAATACACTTTAAGTGATACATTGTTGGTATTGTCATACCATCTACACTTGCAAGTTGAACAAATTATGCCAAAACAATTTCGATTAACTTGGGGAGAACAACTCCCTTTGTTCATTGATACACATTGGAGAACACTGACTCTCTTTGTTTATTAAATTATCCCATTGTATTTCAAATACTTCTTTATATCATGAAATAGTTCATGACTTGTTCAATTGTGAAAATTCCCATAGTTCTCATAACTAAAAACCAATTTCACATTATGGGGTTGGAGTTATAACCACTTCAAAGCCACAAGTTTGGGAAAACAACAATTCCCTAGTCCTTTCACCATACCCATGCACCCATAAGTTCAAAACTATATTAAAAGCATGAAAATTATATGTATAAACCATGAGAAACATTGTTAAATTCATAACATTCAAAAACCCCAACCTTTGTTTTCAAAACCAAACAATAATCATATGAACAATTCATTAACTCACATGCCTTTACAAAATTAACAATGAGGGAAGACTAACATGTATGGATCACAAAGATTTATGGAGAGAAATTATCATGACCCGATTCCTCAGGTTATGATGGTGCCTACCATAACCCACCAGTAGGAAAGCCAACGCGTAGTCTGAAACAGCTAGTAATGGACTACCCAATAATGTAAGGAAAAAAATGTTAAATCTATGAAATAAAGATCAACACATAGAAGAATTCCAAAATCTGGTGGTATCAGTACAAGATCTTCTAATATAAAAAGAGTATGAAAGTGAAATATTAAGAGAATACATTAATACAACTTATTTCCAAATGCAACTCAGAAACTTGTCTAATACATAAGAGAGAGATAAGTAATACTCTGAATGTCAGGATCTCACTCTAAGTCCTTGACTCATGGCTACTCCGCATGATGCATACATCAACGGTGATAACCCGTACTATCATCTGCAAGCTGCAAAAGTGTAGTATGAGTACCAAATGAATAGTACTTAGTAGGCAACTGCCAACTGAGCTCCAAAGATAAAGAAGATATATACAACACATAAACAAAACAAAAACTACACCCAAGATTCCAGGAATCATATAACAAATCAATGAGAATAATAAGAGACAACTATCATGTTCATGCCCAAGAATATAACATAATAAGATTAAGGAAGTATCAAGGTTAATTATCTTATTCCATTAGCATTCAATCTACATCAAAACTATATTGTATATCCCAGGACAATATACAAATAAAGGGAAAAAGAAAGATATATAGTAATATACAAGGTACAGAAATGACTATACAATATGAACAACAAAGAAAGGGATATACAATAGTACCATAACTTCATATAGCTAGATACAACAACAACAACATATCCAGTATATTCCCACCAAGTGGGGTCTGGGAAGGGTAAGTGTACATAGTCCATACTACTACGTCAAATGTGAGATAGAGAGGTTGTTTCTGATAGACCCCCGACTCAGAATAAAAAAGTCTATGAAAAAAAATAAGAATATTAGGAATACTAAAAGAACAAGATAGGGAATAGTAATAGTAGGAACAGGAAAAGAATAAGATACCATAGAAATTAGCATATCCAATACTACCATAAGAAAAATACTCCAAGAAACACACCAAAAGATACAATATACTAAACTTAGACTAACCATCTACCCTAATCCGCCTCCTCCATAACTTTCTATCCAAGGTCATGTCCTCGGTAAGTTGGAGCTACTCCATATCATGTCTAATCACCTTCCCCCTAATATTTCTTTGGTCTACCTCTATCTCGCTTGAAACCATCCCTAGCCAACCTCTCATACCTCTGCACTGGAGAATTAGTGCTCCTCCTCCTCACATGACCAAACCATCTCAACCTCGCTTTCCTCATCTTATCTTCCACTGAAGCTACTCCCACCATATCTCGAATAACCTCATTTCTAATCCTATCTTTCCTAGTACACCAACATATCCATATAAGCATTCTTATTTCTTCCACCTTCATCTTTTTGATGTGGCCTTTCTTAATAGGACAACACTCCGCCCCATATAATAAAGTTGGTCTAACCACCACTCTATAGAACTTGCCTTTAAGTTTGAGAGGTACCTAATTGTTGCATAATATTCTAGAGGCAAGCCTCTATTTCATCCACCCTACCCTAATTTGATGAATGACATCTTCATCAATCTCTCCATTCTCCTAAATCATTAACCACAAATATTTTAAACTATCTCTCTTATTAATAGAATGAGTGTCAATCTTAACTACCATATCGGACTCATGACACCTCGCTGAACTTACACTCCAAATACTCCATCTTGGACCTACTCAACCTAAACCCTTTAGACTCCAGAGTTTTCCTCCAAAACTCTAATTTAGCATTAACTCCACTACGAGTCTCTTTAATCAATACTACATCATTCGTAAATAGCAAACAATAAGGCACCTCTCCTTGAATGTGCCACATAAAAACATCCAACACTAAGGTAAAAAAAAATAGTCTAAGCATCGAACCTTGATGTAACCCTATCAAGATGAGAAAGTGCTCCGAGTCCCCTCCTCCCGTCCTAACCCGCGTCTTGGCTCCATCGTACATTTCCTTAATCTCCATAACATACACCATTGGCAACCCTTTAGCCTCCAAACACCTTCCAAGAATCTCCCTGGGAACTCTATCATAGGCCTTCTCTAAGTCGATAAACATCATATGCAAATCCTTCTTCCTATCCTTATACTGCTCTACCGGTCTCCTGACAAGATTGATGGCTTTAGTACTCGAGCACCTAGGCATAAATCCAAATTGATTATTAGAAATAGTAACAATCCTTTGCAACCTCAACTCTACCACCCTCTCCAAAACCTTCATAGTGTGACTCAACAACTTGATACCCCTATAATTGTTGCATGCCTGAATGTCACTCTTATTTTTATACAACGGAATCAATGTACTCCACCTCCAAGCTTCAGGCAACCTTGTCATCTTGAAAATTATGTTAAAAAATTACGTTAATCACTTCATACCATCCCCTCATGTACACTTCCAAAAATCCACCAAAATCTCATCTGGCCTCCGCACTCTATCTCTACACATCTTACCAATATCTCCCTAAACCTCCTCAACCTTAATGATCCTACAATAACCATAATCATGAAACCTCTCGAAATGCTCCAAATCCCCTAACACAATGCTAGTATCCTTCCTTCATTCAGGAATTTATGAAAGTAAGACTGCCATCTCTTTTGGATACGACCCTCATCTACCAAGACTTCATCGTCCACATTCTTAGTACACTTCACCTGATATAGGTCTCGATACCTTCTCTCCCTAACCTTGGAAAGTCTATATAACTTTTTATCCCTACCTTTACAATCCAATGATGCATATAAACTCTCAAAGGTAGCATCCTTACCCCTAGTTAGCACTAACTTTGCCTCTCGCCTATCAATCTTATACTCTTCCCGATTATTTCATTTATATTCTTAATTCTTACTCCCATCCAACTTAGCATATGCTCTCTTATTAGTCTCCACCTTCCCCTTCACCTCTTCGCTACACCACCAATCCCCTTTGTACTTGCCTGAGCGGCCTCTCAAGACCCCAATACCCCTCTATCTATGTCCTTGATGCAATCAGAAGTCTCATCCCATATATTATCAACATCCCCTCCACTCTTCCAAGCCTTTCTCACCATTAGTTTATCACCTATTTCCAATGCACTGGCCAAAGTCAGACTACTTTATCTAATCTTCGGTTGATCCTCCACTCTTTGCCTCCTCTACGCCTTATTGATCTCCAAGGCCATCACAAAATGCCTATGTTGGGTTAAAAGACTCTTACACAGTAAGACCTTAAAATCCTTACAAATACCTCTATCCCCTTCTTGGAGAGAAAGAAGTCAATCAGAGTCTTGGATACTAAACTACAAAAGGTAGACAAATGGACCTCCTTCTTGGGAAAGTTTGAATTAACTACCTCCAATCCAAAAGCTCACACAAAATCTAGAAGTTCCACTCCTTCCATATTCTTTATCCCAAACCCATATCCTCCATGTACATCATTATAACCTTTTAAAGAAGACCCTATGTGCCCATTGAAATCTCTTCCTATGAAAAGCTTCTCATTACTAGGTACACCTCTCACCAATACTTCCAAATCCTCCCAAAATCTCTTCTTCTCTTCACCATCCAAGCCTACATGTGGTGCATACGCAATAATGATATTCCAAGAAGACCCTCCAATAACTAGCTTAATTGACATTATTCTATCATTGATCCTCTTAACCTCTACTACTTGCTTCCTAATCTCATTATCGACTAGAATACCTACACCATTTTTGTTCCTCACGCTTTCTGAATACCACAACTTATAGCCATCTACTACCCTTGCCTTAGTACTTACCCATTTGGTTTCTTGGAGACACGCTATATTAATTTTCCTTTTTCTAAGAATTTTTACTAACTCTAATGAGTCTTTTTTATGGGTGTGTATCATGCCACACTTATAAGGGAGAGGCTATGAGGCATTTTGGAATATTTCCGTTCCTTGTTGTTCTATTTTTGGGCTATAGAGTCTAAGGTCTTGAATCTCCTTTAATTCTTATTTATTTGCATTTTAGATCATGCCTCCCCGAAGATCTGATGCTCTTAGGAACTCTTTTGTCCCTCTTGAGGATAATATGGATTAAATGTATCCTACTTATAGGCTTCAGACCCGGTCTAGGGTCCCTGCTCTTAATTTCTCTCATGGAGTTCTATCAATTCCCATTAGTCCCCTTCATGCTCCTCAGTGTGATGTGAAAAATGCTGAGTTTGTTTAGTCGATTCATTTGCTTACTTATTTGGTGTCTTCTTAGTCTCACCAGTATGAGCGTATTGGTTTTGTTGCTCCATCTTCTGAGGTTACTAGAGTTGGTCAGTTCATAAGGTTGAGTCCTTCGACTTTCACTGGCTCCAAGATTGGGGAGGATCCTCAAGGATTCAATGATAAGATGGAAAATATTTTTAGAGTAATGCACGCTTCTGACTCTGAGGGTGTAGAGTTTGTCAATATTAGTTGAAGGATGTGGCATATCAGTGATATGAGGAGTTGAAATAGTTGAAAGGGGAGGATGTCGAGTCATCCATGTGGGATAAGTTCTTTGGTGCCTTTTGATGATAGGCGTATTTACACGCCTAAAGCACCTTAATTTACCCATATTTTAGCTAAGTTTTGAGAACAAAATATATAATTCATGCACTTTTAGTCTTTTTTCCTGTAAGTGAGCTAACAAACGTGATTAGCAAGTTTTCAGGTATAAACGATGAAGATTCCAGCACTTTATGGATAACTTGATGCCCAAGGAAGCTTCACGAAAGAAGAAAAGCAGCGTTTGGACGCCTATGGACTGAAAGTGATGCATGGATAACTTGTCCCGGGCAAAAACAGCACTTCTAAAGACTTTGGGGATAAGCAGTAACTTAGTAGGATTAGGATAAGGATGTTGTAACCTAGTAGGATTAGGATAAGTACGCAGTAGACTAGTAGGAATAGGATATGGGTGTTATAAATACCCTATGTTGCTGAAGTTTTTATTATTATCTCTCTCCATTCATACAATTCATTCAACTCTTACAATTCACTCATTCATTAATTCAATTCTTTTTCTTTCAACTTCCGCTTCACGTTACAATTGTTAACAGAGAAAAACACTAACTCGTGGGAAACACCAAGAGGAAAAATGTCACCCTTGTTGTGACGCCACACTCCTCTCCAACGTGAGATCATTCTAGTTTTGATATGATGATGATGTTCATTGTGATCTCCGTTGCGCTCATGAGTAGCTAAACTTCTCTGTTAGGGTTATGGAAGCCTTATGAGATACTATCTGTTGCTATGAGTTTGTGAATTCTTGATACGTATGCTGCTTATATCATTACTCTCTTTATCTTAATTGAATTCTTATGGTTGCAAACATATAGAATACGCTAGTATAGCATTAACTTGTTCGAAAGAAAAGTTACATGTCTGGAAAAGAGAGAATGACAAGGAAATAGGTCTACTAAACCCTGTTTAAAAGTTAGTGTCGTAACTGGATTAACCTCTTGGAGAATTCGTACCATTAGTAGACGCTTTAAGCTTGAAAGAGTTAAAGTGATATAATCCTTGATGGTCAAAAGATGCTAGGATTTACCATAGAATACGAATCTCTATAAGCGCATGCATGTCTGAATTCCGCATAACTCATAGCCAATAGATACGTAGAACTCATAAGGTGGACATAACCCTAACTCTCAATTCTCATTGATTAAAACCTACCAAGTATTCCGTTTTTACTCTACTATTTTGTTTACATTATTTGCACGCACAAAATCCCACCTTTATTCGCAAAACTTTCATCAAAAGTCTAATAATCGTCGCTTACTTAGTGACCAAGTATTCCCTGTGGGATTCGACACCCAACCCAGTTGGGTTCTATATTTGACAACGACTGCTTACACTCTTACGAGAGCTGTAGTTTGAGCGTTATCACCTTTCTTGATGATTTATTTCCTTAGGTTTTGAGGGAAGCAAAGGTTGGGGAGCTGGTGAACCTGAGCTAGGGGAAGATAATTGTGAAGGAGTATTCCTTGAAGTTTTACCAGTTGTCCCGCTATGTTCTGGAGTTAGTGTCTAGAATGTCAGATATGATGAGAAAGTTTACTTCGAGATTGTCTCGAGACTTGGTATTGGAATGGAAGGCCGCCTTATTGAATAATGATATAGATATTTCTTAATTTATAGTGTAAATGCAACAAGTTAAGGAGAAAAAGAAGAAATGGGCTAAAATAGGAGAGAGAAAAAGTAAGAAATTCAAAAAAAATTATAAGAGTAAGGGCCAGCACATAGTGGTAGAGAGGGTAAGCAATGGAGTAGAAAGAAGTAGGGGAATCCTAATTACTATTTGATGTCTAGTGTTTTATATCCTACGTCGTCTGGTGATCTCACATTTAGAATGACAATGGGTTTAGGAACAAGGTGCTTGATATTAGGCTAGTGAAGCTCAGTCTGCCCTATCTTATCTCTCTTGTTATTTTTATGGACAAGTGCATCATAGAGTTTGCGATGAGGGAAGGAATAAGTCTTTTGGGGGTGGTCAGCCCGGTCACTTGAAGTAGAATTTTCCTTTAGCTAGTGTTGCTACAAAGGCTAATAAGGTTTTGATTGCCACATCATCAGCTTCTGCACCAATACTTCTGGCTCCAGCATTGGTTGGAGTTGTCTCTATGCCCTTACTTCTCATTAGTATTCTGAGGCATCTCCTGATGTCATTACTAGCATGTTAAAGCTTTTCTCTCGTAATGTACATTATCTTCTTGATCCAAGGTCTACTTTGTAATATGTGACCCCTTTTATGGTTGTCCATTTTGGTTTTGACCGTGAGTGTATTTTTTATCCCATCTTTGTATCTACCCCGATAGGTGATCTTGTGTGGCTAGAAGATTCTTTGGGGTTTTGTGGTCACTATCTGTGGTAGAGAGACATTAGTGGATTTCATAGAGTTGGATATATTAGATTTTGATGTTATCTTGGGGATGGATTGGGTCCATTCGTGTTATTCCTCCCTTAGTTGTAGGATTCGAAGGTTCAATTTCTAATTCCTGAATAAACCTGTGATCGAGTAGGAAGGGAGTCTCCTAGTACCTAAGGAAATGTCTATATCTTATGTTAGAGACCAGAATTGATTTCCAAAGGGTTTTTGTACCATCTAGTTCAGGTTAATGATTCTACTTCTGAGGGTCCCTCTTTTTAATTTATTCCTATAGTGTATGAGTTTCCTAAAGTGTTTCTTGATAATTTTTTGAGTATTTCTCTCGATAGGGAAATAAACTTTAGGATTAATCTTCTCCCAGATACTCGTCTTATCTCTATCCCTCCATATAAGATGGTTTTGGCTGATTCGAAGAGCTTAAGGAGCAGTTGAAAGATCTTATTGATAAGGGTTTTATTCACCCTAGTGTTTCTTCGTGGGATGCCCCTGTACTTTTTGTGTGCAAAAAGGATGGGTCCCTTCGAATATGTATAAATTTCTACCAATTGAATAAGGTGATCTTTAAGAATAAGTATCCCCTTCCTATGAACGATGATCTATTCGACCAGCTTCAGCGTGCTAAGTGATTTTCTAAGATTGATCTTCGCTCGGGCTATCACTAGTTGAAGATTAAGGAGGTGGATATCCCTAAGATTGTTTTTCGTACTCGGTATGGTCATTACAGCTTTATAGTTATGTCCTTTGGTTTGACTAATGCCCCAACGGTATTTATGGATCTCATACTGGCTATTCAGATAGTTCTTCAATTTGTTTGTGATTGTGTTCATTGATGACATATTGGTGTATTCTAAAAGTGATGAGGAGAATGTCAGTCATTTTTGTTTAGTGTTGTAGACGCTTAAGGATTAGTGGTTGTATGCTAAATTTTCTAAGTGTGAGTTCTGGTTGAATACGGTGACTTTTCTGGGTCATGTTATTTCTACTGAAGGGATCATGGTAGATCTACAGAAAGTGAAAGTGGTTAAGAAGTGTCCTAGGCCCATGACTCCAACCAACATCTAAAAATTCATGGGTTTGACCGGGTACTATAGAAGTTTGTGGAGATTTTCTCTTTGATTGTTGCCCCGTTAACTAAATTGACTCAGAAAAAGGTAAAGTTTTTGTAGTCTGATGATTGTGAGGGTAGTTTTGAGAAGTTGAAGGATAAGTTAACTTCTGCTCTGATTTTGACCTTGCCTGAGGGTACTGATGATTTTGTTGTCTATTGTGATGCCTTCTGTGTGGGGATTGGTTGTGTGTTGATGTAGCATAGTAAGGTTGTGTCCTATGATTCTCGATAGCTTAAAGTTCCTAAGAAGAATTACCCGATGCGCGACTTGGAATTATTGGTTGTGGTTTTGCCTTAAAGATTTGGCATCACTATTTGTATGGGGTGTATGTTGACATCTTTTCAGACAATAAGATCTTGCAGTATGTGTTCACGAGAAGGAGTTGAATCTTAGGCAAAGAAGATGTCTTGAGCTGCACAAGGACTATAATATGAGTCTTCATTATCATCCAGCTAAAGCTAACATGGTTTTTGATTCTCTTAACAGGTTATCTATGGGAAGCTTATCTCATATGGATGAGAAGACGCGAGATCTCGTGAAAGATATTCACCAATTGGCTAATCTTAAGGTTCATCTCTTGGACTCTAAGGATAGAGGTGTGATGATGCAAGAACCGGTGAAGTCATCTCTTAGTGTTGAAGTAAAGGAGAAACAAGTATTGGACCCTATCTTAATGCGGATTAAGGATAATGTTGGCCAGGAAAGAGTTATGGCTTTTGAGATTGGTGGTGGTGGTATCTTGAGGTACCAAGGTAGATTGTGTGTTTCTGATGTTAATGGGTTGTAAGAAAAGATTTTGGCTGAGGTTCATTATTCAAGGTATACTGTCTATCCAGGATCAATGAAGATGTATTATGATTTGAAGGAGATTTATTAGTGGAATAATATGAAGAAGGATGTGGGAAATTTTATGGCTAAGTACATGGTTTGTCATCAAGTGAAGGTGGAGCAATTGAGGCTTAGTGGTATGTCTTAAGGGATTGATTTTCCTTTTGGAAGTGGGAGACGATTAATATGGACTTTGTTACCGTTCTTCCACTGTATCGTCACCAATTTGATTCGATTTGGGTCATCGTGGATAGGATGACTAAGTATGCTCACTTCTTGCCAGTGAGAATTAGCTACTCCGGTGAGGACTATGCTAAGTTATTTATTGAAAAGATAGTTAAATTGCATGGTGCGCCTGTTTCTATTATTTCAGATAGAGGTACGCAGTTTTCATCTCACTTTTGGAGTTCATTTCAGAGAGATTTAGGGACTAAGGTGAACCTTAGAACCGTGTTCCACCCTCAGATGTATAGAGAAGTGGAGAGGACTATTCAGACTTTGGAGGAAATGCTAAGGTCTTGTGTGATTGACTTTGGGGAGTAATTGAGTTGATCATTTTCCTCTCATTGATTTTCCTTATGATAACAGCTATCATTCCAGTATTCAGATGGCTTCGTTCGAGGCTTTGTATGGTAGGAGATATAGTTCTTCTATTGGGTGATTCAAAGTTGGTGAAACTAGATTGTTTGGATCGAATTTGGTTCACCAAGTGATGGAGAATGTGAAGGTGATATGGGATAGTCTTAGAACCGCCCAAAATCACCAAAAGTCCTATGCAGATGTGAGGCGGAGAAGTTTGGAGTTTGATGCGAATGATTGGGTGTTCTTGAAAGTGTCTCCTATGAATGGAGTGATGTGGTTTTGGAAGAAAGGCAAGTTAAGTCCCTGCTATGTTAGTCCATATCGTATTCTAAGGAGAGTTGAAAATGTGGCTTATGAGTTGGACTTACCCTCAAGTTTGGGTTCCATTCACCCCGTATTTCATGTGTCAATGTTGAAGAAGTGTGGGGGTGATCCTTCTTTGGTTGAACACGTTGAGAGTGTTGGTGTAATGGATTCTTTGTCTTATGAAAAAGTCTTGATTAAGATTATTGATAGACAAGTTCGCAGATTGAGGATAAATGACATCGCTTCAATAAAAGTCCTTTGGAGAAACTAAAAGGTGGAAGAAGCTACTTGGGAAGCTAAAAAGAATATGAAGGCTAAGTACCCATTCTTTTTTCACTTGTCGGATGAAGATGCTTAAGGTATGATTTTTGTTTCCCCTTGTTACTTTTGGGTTTGTCATATGATTCTGGTGTATTCTTGGAATTTCTTATGCTACAAGTATCGTAGCTCATCATTTAGGAATAAATGATCCTAAGGGGAACGGGGGTAATGTAACACCATTAAAAATTTTGTCCATTTTATTTTGACCTTCCTGTATTTAAAACATCGATTTATGGCATGAGATATGCTTAGGGATGTTAAAAGGGTGATTAGGGTGAGTTTCAAAATTTTCAGAAGAGGTTTTGGGTCATTTTGGGATTTCGAGGCAGTGAGCCTCCACGTTTTTGGCATGCCACGAAGGTTCGCCTCCATGATTTTGACATAGAACGAAGGAAGTATGCCTCTGCAATAACGTCGTGTCAAGGAGGATAATCTCCGTGATAAGCAGCGTGGCACGGAGGTTAGCCTCCATGATAAGGTCGTGCCATGCCGCAATGTAAAATCCATGTTGTCTTATTTTATTTACCTTAGGAGGAGAGGTAATAAGGTCTTTTCACCTATGTACAACCTTTAAACATCATATGAGTATATTTCCATTAGTTTTCAAGGTACAAAATCTATTATTTCACTCTCATACACAAAACCCAAGAAAAGCTTAAGGGTTTCACCGTACGATCATCTTTTGGGTTCCAAATTCCAAATTGCTTCCAGATTCTTGTGTTTCTAAGGTATGTTACTCTTCCCCCAAACCTTGTTTTATCAGAAGCATGTGTTTATAATTATATTCATGTGATTTTATTGATGATTTTGAATGTGGGTTGAGGTCTTTTGAAGCATTGTTGATGTAATTGCTTTTCTCATGGTTTATATGAAATTATTCATACTTTATTGATTATTTTGAACTCTGGGGTGAATGGGCATGGTGAATAAACTAAGGGATCGTGGATTTTCTCAATTATGAAGACTTTGATAAATGAACTAATGATGACCTCAACCCAATCTTGTGAAATTGGATTTGATTGTGAGTATCGATATAAACTCTACTATTTTTTAAACCTGGCATTGCATATAATATTAATTAAATGTAAAAAGATTGGTTTTAAATTGAAAACTTCCGAGTCCTATTGGCTGATTGGGTTAGAGTCCCTTTGGCTAGATGATTCGGTTCCTACTTAGAACTTTGGATTCCTATTGGCTGATTGGGTTAGAGTCCCATTGGCTAATGGTTTAGTTCCTACTTAAAACTTTAGAGTCCCATTGGCTTATTAGCTTAGAGTCTCTTTGGTGAATGGTTGAATTTGGATAAATGACATGCACTTGCAAGCTATAGTAGGTATGACGATACCATTTGATAATGCCTTAATGAATGACTCCTTGATTGGGTTATTTTCTAAATGCTTTAATTGGGCTTAAAGGGAATTGTGTATCAAGGCCTTGAAGGTAGAGGTCCCGAAAGGATCAACACTGGAAACTGCATTAGCCAACTCGGGGGTTTAAATAACTAGGTGGTTAGAGTCCCCCTTATTATATGGTCAGGTGGTTTGAGTCCCCCGTATTACATGATCAGGGTGCTTAAGTCACCTTTAGTATATGATTAGGAGGTTCGAGTCCCCTGTGCATATATATTATGATTATTCTTCGATTCATGTGGCTACACATACTAGGGGCCGACCAGGAGGTGAGAACTGAGGCCCATATAGCCCATGGGTACTACTATGACAGTTAACCTACACAATCCAAGTTGATGTTTTACTTACATGCCAAGCCTTGTTCCATATCCCAGCATGTTATGTATCTATATATATATATATATGTGTGTGTTTGTGTATGATTGTGTGCACTGGTTTTAAATAATTTTGAATTGAATTGATCATGGCATTAGTTTATCCCTTCCCTGAGTTACATGCTAGTGCCCATCCCACTAACCGTCTCTAGACGTTGTATCCCCACGTGATGCAGGGTCCGAAGGTACTTCTATATTTCTTGCGCAATGATAGACTTATGGGTTATCAATTGTCAGCTTTGAAGTGGTAAGCTTCCAATCTCTTGAAGGATTATCATTTTAATTTCATGTTTCTTTTGTGTAAAGGAAGACCGGTGTCATGACCTGAGCCGGGACCCTGGCCGTAATGAGCGTCCCGAACCAAGGAGCCCCGGGCGCCCTTCTACATCTAGTTATCATGCACATTACTCGAATAATAAAGAAAAGGTGCAAAAATGAAATAAACGGAATTATGGTCATAAAATTGGAATTTGTTTAATAAAACAAAAATAAATTTCCAACATCTAAACATCGTCTCTTTCAATCTGCGAAATCTCTACTACATACGACAAAGATAAACTGACTGAATTCTGGGACAAGGCCCCCAGTGGACCTAAGCCAAAATAAATAACAAATAACTGAAAAGTACTAGGCCTTCCAGGATAGAGGAGGCTCACCAACTTCACTCTTTACTACTATCTGAAAACTCTACGGCTTAGCAGGACCTCTAGATTGGGCCTCAGACCCTGAAATATAGGGTTTCAATACAATTGTACTGGTACGCAGAGTAATCCAAAATAATGAATTTATACATATAACTATAGGTGAGAGCAAGTCAAAAAAATATCATGCATGCATAGTTCAAAATCTCATGGGCCATCTCAAAAGATCTTAAAACAGTCTAGTCAATGCAACTCTATACTTTGTATTACTTTTGAGCTAGGTGGTACACCGTACATATATGCTACTTTACGGGCTATATGGGATCCACCCTTAACTCGGCAGCCAAGCCCCCAACCCAAGTTTGCGGAAAGAGTTGGAGTATCTGAATCTGCTACGCCACAAAGACGTCGCCAGCATACAATAATAATATACCTGTATCGGCAAAACATGAATTTGGTCAATGATTTTGATGGATCATGCCTTCTTTGGGTAACCACCTAACATCTCTTAAGCCCATTTTTAGTATGTTCTAAACATGCATCTTTCTGAAATCAAATTCTGAAATTTTTAAGTGAAAATCTATATCTTTAATCTGTTCTAAATCTGCTATGGCATTATCTAAATTTGGTATCGTCATACCAAGACTTGAAAGTCATGTTTCGGATCCATAAAAACCATATCACAGTTTCCTCTTTCAAACATAAAGTTTAAGCCACCATACTTCAAACAATTCAAGAAGGTTCGTTCTTCAATACATTTATCAAATTATGCAAAGATCATTCATTTCAATCATTTCAATAAACATGGGGTGGTCATGTATTTTGGAAAACCATGCAATTCTTTAATTATATATATTCAACATTTATCAAGATACAAAACTCCCCTCTCATTAATTTAAATCAAATCTTAAACCATTCAACAATAGTCAAAAACACTGATACCATGCTTTTAAATAACATTCTAAAATCAAAAGGTGTTGCAACGTGAGAGGGAGCGTAAATAGTCATGCTCTCAATTAAATTATCAACTTTAACCACATACATAGATATATAATATTTCAGATCAATTTGGGGAAAAGGCCTCAAGACCAAAACACTAATATCATTAAAGAATTCATAATGCAAAATTTCAATGTAAATTCCAAAACCCCTTCAAAAATTCATGATTTCACAATGTTAAAAGTTGTTGAACAATTTTCTTATGCCCAAGTAGTTTTAGGAAAACTCCACATACCTTAGATCACCGAGAAAGAAGAGTGGAATCCGAGTCACACTTAAGTTCTTTGAAATTCTTCAACTCAAAGATGAATCCTTGATCTTATAGAAAGAAGCTAGGATTTTTTTTAAAGTAATAGGAGTAGTTTCTGATGATATCAAGCCTAATGTGCTTAGATTATCATTAAATCTCGTGTCTTGGGTGAATTGGGGTGAAGTAAAAGACCATTTACCCTTAAAAATTGCGGATAAAATAATGCAGAACTGGGCTGCAACGCATCATGACACCTAGTTGGGTCAACTAGCCCTCGCGATGGGATACTAATCTGGGTTAACTGGCCCTCGCAACGCGGGCCTATCGCGAGGCCTCAATGTTTTGGACATCCAAACTTACCCTTACGCTAGTTTAAAAGTTCCGAAACTTAGCCAGGACGTACCCTTGACACCCCTAATCATGAATCAACTTACAAATTAACTTTTCGAGATCGGGAAAGTCGAAATAAAAACATCCAAGTTTAGGAATTCAAAAGTGACTAAGTCCCTTTTTATAATTAGAATATTTTTAGATCATTAACCCACTTAACATACTACGAAATGAGGTATTTGGTCAAGTAAATCACAGGATGTTACATTATCCCCCCCTTGGGATCATTCGTCCCCGAATGATGGGTTAGAATACAGACAAGCACGATTTTAAACGTACCAAGGAAAAGAAAGGAAGAGGGATATAGAGAGAGTAAAAGAGTGGTACCTTCCATGTCGTCACCCCCTAACTCAAAAACGTCTGGGTATCTAGTTCGTATGTCTTCTTCTTATTCCCATGTAGTTTCCTCCTCCTTTTTATTCCTCCACAATACCTTAACCGATGTTATTTCCTTATTCCTCAACTTTCTAACTTAGTGATCCAAGATCACAATAGGCTCTTCTTCATATGATAAGGAGTCTGTCACCTTGATCCTCTCTATAGGCAACACTGGAGAATGATCTCTGATATACTTCTTCAACATGGACACATGAAATACGGGATGGACAAAAGCCAGACTTGCGGGCAACTCTAACTCATAAGCAACCCCACCTATCTTTTTAACAATCTGATATGGTCCAATATAGCAAGGACTCAGCTTTCCTTTCTTCCCGAATTGCATGACTCCCTTCATAGGGGAGACTTTTAGAAATACCCAATCACCAAATTCAAATTCCAACTCTCTTCTTCTAACATCGGCATAGGACTTCTGACGGCTCTGAGCTATCTTGGGTCATTCTCTAATGATTTTCACCTTCTCCATTGCCTGATGAACATGATTAGGCCCAAAGAACCGCATCTCACCCACTTTATAGCACCCAATTGGTGATCTGCATCTTCTCTCATAAAGTGCTTCAAAAGGAGCCATCTTAATATTGGCATGGTAGCTATTATTATAGGAGAAATCTATCAATGGAAAGTGGTCTACCCAACTACCCTTGAAGTCAATTACGCAGGCTCTCATCATTTCCTCAAGGGTCTGAATGGTGCATTTAGCTTGCCCATCCGTCTGGGGTGAAAAGCAGTACTCAGGTTCACTTGGGTACCTAAACCCCTCTGAAAAATTTCTAAAACTGTGATGAGAATTGCGTACCTCGATCGGATATAATGGATACCAATAATCCATGAAAATGAACTATTTCTTCACTGTACAGCTTGGCATAATCATCTCCCGAATAGTTAGTCCTCACAGGCAAAAAGTTGGCTGATTTGGTCAGCCGGTCAATAATTACCCAAATGGAATCATACTGGTTTCGGGACTTCAGAAGTCCTGTGATGAAGTCCATATTGATCATCTCCTATTTACACAAAGGCAAAGATATCTCTTGGGAAGTACAACCTGGCCTCAAATGTTCCACTTTAACTTGTTGGCAATTCAAACACTTGGAAATAAAGTCAACCACATCACGCTTCATATTATTCCATCAATATATAGTTTTAAGATCATGGTACATCTTAGTAGAGCCTGGATGAACAACATACCTCAAAGTGTGAGCCTTATCAAGGATTCTTTTCCATAATCTATACACATCTGGAACACATAACCTACCCTAATACCTCAAAATGCCATCACTACCAATTTCAAAAGACATCACCTTTTGTTGACCCACATATTTCTTAATATGCATCAAGATGGGATCCTCAACCTGCTTCTCCTTAACTTCTGCACAAAGGGAAGATTTAGCTACTTCATACATAACTACCCCTCCATCTTTGGAATCCAGGAGTCGCACCCCTAGATTTGCAAGTCGGTGAATATCTTTCACCATCTCTCTTTTTCCTTTCTCAACATGTGAAAGACTGCCCATAGATAATCTGCTAAGGGCTTCGACCACCATATTCGCTTTGCTCGGATGATAATCCAAACTCATGTCATAGTCCTTCAACAGTTCCAACCAATGCCTTTTCCTGAGATTTAGCTCTTTCTGTGAGAAAACATACTATAAATTTTTATGGTCAATAAATATATCAACATGTACCCCATACAGATAATGCCGCCATATTTTTAGTACGAACACCACAGCCTCTAACTCTAAGTCATGGGTGGGGTAGTTTCGCTTATGCACCTTTAGCTGCCTAGATGCATAAGCTACCACTTTACCATACTGCATAAGTACACATCCAAGTCCACCTCGGGATGCATCACAGTACACAACAAAACCCTCTGTACCCTCGGGAAGGGTCAAAACCGGTGAAGTAGTCAACCTATCTTTCAACTTCTTAAAACTATTCTCACAAGAGTCGGACCACACAAATTTCACCTTTTTCTGAGTCAACCTGGTAAGTGGAGCAGCTATCGAAGGAGGTCATGATTGAACGTGAACTCTATGCCGAGGCCTACTTATGAAGGTCTAATATGATTGAAGAATGTTATGATTGAACACATATGAGAAAGAAAGTATACCTAAAGATCATTAAAATTTAATGGGTGTTATTTTGATTCCTTTAAAATTTCAATTATCTTAATTATTTTTTGAAATTTGACTATTTTATAGTTTTTCAACTAGTACTTTTCTCGTTTATATTATTTGGTCTACGTGACTTGATATTATCATAGTCATAAATTTAAAATTTGTTTAATAAAATGGAAATAAATTTTCAACATCTAAACATCATCTCTTTCAATCTGTAAAATCTCTACTACATACGACATAGAAAAACTGTCTGAATTCTGGGCAAGGCCCCCAGTGGACCTAAACCAAAATAAATAAAAAATAACTAAAAAGTATTAGGCCTTCCAGAATAGAGAAGGCTCACAAACTGCACTCTTTACTACTGTCTGAAAACTCTACGGCTTAGCAGGACCTCTAGACTGAGCCTCAAACCCTGAAATATAGGGGGTCAATACAATTGTACTGGTACGTAGAGCAATCCAAAATAATGAATTTATACATATAACCATAGGTAAGAGTAAGTCATAAAATATCATGCATGCATAGTTCAAAATCACATGGGCTATCTCAAAAGATCTTAAAATAGTCTTGTCAATGCAACTCTATACTTTGTATTATTTCTGAGCTAGGTGGTACACCCTATATATCTGCTATCTCACGGGCTATATGGGATCCACCCTTAACTTGGCGTCCAAGCCACTAACCCAAGTTTCCCGCAAGAGTTGCAGTATCTGAATCTGCTATGCCACAGGGTCGTCGCCAGCATACAATAATAATGTACCCATATTGGAAAAACATGGTTTCGGGCAATGAGTTTTATGGATCATGCCTTCTTCGGGTAACCACCTAACATCTCTTAAACCCATTTTTAGTATGTTCTAAACATGTATCTTTTTGAAATCAAATTCTGAAATTTTTAAGCGAAAATTTGTATCTCTAATCTGTTCTAAATCTGCTATCGCATTATCTGAATTTGGTATCTTCATACCAAGACTTGCAAGTCATGTTTCTAAGCCATAAAAATCATATCACATTTTTCTCTTTCAAACATAAAGTTTAAACCACCATACTTCAAACAATTCAAGAAGATTCGTTCTTCAATACATTTATCAAATTATGCAAAGACCATTCCTTTCAATCATTTCAATAAACATGGGGTGGTCATGTATTTTGGCAAACCATACATTTCTTTCATTACATATATTCAACATTTATCAACATACAAAACTCACCTCTCATTAATTTAAATCAAATCTTAAATCATTCAACAATAGTCAAGAACACTGATACCATGCTTCTAAATAACATTCTAAAATCAAGAGGTGTTGCAACATGAGAGGGATCATAAATAGTCATGCTCTCAATTCAATTATCAACTTTAACCACATATATATATAAGATTTCAAATCAATTTGGGGAAAAGGCCTTAAGACCAAAACACTAATATCATTAAAGAATTCATAATGCAAAATTTCAATGTAAATTCAAAAAACCCCTTCAAGAATCCATGATTTCATAATGTTAAAAGTTGTTGAATAATTTCCTTATGCCAATAAAGTTTTAGTAAAATCCCACGTACCTTAGATCATCGAGAAATAAGAGTGAAATCCGAATCATACTTAAGTTCTTTGAAATTCTTTAACTCAGAGATGAATCGTTGATCTTATAGGAAGAAGCTAGGGTTTTCTTTTAAAGTAATAGGAATAGTTTCTGATGATATCAAGCCTAATGTGCTTAGATTATCATTAAATCTCGTGTCTTGGGGGAATTGGGGTGAAGGAAAAAACCCAGTTTCCCTTCAAAATTAGGGATAAAATAATACAGAACTGGGCTGCCAACGCGTTACAACCCTTACTTGGGTCAACTGACCCTCGCGATGCGACACCTATCTAGGTTAACTGACCCTTGCGACGTGGGCCTATTGCGAGGCCTCACTATTTTGGACATCCAAACTTACCCTTAAGCTAGTCTAAAAGTTCTAAAACCTACCTGGGACGTACCCTTGACACCCTCAATCATGAATCAACTTACAAATTAACTTTCTGAGGTTGAAAAGGTAAAAAATAAAAGCATCCAAGTTTAGGAGTTCAAAAGTGACTAAGTACCTTTTTACACTTAGAATATTTTCAGATCATTAACCCACTTAACATACTACAAAATGAGGTATTTGGTCGAGGACACCACGGGGTGTTACAACCATTTGGTTTTTTTTGGGCTGTCGTAGGGGGTATGTCCCTACCTAAATTGATGTTGGTTTTGTAGAGGATTTGTGGATTATTGTAGAGTGGGATTGTGTTGGATTTCTATTTTTATTTGATCTAATCACCCATCTTACTTGTGTTTATTGGTTGGCTTTCTTTGTTGTTAGACGTATTGTATTTTATTTAACTAGGAAAAGGGGGTGATCTCCAGTCCATGGTGGCTTAATATATCCATCACGTCCAGGCCCTGATTGGGGTCGTGACATAAATTAATGGCCCCATGAATGTGAAATGCTTTAAAGAATTACTTATGATTTGAAAATGCTAAAATATGGCCTTAAAGAGAATTAATGGTTATCCGAGAAGACATGAGTCTGAAAGTCTCATTATTTAAAATCGTGTTTTGGCGATGTGGGTATGTTTTTGTCCTAAAAATAGATAGACTCATTGTACGCTTTCTTCGTGATTTAGTATATAGATGATAATACGATATTCTATGCCTCATTCTGTGCACCACACCTGGATTGAGGGCTTTACGGGTTGAGGGATGATCGGAGCCACATATCCCATAAGTATAAATAAAAGTTGGTGATACCATCTAGTTCTAAATTAAAGAAAATAATATCTAGGATTTAATTTGGAGTCACTATTTATGTATTACATTTTATGTCCCACTTTACCTTGATCATTATTTTATATGAAGCATGTCTTATCACTCTACTTGTTCAGCACCAATGCATTCCATGTATTAACCATACCTGGGCAATATATTGTTTCATAATGTAGGTTCAGATAACCTTCTCAAGGTTTTGTACAACGTTAGATTGTTGGGACAAATTCATATATTGTGAGCCCTCTATCACTCAGAAGATAGCTCTCATTTAGCCTCTTTAGTTATTTTTATTCATGATATTGTCGGGGCTTTGTCCCTATTTAGATAATTCTTTATGTTTATAAGCGTCGTAGTTAATCTTGATGTGGAATAAAATTTTCAGTATGTCCGTATTGTTTTCATTGAGGAAACTAAGAAGGTTTAAATGGTTTTAAAATAGATCATTATATTCTCTTTAAGTACATTTTTTGTTGATTTGATAAAAAACCCATGATGAATGTTGAGGGATCCTCTCGGGACTTAAGTGGTTTTGAATGTCTATTATGTCTAGGACCTAGTCTTGAGTCATGACACAATGTACATAAAAAGTTTAATTTCGTCAAATTAATTAAAGAAGTAGAAAATTAAAAATAATAATTACTAAATTAACAGTTTACTAACTTAGTTAATATTAATGAATGAATTTTAGTTTTAAGGTAATCATTATAGGGATAAAGTTAGCCAACTAAACTGAATTGAATCAGCTTTATATAAACCAAACTTAATCGAGCTTTAACTAAGCCAAACTTAATACATGCAAGATGAGCTTAGCCCTAAATCTATTAAACTCTATGCACATGCCTACTTATGAAGGACTATTATAATTGAAGGAGGTCATGATTGAACGTGAACTCTATGTCGAGGCCTACTTATGAAGGTCTAATATGATTGAAGAATGTTATGATTGAACACATATGAGAAAGAAAGTATACCTAAATATCTTTAAAATTTAATGGGTGTTATTTTGATTCCTTTAAAATCTCGATTATCTTAATTATTTTTCTAGATTTGACTATTTTATAGTTTTTCAACTAGTACTTTTCTCGTTTATATTATTTGGTCTACGTGACTCGATATATCTTAAGAAAACTTCAATTAGAGGTTTATTTTACTAAATTAATCTTTTTAATGATGCTTCAAAACTCTAAGTATGATTACTCTACTATTATTTTATGTAGTTATTAAAAGTTCAACTTACATAAAACCCAACCATTTATAGCTAATTACTCACGATCGCTCACTCTTTTCTAAATTACATCAAATTTCTGATTTTGAGACAGCCGAGTACATCAATTGCATCAGATACACCACTTTTCAATACATAACTAATCAATCAAATTCTTATGTATCGATAAAGTAGATCTTATTTCGATACATAAGTCTAATGTATCAATAACACAAAAAAATATTTCAATACATATTTTTTGTCATATTTTCAACAAGATACATTATTCTTATGTATCTGTACACAAAAATCAGTATGATACATAAAATTTTGTACCTTTTTTAGTTGGTCTTATGATGTATGTTTATGTCCATCACTATTCCACCATTAATCAAATACATTAGTCTATGTATTAATAACATGAAAATCCATGAAATAGAATTCTCTAAATGGAGGAAACAAATATTTTTTAATAGATCTGGCCCGATCTCCACCTGTATCATCAAAATTCTTTGATATTTATAGGAAATGATGAAGCTTTGGGAGGTTTTGTTTTGATAGTGGTTCACTATTAAATTTTTTGAGAATAGAGGTAAGGAAATAAGATAATAGGGTTCTATTTAGTGGTGTATGGAGGGGTTTGCCGTTCACAAATGATGATGATATGGTGAAGTTGAAGCTCACCTATGATGGTGATACGATGACAATCGAAATGGGAAAGGAGAAGATAAATGTAACGCCCCAAGAGTTCACCCTAGACGCCACATGGTGCCTACAGTCCCGAAGGACCACAAGCTAACCTATGTTGGTACCTGCCGTTAGCATTAAATAAAATAAAAGAGAACATGAGAGGAACTCAACTGAAAATGCCATAAGGTTTTAAATAAGAAAAAATAATACTTAATCAAAATACTAAAAACATCAGTCTGAAAACAATGCTGAAAGACTATTCATAACATCTAATAACTGAATAACTGACTGAAAATGTCTGAAAGCCTCTAACTGACTGACTGCGGAGCTGATAGGATAGGTCCCCAACTAACTCTGACTGCCTACTGAACTAATTTGAAATAAACATAAACGATTCTCAAAATATGAGGACTCACCACTACTGTTGCTGGTGCACTGGGATATCTAGGTGCGGTTGGGAACCTGAACGTTCGAACCTATGATATGAGATATCATAGCGCAATAAATAAGTATGCGGTCAGTACTTTGAATATACTTGTATGAGAGATGAGGTTAGGCTGCTATGCATGGTTTATGTGAATGAATAATAACTGAAAAAACAGGATGTATAGCCTAAACCGACAAGTGACACCTGGGCAGAGTCAAGCCTAATCTGACGGGTGACCCCTAGGAGGTAGTCAAGCCTAAACTGACAGGTGACTCCTTATCCTATGTTGGATACGTAGTTTTGGAACACAAGGACTAATACTTACAACTCTTCCTAACTGACGGAGAAGATTTCATCCCTGCATTTGCTCGGTGCTAAATCCTACTACCAACTGAAAGACACTGAATACTAGACTGAACTAAGTTTAACTGTTTATAGTAACTGACTAAACTGAAAATGCTCATGACTATTCTAAAACTATACCGTAGACACAGAAAACTAGGTAAGCAGCTAAATTTTGGGTATTCAAACTCCCAGGACTCAATAGCAATAACAACAAGATCATACTAAACTTTGAGGACATGATAAGTAGTCATTTTTCAAAACTCATTCTCTTAGACATTTTGTCAAACACATGAAGGTCATGATTTAAAGCATGAGGATAGTTTAAAAATATGATAATTACATGGATATAATACTGAACCATAAATTAGGATTTTAACATGAAAACATCATCAATCCAACGTGTAATGTTTAATTTCAACAACAACTCCTTGTAAACATCATGCATAATCAAAAACCATAAAGATTCATGGAGATAGTTTATTGTAAACATGTAAACTCATGAGTTAAACCTTAAAAATGGATTCTTGGACTCCAGGAGTGAAAAGGACCAATGGATGAACATTTAACATACCTTAATAGAAGATTTCTTTAAGATTGCTTGAACTTAGTAGCTTGGAACCTTGATTTCTCGAGAAAGAAACTTGAATTTGTTCTTGGAAAAGGGAAGGGTTTTTATATGAGTTGACTTGAAGAAGATGGGCAAATGATGCCCCTTTTTGAGTTATAAATCGTGTTTGGATGGCTGGGGATGAGTGAAAAGGACTAAACTGCCCCTTGGACTCTTTTTCCCGTGTAAATGACCCTTGTAGCGCGACCCCCAGAAACGTGGAATGGAGCTCCCAGCTTCTCCCAGAAATGAGGAATGGACCTCGTGTCGTGAGTCTATCGCGAGACCTTACTACTTCATACAAAAAATGACTTAACTTTTCACTCGGGTATTAGATTAAGGCAAAATTGGTATCATTGAAAAGATAATTTGATAATCTACAATTTGGTGGGTATTAATCTTCCAAATGCTTTGTATACAAAATGTTATACAATAAGACTGGTTAGATTGAGAGTACTATAAAAAGGAAACTAAGATCTTATTTTGAACATGCATGACTTAGAACATGACTTGAAACATGATTGCATGACTGAGTCTAAGCATGATACATAAACTGAACTAATTTCGTGAATACATGCATTGACATGAGAATGGTTATAAGGCTGAGATAGAAATGAGAGAGTTGAATTATGAGTAATCATCGCCTCAGAATGGATCTGGTTTCGTGAAGAAAAGTTGAGAGGTTTATGACATGAGGAAACTGGGGTATTACAACATTCCCTGAGTGATACTGACTTGGCTGAAATATTAAGGAAAGACTGAGATGATGTACGGAACACTTACGAACTAAATCATGACTGAATATCTAAAATCTGAAACTGATACATAAACTTAACTGAATTCATAATTTACATGGATAGGAACAAATTACCTCTTGGAATGGCCATACTCATGAAACTTCAAATAGTAAGACTAGGTCGAAAGATGGAAAACTATAGGAACTTGTCTGTCTGACTACTAAACTGCATTGCTGGCTAAACGAACTAAATCATACTGAAAGATTATACTCAACTATACATTATGCTTCAATATTGCACTTCACTTGAGACTACTGAAAATATTCGTATTGGCACTGATAACTCTACCTACTGAAGTCTGAGCTGAACTGAATTCTCACACTATGTTCAAGCCTACTCGAATCTACAAAGTGCACCTATCACACTATAATACTGGTCGGAATCATGAATTCAACATACCCACTACTTCCACAACTTCTCATCTCATGAAAAATTATTATTACTACTTCAGCAACTACATTTAACCTCTTACTAGACATTCACTAATGTGCAATGCATTCATCTACAAATATACAAACATGAAATTCAAGCCTAGCTTCATGACCACATATACCCTTCTAAACAAATACCCATAAAAACATCTTCCTTATATCCTCCAAACCTCCATCATTAACAACTTTCATGCACTACCCCAAGAAACACATGAGGACTTGAAGCATGAATGAATGTTATACATCACTTGACACTTAACTGAGGCCTAAAGAATAGAATACCAACATCATGGATTCATTAAGAGATCTGAACTGAGGACATACATGACCTAAATCTAAATTTTGCTGATCATTAAAAGTGTTACATGAGTACTGAAACTGAACATATTGTAAAACATGAATACATGAGTCATGAGCTGCATAACCTGAGTTTGGAGTTTCTAAATCCGTGGAAATTGGTTTGGACTTCTAGGTGAACTGGAACTCTTTATACTAGGAACTGGAAGCGTACATGATTTTCTATAAAGTGTACGAATATGAGCTATGATCATAGGGTTGACATGTAAGGAATGAGTAGATATCGTGACAACTGAAATAAAAAACTTTGCACTGAGATGATAATGGGTTAGGCATCATCCTCCCTTACTGCAATTCTATAACATACTGGCATCACTACTAGAATATGAGATCCTGGCTTGGTTACTTGTTCTATCATCTCCCCCTTAGCTTTAAGCCATCATTCTAAGTCTGTAAATCACTTAACAAACTCTAAACTGAACTGAAACCACTTTACTCTAGGGTCCGAGATATAACAATACTCATAAACACTAAACTCACCCTGAAAGATTGCACCTGAAAGTGTAAACCCCTCGTGCTAATACTTTCTTCTAAGATAGAACTCTTAACTTTCTATAGCCCCAATAGTCATCCTACAATAACTTAAACACTGACTAACTTAGAGTTTCTAGGAGTATCACCATACCATGAGTTCACACCATTTAGTGCTTCAACTCTACTTTCTATTAGCTCAATCTTCAAAGATTCAAACTTAGATTCTAACACTTAACATGGATATCCCCAAACCTTCAATGAACCATAATACGTTCATCATAACCTATAATTATCCTATCTTTAAACTTATATTTTCCCTACACCATGGGAATTACCATTACACCAACAACATATACTTTTAAATCAAAAACTTAAATTTTTTTCTTGCATACACTGTTTTAAATCCTACTGATTTACCTTTCATACAACTAGCCCCATGAATGCAAAGTCTACTAAATTCAGATAACACTATCCCCATGTCTCTACTGTTGCTAACTCCTAGTTTCTTGCTTCTAATTCTAGATCATATGATGCCATAGGATTCTGAGAAGGAATCGGAAACACGTATGACTCCTAAGCACTTAGGTATGACCCTTTCATTCAATGACTAGTTCAATTGGAAATTGAAACTGAACGACTCTATTTCTGAAATCAACTGAAGTGATTTTTTTGGGGATACTAAAACCGGCAGTTTCTTTATACTCGTCTGGACAGGATAGATTTACCCACTGAGGTAGACATTGAAAAAAGTTCTGCTAAGGTTTTGGGACTGACACTAAACTCTACAGATAAATTGGGGTTACGAAGAGGAAGTGAAGTTTTTGGGTCAACTAAAACATACACAAAAATATTATAGGCCTATGACCTACCCACAATCGCATTAGGAGAAATTTCCTGATCATATCGGGACTGGAGTGCATAAAGTATGTTCTGACATTGACCATTGGTAGCACTGAAAGTGGTGCCCTACTGAGTCGGGCAATCGGCTGGAACTTGGGAACGACTGTGCTAACTATGCTGACCCACCTGGGGGCATTCCATGACTTTGTGGCCTGGCTCGCCACATCCAAAACACAAACCACTACAAGCCCTACATACACCCTGATGATTCCTACCACACTTCTCGCAGAGAGGGTTAGTACGACCGCTCTTTGACCTTGACTTAAAACTACCAGTTTTGTCCCTCTTATTCTTTCTCTATTTTTTCCTATGCTTCTCCTTCTCACTCTGTTGAGCATGAACCATGAGCCTAGATAGGAAAACATCCTGCTGATTGTTCTAAGAAACTACTGAATTAGATAAGGTAGTGGAGGTAGCTCTGAATTCGGTGTGAGAGTCATTCTCATTCAGGGAATCTTCTTGAACATGCAGAGGTGCAGGCTGATTCCTGTTCTTCTTTTCGTTATTCTTTCTGAGAAGCATTGTCTGTACAGGAAAGGAAGGATAAGTCAGAAAGAAGGTTTAATTAGAGATCATGCTCAATCGCGTGACATGAATACTAAAAGAAAGGAAACTTTTCCTAAAAATATCTTGTAGCCTCTTGTCCATAAATGTGTCGCGTTTCACACACATGCACAAGACTCTACTCGACGTGGCTTTCAGACTCCTTAGGACACTATAAAACCTTAGGATCCGATACTAAGTTTGTAATACCCCGAGAGTACACCCTGGATGCCACATGGTTCCTATAGCCTCGAAGGACCACAAGCTAACCCATGTTGTTACCTGTTGTAAGCACTGAATAAAATAAAAGAGAACATGTGGGGAACTTAACTGAAAATGCCATAAGGTTTTAAATATGAAAAAAAAACAATACTGAATCGATATACTGAAAACATCTGTCTAAAAACAATGTTGAAAGACTGTCAATAATAGCTAATAACCGAATAACTTACTAAAAGTATCTGAAAGCCTCTAACTGACTGACTGCGGAGCTAATGGGATAGGTCCCCAACTAACTCTGACTGCCTATTGAACTAATCTAAAATAAACATAAACGGTCCTCGAAATTTGAGAACTCACCACTGCTACTGCTATTAGTGCGTTGGGATATCTAGGTGTGGTCAGGAACCTGAATGTTTGAACCTATGATATGAGGAATCGTAGCACAAGAAATGAGTATACGGTCAGTACTTTGAATTTACTGGTATGAGAGATGAGGTTAGGTTGTTATGCATGGTTTATGTGCATGAATAATAACTGACTGAATAGATAGCATGGGATAACTGAACATGAAGTAATAACTGGCTAAATAATATGAGATAACTGAGTAAACATGCATGAAGTAAAGACTGAATGGATAGCATGAGATTACTAAATCTAAATACGTGAAAGCTGTAAAATCAGAGAATACATTACCAAGCATATAACATGATTCTAAAATAGTCTGTAAATTAAAGTACTAAAATTTAGTAACTGAATAACTAATAAACTTTATGCTATGGTCGATGCAAACTTGAACTGAATTTTGTATTGAATACTGAACTGAGACTGTGGGAGGTATGATCTAACTGCATACCCCACTCTGAACTGATTGGGATTCAACCTGTAACCCTAGTTGAAAGAGTGTTAGTACCGTGCCACGGGTACTAACAATAGCTATGTGGATCCCCTAAGCTACTGAAAAGCCAGGATGTCAAGCCTAAACCGACAGGTGACACCTGGGCGGAGTAAAGCCTAATCTAACGGGTGACCCCTGGGAGGTAGTCAAGCCTAAATTTACGGGTGACTCATCATGCTACGCTGGCTACGTAGTTCAGAAACACAAAGACTGATACTAACGACTCTGCCTAACTGACGGGGAAGCTGCCATCCCTGCATTCTCTCGGTGCTAAATCCTACTCCCAATTGAAAAACACTGAATACTGGACTCAACTAAGTTTAACTGTTTATAGTAACTGACTAAACTGACAATGCTCATGATAATTCTAAAACCATACCGTAAATACTGAAAACTAGGTAAGAAGCTAAATGTTGGGTATTCAAACCCCCAGGACTCAATAGCAATAACAACAAGATCATACTAAATCTTTGAGGACATGATAGGTAGTCATTATTCAAAACTCATCTTTTTATTAGACATTTCGTCAAACACATGAGGGTCATGATTTAAAGCATGAGGATAGTTTAAAACATATGATAATCACATGGCTATAATACTAAACCATAAATTAGGGATTTAACATGAAACATCATAAATCCAACGAGTAAAGTGTAATTTCAACAACAACTCTTTGTAAATATCATGTATAATCGAAAACCATAAGATTCATGGAGATAGTTTATTGTAAATATGTAAACTCGTGATTTAAATCTTAAAAATGGATTCTTGGACTCCATGAGTGAAAAGGGCCCATGGATGAACATCTAACATACTTTAATAGAAGATTTCTTGAAGATTGCTTGAACGAAGTAGATTGGAACCATGATTTCTCGAGAAAGCAACTTGAATTTGTTCTTGGGAAAGGGAAGGGCTTTTACGTGAGTTTATTTGAAAAAGATGGGTAAATAATGCCCCTTTTTGAGTTATAAATCGTGTTTGGATGGCTGGGGATGAGTGAAAAGGACTAAACTGCCCCTTGGCCTTTTTTTCAGGGTAAATAACCCTCGTGGAGTGACCCCCAAAAATGTGGAATGGACCTCGCGTATCGCCTCCCAGAAATAAGGAATGGACCTCGCGTCGCGAGCCTATCGCGAGACCTTACTGCCTCATACGAAAAATGACATAACTTTTCACTCGGGTATCAAATTAAGGCAAAATTGGTATTGTTGGAAAGCTAATTAGATTAGCTATAATTTTTTGGGTCTTAATCTTCCAAATTCCTTATATACAAAAAGTTATGCTCGTTCAAAAATGACACTTGTGAAATTGAACACCAAAAATTGGCCGAATCAAAGGCTCTTAGATCAACTTTATTCTAAGTGATTCTTATGAATATTTTTTACCTCAAAATATCTTCATACACTAGGATAAAGATCATGACACATGTATCCAAAATGAATTCATGGGATTGGAGTCAACACACATAAGAATGACGCTTTAAAGTGTAGCCCAAAAATACAGGGTGTTACAATAAAGGAGGAAATAAGAGGAGGAGGGGGAGTAGGAAGATGAACGATAGAATGAAGGCGTTGTTGTTGTTGGGTGGCTCTTACCGGCAATGGTGGTTTGGAGGTTTGGTTGGCAGACATAGAGGAGATGGGGAGGAAGAGTGTAGGGGCAGCTAGTATGAAGGAAAAAAATAGTTGGATTTGGGATTTGGGGGTAGATGTAATATATCTAATGGTTTATGGAGAGAAAGAAAAAAAAGAAATTTATGTAATTATTTTAAAGGGTTGGATTTTAAATAACAATGGTAATTTAAGATGTGGTATTATGTAATTTATCCTTATTAAAATATTAAGGATTGTATGATAAAACTAGTAATAAAACACTTTTGATTTGCGAAAATGAACAAGTAAACTAAAATATCTATGTAGTATAGATGTCAAGTAAAATTAAACGAATTAGATAAAAAAAACAACAAGAGTATTTTATGTCAAAAATGTAATAAAGCTAAAATTAACCTAAGTTCAAATATATTTTTACCTAAATTTTAAACAAGAATATACTGAGTATGCTGTTGTTTGTTCCAACATTCTAAACAGTCAAATTGTTATTAGGTGAATTATACTTTCTTTGTCCAAATTTATATAATTCATTTTTTTTAGTTTGTCCCAAAAAAATGACATATTTCTATATTTAGTATTTAATTATAAAATGTCTATTTTGCCCTTAATGAAATGATTAATATCTATACAAACTTCTATCACTCATTTTAGATCACGCATTTCAAAAAAAAAATCTTTGCTAAACTCTGTGTCAATCAAGCTACGTCACACAAATAGGGACGAAGGGAGCAGTGTTATCAGTAGTTTTATTAAAATGAAAAAGGATTAAAAATATCCTTAAACTATAAAAAAAGGTTCAAAAATACTCTTCATCCACCTATTTTGTTAAAAATATCCATCCATCTACCTTTTTGGTTCACTAATATCCTTGAAACTAACAACCCCATCTTTATTTTATTTTTTATTCTTTATTTGTCATTTTTTATTGCGTGAAATAAAAACCCCACCCGTACCAAGCTAATGAAATGGCAAACAAGATCAAGTAAACATTATGTCTTTCTAGCATTATGAAAATTGATTGACTGTATAATTTCAGTCTTTAATTCCGAAAAAATTCTTAAATTTTTTAATAAAATATTCTAGTAATTTCCATGTTCATTCTCTGCTTTTGCTTTATTTTTTTCTTCTACCATTTGAAGGGACAAAAAGAGAATGAATTAGTACTCTTCACTTTTTTTCATATTTAATCATGCTCTGTTTACTGCTAAGCTCTGCTAAAACTTCAATCAGAGCAGTGATTAAGCTTCATTTTTTTATAAAATTTTGAAAATTTTCCCTAAAATTTCTTGTTTTCTTTATTGAGGTGATATTTTTTTTTAACATAGAAAAAATATGAGGTTTTAAAGAAAAGGATAGGAAATTATCTGTTTTTTTCTTTGTGATGAATTTTTTTTTATTATAGTGGGGAGTAACTGTGAGTTACATTAGTGGGATCGGATGCTCAACCAGATTACCAAGTAGTATATCCAAATATATACTACTTCCGTAACTTTAATCAACATAGGCTCTGATACCAATTGTAGGGGGTGCGGATAACTTTAATAGATCTATTGTAACTATGGATCTATTTTTATTTGTGCGTGAATATTTCTTAACTTCTCTAAATATTTTTATTTTATTTATGTTCATATCTTGGGGGGTGATTAAATGGTATTTGATTAGATGTTTTACTGTAGTATTCTTTAGTTTTTTATCTTAGTCTTTGTAATTCTTCTATATTATTTTTGAGGTATTCTAAATATTCTATATCTTTTGTTCTAAAATATTCAATTAAATTCTCTTTCATAAGCATTTCTTCTAATCTTATTTCTTCCATATCTTGTTTCCAATATTTTAAATACTCATAGTTTATCATTTTATTCTAAAGTAGTTGCTTGTTTACTAATTTTCATGTAATATTCTATTCTAATTGTACTATAACTTATATCTGAATTAAGGTTATTAATGCTATTAATTATCTCTCTTTCTTCTTCTCTTAATGAGTTTTTTATGTTATATAAACTATTATCTGTACTTTTTTCTAAATTTTCTAAGGTTTCTTTTATCCATATTAATTTGTCTTTTAGATTTTTCATTATCTCTTTGAGTCGGTTTCTATAATTAATTTCTTTATATAGGTCACTTTGGTTTTTTCTAATTTTTCTAATATATTCTAACATTTTAGTCTGAATAATATCCATCTGGGTAATTATCTAGGTATAGTTGTTCTATCCAATTTATAATTTCAATTTCATAGTCTAATATTTTTTCTAATAGTATTCTCTTAATATCTATAATTTCTATATTTCTAAGTATACATAAGATTAATATTTTAAGATTATCTATCATTTAAAATTGGTTAAATACTTTATTATAATATTTTTTAGTTTTTTATTTTAATCTCATTAATTCTTCTATATTTTCATTGAGAAATTGTATATATTTTATATCCATTTTCCAATATTCTAAATATATGTAATTTATCATAGTTGATGTGTGGGTTTGGTATGTAAGTATTTATAAGAGTAGTTAGGTAGGTGTGGTATATAATTAATTCTAGTCATAAAATATCTATCAAATATTTTTTCCAATATGATTTTTCTTATATCTACTATTTCTATATCCTTAAGTACATATAAAACAAGTATTTTAAATTTATCTACCATTTCGTCAGATAAATAAGTATTCATTTTTCATATGATGCTTTTTCAAAATATTTCCTTCAATCATATACATAACAAAATATGATCATTTTAGATTACTATATACTAGATTATTCTTAAATAACATATTCTTCGGTCACTATTAGCATGGTAATCTGGATACCTTTCCCTTAAACAGCGCCTCTACTCTGGCTACTACCTTATCACGGCTTTCTTGACTCACCGGTTTCACCTTTAGGATGGCATAGTTCTTAGAGATTTTTCTCCTTTTCCACTTTGCTAATAAAATTCTTAACATGCTATTTTTCGAATAATTCTACTATAAAGCAACTAACATAAACTTATTTTATCATATCATGATTGTTAGGAATTTATGAATTTAGTTATTCATAATCATAAATAAATATACCTGTTCTGGTAGGTTTGATAATTCTAAGCTTTGTTCATCTATAGCTTTTTCCATTGAAATATACCTGTTTTTAATAAATATTCAAAAGTTTGTTGTGAAAAAAGAGTGTTTGCTTCAACGCATGAAGGCTTATCTTTTTCTGCCTTCATTTATAATGAATGATTTACATAGTTCTTACTTACTAATGTTTTACACGTTTTTCAAACTTTACGTCCTATTCTTATCTTTACAAAAAGTCTAAAAACTAGACTAAAAAGTCTTTATCTACCTAACCTAATTATTATACTTTACAAAAAAGTCTTCTAAAGACAAAAACTAAAACTTTACAATAATTTACAAGTTACGTAGAAAATTGTGAAAGTTTGTTACATGTCACTTTCACAATTTAATAGCTTATATTTTATCTCCATTATTGCTTCCGTTGATATCTCCTTCTTGTCGTATTTGCTGCTTTTCTATCTTCTTTCCAGCTGGCATGCTTATCTTCTTGATTCTTTTATTCTAGGCGGACTTCTGGGATAATATTATCTTCTCCATTACATCTCGAACATTAATGGTCTGGATATTTGTGTCTAATTATCTTACAATATCTTGTTAATAATCCATCTGAAATAAATCCATTCATAATTGCTCTTGCAGTTGATTGTTTTTCTGGGTTACGTAACGTCATTATTCATTGTCTAACATCTTTCATATCTGCTTGTCGTAGTTCTTTTGAATTTGAATAAATTATCTGATGGTCTCTTGAATAATAGCTCCATATTGGGTTTCCATTGGTATAATTATTTTCTAATTCTTGAATAATTATAGCTAGTCCAATGAGTCATTTATTTGCGTAGAAATCAGGTATCTCAATTCTGGGTATCTCTGGCTGCTGCACAATATCTTCTGGTATAATCATATCTCTGGTTAATCCTATTTTTACGACTTGTATAACTGGTTTGATCTCGTCGTATAATATCTCTGCTGGTGCAATATAACACTTTATATAAAATAGATTTTCTTTGGCTATTCTTTTATAGGTGGTGAATATTTTATGTAATTCTTCCATAGCTGTTAGTTCTTCTCCGTCTTGGGTATATATGGTATTTAATAATCCATAGTCAAAATAAGTTTTTATTAAGCTTGGGTTGGTTTTGGGTAGTGCGATTAGCTTGTTGTAACCTTGTAATTTTTGGGTTATGTAGTTTGTGTTTGGTCCTTGGGTATCTGTAGCTCTGGGGTTAAGATTTAGAAAAGTTTGTACTTTCTAGATATTTTCTATGTATTCTCTGGTTATATAGTTATAAGCTTTTTTATCTTGGTTCAGACTATCTCGGTATGTGGTAATTTGTGGGGGTGGAAATAAAGGGTCTTTTTGTGTGTTTGGTATAAATGGTTTCTCAAATATCTTATTCATGTTCATGTTCTGGTATCTTTGTCTACTAACTTCTTTGCTTGTACCTGCAATTGTAGATTGATAAACGTTATGGGTTTTATGGAGTGTCCTAACGTCTACTTCTAGCTCTGGAATTTTAATGTCTTCCGATCGACATAGCTCTGCACACTGCTGAATTAGCTGATTTGCAGCTTTAGACTTCAGTTTAACTTCATTAGTCTTTAGCTTTTCTATTTCATTACCCATACTGTCCACTTCATTAAAAGCGTAGTTAGGGTTTTGAGTATCTTTTCTAAAGCATCATCTTCTATTATATCAGTCTGTGTAGCTTTGTCTTGATATGTAATCTTCAATAACGTTTTTGTTAGTATTAATTACTTCAATTGTAAATGTAAAATTTAATATATTCAATACTAGTCTCCGAATCTCTTTTGTCGTAACTGAATTTTGTATTTTCTTTGTTAGCCACCATCGAACCTGGGCATTATCTGTTCTCACAAAAAAATTGTTATATACAATATATGGTTTAAATGCTAATAAACATTTATATAATGAACATAATACTCTACTATTTATTTCCCATTTTATTTCTGTTTTATTAAATGTTCCTGAATAGTATCTGCAATGATGTTCTAATTTTTCATTTTCGTACCTATATTTAAGTACTCCTCCATAACTACATTCACTAGCATCTGCTTCTACTATATATATAAATTTTCTATTTTCGTCTGAAAATTATAATTTTGGTAATTCTTTACAAAGTATTTTTATTTTTTGGACTTATTTTTTATCTTCTTCGTTGTAATTATATTCTACATCTTTTTTAAATTTTTTCTGTAAAGGCTTTAGGTTTTCTACTAATTTTGGTATATATTCTCTTACTTGGTTTACTAATCCTAAAAATGATTGTAATTTCTTTTTTGTATCTAATTCTTCTTTTGAGTTTATTATTTTTTGTACTATATGTTGTTGCATTTTTACTCCACTTTAATCTATTTGTATTCCTAAAACTCTATCTGTTTTTTCATAATTTCGGTTTTCTTTTCACTTAAGTTTATTTCCGATTTTTCTATTATATCTGTAAATTGTCCTAATAATTTTAATTGTTCTTCTTTAGTTTTTGTATATAATAGTATATCATCTATGTATATTATACAATTAGGTAATTGTCTAAAATAACTATCCATAAAATATTGATATCTACCTGGTGCATTTTTATATCCAAATGATAATACGTTTCATTCATAAAATCTTTGTGGTACTGTAAATGCGGTTAATTCCTTAGATTCTTCTTCTAACTTTAAGTGATAAAATCTTGATTTACAGTCAAATTTACTAAAATAGTTATATCCTTGTATTTGTCTTATTTTTAATATCTTATTTGGTATTGAATAATTATATAGTAATCTAAAATGATCATATTTTGTTAGTAAATAAACATAGTGAACAAAAAAGAGGTAAAAGTAGAATGGTTATTTAATAATCATTCTACTTTTACCTATTTTTTGTTCACTATCTTTATTTACTATAAATGCTGGACTATTGTGTTTACTATTACTTTTTTGTATATATTGTTTTTCTAATAATTCATCTATATGCATTTTAAATTAAAAGAGAATTTAATTGAATATTTTAGAACAAAAGATATAGAATATTTAGAATACCTCAAAAATAATATAGAAGAATTATAAAGACTAAGAGAAAAAAACTAAAGAATAATACAGTAAAACATTTAATCAAATATCATTTAGTCACCCCCAAGATATGAACATAAATAAAATAAAAATATTTAGAGAAGTTAAGAAATATTCACGTACAAATAAAAATAGATCCATAGTTCCTCTCCAACAATTCCTCAAACAAATTCAAAACTTTAAAACCCAAATCCTTCTTTCTGAAATTTATAACCTCTAAAACCAAAAAAATAATAATCAAATTTCATATTCATACCCCAATTACAAAATATTCTAATCAAAGTCATCTAAACCCGCATATCATGCTTAACCCACTTTCTTTTAATACAAATAATTATATCCACTTTCATTGGTGTTTTCAATTTGTTTGCTACCGTGGAGAAGAGAGACAAAGTGCTGTAAAATAGGCAGGGTAGTACACAATGGAACAATGACTTGGCGAAATGTTCTAGCAAGGCTTGAGGGGTAAATTTGTCCTTTACTAAGTTAATACATGTGTTGAAACACTTGGTATTGCTAATATCAGGAGCGAATCTACGGTAGTGGGTGGGGGTTGTCGGGAACCCCCACCCGCTACCGTAAGACTTATAATTACATTAGAAAAATTAATTATAGGTTTAAATATTAAAAGGTGATAAGCCATAATAAAGTAGTGGAATAACTTAGTGGTAGGAGCAACACATCTAGATGCCTTTATTTATTTTATTGGGAGCCCACATATTTGAAATTCTGGATCCGCCTCTGATTAATACATAGAAAAATATGATTATTAATAACACATACCTTAATACACAATAGTGTGTGTAACTAATGTTGTATTAGTTATACATAGATTAAAAAATTATACCAAATAAGATATTAGTAACACACAAAAATAATGCATGCATTACTTTTTTTCAACACACTCTACCATATGATCCCTAAGGGGTCGTTTGATAGAATGTATAAGAATAATGCAAAATATGATGTACTAATAATGTTTGTATTAGCTATGCTTGCATTAGTTATGTTTGTATTTTTCTTTATACAGTGTTTGGTTCGATTTATTAAAAATAACATGAATTACATAATTTTTTTTTTTTTAACATAATACCCTCAATATATATGTTGGAGATGATGTAATTTTTTTTTTTAAGGAATAATAGTGTCTTTAAGCATGTATTAGATCTATTGCATTACTACTGTCATGAATTTTGAGGTATTAGTAATACATATCTTAATACACAATAGAGTGCTTTAGTTATATAGGGTAAAAAAATATGTCAAACAAGATACTATTAATACACATTAAACAAATGCATACATTAACTTTTGAATACACTATATCAAACGATCCCTAAATGTACCAAATAAAATATTAATAATGCACGACACTAATGCATATATTACTTTTTTAATATAGCCTACCAAATGACGACACTAATGCATATATTACTCTCTTTAACAGTCTACACCATCAATCTATCAACTAGGTGGGTACTGGCCACGAAACCCATAAGATAAAGATTAATCTCAATTGGATTTTGATGAACTTTTAGGGAACTAAAAACAATTGGGTCTGCAAATTGAGATCAATAGCAGAAAATTCCAAATGGATATTGAATCAGTGAAGAAATTCTTGGAGAAAGAAGGAGGCAATTATGAAAGCACAGTGGATTCTATGGCTTCAAGATTCATTGAACCCTTTGTCTCACATGGGGTGAAGATTGACCTCATTGAGCCTGGTCGTCTTCTCTGCTCTTTCCATGTCCCTCCTCGTCTAGTGGTTCATACTATTCTTATTCTTCTCTCATGTTTTCATACTTTATATGCTCTCTCCCATCCTATGCGACACTTTTCAGATTTTGAGAATAAGTCTATTTATTAGCATCACTTTTAAATATTTTGAATTGTCATTTATTAGTTTATGTGACACTTTTATATTTCGAGATTCAAACAAGTCTATGACTATGACTTTTAAACATTTTGAATTGTCAATTATTGTGACTATCTAATTTTTATATTGTTTTCAAATATATAAATTTTATTTCAAAAAATTCGTGCCTAATCTTAAATTGTTCAAATTTCGGAAAGCGAAAAGTGACACATAAATTGGGACGGAGGGAGTATATCCGTTTTGTTGTTGTTTAACAGAGTTAAGAATCAAAACACACCGAAAGTATTTTCGTTTTTTGAGTTTCATATCTGAACTATCAATAATTATTTAACCAAACACACCTCAATTATAAGTTGTTCACTTTTACATACCTGAAATTTCAGTGATGAAACTCAAACAATAGTTCGGGTGTGGTTTCGATAAACATTTGGTAATAGTTTAGGAATGAAAGTTGAAAAACCATGATACTTTAGGTGTGTTTTGACACTTTTCTCTTTAATTAATTGGGAAATGTGTGTGCAACAGAATGCGGGTAATTTTCTACATGGTGGAGCTACGGCGACTCTGGTGGATATTTTGGGATCTGCTGTTATTTTTACTGTAGGTAGATTGGCACTCACTGGTGTTTCAGTTGAGATCAGCGTTTCTTATTTGGATGCTGCTTATGTTGGAGTGAGTTTCTTCTTTTTCAGATTAAAATTTGGTACAATTATTGAGTACTGGTTTGTTGTTGCTAATATCGTCTTCGCCTTTGTATTTGCTTTACATACTTATTTGTTTGATATGCTTCACTTGATCCGACGGTCTATTTAAACAACCTCTCTATCAGTGGTGAATTTATTCAAAATATAGGGCCTCTGAACCCGTGGTCTGTTTGAAAAAACTAGGTATTTTCTGTATACATTTTAAGAAATTGGTGCTCCCTTTGCCCCAATTTACATGACACATTTTCCTTTTTCGTCTGTACCAAAAAGAATGACATATATTTATGGCCATTCTATCTTTAATGAAATGATTTATATCACACAAACATCTTTGACTTGTTTTAGACCTCAAGTTTCAAATGTCTGTTTTTTTTAAATTTTTTGTCAAGTCAAACTACCGCATATAAATTGGGACGGAGGTAGTGTAATATTATATTCCGAAACCCATGCTATATGAAGGCCACTTGGTGCAATTAGGATGGCAATGGGACGGTGCGGGTGCGGTGCGGGTTTTAGGCTATATGGGTGCGGTGCGGGTGCGGGTGCGGGTGCGGGTGCGGGTGCGGGTGCGGGTGCGGGGCGGGTTGGAGTAACTTTTTTTTAAATGGTGTGGGGCGGGGCGGGTTGTGGGTTTAAATTAAAAAAAAGCTAAAATTTAGTATTATTCTCGTGAATCTGTCTAAAATTATATGTATTCTTTACTTAAAATTTTGTCATACTTAAAACGACAAATATAACACTATAAATAAGTAATTTCATAACTTCTTTTCAAATCAGTAAAATAATTTTATAACTTAAAATATCAAACATAAGTTTAAAGGTTTTTTCTTACTAAATCACTTTGCCGTGCATAGCTTATTTAATTTATCTATAACAAAGACTTGAAAATATTGTGGTTTTCAATGGAGTTACAAATTTTTCAAAAAATAAAAAAACAAAAATGTGGGACGGTGCGGTGCGGGTATGCACGGGTATGAATGTGAGGCGGATTTATGCGGGTTTAAAGGTGATGCGGTGTGGTGCGGTGCAGTTTTTAAATTCGCGGGTTTAGGAAAAACCCGCACCACACCTGCACCGCCCCGCCCCATTGCCACCCTTAGGTGCAATTGGTTGAAAGTAAAGTTATTTACCTTGAGGACTATGAACCAATTCTTACTTAAAATATGTTCTTTTTATGGTGTATCCTGTTCTCAAAATCCTAGATTTGCGTATGCTCTCTACCCTCGTAAGGTAGGGGCAAGGCTAGTCACACACCACTCTCTCTAAACTCCTCTTGAGGAATCCTCACACTGGGATTGTTATTGTTGTATTGATTATTGGAATGAGGATTTATCTACGGAGTTTGGAATTGTATATTTGTGGTTGTGAATTTGTCTCTTTTGTTCCTTGGTACATCAATTGATTTGCTAACGATATATTGCACTTCTATGTTGTCTCTTGTCTTTTACCTCAGAAACGTGCTAGGTTATTGGAAGTTAGTATCCTATTCCATAGTAATAGGTCTTGTTAAAATGCTCTCCAAGAAGAAAAGCTAGTAAAAAAGAGAGCTTTATTGGAAACTAACTATATTTTGCACCGATATTATAATAATCTTTCACGATGAATAATAAGGAGTATGAACTCTTAGAGAGTATTATAGTGTTGATCTGATAGATGTATGTGTTGGGTTCAAAGTATATGAAAAGTGTGAATGGAAAATGGAGGAAACCAAGTGGAAGGAAAAATAGAGAAGAAAACACTAAAATGGAAAGTGTACTCTAAAATGAAAAGTTTACTATTTCTCCCACATTGGTGGGAGAATGTGACTTTCAAGTATTTATATTAAGAAACACTTATTCCACTTGGTAAGTGAGGCAAGAAATAAGAGATGCCTCGCGCCGCCGTCGTCGCTCGGCTCAGATTTGGATTTGGATTTGAATTTGGCAAATGATCAATCGATGAGATCTATCTTTTTGGACAAAATTTATTTGACAGAAATTTAATCCGAAAGGAAAATAAAAGCTTCGGATTTGGATTTGGCAAATGATCGATCGATGGGATCTATCTTTTTGGACAAAATTTAATCCGAAAGGAAAATAAAAATGCAGTAAATTCTTTTCTGTGTTTTGATCCTCCAGTTATATGCATGCATGCACTGTTTCGAACTGATGCTTCGGAAGGATGCACTGTTTCAAACTGATGCTTCGGAAGGATGCAATCCTTCAACGAAATGACAAACTGATTCATGAAATGGTTTGCCTGTTCGGAAAAGATGTAATCTTTGAACGAACAAACATGATTTTTCAGGAAAGGTCACACCTTTTAAGTGAACCATTGCCACTTTTCAGAAGAGGCATATGAAGGCTAGATAAACCTGCTTTCATCCACAAGTTTAAATACAAATTTTCTGAAATACAAACTCTCTTCTTGTCTTCAAAAACATTCTGTGTGATCAATCAAATTGTTGAGTGAGTTCGTTGAATCCAACAATTTGAGGTACCGCTTGTCTTCAATTGATTTGCTAACGATATATTGCACTTCTATGTTGTCTCTTGTCTTTTACCTCAGAAACTTGCTAGGTTATTGGAAGTTAGTATCCTATTCCATAGTAATAGGTCTTGTTAAAATGCTCTCCAAGAAGAAAAGCTAGTCAAAAAGAGAGCTTTATTGGAAACTAACTATATTTTGCACCGATATTATAATAATCTTTCACGATGAATAATAAGGAGTATGAACTCTTAGAGAGTATTATAGTGTTGATCTGATAGATGTATGTGTTGGATTCAAAGTATATGAAAAGTGTGAATGGAAAATGGAGGAAACCAAGTGGAAGGAAAAATAGAGAAGAAAACACTAAAATGGAAAGTGTACTCTAAAATGGAAAGTCTACTATTTCTCCCACATTGGTGGGGGAATGTGACTTTCAAGTGTTTATATTAAGAAACACTTATTCCACTTGGTAAGTGAGGCAAGAAATAAGAGATGCCTCGCGGCGCCGTCGTCGCTCGCTCGGCTCGGATTTGGATTTGGATTTGGATTTGGCAAATGATCGATCGATGAGATTTATCTTTTTGGACAAAATTTAATCCGAAAGGAAAATAAAAACGCAGTAAATTTTTTTCTGTGTGTTGATCTTCCAGTTATATGCATGCATGCACTGTTTCGAACTGATGCTTCAGAAGGATGCACTGTTTCGAATTGATGCTTCGGAAGGATGCAATCCTTCAACGAAATGACACACTGATTCATGAAATGATTTGCCTGTTCGGAAAAGATGCAATCTTTGAACGAACATACATGATTTTTCAGGAGGGGTCACACCTTTTAAGTGAACCATTGCTACTTTTTAGAAGAGGCATATGAAGGCTATATAAACCTGCTTTCATCCACAGGTTTAAATATGAATTTTCTGAAATACAAACTCTCTTCTTGTCTTCAAAAACATTTTGTGTGATCAATCAAACTGTTGAGTGAGTTCGTTGAATCCAACAATTTGAGGTACCGCTATTGTTCGGATTGAAGGCCATTTTATCCTGGGAGGAAGATTCCATAACCTCGGGTACGGTGAGGAGAATTATTCCTTAAGGACACTCCGTGAAGTCGGGGGACTTGGCCTTAAAATTCTATTTCAACTCTTTTCTGAAAATTAACACACTTCTTAGATAGATTATTCATAATCTAGTGTTGAAGGTGTTAGGTAACTTCATAAGTGTTCTTGTTTTAGACTTGAACTAGAGTTGAAGTTTGTGTTGCATGTATACAGATTCTTGTACCCGAATACATAAAAAATAACAGTATGTTCCTTACACATACAGTTTTATCTGTATAGCTTCTTGAACTGCATAAAGTATAGTTGGCAGAGTGTTATGTTGTTATGAGCAAAACTTAATTAATCTGAATGCTGTTGAAGGTCACTTTGATGTGCCTTAAGCAATAAGTTTGTTCTGGTTTTAGCAATGACGCAAACGTTGATTCATAAATGCTACTCTAGCATGTCAGAGCAACAGAGGCCTTCTTCATTCACCAACCTGTAGCAATGTAGCATTTTGGAATACACATGGATGGTTCTTACTTCTATAAGATAAACATGTGCAGCATTGATTTTGATTTGGAGATTAAAATTCAACCAGGAAAAGAAAAAGCAAGTTGATGCAATAGCATGGACTTCATCAATAGTCAATTTAAAAATTCGACTGTTTTAATATAGAAACTTTGACTCTAATCATCATAATGTTAATGCTATGTTTAAGGGAAGAACCCTTTGGTGACATAGAATAGGGAATCAGAATAAAATATTATTTCAGTCACGAATTGACAGTATAGAGAATATATCTTGTTATATCGAGAAAAAGCCCAAAATAGTCCCTCATCTCTGGGCGTAAATTCAAAGTCATCCTTATTCTTTGACATGGCACACTAGTAGTCCTTATTGTTCTCTAAATTGGTGCACTTTTGGTCTCACTCAAAACGGCTATTATTGTTTTAACACAGAGCAGCTCATGTGCTGCTCAGATTTTCCCCCACAAAACACGGACTTCTCCTAGTGTTTCTTCTCTTCCATTCCAGAGTCCAACCTTGGGTATCTTTGTATGTGATTTTCTATTCTTGCCGAAAAAATATTGGAAGTTGTTTTACTTGAATTTCTGATGCAAATAAGTAAGCAAATGAAAAGCCAAAGTCAAAACACTAGAGGCTGAAATCAAGCTTTAGCAAAGTGTGTCTGCGTTGATTGTGAAACATCAACAACTGTAATATAAGCAACATCAATGACGCACCCAGTGTAATCCCATAAGTAGAGCTTGTAATATAATAAGAGATAAAAAGATATGTTTCCCAACCGAGTATAATGTATGGATCACAAAGTTATCTTTATAAGGAATGGTAGTTATCATGTAACTGCTCGTGAGAAATATGATGCTTGGTTTAGACCAATGAACAATTCCTGAAGCAATGTTTAGCTTAGTTATATCATACGAAAAATGTTAAAGATAAGGTAAACTTGAAAAAGGGATATATCATTTTAAGAGAAGACAAGAGCTTTACTAAAGCAACAGAATTCAAAATAATGAGATAATTTTGGAAGTTAATTAGGAACTCAATAACCATGCCATTCAACGGATATCTATGGTGTAACATCGGTAAGAGAGCAAAAAATAGAAGTCAACTTTGATACTCGTTGCCCATATATACTCGGTTAATTAACTCTTTGTTCAATTGTCGTGCAACTCGCACTTTTTGTACTAGAGAATCCTAACATGCATCCCGCAATTCAGTTTTTATACTTGAACAGTCCTTTTCGTGAGACCTTGGCATAAGCCAGGCGATCACAGCCTTTCATTGCAACTACCTGCTCGTGACATCTTTAACAAAAGATGATAGAAAACATGTGTATTTCACTAAATCAGTTATTACCTTCTTATAATCTCATTGTTCTTGCCTTTATTTCGTTCACTCAAAGCAACTCTTGATGAATATCCTACTATATGCTATTAACATGAAAAGAGTAATCCACTAATAAAATATGAAAAAAATCATATGCAGCAACATGCTGATGGTAGAGGTAGGAAGTATGTTCTCACTGTAGCATCAAATTCTAATGCATGTCACTACAAAGAAATTTTTCAGATCTACTTGAAAGAGAAGAAAGAAGGAAGACTAGATGTCTGATTATGTGTGTGGTGGGGGTTTTTGGTTAGTCTTATTAGTTGCAACATAACTACAAGGAAAAAAACTTATAATTTGTGATGGGTTGTCATATATACAAAGCATGGGACTTTCATTGGCGACGGATGGACTTTGTTTCTTATATTAATGTGCTTGCTAAATCTCATCTCATCCTTCTTTTTTCGGTGGATTGGTTATATAGACCTATTTGTTTGTGTTTTTGTTTTACTTGCTAAAACTCCTAAAATGACTTGTTATAGCCATATTTAGTAGTTGTTAATATGTCTTTTCGCATATATTGTTCCATCTTAAGGGCTGCATTTTCAGTATGACATAAGTCAGTATACTCTAATTTTCAAAAGGATACAATGCAATATCCTCATTCAAATCATTGTCTAACATAATCAGGAGGAAATCGAAGTTGAAGCGAAAGTATTACGTGTTGGGAAGGCAATCGCTGCTGTCACTGTTGAGTTAAGGAAGAAAAAGACAGGAAAGATAGTTGCACAAGGTCGCCATGCCAAGTACTTGGCTGTCAATAGTAAGCTTTGAGCTACATATTAGGCTTCAATCAATGTCTTCCTGAGGAAATTTCCCATATATGGGACGTACATTCATAAGTATTTTGGCATGTATTGCCCAACTGAACATTCAGGTACAGAATCATTTTTATCACTACACAGATAATTAATTACAAATCAATACCCTTTACTCACTGCTTTAGTAAGTTCAGTTGCATTAATGTGACAAATGGCGTTTAAACCTTTTATTAGAGAAGTTTGCTTTTACGGCGAAAATCACTAGGTCCATGAATGGATATTTGCTCTGTTGAAGAGGTCTCTCCTTAACCCTTCTCCATGCATTCAAATCCTAAGCTGGCTCTCTACCGAGGAATACATGGAAATCCTAAGCTGGCTCTCTACCGAGGAATACATGGAAATGTATAATATGATTGAGACTGATACCCTTTTCTTGAGGCGTGAATTTCTTTAGCGGTATAGGTTCATGATATTCAACAACAACAACAACAACAACAAACCCAGTGTATTCCCACCTAGTGGGGTCTGGGGGGGTAAGATGTACGCAGTCCATACCTCTACCTCTAAAGAAGTAGAAAGGCTGTTTCCGATAGACCCCCGGCTCAAGACACGAGATACCACACAAATACATAGTAAAGCACAGAACAAGATTTCATAACATAAATACGGCACCCACAAGTAATAAAAAACAGAGAAAAGCACACAAATTCGTAATGCAACATGGAACAAGGTATCATAACAAGAATAATACCCCCACTAAGTAATTCCCTACACTAGCGACCCAAACTGGCCCTAGCCTTCTGCCCTAATTCGCGTCCTCCAGATCTTCCTATCTAGGGTCATGTCCTCGGTGAGCTGTAACTGCTCCATGTCCCGCCTAATCACCTCACCCCAGTACTTCTTCGGCCTACCCCTACCCCGCCTAAAACCATCCAACGCTAGCCTCTCACATCTACGAACCGGGGCATCCATGCCCCTCCTCATCACGTGTCCGAACCATCCCAATCGAACTTCCCGCATCTTATACTCCACTGGAGTCACACCAACCTTCTCCCTGATAGTCTCATTCTGAACTCTATCCCCTCTAGTCAGCCCACACATCCAACGCGACATCCGCATTTCTGCCACCTTCATTTTTTGGATGTGGGAGTTCTTAACTGGCCAACACTCCGCTCCATACAACATGGCCGGACGGACTACCACCCTGTAGAATTTGCCTTTAAGCTTGGGCGGCACCTTCTTATCACACAACACCCCCGATGCGAGCTTCCACTTCGTCCATCCCGCCCCAATACGGTGCGAGACATCCTCGTCAATCTCACCGTTACCCTGGATCACGGACCCGAGATACTTGAAACTATCCCTTTTACATACCTCCTGTGATTCCAACTTCACTACCACCTCATTCTCCAGTCTCACGTCATTAAACTTGCATTCCAAATACTTTGTCTTGCTTCTGCTCAACCTGAACCCTTTAGACTCAAGAGTTTGTCTCCACACCTCTAATTTGTCATTCACACCCCCTCGCGTCTCATCAATCAAAACTACATCATCTGCAAAAAGCATACACCAAGGCACCTCCCCTTGAATACGCCGCGTCAACACATTCATCACCTAAGCAAACAAAAAGGGACTAAGAGTAGATCCCTGATGCAATCCTGTCAAGACAGTGAAATGCTCTGAGTCTCCTCCCGCCGTCCTCACCTGAGTTTTCGCTCCATCATACATGTCCTTAATTGTTCTGATATATGCCAGCGGGACTCCACTCACCTCCAAGCATCTCCAAAGCACCTCCCTGGGGACTTTGTCGTATGCCTTCTCCAGGTCGATAAACACCATGTGCAGGTCCTTCTTCCTTTCCCTATACTGTTCCACCAGCCTCCGTACCAGGTGAATCGCCTCCGTCGTCGAGCGGCCAGGCATAAATCCAAACTGGTTTTCCGAAATAGACACAATCCGTCTCAGCCTCACCTCGACCACTCTCTCCCAAATCTTCATAGAGTGACTTAATAACTTAATCCCCCTATAGTTATTGCAACTCTGGATGTCACCCTTATTCTTATAGAGAGGGATCATTGTACTCCACCTCCAAGCGTCGGGCATTTTTGCCGTCTTGAAGATTTCGTTAAACAATCCAGTCAACCACCTTACAGTAGCCTCTCCAGCGAACTTCCAAAACTCCACCGGTATCTCATCCGGCCCCGTCGCCCTACCCCTTCGCATCCTGCGAACAGCCTCTCTAACCTCTTCTACCTTAAAACGTCTACAATAACTAAAATCCCGACACTCCTCAGAGTGCTCCAGCTCCCCTAACACAATAGCTCTATCCCCTTCGTCATTCAAGAGCTTATGGAAGTACGACTGCCATCTATTCTTAATGATATTCAGATATCAAAAATCACTCTCCAATGATATTGAAAAGTGTACGTAGACCTTAATCCTATCTCATAGGTAGAGGGACTGTTTTCCTTAGACCTTCGAATCAGATTTTGAAAGATCGAAAAATTAAAATCAGCACAAAGACTAACATCTGAAAGGAAGAATTAACCAGATTTAAAAGAAAATTATTCTCTGTTACTGTACCAAAAATCCGAAGTTCAAAGCTTGGACAAATGAAGGTAAAGACTGGTCATCAATAAAGAAGGGAAAGGGATCAAGTCCAACACCCAATCCAGATTTAAAAGAAAATTATTCTCTGTTACTATACCAAAAATCCGAAGTTCTAAGCTTGGACAAATGAAGGTAAAGACTGGTCATCAATAAAAAAGGGAAAGGGATCAAATCCAACACCCAATCCTTATTATGAATGGACAGTTTGGTGCACTAAATCTCACGCTATGCGCGGGGTTTGGGGAAGGATCAACTCACGGGAGTTTATTGTATGCAAACCTTATTCTATATTTCTACTAGAGACTGTTTTCACAACTTGAACTCATGACCTCTTGATCACATGAAACCACCTTTACTAGTTACTTCAATTAGGCTGCTCTTCCAAACCATTAAATTTATACTTGAATTAATAACGGATGTGTGTACTGAGAGCATTAATACCTGGTACACTTGCAATGGTTAATACTTCTCTAGCAACTCCAATTTTGAAGTTTCACGTAATAATGATATCAAAAAATCTTTTACCTTGTGATATTTAAAAAATGAAATTTATTATGATAAAGTCGAAATCTAATAATAATAAACTCCAGAAAAGGAGTATAGACGAAAACTCATAGGTTTTATATGGATCATGTTTCCATATAGACAAATAAAAAGAACTAAGTAGGCGTACTTTTGAAGTGATAACCAATTTGCAATTAAATAGAAGTCAAGAAGATTGACTAAACAATCTTGTGGTTATAGATTGTGAAAATTTAAAACTAAATTAAGTTCATATGTATGACTTCTTAACGAAGTGGTTTGTGTAGCCTCACAAATAGGGTCTTCAAAGGGCAACGTGTCCTCAACCTTACCCCTACCTTGTGAAAATAGAGAGACTGTTTCTGATGGATCCCATCTCAAGTAAAATTCAAGTTCAGGGTGTAAGGAATAAATGCAAAGCATTATAATAAAGATAAAATAAAAGCACAAAACAAAAACAATTATGAAAAAAGTTTGTACATATGATTCTATGCTTATATATAATTCCTCTAAAGATCATTGATAATGTGGTTTGTTTTCCACATTTTTTTTGGTTAAATAGACTTGAATTATAACATTAAGGGGGTAGGGGTAAGAGTTTGCACTCCTATCAGTTGTAGGATTCAAAAATAGATTGTTCAGGGCCACATCCCGATCCTATAAGTTAGTAATGAAATGTTAAACAATATGACTAAAGAGTGTCCCAGAGCTATTAACTATTACACTTTCAATAACAAAAGGTGGCATGGATGGCGCTATTGAGGAAATTTAGTGAATACTGCTTTCCACTACCGCGTTCTGCTCTCTATAGATTGGGTTAGGGGGGCTGCATCAAGTTCCACTAGCAATTTCCTTCATTCAACAACAACATTATAATACAAAGGGTGGTCGTTAGCCAACATATGATTAATGGCAACCGAATCTATTTCAATGGTTAGGGGTTTGATGTTGTTGGTTTTAGCTATAATCAACCCCCTTCTTAGGGCTAACAGCTCAGCCATGGTGGGATTAGTATGGGGTATGTGCTGGTAGACGCCCAACAACCATTCCCCATTGTGGTTTCTGAAAACCCCTCCTAGTCCCCTCGGGCCTGGGTTTGCTGATGTTGAACCATCCGTGTTCAGCTTAATATGATCGGTTACTGGGGGCTCCCACCTAATGTTAATGATGTTGTAAGGAATGTTCACTTTGTTAGTGTCATTAGCTATGAGAGTGTATTCAGAGGCTAGAGTAATAACATTATTGACAGGGATGGAGTTTTTTTGACTAGTAAAGTTATCATTTCTGGTTAACCAAATAACCCACAGGCAATGGGGAAGAGAGCATCCTAAGTTGGCCAAGAGTTGAAAGGTTTCCCTTTCATGCTTTTCCATAGGTTAGGCTAATAACCAACAGAAATAGAGTTCCAAGTTTGGGAAAGTTTGTAGCTGTTTCTAGCTACCAAAGTGACCCAGAAGTGAGTAGCATTCTAACAGTGGAAGAAAATATGGCTGGTATTTTCTTCAAGTTGGTTACAGGTTTGGCATTGGGATGGTACATTAATTCCAATGTGATTAAGGTAGTTATTTGTTGGAAATCTATTGTGCATATTAGCTAGAGGAATTTTTGACCTTATGTAACACCCCGCATTTCGGGCTAGAACGAAAATCGCCATTTCTATACGTAGATGATCCAAAAGTCATAAATCATATGCAAATTTTCCATGTTAATCAATTATGTAGTGTGGGAAATTGAATGAGCTTTCCGTTGATATAAGATTCGCCCAAATCCGATACCCGGACAAGATGTTATGGCTAATTTAAGTCCTAGTCGTAAAACACCGTCATTTTGGTGATTGGCACATCGCGGAGGTGGTCTATTTAACAATTGTCGAATTCCAGTAGCCTAGCGCGATATGGCGCGTCGCGCTAAAGTTCCAGGTCCCAACCAGTGGGACAACGCGATGGCTCTGCGTCGCGGTGGCCCATAAAATCGGGCTCCCAGTTAGTCGACGCGACGTGTCAAGATTTCGTTGATTCACTGGTTTAGGATCCCAAAGGTGCTTCAAACGAAGTCTGAAAAATTCAAAACTTGTCCGGGAATACCTATTGACATTCCTGATCATGGATTAACTCAAACATCAACATTTAATGGACGTAAAGGTCACAAAATAAGATTGTCAACTTTCGAAGGCTAAAATAACACTAAGTCTGAATACTTAGCTAGAATTTTCTAAGTCTGGGACCCCTTAACAAGCTTAAAGGACTGAATTAAGCTAAGAATTTTGCGGGGTCTTACAAGAACACTAGTGACACAGATCCAAACCCTAAGAAAATTAATATGGTTTCTATTTGAAATGGTATACAATTAAAAAAGTTAAAGCCCAAGAAGGTAACCCATGTGGTGAGAGATGAGAAGAAAACATAGAATGAAAAAGTTGAGAGCAGTGAAAATAATGCGGCAAGTATGAAGCCACCTTCCCCATACCCATAAAGGATGAAAAAGCAAAAAAAGGAAGCATATTTTCAAAAGGTAATTGATTTGTTAAAAAAGGTGCATATTAATCATCCTCGTATTGATGTTTTGCAGGAATTCTTAGGTATTCCAAGTACATAAAGTACCATTGTGGCTAATAAGAAAGGTTGATGTTGTATGCTATAATTATACTTACTGAAGAGTGCACATCTAGAATTCAAAATAGACTGCCAACAAAATTGTAAGATCCTAGAAGTTTCACCATTTAAATCACTACTGGGTAGTCTATCAAGCACAAGGATTGTGCGATATGTGAGCCAAAAAGAACTTAATGCCCACTTTTTTGTTAAAAAACATGGGATTGGGCAGTCCTAGACCCACCACAGTTATTTCACAGCAAGCTGATCGTTCATTGGCAAGGCCCAATGGAATAATTGAGGATGTACTAGTGCAAGTGGGATCACTTATCTTCCCCGTGGATTTTACTATTTTAGATTTTGATCTATTTATTTTGGGTCATTTTTTCTTGGCTACTGTACAGGCACTTTTAGATATAGGTATGGGGTAGCTAACAATGAGGGCATGGTGAGGGGACTCGCCCTATGTATGAAGTGCAGACCCAATCTAGGGTCCCTGCTCCTGATTGTACTGCTCCATGAGGAGTTTTACCTGTCTCCCCACTAGTCCTCCTTAGGCCTCTCGGGGTGGTGATGCTAACGATCAGCCGCCTCATGCAGACATCACTAAAAGAAATTGGTTGTTTTTGCATTAATTGCTACTTCATTAATCTTATTGATTAGCGTACCCATTGTATTTGCTTCTCCTGATGGCTAGTCAAGTAACAAAAATGTTATATTTTCTGGTACATCCTTATGGATTAGATTAGTCTTTCTGGTGGGTATCCTTAATTCTCTCATCTCTTGAACCTATTCATCGCAAACCCAAAATGACCCCCTAATTTTTCTCGGTTGTGAGACACATTAAATTTGAATCTAAGTCCCCAAAGAAAATGCAAATCAAATAAAGAAAACACAAAAATTAGAGGGGGGGGGGGCAAACTTCTTGAATAAAAAGAATACAATTAAAAAAATAATTGGAATCATTTCGAAGATAATATATGTCCCGGCACTGTACAAATAAGATCTGATTATATATCATATATGTGGGTACATATTGTGTATCTAGAACAAAAAATGCAGATATGGTCGAATGGTAAAATTTCTCTTTGCCAAGGAGAAAATGTAGGTTCGATTCCCGCTATCCGCCCAAGATCCAAGATAATGCACCAACTACAAGAAAAGACCTCATGATAGTCAATATGGGGCCTCAACACCCATCAATATGTAGTGTTCTTCGACTCATCATTACTCTAGATGGTGAAGATGTTGTTGATTGTGAACCAATATTGGGTTATTTACATAGAGGGATGGAGAAAATTATGGAAAACCGAACAATTATACAATATTTACCTTATGTAACACGTTGGGATTATTTAGCTACTATGTTTATTGAGTTCTGTCGTTCTACTCATTTACTCACTTAGTTGGTAACATCTTAGTATCATCGGTTGGATCATGTTGGTTCTGTTGCTTGTTTATTTGAGGTCACTCGAGTTTGCCAGTTCATGAGGTTGAATCCCTCAACCTGTACAGGCTCTAAGGTTGACGAGGATCCTCAAGGGTTTGTGGATGAGATGGAGAAGACTTTCAGAGTGATGCATGCTACTGATTCTAAAGGTGTAGAGCTTGTTGCATATTAGCTGAAAGATATGGATTATCAATGATATGAGGAAGGGGGGCAGTTTAGGGTGAGGGTGTGGAGCCAGCAGTATGAGATGAGTTTTTTGCTTTCTTTTTTATCATTTTTTTCCTCAGGAGTTAAGGGAAGCTAAGGCAAAGGAGTTTGTTAATCTAAAGCAGGGTAAGATAAGTGTGAAAGAGTATTTATTGAAATTTCAGTAGTTATCTCGTTATGCTTCAGATTTGGTGTCTAGCTAGAGATCCAAGATGACAAAGTTTGCTTTTGGGCTGTCCCGTGACTTGGTATTGGATTGTAAGGTAGCAATGTTAAATAATGACATAGATATCTGCAGGATTGTGGTTTATATGCAATAGATTGAGGATAAAAAGAATAAATAAGAAGAGATTGGGAGAGGCAGAACAAAAAGTTTAGATATTCAAAGAAGGGTACAGGTTAGCAGAACAGTGGGAGAGATGGTAGATAGTGGACTAAGAAGAAGAATTGGGGAAATTTGTATTCGTCTGCCAGTGTTACTTATCCTAAGCCTTTGGTCAATTGTCGTTCTCAGGCTAGCAGTGGTTCTAAGGCACAGGATGCCCAGTCTCGGGATAGTGGAACTCAATCAGCCCCACCTTATCCTCCATGTCATTTTTATGGGTAGCTTCATCATGGTTATTGTGAGGAAGGGAGAGATCGGTGTTATAATTATGGTCAGATGGGTTACATGCAGCAAGATTGTCTTTCAACAAGAGTTGACACTAGGGCTAATAAAGCTTCGGTTGCCACGACTTTAGCTCCTGCACCAAAGAGTGCTACTTCTAGTATCGGCACTGGCCGAAATTGCCTCTATGCACTTGCTACTCACCAGGATTTTAAGGCATCTTCGAATGCTGTTACTGATATGTGACAGCTCTTTTCTCATGATGTTTATTTTTTGCTTAACTCGGGTTCTACCCTTTCTTATATGACCCCTTATATGGCTGTGCATTTTGGTTTTGGTCCTGAATGTAATTTTGACCCCTTTTTCATGTCTACCCTGGTGGATGAGTCTATTATGGCTAGAAAAATCTATAGAGTCGTGTGGTGTCCATCTTTCATAGAGAGACATTAGTGGATTTGACAGAGTTGGATTTAGTGGATTTAGAGGTTATCTTGGGGATGGATTGCCTTCATTCATGCTATGCTTCTCTAGATTATAGGACCCAAAAGGTCAGTTTTCACTTTCCTAATGAGTCGGTATATGAATGGGAAGGGAGTTCCTTAGTACCTAAATAGAGGTTCATTCCCTGTCTTAAAGCTTAGAAGTTGATTTCAAATGGTTTCTATATCATCTAGTTCGGGTAAAGGATTTTAATTTTGAAAGTCCTTCTTTGCAATTTGTCCTTATGGTTAATAAATTTCCTGAAGTGTTTCCCGATGATCTTCCTGGAATTCCTCCCGATAAGGAGATAGATTTTGGGATTGATCTCCTGCCAGATACTCGTCCTATTTCCATTCCTCTTTATAGAATGGCTTCGACTGAATTAAAGGAGATTTAGGAGCAATTGAAAGATCTTCTTGATGAATGGTTCATTCGCCCTAGAGTTTCTCCGTGGGGTACTCCTGTGCTTTTTGTGAGAAAGAAGGATGGGTTCCTACAAATGTATATAGACTGCCGTCAATTGAATAAGGTGACAGTGAAGAGTAAGAACCCTGTTCCTAGAATTGATGATCTTTTTAATCTGCTTCAGGGTGCTAGATGCTTATCTAAGATTGTCTTCATTCGAGTTATCATCATCTGTAAATTTGGGAGGTTGATATTCCTAAGACTACTTTTCAAACCCGGTATAGTCACTATATGACAGTTGGGTTGACTAATGCCCCGGCTGCGTTCATGGATCATATGAATTGGGTTTTCAGGAAGTTTTTGGACTTATTTGTGATAGTTTTCATTGATGACATCTTGTTGTATTCTAAGAGTGGGAAGGATCATGCCAATTACCTCCGAATTGTGTTGCAGACCCTTAAGGATCAAAAGTTGTACGCTAAGTTTTCTAAGTGTGAGTTTTGGTTGAATGTTGTGACTTTTCTTGGTCATGTTATTTCTAGTGATGAGATTAACGTGGATCCACAAAAAGTTGAGGTGGTGAAGAAATGGCCTAGACCCACAACTCCGATTGACATTAAGAGCTTCTTGGGATTGGCAGGGTAATATAGGAGGTTTATGGAGAGTTTCTCTTCTATTGCTGCTCCACTAACAAGATTGACTCAAAAGAAGGTTAAGTTCTTGTGGTTTGATGCATGTGAGGGTAGCGTTGAGAAGTTGAAGGATAGGCTGACTTCTACACCAGTTTTGATCCTGCCCGAGGGTACTGATGGTTTTATTGTGTTTTGGGATACGTACCGTGTGAGACTGGATTGTGTTTTGATGCAGTGTGGTAAGGTTGTTGCCTATGAATCTAGGCATCTTAATCTTTATGAAAGGAACTATCCAACTCATGATCTAGAGTTGGCGGTTGTGGTTTTGTGTTGAAGATTTGGCGCCATTATCTGTATAGGGTGCATGTGGATATCTATTCGGATCATAAGAACTTGCATTATGTGTTCACGCAAAAGAAATTGAACCTCAGACAGAGTAGTTGTCTTGAATTGCTTAAGGATTATGACATGAGCCTTCACTACTACCCAAGTTGCTAACATTGTTACGGATGCTCTTAGCAGGTTGTCACTTAAAGGTGAGGGGCTTTTGGTCTTTTCACCCTTTTCATGACTTTAAACATAAAATAGTCCCATTCCCATGAGTTTTAAAATATCAAATCCCTCTATTTCACTCTCAAACACAAAACCTAAGAATATTCAAGGGTTTCACTGTGCATTCATCATCCGGGTTCTAAACTTCAAATTGGTTACGAATTCTTGTGTGTTTCAAGCATGTATCTTTTCTCTAAAGTAATTTTATACAAAAGCATGTGTTAAATTATTGTCCATGTAGTTTGCTATATCTTATTTTTTTTATGATCAGTTGACAACAAAGGGACCAATCCTTAAGTCTTCATTGAAATATACAGTTGTCACATGACTTGCACAATTTTGTCGTCTAGTGTAACAAACTACGTAGGTGAGATATGTACTATCTGGACACCTGGCCCAATCAGATTTCTGCCCTAATTATTATTCTCTATAAAAGGAAAAAAATGTTTCTCAATTGGTGAGTTTTTGCAAGATCAGAATATAAAAAGGGAAAAAAGGCGAAAACTCAATTTTGCGACATTGCTCAAGTTCTTGACTTATGTATGTACTGAAAGAGTGAGTGATCTTGAGTAGAGTCTTGAGTCTGTAATTTAATTACTCATGTTATAAGAGTAATGCTTTTTCTTGTGTTCTTAAGAGTGCATACGTAGAGTTACCGGAGTTCAATATTGGTTAGAGTTAAATCAGTATTGGGGTATGTTCTTGGCAGAGTTGTCAAGGTAGGTTTGTAATAGAGTTATTGCTAACTGGTGGATCCTAGAGTTAGTTTCATTAGAGTCTGTAATCAAGAGTTTGATTATAGTGGACTGTTGAGTGCTTGTAAGGGAAAGTTGTGGTTTTTCCTCCCTTGAGCAAGGAGGTTTCCACGTTAAATTGTTGTGTTTTTTAATTCCTGCAAAGTTTTAGGTTCTTTAATGCTTTACTAATTTATTGCCTGTGACTGACTCTAAGGGTTCTGGTCCTTCATAGTATGGTGCAGCCCCTTGCGTTTCATCATGGTTTACTTGTTGGGTTTTGAACATGGGTTGAGGGATTTGGAATGGTTGTTTCATGAATTGAGTTCTCATGGTTTTGAATTGTTTTCTTAAGCTTTATTCTCATAATTTTTAACTAAATAAATGCATGGGTATGGGAATTGGGATAGAAACATGGGTTTCCCTAAATTTTATGGTTTAATGGTTTAGAATTGGCTTTAACCTCAGCCCAACTTGTGAAATTGGTTTTGAAACATGGACATATACATAATCTATTTCACTTTTGAAACCTTACATTTCATAAAAGGTTAATGAAACATAAATTGGTTTTGAAAGGCCTTGGTGGCTATGGTTTGATTTTAAATTGGAAACTTTGGAGTCAATTTGGCTAATTGATTTTGGTATGGCATAATAGAATTGGCTTGCAAGCTTAACTTTAATTGGTAGTACAATAGCAATGGTAAATGCCTAACTAAAAGACTCCTTCGTTTATGGATGAAAATGTGTGTAAATGGTTTTAATTTGGGCTTAAAGGGAGTTGTGTATCTTGTTGTGGAAAGTGAAGGTCCTAGGGGACCGATATTGGAAATCACGTTTGCCAACGTGGGGCTCTTTATGACCGTATGCATAGTGCACACATTATATATATATATAGAGAGAGAGAGAATGATTGGAGCCTCGATTTCTTTGGCCCTTCTTTGGAATTCTCTGATTCGTGCAGGTAACACGTACTGGAGCCTTTTTAGCAAGGGGAGTTGAACTCATATAGCCCATGGGTACCCTTAGGACAGTTAAAGATACATAGTCCAGGATAATGATTTTAAATCTCGTGCTTAAACCTTGTTCCCTATCCTGGCATCTTATATGTATGTATATACAATATGTGCATGTGGTTTATTTGGTTTTGGAAATGGCATTATTTTATCCCTATCCTGAGTTATATGCTAGTGCTTATCCCACTGATCGTCCTAGGAAGCTACATTATTTCATAATATAGGGTCCGAAGACACTTCTTTTACCCTTGTGCAGCATTAGGTAGATTAGCACATTCATCGAGTAGTTGTGAAATGGTGAGTCTCCATCCTTCAGAGGGCCTTATCATTTCCATCTTCTTTTATTTTGACTCAATACTTTTGGATTCTTTTGGTCATGGTTGGAGGAATGTCCTAGCCTATTCGGTATTCTGGGGTTAGAGGCTATTGTGGACAGATGTGGGTTGGTTGGTTATTGTTGTGACTCTTAGTTTTGTTGAGTCATTCATTCATCTTCATACTTTTGTTTAGTTGGCTTTCGTATTATTTTTTAATTTATTATTATTGTGATCTCGAGGTTGGGTTAATGGGGTGGTCTCTGGTCGATGGTGCACTTGAGATACCCATCACGGTCAGGCCCTGGTTTGGGTCGTGACAATCATCCTCAGACTATGGCCAAACTGAGGTATTGAACAAGTGCTTGGAGACATATCTTAGATGTTTTTGTTGTGACAGTCCTACTGATTGAGTCGTTTATCTACCATTGGCTGAATAGTGGTATAATTCTAATCATCATTCTTCTATCCAAACCTCTCCATTTGAACTTCTTTATGGCTATCCTCCCCCAAATCAATTTGCCTCATCTTTCTAGTGACTTTTCTCTTGAGAATGTAGATAACTTACAACTAACTAGGGAATTCAACCTTCAGCTAGCCAAGTTCCATATGACTAGAGCTCAATAAAAGATGCAAGCTCAAGCTAATTCACATAGGTCTGAGACGGTTCTAGGTAGGTAATTGGGTATTTGTCAAATTTCAGCCTTATAGACAATCCACCTTAACTGTTTCACCCTAGCACAAGATTACTTCCAGATACTTTGGCCCTTATCCTATTACTGCTAGAGTGGGTGTTGTTGCCTACACCCTTTTACTTCCATCTAAAGTACTCATCACCCTATTTTTCCATGTCTGTCAACATAAACTTGTTATTCTCTTCCTACTGATATTGTCCATCCTCCTATTATTAATCCTTTGTGTCCCTCTTCTGAGTTAGTACTTGATAGAAGAATGGCCAAAAAAGGAAATAAAGTTGTGGCTCAGTGATTCAAGGGTCTGGTTTGGATGATTCGTATGCTACTTGAGAATTGGCTTCTACTATGAGGTTCAAGTTCCCTTCTTTTACCTTTGAAGGCAAGGGTGTTGCTCAATAGGGGGTAAAGGGGTATTGATACAAGTATTGTGTAATTGTTAAGGTGGATTCCATGTAGGATAATGAGGTGGCTTGGATCACATGCTTTGGCATTTTATTTTTTGGCGGGGAAGTTTGTTACACTTGCTTTGAATTTTCAGCATTTTATTTGGGATGGTTCACGCGATTCCCATTTTCATTTTCCTGCATTGCTATAAGTAGCTACATTTGTAACAGTTAGGGTAATTTTTGGATGCAAATAAAATCAGTCTCTCTTCCTTCTTCCTATTCTTCTCTTCTTACACTCTCTTATCTATCTCTTCCCCTCTTAATTCTTCTTTTATACATGATACCGTTAATTTGGTATCAAGGTCCTCAATTTCCCGCTCCAATCTTGGGCTAAAGCTGGATAGTGTACTCAAACCATATCTCTTGGTAAAAAATTTCTGCCCAGAAGGTTTGGGGGCCTTCGAATTTTTTTGCTCAGAAAATAGTGTATAAGCAGCCTTGAGAAAGGCTGATTTCTTCTTCTTACTTCTGGTTTATCGGCCTCAAGTTTGGAACTTGTGGGAATCAGAGGTCGTGAAGAAGGATCAGCCTCTTCGGCCAAGTTGGTCGTCCCTTGAAAGTGGCCAGGGGCTCCAAGAATGATTGAATCTTCCTCTGGGGCTCTCCCCGGTGACTGTTGATTATCATAACGCCCTCCTTGTCCACCAATCCTATAGGAACAATGGGCTCCTCAAAGTCTAAATTATATGGCATTTCTGTTATTACTTATACTGAAGTCAGTGTGGGTTATCAATAATTTATACCTAAATTCGCTTTAAATTATATTTTGTATTTCCTATTTTTTATGCAACAACTAACATCCACTAAAATACATATAAAATTCCTGCGAAACATTATTAGCGAATCAAATGACAAGCTCATTTTTAGTTCTTTCCTTGTTTGACGACCAACCAGATTATACTAATCGGTATGAGGAATTATTTCTCAACTTAGCAATGCCCAAAAAGAGAAATTCGCTCTAAATTATATTTTGTATTTCCTATTTTTTATGCAACAACTAACATCCACTAAAATACATATAAAATTCCTGCGAAACATTATTAGCGAATCAAATGACAAGCTCATTTTTAGTTCTTTCCTTGTTTGACGACCAACCAGATTATACTAATCGGTATGAGGAATTATTTCTCAACTTAGCAATGCCCAAAAAGAGAATGATAATCCTGAAGGCACCAAAAATAAACACGTAATACGCAAGTATATATCATGCTTCAAGTATCTGAGATACATCTAAATTGAAAACGATAGAACAGTCTTAAAAAAGAGCCTCACTCTTCTATCATTAAATCGGTATGAGGTAAAGAGTATACACCATCGTGAAGACTAAGCACAGTACAGCTGATGTTGTTTGTGCTTGATTATCAAGATAACATAAATAACATATCACACAATATGTGGTTTTATTTTAAGTACGTTCATATTTGACCTTAGCTAACACATTTTTTCTTCACTCACATATATTAACCCATGTCCAATACTCTTTAAATTCACAAACATAATTATTTAAGGCTAGAAAAGAGAATCACATAAAGCATATTGCAAAAGTGGTGACTCGTAAGTTGCAAGAGTACTCGATTGTAATTCTTCATATGGTGAATATGTAAGATTAGTACTATTGTATCGACGATTTAATAATGCAGCGTCGTCCTCAAATCGAGTCCTTTTTCGTGCTTGACAACAAATTCTATCAATCTCGGTATCATATCCAACCTCCAGTTCTTTAATGTTTGATTCAGATTCCTCGCATAGAGATGGTAATGACAAGGGTGAATACGAATAGGACTTGAGGCAGGGCCTAGAACCCGAAGCACGAGCTTTTTGTTCTTCCATTATTCGGTCTAGAAACCTTCCTTGTGCTTCAAGTTTTATCTTCAAGTTCCTTTGAATCTGTAAGAACAAAAGAATTTCTCTTAGTAGCTTGCTAAACATGGATGAAAAGCATCAAAAGACTTATTATATGGTTAATTACTTCACCTCAAGATGATCATTTAATCGTTTGTGTGCATCCATATGCATTTGTAATGCTTCATTAAGCTGAGCTCCCCTAGATAGATCGATATAGAGTTTAACTTCTATACACGGATAGTGTTATGAATTTTTACCTAATAATTACTTAAAAGATAATTAATTATAGGTTTTGTTCATGATAAGTACTTGAACTATTGACTTGAATGATAAGGCAGACTTAACTCTTTAATTTGTTAAAATACCTAGTAGTTGTAATTTTTCAAAATGTTTGTGTAAAGATATAAATTAAATTCGTTTACATTTGATACCATATTTTAGAGAAATTTTAAGATTGAAATAATTACTTGTACAGTGGCAGATTCAGAGCTCTGCCTACAGATTAATTAACTATCAGAAAAAAGTGTCAATTACATGAATATTTTACCGGAAAATTTTTATTGACGATTCCGATGGATTTCATGCAAAATTTCCACCGAAATTTCTTGCAAATTTTGGATATTTCGTGCAGAAATATCTGCATGAAAGTTATATACCAATTTATTAACCCGTGTAAAGTTCCTACGGATCTAAAATCCCCAAGTAACCTGGGTTACTTTACAACAGATTTTTGTTGGCAAGATCTGCGGATTTTTAATTATAATCTACAGCAAAAAAAGCATATAAATGGCACTTGAGTGATATGGCAAGCCAATAGATCTTGCTCGAACTTCGTATATGTAACAAAAAAATTCACTAAATATTTAATTGTGAATCTAATTATTATTGTATATTATTTAAAATCATTATAGGAATCAATAAACCTGAAATCCTAGATTCGCCTCCGCATATAGGAATAATGAGGAAGTAACTCACGCTGTAGCGCTGAAGTTTGGCAAAATTTCAGATATGCTTTTCCTTTCGGACTTGCCAACTATATTAGAAAATGAAAAGTAAGACAAAATAAATAAAACTTAGTATATATTATACTAATAATATAATCAACTTACATATAACCAATGGATATTTTTATAAAAAAAAGAAAGTAAAAGAAAAGAGACTTACTAGCAGGATCTTCGCGGACAAATTTTGACATACGGTATTTCTGTTGCAAATTGAGAGAAAAAATAAAGAATGAAATAAATTACTATTTATAACGCAAGTACTTCACCTTTTTCATGCATATATATACAACACACACATCACTTGAGTCACATTTTAGTCATCGAAGTAAATAAAATAGAGAGAAAAAAAAGGACTCTTTATGATCACTCATATATATATAAGTGGATCCAAATTTTGAAATTTAAATACTAACAATTTCAAATTGATACCACAATAATAATAACTAGATTTGCAGTCAAATATATAAAGACATACAAAATTATAAGCAAAATTTATTAGATTCACGTTAATTCTTAATCAGATTTCTAGTTCCACCCTGCTGCAAAGGAAGACTTAGAATCCTGAATTTATGACTTCTGGATTGTACAAGTACAATTTATTGAGTTTTGAATAAATTTACATATGAAGTGAATTTTTTACCACAAATACAGAATTTTGATCAAAGCACTATGAATTCTATCGAACCGATAGCTAGAACTTTGACTCCAGCCTTGATTGCAGTCATTAACTCAAAGACGAACCCTGGAGTGTTGGGAGCGAATTCAATTGAACCCATCATAATCAACATATGATATACATATTTATTTGAAGACACTCAGAAAATATAGTAAATAAATATCAGTTTAGAACCAAAATATATCAAAGAAAGATTTAGAACCAATATATCTCAAAAAAAAATTTTGCCTCCACATACATGAACTGTTTATCCATCCATCCAAAGTTTTTTTTTCCATAACAAGAAGGAGATGGAGACATGTTAACAAGTAATATGTAAAAAAGATGCACACAAATGAAAGAAATCATCACAAGGGATACATATAAGAAAACCTGTAGGTGGCTTTTCACATGGAAGATTGTCAGACCAGGAATCCCCATAACTTTCAAAATTCCTTTTGGTGTTGCTCCTGCAAGACAATTTAGTTTTTTGAAGAAAATGAAAAAAAGGGGGTGAGGAGATAATTATATGATAGAACGCGTTTTAAATTGAACAGAGAACCGTTGAACAGAAAAAGAATTTTCAAGCGTTTGACTCATGAAAAAGAACTGCGATTGTAGGCATGTAATGTCGTGTTCAGAGACTAAATTAAGTCAAAAGTAACACAGAGTCTCATTGACACCTATCATCAAAAAGAATTTAGACATGTTTGGTTCATGAAAAAGAACCAAGTCCCCATGTAAGCGTGTCAAAGTTATAATTAACTAAATAAAAGTGGATCTCATCGTCACTCATTATCAAAACGGAAAAGGGACAAATATATAAATGATACGAATATACCCTTCGTCATACTTTTGGTACACATATGTCCCTACCGTTAATGAATGATATGTATATGCCCCACACTAATGGTAGGGGCATATGTGTACCCTCTGTTATACTTTGGTACACATATGCCCCAACCATAAATGTGAGGGGCATATACATACCATTTCCATTTCAAGGTATTATAGTTCGGAGGTTTATTTATCCCTTTTCCGTTATAAAAAAGAATTTTCGCTTCCTTGGCCTGTGGAAAACAACCAGGCTTGCACGTGAGGGGCAACACCAGCAATGTCCAAGAGGTAATTAAATAAATAAAAGTTGAACTCTCTTTTAACTGTTAAATTTTTTAGATAAGATGACCACGAACTTCAATAAAGATAACTTACTTTCTGGACCTCCAAGCTGACTAACTGCCTTCTCAAATAGATCATGAAGCTCTTGTGTCCATTTCAGTCTCTCTTTCGATGAACAATCGGAACGATTTGAAGCCATATTGGAACTTGGCAGCTCTCTGAATTTCTCAGGCAATGCAGAGAACTATGCCAAAGCTTATAGACAGAAGAATACTGTTTTCAAGATAATGTTAGCAAGTTGATGGATACTATGGAAACAGGGTAGGTAGAATGCTGATAAATTTTCGGAACAAACCAAGCTAAGTGAAAAAGAGTCCTCAATTTCTTAAACACAATAATCTTGATTTTTATAATCATTTGGTGAAGAGAACTAAACTTATAAGAAACAACCAGCTAACAATAGTAGTAAAAAATGGCACTTCTCTATTGGAATTTTCTGAAACTAGTCTGAAAATTTGAGGTACAAGACAAAATACGGCATATCTACTAGCCAGCCTTAATCCTTGATATGTTCAATTTATATTCAGTTTTTGGTTCATACTGTTGGCTAAATCCAGATAGCACACCGTCAATAAAATAGCCAGTCATGGAAGTTATCAGGTCTTTCTTTGGAGGTATACCTGCAAAGACATATAATCAACATAATACAATTGCATTCATCAGTTCATTGAAAGAACTATGGAACCCTCAAAATAAATTAACAAACTATGTAATTCTTTGACAAATAACTGTGAAGCATTTAACTCGATAAAGAAAGTAGAGTAAATCAACAGACTTTCTATATATTGGGATTGTATTAACTTCAGAAGATGGACTATGGAAAGAAGAGAAACTTCATCCTCTTTTTGAGCATATATAGGTAAAAGAAAAATTACAATAGCATGTCCATTACAAATTGTAATATTGCTGTACTACTCTGTTAATGGGCAGAACAAGATTTATGGCCTCCCTCTCTGATTCACGAGACTATTGCCTGCTCCGCTTCAAGGTACAAGATGGGCATTTGTATTGCTTTATACTCTCAGCTTTCGCAGGCGTTATCTTCACACACTTGCCATGGTACCACTTCTCACAGATGTCGCAGCCAATCCAAAATTCATCAGCGCTGTAATTCCCACCACAGCTTCCACAGAGTGTTTCACCGTGTTCTTCTTCATCCTCCTCGTAACTTTCATCTGCCAATTTTGAGGTGCTTTTCGCCTGACCATCACTAGTAGATCTCTGCATAAAACAGGGGACTTTTGGCTTTAGTAATGAAGGAGAGAGTGAGCAAGCACATAAATAGTAGATCATGACATACTGAGGAGAAATATGAGTATCATGATGTTACTGATATTTCGCATTAATCCTTCAAATACAAAGGGGACCTACCAACTCAGGAACAACAAATTAAAGGGAAGAAAACATAAATGTTTGGATATTTTCCCTACCTTTATGCTACTACCACGGGATTTGCTCCCGCTGTCTGCACTTGGATTATCTTTGATAGGCTTTCTTTCTGTCACAACTTCAAAGACGGTGGGCAATTCATTGATCAAGCTGAATAGACGTTTCCTGTCCAACAAGTATGGAAGTCAGAATAAAAAGGACTTTCTCTAGAAGAGTACACCATAAAGAAGAGACTCCCAAGTGAAAGTAATAAAGAACCAAATCGGAAAGCTGTCTGCAAATAGCAATTAGCAAGTAGAGTGACACTATATTATGATTCTTTTCACCTCTTGCAAGCCTCCACACATCCACCACAAAAGAAGATGGTGGAGTGGCAAAAGAGGTGAATAAGAAGTAATAAATGCTGCTCCTGGTAGGGAGCGCTTGCTCCTTAAATGGGCCCTATGTGGTGCGAATCTAGATTAGTGGGGATAGTGAGTTCCGGATACCAGATGATTATACCCCCAAAAAAATGCTGCCACTGAATTTTGAATCTAATGCAATGCCCGAGAGAAGAAGGATCAGACAAGCACCATGAGAAGTATAAACTATGAGATCTCTTAAAAAAAAAGAATGTCTGGGCAAACATGCGATAACATCCTTAACACTCTCTCTCTATCACACCTCCTTAGGTGCGATCCCTACCGGAGATTGTGTGAACACTGGACGCTTTGTGCAAGTGTCTTCCCTTTTATTTTTAATCCACAAATGTATGTTCATTATTACGAGAGATGCAATCTATCATTAGGAAGAGAAAAGTGCCTTAAGGCTTGTTATTAGCACCAACAGCTAATCTCTAAAGAAAGTGGAACTGGAAAAAGATATCAAACTAGAAAACATAACATATATACTACATGTAAATAAAGGTAATGTGGTGGATAAGTCTATAGACTATTCCAAAACTTTCGCATGTTTAAATTGTGTAACTATAGAGGTTCCTCCACTTCACGTCTAACATCCAGAGAGGCAATGTACAACATTAAATAGAATGGTCACCCATCAGAAATCGGGGGGCAAGCGATGAAGAGTGGATGGATGTCTTAGGAAACAAAATAAAAACAGGCAATACACCACACCACACCATACATTCACAACAGAAATAGTCCTCAATGAAATCCAATACTTGAAGACATATAAGAAAGCTAAAATGATTTAATTACTTCAAATCGTGACTTTAAGTCGGTGAATGATCTATGGTACTTGCCGAAGCTTTAAAAAACATAGAGAAGCGTTATGCAGTAAGTTTGTGTACTTAACAGATAGAGAGTTTACAAAGATGGATTTCAGAAATCAGAACTTGTGTAACTGACTCTTAGCAGGATGGTACATGGACATGGAGCTGCATGTAATCAAGAAAAATGTTATAACCTATACTTGACAAGAATGAAAAATATCTGCCCCATCAGAAAAAATCTGCAATCATATAGATGCAAGAATTCATCTTTTGGACAAACAGAATTTGTTACATTTCAAGATTGAATGAAGTACAAACTGAAGAATAGCAACCAGATAGCACAGAGCAACCATTTATTTGCTTAAAATACTGTCAACATTTAATGACAGTCTTAACAATGCATAGCTATCAATACTCTTGAAATTTTCTACCTAGTGCAACATCAGCAAAAGACCCTAGCAGAACTTTAGACAAACTAAGGTTGGATCTTACCTTCAGCTAAGTAGCACGGACTCTTCACTTTCAACACCTCATCCCGTGATGGATTCTCCAAAAATACATTACTTTTGGAGAATCATTGACTTCTTTTAGAGTCCTAGCAACATAGACCTTCAGAAGTTCAGAATGCTCAGAGACTGGGAGTCGACTGAATTTTACAGTACTTACGAAAATTTTGGGATTTACAGGAGGGGCTGATAAGACTCTGGTGGAATGGGCAAACTAGTGACTCAAACAAGGTGAGTTCAGCTTATAAAGTATTGAATCAGACCAATCAACAGGTTAAGAATCGGCCTTGGAAGCACATCTGGAAGACAACGATACCACATAAAGTGCCTTGCTGTTTTTTGGCTTTTAACAAAAGAAGTTGTTCTAACCTGGGAAAACTTGATGAAAAGAGGGATCTCTCTCTGCCCCAGATATTATTTATGTGGAGAAAGGGCAGAGACAGTTAGGCCTCACTTGTTTACATTAAGATTAAGACATTTGAATCTAAATGCACATCTGAATGATTAAGAGGTCTCCAAATATGAACATTGAATGATTAAGACGGTTTGTTTTCAACATTCGAATATGCATAATGTATCTATTTTTAAACATAATAAATATACAATTCAAATAAAAAATAGTTAAATGTTAGAAAAAGAAAAAAATTAATATAATGAAGTCCTTGTTTGATAAAAAAAGAAATATTTATATTTGCTAGCGATTGTGGAGATGGTTTTTAGTGGTGATGCGGTGGTGATTGTGCTAGCGGCTACTAATGGTGGTGGTGATAGTTGTGAGGTGGAGGTAGTTGGTGTTGTAGCAATTAGCACAATAGTGGCAGTTGGTACTTGGTGGTGGTAGCTGTTGAGTTAGTAGTTAGTGGTGGTGACTGAAGAATGTGTGGCGGTTGATGTTGGTGTGGTGGTCGTTGGCTAATTGTGATGGTGGAGATGGTTGGTAGTTGGGATTTGGCCGTAGCAATGGTAGTGACGGTTGATGATGGCGGAGGTGGTGACAGTGAGTATAATTATAATTATAGAGGTGGTATGTGTGGTAGTGATTGACAATAGTGGTTGGCAGCGGTTGTGGTTGCTAATAATGGTTGTGATGACAGAAGTGGCTAGTGGTTACTGGTGGTGACGGATGGTCCAGCAACAGTGTTGTGATGGCACAGATGGTTAGTAGTAATGGCTGGAGGTTATGGACAGGGTGTGGTGAAAATTATTCACACAAAAATAACAATCAATGATATTAAGACTTTCCTGTGACCTAAATCAAGTGAAGTGCATCAAGGATTAGGAAGGTAAGGTATTAGCAGATGAGACGCTCATCAAGCATAGATGGAAGCCTACTTCCACAAACTTTTGAACAAATTAGGTGATAGAGTCGTTGTGTTGGGTGATTTGGAGCACTCGAGAAGCATAGAGATTTCGGATATTGTAGGAGTATTAAGGTCGAGGAGGTGAGACGTGATGAGGAGGGGCTCGGATGCTCCAGTGCGGAGGTGTGAGACACTAGCTATGGATGATTTTAGGCGAGGTAGAGGTAGACCGAAGAAATATTGGAGGGAGGTGATTAGGCATGATATGGAACAGTTACTTATGGAGGACATGATCCTGGATAGGAAGGTGTGGAGGACGCGGATTAAGGTAGAGGGTTAGGGGGTGGGAGTGCGTCGGTAACAATAAGGAAGCGTTCTTTTGTGTCTGTAGTTTTTATTCGTGGTGCTGTGTGATGTCTGTGATTTCGGTTAGATAGTTCTTATTTTTATCTTGTGGTTGTAGTATTATCTTGTTGCTAGCGGTGTTAGTTTATTTTGCACTTAACTTTTGTGTTTGTTATACTGTTATCGGTTCTAAGCCGGGTGTCTATCGAAAACAGCCTCTCTACTTCACCTAAGGTAGTGGTATGGACTGCGTATACTCTACCCTCCCCAGACCCCACTATGTGGGAATAAACTGGGTATGTTGTTGTTGTTGTTATTGTTGAGGTGAGACGCGCAATTAGCAAAATGAGTAGAGGAAGAGCGATCGGACCTGATGAGATTCCGATGGAGTTTTGGAAAAGCACGACCAGGGCAGGTTTGATGTGGTTGACTGGTTTGTTTAATGTCATTTTTACGACGGCTAAGATGCTCGAAGAATGGAGATAGAGTACTATGGTATCGTTGTACAAGAATAAGGGTGACATCTAAAACTGTAACAATTACAGGGGTATAAGTGACTAAGTCACACTATGAAAATCTGGGGAAGAATGGTAGAGATGAGGGAGAGAAGGGGTGTGTCCATTTTTTAGAACCAGTTGGATTTATGTCAAGGCGGTCTACTACAGAAGCCAATCATCTTGTGAGGAGATTGATGGAGAAATATCGGGGAAAGAAGAGAGACCTACATATGGTGTTCATTGACCCTTGAGAAGGCGTACAACAGAGTTTGAGGGACGTCCTTGGGAGATGCCGGAAGTCTAGAGGTGAACCGGTGGCTTACATTAGGGCGATAAAGGACATGTATGATGGAGCTAAAACGTAATTAGAACGATATGAGGAGACTCGGAGCACTTCCATGTGGAAATAAGGTTGCACCAGGATTCAGTTCTTAGGCCGTTCCTCTCAGCCTTGGCGATGGATGAATTGACGCAGTGCATTCAAGATGAAGTTCCTTGGTGTATATAATTTGCGGATGACATAGTACTTATTAATGAAACGCGTAGCGGTGTTAATGATAGATTGTAGGTGTGGAGCCAAACACCGAAAGTTGAAGGGTTTAGGTTGAGCAAGACTAAGACAGGGTATTTGGAGTGCAGATTCAATGAGAGGTTGCATGAGGTAAAAGTGGAAGTGCAGCGGGACGAACAGGTTATCACCAAGAGGGACTGTTTCAAGTATCTTGGCTCTATTATCTAGGATAGTGGGGGCATCGGTGATGATCTCATACATTGTATTGGTACAGCGTGGATGAAGCAGAGGCTTGCCTCCGATGTCTGGTGTGACAAGATACCATCGAAATTTAAAGGTAAGTTTTATAAAGTGGTGGTTAGATCAACGTTGTTATATGGGGCGGAGTATTGTCCAGTCAAAAACTCTCATGGTCGGAAGATGCATGTTACTGAAATGAGGGTGTTAAGATGGTTGTGTGGGCATACTAGGTGCAATAGAATCGGGAAGAAGGTTATTCATGATAAGGTAGGAGCGGCCTCCATGGTGAACATGATGAGGAAAGCGATATTGAGATGGTTTGGGAGTGTGAAGAGGCGAGGTGCAGATGCCCAGTGAAGAGATGCGAGAGGTTGGATTTAGTAGGTACGGGGAAGGGCAAGGGTAGGCCAAAAAAGTATTGGGTAGAGTTGATTAGACAGAAGATGGCGCTTCTTCAAGTTACCGCGGATATGACCTTGGATAGGAGGATGTGGAGGACGCGTATTAAAGTATGAGTATGTCTTGTTTTAGAAGGTTTAGGCTTTCTATCATATGTTGTTGTTTATTGTGTTCGATTTGCACTATTTGTGGTTGATTATTGTTTCTTTCTAGTAGGCTTTGCACTAATCTCATGTTAGCTGATTTATGTTCTTTTTTGTTTCCCTATGCTTTACACCTGGATATGCTACACTTGAACCGAGGGTCTTTCGAAAACAGTCTCTCTACCTCCCCGAGATAGTGAGGTCTGCATACACTTTACCCTCCCCAAACTTCACTGGTGGGATTTTACTGGGTATGTTGTTGTTGTTGATATTAGGATTTTGTTCAAAATCTTAATAATGAAATCCTATTCAAACCAAATAAATGCTTAAATCTTAATGTAAAGAAATTTACTTACTGGCCTAGGGTTTGAACCATTCAGATTCAGACCTCTATTAAGTGCAAACAACTGTGGCCTTAGCCATTTTTTTCTTCAATGCAAGCTAACAGAACAACTGTGGAGGATCTTCATTAATCTTAGAGGCATCACTTGGATAATAAAAGACAAGACATCTGATATATTACATAGTTAGGAAGAAGCAGGAGTTGAGGCAAAGGATGGTGAAAGATGGATAATTGTCCCAGCTAACATTTGGTGGACAATCTGAAAAGAGAGAGCTTCCAAACATTTTGAAAATCTGAGCTACTTTTAGTGAAAGATTAAATTGAACTGTATTTTGCTCTTTTATTTTTGTTGTATGGTCCTAACTCAGGAGAACCTGTCGAATTCTTGGTGTGCTGGATTCCATTTAGAGGATTAGAATAGCTTCAGTTTTGTAAAGACGCGTTTGTAAATATGGCTGTTGTGCTATTTATTCATTTACATATGTACACACAAGTTACTAGTTTCCCAAAAAGAATATGCTTAGCTACATGGAAATCCTCACTTCTCACCTGAAAAATCAAACCTGTTTTCTCCGTAGCCAAAAAGGGAAGAAGCAAACATGAGCAACAAATAGTACGAGATTCTGCAATATTCATGTGATTTTGTTTCATTTTTATTGCTCTTTTTTTTGTTGCAGGGATTACTTGTTCAAATTGTTGTAATCGGTTGATTCTTCAGCCGGCAAATTCAGTCTTGTTTTCAGATTCTCCAATGATTTATATGTTGAAGTTACATTAGCACCATCAGAGTTGATTTACAAAATTAGGACTGTGGAGCAGGATGGAAAGACAATCAAGCTGCAAATTTGGGATACTGCTGGCCAGGCGTGGTTCCGGACTATAACAAGCAGTTATCATCGGGGTGTGCATGGCATTTTTGTGAGACATTACATACATTCATTAGAACTTCCTCTGGACATAAATATTAGAAAAATAGTTTAAATTTGAATTGATCACCTCCCTAGCATCTCATTTTGTCAGCTTTTTGCTATTTGCTATTGCTTATGATACTTTTTCTTGCATCTGGTATCACTGAGAAACCTTGCCTGTTTATTCTGAAAATTGGTTGCATCAATTTGTTCAGTTTGTGTTTTCTTATTAGGTGTATTGAATTAATTTGTCCAATCCAGTGTGTATTTTTATTAGATTTTTCATTGCTGCACATTTGTGTTTCTTGCTTGTTGTTTGCACTGTTTTCCCTTTAATTCTAGACTGCGCGATTGTTATGGTGTGATTTTTGGTGAACAACTGATTATTTTTAATTCTTGTTTCTTGCCTGTTAGGTGCACTTTTTTCCTTTAATTCTAGATGAGAAATTACATCATCTCACCCCTAAACTTGACAACACAATTTACTTTAGACCTTTAACTTAATGGGTATTTATTTACCCACTTAACAGCTTTAAAGTGAATAATCATCACCCTTTTGCAGCTTCCAGTCACACAACGGAAAGTGAATAACACACGCGTCTGTAATTGACATATCAGTGCCACGTCGTTGCCACATCAGAGCCACGTCTAAATTTTTTTTTTTAAAAATGACTCCACTAATTTAGATATTATATAATAAAATAACAAAGAAAAAAGGAAATCTCCCCTGCTTCCATTCAAAGAAAAAAGGAAATCTCCCCTGCTTCCGTTCCCTTCTTCTTTACACCCAGCACCCCCATTTCTTGTTCTGCAAACCCCCACCCCATGCCCTCTACCCTGACTCTCTTTCTCACCTCCTTCAAACCCATTCATCCCCTTTTTCCTTCTACAAACACCCTCTTTTTACAATTCAAAATCTGAATATTCTAACTAACACACCTTACATTAATCCGAAAATTTGAAAAAAATTAACAAATAGAACCACAAGTTGGATGCTACAGCAAGCAGAGCAAACAAGAAACGGTATCGGATTTAAAGAAAATTAAGAAATCATTGAACAGTCTTACAACAACAAAAAAAAAAGATATAAAAAAATTAAGTCCGGGAGATTGTAAAATTGAGGAAATTGTTTGACTTGTGAAAAATTGAATTGGTAATACATTTCTTCTTCTTCTTCTCAATAATGGATATTGGAAAAATGTCTTAAAATTCACAACTTTTTCACACATTTTTTCTTTTCTTGAAGAACTTGATGAAGTGTAATAGAAGTAGAGGTGGAAAGAAGAAGGAGAAAGGGAATTGGGATGGGGGGTGTAAGAAGAAAGAACAGAAGAATAGGATGAGGGGTGAGGGGTGAGGGGTGAGGGGTGAGGGGTGAGGGGTGAGAGGTGATGGGTGTGGGGCATCGAAGAAGAAAGGGTGGGATTTATTTTTCTTTTAAGTAGGACCGTCTCCTTTTTTAAAATAAAATACATGCTTTTCTTTTTTTTTTTCTTCTTTTTAAATGTCACATCAGCATTAGGGGTGATATTAATTCACTTTAAAGTTGTTAAGGGGGGTAAATAAATGTTTGTTAAGTTAAAGGTCTAAAGTAAGTTGCGCAGACAAGTTTAAGGGTGAAATGATGTTTTTTCTCATTCTAGATTCTCCAATTGTTGTAGTGTCAATTTAGGGGAACCCCTGACTGTTTTACTTGAGTATTGTTATAACCTGCATTAGGGGTGTCGAGTTTGATGGTAGTTTAAGATCATGTCTATGTTGAGAGTTGGGTCTTGAAACATAGGGACATCGGCGGGAAATTCGATAGAGTTCGTGAAGATTCTCAAGGAAAGGAAGATCAATGTAGCTTACGAATGGATAGCATCCAAGGCTAAGGATGTATATGGGTTTAGTTGTGGTACTCAAGAAGGTCCTTTTGAGATGTTTGGAGTTTAAAGATGTACTTGTAGCTTACATTATAGGACAATTAAGGACATTGTAAAATGAAACCAAGACCCAAATTAGTACAGTAGGAGGTGATTCAAAATGCTTCCGGATCGTGATGGGGTTACACCAAGGGTCAGCACTTAGCATGTTCTTATTTGCCTTAGTAATAGACATATTGATACGACATATTCATGAGGAGGTGTCGTGGTGCGTATTATTCGCCGATGACATAATATTGATTGATGAGACGCGTGGAGAAGTTAACAATAGGCTAGATTTGGAGACAAGCTCTAGAGTCTAAAGGTTTCAGGTTAACCAGGACTAAAACTAATTAAAACTAATTAACTGGAGTGCAAGTTTAGTAACGCAACACATCAGAGGTGGAAATGAAGATCGATTCACAAGTCATACACAAGAGAGAAAGTTTCACATATCTTGGATCAAGAAGGCGGGAAGATCGATCATGATGTCACACATCATATTGAACCAGGATAGGTGACATGGAGGCTCTCCTCTGAGGTACTATATGATAAGAACATGTCGCCACGGCTTTAAAGGGAAGTTCTACAGAGTGGTGGTTAGACCAAGTTTGTTGTATATGACAGAGTGTTGGCCAGTCAAAAACGCCCGCGTTTAGGACATGAAGGTAGCGGAGATAAAGATGCTCATAAGGATGTGTGGGCATACTAGGAGAGATGATTAGAAATGAAGTTACCCAGGATAAAGTGGGAGTGGCCTACATGGCAGACAAAATGAGAAAAGCGAGGCTAAAATGGTTCAAGCATGTGAAGAAGAGGTGCGCGAATGCACCGGTAAGGAGAGAGTTAGAAAAGGTAGAGGGAGGCCAAAAAAGAACAGAGGGGTGGTTAGACAGGTGGTTAGACAGGACATGACACAACTTTAGCTTATTAAGGACAGGGGACAAGACCCTAGATAGGAAACTTTAAAGGCCGAGATTCGAAAAGAAGGCTAATAAGTAGCCAAGCATTTTCGCACATTATGTGAGAGAGGGCTATTTAGCAGTCACGTAGTCTTTTATTCTTCAAAATATGTATTACTCTCCATTTCAAAAATAATTACCAACTTCCCCTTTTAGTCTTCTTCAAAAAGAATGACCCTTTCCTTTTTTGCAACACTCTAATTTCAACTTTCCACTTTCCACGGGGCATGTTTAAGACCACCAGATTAAAGGGCATTTTGGTAAATTTGACATAACTTTTTTTTTTTTATAATTGTGGTATTCGATCAAAGCTTGCGCGCACCTTGACTAATTCCACAGAATACCTGTCACCTCCCACCAACAACAGGTAATAGGTAACTCTATCCACTAAGTCTAGAACAGATAGGAAGAAATCACCTAGTGTTTGTCTCTGTTGGGAATTGAATCTGAGACCTCATGGTTGCTCAACCTAACTTCATTGAACTACTAGGTCACATCCTAAATCACAAGTTTAACACCCCATATTCTACGTGTGCTAGTTCTACTTATTATGGAACTTGACATAGCCTTGTGGTATAGGTAATGCACTCGACTTCTTATACGATGTAGTGATGGTAAATAGGTTTGAAGGAAATTGTTTGTACATTGCAGCATAATCAAGTTAACATCAATGAATGTATTTAAACTTAGGATCGTAAGGTGGTATTTGAGTCTAAAGCTAAAGTGATCGAGTGTATATAAGTTTTAAGTTAAATAAAGGGATTAAGATCTAGAAATGGAAAAAAATATGGAGTTGCTTGCTTGACTTAATTAAGCTAGTATGTGAGTCACCTACTTGAGCTATCAAGTTAATTGAGTCAAGGTTAATGGATCAAATTTAGGCCTATATTAATGGACTAATTTAAGGCCCACACTAAGTAAAATAAAAAGAGAAGAGAATGGGTAGCCCAACACCTAAAACTTGTCCCAAAAGCCCAATAAGTTAAAAGGCTCATTTTAGACATGAATAAGGCAAGTCGATGCATCACCTACTTTGACCTTTAGAGCAACTTGAACTCCTTGCACCTACTTGAACCAATTTGACCAATTTGTGGTCCAAAATGCAGCAAAAGAGGGCCTTTATAAGACCAAGTTGTTGGTCATTTCCTTCATTTTTAAATCAATAAAAGATCATATTTCCTAAGTTCTCTCTACTTTTCTATAGAACAGCAAAGAGCGCCCTATTTTTCCCTCTAGATTTCGTAAGTTGCACCATCTTTTTTCTCAAGCCAAGGTAAGTGAAACAATTTATAGATTTAGCTTGATTCAACCTTAAAGGGCTATAGTATCATGTGTCTCCAAACTTGAAATTTGTGAGACAACCCTAAGAATATTCTATTACAAGGCAGTCTCATACTCTTTTAGAGGTTCTTAATGATGTTTTCCTCTTAACGTATTCAAGCATGAAGAGAATTCCATAGTATTGCAGAATTTAAGTTAGAGTGTAAACTCCAGAAATTAAGGTAAGGCTACTGTCATTTTTGCTACTCCTTATATACAATATTAGTTGAAGAATTCTACATGTGTTTTGGAAAGAAATATGGAAGGCTGGTGGGAATCCTTAAAGTTCAATAATATTATGTTATAATGAAGGAATTTTGGGACTGTTTTAGGGGTTGTTTTATGTGTGTATGTTGAAGACAACTTGGATGATCTTAAAAAGGGATGTGAGCAGTTGGTATTGATTTATACAAGGGAGGGTGTAATGATACACCACTTAATTAGATATTGTATGAGCCCACTGCCTAAACCCCACTTTGTGAACTGTTTTATACATATTATGAAAATAAAGAAGCTTCCAAGGATCTTATATGAACACGTGTCTTGTACAAATGTAATTAGAGAAGGGGTTCACAGAGCGCCCTTGATTTGGTAAATTATGAGCGTACTGCTTGGCTACTGTTTTGAGTGAGGTTGAATAGCCCAAATTTGTTAATTAGCTACTAATACTAGTTTACCACGTACTTCATTATGGATAAGTAATCTGAACGAAAGAAGGTTAATTCGAGGTAATACCAGAGTTGTACAGCAAGGTATGTTAGGCTACTCTATTCCGTATCCTTTGGCATGAAATCCAACACTTTGTTACAAAGTAAGCTTCCAAAGTTCTCCTATAGCAAATGATACATAGTGGCAGTGTAAGATCTCCCATGTAGCTAACGACCTTGTTCCCACTCCCTAATGTGTTTAAATACTTCAATACGTGTTAAGTATTAAGTTTGCATGTCTACTTTCACTAGCAAGTTTCAGGACTTCTCCTTTTAGTCAAATAAGATCCATGTGTTATTTCAGCTCCTAAGCATTTCATTTGTGTACAAACTGCTCCCTACCTCATTGTTACTACATTAAGTATTTATTCACGTGTCTCTTTTTTTTTGGGCCACGTGTCTCTTACTGGTGAACTATTGTCCCAAAGCTCAAAGTTCAATAATGTTATGACCACCAAGGTAACAATCTCAAAGGTTAAATAAACTAGGTAACCCAAATCTGGTTATGTACGGGTGGCATCTCAGGGGCGAAAGCCTAGCATGAATCGATCCCAATCCCTTTATACGTGGTGGCAGCTCAGGGGCAAAAGCCTAACATGGGCCGATCCCAATCTGTTTATATATGGGTGGCAGCTCAGGGGTGTAAGCCTAGCATAGGTCGCTCCCAACTTGTGTATTTACCACCGATCAGTTGATCATTTGTATCACATGGTCAACAAAGATTATGAAGTAAGAAGGGTATAGTGAAAAAAAAGGTTGTATTGTACATGATCCCACAAGTATATGTAAAGGTGGTCTATTAGCAATATCTATACACTTGTACCTGATTTCATTTGAGCTCTTGTGTTGTGTATAGTTACTTCAGCCTTACATGTTCAGTACATACTTTCGTACTGACGTTCCTCATGGGACCTAATGCATTTCATGTTACAGGCACAGGTGCTTCAGCTAATACACCTCCCAATAGGAGAGCACAGAGCACATGACAGCGGCTATTGGTGATCTACAAGTTGATTCGGGGCTTTTCGAGTCTGTTTCATATCTCTTGGTATTGTATAGTAGTTAAGAGTGAGGCGGGGGCTTGTCCCGACCTTAACTAAGTCTATGTATCTTTTAAAGGCTTTGTAGACCAATGTAAAGCTAAGCATGGTAATGTATGTCATTTAGGCGTTGTGGCCCAAACGGCCAAGTCTTGTATATATAGTTTTGGACTTGCCTGCGTGGTTTATTTTCATCGGTGCATCATATCCATACTTGGCAGAACCTTTGATTATCATAGTTACATGCACGAGAAGTACAAGGTTATGGATTGGTGCTCTCGGGCCTTTACGGCTACGGGTGCCTGTCCACCCCGATGGAATTTGAGGTGTGACAACAAGATTCAAAAGTTTTTTTTTTTATTTTCTTAAACTCTGTGATAAGTCAAAACAGGTCATTCTTTTTGAAAGAAAAGGGGAGGACTATTTGTTGCTTCATTTTGCTTTGTGTCTTGCTATCTTGTTGTCTTAGTATTCCGCTTCAAAAACATTTCTTTTGAACCGAGGTCTATTGGAAACTGTGTCTCCACGGTCGACCCCACAAAGGTAGGAGTAAGGTCAGGGTATACCCGACCCTTCCCGGATTTCATTGTGGGATTACACTGGATAAGTTATTGTTGTTTATTGTATCATAGCTATCTAACAGTTCCATCTATGACAGAGAAGAAAGTAACCATGCCTCTCCTGTGCAAATTTTGTCATAGCAAATGCACTATAGCTGCCAACATATACTATGATCTGGCCCTTCTAACACATATCACAACATACGCAAAATTAGACAGTCCTCCAGCAGACAATAACTGAAAGGTGAAAACAGCAACAATATTGTTTCTTGATTAAATATAATTCAAATAACTCACTTTCAGTGTGTTCCCAAATGAATGCATAGTAATAATATCAGCAACAAGAATTAAGGATCCATCTTGCAAGTTCATTTTCCCTATTAATAGCCAATATCAGATAGTATAGATTCCCTGGATAAGTTCTGCTTTCCTGTATTCCACAGAAATCTAGGCTAATTGTGACATGCAATACCATTTGGACATTATGTTGATCTTGCTTTAGTTGCTAGCTGCTTCATTTTGATTTTTGATAGTGATAACACCTACACTTTCTTAAAGCTTCACCATCATTACACAATTAAGACACACTGGCTGCAGAAGACCACTTTTCTCGCACGAGATGCCTCTATTAAGTCATAACAAAAAATAAACCACCGTCATTCTAAATTTTCCTTAAATTTTAAAAATCCATAAAGAAAAAGTGCTCTATGAGAATACAAGAAGCTCATAGTCATTTTCTATCACCTAAGCCAGAGAAGTGGAATAAATTCAAGATAATTAGCGACTCAATGCTTACAATGGTTTTTCAGAACATTGATATTCCCTTGCTCAACAACTAGAACATTCAAACTATAGACAATTAGCAACTTTACATACAAAGAAAAAGTTATCCCCTTTTTTTCATGAGACATCAAAATCATAGCAGCAACCACGTACAGGAAAGTAGACCATAGTGAAAAAAAATTCAGCATAGACTCTATTTAGAGTTCTGAATACATCAATGAACAACACTCACAAGAGAAACAGTCAAAAGAGATGCCACATTATCTTAAAGTGCTCCCAATTCTATATATGTGATTTATCTTAATTAATAATTTAAAAAGAGTACCTTTCATTTCGGTTAAGCTGAGCTCCAAAATAGAAAGACACGGAAAGCAACCAACAATCACTGTGAACAGCAACCAGGGAAAGCCAATCTCTACGGTTCATTCCATCTCTGGCAAAATTTATCCCAAGTGCTGGCTCTGGCAGCTCAGGTGGAACTTCCTCCGCAGGAAGGTTAACTTCCCAAATTTCATTTGGATTTCCATACAGACACAAATTTTCCTTCTCTACACCCAAGTAGTGACACATTTTTTAAGGGGGAAAAAGCATAAAAAAATGTCAAGACAAGTCACAACAGGTCTAGTTAAAACTTTCTCTAAACAAAGAATTTCATTTTGTTCAAATTCTCCTTTGTTAAAAATGTTTTAAAAATACATTTATAGTCTAATTGAAACAATTTTCCAGAGAAACTTTGGAGAATGTTAAAAAAAATATGATTTTTTTTTTATAACCGTGGTGTTGGGCCATACCTGCCACCCCGTGGAATTATTAGTCGAGGTGGGCAAAAGTTGGCAAGGACACCACGGTTATCAAAAAGACCATATTTTTGTAACAATAGAACCAATTATCTTGGCTTTAACTTTCTTGCCAATAGTTCTGTTCAATCAAGCAAATGCACCCAAATTAAAAGAAACTTTAGATGTTTCAATCAGCAGAAAGTTTGAAAATAAGCAAACTGGCAAAAATTCACTTTGTGGACTGAAAAAGCTCATTAATTTAGCATCAACAAATAGGATATCATAATATCCAAAGACACTACATTGATAAATCGCAAATCCACGATCTACAAGAAACCTACAAAAGTAAATTCAACTGAAAATTACCTGGATCACACAGATTATAAAATTCATCCACATCTGAAAAAAAAAAACAATTAATCAAGAAAACCCAAAATTATTTTTTTTATAAAAAGATTGGGTTACAAAAAGTATGCATGCAGTACCATCAGTTAAAGCACGAACTATGCCAGCGCGACGAGCGTTGTAATCTTTGAAGATCTCTTCTACACTTCGAGGACTTGAAGAAATTGACGCCATTTTTTTCTAAGAATTTATTATTATCTGAGATCTCAGAAAAGAAGAAGGAAAAATTACTGCGAATCGATATTATAATTTTTGAGAAAGGAAAAGTAAAAAATCAAATTGAGAGAGAGAGGTGGCTTAGAGAAAAATGAGTTTCAAGTCTTTAATTAAAAAAAAAAAGAGACAAGTGGTCCACAGTATTATTAAATTAAAAAAATAAAATCGTTTAAATAATTGTCTAATTCAATAATTGTGCAAAATTATCTCAATAACTATCAAAGTTGTCAAACAACTTTGCACAGCTGTTCGACAACTGTGCGAAGTTGTTGGAGCGAAAATATTTAAAAAAAACTGAAAAAATTTGTCCCTTTTACTTAATTTTTAAAACTTGAAGGACTTCCACTAAGTGAAAAACTTGTTTGTCCCTTTTAATTCAAGGTCGGTGGCTTATGTAATATATAATGTTATGTGAAAATTAATAAATTAAATTACGAAAATAAGAAGTTGAACGGCGTCCATGAACAAGGGCGCATGTCATATAACCTCTTTTATTCTCTCTTTATACACTAATGTTGGAGGCTCATGCACGGGCCCAACATTTTGTGTTAATGTAGTAGCTTCATCAGATAATTTATTCACTACGATCAATCCACATCCTTGAAGTTGAGATGGATGCCTAGTCAGATATGCAGAATTGTTTGTACTGATGTTCGATAGAATAAGGGCAAAATCCATAGTATGGCATTTATGTCATGAGATGATAAAATTGGTCAACATTCCATTTATGCTTTGTCATTGAGTAGCCATTGAGTTGATCCTATTCGTTCGGTATTATTTCAAAATTGGGAAGATAATGAAGTAAAAGCTTTCCCCATGAAGATAGATACACAAGAAACAGTGACAGAATCGGGAAAACTAGGAGGAGTTTCCCTTTGCTTCTACTGATCTCTAACTACCTTCTAAAAACCAACAATCAAAATTGACTGAATCGGAGAGACTGGGATGAGCTTGGCTTTGCTTCTATTGATCTCTAACTACCTTCTAACCTATAGTAGTGTTATAGTTTGAGATTAAACTAGAAAAAAAAAAGCAAGTGTGATAGAAAGACAGAAAGCATCAGCTGAAGTTCAGAGATACATCAACAAATGCAAGACGCAATCAAATTAATATATTAACAAATACAAGATGCAATTACACTAATACTTTCATCTACAACTTAGCAGAAATTTAATTCAAGGAAATTAAAGACTTGAAGTTTGTTTCTCAAAGTAGCATGTTGCAGATGACAAGGTTTCTTTTGGCCTTAGCGTTTTACTAATAACAAACATATATAGGGCTGACTTTTTCCATCTTAATCGGAATTGATTCTATGATTGAATAGCAGAAGTGCTACTTAGTCGTAGAAACTCGGAGAGACAGACAGGGAGGAGACTCTTTCATACCTGCTAACTCCTAGGATGAGAAATATAGTGGTTTCTTGATTTCTGTTATTTCGTGTGAGCCTTATCACTGAAAAAATATTATCTGTAGCTGAAATGCTACAAAACCCTGCTTATATTTTACTGTATATTGAGTATAAATAATGGTTATACCTCTTCACTTTCAATGCCACACCCGTGTCGGATTCTCCAAAAAAATACTACTTTTGGAGAATTAAACATGCACCTATTGACATTTTTCATGAGTCCGAGTAACACAGAACTTATACCAATATTGAGATTTTTATACATGGTATAGAATACTCCCTACATAGGTGCTAAGTTTACCTTCATTACTAAAAATTTCTTAAGCCTACAAAAAGACACCTCGGTAGTTCCATCAAATCCATACTACACATTTGCTTGAAAAGTCTATATTGCATCAGCAGGGGCATCAACAGTAGTATCTCTGGCATTCAAAGTGAAATAATACCACGTCCCAGCAGTAGCAACATATAATGCATTTACGTTCACAATTTCCTCAAACACATACATTTTATCGTCCTAAATAAAATACAAGACAACGACAAATCATCAATTACAATTGTTTTTTATATTAACTAATAGAACAGGGCAAGTAGGCAAGCAACAAACACTTACATTCTTAGAATTGAAATCATCAATTGCCAATTTGCAGAACTCAGTGTATTCTTTTTTTATCTTTGGATCAAAGAGGTGATCATCGACATGTTAAAACCGAACCAAAAAAGAAGCACCAGGGTGTACACAGATATCAAAACCCTGTTATTTCACCAAAAGTAACACCACGAAGGATAAATTAACAACATACAAAAAAATTACAATATTTAGCATAAAAATGTTTTGAGGTTCGTACCTCACTCTCCATCTACTCCTTGTAATACTGCTTCCATACTTGTCGTCAGCTTTACTCTCCAAAACCTCAAAGGAAGAATCATCAGAATCATAGCCTATGGAGAAATTGCTAACAACACCATCAACAATCACTATAGAAGTGTGAGGAAGAACTGACATCAAAAAAAGCTTTTTCAATGTCACTGAAGCTTCTAGTTTTTCCTTTATTCTTAAAAAGCTCTTAAGTTCTAGAGATGGCACTTTCAGTCTAAAGCCTGATATGTGAGCATCTGACCAAATTTGATCAGGAAGAAGATTAATGTTCTTATGCCTACAAAGCAATAAGTACAAAGCAAAGATACCACCTGGAGTTATTAATCGACTAATTGAATAAATTATAAGAGACAAAATATGAAGTGTAATGTGGTAAATGCTGTGAAACAGTTAGCGAATTTTAAATGTTAGGTTACCGTCATTATCATTATTGGGGCAAAGAAATAAAGAGATATTTGACCAAGGGAGTGAGAATTTAGTATGCAGCAAGAACATTTTCATTGTCATTGATTGTGTCCTTATTAAATATTACATTAAAAGTATACAAAGGACTCGTCCTCACATCGCTAAAAACAACTGAAAGAGTCTAAAAGGCTAACAGGATTGTTTTATCCACTAAGACATCCTGCAAAATACACGCAAAATTTATTTAATTCGACATCTATTGTTCAAATCAAAATCTACTATTTTTAGCAAACACAGAATTCAAATAAAAACTATCATTCTCTTAGCAGACCTTTGCCTAATGAAAATGGAAAAATCCGTGTTGTCAAAGACCTGTTTGAGGCACGCGAATGCCAATAAATTTCAAAAGCAAACAGAAAATCGACTGTAACTTAGATTCTACAATGTATATATTCACATTATAATAAAAATTACATTTCCCATATATATAATGATTTGTCTTACTCGGCTGAAACAACTGAATATGAAAAAAGACGAAAGTCGAATATGAAAAAAATCTAAGGACGACACAAAAGAGTTGTCATTTACCAATATAATAAGCAAATAGTGTTAGCAGTGCCAGCAAAAACATCAACATAAATGATGTAATGTGTTTCTTCAGAAGTTTTCCTACATTTTGTTAACTTTATCTAGAACTGAACGCAGATATATATTAAGTTAAAAGATTAGCTTTAGAAATGAATTCATCATATACTATATTATATGTAGACTGATCATTGTCATCATCTGCAGTAGGGGGTCGAATTAATATTTTTATACAGTTTGAATTTTTTGCTCTTGATAAAGCGATATATAATTGGCCATGTGAAAAGACAGACTCACGTAAATAAATTCCAATATAATCTACCATATTCCTCAAAGTGGATGGGACGGTTTTGGACGTTTGGAACTTGATTTGGAGGGATTGGATTTTGTGGAGGTGGTGGTCTTTGGTTTAGTGGAGCTTGGAAGGGAGGGTTCGAATTTTGTGGAGGCATTTGATGTCCTAGTCCCTCTTGTGAAACTTAAAGAGTTTGGGAATGGGTTGGTCTATTGGAGTCTCGGTTTAGGGGTTATGAGTGGTTTGGCTTGCGGTATTTAGTGGAGCTAGTGAATGATTTGGCAATTGTGGCCATGTTTCGGGAGTAACGGTAGCGGAGGAATTTCTATCATGTCCACTTGATGAAACATACCGAGGAGTAGAAGGATGAGAGTTCCTCTTACTCTCCACTTGTTCTAACCTCCCACTAATAGTCGTCACTTCTCCCCTTATGGCTCCCACTTCCGTACTCAACCTTTTAAGATCTCGGGTCATAGCCTCAAGAATGACCCTCATATTCTCCATTTCATTAGAATCCACGGTTTGAGACGTGGTTCCCTCCATTGTCAAGGTATCACCTACACAAACAACAAATAAGTTAGTTTAAAACCTCTCCTCACTCACACACTCTCGAATCACTCACACTCGAGCTCTACAAGTGTTGTAGATTAGCTAGTAACCCATGAATCCTTAAGGTTTGAGTATGCTCTTGTCCGGAGTAGATTCTTGTTTGAAACTCAAAGAATTCTTATCGGACTAGAGTCAAGGAGTTACAACGTATTCAAACGAAAAAAGCACACAAACAAACGATGACACGAATACAAGGCTTCAAAGGACTAATTGATAACCTAGTAGGAATGTACTAGCTTGCTAATTAGTTCTCGAGTCAATTAGAAGAAACTAAGAATCAATAATTAGATACTAGAATATCCAAATTGAGCTTAATTAATGACGTGAACAGTGATTAAGGTGATGTGGCTGCATGGAATTAGTCAGGGGTCCATACATTTTGTTCAACAACTTGAAGTCTTAATTTTCACAATTTTGTAATGGATGACTTTGCTTTTAGAAGGAAAGTAAAGTCTTATAACTTTTCAACTTTTTCCAACTCAAAAAGATGAGGCTTGACTTTACTAGTTCCACAAGATAAGGATCCTTGTTTTAAGGGAAAGTCGTTGTTAAGTCAAGGAAGTGATGTTGGCAAGTCTTTTCACAAACAACTTTGCAACCTTGTCTTACAACCCTTTTGGATCTATTTTAGTCTTTATAGTGGTCAAGATATAAGATGATGAGAAGATCAAGATGATCACCACAAAAATACCTCAAGAACACAACCACAATTCACCAATAATAGCCCACTTTAAAGTAAAAAAACAACACACAAACTCAGCCTACTTGAATTTCATCATACTACCACTTCAAGTCCATAATAGCAATGTCAATATGTTAAGCTCAACTTAGATTTAGACACCTTTTGTGTTGATGAGAAAGAAATCAACACAAGAAACATACTAGACAAACAAAAGAACATCTAGATCTAAACACACAAACACCAATCTCGGCCAAGACAACAGCACAACATAATTTTTTCGACCAAGAACAAGATGGACAGATTTCTCTTTTTTTTTTTTGGAATTTTCAGATTTCAGCATTTTTTTTTTTGGGTATTTTTCAACTACCAAACCCAAGATTGATTTTGTTGGAACAAAATCAACCGCAAGCTTTGATATCAAATGATACGAGCCCAAGTTCACAACACAAGAAACAAACAACAACAAGAACAACAAGATGAACAACAAGTACTAGTGAATTGAAATAGGCCACACACGACTTCACTAGTCTTCAAGAGTCACGTTTTTAGAATAAGAAGATGATATTAACAACAAGAACAAGCAAGTCAATAATAATGCTAGTGAATCGAAAGAGCCTCACACGGCTTCACTGGACTTCAAGATTCCAACAACACAAGATTAACAAGATTACAAGAGGGATAGTAACTTGACACATAATATTCAATAATCTAAGAACCCTAACAAGAGAAAGGACCCTAAGATTAATGAATATTAATACCAAGCTCTTACTTGGACCAAGAGAAACTCAAAGAACCTCAAGACCCTTGTTTCTAGCCAAGAGACAACACTAGTATCACTCTACTAGTGAGTTTTTGGAATTGGGGATTCTCCAATGGAAGAGAGAAGTTCCAAAATATTACAAAGTGTTTGTTGTCTTCCAAAATATGAATGAACTAACTCAAAAATAACCCTAACACTATCTATTTATATTAGTCCACAAAGTGAGATAGCAAATGACCATCCTACCTTTGCCAAGGGGTGGCCTTGGAGTGTAAGTTTATTACACTTCAAGGCTCCTCTTCACACTTAAAAATATTTAATCCATTGGAAGTCTCAAGTACCAACTCACATACGGCCATTTGCATGAACATAGCTTGGAGTTTTTGTAACTCCCGAGCTTGGCTATGTGTGAATGGTTGTGAACTTATTGGACAGCTTGTAGAACTTGTTGGACAGCTTGGTACACTCGTATCACAGCTAGAATGACAATTGTCAAATTTCAGTGAACCTCCGCGATTCCACCGCGTCGCGGTGTCTTTCCAGTTCGCAACCAAGGTGGCAACGCGATTTCCACCACGTCGCGCCATCAAGCAGTTTCCCAATTGTCCAATTTCTAGTAAGCTGGCGCGATTATGGCGCATCACACCAACATGTAAAATTGGGAATTTTTTTTTCCTGTTTCAGATTTTAATTCCAAGGGAAAAAGGGTCTTTTCCAACCCCTATAAATACTCTTTAACACAAGATTCAGCACAAAAAAACCCAAATATGATTATTTTCTCTTAATTTTCTTCAAGAATAAGACCTGGGGTTTCTAATCCAAGACCCAAATCATCAAGGTTTCACCGTGACTCTTTCAAGAATTACATAGCAAGGTATGTTAGATGTTGATTCTTGGGTTCCTTCCACCCAAGAAGTTCAAGAATCCTTTTCTAAATTCAAAGATCTTATATTTATGAGTTTTTATGATTCATGTGAATTAAAATTGAAGTTCATGTTATTATTGAGTTTTAATTCATGATTTAGACTACCGATTTCAAGAGTTGATTCTAGTATGTGATGAATTGTATGATGTTCATGATAAACCCTTTTCAAGTTGCATGATATTGGTGTATTCTTGATGATTAAGTATAGAATCTGTGGTATAACCAAAGCATGCTTCCTATATGTTTGATAAAATGCTTATGTGAAGGGATTAGAGCCATTATAGCATGTTGACTAGAAATCCGCAATTGTGTACAAACTCATACATGCCAAGTGTTTGTTGAAAAGCCTTAATGAATGAATTGTGATATGTTAGCATGAAATCCACCAATTATATGCTCTTCAATGCATGTTAAATATTTATTTCAAGACCTCGTTGAATGGAGTATGAGCCAATAGCATGTCTCCCTATACTATCACATGTTTATGATTTTCAAGTGCTTGAAGAGATTCTTTAATGATTGTAATGGTGAGTGAATGTCCATGGTCATGATTATTCAAGAATATTTATGTTTTACTTTTATGTTATCGAGTCCTGGGGGTATTTATACTCGACAATTTAGCTACAAGTTTAGAGCCCATGTTAGTTTTCACGGTAATCTCAGTCAAAACACGATTCTTAGAACTCAGTGAGTTACAAAACTTAGTACTCTCAGACAATTATAGAACTTAAGAAATCTCAGTAATCTAAGTATCATTAGTATTCCAGCTTCAGTTCAGTACTCAGCTCAGATCTTAGTAGTATTCAAGTGTTCAGTTCAGACCTCAGTAACATTCAAGTAATCAAATCAGAACTTAGTATCATCCAGTCAGATAATAAGATTCAGTAGTATTCCATCAGATAATGGAATCAAGTGAACTCAATCAGATCAGTCGAGAAATATGAACAGTAAAAGATTCATCTTAGTCTAGTATAATCTAAAAATTAGTTCAGTGTCTATTCAGTTAGGAGTAGGATTCAACACCGAGTGAGGGAAGGGATGACGACTTTCCCATTATTTAGGCAGAGTCGTTAGTCGCAATCCCTATACCTCCAGAACTACGTAGCCAGTGCAGGATGAGGAGTCACCTATTATATTAGGCTTGACTACCTCCTAGGTGTCACCCATTATATTTGGCTTAGCTCCAACCAGGTGTCACCCGTTATATTATCCATGACATTCGGGGTTTAGAGAGAAGTGTATTTACCCATGGCACGGTACTGGCACCCTTCCAACTAGGGTACAAGTTGGAACCCAACTAGCTAGAAGGGGCATATCGGTTAGATGACTACCTCCCACAGTCTCAGTTTCTAATTCAGTCTCAGTAATAGAATTTAGTTGAGGAGTCACTCGTTATACTAGGCTTGACTACCTTTCAGAGATCACCCATTATATAGGCTTGATCTCAGATTCAGACAATCATATTCAATATCAGTAGACTTAGAGATCACCCATTATATAAGCTTGATCTCAGATTCAAACAATCATATTCAATATCAGTAGACTCAGAGATCACCCATTATATAGGCTTGATCTATGATTTAGACAATCATATTCATTATCAGTAGACTCAGAGATCACCCGTTATATAGGCTTGATCTTTGATTCAGACCATCATATTCATTATCAGTAAACTCAGAGGTCACCCATTATATAGGCTTGATCTCAGATTCAGTTTATCAAGTATCAGGCATCATTATCAGTAAACTCAGAGGTCACCCGTTATATAGGCTTGATCTCAGATATAATAAATTAGTATTAGTATCAACAGGATTAGACATCAATCTCAATAGTCTCAGTTATTCAGTATCTCAGTATTAATAGTGAGTTCAAATATCAGTAAAGCAACATCCGAGTATTATTTTTCACAGTCACGATGATTTCAGTTATGGTTTGTGACTTCATTCATAAGTCCTCATTCAGTACTCTCATGATTATTCAGTTAAGTTATGTCCATGCATAAACCCTTGCATTTAGCCTTACCTCATCTAGCATACCAGTATATTCAAAGCACTGATGCATACTTTTCTCTTACTCTATGGTGTCTTATACCATAGGTTCCAAAGCACGAGATCCAAAGCACCCTTAGCAGTCCAGACTAAGTCAGTAATAGTAGACGTAGCAGTGAGTCCTCTTTATTCGAGGATGATCCTTATTTTTATTATTGTATAAAAAAAGGTTAACTTGTGGTCCCTCGGGGTCATGAGCACCGTGTGATGACTAGGGGTAGTCCCGGATCATTACAAACTTGGTATCAGAGCCTAAGGTTCAATAGTTTCCTCGGAAGTCTAAAAATCCGCATCTAGTAAAGTCTTGTACATGGGTGTATTGCGCACCACATCTATGTACAGGAGGCTATAAGATGTTTTTAGGAATAGTTTCCCTTCTTTTAGTATTCATGTCGTGCGAGTAAGTATAAGTTCCAGATAATTCTCAGCCTAATCTATTCCTTCTTTCATTTACAAAATATGTCTTCCATAGAAGCTAGCGAAAGAAGTAATGAAAATCAATCAGCCCCTCAGCCCATTCGGGTGAATCCCTATGTCTCTCAAGCAGACTTCAGAGCTGCTTTCACCATCTTAGCTCATGCAGTAGTTTCTCAAAACAATTTACAGAATACTGTCCTATCTAGGCTTTTGACTTGCACTCAGAAAAAAGAGCGTAGGATGAATCAGAGGGCTAGAACAAATACCTCTGCACCAAGATCAAGGGGTGGTAATCGCTTCCAGTACCATCAGAGGTTCTTAGCACCAGTTCCACTATCATTCCAGGTACCAGTGTCTAAGTCTAAGAATATCAGTCGAGATGGAGCACCAGGCTCTAAGTTACTAGGTCGTGGGAAGAGTGTTCTCACCTACCCGCTCTGTGAAGAATGTGGTAGGAACCATAAGAAGGTGTGTAGAGCGGGTAGTAATTTATGCTTTGGATGTGGTAAGCTAGGCCATAGACTGTAGGAGTTTAGAATAATAGCTCAGAGGGGTAAAAATTTGCCTCAGCAGGGTGCCAATAGTTGTCAGGATCAGAATAGACTCTATACGCTTCAGACTCACCATGATCAGGAAAGGTTCCCTGGTATAGATTCAGGTATGTTATAAGTCCTTCATCTTTATGATATGCATCCTTAAATCCTTAGCTCCCATTTTCAGCTTAAGTTTTTAGCATGAGTTAGTTAGTAGAGCCAGCAAGTCAGTTTTGCAGTCGAACAGTCAGATTCACATAGTTTTTTATTTCAGTTCTTCACCTAACCATGCTATCAGAAATCTCTATAATGTAATTGTTCCAAGATAGAGTATCCTAGTAGTTACGAGTATAATTTTAGCTTATGAGTCATGCATTAGCCTTAGTTCTCAGAGATCAATCATGACCCAGTTCATATGTGCCCCGTCCATAACCCTAGTATTTCAGCAAAGTATTCTTAGAGGTACATAAAGTCCCAAGGGGGAGATACCCCATAATTCCTCGATGCTTTTATGTCTTTAAACCCATTCAGTTACATGTTCAGATATTTCTCACAAAGCTAGCATCCGTTATCATTGCATAATCAGTCAAGCATTCAAAATTCATTTCAGTCAAGTATTCATGCATTAGACATGCGTGTTCAGTAGAAGAATATCAGCTTATCAGTAATTTTAGTCATGCATTCATGAGTCAGTTTTTCATGCATCAGATATGCGTTATGAGAATTCTTCTTATCAGTAGCCTCAGTCAAGTATTCATGCATTAGATATGCATGTTCAGTAAAAAGAGTTCAATTCATTAGTGTATACAGTCATGCATTCACGAGAGAAACTCAGTCACGAATCCATGTATCAGATATGCATGTCCATTATGAGAATTTAGCTTATGAGTAGCTTCAGTCGTGTATTCTATGCATCAGATATGCATGTTTAGTATGAAATCTCAGTACATCAGTAGTTCTATGTCACATAGTCATGTTTCAGATATTCTCATTTTTTAAGTAAGCTCAGTCGATCAGTATTCTTAACCTATCAAACGACATTCGAGGATGAATATTTCTAAAGGGGAGATATTGTAAGACCTCACAAAGTTCTCTCGTAGTTTGAGCCTTAGAGCGTGTCAAGTGAAGTGTAATTCTGGCCTTAAAAGATCAAGAAGTGACTTCCAAAGTGAGAAATATTTTAAACCATGTAGAATTTCCCTTATATCAATATTTTTTCATGTAAATAATTGAATAAGCTTTCCGTCGATACTAAATTCGCCCAAATCTGACACTCGGGTGAAGAGTTAGAGCCATTTTAGTGAGACATTGTGCCACCTTGCACTTTAGCGCGCCGCAGAGCCAACCAAAATGGCAATTGTCAAATTCCAGTGAGCCTCCATGATTCCACCGTGTCGTGGTGTCTTTTCAGTTCATAACCAAGGTGGCAACGCAATTTCTACCGCGTCGCGCTATCAAGCAGTTTCCCAATTATCCAATTTCCAGTAAGCTGGCGAGATTATGATGCATCGCGCCAGCATGTAAAATCGGGATTTTTTTTTCCAATTTTGGATTTTAATTCCAAGGGCAAAAAAGGTCTTTTCCCAACCCCTATATATACTCTTTAACACGAGATTTAGCACAAGAAAACCCAAATATCATTGTTTTCTCTCAATTTTCTTCAAGAACAAGACCTAGGGTTTCTAATCCAAGACCCAAATCATCAAAGTTTCACCGTGAATCTTTCAAGAATTACATAGCAAGGTATGTTAGATGTTGATTCTTGGGTTCCTTCCACCCAAGAAGTTCAAGAATCCTTTTCTAAATTCAAAGATCTTATATTTATGAGTTTTCATGATTCATGTGAATTGAAATTAAAGTTCACGTTATTATTGAGTTTTAATTCATGATTTAGACTACCAATTTCAAGAGTTGATTCTAGTATGTGATGAATTGTATGATGTTCATGATAAACCCTTTTCAAGTTGCATGATATTGGTGTATTCTTGATGATTAAGTATAGAATCTGTGGTATAACCAAAGCATGCTTCCTATATGTTGATAAAATTTTTATGTGAAGGAATTAGAGCCATTATAGCATGTTGACTAGAAATCCTCAATTGTGTACAAGCTCATGCATGCCAAGTGTTTGTTGAAAAGCCTTAATGAATGAATTGTGACATGTTAGCATAAAATCCACCAATTATATGCTCTTCAATGAATGTTAAATATTTGTTTCAAGACCTTGTTGAATGGAGTATGAGCCAATAGCATGTCTCCCTATACTATCACATGTTTATGATTTTCAAGTGCTTGAAAAGATGTTTTAATGATTGTAATGGTGAATGAATGTCCATGGTCATAATTATTCAAGAATGTTTATGTTTTACTATTATGTTATCGAGTCCTGGTGGTATTTATACTTGACAATTTAGCTGCAAGTTTAGAGACCGTGTCGGTTTTCATGGTAATCTCAGTCAAGCCACAACTCTTAGAAGTTAGTGAGTTACAGAACTCAGTACTCTCAGACAGTTACAAAACTTAAGAAATTTCAGTAATCTAAGTATCATTAGTATTCCAGCTTCAGTTTAGTACTCAACTCAGATCTTAGTAGTATTCAAGTGTTCAGTTTAGACCTCAGTAACATTCAAGTAATCAAATCAAAACTTAGTATCATCCAGTCAGATAACGAGATTCAGTAGTATTCCGTCAAATAACGGAACCAAGTGAACTCAATCAGATCAGTTGAGCAATATGAGCAGTAAGAGATTCAGCTCAGTCTAGTACAGTCTAAGAATTAGTTCAGTGTCTATTCAGTTGGGAGTAGAATTTAGCACTGAGCGAGGGCAGGGATGGTGACTTTCTCGTTATTTAGGCAGAGTCGTTAGTCACAATCCCTATACCTCCAGAACTATGTAGGCAACGTAGGATAAGAAGTCACCCGTTATATTATGCTTGACTACCTCCTAGGTGTCACCCGTTATATTAGGCTTGGCTCTAACCAGGTGTCACCTGTTATATTAGGCATGGCATCCTGGGTTCAGAGAGAAGTGTATTTTATCATGGCATGGTACTGATACCTTTCTAACTGGGGTACAGATTGGACCCCAACTATCTAGAAGGGGCATGTCGGTTAGATGACTACCTCCCACAGTCTTAGTTTCAAATTTAGTCTCAGTAATAGAATTCAGTTGAGGAGTCACCTGTTATACTAGGCTTGACTACTTCTCAGAGATCACCCTTTATATAGGCCTGATCTCAGATTCAGAAAATCATAATCAATATCAATAGACTCAGAGATAATCCGTTATATAGGCTTGATCTCAGATTCAGACAATTATATTCAATATCAATATACTCATAGATCACTCATTATATAATCTTGATCTCAGATTCAGACAATCATATTCATTATCAGTAGACTTAGAGATCACCCATTATATAGGATTGATCTCATATTCAGACCATCATATTCATTATTAGTAAACTCAGAGGTTACCCGTTATATAAGCTTGATCTCAGATTCAGTTTACCAAGTATCAGGCATTATTATCAGTAAACTCAGAGGTCACCCATTATATAGGCTTGATCTCAGATATAATAAATCAGTATCAACAAGTTTATACATCAATCTTAATAGACTCAGTTATTCAGTATCTCAGTATTAGTAGTGAGTTCAGTTATCAGTAAAGCAGCATCCGAGTATCAGTATTCAGAGTCACGATGATTTTAGTTATGGTTTGTGCCTTTATGCATAAGTCTTAATTTAGTACTCTCATGATTATTTAGTTAAGTTATGTCCAAGAATAAGCCCTCATATTTAGCCTTACCTCATCTAGCATACCAGTACATTCAAAGTACCAACACATACTTTTCTTTTGTGTTATGGTGTCTTATACCATAGGTTCCAAAGCGCGAGATCCAGAGCACCCTTAGCAATCCAGACTCAGTTAGCAGCAGTAGATGTAGCAGTGAGTCCTCTTCATTCGAGGATGATCCTTATTTTTATTATTACATTAGATTCAGTTTATTTTTATAGTCGGAGTTAGTTGGGGACATGTCCCATCCACTCTTTTTTCAGACAAGTTTAGAGGCTTTTCGGACAGATGTATTAGTATTCAATTTTTAGTATTGATTATTTTATATGTTCTGAACCTTATGGCAAGTTTTCACTAGTTTTTTGCATTTATTTCAGTATATTATGCAGTGCTCAGTTACAGATATCAGAAAGGGTTAGCTTGTGGTCTCTCGGGGTCATGAGCACTGTGTGATGACTAGAAGGTAGTCTTGAGTCATTATAAGATATTTGTATTCTTTTAGATGAGGCTTTATGGTACTTCTAGGGATTGGTATGGACAGAATTGGTATTGGCATCGGCCTTGGCATTGGCGTTGGTATTGGGGCTGAATTTTTTGACGATATTATTAGGTGTTCCATCGTATTACATTTTAGGTTTGATTATCATATTATGTTTTGATATTCTCTTTTGTTTGGTATGGTATGGATTGTTGGTTTTGTGTGGGTCGACTTGGTTGGGGTGGTCCCAGTTGTGACCATATCCCTGAGTCTTTATGAGAGCATTTATGCAATCTTGTTATATGCTCGAAATTTAGCACATCTAAGGCTGTGAAAGGTGGTTGGTTTGGGTTAAGGGGGTGGTACTCAATCTTGGTTGGACTTGGGATGTCTATTACGTCTAGGCCCTGGTTTGGATCATGACAAGTTGGTATCAGAGCTTTAGGTTCATGGTCAACTGGGAAGTCCACAAATCTGTGTTGAGTAAAGTCTCTTTTAGGGGTGTAAAATGCGCCACACTCATAAGAGATAAGCTGCGAGACATTTAGGAATATTCTACTTTCTTGAAATTCTTAGTCCTGGAATCTTCTTTAATCCTTTATTGTTTGTCTTTCAGATCATGCCTCCTAGATCTGGAACACTAAGAAATTCTTCCTTCCCGTCTAGAGATAATGTTGAAGGGGTACCTCCTACGTCTGGAGTACATCTTTGATCTCACGGTCCTATTCTCGATTGTGCTGGAGTTCCTTCTATTTCTCCTACTGCTCCTCAGGCCCCTCATGGTAACGTGATGAATGTAGAGTTTCATCATTCTAGTCATGTTATTACTCAGATGGTTATTGCTCAGGCTGAGTGGGTATGGATAGTGCTTTTTCTGCTGAATCCATAATGGTTGGCTAAGTTAGAAAGATGGGTACTTCTACTTTTATGGGAGTAAAGGTAGAGTACGAACCACAGGGCTTTCTGGATAAACTAGAAAAGATATTTCAGGTTATACAGGCTTCTGATGTGGAGGGATTTAGCTTTACAGCTTATCAGCTCAAAAATATTGCTTATCAGTGGTATGAGAAGTGGGATAGAGATAAGGGTGATATGAAAGATAAAGGGTTATGGAAGGCTTTTTCTAATGCCTTCATGGGTTGTTTCTTTCCTTAAGAGTTTAGGGAAGCTAAGATGTAGGGGTTTATGAACCTTAGTCAAGGAAAGATATCTGTTAGGTAATATGCCTTGAAGTTTCATCAATTCTCAAGGTATTTTCCTGATTTTGTGTCTTATATAAGGTCGAGAATGAGGAAGTTCGCTTCCAGGTTGATTAGAGATTTGATTTTGGAGAGAAAAATTGCTTTGCTCATTAGGGATATGGATATCTCTAAGTTGATAGTTCATATGCAACAGGTTGAGGATGAGAAGAGAAAGCAGGCAAAATTTAGGGATAGGCGGGGAAGATTTTCTAATCAGGGAGGTGCGCAGTCTCAGGGTGGTAGAAATGGTGGCAAGTGGCAGAAAAAGAAGTGAGAGAGTTTTGGTTCTTTCTCTGATGCTAGTACTCCTTACCCACAATAGTTGGACGACAGGCGTCATCAAGGTGGTGATAATTCTTGGGCTTAGGTTGTCCAATCTCAGGCGAGTGAAGGTCAGTCTGTTTCTTTATGCCCTCCTTGTCAGTTCTGTAGTCATCCTCATTGGGGATTTCATGAGGAAGGTAGAGATAGGTGCTTCAAGTGTGGTCAGGTTGTCCATTGGCTCAAGGATTATCTGGTCAATATGGTTGCTACGGGGCGAATTAGATTCTGGTGGCTTCATCTTCTGCTTCTACACCTGGTGATGTGGCATCTATTTCTATTACTGCTCCTAGTTCTAGTATTGGTCGGAATAGGTTGTATGCTTTGGCATCCTAGCAGGAATCCGATGCATCACCTGATATTATTACTGGTACGTTACAGCTCTTTTCCCGTGACATATATTGTTTGCTTAATCCGGGCTCCACTTTTTCTAATGTGACTCCTTATATAACTGTACTTTTGGTTTTGATTGGAAATTATTTTGGATTCTTTTTCTGTTTCTACCCCTGTAAAAGACTCAGTTATTATTGAATGAGTCTATGAGGGGGGTATCTATTGGTGATAGGCAAACCTTGGTAGATTTGTTTGAGTTAGGAATGATGGATTTTGATGTGATTTTAGGTATGGACTGGTTGCATTCTTGTTATGCGTCTTTAGACTGTCGGACTTATAAGGTCATCTCTAGGTTCCTAGGTGAGTCAAAAATAGAATGGAAGGGTTGTTCTTTAGCTCTTAAGAGGATATTTATTTCTTATCTTAGAGCTCGAAGGTTAATATCTAAAGCGTGTCTCTATCACTTGGTTTGGGTTAAAGATTCTAACTCGGAAGGTTCTTCTTTGCAGTTAGTTCTGGTAATTAATGAGTTTCTAGAGGTCTTTCCGGATGATCTTCCTGGTGTTCCTCCGAATAGAGAAATAGAGTGTGGTATTGATTTGATTCCAGACACTTGTCCAATATCTATTTCTCAGTATATAATGGCTCCGGCTGAGTTAAGGGAACTCAAGGAGCAAATTAAGAATCTTCTGGATAAGGGGTTTATTCGTCCTAGTATTTTTTTGTGGGGTACACCGGTGTTGTTCGTGCACAAGAAGGATGGTTCCCTTCAGATGTGCATTGACTATAGGCAGTTGAACAAGGTAACGGTCAAGAACAAGTATTCTCTCCCAAGGATAGATGATCTTCTTGATCAATTATAGGGTGCCAAGTTCTTTTCTAAGATAGATCATCGGTCTGGGTACCATCAGCTTAAGATTAGGGAGGTGGATATCCCTAAGACAGCTTTTCGTACTCGATATGGGCATTTTGAGTTCTTGGTGATGTAATTTAGGTTGACCAATGCTCTGACAACATTTATGGATTTGATGAACAAGGTGTTCAGGCTGTATTTGGATCTCCTTGTCAATGTGTTTATTGATGACATTATGGTGTATTCAACAAGTGAGGTGGATCATGGTAGTCACCTTCGTATGGTGTTGCAGACCTTAAAGGAATAGTGGTTATTTGCCAAGTTCTCCAAGTGTGAGTTTTGCTTGAATGTCATGACTTTATTGGGTCACATTATTTCTAGTGAGGGGATAATGGTTGATCCTCTAAAGGTTGGTGCGGTAAAGGGGTGCCTAGGCCCACCACTCCATCCGATGTTCGGAGCTTCTTGGATTTAGCCAGGTATTTTAGGTAATTTGTGGAAAGATTCTCATCGATAGATGCTTCTTTGACTAAGTTAACTCAGAAGAAGGTTAAGTTTTCTCGATCGGATATTTGTGAGGGGGGTTTTGAGAAGTTGAAAGATAGGTTGACTTTGGCTCCAATTTTGACTTTGCCGGAAGGCAATGATGGGTTTGTGATTTATTATGATGCATCTCAGGTAGGGATTGGTTGTGTTTTGATGCAGCATAGGAAGGTGATTGCCTATGCTTCCAGGCAGTTGAAGGTACATACGAGGAATTATCTTACCCATGATTTGGAGCTGTTGGCAGTTGTGTTTGCTTTGAAAATATGGTGGCATTATCTATATGGTGTTCACGTAGATATCTTTTCTGATCACAAGAGTCTTCAGTACGTGTTTACTCAGAAAGAGCTTAATATCAGGCAGAGGAGGTAGCTTAAGCTTCTTAAATATTATGATATGAGTCTTTAATACTGCCCAGGTAAGGCTAACGTGGTTACTGATGCTCTTAGCAGGTTGTCTATGGGCAATTTGGCTTATGTGGAGGAAGGAAAGCGAGAATTGGTGAAGGATATTCACCGCTTGGCTAATCTTGGAGTTCGTCTCTTGGATTTCAAAAATAGTGGTGTAATGATTCAAGAAGTGGTTCGATTGTCTCTTGGTGCATAGATTAAGGAGAAACAAATGTTGGATCTGATCTTGATAAAAAACAAGAGTGATGTCGGTGGGCAAAAGGTAGTGGTGTTTGAGATTAGTGGTTATGGTACTTTATGGTACTAAGGGAGGTTGTGTGTTCCAAATGTCGACGTTTAGCTGAGGCGCATGAGTCATGCTATGTCATCTATCTTGATTCGGCAAAGATGTATCATGATCTTAAGGAGATCTATTGGTGGAATGGTATGAAGAGAGATGTGGTTGATTTCGTGGCCAAGTGTATAATGTGTCAACAGGTTAAGGTTGAGCACATGAGGCCTGGTGGGTTATATCAAGAGATAGAGTTTCCTGAATGGAAGTGGGAGATGATCAATATGAATTTCATTGTTGTTCTTCCTCAGTCTCGGAACTAATTTGATTTGATTTGGGTCATCATGGATACGATGACTAAGTCTGCTCACTTTATGACAGTAAGGACTACCTTTTCGGCGGAAGAATTTGCGAAGTTGTATCTTCAAGAGATTGTGAAGCTGCATGTGATGCCTGTTTTGATTATTTTTTATCGTGGTACATAGTTTATATCTCATTTATGGCAGTCTTTCCAGAAAGGATTGGGGACTAAGACTAGTCTGAGTACGACTTTTCATCCGCAGTCGGATGGGCAAGTGGATAGAACGATTCAGGCATTGGAGACATGCTTCAGGCATACGTGATTGATTATAATGGTAGTTGGGTTGAGTGTCTACCTTTGGTAGAGTTTGCTTACAACAATAGCTATCTTTCTAGTATTGGTATAGCTCCCTTTGAGGCGTTGTATGGTAAGAGGTATAGATCTCCTATTGGATGGTTTGAGCTTGGTGAGGTGGATATGTTTGGTCCCAATTTGGTGTATCAAGCTATGAAGTTGGTGAAGGTGATTCAGGATAGGCTTAAGGCTGCCCAGAGTCGTCAAAAATCTTATACGGATGTTAGACGTAGATATTTGGAGTTTGAGGTTGGGGATAGGGTATTCCCGAAGACGTCTCCAATGAAGAGAGTAGTGCGGTTTGGCAAGAAGGGGAAACTTAGTCCTTGATCTATTGGTTCTTATGTTATTTCGCGGAGATTTGGTAATGTTGCTTATGAGTTAGAGTTGCCATCTAATTTGGGTTTGGTTCACCCGGTCTTTCATGTTTCCATGTTGAAAAAGTGTATTGGTAATCCTTCTTTGGTTGTTCCTTTGAAAGAGTTGGATATCTCAGATTCTCTGTCTTATGAAAAGGTCCCGGCTGAGATATTAGATAGTCAAGTTCGTCGGTTGCGGACCAAGGATGTGGCTTCTGTTAAGGTTCTATAGCGGAACCATAAGGTAGAAGGAGCTACGTGGGAAGCGGAATAGGACATGAAATCCAAGTATCCATTCTTGTTTTCTACTCCTGGTATTCATGCGGAAGGTATATGTTCTTGAACACATCATTATATTTTGAGTTTGTTAAAGAAAGATTAATGTGTTTGCCTCTTTGTTTCCAAACTTTGATGAAGGTTGGGAATATGTTTGATAATTCAAATGACTCTGTGTGTGGTTACCCCTACCTTATCCGTCATTAGGGGCAAATGTTCCTAGTAGGGGAGAATGTTACATCCTGGGTTTTGGCCTTAGAAATTTTTCTTGAAATCCGTTCTCCAGACCCAATACGACTCCAGGGTACAAGTGGTATGGTTCTGTCATAAGCTGACTAGTGTTAGTAGGTGGGATGGTTTTGATCACTGGAATGGTCACGACTTAGGGATGTGAGTCATAAGGATTGATATGATTCATATCGGTGACTCATATGGTGGGCAGTGTTTGATCCTCCTGGTAATTCATTTTGCCAGGGATACATATCATGGGTATGGATCATATGCTGAGGTTACGACTTGGTTGGATGATTCGTATGCTTGACATTGTCTTATCCAAGGGTTAAGGCCTGGGTACGATTGGTGAAAACCAATCGTAAGGAAGGGTATGACTCGTAAGAGGGCCAGTCGTATCCCTGTGATGGGTTTTAAGGGACTTAAGTGGGGGTATTCTGGCCATTTCCCTACTTACCCTAATTATGACCCACAACTTCTAATACACTTAGGAGGTTATTACCCTATTATTCTATTCATTAACACTTATAAACTATTTCAAAACACATCATAATTCTCTCAAGAGCTTTTGGGGCAAGAGAGCTAGGGTTTCAACTTAGGGATTGCTTTGGGGCTTGCTTTAGTGATTTTCTTCCATCATCTTTCTTGGTTTAAGGCATGTGTCTCTTCCCTACATCTTACTTCTAAAAGGGCATGGATTTTATGGATGTTTTCATGGTTTCAATATTGCATGCTTTATGATTTTCAACTATTAATTAGAGGTTTTGTTTATAATGGCTTGGTATTGGTTTCCTATGGTTTAATTATGCTTTCATATGCATTATTGGTGGTTTTGGGAAATTGGTTTGCATAGTAATGGTTTAATGGTCTGTGGAATTGGTTTTGGTCATATTATGCCCCCAACGTGTTTGATAAAATGCTTATAAAGATATGTTCATTGCCTTGACTTGTTTAAATGGAACTCTTGTTTTCAGCTTATATATGATACTATAAATGGTTTAAATGGCTTACAAAGGTTTAAGGCTAATTGGTTATGCTTGTGGAGAATATGATAGTCTCTCAAGAGGTTAATATGGTAAACGAAAAGGGTAGTTGAGAGTCCCTTTAACCTAAATGGTTTGGCTATGGATAAATCTTGGAAGTATGGTTGGTATGACGATACCACTAATAATTGGCCTTGGTTAATAAATGGTAATTGGATTATTTGGACATGGTTTTTAATTTGGGAATTAATGGCGGGATGTGTAACTAAGCCGGGGAAAGTGGAGGTTCCGGGGGATCCAAAACTGGAAAATTATATTTACTGATATGAGGGGTTTTTGATGACCACGTGTGAGTGTCACATTTTATATCGAAGGGATTTACTAATCATCCCATGGGATATTTCCTGGTCATGCGGCAACACGCACTGGGACTCTTTCAGTAGAGGGAGCTGAACCCATACGGCCTATGGGTGTGGTTAAACGGTAAGGTTACATAGTCCAGGTTAAAGGTTTTAAATGCATGCTAAACATGGATTCCCTTTCCCGGCACTTATATATATGTATGGTTGTAAGCATCATGGATGGTTTTATTTGGTTTTTTAAATGGTATTACTTTATCCTTATCCTAAAATACATGCTAGCGATCATTTGCTACCCGTCTACTGGCGGCTGTATACCCACGCTATACAGGAACTGGTCGTTCGACTCCTCCTCATAGTGATAGACTTGGGGACAACATTTGAATTAAAGTGGTGAGCTTCCATCTTTCCGAAAGGCTCCATTTCATTATATGGACATTCTTAGACATTTTGCTTTGTTTTGAATATTGGTTTTGGCCATGGTTTGGGGCATGTTCTAATTGAATATTTATAGTCTTTTGGATAGAGGCTTTGCGTAATACCCCAAACTTTCTTTATATCAAATATAGTCTCCAGAAGAGTTAGTGGACGTTTTACAGATGACTGTTGGAACTGCTCAGAAGCGATGGTCAGGCCGACGGACCATCGAGTTAGCGACGGACCGTCGCCCAAACCGTCGCAGGCAAGGCAGTAAGTCAATCTTCTGGATAAGGTGCGATAGACAGGTTGATGGACCGTTGACCTTGCGATGGACTGTCACCCAAGCTGTTGATACTAATGCAGTAAGTCCCTATTCTGTTCTAAGTGCGACGGTCAAGCCGATGGACCGTCGAGCTAGCGACAGACCATCGCACGAGCCGTTGCAGATCCCGTTCAGCAATTTTTAAGCCATTTTAAAAAAGGTATTTGGGTCTTTTTCCACCCGTTTTAACCCCTAATTATACCAGACCATAGCTGATAACTTCATTATTCATTCACAACACCAAATTAGGGTTTCTCTCAAAGATCAATCCCCAAGAACAAAAAACCCTAGGTGTTTAATCCTAAGTCAATAACTCAAGCTTTCCTCCACCAATCTTCAAGAAATCATCCACCCAGGTATGTTAAGTGTTCATTCTTGGATTTCTTTAGTCCATAAAGCCCAAGAATCCAATTTTAAATTATAAATTATGATGTTTAGGTTGTGGATTGATTATGATCATGTTGATGTTATGTATGATACCTAAGTTGGAATCGTTAAATGTGTTTTCATTAATTTATGCTAGCATGTGGATTGAAATCTACTAAATTGTGTTGATTTATGCAACCATGATGAATTAATTTAATGTCCATGCCTAAGCTTATAGTTATGCATGCAAGGTGTTTGATAAAATACCTAAGAGAATAGGAAATATGCCTTATGACTCAATTGTGACCAAAATGATGAACCTATGCTTTACCCTTATGTTCAAAATGACTTCCATGTTATTGTTATGCATTGAAATTGTTTGATGGATTGTTCATGAGATTAGCCTATGAAATTATGACATGTTTATATGCTTTCCTATTCATGTACCAAACCATGATAATCAAGTTTCTCATGAAATTCTCCAATGATTGTATTATGGATTGTTAATTATGGTCGTAAGTTCAGGAAATATCATGTCTTGTCAGTTTCATGCTATCGAGTCCTGGGGGTACTTGTACCCAACAATTTAGCTGTGTTCCTAGAGCTAGTGTCAGTTTTCAAGATACTCTCAATCAAGTCATGTTCAGTAGAATTCAGTCAGTCTCATGACTCAGGAAAACTCAGTAAACTCAGTCCAGTCAGTTCAATATAATTAATTCAGTGTCTAATTAGATGGAAGTAAGATTTAGCACCGAGTGAGCCCAAGGATGGGAAGTCACCTGCGAGTAGAGGGTTTGATTCTTAGAAGCATTGTTGTGACATCTAACCTGTTAGATGAGGGTTGATGGGGTGGTTTAACCTGTTAGATGAGGGTCCCACCATTCTCCTTAGAGTACCTGTTAGATGAGGGATCACTCACAGTTTGTCCTTACAAATGGCACAGTATTGACACCCTTCTAATTGGGGTTACATATTGGACCCCAACTCAGCTATATTACTTTAATTGGGGCATGTCGGTTAGATATCTACTTCCCGCAGTTACAGTTTCAGTCTTAGTCTAAGTAATAGAACTTAGATAGTTCTACAGAATTCAAGACTATCAGATACAGTCAACTCAAAATAGTATGGAACTCAGCTAGTTCTATTAGACCCTAGACGGTCAGATACAGTTGCTCAGTATCAGTTATCAGTACTTATGTTATCAGTATTCAGACTTAATAGTTAGTATCATTATGAATTCAGTTACAGTCGTTTATTCATATATATATTATCACGTTCATGTTAAACAGTCGATTAGCATAGTTTATGCATTTAAACCCTTACATTCAGCCTACCTCACTTGCATACCAGTACATTCAATCGTACTAACGTATTTGCTCTATGGTATTTTATACCATAGGTTCAGAAGCACGAGCTCCAGAGCATCAATAGTATTTCAATCTCAGCAGTCAGAGTTAGCAGTGAGTCCTTATACTTTGAGGACATGATCATTTCTTTATTATTACAGTACTTAGTTTATTTTAGTAGTTGGAGTTAGTTGGGGGACATATCCTATCAGCTCCTTATTCAGATAGCTCAGTTTTAGAGGCTTTTAGGCTAAAGTATGTTCAGACAGTTTATTTCAGTTCATATTTTGGTATTGATATACCGTACTCTTAAATAGTATGTTTTATCCATTTTGAACCTTATGGAATGTTTCAGTCTATTATTTCTACATTTATATGATGTCATACAGTATACAAGTACAGATATTAGTCATGGGTTAGCTTGTGGTCCTTTGGGGTCACGAGCATCGTGTAGCATTCCGGGTAGCAGATTCGGGGCGTTACAAACTTTGTATCAGAGCCTAAGGTTCAACAGTGTCCTAGCAAGTCTAAAAGCTGCATCTAGTAAAGTCTTGTACATGGGTGTGTTGCGCGCCACACTTATATGCAGGAGGGTATAAGATGTTTAGGAACAGTTTCCCATTTTCTATCATTCATGTCATGCCATTGAGCATATTCTCAAGTTAATCTCTCAGTTTAATCGTTTTCTCTTCCGTTTACAAAACATGCCTTCCAAGAAGAGAACTGAGAATCAGTCATCCTCTCAGCCCGAAGATCCTTTGGGCGAGCATGTCTCTCATGCAGAGTTTAGAGATGCATTCACTACTATTGCTCAGTTAGTTGCTTCTCATAATGAACAACCAACTATTATTCCAGCCAACCCATTGGCCAATTCAGCTGCAGCCAAAATTTGGGACTTCACCCGAATGAATGTTCCATTCTTTTTCAGGTCTAAGTTAGATGAGGACCCTCAAGAATTTCTTGATCAAGTTCAAAAGGTGACAGACATAATGGGGGTTACTCCTACTGAGAGTGCTGAGCTAGCTGCATATTAGTTGTAAGATATTGCTCACACTTGGTTCAAACAGTGAAAGTCAGAGAGGTTAGTTGATGCAGGGTCTATTGAGTGAGAGGAGTTTGTCACCACATTCTTAGATAGATTCTTTCCCCTAGAGCTGAGAGAAGCCAAGGTGTTAGAATTTATCAATCTCAGGCAGGGCAAAATGACGGTGAAAAAGTATTCTCTTAAGTTTACTCTATTATTCAGATATGCTCCTCATGTGGTTGCAGATGGCAGGGCAAGATGAGTAAGTTTATTCTGGGGTGAATGATAGTGTAGTCAATGAGTGCAGGTCCACTATGTTGAATAGTGACATGAACATAGCCTAGCTTATGACCCATGCTCAACAGATAGAAGAGAAAAAGATGAGAATGAGGGAGAAGCAGAATAAGAGAGCTCGGATAGGTAGTTTCAACTTTGCTCAGCCTAAGTCAGAGGGAGGAAATCGTTCTCAGTTTCATCCTAAGTCATCAGTTCCAGCTCCTTCTTCATCCAATGCTCCTGCTCCTAAGTTCAGGGATGGTAATAGAGATAGGGCGCCAAGCTCTAAGTCTCAGGGCAGTGTTAGCAATTCCCGAACTAATACCCTTTGTCAGACTTGTGGTAAGAACCACAAGGGTGTTTGTAGAGATGGCAGTGATGTCTGTTTCGGATGTGGCAAGCCAGGCCACAAAGTCAGAGATTATCCCTAGTTAGGTTATCAGGGTCAGCAGAATCGTTCCTCAGCCCAGTTCAGTCGCCCAAATCAGCAGGGTGCCACTTCCAGTGCTACTAGTGGGCAGCGCCCAAATAGACTTTATGCTCTCCAGTACCTGAAAGATCAGAAAAATTCTCCTAATGTGGTTACTGGTACATTACAGGTCTTTCACTTTCATGTTTACGATTTTCTAGATATAAGAGCTTCCTTGTCTTACGTTACTCCTTATATAGAAGTTGATTTTGGAGTCATCCCCAAAATTCTAGCAGAGCCCTTTTCAGTCTCTACCCCAGTGTGTAAAATTATCATAGCTCGGTGGGTATACAGGAATTGTCTGGTTATGATATTTCAAAAAGTCACCTCAGCAGACTTAGTCGAATTAGAGATGACTAATTTTGATGTCATTCTCGACATGGACTGACTTTATTCCTGCTATACCACAGTCGATTGCAGAAATAGAATAGTCCAGTTATAGTTTCCTAATGAACCTATCCTAGAATAGAGGGGTAGTACTTCAGCTTTCAGAGGTCATCTTATTTCCTACTTTCGGGCAAGGAAAATGATATCTAAATGATGTGTTTATCATCTTGTTTGAGTGAAGGAAACTAGCTCTGAAACTCTCAGTATTGAATCAGTCCCAGTCATAAATGAATATTCTGATGTCCTTCCCAAAGATCTTCTAGGAATTTCTCCCGAAAGGGAAATAGACTTCGGCATTGATCTTCTTCCAGATACTCAGCCTATATCTATTCCGCTATACAGAATGGCACCAGCAGAACTCAGAGAACTGAAAAAGCAGTTGAAGGATCTCTTAGATAAGGGATTCATCAGAACTAACGTATCCCCGTGGGGTGCACCAGTCTTATTGGTGCAAAATAAAGACAGTTCTCTCAAAATGTGCATTGATTACCATCAGCTCAATAAAGTCTCAGTCAACAACAAATATCCACTTCCGAGAATCGATGATTTGTTTAACCAACTTCAGGGTGCCAGTTATTTCTCAAATATAGACCTCAGATCAGGCTATCATCAGCTCAGAGTCAGAGAATATGACATTCCAAAAATAGTTTTCCGTACTCGGTATGGTCACTTTGAATTTTTAGTCATTTTCTTTGGTCTTACCAATTCCCCAACAGCTTTTATGGACTTGATGAACCGTGTGTTCAAGCAGTGCTTGGACATGTTCATCATAGTCTTCATTGATGACATCCTTATTTATTCCCGCAGTTTGCGTGATCATGTAGATCATCTCAGAATAGTATTGTAGACTCTTAGAAATCATCAGTTGTTCACCAAATTCAGTAAGTGTGAATTTTGGCTAAGGTCAGTAGCATTCCTTGGTCATATCATTTCCGATGATGGCATTAGAGTTGATACTCAAAAGACTAAAGCAGTAAGAAACTGGCCTCACCCTATATCTCTATCAGATATCAGGAGTTTCTTGGGTTTGGCTGGCTATTACAAATGGTTTTTTGAGGGATTTTCGTTTATTGCATCCCTTATGTCCAGATTGGCTTAGAAGAAAGTCAAGTTTCAATGGTCAGGTCCTTGTGAGAAGATTTTTCAAGAGTTGAAGACTCGACTCACCTCAGTTGTAATACCCCACAAAGTTCCCTCGTAGTCTGAGCCCTTAGAGCGTGTTAAGTGAAGTGTAATTTCGGCCCTAAAAGATTAAGGAGTGACTTCCAAAGTAATTAAGTGTTTAAACCTTATTGAATTTTCCTAAAAATGACTTTTTATCATGTGGGAAATTGAATTATCTTTCTAACTATATCCATTTCATCAAAATCCGACATCGAAAAAGAAAGATATGGCCATTTTATAGAAAGTAGTAAAATTACCCAGGTGCGACGGAGAGGGCCGATGGACCGTCGAGCTTGCGATGGACCGTTGCCCAAACTGTCGCAGAGGAAGCAGTGAGATCCTATTCTGGTTAAGCGAGAAGGTAAGGTCGACGGACCGTCGAGACCTCAACGGACCGTCACATCCATCATCGCGGATGAGACAGTGAACTGAGTTCTGGCCCAGTGCAACGGTCGGGACCGATGGACCGTCGGGCCCTCAACGGACCGTCGCACCCATCGTCGCATATTTCGTTCAGTGATTTTAAGACATTTTTAAAGAGAGATTTTTGGTTTTTGTCCACCCTTTTAACACCTTGATATACCCAACACGAATCAAATAACTTAATTATCTCCCAAAACATCTCCAAAGCTAGGATTTCTTCCTCAAGAACAAGAACAAATCCTTTCTTCAAGAACTCCAAGAATCCACCATAGTTTTCACAAATTGAGTAAAGAGTTGAGGTTCCCAAGACCAAAGTTCTAAGAACCCTTTCTCAAATTACGAAAAGAGAGTCTCAAGCAAGCTACTCCATCCAAAAGTCGTAATCTAAGGTATGTAGGGTTTGAACAAGGACACTTCTTTCGTCCTTGTTCCCAAAAGTTGTTTTAATTACCAGAATATATGATTTTCTATGTTTTATTATGATATTAAAGTATGGGTTTATCCCCTATGTTTTTATTCCTTGAGATTTTAATAGTTCCAATGTTCTAGAAATTGAAGTACATGAGTATGTTGAGATTTTAAGGCAAAATGCTGAAAATTCCAGATTTCCATATGATTTATGAATCTTTATGACACCTAGTATGCATTTTGATGAGTCATAACTTGAGATTGAATATGGGTCACTAAGCCCTGCTTGAGATTTGAAATTTTATGAACTTTTGTGCTATGATCACCCATGAATTGAGTACTTTGAGATTATTGAGAAAGATTTGGCCTTTTGGTCATAATAGAGTTGAAATCCACATTGAGTATGATTTAAAGCAAATAGAAATATGTCTTGGTCTTCATTATATATCCTTGAGTTATTTTAAGGTGGATTTCCTAAGAGTCCTGAGCTGAGTATGGGAGTAGTATTTAGCACCGAGTTGGGTATGATTCCAAGGTCTCATACCCCAAAACTATGTGCCACTGTAGGTTCGAGATTTATGGGCCAAAGGCTGAGATAGTGATCACTAAAGTTAAGGTTCTACTCTGATGGCAAGGATAGAACAACTCTCCCCAATGTGGGCGAGACGTTGGACTCTATGTAGCTCACATGGTTTATGTCGATTAGAAGAAACTCCCGAGTTCCAAGTATCCCGAGTCTAAAAGATCTTCCAGAGTTCCTAAGTGTTAAAAGCTCCTAAAAGTTCTAAGTCCTTAAGTTTTAAAGAAGTTTTACTCTCCACAAGATAAAGGCATGAGTTTGAAAGTATTGTTTAAAGCATCCTTTTGCCTTCAAGTACTGAGAATAAGAGGAGAGTATAGATTTTAAAGTTAAGTATAATGACTCACGAGATTTGTGTTACATGTTTCACTATTTATGATTTATGAGTTCTATATTTTAGACTTATTCAAGACATGCGAGTCATTCCTATTTGCATGCATGATTTTGTTAAAGGGTATTGATAGTGTTTTATGTAAATGCATACACCCCCATATACTCAGTACATTCCCAAAGTGTTGATCCACATATATGCCTGTGTGCTACATTTCTCATAATGAGGTACAGGTGCTCAGTCCCAGCAGTGACAGTAATCTCCGAGCATCTTATCTACATCCTTGTCCTTGGAAAGTCCTCATGGTTTGAGGACCTATATTATTAGCCTTTCTACTTTCATAGTGTTTTGAGTTTTACTTTTAGATCATTGCAAGTCAGTTAGGGGTCTGTCCCAATGGTTCTCCAGGTTGAGTAGTAGAGGCTTTGTCAGACTAGATTATCAGTTGAAGTTGTGTTCAAGTCTATTAGTATTTTTGCTATCCAGGCATTGTTTCAGTTATTTTGGATTATAGTTGACATAGTAAGGCATCATCGTTTAGCTTATTTATCCTAAAACAAGTGTTAGAAGTAGTAACAGGCTCAAAGGGTTAACTTAGGGCTACTTGTAGACTTAAGCACCGTGTGACGTCTTGGGATGAGATTTCAGGGCGTTACAAACTTGGTATCAGAGCCTAAGGCTTAAAGAGTCGTATGGAGTCTGACAAGCTTCGTTAAGTAGAGTCTTGATCATCGGTTTGTAGAGGGCCACATCTATGAGCAAGAGGCTACAAGACATTTTAGGAAAAAGTTATTTCTTTCATTCAAATTCTATCGTTCCTACAGTTGTCCCTCTCATCTTATAATTCATGCCCTCTTATTTCAGAAAATACCTCCCCGAAAAGCAAATTCCTGCAGAAATAATAATGAGCAACCTTCGCCTGTTGATCCCTTGAATGAGACTGTGTCTCATGCTGAGTTTCGAGCAGCCTCTTAGGCGTTAGCACAAGCAGTCACAATGAATGTTCAGGCCAATAACCAGGCCACAGTTCTGAATCAGCAGGGAGGTGATTTATCTGCTGCTAGGATTCGTGAATTCATGCGGATGAATCCTCTAGATTTTTATGGGTCTAAGGCACGTGAGGACCCATAGTTATTCCTTGAGAAGGTGAGGAAGATCACACAGGTGATGCATGTTTTTGAGAAAGAAAGTGTTCATCTAGCATCTTACAGGTTGAAAGACATTACTTATGACTGGGTTGTAGCATGGAGGAAGGGTAAAGGTGAGGATATTGCCCCTATGACTTGGTAGGTGTTCCAAGATGCATTCTTGGAAAAGTTCTTCCCTCTTGAGATAAGGGAAGTAAAGATTGAGGAGTTTATAAACTTGAGACAGGGTTCTATAACTGTTAAGGAATACTGCCTTAAGTTCAATCAGTTGGCCAAGTATGCTCCTGATCTGATTGCTGACACTCGAGCTAGTATAAGTAAATTTGTGACTGGGGTGTTTGGATTAGTGTTTAAAGAATGTAGTATTGCGATGCTAAATAGGGATATGGACCTGTACAGATTGATGATACTTGCACAGCAGATAGAGGCAAACAAGATAAAAGAGAGAGATAAAGTGAGGGGTAACAAGAGGGCTAGATTTGAGAAGCATGAGTATAGTCAGGCTAGGTCCCATGGAGAGAACCGCTCATAGTTCTAGAGTCGTTCGTCTATGCCAGTGCCTTCATCAGCTAGTGCTCCCGCGCCTAGAGGCAGGCAGTAGCAAGAGAACAGGTCTTCTATGTCCCAATCCTAGAACAGTGTAAGTAACAGACCTCGCTATCCTCCATGTACCAAGTATGGTAGGGACCATCCCGGTGAGTGTTTAGCAGACCAGAGGGGTTGTTTTGGTTGTGGCAAGCTGGGCCACAGACTTAGAGAGTATCCGCATGCTAGGAAAGGGAACAGAGATTCCCGACCTCAGATACAGGCTACTAGTACACCAGCTACTGTAGCCTGTCCCGCCCCTGTTCAGTGCGTTTCATCTAGCACTGCATGCAGTCAGCGCCAGAATAGATTTTATGCTCTACCATCCAGTCAGGAGAAGGAAAACTCTCCTTATGTTATCATTGGTATGCTCTACGTATTCCACTTTGATGTTTATGTGTTGTTGGGCCCCAAGTCAGGTTTATTTTATGTGACCTCACTTGTAGCTGTGAATTTTGAAATAAGTCCCAAAAAGATTCCTGAGCCTTTCCTAGTTTCTACTCCAGTAAGAGAGTCAGTTGTTGCTAAGAAAGTGTATAGAAATTGTCCTGTTACTATTCTTCATAGAGTCCTGCTTATTGATTTCATAGAGTTGGATATGGTAGATTTTGACCTTATTCTGGGTATGGATTGTCTTCACTCTTGTTATTCATCTATAGACTGTCGTACCCGTATGGTTAAGTTTCAGTTTCCTGATGAACCAGATTTTGAGTGGTCCAGGAGTACAGTATCTCCCAAGAGTCATTTTATCTCTTATCTTAAATCCAAAAAGCTAATATCTAAAGGTTGCATCTATCATCTTATTAGAGTTAAAGACACTAAGTCTGCGGCTCCAACTATTCAGTCAGTCAACACTGTTAATGAGTTTCCTGATGTTTTTCCAAAAGATCTCCCAGGGGTACCTCTCAATAGAGAGAGAGAATTTGGGATTGACCTTCTTCCCAACACTCAACCTATTTCTATTCCTCCCTACAGTATGGCACCTGCAGAGTTTAAGGAGTTGAAACAGTGACTCAAAGATCTTTTAGATAAAGGTTTCATAAGGCTAGTGTCTTTTCTTGGGGAGGACCCGTCCCGTTCGTGTGAAAGAAAGATGGTTCTTTGCGTATGTGCATTGACTATCATCATCTTAACAAGGTCACAATTAAGAATAAGTACCCTTTTTTCGAGAATTGATGACATATTTAATCAGTTGCAAGGTGCAAGTTATTTCTCCAAGATAGACCTTATATCTGGCTATCATCAACTTAAAGTAACGGAGTGTGTTATCCCGAAGATAGCCTTCCGAACCCGTTATGGTCACGTTGAGTTCCTAGTCATGTCTTTCGGGCTAACCAATGCTCCAACAGCTTTCATTGACCTCATAAATTGAGTGTTCAGATAGTATCTTGATATGTTTGTCATCGTGTTCATAGATGACATCCTTGTGTACTTCCGTACTGAGAATGACCAAGCGGACCATCTTAGAATTATCTTGTAAACTCTTAGAGATCATCTGCTATTCACCAAATTCAACAAATGTGAATTTTGGCTAAGATTAGTAGCCTTTCTGGGTCATATTATTTCAGTCAAAGGCATTAGGGTAGATCCCCAAAAGACAGAAGCTGTAAAAATTGGCCTAGACCTATCTCTCCGTCTGACATTAGGAGTTTCTTGGGTCAAGCTAGATATTACCGTTGTTTTGTTGAAGGTTTCTCTTCTATTGCATCCCCCATGACCCGATTGACCTAAAAGAAAGTTAAGTTCTTTTGGTCAGATTCCTGTGAAAAGAGTTTTCAGGAGTTGAAGACTCAACTCACCTCATCCCTTGTGTTGACTTTGCCTAATGGTACAGATGGTTTTATGGTGTATTGTAATGCCTATAGAGTTGGTTTGGGTTGTGTGTTGATGTAGAGAGGTAAGGTTATAGCCTATGTCTCTAAACAGTTGAAGCCGCATGAAAAGAATTACCAACCCATAATCTTGAGTTAACTGTTGTGGTCTTTGCTTTAAAAATATGGAGACACTATCCGTATGGTGTTCATGTTGATGTGTTTACTGATCATAAGAGCCTGCAGTATGTGTTTACTCAGAGGGAGTTGAATCTTAGACAAAGGAGGTGGTTAGAGTTGCTAAAGGATTATGATATGAGTGTGCTATATAATTCGAGCAAGGCCAATGTAGTGGCAGAATCCCTTAGCAAGTTGTCTATGGGTAGTATCACTCATGTAGAGAAAGGTAAGAAAGAGTTAGCTCGTGATGTGGATTTTTTAGCTAGACTAGGTGTTAGGTTGCTTGATTCAGCTGAGGGGAGTATCTTGGTACAGAGTAGTTCTGAATCCTCTTTAGTTTCGAAAGTGAAGGAGAAACAAAACAGGGATCCTAGTTTGTTTAGATTGAAGGAGTAAGTTAAGGACTAAAAGGTTAAGGTTTTCTCCCAAAGGAGAGATGGCGTGTTGAGATTGCAGGGTAGATTGTGTGTTCTGTGTTGATGATCTGAGGCATAGGATTATGGGTGAAGCGCATGGCGCACGGTATTCTATTCATCCCGGCGCTACCAAGATGTATCGCGACTTGCGGGAAATCTAATGGTGAAGTGGTATGAAGAAGGATATATCTGAGTTTGTAGCGAAGTGTGCAATGTGACAATGGGTTAAAGTAGAGCACGAAAGACCTGGCGGTAAGTTGCAAGAGTTTGGTATACCCATTTGGAAGTGGGAAGAGGTGAATATGGATTTCGTGACTGGTCTACCCCTTTCACGTCTTCATCTTGATTCGATTTGGGTTGTTGTGGACAGGTTGACTAAGTTTGCATATTTTATGCCAGTGCATACATCTTATACAGCTGAGTATTATGCTAGACTATATATCAGAGAGTTAGTTAGGTTTCATGGAGTCCCCTTATCTATCATTTTGGATAGGGGTACTCAGTTCACTTCGCAGTTTTGGAGAGCTTTTCAGAAGGGTCTTGGTACCCAAGTTCACCTGAGTTCTGCTTTTCATCCGTAGACAGATGGTCAAGCTGAGAGGACCATCCATACTTTGGAGGATATGTTAAGAGCATGTGCTCTTTACTTCAAAGGTAGTTGGGATTAGCATTTGGCATTGATAGAGTTTGCTTATAACAACAGTTATCATGCTTGCATCAAGATGGCACCATTTGAGGCCTTGTATGGAAAGAGATATAGATCACCCATAAGTTGGTTTAAAGTGGGTGAAGCTTCTGTGATTGAACTTGATGCAGTGTTTGAGGCTAGGGAGAAAGTTAAGTTGATTAGAGAAAGGTTGAAGATAGCTCAGAGTCATCAAAAGTCATACACCGATGTGAGAAGAAGGGATCTTGAGTTTGAGATGGGTGACTTGGTGTACTTGAAGATTTCACCCATGAAATGGGTGAAGAGGTTTGGTAGAAAAGGTAAGCTTAGTCCCCGTTATGTTGGCCCTTATAGAGTTTTGAGTTATGTTGGGAAAGTAGCCTATGAAGTTGAGTTACCCGCAGAGTTGTCAGCTATTCATCCTATCTTTCATGTCTCCATGCTTTAGAAGCACATTGGTGATTCCGTTGTAGTAGATCCTTTAGAGAGCTCAGATATCCAGACTAGTCTTTCGTTTGATGAGATTTCGGTTGAGATCCTAGATTACCAGGTTCGTAGAATAAGGAACAAAGAAGTTCCCTTGGTCAAAGTTTTATGGAAGAATCAGTCAGTTGAGGGCGCTACCTGGGAAGCAGAAGCAGATATGCGAGCCAAGTACCCACACCTTTTCTCCACGAGTTCAGGTTAAGCCAAAGGTATTATTCTTCCTTAATTCAGTTCCTTTCCAATAAAATTTCAGCTATGTATCTATTCTTATGTAAGCTCTCGCACTTCCTGAAGTATTCAAGAGTTTAGAAAGATATGGAACCCGCTTAGCAAATTGCTTTAGTTAATTGTACTCAGTTTTCTTTGTGTTCTTATCCTAACTTGTGACATTCGAGGATGAGTGTTTCCAAGGGGGAGATATTGTAATACCTCGTAAAGTTCCCTCGTAGTCTGAGCCTTTAGAGCATGTCAAGTGAAGTGTAATTCCGGCCCTAAAAGATTAAGAAATGACTTCCAAAGTGATTAAGTGTTTAAACCTTGTTGAATATTCCTAAAAATGACTTTTTAGCGTACGAGAAATTGAATTATCTTTCCAACGATACCCATTTTTTCAAAATCCGACATCGAAAGAAAAAGATATGGCTATTTTACATAATGCAGTAAAATCACCCAGGTGCGACGGAGAGGGCCGACGGAACGTCGAGCTTGCGATGGACCATTGCCCAAACCATCGTAGAGGTAGCAGTGATACCCTATTCTGGTTAATCGCGATGGTAAGGTCAATGAACCGTCGAGACTTCGACGGACCATCGCACCCATCATCGCGGATGAAATAGTGAACCGAGTTCTGGCCCAGGTGCGACGGTCAGGACCAATGGGCTATCGCACCCACCGTCGCATATTTTGTTCAATGATTTTAAGTTATTTTTAAAGAGGGCTTTTTGGTCTTTGTACCCCCTTTTAACACCTTGATATACCCAACACGAATCAGATAACTTTATTATCTCCCAAAACATTTCCAAAGCTAGGGTTTCTCCCTCAAGAACAAGAACAAATCATTTGTTTAAGAACTCCAAGAATCCACCATAGCTTTCACAAATTAAGTTAAGAGTTGAGGTTCCCAAGACAAAAGTTCCAAGAACCCTTGCTCTAAGTACAAAAAGAGAGTCTCAAGCAAGCTTCTCCATCCACAAGTCATAATCTAAGGTATATAGGGTTTGAACAAGGACACTTCTTTCGTCCTTGTGCCCAAAAGTTATTTTAATTACTAGAATATATGATTTTCTATGTTTTCTTATGAAATTGAAGTATGGGTTTATACCCTATATTTTTATTCCTTGAGATTTTAATAGTTCCAATGTTCTAGAAATTGAAGTACATGAGTATGTTGAGATTTTAAGGCAAAATGCTGAAAATTCCAAATTTCTATATGATTTATGAATCTTAATGACACCTAGTATACATTTTGATGAATCATAACTTGATATTGAATTATGGGTCATTAAGCCCTGCTTGAGATTTGAAATTTTATAAACTTTTATGCTATAAGCACCCATGAATTGAGTACTTTGAGATTATTGAGAAAGATTTGGCCTTTTGGTCATAATAGTGTTGAAATCCACATTGAGTATGACTTAAAGCAAATAGAAATATGTCTTGGTATTCATTATAGAACCTTGAGTTATTTTGAGGTGTATTTCCTAAGAGTTTTGAGCTGAGTATGGGAGTAGTATTTAGCATTGAGTTGGGTATGATTCCAAGGTCTCATACCCCAAAACTATGTGCCATCATAGGTTCAAGAGTTATGAGCCCAAGGCCGAGATAGTGATCACTAAAGTTAAAGTTCTACTCTGATGGCAAGGATAGAATAGCTCTCCCCAACGTGGGCGAGACGTTGGACTCCATGTAGCTCACATGGTTTATGTCGGTTAGAAGAAACTCCCGAGTTCCAAGTCTCCCGAGTCTAAAAGAGTTCCAGAGTTCCCAAGTGTTAAAAGTTCTTAAAAGTTCTAAGTCCTTAAGTTTTAAAGAAGTTTTACTCTCCACAAGATAAAATCTTGAGTTTTAAAGTATTGTTTAAAGAATCCTTTAGACTTCAAGTACTGAGAATAAAAGGAGAGTATAGATTTTAAAGTTAAGTATAATGACTCATGAGATTTGTGTTATATGTTTCACTATTCATGATTTATGAGTTCTATATTTTAGACTTATTCAAGGGAAGTGAGTCATTCCTATTTGCATGTATGATTTTGTTAAAGAGTATTGATATTGTTTTATGTAAATGCATACACCCCCATATACTCAGTACATTCCCAAAGTGTTGATCCACATATATGTTTGTATGCTACATTGTCTCATAATGTAGGTATAGGTGCTCAGTCCTAGCAGTGACAGTGATCTCCGAGCATCTCATCTACATCCTTGTCCTTGGTGAACCCTCATGCTTCGAGGACCTATATTTGCAGCTTTTCCGCTTTCATAGTGTTTTGAGTTTTACTTTCAGATCATTGTGAGTCAGTTGGGGGTCTGTCCCAATGGCTCTCCAGTTTGAGTAGTAGAGGCTTTGTCAGACTAGATTGTTAGTTGAAGTTGTGTTCAAGACTATCAGTATTTTTGCTATCTAGATATTGTTTCCAGTTATTTTGGATCATAGTTGACATAGGAAGGCATCATCGTTTAGCTTATTTATCCTAAAGCAAGTGTTAGAAGTAGTAACAGGCTCAAAGGGTTAGCTTAGGGCTACTTGTAGCCTTAAGCACCGTGTGACATATCGGGATAAGATTTTAGGGCGTTACATCAGCTCCAGTTTTGGCTCTTCAAGATGGTTTCGATGGGTTCGTAGTGTATTGTGATACATACAGAGTAGGTTTGGGTTGTGTCCTACGGCAGCATGGTAAGGTCATAACCTACGCCTCCAGACAACTTAAACTCCATGACAAAAATTATCCTACTCATAATCTTGAGTTAGCAGCCGTAGTTTTTGCCTTGAAGATATGGAGGCATTATCTGTATGGAGTCCATGTAGATTTGTTCATAGAGCATAAGAGCCTTCAGTATGTCTTTTCTCAGAAAGATCTCAATCTTCGTCAGAGGAGGTGGTTAGAGCTCTTAAAAGATTATGACATGAGTATCTTTTACCATCCGGGTAAGGACAGTGTGGTGGCCGATGATCTCAGTAGACTGTCTATGGGTAGTATTGCTCATGTTGAGGTCAGTAAGAGGAAGTTAGGTCAGGAAGTTCATCAGCTTGCCCGACTAGGTGTACGCCTAGTTGATTCTTCAGAGGGTAATATATGGGTTCAGAATAGTTAAGAATCATCTCTAGTTTTGGAGGTGAAAGAAAAGCAAGATAGAGATCCCTGTCTAGTCAAGTTGCAAGAGTCAGTCAAGGATCAGAATGTAGAGGTTTTCTCCTAAGGGGGAGATGGTGTTCTACATTGTTTGGGTCGTCTGTGTGTTCCAGGTGTAGATGACTTAAGGAAGAAAATTCTTGCAGAAGCGCATGGTGCGTGTTACTCTATTCATCCAGGGGTCACAAAGATATAGTGCGACTTGAGGGAGATCTATTGGTGGAGTGGGATAAAGAGAGATATTACAGAGTTTGTGGCTAAGTTCTCTACATGTCAGCAAGTTAAGATAGAGCATCAGAAGCCTAATGGGTCCATGCAGGAGTTCAGTATTCCCACTTGGAAGTGGGAAGAAGTGAACATAGACTTTGTGATAGGTTTGCCTCGTACTCGCCGCCAGTATGATTCAGTTTTGGTCATTATAGATAGGATAACCAAATCAGCTCATTTATTTCCATCCCATACCTCTTATTCAGCCGAGGATTACGCCAAACTCTACATCAGAGAGTTGGTCAGGTTGCACGGTGTTTCGTTATTTATTATCTCAGACAGAGGTACCCAGTTTACCTCTTATTTCTAGAAAGCATTCCAAAAGGGTCTTGGTTCCCAAGTTCATTTAGTACAACCTTCCATCCTCAGACAGATAGTCAAGCAGAAAGGACCATTCAGACTTTGGAAGACATGCTAAGGGCATGTGCAATTGATTTCAAGGGTAGTTGGGATGACCACTTGCCTTTGATTGAGTTTGCATATAACAATAACTATCATTCCAGTATTTGGATGGCTCCATTTAAAGCTCTTTATGGTAGGAGATACAGATCTCTAGTCGATTGGTTCGAAGTTAGTGAGGCCTCAATTATAGGGCCTGACTTAGTATTCGATGCCTTAGAAAAAGTCCAGTTGATCAGAGAAAGAATTCGGGCTGCTCAGAGACGACAAAACTTTTATGTGGATGTGCGTAGAAAGGATCTCGAGCTTGATATTGGTGATTATGTCTATCTAAATATCTCTCCCATAAAGGGAGTGAAATGGTTCGGCAAGAAGGGAAAGCTCAATCCCCGATATGTCGGTCCCTTCAAAATTTTTAGTCGTTTAGGCATGGTAGCTTATGAGCTCAAGTTGCCTTCAGATCTGGCCTCAGTTCACCCAGTCTTCCATGTCTCTTTTCTCAAGAAGTGCATAGGTGACCCGACAGTCGTAGTCCCTATTCAGAGCATAGATGTTCAGAACAGCCTCTCTTATGAAGAAATTCCAGTCAAAATCCTAGACTATCAGAATCGCAGACTGATGAACAAAAAAGTCCCTCTAGTGAAAGTTCTTTGGAGAAATCAGTCCGTTGAAGGAGATGCTTGGGAAGCAGAAGCAGATATGCAAACCAAGTACCCTCACCTCTTCTCTTCTAACTCAGATCTAGCTCAAGGTAACAGTTCTACTTAAGCTTTTCAGTTTCATGTTCAGGTTACAGTTACAAGCTTGGTATCCATTTCATGTTCAGAATTCCATTATAAACTTGGTATTAAATACCATTGCATATTCAGTCATTCATTCATGTATCAGTTCAGTCAAGTAATCATGCATCAGATATGCATTCTCATTGTGAGAAACTTAGTTCCTCAGAACACTTAGTCATGCATTCAACAATCAGTTACTCATACATCAGATATGCATGTTCAGTATGATATATAATTAATTTATCAGTCATGTTAATCATGGAGTCATGTTTCAGTCATTCATGTTCAAGATGTGCTTCAGTTTACCATTTTCCCCCTCTCAGTCAGTCTCATTCGAGGATGAATATTTCCTGGGGGAGATATTGTAATACCCTGAACTTTCTTCAAGTCAAATCTAGTCTCCAGAAGTGTTAGTGATGACTTCATAAATGATTAATGTTTAAACCAGATAGAATTTACCCAATTTCGATTTTTTATCATATGGAAAATTGAATTAGCTTTCCAACGATGCCAATTTCGTCCAAATCCGATATTAGAGTAAAAAGTTATGGACGTTTTACAAAGGATTGTTGGAACTACTCAGAAGCGACGGTCAAGCCGATGAACCGTCGAGCGATAGACCATCGCCCAAACCGTGAAGGCAAGGAAGTAAGTCAATCTTCTAGCTAAGGTGCGACATACAGGTTGACGGACCATCGAGCTTGCGACGGACCGTCGTCCAAGTCGTCAATACTAAGGCAGTAAGTCCCTATTCTGGTCCAAGTACGACGATCAGGCCGACGGACCGTCGATCCAGTGATGGACCGTCGGACGAGCTATTGCAGATCCCGTTCAACGATTTATAATCCATTTTTCAAAGGTTATTTGGGTCTTTTCCACCCATTTTAACCTCTAACTATACCAGACCATAGCTCATAACTTCATTATTCATTCACAACACCAAATTAGGGTTTCTCTCAAAGATCAATCCCCAAGAACAAGAAACTCTAGGTGCTTAATCCCAATTCAAGAACTCAAGCTTTTCTCTACCAATCTTCAAGAAATCATGCACCCAGGTATGTCAAGTGTTCATTCATGGATTTCTTTTGTCCATGAAGCCCAAGAATCAAATTTTAAATTATAAATTATGATGTTAAGTTTGTGGATTGATTATGATCATGTTGATGTTGTGTATGATACCCAAGTTGAAATTGTTAAATGGGTTTTCATTAATTTATTCTAGCATGTGGATTGAAATCTACTAAATTGTGTTGATTTATGCAACCATGATGAATTAATTTAATGTCCATGCCTAAGCTTATAGTTATGCATGCAAGGTGTTTGATAAAATGCCTAAGAGAATAGGAAATATGCCTTATGACTCAATTGTGACCAAAATGATGAACCTATGCTTTACCCTTATGTTCAAAATGACTTCCCTATTATTATTATGCATTGAAATTGTTTGATGGATTGTTCAATAGATTAGCCTATGAAATAATGACATATTTATATGATTTCCTATTCATGTACCAAACAATGATAATCAAGTGCCTCATGAAATTCCCCAATGATTGAATTATGGATTGTTCATTATGATTGTGAGTCCAGGAAGTGTCATGTCTTGTCAGTTTCATGCTATCGAGTCCCGGGGGTCCTTGTACCCGACAATTTAGCTATGTGCCTAGATCTAGTGGCAGTGTTCAAGATACTCCCAGTCAAGCCATGTTCAGTAGAATTAAGTCAGTCTCATGACTCAGAAAAACTCAGTAAACTCAGTCCAGTCAGTTCAGTATAATTAATTTAGTGTCTAATCAGATGGGAGTAGGATTCAGCAACGAGTGAGCCCAAGGATGGGAACTCACCTATGAGTAGAGGGTGTGATTCTTAGAAGCAATCCTTGTGCTCCAGAACTATATAGCCAGTGTAGGTTAAGACATCTTACCTGTTAGATGAGGGTTAATAAGGTGGCTTAACCTGTTAGATGAGGGTCCCACCATTCTCCTTAGAGTACCTGTTAGATGAGGGATTACTCACAGCTTGTCCTTACCAGTGGCGCGGTATTGACACCCTTCCAATTAGGGTTACAGATTGGACCCCAACTCAGCTATATTTTTTAAATTGGGGAATGTCGGTTAGATAACTACTTCCCACAGTTATAGTTTCAGTCTCAGTAATAGAACTCAGATAGTTGTACAAAATTCAGGACTGTCAGATACAGTCAACTCAAAATAGTACGAAACTTAGCTTGTTCCATCAGAACCTAGACGATCAGATACAGTCACTCAGTTTCAGTTATCAGTACTCATTTTATCAGTATTTAGACTCAGTAGTTAGTATCATCACGAATTCAGTTACAGTCATTTATTCATACATGTATTCACACGTTCATGTTATACAGCCGATTAGCATAGTTCATATCTATAAACTCTTGCATTCATCATACCTCACTTGCATACCAGTACATTCAATCGTACTGACGCATTTGTGCTATGGTGTTTTATACCACAGGTTCAGAAGCACGAGCTCTAGAGCATCAGTAATATTTTAGTCTCAGCAGTCAGAGTTAGCAGTGAGTCCTCATCCTTCGAGGACATGATCATTTCTTTATTATTACATTACTTAGTTTATTTTAGTAGTTGGAGTTAGTTGGGGACACATCCCATCAACTCCTTATTCAGACAGTTCAGTTTTAGAGGCTTTCAAACTATAGTATGTTCAGACACTTTATTTCAGTTTATGTTTTGGTATTGATATACCGTTCTCTCAGATAGTATATTTTATCCATTTTGAACCTTATGGAATATTTCAGTCTATTATTTCCACATTTTACATGATGTCATACAATATACAGGTACAGATATCAGTCATGGGTTAGCTTGTGGTCCTTCGGGTTTATGAGCACCGTGTAGCATTCTGGGTACCAGATTTGGGGCGTTACACTTTGTGGTACTTCTGGGGGTTGGTATGGGCAGGATCGGTATTGGTGTCGGCCTTAGCATTGGCATTGGTGTAGACGCTGACATCATTGGACAATATTGTTGGTTTTTCCATCTTATTACATTTTGGGTTTGATTATCATATTATGTTTTGATATTCTCTTTGGTTTGGTATGGTATGGATGGTTGGTTTAGTGCAGGTAGACTCGGTTGGGTCGGTCACTATTGTGACCGTATCCTAGAGTCTTCATGAGAGCATTTACGCAATCTTGTTATATGCTCGAAATTCAACTCATCTAAGGTTGTGAAAGGTGGTTGGGTTAAGGGGGTGGTCCCGATCCTGGTTAGACTTGGGATGCCCATTACATCTAGGACCTAGTTTGGATCATGAAAATATGCAACACAAGAGTAGTCTTGGTTTAATGAGAAGAAGAAACTTAGGCAGCAAATTGGTGGTCTTATGAGTGGATTGAGAGTTGTTCAGAAGCACAAGGACAACCTTATTGCTGAATTGAATAGCAAGTTGGAGAAGAGTAAAATAGTTGTTCAGTCAAAAGATAAGATCATTGAGGACGAAGAGAAAATGCGTCAAGATGTTGAAGAAAAGATGAAAAAGGCTAAAGTGATAGCAGAATAATTAAGGAACACTGTCAAGTTTGATGCTTAAAGGCACTCTAATGATATCTCCAAACTCAAACTGCATTCAATGAATTGGTATCTAATTAGCGACAACTTGAAGCTAAGATGGGTCATACTCTCAGACAAGATGAAGCAGCAAAGCAAGAGCTTAATTCAATACTAGAGCAGAAGTAACAGTGCAGTAAAAGGGAACAACTTAAAAATCATACCCGCAAAATAGAGTTTTCTTACCTTTTTTTGGATTTTCTTTACAGAATTTCTAAGTGTTGGTTCAAGTACTTTCCCTCTAGCTTGTATTTCTGTTGAACACTTGATAGAGAAACAATTTTTTAATTACACTAACATATAACATCAAAAACTATTAAAACAAATATTCTGACCTATCAAGCTTGAAACTTCAATATGATACGTCCAAAAACTACGAAAACAAACACAACCCAATAAACCAGAATTCTAAAAAAACTCACAAAAATTGAATTTCTAACGTAAAACATCAAAATAATTCAACATGCAAGAACTTAAGATGTGAAATTTACCAAAATATGAAGGCCCAAATACCAGTCAAACAAATCTAAAAATCAAAGAAAATATAAATATGAAAGAAAACCGAAAGGGAAAATATGATGAATCTTTACCAATCATTAAACTAAACGAAAAAATATGGAGAAAAAAGTAAGAATCATTTCAAAACTAAAATTTCAACAACAGTTTTAGTATCAATAACAACCATGAAAACTCACCTGAGGAGAAGAAGCAACTCAACGATGAAGAAATGATGTGAAGACTCACTTGAGCAGTAGCAGCAGCTCAATACGAAGAAACCGATGATCCACAACTATCCTTACCCGTGAAGACATACAAATACCCATCCAATTGACACGTTTAATATTGACAACAGTTGATGGACAAGTATTTAACTAGTCAAATAATAAATAATAAAAAGACTAAATTAGCCTTTGATAAATAACAGAAAATGATGGGAATAGCCCATGAGGAAGCTGGTAGGACACGGTGACCAGCTTCCCATGGCTCTTGTATATATTAGTAATATATATATACTAGTTTAACCGCATGTGTAACATTTGATCATTTAAAATTAAATACTTTTATCTATTGTCAGATTTTTAAGTAAGTGTAAAAGTTTAAATCACTTTTCAAAAATTCTTTACCACTAGAAGTTCTAAGTAGTTGATGGATGAATCATCACTTTTGCGTTTATCATGCAATACCTCTTTGCCTTGCTGTGGAGGCTAAGAGAGATGCATCAATTTAAATCATATTTGTGGTACAGTCATTTTTCTATATTTAAAATTTTTCCTTGTTTTTAAAGTCAAATCTTTACAAAGTCATTGATTACATTCTTATTACTTACTTAAAACTTTAAAAATATGGTACTTCTTATTTTTTTTCTTATTCTAACGCTTTATATTTATTTCTAGATTTTTCAAATCTTTATAAAATCAAATTTAATTTATTTAGAATTCTTAAACTAATGAAAAAAAATATTAATTATCATTAATTTTGATGACTTCTAATAAGAAAATGAGGTTTGTGTTGATTTTTAATTTCATGTCTGAACTATAAGGTATGCAAGTTTCTTACCTGAATTATCACTAACTATTTATTAAAACACACAACTAACTATTGATTATTCACTTTTCTTAATTGAAAGTTAACTCAAACAATATATAGAAGAATAAAAACTACACCACTAAAATATAACAAATATTTTCATAAAAGAGATCAACGTGCTAATGAGTTATCCACCATCTACAATAGTAAGAAATACTTCCATAAAACCAAGTACCAAAGTAGATTGCACGAAAAGAAGATATCTATTCATGGTAAACTCTTAATCTAATTAAGTCTTTTGTTTCTCTTTAAGATCAAATTTAGTTGATTTAGAATTCTTAAACTAATAAAAAAAGTATTAGTTTTCATTAATTTTGATGACTTCTAATAAGGAAAGATTTTATCTTAAATATATTTAATTAATTTTCAGCTTTTAAATATTAGGAAAAAAAATAGTGAAAAGACGATTTTGTCTAAAGCAAAGACTTTTAATGAATGGAAAAAAGTCCAAACGACATTTCTAAAGCCCTTCACACTTTTAATATATTATTGATTATAGATATATAATCGCATTTGGTCCGGGATTAAATTAATATTAAATTTTATATTTGTAAGCTTTTTTTATTTTGTTGCTATTCTTGTTTTGGAAAAGGTAAAAATATACCTCCGTACTTTAATAAATGGTACAAATATATACTCTGTCATACTTTGGATACAAATATATCCTTGCCGTTAATGATAAGGTACAAATATACCCTCGAACTTTAATAAATGATACAAATATACCCTCCATCATACTTTGGGTACAAATATTCCCTTGCCGTTAATGAAAAGGTACAAATATACCCTTCTTATTAACGATGGAACACGTATCAACATCGTATTGGCTGGTCCTTTTTAATTTATTTTATTTGTGAATAATTTAATCTATCCTAAATTATAACTCATACCCGATCCAAATAACACGATCCGACACGTGTAATAGAGAAGCTTCAAGATACATATCATTCATGTTTATTTCTTTCACTCTCTCACACTCACTCTCTCTCTCACTAACCCAAAAAATTCTAACAAACGCGTCAGTTTGATTCATGTTTTGATCTATATACCATCTAGAATCAAGTAGAGATTTGTCTAATATTTTGATATTATTTAATGTTCTTCATGAATGACTGTTTTTTTTTATTCATGAGTGTTGATGAATCAGAAATTGTTTCTGATTCATGGTTGTTGTTACCTGTTTTAAATTCATTGTTACATGATTGTTCACCAACTTCAAAGAGTGAACAAGAAGACTAATATTTTAAGAACAAAAACATAAGAAAAACTGCAGAGTTTGGACATTCCTCGACCAAACCAAGGTTCTCATTATATCACAGGTCGGATCAGGTTATTTGGACAGGGTATGGGTTATAATTTAGGATAGATTAAATTATTCATAGATAAATTAAATTAAAAAGGTTCAACCAATACGATGCTGACATATGTCTTGTCGTTAATGAGAAGAATATAGTTGTACTTTTTCATTAATGACAAGGGTATATTTGTACCCAAAGTATGATAGAGGATATATTTGTACCATTTATTAAAGTTCGAGGGTATATTTGTACTTTTTTATTAATGACAAAAGTATATTTGTACCCAAAATATGACGGAGGATATATTTGTATCATTTATTAAAGTTCGGTGGTATATTTGTACCTTTTCCGTTCTTATTTTTTATTTTTCTGACATTATACTAGTTGTAAAGGTAGCTTAAACATATCTCAATACTTCTAATATATTAATCAAATAATATTTTGTTTATAAATTAAAAGAATAACTTTTTTATTAGAGTTTATTTTAGGTTTTCTTTTTAGTTTGAAATACATGGATGCACCAACACTATTTTTCTTCTTATTTTACTGATAGTTTTGGAGGTTAAAGTCTTTAATGATCCAAATTGAGTCTTATCTTATGTTGAATTAACTTCATCATGTTTTCCTCAATTCAAATTATATTGGTGAACCTATTTTTCATTAATTTTTTCTCAATTAAACTTATATTAACCAACCCATTTATTACAATAAATAAATAAATTCTAATATTCAACCTATAGATTTGATGCTCCCCCTATAAATGAGCTTTTCTCTTATTTATCTGATGAAATGGGTCGAAAAACCTGTTCCAGTGTACTCATCTTAGTGTCAACATCTTCATCGTAAAATCTTCTTTATATGCAATCTTTTTTACTCCCTCTTTTTTTGTAAGTGAGAGAAACTTTTATTTATCTCCAGAATATGTCTTGATCTTGAGCAAGTGTTATCTAAGTACCAATTTTGCTTGCTTCCTCTCACTTTTGCCTGCAAGTGAATCAAAGGTTAGTTTGAGGTACCTATATAAGCTTGGGTCCTTTTTTATGATCAAATGGATGAATCAAATTTCTATTTGCCCATGTTGGCAGCAGATTGGTGTACCTGATTCTCTTATCAGTTCTAGAAATTTTCTTTTCAACCAATTTCATATTTTTATTCCGAATTTCAATAGCTTTTGGACATTCAGTAGTGAGGTGTCCTAGTTTTCCACAAATAAAACATATATCTTTAGAGGAAATAGTTTCTTTGTGAAAACCTATGCCGACTCTCTCATTTTGAGTCATATTACTCAGATGATTAACAATTCTAGATGAGTTGGTCCATCGATTGGCTCTTTCAAGATCAAGTTTTATCCTAGAGTTCTCTTGAGTTAGATTTCTAACCTTTTCTCTTTTATAAAAAAATTCATTTTTTCTTCGTTTAAGTTCAGACTTAATTCTTTGATGATTTTCACTCATGGCTCATTTTTCTTTTACAGTAATTGACAACTTTCAAATTTCTAATTTTAGATCTAGGTTAGATGAACCAAGTTGACTGACCTGTTCCTTTAAGGAGTAGTTTTCAGTATCAATGATATTTTTGCATGTGTCAAGATCAATGTAATCAAACTTTAGACTTCCAAAAGCACTAAATAACTGATCCCTATCAGATGTGAGCTCATGAAAATCATCAATCAATTTATTTATCAAGGAAATTAGTCTTTTTTTAGGAAAAAAATGCAATTTATCTTTAAGATCAAGTAGACTTACCTCTGATTTTTCTTTTTTTTCTTCCATGTCTGAGTAACCTATAGCCATTAGTGCACTTTCATCAACTCCATGATCATTATATTCTTCTAAGCTTGATCCCCATGCAGCCATCGTAGAAAAAGATTCCTTCCTTTTGGAGTTATATTTCTTTTTTAGCTTTAACTTTTCTTCAACTCTTTCCTTTTCCTGCTCAATTTCCCATAATGGACAATCCTTGATCATGTGATCTATTTTCTCACACTTGAAGTAACCAACTTGAGACTTATCATTAGAACAACACCTGCTACTTGTTCCTTTCTTGTCCTATCGTTTTTCTTTCTTAAAAAATCTCTTAAAGTTCGTGACAAGATTTTTATCATCCAAATTTGATTCTTCTCTATCAGACACCTTTAATGCTAGTGACATATCCTTAGTTCCCTCATCCTTTTTGAAGGTCTCCATATTCTTCTCATATGCGTCCACAAGAGTGTTCCAAATCTGTTTTGCGTTGGTACAACCTGAGATCCTATTGTATTCGTCTATTCCAATTCCACAAATAATAATATACTTGTCTTTTGCATTCTTTCCAAGCATCTTAAAGTTGGCCTCATCATACTCATTCTTGTCTTTTAATAAGTCCTTTTTTTCAGCATCCTTCTTTGTCACGACCCAAAAATGAGGCTCATGATGGCACTTGTCGCGACGCACCTTGACAAGTAAGCCTATCACCCAAACTGCTACAAAAAGAGGAAAAGACAGAAATATCCCAAGATAATCCTTCTAGAATGAAGTCGAACCATATAAGTAATCATAACAATGCGGAAAGAACTTATCCAAAATACCAATCATGCCCAAAACTAGGTGTCAATAGTGTAAGAACTACTAATACAATCCAAGAGTCAAATACATCAGAAAAATAACCACAAAGGAGTAATTCTGTCTCCGAGTACTAATAAATACATAACTACTGTAGAAAGATAGAGGTTAACTTCGGATGCATGAATGTCTAACCGCTACCTTGGAAGCTCCGACAATCGCCCGAGTCGATCAAGCTGAAGCGCACTTGAGCTAGGACCTGCACCGAAAGGGTGCAGTAGGCATGAGTACGGTCCACTTGTACTTAGTAGGTATCATATACCAACCAAGAAAAGAAGTTAATAAAGCATACAAAATATACACTAAGGGCACGTCACCTGTAATCAGAAAATATCCCACAATGGTAGCCCACACCATATGCACTAACAACTCTAATATATCTCACATATATTGCAATATCACACCAAGATAGAACAAAAGTATGTATTATATCACATATAAGAAGAACAAGAGGGAACATGCATATACAAAGTCATCAAATACAAGTAAAAGAAGATACGATAAATATATAAATGACAAGTCAATATGGCAATGCAACACAACAAACACAATAAAGTAAGTGCAATGTATATGATGATGAAGAAGATGATGACGATGATGCACGAGGTCATCGTAAAACCTCCGGGATCGTCGCACCATCCCCATATACACCTACGGAGGCAAGCATCCCAACGCAGGACCCATGGGGGTTCTTCAACCCATATACAATCCACACATATATATATATATATATATATATCTTTTTTCGTCACATCCCTCAGAAAGGTATTATCAGGTGGTACCAATGTTTCATGAATGAGTATGATATGAAGAAGTAATGCTCACAACGAATCACAATGAGTATTTCCACAATCAACTACATGATATATTTCCACAATAACCACATGATATATTTCTACAACCAACCACAATGATAATTTTCACAACCACGTGAGCCAATATTCACTCATTATTTTTGTTTCATCCATGAATTTCCACATGTCTCATATGCCAATAAAGTATGAATATAATCACAATACACCAAGGGTACCAAATTAAGCATTTTAACAATATAATATAATTATTCACATGTATTCAAGGCTATCAATGTCACATAGGATCCCACACAGTTACACATATCATATAATATCTCAATTTCGACAATTACATCACATATAGGCCCCCAACCAAGAACAACACATAGATAGACATTTTTCATGATTATTTTTATCCTTAACATGCATTTTGTACCACTATTTATTACCCAACCCAGTCAGAAAGAGTTAGGCAATAAACTACCTCAAAAGTTAAAACCGGTCCGCTACACTTCGAACCCACGACCTTACTTTTCCCAAAAAATATCGAGCTTCACTAAAGCATCAAATATGAAATCTATGCGTCAAAACAAAACCAACGACACCCATATTGACTACTTTTGGTTTGGGGTCAAAATGGACGATCGAAATGGGATTTTGAAAAAAAAGAGCAAAATCAAAACTTTACTTCAAAAATATGTTTTTCATATTTTTAGGAACATACAACTGAAAACTCAAGTTAAATTGAGTAAAAAATGAGGTTCAAATCGAAGAAAAATGTTTTTGAGCTTTACTGGGTAAAATCTTTGAAATCCGGGTTCAAATCAAGAATCGAAGTTGTTTTGATAGTTAAATTGATGAAAAACTAGTAATTATAAGATAAAAACATTATTCAAGTGAAAAGGAGTGAAATTAAAGTTAAAAATCAAGCCCTAAAATTTTTGGAATTTTGAGAAATTTATCAAGAAATTACTAAGAAAATGGTGAATTCTTACTTTAAATCCATAATAAAATTAAGAATTAGGTGTTAATCTAGCTTCCCAAGCTCCCACAAGCTTTACTTTTAAGCTCTCATACTATTTTAGGGTTTAACTCCCAAGAGGCAAGATGAAAAATGAGCAAAAATAGGCTAAAACTGCTATTTTATTGCAGAAAAACTGCACAAGAAAAGCTGTATTTTTTTAGGTCCAATCCGGACTTCGACGGGGTGTCTGAAATTCGTTCGGAGTCCTATATATGCAAAAGAACTATGCAACCACACTAAATTCGATGTTCCGAATGCTTTGGCAAAGTTGGATTTTTGAAAAAACATTGTTTTCAAAAATTTGATCCCCGAAACTCAAAATCATAATTTTCCATATCAAGGGTCGAAATAAGATTTAAAAGTCAAAATATTAGACCAAACATGCTAACACCCTAAAATCGACATTCTAGATTTGCTAGCAAATTTGGATTTTTCAATCGAGGTTGTTTCAATTAGATATGGGTCCCACACCCATATTTTTAAATTTTCAACTTTTCGATATAGGTCAAAATGAGATCGGGTGTACCAGGACCCGAACCAAAGGTCTACCTAGACTAAAATTGATATTTTGGAGTTGATGGTGCATTCCGTTTATCCATCCATCTCACGGATCAAGAGCTATCCTCATAAGTCCAAAATAAGGCTCTCGAAGCCATCAAAAACCACAATATCGCATAAATGATACCAAAATACATCAAAAATCATGCCAATGACTCCCACACCTCATAAATACCATAATGCAACTACGAATAGGCGTAAAATAGTCAAATCATACAAAATCATAAATTTCACGTATTTCATCAAATTTTTAGGTCGTTACATTCTTCATGGAGTATTGAGGTCCATAGATAATTATATTCCAGAGTTCATAGTCCACAACCTGAAGAAAATATTTCATCCTTTCTTACCATCCTGAGTAGTATTTTCCATTGAACAATGGAGGTTTATTGATGTCTTGTCTTTCACAGTATCCAGTAGGCGGTGTAGAATTCTTCCTTGATCCTATCTTTAGGTGTTAGCCTTCAAAAGATAACCTGTCTCTGATACCACTTGTTAGAATATGTTCCTAACTGATTACCTTAGTGTAACACCCCAAAAATCTATCCCGACACGTTATGCGGTGCGTAGGACCACAAGTGATCCCAAGATAACTCATGAACTGGCACACTGTTAAATAACTAATTAAATACGTATGAAATAACTGAGTTACTGTGTGGAAACATTATAGTGATGGAATCGATGAAAATATAATACTGATACAATTTTACATTTTGATAAAGTCTGAAAAGAAGGACTGAAATTACAAGACTGGCTCTAACTGACATCTATGAAGCCTCTACTATACTGACTATAGCTAGCTAGGACGTGACCCCAACTACCACTCATCAATACATAGGATAAAGAAAGTAAAGTACATAAATAACATATAACTAAAGTCCCCGAAGTAGGAGGACTCATTATCTGCTGGCTGGAATCTGCAAACTGTCTGAGTATGGTATGCATGCTACAACTCATACCTATATTATGAGACAATGTAGAACATAAATATATCTGTGGATCATTACTTTGAGGATGTATTGAGTATATGTGGGTGAAATGCATAAGTAAAACATAATATCAATCATCATAATTTGTAAAACAATGCATGCTAAATGTAAATGGCTCATATAAGATGGAGTATCTGAAATACTAAAATCTGAAGTAATAATAAGCAAATCATACTTTATAAATCTAGTGACTCATAACAATTAGTTCTAAGAGCTGTGCTAATATTTTGTATTTAAATCATACTGTCTAAGTGTAGAGAGGGCTCGCTTCTAAATCTGAAATCTGAAACTCTTATCTTTCTATAAAATATAATCTGAATAAAATTGTGAGCCTTTACACTTAGTTTCTAAAATCTGTCCTTTTCTAAAAGCTATATTTTAAATTAAAGAACTTTAAAGCTGTAGAGAAAATACTTTATCTTAGGGGTTAAGTAATCTGAAAACTTATTCTGCATGGAAGGTTCTTGTAACCGACATAAACCATGTGAGCATTCATGGAGTCCAATGTTCTTGTCCCCTTAAGGAAGAATCCTTACGTTGGCGAGAGGAGTCATACTCTTGTCAGGGAGTATAACCTATCTAAGTGATCACATATCTATCATTCACATAGAATTGAGAAAAATCTAAATCCTACATTGACACGTAGTTCTGGGGTATGAAACTGTAGTAATGTACCCATCTCGGTGCTAAATACTACTCCCATTAAATCTGTATGCTCATTCTAATGAAAATCCACTTTTAAAATAGTATAATGATTTATAATGAAAACCAACTGTATTTCTATAAAGCTAAATCTGTAAAGTGAATTTCATATCTATTCTGAGACCAAAAGGTCAAATCTTTATCAATAATCTGAAAAGAATCTAGTCATAAAGTGGTCATAACACAATCAATCTTGAAACAACAATACTCATTAGGGATTAGTGACCCATGCTTCAAACTCATGTTAAAATAGCATAATGTTCATGCTTGATAATGTAAACATTGATAAATTAATTCAAAATCTAAAAATTACAGCAATATGCATGAAAATATGAACATAATCATGTAATTCAACTTCTAAATCACTGGAAATCTCATAAGTTTGTAAATAACAATAATGGGTATAAACACTAACTTGAATTTCATGGGAAATCATATAAAATTCAGTAAAATTAGAATTAAAATAAGTTTTGGGCACAAGGATGAAAGGATTGTCCTTGTCCATAAGCCCCACATACCTTAATTGATGATCTTAGATGAGAAAGCTTGAATCTTGGATTCCTATGATGCTTTTGAAAATGAGTTCTTGGAGTTCTTGAATTGGAAATTCTTAATCCTGAACTATCTTGGAGAATTGATGAGTAAGTTTGGCTTGAATTCCTTTTTGTGTTCTTTAATATTGTTTCTTGAAGAAGATAACTCAAATTGATGTTCTTGGGAATGTTCTTGAATGATTTTCTTAAACTTCTTGGAATATAAAACTTAATTCTTGGTTGTTTTCTTGAAAAGAAGGTGATGGAATGGATGAATCTTGAAGAGAATTGATTAGGGTTTGTTCTTAGGAATAAAATTGGATAATGGGGGCAAAATAATGCCCCAATGGAGGCTATACATTATTATATTACGACCTGGGTTGGCGGGGGGGGGGGGGGAATACCTCATTTCCCCTCATTAATTTAAAGCATAAATTCGTAACCCGTATCCCGATTTTGCTCTTCACCGCGACGCGGTACCATCGAGGCAGCTTACTGCCTCACACAAAAATGGCTATAACTTTTTGCTCGGGTGTTGAATTAATACGAATTTGGTATCTTTGGAAAGCTAATTCAATTATGTACAATTTGGTAGGTCTTGAGAAGGAAAATTATACATACAAAAAAAGTTATACACTTTCAAAATTGACCCTTGTAGAATTGGACACTAAACTTTGAATGAATCTATTGTTCTTGGCTCCACTTGGCTCTAAGTGTCTTCTATGAATATTGTTCACCTAATAAGAACTTCACATACTTAGGATAAAAGTAATGACACAAGAATTCCAATTATGGATCAAGAACACGACGATTACACCTTCACTGCGATGCGGTGAAATTGCGTTAAGCTACTAGAAAAGAACGAGTGCGAATTTGCATTCTGGCACGACGTGGTGCTATCACGTTGCACCACGGGAAATTGAAAATTGGTAATTTGGACCTCTCCACGATGCGCAAATATCGAAGAGGTCCACTGGAATTGACAATTATGAAATTGTCCTTCACCGCGACGCGGTGGTTTCTTGGGTGGGACACTGTCAACTTAAAAATGCTCTAACTCCTCAACCAAGTATCGGATTTGGGAGAATTTGATATCGATGGAAAGTTTATTCAATTTTCCACACAAAGGGGAGGCCTAAATCTGGAAAAATTCCACACGAAATAAATATTCTTCATTTTGGAAGATTTTCCTTAACATTCTAGGAATGAATTTAAGCTAGGAAAACAACGGGGTGCTACAATATCTCCCCCTTGGAAACATTGGTCCTCGAATGTGGCTAGATAAGCTGAAAATATTGAGGAATATCAGGCTATAAGATATTATGCACAACTGAATCTAAAGCATACTGAGCCTCTGAATTGATCTGTGAGTACATGAATATATATGAAAATAACTATATAGCTGAGATAGAAACGAGAGCGTCAACTTATGAGTAACCATTACTTTAGGAAGGATATGATTTTGAGAGAAAATAATGAGAGGTTTATGACATAAAAAATTAAGGTATTACAACATCTCCCTCTTGGGATCGTTCGTCCCCAAATGATACTAATTTGATTTAAATACTAAGAAATGATTGAGATGACACACGGGAAACTTACGAGTTGAATCATGACTGATCATCTAGATTCTGAAACTGATGCATGATGCATAAACTGATCTAAATTCACAAAGTACACGAAGTGAATGAATTTCCTCTTAGAAAGATATGACAAGATGGGAAGATTGAAAAACATAGAAACTTGCCTGTACGGCTGCGAGACTGAATTATTGGCTAAACGGGTTAACTCATACCTCAACAACTACATTCAACCTTCTACTAGGAACTCACTAATGCAAAATGCATCCATCCACACATATACAAACATGATATTCAAGCCTATCTTCATAACCACATATGCACTTCTAAACAAACACTCATGAAAGAATCTTTCTCAAATTCTCTAATACCTCTATCAATAACAACTTCCATGCACTATTCAATTCTTAGGAAGAAACACATAAAATATTCCCAACTAACCAAGTCATACAAAAAAAGCTTCACTTCAATATCCCTTCATTTATAGACCTACATAAAATAAGCGTACAACAATCTTCCAAAACCTAACACATTTACTCTCTCCCATCTACAAAGTATTTATCATCACTACTAAAATCTAGAAGTCTGACCTTATTACTCATTCTATCATCTCCCCTTAGATTTAAGACATCACTCTAAGTCTGTGGGACCCTTTGCTATACCCCAAACTGAACTACACTCACTGCATCTAGAGTCTGGAACAATACACGCAAATAATAAGCTTACTCTATAAGATTACACATAAAAGTGTAAATACCCACTTCAGAGATACAACTCTATCTTTCTATAGCCCCACTAGTCATCATGTAATATCTTGAACACTTACGAACTTAGAATCTTCATAAGTACCACCATATCCTGAGTTCACACCATCTAGAGCTTCAACCTTTATTTTTATTTGCTAAATCATCAAGGATTCAAACTTAGATTCTAACACTTAACACGGATATCTTCAACCTTTAATAAACCATACTACTTTCTTCATACTCTGCTAATACCACATAATATCACATCTCCAAACTTATATTTTTCTCTTAACCATGAGAGTCAAGATCATATCAAAAAGGCTCAACATTATCTACCAATAACTCCTTAACTTAGCTATTAAGAACATCATATACTTTATAACTAGTCTCCTTCCTCTTAGAAACTCAATAGCACTACTAACACACATAACACGTAATAACCTTGGAAATAATGAAACCCCATATCACCTTGGGCATACTTATTCATCATACATACAACATCATTCTTAATTACGAATTAAAATAGACTCAAACTCTTGCACATACCGTTCAAGCTTACTAGATTACTTCCATATAACTTGCATCACTAACCAAGAAATCATCACATCCACCTTGATGACTATCCACTGTTCAAACTTAATGTCTAGTGCTAAACATGAGTAACAACCCAACCTCATATACAATACTATTCTTACTGGGAAGCTATATAATAAAGCATCAAGAAACACTAGCTCACTAGAATCTCATAACCACAATAATCGATCAAAATCATATGGCCTATCTTATTTACAATCCATTAACACATCCTTCTTCTAGACATCATTACTATTTACCCTTCTATACACCTAAATTACCATCATAGCCCTATAAGTTTCAACTAAACACCTTTTTGCAACCTTAAGGAAAGCCTAAATTAACGATACTAAACCACCAAACACTTCATTAATATCCTATATTTTTCAAACATAATAAATACCATCAATAACTCCTTCCGTACTTTAAGCAAACAACAATTCACCTTAACTAATAACTCTTTCTTCACCCTCCACTAAACTAACACACAAGGACATATCACCTTAACATATCTCGATAATATGTATAAGTTTATCTCCATACTTTCTATCAACCGTCATGCTCACTCCTCTTGTCATACTCTTCTATACCCATACTTCCAACTATAATAAGGTTCTACTATTCATAAATCATAACACTGAAGTTTATAATATCCTTCGAATGGACACTTTATCTAACAATCTAGGTTCAAACTATCTTCTCTCATGAGCAAAAAGGGTTAATGGGCAATCTGAATACACATCTAATTCTGTCTCAACTGAACAAATCATAAGGATGAGGATGTTACTTTCAACTCAAGGAACTTAACACACTAGGGAGCTGCTCTCAAGCCTGTTGTATAACTTCTGAAATTTTTGATAGTAAATCTGAGAGCATTATTTGGAAAGGAATTGGAACTTGCTGATCATGTTATCTAAAGAATAAGTCATAGATGAAGAATTTTGAGGTAACACACGCGTAGACAGAAGTTTCTGAAGAAACAACTTTACAGGACGATCTAGAGTATGAAAGGAAGGAACCTTTTCTTAAATGCCTCGTAGCCTCTCGAAGAAAAGTATAGACATCTTCTTACCATTCTGCAAGACTCTACTAGACATGACGTCACAGACACAATAGGACACTTGAACCTTGTGCTCTGACACCAAGTTTGTAACGCCTCAAAAATTTGTCCTGAGACGTCACACGGTGCTTAGGATCACAAGTGATCCCAAGATAAACTATAAACTGGCATACTATAAAAAAACTAATTAAATACGTATGAAATAATTGATTTACTATGCGGAAACCTAATAGTGATGGAATCTATGAAAATATAATACTGATACAATTTTATATTTTGATAAAGTCTGAAAAGAAGGATTGAAATTACAAGACTGGCTCTAACTGACATCTATGAAGCCTCTACTATACTAACTATAGATAGCTAGTATGCGACCCCAACTACCACTAATCAATACATAGGAGTAAGAAAGTAAAGTACATAATTAGAATTTAACTAAAGTCCCCGAAGTAGGAGGACTCATTATCTGTTGGCTGGAATCCACAAACTGTCTGAGTATGGTATGCGTGCTACAACTCGTACCTTCATTATGAGACAATGTAGCACATAGATACAAATATAGATCAGTACTTTGAGGATGTATTGAGTATATGGGGGTGAAATGCATAATTAAAACATAATATCAATCATCATAATTTGTAAAACAATGCATGCTAAATGTAAATGACTCACATAAGCTGGAGTATCTAAAATACTGAAATCTGAAGTAATAAGAAGAAAATCATACTTTATAAATCTTGTGAGTCATAACATTTAGTTCTAAGAGCTGTGCTAATATTCTATCTTTAAACCATATTATCTAAGTGTAGAGAGAGCACACTTTTAAATCTAAAATTCTTTTCTTTCTGTAAAACATAATCTGAATAAAATTGTGAGCATTTACACTTAGTTTCTAAAATCTGTCCTTTTCTAAAAGCTATATTTTAAATTAAAGAACTTTAAAGCTGTAGAGAAAATACTTTATCTTAGGGGTTTAGTAATGTGAAAACTTATTCTGCATGGGAGGCTCTTCTAACCAACATAAACCATGTGAGCATTCATGGAGTCCAACGTTCTTGTCCCCCTAAGGAGGGATCCTCATGTTGGGGAAAGGAGTCATACTCTTGCCAGAGAGTATAACCTATCTAAGTGATCACATATCTATCATCCACGTAAAAGTGGAAAAAATCTAAATCCTACATTGGCACGTAGTTCTGGGGTATGAAACTATAGTAACGTACCCATCTCGGTGCTAAATACTACTCCCAAAAAATTTGTATGCTCATTTTGATGGAAATCCACTTTTAAAATAGTATAATGGTTTATAATGAAAACCAACTGTATATCTATAAAGTTAAATTTATAATCTGAATCTATAAAGTGGATGTCATATCTATTCTGAGACCAAAAGGTCAAATCTTTATTAATAATCTGAAAAGAATCTAGTCAAAAAGTGCTCATAGCACAATCAATAATGAAATAGAAATACTCATTAGGGCTTAGTGACCCATGCTTCAATCACATGTTAAAATATCATAATGTTCATGCTTGATAATGTAAACATTGATAAATTAATTCAAAATCTAGAAATTACTGCAATATGTATGAAAATATGAACATAATCATGTAATTCAACTTCTAAATTACTGGAAATCTCATAAGCTTGTAAATAAAAATAATGGGTATAAACACTAACTTGAATTTCATGGAAAATCATATAAAATTCAGTAAAATTGGAATTAAAATAAATTTTGGGCACAAGGACAAAAGGATTGTCCTTGTTCATAACCCCACATACCTTAATTGATGATCTTAGGTGAGAAAGCTTGAATCTTGGATTCCTATGATGCTTTTGTAAATGAGTTATTGAAGTTCTTGAATTTGAAATTCTTATTCCTGAACTATCTTGGTGAATTGATGAGTAAGTTTGGCATGAATTCCTTTTTGTGTTCTTGAATATTGTTTCTTGAAGAAGATAACTCAAATTGATGTTCTTGGGAATGTTCTTGAATGATTTTCTTGAACTTCTTGGAATAGAAAATTTAATTCTTGGTTTTTTTTCTTGAAAGGAAGGTGATGGAATGGATGAATCTTGAAGAGAATTGATTGGAGTTTCTTCTTAGGAATAAAATTGGATAATGGGGTGCCCCAATGACGGCTATACATTATTATATTATGAACTGGGTTGGGGGGGGGGGGGGGGGTATACCCCATTTCCACTCATTAATTTAAAGAATAAATTAGTAGCCCACATCCCGATTTTGCTCTTTGCCGCGATGCGGTACTATTGCGGCAGCTTACTGCCTCACACGAAAATGGCTGTAACTTTTTGCTCGGGTGATGTATTAAGACAAAATTGGTATCGTTGGAAAGTGAATTCAATTATATACAATTTGGTGGGTATTGATATGGAAGATTATGCATATATAAAAAGTTATACACTTTCAAAGTTGACCCTTGTAGAATTGGACACCAAACTTTGAATGAATCTATTGTTCTTAGCTCCAATTGGCTCTAAGTGACTTCTATGAATATTATTCACCTAATAAGAACTTCACATATTTAGGATAAAATTCATGGCACAAGAATTCAAATTATGGATCAAGAACACGGCGATTACACCTTCACCACGACGTGGTGAAATCGCATTAAGCTACTGGAAAAGGACAAGTGCAAATTTTCACTCTGGCACGATGCGGTGCTATCGCGTTGCGCCACTGAAAATTAACAATTGGTAATTTGGATATCTCTGAGATGCACCAATATTGCGGAGGTCCACTAGAATTGACAATTATGAAATTGTCCTTCACTGCGACGCAGTGGTTGCTCAGGTGGACACTATCAATTTAAAAATGCTCTAACTCCTCAACCGAGAATTGGATTTGGGCGAATTTGATATCGATGGAAAGCTTATTCAATTTCCACACAAAGGGGAGTCTAAATCTGGAAAAATTCCACATGAAATAAATATTCTTAATTTTGGATGTAATTCCTTAACATTTTAGGAACGAATTTAAGCTAGGAAAACTACTGGGTGTTATAATATATTTCCCTTGGAAACATTCATCCTCGAATGTGGCTACTAGATAAGATGAAAATACCGAGGAATTTGTGGCTATAAGCTATCATGCAAAACTAAAATAAACTGAATAACTGAATCTAAAGTATACTGAGCTTCTGAACTTTTCTGTGAGTGCATGAATTTACATGAAAATAACTATATAGCTAAGATAGAAATAAGAGCGTCAACTTATGAGTAACCATTACTTTAGGCTGGATCTGATTTCATGAGAAAATAATGAGAGGTTTATGACATAAAAACTCGAGGTTTTATAACATCTTCCTCTTGGGATCGTTTGTCCTCGAATGATACTGATTTGATTAAAATACTAGGAAATGACTCAGATGACGCACGGGAAGCTTACGATTTGAATCATGACCGGTAATCTAGATTCTGAAACTGATGCATGATGCATGAACTGAGCTAAATTCACAAAGTACACGAAGTGAAAAAATTTCCTCTTAGATTGATATGACTAGATGGGAAGATTGAAAACCATAGAAACTTGCCTATATGGCTGTTAGACCGAATTATTGGCTAAACAGGTTAACTCATATTGTACATTCCACTTCAACAACTACATTCAACCTTCTGCTAGGAACTCACTAACGCATAATGCATCCATCTACATATATACAAATATGACATTCAAGCCTATCTTCATAACCACGTATGCACTTCTAAACAAACACTCATGAAAGCATCTTTCTCAAATTCTCTAATACCTCTATCAATAACAACTTACATGTACTATTCAATTCTTAGGAAGACACACATAAAATATTCCCAACTAACCAAGTCATACAAAAAAAGCTTCAACTCAATGCCCCTTCATTTATAGACCTACATAAAACAAGGATACAATAATTTTCCCAAACATAACACATTTACTCTCTCCCATCTACAGAAGTATTCATCATTACTACTAGAATCTGGAAGTCTGACCTTGTTACTAATTCTATCATCTCCCCCTTAGCTTTAAGCCATCACTCTAAGTTTGTGGAACCCTTTGCTATACCCTAAACTGAACTACACTCACTGCACTCTAGAATCTGGAACAATACACGCAAATAATAAACTTACTCTGGAAGACTACACCTGAAAGTGTAAATACCCACTTCCAATACTTCCTTCAGAGATACAACTCTATCTTTCTATAGCCCCACTAGTCATCATGTAATATCTTGAACACTTACTAACTTAGAATCTCCATAAGTACCACCATATCCTGAGTTCACACCATCAAGAGCTTCAACCCTTATTTCTATTTGCTAAATCTTCAAGGATTCAAACTTAGATTCTAACACTTAACACAGATATCTTCAACCTTTAATAAACCATACTAATTCCTTCATACTCTTCTAATACCACATAATATCACATCTCCAAACTTATATTATTTTCTAAACTATGAGAATCAAGATCATACCAAAAAGGCTCAACATCATCTACCTATAACTCCTTAACTTAGCTATTAAGAACATCATATACTATATAACTAGTCTCCTTCCTCTTAGAAACTTAACAGTACTACTAACCACACATAACACATAATAACCCTAGAAATAATGCAACCCTATATTACCTTGGGCATACTTCTTCATCATACATACAACATCATACTTAATTATGAAGTAAAACGGACTCAAACTCTTTCACATACCATCAAAGCCTACTAGATTACTTCCATATAACTAGCATCACTAACCAAGAAATCATCATATCCACCTTGATGACTATCCACTATTCAAACTTAATGTCTAGTGATAAACATGAGTAAAAACCCAACCTTATATCCTATATTATTCTCATTGGGAAGCTATATAATAAAACATCAAGAAATACTAGCACACTATAATCTCATAACCACAATAATCGATTAAAATCAAATGGACTATCTTATTTACAATACATTAATACATCCTTCTTCTACACATCATTACTATTTACCCTTTTATACACCTAAATTACCACCATAGCTTTATAAGTTTCAACTGAACTCCTTTTTGCAACCTCATGGGAAGCCTAAATTAGTAATACTAAACCACCAAACACTTTATTAATATCCTATACTTTTCAAACATAATAAATACCATCAATAACTCCTTCCGTACTTCAAGCAAACAACAATTCACCTTAACTAATAACTCCTTCTTTACCCTTCACTAAACTAACACACAAGGACAATCACCTTAACACATCTCTATAACATGCATAAGTTTATCTCCATACTTTCTATCAATCATCATGCTCACTCCTCTTGTCACTAGTCTTCTATACCCATACTTCCAAGTATGATAAGGTTCTACTATTTATAAATCATAACACTGAAGTTCATAATATCCCTCGAATGCATACTTTATCCAACAATCTAGGTTCATACTATCTCCTCTAATGAGCAAAAAAAGTAAATGGGAAATCTGAATGCATATCTAATTCCGTCTCAACTGAACAAATCATAAGGATGAGGATGCAACTTTCAACTCAAAGAACTTAACACACTAGGGAGCTCCTTTAAAGCCCCTGGTGTGACTTCTGAAATTTCAGATAGTAAATTTAAGAGCATTATTTGGAGGGGAATTAGAACTTATTAATCATGTTATCTCGAGAATAAGTCATAGATGAAGAATTTTAGGGTAACACACAAGTAGACAGGAGTTTCTGAAGAAAAAACTTTACAGCATGATCTAGAGTAAGAAAGGAGGGAAACTTTTCTTAAATGCCTCATAGACTCTCGAAGAAAAGTCCAGACGTCTTTGTACCATTCCGTAAGACTCTACTAGAAATGGATTCACAGACACCATAGGAAATTTGAACCTTGTGCTCTGATACCAAGTTTGTAACGTCACAAAAATCTATCTCGAGATGTCACACGGTGCTTAGGACTACAAGTGATCCCAAGCTAACCCATGAACTGGCATACTGTTAAGCAACTAATTAAATACGTATAAAATTAATAAGTTACTGTATGGAAAATGTAATAGTGATAGAATCTATGAAAATATAATATTGATACAATTTTACATTTTGCTAAAGTCTGAAAAAAAGGACTGAAATTACAAGACTAACTATAACTGACATCTATGAAGCCTCTACTATTCTGACTATAGAAAGCTAAGACACGACCCCAACTACCACTAATCAATATATAGGTGTAAGAAAGTAAAGTACATAAATAACATCTAACTAAAGTCCCCGAAGTAGGAGGACTCATAATCTGCTGGCTGGAATCTGCAAACTGACTGAGTATGTTATACGTGCTACAACTCGTACCTACATTATGAGATAATGTAGCACATAGATATATATGTGGATCAGTACTTTGAGGATGTACTTCGTATATAGGGGTGAAATGTATAAGTAAAACATAATATCAATTATCATAATTTGTAAAACAATGCATGCTAAATGTAAATGACTCACATAAGCTGAAGTATCTGAAATACTGAAATCTGAAGTAATAAGAATAAAATCATACTTTATAAATCTAGTGACTCATAACATTTAGTTTTAAGAGCTGTGCTAATATTCTGTCTTTAAATCATACTATCTAAGTGTAGAGAGAGCGCACTTCTAAAACTGAAATCTGAAACTATTATCTTTCTATAAAACATAATCTAAATAAAATTGTGAGCCTTTACACTTAGTTTCTTAAATCTATCCTTTTCTAAAAGCTATATTTTAAATTAAAAAACTTTAAAGCTATAGATAAAATACTTTATCTTAGGGGTTTAGTACTATGAAAACTTATTCTGCATGGGAGGCTCTTCTAACCGACATAAACCATGTGAGAATTCATGGAGTCCAACATTTTTCTCCCCCTAAGGAGGGATCCTCATGTTGGGGAGAAGAGTCATACTCTTGCCAGGGAGTATAACCTATCTAAGTGATAACATATCTATCATCCATGTAAAAGTGGAAAAAATCTAAATCCTACATTGGCACGTAGTTCTGGGGTATGAAACTATAGTAACATACCCATCTCGGTGCTAAATACTACTCCCAATAAATCTGTATGCTCATTCTGATGGAAATCCACTTTTAAAATAGTATAATGGTTTATAATGAAAACCAACTGTATATCTATAAAGTTAAATTTGTAATCTGAATCTATAAAGTGGATGTCATATCTATTCTGAGACCAAAAGGTCAAATCTTTATTAATAATCTGAAAAGAATCTAGTCAAAAAGTGCTCATAGCACAATCAATAATGAAATAGAAATACTCATTAGGGCTTAGTGACCCATGCTTCAATCACATGTTAAAATATCATAATGTTCATGCTTGATAATGTAAACATTGATAAATTAATTCAAAATCTAGAAATTACTGCAATATGTATGAAAATATGAACATAATCATGCAATTCAACTTCTAAATTACCGGAAATCTCATAAGCTTGTAAATAAAAATAATGGGTATAAACACTAACTTGAATTTCATGGGAAATCATATAAAATTCAGTAAAATTGGAATTAAAATAAATTTTGGGCACAAGGACAAAATGATTGTCCTTGTTCATAACCCCACATACCTTAATTGATGATCTTAGGTGAGAAAGCTTGAATCTTGGATTCCTATGATGCTTTTGTAAATGAGTTCTTGAAGTTCTTGAATTTGAAATTCTTATTCCTGAACTATCTTGGTGAATTGATGAGTAAGTTTGGCATGAATTCCTTTTTGTGTTCTTGAATATTGTTTCTTGAAGAAGATAACTCAAATTGATGTTCTTGGGAATGTTCTTGAATGATTTTCTTGAACTTCTTGGAATAGAAAACTTAATTCTTGGTTGTTTTCTTGAATAGAAGGTGATGGAATGGATGAATCTTTTAGAGAATTAATTAGGGTTTATTCTTGGGAGTAAAGTAGGATAATGGGGGCAAAATAATGCCCCAATGGCGGCTATACATTATTATATTATGACCTGGGTTGGGGGGGGGGGGGAGACCCCATTGCCCCTTATTAATTTAAAGAATAAATTCATAACCCGCATCCTAATTTTGCTCTTCACCGCGACGCAGTACCATCACTGCAGCTTACTGCCTCACACGAAATGGCTATAACTTTTCGCTCGGGTGTTGGATAAAGACAAAATTGGTTTCATTGGAAAGCTAATTCAATTATATATAATTTGGTGGATCTTTAGATGGAATATTATACATACATAAAATGTTATACACTTTCAATATTGACCCTTGTAGAATTGGACACCAAACTTTGAATGAATCTATTGTTCTTAGCTCCACTTGGCTCTAAGTGACTTTTATGAATTTTATTAACCTATTAAGAACTTCACATACTTAGGATAAAATTCATGACATAAGAATTCAAATTATGGATCAAGAACACAACGATTCACCTTCACCAAGATGTGGTGAAATCGCATTAAGCTACTGGAAAAGGACGAGTGGGAATTTCTACTCTGGATCGATGCAGTGCTATCGCGTTGCGCCAGTGGAAATTGACAATTGGTTATTTAGACCTCTCCATGATACGCCAATGTCGCGGATGTCCAGTGGAATTTACAATTATGAAATTGTCCTTCACCGCGACGCAGTTGTTGCTCATGTGGGACACTGTCAACTTAAAAATGCTCTAACTCCTCAACCTAGTATCGGATTTGGGCAAATTTGATATCGATGGAAAGCTTATTAAATTTCCCATACCAAGGAGAGATCTAAATCTATAAAAATTCCACATGAAATGAATATTCTTTATTTCAGAAGCTATTCCTTAACATTCTAGGAACAAATTTAAGCTAGGAAAACTATGGGGTGTTACAGTTAATTTAGCCTAACAGTTACCTATCGATGGAACGGGTTGCCTAACGTGTTCCAGTGAAAGTAGTAAATATAGTAGAGATCAAAAAATATATTTGCGTGGAAAACACCCGACTCAAAAAGGTGTACAAAAACCACAACCTGTACTTCTATAGGATTTAACCCCAACTTCACTAAATAACTCTGAGCCTAAAAAATGACTGATTACAAAACTCTTGTAACCTATAAATTATAAACTCTAATTCCTATAACTCAATAACCAGGAATTATAAACTCTAATTCCTTTAACTCGACAACCAAGAATTGTAAGCACTAATTTCTAACTACGCACACACCACCCAAGGTATGTGTTCTCTAATTCTCTGAGTTTTCCCCAACTCAAAGACGAGCCCCTAGTTCAGTTTATAATACACTGAAACTGATAATACATCAATAGTTTCAACATAATGAACAACTCCTAACAATCAACGCTAAAATTCTTAGCTAGATTCTATGCTAGGACCAGTTCTTCAATGTGTTTCTTCAGTAATTGGGTAGCACTTATTCAATCTGTCTATTGCCCTTTTTAGCTTTGTAAGTGTGTAAATAATTATGTCAATTACTTTTTCTATTTAACAACAACTCATCAAAGAGTCCTTCATATCATCAATATTTTAACTTCAGTTGGACTCTTCAACTTATCAGAGTTTGTTGTTAAGTCAAAGTCCTTCTTCAAGTCAAACTCCTTGCATAGGTTAAACTCTTCTTCATCTTGATCTCTTCATTTGAGTGAAACTCTTTCTTTAGATTATCTTAAAGTGTTGTATTTAACTACAACTTTTTTTTTATCACACATGATCTCTATCATAAGTTTATAAGAATTTCCTTATCCACTTAAGTAATTGCATACCAGTGGTAACACCCCACATTTTCAAGCTAGAAATCAAACCGTCATTCCTATGTGTGTAAACTCCAATCCCATGATTTATAGTTAAATTCATGTATCATGATCTTTATCCTAGTGTGTGAAGTGACTATGAGGAGAAAAATATTCATAGAAATCACTTAGAGCAAAGTTGAGCTAAGAACTTTCGATTCGTCCAAAGTTTGGTATTAAATTTTATAAGGGTCAACTTTGAACGTGTATAACTTTTGATGTATGAGGAATTTTTCAACACGAGACCCACCAAATTATAGATAATTGAGTCAGCTTTACAATGATACCAATTTCTCCTTAATCCAATACCCGAGCGAAAAGTTATGATCATTTTTCATCAAGACTAGTAAGACACCGCAATAGTGGCGCATCATGGTAAGCCTCTAAATTGGGATATAGTTGTGAATTTAACTCCGAGGGGAAGTGTTGACTTTTTCCTACAATCCCTAGTCGTGATAACTGTATATTTAAGCATCATTAGGGCATTATATGCTCAAAACTGCTCAAATTATCTCCCAAAGCAAACCCTAACTCCTCCCCCAAAGATCAAGAATCAAGCTTTTAAATTCAAGATTTCCAAGAAACAAATCAAGATTTGGGTTCTATTCTTCTAACTAAATAAGGTATGTGGGACTAATCTAAACACCATGGGCATAATTTTTACTATTTTTATCTATAATAAAGATCCCCAATCATGCTTTATAAAGGTGTGTTTGTTATTATATTGAAAAGCATGTATTATGGAGTCATTTTGAAGAAAGCATATGTTTGTCTCAATCTTATTTTTCACGAAATTGAATCGTTGCAATATATATATATATAAATTTATAAATATATATATATATATATATATGATTTCATTGTATTGTAAAGTGTAAATAAGAGCATGAATGATTAAACTCCTTCTGCTATGATGTTATATTTGATTTCAAGTGTGGTGGCTTGTGTAAATGTATGAATTTATTGAAAGGAAACTAAATGATGAATGCTTTACTGATGATCATGAACAATTCAGTTTACCACATGCAGAGAGGGTATTTTCCTATGGTAAATGTCTACTTGGTCAAATTAACACTTTTCATGAGTTTTAAGTAATTGCAAATATGAGCTGACCACCTATTGATTTTATAATTGGGAGAAGAATATTTTGATGAAAATTTGAATGAAAGGTCTATTGCATAACTCTCTCTCATATGATTTTTAAAAGCTAGGGGTGGTCATTAATATGATAATAAATGGAAAGGGCTACAGATATGATATGGTGTGATTTGATTGACTTGCAATTCAGGGTATGACGATACCCGATGATTTAATGCCCTTAACAAGATAATGTTGAATATTTTGAAAGTATGAATATGTTTTCTTTAAAGAACTAAATATTGGGCTTAAGAGAGCTAGTAGGTTACCTGAAGAAGGTGTTTGAGTGCAAGGGCTCATCGCTGAAAATTGTAGTTGCCGATGTGGGACTTATGATATATGATCCTATATGAAATAATAGTTTTAGGACATCTCATATGGGAGGATTTCCTGCGGTATGCTCACATGGGGGGTATCACCACTCCAATCCTGACGGCTACTTGGATTGGAGGCTTGGCCATTGAGTCAAGGGCGGGTTCCACATAGCCCGTGAAATTCCATATTTGTAGGGTGTACGACTAGCTCAAAAGAATAACAAAGAGTGATTCAAAGTTGTCAAGAATTATTTTGAAGTGCACTAAAGTATGCCCATGTATTTTTACTTGCATTGTGTTCATGGTTATTATGAAATACTCTCATCTATTTTGTATAAAAAGCATGCTATTTTTGGGTTGTGTCACATACTAGTACAATTATATTAACCCCCTATATTTTAGGATCTGAGGCACAGTCCCGGGGTCCCACTAAGTAGTAGGTCGAATCTTGTCGGAGTTTACAGTTGGTGATCCTCCCCTTATTTTGGAAGGCCTGTTTTAGAATATTGTTAGGGTATTTTGATTTATGGTCTGACTACGGGTCTTGTCCCAGCTTTAAGACAGATATTGGTCTTTTGTATTGTTAGAGATTTCACAGACTGGTGTCGTGTCTTTTCAAATATTATGAATTAAATTTTGTATAGTTCATTTGAAGTAAGAGAATTACCATGTTTCTGTTTTGCTTTATTTTCATATTTCCTTACTATATATGCATTGTGTATATGATCGCCAGTTAGAGAAGGGCTCTCGGGCCTTCATGGTTCAGGATGCCCATCACAGCCAGGGCCTCTATTTGGGTCGTGAAAAACTTAGTATCAAAGCACATTTTATGGTGCCAGGGTGTCTGCGAAGTCACGTCGGGTAGAGTCCTTTTTATGGGTGTGTAGCGCGCCACACTTATAAAGGGAAAGCTACTAGGCATTTAGAAATGTTTCTCTTTCTTCATGTTCTAGTTCGTGCTATGTATCCTGAATGTTTATCTTTCATACTCTATTTTATGCTATAGCGTCTTCCATACTAAAGTTATCCCAATTCTTTCCTTACTCCAATATTATCAGATATGTCTCATTATCGAGGCGATTCAAGTGCAGAAGCTTAGAGTCTAAATGATGTGGTCCTTTTTTATTGAGTCATAAATATGAAATTGCGCAAGGACTTGAGAGGAGTTCATAAGTGATTTAAATAGTATTAATTTAAGCTTATACCCCTTTCTATATCAATCATGCATTTGATTCTGAGGTATGAAGTGTATTTAGTCCCTTTAAAAATTCTTATTGCAGATGTCATGCTTAAGGGTAGTGCTATATGTCAGAATGTTGGAACAATATTTCCACCCGAGTAGTAGTATGTGATAAGGTGTCATACCTTATTACTAGTAAGATGATCCCAAAGTTAGTGATATGACATCATAAGCTTAAAAGTCAGAATAAGGGTGAATTTTGCGTAAGGAAGCTAGTTTAGTTGTATAACCGTGGATTTAGGGGTTGGTTGCCATTTTATAGTGATATACTAATGTGGTAAAATATTTGTAGATTGTATGGTAGTATATAAAGAAAGTGATGGCTATGATTATTATCTATTCAAAATAGGGAAGGAGCCTAGAGTGGACAGTTATGATGGTTATAGAAATCCCTTATAGGCGATAAATGGAAACGGTTAGATTAGCCAATAAGTTATAAGCATAGACTCATTGTTGTACATGGAATTTTGAAGGTATTTGTGATGTATGAATGGAAAGTTTAGGACCTAAAAAATTTTCTAAGTGTTGAGAGACATAGGAATATTTTAAGCCTCTTAACTTTGAAGATTTTTAAATTGGTCTTCCCGACCCTGTGTAACGCCTCGAGAGTACATCCTGGATGACACACGGTGCTTGTAACCACAAGTGATCCCAAGCTAACCTATGCACTGTCATACTTTTAAGTAACTGAATTATAATACATTAAATAACAAGTTTTGTTGTGCAGAAACATAATCATACTAAAAATCTGAAATAGATACAATACTAATAAAGTTTACAATTTGATAAAACTAAAAGAAGAAACTAAAATTTACATGAATGAATCTGACTGACATCTACAAAGCCTCTACTATACTGACTATATATAGCTGGGACATGCCTCCAACAACCACTAATCAATACATAAGAAAACTAAATGAACTGTACATGAACTAAGACTGTTTGGAGTTCTCGAAATAAGAGAACTCATCACCTGCTGGCTGGAAACTGCAATTGTCTGATCATGATGCATAGGCTATAACTGGTACCTACATTATAAGACAATGTAGCAAATAGACATATATGTGGATTAGTACTTCTAGAATGTACTGAGTATGCACGGGTGAATGCAATAAGTAAACCTAATTTCATATGTAATAATAAAACATGCATGCTAAGTGTAAGGAGACCCACCAATAGGATGGAATAAACTGAAAGCTAAATTATATTGAAAGCATGAGCAACAAACATAATCTGGTAAGCTGGTGAATCTCTACACTTAGTTTCTGTAAAACTTTACTTTTATGATATAAGTAAAACTGAAGCTGGGATAGGGTAAAATGTGAATACTATATGAATATTGAGTCTGAAACTACATGATGGAAACTAACATAACATCGGGGATATGAATATAAAATTATACTGAGCACGAATACCTAAACATACAGAACCAAACGTAACATATACTAAGGTTATTTGATTAACTGAATGGATGATAGTTGAATACTGGTCATGTAAGACTTGATTGAACTTAGTCTGAATAACTGGACTGAAACTGTGGAGTACTATGCATATTGGGTAAGGACTAACTAATCGACATAAGATAACTGAGCATGCATGCATGAAAACTATAAAATTAAAGAATCCAGACCAAGAATATAACATAATTCTGAAATAGTATGTAAACTGAAATACTGATAACTGAATGTTATGGTCTAGCGAAACTAATCTACACATTGTACTGAGTACTATAACTAAGACTATAGGAGGTATCATCTAACCAACATGCCCCAATATGATCTAATCGAGGTCCAACAAGTAACTCCAGTTGGAAGGGTGTTAGTACCATGCCACGGGTACTAACATTGGCTGTGTGGATCCACTAAAATAGAGTCTCAAAGGACTAAAGAGTCACCCTCTACTGGAACGTGCTCTGGTGATATATGTGTCAACCCTCAACTGGCAGGTTAACATCTCAAACCTATGCTGGCTATGTAGTTCTGGAATGCAGGGATTGCTACTAAGAGTCACACCCTCAATTGGCAGGTGAGCCCCCATTCCTGGGTTTGCTCAGTGATAAATCCTACTCCCAACTGAACTGACACTGATTACTAACTAATGCATGCACTGATAACTAACAACTGATAAGATCAGGTCATAGGATTCTAAAAATAAAAGTGTATACGAATTCTGAGGTACTTATTAGCATTTAAGCTGATTATGATGACTAACTAGATGACAAGACTCATGGTTTCTCTAAAAATATTCTGAACATACTGAAGCTAATTAAATAGCTAAATTTTGGGTATTCATAACCCCCAGGACTCGATAACAATAACAATAGGACATACTAAAGCTTCAAAACCATAATAATAAAGCATTATTCAAAGAAACCCATCACTTGAGCATTTCATCAAACATATGGAGATTAATACTTCAATATAGGGCAATTCATCAAACATATGGGGATCATGAACTTGAAAATGGGAATATCTTAAACATGGGAGCATAGCATGATTACATAACAAAAATCATGAATTGGGGAATTTACATGAAATTCGCTTGAAGTAGGACATGGGCATTTCATCACAACATGTAAAGATCATAGCTTGAAGTCTTGAACATAAGAATGTCTTAAACGTGAGGGAACAATAGAGTTATATGGAAAAATTTATAACTTATGGATTCATCTTGAAATTGATTAAACATAATATGGGAATTTCATCAAACATGTGAAGGCCCTAAACTTGTACATGGGAATGAGAAAGCATGCGAAAATATCATGGGTACATGAATCAATTCACACTTAGGGATTTGATATGTAAATCATAACATTCAAAATATGTATTGGCTCATTCCACTTTAAAACACATATACTCTTAACTTTAAATCGAACACATGAGGATCATGAGTTAAAACATCAGAAGGTTCATGCTTGATAATCAAAATCTTGAAATTTATTTAACAATTCTAGTCAAGACAATGAAATTCAATTCTCAATATAGGTAAAACCAATATAGACATATGGACATGTGAAAATAAAGATGCAATTCAACACCAAATCACTTGTAACTTCATAAACATCAAATAATGACAATTGGGTATAAGTCCTATTCTGCAAATCATGTATATTTATGTAAATTCAACTTTAAAATCTAGTTTTGGGCATAAGGATGAAAGGAGTATCCTTGTTCATAGTCCCACATACCTTATTTGATTAATTGGATGTAAAAGCTTGGACTTTGAATCTCTAGTAGTGTTCTTGAAGCTTCTTATTGAAGTTTTTGAATTAGAAAGCTTGGGTTCTTGCTTTTCTTGAAGAAAATTTGATGAAGTTCTTGATGTTCTTGAGAGGTGGCTAGGGATTTTCTTTGAGAGAAAAGATGAATAATAGTGTATCTAATGCTTTTGGGGGTTGAAATTATGTGTTATGGATGGTTTTGGGTGAGGGGAAAGAACTGAAATATCCCTGAGAAAACATGACTGAAAGTTGGATACTCAGGGGTGAAATAGAGCATGTGTATCACACTCTATAGCACAAAAATGGAGCATGTGTTGCATGCTAATCGCATGCAGCTACTGCCTCTCTCACGAAAATGGCTAAACTTTTCGCTTGGGTATCGGATTAAGGCAAAATTGGTATCGGTGGAAAGCTAATTTAATCTTCTACACTTTGGTGGGTCTTGAGCTGCAAAAATTCTATGTATATAAAAATTTATACTCGTTCAAAGTAGACCCTTGTAGAATCGAATACCAATCTTTGGACGAATCTAAGGCTCTAAGCTCAACTTTGTTCTAAGTGATTCTTATGAACATTTTCACCTCGAAATCACATCAAACACGAGGATAAAAATCATGAAACTTATATTCACATAGGAATCATTTTAATTATAACTTATACACGTAGGAACGACGATTCAAGGACTACCAAGTTTGTAATGCCCCGAGAGTACACCCTGGATGCCACACGGTGCTTGGAACCACAAGTGATCCCAAGCTAACCATGAACTGACATACTATTAAGCAACTGAATTATAATACATTAAATAGGAAGTTCTGTTGTGCGAAAACATAATCATACTGAAAATCTGAAATAGATACAATACTGATAAAGTTTATGATTTGATAAAAATAAAATAAAAACTAAAATTTACATGACTAACTCTGACTGGCATCTATAAAGCCTCTAGTATACTGACTATAGATAGCTAGGACAAGCCTCCAACTGCCACTAATTAATACATAAGAAAAATAAATGAATTGTCCAAGAACTAAGACTGTCTGGAGTTCCCGAAACATAAGAACTCATCATATGTTGGCTGGAAACTGCAACTGTTTGATCATGATATGTAGGCTATAGCTGGTACCTACATTATGAGACAATGTAGCACATAGACATATATGTTGATCAGTACTTCTGGAATGTACTGAGTATGTAGGGGTCAATGCAATAAGTAAAACTAATTTCATACATAATCGTAAAACATGCATGCTAAGTGTAAGTAGACCCACCAATAGGCTGGAATAAACTAAAATATTAATTATCTTAAAATCATAAGGAACAAACATAATCTGGTAAGCTAGCGAATGTCTACACTTAGTTTCTGTAAAACTTTACTTTTATGATCTAAGTAGAACTAAAACTGGGATATGGTAATATGAATATTGTATGAATACTGAGTCTGAAACTACATGATGGAAACCGACATAATATTGGGCATCTGAATATACAATTATACTGAGCACAAATACTTAAACATACAGAACCAAACATAATATATACTAAGCTTATTTGATTAACTGAATGGCTGATAGTTAAATACTGGTCATGCAAGACTGGATGTACTTAGTCTGAATAACTGGACTGAAACTATGGAGTACTATGCATATGGTATAACGACTAACTGAACAACATGAGATAACTGAGCATGCATGCATGAAAACTGTAAAATATGAGAATCCAGACCAAGCGTATAACATAATTCTAAAATAGTCTGTCAACAGAAATACTGATAACTGAATGCTATGGTCTAGAAAAATTGATCTGAATACTGTACTAAGTACTATAACTGAGACCGTAGAAGGTATCATCTAACCCAGATGCCCCAATCTGAGCTAATCGGGATCTAACCTGTAACCCAGTGTAATACCCAAAAAAATCCAAACAAATGTTAGAACCTTGTTTCAAGCTCATGCATAGTACATTGTAGTTCCTTAGTATTTTTAAGAGAGAGTTTGATGTATATTAAGGCCTCAAATAATTCCCAGCTATTAGACAAACCAAAATATTATTACCGATTGAGTTTTTGGGAAGAATATTGCTTTAGTCAACTTCAAATGAGCATATATTTTGTTCTACTTAGAATTTTCCATCTCAAGACCCAAAAAATGATAGGAAATTTAATTAGCTTTCCAACGATACCAATTTTTCCGTAATTTGATACCCGGGTGATAAGTTATGGCACTTTTAGTGAAAAATAGTAGCCTAAAGGGATAAGGCTGCGTCGCGGTGATGGCAAAAATCACGTTCATCCTTTTCCAGTGGACCACCGTGATAATGCTGTATTGCTTCAAGCGGTAAATTCATGTTCAGTGAGGTACCGCGATGGCGCCGCGTCACACCAAGATGCAAGTTCAAAATTATTTATTTCCAGTGGCGCAGCGTGAAAGCATCGCGTCACGACGTTGGACAAAATGAGGATTTTCCTTTTCCAGTGGCCTGATGCGATAAGCACCGCATCGCACCGAAGGCCAAAATTGAGATTGTCAGTCCACATATTAAATTTTCAAGGAGCTTTTGGTCTTTTCCCATAGCCCCAAATCCTTCCAAAACACGTAATTACAAGCCTAAAGGGGCATTATGTGCCCCATTTCTCATAATTCCTCTCCAAGAAACTCATTATCTCTCAAGAACAAAACCTTAGCCTTCAAGATTCAAGATCAATTCTTAAGAAAAAAATCCCAAGAACTCTCACAAATTCATCAACTCAGGTATGTTAAACGTTCATCCATGGGTTCATTTCACACATGGAGTCCAAGAATCAAATATTAAATTCAAAGTCATGATCATTACAAGTTATTGTGATTTTAAATGAGATTTAAACCATTAATACCCATGAATCTTGATTCTGTATCATGTTTACATAAAATTCTTATTGTTATTAAACCCCACGTATTTTAATGATGTTATTCGCTGATTTAATTTATAATTAGTGATGTTGATGTTGAAATCATACTATTACTACAAGCTTTAAACTATTCCCATGCTTATCTTAAACTATGAACACCAAGTGTTTGATGAAATACCTACAAGAATGAATTTTGAATAAATGCTTTCACATTATGTTCTCAAAGTTTTAGTACTATTTTGCTATTATTGCAATCGAGTCCTGGGGGTTATGAATACCCAAAAAACATAGTTGTTTACTTAGTCTCGGTATCTTCAGGATAGTTTCAAGTATGTTATAAGCATTATCAGTTCAGTCAGTTATCATAATCAGTTAAACTCAGAACAATTCAGTATTCTGAGTCAGTTCAGTTGGGAGTAGGATTTAGCACCGATCGAACCCAGGGATGAGGGGCTCACCTTCCAGTTGAGGGTGTGACCTTTAGTAGTAGTCCCTGCATTTCGTAACTATGTAGTTAGCATAGGTTGAGATATTAACCTGCCAGTTGAGGGTTGATCCCATATGGGTACCTTCCAGTTGAGGGTAACCCTTAGTCCTTCAGGATAACACTTTAGTGGATCCACACAGCCAACATTAGTACCCGTTGCACGGTACTGATACCCTTTCAATTAGGGTCAGAGGTTTGACCCCAAATTACTCACTAGGGCATGCCGATTAGATGATAGATCCTACAGTCTCAGTTCAGTATTCAGTATACTTCAGTTCAGGCTTATTTTGACCATAACATACATATATCAGATATTCAGTTATCATATTTTACTATTTCAGTTTACAGATTATATTCAAAACATGTTTTATGCTTGGTCATGCATTTTTAGTATTTACAAATTTCATGCATTCTATTCATGCTTTCATTCAGTCAGTTATTATTCCTGAAAATAAAACCATACATATCAGCCTACCTCATTTAGCATACCAGTACATTCAAAGTACTGATCGCATGCTTGTTTCTTGTGCTATGATATATCATATCATAGGTTCGGATGCTCAATTCCCGAATCGTGCATAGGCTTTCTAGATTATTAGACATAGTAGTGCTGAGTCCTCATATTTCGAGGACATGGTTTATTTATCTCAGCTATTTCATCAGTTTTAATATTTCCTATTCAATTATAGTTAGTTGGGGGTTTGTCCCATCAGCTCCATAATCAGTCAGTAAAGGCTTTTAAGAATAGTACAAACAGTTAGTTAGTCTTCAATTTTTAGTTGTCGTTATCAGATATTTTATCAGTATTCTCAGTATTATTTTACCAACTTTATCAAAATTACGAATTTAAAACCTTATGGCATTTCTCAGTTAAATTCCATATATGATCTATTGCTATTAGTTTTATTCAATGCTCACAGCAGGTACCAGCTCATGGGTTAACTTATGGTCCCACGAGACTGTAAGCATCATGTGACGCCTAGGGTGTACTCTTAGGGCATTACAAACTTGGTATCATAGCCTAAGGTTTTAAAGTGTCTTAGAAATTCTGAAAGTCGCGTCAAGTAGAGTCCTGTGCATGGGTGTGAAGCGCACCACACTTATGGACAAGAGGCTACGAGGCATTTTAAGTAAAGTTTCCCTTCTTTCAATGTTCATGTCATGCGACTGAGCATGAGCTCATGTTAAACTCTCTATACAATTTATTCTCCCTTCCGTTTATAGAACATGCCTCCCAAAAAGACAAACAGAAGAAGAAATATGACCAAGCTAGCACCTCCGCCCGTTCAGGAAGATCCCCTGAATGAGCATGTCTCTCATGCAGAGTTCAAAGGTGCATTCACTACTCTATATCACTTTGTAGCGGCTCAGGATATTCAATTAGCCGTTGTTCCAGACAACCCAGTGGCCAATACTGTCGCAGCTAGCATTCTGTACTTTACCCGAATGAATCCTCCTCTATTTTTAGGATCCAAATTTGAAAAGGATCTGCAGGAATTCTTAGACATAGTCTAGAAGGTAACAAACATTATGGGGGTGACTTCTAGTGAGAGTGCTAAATTGGCTGCTTATCAACTATAGGATGTAGCCCATACCTGTTTTAAGTAGTGGAAAGGGGATAGACGCGCAGATGCAGGGCCTATAGAATGGGAAGAGTTTGCTACAACTTTCTTTGATAGATTCTTTTCGCTGGAGCTGAGAGAAGCCAAAGTATTAGAGTTTATCAACTTGAGGTAGGGCAACATGAGTGTGAAGGAGTATTCCCTTAAGTTTACTCAGCTAGCTAGGTATGCTCCTTATGTGGTGGTTGATAGCAAGTCTAGGATGAGCAAGTTCATGTCTGGGGTATCTGACAACGTGGTCAAGGAGTGCAGGACTATGATGTTAATTAAAGAGATGGACATATGTAGGCTTATGGTATCTTCAGTCCATCATAAATCTTCAGTCCTATCTCCATCTTCAGCTAGTGCCCCAGTATCCAAACTCTGAAATGATAATAGGGAGAGAGCGCTAGGCTCTAAGTCCCAAGGCAGTATAAATAATGGTCATACAAATCCTCTTTGCAAGAAATGTGGTAAAAAACATCAGGATGTTTTTAGAGTTGGTAATGATGTATGTTTTGGGTGTGGCAAGACAGGTCACCAAATTAGGGATTGCCTAAAGAGCGATCAATAGGGTCAGTCCAGTCGTCCCCCAGTTTCATCCGATCGCCAGACTCAGCAGGGTGCCGCTTCTAGTGTTACTAGTGGTCAGCGTCCAAACAGATTGTATGCACTTCAGTCCCAAAAAGATTAGGAATGTTCTCCTGACGTTGTTACTGGTATGTTACAAGTCTCTCATTTACATATTTATACTTTACTAGACCCTGGAACATCTCTTTCTTTTGTAACCTCTTATATAGATATTGATTTTGGTGTCAGTCCTGAGATTTTAGCAGAACCCTTTTCAGTGTCTACCCTAGTAGGTGTCTCTATTATATCCCGGCGGGTATACAGGAACTACCCGGTTACAGTGTCTTAGAAAGTTAAATCAGTTGACTTGTAGAATTAGAGATGATAAATTTTAATGTTATTCTCGGCATGGATTGGCTCCATTCACGTTATGCTTCAATTGATTGTAGAAATAGAGTAGTTCATTTTTAGTTTCTAAATGAACCAGTTCTTGAATGGAGGGGTAGTACTACAATGCTTAGGGTTTAACTTGTTTCGTACCTTAGAGCAAGGAAAATGATATCCAAAGGGTGTATTTATTATCTTATTTGAGTCAAAGACTCAAATTCTGAGACTCCAAATCTTGAGTCAGTTTAAGTAGTGAGGGAATTTCCAGATGTATTCCCTGAAGATCTTCCCGGAGTTCCTTTCGAAAAGGAAATTAACTTCAGAATAGACCTTCTTACAGATACCCAGCCAATCTTTATTCTGCCATACAAAATGGATCCAACTGAACTTAAAGAGTTGAAACAATAGTTGAAAGATCTCCTAGATAAGGGATTCATCAGGCCAGTATTTCCCCGTAGGGTGCACCAGTTTTGTTCGTGTGTAAGAAAGACAATTCTCTTAGAATATGTAGTAACTACCGCCAGTTAAACAAAGTCACAATCAAGAACAAATATCAACTCCCCAGAATTGATGACTTATTCAACCAACTTCAGGGTGCTAGTTATTTTTCTAAGATAGTCCTCAGATTCGGCTATCGTCATCTTAGAGCTAGAGAATGTGACATTCCAAAAACAGCTTTCAAAACTCGGTATGGTCACTTTGAGTTTCTAGTTATGCCCTTTGGTCTCACAAATGACCCAGCAGCCTTCATGGACTTAATGAACCGAGTGTTCAAGCAGTACTTGGACATGTTTGTCATAGTCTTCATTGATGATACTCTTGTCTATTCTTGTAACGAAAATGATCATGCAGACCACCTTAAAATAGTATTGTAGACTCTTAGAGCCCATTAGTTGTTCGCTAAATTCACTAAGTGCGAATTTTGGCTAAGATCAGTAGCTTTTCTTGGACATATTATTTTCGGTGATGGCATTAGAGTTGATCCTCAAAAGACCAAAGCGGCGAGAAACTGACCCATACCCATCTCTCCATCAGATATCAAGAGTTTCTTGGGTTTGGCTGGCTATTACAACGGTTTGTTAAAGGGCTTTTGTCTATTGCATCCCCCATGTCCAGATTGACTCAGAAAAAATTTAAGTTTCAGTGGTCAGATTCTTGTGAGAAGAGTTTTCAGGAGTTGAAGACTCGACTCACCACAACCCTAGTTTTGACGTTGCTAGATGGTTCATATGGGTTTGTTGTGTACTGTGATGTTTCCAGAGTTAGTTTGGGGTATGTTTTGATACAGAAAGGTAAGGTTATGGCCTATTCCTCTAGATAGCTTAATCCTCATGAAAAGAATTACCTTACCCATAATCTTGAGTTAGTAGTTGTTGTTTTTGCCTTGAAAATTTGGAGGCATTATTTTTATGGGGTGTATGTTGATATGTTCACAGATCACAAAAGCTTGCGGTATGTTATTTCACAGAAAGATTTGAATCTGCATCAGAGGGTATGTTATGCCCTAAGTAGATTCTCAATGGGTAGTGTTGCTCATATTGAGGATGACAAGAAGAAGTTAGTTAGGGAAGTTCATCATCTTGCCAGGTTAGGTGTTCGTTTGGTTGATTAGACTGAGGGTAGCATTAGGGGTACAGAATAGTTTGAAATCTTCTTTGATTGCCGAAGTGAAAGAAAAGATGGATAGGGATCCTAGTCTGGTGAAGTTGAAGGATTCAGTCAGAGATCAAAAAGTAGAGGTTTTCTCCCAAGGAGGAGATGGTGTGTTATATTTTCAGGGTAGATTATGTATGTTGATGAGTTAAGACAACGAATTATTATAGAAGCGCATGACACGTTACTCGATTCATCCAGGGGACACAAAGATGTACCGCGATCTGTGGAAAATCTATTGGTGGAGTGGGATGAAGAGAGATATTGTAGAGTTTGTAGCTAAGTGATCCACTTGTCAACAGGTTAAGATTGAGCATCAGAAGCCTAGTGGGTCTATGCAGGAGTTCATTATTACCACTTGGAAGTGGTAAGTAGGGAACATGGATTTTGTGACAGGTTTGCCTCATACTCGTCAGCAGCATGATTCGATTTGGGACATTATGGACAGGATAACCAAATCAGCTCATTTCTTACCAGTTCATACTTCTTATTCAGCCGAGGAATATGCCAAGATCTATATTAGAGATTTGGTTAGGTTGCACGATGTTTAGTTGTCTATCATCTCAGATAGAGGTACTCAGTTTACCTCCCACTTTTGGAAAGCTTTTCAGAAAGGTCTTGGTACCCAAGTTCGCCTCAGTACAACCTTCCACCCTCAGATAGATGGTCAGGTAGAGAGGACCATTCAGACCCTTGAGAACATGTTGAAAGCGTGTGTAGTGGACTTTAAGAGAAGTTGGGATGACCACATGCCTTTTATTGAGTTCGCGTATAATAAAAAATACCATTCTAGTATTCAGATGGCTTCGTTTGAGGCTCTATATGGAAGGAGATGTAGGTTTCCGATTGGTTTGTTTGAGGTAGGTGAAATCGCTTTGATAGGGCCTGGGGTGGTGTTTGATGCTTTGGAAAAAGTTCAACTAATCTAGGAAAGGCTTAAGGCAGCCCAAACACGGCGGAAATCTTATGCAGATGTGAGGAGAAAGGATCTTGAGTTTGATATTGGAGATTTCACTTATCTAATGATCTCTCCCATTAAGGGAGTGAAGAGGTTTAGTACGAAAAGGAATCTTAGTCCTCGATATGTTAGCCTTTACAGAATTTTAAGCTATTTCAACAAAGTGTCTAATGAGCTTGAGTTTCCTGCAGACTTAGCATCAGTGCACCCAGTATTCCATATCTCTTTGTTGAAGAAGTGTATTGGTGACCCAGCTGTAGTTGTTCCCTTAGAAAGCGTAGTTGTTCATAACAACCTTTCTTACGAAGAAATTCCAGTCGAGATCCTTGATCGACAAATTCGACTAAGGAACAAAGAAGTTCCCCTAGTCAAAGTTCTTTGGAGGAATCAGTTAGTTGAGGGAGCCACTTGGGAAGCAGAAGAAGATATGCAGACCAAGTACCCTTATCTTTTCTCCGCAAACTCAGATTCAGCTTAAGGTAATAATCTTCTTAGAATTTCTCTTTTCCATGCTCAGTTTCAACGGCATATTATTCTCATATTAGTCATGCATTCATAGAATTAGTTTAGTCATGTGTCATGTTTCAGACTCAAACATGTAATCACGTTTTCATCATGTATATTCAGCATATAGACTCAATTCCTCAGTGCTTTCAACTTAACTAATCTTATTCGAGGACGAATGATCCCAAGGGAGACATATTGCAATACCCCAAAAAATCCAAACCAATGTTAGAACCATGTTTCAAGTTCATACATAGTACATTTTAGTTCCTTGGTAGTTTTATGAGTGAGTTTGATGTATATTAAGGCCTCAAATAATTCCCAGCTATTAGACGAACCAAAATATTCCTTATCAATTGAGTTTTCAGGAAGAATGTTGCTTTAGTTAACTTCAAATGAGCATATATTTTTTTCTACTCAGAATTTTCCATCTCAAGACCCACAAATGATAGGAAATTGAATTAGCTTTTCAACGATACCAATTTCACCTTAATCCGATACTCGGGTGAGAAGTTATGGTATTTTTAGTGAAAAACAGTAGCCCAATGCGATAAGGCCGCGTCGCGGTGATGGCCAAAATCACATTCTTCTATTTCCAGTGGACCACTACGATAATTCCACATCGTGCCAAAGGGAAAATTCGCGTTCAGTGACATACCGCGTCGTGCCAAGATGCCAGTTTGGAATTGTCCGTTTCCAGTGGTGCAACGCGATAGCACCGCGCCGCTGGACAAAATGAGGATTGTCCTTTTCTAGTGGCCCAACATGATAAGCACCGCATCGCACTAAAGGACAAAATCGAGATTGTCAATCCACGTATTGAATTTTTAGGGTCTGTTTGGTCTTTTCCCATAGCCCTAAATCTGTCTAAAACACATAATTACAACCCCAATGGGGTATTATGTGCCCCATTACTCATAATTACTCTCCAAGAAACTCATCATCTCTCAAGAACAAAACCTTAGCCTTAAAGATTCAAGACCAATACTAAAGAAAAAACCCCAAGAACTCTCACGAATTCATCAACTCAAGTATGTTAAATGTTCATTCATGGGTTCCTTTCACCCATGGAGTCCAAGAATCAAATTTAAATTCAAAGTCATGATCATTACAAGTTATTGTGATTTTAAATGTGATTTAAACCATGAATCCCCATGAATCTTAATTTTGTACCATGTTTACATGAAATTGTTGTTGTTATTAAAACCCACGTGTTTTAAAGATATTATTCGTTGATTTAATTTATAATTAGTGATGTTGATGTTGAAATCATGCTATTACTACAAGCTTTAAACTATTCTCGTTCTTAGCTTAAACTATGAACACCAAGTGTTTGATGAAATGCCTACAAGAATGAATTTTGAATAAATGCTTTCACATTATGTTCTCAAAGTTTTAGTACTATTTTGTTATTATTGCTATCAAGTCCTAGGGTTATGAATACTCGAAAAACATAGAAGTTTACTTAGTTTTTGTATCTTCAAGATAGTTTCAAGTATATTATGAGCATTATCAGTTCAGTCGATTATCTTAATCAGTTAAACTCAGAACAATTCAATATTTTGAGTCAGTTCAGTTGGAAGTAGGATTTAGCACCGAGTGAACCCAGGGATGGGGGCTCGCCTACCAGTTGAGGGTGTGACCTTTAGTAGCAGTCCTCGCATTCTATAACTACGTAGCCAGCGTAGGTTGAGATGTTAACCTTCCAGTTGAGGGTTGATCTCATATAGGTACCTACCAGTTGAGGGTAACCCTTAGTCCTCCAGGACAACACTTTAGCGGATCCACACAGTCAGAGTTAGTACCCATTGCACGATACTGATACCCTTCCAATTGGGGTCACAGGTTGGACCCCAAATTACTCATTGGGGCTTGTCGATTAGATGATAGATCCCATAGTCTCAGTTCAGTATTTAGTATACTTCAGTTCAGGCTTATTTTTACCATATCATACAGATATCAGTTATTCAGTTATCAGATTTTAGTATTTTAGTTTACAGATTATATTCAGAACATGTTTTATGCTTGGTCATACATTCTCAGTATTTACAGATTTCATGCATTCTATTCAGTACTTCATGCTATTCATTCAGTCAGTTAGTTAATATTCCTGTACATGAAACCATACATATCAGCCTACCTCATTTAGCATACAAGTACATTCAAAGTACTGGTCGCATACTCATTTCTTGTGCTATGATGTATCACATCATAGGTTCGGATGCTTAGTTCCTGGATTGCGCATAGACTTTCCAGACTATCAGATGTAGTAGTGGTGAGTCCTCATATTTTGAGGATATGGTTTATTTATCTCATCTATTTCATCAGTTTTAGTATTTCCTATTCAGTCGGAGTTAGTTGGGGGTTTGTCCCATCAATTCCACAGTCAGTCAGAAGAAGCTTTTCAAATAGTTAGTTTGTCTTCAGTTTTCAGTTGTTGTTATCAGACATTTTATCAGTATTCTCAGTATTGTTTTACCGACTTTATCAAAATTACAAATTTAAATGTTTATGGCATTCCTCAGTTAAATTTTGCATATGATCTATTGTTATCAGTTTTATTCAATGCTCGCAGTAGATACCAGCTCATGGGTTAGCCTGTGAACCCTTGGGACTGTAAGCACCTGTGATGCCCAGGGTGTACTCTCGGGGAATTACACCCAATTTGAAGGGTCTCAGTACTGTGCCACGGGTACAAACATTAGTTGTGTGGATCCACTAAAATGGAGTCTTGATGGACTAAAGAGTCACCAGCTACTGGCAGGTGCTCTGGTGAGATATGTGTCAACCTCAACTGGCAGGTTAACATCTCAAACCTACGCTATCTATGTAGTTTTGGAACACAGGGATTGCTACTAAGAGTCACACCCTCAATTGGCAGGTGAGCCCCCATCCCTGGGTTCATTCGATGTTAAATCCTTCTCCCAACTGAACTGACACGATTTACTAACTAGTGCATGCACTGATAACTAATAACTGATAAACTCAAGTCATGGTATTCTGAAAATAAATGTGCATATGGATTCTAAGGTACTTATTAGCATTTAAACTGATTATGATGACTAACTGGATGACAAGACTCATGGTTTATCTAAAACCATTCTGAACATACTAAAGCTAAGTAAACGGCTAAATTTTGGGTATTCATAACCCCTAGGACTCGATAACAATAACAATATGACATACTAAAGCTTCAAAACCATAATGAAAAAGCATTATTCAAAGAAACCCATCACTTGGGAATTTCATCAAACACATGGAGATTAATACTTCAACATAGTGCAATTCATCAAACACATGGGGATCATGAACTTGAACATGGGAATATCTTATACATGGGAGCATAGCATGATTACATAACTAAAATCGTGAATTAGGAAATTTACATGAAATTCGCTTGAAGTAGGACATGGGCATTTCATCACAACATGTAAAGATCATAGATTGAAGTCTTGAACATAAGAATGTCTTAAACATGAGGGAACCATAGGGTTACATGGAAAAATTTATAACTTGGGGATTCATCTTGAAATTTGTTGAACATGATATAGGAATTTCATCAAACATATGAAGACCCTAAACTTGTACATGGGAATGAGCAAGCATGGAAAAATATCATGGCCACACGAATCAATTCACACTTAGGGATTTAATATGAAAATCATAACATTCAAAATATGTATTGTCTTATTCCACTTGAAAACACATATACTCTTAACTTAAAATCGAACACATGAGGATCATGAGTTAATACATCACAAGGTTCATGCTTGATAATCGAAATCTTGAAATTTCTTTAACAATTCTAGTCAAGACAATGAAATTCAAATCTCAATATATGTAAAACCAAGCCAGACGTATGGACATGTGAAAATAGAGATGCAGTTCAACACCAAATCACTTGCAACCTCATAAACATCAAATAATGACAATTGGGTATAAACCCTATTTTGCAAATCATGTATATTCATGTAAATTCAATTTTAAAAGCTAGTTTTTGGCACAAGAATGAAAGGAGTATCCTTGTTCATAACCCCACATACCTTATTTGATTAATTTTATATAAAAGCTTGAACTTTGAATCTCTAATAGTGTTCATGAAGCTTTTTCTTGAAGTTCTTGAATTAGGAAGCTTTCTTGAAATTCTTGAATTAGGAAGCTTGGGTTCTTACTTTTCTTGAAAAAATTTGATGAAGTTCTTGATGTTCTTGAGAGGTGGCTAGGGTTTTTCTTTGAGAAAAGATGAATAATAGTGTATCTAATGCTTTTGGGGGCTGAAATTATGTGTTATGGAGGGTTTTGTGTGAGGGGAAAGGATTGAAATGCCCTTGAAAAACGTTACTAAAAGTTAGAAACCTCAGGGGTGAAATGAAGCGTGCGTCGCACACTCTAGAGCACTGAAATGGAGCATGCATCGCATGCTAATCGTGTACAACTACTGTCCCTCTTACGAAAATGGCTATAACTTTTCATTCGGGTATCGAATTAAAGCGAAATTGGTATCGTTGAAAAGTTAATTCAATTATCTACAATTTGGTGTGTCTTGAGATGAAAAAATTCTACGTATATAAAAATTTATACACGTTCAGAGTAAACCCTTGTAGAATCGAATACCAAACTTTGGACGAATCAAAGGCTCTAAGGTCAACTTTGTTCTAAGTGATTCTTATGAATATTTTTCACCTCAAAAGCACATCAAACACGAGGATAAAGATAATGAAACTTATATTCACATGGAAATCAATTGTATTATAACTTATACACGTAGAAATGATGGTTCAAAGACTAGCTCAAAAAAATGGGGTGTTGCACCCTGAGACGTAGATTTTTGAGTTTATTCATGTTCAGGGATGTAAGGAGCATGTATCAAGGAAGTTTTGTATTTTGCGGATGATGATTGGGTCATGCTTGGATTTCAATTCCAAAACCTCACCGTGATAGTGGCGCGCCGCGGAGGTAATAGCGGTGAGGCCTTCACCCCATCACGATGACCTTGTCATCGGTGTTCTAGTCATGAATTTAAATTGCTAGAAGGGCAATGCATTCTTTTCCTCTCATTCTAATTCGTAAATAGATGAAGTACATCATCAGTTAGGGAAAATATTTCCCATTAGAATAGTATACGACATGCTTCATATGATTGGTATTTCTAGACTATAAGCTTGAACTGTAGATGTGGATTGTGGTAATAAGAATAGTAACTTAGGATTTATGATGCATGTTTTGTGGGAGTAAGTAGTAGGCTTTATTTGACATTTGCAGTAGCCTAGATTGGAAACTTGTGGAATAATGAGTGGAAAAAAATTATGATGTATATATATATATATATATACACACAGTAGAACAAGAGTGAATAGAGATGAATTATGGTTGAATCATTAAGTTGTTAAAAGTGTGAGTGTATAAGAATGAGTTAGAAACCCCCCAGGTATCATGTTGTTAGATAAGGTTTATATATGTATATGTGTCATGTGTACCTAGTTCACATTCTTGAATTTTGTAGTATGGAGAAGCCTAGGGAGTTGTTGTATGGTGATCTTTAGAGTTGAACTTGAGGAAATTTAGGTAGGCAGTATGCGCCTTTGGCATAGTTTTTTGTTAAGTTGTAAGTTAGGTGATTAGAGGTGTAGTGTTAGTATTTGAAGAAGTTGAAGATAGAGTGTTAAGTGTTTAGAAGAATAGATGCCCATGCCCACGTTAATGTTAGTCATAAGTCGATGAATTTAGGGGTTGGAGAAAGTTATGATTAGTCTCCCGAAAGGTGGAGGTCCTAGGAAGAAATTTGTGTGTTCTTATTAAAAATTATTGAGGGGAGTTGTGTTCATGGGTATACTACCCCTCATTGTGTTGAGAGTTGTGGTTATGGATTTGATGAAGGGATATGTTCGCAGGTCTAGGATTGTGACATTGATCTAAAGGGGAGATGGTGAATTAAGGTAGTTCCCAAATTTTCTTGAGGTGTCAAATTTCAGGAGAGAGTCATGACAAAATCTATTCCTATTCAAGAAAACTCCTCCTATTTCAATTTAATGAGGATATTCTACCAATGTCTTAGGTAATGAAGTCGTGCCTATGCCAAAGGTTTGAGTTATCTATGTCAAAATAAACAATTGCCAATTTAATTCTCCGGCAACGGCGCCAAAAACTTGACAGCGCACACGCAAGTGTACGTGGTCTACCAAGTAATATAGTGGCCTTCAAGAAAGCCGAGTTATCGATCCCACAGAGACTAGATTTGGCAATGATTTGATTTCAGTTCACAATTTAGATTCACTTGATAAGAGAGTAACCAAAAGAGAGAATTTAGCTTGTATATTGCAAGTAAATTAAATAATTCGTAAAGTAAAGATCTTGTAACAAGCAATAGGAGAAAACCCAGGGTTGAAGCACTCTGAACAATAATATTATTCTATTGGATTTCATTCATTAACTTGCTTATCTTGGTTGTTGATTCATAGGGTTAATTGTGTGATTATGATTTCCCAACCTCTAATCTATTACTTAAGTTGAACCTTACACCTACATCATTGAGCAGGGATGTAATAACTCACTTAAGTTCTCAAAAAATATCATCCTACATATGAATCAAGTAAGGTATCTAAGTGCATCCCTGTCCTAGACACTAATTCAAGTTTCTTATTTTATAAAGAATCAAGAACCATACTCTTTTTATTCTTATGTTCTATCGCCCTATTCCCTCTCCCGAGTTCACAAGGTTGACAATGGATGTATTCTAGGGGTTGAAAATCCTTAAAATAGTTAAAACGATAATAAACAAACAATCAATATTGATAAGCAAAGAAAACAAACTTAATCCATAGCAATAATAATCATGTTCTTGGCTTCAACCCCGAAAAGGGAGTTTTTTAGCCACTCATAGCCATAATCAACATCCAATTAATTGTACGAATGATTAAAACCATAAAATAAAGCTAAATTAAAGAAATATAAACCTAAAAAGAAGTTTTGGTAGCCACCAATGTTGTTCCAAGTGATCTAGAGGTTCAAAGATGTCCCAAAACGTGTTTTAAGACGTTATATTTATAGTATATAAGTCATAACCTCACATGGATTAGGTTTCCACGTCGTTTTACTTCAGTTTGGCACTTTTATACTGATTTTGATCATTGGCTCATCGCGCCACAGTGTCAAATGGCATCTTGGGCACAATTGGGCACTTAACTCCCGATTTTGGTCATTGGCGCTAAGCGGTGCAATCGCGTTGAGACACTATTTTGGGACAATTGCGAATTGGAACAGATCCTCGACATTGTGTTTCACCATTTTGGGCCCCTTCTTAATCCAATGGAATGCATCACGTGCTAATTGGATAAACACAAACTCCACACGCACTCAAAACTTTCCAGGGGTCCAAATTGGTGTCCAGCTTGCATCTTGTACTTCTATGGTCATTTCCGAGCCCTTTTAAGTTGTTTCCACTTTATTTAAAGCTTGTATATCCTTCATATAACATCATCATCCATTTAAAAAGTATCCTATAGCATTAAACAGAACAATTTAGAGCTCAAAAAAACACAACATCCTCAACGATGAACTAGAAACACGAGCTAAGCATATGCTAAATTAACATTGAGCTTTAACTCATTGTTTTGACTCTTTTCTTGATTAAATTGACCCTTGAACATTATAACTAAGTTTTTTTACATATAAATACGTAATAAAAAGCTTAGTAACTCATTAAAACATATTAGAACTCAATACAACAGACTAGAAAAACACCTAGCTCAAGCTAGTTACACTAGTTTTCCCCACCCCACACTTAAAAATTTACTTTGTCCCCAAAGTGAATTTAAAAGTAAAAAGATAGAAATACTCCCTGAGGCCTCTAGGCCTAGATAGTAGCATCTTCGAATATAAAGGAGATCCATGGAACCCCACACTCAATCTTGGCCATGCTTCAATCACAAGTTTATTATACTCAGACTTCCCATTAACCTGTGACTCAACCAAAACAAAAACTACGTGAAATAAAAATTAAAAAAAACTGAAAAGAAAACATACCTAATTAACTTGGGTTGCCTCCCAAGCAGCGCCTGATTTAGTGTCGCGGCACGACCCATATCAACTCAACCATATTCCTTCACCCTTTTACCCCCTTTGGGAGTCATTTTTTCATTCGTTTCAAACCTCTTTTACCTTTTAACATGTTGGGAATTGGTTGTTTCATCTTAGGCCGCTTAATCAGGTATTTGGAAGAGGTCTTTAGTGGCTTAGTCACCCCACACTCATCCCTTTCAAACACATTGATCATGCATAAATCTTTATATAAGGGATTTTCAATAGGGCCTTGTAAACATCAAATACCACCTCTTCATCATCTACCCTTATCTTGAGTATTCCTTCTCTAACATCAATTAAAGCCCCTTCGGTTGCTAAGAATAGATGCCCCAAAATAATTGGTACCTATTCGTCTGCCACAAAATCAAGAACAAAAAAGTCAGCAGGAATAACAAATTTACCAACCTTTAAGAGGACATCCTCAATGATTCCATCCGAATATGCTATAGATCCGTCTGCTAGTTGCATCACCACTCGTGTCGCTTTAGGATCTCCCAAGCCCAATTTTCTAAATAATGATATGTGCATTAAATTTATGATTGCCCCTAAGTCACTTAATGCATGGACTTCTTTCCCCCCAATTTGAATAGGGATAGCAAACTTCCCTTGATCTTTCAATTTCTTGGGGATTTTTTGTGTCATTACCGCACTACACTCTTCAGTGAGTGTTATAGCTCCCACATCTTATAGTTTCACCTTCTTAGCCACCACATCCCTTAAGTACCTTGCATATGTAGGCATACTCTACAAAATATCTAAAAGAGGTAAATTAATATAAAGCTCTTTGAATGTATCAATGAACTTTTTGAACAGGGCATCCTCCTTCGATTTTATTTGCCTTTGAGGGAAGGGTAGTGGCAGTGTCTTTTTCTTCTCTAGTTCAACAACTTTTTTCTTCAAGTACTCAGACTTCTTTGAATTTTCAGCAACTCTGTCATTTACCTATTGGGTTACCACCTCAGCATCTACCTCCTTTGTTGCCTTGGGAGGTTCTCCTTGAAGCTCTTTACCATTCCACAAGGTGATTGCCATGAATTGCTTTGGATTTTCTATATCAGAGGGCAGACCACCTTGATGATGGGTATTTAACTCTTGTTGTATCTGCCCAACCTACAACTGTAAATTTCTCTACGCCACTTTTTGATTCTATATTTCTGCCCTTTGACTATTCAGATCCACAATCAATTGTGTTTGACTAGCTACGAGTTATTTCATTATCTCTTCCATATTGCTAGTTGATTGACTCGATTGGGCCTGTGACTGTGGGGCATTCCATGTCTGATTTGGTGGTTGAGTTTGCCACTTCATGTTGTAGGCATTACCGTAATTTGGCCTTTGAGCATTGCTCATATACATCACAGATTCTGGATTTGAAGCACACATGGCCGCTGCATGACCACTATTTACGCATACCTTACACCAACTAGTGGCTTTTTGGATAGCATTGACTGTGGTTGCAGGTTGTGTTGCTCCCAACTTCATGGTGCTGAATGTTGTGTTGATTAAATCTTCTAAGGCAGAAACCTGTGCTAATAAGGCTGTGATTGGTCCACCTCCAATACTCCCACAATTCTTTTCGTGGCACTTCTAGAATCTGAATGCCACTCTAGATTTCCTTGTTCTATGCGGTTCAGCAATATGTATAGCTCATCATAAGTTAGCTCCAATGCTTGACCACCTGCGGCTGAATCTAGCAAAATCTTTGTATTGCTATCAAGAGCTTCTACAAAAGTATGAGCAAGTACCTTATTAGACTGTTGGTGATGTGGACAATCTCAAAGAAGATCCTTAAAGTGTTCCAAAGCATGATAGAGGTTTTCATCAGGATTCTGTTTGAAGCTCACTATCTCACTGCGAAGTCTCGCAGTCTTGCCTGATGGAAACAATCTGATGAGGAACCTTCTGGCTAAGTCGTCCCATGTTCTGATTGAACTGGCTGGCTCTGCATTCAACCACCTTTTAGCTTCCCCAATAAGTAAATATGGGAAGAGTGTTAGCCTCACATAATCTGGAGTCACCCCGTTTCGAGTGAATGTATCTTAAGCTCAATGAAGGTCTGCAAGTGGACTTGTGGATCCTCATGTGAAAGCCCTACAAACTGTCCACTGCTAATAAGAAGCTACACCATATTGTATTTCAACTTGAAATTCCCCCCAACTGCTGGTCTTTGAATTGGGGAAGTCAAGTTCGTTGTAAGTGGGACTGCCACTTCCCTAACCTTCCCACAGGTTGCTTGTTGTTCAGCCATAGGAACAGTATTCTCTTGGCCTTCTTGGATTTGCAGAATTCTGGGGAGAAGGATTGCTTCTCTCCTGCATTAATGGTAAAGTTGCTCGGATTCCGGGCACGATTCTACCAACTCCCGATCCCTTGCCAGCTTATCACTTAAGAACCTATTTTCTGCAAATACAAAAACAAGACCAAGCATACAAACACCAAATAAATCTAAAAATAAAACTAAAATAAACAATTGTTAATTCAAGTCCCCGGCGACGGTGCCAAAAACTTGACAGCGCACACGCAAGTGTACGTGGTCTACCAAGTAATATAGTGGCCTTCAAGAAAGCCGAGTTATCGATCCCACAGAGACTAGATTTGGAAATGATTTGATTTTAGTTCACAATTTAGATTCACTTGATGCGAGAGTAACCAAAAGAGAGAATTTAGCGTGTATATCGCAAGTAAATTAAATAATGCGTAAAGTAAAGATCTTGTAACAATCAATAGGAGAAAACCAAGGGTTGAAGCACTCTGAACAATCATATTATGCTAGTAGATTTCATTCATTAACTTGCTTATCTTGGTTGTTGGTTCGTAGGGTTAATTGCGCGATTATGGTTTCCCAACCTCTAATCTATTACCTAAGTTGAACCTTACACCTACATCGTTGAGCGGGGATATAATAATTCACTTAAGTTCTCAACAAATATCATCCTGCATATGAATCAAGTAAGGTATCTAAGTACATCTCTGTCCTAGATACTAATTCAAGTTCCTTATTTTATAAAGAATCAAGAACCATACTCTGTTTATTCTCATGTTCTATTGCCCTATTCCCTCTCCCGAGTTCACAAGGTTGACAATGGATATATTCTAAAGGTCTCAAATCCTTAAAATAGTTAAAACGAGAATAAACAAACAACTAATATTGATAAGCAAAGAAAACAAACTTAATCCATAGCAATAATAATCATGTTCTTGGCTTCAACCCCGAAAAGGGAGTTTTTTAGCCACTCATAGCCATAATCAACATCCAATTAATTGTATGAATGATTAAAACCATAAAAAAGCTAAATTAAATAAATACAAACCTAAAAAGAAGTTTTGGTAGCCTCCAATATTTTTCCAAGTGATCTAGGGGTTCAAAGATGTCCCAAAACGTGTTTTAAGACGTTATATTTATAGTATATAAGTCATAACCCCATTTGGATTAGGTTTCCACATTGTTTTCCTTCAGTTCGGCACTCTTCTATTGATTTTGATCATTGACGCATCGCACCATATTGTCAAATGGCATCCTGGGCACAACTTTGCACTTAACTCCCGATTTTGGTCATTGGCGCTAAGTGGTGCAATCATGTTGAGACACTGTTTTTGGACAATTGCGAATTAGAACAACTCCTAGACACGATGTTTCACCATTTTGGGACCCTTCTGAATCCAATGGAATTCAGAACGCTCCAATTAGGCAAACACAAACTCCACAAGCGCTCAAAACTTTTCAGGGGTCCAAATTGGTGTCCAGCTTGCATCTTGTGCTTCCGTGGTCATTTCCGAGACCTTTTAAGTTGTTTCCACTTGATTTAAAGCTTGTATATCCTTCATATAACATCATATACATTTACGAAGCATACTATATCATTAAACACAATAATTAAGAGCTTAAAACAACACAACATCCTCAACGACGAACTAAAAACACGAGCTAAGCATAGGCTAAATTCATATTGAGCTTTAACTCATTATTTTGACTCTTTTCTTGATTCAATTGACCCTTGAACATTATAACTAAGTTTTTTTACATATAAATATATAATAAAAACCTAATTAACTCATTAAAACACATTATAACTTAACACAATAGACTAGAAAAACACCTAGCTCAAGCTAGTTATACTAGTTTTCTCGGTTTAACTCTAAATGCTCAAATTGAATCAAAACTCATGTGAAACCACCCTTAAACATTGTAAACACATACTTGGACACATAAATGCTCATTTATATCATTATCAACACATATAGCATTAGAATCATCCTCAAAACAAGGCTAAAAAGTCTAGAATAATAACGCTAGAGTGCATAAATACACCCAACATAACTTATGTTATGATACGATCTCCAAACTAGAAGCAATGATTCCTCAGTAACCCAATATTTCAAGTATTCAAGCCCAATGTTATGTTGCTCATGATCCATAAAAACCCATGTCTCACATCATGCTGAGGCCTAAGAAAATATGTTTATATATGTCACCGATTCATTTTATGTCGGGTTTAGCCAAAGTGATAAAGTTTATGCAAACTCATGACGATCTCAGATTTGAAAATGAGAAGCAATAGCTTCAGGTACCAATCCTTGTCTCAATCATTGACTTTATGAATTTTGATCTTATGTTATACCGCTCCTGATAGATGCTCACTTGTTTCTCAAGGGGCCCAGTCCCAAGAACCCATGTTGTGTAGGTTTATGTCCGAACGATTCTCTATTTATGATTCAGACACTTGATATATGGAGTACTTCCTATCTATTGTATTGCATCTTCATCTCATATCCCACCTTGAGTAGTGCAATAAGTATATGTTATAATCAAATAGTGTTACTCCTTTTCTTAATTCATATGCTTGGGTCCCTCAATGACCCTCCAAATAATAGTATAGTAGTGGTTATGGAAGAGTAGTAGTGACTTAGGAAGGGGGATTAGATGTTCTTGAAGGTGAAAATTTTTATGTGATTTCTTGAGCTAAGTCTATAGGAGAAGGGGGGAGAAGGAGATGGACTTTATTTATGGGAAATAGTAAGAAGGAGATATACGACAAAAATCTTTGTGAGAGGATTGAATTTGCTGGTCATAGTGGGGGAATCTATGAAGTGGGTGTAGTAATGATAGGCTTGAATGATAAGATGAGGTAATATTCTAAAAGGGATGTAGAGCATGGGTTCCCATAGCTTAAGTTAGATCCTTTCAACATCGGGTTAGGCTTCAACATGGACGTACTATATAGTAGGACTCAAACTCTTGTGGTTATATGTGTGATGGGAGACTTGTAAGATGAAAATGATGAAGTATGTTATTTAATGTTGGGGCATAGACGAGTAGTTTCTCTAAGTTTAATTCTATTCATTTTACCTTGTAAGGTAGAGAATGCTTCTAATCCTATGTCCTGCGAAAACCTTATTTCATGATTATTACCTATGTAAATCAGGCTTATGATCACCAAATAAACTCATACCCTATTTTGTGATGATTATGATCCCTAAACTCATGTGCAGGGTCATCTCTATGTTAATTTTGTGATGATTATGATCCCTATAACTCATGGGCAGGGTCATCTCTATGCCAATTCTTATTATCTCATGCTTCGTGCTTACACGTTTCACTATGAATCATCATGAAGCTCGTTTGATGTCTTTGCATATTATGTTGAGGAAAAATGTTCTATATGAGATTACGTTCTTTATTCTATACTTTTAGAGCTTCAACAAGTCCTTACCCATCATCCGGGGATGAATGATCCCAAGGGGGGATAATGTAACACCCCGTATTTTCGAGCTAGAAATCAAACCATCGTTCCTATATGTGTAAACTCTAATCCCATGATTTATAGTTAAATTCATGTGCCATGATTTTGTCCTAGCGTGTGAAGTGACTATGGGGTGAAAAATATTCATAGAAATCACTTAGATCAAAGTTGAGCTAAGAACTTTCGATTCGTTCAAAGTTTGGTATTCGATTCTACAAGGGTCAATTTTGAACATGTATATCTTTTGATGTATGAGGAATTATTCAACACGAGACCTACCAAATTGTAGATAATTGAGTCAGCTTTTCAACGATACTAATTTTGCCTTAATCCAATATCCGAACGAAAAGTTATGATCATTTTTTTCAGGACTAGTAAGCCACCGCGATAGTGGCGCGTCGCGGTAAGCCTCTAAATTGGGTTACAGTTGCGAATTTTAACTCTGAGGAGCAGTGTTGACTTTTTACTACAGTCCCTAGTTGTGATAACTAAAGATTTAAGCGTCATTAGGGAATTATATGTTCAAAACTACTCAAATTATCTCCCAAAACAAACCCTAACTCCTCCCCCAAAGATCAAGAATCAAGTTCTTAAGTTCAAGATTTCCAAGAAACAAATCAAGATTTGGGTTCTATTTTTCTAACTAAATAAGGTATGTGGGACTAATCTAAACACCATGGGCATAATGTTTACTATTTTTATCTATATTAAAGATCCCCAATCATGTTTTATAAAGGAGTGTTTTGTTATTATATTGAAAAGCATGTATTATGGAGTCGTTTTGAAGAAAGCATATGTTTGTCTCGATCTTAGTTTTCAAAAAATTGAACCGTTTCAATATATATATATATATATATATGATTTCATTGTATTGTAAAGTGTGAATGAGAGCATGAATGATTACACTCCCTCTCCTATGATGTTATTTTTTATTTCAAGTGTGGTGGCTTGTGGAAATGTATGAATTTCTTGAAAGGAAACTAAATAATGAATGTTTTACTGATGATCATAAACAATTCGGTTTACTACATGTAGAGGGGGTATTTTCCTATGGTAAATGTTTACTTGGTCAGATTAACACTTTTCATGAGTTTTAAGTAATTGCAAATATGAGGTGACCACCTATTGATTTTACAATTGAGAGGAGAATGTTTTGATGAAAATTTGAATGAAAGGTTTATTGCATAACTCTCTCTCATCTGATGTTTAAAATCTAGGGGTGGTCATTAATATGATAATAAATGGAAAGGGCTACAGATATGATATGATGTGATTTGATTGACTTGCAAGTCAGGGTATGACAATACCCGATGATTTCATTCCCTTAACAAGATAGTGTTGAATGTTTTGAAAGTATGAACATACTTTCTTTAAAGAACTAAAAGTTGGGCTTAAGAGAGCTAGTAGGTTACCCGAAGAAGGCATTTGAGTGCAAAGGCTCATCGCTGAAAATCGTAGTTGTCGATGCAGGACTTATGATATTTGATCCTACATGAAAGGACATTTTTAGGACATCTCACATGGGGGGATTTCCTATGGAGTGCTCACATGGGGGGTATCACCACTCCAATTCTGGTGGCTACTTGGATTGGAGGCTTGGCCGCCGAGTCAAGGGCAAATTCCACATAACCCGTGGAATTCCAAATTTGTAGGGTGTACCGACTAGCTCAGAAGAATAACAAAAAGTGAGTCAAAGTTTTCAAGAATTATTTTGAAGTACACTAAAGTATGCCCATGTATTTTTACTTGCATTGTGTTCATGGTTATTATGAAATGCTCTCACCTATTTTGTATAAAAAATATGTTAGTTTTGGGTTGTTTCACATATCAGTACAATTGTTTTGACCCTCTATATTTCAGGATCTGAGGCACAATCTCGGGGTCCCACTAAGCAGTGGGTCAAATCCTATCAGAGTTTGCAGTTGGTGAGCCTCCCCTTATTTCGGAAGGCCTATTTTAGAATATTGTTTGTTTATTTTGATTTATGGTCCAACTGGGGGTTTTGTCCCAGCTTTCAAAGAGATATTGGTCTTTGGTATTGTTAGAGATTTTACAGACTGGTGTCGTGTGTTTTCAAACGTTATGAATTAAATTTCGTATTGTTCAGTTGAAGTAAGAGAATCACCATGTTTTCGTTTTGCTTTAATTCAGCATTTTCTTACTGTCTATGAATTGTGTATATGATTGCCAGTTAGAGAAGGGCTCTCGGGCCTTCATGGTTCGGGATGCCTATCACAGCCAGGGCCTTGGTTCGGGTCGTGACACCAGTGAACCATGTGAATGAACCAACTTGACTAACACGTTTCATATCACATTGTCAATCATCAAAACTACATAGTACCCAACACGCGCAAAGCGCGTATGCTAATTACAATAGACCAGTCAATTTCAGTTTCAATTTAGTGTTGAAACACTAGATTAAGAGCATAATTTAAGAAATAAAATTTTGTGATTTTAAACTAAAAACCTGTATAAAGTATTAAAATGTCCTTTGAATTTTAAATTTAATTCATAACCACCACTTAAGCTTATTCTTTATCAGAATATTTAATTTGTTTCAATCGAACACCCCAACTTTCAATAAATTATCGCAATTTGATAGTTCCAGATCAATTTAATTATTTTATTTATATGGTTTTATCCGTATTAGGTAGTTAAGTCAACTACATAAAACATGTCATTCCTTTAATTCTACCCATATCGCCTCAATAAATCATAAAATCTATGCATTTTCTACTTGAGGTTGATGTGTATAAAGTTCCGATGGCACCATGATAATAAGGTATTGGGTTTTGAGTCCCATCGAATTATGGCTTAAACGCCTTTATGTTGGTAAGACATTGGATCTAAGTCCCAATGCACTATTTGATGATAATTATGACCGATGTAAATGTACTTTTGGTGAAAAATAATAAAATCCTCCACATTGATTTCCTTCATTCTTTGATATAAATATGGTAGCCGTGCATATAAGTCTGAAAGAAGACAAGTGGTTAAAAGTCCATGTAGACGTGGAGAAACAAAGTTAAATATGGTAGCCGTGCATATAAGTCTGAAAGAAGACAAGTGGTTAAAAGTCCATGTAGACGTGGAGAAACAAAGTTATAATGGTCATCACTTTGGTAATAATAAAAGGAAGAATACTATGGATTTTCCAAATTGTCCTTCAAAAGGTGAAGGTAATTTTTGTTCACCATCAATTCGATATGAAAGGTAGTTGGCACATGATTGTTGTGCAACCTAATTTGATAGGTTTTATAAATCCTCCATCAAAATAGAAAAGAACAAAAGTGAAGATACACTTGGTCTTTCAAAATGATGTTGAGGTATATATCATATGAATATGATAAATGTTAAGATATTGTGCACATAGAATATATGAGCCATTTCTTGAAGAGAATGTGACTGGTGATAAATATCATGGATGCCCGACTGTTCATGAAAGTGAATGTGTCAAAATATGATGAAAATCACAAACAAAAACGTGCATATATATGATTGAATAAATATCAAAACTCACCTCTACGGGAGGTTTGAAGGAAATAAAATTTCAATTTGGTATAAAAAGGTCATTGATTCTATAGTGTGTTTGATCATGATCTATCAAAGGGTAAAAGCAAGAAGTGATTCTTGCCTATAAAAACTTTGACCATGATCAAAATAAATATTATGGTGTGGTCGAATAAATTTGTCATTGATTGCATAAATATGGTACTCCCAAAGAGGACTTTGTCTAATGTTATAAAAAAAATATTATTAAAGGCAAAAGTAAAGCAAGAAAGAGGTCTTGCATATAATGACTTTGGCTACCAGGAAAATAATTTTCTCCTTAAAAGGAGATGGTACCCATGGGAATGGTGTTTTGAAATATAAGGTAGTACATAAATATTTCATAGCTTCAAAAAGCTAGTGTGTTACTAGACAGAGAAATATTATTTATGATATTAAAATTGTAATAAATCTCCTAAGGAACTTTTAAAGTTTCAAGAAGATTGACAAGAAAAGTTTTATGTCTTCATGGGTTATAAATATTTATGAGAAAGTCTACCCATTTTTATCATGTTTGTTGATACAAATATAGGCATGGCGATGAAATCACATGTTGTAGTAAACAAAAAGTTTACTAGAAATATATAAGTTGGCATGACCGGTTGACCATCCCGATTCAAATATGATGCAAAGCTAATTGAGAATTCATGAGGCTTTACATTGAAGAAATAAATGATTCTTCAAGGATTCTCTTATGTTGCTTGTTCTCATATTAAAATATTATACCAACTAAGGTTATGATTATATCCCCTAAATTTTTTAGAACGTACAACAAGGTGAATGTGGGCCCATTCAACTGCCATGTGGACCGTTTATTATGAAATAAGATGCATCTATGGTTGGTCACATGAGCTACTGTCAACTTGCAATTTGATTTTAGCAAGGTTGTTTGCTCAATTGTTAAATTGAGAGTATGGTTCCAAACTTTAAAAGTTGATAATGCTGATTAATTTAGAAGAAAAAATTGTGCGCCTCCAATTATAGCTGAACCAATGATTATGAGAACAAATCTCCCAAAAAGAAAATTTGTTATGAAACGATTTTATTTAAATGTAGCAACATTTGTATGCATCAAGCAAACAAGGTTCTCCTATATTGTTGGTTCAGGGTCAAGAACCAATTAAAATCCATTTAAATAATTTGAATGTGCAATATCCACCATGCACAAAGATGGATTCCCAAATAAGATTGGGGTGAATGTTAGATTTCCTAACATTAGGGGGAGATATGATAAATAGCTTAAATGTATGGAATGAATTATTGAGATCCTCGTAAAGAAAAAAATAGTGAACTTGAAGTTCAATTGATAATTCATGATTTGCAAAATTTTGCAAGTTCATTGCCAGACTGATCCTATGCTATAATTCAACTATAAATACTTTAATGAAAAGTCATAGAAGGATAGAGTCTATGGCACGCCTGAAGCGTGACAGACAAATCAGTTCCAAACATAAAACTCCTTGAATAAGGAGAGGAGCAAATGATAAATATGGTCAATGATAATGAGGCAAGTGCTTTAAAAATCACTATGACGTAACTCTTTATAAAACCTTGACAAAGTTTTAGGTACCTGAAAATGATGAAAAAAAAGAGATCGATCTTAATTTGTTATGTCGTAATGGAGTCGATATTAAATAACCATCAATTGTATCTTTAGTATAATGTAGAGCTCAACATTATAAATGGTATCAAGGATATTGAATATAAATCTATCAAATAATGTGGACAAATAAATTACGCAATTCAAGTTTATTATTTTTCAATTGAAAAGTGATGTTTTGGAATTAGTCCATAGACAAAGGTATAATGCCAGTGGGGTACTATTTGATGATTGTGCGAAAAGTAAAATTATAAGATATAAAATACGATTTGTGCCTCGAGGCATAAAGGTTATTCGCAAAAGTTCTGACATTATTGTTTGGAGATATCTTCTCCTATGGTGGATGCAATAAGGTTTCTTTAAATCTGGCAATGTATGAAAAAACAATTGAATGCGTATAACGAATGACTGACATGTCTAGCGAGATGGTTAATGCAATAGGAAAATCATTGAAGGATTTAAAAGAGATTCGATTCATTGAATATTCCAGTGATTGTGAAATCTCTTACCATAAAGAAAGATCAATTTTCATCATGAAAATGATTAGAAAATATCATGTATTAGTGCAATTGATGCATTTTTTTCCTGCTATTTCTCTACATGAGAATATTTTTATTAATGTGTAGAAAAACATAATTTTACTTTTATGTGAATGTAAGTGAAATCAAATATTATTGATATGGATTTAGTATTTCTAACAAATATTTTCAAAGGATTGTTGGCTATGCAAATGCAGTTCAATGTGCAAATGGCTTGCGATGATGAGGCCATATATAAAGTGATTTTCAAGAATTTATTTGGTTGAGTTCAAGGGCTTAATATATCCAAGAAATAAGAAAACAACATGTCAAGGCGATTTCAAGAATGCAACATCTTCATGAATGAATTTAATTACAACCACACAATCAATATCGACATTGAAAGTTGATATATAAGATTGAAGGCTTCGTCTTTGAGAAATGAAAAGATGTTTGCATCAAGGGGAGTAAAATACGCGTTGCACTCTTTTTCCCTTGGCCTAGGTTTTGTCCCAATGGATTTTCCTGGCAAGGTTTTTAACGAGATAGCAAACAAATGCGTATTAAAAGATATATGTACTCTTTTTCTTTCACTAGAATTAAGTAAGATAACCTGCAAAAAGTGAACTTCCCAAATAATAGGGAGAATCAATTATCAGCAACTCAATTAAGGAAATATATCATCTTCCAACAATTTGATTCATCTAAAATTGGCCTATGAATGTGATTTGATCCGTATGCTGATAATAAAGGTATTCCAAATTAAGCATGTCTGGATCCCTGTATGCCTGCAGTGATGTTGTCAGATAGGCAACAAAAAGGACTCTGGACCTAAGGTGGTTGCCTGGAAAAGATGGTAACGTAAATTGGCTGTCAAGCTAGAAATCTGGTGGTAGACACAATTTTTTTTCTACAAGGTGGTCATCAAGTGGCAAGGAAATATATTATTTAGGCCATAATCACATGGCATTTGTTGCAACTACTGAAATCTATATCCAAATCTAATTAACCAACTGTAAGATTAAGAGGGAGTTAACCATCTGGTACTCAAAACTATGACAACATGCTGCTCTTTTAATTGCAATTATCTTTTGTGATTCAAAATTTCATATAATAAAATACACCATAAAAAATAACATACATCAATATATTGTTACTCCCACTCTCCTCTCCAAAAATAAGTAGAAGAAAAACATAACACACTCGTATATAGTTAAATATTAGCTGACACATGAGAGCCTATCTCTATGGTGTAACCTTTACTTGCTCTATTTTTCTCTCATCTTTAAGCTACGATAAGATTCTTCTTTGAGTAAGCCTATGGCATCAATCCGGCCAATTACAGTAGAGGTCAAAAGTAAAAAGTAAAACCAAAATAATGTATTGATTCAAGACGCAACTGATGCAATATAAGAATAGCTCAAAAGAAAAATATTCATAATATAGAGGAAAGAGGCAAATTCACAATACTTTCATAAAAGGAAGAACAAACTTGTACAATACATAACTCATCTAGCAAAAATTCAAATTATGAACCACAAAGTTCCTTTTTTGGCCCTTTTATGTGATTCTTAATAAGCCGAACCCTTCTGTGTTCAAATCGACAATAATCTAAGCTTTAACTTTGTAAAAAATCTAAGAAACTACAACAAAAGAACTAATTGAATGAAATAAATTAAATATTGAAGGCTTACTAAAATATAACCCATGAGAGATAACAGAGAATGAAGAATGAAGATCAAAGTTTGAGAAAGCTGGAGCATCGAGGAATGCAGCTAGAAATAACCAGGAAAATACAAGACACCATAAAGAGAAGCAAAAACAAGCCCTTTTTTCAGAGAAAAAAAAACATCAAATAAAAAAGCCAATTCATATCAATCAAATAGACCACTCACCCAAAATTAACATGTACAAAGAAATGCTAGTTTTTCAAAAATTCAACTTCTCCGCTCAATAATTCATCATCATTTCAAGAAAGCGTGTATTATTCATTATTAAAGAGCTCAGACCTTTGATGTGGAAAAATTATTTAATATTTAGTAATGTAAAACCAAAGGCAAAGTTACCTTTTTAATTTGCAACCCTGTAATAACAATAACTTTCGAAACTCCGTGCAATAAAAAAAAAGCCCATACCATAACCATTAGCCAGTAAAATACACACCAATTATAAAATAATTCTCAAAAGCTTAATACAATGAGGAATTGATAATAATAGTTGTGCATGTTTTGCAAAATTAGAGAATAAAGCAGGGAGCATGTCTAGAAAACAAAAAGAAGAAGAATAAGAGAAACTCAGTTCAAGAATAATATGATGATGCAGGTATGACACGACCCGAATCGGGGCCTTATCGTAAAGGGAAATCTCAAGTCCAACTAGGATCGAAGACCACCCACGATACCCAACCCAACCAACCAACATATACCCTAAGTAGAATGAACTCCGTACATATAACAAGATAGCATATTTAACAATGTAATGACTTTAGGATAAGCCTATATCCAAGGCCATCCCAACCAAGTCAATCTATCCAATAACCAAAACCAACCATCCAAACCAAAATCGATAACCTAATATATATATATATATATATATAAATATAAATATATATAACTTAATCAATCCATACCCAAGTCCATAGTTGTCCATACAAAGCCTCTAAACCAAAACAAAGAGTATCCAGTCGGGACATGCCCCCGACCATAGCCAAAAACCAAAGTCTATGAAAAGATAAAAGTATATAAAGAGATCCATGACATAAAATAGATGCCTTCCAATCTATGGAAACTCACCACTTTAATCCAACACCAACTGTCCCCGAATTCGATCATTGAGCAGGAGGAGTAGTATGGCCGGTTCCAGCATCGCGTGGTGATACAACCACCCGAAGATGGGTTAACGAATGAACGGTAGCATGCACTCAGGAGAAGGATAAAATAATGTCAACCTTTAAAACCAAGTAAACCACCACATGCATTCACCACCATACATACATAAATATAACCATGCTAGGAAAGGGAACCGAGTTTAGCATGTCTTTAAGATCATTAACCTGGGTATGTGTAGCTTATCCATCATAATCCACCCACAAGCTATATTGGTCAGTGTAACCCCCTGAACGGGCCCCGATACGTATAGCTACACGAACTGGAGATACCATAGGAGTAGGGGATTCCCGAGTACCCTTCGTTCTCTATGATATATATGTACAAGTGTACTTAGGGGATTTCCATGTATCACATAAGTATCATAGATAGTCGCCATGACCAAGCCTCATGTAGGCAAACATGAGTTTCCAGTGTTTATTCATTGGACTCCCACCTTCACTGTTAGCTATCATACCTCGCCATTAATGCCTAATTAAAACCACTTACACAACCAAGCCACTAATTTTATTATTAATAATCGAGGATATTATAAGTGGTATCGTCATACCGACTATAGATTGCAAGCAATGTCTTTATCCAACCATAAAGGATTTCCATGTACCCCATTGGTTACATTATTAAGTTTACTTGGGGGATTCCTATGTACCACGCAAGTACATCATTATTAAGCTTAGTTGGGGGATTCTTGTGTACCCCACAAGTATTTCATTATTAAGTTTTAGTTAGGGGTTTCCCATGTACCCCACAAGTCATTCAACATTCAAACTAATTTCATTATTTTATTCACTTGGGGGATTCCCGTGTACCCCGCAAGGTTTTCATACAAAACAATTTCATCGCCACCAAGGCCTTACCATTTAACCATTCCAAACCATTCTTATCATTCAAAACCATTACAAACCACTTAAACCATTTATACCTTTCAAAACTATTTAACCTATTCAAAAATCATCCAAATCAATTTAGGGTTCCATTACCAAATCATACCATGCAATAACTTCAATGAAAGTTCAACAATATAGTGAAAACATTCTCATAGACATTTTATCAAATATGTTGAGGGCATACCTTTACCAAGACCAAAACCAAAGCATAAACCATCAAGATTAGGGTTACCCATGACCCATTTGTTAAACCACAACCAACAAGCACCCACATATGCAAACCATCACCAAAAACATGTGAAAACGTGATTTAAACCAAGAGTAAACGATACCCATCAATATACATAAAAAAAACTCAACATTGGTTTTCAAACAACCATTATAATCAATGTTTAAAACACATTAAAATATGCCTTTAGTTAGAACTAACAATGAGGGAGGAGTACATGCCTTATTAATGAAGAATCATAGAGAGAAACTTGACTCTTGAGCCTCTAGATGACCACTTGTAGAAACCCTAGCCTCCAATCTTCAAGAGAGAGTTTAGAGAAGATTTGAGAGTGTTTTATCTTTCCAAAGTGTATTATGAGAGGCCCCAAGGATTATATAACATGGGGACATAAGGGTTTAGGGTAGGAAATATAAAAGCTGAAAAACACATGCAGGAGGGTACAACCACCCCTAGCCATACCCTAGGATACGAGTGGTACCCTAACTCATACCCTAGACCTCATCATAGACCTCCAAACTGATCATTATATGATTATACAAGGCTAACTCGTATCATAGCATACGAGTAGTACCCTTGGAGTCATATCTTGGTCAGAATCATCAAGACTATACATAAGATATCATACAACTTAGCAATATACCACTAGTACACTATCATACGATTGGTATGATGCCTAGTCATACCTAGGGAAGAAACCAACCCATACACATTGTCAAACATACAAGAGAAGGAGTACTAAACTGTGTCTTAGCATACGACTAGCACCCATGAATCGTACCTTGTCCAAAAAGCCCAAAACTCAAGAAATTTTTCCAAGGGACAAAGATTAGGGTGTTTCATTCTCCCTTACTTAGGATCATTCATCCTCGAATAAAGGGTAAGGGAAAGCATAATGTAACACCCCGAGACTGCACTCTGGGTGTCACACGGTGCTTACGATCCCAAAGGACCACAAGCTAAGCCATGACTAGTACCTGCTGTGAGCACTGAATATAATACTGAAATATATATGCGGAAGAAATATAAAAATGCCATAAGGTTCTCAAAATACTGAAATAATAACTGAGTATAATTGATAATAATATCTGAAAACTAAATAACTGACTATGCTAGTCTGAAAGCCTCTAACTGTTTGATTATGAAGTTGATGGGACAAACCCTCAAGTAACTCCAATTGAAATAACTACTGAAATACTGAAATAGGTAAACTCTGTCCTCAAAATATGAGGACTCACCACTATAACATTATTGATAGCCTGAGCTGCTAAGTACGGTCAGGAACCTGAGCGTTCGAACCTATGATATGAGGCATCATAGCACAAAAAAAATATGTGTCAGTACATGGAATGTACTGGTATGCCAAGTGAGTTAAGTCTAATATACATAGGTTCATATGCATGAGATGATAACTGACTTAATAAACATCATGAAGTAACTGGATGAGAGCGCATGCAAAACTGTAACTACTGAACATGCAATACTGCGCATATCAGTATATATCATGTATCTGAGATTATACTAAAGTTGTGTACTGAATTCTGATGGATGAGTAACTGATAACTGATAGCCATGGTTTTGTAGAACTGACTAAGTTCTTTGCTGAATACTGAGACTGAAACTGTAACTGTGAGAGTGTTCATCTAATCGACATACCCCAATATAGACTGAGTTGGGGTCCAACCTGTGACCCCAGTTGGAAGGGTGTTAGCACCTTTCCACGGGATACTAATAATGTTGTCTCAACCTTAATCTGGCAGGAAGACTCATGAATATGTATATGATTGTGTCAACCCTAGTATGGAAGGAGAACGACTTACCTTATGCTGGCTATGTAGTTCTAAAACTTAAGGATTGCTACTAAGGGTCAAACCCTAACTGGCAGGATTGCCTCATCTCTAAATTCACTCAGTGCTGAATCCTACTCCCAACTGAAAGACACTGATCACTAGACTATACTAAGTTTGATGGAACTGACCCTGATCGTGTTGACTGACTGAACTGGACTGAGTTCACTGAGTTCTATTAACTAACTGAGTACTACGGTTCTTGACCTTTACTGGGACTATTCTATAACTACTAAAACTAAGTAAACAACTAGATTTCGGGTAATAAATACCCCCAGAACTCGATAGCATCAATAATAAAATATAGCAACAGTCAATTGTTCATAATTCATTCATTGAGATATTTTGTCAAACACTTGTAGGTCATGAACTTGTACATGAATGATAACACAAGATAACATGTCATGATTACACTATTCAATTCACATGGACATTCTATCAAACACTTGGGGACCATAATTAATGCACATGATAATGAACCACATAAGCATCATGACTACAACTTAAACATGCAAATCTCCAGGGTTTTAACATGGGAATTACATCAAACAACATATATGCTATCTTATGTTCATGAAACTTATAATTAAATCTTGAATTGAAACCCATAAAACAACACAAACATGAATACAACCCAATTTGTGCATGTAAATCTTGAATCTGAAAACTTGTAGTTTTTGAAAAGGGTTCTTGAACTCTAAGGATGGAAGAAAATCCAAGGATGAACACCTAACATACCTTGATTGTTGATTTCTTAAGAATTGTGGTGAATTCTTGGGACTTGGACTTGAACTTGATGAAACTAAGGCTTTGTTCTTGAGAGTATATGTGAGATAATGAGTGAATTTTGCCCTTTGGGAGGTTTAATTTCATGTTATGGCTGACTATTATAAGGGAAAAATGACCTAATTACCCCCACAAACCCGTAACTTAATACATAATCTATGTCCAGTGATGCGATAACCGACGTGCTACGTCGATGGTATCGACACAATAGCCGACGCATCGCATTGATGGTGCCGACGTGATAGACAACACGACACATCGAGATCGTGTTGGCTTGCTATTTTGGTCATCCAAATATGACACAAATGATGTCCGAAAATTTTAAAACTCACCAAGATGACCTATTGACATCCCTGATCATGAATCAATTTAAAAATCGACATTCTAAGGTCGGAAAGATCGTAAATGATGCCATTGAAATATTGAAGCCAAAAAATGAGACTAAGTGTCAATACTTAGCTGAAATTTTCTAAGTCCAGGGACTCTTTCGGTATGCTATAAAGGACTAAAATGACTAGGACTTTTCTTTCTTACAATATCTCCCCCTTGGGAACATTCGTCCTCGAATGAGACTGACTGAACTGAGAGGAACGATACTTATACTGACATGCATAACTGAAGCATGACTGAATTATGAAGACATGACACATGACTGAACTATTTTATGAATGTATAAAAGATATGAGAATTTTATACAGCTGTAACAGAGTATGGAATATAGTAAATCTAAGGAAGGTTGTTACTTTAGGCTGAGTCTGAGTTTGCGGAGAAGAGGTGAGGATACTTGGTTTGCAAGTATGCCTCTTCTTCCCAAGTAGCTCCCTCAACGGGCTGATTCTGACAAAGAACTTTGACCAAAGGAACTTCTTTATTCCTTAGTCTGCGAATCTGACGATCAAGGATTTTAACTGGGACTTCCTCATAAGAAAGACTATTTTGAACATCTACACTTTCTACAGGGACTACAACTGCTGGGACACCAATGCACTTCTTTAGCAAGGAGACGTGAAATATTGGGTGCACTAATGCTAAGTCTACAGGTAACTCAAGCTCATAAGCTTCCATACCAAAATGACTTAGAATCCTATAAGGACCAACATATCGGGGACTAAGCTTCCCCTTCTTATCAAATATCTTCACCCCTTCATGGGAGAGATTTTCAACTACACATAATCACCAATCTCAAATTCAAGATCTTTCCTTCTCACATCTGCATAAGATTTTAGTCGGCTCTGGGCTGTCTTAAGCCTCTCCCTGATCAACTGTACGGAGGTGGATTTGGGTACCAAGACCCTTTTGGAAGGCTTTCTAAAAATAAGAGGTGAACTGCGTACCTCTATCTGAAATAATGGACAATGAGACACCTTGTAACCTAACCAACTCTCTAATATAGAGACTGGCATAGTCCTTGGCTAAATAAGAAGTATGAATTGGCAAGAAATGGGATGATTTGGTCATCCTATCCATAATGACCCAAATCGAATCATGCTGACGACGAGTACGAAGTAAACCTGTCACGAAATCCATGTTCACTTCGTCCCACTTCAAAGTGGGAATACTAAACTCCTGCATAGACCTACTAGGCTTCTGATGTTCAATCTTAACCTGCTGAAATGTGGAGCACTTAGCTATAAAATCTGCAATATCTTTCTTTATCCTACTCCACTAATAGACTTCTCGCAAGTTGCGATACATTTTAGTGGCCCCTGGATGAATAGAGTAGCGCGCACCATATGCTTCATCAAGAATTCACTGTCTCACACCATCCGCATATGGAACACATCGCCTTCCCTGGCAATGCAACATACCATCTTCCCCTTGGGAAAAACCTCTACTTTCTGGTGTCTGATTGACTCTTTCAGCTTAATTAAATTGGTATCTCTATCCTACTTTTCTTTCAACTCAGAAACTAAAGGAGACTCCAAACTATTCTGCATCCATACACTACCCTCAGCAGAATCAACCAAACAGACACCTAGTCTGGAAAACTGATGAACTTCCTGAACTAACTTCTTCTTACCATCCTTAATGTGAGCAAAACTACCTATGGACAACCTACTGAGGGCATCTTCCACTATATTGGACTTTCCCGAATAATACAGAACACTTATGTCATAGTCTTTCAACAACTCTAACCACCTTCTCTAACGCAAGTTCAGGTCCTTTTATGAAAACACATATTGTAGGCTTTTGTAATCTGTGAATATATCAACATGAACCCCATACAAATATTGCCTCTAAATCTTTAAGGAAAACACAACAACTGCTAATTCAAGATCATGGGTGGGATAATTCTTTTCATGGGGCTTAAGTTGTCTAGAGGCATAGGCCACAACCTTACCCCTCTGCATCAAAATACACCCCAAGCCAACTCTAGAAGTATCACAATATACAAAAAATCTATCTGAACCTTCGGGTAAAGTCAAAACTAGGGTTGTTGTGAGTCGAGTCTTCATCTCCCGAAAACTCTTCTCATAAGAATCTTACCACTGAAATTTAACTTTCTTCTGAGTCAATTTGGAAATGAGGGATGCAATAGACGAAAATCCTTCAACAAACCATTGGTAATAGCCAGCCAAACCCAAGAAACTCCTAATATCTAATAGAGAGATGGGTCTGGGCCAGTTTCTTATTACTTCGATCTTTTGAGACTTTAATGCCATCATCGAAAATAATATGACCAAGAAAAGCTACTAACCTTAGCCAAAATTCACATTTACTAAATTTGGCAAACAACTGATGGGATCTGAGAGTCTGCAATACTATTCTAAGATGGTCTGTAAGGTCATTTTCACTGCGAAAGTAGACAAGAATGTCATCGATGAAGACTATGACGAACATGTCAAAGTACTTCTTGAACACGTGGTTCATCAAGTCCATGAAAACTATTGGGGCATTGGTAAGACCAAATGATATGACTAGAAACTCAAAGTGACCATACCGAGTTTTTAAAGCTGTTTTTGGAATGTCACATTCTCTGACTCTGAGCTGATGATAGCCGGATCTGAGGTTTACCGTAGGAAAGTAACTGGCACCCTGAAGTTGGTCAAACAAGTCATTAATTCAACTGACGATAGTCTATACACATTCTAAGAGAACCATCTTTCTTTCGCATGAATAGAACTAGTGCACCCCAAGGAGATACGTTGGGCCTGATGAACCCTTTGTCTAAGAGGTCCTTCAACTATTCTTTCAACTCTTTAAGTTTAGCTGGAGCTATTCTGTATGATGAAATAGAGATGGGCTGAGTATCAGGAAGAAGGTCTATTCCAAAGTCAATTTCCCTTTCGGGAAGAACTCCGGGGAGATCTTCGGGAAACACATTAGGAAATTCACTTACAATTGGAACTGACTCAAGATTAGGAGTTTCGGAACTAGAGTCTTTGACTCGCACCAAATGATAGATACATCCCTTGGATATAATTTTTCTTGCTCTAAGGTATGAAACAAGTTGACCCTTAAGTGTTGTGGTACTATCCCTCCATTCAAGGACAGGTTCATTCAGGAACTGAAAATAGATAATTCTATTTCTACAATCAACCAAGGCATAGCATGAATGGATCCAATCCATGCCAAGAATGACATCAAAATCCATCATCTCTAACTCTAATAAGTCTGTTGAAGTAAATTTCTGCGACACCATAACCAGATAGTTCATGTATACCTACTGGGCTATGATAGACTTACCCACTAGGGTAGAGACTGAGAAAGGCTCTGTTAGGATTTTGATACTGACTCTAAAGTTGACAGCTATATAAGGAGTTACAAAATACACAGAAGATCCTAGATCTAGCAAAGTATAAACATGTAAATAGTAAAATTGTAACGTACCAGTGACCACATCAGGAGACCTTCCTGATCCTATCGGGACTGGAGTACATAGAGCCTATTTGGGCACTACCCACTGGTGGCACTGAAAGCGGCACCCTACTGAGACGGGCGACTAGACTAAACTAGGGGACTGTTATGCTGACTCTGCAAACTCACCTGAGGATATTCTTTGACTCTATGACCTAGCTTACCACACCCGAAACACAAATCACTACCAGCCCTGCAGATACCCTGATGATTTATTCCACACTTTTCACAAAGAGGATTTGTTCAGGCTCACACTACCCTAAGATTTAAAGCCTGGCGCCCTATCCTTGTTTCTATTCTTGAATTTAGGCACCGGGGCACTAGCTAAGGACGGAGCTAGGACTGAAGATTTTAGGTGGAACTGAGGATGATTACCACCCTCTAACTTAGGATGAGTAAAACTAAAGCTACTTGTTCTATCCCTCATGTTTTCCTTCTCTTTATCCTTAGTCTTTTATTCCTCAATCTACTGAGCATGGACCATCAACCTAGCCAAGTCCATCTTCTTAATCAGTATTGCAGTCCCATACTCCTTGACCACACTATCAAACACGAACTTACTCATCTTAGACCTGCTATCAGCTACCACATGAGGAGCATACCTAGCAAACTGAGTAAACTTGAAGGAATATGTTACGTCTCTACGCACACACATGTGTGCGTGATCGTGCAAGTAATATAATGACTTAGATAGTCAGATATCGTTCCCTCAAGGATCAATAAACTAGAAATTTATTCAATCTTTAGTTCAAGACAATTTAGTATTAAGTGTTTAATTGTATTAAGATTAAGATGATTCTGTAAATAAAATGCAATTTACTAAACAATAAATAAGTAGTGATGACTAAAGCAAAGTAAGCAACGGTTGTAATCAATAATGATGATGATTTCAGGGTTGAGGTATAGTGAACAATCATACAATTCTCTATTCTTTTCACAGTCTAATTTGTTATTGGCTTGATGGTTCGCAAGGTTTATACCACAATCTTAGTCTCCCGACCTCAGATCTTCTATCTATTGAATGTTGTAACTACAACTCCCGCAGAGTTACAACAAATCTTCTTGATTCATGAAGTTGTCTTCCTGCAAGTGAACCAAGCAAGGCTTCTAGGTATATCCCTATCCTAGATGTTAATTCAAATCCTTTATTTTATAAAAGAATAAGAACCTAGCTCTCTAATTTCTTCGTTCTATCCTATGATTCTCCTCCCGGATTCACATAGAAATATAAATTTATTCTAATGGTGGACAATCATTAAAATAGTAAGCTCAAGAAATTAAGAATAACCCATATGATAATCCAAAAAGAAACTATGAATAAGAATATTAAAGAGTACTCATGTTCTTAGCCTCAACCCCAGAAAGGGGGTATTTAGCTACTCATGTTTGAATTAACCATCCAAAATAAGTAACAAATCATACCCAAATCAATCCTTGAAATAAAGAAATTCAAAAGAATGTTTATAAACCCTAAAAGAGAAATTTCTATTTTTTCGCTGCTGCTCTGCTTGACAAAAAGTCCCCCACATTATCTTGGATTTTTTTTATAGCTGGGACAAAATAGTTAAAATATTCCAGATTTATCCACCCGGCGCATCATGCGATGCCTTCTATTGCTATTTTCCATTAAAATCTAAGAAATTGCGAAGCTCAAGTACACCCCAACAATTGTAAAATACACCCTCACCACGACATGCCACTATCGCGGTGAGCCACTGGATTGGGACAATTGCGAAATAATCATCCTCTGTGACACGCTAAACCTTCAGGTCACCAAATCTAATAAAACAAACTTCTCCGCAATGTGGTGGTTTCGCAAACCTTCACTTGAATTCGACCATTCCTATTTTGTTGCTCATCGCGATGCGGAGTGTCTTCAAATGAGGATTTCTTCGTTCCAACTTCCCCTTTTTAGCTTAATTTCAGTCCCTTGCATTCCTTTACTACTTCCATATCCTCCTTGTATCCAATTATGAACAATTCCTTATAATTTTGATCCTGAAAGTACTAATCATATCCATTAGGCACAAAATGGAATAAAAGTTGAATTATACTTAAGAATTTATACAAAAGTTCTTAAACTAAGTTCAAATTCGAGTGCATATTAGTGCTTGGAGCATATAAATATGCCCAAGATCAGAATACTTTTTCACACTCATATTGCCCTGCTTCAGATTGATGAACTCTATTACCTTAGTTTCCCTCAACTCCAACGGTAAGAACCTATCTAGAATGGCAGTAGCAAACTTCTCCCTTTCTACAGGCCCTGCATCTGCGCCCCTATCTTCCTTTCACTACTTAAACCATGTATGAGTCATATCTTGCAACTAATAGGAAGCTAACTCAGCACTCTCACTAGCGGTTACCTCCATAATGTCTGTTACCTTCTACACCATGTCAAAGAATTCTTATGGTTCATCTTAAGACTTAGACCCTGAGAATAAAGGAGGGTTCATTCGGGTGAAGTCCCGAATTTTAGCTACAACAGTATTGGCCACTGGGTTGGCCTGAAAAGCATTTGGTCGAATATTTTGAGCAGCCAAAGAATGGGCTAGAGTGGTGAAAGTTGCTCTAAATTCTGCGTGAGAAACGTGCTTATTCAGGGGATCTTCCTGAACGGGCGAGGGTGCTGACTGGTTCCCGATTCTTCTTTCATTGGTCTTTCTGGGAGGCATGTTCTGTAAATGGAAGGAAAAGTTAGATTAGACAGAGAGTTAAACTTGAACTCATGCTCACTCGCACGATATGAACACTGAAAGAAGGGAACTTTTTCCTAAAAATTCCTCTTAGCCTCTTATCTATAAGTATAGCGCGGTACACACCCATGCATAAGACTCTACTTGACCTGGTTTTCAAACTCCCTAGGACTCTTTAGAACCTTTGGCTCAGATGTCAAGTTTGTAACGTCCCCAGACTGCACCCTGGGCATCATACGGTGCTTACGATCCCAAAGGGCGACAAGCTAAGCCATGACTCGTACCTGCTGTGAGCACTGAATATAATACTGAAATATATATATACGAAAGAAATCTGAAATTGCCATAAGGTTCTCAAATTAATGAAATAATAACTGAGTATAACTGATAATAACATCTGAAAACTGAATAACTGACTATGCTAGTGTGAAAGCCTCTAACTGCCTGAATATAAAGTTGATGGGATAAACCCCCAACTAACTCTGACTGAAATAACGAATGAACTACTGAAATACTAAAATAGGTAAACTCTGTCCTTAAAATATGAGGACTCACCACTATAATTGCTGCTGATAGCTTGAGCTACTAAGTATGGTCAGGAACCTGAGCGTCCGAACTATTGATATGAGACACCATAGCACAAAATAAAGTATGCGTCAGTATGTGAAATATACTTGTATGCTTAGTAAGGTAAGGCTGATATACATAGGTTCATATGCATGAGATGATAACAGACTGAATGAACATCATGAAGTAACTGGATGAGAGTGCATGCAAAACTGTAACTACTGAATATGCAATACTGCACATATCAGTATACATAGTGTATCTGAGATTATACTGAAGCTGAGTACTGAATTATGATGGATGAGTAACTGATAACTGATAGCCATGGTTCTGTAGAACAAACTGAGTTCTTTGCTAAATACTGAGACTGAAACTGTAACTGTGAAAGTGTTCATCTAACCGACATACCCTGATATAGACTAAGTTGGGGTCCAACCTGTGACCTTATTTGGAAGGATGTTAGCACCTTGCCACAGGATACTAACAATATTGTCTCAACCTTAATCTGGCAGGAAGACTCATGAATATGTATATGATTGCGTCAACCCTAGTCTGGCAGGAGGACGACTTACCTTACGCTTGCTACGTAGTTCTGGAACTCAAGAATTGCTACTAAGGGTCAAACCCTAACTGGAAGGAATGCCCCATCCCTAAATTCGCTCAGTGCTGAATCCTACTCCCAACTGAAAGACATTGATCACTAGACTAAACTAAGCTTGACGGAACTGACCCTGATCGTGTTGACTGACTGAACTGGACTGAGTTCACTGAGTTCTATTAACTGACTGAGTACTATGGTTCTTGACCTTTACTAGACTATTCTATAACAACTACAACTAAGTAAACAACTAGATTTCGGGTAATAAATACCCCCAGGACTCGATAGCATCAATAATAAAATATAGCAAATCTTGAAAGCATAGCAATAGTCAATTGTTCATAATTCATTCATTGAGACATTTTGTCAAACACTTGTAGGTCATGAACTTGTTCATGAATGAGAACACAAGATAACATGTCATGATTACACTATTCAATTCACATGGACATTCTATCAAACACTTGGGGAGCATAATTAATGCACATGATAATAAACCACATAAGCATCATGATTACAACTTAAACATGCAAATCTCCAGGGTTTTAACATGGGGATTACATCAAACAACATACATGCTGTCTTATGTTCATGAAACTTATAATTAAATCTTGAATTGAAACCTATACTACAATAGAAACATGAATAAAACCTAATTTGCACATGTAAATCATGAATAAAAAAACTTGTTGTTTTTAAAAAAGGTTCTTGAACTTCAAGGGTGGAAGGAAGCCCAATGATGAACACCAAACATAACTTGATTGTTGATTTCGTGAGAATTGTGGTGAATTCTTGGGACTTGGACTTGAACTTGATGAAACTAGGGCTTTGTTATTTAGAGTATTAGTGAGATAATGAGTGAATTTTGCCCTTTGGGAGGTTTAATTTCGTGTTATGGCTGACTACTGTAAGGGAAAAATGACCCAATTATCCCCAAAAACCCGTAACTTAATACACAATCTGTGTCTAGTGATGCGATGACCGATGCACCATGTCTATGGTATCGATGCGATAGCCGACGCATTGGGTCGATGGTGCCGATGCGATAGCCAACGCGACGCATCGAGATCGCGTTGGCTTGCTATTTTGGTCATCTAAACATGACTCAAATGATGTCCAAAAATTCTGAAACTCGCCCAAGATGACCTATTGACATCCCTGATCATGAATCAATTTAAAAATCGACATTCTAAGGTCAGAAAGATCGTAAATGATTCTATTGAAATATTGAGGCCAAAATTGAGACTAAGTGTCAATACTTAGCTGAAATTTTCTAAGTGTGGGGCCTCTTTGGGCATGCTATAAAGTATTGGAATGACTAGGACTTTGCGGGGTCTTACACATAAGAACGAGATAACACATCAACACACATCAAACTTCCCTCCAACCAAATTAGAAGGCAAAGACATAAATCAAGATGAGAAGATCATCACATACCCCAAGCACGCTTTACACCCCAATACCTTCATTCCGACCTTTAACTAAGTTAGAAAGCAAGGACACAGGTAAATCCACCTTTTCCTTAACCAAGTTAGAAAAGAAAGATGTGATAAAGAATACATACCTCACGCACGAATTTCCAGAATAAAGAGCCAACGCGGATACTTGGACTCCATGTCCTCTTCCGCATCCTAATTGTCTTCCTCGGACTTTTGGTTCCACCATAGAACCTTCATCGAAGCCACACTTTTTGCTCGCAACCGGCGAACTTACCAACCCAAGATCCTCACCAGGACCTCCTTAGGATAAAGAGTCTGAGATACCAATACCACCCAAAGAAAACAACCAACGAAGAATCACCCACACCTTACTCAACACAAACACATCGAATACCGGATGATTGGAACTCATGCTAGAGGGCATGTCCAATTCAACTTAGAATTCCCCAAATACATATCACTACGAGAGCCTAAGTCTAACCATATACCACTTCCACGTTCAAGCCTATTCAAAGCAAGAAGGAATTAACCTAAGCCAAGGGGCTCTATCCCTTTTTACCCACCCAAAAGCACTACTTTTCCCCATCCTTGAAGCCAAGCATCATGCCCCATCAAGCCTCTTAGGTACCTATCATAATGATTGGTATACCTATCAATCACAACATTCAAGCCTACCTTTTCTACCCCCACAGTATGATCTATCCTTCCAAAGATTTAGTAACCTCTATCATTTTCACAAAGGTCATCACCACATATTCCTTTCCTAACAATTCCTCATGACAACAGCCTTACCTTGCCCTTCCAAAACCTTAGTTCTAGTAGCCACCCTAGAATCTCCCCCACTTAGGGACTTTCACATTCTCCCGTTTCAAAATATCACCACTTCTCCAAAACCACTACCACACTAGCATAAGAAGGGTCATTAAGGAACTAAAGTACGAGAGTTACTCATGCTACTCAAGGCGAGACCCCCAAAATAATACACAACACAATAGGCATGAGATACTCCATAGCAATAACCTATGTCATAAAAGAGGATCCATCTCGACACAAGAAACCATAGAAGGAGTCTTTAGGAATGGACATCGAAAGAAACACAACCACATATACCATGAGTAGTGCTATGCAAAGTCAAGATTCATATCCAGGGAACAAGACAAATGCAGAATGCGAACCTTAGGCATAAGTGCTATAAAAATACATACAACACTAGTAGAGTATTCTCTTAACCGAGATAAGAGAGAATCACTAGATTAAGAGTAAATGCACCCCGACCTTTTCTTGAAGTCCACCGCTAAAAGAAAATTTAAGATTAGCCCTCGGCCTTCATCCCATGACACCTAAAAGCACGATACTCCGTTCTTATGGGCATCACCAAGGGTGTACACTAGGGATACTTGGTTCCCCTATACTTAAAACCTCATCCATCCAAATACTAGCTAAAGTCCAGCATAGTCATCCAAACTCCATGCTCTAACCCAACCAATGACATAACCACAAATCCACAAGTTTAGACTGAACCCCCGTCCTATATGACACCACTTTCCCACTATAATATTCCCAAGTCACCAACATTGCCCCCTTTCGCACACCTCATCCAACCTACCACTCTACCTCCATAATTTTGTATTGCTATCCTCGAGCTAACATACTTCTTCATCAACATCAACATCTAAGATTCATACTTAGTGTCTATCAACCACCACGCACTACCTATTAAAGCACCCCGTAGAGAAATATACATATATAGTCCACCCCACAAGGAGGACACCCTAAATTCCTCATTCAACTACCAAAAAATATACCTTCCCAGGGGAAACCATCCCCATTATGCATGAAAAAATAGAAGCACCCTATGAAAAATACTAGGACAGATGAAACCTTTATCTAAGGGGTTCTTTAATTTTTTTCTTAAGCTCTTCTAACTCAACCGGAACCATTCTATAAAGAAAGAATAGAAATTGGACAAGTGTTCGAAATAAGACTAATCCATAACTCAATCTCCCTATTAGAAGGATACCATGAGGGTCATCAAGAAACTCATTCACCACCGAATCTAAAAGTTAAGAAGGACCTTCTGAGTTAGAATTTGTAACCCAGACCAAATGATATAGACACCCCATTTAGAGATTAATCTCTGAGCTCTAAGATATGATGTAACCTTTCCCTTGATATCTAGGGAACCATCCTCCCATCTAATAACTGATTCACCAAGAAACTTATAGACAAACTTACGAGTTTGACAATCTAGGGAAACGTAGCACGAGTGTAACTAATCCATCCCCAGAATAACATCAAAATCCACCATATCTAGTTTAAATAAATCCACCAAAGTTTGCTTACTACCAAAATATACCACACCCCCCAATAGACTCATTTAGTAATCACCAAGTCACCTACTGGGGTAGAAATAAAAAAAGAGTTCGAAACAACCTTGGGACCAAAACCAAAATACACAACCACAAATAGGGCCACAAAAGAGAGGGGACCCCGGACCAAGTAAACTATACATACCATGAAAAAAGAGTTTTAGACATACCAGTGTCAACATTAGGAGATACCTCAAAATCTTGAGAAATAGTGAGAGCATTGAGACGGTCCCGACCAGTGCTGAAACCAGAAATAGCACCCCTTGGTGCAGGAGTTAGAGAAGTGGAAACCGGTATCCTATTTACCCAGTACCAATCTTTATGGGACACTCTCACTGCATATGACCTAACTGACCACAACAAAAACACCGATTCCTCCCTTCATTACATCAACTGCGGTGCAACCAGCCACAACACCGACAGAGAGAATAACATAGGGATGATTGAACTCCACTAGCCAAAAAATAATACTCACCCGAAGATTGAGGATAAGGGACACTGAAAACCACATGGGAACTCCCCGGATTCCCTTGCTCAAACCACTGTCCACCACCTCTACCATAATTTTTCTGACCCCTCCCTTGGTCTGAATATTGAGACTTCTTGCTCTACCTCTTTCTCAACCTTGCCTGATTCTTTCTCACACCACTAGGACTGGACTAGTATGATAGAGATATCACTATTTAGGCTAACAAATAAATATAATATTGAAACTCATCATTGGTAATATCTCCTTGAGGTTACTGAGCATGAGTGCCAACTTCTAGAGTGGGGTCAGTAGAGATCGATGGGACTCCACAGGGAAAATCAGAAGCAGCGACCCTTGATCGGGTCTGTACCCTATATGTTGGACGAGATCATCCATGTCATCCTCGAGTGGGACATGTGAGTTTCCATGAACTTTAGATTATTGAGAAGACATTATCTGAAAGGTGAACAAAAAAAGATTTAGGGAAAAGTTCTAGACCTTAGACTCCATAGCTCGAAAGTAGAACAACCAGAAAGTGAAACATTCCAAAATGCCTCGTAGCTTCCTGATTATAATTGTGGTGCACAACGCATCCATAAGCAAGACTCTACTTGACATGGCTTTGTGGACACCCCATGACACCAAAACCTAGGCTCTGATACAACTTTGACATGACCCAAATCAGGGCGTTGTCGTAATGGGCAATCTCAACTCCAACCAGGACCGAAGACCACCCCTAATACCTAACCCAACCAACTAGCATAAACCCTGAGTCGGATGAACTCCGAACATATAACAAGATAATGTATTAAACAATGTAATAACTTTAGGATAACCCTATATCTGAGGCCATCCCAACTAAGTCAATCCATTCAATAACCAAAACCAACCATCCAAACCAAAATTAGTAACCCAATATATATATATATATATATATAACATAATCAATCCATACCCATGTCCACAATTGTCCAGACAAAACCTCTAAACCAAATTAAAGAGTATCCAGTCAGGACATGCCCCCGACCATAGCCAAAAACCAAAGTCTATGAAAAGACAAAAGTATATAAAGAGATCCATGACATAAAATAGATGCCTTTCTATCTATGAAAGCTCACCAATTCAATCCAACATTGACTGTCCCCGAATTCGATCAATAAACATGAAGAGTAGTATGGCTGATTCCTATATCATGTGGGGATACAATCGCTCGAAGACGGGTTAGCAGGTGAACACTAGCATGCACTTAAGATAAGGATAAAGTAATGCCAATCTTTAAAACCAAGTAAACCACCACATACATTCACAACTATACATATATAAATATAACCATGATGGAAAAGAGAACCGGGTTTAGCATGCCTTTAAAATCATTAACCTGGATATGTGTAGCTTAACCGTCATAATCCACCCACAGGCTATATGGGTCTAGTATAACCCCCTGAACGGGCTTCGATGCGTGTAGCCATATAAATTGGAGATACCATAGAAGTAGGGGATTCCCTAGTACCCTTCGCTCTCTATGATACATATGTACAAGTGTACATAAGGCCCATGTACCCCGTAAGTATCATAGATGGTCGCCATGACTAATCCTAATGTCAAAAAATATGAGTTTTTAGTTTTCATTTATTGGACTCCCACCTTCACGATTAGCTATAACACCCCGCTATTAATGCCTAATTAAAACCTCTTCCATACAACTAAGACACCAATTTTATTATTATTAATTGAGGTTATTCTAAGTGGTATCGTCATACCGAATATAGCTTGAAAACTATGTATTTAGCCAATCTTAGGGGATTTCCATGTACCCCATAGGTTACATTATGAAGTTTACTTGGGGAATTCCCATGTACCCCGCAAGTACATCTAGTCCTCAATGCCTACTATTAAATGCTTGAGTCCACAAATCTCGAAAGTAAGACGGCGTTGCATGTTAATGAAAATGGAAGGTTCAAGTACTTTTTTGTATCCTATGGTGCTTGGATTCTTGGTTTTTCAACACTTGAGAAAAGTCATAACCATCGACAGTACTTTCTTAAGGAGCAAGTATGGAGGAGTTATGCTATCGGCGGTGGCACAGGATGCAGAGAGTAACATTTTTCCAGTCGCTTTTTATGTAGTGAACAAGGAATGTGATGCCTCATGTGGATATTTTTTTGAGCAAATACGAAGTTGCATCGAAGATATCGAATAGTTGTGTATTATTTTGGATAGGCATCCAAGTATCCCAAAGATGGGTTTAATTTTCTACACTTCAGCTCACTTTAGTTTTTGCATAGGCATCTTGGAGAAAATATTTGAAACAACTTTCATAATAAAAGGGTCGTGTCTCTTTTTTATAGAGCAGCTAAAACATATGTTATAGCTGAATTTTTTGACCATTTCAATCAAATAAGGGATATTTCATCCAAGGCAGCACAACTTCTCAAACATGTCAGTTTCAAGAGATGGAGCCGGGCATTTTGTCTGGTAAATAGGTACATTATTATAAATTTAATGTCTTGTTTGAGTTACAAGTTTGTAATATTGCATAATGTGAAATATTTATTGACAAAACTATCCCTAAAGACGATCAACTTATACGACTTTCCTTGGGATTTCATGGTAAATTTAATCACTATTTTTTTACTCTTGCATTAATTTATATTAAAAAATTATTAGTATGACTTTTTTTTGTTTAATTTTGGTTTATATTTTTTAGGCTTGGGCATATGAAGCCATTTTGCACCTCCGAAAGCAGGTCAAGGATTACCCGGATGAGGTTTCTCATCCAAGGATCCTTAGGTGGTTGGTTACAAAGAGCATCATAAAAATTAAGGAGGTTGATCTTTTTAACCCTTTGGAAGATGCAGTAAGTCAAGACTTCTTTCAAGTAAAATAATGTGACTCAAAAGAAGATATTAAAACAGATGGTCTATCTATTGCAATAGATGGAACATCTGTTACAATTTGTCTTACCAGATTACTCGTCTACAACAACTGGTATAACAGATGGGTAATCTATTGCTATAGATGAGTCATCTTTTGTAACAGATTACCCATTTGTTGCTTTGGTTCTCTGAACTTGACTTAACAGATTACCTATGTACTATAACTTATGCAACAAATGGGTAATTTGATGCAACAGATGGTTAAATTGTTGCAACAAATGAATTATTTGTTATAACAAAAAGATCATTTGTTGCATAAGTTGTCTGTGTTAACATATTACCCAACTGATTGCAAATTATTATTTGATTTAAACGTATCTACTTTTATTTATAGGTTGTGCATCCATGGATTATGCCTACTCAACAAGAGTTGAGGATGAATTCTTTTATTACTCTAGGTCTCATTGATACAATAGCAGACCCAACGGTGAAGTTGATAAAGAATGAACTAACTGAAGCAACAGCTATAAGAAGAGTAGTTAGTCAAGGTAAGTCTCATTTTGAGGCTCTTCATGAACAACCTATTGCAACAGATTTGGTTGCTACTTGTGGGGGTGTTGCTGGTGGAGTTGTTGATGCTGGTGGTAGCCATGCTGATGAGCATGTTGCTGATGATCAAGCAAAAATAAATATGTCTGAAACCTAAATTAACTTTCTAGAAGATGATATTTCCCAATCATCCCTTTCTGTGGTCCAATTTACCCCTCTTCAAGCTCATGTTCTCTTTACAAATGCAAAAACTACATAGACAGACATAATGAGCTCTTAAAAATACATGATCTGACTATTCCTGTTAATGAATTGAAATCTAAGAGGGGTGTCATAGCATTTAATAAGGTGAGAGAGTCATACATTCCTACAGAGGAGGTTAGAAAGAAGAAAAACTCAATTGGATGTATACTCTCAAATAGAAAATCAAGAAAAACTGTAAATCCTCCTCCATCAAATATTGATGATGTTTGGGTACCATTGAGGAAGGTGGACATATATGCAACTATTGGCACCAACAGGCTTACATATCTGATAAACCACAAGAATTCCAACAAACCTGCAAAATGCTTCATGATGAATCCACTTTTCTTTGAAGACTTCAGGACGATGACAAATATGTATGAGTGGTACGAGGATAGGGTGAGTTTTTACTTTTAATAACCTAACCTTCTAAGTCATCTTTTTAATAGATTAACCATCTGCTACAAAAGTTGCAGTACAGGTTCAGAGAAGCTACACAATAGATGAGTCATCTATTGTAAAAAGTGGCCTATCTGTTACATAAGTCGCAGAAGATGGCTAAGTTGTTGATAGATTCAGAGAATCTGTGCAATAGATCGACCATCTATTGCAACATATTACCTATTTTTTGCAACTTATAAGCCATCTGTTGCAACAGATGGGCAATTCGTTTCATCTTTCCATTTTTTTTACAAAATTACTAACCTATTTAAAAATTGTCTTCTTATATAACATCATGTTGATGAAATTCTCTGCCTCATGAGGGAAAGGCACCTCGCGTACATTGAAGTATATGATCCTTGCTATAGGATAATGAACCTCAACTTCTACAACTACTTCAAGAGTAGGTACAACATAATTTGTATCAAAGCGATCACTCTTGGTGGCCTAGATCTTGAGACGTTAATTTCACAGTTCAAGTGAGATCAAGATATAATTAACTATGTTAGAAGGAAGAGGTCATTTCCATATGGAATGAGTTGGATCGGGACAAAGATAATTATTGCAGTTATGAACCTGGAAAAAAAATTATGTGACTCTTGAGATCCTCCTTCATAAGGGACACATTAATGCCTATGACTACAACTTACAATATTTCAAGGACCATGGGGTTTTCCCCATGGTACAGCCAGTATTGGAGTTGCTCCCCAAATTGTTGGAGCAAAGTAACTTAATGAATGACGACTTGCTAGAGCAAGTGCTCAAAAAATTTAAATTTTGAAGGTCGAAAAAAGAACCTTGAACAAAATAAAACCGGTTCCACGTGCGGGTCATACTCGCTTGCATATATCAAATATTTGCTAACCGACACTGAAATCTTATTACCTAGGTCATTTATGTGTAACAACACTGTGGCAAGGATGGAAGAGGTCTAGACTGCTGGGATCCTATGTGAAAATTTGAAGCCTGTGTTTAAAAAAGCAGATGTAAAAAAATAATGACAATTTTATTCTAATTTTTTAACTTAATTGTATATTGTTTAAGTAATGTCAATTTTTTTAATTTTTATGACTTATGACAATTGTATGGTTTTATTAAATTTGCAAACTTATGAATTAGTACAAAAAATAATACAAAAGATGATGGATCTGTTGCAACAGATGTCCCATCTGTTATAAAATATTAAATAGGTCTTCCTACTTGTTTGAATTATTCCAACAGATAGACTATCTATTGTAATAGATGGTTCATCTGTTGCAATAGTAATGTTGTTTTAATTAGTTCCAACGGAAGTTAATCTGTTGCAACATATCGATTGTCTCTTGCAATAGTTGAATCTACTATTTTATTTAAATTAATAAATTCAAATCTAAGGATAAAATAAAATTCATAGACAAAATAAAATAAATCGAAGCCTTTACAAATTGCATTAAATTAAATAAATCAAAAACTAAATGAAATGTAAAAAATTATTAAGAATTTGACAGACTCAATCTATAAAGATCTACTCAATATTGACAAGTTGTTCTTCATCTGGTGCTATGAAATTCGGCTTTGATCGTCGTGGATCTTTAATGTCGTTTGTGTACGATTTTTGAGCCTTTGCTTCTTCATATTTCCATAAAAGAGTAACATATCTTTATGGAGTAATCCAGCATAAAGTCCATCATTTGAAACTTGTAATCCATTGCTCAAATCTCGGCGTAAGCAGCAACAAAGAGACCATAATCCCTGCGTTTATAAAAATCAGATAATTCATATCTTGCAATTAATGTAAGAGTTGTGAAATTTATGAAATGAAACTAAATCATGATACTTATAGGATACCACTGGATTGTTGAGCAATTCTTTCAACATATTCTACATCAAATAGATTACCCATTTTATCCTGGTATGCTTCAATCGTCGACCAATTAGTATGAATTTTTTGGTCCAAAAAGCCACTTGTATCAAGGTAAGTAGGCAATATTTTGGCTAGTTTTGTATCTCAAACCATGGCCCAGAACGTCTCCTTTGCGACATCGAGTCATAAACTCGAAAGCGCCTTTCTTTTAGAACAACGATAGCTAACACCTAATGGAACTCATCACCCCAATTGATTGGGATATACACTTTATCGACCAAGTGCCAAGGTAAGCTAGCTGGAATGCTAAAACCTTTGATGATGTTGATTAAATATTCCTCATTTCGAAGAATTTCCAATTGTTATTGACAAAGATCGTAGGCCTTATTGATGTAAACTTTGAACAAATAGTTGTCCGTTGTATATCTATATTGTTGTTTTGTTTGCAACTTGGTCTTCTTTCAGAGGTAGCAAGAAATGACATCGATGTGCTGCATATTTCAGACTACGTGATAATAAAATTAATAAAAAGACACAATTAAATATAGTGTTAATAGTATAATATATATATATATGACATTTAAACCTCATCATTCCAGCAAGTTTGGGGCTGAGACATCAAATAGAACCAATTTTTCGTTCTGGGATGTGCAATAACAAAGTCGAACATACCAAAACTAAGACCCGATTGGTTCACTTTGTAGTGTTTGTATTTTTTTCATGATTTATATGTGTTAATGTCGTATTTTTACAACAAGAATTGTATAAATCAATATTTTTAAAGATGATTTATGTACCTATCGGCATAAAGCTTCTTTAACAGTCCATCGACAATCCATTCTAAATAGTCGTTGATCAACTTTGTTAGTTTTTTGGGAGCCTCATCCGAGATGTTGAACCCTTCAAATGGATAATTTTTCCATTCTTATGGACTGACAAACTTTATCTTTTCTTCCTCTTTGGAAGCAGTTAATGGATTATCAACTATGGTATGTTGTTCAGCAGTAGCTTCTACTGTGACATCCACCTTAAAATCCAGAATTATCGGTGCTAATCATAAAGATGCAAATAAAATAATGAAAAAGATAACTTGTCAGTTGGAGGAAATCAAACTAGTCTTCCTATTATTTTAATTCATCCCAACAGATAACTCATCTGTTGCAACATATAGGTCATCTATTAGGAAAAATTAAAATAGGAGAAAGATCTGAATGACAATTTCCAACAGATGACCCATCTGTTGAAGCAGATGACTCATCTATTGGAATAAACTAAAATAGTTGGGAAGTTTTGATGTAATTTGTCCCAACAAATTACCCATATGTTGCAACAGATGGGTCATTTATTGAGAAAAATTAAAATAGTTGGAAACCTGCTTGATTTCCTCCAACAGATGAGACATACGTTGCAATATATTATATATCTAATGCAATGGGTTAGTCATCTATTGCAACAGATGTCTATATCTGTTTGATAATTTTCAGCAGATGTGTCATCTGTTGAAACAGATGTGTAGTCTGTTTGTTTGTTGGAATAGATGAAAAATTTCACCTTCTTCGGCTCATGTTGCTCTCCCGTGGCCCTTGTACATTGCTCCAAAGTGCAACACAAAGACAGAGGAGTTGCAATTTTACTTTTTTCGATGCTTGATAATGCCTTGGAATTTTTTTTCCTTTTCCTCTTAGCCGCCTTAATATCTAATGAAGTGTATGGATATGAAATCTTCTTTGATGGAATGACGCTCCTCTTAGATGTCAATTCCTTTACATAAGCAGTTAATGCATTAATAACATTAATCACTCCTCGTGTTTCGCCTCGCAGTTTTGACATTTGCAAGCAGAACATTCGCTAGGAGGGAAAAAACTATAAAATCAGGATGATCATAATCATAATGGTTTGTTATTTCTTAAACCGTAAGAGGAGCATCATTATCCCCAACAACAGCACCACTACGACTACCACTACCACCACCAATAGCTTCATCACCACTAACACCTTCAACAACAACAAGCCAGCCACCCAAAATTATTTTTCTCGTGATAGTTGTTGCTCCAAACAATTTTATTTTTATTCTATCAATGACCTTAGAGTCCGGTAAAGTTTGCACAGACCGTAAATTAAGAAAAAATAATATCTTCAACTCTCGATTGGTCGGAACAATCCATAGATGCACAATCTAAAATAAATCATTACATGTATTAAAATGATGATTAAATTATTTTTAAAAAAACATTAATTAAAACAAAAACTTAATTAGAATTAGACTTGCTACTTTCTTCGGGGGGTTGAAGAGATCAAGAAATTTTGCTTTTTTATCAGTTTTGGCCGACAACTATCTCAGGATTCTTGGACATGAAACTTCTTCCTGGTAGTTCACTTGTTGTCTCAAATAAGGAATGGCTTCAAATGCCCAAGCCTATAAAATAACACCAATAAATCAAAAGCACTATTCCATAAAAATAAATAAATCAAAATAAAAGAAATATTTACCATGAAAGCTTATGAAAAAACATATAATTTGAGTGTCTTTGGCGTTAACGGAGTCAAAAAATATTTTACAGTCATTTTAAAGCTTTTATAACTCCAAAGATAATTGTATAATGCCTCAATATCCTCGAAGAGCTTTATTAAACCAAGTGGTATGTTGTTGTTAATGTCTCTCGCCCAAAGACTATTACGTACAAACCAAACTAAGCATAATGATTGCTTGTGCTTCTTTGAAAGTCTTTTACCTTTCAATGTTTCTATCATATTTTTATTTTTGAAGCTTGGACAAACAAAGGACAACAAATCATCACCATCATTTGACTTGTCTTTGACTTTTTTGGGTGTGCGGGGTGCTTTTTTAAGGTTAGAATAGGTATAGGTTGAGAAGGATGATAACATTTTGGTCCAGTAACTATGTCGAACTCCTTCCAACAAAAACAAATAGACATACCACAGTGATTTATCCACACCTCATCCATCTTATATTTATTTTCATAAATAAACCTACGTTTGAGAAGATCATGTACCATGGTCATTTGGAAATGAGCATTGTTGTCCTCCGGCAAATCAAGATATTGCCCAAAGCAGTTGTCCCTGAAATAAGCATCTAATTTTTGGTTTTGAAGTATTTTTCTGAAGGTATCAAAAGATTTTTCTATGGCTGACTTAACCACGAAATCACCACTTAAATCTGTGGCACCATCGCACTGCAATCTCACAGGATAACTATCAATGCTGAAGGTTTTGATCAACTCTTCAGTGAAAGGGCTATTAGCCTTTGGCTCATCTCTTTTGAAACATTCCTCATTCCCATGTTCATTATGTTCTACTTCAAATTGAGATATCGCTTGTAAAGAAAACTCACATAGTGGTGGATGTAGCCTAGCTGCTTCACTTATTCCTTTACTTGAACTTAATTCAGTTTTTTTTCTTTTGGGAGCCATATTATCTAAAAATAACAAGAAAATAAAAAATATTATAATTGAATTAATGCATCGTTAAAAAAAGGATAACAGTAAATCTAACAAGTACAACACAGTAAAATAATAGTTTCAACAAATCACTCATTTGTTGCAACAGGAGAATTATTTGTTGCAATATATAACTAACCTGTTGCAATGGATGAGTAATCTGTTGAAAATAATAAAAACAGTTTCAATACTGTTATGAATTCTTCCAACTGGTCACTCATCTGTTGAAACAGATCATTCATTTGTTGCAACATATGAGTGATCTGATGGAACTGTTATCAACTGTCAATATTATTTAGATTTCTTCCAACAAAAGGGTCATCTGTCGCAATAGATTAATGATCTGTTGGAAGAAAGCAAAGTCTTAGACATGTCGTCTTGTTGGAATAATTAATAGGATTTTATCCAACAGATGGTTCGTCACCATCTGATGCATCAGATTGTTAATCTGTTGCAACAGATGGTTAATCTGTTGCATTAGATGGTTAATCTATTGCTGAAAAACAAACCAGTAGTAAGATTTTGTTCAATAGAACAACAATAATATCATCATTTAATATCAAATACACCATTTTTATCAAGAACAACAACAAATCAACCAGCAACACCAACACAACACGCACATCAAGAACATGAACAGTGACCAAAAACACCAACATTGTTGTTTTGTTTGTACTAACACAAACAAGAAAAAATAAACTTCAAAAAACACAACAAACATCAACAAATCGAATCAACAGTTCGACAATAAGAATTACAATAACAAAAAAAAAATTATATTTCACTCCTAATAAAGAAAAGAAGAAATGACATATTAGGATTTTCTTCAGCCTCCATTTCAAATTTAAGCAACAAATATTAAAATTATTAACCAATACTAGAAGAGAAGTTAATTGAAGTTCCTTTTTTTCTTCATAACTAAAAAACCCAAATTTTTTACCTGTGAAAGAAGAAAATGGACTATGAAGAACTCGAAGTTGTTGTCACCGGAGAGCAATGTTGTCACGTCGATTGACGGTTGAAAGTCGAAAAGAAACTCGAAGCCCAACTATTTATCGCCGGAGGTTGAAGTCGCCGGGATTGAAGAGAGAAATTTGCAGAATAGTTAGTTAGGAAAAGTTTGAGAGAAACTGTCTCGAGAGAGAAGAGAGAGGAGAAAGACAGTTGATTTAGAGAGAAGAGTAGTGTGGGTTGATTTGTATTTTTAAAAAGATTAGAAAGTTTTGAAAATATTAATCAAGTTCATAATTAACTAAATCAAGTTTCCTAATTATGTTTGACCCTTTAAGTTGGTCAATGTCTCCAATCCTTCATTCAAGACTTAAAAGACACCTTTCCTTCAATTTTGTCGGGTTACATCTTGATCAAAATAATTTCTACATGTTATTTTATTTGTCCCTTATTAATTTCACATCTCTTAAAAAAATATTAATTAGGAGTATATTTTATTAAATTAGTTTATTAATAATTTTTTAAAATTTAAAATTTGATTATGATTATTATTTTATATAATTACTTAATTTGAAGTAAAAAGAAAAATGTATTATAACAATTCTTTGATTTCATAAATTGGAACTAAATTGTAACTATTTATAAAGGATCAAGTAAAATGCTAGGGGCAAAATATAAACAATTTAAAACGATTAGGAATAATAATCTTTAATACTTTCTCCATTCCAAATTACATGTTACTTATTTATATTTTTGATTTCCATTCCGACTTATCAATTTTCACATATAAAAAAAGATAATTTTTTTTTTTATTTATCCTTAATTTATTTATTAAGACTATTTGTAACCCCAAGTGATGAATTTCAACTAATATCAATTAATAAGAGTAATATGATAAACTTATTATGTTAATTATTAATTTTATTAATAGATATGCTAAGTCAAAAATGACAAGTTATTTTCAACGGATAGTACTTCCTCTGTTTCATTTTAAAGTGTGTTTGGTATGAAGGAAAACATTTTCATTTTCTGGAAAATGTTTTTCAATTTTCTCATAGTTGGTTGGCTTAATGTTTTGAAAAATATTTTTCAAATCAACTTATTTACCTCAAATTTAAGGAAAATGACTTCCCTTCTAAAAGTAAGAAAAATATTTTCCAAAACTCTCGTTCAACCCCAATCTCAAATTGAAATGTTCATACAACTCTCAAAATAACCCATCCTTAACCTGACCCCCAATTTCTTACCACCCCATCCAATTTATTTTTTTAATTTCTTAAAAAAATATTTCAATTATTTTTCTTACCTCATCCCTACCCGAACCTCCATCCCCACCTCAAAAAAATAGTTATTTAAAAAATAAATTCAAACTTATTTCTTACCCCATCCCCACCCTTACCAGCCCCCCTCCCTAAAAAAATGATTTATTTATTTTTTTAAAAAATTTAATTATTTTTCTTACCTCACCCTCACTTACTGACCCGTCCCGCACCCCTCACTAATCGCCCCCCTCCTCGCCCCACCCTAAAAAAAAAAATTACTTTTAAAAAAATTCAAATTTTTTTTCTTATCCCACTCCTACCATCTATTCTTACCCCTACCCCTACACACACACACCTATCAGTCTCCTTCCAAAAAGACCATTTTTTTAAAATTATTTTTAAAGAAAAGTATTAAAACCTTTTTCTTACCCCATCCTTCTTACCCTCGCCGTTCTTATTATTTTTTATTAAATATATATAAATATTGTTTGAAAATATTTTTCTACTTACGTTACAAACACAAAAATATAAGTAAGAAACAATTTATTTTTCTAAAAATATTTTCATCCCCCAAATCAAAGACACCTTAAACAAAAAGAATTTCTTGGAGTCAAAAATTATTTTTCTAAACGTATTTTCTACTCTTTAGTTAAACACTAAAATGTATTTAAAAAAAAAATTCATTCATCAATCAAACACTAGAGAATATTTTTCGAAAAATATTTTTCACTCACCAATCAAAAATAAGAAAATAAGTAAGAAAACAACTTGTTTTCGTGAAAATACTTTTCATGAAAAATATTTTCCTTCATACAAAACACATTAGTTGACCTTATTTCTGAAAATACTTATTTTAATTTAGTTGTCTTTTTTATGAAATCATAAAAATATTATTATGTTCTTTTAATAATAAATATATCATTAAATTATTAAATAAAGTATATGTATTTTAAATTTATATTTTTAAAATATAGTTAATGAAGTTAATTTAATAAAATAAATTTCTAATAATAATATTATTATTTCTAATAATAATATTATTATTTCTAATAATAAAATAAATTCCTAAAATGAAGTTAATACCCCCCCTGTTCCATTTTACATGTCCCAATTTGAAATTGCATATTAATTAAGAAAAATAATTAATAACATGACTACTTTATCATAGTACCCTTATTAAATGATGTTTATATTTTAATTTGAAAAAAATCAATTAATACTAAGGGTAAAAAGGAAAAATAATTGTCATAGCTTGATTAATGAAAAATGATAAGTAAAATGAGAAATCAAATTAGAAAATTTGAGACGAGTAAAATGGGACGAAGGAAGTATTATTTAAAATAAATTTAAAGAAAGTAAATAAAGACAATTATTTTAAAAGGGAGGAAGTAATAATCTTGTTCGCACATCTAACACTAGACAGGAAGGTGTGGAGGTCGCAGATTAGGGTATAAGGCTAGTGTGAGTGTGTGGGTTGTAGCGAGGTGATAGGAGAGCGGTTGTGTAGCCGGATAAGTAATCCTAAGATTGTATCCATGGGTAGGAGCCTCTAGTTAAGAGAGTTTAGGTATGGTGGGTGTCTTTGGTTAATGAGTGTATGTTAACTAGGTGGATGTCCGTTTTCTTATTTCTTATTTCTCTAATATTTATTTTATATTTTATTTTTTCTTATTTCATATTTCGTTTATGCCATTCATCCTATTTTATGTTTCATTACGATCTTAGTGTACTATTCTCTATCTTAAACTGGGGTCTATCAAAAATAACTTCTGTACTTCTTCGAAGGTAGCAGTATATTCTATCAGAAATAACCTCTCTATTTATTCAAAAATAATGATATGAACTGCGTACATTTTATTCTCCCCGTACTTCACTTGGAATACACTAAACCTCCCTTTGTGCGAATACAGTGAGATTGTTGTTTTTTTATCTGACACTAGATTTCATAAATAGTTAAAAACCCAAACTTGCTCAAGTGCAGAGTCGCATATCCGTTAATCCGCCACCTCGCTTCGGTTCTTCATCAGGACGCGTCGATGATTCGGACGTTTCAAGCTCGTCTGGCAACTCTCTCCAACCCTTCTGTAATTCTCTCTTTCCCTCTCTTTGTGTGTCTGTCTTTCTGATCAAATTATGTTATTGATGGTGAGATTTGTTTTCAATTTCTTCAGATATCACTCTCCCGAACCTTCTGCAGAAACCATGGAAGGTACTTAATTACTATATTTCATTTTCCTTCAATTATTCATTTTTGGGCTATCAATTTGTATTACGGGTCCTTACAATAATTGAATCACAGGCTCTCTCTTTATTTATTGAATCTCTTAAACTAACTTTTTCTTGCAACTTTGGTGTCGGATCAGTTTCCGCGCACCTCAATTAAATCCACAGAATACCTATCACCTGGCAACATAGGAAATTAAGTGGGAGGTGACTAAAAAGTCTTTAAATTAAGAATGGTGACAACTTTGACCAGCTAAGGTCAAAACTTTATCTAAATTGTGATTAAATTAATTGGGGTGTAAAGTGTAATTTTTAAAATTTTAAATTTTTTTTAAAAAGTCCTCAACTCCAAATTTCAAATTTTAGAGTTTCCCTTTTCTTTTCTTTCAATCTTTCTTCTTTTTTTTCTTTCTCCCTATCTTCTTATTTGTTCTCTCTCTAGATTTTCCCCTTCTTCCATCTTCTCTTCTTTTTTTTTCTCTCTTTTCATTTCATTCTTTCTTTTTTAATTTTCATGAAATTTTTTTAAAAAAATTTAAAAGTTTTAAAAGAAATTTTTTGATTTCTTTTAAAAATGAATGAAGAAATAATTTAGCAAATTCAGCAACTACGAGAGTTGCTTCAGCAATTACGGTAATTGCTGCACCAACTACTATTAGTTGTTGTGTTGCAGCAATTATCGAAGTTGCTGTAGCTACTATCGAAGTTGCTGTAGCAACTATCGAAGTTGTTGCACAACTATCAATGTTCCTGCAGCAACTATCGAATAGCAACTTCGACTGTTGCTGCAGCAATTTCGATACTTACTTAATTTCTGAAAAAAGATCTGATTAGAGGAGGAGCCCACGAAAAAGAGATATTTATGATAAAAATGGAGGTAATGGTGTTGGTGGTGACGCCGAATGAGAAGATGACATTTGTTGTGGTGTTGATAGCGACGGTGGTAGAGAAGAAAGAAGAAAAATAGGCAATAGTTATGTAGAGGGAGGAAATAATGGTGAATCTGGAAGAGGTGACAATGGTAGTGATAGTGATAGTGGAGAAAGAGGAGGTGGCGGCGGCGGGCGGCAACAAAAAGGGTGTGGAGGAGGAGTGGTGGTGATGGTGTAGGGATCTTTGTGTAAATATGGGTAGGGATCTTTGTGTAAATAATAAAACTTGCGGGTTTTAAAATTAGTGTCATTAACACTAATCTTAAAATTGTTACCTCTACTCAAAATTTAAGACTTGTGTCACTCTTTTTTAGTTTTGAAACTTTTTTGTCACCCTTAATTAATTTGACCTGGCAACACGTACCAGGTAAATATGTTCATTAATGCTAGAATATATGGGAATAAATCACTAACTTTTGATTTTGGTTACTCCATACTCCATGTTGTTTTGGTAAGGTTTCATAACTTGTCAAAATAAAATTAAGAAAAAAATCATGTTCTTTTATCCCCTGTTAAATGCACTTATTAACTCGGTTCACATTTTTGTATGGATATTCTATGTTTATGAGTATCATATTAATGACATTGAAGTTTGATTGTAGATGGGGATGGCAATGGTGCGGTGCAGATGTGGTGCGGATTTTTTCTAAACCCACGAATTTTAAAACCGCCCCGCACTGCCCTGCATCACCTTTAAACCCGCATAAACCCACCCCACACTCATACCCGCGCATACCCGCACCGCACCGCCCCACATTTTTTCTTTTTTCTTTTTTGAAAAATTAATAACTCGACTGGAAATCATAATATTTTCAGTACTCGAAAATAGTAACAACCAATTTCTATTATACAACCAATTTCTATCATATCACTTTTCACTAAGAAACTATCAGAAAAGTAAGTGTCACGTGTACAAGTAATGATCAAATATCAAATTTTCATTAAGATGAATAAAGAAATTTAAAAAGTTATAAAATTGTTTATTTGTAGTGTTATACATGTTGTTTTAAGTATAATAAAATTTTAAGTGAAGAATACATATAATTTTAGGTAGATTTATGAGAATAATACTAATTTTTATTGTTTTTTAGTTTACACCCGCATATACCTGCAACCCACCCCACCCCGCACTATTTAAAAAAAACTTACTTAAACCCGCCCCACACCCGCACCGCACGCACATAGTCTAAAACCCGCACCACCCCACATAGCCTAAAACTTGCCCTGCACCCGCCACGCCTCATTGCCATCCCTAATTGTCTATGTTGCTCGGACTCGACGGTTATGCCGTCGAACCCGTCCCAACGCGACACCGGTGCGGACGCCGGCGCGGGATTCGTCTCGGATTCGGTCAAACGAATCCGGAGACGTTGACCAACATTAAGAAGAAAGTTGGCTTCGTTATCGAAAGGGAGAAACCGGTGAAAGGAGAAAATCGGCGATTGTGATTGTTGTCGTTGGCGAAAGGGTTGTCGCTGGAATTTCGATGGGGAAGCAAGAGAAAATGGTAGAATGCTCATATCTATGATTGTTGGTTGTCGCCGGCGAAAGGGTTGTCGCTGGCGAAAGGGTTGTCACCGGCGGAAAGGTTATCATCGCCGGAATTTCGATGGGGAAGAAAGAGTAGAATGCTCAGATCTGTGATTGTCGGCGTTCACTGTTGGTGGTCCTATTTTTAATAATTATATATTTTTTTAAAATAAATTATATTAAAAAGGTAAACCTAATTTATTTAGATCTGGTGAGTGTTTGGCTTTTCAAATACTACTTCTAATTAAAAAGAATTTATTTTTTTTCCATATAAAAAAATACTACTACTAATTTAAAAAGTAAGTAAAAGAAATTATCTTAAAAGTGAAAAAAGTAAAGAATATTTTTTTAGGAATAAAATTTCCTTGACACATAGGAAAAAGTAAATTGAAATGATTGTTTAAATATAGAACTACATTTATAATATTTTTTTTTTTTAGCCGAATCCCCGCACCCGTATCCATAATCAGATTCGCACCCCCGAATCTTAAAAATTAAATTTTGACGAATCCGACTCTCGGATCCGCACTCGTCTCGGATACCCGTACCCGAATCCATGCAACTTAGCTAATTGTAGACTTTATCTCATTGAAGGAGAAACAAGTAAGTGCCCATTTTGGTTGACTTATAGTAAGTGATTTTAAGCAAAATAGCTTTTAAGCACTTTCTTAGTGTTTGGGTAAGTTCAGTCAAAATGATAAAAATAAGCCTAAGGTTGTTTCCTGGTGGTTCAATGAAGTGGGTTGAGCACCATGAGGTCTTCGGTTCAATTCCCAACGGATACATACGCCAGGTGATTTCTTCTCATCTGCTCTAGCTTTGGTGGACATAGTTATCTGGTACCTATTGCTGGTAGGAGGTGACAAGTATCCTGTGGAATTAGTCGAGGTGGACGCAAGCTGACCTGAACACCATAGTTATAAAAAAAAGAAGGTAAAAATAAGCCAAAAGCCAAAAGACCAGGAGCCTTGGAGTAACTGGTAAAGTTGTTGTTATGTGACCAGGAGGTCACGGGTTTAAGTCTTGAAAACAGCCTCTGGCGGAAATGCAAGGTAAGATTGCGTACAATACACCCTTGCGGTGGGGCCCTTCCCCGAATCCTGCGCATAGCGTGAGCTTTAGTGCACCGGGCTGCCCTTTTAAAAGCCAAAAGACAATTCAAACAAGTTCTCATGTAAATAGAAGGTCGGAATTTATAGGTTTGGAGTGGAGTAGGAAACAATATTGATTAGAACTGTCACATTTGTGAACGAATATGAATTATTACCTTCTAAAATTCGGTATATGTTTGTATTTTCCTCTATTTCTCTTTCCCTCGTTAAAGTTCTATATATGCTCCCTCTCCCACAATTCATACCATTGCACCTAATTAGAGCGTGAATTGTTCCCTGTGCATAATTTATATGGATACAGCTCAATTACGCATGTAGCTGGAACTGGGGTAATGTGCAGTCATCTTGCAGTGTCAACAAATACTACCACTCGTAACAGGATTAGGACTTTGTGGTCAGATGCAGGTGTGTCATTCAGCAACTTTTTATAGCTTAAATACCAAAATCTTTCAAGACAACCTTTTCCTGTATGGTTGTCGTTTGTCACACCCCGATTTCTGGTCGAATTGTGATAGGCAATTGGTGCCTTAACTTAAAAGAATAAAACTTCTCCACTGTTCTATTCTATCTTGACCTAGTATCTCATTCAAATCAACATTTGTTCAAAAGCCACTTATTGTCTGAAACTTAATTCAAATAATATTCTAAAATCAATTCATACTTCTATAAATATCTGAAAGCTGTGAAACTATAATTGCATAGTAAAATTGAAAACTTAAGTACTCAACTTTACTATGTCTGTGTCTCTGAAGACTCTACGTAATAAAGGGTTGGATGACTTAGGGCAAGGATTCCCAGGCTATTTCTCTTAACAAATATAAGAATAATTAAATGTCTGACTGGAACTAATGAGATTCCACGAACCAAAACCAGAGCTCACTAAATAACCGCTAGAGCGAGGGAATGATCTAGCTTGTAACCTGCTCGTCTACAAAACCTGCACATACATCAATGTATACATGTTGGAAATCTAATGATTTCAAGATGAATTCCTGTTATTACTCTCGATTAAGAGTAACGATTGAATGTAAAAAAAGGTAGGATCTTACCTTGTGTGATACATTATTTCCCTTGGTAAAATCTCCACAAAATCGAGCCAACCCTCTTGTTCTTATTTAGGGTAAAAAATTCTGTTTTTGCACTTATATATAGGTCTGGGGGTAATTCATGGCATGAACTTAGCACAGGTTTCTGAAGTTGGTCATGTTAGAACATGAACTTGGCATGAGGTTCTGGACTTCCCATGCTAAGACATGAACTTAGCATAAACTTGGCATATGACTCTAAATTATGCCCTTAAGAGTTATGCAATGGCGTGAACTTAGCGTAATTCCTCTCCATCTTCAAGACACACATTTTCATGATTCCAAGCATACCATCTTCATCTTGTGGCATTTGCTAACACCTTGATTCATTCATTAGGGTTATCATTAGTCCTTTTGTTGAGGGGAAGGGGTTGGCGGATTGGGGTGGGAGTAGGAGTAGTTTTCTCAGTTTAATGGGTCTGTACAGTAGAAATGATAGCAGGGGGGTGACTGTATTTACCAGTTGAATAATACTCATTTCAGTTTTGTCAACTAAGAAGTGTGTACCATGCAACACAAAGGATTTGAGGACTATGACTGAAGAAGCTGCCAATCAGTTGATGCCACAGGTTTGTAATTTAACGTGTCTTCATGTAGACAGTCATTTATATTTGCTAATACTACTTTGTGCAGGTGTCGGGGTGGGATTTGGTTAATGATGGTGGCACACTGAAGCTGCATAGGTCCTGGAAAGTCAAGACTTTCACCAAAGGATTGGAGTTCATTCAAGAAGTAGCGAATGTTGCAGAAGCTGAAGGTATATGCACGCGTGTTTACTCTTCTTTGGGTGTAATATATAGGAGTTATTATTTTAAAGCCCAAAGTAACTCCACGTACCACAGCACTGCCAGGCAATCTCTAGAAAGAACCTTGGTGGCTTAACTTTGCAGTGTTGATAACTCATTCTGCATCAGTGATCTCGTTCAAAGATAGTTGATTGGTGCATAAGCACACATTACGTGTAATATATTGGTTTTAATATTAAACTTCCTCTAGAACACATAAATGTTACTGAAAATCAAGGTACTGATTATGGTGTAGCAGCTAAAAGAAGATTATGGATATACTGTGGAGGGATGGACAAAGATTAGCATGAGGAAGCTGTTTTGTTTTCACTTTATTCCTAAGTTATGGAACGCGGCTGCATTTACTTTTGGGAGTTCTCAGTTTCTTGTTGTAGAATGCAGTAATTCTGGCTTATCGTCTTAGTTTGACTTGCAGCTTGTTTTCACCTTCTAGTTAGCTTTGTCTGACTCGATTTTTTCTATCTAATTTTTTGGGAAGGGATTGCATAGTTGGGATGATTATTTTTTTATCAAGAAGTCTGTTTATGTTTATGCAGGTCATCATCCAGATCTTCATCTTGTTGGGTGGAATAATGTGAAAATTGATATATGGACGCATTCTGTGAGTAAGAATATTGTCATTTCAACATTTCTCGCTCCATATATTTTCCAGCTTATTATATATAAGCTCAAGTTGATGCTCAGTCCTTAGCTGGTTATATATATTTTTTAGGATAAACGTATTACACTATTCATGAATTCATGAATGCCTTTTTCTGTTTTGTTTGCTTAACTCTTCACAACTCACACACAGAGAGGTAGGATGACATAACTTTGAGCTAGCTTCGTGCTGCATACCTTATATGAGTTACACGCTTTATGTGATTCTATGAGCAGTGCATCTGGATTAGATGATTGAATGTCCATTAAATAATAGATAGATTTCTTGGAGAATTTTCTGTTTGAAAATGTAGAGAAGTTGCCTTTCATGGAAGCTTAAATGAAAAACTTAAAATGTTTAATTATTCTCTTCTGCAGGTGGACTTACAGAAAATGATTTCATACTAGCTGCCAAAGTTAATGGGCTTGATGTGCAGCACCTTCTCAGCGAGTAACTTAGCAGACCAGCACAAACCGGCGCTTAATCTTCCAAGTTTAGGGTTGTATTTTGATATTAGTTTCTCTCATACTTGATGTCATGGACGTTTGGGTACCGTTTTCTTTTATTAAAGAATTGAAATCTAGAGGACGTCTTTCCTAGGGGCATTTTGTTCAGACTAAAGTTATGCATTTCAGGCAAATCCCATTTCTTTGACGACATGTTGGTGTCTTCATATGGTGATTCTGGTCTTTGGAGAGGAAATACCGAATTTTTGCTGCCAAGTACCTTCTCTTTGCATCTCTCACGACCATTGAGCGAAAATTAACCTATAGTTTCTCAGGTTGTGTAAACCTAAAGTTGCGGCCTAGTGGTTGTTCATGCTAATAAAGTTATTAGGTGATCTCGTTTCTTTCTGTTTCCTATATTTACGCCTTGATAAACGGTGTTATCCACAATTGTACAACCACTACCACTGGACAATGGTCTTGAGCTTTAATGAGCAAAGTCGCCCAATACTTGTGCTGGAGGAGATATTTGACATTTGGTGGAATGGTTGAGGTGCAGACCTACTGGTTCAAACACCACTCTTATAGAGAAACAAGAAATAGCTCTGGTAGAAAGGGTTATTGGAGTTATTAGTGGACCAACAGTACATTGCAAGTGGAGTGGAGAAGGTATAGCGCAATTACTCCACTTTGCATCGTATTTATACTTCAGCTTAAAAGGGGATGTGAATGATACAGAGCTTAGAAAGTTTAATCAATTGCAATGCCGCCTTGTTATTGAAAGGAAATTAAATTACCTATTGTGAGTTCCTCTTAGTTTCCTGCAATATCTTCACAGTTCCATTCGTGTTCTTCAATTCCCGACTTTATTCTCACAAAAGCTAAAGATTACACCGAAATCAGTGGGATATACATTTTGTTTCTCGATTGACAACACATGACGTTATCACAAATTAATAAAGAGCAAGTATGTAGATATTCTTGTTGCGCAACAAAACTATTCCCTCCATTCTATGTTAGTTGATCACTTTTCCTTTTTACACACTTCTTAAGAATTCATAAATAAGAAGAGTAATATAACTATTTATCCTTTAAGATATTTTATTGGAATTTTATAAATTACTTGTTTACACTTTCAAAGAGAATTGATTGTAAGGGTGAAAGAGGAAAAATACAATTAATTCTATTTTGATTTAGTAAATGAACAAGTAATTTAGGACAACTATTTATAGTAAGGTGATCAACTAATATGGAAAAGAGAAAGTACAATTTACGAGTGGTGCATTTGTAATTTACTCCTGATTATCTCCAGTTCCTCCAAAACTTCCTATTGTTGCTAAGGCAGAATATTTATACTTGTATTGGGTAAGGGGTGTCAAAGGTTATCAAGAAAGTGATAGGACCTTTGGCGAGCAAATAAGTCATAACGAGATGAAAGTGTGGTACCTTTGTCTAATGACATCTCAAGAATGATTGTGTACAATGAAGGCATCATCATGGTAGAATCGAGGATGACATGGACGAAAAGAGCAGGGGACAGAAGTGTTAGGACCCCCAACAACGCAAACCCATAGTGTACCCATCTGACATAAGCAGAAAGTATATTCGCACGCACCTGCAACGAATAAGACATTTGACATCATATCATTGGGCATAATACTATAGAAACCCATTTCGGAGGGTTACTATTCACCTATTGTACCCTCTAAATAGGGATCCCCTCACTTTGTAAGTTATCTGGAATTAGACTTAGCAATACAATATACTCTTTTGCGTGCTCCTTAAGTTGTGTTTTTCCCTTTGCTTTTGTTGGTACATTTTCGCCACCATGGAAGACTTCCCTATTGACGGATAACATGGTTTAGGACCTCGCTTCACCTATTTGTTTATTATCTTAGTTTTAACTTGTTTTTCTTACGTTTTGAGCATTATATTCTATGATCTTTCATTATATAAACAATCGATCTGCTAGAAACGGACGTAAATAGGGTTACAAATTCAACTGTACCATTTTCAAGATAAACAGTTTGGCAACCCCATTATGCCTGAGCCATTGTGTATGGATCTAGCGCTTTTGTTGCATCAGTTTGGTTGTTTGTGTATTTTTCAGGGAAAAAGTAGAGGACAACAACACAAAAGCATGAAGTAGAGATGTATGCAAGCACTGATGTAAGAACAACCGTGAAGGCTCTCTACTAAGATACAAAGGAAGCTCGTCACATTAGAAGCATGAATTACATGCATCCAAAAGGTGTTGAGTGAAGTTCTGGTTAAAGAAGGGTATAGTGATTCGACTCGTGAGGAGCTCATACTCGGCAACAACATGTTTGATATCTACAGAAAGGGACTTGAAAAAGGATTCGCAGAGATACGCTCCCAGCTGAGTCGAACAACAAGGGGATTTGATGAAGTACACATGGAGGAACTCGAGTGGGGCTTTGCACAAATGCTATCTTTATTGTGTCAAAGACCAACAAGCAACACAGTATATATATGACAGGATCAGGCCATAGGCATTCAATAAGGGGCCAAGTATGGATAATGTATGGATACTAAGCATGAAAACATGAACATGTAAGATGAATGCAAGACCAAGTAAAACATGTACTGAAATGATCTGAATAATTGAATCACTGAATAATTGATATCTGAATAACTGGATATCTGATTACTTGGTCAAACAAACTTGAACTGATATAGACTGAGTACTGACTGAAATTATGGGAGCTATCATGTAACCGAAATGCCCCAATCTGAGCTAATCGGGGTCCAACCTGTAATCCCAATTGGAAAGGTATCAGTACCTTGCCCCAGATACTAACACTGACTGTGTGGATCCATTAATCTGTTATTACCAAGGACCAGGGTGTCAATCCTAAACTGACGGATGATCCCTGAGAGGAAGTCATGCCTAAACTGACGGGTGACCCCTCATAACCTATGTTGGCTACGTAGTTCTGGAACTTAGGGATTGATAATAAAGAATCTTCCTAAACTGATGGGGGAGCCACCATCTCTGCGTTCACTCAGTGCTAAATCCTACTCCCAACCGAACTGACACTGGAATCATGAACTGGTGTATGCACTGATCGCTGATATGCTTAAACATGGTGTTCTAAAAACTGACAGTGCATGCATAATCTGAAATAACCATGAACATGTTAACTGATGTATTTAACATAAAGTAATACTGGTGAGTTCGTTATAAAAATGCTAAGATGAATATGGGAATAAAATCATGATTCTGACTTACTAGTTTCTTGAAAATGGAAATATGTAAAAACACATAGGCATCGGGTGTTCATAACCCGCCAGCACTGAATTATTACAAAATTCGATAATACACTTAAAACAGTGACATGAAGTTATAATTCAAAGACCCAAAACATCAGATATTTCAATAGCCTGATAAATTTCATGAATTTGAACATGAGAGTGAGTTAACCTTGGGAAGATATCATGTTTATACAATTAAAGCATGGATTTAAGAATTTGACATGGTATTGACTAAACGTGACATGGGTATTTGGAACTTAAATCATGTAAGAGAAAAATTCTCATGGGAAATATCATTGGCATGACTTAAATGTAAAACTAATAAGGAAACATAGATAAATTTCATGATGTACATTGAACTTGATCATAAATTAGAGTATAATCCATACTTTAAATCAAAATAGGATTTTTGGGCTCAATGGCTGAAAGGAACCCATTGATGAATATCCCACATACCTCAATTACTTTAATCCTAAAAGAAAACTTGAAATTGAAGCTTGAATGCTCGAATTATTGGGGGAATAAACTTAAATTTCTTACTCTTAGGAAGAGGGGTAGGGTTTACGTAAGTGTTAACTGATGGAAAGTAGGGAAATAATGCCCTTTTGGGGCTTTAATTCGTCACCCGGGTGCTTGGGGGCAAGGGGGAATGGAAAAAACGCCCCTTGGACTTGTACTTATGAATGCAGGTAACATATCCTTTGCATAGCGGAGTCTAACGCGGATCCTAAGGTCCGCATCGCGGAGCTATCGCAGACCCTTACTGTTTCTCACAAAAATGATCATAACTTTTTGCTCGGGTGTCGGATTAAAGCGAAATCAAATGCATTGGAAAAATGACTCAATTATATATAATTTGGTGGTTTTGAGCTTAAAAATTCCACATATTTTAAAAGTTATACACATTCAAAGTTGACCCTTGTAGGATCGAATACCAAAATTTGATCGAATCAAGATCTCTCAACTCTACTTTGCTCTAATTGTTTCCTATGAACATTTTTCACCTTGATAGAACTTCAAACACTAGGATAATAATCATGAAACATATATTCACCTACAAATCATGGGATTAAATTTTATACATCTAGGAACGACGATTCAAATTCTAGCCCAAAAATGTGGGGTGTTACATTATTCCCCCCTTGGAATCATTCGTCCTTGAATGATGGATAGAAACTTATTGAAACTTTAGAAGTATGAAATAATGTAGACATGACACGTCTGCTAATGAAGGATATAGCTGAGCTAAAATATTAAACTTCTATCATGAGACCGATTTCGGAGTTAACTTGACTCCATTAACTATAAGGAGCTGATTCATGTTGAGAGTTTAGAACTCACTTGAAATGTTCATGATATGAGCATACATATAGAACTGTGAAGTGATAACTAATGCAACAAAATCCCAAGAGTTACTAAGGATGGGATAAAGTACGTAACTTCTCATTAGAAATTATCCTCAACAAAACACGTATAGGAATAAAAAAAGGGCTTCATGGCATCGCCAAGTACATTATGTAAGAACGAATCACGAGACAATGAAACTAAGGTCGTGAAAGGGGTATTACAGTGTCTGAGCTGGAAACTTGGAAAACTGAGCTCATTCACTAAACACTTATGAACTGAATCATGACTAAATATCTGAATCAAAGACATGATGCATAGATTGAACTGAATTCAGAACTTGCATGGACATGAATGAATTACCTCATGGAATAGCCGTATTCATAAAACTTCGGATAGTGAGACTAGATGGAAAGTTAGGAAAACTATAAGACCTTATCTGTCTGATTGCTAAACTGAATTGCTGGCTATACGGACCGAATCATGCTGAAAGTTTATACTCACTTGGAGTATTTCTTCAATACTCTTTGCAAGAAGTTCTAATAACATGATCAAAGAATTCTTGGGCATGATCTGAATAAGATATCTGAATAAGGAATCTCAATATGGATACAACTCTATAACATGGATTATAGGCCTATTAGACATAATCTAGGATATAATTATTAGGCCTTTGGCAATGCAACTGCCCACATCAAGCTTTGCCCCTCTTCTTAAATACTCGCATAGGTACATATAACTACTCCATCCAAAGCCTGAGTTGAGCTACATACTCTCACCATGTTCAAGCCTAACTTAAAATCACAAAGTACTGCACATAAAACCAAAGTACTAGTATAAACCATAAATTCAATACCCCATGCGTGTTTCACAACTCCCATCTTAAGAATAATTCTTCTTACCACCTCAACAACTAAATTCAACCTCTTACTTGGAATTCACTAACGCACAATACATTCATCCACTTATATACCAACATGACATTTAAGCCTATCATTATAATCACATATAAACTTTTGGTCAACCGACCCACTTCGGAATTTTACCACATTCTCTAACACCTTTTGTTAATAATAATTTCCATACACTATCTCCAAGAAGACACACTTAGAATTCTCAATTAACCATAACATATACCAAAAGCTTTACCCCAGTCTTTCTTCAACCTTATAACCTTATATAAAACAAGCATAAAACAATCTTTTCCTAATACAGAACATTTACTCTCTCCCATCTAAAAAAATTATTCATCACCACAATCTTGACATAAGAAGAGGTCACTGAGAGGTTAGAACATGAGGACATGAAGCATGAAAGAATACTATGCATAATTTTAACACTTAACCGAGGGCTAAGAAATAGAGTATCAACAACATAAATTCATTACAGACTGAGGGCATACATGCCATAAATTTAAATTTTCACTGGTCATTAAGAGTGCATCATGAGTTATGGGAACTGAGCATACTATAAAGCATAAGTACATGAGTCATGAGCTGCATGACCTGAGTTTGGAGTTCATAAATTCATGCAATATGATTTGTATTGCTGAGTGAACTGGAACTCCTCATACTAGGAACAGGAAGGGTACATAATTCTATGGAAAGTGCATGAATATAAGCTATGATCATGGAGTTGACATATAAGGCATGAGTAGATGTTGTGATGACTAAAGTACAAAACTTTGTACTAAGATAAGAATGGGTCAGGCATCTTCCTCTCCTAGTGTTGTTCTATAACACATTGGCATCATTATTAGAATCTGAAAACTTGACTTGGTTTCTTGTTTTATCATCTCCCCCTTAGATTTAAGCTATTATTCTAAGTCTGTGGACCCCTTTAATAAACTCTAAATTAAATTGCAACCACTTTACTCTAGAGTTTGAGATATAACAATACACATAAATAATAAACTCACCCTGAAAGACTATATCTTAAAGTGTAAAACCCACTGCTAGTATTTACTACTGAGATACAACTCTTAGCTTTCTATAGCCCATAACTTAGCTAGTAAGAATATAATATACTACATTACTGGACTTATTTGCACTTAGCAACTCAAGGCTATTACCTAAGCACACACATATTAAAAAATTAGAAATAATACAATCCCATATCACCTTGGGTACACCTCTAGATAATAACCACACCATCATGCTTAACTTCAAATCAATAAACTTAAATTCTTGCATACACTGTTTCAAGCTTACTGGTTCACCTTTCATACAATTAGCCCCATGGATACATAATATACTAAATTTAGATAAACATTATCCCTACTTTACTGCTGGTAAACTTCTGGGTTCATACTTCTTACTCTAGATCATATGCTGTCATAGGATTTCAAGAAGGGATCTGAGAGAACATCTGACTTTAGCTCAGTGCATGATTTTCATAATATTGAATGAAATATTTCAAACCTTAGAACATAAAGGCACTGATGGGATTCTTTTTGAGCCCACATGCAATCTCATAACTGTCTGAGAAAACTCTATCAATAGAAATTTAATCTTGACTATTTCTATTACCTCAAAATAAGACAGAGTTGGCATGAATGGAGTAAGATGAGAATCAGTATAAGTTTCTTAGAGAACATCTCTATTGCACGATCTAGGATGTGAAAGAAGGGAAACTTTTCATAAATTTCTTGTAGCCTCTCAAAGAAAATTATAGACATCTTCGTACCGTTCCATAAGACTCTAATAGACACGACTTCATAGGCACCCTAGGAGACTTGAGCCTTGGGTTCTGATATCAAGTTTGTCACGACCCGAGGCTACCCCCTAGTCGTAACACGATGCTTAAAACCATAAATAATCCCAATCTAACCCATGTACTGGTATACTACTTAAGCAATTGATTTAAATTGTATATAAATGCTAAATTTACTGAGTGGAAACATAATCATGGGAAAATCTGAATAAGTATAATACTGATAAAGCTTACAACATGATAAAACTGAAGAAAGAACTTGAATTACATAGCATGACTCTGACTGACTATCTATAAAGCCTCTATTATGCTGACTATAGATAGCTGGGACATGTGTAATACCCCAAACTTTATTTAAGTCAAATCTAGTCTCCAGAAGAGTTAGTGATGACTTCCTAAATGATTAATGTTTAAACCAGATAGAATTTCCTTAATTTTGACTTTTTATCATGTGGGAAATTGAATTATATTTCCAACGATACCAATTTAGTCCAAATCCGGTATCGGAGTAAAAAATTATGGACGTTTTACAGAGGACTATTGGAACTGCTCAGAAGCGACGGTCAGGCCCATGGACCGTCGAGCTAGCGACGGACCATCGCCCAAACCATCGTAGGTGAGGCAGTAAGTCAATTTTCTGGCTAAGGTGCGATGGACAGGTTAACGGACCATCGCCCAAGCCGTCGATACTAAGGTAGTAAGTCCCTATTCTGGTCCAAGTGCGACGGTCAGGCCGACAGACCGTCGAGCCAGCGACGGACCATCGCATGAGCCATTGCAGATCCCGTTCAGTGATTTTTAAGCTATTTTTAAAAGGGTATTTAGGTCTTTTTCCACCTGTTTTAACCCCTAATTATACCAGACCATAGCTCAAACTTCATTATTTATTCATGACACCAAATTAGGGTTTCTCTCAAAGATCAATACCCAAGAATAAAAAACTCGAGTTGCTTAATTCCAAGTCAAGAACTCAAGCTTTCCTCCACCAATCTTCAAGAAATCATCCACCCAGGTATGTCAAGTGTTCATTCATGGATTTTTTTCATCCATGAAGCCCAAGAATCCAATTTTAAATTATAAATTGTGATGTTTAGGTTGTGGATTAATTATGATCCTGTTGATGTTGTGTATGATACCCAAGTTGGAATCGTTAAATGTATTTTCATTAATTTATGCTAGCGTGTGGATTGAAATCTACTAAATTATGTTGATTTATGCAACCATGATGAATTAATTTAATGTCCATGCCTAAGCTTATAGTTATGCATGCAAGGTGTTTGATAAAATGCCTAAGAGAATAGGAAATATGCCTTATAACTCAATTGTGACCAAAATAATGAACCTATGTTTTACTCTTATGTTCAAAATGACTTCTATGTTATTGTTATGCAGTGAAATTGTTTGATGGATTGTTCACGATATTAGCCTATGAAATTATGACATGTTTATATGCTTTCCTATTCATGTACCAAATCATGATAATCAAGTGACTAATGAAATTCCCCAATGATTGTATTATGGATTGTTGATTATGGTCATGAGTCCAGGAAGTGTCATGTCTTGTCATTTTCTTGGTATCGAGTCCTGGGGATACTTGTACCCGACAATTTAGTTGTGTGCCTATAGCCAGTGTTACTTTTCAAGATACTCTCAATCAATCCATGTTCATTAGAATTCAGTTAGTCCCATGACTCAAGAAAACTCAGTAAACTCAGTCTACTCAGTTCAGTATAATTAATTCAGTGTCTAATCAGATGGGAGTAGGATTCAGTACCGAGTGAGCACAAGGATGGAAACTCACCTGCGAGTAGAGGGTGTGATTCTTAGAAGCAATCCTTGCACTTCAGAACTATGTAGCCAACGTAGGTTGAGATATCTAACCTGTTAGATGAGGGTTGATGAGGTGGCTTAACCTGTTAGATGAGGGTCCCACCGTTCTCTTTAGAGTACCTATTAGATGAGGGATCACTCACAGCTTGTCCTTACCAGTGGTTACAAATTAGACCCCACTTAGCTATATTGCTTTAATTGGGCCATGCCAATTAGATGATTACTTCCTAAAGTTACAGTTTCAGTCTCAGTCTCAGTAATAGAACTCAAATAGTTCTATAGAATTCAGGACTGTCTAATACAGTCATCTCAAAATAGTACGAAACACAGTTAGTTCCATCATAACCTAGACGGTCAGATATAGTCGCTCAATATCATTTATTAGTACTCATGTTATCAGTATTCAGACTCAGTAGTCAGTATCATCACGAATTCAGTTACAGTCGTTTATTCATACATATATTCTCACGTTCATGTTATACAGTTGATTAGCATAGTTCATGCATATAAACCCTTGCATTCATCCTACCTCACTTGCATTCCAGTACATTTAATCGTACTGATGCATTTGCACTATTGTGTTTTATACCATAGGTTCACAAGCACGAGCTCCAGAGCATCAGTAGCATTCGAGTCTCAGCAGTCAGAGTTAGCATTGAGTCCTCATCCTTCGAGGATATGATCATTTCTTTATTATTACATTGCTTAGTTTATTTCAGTAGTTGGAGTTTGTTGGGGACATATCCCATCAACTCCTTATATAGACAGTTCAATTTTAGAGGCTTTCAGACTACAGTATGTTCAGACAGTTTATTTCAGTTCATGTTTTGGTATTGATATACCATACTCTCAGATAGTATGTTTTATTCATTTTGAACCTTAAGGCATATTTTAGTCTATTATTTCCGTATTTTAATGATGTTATACAGTATACAGGTACAAATATCAGTCATGGGTTAGCTTGTGATCCTTCAGGGTTATGAGCACCGTGTAGCATTTCGGGTACCAGATTCGGGGCATTACAAACTTGGTATCAGAGCCTAAGGTTCAACAGTGTCCTTGAAAGTCTGAAAGCCTCATCTAGTAGAGTCTTGTACATGGGTGTGTTGCGCACCATACTTATGTACAAGAGGTTATAAGATGTTTAGGAATAGTTTCCCCTTTTTTAGTATTCATGTCATGCCAGTGAGCATAATCTCAAGTTAATCTCTCAGTTTAATCCTTTTCTCTTCCATTTACAGAACATGCCTCCCAAGAAGAGAACTGGGAATCAGTCAGCCCCTCAGCCCGAAGATCCTTTGGGAGATCATGTCTCTCATGCAGAGTTTAGAGATGAATTCACTACTCTTTCTCAGTAAGTTGATGCTCAGAATGAATGACCAACTGTCATTTCGGCCAACCCAGTGTCCAATTCAGCTGCAACCAAAATTCGGGATTTCTGGTCTAAGTCAGATGAGGACTCTCAGGAATTTCTTGATCAAGTTCAGAAGGTTCTAGACATCATGGGGTTACTCCTAGTAAGAGCGCTAAGCTAGCTGCATATCAGTTGCAGGATGTTGCTCACACTTGGTTCAAACAGTGGAAGTCAGAGAGGTTAGTTGATGCAGGATCTATTGAGTGGAAGGAGTTTGTCACTGCATTCTTAGATAGATTCTTTCCCCTAGATATGAGAGAATCCAAGGTGTTATAATTTATCAACCTCAGGCTGGGAAATATGATGGTGAAAGAGTATTCTCTTAAGTTTACTCAATTAGCCAGATATGCTCCTCATGTGGTTGTAGATAGCAGGGCCAAGATGAGTAAGTTTGTTTCTGGGGTGAATGATAGTGTAGTCAATGAGTGCAGGTCCACGATGTTTAATAGTGACATGAACATAGCTAGGCTTATGACCCATGCCCAATAGATAGAAGAACAAAAGATGAGGATGAGGGAGAAGCAGAATAAGAGAGCTAGGACAGGTAGTTTCAACTTTGCTCAGCCTAAGTCAGAGGGAGGAAATTGTTCTTAGTTTCATCCTAAGTCATTAGTTCCAGCTCATTCTTCATCCAGTACTCCTGCTACTAAGTTCAGGAATGGTAAAAGAGATAGGGCGCCAAGCTATAAGTCTCAGGGCAGTGTTAGCTATGCCCGAACTAATCCCCTTTGTCAGACTTGTGGTAAGAACCACAAGGGTGTTTGTAGAGCTGGAAGCGATGTATTTTTCAAATGTGGCAAGCCAGGCCACAGAGTCAGAGATTATCCCCAGTCAGGTTATCAGGGTCAACAAAACTATTTCTTAGCTCAGTTTGGTCGCCCAAATCAGCAGAGTGCCACTTCCAGTGCTACTAGTGGGAAATACCCAAATAGACATTATGCTCTCCAGTCCCGATAAGATCAGGAAAATTCTCCTGATGTGGTTACTGGTACATTACAGATCTTTCACTTGCATGTTTACACTTTGCTAGATCCAGGAGCTTCCTTGTATTTTGTTACTCCTTATATAGCAGTTGATTTCGGAGTCAGCCATAAAATTTTAGCAGATCCCTTTTCATTCTCTACCCCTGTGGGTAAAATTATCATAGCCTGGCGGGTCTACAGGAACTGTCCATTTATGATAATTTAGAAAGTTACCTTAGCAGACTTAGTCGAATTAGAGATGATTGATTTTGATGTCATTCTTGGCATGGATTGGCTTTATTCCTGCTATGCCATAGTTGACCGCAAAAATAGAATAGTTCAGTTTCAATTTTTGAATGAACCTATCCTAGAATAGAGGGGTAGTTCTTCGGCTTTCAGAGGTCAGCTTATTTCATAACTTCGGGCAAGGAAAATGTTATCTAAGGATATGTCTATCATCTTGTTCGAGTTAAGGACACTAGCTCTGAAACTCCCAGTCTTGAATCAGTCCCAGTCATGAATAAATATTCTGATGTCTTTCCCGAAGATCTTCCAAGAATTTCTTCCGAAAGGGAAATAGACTTCGGCATTGATCTCCTTCCAGATACTCAGGCTATATCTATTACGCCATACAAAATGACACTAGCAGAACTCAGAGAACTAAAAGTACAGTCGAAAGATCTCTTAGATAAGGGATTCATCAGACCGAACGTATCCCCGTGGGGTGCACCAGTCTTATTTGTGTGAAAGAAAGATATTTTTCTCAGAATATGCATTGATTACCGTCAGATCACTAAAGTCATGGTCAAGAACAAATATCCACTTTCCAGAATTGATGATTTGTTTGACCAACTTCAGGGTGCCAGTTATTTCTCAAAGATAGACCTCAGATCAAGCTATCATCAGCTCAGAGTCAGAGAATGTGACATTCTAAAATAACTTTCCGTACTCGGTATGATCACTTTGAATTTCTAGTCATGTCCTTTGGTCTTACCAATGCCCCAGCAACTTTCATAGACTTGATGAATTATGTGTTCAAGCAATACTTGGACATGTTCGTCATAGTCTTCATAGATGACATCCTTGTTTATTCCCGCAGTGAGCGTGATTATGCAAACTATCTCAGAATAGTATTGCAGACTCTTAGAAATTATCAGTTCTTCGCCAAATTCAGTAAGTGAAAATTTTGGCTAAGGTCAGTAGAATTCCTTAGTCATATCATTTCCGGTGATGGAATTAGTGTTGATCCTCAAAAGACCGAAGCAGTAAGAAATTGGCCTCGCCCTATATCTCCGTTAGATATCAGAAGTTTCTTGGGTTTGGTTGGCTATTAAAAATGGTTTGTTGAGGGATTTTCTTCTATTACATCCCCTATGTCCAGATTGACTCAGAAGAAAGTCAAGTTTCAGTGATCAGGTCCTTGCGAGAAGAGTTTTCAAGAGTTGAAGACTCGACTCACCTCAACTCCATTTTTGGTTCTTCTAGATGGTTTCAATGGGTTATTAGTGTTTTGTGATGCATCCAGAGTAGGTTTGGGTTGTGTTCTCATGCAGCATGGTAAGGTCATAGCCTACGCCTCCAGACAGTTTAAACCCCATGAGAAGAATTATCCTACTCATGATCTCGAGTTAGAAGCCGTAGTTTTTGCCTTGAAGATTTGGAGGCATTATCTATACGGAGTCCATGTAGATGTGTTCACAGATCATAAGAGCCTTCAATATGTATTTTCTTAGAAAGATCTCAATCTTTATCAGAAGAGGTAGTTAGAGCTCTTGAAAAATTATGACATGAGTGTCCTTTACTATTCGGGCAAGGATAATGTGGTGGCCGACGCTCTCAGTAGACTGTCTATGGATAGTGTTGCTCATGTTGAGGATAGTAAGAGAAATTTATCTTAGGAAGTTCATCAGCTTTCCCGACTAGGTGTCTGCCTAGTTAATTCTTCAGAGGGTAATATATGGGTTCAGAATAGTTCAGAATCATCTCTAGTTTCTGAGGTGAAACAAAAGCAAGATAGAGATACCAGTCTAGTCAAGTTGAAAGAGTCAGTCAAGGATAAAAAAGTAGAGGTTTTATCCCAAGGGGGAGATGGTGTTCTGCATTGTCAGGGTCGTCTGTGTGTTCCAGGTGTAGATGGCTTAAGGCAGCAAATTATTGCAGATGCATATGGTGCGCATTACTCTATTCATCCAGGGGTCACAAAGATGTACCGCAACTTGTGAGCGATCTATTGGTGGAGTGGGATGAAGAGAGATGTTGCAGAGTTTGTGGCTAAGTGCTCTACATGCCAACAAGTCAAAATAGAGCATCAGAAGCCTAGTGGGTCCATCCAGGAGTTCAGTATTCCTACTTAGAAGTGGGAATAAGTAAACATGGAATTTGTGATGGGTTTTCCTCGTACTCATCGCCAGCATGATTCAGTTTGGGTCATTGTAGATAGGATGACTAAATCAGCTCATTTCCTTCCAGTCCATACCTCTTATTCAGCCGAGTATTATGCCAAACTCTACATCCAAGAGTTGGTCAGATTGTACAGTGTTTCGTTATCTATTATCTCAGACAGAGGTACCTAGTTCACCTCTCATTTCTAGAAAGCATTCCAGAAAGGTCTTGGTACCCAAGTTCATCTCAGTATAACCTTCCATCATCAGACAAATGGACAAGCTGAAAGGACCATTCAGACGTTAGAAGACATGCTAAGGGAATGTGCAATTGATTTTAAAGGTAGTTGGGATGACCACTTGCCTTTGATTGAGTTTGCATATAATAATAGCTATCATTCCAGTATTTGGATGGATCCATTCAAAGATCTTTATGGTAGGAGATGCAGATCACTATTTGGTTGGTTCGAAGTTAGAGAGGCCTCAGTTATAGAGACTAACTTAGTATTCGATGCCTTAGAAAAATTCCAGTTGATCAGAGAAAGACTCCGGGCTACTCAGAGCCGACAGAAGTCTTATGCGGATGTGCGCAGAAAGGAACTTGAGTTTGTGATTGGTGATTATGTATATCTAAAGATCTCTCCCATAAATGGAGTGAAGCGGTTCGGCAAGAAGGGAAAGCTCAGTCCCCGATATGTCGGTCCCTTTAAAATTCTCAGTCATTTAGGCAAGGTAGCTTATGAGCTCGAGTTTCCTTCAGATCTGGCCTCAGTTTATCCAGTCTTCCATGTCTCTTTGCTCAAGAAGTGCATAGGTGATCCGGCAGTCATACTCCTTATTCAGAGCATAGATGTTCAGAACAGCCTCTCTTATGAAGAGATTCCAGTCGATATCCTAGACTATCAAACTCACAGACTGAGGAACAAAGAATTCCCTCTAGTCAAAGTTCTTTGGCGAAAACAATCTGTTGAGGGAGCTACTTAGGAAGCAGAAGCAGATATGCGAACCAAGTACCCTCACCTCTTCTCTTCTAACTCAGATCTAGCTCAAGGTAATAGTTCTCCTTAAGCTTTTCAGTTTTATGTCCAGGTTTCAGTTACAAGCTTGGAATCCATTTCATGTTCAGAATTACATTATAAACTTGACATTAAATACCATTGCGTATTCAGTCATTCATTCATATATCAGTTCAGTCAAGTAATCATGCATCAGATATGCATTCTCATTGTGAGAAACTTAGTTCCTCAGAGAACTCAGTCATGCATTCCTGAATTAGTTATTCATGCATTAAATATGCATGTTCAGTATGATATATATTCAGTTTATTAGTCATGTTAGTCATGGAGTCATGTTTCAGTCATTCATGTTCAGGATGTGCTTCACTCTACCATTTCTCCCCTCTCATTCTGTCTCATCCGAAGATGAATGTTTCCAAAGAGGAGATATTGTAATACCCTAAACTTTCTTTAAGTCAAATCTAGTCTCCAAAAGAGTTAGTGATGACTTCCTAAATGATTAATGTTTAAACTAGATAGAATTTCCCCAATTTCAACTTTTATCATGTGGAAAATTGAATTAGCTTTCCAACGATACCAATTTTTTTCAAATCTAGTATCGAAGAAAAAAGTTATGGACGTTTTACATAGGACTATTGGAACTAATCAGAAGCGACGGTCAGGCTGACAGACCGTCGAGCTAGCGATAGACTGTCACCCAAACCATCGTAAGTGAGATAGTAAGTCAATCTTCTGGCTAAGGTGCGACAGACAGGTTGACGGACCGTTGAGCTTGCGATGGACCGTAGCCCAAGCCGTCGATACTAAGGCACTAAGTCCTTATTCTGGTCCAAGTGTGACAGTCAGGCCAATGGACTATCGAGCCAGCGACGAACCATCGCACGAGCCATCGCAGATACCGTTCAATGATTTTTAAGCCATTTTTAAAAGGATATTTGTGTGTTTTTCCACCCGTTTTAACCCCTAATTATACCAGACCATAGCTCATAACTTCATTATTCATTCACAACACCAAATTAGGGTTTCTCTCAAAGATCAATACCCAAGAACAAGAAACCCTAGGTGCTTAATCCCAAGTCAAGAACTCAAGGTTTCCTCCCCCAATCTTCAAGAAATCATCCACCCAGGTATGTCAAGTGTTCATTCATGGATTCCTTTCATCCATAAAGCGTAAGAATCAAATTTTAAATTATAAATTATGATGTTTAGGTTGTGGATTGATTATGATCATGCTGATGTTGTATATGATACCCAAGTTGGAATCATTAAATGTGTTTTCATTAATTTATGATAGCATGTGGATTGAAATCTACTAAATTGTGTTGATTTATGCAACCATGATGAATTAATTTAATGTCCATGCCTAAGTTATAGTTATGCATGCAAGGTATTTGATAAAATGCCTAAGAGAATAGAAAATATGCCTTATGACTCAATTGTGACCAAAATGATGAACCTATGCTTTACCCTTATGTTTAAAATGACTTCCATGTTATTGTTATGCATTGAAATTGTTTGATGGATTGTTCACAAGATTAGCCTATGAAATTATGACATGTTTATATGCTTTCCTATTCATGTACCAAACCATGATAATCAAGTGCCTCATGTAATTCCTTAATGATTGTATTATGGATTTTTGATTATGGTCGTGAGTCCAGGAAGTGTTATGTTTTGTCAGTTTTATGCTATCGAGTCCGGGGGGTACTTGTACCCGATAATTTAGCTGTGTGCCTAGAGCCAGTGTCAGTTTTTAAGATACTCTCTGTTAAGCTATGTTTAGTAGAATTCAGTCAGTCTCATGAATCAGGAAAACTCAGTAATCTCAGTCAGTTATCAGATCTCAGTGATACTTCTTCAGTCAACGGAACTCAATAAACTCAGTCCAGTCAGTTCAGTATAATTAATTCAGTGTGTAATCAGATGGGAGTAGGATTCAACACCGAGTGAGCCTAAGGATGGCAACTCACCTGCGAGTAGAGGGTGTGATTCTTAGAAGCAATCCTTTCACTCCAGAACTACGTAGTCATCATAGGTTGAGACATCTAACCTATTAGATAAGGTGGCTTAACCTGTTAGATGAGGGTCCCACTATTTTTCTTATAGTACCTGTTAGATGAGGGATCACTCGTAGCTTGTCCTTACCAGTGGCCCGGTATTGACACCCTTCCAATTGGGGTTACAGATTGGACCCCAACTCAACTACATTGCTTTAATTGGGGCATGTCAGTTAGATGACTACTTTCCACAGTTATAGTTTTAGTCTTGATAAAAGAACTTAGATAGTTCTACAGAATTCATGACTATCAGATACAATCAACTCAAAATAGTACGAAACTCAGATAGTTCCATTAGAACCTAGACGGTCAGATACAGTCGCTCAGTATCAGTTATCAGTACTCATGCTATCAGTATTCAGACTCAGTAGTCAGTATCATCATGAATTCAGTTACAGTCATTTATTCATACATGTATTCTCACGTTTATTTTATACAGTCGATTAACATAGTTCATGTATATAAACCCTTGCATTCAGCCTACCTCACTTGCATACCAGTACATTCAATCGTACTGACCCATTTGCGCTATGGTGTTTTATACCATTGGTTCAGAAGCACGAGCTCTAGAGCATTAATAGCATTCCAGTCTCAACAGTCAGAGTTAGCAATGAGTCCTCATCCTTCGAGGATATGATCATTTCTTTATTATTACATTACTTAGTTGTAGTTAGTTGGGGACATGTCCCATCAACTCTTTATTCAGACAGTTCAGTTTTAGAGGCTTTCAGACTACAGTATTTTTAGACAGTTTATTTCAGTTCATGTTTTGGTATTGATATACCGTACTCTCAGATAGTATGTTTTATCCGTTTTGAACCTTATGGCATGTTTTAGTCTATTATTTCCACATTTTACATGATGTCATACAGTATACAGGTACAAATATCAGTCATGGGTTAGCTTGTGGTCCTTCGGGGTCATGAGCACCGTGTAGCATTCCGGGTACCAGATTTGGGGCTTTACAACATGCCTTCAACTACGACTAATCAATATATATAGATAATTAAAATACGACACATGAACTGCAATGGATTGAAGTCCCCAAAATAAGAGGGCTTATCACCTGTTATCTGAAAGTTGAGAACCTTCTGACCCTGGTATGTGGACTACATATGGTACCTACATTATGAAGGAATGTATCCATAAATGCATATATGTGGTCAGTACTTTGGAATGTACTCACTATATAGGGACATGCACAAAATCATGGAAATACTAATGTATGCTTTAAATCTGAAGACAAAAGTTATTTGCTGAAACATGTATTTAACACATGACTGTACGTGAAAAATGGTAATTCATAGTGAGATTTATAAATCATGAGCTGAAAACAACTCTGTAAGCTGGGAAACGGTAGAAAGATGAATACTGTGCGTAAATCTTATGTAAAGCTAAACATGTTGTAAAACTAAACTTAGGATCATATATGGATACTGATCATGAAAACATGAACATGCAAGATGAATGCAAGACCAAATAAAGCATGTACTGAAATGATCTGAATAACCAAATAACTAATATCAGAATAACTGAATATCTGATTACTTGGTCAGGCAAACCTGAACTGATGTAGACTGCGAATAGTCTGAAATTGTGAAAGCTATAATGTAACCTACATACCCTAATCTGAGCTAATAGGGGTCCAACCTTTATCCCTAGTTGGAAGGGTGTCAATATATTGCCACAGGTACTAACACTAGCTGTGTGGATCCACTAATCTGTTGTCCCGAAGGACCAAGGTGTCAAGCCTAAACTAACGGGTAACCCTTAAGAGGAAGTCAAGCCTAAATTTATGGGTGACCCCTCATAATATATGTTGGCTACGTAGTTCTGAAACTTAGGGATTGCCACTAACGACTCTACCTAAACTGATGGGGGAGCCGTCATCCCTGTGTTCACTCGATGCTAAATCTTACTTCCAAATGAACTGACACTGAAATAATGAGCTGGTGCATGACTGGTGATTGATTGATATGCTCAAACATGATGTTTTAAAAAATTGAGAGTGCATGCATAATCTGAAGTAACCATGAATATGTAAATTGATGTATTTAATAGAAGTAATACTGATGAGTTCGTTATAAAAATGATAATCTAAATATGGGAATAAAATCATGATTCCGACTGACTTTTTACTTGAAAATGGAAATATGTAAAAACACATAGGTATTGGGTGTTCTTAACCCGTCAGCGCTGAATAATTACAAAATTCGATAACAACACTTAAAATAGTGACATAAAGTCATAATTCAAAGACCCAAAACATTAGATATTCAATAACCTGATAAATTACATGAATTTGAACATGAGAGTAAGTTAACCTTGGTAACATATCATGTTTATACAGTTAAAGCATGGATTTGAGAATTTGACATGGTATTGACTAAACGTGCATGGGGCTTTGGAACTTAAATCATGTAAGAGCAAAATTCTTATCGAAAATATCATTAGCATGGCTTGAATGTAAAACTAATAAGGAAACATAGATAAATTTCATGATTTTCATTGAACTTGATCATAAATTAGAGTATAATTCATGCTTTAAACCAAAAATAGGGTTTTTGGGCTCAATGAATAAAAAGAACCCATTGATGAATACCCCACATACCTCAATTACTTTAATCCTTGAAGAAAACTTGAAATTGAAGATTTAATACTCAAATTCTCGAGGGAAGAAACTTGAATTTCTAGTTCTTGGGAAGAGGGGAAGGGTTTACATAAGTGTTAACTGATGGAAAATGGGCTAATAATGCCCTTTTGGGGCTTTTATCCGTCACTTGGGAACTTGGGCGAAAGGGGGAATGACCAAAACGCCTTGGGATCGTACTTACGAATGTAGGAAACATATCCTCTACATCGTGTAGGCTAACATGGAGCCTAAGGTCCATGTCGCAGAGTTATCGCGGACCCTTACTGTTTCTCATGAAAATAATCATAATTTTTTGTTCAAGTGTCAGATTAAGACAAAATTGGATACGTCTGAAAGAGGACTCAATTTTCTATTATTTAGTGTTCTTGAGACTAACAGTTCTACATATTTCAAAAGTTATACACATTCAAAGTTGACCCTTGCAGGACAAAATTTTGCCGAATTAAGATCTCTCAACTCTACTTTACTCTAAGTGTTTCCTATGAACATTTTTACCCTCGATAGAACTTCACACACTAGGATAATGATCACGACACATATATTCCCATAAAAATCATGGGATTATAGTTTATACACATAGAAATGCCGGTTTGAATTCTAGCCCAAAAATACGGGGTGTTACAGTTAGCAAGGGTATTTTTTGAAACAAAGAGAAAATCGAGTTAACGACATCGATATTGGATAGACAAATATAAGTATTGGGGTTGCCTCTAGTGATTATGAATGATTTGGTACACACTAATTTGAAGACAACACTTTAGTGAGGCCATAAGTCGTACTCTTTTCTCCTTGTACCGGTTAACATCTCAAAATGAGTTTTCTCCAGCGAGGTTTTTTTGAATGAAGGTAGCTCAAAGGAGTGTAGGGAAAGAACCTAAAGTTCTTACCTCCCTACAGAAACTTGTAAAGGTAAAAATCCAATAGTGCATCCCTCCAATTCTATAATCCTTAAATAAATGAAAAAAATGGTCTTATGAATATTGGAATGTGGATTTGACATTTGTTTTTAACTCAAATAGATTCAAAAGTCAAAATTTTAAAGACCTTATTAAGTCTCACGGTTCACACCAAAATAAAATACTCTAGAAAGTCCATGATGCTAACACCCTTAGAACTATGAGAGCAAAACATTAGCTCCCCTAAGTAGGGATGCCTCCCCTGATCAAATAAAGGACCCTACGTCCTAAAATCTTAGGAGAGTCCAAGACATCCTTAAATAAAAAATGGGAACCAATCAGGAGGCTAGGGACTCTCAGTCTTAAAACATAAAAAGAACCAACACCTCTGGCTAAGACCCTTCTTTGATAGCTTAGAAATCCCCTAATGGAATGACCTATGTCAAGGACTGCGGGTGAGATGGAGAGAGTTCTTAAGATTAGGACCTAATACATAACCAGTTGAGTAAAAATAACCGAATGACACAATCTCATCCGATTGATCCTTTATTAGCTATAAGTCTAGACCTAAGGTACCCTTGATACAGAAAAAGTTCCTAAAGTTCCACTGAAAGAATCTAAAGACAAAAAATGGCTTAGGGGATAAGGGAATCATACCTACCAAAAATTATCACTCTAAGTGTCAAGAAGATATCCAAACTTGGTAGAACAATAGTCTAATAAGAATTTGTAAGGTTTCGCCTAAAAAAAATAAGGATAAGTGTGAAACTTGATGTCTTAAAGACAAACAAGGATCAATTATATTTATATTTCAAATGAGTGATATTACCCAAATTACACCTTGCAAAAAGTTTAAATCGGTCATTGAATAAAATATATAACCCAACAAAGTCGGGTCGAACCTACAGGGAATAAGACGAAATCCGATAAAGTATTTATCTAAGTAATTGGAATATAAGTAGAAGAAGGGGGGGTTTGTGAAACAAAATAGTAATCATAACGAGGGTTGATTTTTTGAATTTGTAATCAATATGAGAAAGGCACTAGGACTGTGTTCCCCAATAACGTCAAATTCCATAGGTTCTTAGTGTGATCTCTTATGATATTTGGCATACAGAATCGACAGAGACTAGATTATGCCTTTGTATATGACTATACCTAGGTACAAAAATTCATGTATCATGGTTTTCACATTACCAACCTCTATCTATGATCCTAATATAGCTATTTCTGTTTATAAGCTAAAGGCTAATTAAATGAAGATAACTCCAAGTCTTGTTATTGATTCACTATTCCTATACGATTACCCCTTGCTAAAGCATATGTACTCAATAAAAGCAACCAAAGCTAAAGAAACAACAATACATGCCCAACTACCCTTTGAGAATCACTTTGTACATCGACCATTATGTCGTTAATCCGCCATGGTTTCCACAAGCCTAGTTTTGGTGTTTAGCTACTCATAATTGCAAGCACACAAGAAGAATCCATAGATGAATACATAATTATGACCTTATAATAATAATAAGAAAACTTCAAAATCTCAACTTGAGTTAAAATCCTAAAATTAAGGTTCATAAAGAATTCCAAGAATATCACAATATAATGTTGTAAACATATAAAGTAGTGTGTAACCTCATAAAACTAACCCAATAAAAGTATTTATAGACAAAATAAATTCTATTCTAAGCAAAATAGGAAATTCAGGTCCGTGGCATCGGACGATAACAAGGTACGATCGTGGTTAGAACCCATAATCATCCTTTGGTGTTCGTGGTTTGGTTCACAGTTTTTTATCTTCAGATTTTCACTGGTATGATTCTTAGTACAACTCCATCGTATAAAACTATGACCGTACTATGTTATCATCTGATCATACTTACAACTTTGAACTTCCTACCCACATTCTCGTGCTACAATCATTACTTCATGCTTCCATCTGATCTTCTTCCCTTAACTTCTAGAATCTTGTTTCCCATTATCCGTCCTACAATAAGATAGTATGATCATATGATAGATATATAATTATGGGAACTTCTCATATAAGCAACACTGAGACTTCTTCTCTGGTTTATGTTACGACCGCCTTAGTACCACCGTGGTTAGATCCTACAGTTGTATCTTTGATCGTCTGATGCCTTTGTTATTCAGTAATAAACACTTTCCTTATCTGAGCCTTTTTTATCCTGAAAACACTAAAAAACCATCATATCATATAAAAATGCCCCCGTACTTACAATTATTCATAGTTTTAAGCTTCTTAAGTCCCGTATATTCATGACATATCAACGAGCGATAGGGGAGATGAGTCAATAATGAAATACCAACTGGACACCATCTCTCATCACCACATTAAGTAAAACCTATCTTATTTTATCTCGACATAAGGTGCTTTGAGTTTTTACTGAGAAAGGGGTGCGACAAGATGCCACTTTCCCAAAGTAGCAGCATGGTGATATTGAACAATTTAGCTAAACTGGGCTCTCGTGCAACAATTCATATGAAGGAATAAAAGAAGTAAAAACTATAGGCAGTGACAAACTTAAGACCAAAATTAAGAAAAATAGCAACACTTTTATAAAATTATATTTTATAGAAAAGTAGCATATTTTTAAGTGGGCCACCTACTTTTTCGTGTGTTGGAAGTTACCAGTGGTAACTTACCACCTTTCACACTAATTTCAATTTAATTTTTTCTCTTTTCTTATATAACCTTACCTTTTATTTTTTTCAAATCTCTTAACCCTTCCAGATTTCACTTTCAATTCCTTTCCTTCTCTCACGTTTTTCTCAAGTTTTTGATAAATATTGTGTTCCACAAAATTAGGTAACTATTAAATTTTAGATATTGCATGTATATAATTTTTATTTTTTTATTTTTTCACCAAAAAAATTATTTTTTGTATTTTTCTGTACACTATTGTCACTGCCATTTTTGAGATTTTGTTTGTATGATTATGGAGGTCTGCTTTATTGGCAGAACACACACCAAATACAAGATCAAATAGGGGTATTCCACCTATGAATTTATTTTTTGATAATCCACCATCATTTAGTCTTGGACTAACTCAAGATGAAGTTGTTAAAGTTGTTTCTACTTCTATACAGTCGAAGAAATCAGTGAGTATAGAAGAGGTTAGGTCCAACCATCATAATGATCCACAGAAGATGACCAAGATTATGCAAAATAATATTGAAAAAACCTCCATCTCTAAAAGCCCCAAAATTACAAAGATATCAGAAAAAAGGAAAGAAAAAGAAATTAGAGAATCAAGCAATATTCAAAGTGATAATGTTGAAAACTCTTCAGGTTATTATTGTAAGAAGATAAAGAGGAAGAGGTATTTTGTATATGTATTTATTAGTCAATGTGTACTCATTTGTATATATATATATATATAAATCTGATTGTTTATATATACATTTTGGAAAATATGTATGTATTTGTATTTTCCACATACATATGCATATTCATATGTATTTTTTATACAATATTAAATTTGTCTATGGACTATTCTAATTGGTGATCATTTGTATGTATACAACAAGATTTATATATATTCACACATATGCACATCCATATGTATTTTTATATAGTTTTGGGATTTGTATATATACATGTACATTTATTTGTATTTTATATATACATATGCACAATCATATATTTTTTTGTGTAGTGTTGTAATTGTCTTTGGACTGTTCTCTCTCTCTCTCTCTACATATATATATATATATAAGCAGTTTTATATGTATTTTTGTAATATGTTGAGTGCGTTTTTTGTATTTTAAAGTGTACTAACGTATTTTTAAGTGTTTGTAAGTATTTTTTTATTTTTTTTGTAAGTATTTGTTTCTCACCCAATTCATGGCATATAGGATACTAATGTTATCAACAAGTTCTTAAAGTGGATTTCAGAGGACCTTCTTAAACATCATGCAAAAAGGTATGTATGTTCAACTTAATTGTATTGGTCTTTTCATTATTTTATGTTCATGAATTAGCAATGTACTGAATATTTTAACAGAAAGGGAAAAGAGGAATATTACAAGAAGAGCAAGTCAACCATGCCAATTATGCATTTTGGGGTTCTAATAGCCGAACAAAAAAATGGTTCTATATTATGGGTTTTCTTGGTATGTCATGGACAAACTTCGTAAGTATTTAATGATTACATATGATGTTTGACATTGTATTTCAGTTCTTGAATATATACATATGCAGTTTTTATATGAATATATACATATGCAGTTATCATTCTCACTTAAAATACATATGCTATTTACATTATATGCATATGTTTATGTTTATATACAACTTGTGTGACTGTTGTTGTATTTTTATATATTTTTTTTAATTCTATAATGCACCAACTTGACGTTTGCTTTTACTACTTGTGGAAGAAGTCCAAGTATGAGCCTCATAGCACATACAAATATAATACAGTAGATTGCAACTTCATGAACATAGTTAACATTGTGCTGACTGTTATGTGTTGGATGATTCAACTCTTAATGCGGGTAGACAGGAGTACCATCTCAATGAGTATATAAATGGATTTCGTATGTATGCTACAGTGCCATGACATACAGTTTACAAAATTTTCATTCCTGTCAATGTAAAGGACATACATCATTAGGTTCTTGATGTTTTATCATTCTCGAAAAGTTGCATATTCATATATAATTGGACTCCTTTTTCAGTTAAGATGTCGTTGTCCTTGTTGAAATTGAGAAGTTAGCTGAGATTATACCTATATATATCCAGGCTTGTAATTTTTATAAAAATAAAGGTGTTGATCTTGATAATCATCTAAAATACAAAGATAAAGATATACAGGACCTCTTTGATATGTGTTTTATGAAGAATTTGCCTCAACAACCAAGTGGCAGCTTTGAAGTATTCTTCTAATATACGTATACCAAGTTTATGTTTGAAATTTTGTACAAAATAGATTTTAATTTATTAGTTAATATATTTTATAGGGACTGTGGACTTTATATGGTTACTTATGTAGAGTGCCTTTCTTACGGTGAATTCGTTCCTTCGATTGATTTTAAGTCTGACGTGCTTCATGTAAGATATACTTCACTTATATGGGATTATGGTATGAGAAAATAAGAAGCTAAATTTGAAAGAGATGACGAAGCACCATTTTTGGCCTGTTAGAGAAAGCAGGAGCAAATGTCACAGAAGTCCTTGAAGTTTGATGGTTGATTATTTTTTTGTATCTTGTATTTGATAAAATTTAATTGTACATTTATTGTGATGTGGTGGATTATTTTTTGACAGTTATGTTATGTTATTGTATTTTGGAGTTTCATAATATATTGAATTGAATGAAAGGTTTTCGTTTTAGTTTTTATGTTGCATATTTATCTTGTGTTTCAATAATTGTATAGTACATGTACTCTTCAGTTTTTCAGTAATATTTCAAATAGAAATTGCAAATGCATATAGAATATTGTATATGTAGTTAACAAATAAATTGTAACACCCCAAATATTTGGTCCTTAAAATTTTTTGAAATTTTATCCTCATTGCCCAGACTACGACTCCCTTTATGAGTAGTGGGGAGTCTTGACGAGTGTTATGGACCCATTCCTAGCCTGATCAGTGTGTGTGGCTAAGTTTTATGTCCTAAGTACAAGTTGCTTCTAAATAGTCGTAAAGACAAAATGAGTCATATGGTGCCTTCCGTAGCCTAACTAGTGTGATGCCTAATTGTTTCTGCTTTGTGACGACTGGACCATACGAGTCGTTATGACTGAGTACGATACGTATGGCACGACTTGTAACTAAGTCAAGGTTGGTGGTCCTAGACACTTTCCAGGTTACGAATGGGACCTTACGAGTCACAAGGTCACCCGTAGTGACTGGGCGGTGATTTTTCAGTCTTTTCATTAAGGTCATTCTGGTCATTTCCCCCTTTTCCTTACTTATACTGAAACACCCTGGGTTCTGACCCTTAGAAAATTTCTCGAGTTTTGGCTTCTGAACATCATACGACTAGGGGGTACTAGTTGTATGATAGGGTACGAGTCAGGTGACCAAGTCGTATATTATTCGGTGTTGGGTGGTTGAGTTTCTGGAATAAGTACAACTAGGTGGGTATGAGTCGTATGGTTTGTGACGGGTCGATTAGTTTGGGTCTTCCTTCACTTAATCTGAAATATAGTAACTTAACTTGGATCTGAGTACAAGTGTCTCACCATGAGTCGTGAGGATAGGATACGAGTCGTATACTCCAACTCGTATTTTGGACAGTGTTCAAACCCTCATGATTCTGCCTAGGGTATGATTTCATGGTACTAATCATATGGTTGGGTATGGTTTGGCTTGGGTGGTCGTATGTGTACAACGTTGGTATCCAAGGGAGGCCTAGGGTACCAGTGGTGGGTACCACTCATATGGTAGGGTACGATTGGTATGGGGAGGTCGTACCATCCTGTAAGAATTTTATGTAGTTTAAGTTGGGGGTAATATGGACATTTCCCCTCCTAACCTATTATGACCCCACAATATAAATCATTTTTCGAGGATTCAGTAACCTATTTCAATCAATCAAACTCTCTTAAACACTCTCAAATTCTCTCAAGGCTCTTGGGTTAAGAAAGGCTAGGGTTTCATCAATAGGATCAATTTAGGGCTTACAAGGGTGATATGTCTCCGTCATCTTCATAATCTAAGGTATGTTACTCCTCCCTCATTGCTATTTTCAACTAAAGGCATGTTTTATGGATTCTTTTCATGGCATAAATGTTGTATGGTTTTGGGTTTTCAAATATATGTTGGGGGTTTTGGTTACAATAGTTGGTTATGATTTTCCCATGTCTTTTACTTATGGTTTTCATATTATTTCGGTGGTTTGAACATTTGGTTGCATGGGAATGGTTAATTGGTACATGGTTTTGTCTTTGGAATTACTATGCCCCCTACTAGTATGATAAAATGCCTATGATAATGTTTTTGGTTAAATCGTTGGACTTTCATTGAGCTATGCATGGTATAACTTAGCAATGACACCCTAAATGGTATAAATGGTTTAAATGGTTTGGAGTGGTTAAATAGTAAGGTCTTGGTTTTTATGGTTGGTCTAATTAAAAGCCTTGTAGGGTACTAGGGAATCCCCCAAGCAAGCATAATAATGATCACTTGTGGGGTATATGGGATTCCCCCAAGTCAACTTAACAATATAATCTATGGGTACATAGGAATTCTTTCTTCTTAAAAAGGCTGGCTAAGAACATTGCTTGCAAGATATAGTCGGTATGACGATACCATTATTTATAGCCTTGGTTAATAATAAATGGAATGGTGGTTGGGTTGTGTGGTAATGGTTTTAATTGGGCAATAATGGCGGGGAGTGATAACTAACCGTGAAGGTATGAGTCAATGGACGGATACTGGAAACTCATATTTGCCGACATGAGGATTGGTCATGAAGATCATATATGATACTTACAGGGTACACAAGAATCCCCTAAATACACTTGTACAAATGTATCATGGATAGCGAAGGGTACTAGAGAATCCCCTACTCCTATGGTATCTCCAGGTCGTGCGGCTACACGCATCGTGGACCATTAGGGGGTTACACTGGACCTATATAGCCCGTTATAGGAAGGTTAAGATACACATACCAAGGTTAATGGATTTAAAGGCATGCTAAACCCGGTTCCCTTCCCAGCATGAATAAATACATATATATATATGTATATATGGTTGTGAATACATATGATTTGTTTACTTGGTTTTAAAGATTGGCATTATTTTATCATTATCCCAAGTGCATGCTAGCGTTCACCGCTAACCCGTCTTTCTGTGCCTATATCCCCACGGGATGCAGGAACTGGCCATTCTACTCCTCCTACTTATTGATCGAATACAGGATCAACTCAGTTGGATTGAAGTGGTGAGCTTCCATATTCTTGAAGGCTCCATTTTATGTCATGGGTGTTTTTACAAACTTTGATTATTTCCTTTACACTGGTGTTGGCTATGGTTGAGGGTATGTCCCAGCCGAATATTGTTTTACTTTCGGCTAGAGGCTTTGTGAAACGACTATGGGTTGGTATGGGCGGTGTTGGTAGTGGATTCATCCTTAGTATTAGTTTTGGTATTGGGATTGTGATAGGACCTGTCCCAGGGGCCTTACCGTAATGGGCGTCCCAAGTTCGTTCGGGACAGGAGACTACCCCCGACACAACCTCCAGCCGCCTGCCCCGAGTTGGCTGAATTTCAACATATAAAAAGACAGCGTAACTGAAATGACTTTTGGATAGGTCTATTCCTAGACCAACCCTACCAAGCCATCCCATCCACCAAACCATACCAATAAACCACCAAGACAGACCAATTCCAAACCAAGGGCCGAAAGCCAGGCTATAACCAAATGAGATCCAAAACATAATATGATTAATCCCAAAATGAAATATGATGGAACAACAAACAATATCGTCAAATGGTATCAACCCTAATACCAATAAAAATGCTAAGGTTGACGCCAATACCGACCCCGCCCATTCCAACCCATAACAGTACCACAAAGCCTCTAACCAAAAGAATACCAAAATCCGATTGGGACATGCCCCCAACCATAGACAAAACTAATATCCATGAATAATTCAAAGTATGAAATAACATCCATGACATGGAGCCTTCCGAATAGATGGAAGCTCACTACTTCAATCCAAATGCTGACCCCGAAGTTTGAATCACTAAGCAGGAGGAGTGGAACGACTAGTTCCTACATCGCGTGGGGAGACAATGCCCGAAGATGAGTTAGTAGGTGAACGATAGTATGAACTCAAGATAAGGATAAAATAATGCCATTTATAAAACCAAGTAAAAACCATCCATATGCACACACCATACATAAATATAACCATGCTGGGAGAGAGGACCGGGTTTAGCATGCAATTAAAAACTTTACTTGGGCTGTGTAGCTTTGCCGTCCTAAACCACCCATAGGATATATGGGTTTTCTCTGCTTGCTAAAAGGGCCCCAGTGCATTAAGCCGTACGACCAGGGAAGAAAACCTGGGGTGACTAGTACATCCCCCAAATATAAAGTTTGACATCATGCAAACAGTCACTAGGACCAAACCTCACATCGGCAAATATGAGTTTCTAGTTTGATCCCTCTTGGACCTCCACCTTCCACGACTTTGCTACACATCCCTCCTTTATGCCAAATTAAAACCATTTTCCAACCAAACCATTATTCCATTTTTATTAACCAAGTCTATTAGTAGTGGTGCCAACCCTTTGGGGATTCCCATGTACCCCATATGATTTCTAATTAACCAAAAACATGGCCACTAAGGCTTCACCAATCCATTTAAAACCATTTAAACCGTTCATATCATTTTAGGCTTCCATTACCAAGTTTAAACCATGCATAAGTTCCATTGAAAATCCAATATTATAGTGAAAATATTGTTATAGGCATTTTATCAATCATATTGGGGGCATAGTATTTCCAAAACCAAAGTTCATTACCAAAGAACCATTCCCATGCAACCAATTATCCAAAACCACCATTAATTCATATAAAAGCATAATTAAAACATGGGAAAATCATAACCTAATATTTATAACCAAAACCCCCAAATCATATTTGAAAACCCAAAAGCATAATGCATTCAAATCATGAAAACAATGTATAAAACCATGCCTTTAGTTGGAACTAATAACGAGGGAAGAGAATATGCCTTAAAACGAGATGATGATGGAGAGAAATCACCAAGACAATCCCCAATTTACTCCTTAAGATGAAACCCTAACCTCCTTTGCCCAAGTACTCTAGAGAGGATTTAAGAGTGTTTTCCAAGTGTTTAAGAATAAAATAATAGGGTAAATAACCCCCCCAAGTATAATATAAGTTATGGGACCTTATTAGGATAAGTGGGGAAATATCAAAATTGCCCTCACTTAAACTACATTAATTTGTCGTCATAGGGTACGACTGACCCTTACGAGTCGTACCCATCTTGTACGAGTGGTACCCACCTCTCATACCCTAGGCTTTCCCTCTTGGACCTAACACTATCCAAGGTATGACACACCTAAACACAAGTCGTACTCAAGTGTATTACTAGTACCCATAAACCGTACCACTGGCAGAAATATAATCCAGGAGGTTTGAACACTGACCACCATACGAGTCCTGGGTATGACTTGTACCCTAGCTTACGACTCATGGTGAGCTACTCATACTCAGATCTAACTTAAGCTACCAAGTCTAAGGTTAAGCTAAGGAAAATCCAAACCAAATGATCTGTATCCAATATGACTCATACCATTCAAGTCATACCCATTCCAATGACCAAATCCATCCCGCCAGCTAACACTGGCCAGCATATGACTGGACCATACCATTCATACCCTAACATACGGCTCATACCCATGAGTCGTATTGGGTCCAGATACCAAAATTCTAGGAAATTTTTTATGGTCCAGAAACTAGGGTGTTTCAGTCAGCCCCACTAGGAACATTCATCCCCAAATGACGGTCAAGGTAGGGGTAATCACGCGCATGAGTCATTTGTATTATCAAATATATTTCCAATCTTTAACAAAGTTTGAAAACATAGGGGCAAAGATATTAATCTTTCCTTTAATAAACTCAAAAAATAAAGATGTGTTGAAGAAACATAACTTCTGCACGAATCCCAGGAATAGAGAATAGATATGGATAATTGGACTTCATGTCCTCTTCTGCTTCCCACATAGCTTCTTCCACCTAATGGTTACTCCATAGAACCTTAACCGAATCCACATCCTTGGTTTGGAAACGACGAACTTGCCTATCCAAGATCTCAACTCAGACCTCTTCATAAAACAAAGAGCCGAGATACCCAACCTCTCCAAAGGAACAATCGAAGAAGGATCACCAAGACACTTCCTCTACACCAAGACATAAAATACTGGATGAATGGAGTTCAAACTAGAAGGAAACTTCAATTCATAAGAAAGTTTCCAACCATCTGCAAAACTACTTAAGGACCAATATACCTGGGACTGAGCTTCCCCTTTTGCCAAACTGCATTACTCCCTTCATGGGAGATACCTTAAGGAATACCTTATCCCCAGCCTCAAACTCCAAGTCTCTATGCCTTACATCCACATAGGACTTTTTTCGACTTTAGGAAACCTTAAGCCTATCTCGAATTACCTTCACCTTCTCCATAGCCTGATAGACCAAATCCGGACCAAAATATCTACCTCACCAAGCTCGAACCAACTAATAAGAGATCTACACCTCCTACCTTAGAATTCCTTAAAAGAGGCCATACCAATACTAGAATGATATCTATTGTTTTAAGCAAACTCTACCAAAGGTAGATGCTCAACCCAATTGCCACTATAATCCAGGACACATGCCCAAAGTATATCCTCTAATGTCTGAATAGTTCTTTTTGCTTTCCCATCCTTCTGAGGATGAAAAGCAGTGCCCAGACTCACTTTAGTACCCAATCCCTTCTGAAAAGGCCACAAAAAATAAGATGAAAACAGCGTACCACGATCAGAGATAATCAAAATAGGTATCTCATGTAGCTTCACAGTCTCTTGAAGATATAACTTTGCATAATCCTCTAGAGGAAAGGTAGACCTCACTGGAAAGAAGTTAGCAAACTTTGTCATCATATCCACGATGGACTAAATCAAATCATATTGATTTCGAGACCAAGGAAGACCGGTAACAAAATCCATATTGATTACCTCTCATTTACATCCGGGCAAAACAATCTCCTGATACAACCCACTGGTCTTATGTGCTTAACTTTAACTTGTTGACACACAAAGCACTTGGCCACAAAATCAACCATGTCCCTTTTCATACCATTCCACCAATACATCTCATTGGGATCATGATACATCTTTGTCGAGCCAGGATTTACAACGTAGCGCAATTCATGCACCTCAACCAAGATCCTTTTCCACAAATAGTTGACATCAAGAATGTACAACCTCTCTTGGTACCGTAAAGTACCGTCGCCAGTGATCTCAAACACCATTACCTTTTACATACCTTCATTACTCTTAATTTTCATCAACATAGGATATAGCACCTGCTTCTTCTTAATCTCTATACCAAGAGACGACCGAACCACTTCCTGTACCATCACCCCACCATTCCCAAAGTCCAAAAGACGAACTCCAAGATTTGCCAAGCGGTGAATATCTTTCACCAATTCCCATTTTTCTTTATTCACATGAGCCAAACTCCCCATGTATAAGCTGCTAAGAGCATCAACAACCACATTAGACTTACCTGGGTGATAGTGAATACTCATGTTATAGTTCTTGAGAAGCTCCAACTATCTCCTTTGCCTGATATTTAGCTCCTTCTGAGTGAACACATACATTAGACTAATATGATCAGAGAAGATGTCTACGTTCACTCCATACAGATAATGTCGCCAGATTTTCAAAGAAAAAACCATCGCCAACAGCTCCATATCATGAGTAGGATAATTCCTCTCATGCATCTTCAACTGCATAGAAGCATAGGCAATCACCTTTCCATGCTACATCAAGACACAACCAATTCCTACCCTAGATGTATCACAATAAACCACAACCCCCTCACTGCCCTCAAGCAATGTCAAGATCGGAGCTAAAGCTAGCTTATCTTTTTAACTTCTCAAAACTCCCCTCACAAGAATCTGACCAAGAAAACTTCACCTTTTTCTGAGTCAACTTATTCAAAGGAGCAACTATCATCGAAAATCTCTCCATAAACCGCCGATAATACCCAGCCAAATCCAAGAAGATCTGAATATCGGTTGAAGTCGTTGGTCTAGGACACCTTTTAACCATAACCACCTTTGGTAGATCCATCATGATCCCCTCGCTAGAAATAATATGACCAAGAAAAGTCACAACATTCAACCAAAACTCACACTTGGAGAACTTGGCATACAACTGCTGTTCCTTCAAGGTCTGCAATACCACAAGGAGGTGATTATCATGATCTACCTTACTTTTGGAATAAACTAGAATGTCATCAATAAACACAATGATGAAGAGATCCAAGAACTGCCTGAAAACCCTGTTCATTTAGTCCATAAATGCCGTCGGGGAATTAGTCAAACCAAATGACATCACCAAAAATTCATAGTGACTATATTGAGTATGAAAAGCCATCTTAGGGATATCCTCCTCTCTAATTTTAAGTTGATGATACCCAGACCGAAGATCCATCTTAGAAAAGACCTTGGCACCTTGCAACTGATAAAACAAGTCATCTATCCTTAGAAGAGGATACTTGTTCTTGACCGTTACCTTATTTAACTGCCGATAGTAATTGGACATCCAAAGGGAACAATCCTTTTTGTGCACGAAAAATACCTGTTCACCCTACGGAGATACACTACGATGAATAAACCCTTTATCTAGAAGATCCGTAAGTTGCTCCTTGAGTTCTCTCAACTCAGCCATAGCCAATCTATACGAAGAAATATAAATTGGATGAGTTTCTGGAACCAAATCAATACCACCTCTATTTCCCTATTCGGAGGAACACCAGGAAGATTATCCAGAAAGACCTCAGAAACTCATTTACCACCAGGATTGACTGTAAAGAAGGACCTTCTTAGTTAGAATCTTTAACCCAGACCAAGTGATAAAGACACCCTTTAGAGATTAACCTCTGAGCTTTAAAATAAGAAATAAACCTCCCTCTAGGAGATAGGGAACCACCCCCACTTTATAACCGGTTCACCAGGGAACCTAAAAACAACCTTATGGGTCCGATAATCCAAGGATGTGTAATAAGAGTGTAACCAATCCATCCCCAGAATAATATCAAAATCCACCACATTAAGTTCAAACAAATCCACCAAAGTCTGCCTACCACCAACAGATACCATACACTCCCTATAGACTCTCTTAGTAATAACTGAGTCACCTACCAGGGTTAAAATAGAAAAAGGATCCAAAATAACCCCAGGATCAAAACCAATACATATAACCATGAATGGGGTCACAAAATAAAAAGTGGACCTCGAATCAAGTAGACAATACACATCACAAGAAAAGAGTTATAACATACCAGTAATGACATTAGGTGATACCTCAATTTCCTGCCGAGATGTAAGAGCATACAACCTATTCCAGACAGTGCCGATACCAGAAAAAAGAGAAAACACCAAAGCTATACCACTAGGCATAAGAGAAGAAGATGAAGCAACCGAAGCTTTGACCGCTCTCAAAGCTTCCTTACCAACCAAATAATTCTTAAGAATATGGCCTGGTTAGTCATATTTAAAACACTTGTCCCTCTTTTTGTCACAATAAAACCAATGAATACAACCACAGAACTGACAAAGAGGGCATGAAGAAACCAACTGACCCCCACTCGCCTGAGATTAGGCACCCTATGCTCGGAAATTATCACCATTTTATGGAGCCTATCATCCACTGCCTCGATTAAAGAGCACTAGTAGTAGAAAAGGAACTAAAATTCCCCTACTTATTTTTCATCCAGTTCCCTCCATCCCAACCACCTTATGACTGAGTACCTCCCTGATTCAAAAACCTTCTCCTCTTACCTCGCCTATCTTCAAACTTTACTTTTTTTTTCTTCTCATCCTCCACCTGCTGTATATGAATAATCAATCTAAAAATATCCATATCCTTGATCAGCAAAGTAGTCTTTCTTTCCAAGATCAAATCCTGAGATAGCCCAGAAGCAAACTTTTTTATCCTCGCTCTCATGTCATCCACCAAATCAGGAGCATACCTTGATAACTGGTGAAATTTCAAGGCATATTCCTTGACAAACATTCTCCCTTGCTTAAGATTCACAAACTCTTTCATCTTTGCTTCCCTTAGCTCTTGAGGAAAGAAATGATCCAAAAAAGCACAAGAAAAGGCATCCCATAGGGACAAATTCTCCACATCACCTCTATCCCTATCCCACTCTTCATACCATTGGTACGCAATATCCTTAAGCTGATAAGCTGCAAAGTTTACACCCTCCACATTAGTAGGCTGCATCACCCTGAATATCTTCTCTATTTTATCCAAGAAACCCTGAGGATCCTCCTCAACCTTTACACTAGTAAAAGTAGGAGGATTTAGTTTCATAAATGGACCAACCCTTATGGGCTCAACATACAACTCACTAGATATATCCCACTCAGCCTGAGCAATAACAAACTGAGCAATAGTATGAATAGACTAGTGTAACGCCTCAAAAATGCACCCTTTTTGTCATATGGTGCTTATGGTCCCAAAAGACCATAAGCTAACCCATGAACTGGTACCTGCTCTGAGCACTGAATAATAAGGTGATAAGATACACATGTGCAAAAATAACTAAATAATGCCTAAGGTTTTAAGTACTGAAACATATAATTTAAATCATAGTTCTGAAAAACATCTGAAAACAATATTGATAAGACTGATGATAACAACTGATAAACTGGCTAACTATCTGAAATAGTCTAAAAAACATCTAACTAGCTGAAGAGTTGATGGGACAAGACTAACCTAACTCTGACTGGCCACTAAACTGAAATACTAAAATAAATATGAACGGTCCTCAATAGATACAAACTCTCCATGACTACTACTATTGATAGGCTGATCTATCTAAGCATGGTCAGGAAACTAAGCATCTGAACCTATAATATAAGACATCATACTGCAAAGAAAAATATATGCGATCAATACTTTAAATATATTAGTATGCGAGATAAAGTTAGGCTGGAATACATGGATTTATGTGCATGAGATAATAAATGAATGAATAGCATGAGATAACTGAGTTTAAATGCATGAAAGCTGAAAAATTTGAGAATGTGTGACCAAGCATATAACCTGATTCTAAATTAGTTTATAGAATGAAATACTAAAATACTGATAGCTGAATAACTAATAACTGTATGCTATGGTCAAATAAACCTGAAACTGAATTCTATATTGAATACTAAACTGAGACTGAAATTATGGGAGGTATCATCTAACCGATATACCTAAAATTTGAGCTGATAGGGGTCCAACCTGTGACCCTAGTTAGAAGGTGCTAGTACCGCGATAAGGGTACTAAAAATGGCTGTAGAGTTATTCCTAAACTGCTGGATGACCCCTGAGATATTTCCTAAGCTGGCAGGTGATCCCTGAGTAAATATCAATCTTAAACTGACGGGTGACATCTCTTAATCCTACGTTGGCTACATAGTTTTAGAACTTAGGGACTGCTACTAAGGACCCAGTCCTAACTGGTGGGTGAGCCCCCATCCCTAGGTTCGCTCGGTGCTGAATCCTACTCCTAACTGAACTGACACTGATTACTGAACTGACCTAAGTTTGGCTGACATGATAACTAACTGAACTGATAATGCTCATACGTGTCTGATACCATTTTAAAAATACCGAGACTAAGTAAATAGCTAAATTTTGGGTATTCATAACCCCAGGACACGATAGCAATAACAATAGACCACATGAAAACTTTGAAACCATATAAGGGAATCCTTGTTCAACATTCAACACTTAGGCATTCATCAAACACATAAGGGTCATAAGTTAAAGCATGGGAATAGTTAAATCATGTGATAATAACATAACCAAAATACCAAAATCATGGGTTGAGGATGTAATCACCATTCAAATGTGTCATGGGCAAATTCTAATAAAAAAACATAGTAAACATAATTTGAAATCAAAGTTCATAATATCTTCATGTAGATAATTAATAACACATATAAAAATCATGACTTTAAACTTGAAAATGGATTCTTCGACTCCATGGATGAAAAGAACCCATGACTGAACATCACACATACCTTAATTGAATAATTCGTGAAGATTCCTAATGGTTTTCTTGAAAATTAAGCTTGAATTTCCTTGATTATTTTGAGGAGGCTAGGCTTTGTTCTTGAGAGAGGATGCCTTCTTTTGAGAAAATTTTATGAAATTCAATAGCAAATTATACTTTTGAGACCCTTAATACCGTGTTATAGACAAAATGGGTGAAGGGAAAAGGCCTAATTACCCTTGGTAAAATGAAAATAAAAGATGGAAAATAAAGGTGCGCAATGGAGCACGCACCGCGGGCTCTGGTCCGCCGGACTGGACCGCCCACTGTGGACTCTACCACGGGCACCCTTATGGGTGAAATAGAGCACATATCGCGGGCTTATCTCAGTGCTGCTATAGTTTTAGAAATCCAAACACACCCTTACGCTCGTCGAAAATTTTGAAACTCACCCGCTATGAATCTATGGCATCCCCAATCTTGAATTAACTTTAAAATCGACATTCTAAGGTCAGAAAGGTCAAAAATAAAATTATCGAAGTTTAGGCTCTTTAGAAATGACTAAGTCCAAACACTTAGTGAAATTTCTAACTCTTGGACCCCTTTTTACCTACAATGGTGAGCTGAATTGAGCTGGGATCTTATGGGGTCTTAAAATATCCCCCCCTTGGGAACATTGTCCTTGGATGAGAATGATTAAGCTAAGAATATTGAGGAGCTGAGATTATATACTGATCAGGCATAACTGAAAACATGATTACATGATTGAGTCTAAAACATGATACATGACTTGGCTGAAATACTAAGGAAAGACTGAGATGATACACGTGGCACTTACGAACTGAATCATGACTGAATATTTGGAATCTAAAACATGATCCATGGACTGAACTGGATTCACAATTTACATTGATGCGGATAACTCTCTCTTGGAGTGGTCATATTCATGCCAAATCAGATAGTAAGACTAGATCAAAAGATGGAAAAGCCATAAGAACTTGTCTGTCTGTCTACTAACTGAATTGCTGGCTAAATGGACTGAATTATACTAAAAGCTTATACTCAACTATACATACCTCTTCAAAACAACACTTCACTTGAGGCTACTAAAAATATTCGCATAGGAACCGATAACTCTACCTACTGAAGTCTGAGCTGAACTGAATTCTCTCACTATGTTCAAGCCTTATTGAATCTACAAAGTACACAAATAACACAATAATACTAGCCTGAATAATGAATTTGACATGTCCTGCATTTTCAAAACTCCTCATCTCATGAATAATTCTTATTATCACTTCAGCAAACTTCTTACTGGACATTCACTAATGCACAGTGCATTCATCCACATATATGAAAACATGACATTCAAGCCTATCATTATAACCACATATGCCATTTTAAACAAACAACCATAAAAACATCTTTCTCATATCTTCCATACCTCTATCATTAACAACTTCCCTATACTACCCTAAGAAAATAGACACAAAAGTTCAACCAACCATGACATATATCAAAAACTTAGCCTCAATCTTACTTCACACTTACAGCCTTAGCTAAAACAAACATATAATATTCTTTCATCAACAAGAAATGCTTACTCTCTCCTGTCTAAGCAACTATTCATCATCGCTGGTTTGACCTAAGAAAAAGTTACTGAAAGGTCAGAACATGAGGACCTGAAATATGAAAGGATATTATGCCTGACTCGACACATTACTGAGGCCTAAGAAATAGAGTATCAACATTATGGATTCATTCCATAGATCAAAACTGAGGATATACATGACATAGTCTAAAGTTCGCTGATCTTTAAGAGTGTAGCATGAGTCCTGGAACTGAACATATTGTAAAGCATGAGTACATGAGTCATGAGATGTGTAAACTGTGTTTGGAGTTTCTGAATTCATGGAACATGATTCGTACTTCTGAGTGGATACAAACTTCTTATACTAGGAACTGGGAGAGTACATGATTTTTCATAAGTTACACGAATATGAGCTATGATCATAGAGCTGACATGATAGGCATGAGTAGATATCGTGATGAAAATAGTACACAACATTGCACTGAGATGAGAATGGATTAGGCATCATCTTCCCTACTAATGTTCTATACTACACTGGTATCACTACAAGAACCCGAGAGCCTGAATTGGTTACTGGTTCTTTTATCCCCCCCTTAGATTTAAGCCATCACTCTAAGTCTGTGGAACCCTTTCAAATAAGTTTAAACTGAACTGTAAACACTTTACTCTAGAGTTTGAGACATAACAATGCACATAAATACTATACTCACCCTGAAAGACTATACCTGATAATGTAAGGCCCACTGCTAGTACTTCCTTTTAATACACAATTCTTAGCTTTCTATAGCCTCAACAATCATCATACAATAACTTAAACTCTGACTAACTTAGAATTTTTTAGGAGTATCACCATACCATGAGTTCACACCATCTAGTGCTTCAACTCTACTTTCCATTAGCTCAATTTTCAAAGATTCAAGAATAGTTTCTAACACTTAACATGGATATTCTCAAACTCTTAATGAACCATACTTACTTCCTTTATAGCCTACTAATATCACATATCTATACTTATATTTTGAATCAACAACTTAAATTATTGCATGCACTGTTCAAACCTACTGATTCATCTTCATACAACTATCCCCATGGATACAAAATTTGTTAAATCCAGATAATACTATCCCCACTTTACTACTGCTAAACTTCTGGGTTCACGCTTTTAACTCTAGGTCATATGCCACCACAGTATTCTGAGAAGGGATCTGAAAATACATCTGGACCCTAAGCACTAAGGTACTATCCCTCCATTTGATGACTGGTTCATTGGGAAACTAAAACTAAATGACTCTAATTCTGTAATCAACTGGAGTGATTTTCTGGGGTATGGTAATTGACTAATCTCTGACTTTGTGGCCTAAATCGCTATGCCCAAAACACATATTACTTCCAGTTCTACACACACCCTTATGATTCCTACCACATTCTCCACAAAGTGGATTAGTATGAACACTCTTCCCACTACCCTGTGACTTAGAGCCTGGTGCTCTATCCCGACTGTCATTCCTAAACTTAGGCACTAGTGTACTGGTTAGAGGCAGAGCTAGGGTTGAGAATTTATGAAAAAACTGGGAGCAGTTACCACCTTCTGACCTTGGTTTAAAACTAATTATTCTAGCCCTCTTATTCTCCCTCTCTTTCTTTCTATGCTTTCTTCGCTCACTCTGATGAGTATGAACCATAAGACTAGATAGGACAACAACCTACAAATTATTCTGAGAAACTACTGAATAAGATAAGGTAGTAAAGGCATCTCTAAACTTGGTGCGAGAGATGTGCTCGTCCAGGGGATCTTCCTGAATGGGCGAAGGTGCGGGCTGATTCCTATTCTTCTTCCGTTGTTCTTTCTGGGAGGCATTTTCTATAAATGGAAGGAAAGAATGAACAAGAAAAGAATTTCAATATGAGCTCATACTCTTTCACACGACATGAATACTAAAAGAAGGGAAACTTTTCCTAAAATATCTTATAGCCTCCTGTCCATAAGTGTGGCATGCTTCACACACATGCACAAGACTCTACTCAACGCAACTTTTTAGACTCCCTAGGAAAATGTAAAACCATAGGCTATGATACCAAGTTTATAATGCCCCAGGAGTGCACCCTGATTTCCACACAGTGCTTACAGTCCCGAAAGACCACAAGCTAACCCATGAACTGGTACCTGCTATGAGCACTGAATAATAAGGTAATAAGATACACATGGTATAAATAACTAAATAATGCCTAAGGTTTTAAGTACTAAAACATATGATTTAAATCATAGTTCTAGAAAACGTCTAAAGAAAATACTGATAAGAGTGATGATAACAAATGATAAATTAACTAACTTTTGAAATAGTCTAAAAAGCCTCTAACTGACTGAGGAGTTGATGGGACAAACCCCCAACTAACTCCGACTAACTATTGAACTGAAATACTAAAATAAACATGAATGGTCCTTGATATATGAGGACTCACCATGACTACTGCTGCTGATAGGCTAATCTGTCTAAGTGTGGTCTGGAAACTGAGTGTCCGAACCTATGATATAAGATATCATAGCGCAAAGAAAACATCTACAATCAGTACTTTGAATGTACTGGTATGAAATATGAGGTTAGGATGATATACATGGGTTTATGTGACTTAGATAATGACTAAATGAATAGCATGGATAACTGAGTTTAAATGTATGAAAGTTGAAAAATTTGAGAATGTGTGACCAAGCATATAACCTGATTCTAAATTAGTCTGTAGATTGAAATACTCATAGCTAAATAACTGATAACTATATGCTATGGTCAAACAAAGTTAAAACTGAATTCTATATTGAATACTGAACTAAGACTGAAACTATGGGAAGTATCATCTAACCAAAATGCCTAAATCTGAGATGATAGGGGTCCAACCTATGACCCTAGTTGGAGAGGTGCTAGTATTGTGCCATTGGTACTAGCAATGGCTGTGGAGTCAGTCCTAAACTGGCGGGCGACCCCTGAGATCATTCCTAAGCTGATGGGTGATCCCTGAGAGAATGTCAATCCTAAACTGGCGGGTGGCATCTCTTAATTTTACGCTGGATACATAGTTTTGGAACTTAGGGATTGCTACTAAAGACCCAGACCTAACTGCCGGGTGATCCCCCATCCCTAGGTTCGCTCGGGGCTGAATCCTACTCCCAATTGAACTGGCACTGATTACTGAACTGATCTAAGTTTGACTGACATGATAACTGACTGAACTGACAATGCTCATATATGTCTGAAACTATTTTGAAAATACTGAGACTAAGTAAACAACTAAATTTAGGGTATTCATAACCCCCAGGACTCGATAGCAATAACAATAGGACCACATGAAAACTTTGAAACCATAGAGGGGAATCCTTGTTTAACATTCAACATTTAGGCATTTCATCAAACACATGGGGGTCATTAGTTAAAGCATGAGAATAGTTAAATCATGTGATAATAACATAATCGCAATACTAAAATCATAGGTTGAGGATGTGACATGTGAAAATTACCATTCAAACATGTCACGGGCAAATTCCAATGAAAACACATAGCAAACATAATTTGAAATCAAAGTTCATAATAGCTTCATGTAGATAATTCATAACACATGTAATTAAAATTGAAAATGGATTCTTGTACTCCACGGGTAAAAAGGACCCATGAATGAACATCACACATACCTTAATTGAAGAATTCGTGAAGATTCCTGATGGTTTTCTTAAAAATTAGGCTTGAATTTCCTTGATTCTTTTAAGGAGGCTAGGGTTTGTTCTTGAGAAAGGACACCTTCTTTTGAGTGGATTTTGTAAAATAGGATAGCACATTATGCTTTTGGGACCCTAAATCCCGTGTTATAGACTAAATAGGTGAAGGGAAAAGGCCCAATTGCCCTTGGAAAAATGGAAACAAAAGCTGGAACATAAGGGCACGCGATAGATCACGTGTCGCGGGCTCTGGTCCGCTGGACTGGACCGCGCGCCATAGACTTTGTCATAGGCACCCCTAGGGGTGAAATGGAGCATGCGATGTGGGCTTATCTCGGTGCTGCTACTATTTTGGAAATCCTAACACACCCTTACGCTTGTCAAAAAATTCTGAAACTCACCCGAGATGTGCCTATGACATCCCCGATCATTAATAAACTTTAAAATCAACATTCTAATCTGGGAAGATTGAAAATAAAATCATCAAAGTTTAGGGGATTTAGAAACGACTAAGTCCTAACACTTAGCGAAATTTTCTAACTCTTGGACCCCTTTGTACATACAATGGTAAGCTGAATTGAGCTAGGATCTTATGGGTCTTACAACTAGTAAAATTCTGCATTAGTCACCTCACCCTAAGGAAGTCTAGTTACAACCAGAGGAAATCCAGAACTATCGGCGATAGGACCCTAAGATCGAAGATGAACTCAAGCCGTAGGACGTACCCTATCAACATTATAACCAGATGGGACTGAAGAGTTTCCTTGTGTTCAAGATCGTCAAGGAATAATCTGAAAAGTGAACAACCAAGAATTAGAGAAGAATTCTAGGACTTAAACTCCAAGCTTGAAAATAGAATACCAAGAAAGTGAAATATTACTAAATGCCTTATAGCCTCTCTCTTATGAGTGTGGCGCGCTACACGCCATTAAAAGAGACTTTACTAGACATAACCTTGTGGACTCCCAATTGACCATGAAACTAAATCTCTGATACCAACTTGACCCGACCCGACCCAAGGGCCTTGTTGTAATGGGCGTCCCAAGTACAACTGGGATCGGAGACCACCCCCATTACCCAACCCAACCTCCAGTCGCCTGCCCTGAGTTGACTGAATTTCAAACATATAACAAGATAGTGTAACTGGACGAGGACAAACTTTGAGATAGGTCTATTCCTAGACCAGCCCTACCAAGTCATTTCGTCCACCAAACCATACCAATCAAACAACCAAGACAAACCAATACCAAACCAAGGGCCATAAGCTAGGCTATAAATAAATGAGATCCAAAATATAATATGATTAATCCCAAAATTAACTATGATGGAACAACTAACAATAGCATCCATTGGTATCAGCCCAAATACCAATACCAATGCTAAGGCTGACACCCATACCGACCCGCCCATTCCAACCCATAAAAGTACCACAAAGCCTCTAACTAAAATAATACCAAAATTCAGTTGGGACATTCCCCCAACCATAACAAAATAAAATATCCATAAATAAATTAAAGTAAGAAATAACATCCATGAAATGGATCCTTCCAAATATATGGAAGATCACCATTTTAATCCAAATATTGACCCTAAAGTCTGAATCACTAAGTAGAAGGAGTGGAGCAACCGGTTCCTACATTGCGTGGGGATACAACGCCCGAAGATGGGTGAGCAGGTCAACGCTAGCATGAACTTAGGTTAAGGATAAAATAATGCCATTTATAAAACCAAGTTAAAACCATCCAACACACACACCATACATATATATAACCATGGCAGGAGTGGGAATCAACTTTAGATGCCATTAAAACCTTTACCTAGGCTATGTAGCTTTTCCATCCTGAACCACCTACAGGCTATATGGGTTCAGCTCCCCCTGCTGAAAGTACATCCCCCAAATATAAGTGTGACATCATGCACACGGTCACTAGGACCAAACCTCACATTGTCAAATATGATTTTCCAATTTAGATCCCCTTGGGACCTCTACCTTTCATGACTTTGCTACACATCTCTCTTTTATGCCTAATTAAAACTATTTTCCAACCAAGCCATTATTCCATTTTTATTAACTAAGGTTATTAGTAGTGGTATCATCATAACAATAATAACTCGAAAGTATTGTCCTTAGCCAACCCTTAGGGGATTCCCATTTACCCTATATGATTCCCAATTAACCAAAACCATGGCCACCGAGGCCTTTCCAATCCATTTAAAATCATTTAAACTGTTCATATCATTTAGGGTTACATTACCAAGTTTAAATCTTTCATAAGTTCCATTCAAAAACTAATATTATAGTGAAAAAATTGTTATAGGCATTTTGTCAAACACATTGGGGGCATATTATTTCCAAAACTAAAGTCTATTACCAAAGAACCATTCCCATGCAACCAATTATCCAAAACCACCATTAATGCATATAAAACCATAATTAAAACATGGAAAAATCATAAACAAATAGTTATAACCAAAATCCCCATATCATATTTGAAAACCCAAAAGCATAATACATTCAAATCATAAAAACATTATATAAAACCATGCCTTTAGTTGGAACTATAAATGAGGAAAGAGAACATGCCTTAAATCGAGATGATGACCGAGAAAAATCACCAGGACAAGCCCCAATTTACTCCTTAAGATGAAACCCTAGCCTCCTTTTCCCAAGAACTCTAGAGAGGATTTAAGAGTGTTTTCCAAGTGTTTAAGAATAGAATAATAGGGTAAATAACCTCCCAAGTGAAATATAAGTTGTGGGACCTTATTAGGATAAGTGGGGAAATATCCAAAATGCCCTCACTTAAACTACATTAATTTCCCATCACAGGGTACGATTGACCCTTACGAGTCGTACCCATCCTGTACTAGTGGTACCCACCTCTTGTTCCTTAGGATTTCCTCATTGTACCCAACACTATCCAAGGTATGACACACCTAAACCCAAGTTATATTCAAGTGTACGACTAGTACCCATAGATCGTAACCCTTGTAGAAATAGAATCCAGGTGGTTTGAACACTGACCACCATATGAGTTCGGGTATGACTCGTACCCTGGCTTATGGATCATGGTGAACCAATCGTACTCAGATCCAACTTAAGCTACAAAGTCTAAGGTTAATCTAAGGAAAACCCAAACTAAACGATCCATATCCAACCATACGACTCATACCATTTAAGTCGTACCCATTCCAGTGACCAAAATCCATCCCACCTACCAACACTCATCAGCATACAACTGGACCATACTATTCATACCCCAACATACAACTCATACCCATGAGTTGTATTGGGTTAAGAGACTAGAATTCTAGGAAATTTTCTAAGGTTTAAAAAATAGGGTGTTTTAGGCTGATATCGTGAGACTGCATTATGATTGTTCCATCCTATTATGTTATGGACTCGTACTTGGTTATTTTTTTTATTTTGGCATGGTTATTGGTTGGGTATTAGATGGTGAGACTTTCTTGGGTTGGTCACAATTATGGACCTATCCCAGAGTTTAGAATTGTAAAAAATGCTATCTTTTTATATATTTGGAATTTATTCGACTCAGTGTAGGTGTTTGGAGGTTGGGTTGGGTAATGGGGGTGTTCATCGATCCTGGTTGGACTTGGGATGCCCATTATGACTAGTCCCTGGTTTGTGTCATATCAAGTTGGTATTGGCTGTTACCAGTCTTTAGAGCTATGGAACATGAATGAGAACAAGACAATGACCCTCACAGCTCATAAAAGATTAATTGCTTCCTTGGATGTATTGACAGTGGCTGGTTTGGTTGCTTCAGCTAGTCATGACAAGTTTGTTAAGCTCTGGAAGTAATAGGCTCAGTCCATGGTTCCTTTTGGAGACTATGGGAATCCACAAAGAGGTGTCTATTAGAGTCTCTTTTAAGGGTGTGTAGCATGCTATACTAAAAAAAAGGCTATCAGCCATTTAGGAAATGTTTCTCTTCTTTGTGTTTTATTTTTAAGCATTGAGTGAAAAACCTAGAATCTTCTCTAATTCCATTTGTTTGTTTTTCAGATCATGCCTCGAAGATCTAAAGTTTATGGAAACTTATCTATCCTGATGTTGATGAGACACGCTCTACCCATGGAATCCATAGTTGGTCTAGAGGTTCAGTCTCTAATTTCTCTGGAGTTCCACCAGTTTCTTTTAGTACGCCTCAAGCTCCTTAGGCAGACATGATGAATGTAGAGTTTTGTTAGTCGATTCATGTGATTGCTCAGTTAGTAGCTTCTCAGGCTGAGCGTGGTGCATCTGGTATTGCATTTTTTGAGGCCGAAAGGGTTGGCTAGTTCATGAGGTTGAATCCCCCAACTTTTACTGGTGTTAAGGTGGAGGAGAATCCTCAAGATTTTTTGGATGAGATAGAAAAGATCTTTAGGGTCATGCAGGACATGAATGTGGAAGGGGTGAATTTTGTTGCCTTTTATCTAAAGGATATGGAGTACCAATGGTAAGAGAAATGGGATCAGGCAAAGGGTGAGGTTGATGAGTCATCTTTGTGGAAGACTTTCTCTATTGCTTTTTTGGATCACTTTTTTAATTAGGAGTTGAGGGAAGTGAAGGCTGAGGAATTTTTTAATCTAAAATAGGAAAAGATGTCAGTCAAAGAGTATGCCTTGAAATTTCACCAGTTGTCTAGGTATGCTTCAAAATTAGTGTCTGATATGAGGGTCAGGATGAGAAAGTTTGCTTCAGGACTATCTTATGAGTTTATCCTTGAAAGCAAGACTGCATGCTGATCAAGGATATGGATATATCTAGGTTGGTTGTTTATATATAATAGGTAGAAGAGGAAAAGAGGAAGCAAACTGAGGTAGGTAAAAGACAGGGTAAGAAGTTTAGATTCTCTGAGTAGGGTGGTTAATAACAGAGTGGTTGGGATAGTGGTAAGTGACCAAAGAAAAAGTGGGAGAGTTCTGGTTCTTTCTCTATAGCTAGTGCTTCTTACCCAAAATAGTTGGGTGATAGGCGTCAGCAGGGTAGAAATAACTCTAGGGCATAGGGTGACCAGTCTTAGACTAGTGGGGCTCAGTCGTCCTTATCATGTTCTCCTTGTAGGTTTTGTGGTCAGTTATATTGGGGCTTCTGTGATGAGGGTATGGACAAGTGCTTCAAATGTGGTCACCTAGGCTATATTCTTAGAAATTGTTCGATTGGTAAAGTTGCTTCAGGAGTGAACAAGGTTTCGATTGCCTCTTTATCTGCTTTTGCACCTAGGGGTGATGCTTTTGCATCTGTTTCTGCTTCTGGTACAGGCACAAGATGGAATAGGTTATATGCTCTTGCATCCCGATAGGAGTCTGAGACATCGCCTGATGTCATGACTGGTCTACTATAACTTTTTTCTTATAACGTGTATTATTTACTTGATCCGGGGGCCACTCTCTTATGTGAACCCATTTATGGCTGTGTATTTTGATTTTGATCCCAATGTTATTTTGGATCCTTTTTCTATTTTTGCCTCAGTAGGTGACTCTATAGTTGCTAAAAGAGCCTATAGAGGGTGTATGTATCGGTTGGTATTAAGGAAGATTTTTTAGATTTGTTCAAATTAGATATGGTGGATTTTGATGTCATTCTAGGGATGGATTTGTTACACTCGTGCTATGAGTTATTAGATTGTTGGACCTATAAGGTTATCTTTAAGTTCCCTAATGAATTGGTTATTGAATAGGAGAGTGGTTCCCTAGCTTCTAAGGATAAGTTTATATCATATCTTAGAGATCAAAGGTTAATCTCCAAAGGGTGTCTCTATCATCTAGTCTGAGTTAAAGACTCTATCTAGAAGGGTCCTTCTTTGCATTCAATTCCGGTGGTGAATAAGTTTCCTAAGGTCATTTTAGATGGCCTTCCTGGTGTTCCTTCGGATAGGGAGATTAAGTTTGGGATTGATTTGGTTTTGGACACTCGTCCAATATCGATTCCTCCCTATAGAATAGCTCTGTCTAAGTTGAGAGAACTTGAAGGAACTTAAGGATCTCTTGAATAAGTGTTTTATCTATCCTAGTGTTTCCCCATTGGCGAAACCGGTGTTATTCGTGCATAAGAAAGATGGTTCCCTTTGGATTTGTATTGACTATCGATAGTTAAATAAGGTGAAGGTCAAAAACAAGTATCCTTTTCTGAGGATAGATGACTTGTTTGATCAGTTGAAAGGTGCCAAATTCTTTTCAAAGATAGATCTTTGATCTGGGTATCATCAGCTTAAGATTAGGGAGATGGATATCCCTAATTTAGTTTTTCATACTCGATATGGACACTTTGAGTTCTTGGTTATGTTATTTGGTTTGATCAATACCCTGATGGAATTCATGGATTTGATGAATAGGGAATTTTGTCAGTTTCTGGATCTGTTTGTGTAACACCCCATATTTTTCCTAGCTTAAATTTGTCCTAAGAATGTTAAAGATTTGATTCTAAGAAGAATACCTTTTTATTTCATGTGGTATTTTCAAGATTTTGACTTTTTATTATGTGGGAAATTGAATAAGTTTTCCATCGATATAAGATTTGCCCAAATCCGACACTCGGTGAAAGAGTTATGGCATTTTTAAGTTGATAGTGTCCCACCTGAGCAATCACCGCATCGCGGTGAAGGACAATTTCATAATTATTAATTCTAGTGGACCTCTGCGATGTTGGCACATCATGGATATGTCAAAATTCCTAATTGTCCCATTCCAGTGAGACTCCGCGATGCTAGCGCATCGCACCAAGGGCCAAAATAGCAATCCAAGGGGCACCACAATTATGGCGCGTCGTGGTGAGCGCCCAGTTCTCATTCTTCCTTTTCCAGCGAGCCACTACATTAGTGGTGCGTCGCGGTGGCCCAATAAATTAGGATTTTTGGTTGTTTTTACAGTTCTATTTGGGAGTTTAAAAAGGGTATTTTGGTAAACTACCCAGCCCCCAATCCATCCAAAACACATCATTAAGCTTATATCAAAGCACTTTATGCTTATTTCATCGCTTTTCTCTCTAAAGAAAACCCTAGATCATCAAAGCTCCTTCTCCAAAAAATCTAAATTCCTCCATTAATTCTCCAAAGAAAATCAAGATTAAGGATTTCCAATGCAAGAACTACAAGAACTCATCTTCAAAAGCATCATAGGAATCTAAGATTCAAGATTTTCATCTAAGATCATCAATTTAGGTATGCTGGGTTCTTCAACAAGGATAATCCTTTCATCTTTGTGCCCAAAATTTGTTTTAATTACAAATTTACTGAATTTTATGTGATTTCCTATGAAATTGAAGTTAGGGTTTATGCCTATCATTGTTATTTACAAGCTTATGATGTTTTCAATGATTTCGAAGTTGAATCACATGATTATGTTCATATTTTCATACATAATGCAAAAATTTCCAGATTTTGAATTAATTTCTCAATGTTTACATTATCAAGTATGAGCAATTTGATGTTTTAACATGAGATTTATGCATGGGGTATTATCCCAAGATTGAATAGTATTACTTCATGAAAGATGATGCTTTAAACATCTTATGAGTAGATTATTTTCAATTTTCAGAAAAAGCTTTGATCTTTTGATCATTGGTTTAGCTATGGAATCCACTTTCCAGAATTTAGATCTACTGTATTTACATATTTACTCAAATAAAAGCAGTTTTGGTTTTATAATGAACCATTATACTAGTTTAAAGTGTATTTCCAATAGAATGAGCATATAAGTAAGGGAGTAGTATTTAGCACCGAGCGGAAAGTGTGGGATTAGCATGCCCTATCTTCCACAGAACTATGTAGCCAACATAGGTACAAGTTATGAGATTATTCCCCATTTCTATATGGATGAAAGATTTAGCTTATGCTCGATCACATGGATAGCAGGTTATACTCTCTGGAAATAGTATGACACCTCTCCCCAATATGAGGTTTCTTCCTTAGGAGGACAAGACGTTGGACTCCATGTAGCTCGCATGGTTTATATCGGTTAAGAGAACCTCCCTACAACCTATCAGTAAAGATTTTTAGAATAGTTTTAAAGTATTTTTCCCTACTAGTAAAGAAAAGCTTTGAAAGATCTTCCTAATAGTAAAGCCTAACAGAAAAGATTTGCAGAAAAGCTTTTAGAAAACTAAGTGTAAAGGGCTCACAATTTTATTCAGATTATGCTTTACAGAAAGATAAGTTACAGATTTCAGCTTTCAGATTTTAGATTTAGAAGTGAGCTCTCTCTACACTTAGAAAATATGATTTAAAGACAGAATATTAGCACAACTTTTAGAACTAAATGTTATGACTCACTAGATTTATAAAGTGTGATTTGCTATTAATGATTTTAGATTTTAGTATATCAGATATTCCAGCTTATGTGAGTCATTTACATTTAGCATGCATTATCTTATACATGATAATTATGAGATGATGTTTTACTTATGCATTTCACCCCCACATACTCAGTACATCCTCAAAGTACTGATCTACATATACATCTATGTGCTATATTGTCTCATAATGTAGGTACAAGTTGTAGTATGTGTAAAAAGAATAAGACAGTGGCAGATTCCATCCAACAGATAATGAGTCCTCCTACTTCGAGGACTTTAGTTAGATATTATTTATGTACTTTACTTTCTTATTCATATGTATTGATTAGTGATACTTGGAGTCGCGCCCCAGCTATCTATAGTCAGTATAGTAGAGGTTTCACAGATGTCAGTTAAAGTCTGTTATGTAATTTCAGTCCCTCTTTTTAGACCTTATTAGAATGTAGAAGTTGTATCAATATTGTATTTTCATAGATTCCATCATTTTTATGTTTCCGCATAGTAAATTTAGTCATTTTATACATATTTAATTAGTTCCTTAATAGTATGCCAGTTCATGGGTTAGCTTGGGATCACTTATGGTCCTAAGAACCATGTGACATCTCGGGTTAGATTTTTGAGGCGTTACAGTTTGTCATTGTGTTCATTGATGATACTTTGGTACACTCTAAGAGTGAGGTGAATCATGCTAATCATCTCTATATGGTGTTGCAGACCTTGAAAGAGCAGCAGTTGTATGCCAAATTCTCAAAATGCAAATTCTGGTTGAACATTGTCACTTTTTTGGGTCATATTATTTCTAGTGAGGGTATCATGGTGGATCCACAAAAGGTGGTGGTGGTGCTTGTACCCACGATTCTAACTAACATTCGGAGTTTCTTGGGTTTGGCCCGATACTATAAGAGGTTTGTGGAGAGTTTTTCAATAATAACTGCCCCATTGACTAAGTTGACTCAGAAGAAGATAAAGTTCTCTTGGTCAGATACTTGAGAAGGTAGTTTTGAGAAGTTTAAGGATAAGCTAACTTTGGCTCTAGTTTTGACTTTATTGGAAAGCAATATGGGGTTTTTGGTTTACTATGATGTATCCTGAGTGAGACTTGGTTACGTCCTAATGCATCATGGTAAGGTGATAGCCTATGCTTCTAGGTAGTTGAAGGTACATGAGAGGAACTATCCTACTCATGATTTGGAGCTTTTAGCAGAAGTGTTTGCATTAAAACTCTGGCGGCACTATTTATATGGAGTGTATGTGGACATCTTCTCAGATCATAAGAGTCTGCAGTATGTGTTCACTCAGAAAGAGCTTAACCTCAGGTAGAGGAGATGGCTTGAGCTTCTCAAGGATTATGACATGAGTCTTCACTACCATCTAGGTAAGGCTAATGTTATTGTTGATGCCTTTAGCAGGTTGTCTATAGGGAGTTTAGCTCATATGGATAAGGAGAGGTAGGAGTTGGTGAAGGATATTCACCGCTTGGCTAATCCTGAAGTTCTCCTTTTGGACTCTGAGAATGGCGGTGTGTTGGTATAAGAAGTGGTTCGATCGTATCTTGGTGCAGAGATCAAGGAGAAGAAAATGCTAGATCCTGTCTTGATGAAAATCAAGAGTGATGTAGGTAGGAAAAAGGTAAAGGTATTTGAGATCAGTGGTGATGGTACCTTGCGGTACCAAGGAAGGTTATATATTCCCGACGTTGATGGTTTATGAGAAAGGGTATTGTCTTAGGCACATGAATCACGCTATGTTATTTATCCCGGTTAGACAAAAATGTATCATGATCTCAAGGAGATGTATTGGTAGAATGGTATGAAGAAAGATGTGGCTGATTTTTTGGACAAATGTTTGGTGTGTCAACAAGTGAAAGTTGGGCACATGAGGCCTGGAGGCTTGTGTTAGGAAATTGAATATCTTGAATGGAAATAGGAAGTGGTCAACATGGATTTTGTTACCAATCTTCCTCGATATCAGAGTCAAAATAATTTGGTTTGGGTCATCGTGGATAGGGTGATGAATTCGGCTCACTTCAGGCCAGTGAGGACTAACTTTTCGACTGAGGATTATGCGAGGTTATATCTTTATGAGATTGTAAAGATGCATGGGGTACCTATTTTGATCATCTTTGATTATGGTACATTATTTTCATCTCACTTTTTGTGGTCATTTCAGAAAGGGTTTGGGACTAAGGTTAATCTGATTACTGCTTTTTACCTGTAGATGGATGGGCAAGCATAAAATACTACTCAGATATTAGAAGATATGCTTCGTGCATATGTGATTGATTATGATGGTAATTGGGTAGAGCATCTACCTTTTATAGAGTTTTCTTACAATAATAGCTATCATTCTAGCATCGGGATGGCCCCTTTTGAGGCATTGTATAGTAAGAGGTGTATATCTTTTATTAGGTGGTTCAATCTTGGTGAGGAAGTTATGTTTGTCCCAAATTTGGTTTATCAGGCTATGGAGAAGGCAAAGGTGATTCGGGATAGGCTTAAGGCTTAGCAAAGTCTCCAAAAGTCCAAAGACAATATAAGGCATAGGGACTTGGAGTTTGAGGTTGGGGATAGGGAATTCCTAAAGGTGTCTCCCATGAAGAGAGTAATACAGTTTGGGAAAAAAGGGAAGATTAGTCCCCGGTATGTTGGTCTTTATATGGTTTTAAAGAGGGTTGGTAATGTGGCATATGAATGGGAGTTGCCTTCTAATTTGAGCTCCATTCATCCAATTTTCCATGTCTCTATGTTGATAAATTGTACAGGTGATCCTTCATCATTTGTTCCTTTGGGAGGATTGGGTATATCAGATTCTTTGTATTATGAAGAGATCTCGGTTGAGATCTTAGATTGGTAGGTTCATCGGTTGCGGACCAAGAATGTATCTTTGGTTAAGGTTCTATGGAAGAACCACAAGGTGGAAGAAGCTACCTGGGAAGCGGAAGAGGACATGAAGTCTAAGTAACCATATTTTTATTTCTGCTCTAATATTTCTACGAAAGATATGTGTTCTTGATCAAATCTTTATTTTCTAACTTGGTTAAAGAAAGGTTGATTTCCTTGCATCTTTGTTTTCTAATTTAGTTAGAGATTGGAATGGTTATGTTGGGGTGTAATTCTTGTTTGTACTACCTTGTCCGCCATTCAGGGATGAATGATCCTAGTGGGGGAGACTGAAACACCATGGGTTCTGACCCTTAGAAAATTTCTCAATTTTTAGCTTCTGGACATCATACGACTAGGGGGTACTAGTCGTATGATAGGGTACGGGTCAGGTGACCCAGTAGTATGTTTTCCAATGTTGGGTGGTTGAGTTTCTAGATTGTGTTATTTCTCATTCATAACACAATCAAGAATACTCTCAAACTCTCTAAATTCTCTCAAGCAAGATACTTAGGGTTTCCAAGAAGTTCATCAATTAGAGCTCCCAAGGGAAAATTCTCTCTATAACTCTTGATAATTCTGGCATATTACTCTTCCCCAATGATTACCTTATGAAAAATATGTATTTAAATGGTTTAATTGGATGGTTTTTGAATGTGAGTTTTGATATGGTTGAGGGTTTTGATATGGTTGATCATAAATTATTTTCCATGATTTATTATGCATTGTTTCTGCTTTATTGGTGGTTTTGAACTTATGGGGTGTATGAGAATGGTGAATAAACTAAGGGTAATGGTTTCCCCCAAAATTGGTGTTTTGAAATTGGAATTGGTTTGAATAATTGTGTCCCCTTAACCCACTTGTGTAAATGGCTTTGGATTGTGAAATTTCCAATTGGTTTGACTTACTCATCTATGATATTGTATTGCATTAATTATTCAATAATGAACATAGAATTTGAAAGCCTTGTTGGCTATGATTTCATTTAATGAACAAAAAGGGTTGAGGCATTCCCCCATGATACTGTGATTAATATGGCATAGAGGTAAGCTTGCAAGTGTAAGGGTATGACGATACCCATGTTGTGCCTTAACAGTCGATTCATTGGTTAATAAATGGGTTATGTGAAACTTCCTTTAAATTGGGATCAATGGGGTTTATGTAGCGAAGTCGTGAAGGTGTGGGTCTTGGATGACTTGTAATGATACTCATGTTTGTCGACATATGGTTTGGTGTTGATGAACTATGTTCATAGTTCACACTATTGATATATTTGTATCTTGGATTGACGTAGGGTTGGGGCATTCCTTGGTCTTCCTTGATACCTCCAGTTTTTGTGGCTAACACACCTTGAAGCCCTTTCAGCAGGGGGAGCTGAACCCATATAACCCGTGGGTACGTATTTATGATGGTTGAGCTACATAGTCCAGGATAAAGTTTTACTTCATGCTAAGCCTTGTTCCTTTTCCCGACATGACATGCTTATATATACATATGATTACGTACATTGACTTTGAATGACTTTAAAACATTGATCATGTCATTTTTTTATCCCCTATCCCCGAGTGACATGCTAGTGCTCAACCCACCAACCATTTTCAAATGTTGTATCCTCACACGATGCAGGAACCAGAGATACTTTTACTTTTCCTGCGCAGTGTTAGGTAGATCATCTCAGTTCGTCGATCGTTGGTGGTAAAGTGGTGAGCGTCCATTCTCCAGAAGACTTGGTCATTTCATCAATTTCCTTTCATAGACTATAATTGAAGAGTTCATATTAAAATTATCATTATCATTGTCATTATTAGAGTCGAGGGCATGTCCCGACACTTTATTGATTTTGGTTTGGTTAGAAGGCTTTGTGGATTACTGTGGACTTAAGTGATGTTGGTTGGTTGTTTTTGGTCGGTAATTGGGTATTGGTTATGGACATGTTTTAAATTCTTTGAGGTTATCTTATGCTATATTGTTATATGTTTAGAATTCATCATACGTTTGAGGGTATTGTGTTCTGTTTGGCTAGGTGCAGGGGGTGGTCTCCCATCCTTGTTAGACTTGAGAAACCCATCATGGCTAGGCCCCGATTCAGGTTGTGAATTCAAACCACAGCTGATAGGAAAAGAAAAATGGCAACAACAACCCACTACGGCTATGTGTTACACCCCACCCTCAACTTAATATCTATGCAATATCCCCAATGCATCTAGAAGTACAAAAAGAGGGGCAAAGACATAACTGGGTGCCTTAGGCATCGAATTAGTCATCATTAGCAAGGGGTCCCTCAGATCGAGCCCTTCTCTCATCAGTAGTGGTCCTAATAGCTGTTAGGACATCCTCAACAATTGTGGCACCGATGGTGACCTGTGCGCTCACAGGTGGTTCAGGTGGCAGGGCTGTATTACTACACATACTAGAAATATCATCTGGTGTTGAACTACCAGCCCCTACCGCCACCTCTTGTGTCTGCCGGTCTAACTCATCCCGCACACTCGCTATTTTTTATTGCCTCAATGTTTTATTCTTTTGTGCTTTGTCTCTTTCTTTTTTAGTTCTTCTTTCTCTTCCTTCTTCCTTCTTTAAAATTTCCCGCTGGGGTTAAATCATCGACCGCCCAAATATTTTCAACCACAGGATCTCTGGGAATTTCCTCAATAATTGTCATCGAGAGGATTGGCCTCTCATGCAACTCCACTATTGATTTTCACAGCTCGACAAACTCCGCATATACCCCTGCTAGATCTGGGGACTGGATCCCCTCAATCTGCTGGGTAATCCTCAGCTCAATCCCGTCAAACCTAGCCCACATCATTCTCCTTTCTCCCCCAAGCTTCCTTTCAACACACAGTTTTACTCCTCCTTTCATTAATTGCACCTTTGTCTCTACAGTACTCAACCTAGTTATTATCTTAGTCAGAAATGACTGCAACACCATTACGTAGCCGGCTGGAACCGACCTGGCTATGGATGGTTGTGGTGTCGCAGTAGGTGGTAGAGTAGGAGTATAGGAGGTACCTAATACATATGAAGCCTGAGGTTCAGACTACCCAGTCTCAGTAGAGGTATCACCCCTCTCAGTATCTGCTCTCTACCCTTGGTCCTTATAAGCATCACTAACCATAGAAGCTTCCAGTTTGTCCATCTTGGAGATTAGGTTGGTAATATCTCTGATCAACCCCAAGTCTCTAGTGGTCCTTAGCCTTATGAATCGATCAATGCCTGGGAGCTCCTGCACTTCTGTATCTAGACTAATTTGTGTCAATAAATAAGGGAAGGCCAACACTGTATCAGTACTAGTTGCCTTATCCCTAATCTCCTAAGCTATCCACTTGGATACATTAATTTTGTAGCTCGATATTATTCTTGCTATCAGTGTTGCTTTTTCGAACACACAATATTGTCCAATAAATTTTGACTCAACCTATATCGAACCAGGGTCCACAAAGCCTTTGTGTGGAAGTTCAAGCTGTTCTTCTTGATTGATGAAGAATTTCAGATACCACCAACTGCCCATAGGGCCTCTTCCCGAGATGAATCAATAATTCTGGCCATCCACCAAAACTGAACAAGCTTATCTTCCAAACCTATCTGTTTCACCTTCACCTTCTTCATCTTCTCCACTAGAAAGTCTAATTCTGTAGTGTTGGACGAAAGTATAAATTTTGGCCCATGCAATACCTGAGAGATTGTCTAAGATGAGATGTTAACCCGAACACCTCGAATCACCAAGTCTGATATTAGCTTTGCACCTCTCCACAAGTTTCCTTGTAGATTTTGCCTTTTCAATTCCATCTGATACGCAACATAAAACTCAAGTACCAATGCTTCTCTATACTGGACTGGTGCTCTATTCATCTATTCAAACTTGTATTGCTTGAACCGTGCCTTAAAATCGGGCATATCAAACATGCCTATTATGGTTAACCTTCTCTTAAGATAAAGACCTCTCAGGGGTTTTCTATTTTTGAGGTTTATGGCACTATATTGTTCATATAAGGACCGTATTCTAGGGTACCCCCACCATCAATGATGGGCACTGAAGCTGGCTCACTAGAGAGTGGAGTAGGTGGTATTTGTGGTGGAATTACCTGTCTAATAGGACTTTCACTCTCTTAACTCTCCCCTTCTTCTTCAGATCCAAACCTCTCTTCATTATCATTCTGCTCCTCGAGCCCTGATTCTTCCTCTGAACTTGACCCTTCCTCACTAGCATCCTCACTATTATCATCATCATCATCATCAACTTCCTCATAGAAGAATGATGGTGAATGAGGTGATGAAGTACTAGGGTTATTCATCCTTGGTATGGACCTATGGAGTGTGTCTTCCTCTGCAAGTGATTTTTTCCCTGAGGTCGCCTTTTCCTTGGATCCACCTACCCTTTTACTGAATATTCTTTGATGTCACCGCTTGACTCATTAGTGTCCTCATTTCTTAGTTGAAGAGTGGACTTTGAGGTAGGCTTCTTTTGGGTGTTCTTCTTCAGTGTCAGCATCTTTGATGAATCACCTTTGGGTGCCATTGGTAATTTTTGAAACAACTCCATTAGTGATAACTAAGAAAAAAAAAGAAAAACAAGAAAACAAGGAGTCAGTGTGGTAGGGTCTGAGCACACTATGACTCATGAGTATGAGTCATTACCTTTGGTTACGAGTCATAGTAAGACTCATAAGGAGAAAGGCTTCCTGTTCAGTATTTACTGGTCAGGTAACGGGTCCTCCTAACGAGTCATAATATTAGACTATGACTTATTACCACTCTAGTTGTCTGACCAAAAATACATTCCTGATGCAATATCCTTCTAACTCGTTACGACTCGTGACTACGAGTTGTATAGTGTGATTGCAACTCATTGGGAGAAGTCATAATGATAATAGAACCTACACTCTTCTAATCAATTATGTTACAAGTAAATACTAGTGATGTAACGACTCATTAAGTGACCTTACGAGTCGTTAAGAGAACTGTAACCACTGTAACATGACTAATTAGAGAAGTTGGTCTCGATTTCCAACGCAACACAAACATATTCATAGCTATCAACATCAATCATCTCTAATTCATCTCGTGTAACCACAAATAGTCTACATTAGTTCATTAACTCCCATTATCAATGTTATTTTACAAGTTTATCGAGATTAGGGGTCGTTTACTATTAAGCTCATAACTTTTAAACAAGAATTTCAATAAACCGTTCACATTGAAGCATCACTTTAATAATATAGAATTAAAACAGAAAAGACTTACTTGGTTGATTGTCTTGGATTCTTTTTGAAATTAACTTTTAAGGAATTTCGAGCCCTACTCTTTGTTCTTGTTCGGTTCTTTGGAGTTTTTTGATGTAATTAGAGTTGGGATGAATTTAGAGTTTTGTTGAGTTTGGTCGCCTAGGAGAATGGAGGGAGTCAATAATTCAAATGATTGGAATGCCATTCATTCGTCCCTTGGGTTTGAGTTGTCAAGCCTGGTTATGAGTTGTCTTAATGACTCATAACTAGTGACTAAGAGTATTAGACTCTCTCCGTAATGTCTGGAACATTACCTGGGTGTCCAATCATTACGAATCAAGATGACAAGTTGTATTCACTGATTACGACTCATTCTGAGAGTTGTAATGACTCCAGAGACCAAATGCCTGAGATTAGTTTTGAGTTCTAGTCACCCTATGAATCCTGACTACGAGCCGTAAGGTCCTCTTGCGACTCGTAAAGTGGGTTACATGACCTGGCACCAAAAAAAAATTCTAGTTTATTCTTGTAATTTCCATCCCTACACATTGAACACACAAATTATCCTGTTCTTAAATAAGTACAAAACATGGGTTGCCTCCCACACAATACTTTATTTAACATCGCGACATGACATATCTAGGTTGGATACTCAGATTTCACCAACCAACCTCGTGGGTTACCTTCTATGCGGCGCTTGATTTAACGTCGCGGCATAATGCAATTGACTTGGTTACTCAGACTTCACCAAGGCCCATATCTATAGCCATTTTTACTTCCTTAGTGCTTCCCATGTTTTGCTTCACTTTTTGCCCATATAATTTGAAACGGGCTTCATCATTATGCTTCAAATCTATAGCACCATATGGGAACACCCTCACTACAGTGAACGACCCATACCACCTAGACTTCAACTTGCCTGGAAACAAGAGAAGTCTTGAATTATACAATAACAACTGACACCTAGCTCAAATACTCTTTTCTCAATTTTTCAATCATGATACAACTTCATCTTCTCTATGTATAGTGTAGAACTCTCATAAGCCCGGAGTTGGAAATCTTCCAACTCATTCACATTTCTTATTCTCATCTTTACTGCATCATGCCACTCAAAATTCAGCTTCTTCAACACCCATAGTGCCTTGTGCTCAAGCTCAACAGGCAAATGACATGCCTTGCCAAATACTAGATGATATAGGGAGGAACCTATAGGGTTTTATAAGTTTTCCGGTAGGACCGTAATGCATCATCAAGCTTCTACGACCAATTATTCCTATTGGCATTCACGGTCTTCACTAAGATGGAATTAATCTCTCTATTGGCGACCTTAACTTGTCCTCTTGTCTGAGGGTGATAAGGTGTTGCCACCTTATGTTTACTATATACTTCTAGAGTAGACTCTTGAATAGATGATTATAGAAATGCGACCCACCATCACTAATTATTTCTCGTGAAGTGACAAATTACAAAAAGATATGCTTTTTCAGGAATGCGGTGACACGTCTTCCTTCATTTTTGGGGAATGCTACCACTTCCATCCATTTAGACACATATTAAACCACAACCAAGATATTCCTAATACCATAGGAGTTCATAAACAGCCCCATGAAGTCCACACACTACACATCAAACAACTCTAGCTCTAAAATAGGGGTCATAGGGAGTTCATGGCGCCTTGAAATATTTCCATGATGCTGGCATTGGTCATTGGATGCAGCAAAGTCATGAGCATCTTTGTAGATTGTCGGACAGTAGTACCCATACTGCAAAACCTTATGGGCTTTGTGGGTTCCTCCATGGTGACCCCCAACTGGTGAAGCATGACAAGCCAGAAGAATGCTCATCATCTCCAATTCAGGGATGCATTTATGAATCATACCATCCGCACAAATTCAGAATAGATAAGGCTCATCCCAAAAAAATTTCCTTACCTCATGCATGAATCTCTTCCATTGCTGAAACGACGAGTTTTCTTGAATAAGACCACTTGACAAGTAATTTGCAAAATCAACAAACTAGGGAATTAGGTCTTGCAACGCTGCCAAAATTTGCTCATCCAAAAAAGTATCATCGATTTCAATCCCATCCCCAATTTTTTTCATTACTTCTTCCTCAAGTCTGGACAAGTGATCTGCTACTTGATTTTTTTTCCCTTTCGGTCTTTAACCTTAAAATCAAACTCTTGCAGCAGGAGGACCCAATGGATCAATCTCTTCTTTTCATCTTTATTCTCCATTAAGTATCTCAAGGCTGCATGGTCTGTATGAACAACAACCTTAGTGCCAATCAGATAAGACCAAAATTTTTCAAAGGTAAAAAACACTACTAGTAACTCTTGTTCTGTAATAGTATAATTATTTTGAGTAGGTTTTCATGCCTTGCTGGCATAGTACATAAAGTGTTGAATCTTTTCTTGCCTTTGTCCTAGGACAACACCTAGGTCCACACTGCTCGCATCACACATGATATCGAATGGCAAGGACTAGTCAGGGGACACAATAATAGGAGCCATCACCAACCGCTCCTTTAGTAACTCAAAAGATTTAAGACATTCCTCATCAAAATCAAATTTCACCTCTTTCTCAAGGAGCTTGCAAAGAGGAGTAGCAATCCTTGATGAATCACCGGTAAAACCCTGCATGACCAAAAAAGCTTCAAATTCTCTTCACTGAAATTAGAGGAGGTAACTTTTCTATAACTTTAATTTTAGCCTTGTCCACCTATATTCCCCTTTTTGAGATCTTATGCCCAAACACAATTCGTTCTTTAACCATAAAATGACACTTCTCCTTGTTGAGTACCAATTTGCATTCTTCATATCGGCATAGAGTTTATCCAAATGGATTAAATAGTCATCAAAAGAATCACCAACCATAGAAAAATCATCCATAAAGACCTCGATGGTGTCTTCTACTATGTCAAAGAAGATAGACATCATGCATCTCTAAAATATGGCTAGAGCTTTGCACAACCCAAATGACATTCTCTTAAAAGTGAAGGTCCCATATGGTCAGGTAAAGGTTGCCTTTTCTTGATCTTTGGGAGCGATCATGATCTGATTGTAACCCAAATATCAATCCAAAAAATAATACAAGCCCCTTCTCATAAGTCTATCTAGCATCTAGTCCATGAAGGGCATTGGGAAGTGGTCCTTTTGGGTTCATGTGTTTAGCTTTCTATAGTCCATGCACACTGTCCAACCTGTGACTGGTCTCATTGGCATGAGCTTATTCTTCTCATTTGGCATGACAGTAATTCCACCTTTCTTTAGGATGCACTGAACAGGACTGAACCACCTGCTATCTGTAATGGGGTAAACTACACCAGCGTCCAACCACTTGATGATTGATTTCTTTACCACTCCGGCATAGAAGGATTTAGCCAGAGATAATGCTTAATACTTATGATACAGTCTATTTCAAGTTGGATTTTATGGGTACAAATGCCTGTCGGAATACCCACAATATCTGCACTGGTCCATCCTATAGCTTTCTTGAACCTTTACAACACTGATGACAATGCCTCTACCTATGTCTCAACCAATTTAGCTACAATAATCATTGGCAAGGTGTTGTCATCCCCTAACAATACATATTGCAAGTGAGACAGGATGACCTTCAACTCCAAAACCTGTGACTCCTCAATTGATGGACAAATGGGAAGAGTGATTTTATTTTTCAAATATACATCAATCTTATTTGGAGCATAAGTGTAAGAACCTCTCCCATAGAGAGCACCAGCCATCTTGTCATATTCCTCAATTCCATCACTATCAAAATTCATAATCGCCGTTGCTAATTCTTTAATACCTAGCCTTTTTTAATTAGTATAGTCAATGCATAAACCTCATAATCAATGGTATCTATCACAAACACACCTCTCATATCATCTAGCCGCAACATCAATTGACATACATTGAAGATTACCTATTCATCGTTGAGTATAAACCTCATCTATCCTAACTCCATATCAACCAATGCCTTGCCCATAGCTAGGAAGGGTCTGCCTAAGATGATAGGATTTGGAAGTCCATTTCACATTCAAGTATCACAAAATCGACTGAAAAGATAAAGGATGCCACCTTTACCAATACATCACAAAGAATGCCTACTGAATTTTTCACAGTTTGATCAGCCATTAACAATCTAATCGATGTTGTTTTGGGTACCCCAACCCCAACTACTTTAACACAACCAGCGACATGAGATTAATATTATCTCCTAGATCACATAAAGCCCGAGCAAAATTGAAGGACTCAATAGTAAATAGAATAGTGAAGGCTCTAGGGTCCTCCTTCTTCTCTATCAATGATCTAGAGGCAACAACACTGCAGTGATGAACATTGTTAGCGGGTTCATAGCTCACTATCTGCTTCGTAGTGACCTAATCTTTCATGAATTTTTCATAACTAGGCATCTTCTCCAATGCCTCTATAAGTGGTATATTTTACAGATAGCTTCTTTAACATAGATAAGAACTTCTAATATTTGCCCTCTTCCTACTTTTTTTTCAAACTTTGAGGAAAAGGAGGGGAAGGTCTCAGAATAGTCTTCAAAATAGTCTTATCACTCTTACCCTTATCCTTATTCTTCATAGAACTATGATCAACACTTGATGATTTTCCATCTTCAACTTCAGGTGTTTTCTCAACATCAACATTAACATCATCATTCGTTGGCTTAACTATAGTGGGCACAAGAGGATCCATGGTAGTCTTACCACTCTAAGTGGTAATGGAATGACAATGACTATCATTCTTTGGATTTTGCACTATATTACTGTGAAGAGTACCAGGATGCCTTTGATTCAATATGGCCGATATTTGGCCAAATTGCTGCTCCAGTTGTTTGATTGCGGTGGTGTGTGACTTAAATTTTTGATTCAACTCAAATATTTCTGCCTTAATCTATTTAATAAAACTTTAATGGATTTCTTGGCCTTTTACTAACTTCGATAATATTTCCTCCATTCTTGACTCTGTATCTCGCCTACCCGATGGAACATCTATGTCACTCATTTTTTTATAGTCATCTTTGCACCTCCAATCACCATCTCAATCCTTACTTCTATCTCGGTACTTGTCACTATAGTCGTTCCTACCTTGGTTTACTTTCCCCTTGGCTCAGAAACTCGCTACTTATTGATCCAAATACTTAGCTTCCTCATCTACACCAAACTCATATGCTTTGGAAGTAGTTCCTTGTGCCCCCACTGTGTTCACCGTTTCAATGGTTATTGCTGCAAATTGTTTTGTAAGCTGCCCAATATCAGTTCTGAACTATGCAACTTCATGTGCTACCGTATCATCATAGCTTTGTAGTCACTAGCATCCCTAATAGCATATGTACCAGCTCCTCTATCAGCCTATCGAGTATACCATCCTTGATTAGTGACAAAGATTTCATCTAGCATTTCTTGCACCATATCACAACAAAGACTGTTAGAACCCTTGAGGGTTGCACCACACAGTAAGGGACTATGTCCCTCAAATAAAATCTCGGGCAAAAACATAGTAAGCAACAATGAAGTGCTGAAAAACTAAATGGTTTGTAGGAAATAATCAACACAAAGATTTAACGTGGAAACACCCTTGCTCAGGGAAGGAAAAACTACAGCTTGACATCACAAGAACCAAGGAAATCCACAATAATCAACCTCTTGATTACAGACATGATTTCAGCCTAACTCTAGGCTTCTCCTGGATGTAGTTACTCTACTAATAGCCTATCTTGACAACTCTGTCAAGAGACCTCTACACTGATTAACTCTAATCAGTGTTTAGACTTAGGCAACTCTGCCCAAGCACACTCAATCAAGAAGAAAAGTTCATTACTCTTATAACTGAGTAATTCATTTACAAAATAGGATTCACTCAAGAACATTCACTACTTTAGTATATAGAGCTAGATAACAACATAAGCTATGCTTGAGCATTGTTGTAAGTTGGGTTTTTGCCTCTTTTATCTCTTCTGCACTCCCTTTTTTGTATTTTCAAAAAAACATTTTATGAAGAAGCATTTTTTACCTTTATAGATGAGTGATGATTAGGGATGAAATGACATTGTACCAGGTATCCTAATCAGTACGAGCAACACCTGCTAGTTCTTTACACAAGAGGACAAAATAGTGTAGTCATACGTGCCAGATGTACTATAGTCATAAACATCCAGGGACCTATTTCTTTGTAGTCATCTTCTCATCAACAAAACTATATATAGTAATTTTCCTCCTTTTTAATAATGACTAACCAACCACAAAGCTTTGAGCATCAATAAACATCTATCATATTTAATTAGTGTGATTACCACTTTAAAGATGGATGTTCCCCCTATCATCATGCTTCCACCCTCATGCAACACAGGGGCCTGGTCCTTTGTTGTCATTTTGTTATCAATTTTCAATTTCTTCCCCCTGTCAACATGCACCATTATTCACTTAGTGCATTTTCATACTTCCCTCTTGTCACATCCTTCTTTCCCCTTGTAATGAAAAATATATCTTCAATTTTCCCTTTTCTCCCTTAAGATCCCTTTCTCCATATGAGATCAGTAGTTGTATTTCCTATTTTGACATTGCTTAAAAGTAAAAATAGTAAACCAAAAGTAGTAGTAAGTATAAGTTAGTTAACTAATAGCCACTGGGGCAACACTAACATTAGGACTATTTTTAAGGTAGAAGCAGATAAAGAACAAAAAAGCAAGAGCTAATCCATATTTAACAGATTATGTATCATTGCAGTGCAAGAATTACATTTCATATTTCATAGAAAAAGACACAAAAGTTGAAAAAACATGGAGGATTTAGGGGGAAGGTTTAGAGAAGTCATCTTAGGATAATGTAACAATTCAAGATCAGAAGCCTTATTGGTTAGAATTGTAACCTTCATCTTGAGTTTATCATTTTTCCACTCTTTAGTTCTGCAAAGACCCTTGGACCCTTTTTGAAAATTTTAGACTTTGCACCAGAAATCACCCAATTTTTGTATTTTCTAGAATTTTTCATTTTCTTTTCTTCTCTTATAAGCCCTACTAGTTTCATCATTTGTCTTTCTCTTATTCTTAGGACCAGGTCCATCAGAAGTCTGGTACCTTTTAATAGGATTTCTAGATTTCACTTCGAAGACTTTTGTTTTTAGGCTATCATATTTTTCCTTGGACTATTCAAACTTTCTCTCATGCTGTCAAAGAGCTAATATGTTTTTAGGGATAAGTCTTTATTGGAAATGTGAGTGAAGAAAGGGTTTGTCTTTGGATAATTAGGATAGTTGAGTTGGGCAAGGTCCATGGAGTTAATGCGAAGATGAATTTGATTTCAATTTTGTATACGACAAGTTTTCTAACATGGAGAGAGAGAGAGATAATGTTGCCTTTTGTAATAGAACAAGAAGAAAAATATGCATATTCATGATACTTACCTGAGAGATGGGACCAGGTCCCTCTCTTTCTTTGAGTGATTTCTTAAATTTGTGCATACTTTATCTGTTTTCTTCTAAAGATATTCCCATGGGTGTATACCTACAAAGGTATGATACTGAGTTAGTATAACAAATACATACTTTACCAAGGATACTTGTCTCTTGATCATAGTTCATTTTATGGAGAACTACTGATTCACATGGTAGGTTAGGTTATTTTGATCAATCCTAACTTCAACCTGTTCTTCATAAATTGTTCCTTGTGAAGTGTCTAAGTAAATAAATCTTCTATCTAATCCATAGTCTTCTAGAAATTCATGCAGATTGACCCTTTCTCAATATTGTCTCTTAAGAAGTGATGCCTCACTTGAATGAGCTTAGTTATCTTGTGTTGCACTGGATTCTTGGCCGTGTTTAGTGAACTTATGTTGTCAAACATTAGAGGTATCCTATTTGAGACAATACCAAAATCTTTGAATTACTACTGAATCCATAACAGTTATGCATAACAAGAAGCAACAACAACATATTCAGCCTCAGCAGTAGATAGAGCAACTAAATTTTGCTTCATAGATCCCTAGGAGATTAAGGATGAAATAAGAAAATGTGCCATTCTTAAAGTTATTTGTCTATCTACCAAATATCCAGCATAGTTAACATCATTATAGCCCACTAAGTCAAAATTGTCTCCTAATGGATAGTATAGGACCAGGTCCCCTATCTCTTTCAGATACCTAAGAATTCTTTTTGTAGCTTTTGAATTGAACTCCTTTGGGCATGCTTAAAATCTGGAACACATTCCTACCTTAAAAACAATGTTAGGCCTACTTACAGTGAGATATAGAAAGGATCCAATAATCCCTCTATACATTATCTCATTCACCGAAGGACCTAAATCATCATTGTCCATTTTTGAGCTGGTTCCAATTAGGGTATTAATTGGATTGGCATCTCCCATGATATACTTCTTTAGTAGCACCTTGATGTAATTCTCTTGACAAATCATTGTCCCTTAAGAAGTTTTCTTTATTCGCAAGACTAGAAAAAGGCTCAATTCACCCATCATACTCATCTCAAATTTAACTCCCCATTATCTTAACAAATTCTTCACATAGATTCAGAAGTAGCTCCAAATATTATGTCATCAACATCTATCTTGACTGTCAATAGGCTGCTACCTCTAGTCTTTACGAATAGAGTATTATCTATTTTTTCTCTTTTGAAGCCATTTTCCAGGAGAAACTTTGAGAGTCTCTCATACCAAGTCCTTGGTTCTTGATTCAATCCATAAAGAGATTTATACAATTTAAGTATATGATGAGAAAAATCTGCATCTTTAAATCCTAGAGGTTGTTTGACATTGACTTCTTCTTTCAGGTTTCCATTCAGGAAGACACTTTTGACATCCATTTAAAATAGTTTGAATTCCATGTATAAAAAAAATACAACAAGAATTATAATGGACACTATTCTTCCTATAGGATCAAAGGTCTCATCATAGTCAATCCTTTCTTCCTGGTTATAACCTTGACTAGCCAGCCTTTCCTTATTTCTGTTGATAGTTCTATTCTTATCTTGCTTATTTATGTACACCCATTTAGTTCCAATAATTTTTCTTTCAATAGGCTTGGGGACCAGATGCAATACTTTGCTTCTTTCAAATTGCTCAAGTTCTTCTTTCATTGCATTAATCTAATCAGCATCTTTCAGGGCCTTCTTTATATTCTTAGGCTCAATTTGGGATAAAAATTCAGAAAATTTTGTAACATTCTTGGCTTGAGCTCTTGTTTGGAATCCAGTTTTAAGGGCTGTAGTCAAGTTCTCAAGGGGAAGAGAGGATTTGTGCCTCCAATTTTGCCTTCTGAGATTGATACCATGATGATTGAGATCCTGGATCATCATCACTATCATCACTCTCATATGCATCATTAATCCCTTGATCATTATCTTCAGTAATGACATCCCTTTGAACAGGAATGAGTTCTTTATCTTCTAAATATTCACCATCTCCAGAGTTTATTTGACTTCTGACTCATTAAAGATCACATGAATACTTTCTTCAACACACAGAGTTCCTTTATTGAACACTCTATAAGCCTTGCTTGTCGAGGAGTATCCTAAAAACATAGCTTTATGACCTTTGGAATCAAATTTCCTAAGTCTCTCTTCCCATTGTTTAACACAAAATATTTACATCCAAAAGGTCTGAAATAGCCTATCTTAGGCTTTCTATTGAAAACCATCTCATATGGAGTCTTATTCAGAAGTGATCTAATCAATATCTACTAGTCACATAATAAGAAATATTCACTTCTTTAGCCCAGAAACTCTTTGGAAGACCACTGTCAATTAGAATAGTCCTAGCAATCTCTATGAGTGTTCTATTTTTCATTTCAACAACTACATTTTGTTGTGGAGTTCTAGGAGTAGAAAAGTTGTGACTTATTCCATGCTCATCACAAAATTCATCAACTTGAGAATTCTCAAATTCAGTTCCATGATCAAGCCTAAATCAACAATTTTGCAATTTAGCTTCACTTGGATTTTCTTGGAAAAAGCCACAAGAACTCCATATGTTTCATCCTTGGTTCTTATAAACATTGTCCAAGTGAATTTGGAATAATCATCTACAATAACTAGCATGTATTTATTTCCTCCTCTACTTTAGACTTTAATATGTACATAAAAATCCATGTGAAGTATTTCAAGAAGTTTGGAAGTACTTACTTGCTTCTTCAATTTGAAGGAGGATCTGGTATGTTTACCTTTAACACAAACATCACAAACTTTGTTGTCTAGAAACTTCATCTTTGGAAGGCCATAGGCCAGGTCCCTTTAAATTAACTTGTTTAACCACGAGGAACTCACTTGTCCTAATCTTTTTTTTATTTCAAGTAGAGTAAGTGAAAAAAAAAATTATCTTTGGTTGGTTTGGATGTTTGTGTTGAGAAAGGTTCATGGGGTTAATGCAAAGATGAAATTGATTTCAATTTTTCTTATATAAGTTTTACGAACATGGGGAGAGAGAATGTGGCCTTTTTTAATAGAATGAGAAGAACAACATGCACATTCATGATACTAACCTGAGAGATGGGACTAGGTCCCTCCCTTTCTTTGAGTAATTTATCACATTTATGCATACTTCATTTGTTTTTTTCTAAGTCTATTCCCATAGAAGTAAACCTGCAAATGTATGATACTGAGTTATACTAACAACTACCTGCTTTACCAAAGATACTTATTTCCTGATCATAACCAATTTTGTAGAGAACTGTTGATTCATATGGTAGATTAGGTCATGTTGATCAAGCCTAACCTCAGACTGTTCTTAACGAATTGTTCCATGTGAAGTGACTTAGTAAAGAAATTTGTTATCTGATCCTCAGTCTTGTAGAACTTCATGCAATTGCCCCTTCCTCAACATTGTTTCTTAGGAAGTAATGCCTCACATCAATGTGCTTAGTCTTTTTATGCTACATCACGTTCTTGGATACGTTTAAAGAACTTGTGTTGTCACATATTAAGGGGATGGTATCTGAGATAATTCCAAATTCTTTCAATTACTGCTTGATCCATAGTATTTGTGCACAATAAGAAGATACACCAACATATTCAGCCTCAGCAGTAGATAGAGCAACTGAACTTTACTTCTTTCAATTACTGCTTGGTTGTTGCTTCAACCCATAAATATCTTTGTCCAATTTAAGTCTATGATGAGGAAAATATACATCTTCAAAACGTGGAGGTTGTTTGACATATACTTCTTCTTTCAGATTTCCATTCAAGAAGGCACTTTTGACATCCATCTAAAATAGTTTCAATCCCATGTATGCAACAAATGCAACAAGAATTCTGATTGACTCTATTCTTGTTACAGGGGTAAAGGTCTCATCATATTCAATCCTTTTTTCTTGGTTGTAACCTTGAACAATAAATATTGTATTATTTCTGTTGATAGTTCCATCTTCATCTTGCTTATTTCTGTGTACCTATTTGGTCCCAATAATTGTTTTGCCAACAATCTTGGGGACCAGATGCCAGACCTTGCTTCTTTCAAATGGATTCAATTCTTCTTGCATTGTATTGATCCAATCAACATCTTTCAGGGCCTCTTTTACATTCTTTGGCTCAATTTAGGATAAGAAGGCTGAGAATGCCATAACATTCCTGGCTTGAGCTTTGTTTAGAATCTTGTTTGCAAGGGTGTAGTCAGGTTCTAAAGAGGGTGAGAGTACATGTGTCTCAAAATTTTCCTTTTGAGATTGATACCATAGGGACCAGGTCCCTGTGAACTCTGACTTGCTTTCTCTGGTTGTTCTTCAAGAGGAGCAGGAATTTGTGGCTGAGATCCTGGATCATCATTACTGTCATCACTTTTATATGCATCATTGATCCTTTGATAATTTTTTTTAGTAACAACATCCCTTTGAATATGAATGAGTTCTTCTTCTTCTGAGATTTCACTATCTTCAGTGTTAATTTGACTTTCTAACTTATTAAAGATCACATGAATACTATCTTCAACATACAATGTTCTTTTATTGAACACTTTGTAGGCCTTTCAAGTTGAGTAGTAGCCTACAAACACAACTTCATCACTCTTGGAATCAAATTTTCCCAATTCTCTTGTAACATTATTTAGCACAAAACATTTGCATCCAAATGACCTGAAGTAATCTATCCTAGGATTTCTATTGAATACCAGCTCATATGGATTCTTATTCAGAAGTGATCTAATCAAATATCTATTAGTCACATAATAAGAAATATTCACTTCTTTAGCCCAGAAACTCTTTGGAAGACCACTGTCAATTAGCATAGTCCTAGCAATCTCTATGAGTGTTCTATTTTTCATTTCAACAACTCCATTTTGTTGTGGAGTTCTAGGAGTAGAAAAGTTGTGACTTATTCCATGCTCATCACAAAATTCATCAACTTGAGAATTCTCAAATTCAATTCCATGATAAAACCTAAATTCAGCAATTATGCAATTTAGCCTCACTTGGATTTTCTTGGCAAAATCCATAAGAACCCCATATGTTTCATTCTTGGTTCTTGTAAACATTGTCTAGGTGAACCTGGGATAGTTATTTATAATGACCAATACACATTTATTCCCTCCTCTACTTTGAGCTTTGTTGAGTCTGCATAAATCCATGCAAAGTATTTCAAGGGTTTTGGAAGTACTTACTTGCTTCTTTAATTTGAAGGAGGATCTGGTCAGTTTGCCTTTAACACATGCATCATAGACTTTTTTGTCTGAGAATTTCAGCTTTGGTAGGCCACAGACATGGTCCCTTGTATTCAACTTGTTTAATAAGGAGGAACTCAAATATCCTAATCTTCTGTGCCATAAATTTGCATCTTCACTTTGTGCACATAAAACGGTAATGCCCCATCAGCCACAAACTCCAGATCAGCTACATACATATTATTTATCCTTTTGGCTTTAGGAATAATTCTTCCAGATTTCATGCTTGGTATAGTACATCCATTAGATGAGAATTTTACCTTATTTCCTTTGTCACAGATTTGAGATACACTCAGAAGACTGTATTTAAGGTCATTCACATAATACACATCTTCTATTGCATGATGAGGTTATTTTCCAATCTTTCCAACACCTTGGATCAACCATTCAAATCATGTGTCTTGAACAATGACTATCCATAAACCAGCTTTAGGTAAAATCCCTTTTTTCTACCTCATTTTCTTTTTTATCTTCAATAGTTGCCATTAGAGAACACCAGAAACTTGAGATTATTTTCTTATCATCCTGTTTCATCATGAAACCATCACCATAATATTTGTATTTCTCAAATTTGGTGGACAAGTCTTCTCAAGAACCCAACACCTTCTTTACTATACAACTAGCTTCTTCTTTTCTTCTTGATGTTTTAGGACTTTGATTCTTCTTTTGCATTGGGTAGTTCCTTATGAATTCTTAAGAGCTACCACCTTTTTCCATAGATCTAACAATCCTTGTTGCCAGAAGTGCAACATCGGTGTCTTCTTCACCTAAGTCAGATTCTAAAGCCTTCAAAGTCTAGAATCTCTCCCTTTTTGCTTCCTTTCTCTCCACCCTAGTTCAGTTATAGATGCCATGATAAAAAGACCACTCTAGGTATGAGACTTTTTTAGTGAACCTTCTCCGATACCAATTTCTAGAACCCTTGGGGGTTGCACCACACAGTGAGGGACCAAGTACCTTAAAGTTAATATCAGACAAAAATACAATAAAGTAATAATGAAGTTCTAGAAAACTAAAAGTTTTGCAGGAAATAATCAACACAAGGATTTAACGTGGAAGCCTCCTTTCTTAAGGAAGGAAAAAACACGACTTGCCCTCACAAGCACCAAATAAATCCACTATAACCAACCTCTTGATTAAGGACATGATTTAAGCCTAACTCTAGGCTCCTCCAGCATGTAGTAACTCTATTACCAGCCTATCTTGATAACTCAGCCAAGAACCATCCACACTGATTAACTCTAATCACTGTTTGGACTCAGGCAACTCTACCTAAGCACACTCAATAAAGAAGAAAAGTCCATTGCTCTTATAGACTGAGTAATTCATTTACAAATCAAGATTCACTCAAGAACATATACTACTTTAGTATATAGAGCAAGCTAAGAACATGAGCTATGCTTGAGAATTATTGTAAGTTGGGTTTTTACCTCTTTCACTCTTATGCACTCCCATTTTTGTATTTGTAAAAAAAAACATTTGATGAAGAAGCATTTTTACCTTTGTATATGAGTGATGATTAGGGATGAAATTTCATTGGACCAGGTGTCCTAATCAGTACGAGCAACACCTGCCAGTTTATTACACAAGAGGACAAAACTGTGCAGTCACGCGTGTTAGCTGTACTATAGTCATGAACATCCAAGGAACTGGTCCCTTGTAGTCATCTCCTCATCATAAAAAGTACATATAGCAAAGATGAATAAGTGCGCTCCAGATATAGTGCCTACCATTACCCAAAAGCTTACATTCAGGGATCTGTAGAATTTTTCCAACAGGTTGGATCCTAGAATTCAGTGATGAGGAACCATGCTTAGCTTCTTTTTGAACCAAAACCATGCTTCATACATAGACTTTGTAGAAAGTTGTAAATCTCATCTTTTAGATATAGTATCCTAGTAGGAGGAAGGAATCAATTCAAAAACTGTGTACATAGCTCACTCCAAGTCGTGGTTGAGCCTCTTGGAAGTTCCCCCAGCCATAACGATGCTTCAATTATCAGCAAAAAGGGAACAACCGCAACCTTAAAGCTTCGTAATCTACCCCCAACATGGTATATGAAGTACATAGCCCACTAAAATTTGTAAGATACATGTTCGTATCATTTGTTGCTAATCCCAAAAATACACCCTTTAAATTCAACAGCTGGATCATTGCACTAGTAATATCTTTGAGCAGGATATTACTTGTCTCAGCAGGATCAACATAACCCATATCCTTATCTTCATCATATGGTGGTAGATATTGATAGGCTGGGACCATTTGAGATCTGCCACCGCGTGCTTTATCATGACCTCCTTCAAGTAGTACACATTGATCAGCTACAAGTCTAGGCCTGGCTAGTTTTGCCTTCTGCACTAATGTGGCTTCCTTAACTGCTCTCCTCTACTTTTTCACAACTTGAATCAAAGACTGTCCGTGATGGGTATCTCAAGTCCAACAAAGACCGGAGACCACCCCCTGCACCTTGCCGAACAGAACACAATACCCCCAACTTTGGATGAATTCCAAACATATAACAAGATAGTATAAGATAAGCTCAAAGAACTGAAGATATGTATGTAATTGAAAATAGGTAACCAACCAAAAACAACCAACCAACATCACCCAAGTCCATAGTAATCCACAAAGCCTTATAAAAAATCAAAATCAATAAAGTGTCGAGACATGCCCCCAACTCTGATAATCACAATGACAATGATATTGTTATTATGAACTCTTTAATTCTAGTCTATGAAAGGAAACTAATGAAATGACCAAGTCTTTCAGAGAATGGAAGCTTACCATTTCACCACCAATAATTGATGAACCAAGCCAATCCACCTAACACTGTTCAAGAAAAGTAGAGGTATCTTCGGTGCCTACATCACATAGGAATAAAATATCTGAAGACGGTTAGTGGGTTGAGCACTAGCATGTAACTCAAGAGTAGGGGATAAAATAAATCCATGATCCACATTTTAAAAAATCATTCAAGCCAATGCATATAATCATATATATACATATAAATATGTCATTCCAGGAAAGTGAACAAGGCTTAGCATAAAGTATAACCTTATCCTGGATCTATGTAGTTCAACCATCATAAAAAGGAACCCACGAGCTATATTGGTTTAGCTCCCCTATTGAAAGGGCCCTAACGCATGTTAGCTGCATGAGACAGAGGTATAAAGAAAAACCAGGGAATTCCCCAAACCCATCTCAGTCCAAGATACAAATATATCAATAGTAAGAACTATGCACACAGGTCATCAAGACCAAACTTAACATCGACAAACATGAGTTTCCAAGACAAGTCATCTAAGACCCATAACTTCACGACTTTTATACATACCCCCATTAAGCCTAATTAAAAGCAAGTTTCACATAAACTATTTATTAACCAATAAATCAACTGTTAGGCACACCATGGGTATCATCATGACTCGCATGGTCCAGTTATCATTAAAGTAGAATTAATTAGTAATCACACTAGTTAGCTACAGAAGGCACCATACGACTTATTTTGAGTCTTTACGACACGTTATAAGCCAATAGTATTCAGGACTGAAAACTTATCCACACGTTATAAGCCAATCATATTCAGGACTGAAAACTTATCCACACATACTAGTCAGTCTTTGACTGGGTCCATAATACCCATCAAGACTCCCTATGACTCGTAAAGGGAGTTGTAGTTTAGGCAGTGATGATAAAATTTTAGAAATTTTCTAGGACCAAAAATCTAAGGTGTTATATTCCCCCCTTGGGATCATTCATCCTCGAATGATGAGACAAGGTATATAAATACCTCAGATTTTGTCCCTTGAAAATTTCTTGAGCTATGAACTCACTGCTTTTTTAACGACTCCCCCTACAAGTCATAGGGTGTCACCATGGGTCTTAGGGACCAAGTCATAACCAAATCAAAGAGTAAGTGGCTAAGTTATTCTCTGAGTATAACTGTCTCACTAAGATCCATAAGGATATGTCATGAATCGTAGGGTGTCCAGTGTAAGTCCTAATTTAGGTTCTGTATAGACTACGACTGGAACCTATGAGTCTTAGGGTCCCATTACGAGTGGTAACATTAAGTCATAAGCATAATAGTGTAGGGTTCCTTAGTGGTACTTCCTTGGTTATGACTCGTGGTGATGAATCATAAGGAGTGGCTATGAGTCAAGGGTTGACCTGTAGTCAAAGGCGACACTTTTTTAGCTTTTAAGTTAAGGGCATCCTGAACATTTCCCCTCTTACCCAAATTGAATCCCACATATTATAACCTTATTAGGGTGTTATTATCACTCATAAACAAATCATTTAACTTGTCAGGCACTCCTAAAAGGCAATCCAAATTCCCTCAAGCAAGTCAACCTAGGGTTTCATTAAGTTGGTCATCTAAAGGCTTAAGGGTCGATTTCTCTCCAAATTTCTTTGTGTTTAAGGAATGTTACTCTTCAATCATTGTTAATTTGTTAAAATCATGTGTTTTAAGTATTTTTCATGAGATGTTTATGTTGGTTTTGAATCAAGGGTTGAGGTTTTTGTACGTTTGTTATTGAATAATATTTTCCCATGGTTTATATATGATTAATCATGTTTTAAATATTGTTTTGAACTTGTGGGAGCATGGGTATGGTGAATGAACTAGGGAGTTTTGATTTTCCCAAACTTGTGACATTTGAAGTGGTTATGACCCCAACCTATAGTATGAAATCAGTTTTAAGTTATGAGAAATATGGAAATTTGTAAAATTGAAATAGTCTTGAACTATTGCATGATATAAAGAGGTATTTGAAACACAATGGCCTAATATAATGAACAAAGGGAGTTAGTGACTCCCACCTTGTATTAATGAACAAAGGGAGTTGTTTTCCCTAAGTTAATGGATAATTATTTTGGCATGTTGTTATTGCCTTGCAAGTGTAGTTGGTATGATGATACCAACAATGTATGCCTTAATGTGAACTATGAATAATGAATGGGATTGTGTGATAAATATTTTAATTTGTCTCTAATAAGGGTTGTGTAGCTGAGTCATAAAAGTAGAGGTCCGAGTGACCGACACTTGAAACTGCATTTGTCCATGCGAGGGACAATTCGACCATAGAGGTTTGAGTCCCCCTTATTGTTATTATTTCTTGATTAGGGAGGTTTGATTCCCCCATAAATCATTACATTATTGGGTGCATAAGCCATCTTACTATATGTTAGGAGGTTCGAGTCCTCCATGTAAAGATATATGAGATTATTCTATGGTTCGTACAGCTACATGCACCGGGGTAGCTCTTGGGTACATGTTAATGATGGTTGAGCTACATAGACCAGTCTATAGTTTTGAAACATATGTTAATCCTTATTCTCTTTCTCGACATGTGATATATACTTATATATATTTTTATGCAATTAATTATGTGCACTGGTTTTAAATGATTTTGAACTATTGATCATGACATTATGCTATCCTTATCTCTGAGTTTAATGCTAGCACTCCAACCGCTAACTATCTTCGAACATTTTATCCCTATGTGGTGTAGGAATTGGTCATTCTTCTACTCCTCCTGCACAGTGATTAGGATTCAGGATCAACTCATAAGTTGACATTGAAGTGGTGATCTTTAATATACCTGAAGTCTACATTTCATGTTTTATTCTTTATGTCTTAGATAATTTAGAATTGTTTTGGCTATAGTCGGGGGGCATGTCCCCACATTTTATTGTATTTAATTCTAGATCATAATTTAGAAGGCTTTATTTGTACTATCGTGGTTATTAGATGGCTTCGATCAATCATTTGGTCAGTCATTGGTGGTTAGTTATGGACATGCATTAAAATTTTCTTAAGCTATTTCACTCTATCTTGTTATATGTTTGAAATTTATCTCACCTTGGGATGTGTTATGTTTGATTTGGTTAGGTACAGAGGGTGATCTTCGATCCATATAGGACTTGAGATATCCGTCACAGCTAGACCTTGGTTTGGGTCTAGACAAAGATGGTATCAGAGACTAGGTTTGGTATCATTGGGTGTCCAACAAATCCCTATCAAGTAGAGTCTCATTTATGGATGTGTAGTGTACCACACTCATAAAGGTTGAGACTATGAGGCATTTAGGAATGTTTCTCTTTTTTATGATCTATTCTTCGGGCTATAGAGTCTAAAGGTCTTGAAATCTCCTCTAATTCTTATTTGTCCACTTTTTAGATTGTGCCTCCCAGATAATTTGAAGCTCATGGAAACTCCTCTATCCTACTTAAGGACAATGCTGATGGGACATGTCTTGCTTATAGGGTATAAAATTGGTCTAGGGGTCTAGTTCCTAATTGCCCTTTTAGAGCTACACCGGTCCGTTCTAGTTCTCCTCAAACTCCTTAGGCTGATGTGTTGAATGCAAAATTTCATTAATTTATTCATATGTCAGCTCAATCGGTACCTTCTTAGTCTAAGCATGTAGCTTCTGTTACTCCAGCTTCTGGGCCACAAAGGTTGGCCAGTTTATATGGGCGAGTCCTCTAACTTTTACTGGTGTTAAGGTTGAGGAGGATTCTTAAGGTTTTATAGATAAGATATTCTAGGTTATGAATGCTTTGAATGTTGAGGGTATGGAATTTACTGCCTATCAACTGAAGGATGTAGCATACTAATAGTATGAGGAGTGGGACAGTCTAGGGGAGATGATGCCGAATCCGCACTGTGGGATGATTTCTCTTATGCTTTTCTAGATTTTTTCTTTCCTCAAAAGTTTAGTGAGGCAAAAGCAAAAGAGTTGTTAATCTAAAGCAAAGTAGGATGATGATCAAGAAGTATGCCTTGAAATTCAATTAGTTATCCCGATATGCTCCTAAGTTAGTGTTTATCATGAGGGATAGAATGAGGAAATTTGCTTCTGGGTTGTCCCATGATTTGATTATAAAGAGTAAGGCTACCCTGTTGAACAAGGATATTGACATCTCCAGATTAGTTATATATATGTAGGAGGTTGAAGAAGAGAAAAAGAAGCATGTGGAGATAAGGAAAAGGTAAATTAAGAAGTTTAGATTTTTTTATTAGGGTAGAGGTCAGTAGCAAAGTGGTAAAGATGGTGAAAAGTGGTCTAAAAAGAATTTGGGGAGTTCTGGTTCCTACTCTATGTCTAGTTCTCCTTATCCGAAGCCATGGGGTAATCATCGTTCTCAGCATGATAGTGGGTTTAGGGTATAGGGTTCCTAATCTCAAACTGGTGGGGCTCAGTCAGCTCTATCATATACTTTATGTAGATTCAACGGGCAGGTACACCGTGGTTTTTGTAAAGAGGGGAGGAACATATGTTTTAAATATGGTCAGATTAGTTATTTGCAGAGGGATTGTCCTTCTAAGGTTGCTTCTGGGGTAAATAAAATTCTTGTTTCCAATTTATCAGCTCCAGTACCAAAGCGTGCTGCTTCTGGTTTTGGTATCGATACTAGACGGAATCGCTTGTATGCCCTTGCTACCCGTCAGGACTATGATGCATCTCCCAATGTCGTCACTGGTATATTATGACTCTTTTCTCCTGATGTGTATTGCTTGCTTGATTTAGGGTCCACTCTTTATTATGTGACCCCATTTGTGGCTATATATTTTGGTTTTGGTCATGAGTGTATCCCTAATCCCTTTTCTGTTTCTACCCCGATGGGTGACTCTATGGTTGCTAGAAGAGTCTATAGGGGTTGTGTGGTATCTGTTGGTGTTAGAGAAACTCTAGTATATCTGATAGAGTTAGACATAGTTGATGTTAATGTCATATTAGGGATGGACTGGTAGCACTCGTGCTATACCTCCTTATATTGTCAAACCCGTATGGTCATATTTAAATTCCCTAATAAGCCGGTCATTGAGTGGGAAGGGAGTTCTCTAGCGCCTAAGGGAAGATTCATATCATATCTTAGAGCCAAAGTTGATTTCTAAGGGATGTCTTTATCATTTGGTCTGAGTTAAAGATACTAACTCGGAGGGTCCTTCCTTACAATCTATTCCCATGGGTAATGAATTCCCTGAGTTTTTTTTAACGATCTTTCTGGTGTCTCTCCAAATAAGGAAAATTGATTTTGGGATCAACCTTGTTCCAAAAACTCATCCTACCTCTATCCCTTCTTATAGAATGGCTTCGACTGAGTTGAAGGAGCTTAAGGAGTAGTTTAAATGCCTCATTAACAAGGGTTTTATCTATCCTAGTGTGTCTCCATGAGTTGCTCCTATTTTGTTCGTGCATAAGAAGAATGATTCGCTTCGGATGTGCATCGATTACCGTTAGTTGAATAAGGTTATGGTGAAGAATGAATATCCTCTTCCTTGGATTTATGATTTGTTTGACCAGCTTCAGGGTGCTAGATGTTTCTCTAAGATTGATCTTAGGTTTTGTTATCATCAGCTAAAGATTAGGGAGGTAGATATCCCTATGACTGTCTTCCAAACCCGGTATGGTCATTATGGGTTCTTAGTCATATCTTTTATTTTGATTAATGCCCTGACGATATTTATGGACTTGATAAATAGGATCTTCCATTAGTTTTTGGATTTTTTATTCATCATGTTTATAGAAGATATTCTGGTTTATTCCAAGAGCAAGGTGGATCATGCTGATCACCTTCATATTATGTTGCAAACCTTAAAAGATCAATATTTGTATGCTAAGTTTTTGAAGTTCGTATTCTAGTTGAATTCTATTACTTTTCTAGGTCATGTCATTTCTAGTGAAGGGATCATGATGGATTCGCAGAAAGTTGCAGTGGTTAAGAAGTGGCCTAGGCCTATGAATCAAACCAATATTTCGAGCTTCTTGGGTTTAGCCGGTTACTATATGAGATTTTTAGAGATTTTCTTGACTATAGCTGCCCCGCTAAGTTGACCCAGAACAAGGTGAAGTTTTTGTGGTCTGATGCTTGTGAGGGTAGTTTTGAGAAGCTGAAAGATAAGATAACTTCAGCTTCAGTTTTGACCCTGCTCGAGGGTAATGATGGATTTGTGGTATATTATGATATTTCCCGTGTGGGACTTGGTTGTATGATGATGTACTATGGTGGGGTGGTGGACTATGCTTCTACGCAGTTGAAAGTTCATGAGAGGAATTATCCGACTCACGACTTAGAATTGTTGTATGAGGTATTCGCATTGAAGTTTTGGCATCATTATTTGTATGGAGTCCATGTAGATATCTTTTCTGATCATAAGAGCCTAAAATATATGTCCAACCAGAAGGAGTTAAATCTCAGGCAGAGGGGGGGTTGAGTTGCTGAAAGACTACGACATGAGTCTCCACTACCACTCAGGTAAAGCTAATGTGGCTGCTGATGCCCTTAGCAGGATATACATAGGGAGTCTAGCTTATATGAATGAGGATAAACAGAAGTTGGTGAAACATATTCACCATTTGTCTAACCTTAGAGTTCATTACTTTAACTCTGAGGATGGTAGTGTGTTTGTGCAAGAGGTGGAGAAGTCATCCCTTATTGCAGAAATAAAGGAGAAACAGGTACTGAATCACGTCTTAATGAATATTAAGGGAGATATGGGACAACAAAAGGTTGTATCTTTTGAGATTGGTGGTTATGATATCGTGAGGTACCAAGGCAGATTATGTGTTCCCGATATAGATAGATTGCGAGAGAGGATCTTGGCTGAGGATGATGAGTTGTATTATGTCATTCATCCTGGTTTGACAAAAATGTATCATGATTTTAAGAAGATTTATTGGTGTAATAATATAAAGAGAGATACTGACAGTTTTATGGTTAAATTCATGGTGTGTCAATAAGTAAAGATTGAGCACTTGCGGCCCAGAGGGTTGTATCAAGAAATTGAGATGCCTATATAGAAATAGGAAGTAATTGAAACACCCTAGTTTCTGGACCTTAGAAAATTTCCTAGAATTTTGATCTCTGGACCCAATATGAGTCATGGGTACGAGTCGTATGTTGGGGTATGGGTTGTATGGACCAGTTGTATACTGACTAGTATTGGTTAGTGGGATGGATTTTGGTTACTGCAATGGAAACGACTTAGGGGTATGAGTCATATTGGTGGGTACAGATCATTTGGTTCCTTAACTTAATCTTAGACTTAATTACATAGGTTGGATCTGAGTATGAGTGGCTTACTATGAGCCGTAAGCCAAGGTATGAATCATACTAGGGACTCATATGGTAGACAGTGTTCAATTCTCTTGATATTTTATTCTGCAAGGGATATGGGTCATGGATACAAATCATATGCTGTGGTTAAGACTAGGTTAGATGAATCGTATACTGTACAGTGTTTGATCCAAGGGTGGAGGTTCAGGATACGAGTGATGGATACCAATCATATCAGAGGCTACGACTCGTGTGGGTCAGTCGTATCCCTGTGACGGGATGTTGGTGCAACTTAAGTAAGGGTATTTTGGACATTTTCCCACTTATCCTAATAGGGTCCCATGACTTCTAACCTATTTAAGAGGTTATTTACCCTATGATTCTATTCATTAACACTTAGAAACTCTTCCTAAATACTCCATAATTCTCTTAAGAGTTTTTGGTCAAGGGGAGTTAGGGTTTCAACTAAAGGATCAATTTAGGGATTTTCTTGGTGATTTCTTTGCGTCGTTATCTTAGATTAAGGCATGTTCTATTCCCTCATTGTTAATTTTACTTAAAGGCATGGTTTATGAATGTTTTCATGGTTTTACTATTACATGATTTTGGCTTTCATATATGATTTGGGGGTTTTAATGATAAATGGTTGGTCATGGTTTCCTATGGTTTTAATTATGCTTTATATGCATTAATGGTGTATTTGGATAATTGGATTGCATGGGAATGGTTTAATGGTAATTGTAATTGGTTTTGATCAGATTATGTCCCCAATGTGTTTGACAAAATGCTTATAAAGATATGTTCATTACATTGACTTCTTTCAATGGAACTCTTGCATGTTTTAAACTTGGTAAAGGGATTATGCGTGGTTTAAATAGATTTGAATGGCTAAAGGTTAATTGGTTATGCTTGCAGGAAACATGGAAGTCTCCCAAATGGTTTAATATTATAAATGGAAGGGAACTTAAAAGTCCCGTTCAACCTATAAATGGTTGGCTAGGGATAGTACTTGCAAGTAAGGGTTGGTATGATGATACCAATATATATGACCTTGGTTTATAAATGGATAATGGTTTGGTTATTTGGAAATTAGTTTTAATTGGGCAATAATGGTGGGATGTGTAGCAAAGCCGTGGAAGGTGGAGATCCCGGGGAGACCAAAACTGGAAACTCATATTTGCCGATATGAGGTTGGTCGTGGAGACCATGTGCATGATGTCACACTGTTTTTGGGGATGTACTAGTCATCCCATGGGATACTTCCCTGGTCGTGAGGCTATATGCACTGGGGCCCTTTCAACAGGGGGAACTGAACCCATATAGCTCGTGGATGGTTTAGGACAACAAAACTACACAATCCAGGTAAAGGTTTTAAAGTCATGCTAAACTCGGTCCTTTTTCCCTATATGGTTATATATATATGTATGGTTGTGTACATACGGATGGATTTACTTGGTATCATAAATGGAATTATTTTATCCTTACCCTGAGATCATATTAGCGATCACTAGCTAACCCCATCTACTGGCGGCTATATACCCACGCTATGCAGGAAACGAACATTCTACTTCTCTTACATAGTGGTGAGAGGATTTAGACTAAAGTGGTAAGCTTCCATTCTTTCAGAAGGCTCTATTTCATGTTATAGATATTTCTATACATTTTAGTTTTATTTTGGATATTGGTTTTGGCTATGGTTGGGGGAATGTCCTAACCAAATTTCATTATTCTTTTAGTTAGAGGCTTTGTGGTACTACTATGGGTTGGAATGGACGGGATCGGTATTGGTGTCGTCTTTGGCATTGGATTAAGATGAAAGGCTTACATCGTTGGATGATATTATTGGTTGTTCCATCATATTTCATTTTGGGATTGATTATAACTTATTTTGAAATGTCCTTGGTTATGGCCTGGTTTACGTCCTTTATTGTGGTATATTTTGGTATGGTTGGATTATTGGTATGGGATGGTTGGAATCGGTTGGGTTGGTCATAATTATGATCTATTCCCAGATTCTTTATGTGAGTTATACACTATCTTGTTACATGATTGGAATTCAGCCAACTCAAGGCAGGCAGCTGGAGGTTGGGTTAGGTAACGAGGGTGGTCGCAGGTTCTGGCTGTACTTGGGACGCCTATTACGACAATGCCCTAGAACGGGTCGTATCTAGTTGGTATCAGAGCCTAGGTTTATGGTCAATTGGGAGTCCACAAAAACATGCCATGTAGAGTCTCTTTTAGAGGTGTGTATCACGCCACACTCATAAGGATGAGGCTATAAGAAATTTAGGAATATTTCACTTTCTTGGTATTCTATTTTCAAGATTGGAGTCTCAGTCCTAGAATCTCGCTCTAATCCTTGTTTGTTCATCTTTCAGATCATGCCCTATAGATTTGGAACACAAGGAAATTTTTCTATCCCAACTGGGGATAATGCTGAAGGGGTGCATCCTACCTCTGGGGTTCATCTTCTATCTCAAGGTCCTATCTCTAATAGTTTTAGAGTTCCACCATTTGCTACTAGTCCTCCTCATGGAAAGGTGACTAATGAATAATTTTATCAATCTATTCATGCTATTCCTATATTGGTTATTGCTCAGGCTGAGCGGGATATGTCTGGTACTTTGTCTGCTAAGGCCACAAGGGTTAGCCTATTTATGAAGATGGGTCCTTCTACTTTTTTTGGAGTAAAGGTGGATGAGGATCCACTGGGCTTCTTTGATAAGATAGAAAAGATATTTCGGGTGATGCAAGCTACCAATGTGGAGGGGGTAAACTTTCCAGCTTATCAGCTTAAAGAGGTTACTTATCAGTGGTACAAAGAGTGGGATAGGGATAGAGGAAATATGGAGGAGTCATCCTTATGGGATGCCTTCTCTGGTGCTTTTCTGGATCATTTCTTTCCCCAAGAGTTAAGGGAAGCAAAGATGGAGGAGTTTATGAACCTCAAGCAGAGGAGAATGTCTATCAAGGAATATCCCTTGAAGTTTCACCAATTTTCAAGGTATGCTCCTGATTTGGTGGATGACATGCGGGGTAGAATGAGGTAGTTCGCTTTTGGGTTGAATCGGGATATGATTTTGAAGAGCAAGACTGCCTTGCTGATTAAATATATAGACATATCTAGGTTGACTATTTATATGTAATAGGTAGAGGATTAAAAAAGGAGGCATACCAAGTTTGGAGATAGGCAGGGAAAGATGAGCATATTTTTTTATTAGGGAGGTGCTTAGTCTCAGGGTGATAGAGATGATGGCAAATGGCAGAAGAAGAAGTGGGGAAGTACTGTTTCCTACTCTTCTGCTAGTGCCCCTTATTAGTCGGGCGACAGGCGTCATCATGGCGGTGACAGTTTTTGGGTGTAGGGTGCCCAATCTCAGGAAAGTAAAGGACAGTCAATTTCTTCATGCCCTCCTTGTCGATTCTGTGATTGTCTTCATTGGGGTTATTATGATAAAGAAAAGGATAAATGCTTCAAATATGGCCAGATAGGCCATCGACTCAGGGATTATCCGATTAATAAGGTTTCTACGGGAGCGAATAGGATTATTTTGGCTTTATCTTCTGCTCCTAAACCTTGTGGTGTGTCATCTACTTCTATTACTACTCCTAGTTCTAGTATTGGTTGAAATAGGTTATATGCTTTGGCATCTCAATAGGAATATGAGGTATCACTTGATGTCGTTACTGGTATGTTACAACTTTTCTCATATAATGTATATTATTTGCTTGATCTGGTATCTACTCTCTCCTATGTGACTTCTTATATGGATGTATTGTTTGGTTTTGATCTGGAAGTTATTTTGAATCCTTTTTCTGTATCTACCTGGTAAGTGACTCAGTTATTACTAAAAGAGTCTATACGGGGGGTGTGGTTTCTATTGGTGGCAAGTAGACCTTGGTAGATTAGTTTGAGTTTGATATGGTGGATTTTGATGTTATTCTAAGAATGGATTGGTTACAATCTTGTTATGCTTCCTTGGATTTTTTGACTTGTAGGGTTATCTTTAGGTTTTCTGGTGAGCCGATTATAGAGTGGGAGGGTGTTTCTTTAGCTCCTAGGGGGAGGTTTATTTCTTATCTTAGAGATCAGAGGTTAATCTCTAAAGGTTGTCTTTATCACATGGTCTGGGTTAAAGATTCTAACTTGGAAGGTCCTTATTTTCAGTCAATTTCTGTGGTTAACGAGTTTCCAGAGGTCTTTTCGGATGATCTTCCTAGTGTTTATCCAGATGGAGAAATAGAGTTTGGTATTTATATAATTCTGGACACTCGTCCAATTCTATTCCTCCATATAGAATGGCCCCGACTGAGTTAAGGGAACTCAAGGAGCAAATTAAGGATCTTCTGGATAAGGGATTTATTCATCCTAGTGTATCTCCTTGTAGAGCACCGGTATTATTTATGCGCAAGAGGGATGATTATGTTCGAATATGCATTGACTATAGGAAGTTGAATAAGGTGATGGTCAAGAATAAGTATCCTCTTCCAAGGATAGATGATCTATTTGACTAGTTGTAAGGTGCCAAGTTCTTTTCTATGATAGATCTTTGGTCTGGGTACCATCAGCTAAAGATTAGGGAGGTGGATATCCCTAAGATGGCTTTTCATACTCGGTATGGGCACTTTGAGTTTTTAGTAATGTCATTTGGGTTGACCAATGCTACGGCGACATTTATGGATTGGATGAATATAGTTTTTCATTAGTATTTGGATCTCTTTATTATTTTATTCATTGATGATATTCTAGTTTATTCAAAGAGTGAGGTGGATCATACAAATCAACTTCGTGTGGTGTTGCAAAACTTAAAGGAACAACGGTTGTATGCCAAGTTCTCCAAGTGTGAGTTTTGGTTGAACGTTGTATCTCTATTGGGTCATATTATTTTGAGTGAAGGGATCATGGCAGATCCGTAAAAGGTTGTTGTGGTAAAGAGGTGGCCTAGTCCCGCGACTCGATTCGATATCTGGAGCTTCTTAGGTTTAGTCAGGTATTATAGGCGGTTTATGGAAAGTTTTTCATCAATAGTTTCTCCTTTGACTAAGTTAACTCAGAAGAAGGTCAAGTTTTCTTGGTCATATTCTTGTAAAGGGAGTTTCAAGAAGTTGAAGAATAAGTGAACTTTGGCTCTAATTTTGACTTTGCCAGAAGGAAATGATGGGTTCATGGTTTATTGTGATGCATCTCGGGTAGGGCTTAGTTGTGTGTTGAAGCACCATGGGAAAGTGATTGCCTATGCTTCCAGGCAGTTGAAAGTACATAAGAGGAATTATCCTACTCATGATTTGGAGTTGTTGGTGGTTGTGTTTGCTTTGAAAATATGGTGGCATTATTTGTATGGTGTTCACGTGGATATCTTTCTGATCATAAGGGTCTACAGTATGTGTTCACCCAAAAAGAGCTTAATCTCAGGCAAAGAAAATGGCTGGAGCTTCTCAAGGATTATGAAATGAGTCTTCACTATCACCCAGGTAAGGCTAATATGGTTGCTGATGCTCTTAGTAGGTTATCCATGGGGAGTTTAGCACACGTGGAGAAAGGAAAGAAAAATTGGTGAAGGATATTCACCGCTTGGCTAATCTTGGAATTCGCTTCTTGGACTCCAAGGATGGTGGTATAATGGTGAAGAAAGTGGTTCGACTATCTCGTGGTGTAGAGATTAAGGAGAAGCAAGTGCTATTTTTTATCTTGATAAAAATCAAGAGTGATATTGGTGGGCAAAAGCTAATGGTGTTTGAGATCGATGGTGATGGTACTTTACGGTCTAAAGAGAGGTTGTGTGTTCCTGATATCGACGGGTTGCGACAAAGAGTTTTGCTGAGGCACATGAGTTGCACTATGTTGTTCATCACGGTTCGACTAATATATATCATGATCTTAAGAAAATCTATAGGTGGAATGGCATGAAGAGGGATGTGGCTGATTTTGTGGACAAGTGCTTGGTGTGTCTACATGTTAAGGTTGAGCACATGAGGCTAGAAGGGTTGTATCAAGAAATTTATTTTCCCGAATGGAAGTGGGAAGTTATCAATATGGATTTCATTACTGGTCTTCCTCGGTCTTGGAATTAATATGATTTGATTTGTGTCATCGTGGATAGGATGACTGAGTCTGCGCACTTTTTGCAAGTGTGGACTACCTTCTCGGCAGAGGATTATGTAGAGATGTATCTTCAGGAGATTGTAAAGCTACATGGGGTTCCTGTTTTGATTATTTCTGATCGTGGCATACAGTTTACGTCTCACTTCTAGCGGTCTTTTCAGAGAGGGTTGGGGACCAATGTGAGTCTGAGTACTACTTTTCATCTGCAGACGGATAGGCAAGTGGAGAGAACTATTTATACATTGGAGGATATGTTTTAGGCCTGTGTGATTGATTATGGTGGAAATTGGGTTGAGCATCTACCTTTGGTGGAGTTTTCTTACAACAATTGCTATCATTCTGGTATTAGTATGGCCCTTTTTGAGGTGTTGTATGGTAGGAGGTGTAGATCTCCTACTGGTTGGTTTTAGCTTAGAGAGGCGGACATGTTTGGTCCTGACTTGGTTTACCAAGCTATGGAGAAGGTAAAGGTGATTCGGGAGAGGCTTAAGGCTACCAAAAGTCACCAAAAGTCCTATGCGGATTAGGTGTAGAGACTTGGAGTTTGAGGTTGGGGATAAGGTTTTCCTCAAGGTATCACCCATGAAGGGAGTAGGGGAAACTCAGTCCATAGTATGTGGGTCCTTATGAGATTTTGTGGAGAATTGGTAATGTTTCTTATGAGCTGGAGTTGCCTTCTAGCTTGAGATTGGTTCATCCGGTCTTTGGGTACGAGCCGTATGTTGGGTTACGGGTGGTATGGTCCAGTCGTATACTAACCAGTGTTGGTTAGTGGGATAGATTTTGGTTACTGGAATGGATACGATTTAGGAGTACGATTCGTATTGGTGGTTAGGGATTTTTTGGTTCCTTAACATAATCTTAGACTTGGTTACTTAGGTTGGATCTGAGTACGAGTGACTCACTATGAGCCATAAGCCAGGGTAAGAATCGCACTAGGGACTCATAGGTAGACAATCTTCAATCCTACTGGTATTTTATTCTGCCAGGGATACGGGTCATGGTTACAGATTGTATGTTGTGGTTATAACTTGGTTGGATGAGTCATATCCTGGACAGTGTTTGGTCCAAGGGTGGAGGTTCAGGATATGAGTGATGGATACCAATCATAACGAAGGGTACGACTCCTGTGGGTCAGTCGTATCCCTATGATGGGATTTTGTTGCAACTTAAGTGGGAGTATTATGGATATTTCTCCAATTATCCTAATAGGGTCCCATGACTTCTAACCTACTTGGGAGGTTATTTACCCTATTATTCTATTCATTAACACATAGAAACTCTTCCTAAACACTCCATAATTCTCTCAAGAGATTTTGGGCAAGGGGAGCTAGGGTTTCAGCTAAAGGATCAATTTGGGGCTTGTATTGGTGATTTCTGTCTGTCATCATCTTGATTTAAGTCATGTTCTCTTCCCTCATTGTTAATTTTATTTAAATTCACGGTTTATATGAATGTTTTCATGGTTTTACTATAACATGATTTTGGCTTTCAAATATGATTTGGGGATATTGATGTTAAATGGTTGGTCATGGTTTCCCATGGTTTTAATTATGCTTTTATATGCATTAATGGTTGTTTTGGATAATTGGATTGCATGGGAGTGGTTTAATGATAATTTGAATTGGTTTTTGTCATATTATGCCCCCAATGTGTTTGACAAAATAACTATAAAGATATGTTCATTGCACTAACTTTTTTTAATGGAACTCTTTCATATTTTAAACTTGGTAAAGAAATTATGCAAGGTTTAAATGGTTTGGAAAGTCTAAAGTGTAATTGGTTATGCTTATGGGGAACATGAAAGTATCGTAAGTGGTTTAATGTGGTAAATGGAAGGGCATTTGAAAGTCCTCTTCAATCTATAAATGGCTGGCTATGGATAATACTTGCAAGTAAAGGTTGGTATGACAATACCAATATCAATGGACTTGGTTAATAAATGGATAATGGTTTGGTTATATTGAAATTGGTATTAATTGGGCAATAATGACGTGATGTCGTCATGTGTAGCAAAGTCGTAGAAGGTGGAGGTCCCGGTGGAACGAAAACTGGAAACTCATATTTTCCGATATTAGGTTGGTCTTGGTGATCGTGTGCATGATGTCACACTATTTTTGGGGTATGTACTAGTCATCCCATGGTATACTTCCCTGGTCATACAGCTATATGCACTGGGGCCCTTTCACTAGGGGGAGCTGAACCCATATAGCCCATGGGTTATTTAGGATGGCAAGGCTACACAACCCAGGTAAAGGTTTTAAAGGCATGCTAAACCCAATCATTTTTCCCTGGATGGTTATATATATGTATGGTTATGTGCATACAAATGGTTTTACTTGGTTTCATAAATAGTATTATTTTGTCCTTACCCAGAGATCATGCTAGTGGTCACTTGCTAACCCCGTCTATTGGTGGCTATATACCCACACTATGTAGGAACTGACCATTCTTCTCTTCCTACATAGTGATTGACTCGAGGACAATATTTGGACTGAAGTGGTGAGATTCAATCCTTTTGGAAGTCTCCATTTCATATTATGGTTATTTTTAGACATTTTGGTTTTATTTTGGATATGGTTAGGGTTATTTCCCAACCGAATTTTATTAATTTTTTGGTTAGAGGATTTGTGGTACTATTATGGGTTGGAATGGACGGGATCTATATTGGTGTCAGCCTTGGCATTGGAATAAACCGAAAGGCTAACATCTTTAGACGATATTGCTAGTTGTTCCATCAACTTTTATTTTGGGATTAATTATAACTTGTTTTGAAACGTCCTTGGTTATGGCCTGGTTTATAGCCATTATTTTGGTATGGTTTAGTATGGTTGGATTATTGGTATGGGATGGTTGGACTCGGTTGGATCGGTCACGATTATGATCTATTCCCAGAGTCCTTATGTGAGTTATACACTATCTTCATTTATTCGGTGTTTCATGTTTTGATGTTGAGAACGTGCGTGGGTGATCCTTCAATGGTTGTTACTTTGGAGGAGGCAGGTATTTTAGATTCCTTATCTTATGAGGAAGTCTCGATTGAAATTTTGGATTGGAAAGTTCGTTGACTGCGAACAAAAGACGTAGCTTCAATAAAGGTTCTATGGAGGAACCACAAGGTTGACGAGGCTACTTGGGAAGCTGAAGAGGACTTGAAGTCCAAGTATCCTTCCCTATTCCCTATTTCGGAAAATCGTGCTTAAGGTATGTGTTGTTCTTAACATCTTTATTTTCTGACTTTGTTAAGGAAATTGTGATTCCTTGATATCTTTGTTTTCTGACTTTGTTAAAGGGAAGTGTGGTTGTTAGTTGTGTTAAGTAGTTCTTATGTATACCTTGACCCATCGTTTAAGGACAAATGATCCAAGTGGGGGACAATTGAAACACCCCAAGTGTTGGCCCTTGAAAATTTCTTGAGCTTTGAGTTCACTGCCTTGGTAACGAATCACCCTACGAGTCATATGGTGTTGTTACAGGTCCTAGGGACCAAGTGGAACCCAAATCAGAGAGTAAGTGTCTATGTTTTTCTTTGAGTATGAGTGTCTCACAAAGAGCCGTACGGATATGTCACGAGTCGTTAGGTGTAATCGTAGGGTGTCTAGTGTAAGTCCGAATTTGGGTTCTGTGTTGACTATGACTGGACCATATGAGTCGTAGGGTCCCATTACGAATGGTGCCATTGAGTCATAAGGATAACAATGTAGGGTGCTTTGGTGGTACTGCCTTGGTTACTACTCAAGGTGACAAGTCGTAAGGAGTGGCTACGTGTCAAGGGTTGACCCGTAGTCAAAGGAGGCACTTTTTCAGCTTTTAAGTTAAGGGCATCCTGGACATTTTGACACGACCCAAAATCGGGCCTTGTAGTATAGGTATCTCAAGACCATCTAGGACCGGAGATTTCTCCGTTAACCCAACCTAACCATCACATCAAACCACAAGTGCCGAATGAACTCTGAATATATAATAAAGTTGCGGAAAAAGACTAATGATCGTGTCGGATGAACTCTGAACATATAATAAGGTAGCGGCAAAAAGACTAATGATCGTGAGTTAAGAGATGTCTAATCAATTCATTTACAGCAAAATACTAACCAACATACCCAAGTCCACAGTCATCCACAAAGCCTCTATAGCCCTATATCTACAATATGTAAGGACATGCCTCCGACAATAGCCAAAACCATGTCTAAACAAGTCTATAACATAATATAGAGAGATTATGAAATGTATGCCTTCCAAAGTATGGAAGCTTACCAATTCATTGCCAACACACGATCCAATCAAACACCTGATCACTGCGCAGGAAGAGAAAAAGAATCTCCGAACCCTGTGTCACATGGGGACACAACGTTCAAAGACGATTAGAGGTTGGAGCGCTAGCATGTAACTTAAGGATAAGGATAAAATAGTGTCGTTCTTCAAAACCAAGTCAAACCATCATATGCAAGAAAATTTATATACATATGCATATATGCATATATATATATATACATAAATAAACATACGTGCCAAAAAGGGAAACAAGGTTTGGCAGGCATTTTTGGAAACACTCAACCATGAGACGTGGAGTGAAGGACTCCAACTTCCACCCTTATAGTTTAGAACGTTTGAACTTCTAGGTTATATTAAGAGGACCCCAACCTCAAGCCGTTCTATTTATTATAGAAAGAGGACCCTAACCTCAATCCATCATATCTTCTATTTCTAGTTGACCCTAACCACAAGCTGTCATATCTTATAGGGCAGTGGACCCTAACCACAAGACATCTTATCTTGTATGGAAAATGGACCCTAACCATAAGCCTTCTTATATAGCAAGTGGACCCTAACCACAATCCATCATGTATATACATATGTAGCAAGTGGACTCTAACCGCAAGCCATCGTAACCATCACTTGCCAACATTGGGACTCTAACCCCTTTGTCCATGAATTAACACCCATTTAATTCAATACATAAGGACTCTAACCTATTTAGCAAAGTCAAGCCTCCAAGGCTACAATTCAATTCCATAAATGACAACATAGTCTTTATAAAATCATTTAACAACCAATCATTTATATAGGCCAATGCCTCAGTTCACACCACAATGCAAATCAATTTATGGCCATCAAGACCTTTTAAAAGCATTCATTCTTCATTAGCATTGTTATACCAAACTTTAGTTCAAAATACAATTCAATTCCATGCTTAGGGACTCCAACCCTTTTAGTTATCATACCACCAAAGTCACCAAATTAACTCATTACATGGCCATCAAGGCCTTCACATATCCATTTACCAAGAATTCATATTCATTAGGTCAATTTCATAATTCATTCATATTTATTAGACCAATGTCATAGTTCAAAACGCCATTAACATGTGACTAGTTAATTCTCTTAGACATTTTAAAAATACCTTGAGGGCATACCTTTAACAAGACCAAAACCAAAGTAGAAACCATCAAAATTAGGGTTAATCATGACCCATTTTTTAAACCACAATAAACAAGAACCCACATGTGCAAACCATCACAAAAAACATATACATAAACACAAGTTAAGCAACAGTAAACAATACCCAACACTATGCATCAAAACCCTCAACATTGGATTTCAAAACCACCATTTACAAGTCAAAATCATTGTTTAAAACACGTGATATTTTGAATTAGCAATGAGGGAAGAGTCACATTCCTTACACAAGATGTTTCACGGAAGGAACTTGACCCCTCTTAGCCTTTGGATGAACACTTGAGAAACTCTAGCCTTCAATCTTCAACAGTGAGTTAGAGAGTGTTTTTGGTGAGTTTTGATCTTACACTAAGTGTTATAGGAGGCCACAATATGATATATAACGTGGGTACTTTAGGGTTTTAGGGTGGGAAATGTCCAAAAGGTCCCCAACTAAAAAGTTAAAAACTTATCGCAGGAGGGTACGACTTACCCAACTAAACCGTATCCTAGGGTACGAGTGGTACCCTAACTAGTACTTTAGGCCTCACCATGGACCTCTAAACTGTCCAAGATACAACTACACATGCATAACTCATACCCTAAGCTACGAGCGTACTATACAAACCATACCCAAGATAGTGTCCACTAGATCAAGCTTAGCACATCATACAACTAGGTAACATACGACCCGTACCCTAATACACGACTTGGGAGAGGATAAACTGTACCTTTGATAGAATGTAACCGCCACTACACCACCAAACATACTAGTGAAAGGACACCAAACTGTATTCTAGGGTACGACTAGTTCCCATGAGTCGTACCTTTCCTATAATGTCCAAAACTCAAGAAATTTTACAAGGGCCAGGGTTTAGAGTGTTTCATTGTCCCCCACTTAGGATCATTCATACTCGAATGATGGGTAAGGACAAGAACAAGAATGAGTTAACACATTATCACACATCAACCTAACTTTCAACCATGTTAGAAAACAAAGGCATAAAAAAAGGATATGACATATGCCATGAGTGTCATCAACCTAACATCCATTCAATTGACTTTGGGACTCAAACCCATTGTCTATCAAAGACACTTTTTCAACTCAAAGTTTAAGGACTTGAACCCATTTATTAACAAGGACATAAATCAAGTTAAAATATCAACACACACCTCAAGCACGAGTTTATGGAATGAAAAATAAATGTGGATACTTGAAATTGATGTCCTCTTCCGCCTCCCAAGTAGCTTCCTTGGACTTTTGGTTCCTCCATAGAACCATTACCGAATCTACCTCTATCATTTATAATCGGCAAACTTACCATCCTAAGATCCTTACTGGGACCTCCTCATAGGATAAAGAGTCCAAAATAGAAACATCATATAAGGGAACAACCAATGAAGGATCACCTATCCACTTTCTCGATATAGAAACACGAAAGACCAGATGAATGGGACTCATGCTAGAGTGAAAGTCCAATTTAAATTATACTTTCCCATTGATACATCACTTTTAGGGCCTAAATCTAGCCATATACTACTTCCACGTTTAAGCCTATTTAAAGCAATAAGGAGTTAACTTAAGATAAGAGGCTCTATTTCTTACATCCATCCATGAACACAATTTAACAAATCTCCCCATATAGAATATACATATGCATGGTCCACCCATAAGGAGGACACCCTAAATTCCTTGTTTACCCACCGATAACCTATTCTTTCCCAGGGAAAACCATCCCTCTTATGCATTCGATAATGAAAAGACTCCACCAGAACTATTCTAGAAAGAAAGAATAGAAATTGGACAAGGACAGGACCAAACCATAACTCAATATCCCCACCAGGAAACTAGAAAGGTCATCAAGGAGAACCTCAGAACATTCATTTACCACTAGGACCGAATGCAAAGAAGGACCTTTCGAGTTAGAATCTTTAATCGGGATGAAATGATAGCGGCACCTTTTAGAGATCAATATCTGTAACAACCTGGGACTACCCCCTAGTCATCACACGATGCTTACAACCTCGAAGGACCACAATCTAACCCATGAGTAATATCTTCTGTGAGCACTGAATATTAATACTGTAATTAATACAAAAAAATGGGTTGAAATGCCATAAGGTTCAAAATATTTGAAATACTGATAAAGTATAACATTTGTAAAACTGAATATTGTCTGAAGATCTAGTCTAAAAATCCTCTAACTAAATTTGTCTGAAAGTGGAGTTGATGGGACAAGCCCCCAACTAACTCTGACTATTGAGCTACTGCTAAACTGAAGTACTAAAATAAAAAGCATATACCCGATAGATGAGGACTCACTGCTAAATTTGTTAGTGCTGGCTGAATCTGGCTAAGCGCGGTCAAGAACCTGAGCTTCCGAACCTATGATATGAAATATCATAGCACAAGAAATGGGTATGCGATCAGTATGTGGGAATGTACTGGTATGCTAAATGAGGTAAGGCTGAATGCAAGGGTTCATATGCATGAATAATAACTTACTAAATGATATAGAGTAACTGAATATAAGAGTACGTGTATACTATAACTGAGATTTTCTGAAGCTGAGTTCTGATAACTGTATAACTGATATCTGAAGTTACTGATTGACTATGTATGACAGTCCTAAATCTGTAGAACTGAACTGAGTTCTAGACTGAAGGCTGAAACTAAAACTGTGGGAGGTAATCATCTAACCAATATTTCCCAAATAAGATAAGATAACTGAGTTGGGGTCCAATCTGTAACCCCAATTGGAAGGGTGTCAGTACCGTGCCACGGGTACTAACACTGGCTGTGAGTTAACCCTAACTAGCAGGAAGATATTTTGTCAACCCTCATTAATAGGAAAACTCATGACAGATGTGTCAACCCTTATCTAGCAGGAAGTCATCTCAACCTACGCTGGCTACGTAGTTCTGTAACTTAGGGATTTTTACTAAGGGACAAACCCTACACTAACAGTAATTCCCCCATCCCTGGGTTCGCTCAGTGCTGAATCCTACTCCCAACTGAAAGACACTGAACTGGACTGGAATAATACAAAGTTTAATGAGTTTTCCTAAGTTCTGTCACTGACTAAGTTCTACTGAGTTCTGTAATGGAATGAGAGTACTACTTATTGTAACATGACTGATACTATCCTTTCACTGATACTGGCTCTAGGTAAACAACTAAATTATCGGGTATTAAATACCCCCAGAAATTGATAGCATGAAAAGTAAAGCAAAGCATCATCTTGAATAACATAACAATGTTCACTTGGTCATAATTCAGTCATAGATTAACTTGTACATGGATGGGGAATACATGTTAACATGCTATAATGATATTATTTCATTCTCATAAATAATTTATCAAACACATAAGAAGCATACTTGGTTCATTAAATCATAAACACTTAGGGTTAACATGGTTACAACAATCAACTTGCAAATTGAAGGGTTTATCATGAATATCATGTATTTCAACACATACTAGGATCACTTCTTGGAACTTGTAATCTAAAGCATGGATTAACACTCAAAAAACATCATGAACATGGATACAATCAAATTCAAACATAGAATTCATGAAATCCAAACTTATATTTTGAAAAAAAGATTCTTGGGCTCCATGGAAGGTAAGGATCCATGGATGAACATCTAACATACCTTAATTTGAGAGTTTCTTGGAGTTCTTGGAGAAATTCTTGGGATTGACCTTGATTCTTGAGAGTTAGGATTTGTTTTCTTGAGAGAGAATTATCTTTTAATTTGGGGAAAAAGTGAATAATGAAGGGTTTAAATATTTTTAGGGCTTAAATCCCACATCTGGGCAGAATAAAATCATGGAAAAGAACTATTTTAACCCTGGGCACAACCTTAAGTTTTCATGAAATTTTTCCAATTTGGACCTTGGCGCAGCGTGCCACTATAGCGCCAAGCCACTGGAAAATGACAACTGGGAAATTGCATGGTGGCGCAATGTAGTATTATCGCGTTGACACTTTTATTGAGACCTGGAAGTTCACCACGATGCGGTGGTATCGTTTGGGACACTAGAAAAGGACAATTCTAAAATTGAGCCTTGGAGTGAAACACCAATATCGTGGAGGCTCACTAGTTTTTTGACAATTGCCATTTTTGCTGGTTCCGTGATGCGTTGATGGCTCAGGTGGTACACTGTCTTACTAAAATGGCCATAGCTCTTCGCCTGGGTGTCAGATTTGGACAAATTTTATATCGATAGAACGCCTATTCAATTTCCCACATAATGAAAATTCAAAATCTTGAAAAATTCCATATTTATAAAAGTGTATTCATCTTTAAAGAAAGTCTTTGACATTTTTAGGACGAATTTAAGCTAGGTAAAAGTATGGGGTATTACAATGTCTCCTCCTTGGGAACATTCATCCTCAAATAAGATTGATTAAGTTGAGGACTGTTGATAGAATGAGTTTATATATTGGACATACATATATAATGCATGGGATACATAACTGAACTAATTAATAAAGTTGTGACTAAATATGCAATGATAACTAATAGTAAGGTTATGGCTGTAACTGAATATGGAACTGAGTAGATCTAAGGAAGACTGTTAGCTTAATCTAAGGACACTGATAAGCCTAAGATCATTTACTGAACATGTATGAAAAGGAACATGAGAACATGAATGAGTCTAAAATGTGATACACGAACTGAATATCGTAAACTAAACTGAGCCCGTGAGTACATAGCTTACGACTGAGATTAGAACTAGAGGGTGAACTATGAGGACAAATTACTCCAACTGGATTCATTATGTGAAGAGAAAATGGAAGGTTTAGAACATGATAGCTCGGGGGTTATAGTGCATCTCCCCCTTATGACACTATTTCCCTCAAAAAATGTTGACTTGACTGAGGTACTGAGGAAAAAAATGAGACAATTCATGGGGTACCTACGGATTGAATCATGAATGAATATCTGGGATCTGAATCTGAGGCATGATACATAAACTGGGCGGAACTCGTAACTTGGCTAAAATTCTGTAACCTGAGGTGAGTCCTATGAAACACCATCTTAAAATAGAGTGACTAAGCCTTATGCACTGTAACTATAAATTTTCAAACTTAGACATATTCCTCAAATACTCTATCAACAATACACTATACCTAAGTACGACACTTCACTCACAACTACTAAAAATATTTATATGGGCGCTGAGCACGAATGCTTAAACATACTAACTTATCTGATTAACTGAATGACTGATAGCTGAATACTGGGCATGTAAGACTGAACTGCACTTAGTTTGAATAACTGGTCTGAAGCTGTAGAGCATTATGAATATGAGGAAGGAACTGACTGAGTAACATGAGATAACTGAGCATGAATTTGTGAGAACGGTATTATTTAAGAATGGATGACCAAACATATAACATGATTATGAAATAGTCTGTAAACTGAGGTACTGATCTAATTACTGGGCTAAGACTATTACTGAGACTGTAACTAAAATAATAACTGAGATTGTACTAGAACTAAATATTGAGTGAACTAAAACTCCTTATACTAGGAACTGTAAGCATGTATGGTTTTTGATAATGTGCACGAATATGATATATGATCATAAAGCTGACATGTAAGGCATGAGTATTAACATTACTAACATTACTACTAAAATCTGAAAGCCTGACTTAGTTACTTGTTCTACCATATCCCCCTTAGCTTAAAGCCATTATTCTAAATCTGCGGATCACTTAATAAACTCTAAATTGGACTAAAACCACTTTACTCTAGAGTCTGAGATATGGCAATGCTCATAAACACTAAACACATTCTAAAGGACTACTCCTGATATTATAAGATTCACTGCTAGTTTTTCCTTCTGATACATGATTCTTAGCTTTATATTGCCCCAACTTTTATCATATAGCAATCCTCATCACTGATTAACTTAGAATTCTCAACTTCTCTTTCTACCAGTTCAATCTAGAGATTCAAACTAATATAAACTAAAACTGAGGTACTACCCCCTTCATTAAATGACTGGTCCATCAAGAAACTAAAATTGAACGACTCTATCACTAAACTCAACTGAAGGAATTTTTTGGAACACTAAAACCGAGCAATTTTTGTATACTCGTCTGGCTGGAATAGGTTTACCTACTGAGGTAAGCACAAGGAAAGGTTTTGTAATCAGAATGAACAAAAGGATTAGACTGAGAGTTTAACTAGAGACCATGCTCACTCGTACGACATGAATACTTAAAGAAGGGAAACTTTTCCTAAAACATCTCATAGCCTCTTGTCCATAAGTATGGCGCACTACACACCTATGCATTAGACTCTACTAAATGCGACTTTCAGACTTCCTAGGGCACTGTTAAACCTTAGGCTCTAATACCAAGTTTGTAACAACCTGGGACTACGCCTAGTCGTCACACAGTGCTTACAACCCGGAAGGACCACAAGCTAACCCATGAATGATATCTGCTGTGAGCACTGAATAATAATACTGTAATTAATACGGAAAAATAAGCTGAAATGCCATAAGGTTCAAAATATCTGAAATACTGATAAAATATAGCATCTGTAAAACTGAATACTATCTAAAAATCTAGTCTGAAAAGCCTCTAATTGAATCTGTCTAAAAGTAGAGTTGATGGACAAGCCCCCAACTAATATCGACTACTGAGCTACTGCTAAATTGAAATACTGAAATAAAAAGCATATCCTCGGTAGATGAGGACTCACTGCTAAATCTACTACTGCTAGCTGAATCTGGCTAAGCGTGGTCAGGAACCTGAGCATCCAAACCTATGATATAAAACATCATAGCATAAAAAATGGGTATGCGATCAGTACGTGGGAATGTACTGGTATGCTAAATGAGGTAAGGCTGAAAGCAAGGGTTCATATGCATGAATAATAACTGACTAAATGATATAGAGTAAGTGAATATAAGAGTACGTGTATACTATAATTGGGCTTTTTTGAAGCTAAGTACTCAGTTCTAATAACTGTATATCTGATATCTAAAGTTACTGACAACTGATTTACTGATACTGATTGACTGTGTCTGATAGTCCTGAATCTGTATAACTGAACTGAGTTCTAGACTGAAGACTGAAACTAAAATTGTGAAAGGTAATCATCTAACCAACATGCCTCAAATAAGATAAGATAACTAAGTTGGGGTCCAATTTGTAACCCTAATTGAAAGAGTGTCAATACCGTACCATGGGTACTAACACTGGTTATGAGTTAACCCTAACTAGTAGGAAGACATTTTTCCAACCCTCACTAACAGAAATACCTATGAGAGATTTGTCAACCCTTATCTAGCAGGAAGTCATCTCAACTAAGGTTGGCTATGTTGTTCTGTAACTCTGGGATTACTACTAAGGGTCAAACCCTACACTAACAGGAATTATCTTGAGAGCTAGGGTTTGTTTTCTTGAGAGAGAATTATCTTTTGATTTTGGAAAAAAGTGAATAATAAAGGGTTTAAACATTTTTACGGCTTAAATCCCACATCTGGGAAAAAAATCATGGGAAAGGACTGTTTTAACCTTGGGCGTAACCTTAAGTTTTCATAAAATTTTTCCGATCTGGACCCCTGGTGCGACGTGCCACTATTATGCCAATCCACTAGAAAATGACAACTGGGAAATTGCATGGTGGCGCGATACGATAATATCGCGTTGCCACTTTGATTGAGACCTAGAAGTTCACCGCGATGCGGTGGTATCACATTGGAACACTATAAAAGGAAAATTCTGAAATTGAGCCTTGGAGCGAAGCACCAATATCATGGAGGCTCAATTATTTTTTGACAATTTCCATTTTGGCTAGCTCCACGACGCGCTGATGGCTCAGGTGGTACACTGAGGTAGTGATCTAATTACTGGGCTAAGACTGTTACTGAGACTGTAACTAAGATGATAACTGAGATTGTACTGGAACTAAATACTGAGTGAACTAAATCTCCTTATACTAGGAACTGTAAGCATGCATGGTTTTTGATAATGTGCACGAATATGATATATGATCATAGAGCTGACATATAAGGCATGAGTACTGACATTATTAACATTACTACTAAAATCTGAAAGCCTGACTTGGTTACTTATTCTACTATCTCCCCCTTAGCTTAAAGCCATTATTCTAAATCTGTGGATCACTTAATAAACTCTAAATTGGACTAAAACCACTTTACTCTAGAGTCTGAGATATGCCAATGCTCATAAACACTAAACACATTCTAAAGGACTACTCCTAATATTATAAGATTCACTGCTAGTACTTCTTTCTGATACACAATTCTTAGCTTTCTATTGCCCCAATATTTATCATATAGAAATCCTCATCACTAATTAACTTAGAATTCTCAACTTCTCTTTCTACCAGTTCAATCTAGAGATTCAAACTTAAATAAACTAAAACTGAGGTACTACCCTCTTCATTAAATGACTGGTCCATCAAGAAACTAAAACTGAATGACGCTATTACCAAACTCAACTGAAGGAATTTTTTGGAACACTAAAACCGAGCAATTTCTATATACTCGCCTGGTTGGAATAGGTTTACCTACTAAGGTAAGCATAAGGAAAGGTTCTGTAATCGGAAGGAACAAAAGGATTAGACTGAGAGTTTAACTGGATCCCATTCTCTCTCGTACGACATGAATACTTAAAGAAGGGAAAATTTTCCTAAAACATCTCATAGCCTCTTGTCCATAAGTATGGCGCTCTACACACCCATGCATTAGACTCTACTAGATGTAACTTTCAGACTTCCTAGGACACTGTTGAACCTTAGGCTCTAATACGAAGTTTGTAACGACCTGGGACTACCCCTAGTCGTCACACAGTGCTTACGACTTTGAAGGAACACAAGCTAACCCATGAATGATATCTGTTGTGAGCACTGAATAATAGTACTGTAATTAATGCAGAAAAATAGGCTGAAATGCCATAAGGTTCAAAACATCTGAAATACTGATAAAATATAACATCTGTAAAACTGAATACTATCTGAAAATCTAGTCTGAAAAGACTCTAACTGAATTTGTCTAAAAGTGGAGTTGATGGACAAGCCCCCAACTAACTCCGACTACTGAGCTACTACTAAACTGAAATATTGAAATAAAAAGCATATCCTCGATAGATGAGGACTCACTGCTAAATCTGCTACTACTAGTTGAATCTGGCTAAGCGCGGTCAGGAACTTGAGCATCCAAACCTATGATATAAAATATCATAGCGCAAAAAAGGGTATGTGATCACTACGTAGGAATGTACTGGTATGCTAAATGAGGTAAGGCTGAATGCAAGGGTTCATATACATAAATAATAACTGACTAAATAATATAGAGTAAGTGAATATAAGAGTACGTGTATACTATAACTGGGCTTTTTTGAAGCTAAGTAGTCAGTTCAGATAACTGTATATTTGATATCTAAAGTTACTGACAACTGATTTACTGATACTGATTGACTCTGTCTGATAGTTCTGAATCTGTATAACTGAACTGAGTACTAGACTGAAGACTGAAACTGAAATTTTGGGAGGTAATCATCTAACCGACATGCCTCAAATAAGATAAGATAACCGAGTTGGGGTCTAATCTGTAACCCTAATTAGAAGGGTGTCAGTACCGTGCCATGGGTACTAACACTGGTTATGAGTTAACCCTAACTAGTAGGAAGACATTTTGCCAACCCTCACTAACAAAAATACCTATGAGAGATCTATCAAGCCTTATCTAGCAGGAAGTCATCTCAACTAATGCTGGCTATGTATTTTGTAACTCAGGGATTGCTACTAAGGGTCAAACCCTACACTAACAGGAATTATCTTGAGAGCTAGGATTTGTTTTATTGAGAGAGAATTATCTTTTGATTTTGGGAAAAAGTGAATAATGAAGGGTTTAAACATTTTTAGGGCTTAAATCCCACATCTGGGCGGAAAAAAATCATGGGAAAGGACTGTTTTAACCCTAGGAGCATCCTTAAGTTTTCATGAAATTTTCTGATTTGGACCCCTGGTGCGACGTGCCACTATTATGCCAATACATTGGAAAATGACAACTGGAAAATTGCATGGTGGTGCGATGCGGTAATATCGCGTTGCCACTTTGATTAAGACCTGGAAGTTCACCGCGATGCGGTGGTATCACGTTGGAACACTAAAAAAGGACAATTCTGAAATTGTGCCTTGGAGAGAAGCACCAATATCGTGGAGGCTCACTCATTTTTTGACAATTGCCATTTTGTCTAGCTCCACGATGTGCTAATGGCTCAGGTGGTATACTGTCTTACAAAAATATCCATAACTCTTTACCCGAGTGTTGGATTTGGGAGAATTTTATATTGATGGATAGCTTATTTAATTTTCCACACAATGAAAAGTCAAAATCTTGAAAATTCCACATGTATAAAAGTGTATTCATCATTAAAGAAAGTTTTTCCATACCCTTAGGAACTAAGGAACCTCCTTTCCGTACAATGACTGGCTCATTAGGGAATTTAAGTATATCCTTGTGGGTCCAACAATCAAAGGAGGCATACCAATAATGCAACCAATCCATTCCCCAAAAAATATCAGAATCAACCATATTCAACTCTATCAAATCCACAAGATTTTCTTTACTACCAATAGCTACCACACACCCCTATAGACTTCCCTGACAACCGTAAAGTCTCCTTCCGAGGTAGAAACTAAAAAAGGGTCCAAAATAACGTTTAGACATAATCCAAAATACACAATCACTGATGAGGTCACATAAAAGAGAGGGGACCCCAAAGCAAGTAAACCATACATATCATGGAACAAGAGTTTCAACATACCCATAACAACATCCAGAGATGCCTCATACTCCTAGTAGGAAGCAAGTACATATAACTGATTTAGGCTAGTGTCGATACCAGAAACAAAAGTAGAAGTATAAACAACACCCTTTGGTGCACGACCAAATAAAGTATCAATAGGGGTCTTGTTAGCCCAAGAAGGGAACTCTCGCTGCATATACCTAATATAACAACATCTATAACACCTTATCCTCCCCTTCTCACACTCACTATGATGACACTGACCACATAATCTATAAGGAGGCTAAGTCAGGGCTGATTGGGCCCTACTATCATAAGAATCGCACCCAATTCTTCCTATTGGACCATTTACTACTAAATTATTCACCTCCATTTTGTTTAAAAAATCAAGACCTCTTACTTTACTTCTCATTAATCTCAGGCTATTTTTTCTCTTCATCCATTTATTGCATATACATAACTAGTCTAGATATATCTATGTCTTTGATCAACAAAGCCTCTTTACTCTCAAGGATAAATTCATGAGACAAGACCGAAGCAAATGATAGTGTCCAAGTGCACACGCAAGTGTGCGTGATCTTATCAAGTAGTAAAGTGGCTTCAAGAAAGCCCAAGTATTGATCTCTCAGGGGCTTGCATTCGCTGACTATCTAATTATAGTTTAACCAATTAAGGAGAGTAGCAAATAAAGTTTTAGAATTCTAAATTAAAAATAAAATACACAATGCGTAAAAATAAAGTACTTGGAACAATCAATGGGAGAAATCCCAGGGTTAAAGCACTTCAAACAATCATACTATGTTACTGAAATTAATTCTTTAATTTTCCCAAGGACACACGCAAGTGTACGTGGTCTTATCAAGTAGTAAAGTGGATTCAAGGAAGCCCAAGTATCGATTTCTCAGGGACTCGCGTTCGCCGACTATCTAATTCTAGTTTAACCAATTGAGGAGAGTAGCAAATAAAGTTTTAGAATTGTAAATTAAAAATAAAATACACAATGCATAAAAATAAATTACTTGGAACTATCAATAGGAGAAATCCCAAGGTTAAATCACTTCGAACAACCAAATATGATAAGCAAAATTAATCGAAATTAATTTCAATAACATAGTATGATTGTTCGAAGTGCTTTAACCCTGGGATTTCTCCCATTGATTGATCCAAGTACTTTATTTTTACACATTGTGTATTTTATTTTTAATTTACAATTCTAAAACTTTATTTGCTACTCTCCTCAATTGGTTAAACTAGAACTAGATAGTCGGCAAACGCAAGTCCCTGAGAGATTGATACTTAGGCTTCGCTGAAGCCACTTTACTACTTGATAAGATCACGTACACTTGAGTATGCGCTTGGGCACTATCAAGTTTTTGGCGCCGTTGCCGAGGACTTGTTATTAGGCAACTATCTTATTTTTAGTTTTCTATATTGAGTTGTAAATAGTTTTTGTTTAGTTTCTTTTTATTTTTCTTTATTTCTATTTTTCTCACATTCTTCTCGAGATGTCAGTCTGGGATAAATAGTTTTTGAGTGATGGAAATTCTTGTTGTTTTTGTGGAGGACACCACCTTGTGGCATATTGTCCAGATTTTTATGAAAGTGCGTGGACGGAACCTTCATAATATGATGCAGATAATTTGAGGAAGTCTAAGTACTCGAAAACTGATATTGTGGAAATTATTAAGGAGACACAACTGCCACCATGTTTACAGTGGCTAAGCAATGAAATATATGAGGAGTATATTATCCAAATTGTGGAGCAAACACAAGAATCACAACCACTCGATTGTCATCTTTATCTTGAGACTCAAATTGAGAAGGTAAATAAAAGTGAGTGTGCTGAAGATAGTGTAAATTTTGAAGTAGGATTTGTTGGGACACATTCGTAGCACTTTTCTACATTATTTTTAGATGATATCTTGTCTGTGGAATCATCTGAAATAGTGGGAGAGTGTGAATATGAGGAACAAGAATCCTATATTCTTAATTTTGCACAAAAATAAGCAACATAAAAACACACCTCACTTAAAAGCCGAGTGGGTTACCATTAAACAATCTATTACTCGGTTCCTTAATTTTTGTACCACCACCCTATGAGCGAGGCAAAAAGATGGATGCTATGTTGGGGGTGAAATTCATATCCTCAAGGTGGAGGAAAAAGTTGATTGGGTCGTGCCGCGACACTAAATTAGGTGCTTCTTGGGAGGAAAACCAAGCTAAGGTATGTTTTTTTTTAGTTTTTAGTTTTTTTTACTTCACGTAGTTTTTGTTTTTGGTTGAGTCACAGGTTAATGGGAAGTCTGAGTACCAAAAGCTTGAGCTTTAAGCATGGCAAAGATTGAGTGTGGGGTTCCATGGATCTCATTTATTTGAAGATGCTACTAGCTAGTCCTAGAGGCCTCAGGGAGTATTTCTATCTTTTACTTTTAAATTCACTTTGAGGACAAAGTAGATTTTTAAGTGTGGGTGGGGGAAATTTCCAAATTTTGGCTTAATTAATTTTTTTTTTCAATTAGGAGTAAGTGAGATATTCTTGTTGGTGCTATTTTTTATTGCATGATGCAAGTGGTTTTGTTTGATAAAAGCATGTTGAATGAGTGAATTGCTATTTTTGAGATTCCTAGGCTCAAATTTTTTACTTTTGGACTTGTTGGCTTAATTTTAAATTTATGCTATCATTTGGTTAGGAGTCTATGATGATCCTATTGAATTTAGCATGTACCATGTGTGATGTGAGTTTATATATATTCCTTATTTTATGTGATGTCTAGAACTTGCCCGGTGTGTGTGTGAAGCAAAATAAAGAATGTGGGTTTAGGAGATGATATAGACATTTCTTTGATAGCCTTGTTTTATACCTTATTTTTACCTACCTTTGTGATTTATCCTAGTTAACCTCATTGAGACTTTAGGATTTTCTTTGGAAACCTCATAAGTAGCCTAATCCCTTCTTTGATAGATCATAATTTAATCCAAAAAGCTCCTAGGTGCTTTAATCAAAATAGAATTAGTAAGGAGTTTGAGAAATTGAAGAAATAAAAGGTGAAATTGATACCCCAAGGTAATTGTTATTAGTGTATAATTGATGTGTGGTGGATATGCTAAAAATATTTCCATGATTGTGAAAAAAAGAGAAAAAATTGATTTATGTGGTAGTAAACTATGCATCCACCAAGTGTTCTTGAGCTTAAAAGAAATGGGGAAAAATAAAAGAAGGGAGAGATTGACTTTAAATGTTTAATTTAGTGTATTAAAGAACTTAGAGAGGTTAGTCACTATTCCCAAATAGTTCCTATCCGTCCTTTAGCCTACATTACAACCTGAAAAAGTCCTAATTGATCCTAAGATTTATATTTGACTAAAGTACTAATTTATATTTGACTATAAGATTTATATTTGACTAAGGGAAAGACTATGGTTCATTGTGTGTAACTTAGGAATTCTTCGTGAGAGTGAGTGTAATTTAATTCTTGTACCCATTACATTATAAATTGCATTATTGTGAGTAATTATGGGTAACTCTCTTATTATGAGGGGCACATGTTTGATGAATGTGGGTTATTTGTATTATGTCCTTGATTGAACGATGTGCATGAGTTTGTTACTTGTAGAGTCCATTCTTGAGGATAGGATGTTTTGGAAGTAGGATTCTTGAGCTTTCAATTGTGTATAACATGCTTAGTGTTGTGAACTTGCATTCCATGTAGTCATTGTAATGCTAGATTGAATTTCTTGATTGTAGTAGAAGTGTTGACTTTTTCCAGCTCATGGTGTTTATAGTTAAGAATTGTTCAAGGACAAACAAGGCTTTAAGTATGGGTTTCAAGTGTACACGCAAGTATACGTGGTCTTATCAAGTAATATAGTGGCTTCAAGGAAGCCCAAGTATCGATCTCTTAGGGACTTGCATTCGCTGCCTATCTAATTCTAGTCTAACTAATTGAAAAAGATAAACACCAAGAGTTTTGAATAATTGTAAACTAAAAATAAAATAAACAATGCATAAAATAAAAGTCTTGGGACAATCAATGGATAAAAACCCAGGGTTAAAGTAGTTTGAACAATCATACTATGTGTTGAACTTCATTCGTCAACTTGCTTATCTTGGTTGTTGATTCGTAGGGTTAATTGCGCGATTATGGTTTCCAAACCTCTAATCTATTACTTAAGTTGAATCTTACACCTACATAATTGAGTAAGGATGTAAGAATTCACTTAAGTTCTCAACAAATATCATCCTACATATGAATCAAGTAAGGTATCTAAGTACATCTATGTCCTAGATACTAATTCAAGTTTCTTGTTTTATAAAGAATCAAGAACCATACTCTACTTATTCTCATGTTCTATCGCACTATTCCCTCTCCCGAGTTCACAAGATTGACAATGGATGTATTCTAAGGGTCGCGAATCCTTAAAATAGTTAAAACAAGAATAAACAAATAACCAATATTGATAAGCAAAGAAAACAAACTTAATCCATAGCAATAATAATCATGTTCTTGGCTTCAATCCCGGAAAGAGAGTTTTTAGCCACTCATAGCCATAATCAACATCCAATTAATTGTATGAATGATTAAAACCATAAAACAAAGCTAAATTAAAGAAATAAAAACCTAAAAGGAAGTTTTGGTAGCCTCCAATGTTGTTCCAAGTGACCTAGGGGTTCCAAGATGTCACAAGATGTTTCAAACAATTTTTAGGATGTTATATTTATAGTAGACAAGTTATAAACCAAGTTAGATTAGGTTTACACGCTGTTTTCATTCATTTGGGAGAAATTTTCTCGATTTTGGTGCTCCCCGCGTCGCGCTGTAGTTCCAGGTCACAATTGTCAAAAAATCTGTCAAATTTCAGTAGCTAGTCGCGATTTCAACGCGTCACAGGGACTTCTTAATCCCAATTATAAAATACACGTGCCTACGTTTCAAAAACTTAGTCCTCTTATTAATCCATTGATGTTTTGAAATAATCCATTAGCAACCTGTACAGTCTACACGCGCCCAATACTGTTCAGTGGTCCAAATTGCGTCCAACTTGCGTTTTGTGCTTCCGTGGTCATTTCCGAGCCTTTTTGAGTTGTTTCCACTTGATTTGAAGCTTATATATCCTTAATATATCATCATAATCCATTAAAAAAATATCCTAAATCATTAAGCACATCAATTAAGAGCTCAAAACAACACAACATCCTCATCGATGAACTAGAAACACTAGCTAAGCATAGGATAAATTCACATTGAGCTTTAACTCATTGTTTTCACTCTTTTCTTGATCCAATTGACCCTTGAACATTATAACTAAGTTTTTTACATATAAATACATAATAAAAACATTAGTAACTCATTAAAACACATTAGAACCCAACACAAGAGACTAGAAAAACACCTAGCTCAAGCTAGTTACACTAGTTTTCTCGGTTGACTTCTAAATGCTCAAATTGAATCAAAACTCATGTGAAACCGCCATTAAACATTGTAAACACATAATTGGACATATAAATGCTCATTTATATCATTATCAACACATATATCACAAGAATCATCCTCAAAACAAGACTAAAAAGGATAGAATAGTAACTCTAGAATGCATAAATACACCCAACATCAGCAAACTTACGCATTCTAGATCTTATGCTAGAAACCATCTCAGGGGAATACCTAGACAACTGATGGAATTTCAAAGAATACTCCTTGACAGATATTCTACCTTGCCTCAAATTCACAAACTCCTCCGTCTTCGCTTCTCTCAACTTTTGGGGAAAGAAACGGTCTAAGAAATCACTTGAGAAATCCTTCCACACGGCAGAACTAGCATCCTCACCTCTCATCTGTTCCCACTCTTCATACCATTGGTACGCTATATATTTCAATTTAGAGGAATTAAACTCAAAACCTTCAACCTCCGACACATGAATAATTCGGAAGATCTTCTCCATTTCATCAATGAAACTTTTAGGATCCTCCTCAACCTTTACACCCATAAACATAGAAGGGTGCAACCTCATGAATTGTCCAACCCTTATGGCCTCAGAGGATGGAGCAACAGAAACACTACGCCTAAACTAGAAGCTACCAATTGAGTCAAAAGATTAATGGAGCGATGAAACTCGACATTAGTTACATCCCCTTGAGGTGATGGAGGAGGAGTGTCAATCTCAGAAGTAGGGTTTGTGGGGGAAGGTGGAACCCCATAAGGACAGTTAGATGCGGTGACCCTTGATTGGGTCTGAACCCTAGAAGTTAGATGAGCTTCGTCTATATTGCCCTCAGTAAGGACAAAAGAGTTTTCCTAAACATCAGATCTTCTTAGAGGAATGATCTAAAAAATGAGAAAATAGAAATCAGAGGGATCTAAGACCTTAGACTCTATAGCTTGAGATAGAACCATAAGAAAGTGAAACATTCCTAAATGTCTCGTACCCCCTCTATTATAAGTATGGTTTGCTACACACCCATAAAACAGACTCTTCTTGACATGGCTTTATGGACTACCAACTAACCATGAACCTAGACTCTGATACCAACTTGACACGACCCAAAACTGGGCCTTGTCGTATGGGTATCTCAATCCCAAAAAAGACCAAAGACTGCCCCATTAACCTAACCTAACCATCACATCAAACCACAAGTACTGGATGAACTCCAAACATATAATAAGATAGCAGAAATAAAACTAATGATCATGAATTAAGAGATGTCTAATTAATTCATTTACATCAATATACTAACCAACATACCAAAGTACATAGTCATCCATGAAGCCTCTACAACTCGATGTCTACAATATGTTGGGACATACTCTTGACAATAGACAAAACCATGTCTAAGCAAGTCTATAACATAAGATAGAGAGACTATGAAATGTATGCCTTCCGAAGTATGGAAGCTCATCACTTCAATGTCAAGAAATGGTCCGCTCGAACACCTGTTCATTGCGCAGGAAGAGAAGAAAAAGCTTCGGCCCTTGTGTTATATGGGGACACAACATTCGAAGATATTTAGTGGTTAGAGAGCTAGCATGTAAGTCAAGGATAAAGATAAAATAGTTCTTTTATTCAAAACCAAGTCAAACCATCATACACAACCATATTTATATACATAGTCATATATATAGAGAGAGACATAGATCGAGAGAGAGAGAGAGAGAAACATAATGTGCCAAAAATAGGATACAAGGTTTGGCATGCATTTTTGGAAACACTCAATCATGAGAGAAGAGTGAAGGACTCCAACCTTCCACCCTTATAGTTTAGAACATTTGAACTTGTAGGATATATTAAGCAAGATGACCCTAAAATCAAGCTGTTCTATCTATTATATCAAGAGGACCCTAACCTTAAGACATCATATCTTATATGGCAAGTGGACCCTAACCATATGCCATCATATCTTATATGGCAAGTGAACCCTAACACAAGTCATCTTATCTTGTATGAAAAGTGTACCCTAACCAAAAGCCATCTTATATAAAAAGTGGACCCTAACTGCAAGCCATCACATATATAGCAAGTGGACCTTAACGAAAAGCCATCACATATATACGTATGTAGCAAGTGGACTCTAACCACAAGCCTTCGTGACCATCACAGGCCGACATTGGGACTCTAAACCCTTTGTCCATGAATTAACACCCATTTAATTCAACACATAAGGACTCTAACCTATTTATACAATTCAATCCACCAAGGCTACAATTAATGCCATATATAACCACATGGTCTTTGTAAAACCATTTAACAACCAATTATTTAATAGGCCAATGACTTAGTTCATACCACAATGCAAATCTATTTTATGGTCATCAAGACCTTTAAAAAGCATTCATTCTTCATTATCATTCTTATACCAAACTTTTGTTCAAAACTCAATTCAATTCCATGCTTAGGGACTCCAACCCTTTTAGTTATCATACCACCAAAGTTACCAAATTAACTCATTACATGGCCATCAATGCCTTCACATATCCATTTACCAAGAATTCATATTCATTAGGTCAATTTCATAATTCATTAATATTCATCAGACCAATGTCATAGTTCAAAATGCCATTAACATATGACTAGTTAATTCTCTTAGACATTTTAAAAAACACCTTGAGAGCATACCTTTAACAAGACCAAAACCAAAGTAGAAACCATCAAAATTAGGGTTAATCATGACCCATTTGTTAAAACACAATCAACAAGTACCCATATGTATAAATATCACAAAAAATATATACATAAACACAATTTAAGCAAGAGTAAACAATACCCAACACTATGCATCAAAACCCTCAATATTTGATTTCAAAACCACCATTTACATGTCAAAATTATTGTTCAAAACACATGATATTTCAAACTAACAATGAGGGAAGAGTCACATTCCATATACAAGATGATTCACGGAAGGAACTTGACCCCTCTTAGCCTTTGGATGAACATTTGAGAAACCCTAGCCTCCAATCTTTAAGAGTGAGTTAGAGAGTGTTTTTGGTGAGTTTTGATCTTCCACTAAGTCTTATAGGAGGTAAAAATATGATATATAATATGGGGATTTTAGGGTTTCGGGGTGTGAAATTTCCAAAAGGTCCCCAACTAAAATGTTAAAAAGTTATTCCCAGGAGGGTACGACTTACCCAACTAAATCCTATCCTAGGGTACGAGTGGTACCCTAAATCATAACCTAGGCCTCACCACGGACCTCTAAACTGTCCAAGATATGACTACACATGCATAACTCATACCCTAAGGTACTATTAGTACCATACAAACCGTACCCAAGACAGTGTCCACTAGATAAAGCTTAACACATTATATAACTAGGTAACATACAACCCGTACCCTAACATATAACTTAGGAGAGGTTAAACCGTACCTTGGACAGAATGTAACCCACACTACAATACCTAACATATGAGTGAGAGGACACCAAACCATATTCTAGGGTAAGACTAGTACCCATGAGTCGTACCTTGCCTAGAATGTTCAAAACTCAAGAAATTTTGCAAGGGCAAAGGTTTAGGGTGTTTCACATTTCCTCTTTTACCCAAATTGAAATACTCATCTTATAACCTCATTAGGGTGTCATTAGAACTTAGAAACAAATCAAGTAACTTCTCAAACACTCCCAAAAGGCTCTTTAAGTTCCCTCAATTAAGTCAATCTTGGGTTTCATAAAGTTGGTCATCTTAGGGTTCAAGGGTCAATTTCTCTCCAAATTTATTTATGTTTAAGGAATTTTACTCTTCCCTTATTACTAATTTAAAGTATTGTTCATGAGATGTTTATGTTGGTTTTGAAATAAGGGTTGATGATTTTGAATGTTTGTTGTTGAACAATGTTTTCTTTCCCATGGTTTATAAATGATTAATCATGCTTTAAATATGGTTTTGAACTTGTGGGTGCATGGGTATAGTAATTGGAGTAGGGATTTATGATTTTCCCAAACTTGTGACTTTTGAAGTCGTTATGGCCCTAACCCCATAGTGTGAAATTAGTTTTGAGTTATGAGAAAGGTGGGAATTTGTAAAATTGAACTATTCTTGAACTATAACATGATATAAAGAGGTATTTGAAACACAATGGTCTGATTTAATGAACAAACGGATTCGGTTTCCCCCACCTTGTATTAATGAACAAAGGGAGTTATTTTTCTCAAGTTAATGGATAATTGTTTTTGCATGTTGTTATTACTTTGCAAGTGTAGTTATTATGACGATACCAACAATGTATACCTTAATGTGAAATATGGTTCATGAATAATATTATGTAATAAATGTCTTAATTAAGCTCTAATAATAGTTGTGTTGCTGAGCCATGAAAGTACAAGTCCGATTGATCGATACTAGAAACCACATTTATCGATGTAAGGGTCAAAGCATCCAAGAAGGTTTGAGTCCACCTTATTATTATTATTTCATGATTATGGAGGTTCGAGTCCGCCGTAAATAATTACATGATTAGGTGCTTAAGTCACCTTAGTATATGTTGGGAGGTTTGAGTCCCTCGTGTGCATATATATGAGATTATTCTCTAGTTCGTTCGGCTACACGCACCGGGGCCTGACCAGGGGTGAGAGATGGGGCCCATATAGCCCGTGAGTACATATTAATGATGGTTGAGCTACATAATCTAGGCTAAAGTTTCGAAACACGTGTTAAGCCTTATTCCCTATCCCGGCATGTGATATATACATATATATATATATGTTTATGCATTTTATTATGTGCACTGATTTTGAATGATTTTGAAATGTTGAGCATGACATTATGTTATCCTTATCCCTGAGTTTTATGCTAGCACTCCAAATGCTAATCATCTTTAGATTCTTTATCCTCATGCGATATAGGAATTGGTCATACTTCTACTCATTCTGCATAGTGATTAGGATTTGGGATCATCTCATGAGTTTACATTAAAGTGGTGAGATTCCATATATCAAAAGTCTACATTTCTTGCTTTGTTATTTTATGTCTTAGACTATTTGGACTTGTTTTGGCTATAGTCGGAGGCATGTCCTGATATTTTGTTGATATTCAGTTTTGGTTCATTATTTAGAAGTCTTTGTTTGGACTACTATAATTATTGGGTAGCGTCAGTCGGTCGTTTGGCCGATCGTCGCTGGTTGGTTATGGACATGCATTAAAATTTTCTTAAGCTATTGCATGCTATCTTGTTATATGTTTGGAATTCATCTGACATTGTGATGTACTGTGTTTGGTTTGGTTAGGTGCATGGGGACGGTGTACGTGGGACTTGAGATACCTGTTATGGCCAGGCCCTGGTTCGAGTTGTGATAGTATCCCTTAGCATGATTTAACATAGTAACACATACACTCTTACCTTTAACAAAGACAAAATAACAAAGATATCAAGGAAATCATAATTTTCCTTTAATAAAGTAAAACACCCTGCGTTTTGACCCTTGGAAAATTTCTTGAGTTTTGGGTTCTGGATATCATATGACTAGGGGTACTAGTCATATGATAGGGTACAACTAGGTTGGGTTTGGTTGTATGGTAACTAGTGTGGGTTGGTTGGTTTATGTCCAAGGTACGATTGGAACATACTTTTCATATGTTATTGTACAAATGGTAGGGTGTCAATCATATGTTGCCCTAAGTTTATTCTAGGTGGTTCTATTTTATCTAAGGTACGACTTTATGGTACTAGTCGTATGGCAGGGTACAATTTGTCTTGGATGGCCGTATGTTGGACACTGTTGGGGTCCATGAGGAGGCCTAGGGTGCGAGTATTAGGTATCACTCAAATGGTAGGGTACAACTGGTATGGGGTGGTCGTACCATCCATGGATATTTTAAGTAGTTTTAGTGGGGGTAATCTGGATATTTTCCCTCTTAACCTCCTAATGCCCCACAATACATAACACTATTGGAATATTATTTAAACTATTTGCAATCACTCAAACTCTCTTAAAACACTCTCAAATTCTCTCTACAACTCTTGGGTTAAGGAAGGCTAGGGTTTTATCAATTGGAGCAAATTGGGACTTACAAGGGTGATTTCTCTCCACTATCTTCTTAATCTAAGGCATGTTACTCCTCCTTCATTGTTAGTTCCAACTAAAGGCATGTCTTATGAATTGTTTTCATGGCATAAATGTTATTTGGTTTTGGTTTTTAAATTATATGTTGGGGGTTTTGGTTACAATGGTTGGTTATGGTTTTTCCATGTATTTTACTTATGGTTTACATATTATTATTGTGGTTGAACATTTGGTTGCATGGGAATGGTTAATTGGTACATGATTTTGGCATTGGAAACACTATGCCACCAACATGTTTGATAAAATGTCAATAAGAATGTTTGTGGTTAAATTGTTGGACTTTCATTGAACTATGCAGGTATAACTTGGTAATGGTACAAATGGTTTAAATGGTTTGGAATGGTTAAATGGTAGGTCACTTGATAGTTATGGTTAGTCTAATTAAAAGCCTTGTGGTGTACAAGGGAATCCCCCAAGCAAGCATAATCATGTAACATTTATGGGGTATATGGGACTCCCCCAAGTCAAATTAATAATATAATCTATGGGTACATGGGAATCTCTTCTTCTTAAAAGGGATGGATAAGGACATTGCTTGCAAGCTATAGTCGGTATGACGATACCACTACTTATAGCCTTGGTTAATAATAAATGGAATAGTGGTTTAGTTGTGTAGTAATGGTTTTAATTGGGAAATAATGGTGTTGTCTGATAGATAACCGTGAAGGTGTGAGTCCAATAGACGGACACTGGAAACTCATGTTTGCCGACATGAGGATTGGTCATGGAAACCATATATGATACTTACGGGGTACACGATAATCCCCTAAGTACACTTGTACATAATTATCATGGAGAGCAAAGGGTACTCGAGAATCCCCCCATTCCTGTGGTATCTCTGGTTCATGCAGCTACACACATTGGGGCCTGTTCATGGAGTTACACTGGACCCATATAGCCCGTGGGCGGTTCTAGGATGGTTAAGCTATACATACCCAGGTTAATTATTTTAAAGGCATGCTAAACCCGGTTCCCTTCCTAGCATGGTTATATATATGTATGTATGGTTGTGAATGCATATGGCTGGTTTACTTGGTTTTAAAGGTTGATATTATTTTATTCTTATCTTGAGTGCATGCTAGCGTTCACTTGCTAACCCATCTTTGAGTGGCTATATTCCCACGCGATGCAGGAACCAGCCATTCTAATCCTCCTGCTTAGTGACCGAATTCGGTAACATCTTGGTTGAATTGAAGTGGTAAGCTTTCATATTCCAAAAGGCTCCATTTCATTTCATGAATGTTTTTACATACTTTTGTTATTTCATAGACATTGATTTTTTCTATGGTTAGGGCATGTCCCAACCAGATATTGTTTTACTTTTGGTTAGAGATTTTGTAGAATTACTATGGGTCGGTATGGGCGGTGTCGACAGTGGTGTCAGCCATAGTATTGGCATTGGTATTGGGGTTGATACCATTTGACTGTATTTATGATTGTTCCATCCTATGATGTTTTGGATTATATATACTTATATCAGAATTTGTTTGGTATAAGATGTATAGATTAATTTATATTTTTGTTTTGGTTTTGGATATTGGTTGGATAATGTATGGTGGGACTTTTTTAGATTTTTCATGGTCATGGACCTATTATAGAGTCTAGAATTGTAATAAATGTTATTTTGTTATATGTTTAGAACTCATCCGACTCAAGGTACGTGTTTGGAGGTTGGGTTGGGTAACGGGGGTGGTCCTCGATCCTGGTTGAACTTGGGATGTCTAATATGACAATGCCCTAATATGGGTCATGTCAAGTTGGTATTAGAGATTTAGGTTTATGGTCAATTGGGAGTCCACAAATCCATGTCAAGTAGAGTCTCTTTTAAGGGTGTGTAGAGTTCCACACTCATAAGAGAGAGGCTACAAGGTGTTTAGGAAATATTTCTCTTCTTTCTGTTATATTTTCAATCTTAGACTCTAAGTTCTAGAATCTCCTCTAATTATGTTTGTCTGCTTTTTAGATCTGTAATACCCCAAACTTTTTCTTAAGCCTAATTTCATCTCTAGAGGGTTAAGGAATGACTTCCTAAGTGATTAATGTTTAAACCACATGGAGTTTCCCTAATTTTAACTTTTTATCATGTGGAAAATTTAATTAGCTTTCCAATAATATAAGATTCGCCCAAATCCGATAACCGGGCAAGAAGTTATGGCTAATATAAGTTCTAGTCGTAAAACACCATCATTTTAGTGTTTGGCGCGTCGCGAAGAGATTCTATTTAACAATTGTCAAATTCCAGTGGAACTCCGCAATAGTGGCACATCACGGAGGACCCCAATTTCCTAATAGTCAATTTCCAGTGGCCTAGCGCCATTGTGATGCGTCGCGCTGAAGTTCTAGGTCCCAACCAGTGGGATAACATGATGGCTCCACATCGCAGTGACTCACAGATTCCCATCTGTTAATATTTAGTGAGCCACCGCAATAGTGGCGCGTCGCGATGGCCCATAAAATCGGGTTTTCTGTTCAATTTTTTCATCTTCATACAAAAGTTAAAAAGGGCACTTTGGACTTTTTCCAAGCCTCTTAAATCGTACAAACATCAGAATTTAGGGCCACTACAAGCATCATATGAGATTTTCTAAAAATTTCCCTCAACCAAAAACCCTAAGTATCCAAATCTTCTTCTAAGAATCTCAAGGGTTCACCATAGATTTTCAAAATTGAGTCAAGATTCAAGGTTCTCAAGTCAAAGGATTCAAGAACCCTCATTCAAGAGTACGAATAGAGTGCCAAAAGCGAGAGTTCATCCAAAGCTTCTAATTCAAGGTATGTGTGGTTTGAACAAGAACACTCCTTTCGTTCTTGTGCCCAAATTATTGATTTTTATTAAAGAATTTCATTTTTTGTAAGCGGGTTTATACCCAAATTACTTTATTTTGAGATTATGAGATTATGAGTTGTTCAAGTCTTGATTTGCATAATTATTTCACTATTTTATGACATGAGTTGAGAAATTATTCTATGAGTTTTACATCCTCGTATTGATTTGATGTTTCCAAGATTGATGTCATGATTTAAGCTTTATTATGAAACTGAGATTATTTGAGCATGAGTATAAGTTTTAAACCAAGTATGAGTTTTGATGTTTCTTAAAGAGTATGTTGTTTAGTATGATTCAATCAACAAGTACTTTGATTTTAAAGAAAGATTTCTTTTAAGCCTGAGTTAAGACATGAATCCATCTTATTCAGTCTGTATGATTTAAAGCTAAGATAATTATAATTTTGTCTTCACTATAGACCCTTGAGTTGTTTTGAGGTGGATTTCCTAAAAATTCTGAGCTTGAGTATGGGAGTAGTATTTAGCACCGAGTAGGAAGTGTGGGTTTAGTGCATCCTACTTCCCCAGAACTACGTGCCCCCGTAGGATTGAGATTTATGGGCCTGAGGCTGAGATAGTGATCACTAGAGTTGAGGTTCTATTCCGATGGCAAAGGTAGAACAACTCTCCCCAACATGGGCAAGATGTTGGACTCCATGTAGCCACATGGTTTATGTCGGTTAGAAGAAACTCCCAGGTTCATAAGAGTCTAGAGTTTTTCCCATGTCTTAAAGTTCTAAAGTTCTGAGTCCTTGAGTTTCAAAGAAGTTCCATTCTCCTTAAGATGAAAGCATCAGTTTAGAAAGAATAGTTTAAAGACTCCTTTAGCTTACAAGTTTTGAGAATGAGAGGAGAATACAGATTTTTTTGAGTCAAGTATAATGACTCACGAGATTTATACTACATGTTTCATTATTCTTTATTTATGAGATTTATGTTTCAAACTTATTCAAGCCATGTGAGTCATTCTTATTTGCATGCTAGATTTTAAAAAGAGTAATGATATTGTTTATGTAAATGCATACACCCCCATATACTCAGTACATCCTCAAAGTGTTGATCCACATATACGTTTATGTGCTATATTGTCTTATAATATAGGTTCAGGTGCTTTGTCTCAGCATCGTCAGTAATCTTCGAGTACCTTGATCTACACTCTGCAGTTGGTGCGTCCTCATGATTCGAGGACCTATTTCTCAGACCTTCAGATTTGATATCAGTGGTTATTTCTTTTCAGTTGAGTATGAGTCAGTTGGGGATTTGTCCCAATGGCTATCTAGATCTTGAGTAGTAGAGGCTTTGTCAGACTAGAGTTTCAAATGTTTGTCAGATATTTTCAGTATTTCGTGTTTCAGACATTATATTTTGTCTTTTTAGTTTAGATTTGATGAGATTTATTCTTATTATCTGATTTTGAATCCTTGGAGTAAGTATGAGATTTAGTAGTAGGCTCAAAGGGTTAGCTTGAGGCTACTTGTAGCCTTGAGCACCGTGTGACGCTTCGGGATAAGATTTTGGGGCGTTACAAGATCATGCCTCAATGATTTGAAGTCTATGGAAACTCCTCTTCCCTAATTGGGGTAATGTTGATGGGACACATTCTACTCAGGGGATCCATACTCGTTCTAGGGGTCCAGTCCCTGATATTTCTGGAGTTCCACCGATTTCTTCTAGTCCTTCTTAGGCCGATATGACAAATACGGAGTTTTATCAGTTGATACATGTGATTGCTCAGTTGGTAGCTACTCAGGCTGAGTGTGGTGTATTTGGTATTGCATCTTCTAAGGATACAGGGGTTGTCCATTTTATGAGGTTGAATCCCCCAACTTTTACTGGTGTTAAGGTGGAGGAGGATCCTCAGTTTTTTGGATGAAATGGAAAAAATCTTCAGGTTCATGTAGGCCACGAATATGGAAGGGGTGAATTTTTCTGCCTATAAAATAAAAGATATGGTGTACCAATAGTATGAGGAATGGGATTAAGAAATGGGTGAGGTTGATGAGTTATCTCTATTGGAGACTTTCTCTTATGAATTTCTAGACAACTTTTTTCCTCAGGAGTTGAGGGAAGCAAAGAATTTATTAATATAAAACAGGGGAAGATATCGGTCAAGGAGTATGCCTTAAAATTTCACTAATTGTCTAGGTATGCTTCGGAATTAGTGTTTGATATAAGGGCCAGGATGAGAAAGTTCACTTCATGATTATCTCGTGAGTTGATCCTTGAAAGTAAGACTGCATTGCTGATCAAGGACATGAATATATCTAGGTTGGTGGTTCATATACAACAAGTAGAGGAGAAAAAGAGAAAGCAGGTTCAAGTAGGGGAAAGGCAGGGTAAGAAGTTCAATTTCTCTAAGCAGGGTGGATAACAACAAAGTGGTCGGGATGGTGGTAAGTGGACAAACATGAAGTGGGGGAGTTCTGGTTCTTACTCCAAATCTAGTGCTCCTTACCCGAAGTAGTTGGGTAATAGGCGTCAGCAGGGTGGCGATAACTTCATGGAACAGGGGGTCTAATCTCAGGATAGTGGGGCTCAGTCAGCTTAATCTTGTCCTCTTTATAGGTTCTCTGGTCAGTTGCATTAGGGCTTCTGATATGAGGGGAGGGACAAGTGTTTCAAGTGTGGTCAGCCAAGCCATATGCTTAGAAATTGTCTGGTTAGTAAGGTTTCTTTGGGAGCGAATGAGATTTTGGTTTCCTATTCATCTGCTCCTACACCCAGGGGTGCTACTTCTGCATCTATTTCTTTTTCTGGTACCGGCACAGGATGGAATTGGTTATATGATCTTAAATCCCAATAGGAGTCTGAGGCATCGCCTGATGTCGTGAGTGGAACGTTATAACTCTTTTATCGTGATGTGTATTGTTTACTTGATTCGGGGTCTACTTTCTTTTATGTGACCTCATTTGTGGCTGTGTATTTTGGTTTTGATCCCAATGTTATTTTGGATCATTTTTCTATTTCTACCCTAATAGGTGGCTCTGTGGTTGCTAAAAGAGTCTATAGGAGGTGTGTGCTATCTGTTAGTAGTAAGGAGACTTTGATGGATTTGTTCGAATTAGATATGGTGGATTTTTATGTAATTCTGTGGATGGATTAGTTACATCATGCTACGCATCCTTAGATTGTTAGACCCATAAGATTGTCTTTAAGTTCCCAAGTGAACCGGTTATTAAATGGGAGGGTCGTTCCCTAGCTCCTAAGGGGATATTTATATCATATCTTAGAGCTCGAAGGTTAATCTCTAAAGGGTGTCTCTATCATTTGGTCTGAGTTAAAGACTCTAACTCGGAAGGTCCTTCTTTGTATTCGATTCTGGTGGTGAATGGGTTTGCTGAGGTCTTTCTAGATGATCTTCCTGGTGTTCCTCTCGATAGGGATATTGAGTTTGGGATTGATTTCATTCCGAACACTTGTCCAATATTTATTCCTCTTTATAGAATGACTTCGGTTGTGTTGAGGGTACTCAAGGAGCAACTAAAAGGTCTTTTGGATAAGGTTTTAATCCATACTAGTATGTCCCCGTGGGGTGCACCGACGTTATTCATGCATAAGAAGGATAGTTCCCTTCAGATGTGTATTGACTATCGATAGTTGAATAAGGTGACAGTTAAGAACAACTATCTTCTTCCAAGGATAGATGACTTGTTTTATCAGTTGTAAGATGCCAAATTCTTTTCAAAGATAGATCTTCGGTCTGGGTATCATCATCTTAATATTAAGGAGATGGATATCCCTAAAGTGGAAGAACATACTTGGGAAGCGGAAGAGGACATGAAGTCCAAGTATCCGCATTTGTTTTCTGCTCCAGATATTCATGTGGAAGGTATATGTTCTTGATCACATCTTTGTTTTCTAACTTTGTTAAAGGATGGTTGATTTTCTTGCATCTTTTTTACTAACTTAGTTAAATATTGGAATGGTTATGTTGGGGTGTAATTCGTACTTGTACTACCTTATCCGCCATTCGGGGATGAATGATCCTAGTAGGGGAGACTGAAACACCTTGGGTTTTTGACCCTTAGAAAATTTCTTGAGGTTTGGCTTCTAGACATCATATGACTAGGAGGTACTAGTCATATGATAGGATAAGGCTAGGTTGAGTTTGGTCGTATAGTAACTTGTATGGGTTGCTTGGTTTCTGTCCAAGGTAATATTGGAACATACTAGTTGTATGTTATGGTATGAATTGTAGGGTGTCAATCATATGTTGCCCTAAGTTTAGTCTAGGTGGTTCTATTCTGCCTAGGGTACAACTTTATGGTTCTAGTCGTATGGTAGGGTACAGTTTGGCTTGGATGGCCGTATGTTGAATAGTGTTTGGGTCCAAGTGGAGGACTGGGGTAAGAGTGGTGGGTACCATTTGTATGGTAGGGTATGACTGGTATGGAGTGTTTGTACTATCCTGTAGGGATTTTAAGCAATTTAAGTTCGGGTTAGTTTTGACATTTCCCCTCTTATCCTCTTAAGGCCTCACGACTTATAACACTCTTGCGACATTATTTAACCTATTTGCAATCACTGAAACTCTCTTAAAAACTCTCAAATTCTCTCTAAGGCTCTTGGGTTAAAGAAGGCTAGGGTTTCATTAATAGGAGCAAATTGAGACTTACCAGGGTGATTTCTCTCCATCATCTTCTTAATCTAAGGCATGTTATTCCTCCCTCATTGTTAGTTCTAACTAAAGGCATGTCTTATGAATTGTTTTCATGGCATAAATGTTATATGGTTTGGGGTTTTAAATTATATGTTGGAGGTTTTGGTTACAATGATTTGATATGGTTTTCCCATGTCCTTTACTCATGGTTTTCATATTATTATGGTGGTTTTAACATTTGGTTGCATGGGAATGGTTAATTGGTACATGGTTTTGGCATTGGAAACACAAAGCCCCTAACATGTTTGATAAAATGCCTATGAGAATGTTTGTGGTTAAATTGTTGGACTTTCATTGAAATATGCATGCTATAACTTGGTAAACCCTAAATGGTACAAATGGTTTTAATTGTTTGGAATGGTTAAATGGTAAGGTCTTGATGGTTATGGTTGGTCTAATTGAAATCCTTGTGGGCTACATGGGACTCCCCCAATTTAACATAATAATGTAATCTATAGGTACATGGTAATCTCTTCTTCTTAAAAAGGATGGCTAAGGACATTTCTTGCAAGCTATAATCGGTATGACTATACCACTACTTATAACCTTGGTTAATAATAAATAGAATGGTGGTTTGGTTGTGTGGTAATGGTTTTAATTGGGAAATAATGGCAGGGTTTGATAGCTAACCATGAAGGTATGAGTCCAATATATGGACACTGGAAACTCATGTTTTCAGACATAAGGATTGGTCATGGAGATCATATATGATACTTATGGGGTACACGAGAATCCCCTAAGTACACTTGCACATATGTATCGTGGATAGCAAAAGGTATTCGGGAATCCCCCACTCCTATGGTATCTATGGTTCATGCAGCTACACTCATCGGGGATCATTCAGGAGGATAGACTGGACCCATATAACCCGTGGGTGGTTCTAGGATGGTTAATCTACACATACCCTAGTTAATGGTTTTAAAGGCATGCTAAGCCCGATTCCGTTCCCATCATGGTTATATATATGTATGTATGGTTGTGAATGCATATGGTTGGTTTACTTGGTTTTAAAGGTTGGAATTGTTTTATTATTATCCTGAGTGCATTCTAGCGTTCACTCGAAAACCCGTATTCGAGCGGCTGTATCCCCACGCAATGCAGGAACCAACCATTTTACTCCTTCTTCTTAGTGATCGGATTTGGGTTAAGCTCGATTGCATTGAAGTGGTGATCTTTCATATTCCAGAAGGCTCCATTTCATGTCATGGATGATTTTACATACTTTGGTTATTTCAAAGACATTGGTTTTGTCTATCATTGGGGGCATGTCCCAACTGGATATTGTTTTATTTTTTGTTAGAGTTTTTGTAGAACTACTATGGGTCGGTATAAGCTGTGTCGGGAGTGGTTTCAGCCATAGTATTGGCGTTGGTATTGGGGTTGTTACCATTTGACTGTATTTATGATTTTTCCATCTTATGATGTTTTTGATTATATATACTTATATTGGAATTCATTTGGTATGAGATGTATTGATTGGTTTATGGTTTTGTTTTGGTTTTGGATATTGGTTGGATAATGGATGGTGGGATTTGTTTGAGTTGGTCAGGGTCATGGACCTATTCCCGAGTCTAGAATTTTAATAAACGTTATTTTGTTATATGTTCGAAACTCATTCGATTCAAGGTACGTGTTCGGAGGTTGGGTTGGGTAACGGGGTGGGTCCCCGATCCTAGTTGAACTTAGGATGCCCATCAGACAAGGCCCAGTTCAGGTCGTGTCATAAAGTCAGAACACAAAGATGTTAAGAATAACACATACCTTGAGCTTGATTATCCGGAAGAGGGAACAAGAACAGATACTTGCACTTCATGTCCTCTTCAGCTTCCTAAGTAGCTTCTTCAACCTTTTCTTTCCTCCATAGAACCTTTACCGAAGCCACATCCTTAGCCTGTAATTGATGGACTTGCTGATCTAAGATCTGCACTGAGACTTTATCATATGACAAGGAACCCAAAACACCTACACTTTCCAATGGAACCACCAAGAAAGGATCACTCACGCACTTTCTCAATATTGAGACATAAAAGACCGGGTGAATAGAACCCATACTAGAAGGCGATTCCAACTCATAAGCCACATTTCCCACTCGCCTGAAAATATGGTATGGACCCACATAACGAAGACTGAGCTTCCCATTCTTTACAAATTGCATCACTCCTTTCATGGGAGACATCTTCAAGAACACCAAATCACCAACTTCAAATTCCAACTCCTTTCACCTCACGTCTACATAGGACTTTTGGTGACTTTGAGCATTCTTATCCCGAATCACCTTCTCCATATCTTGGTGAACCAAGTCGAGTCCGTACAACCTATTCTCACCAACCTTAAACCACCCAATAGGAGACCTACATCTCCTACCATAAAAATCTTCGAACAAAGCCATCCCAATACTCGAGCGATAAATATTATTATATGCAAATTCAATGAGAGGCAAATGGTCAACCCGACTACCACAAAAATTGATCACACGAGATCTTAGCATATCCTCCAAAGTTTGTATCATCCTTTTCGTATGTCCATCCATATGCGGGTGGAAAACGGTGTTAATGTTCACCTTAGTTCCCAAATCTCTATGGAAAGAATGCCAAAAGTACGATGAGAACTGAGTACCTCAATCAAATTTGATGGAAACTAGAGCACCATGAAACTTCACGATCTTCTCAATGAAGATCTTGGAATAATATTCCACCGAATAGTTGTTCTTCACTGGAAAAGAATGAGCATTCTTATTCAACCGATCCACGATGACCCAAATGGAATCAAATTGATGGTGAGATCGCAAAATACCAGTAATGAAATCCATATTAATCATTTCCCATTTCCACACAGGCAACTCAATTTCTTGAGACAACCCACAAGGTCTCAAGTGCTCCACCTTCACTTTCTGACAACTCATGCACTTAGCCACAAAATTGGCCACATCTCTCTTCATGTTATTCCACCAATAAATCTCTTTCAAATCATGATACATCTTTATTGAACCAGGATTAACAATGTACCTTGACTTGTGAGCGTCAACCAATATCCTCTCACGGATCCTATCAACATCGGGAACACACAACCTACCTTGGTACCTTAAGATACCATCACCACCAATCTCAAAAGCCATCACCTTCTGGTGACCCACATCATCCTTGATCCACATCAAGATAAGGTCCAAAACTTGTTTTTCTTTCACCTTGGCACAAAGAGATGACTTTATCACCTCTTACATCATTACACCACCCTCCTTAGAGACCAAGAGAAAAACTCCAAGATTAAACAACCGGTGAATATCTTTCACCAATTCTCACTTCTCCACCACATAAGATAAGCTCCCTATGGAAAACCTACTAAGAGCATCAACAACCACGTTAGCTTTACCTGGATGATAGTGAAGACTAATGTCATAGTCCTTGAGCAACTCAATACATCTTCTCTATCTAAAATCTAACTCCTTTTGAGTAAACACATATTGCAAACTCTTATGGTCTGAGAAGATGTCAGCATAAACCCCATACAAATAATGGTGCCAAATATTCAAAGCAAAGACCACAGCCAACAACTCTAAGCCATGAGTTGGATAGTTCTTCTCATGCACCTTCAACTGCCTAGAAGCATAAGCAACCACCTTACCATATTGCATCAACACACATCCCAGTCCCACCTGAGACATATCGCAATAAACAACAAAACCATCGGTACCCTCGGGAAGGGTCAAAACTGGAGCTGAAGTTAACTTATCTTTCAACTTCTCAAAACTATCTTCACAAGCATCGCACCATAATAACTTCACCTTCTTCTGAGTTAACTTAGTCAATGGGGCAGCAATAGAAGAAAAACTTTCCATAAACCTCTTTTAGTACCGAACTAAACCCAAGAAGCTCCAAACATTGATTGGAGTCATGGGTTTAGGCCACTTCTTAACCACCAAAACTTTCTGTGCATCCACCATGATCCCTTCACTAGAAATAAAATAACCTAGATAGGTCACATTATTTAACTAGAACTCGCACTTGGAAAACTTTGCATACAACTGCTGCTCTTTTAAGTTTTGCAACACAAGGCGGAGGTGATCGGCATGACTCACCTTACTCTTGGAATACACTAAAATATCATCAATAAACATAATTACGAACAAATCTAAGAACTGACAGAATACCCGATTCATAAGATCCATGAAATCCGTTGGGGCATTTGTCAAACCAAAAGATATCACCAAAAACTCAAAATGACCATACCAGGTTCGGAATGCATTCTTAGGGATATCCACTTCCCTAATCTACAACTGATGGTAGCCTAATTGAAGATCTATCTTAGAAAAGTACTTAACTCACTGAAGTTGGTCAAATAGATCACCGATGCTAAAAAATGGATACTTATTTTTCACAATCACCCTATTCAACTGGCGGTAGTCTATACACATCTGAAGGGACCCCTCTTTCTTACACATAAAAAGAATTGGAGCACCCCATGAAAAATACTAGGGTGGATAAAACCCTTATCTTTAAGATCCTTTAACTGCTCCTTAATTTCTTTCAACTTAGTTGGAGTTATTCTATAAGTAGGGATAGAGATAGGATGAGTGTCTAGAAGAAGATCAATCCCAAAATCAATTTCCCAATCAGTATGAACACAGGAAAGATCATCAGGAAACACCTCTGGAGAATCACATACCATAGGGACCGATTGCAAAGAAGTACCTTCGATTATAGATTCCTTAACACGCACTAAATGGTAGAGACACCCCTTGGTTACTAATTTTTGGGCTTTAAGATAAGAAATAAACCTTCCATTGGGCACTAGGGAACTACCTTCCCACTCAACCACTGACTCATTCGTGAATCAGAAACTTACCCTTTGGGTCCGACAATTAAGAGATGCATAGCACGAGGGCAATTATTCCATCCCCAAAATCACATCAAAGTCTAACATGATGCAATCAGGTCCACTAATGTCTCCTTATAATGAATTGATACCACACAACCCCTATTGACTCTTCTATCCATAATATAGTCACCCATCGTGGTAGACACATGATCTAAGGTGGATTTATGCACCTCAGTGTTGTTATTCAAGCTTGTTTATCCTTGTTTTGAAGACAATTTGTCTTCTTAATATGTTAATGATGATATAATTGAGCATCTTAGTGTTTAGGTATTTTATGAAAATGTTTAAGTTGTATTCCAAACAAGTTTGTTATTAATTAGTTCACTTAGAATCAAACGAGAAAACTAGTGTTACTAACTTGAGTTAGGTGTTGTTCTAGTTGAGCTCAATGAATTCTAGTATATTTAATGAGTTCCTAGTGTTATTATTATGTAATTATATGTGGAACAACTTGTTTATAGTGTTCAAGGTTCAATTTAATTAAGCCTAGAGTCAAACAAGAAGTTAAAGATAAAAAAAGGCAAAACTAGTTCTTAGCTTAAGTTTCTAGTTCGTTGTCCTTGATATTGTGTTGTTTTTGAGCTCTAATACATGGTGTTTGATGATATAGGATGCATGGTGAGTTGATTTTGATGATATATGGATGATAAAAAATCTGTAAATCAAGTGGAAACAACACCACAAGGCTTGGGATGGAAGGACATGGAGATGGCTTACAAGATGAATTTCCAGTGAGTGTTCGCGATAGCCCCGCGGCACGGACCCTATTCTCTCAGAATAATCCCCGCGGAATGGACCCTATTCCTTCAAAATAAGCCCCGGGGTATGGACCCTATTACCTTGGAATAATCTATGCGGCGCATACCCTATTCCACCGAAATAAGAGGGGTGAAGCGGACCTTAGTCCTAATAGGCCAAATTGTCTTTTTATAAATAGGACACTTGATCTTGATGTTAGACACCTTGGACAACTTTCAAACTTGGAGAGGGTCTGGAAAATACTTCAATTAGTTTTTTTATTCCTTTATTTTAGTTTATTTATGTATTTTATCTAGTAATAATCCATGGTGATTACGGTTATGTGCATGAGTGGCTAAAATCCCCTTTCCGGGGTTAAGGCCAAGAATATGATTACTATTGCTTTGAATTGATTTGGTTGGATTGCTTATCATATTTTGTTGTTTATTTATCCTTGTTAAAACTATTTTAAGGATTATTTGCCCTTAGAATACATTCATTTTTGTCTTTGTGAGCTCGAGGGGGGAATAAGAGGATAGAACGTGGGGGTAAATAGAGTAAGGTTCTTATTCTTTTATAAAATAAGGGATTTGAATTATTATCTAGGATAGAGATATACCTAGAATCCTTGTTTGGTTCACTTGTAGGATGACATCTTAATTCATATAAATAGATTATTACATCCCCACTCAATGATGTAGTTGTAATGTCCAGCTAGGTAGAAGATTAGAGGATCGAGAGACCATGATCATACTATAAACCCTGTGAATCAACAACCAAGATAATTAATCTAACCAGTGAAGTCTAGTATCTTAGTATGAATGTTCGTAGTGATTTAACCCTGGGTTTCTATGTATTGATTGTCCAAGATCTTACTTTTCTGCATTGTTTACTTTACATTAATTTACAACTCTAAAACTCTTTCGATTACGTTTACACCACTTTAATCTCATTAGTTAAATTAAAATTAGATAGTTGCTTACCACTAGTCCCAGTGGGATTGATACTTAGATTCTAAAGGTCCACTTAACTACTTGGTGAGACCACGTGCACTTGCGTGTGTGCTTGGGTGCAACAACACAGAAAAAGAATCAGGAATACACTTAGGATCAAAACCAAAATGAATATCCACATAAGGAGTCACATAAGAGAGTAGACCCGGGATCAAGTAGACAATATACATCATAAGAGAAGAGTTTTAGCGTACCATTAACATTATCAGGAGATATCTCAAAATACTGATGAGTGGCAATACATACAAATAACTTCGACCAGTGCTAGAGCCAGAAATAGTACCTTTTGGTGCGGGAGGAGAAGAAACAACAACTGATACACTCTTAGCCCCTATAGAAACATCACCAAAAGGATAATTCCTCTGAATGTGGGCATGATGACCACATCTGAAATACTTGTTCCTCCCCTCATCACAAAAGACATGATGCACCAATATACAAAAATGACAAGAGGGATAAGATAAAGCCGACTGAGCCCTACTGGCCTGAGATTGGGCACCTTGTGCCTTAAATCCACTGTTGCTCTGAAAACGACGATTATCGGACACCTTTGGATAAGGAGCGCTAGCCGTATTATAGGAACATTTTCTCACTTCTTCTTAGACTATTTCCCACCATATCTACCTTATGCTGCTGACCTCTTCCTTGACCTGAATACCAAAACTTCTTACTCTACCTTTCACTCACCTCCGTATGCTTCTTGTTTTCATCCTCCACTTGTTACATATACACCACAAGCCTAGAGATATTTATATGTATATTCAACAAAGCATCCTTACACTCCAACATCAAGTCTCGAGATAAAATCAAAGTAAACTTTCTCATTTTAGCCCTCATATAAGATACTAGCTCAAGAAAATAACAGGACAACTGATGAAACTTCAAGGCATACTCCTTCATAGATATCTTGCCTTGCTTCAAATTCACAAACTCCTCAGCTTCACCTCCCTCAACTCCTAAGGAAAGAAGCAGTCAAGAAAATTTCCCAAGAAATCTTCCTACAAAGATGACTCAGCATCGTCACCCCTTGACTGATCCCACTACTTATACCACTGACATGCCGCATCCTTCAGCTAGTATACAACGAATTCCATACCCTCAAAGTCAGAAGTATGCATCACATAGAGAATCTTCTCCATCTCATAAATGAACCCTTGAGGATCTTACTTAACCTTAGAACCAGTGAAGGCAGAGGATTTATCCTCATAAACTGAACAACCCTGGTGTCCTCAGAAGACTCCCAATAGCACTAACAGGACCTAACTGACATGACTAAGATGTCACCAACTGTGTCAACAGATGAATGGAACAACGAAACTCAGAATTGGTAATATCTCCTGGAAATGATCAAGCAGGAGTGTTACCAGTAGGAGAAAGATCAGTGGGAATCGATGGAACTCCACTAGGGCAATCAGAAGCTGCAATCCTATATTGGATCTAAACTCCTTGAGTAGGACGAGCCCCATCCACATTGTCCTCAAGCGGGATAGGGGAGTTTCCACAAACATCAAATTTTTCGGGAGGCATGATCTAAAAAGTGAACAAATGGAAATGAGAGGAGATTTTAAGACCTTAGACTCTATAACCCGATAGTAGATTATAAGAAAGAGAAACATTCCTAAATTCCCCATAGCCTTTCCCTTCTAAGTGTGGCATGCTACACACTCATAAAAGACACTCTACTTTATATGAATTTGTGGAAACCTAATGACACCAAACCTAGGATTTGATACCAACTTTGTCATGACCCAAATCGGGGCTTGGACATGATGGGTATCTCGAGTCTAACAAGGATCGGAGACCACCCCCTGCACCTAGCCAAAAAAAACATAATACCCCCAATATCAGATGAATTCCAAACATATAATAAGATAGCATAAGATAAGCTCAAAGAATTTAAGATATGTCTATAACCGATAATCGATAACCAACAAAAAAATAACAATCAATATCGCCCAAGTCCACAGTAATCCACAAAGCCTTCTAACAAAATAAAATTCAATAAAGTATCAGGACATGCCCCCAACTCTGACAATGATAATGTTAATATGAACTCTTTAGTTCTAGTCTATGAAAAAAATTGATCAAAAAACCAAGTCTTTCAGAGAGTGGAAGATCACCACTTCACCACCAACGACTGATGAACCAAGATAATACACCTAACACTACACAGAAAAGGTATAGGTATCTTTTTTTCCTGCATTGCATGGGGATACAACATTCGAAGATGGTTATTGGATTGATCACTAGAATGTAACTCAAGGGTAAGGGTAAAATAATGTCATGATCCATATTTTAAAAATCATTCAAGCCAATGCACATAAGCATATATATATATATATACATAAACATGTCATGCAGGATAGGAAACATGGCTTAGCATGAAGTAAAACCTTATCCTGGTCTATGTAGCTCAACCGTCATAAACAGAAACCAATAATATCTAGGACCACTAACACTGAATTAGTTACGAGTTGTGTCATACAACTCATACTCAATCATAACGACTCGCATAGTCCAGTCTTCATCAAAGCAAAAACAATTGGACATCACACTAGTTAGGCTACGAAAGGCACCATATGACTCGTTTTGAGTCTTTACCACTCGTTAGAAGCCACTCATACTCAAGACAGAAAACTTAGCCACACACACTGGTCAGACTATGACTAGGTCCGTAAGACCCAATAAGACTCCCTACGACTCGTAAGGAGAGTCGGAGTCTGGGCAGTTAGGATAAAAATTTTGGAATTTTCAAGGACCAAAACTCAACATATATTAATCACATATTTAGCAAATACATATAGCCAAATACATATTAAATGATGTAGTTAATTGTCATTGATAATACAAATAGGCAACTATATATGTAACTATCAAACAAAGGTAGAAATACATATAGGCAACTGTAAATGAATTTTACAAACAAAAGATTGTAAATACATACAGGCAACTATGATTTAAGAATTATTCAGATTTCTATTAAATACATATAGGTAACCACATCTAAAAAATACATATTTATCAAATACATATAGCCAAATACATATAAAATTATGTACTTCTTTGTCATTGTTAATACATATAGTCAACTGCATATGTATTTTTCAAACAAAATTAGAAATACATATAGGCAACTGTAAATGTATTTCTCCAATAAAAATTTGTAAATATACATAGACAACTATGATTGTAATGTAAGAATTAATCACATTTTTAGAGATACATATGGGTCACCATATTTGATAACTACATATTTATCAAATACATATAAAATTATGTAGTTCATTGTCATTGTTAATATATATAGGCAACTGAATATCTATTTTTCAAATAAAGTTAAAAATACATATCCGCAACGATAATGTATTATAATAGATGAAAGATAATTTTCATTAATCATCTATTTAAAAAATGAGTCCAACATTATGAGAAGTGTAAAAAAAATTATGAAGGAAGATAACATCAGAACAAATGTATCATTTACAATATTTCTTACACGAATGACTATTGTGACCCGTAAACCCACAAGCACTACATGAATTGATGTTCTTCTTCTCAAATATATCCCTCGCTGATTTTCCATGATCTTTCTTTTGAGGTCTGCCAGGAGGTGCTTTGTATTTTGGAGGCAATACTACCTCACCAAGTATGCTACCGAGAATTATCCAATTATCTTTGTTTGGTAAAGGATAAATTGAAACATCATATGTTCTCAATACTATTTTTGGCTTATACAGATCAAAGTAATATGGTCCTTTTGTAAAAATTCTTGCTCTCCAGAACTGCACAAGCATGTACACATGGCATCTCATTCAATTGGAATGCGTGACAAGAACATATTTTTTCTTGAGGAAAATAATAAAATGCTTTTCTTTGACATGTACCGTATATACATACTCTATGGATGGTACAACCTGATATTTTTGTAAAGAAAACAATTACAAAAAAATGTCAAACGCAAAGTATCTATATGTATTATCACACACAGATGCAAAACTGTATATGTATTTTGCAAATAGAGTTACAAGATACATATAGCTTACTGCATATGTATTTTTCAAAATAGAGATTACTACACATGTATTTTGCAAAAAGTAGATCACTGTATACATGTTTTTTTGAAAGTACATACGCACATAGATAGATGTAAATACATCTATAAATAAATACAACTATAAATGCTCAAATCCACATTAATATGTGATGCCAGAAGATTGTAAAGTTGATTGTATGATGCATTCGTGCTCAACAAGATGACATCAGTGATGTATTCTTCATAGTGTTGTTCATAATTTCATCTCCTAGAGTGCTTCACAAGAGTAGGAATGCTTCCCATTGTCATTCTTTTTACATAAAAAATGTTATAAGAAATTACAAATTAAATAATATAACAACATTAATTACAGATACAAGCATTAATGCAAAACTACAATCAACATATACAACATGATTCTAATTATACATATTCACACATAATATAAAATTTCACACGCAAGTACACTATTGCATAAAAGATATACAAATAAAATTATGACAAACAATTAAACTTATAATATACAATTACAAATTAAGATCTACAAACAAAATAATCAATTTCAAATGCAATACAAACATAATCAACATATACCAACATAATTATGTTAAAGAAAATATACAAATATAATACAAACATAATATATACAAAAGCAAATAAAATATATAAATAAAAACAAAATAAAATACAATTTCAATATTCTGAATTTGTTACAAATAGACTCAATTACTATATACTTACATTACAAAAAAAAAAATATAAGTTACTTTTTATTGAATATATAACAAATTTGAGTTTGATCAAATAATAACTCGATCAGTTCAATCTACATTTAATTCCAAGAAATTATACATTCGCCTTTACTTTTTAAAATTCATATATGAAATATACAAAATATTCAAAAAAAATATTTGCCCAAAAAAATTGATGAAAAAAATTGATTTCAAACAACATGAAATCATTTTAAGTTGTTGAAATTCATATACAAAATCAATTTTAAGATTTCATACCTATAACACCAATAATGATTTATTTTAAATTTTCAAAGTTCATGAAGAAAAGAATGTTAAGTAGATTTGAATTTGATTTTAGTTGTTGAAAACTATACTATAAAACGTCTTTTTAAATTTTAATTTGAGGTGTTAAAAAAAAATAGCAATTAAGCTTAGTAAGAGTAATTTAAGGAAAAGGATTCTTTAGCTTTAAATACATGGGATAATATTTTTCTAAATTAACTCAACTAATTTGTGGAAAAGAAGGACAGTAAATTCATTTGCATTTGTATTTTAGTAGCAACACTTCTATAAAATACAAAATACAAGTTGCTATTTCAGGTAATTATGAAATAGTTGTTATAAAGCTCCTAATTATGGGCTTAAGTTTGCTATTTATGAATTTTTCCCATAAAATAAAGTAAAAGGGGATGTAAATTATTAGTAAAAAGAATATTCTTTATTTTGAATGCCAAAAATAGTTTCTTTACACAGATGCTCCAGAAAAGAAGTTAAAAATTACAAAACTTCTCCCAAGAAATGGGATCTACATTCAATGTTAATAAAAAAGATAAAGTACTGAGAAAAAAATTTGTCAAACTCTCGCAATGTGGAAGCCTCATGCCGAGTGAGGGACTTGATAGTTTGATTGGCTTGGAGTAGCACTGCATTAGGAACTACCTTCAAAGTTTTGAACCCTAGATGGCCAATTGTGATGCCCGATTCCCGGTGATTCAGCGATGGGCACATCTACCTCGACAACAAAAAAATGGAGGAAGAAGTTATGTTGTTCAAGAGTAAAAGATCTTTGATGTTTAAAGGTTAACATGAAAATTATTTTCCTGTCATTTATGTGCATTGAAAGATATTTTAGGAAAAATTAACTCGCTAGCTTGCTATTTCATACTACATAATACTTCATTCATGTTCGTTCATAGGTTCTTGTTTTAGTTTACTTAGAAATCCATGAACTAGAAGGAAAAAAAAGGGTGGGGCTGGAGGAGTTTCTTGTATTTGACCTATATTTGTATTAAAAATGGCGACAAAATTTAAATACCAGACCGACAGGCCCCTACAAGAAACACCACAAGCAAATTAATGAATCAATTTTAAATGAAATTTCACCTTTAGATATTTGGTCATTATATGAACTAAGAATTACTTAAAACTACAAACTAACTTTTTATTATTACATAAAATTTCAAATCCCAAAACTAATTACAAAAATCTTTTTTATACAATTTCTCTCTTAAAAACTTCTTATACATAACTCAACATCCTAATTCCTATGGTTAATGCTCCCCCAAAAAGTGCCTACAATTAATGAAAATCAATTAAGCGATTTCTAAGTTTGAATTTTACAAGCGTGTTATTCTCAAATTTCTCAACATCAATTTTCACTTACTGACAAACTCCATTAACATTCTTATTCAATTTTTTTGTAGATGTTAGTAAATTATTTTAATTTTTTCAACTTTACTAAATCAAGAATAGATGAAATATTTTTTTTGCATGTGCTTCTTTCACAAAATCTCGCTTAGTAATGAAGTATTCTCTATCGTTTAGTTTAAGATTAACTCAATTAGATGATAATAAACAAACAAATCTTATTTTGGATTTGTTCCTAAAAAATTTTATTATGAGGACCCCAATTTCATAGAAAGCAGGTCTAAACACCGTAACAACTCCACTAAGATGAAGAAGTTGAGGGAAGTTGCTGGTAAAAGCTCAAAAAAGGTCATTGGTGAATCTTTAAGGAAGAAAAAAGGAAGATACATCACGACCTCATTTCCACGTTATAGTGTTTAGTGTTTGAATCTATTTATTTTGCTCAATTTTTTTATTCTTATACATAGCTACAAAGCATCATGCTATATGTAATTTTGATAATAAGTAGATGACTATAACGGATCAGGTCCCTGGATGTTCGAGGCAATAGTACAACAGGCACGCATCTACACAACTTTGTCCTCTTGTGTAACAAACTGACAGGTGCTGCTTTTACTAATTAGGACACTTGGTCCAATGATATTTCAGCCCTAATCATCACTCATCTATAAGAGAAAAAAGATGCTTCTTCATTAAATGGTTTTTTGCAAATTCAAAGAGTGAAGAAAGAAAAAAGGAGAAAACCCAAGTTTAGCTCAAGTTCTTATTTTTGTGTACTAAATTATAGAGTATATTAAGCGAGTTCTGATTTGTAAATGAATTACTTAGTCTAGAAGAGTAATGAACTATTGTTGTTGTTTGAGAGTGCTTAGGTATAGTTACCTAAGTCCAACACTGGTTAGAGTTAGCCAGTGGTGAAGGTGTTTTGGTAGAGTTGCCAAAGTTAAGCTGTAGTAGAGTTACTACAAGCAGAGGGGGCCTAGAGTTAGTCTAAAATCAAGTCTGTAATCCAAAGGTTGATTATAGTGAATTTCTGAGGTGCTTGTGTGGGCAAGCCGTGGTTTTTCCTTCCTTGAGCAAGGGAGTTTCCACGTTAAATCATGTGTTTTTACTATTCCTACACTACATTTTATTCTTGGTTGCTTTACTATGTTTTTGCCTGTATTTGACTTTAAGGAACCTGGTCCCTCACTGTGTGGTACAACCCCCAAGGGTCTCAATAACTAGTATCAGAGAAGGATCATACCTATAGTGTCTTAGTTAGCATGGTTGATCCACCAAATCCAGAAGAAGGGAAATCTACCTCTAGACCACTAAGATTTAATAGGAAGTGTTATGGATGGTGGAAAACTAGGATGTTAGATTTCATTATGGCTAAAGATAGTGAACTTATGGATATAATTCTTGATGGTCCTCATGTTCTAGTTAAAGAAGTCAAAGAACGAGAAATAACAAAAATGGTAGTAAAAAGTTGGAGAAAATATGATGAAGAAGATAGAAGGAAGATTGAGAAAAACTACAAGGCCAAGAAATTGTGAGTTTATAGAATACGACCCCATGAATATAACAGGATCTCAAATTGTAAAATGCCAAAGAGAACTGGGATTGCTTGAGTACTGCACATGAAGGTAATACTGATGTGAAGGATTCTAACGTAGATATGCTGACTACTCAGTATGAAACCTTCATAATGAAAGAAAGAGAAATAATCCAAGAAATGTATACAAGATTCACTTTCATCACAAATGAGCTATGTTGCTTAGGAGAAGTGATTCCATTGTATAAGCAAGTGAGAAAGATTCTTGGAGTTCTTCCTATGTCTGGTGAAAGCAAAGTGGATTCTATAATGGAAGACAGAAACCTAAAGACCCTCACTATGGATGAATTGATTAGAAACCTAAAGACTCATGAGCTCAAGAAGCAACAAGAGCTACAGACGAAGGAAGTTAAAAGAGAAAAATCTCTGGCATTAAAGGCTTTAAAACATAATTCAAGTAAGGATGATACTGATGTTGCCTGATTGTTAAATAGGATTGTTAGATACATAAAGAAGAGTGGTCAGTTCCCCAAAAAAGGAAGAATCAGTAAAAAAGGAAACACCATTGAAATGTGTCACAAATGTAGGAGTCCTGAGCACTTTATCAAAGATTGTCCAATGCAAAAATTTAATTATTAGGAGTATCTCAAGATTGGAGGTGACAAGGGAAGGAACAGGGATCAGGACCCTAAAAATTCAAGAAGGATGACAATAGTTGAGTATGTTGTAAAGCAAGCTCTGACCACATGGGGAGACTCTTCCAGTAGTTCAGGTGAAGATGAGATGACTGGAGATGTTTCACTACTAGCAGTGAAAGACAGTCTATTTACTTATGATTCCATATTTGCATTCATGGAAAACACAGAAGATGAAATGAAGAAGGAGGTAACTCTTTCTGTTATTAAGGAGAATCTAGAAAATTACATTACTATAAAGATAAAAAGGCTTGCTAGTATATTGATTGACTCTGTATGTGAACTGGCTAGTGAGAAAAATGCTTTAGAGGAGAAAGTAGAAAATCAAGAACATGAATTGATTGCCTTAACTCTTCTGATATCTGAAACTAGAGAAATGGTCACTAAATTAAATTCTAAAAATCTAAATTGTATGAGTCAACTAAAGAAGGTAAATGATATAGATGGTAAAGGAAAGAAGGAAGCCTCAGGCTTCATATTGGTTTTGAGGAGAAATTAAAGGCTTCACAAAAAAAACTTATGTCAGCCCTTCACAAGAATGAGGAATTAGAAAGGGACCTGGTCTATTTGAGAGAAGAGATCAACAAGTCTCTTAGACGGACTGCTTCTTCACAGATCCTTTGTAATTTGACTAATCAAGGTGTTAGTGATGGTAGAGGTCTGGGATGTAAAGAATAATTCCAACCTGCAAGGTGGCAAGAAAAGACTGTCAGTGATGCCAGAAATAAGGATCCAAAACCTATGTGCAATCATTGTGGGAAAAATGGGCACTCTAAGGGGAATTGTCAAAGCTGGATAAGTACTGGAATGAACAAATTTAGATATGGTCAGTAGGATAATACACAGCCAAATAGTTTCAAGTATTTGAATAAGATAAAAAATAATTCTCTACCTAGATTGGACAAGAAAGTTATGATCACCATTGTCTTCTTACTGGGAGCTCAAACTCAAGTAGGTTCCCAAATCAAACAAGTGATCATGGTTCTAGGTTAGAAAAAGGGGATTGCAGCCAGGAATGTTCATTAAAAGTAAGTGGTTAGTTCTTAATTGTGGAAGATTTGACAGTGTTCTCTTTCTCTCAAGGAACTCTAAGATAAAGGTGTTATATTTTGAAATAGTTGATTTCAAAGGACCTGGTCCTTAGAAGACTCATCTTAGAAAAAAAGTTCCAATCAAGGTGAGTAAAGTCAAGTTAGGGACCTGATCCTCAAATCTTATTCTTTTTAAGAACCAAAAAGATTACTGCCAAAATAACAGATGCCAAGAAGAACAAAAGTCCTTGGATAAGTAATGGATCTTGAAGTACTATTTCTGCATCTCCCTGACCAAATCTGCCTACATTAGGATTACTCGTTAATGGTTGATCAAATTTGATAGATTCTCCCTCGGAAACAAGAAGTTCTGGTCCGGGAGGGATAATATCAACCACTTGATGTCCCTCCGACGCATCCGTTATGGTTATCTCATATCCCCCTTTTTTTTCATATAATTTTGCTTACTATACCTGTTGTTGTAGCATTATAAACCGTATTGTTACTCTTTCTGCCATCAGGATAAATCTGACCCCTTCCCCTGTTACCGCCTATGTATATAGGATATTTTAAGAAGTGAACAAACAAGTTTTGAGAACACAGGGGTGTACAGATGCTAGGGTATGGATTGATCAAGCCAACCAAACCTAATATGTGAATCAGTGTCTCTTCTAAAATTTGGCTATGTTCAGGAGAAAAATATCCATGATAATGTAGGTGCATGTTAATCTAACTCAGATCCATACCATTACAGGTACACATTCATGGGAACAACTTACGAGGAGAACAATTGAAGCAAATAAAAGTACAGAATTTATTCAAAAAGAAAGGGAACTGGTCCCATCTCTCAGGTTAGTACCTACATGATGCTTAAGTAATCACAAAATGTTATCTGAAAATCCATGCATTTTTCTCTTCTCTAAGCCATCAAGTCTTTTGCAAAATAAAGAGTCGCACTTATTAGGTTCTGTCATGTCAATTCAAAAGAAACATCTTTTAATGACATTGGACACTTCTTTAAATTGCTAAATCAGACCTTTTTATCATTATTCTTCAACTTGTCCAAATTATCTTCCTAAATCAACAAGTCTTCTCTAAGAAAAACTTCTCCCAGATCATCACTGTCTCTCAAAATCAAATAGACAACATTACTATTTCCTCAAACCCAACAAAAGAACATGAAGTAGATAAAACTTCAGAGAGTCAAACTGGATATTCCCAAATTGAAAATCTTGATTTTTTTGAAATTAAAACTATGGAAAACATCACGTCTAGTCCCCAACAACAATATGAGTCAATTCTTCTAACTGAACCTTTCTTAGAATGTCCAAAACCCACAATTAAGTCAGTCTCCATTGAACCCTCCTTAACCTAGAAGTCTATGCTCAACCAATTATGATAGATAATCCAAACCGAGGGTTTGGGTCACAAATAGACCAAGAAATTTCTCAACCTGAAACTTCATTTTCTCCAAGGAATTCAAAACTACTTGAAAACTTCTAATTTCCTAGGTCATCTGAAAAATCCAAAAAAGCTTAATCCTTTGAAACACTACAAACACCTGATTCTCTTAAATCTTCAAATTCAAACCCCATTTTTGATCAGTTATTTGGTGAAGAAATTTTGGTGAAAAGATTAATCTTTCCTCAAATGAGAATTGGGTAGCTAAAAACTTACTCCTGCTTGCATGTAAAACCAAAGCTCAGTTGATAGAGTGGAATAGGAAGTAGGTATTAGTGATGAATTAAATAAGGAAAATATACATTATTACCTCCAAATAAGGAGAATAAGAAGTATGGGGATAAAGTGCCTCTGAGATGGACTGTGAAGAAACTAAGGGAGAGGTAGAAGAAAGGAGAAAATAATAGACTCAAAGGTGAAAATGACTAAAACCTATTCTATAAGAGGTTCTGAAAAGAAAATGATGGAAGATGCCATAAAGAAAAAAAGGTTCAACCATGAAAAGGAGAAGGTTTAAGAAATCTATTGCAGTAGAGGAGAAAGAAAATGTGGAAGTTGTGGAGATTGAAAAAGAGAAATACATAGATTCAGTAGTTGCTACTGCTACTAAAGAAAGAAGAAAGCAAGTTAAGGATGATAAGAGGACCAGGTCCTCTAGTCAAAGATTGGTAGATCTACTGGAATGAGGTAGAAACTTATAGATGTCAAGAAAAAAAAAGACTCTGAGGGACCTGGTCCCAAGAAGAGAAAAATTGATGAAAAAGGAGAGCCAAGTAGTGAGCCCAAAATAAAGAAAAAGAATGAGGAAAAAAAGACATATCTAGATAAAGAAGGATTGGGCACCTGAAAATACAAAAAGTTTTATCTAGGAGAGTGTTTGATCCAAAAATTTATGAAAAACTAGGGATGGTAGAACTGGCAGAGTATATGAGGCATTAGGGTTTGTTGAACCTTCAAGAAGAACCAACTCCAATTGTCTTTGAAGGTAAGGCCAGGGAATTTTATTACAACATGGAACTTTCAAAATATGGGCCAAGTTTGAAGGCCCAAGTACAAGGAAAGCCTATCAAACTGGGATGAGGGGAAATTAGGTAGAATTTTAATGTACCTATTGTAGGTGTGAGAACTGTGGTAAATCAATAGCCTACTACTGTGTTTATGATTGAAGCATCAAAGTTAGAAAGAATATCAATAACTGTAGTTCATCAACAAGGTCCTATTGCCAAGGTCAAAAAAAGAATAATTGCCTTAAGTGTTGACTTGTTCTTGATCGAATGTTTGAGTAAGTTTGAATTGATAAGTCTTCCTAGTCTAATAATAGAGCATATACATAAAGTGATTCATGAAGAGGAAAGAAACATGGAATTCCATATGGATATCTCTTGAACAAGGTGTTTGAACATTATAATGTGGATGGAACTAAGGGTACACTTAGAGCAGCCAAGCAGATGTTCAGTCTGACAACTCTTATGGAGAATGAATGCATAGAGGGAAAAGATGGATTGGTGTCTCAAGTATTTGAGTTACAATATATTCAAGAGAAGTTGGGAATGGAAAATAAGGAGTTAAGGATCAAGTTAAGTGCCAAAGATGCTGAAATAGTGCACCTGAAGTTGTAGAATCAGAAGTTGTCTTCTGAGGACCAGGTGCCACTATTGAACTCACAGCTGAAAATTCTAAACTTAAGGCAAAAGTGGTAGAACTTACTGGTGAAGTTCAAAAACTAAATACTGAAATGAAGATTCTCACCAAACAATTGTTGGATGCCCACATTGCTTAAAATCCATGAATGGAGATGTTGCTTAAGTCATTTTACCCCAAAACTCCTTCTACATAAGCCCTATTATCCCTTCTCTCTCATCAACTCTTTATGAGTTTTTTGTCTTTATTCTAATATATGTCTTTGAAGACAGTTGTTTTGTGTTGATTATTTTAGCTTGATGCACTGGTTCTAACTTTTATGAATGAATGCATTATATTTTGTGCCTCATTTGTCTCCTTTATTTTAAGTTGTTCTTCATGGTAGCGTTGCCCCAGTGACCATGAGTTAATTAGGTTGTACTTATCTTTACTCTTGGATTACTATTAATCCTTTTTAATGATGCCAAAAGGGGGATATTGACTTCATATGTAAGGCCCAAGTGTGTGTGTGTTCATGTGAAGTAATAGGGGGAAGCAACGTAAGGGTGCATGTTGACAGTGGGAAGTATGGTAAGGCACAGTAACAGAGGAAAGTAAATGTTCTAAGAGTTTTTTCTATTGTGTTGCATAATAGTGGAAGCATGATGATAGGGGAACATTCATCTTCAGTAGTGGTAATCATACTGATTAAATATGATGGATGTATATTAATTCTCAAAAGCTTTGTGGTTGATTTTTCATCATCAAAAAGGGGGAAAATTGATATATGCAATTTTGATGATGAGAAGATGACTACAAGGGACTAGGTCCCTGGATGTTCGAGGCAATAGTACAGTCGGCACACATCCACACAACTTTGTCCTCTTATGTAACAAATTGGCAGGTGTTGCTTGTACTGATTAAGACACCTGGTCTAATGACATTTTATCCCTAATCATCGCTCATCTATAAAAGGAAAAATATGTTTCTTCATTAAATAGTTTTTTGCAAATTCAAAGAGTGAAGAGAAGGAAAAGGCAAAACCCAAGTTTAGCTCAAGTTCTTATTTTTGTATGCTAAATTAGAGAGTATATTAAGTGAGTTTTAAGAAGTAAATGAATTACTTAGTCTATAAGAGTAATGAACTTCTCTTTTTATTTGAGAGTTCTTAGGTAGAGTTACCTAACTCTAAAACTGGTTAAAGTTAACCAGTGGTGAGGGTGTCTTAGTAGAGTTGCCAAGGTTAGCTGTAGTAGAGTTACTACAAGCAGGGGGTGCCTAGAGTTAGGTTGAAATCAATTCTTTAATCAAGAGGTTGATTATAGTGAATTTTTGAGGTGTTTGTGAGGGAAAGCCATGGTTTTTCCTTCCTTGAGCAAGGGGGTTTTGATGATAAAATTGTCTGTTTTTACTATTCCTACACAGTCTTTTATCCCTAGTTGTTTTACTATGTTTTTCCCATGTTTGACTTTGAGGGACCTGGTCCCTCACTGTGTGGTGCAACTTCCAAGCGTCTCAACACATAAGTTGTTATTACTTTAACCCTGATACTTATCATGGCTATGTATAGGATTGGGGGTAGCCTTCGAGATTTGTTGTTATTTCATTCCATATACATAATATTATTATGTGATTGAGCCAATATACATTAAATTTATTATGTATGTGGTCAAATTACTTAGTAAATAAATGTTGTTATTTTGAACTATGATACCTAGCGAGTTATGTATATGTTTATAGTTATGTCATTTCTTGGAGGGTTTATTTCAGCTCATATACATAAATTTGGTATGTATATGTGTTGAAACAGACATCGGTGGGTTGTTTTATCTCAGAACATATACATTATAGAGTTATGTATATGTTATGCATTAACAGTGAATACATAGCACAATTATGTATATAATTCTGTTAGACAAGCTGAGTTGTGTGTATTTCAACCTATATACATAGCAATGTTTTGTATATGAAAGAATGCTAGACATGTATATAATGTATTCTTTTATGTTTTCAAGTTTTATTTCATATTAAGATAAGATTAGTTTTACAATGTATATTATTTCAGAGGATGAAATACAGAATAAATGAAGAAGTACTTCATCTTTTTGGCCAATCATTTTTCAAAGTTTTTCTCAATATGTCTCAATGTAACTTCCAAGGTCAAACATGAAAGTGCTTGTTGATGCTTGAGATTGAGCAACTCATGTATATGTCAACAGAACAATGCTTAGATTTTGTATTTCTAAGTTTGTTCTCATCACTGGTCTTAAATATACCAGTAGCACTCTGGATTTTTTTAATCCTGAATCATCAAAATCAATATTGATGGACAAGTCTTTTTCAAATACAAAAACTAGAATAACCAAACTCAGCTTGGTTCAACGTTTCAAAATAAGAAATTTTGACAATAATCGAGATGCTTTGCATATGGTTATATTGTATTTCATACATACATTTTTATTTTCATAATTACGTGATGCTCCAATTAGCCAATAAAATTTCTTGATGGTTGAGGATGACCTTTATGAGAAGTTCTTATGGGGAAATGATGCTTTCGAGAAGATGATGACGACATGGAGATAGGATTTTTTACACGTAAACAACTTTTTCATTTGGGAGGTGTGCCATACCCTTAATGTGTGGATGAATGAATGTTGTTCTGAGGACGACAAAAGGATAGCTAAGTTCCAAAGTAACATAATTTTTAGGATGTTTAACTGGTCAATCATGGGAGTCAAGACAAAATACGAACAATTCATGGCTAGGATGCTTTGTAAGGTACCTCTCGGACACAATATATATTTTGTTATTTTTACTAATAAGCTTTTCATATTTTTATATTGTAATATTTATGTGTACCTATAGTTTTTAAATTTTATTTATGAAAGTATGTGTAACAAACTTACGTCCCACAACCGAGGATATTGAGAGCCTTAATTTTCCAAATCGACTCTCTATTCAAACACTTGATCCCACTGCACTATCTGTTTCAACCACATCAGGTGGATTACACGCTAAATTTGTTATTTATAGTAAATTGGCAGATTCTCATTCAAAATCATAAGGTCTTGAGGATTTTTGTACCAAATCTTCAACTGAAATACTGAACAATGCAAAGAATGATTTAGATACATCAGTTTCTCCTTCTTAAAAAAGAATGAAGATTCTAAGTTTACCAAAAGAATTATAGGTCCAACCAGAAAGGTAGAAGAAAACTACAATTTCTCAATCTATGACAAAAGTGTTTGGGGTGCCTTTACAGACTCAAGTTGAACCCACATTTGAAGAACACAAAGATGCACCATATACATATGCTCATGAACAACAAACAGTAGTAGGTACTTCCATGGGGTGTGCCTCAAAGGACATTTCAGCACGGATTAAGAGAACATAATTGTGAAATTTGATATAGAAGAGATTATGTAAGTTCTACAACTACTTTGTTAATTATTTTATACAGTTCAAGAAACAAATAATAGAATTTTATTTACACTCACGTAGGTTGACAAAAAGATCGCCGACCTACAAATATTGCTCACTAAGCAGCATGATGACGTAATGAAAGCATTGACACGGAAACAAGATGCAGATACAATGGTCAGTTTTAATTAAAACAACTATTTATCATAAAATATATATTTCTGTCGAGCCTGTATTTACTGTTTGTATAGGTCGAGGATATGACGGAAAATCTAATCAAATTTGACTCAAAGAAAGAAGAAGTCTATGCCAAATGCTCGGTCAAATTAGACAATCTGATCAATCAGAAAGATAAGGTAATTTAGTTTAACTTTTAATTTTCAGACTTTATTTACAATATAATCATCTAATGCATGTGGATTATCAGTCTGATGATTGAGAAACTGTTCCCTATAGAGGACACCCAACTGATGCAAAATCAGAAGTTGAAGTGTCTTTAAAAAAGGATCAAACCATATATTCTAAACTCAAGGTAAACACTGACGCATCAGACTAGTATCTCTTATACATTAATGTACAATATGTAATGTAAAATATTACTTCTTAACTATATGACACTGTGTAGAATATGCAATAAGTTAATACGTAATGGAAATAGATTAATGATCATACAAAGTAATTTTTATTTTATGTGTTGTACATTTATGAGCTAGTTTACTTATTTCCATATACATAAGTCAGTAATGTATACAATCTACTAATCTATACATAACACTTTATCATAAAATATCACTTAGTATAACAATGTATCTCACTAGTTTAATTAGTATAACTATGTATATGCGTGATTTACAGATTGATTAGCTATTTTATTTTTAAGCATATACACAAAATAGATATGTATAAGATTGACTTACAAAATGCTTAGTTGGTTTATTTCAAATAATATACATAATATACTTATGTATGTATCTTACTTACAAATTTTCTTATTTGTTTTAGTTAAAAGCAAATATATAACATAGGCAAATATATGTAGGACCTTTAAATGTCTTTGGTCTTTGAGTTATATACTTATACATAACATAGACATATAATTCTTGTGTGACTTGCAAATGCATATACATAACAATGTCTTTGTATTGCAATAAAATTGTTATGTATATGAACTTTAAATGTTCTCATTATGATGCAATCATGACATTTGATCGACTTATTGAAAGAAAACATAGGATTCCTTGCACCTAGTAGGTGTTGGATGTGATCTTTTTTCTAAAATAATAAAGAAAATAGAAAGCCTAAAAAGGCTAATTAGAATTTCCTAAGTCAAGTTGAGAACCCTCTTGTTCAACCATATTTGATTATGTTTCCTTTATTTCTTAGTGATGACGCACTGATGTACATGGATTGTTGTCATTGTTTGATGTTCTCATTTCTGTTATATATATTGTAACGCCCCGAGACTACTTCCTGGACATCACACGGTGCTTAGGACCACAAGTGATCCCAAGCTAACCCTTGTACTGGCATATTACTTGAGCTACTAATTAAAATATATAAAATTGAAAGTAACAAATTGAAGAAATATCTTTAGCTGAACATCTTCAAAATAAAACTATTAAAACAATTACAACTCTGGTTATACAAAATAAAACCGAAATCAAATACTTCAACTTTACTGACTGTTTATGAAGCCTCTACTAATATTGACTATAGATAGCTGGGACATGACCCCCAGCTATCCCGAATCAATACGACTGGATAAGGAAAATAAAATGCTACTCAAACTATGATTGACTCGAGCCCTTTAATCAAACGGACTCATCACCTGCTGATTGGAAGATGCACACTGTGTGATTATGATGTGTGGGCTACAACTGGTACCTACATTATGAGATAATGTAGCACATAGACATATATGTGGATCAGTACTTCTGGATTGTACTGATTATGTGGGGGTGAATGCATAAGTAAAACAATAACTTATTATATTCATAGACTTTCAAAAAATGCATGCTAAGTGTAAGTGACTCACCTTGAGCTTGAATAAAACTAAAAGCTGAAAAATCATAAAACATGAATAATAAAGCATACTGAATAAACTTTGTCAGCCACATACTTAGTTTCTAAAAGCAATACTTTTACTCTTTCTTTTGGGAGGTTCTTCTAACCTGCATAAACCATGTGAGTTATCATGGATTCCAATGTCTTACCCACGTTGGTGAGAGTTCTTCTAACCTAAGCTAAAGTGATCACTATACTGAACCCACTATGGGTATTAAAAACAATGGTAGCACGTAGTTCTGGGGTATCTAACCTTGGATTCATACCCAACTCGATGCTAAATACTACTCCCATATTATCTATATGCTCATACTGTAGGAAATCCACCTTAAAAGAACATAAGGGTTTATTAATGAAAACCCAATTATGTTTCTCTTTACTTTAAATTATAAACAGTCTGAATAATGTGAATTTCATAATCTTATCTAGGGATCAAAAGATCCATTCTTGGTTTAAATCTTGATATAAGCTTTTCATAGAATGCTTAAAAGCATAATCTTCTTGAAATCTCAACTCTTAAACTTAGGGCTTAAAATTCATACTTTAAACTCATGATAATTCATACCAAAACTTCATTCTTTAAACTCATGGTAATTCATACCAAAACTTTATGCTTTAAACTCATGGTATTTCATATCAAAACTTCATGCTCAATATAATTCTTAAAATACTTCAACAATAACAAGTCAAGATAGTGCAATCTCATTCATAATAGAAATCTTGTAAGTTAAAAATATAAACATAAGCACTTCTTTATATAAATATAAACATAAGCACTTCTTTATATACTTTAAGATTTAAATATCATGATAATCACATGCTTCAAGAATATATAAACTTGGGCATAAACCCTACTTCAAACCAAGTAAATAGGATCTTAAAATCATACAATTTGGGTATAGGGGTGAAAGGATACCCTTATTCATAACCCCACATACCTTAATAGGCTTGATTTGATGGATGAAAGCTTGACTTTTTGATGTGTGGTTATTTTACCACTCATTTGCACTAAACATTCGTGCACATTACCTTATTTTGAGTGAATTAATGAGACATAATTGTGATTAAATGCACTAATATCCACACTTTGCAGGTATAGAGTTGATAAGGTTAAACGATGTGGATTAGAGCTAAAAATAATCAAAAGAGAGAAAGAAAGTGCAGTCGAAGATTTGTAGCAGAAACAAGCCTCAGTTACCATGGTCGCGGTCTAGTGACCGTGGCCGCGACAGTCAAGCAGAAGTCAAGTAACCATGGTCGCGGAAGATATTTATGGTCGCATAGCCGTTGTCGCGGGCAAACCCACGAGATCGCGGTTTAGTGGAAAATGGAAGCCCTATTTGTTAGGTTTAGTTTTTGAGTTCATAGCCTCCATACTTGGAGAAGAAAATATTGTATAAATTTTGGGTGAAGAATACATTAGAGACTTTCTAAGTGGCAGATTAGCTCACTTCCATTGTTCATTTGTGGGAGTGCCAAGTTTGAAATAACATTCACTTAATCTTCAAAAAGTCATTTCAATGGATATTTTTGGTATATTAATGCTTATTTATCTTATGTGTAGTAAAATCTCCCTCTTGGGGTTATGTGTGAATAGGGGTTAAAGTGTGTGTGGGTTGTTATTGTTAGCCTATATTTGGTAGTTCATACTTGTGGGTTTTATCATTGCTATGATAACTTGGTTGGAATTTGTGGGTGAAAGCCCCAAATACCCACATGGGTTTGATGAGTGAAAGCTTCAAATTCTAGAAAGGTCAAGTCCATCTTTGAAATAATGGTTTTGGGTGAACTTTAGGAATCCACATTATCCTTGAAAGAGGGATGTGGAGACCAAATCAATGATAGACAATTATGTGTGCAGTTTGCTAAATTTTCATATCTTAGAAATAAGGGTGATCATGAAGTTAACTATACCATGGACATTATCTAAGAAATGGGGATGCCTAAATTGATGTTTTGGTTACCAAATGTTAAACACACCTATTAGATATTCAAAATAATCAATGGGCGAAAGTTTGGTGTTTTGTTGAAAGACTAGCATCAAAATCTATAACCAAACCTACCCATATTTGATTTATGAAATTGATGTTTATTATTAACACCCACATGTCATTCCCTTAGTAATTCATAATCCCAAGATATTTTCCTAATTGTTAAATCTCGAATTATTCATATCACCAAATTTATACTAGAAAAAAACAAAAACAAATGTTAGCATTGATACTTGTACCCCTCCCCCCCTATTTTTATCCTTTTGTACCACTGGTTTGAATTTAAATTGTATCTATTATTTCATATTAATTTAATTTCCACTCACATTGTTCCTCATGTATTCGACCTCAACTCCAAAGTTGGGTAAATATATTGACGACTACCGCCTTACACATAAATTGACGTGTAAGTTGAGCGTTATCAAAAATGGTGTCATTGCCGGGGAATAATTTGGCGTATTAAGTTAGTTTGGAATTTTAGTTACTTGCTTGAATTCAAGCTTGTATATATTTGTTTGTGATTTTCTTTACTAGGTAGATTTTATTTTATTTTACTTTTCTGTATGGCATCTTCCGACGAGTATGATGTCGGTAGTTAGGAATCCTATCATGATGACCCATGTCCAATTTATGATAGACCACACTTTAGGAGATATTATAACTATGCTTCTCAGAGAGAGATGGATCTACTATCTCAATCCTATAGGGAGTATAGATGTTCTCTATGTAGTGGTCGAGAAGGACATTGGGATGACTGTCCAAATGCCCCTCCCCCTTATTATGCTAACTTGGTTGCTAGTTCTTCTTATGATCTTGATAATACCTATGATAAGAAAAAGGAAGAGAAAAATAGCGAGTCTAATAACTTTGACCCAAGGCTATTAGCTATTTTGTATCAGTTGGATACAATGGGGGAGAATCTAGAAGACATGCATCAAGGGGCATTAGGATGGAAAAGTGTCAAGACGGAGGAAATGGGCAAAACGAAAAAGCTTGAAACAGCCACTGCCTTGCCCATTTCCCAAGAGGATGTTTATCAAGAAGAGAAACCAAGCTATGATGATGATCTTGGTAGTGAAGACTCCTTGCTGACTTCCCAATCAACTGAATCGTATGAGGAAGAAGAAGCCAAAATAAAAGAAATGATACTAAAGTCAAAAGAAGAATCAAGGTACATCTCTTATGAAGACTCTAATTTATTTTGGGGTGAAAGTGATATGGAGGAGGAAATTCCGGAGTTAGGGTTTAGGCCTTATTCAAACCACTTTTCAACATTGTGCTTAAACGATGTGATGAGAATCCATATACCTAGGACAATGGGGGATTGTGGAGAGAAGGAGTACAATCTCTACATTTTAGGATTTGACACTCCAAAAGAGCATATAGAACCCCACCCATCAATGGCCAAGGAATTCAAATTTTGATGTACAAGGAATGGCCTATTGATGTGCTCACTTTTACCTAAAGAGACAGGCTGAAAGTTTGATGTAAAGTTGGGTAAAAGGTTCAAATCTTAAAATGGCGAGATCGGAGCTTGCTTGCCATTTCCTCATCTCTTCCAAGCCTCATCTTGGAAGATCTAAATCTTTTGTCCCTCTGTCACTCATTTCACATTGAACTAAAGTTGGGATGGAGATTCAACTCTTCTAATTAGAGACACAAAGCTAAGCGCTTGATGGGAGGCACACCATCATGCCACAAGAAGTGTCCTGTATACTTTTATCTATGCATGATAAAGTAGATTTTTGTTTTGTTTTTGTGCATGTATAATCCATGATATATTGGCGCTAAGAGGAATGTTGATTGAACTTGAAATAGGAACGTGTAAAATTGGCAATTTGGATTGGATAGAAAGTACAGGAGACCAGATTTTTGGTCTCAGTTACCGCGACTGCGGTCCATGCCACCGTGATCGCGGAGGCCGCATGACCATGATCGCAAAACTAAGATTGTGATCGCGATCAAATTAGCTTTAGTGTCCATCCGAATAACATTTCCTCCCATGCCCTCTCTCAATTTCTCTCAAAATTCTCTCTAATTTTTGCATTGCATTGTGTATCCAAGTGTTAGTTCATTCTATTTGCATTAGAAAACTTGGTATGTTGTCTCTATTCCCTTGTTCTTAATGTAATTACATGCTTAGAACTTATAGATTAGGGAAAACCTTGAAAGATCATTTCCAATACTAAATGCATGTTTGTTTAAAATTGTGGTTGTGGTTAGCTATTTTAGTTGGTGTACACATTGATGGGGAAGTCTTAAGTACCCAGATTTAAGCCTTAAAAGGTTGAAAAGAATGTGTACACCATGTGTTTGATTCAATGACCCTATGAATTCCATGTTAAATTTTTCAAGGTTGGGGTTATAATCATGAAGTCTAGGCTTAAGTTCCTTAATCATAATGTTTAGGTGCCCAGTTGAATACAAATTTGGGGATAAAATTGCAGTTTTGGTAAAAAGTGCAGAACTGTCGGCTATGGTCTCAGGTACCGCAATTGCGGTTCCGATAACCGCAATCGCGGCCACAAGCCCGCGATCGCCATACCTAATGGCGGTGTCTGCAGAAACCAAAATTTTTACACAGCTATTTATAGGTACTAAGCCACCTCAGAGGGGTATGGAGACCAAAGCAACGATAGACAATTATGTGTGTAGTTTGCTAAATTTTCACTATCTTAGAAATAAGGGTGATTGTGAAGTCAACTATACCATGGGAATTATCTTAGTAATGGGGATGCCTAAATTGAGGTTTTGGTTACGAAATGTTAAACACACACGTTAGATATTCGAAAGAATCAATGGGTGAAAGTTTGGTGTTTTGTTGAAAGACTAGCATCAAAATCTATAACCAAACCTACCCATATTTGATTTAATAAATTGATGTTGATTATTAGTACCTATGAATGTATTATTTATTGGTACTAATCCACCTCAGATATGGAAGAATTTGACAACAACCAATTCATGATCCCACAATGCCAAAACTACTACAATGCAGACTTGCACAAAACTAAGTTGCTCCCTAAAAGGGGTATCAACTTACATAAAGTGGAGGAAAAGTTCCCAATTTTTCATGCCAGACTTGAGAAGACCGGGTGGATGTGTTTTTCTCCAAACCCTTGTGTTGATAATGAGCACTAGGTACGTGAATTCTATGCTAACCTAAGAATAGTTTCTTTTACAAAACCAGTAATACTATTAGGGGAAGGCAAGTGAGCTTCGAGACAGAGAAGATCAATGAGGTATATGGGCTCCCAGATTCTGACATGGAGTAGTTTCATGCAAAAGCATGTGTGCCAGCAACCTGGATGGAGGATATTTTATGTTCTAGAAAAGAGGTTCCTTGGGCCACCACCAAGAGAGACATTCTATGAATGATTTAACAGCTGAAGCTAGGCTTTGGCTGAATATAGTTTGTAGTTGAGTATCATCGTGTACTCACATGACCATTGTCACAGATATATGATCTTGGATGGTGGCCTATCTTCTCTATGGTATCGCCCTGAATGTGGGCGAGATTGTGCATTTAGAATGGAGGTACTTCAGAAATCATGGAGGTACACATCTTCTCCTTCCTTCTCTTATCAAATATCTATGCAAAAGAGCATAGGTAGAGGAGTATACTACAGATACATGGGTTCCCCAAGGCCCTCATATCTTCCCACTCAAATTTAGAAGTGAGGGTTTCCTAGGTCAAAGCAAAAAAAGGACGATGGACTCGAGCAAATTAGTCTACGAAGATACAGACTCTTGAAGACCCTCATCAGCCACAGCCTTCGATGACATCTCTGGTCAGATGCAAGTAGTGAGAGAACTACTACCCAGATTTCCTCAGGGACCAGGAGAGTCATCTACCGCTCGCCATTCATACGTAGATCAGTCAGACTATAAGAAATATAGGGAGGAGCAGGTAGACACTATTTCCTATTTGGAGAGAGCTTATTCAGACTTAGCTGCATCATACAGGGACCTCAGGGATTCACATGAGAAAATGGTAAAGAGAGAGAAGAAGCAAGATAAATTCTTCAAGAAGATGTGGAGGGGTGAAGGGCATCTACAAGGTGCTCAAGCCTAACCATCAGCTACCTTCACCTAGGAGGGACAGTGAGGAAAAGGCCCCTACTGATTGGTATGCTGATGATACTGAGGGTGATGGTTCAAAGTTTGCGAGAAAGGATAGCTCTTGATGAATATTCAGGGATACCCCTTTTTACTCTTGCTTGCATGCATATGCAATGAGGATACTGCATTCTTTTAGTTGGGGGTGCCCCCAGATTTGTACTGTTTTGGTATTGTGTGTCAACTATTTTTGTTGATGATGTTTTGTGATGATATTTTTTATACTACTTTTATTTTGTTTTTAAGTGATACATTTTTGGGTACCCGATTGGTGCCCACATTTTATGGATTATCATGTTTTTTTCTTAGTTTTAGTTTTTCCTTTTACTTAGCTTTTATTTTGATTTTGATGATGCATGACAAAATTTTTCCTATGATAGATTGAGTGACGATATTATTAAGGGTAAAGCATCGTGATTGGGTTTTGACACATAGATGTAGGGGAATTTTGAGTACTCATAGCATTGTTGGTTTGGGATCACGTTATACACCATTGGTGAAGTTTGAGTAGCCATATAGTTATTTTGCCCATTTTGAGCCAAAATGTGAGGCTAAGGCTTTGGTTGTTACCATAGCAAATTGTATGTGATGTTAATGTAAAATGAACAACCCCCTCCGTCCAAAAATTTTCAAAACAAAATCAAGGGCATGGACATGATCAATTTTGTAACAAAACTTTTCTCTTTTTGTGGCTCCGTAAATTTTTTTTACTTGTGAATAGAATTAGATACTCCAAAATTGTCTCTAGCGGGAGGGGCATTTGAGATCCCTTGATGAATTTTGCATGTCATGTGTGGTTAGCTCTTTGAATTTATCTCTTGTATACTTGTGTTATCTAGAACTTTCCCCATTAGTCTTTCAAAACTTATTTTGATTGTATTTGGTTAGAGAAATGATCTTAGGTCATCTTTGTGATTTTGGAAGTCACTTTATCCTAAAAAGCCTACCCGTGCATAATTGTAATCCCTAGTTACCCACTTTGAGCCTTTGGACGCTTTTGTTGGAAAACTCATTACAAACCATGAACCATTCATTTTATCCCTCTTTTGAACCATACCTTCCTTGAACTTAAAGATTCAACTTGAGGCTAAAAGTCTATGTTCTGGTTGGTGAAAGTTGATGAAAGGAAGATTAGGGCCACTATGTGTTAGTAAAATACCGAATGTGCCTAAGTGTTAAAAATAAAGGAATAGAAAAAGAAAGGATCCAATAAAGGAAGGAATTTCGTGAAAAGTGCAAGAAAAAAAAATAAAAAGAAAAATGGGGGAATAAAGGAAGACAAATGTAGTCATAGGAAAAGAGAGAAAATAGAGAAGAGTGGCTCATTGTCAATAAGGAGGATTGGAAAGTATGATGTAGATATTCAAGGAAGGGTGTATCTATGTTGATCCTAAATGATATCCTAACCTAACCTTAACCTACGTTACAAGCTTAAAAAGTCCTTCAAGATCTCCAACCATTTACTTTCTTGGTACTGGCGATTGAAAATAGGGCAAGCCTATGGTATGACACTTGTTGCATAGAGATTTCTTTCGTGAGGGAAAGAGTTTTTACACTTATAATTCCTTGTTTTATATTTGGTAGTTTAGTGTGTAGAATTATCTTTTTTGTGAGGATTGGCATGTGAACAAGTTGAGGTGGGTGATTGTGGCACCTCCCGAGCGATGAGGCAAATAGAGTATAGCTTAATTTTTGTCTAAAGAAAGACATTCCTAGAGTATTGGTTTTTATTTATAGGTTTCTCTTTAAAGTCTTATGCACCCTTAGATATTGCATTTTATAATGAGGGGTGTAGTGAAAAATAGCTTAGCCCATGTGCAATGAGCTACTTGTGGAGATGACTAAATTTGAGGTCATAGTGATCTTTAAGGCGTAAAGTTTGGGCATAGATTATTGTGTCTCATGGTAAGAGGTAGTGTTGCTTGAGGACAAGCAATAGCTATAAGTTTGGGGTGTTGATGAGTGGTGATTTTACAATTCATTTTCACTAAACATTCCTTTACATTACCTTGTTTTGAGTGAATTAATGAGACATAATTGCGATTAAATGCACTAATATCCACACTTTCCAGGAATAGAGTTGATAAGATCAAAAGATGTGGATTGGAGCTAAAAATGACCAAAAGGGAGCAAGAAAGTGCATTTGAAGACTTAGAGCAGAAATAGACCTCAGTTACTGTGGTTGCGGTCTGGTGACTACGATCGCAATAGTCAAGTAGAATTCAAGCAACCGCAGTCACAGAAGATATTCATTGTCGCATAAATATGGTCGATTCCAAACCCACACGATCGCGGTTTACAAAAAAATGGAAGCCCAAGGGAAATTTTGGAAATGCACGTGGTTGATCCCAATATTTTTGCAAAATGACTCAAACTCTAAGTCATGTATCATGATTCCATCTTCCCCAATTTGTTAGGTTTAGTTTTTGAGTTCATAGCCTCCATACTTGTAGAATAAAATATTGTATAAATTTTGGGTGAGGAATACATTGGAGATTTTCTAAGTGGTGGATTATCTCACTTCTATTGTTGATTTGTGGGAGTGCCAAGTTTGAAGTAACATTCACTTAATCTTTAACAAGTCATTTAAATGGAGATTCTGGGTATATCTATGCTTATTTATCTTATGTGTAGCTAAATCTTCCTCCTAGGGTTATGTGTGAATAAGGGTTAAAGTGTGTGTGGGTTGTTATTAGTAGCCTCTATTTGGTAGTTCATACTTATGGTTTTATCATTGCTATGCTAACTTGGTTGGGATTTGTGGGTGAAAGCCCCAAATACCCACATAGGTTTTATGGGTAAAAGATCCAAAGTCTAGAAATCTCAAGGACATCTTCGAAAAAAGGGTTTTGGGTGAACTTTAGAATCCACATCATCCTTGAAAGAGGGGTATGGAGACCAAACAACGATAGACAATTATGTGTGTAGTTTTCTAAATTTTCACTATCTTAGAAATAAGGGTGATTATGAAGTCAACTATACCATGGGAATTATCTTAGTAATGGGGATGCCTAAATTGAGGTTTTGGTTACTAAATGTTAAACACACCCGTTAGATATTCGAAAGAATCAATGGGTGAAAGTTTGGTGTTTTGTTGAAAGACTAGCATCAAAATCTATAACCAAACCTACCCATTTTTGATTTAATAAATTGATGTTGATTATTAGTACCCACATGTCATTCCCTTAGTAATGCATAATCCCAAGATCTATGCCAAATTTTTAAATCTGTAATTATTCATAGCCTCCGAATTTATACTTGAAAAAACCAAAAAGAAACATTAGTGTTGATACTAGACCCTCCCCCCTTTTTATCTTTTTGTACTATTGGTTTGAATTTAACTTGTATCTATTATTCCAAATTAATTTGATCGCCACTCACATTGTTCCTCGTGGATTCAACCCCAACTCCAAAGTTGGGTAAATATATTGACGATGACCGCCTTGCACATAAATTGACGTGTAAGTTGAGTGTTATCACTTGTAAGCCTTGGAGATGATCTTGAAAGCTTTCTTGAACTTCTTGAATTAGAAAATTAAATTTTTGTTTATCTTTAAGAGAAAGTAATGGAGTTTTGGTGTTCTTGAGAGGAAGTTAGGGTTTCTTGGAGAGAAAATTGATGGAGAATGGGAAAATAATGCCTTAATCGATGTTTAATCTATTTTATTTACGAATTGAGTCAGTGGGAAATGACCTAACTACCCTTCAAAAGATTAAACTCGTAACAGGAATGTCGTTTAGAGGCCTTGTGTGATGCGATGACATGCTCATCTATATATAGGGTACGACGTGATGCAATCGCGATGAGCTGGTGGAATTGAAATCCAAACACGACCCAATCCTCATTCAAAAAATCCAAAACTTCCCTGAGACATACTCCTTACACCCCTGAACATAAATTAACTCAAAAACCATCATCTCGGTGTATGGAAGGTCAAATTAAAAATCCTAAAAGTTAGGAGGTCTTAAAATGGCTAAGTCCTCAACACTTAGCTAAATTTTCATACTTTAAACCTCTTATGTATGCACTAGGGGCTAAACCAAGCTAAGTCTAATACGGGGTATTACAATATCTCCCCCTTGGGAACATTTGTCCTCAAAGGTGACTGATTAAGCTGAGGATACTAAGGAACTGAGATTACATACTGAACATGCATAATTGAAAATATGATTACATGACAGGGTCTGAAACATGATACATTACTGAATATCATGAACTGAACTGATTCCTTGAATACATGCAATAACATGAGAATGGTTATGAGGCTGAGGAAGAAACGAGAGAGTCAACTCATGAGTAACCATTACCTTAAGTTGGATCTGGTTTCGTGAATAAAAGATGAGAGGTTTAGGACATGAAAACTTGGGGTATTTCAATATATCCCCTTTGGGATTATTCATCCCCCGAATAATACTGACTTGGCTGAAATACTAAGAAAAGACTGAGATGATGCACGGGACACTTACGAACTGAATCATCATTGAATATCTGAATCCGAAACATGATGCATGGACAGACCTGAATTTATAAATTACACGGATGTAAACAAACTACCTCTTGTAATGGTCATACTCATGAAACTCCAGATAGTAAGACTAGATCAGAAGATGGAAAAACTATAGAAATTTGTCTGGCTGGCTGCTAAACTGGATTGTTGGCTATACGGACTGGATTATACTAAAAGCTTATACTCAACTATACATTCCACTTCAAAACTGCACTTCACTTGAGGCTACTAAAAATATTCACATGGGCACTGATAACTCTACCTACTGAAGTCTGAGCTGAACTAAATTCTCTCACTATATTCAAGCCTACTCGAATCTGCAAAGAGAACACATCACACTGTAATACTAGCCTGAATTATGAATTCAATACACCCTGTAATTTCACAACTTCCCATCATCATTATTAATCCTTATTGCCACTTCAATAACTAAATTTAACCTCTTACTAGGAATTCACTAACACACAATATACCCATCCACTCACCTATACCAATATGACATTCAAGCCTATCTTCGTAACCACATATGCACTTCTAAACAAACGCCCATAAAAGCATCTTTCTCATATTCTCTAATACCTCTATCAATAACAACTTCCATGCACTATTCTTAGGAAGACATATATAAAAAATTTCAACTAACCAAGACATACACAAAAAGCTTCACCTCAATATTCCTTCAAACTTATAGACTTACATAAAACAAGAGTACAACACTCTTTCCCAACAAGAAACATTTACTCTCTCTCATCTAAACAATTATACATCATCACTATCTTGACCTAAGGGGAGGTCACTGTAAGGTTAGAATATGAGGACCTGAAATATGAAGAGATACAAAGAATAAATTGATAATTTACTAAGGCCTGAGGAATAGAGTATCCACAACATAGATTCATTACAGAGATCAAAACTGAGGATATACATGGCAAAATTTGCATTTTGCTGATCATTAAGAGTGTATCATGAGTACCTAGAATTGAACATACTGTAAAGCATGAGTACATGAGTGCATGAGTCATCAGTTGCATGACCTGAGTTTAGAGTTCATAAATTCCTGGAACATGATTCATACTACTGAATAAACTGGAACTCTTCATACTAGGAACTGTGAGAGTACATGATTCTCTATTATGTGTAAGAACATGAACTATGATTGTGGAACTAACATGTAAGGCATGAGTAGATATATTGATAACTGAAGTACAAATATTGAAATAAGACTGGGTCGGGAATCTTTCTCCCTAGTGTTGTTCTGCATCACACTGGTATCACTATTAGAATCTGAGAATTTGACTTGGTTCCTTGTTCTATCATCTCTCCCTTAGCTTTAAGCCATCATTCTAAGTTTAAAGAACCCTTTACCGAACATTAAATAGACTACAATCATTATACTTTAGAGTCTGGGATATAACAATACACATAAATAATAAACTTACTCTGAAAGACTACACCTGAAAGTGTAAAATCCACTACTAAAACTTTCTTTTGAGATACAACTCTATCTTTTTATAGCCCCAATAGTCATCATATAATAACTTGAAGACTTACTTACTTAGAATCTTCATGAGTATCACCACGCTCGGTGTTCACACCATCTAGAGCTTCAACTTTTATTTCTATTAGCTCAAACTTGAAAGATTCAAACTTAGACTCTATCACTTAACATTGACATCTCCAAACCTTTAATGAACCATTCCACTTTTGTCATAGCCTACCAATATCACATCTCTAAACTTATATTTTTTTCCTAAACCATGAGAATCAAAATCATGCCAAAAGACTCAACACCATCTATCCATAACTCCTTAACTTAGCTACTAAGAACACCAGTACACTAGAACCTTATAATAACAACAATTAATCACGATCGTATGGCCTATATTATTGTAATGTATTAGCACATACTCCTTCTACACATCACTGCCATTCACCCATCTATACACCTAAATTTTTTCATAGCTCTATAAGTTTCAATTGAACTCTTTGAAACCTCAAGAGAAGCCTAAATTCACAATACTCAACCACCAAATACTTTTATCAATAACCTATCCTTTTCTAACACAATAACTACTATCAATAACTCCTTTTCTACTTTAAAAAAACAATAATTCACCTTAACTAATAACTCTTTCTTTTTCTTCCACTAATGTAACACCCCGAGTTTGCTCCTCGGATGTCACACGGTGGTTACGGCCCCAAAGGACCACAAGTTAACCCATGACTAGTACCTACTATGAGTACTGAATAATAATACTAGAATAATGCAGAATATAGGCTAAAATGCCATAAGGTTCATAATATAAAAAAATACTGAATACTGATAATTGAATACTGAAAACTGAAAATCTGTCTGAAATAATCTAGTCTGAAAGCCTCTAATTGTCTGAATATAGAGTTGATGGGACAAGACCCCAACTAACTTTGACTATAGAAATACTGAAATAAAAGCATATCCTCGATAGATGAGGACTCACTACTAAATCTGTTGCTGCTATTTGAATCTATCTAAGCTTGGTCGGTACCCTAAGTATCCAAACCTATGATATGAGATATCATAGTGCAAAAAAAAAGTATGTGTCAGTACGTGGAATGTACTAGTATGCTATATAAGGTAAGGCTGAATGCAAGGGTTCATATGCATGAACAGTAACTGACTGAATGATATGAAGTAACTGAATAAGAGTACATGGATAACTGGAACTACTATAAAATACTGAGTATGCAATACTGTGCATATACATATATATACTATATTTAAGCTTTTACTGAAATTAAGTACTGAGTTCTGATAACTGAATAACTGATATCTATGATTACTGATAACTGAATTACTGATACTGAGTGACTATTTCTGACAGTCCTGATCCTGTAGAACTTAACTAAGTTCTATATTGAGCTGGGTGACTGTTTCTAACACTCCTAATTCTATTAAACTAAACCGAGTTCTATATTGAGTCTGAAACTAAAATTGTAACTATGGGAGTGTCCATCTAATCGACATACCCTGATTATAAACTGAGTTGGGGTCCAACTTGTGACCCCAGTTGGAAGGGTGTTAGCACCTTACTAAGGAATACTAACAATGGTTGTGAGTTAACCCTATCTGGCAGGAAAACATTTCGTCCACCCTCACTGGCAGGAAAAGTCGTATAAGATGTATCAACCCTTATCTAACAAGAAGATATCTCAACCTATGGTGGTTACGTAGTTTTGTAACACAGGGATTACTTCTAAGGGACAGACCCATCACTGACAGGAATGCCCCCATCCCTGGGTTCACTCGGTGCTGATTCCTACTCCCAACTAAATAGACACTGAATTGATTTCTAGACTATACTAGGCTTGACTGAACTGTTACTGATTGTGCTAACTGACTAAACTGGACTAAGTTCACTGAGTTCTATTAACTAACTGATTACTATTGTATGTGACATCACTGAGACTATTCTAAGCTACTATAATTCTAGGTAAAAAGCTAAATTTTGGGTATTGAATACCCCCAGGACTCAATAGCATTGAAAGTAAAACATGGCATGGTCATAATAACATACAATAGTAGTTTGTTAAAAAATCTTTAATTTAGACATTTTGTCAAACACTTGAGATACATGAACTTGTACATGAATAGGACCACATGATGATATGTCATGATTTCACTATTCAATTCACATAGGCATTCTATCAAACACTTGGGGAGCATGGTTATTTCACATAATAATAGTCAACACATGAACATCATGGATACAATAATCAATTGTAATTTCAAGGGTTTAACATGCAAACCATATAATACACCACACATGCTATTTTAATTTCATGAAACTTGTAGTAAATCATGGATTAAAACCCAAATAATATCATGAATATGAATACAATCAAATTCAATAGGAAATTCATGAAAGCAATCAACTTGTAGTTTTAAAAGAGGTTCTTGAACTCCAAGAGTGGAAGGAAACCCTTGGATGAACACCTAACATACCTTGGTAAAAAATTCATGAAGATTGATGGTGTGCTCTTGAAGCTTGAATTTGAATTTGGATGCCCTAGGGTTTGTTCTTGAGAAATTTGAGAGAGAATAAGTGATTTAACCTTTAGGGTAGGTTAATCTTATATTTTGGGGCTGAATAAAAGTGGGAAAATAACCAAAATACCCATCTGGACGCGGAGTTTTAATTACTGAAAAATATGCCCAGTGACGCATTGGGCAACGTGCCGCATCGATGACCAACACGATAGCCAACGCGACATGTCAATATCATGTTAGCTCACTGGAATTTGCACTAAAGACTGGTGAGAAGTTCTGGTCTACGCGATGGGCGACGTGACGCATCGAGAACGCATCGATCCACTATTTTGGACTCCCAAACATGCCTTAAACGACATCCAAAAAATCCAAAACTCACCCAAAGTGACCTATTGACATCCCTGATCATGAATCAACTTAAAAATTAACATTTTAAGGTTGTAAGGATAAAAACTAAGATCATTAAATTATGAAGGCTAAAATAATTCTAAATGTAAACTTAGCTGAAATTTCTAAGTCTAGGACCCCCTTTTAATGCTATTTAGGACTATATTATGTTATGACTTTTTTACGGGGTCTTACAATATCTCCCCCTTGGGAACGTTCATCCTTGAATGAGACTAAATAAACTAAGAATACTGAGGAACTATACTGGTAATAGAATGTACAACTGAAATGTGATCACATGACTGAAACTACTAATCAACTGAGTTTTCATACTGAACATGCATAACTGAAGCATGACTACATGACTAAAATAGATGATATACTGAGTTTTCATACTGAGCATGCATAACTGAAGCATGACTGAATTTTGAAGACATAACATATGAATAAGCTATTTCATGATGGTATGTATGATATGAGGATGCTATGCAACTAAATCTGATACCAAATTTGTAAAGGTAATCTGAGCATGGAACTAATTAAATTCAAGGAAACGTGTTACCTTGAGATGAGTCTGAGTTTGAATAGAAGAGGTGAGGATACTTGGTCAGCATATCTACTTTTGCTTCCTAAGTATCTCCCTCAACGGACTGATTTCACAAAAGAACTTTGACTAGAGGGACTTCCCTGTTCCTCAGTCTGTAAACTTGATGATCGAGGATTTCGACTGGAACTTCTTTATACGAGAGACTGTTCTAAAAATCTATACCCCCAATAAGGACTACAACTGCTAGGTCACAAATGCATTTCTTAAGAAAGGCGACGTGAAACACTGGGTGTACTGAAGCTAAGTCTGAAGGCAACTCAAGCTTGTAAGCTACCTTTCCAAAATGATTGAGGATTCCGTAAGGACCAATATATCGTGGACTGAACTTCCCCTTCCTGCCAAAACTCTTTACTTCCTTCATAGGCAAGATTTTTAAATACACAAAATCACCAATCTCAAACTCGAGATCTTTTCTTCACACATCTGCATATGATTTCTGTCGGCTCTGAGTTGTCTTAAGCCTTTCCCTGATCAACTGAACTTTTTCTAAGGCATCAAATACCAAGCCCTACCACCGCAGCCTCACCCACTTTAAACCAACTATTGGGAGATATACATCTCCACCCATAAAGCACTTTAAATGAAGCCATCTAAATACTGGAATAATAGCTATTATTATACGCGAACTCAATCAACGGCAAGTGGTCATCCCAATTACCCTTAAATTCAATGGCACACGCTCTTAACATATCTTCTAGAGTCTGAATGGTCCTTTCTACTTGACCTTCTGTCTGAGGGTAAAAGGCTATACTGAGGTGAACTTGGGTACCAAGACCCTTCTAGAAGGCTTTCTAGAAATGAGAGGTGAACTGCGTACCTCTATCTGAAATGATGGACAACGAAACTCCGTTGAATATGACCAACTCTCTAACATAGAGATTGGCATAATCCTTGACTGAATAAGAGGTATGGACTAGTAAGAAATGATCTGATTTGGTCATCCTATCTATAATAACCCAAATCGAATCATACTGGCAATGAGTACAGGGCAAACCCATCACCAAATCCATGTTCACCTCCTCCCACTTCCAAGTGAGAATACTGAACTCCTGCATAGCTCCACTAGGCTTCTGATGCTCGATCATAACCTGCTGACATGTCGATCATTTATCTATATACTCTGTAATATCTCTCTTCATTCTACTCCACCAATAGACTTCCCTTAAGTTATGGTATATCTTGGTGGCCCCTGGGTGAATCGATAGCGCACACCATGCATTTCTACAAGAATCCGCCGTCTTACGCCATCCACTCATGGCACACATAGTCTACCCTGGAAGCGTAACACACCATCTCCCCCTTGGGAGAAAACCTCTACTTTCTGATCTCTGACTGACTTTTTTAGTTTAACTAAACTGGGATCCTTGTCCTTCTTTTTCTTTACTTTGGAAACCAGGGATGATTCTGAACTATTCTGCACCCATACACTACCATCTGCTAAATCGACTAAGCAGATACCTAGTCAGCCAAGCTAATGAACCTCCTAAACTAACTTTCTCTTACCATTATCCATGTGAGCAACACTACCCATAGAAATCCTACTGAGAGCATTAGCCACTATATTGGCCTTACTCAGATGATACAAAATACTCATGTCATAGTCTTTCTACAAATCTAACCACCTTCTCTGATGCAGGTTTAGGTCTTTTTGAGAAAACACATACTGTAGGCTTTTATGGTCTATGAACACATCAACATGTACTCCATACAAATAATTCCTCCAAATCTTTAAGGAAAACACTACAGCTGCTAACTTAAGATCATAAGTGGGCTAGTTCTTTTCATGGGGCTTAAGTTGTCTAGAGGCATAGGCTATGACCTGAACTCTATGCATCAAAACACACCCCAAAAAAACTCTTGAAGCATCGCATATACCACAAACTCGTCGGAACCATCTGGTAAAGTCAAAACTTGGGCTGTAGTGAGTCGATTCTTCAACTTCTAAAAACTCTTCTCACAAGAATATGACCACTGGAATTGACTTTCTTTTGTGTAAATCTAGACATGGGGGATGCAATAGATGAAAATCTCTCAACAAACCATTGGTAATAGCCAGCCAAACCAAAGAAACTCCTGATATCTAATGGAGAGATGGGTCTAGACCAGTTCCTTACTGCTTCGGTCTTTTGGGGATCAATTCTAATTCCATCACCGGAAACTATATGACCAAGAAAAGCTATTGACCATAGCTAAAATTCCATTTATTGAATTTGGCGAACAATTGATGGGCTCTGAGGGTCTGTAACATTATTTTGAGATGGTTTGTATGATCATGTTCACTGTGAGAGTAGGCAAGAATGTCATCAATAAAGACTATGATGAACATGTCCAAGTACTATTTGAACACACGATTTATCTAGTCCATGAAAGCTGTTGGGGTATTGGAAAGACCAAATGACATGACTAGGAATTCGAAGTGACCATACCGAGTTCTAAAAGCTATTTTAGGAATGACACATTCTCTGACTTTGAGCTGATGATAGCCTGATCTGAGGTCTATTTTAGAAAAGTAACTGGCACCCTGAAATTGGTCAAACAATTCATCGATATTGGGAAGTGGGTACTTGTTCTTGACTATGACTTTTTTCAACTGACGATAGTCAATATACATTCTGAGAGAATTATCTTTCTTATGCAAGAATAAGATTGTTGTACCCTACGAGGAAATACTGGGTCTGATGAATCCCTTATCTAGGAGATTCTTCAACTATTATTTTAGCTCTCTGTGTTCAGTTGGTGCCATTCTATAAGATAGAATAGAGATAGGCTGAGTATCGAGAAGAAGGTCTATTCCAAAATAAATTTTCTAGCTCGGGAGGGACTCCAGGAAGATCTTTAGGAAATACATTAGGAAATTCACATGCTACTGGAACTGAATCAAGATTAGGAGTCTCGAAACTAGAATCCTTAACTCGAACAATATGGTAGAACCACCCTTTAGATATCATTTTCCTTGCCCTTATTTAGGAAACAAGATGACCCCTAAGTGTCAAAGTACTGCCCCTCCATTTTAGGACAGGTTCATTTGAAAACTGAAAATAGGCAATTCTATTTCTGCAGTCAACTAAAACATAGCATGAGTGGAGCGAATCCATGGCTAGAATGACATCAAAATCCGTCATCTCTAGCTCTACTAAATCTGTTGATGTAACTTTCTGAGATACCATAACCAAATATTTCTTGTATACCCATCGGACTATGATAGATTTACCCACTAGGGTAAAGACTGAGAAGGGCTTTACTAGGATTTTAGGATTGACTCCGAAGTCAATAGCTATATAAGGAGTTACAAAAGACAAAGAAGCTCTAAGATCTAGCAAAGCATAAACATGTAAATAGAAAATCTATAACGTACTAGTGACCACATCAGAAGAACTCTCCTGATCTTGTCGGGACTGAAGTACATAAAACTTATTCGGGCATTGCCCACTGGTGGCATTGAAAGCGGCACCCTACTGATTCGAGCGACCGAACTGAACTGGGGGATGATTATGCTAACTCTGTGAACCCACTTAAGGACACTCTCTGACCCTATGGCCTGGCTTTCCACATTTAAAACATACATCACTGCCAGCTCTGTAGACACCCTGGTGGTTCCTGTCACACATCTGGCAAAGAGGATTTGTTCTGGCACTGCTAACACTACCCTGGGGTTTAGGGCCTGGTGCCCAATCTTAATTTCCATCTCTGAATTTTGGCACTGGATCACTGGCTAAGGATGAAGCTGGAATTGAAGATTTTGGGTGGAACTAAGAATGATTTCCACCCTCTGACTTAGGCAGAGTGAATTTGAAGCTACCTGTTCTAGCTCTCTTGTTCTCTCTCTCTCTTTCTCCTTATTCTTAGCCTCCACTATCTGCTGAGCATTGACCATGAATCTGGATATGTCCATCTCCTCAATCAGCATTGTGGTCCTACACTCCTTTACCACACTGTTAGACACACCCGATATAAACTTACTCATTTTAGATCTGCTATCTGCTACCACATAAGGGGCATATTTTGATAACTGAGTAAACTTGAGAGAATACTCTTTTATTTTCATGTTGCCTTATTTCAGATTAATAAACTCCAAAGCCTTAGTTTCCCTCAACTCCAGTAGGAAGAACTTATCAAGGAAAGCAGTAGCAAACTCCTACCATTCTACGGGCCCTACATATGTGCCCCTATCTTCTTTCCATTGGTTAAACTATGTATGAGCCACATCCTGCAATTGATATGTAGCTAACTCAACACTCTCACTAGAAGTCACCCCTATGATATATGTGACTTTCTGTACCATGTCAAGGAATTCCTGTGGGTCTTCCTCAGGTTTAGACCCTATAAATAATGGAGGTTTCATTCGGGTGAAATCCTGAATTCTACCTGCAGTAATACTGGCCACTAGGTTGGCCTGAACAATAACTGGGCATTCATTCTGGGCTTCCATAGAATGATCTAGAGTAGTGAAAGAAACTCTGAATTCTATGTGAGAGACATGTGTAACGCCCCGAGAGTACACCCTGGATGCCACATGGTGCTTATGACTCCGAAGGACCACAAGCTAACCCATGACTGATATCTGTTGTAAGTACTAATAGTAATACTAAAATAAATATGGAATTAGGTTGAATTTCCATAAGGTTCAAAATCTAAATACTGATAAATAATAACATCTAGTAAAAATATCTGAAAACTAAACACTGTCTGAACTGGTCTAGTCTAAAAGTCTCTAACTGAACTGTTTGAATATGGAGTTGATGGGACAAGCCCCAACTAACTCTAACTACTGAACTAATAATAAATTGAAATACTAAAATAAAAGCACATCCTTGATAGATGAGGACTCACTACTAAATCTGCAACTGCTGACTGGATTTGCCTAAGCGCGGTCGGGAACCTAAGCATCCGAACCTATAATGTGAGACATCATAGCGCAAAGAAAGAGTCTGTGCCAGTACGTGGAATGTACAGGTATACTGGATGAGGTAAGTCTGAATGCAAGGGTTCATATGCATGAACAGTATCTGACTGAATGATATAGAGTAACTGAATATAAGAGTACATGGGTAACTAAAACTACTGTAAATACTGAGTATGTAATATTGTGCATATATGTATACTATAACTGAGCTTTTCTGAAGCTAAGTACTGAGATATGATATCTGAGTAACTGATATCTAAAGTTACTGATAACTGATTTACTAATACAGATTGAATGTGTCTGACAGTCCTGATTCTGTAAGACTGAATTGAGTTCAAAATTGAAGACTGAAACTAAAACTATAGGAGGTAATCATATAACCAATATGCCCCAAATAAGATAAGATAATTGAGTTGGGGTCCAATCTATAACCCCAATTGGAAGAGTGCTAATACCGTGCCACGGATACTAACAACTATTGTGGAGTAAGTCCTAACTAATGGGTGACCTCTGAGATCAGTCTTAAACTAGAGGGTGATCCTTGAGTATGTCAATCCTATCTAACGGGTGACATTTCATAACCTACGCTGGCTACGTAGTTCTGGAATTTAGGGATAATTTATAAAGACCCAGTCCTAACTAATGGGTAAGCCCCTATCCCTAGGCTCGCTCGGTGTTGAATCCTACTCCCACCTAAAAGACACTGAACTGATTATACAGAACTAGACTGGACTGATACTGAGTCTATGAGTTTTCCTGAATTTTATAACTGATTGAGTTCTACTGATCGTGACATGACTGATACTATTCTATAACTGACAATGGCTCTAGGTAAATAGCTAGATTATTGGGTATTAAATACCTACAGGACTCGATAGCATAAAAAGAAATACATAACATGATCATAAAGGCATAACAATACTTGTTTGCTAACAATGTACTCATTTAGACATTTTGTCAAACACTTGATATACATGAATGGGATCACATAATAACATGTCATGCTTTCACTAGTCAAATCACATAAGCATTTCATCAAACACTTGTAAGGCATAAGCTTGTACATGATTGGGACCACATAATAATATATCATGATTCCACTATTTACTTCACATAGGCAATTAAGAAAATACTTAGGGAGCATGGATTATTTACAAGATAATGGCCAACACATGAACATCATGATACATTAATCAATTTTTAAATTCAAAGGATTATCAAGATAATCACATATTCATCACACATTTTATTAAATTTTCATGAAACTTGCAATTAAATTATGGATTGAAACCCAACAAATATCATGAACATGAATTCAATATAATTCAAACAGGGAAATCATGAATCTGAGATCTTTTATGTTTAAAAAGGGTTCTTGGACTACATGGGTGAAATGAACCCATGAATGAACTCCAAATATACCTGAGAAGAGGAGTTCTTGAACGTTTTTCGAGGATTTCTTAAGGATTGACTTTTATTCTTGAAGCTAGGGTTTTTTCCTTTTGAGATAGAATGTTTTAAATCTTAAGAAAAGTGAGTGAATAATGAGATATTAGGTTATTTAGGGTATAAATCCCATGTTTCAGCTGATTAGGGGTTTTGAGAATTGACTAAACAGCCCCAAAAATTAAATAACGGAAGTTGGAAATCCCGATTTTTAACCTCGGCGCGACGCGGTACAATCGCGTCGGCTCACTGGCAAGTGGACAATTGGGAACTGGGTTGATGGCACGATGCGGCGCCATCGGGGTGCCTAATTGAATGGGAAACTGGGCCTTGGCGCAACGTGCCATTATCATGGAGCAACACTGGAAAAGTGACAATTGATAAATTAGTTGGTGGTGCGACGTGGTGGAATCGAGTTGGCTCACTCAAAAATGACAATTTCCATTCAGACATACTCCGCGAAGCGCTACTAGCCTGAATGACGATTTTTAATGACTGAAACTTAAAATAGCCATAACTTCTTATCCGATTATCGGATTTAGGCGAATTTTATATTATTGGAAAGCTAATTCAATTTCCTACGCAATGGCAGACTCTAAACTGAAATAATATTAAGTATTTATAAAAATTTATATAGGATCACTCATGTACTGAGAGTTAATCTAGGCTAGGGAAATACGGGGTATTACAATATATACCCCTTGGAAACATTCATCCTTGAATGAGACTGATTAAGCTGAGAAACACTGATATACTAAGTTTACACACTGAACATGCATATCTGATACATGGAATACATGACTAAACTACTGACAAGCTGAATTTTCATACTGAATATGCATATATGATGCATGGAATACATGACTAAACTGATTCATGAATTCATGATTGGTTATGCAATGGTAAGGGATGCCAAGTTTAAAACTATAACTAAACATGGAATGGAGTAGAGCTAAGGAAGACCGTTACCTTAAACTGAGAATATTAATAAACCTGAAATTATTTACTGAACGTATGAATGGAAACATGAGAACATGACTAAGTCTGAAACATGATACATAGACTGACTATTATAAATGGAACTGGGCCCTTAAATACATGCCATGACTTGGGAATGGTAATTCGGCTGAGATTGGAATGAGAAGGTCAACTTATGAATACCCATTACTCTAAACTGGATTCATTATATGAACAGAAATTGAAAGGTAGGACATAAAAGCTCGAGGGTTATAGTGCATCTCCCTCTTGGGACATTATATCCCTCGAAGAATGCTGACTTGGCTGAGACACTGAGGAAAACATGAGACGATGCACGGAGCACCTACGAACTAAATCATGACAAAATATCTGAGATCTGAAACTGAGGCATGATACATGAACAGGTCTGAACTCGTAACTACTAAGATGCTCTATCTTGGAATAGTCATACTCACAAAACTTTGGATAGTACGACTGGGTGGAAAGATGAGGAAACCGTACAAGCTTTTACGCCTGATTGATAAATTAAATTTCTAGCTTTACGGACTAACTCATCCTAAAAACTTATATTCAACTGGGGTGTTTATTTATACTCTTTCTATAAAGTTCTACTAACTTTTAGGAGAAAGAAGATCTTGGCATGGTCTGAATAAGACATCTAAATAAGAAGCCACAGCATGGGAAAAATTCTGTAATATGGGCACTAATAACTCTACCTACTGAGGTCTGAGCTGGACTGAATCCTCCCACTATGTTCAAACCTACTAAAATCTCTGAAATGCATTTAGCCCCTTACATATCATCATGACATTCAAGTCTATCCTCATAACTACAGTCTTATGTAAAACTAGCTTGCAACAATCTTTTCTTAACATGAAACATTTACTCTCTCCCTTCTAAGAAACTACTCATCACTACATTATTTAATAAGGAGAGTTCACTGAAGGTTAAACATGAGGACCTGAAGCATAAATGGACACTATACTGAACTTGACACTTAACTGAGGCCTGAGGAATAGAATATCAACCTCATGGATTTATCAAGAGATCTAGACTGAGGATATACATGACATAAATCTGAATTTCACTGATCATTAGGAGTATAGAATAAGTCATGGAAACTGAGCACACTGTAAGGTATGAGTACATGAGTCATGAGTTGCATGACCTGAGTTTGGGGTTTCTGTATTCATGGAACATGATTCGTAATACTTAGGAAACTGGAATTCTTTATACTAAAAACTATAAGCGTATATGATTTTCGATAATGAGCACAATAGGATCTATGATCATAGAGTTGACACCTACTGCATAAGTAGATATCGTGATAGATGAAGTGCAAAACTTTGCACTGAGGTAAGGACAAGTTGGGTATCAACCTCTCACACTACTTCTCTACACATACTAACATTACTACTAAAATCTAAAAGTATGACTTGGTTACTTATTCTACCATCTCCCCCTTAGCTTAAATTCATTATTCTAATTCTATGAACCCCTTAATAAACTCTAAATCAAGTTGAAACCACTTTACTCTAGAGCTTGAGATATAATAATACTAGTAACCACTAAACTCATTCTGAAGGACTACTCCTGATAATCTAAGGTCTACTGCTAGAACTTTCTTTTGATACATGATTCTTAGCTTCCTATTGCCTTAACAATCATCATATAGCAACCTCAACACTGACTAACTTAGAATTCTCAATTTTTCTTTCTACTATTTCAATCTAGAGATTCAAACTTAAATCAACTAAAACTGAGGTACTACCCCTTCATTCAATGATTGGTCCATCATGAAACTGAAATGGAATGACTCCATTACTGAAATTAACTGAAGGAATTTTCCAAAACACTAAAATCAAGCAATTTATGTATACTCTTATGGATGGAATAGGTTTTCCTACTGAAGTAAGCATTAATAAAGGTTCTGCTAAGATTTCTAGTCTATCTTAAAGTTAACTGTTATGCAAAGAGTTACAAAAGATAGAGAAGCTCCTGGATCTAATAAGGCATGAATATGTAAATGGAAAATCTGTAACGCCAGTAACCACATCAGGAGAACTTTTCTGATTTTGTCTAGACTAAAGTGAATAAAGCCTATTTGGGAGTTTCCCACTGGTTGCACTGGAAGTGATACCATGCTGGTGTGGGAGATCGGACTGAGATAAAGGACAATTGGACTGATGTTGTAAATCTGACTAAGGAAAATCTCTTATTCCATAACCTAACTTGCTATACCCAAAACATATGCCATTGTCATCCCTACACATGCCCTAATGATTTCTACAATACTTTTAGCAAAGTGGGTTGGTACAACCTCTTTTCATGCTATCCTGAGACTTAGAGTCTGACGTGTTATCTCGACTAACATTTCTAAACTTTGCACTGGAGCACTAGCTACAGAAGGATTTGGGGCTGAGAATTTCTGACGGAACTGGAAGTGGTTACCACTCTCTGACCTTGGCCTAAAATCACTTATTCTGACTCTTTTATTCTTTTTATCTTTCTTTCTATGCTTCTCCCCCTTACTCTGCTGAGTATAAACCCTAAGCCTAGATAGGACAACAGCATGTAGGTTGTTTTGAGCAACTACTAAAGTGGCTAACATAGTGAAAGCAACTTTGAATTCTGCATGGAATATGTACTCATTCAGGGGATTTTCCTGAATGGGTGACATATCATAACCTACGCTGGCTACGTAGTTCTGGAACTTAGGGATTATTTATAGGGACCCAGTCTTAACTAACGGGTAATACCCCATCCCTAGGCTCACTCGGTGCTGAATCCTACTCCCAACTGAAAGTCACTGAACTGATTATACTGAACTAGACAGGACTAATAATGAGTCTACTAAGTTTTCCTGAGTTTTGTAACTGATTGAGTTCTACTAATTATGATATGATTGATACTATTCTATAACTGACACTGTCTCTAAGTAAATAGCTAGATTGTCGATTATTAAATACCCCCAGGACACGATAGCATAAAAAGAAAGACATAACATGATCATAAAGGCATAACAATACTTGCTTTCTAACAACGAACTCATTTTGACATTGTGTCAAACACTTGATATACATGAACTTATGCATGAATGGGATCACATAATAACATGACATTCTTTCACTAGTCAAATTACATAAGCATTTCATCAAACTCTTGTAGGGAATAAGCTTGTACGTGACTGGGACCACATAATAAAATATCATGATTCCACTATTTACTTCACATAGGCAATTTAGCAAACACTTGGGGAGCATGGATTATTTACATGATAATGGCCAACACATGTACATCATGATACATTAATCAATTTGTAAATTCAAGGGTTTATCAAGATAATCACATATTCATCACACATGTTATTCAATTTTCATGAAACTTGCAATTAAATCATGGATTAAAGCCCAACTAATAGCATGAACATGAATTCAATCTAATTCAAATATGGAAATCATGAATCTGAAAACGTGTATATTTAAAAGGGTTCTTGGACTTCATAGGTGAAAGAAACCCATGAATGAATACCTAACATACCTGAGAAGAGGAGTTCTTGAAAGTTCTTGGAGGATTTCTTGAGAATTGACCTTTATTCTTGAAGCTAGGGTTTTTGCCTCTTGAGAGAAAATGTTTTAAATCTTGAGAAAAGAGAGTGAATAATGAGATATTAGGTTATTTTGGGTATAAATTCCATGTTTAGGCTGATTAGGGATTTTGAAAATTGACCATACAGCCCCTGAAATTAAATAACGGAAGTTGGAAATCTCAATTTTTCACCCCAGCGCGATGTGATACAATCTTGCTGGCTCATTGGAAAGTGGACAACTAGGAACTGGGCTGATAGTGCGATGCGGAGCCATTGCGGTGTCTCACTGAATGGAAAATTGGGCCTTGGTGAAACGCACATTATCGTGGAGCAACACAGGAAAACTGAAAATTAGTCAATTAGCTGATGGCACGGCATGGAGGTATCGCTTTGGCTCACTGGAAAATGACAATTGCCATTTAGACATACTCCACGTGAGACAAATGATAATTACCATTTAGACATACTCTGTGACATGCTATTGTCCTGTATGATGGTGTTTAATGACTTAAACTTAAAGTAGCCATAACTTCTTACGCGGTTATCAGATTTAGGCAAATTTTATATGATTGGAAAGCTAATACAATTTCCTACGCAATGCCAGGCTCTAAACTAAAAAATATTGAGTATTTAGAAAAATTTATATTAGATCACTCATGTACTGAGAGTTAATCTAGGCTATGGAAATATGGGGTATTACAATATCTCCCCCTTGGGAACATTCATCCTTGAATGAGACTGATTAAGCTGAGAAATACTAATATACTGAGTTTACACACTGAACATGCATATCTGATGCATAGAATCCATGAATGAACTACTGACAAGATGAATTTTCATATTGAATATGCATATCGGATGTATGGAATACATGACTAAACTAATTCATGAATTCATGACTGGTTGTGCAATGGTAAGGGATACCAAGTTTTAAAATATAACTGAATATGGAATGGAGTAGAGCTAAGGAAGACTGTTACCTTAAACTGAGAATATTAATGAACCTGAGATCATTTACTGAATGTATGAACAGGAACATGAGAACATGACTGAGTCTGAAACATGATGCATGGACTGACTATCATAAATGGAACTGGGCCCCGAATACAAGTCATGACTTAGGAATGGTCATTCGGCTAAGATTGGAATGAGAGGATCAACTTATGAGTACCCATTACTCCAAACTCGATTCGTTACGTGAAGAGAAACTGAAAGGTTTAGGACATAAAAGCTCGGGGGTTATAGTGCATCTCCCCCTTGGGACATTATGTCCCTCAAAGAATGCTGACTTGGCTGAGATACTAAGGAAAAACTGAGACGATGCACGATTCACCTACGAACTAAATTGTGACTAAATATCTGAGATCTGAAACTGAGGCATGATATATGAACTGGGATGAAATCGTAACTACTAGGATGCTCTATCTTGGAACAGTCATACACATGAAACTTCAGATAGTACGACTGGGTGGAAAGATGGGGAAACCATACGAACTTGTCCGCCTGACTACTAAATTAAATTCCTAGCTTTATGGACTAAATAATCCTGGAAACTTATACTCAACTGGGGCATTTCTTGACACTCTTTAAATAAAGTTCTACTGACTTTAGGGAGCAAGGAGATCTTCGCATATTCTGAAAAAAACATTTGAATAAGAAGCCACATCATGGTAAAAATTTTGTTATATGGCCACTAATAACTCAACCTACTGAGGTCTAAGCTGGACTGAATTCTCCTACTATGTTCAAGCCTACTCAAATCTCCGAAATGTATTTAGCCCCTTACACATCATCATAACATTCAAGTCTATCTTCCTAACTACAGCCTCATGTAAAACTAGCATGCAACAATCTTTTCTTAACATGAAACATTTACTCTCTCCCTTCTAAGAAACTGCTCATCACTACATCATTTAATAAGGAGAGTTCACTGAAGGTTAAACATGAAGACCTGAAGCATAAATGGACATTATACTGAACTTGACACTTAACAAAGGCCTGAGGAATAGAATATCAACCTCATGGATTTATCAAGAGATCTAGACTAAGGATATACATGACATAAATCTAAATTTAACTGATCATTAGGAGTATAGAATAAGTCATAGAAACTGAGCACACTGTAAGGCCTGAGTACATGAGTGATGAGCTGCATGACCTGAGTTTGAAGTTTCTGTATTCATGGAAGATGATTCATAATACTGAGGAAACTGGAACTCCTTATACTAAAAACTGTAAGCATACATGATTTTTTATAATGAGCACGAATAAGATCTATGATCATAGAGCTAACACGTACTGGATGAGTAGATATCGTGATAGCTGAAATGCAAAACTTTACACTGAGGTAAGGACGAGTTTGGTATCAACCTCTCCCACTGCTTCTATGCACATACTGACATTACTACTAAAATCTGAAAGTTTGACTTAGTCACTTATTCTACCATCTCCCCATTAGCTTAAATCCATTATTCTAAGTCTGTGAACCCCTTAATAAACTCTAATTCGAGCTGAAACCACATAGAGCCTAAGATATAACAATAATCGTAAACACTAAACTCATTCTAAAGGACTACTCCTGATAATGTAAGGTCCACTGCTTGTACTTCCTTCTGATACATGATTCTTAGCTTCCTATTTCCCTAACAATCATTATATAGCAACCTCAATACTGACTTATCTTAGAATTCTCAACTTTTCTTTCTACTATTTCAAACTAGAGATTCAAACTTAAATCAACTGAAACTATAGATATTCAAACTTAAATCAACTGAAACTAAGGTACTACCCCTTCATTCAATGATTGGTCCATCAGGAAACTAAAATAGAATGACTCCATTACTAAAATTAACTAACAAAATTTTTTGAAATACTATAACCGAGCAATTTTTGTATACTCATCTAGCTGGAATAGATTTACCTACTGAAGTAAGCACTAAGAAAGGTTCTTCTAAGATACTGAAATTAACTGAAGGTATTTTCTAAAATACTGAAATCGAATAATTTTTGTATACTCATCTGGCTAGAATAGATTTACCTACTGAAGTAAGCACTTAGAAAGGTTCTGCAAAGATTTTTAGTCTGTCTTAAAGTTGACTGCTATGCAAGGAGTTACAAAAGTCAGAGAAACTCCTGGATCTAATAAGGCATAAATATGTAAATAGAGAATTTGTAATGTACCATTAACCACATCAGGGGAACTTTCCTGATCTTGTCTAGACTAAAGTGCATAAATCCTGTTTGGGCGTTGCCCAGTGGTGGCATTGGAAGTGGCACCTTGCTGGTACGGGCGACTGGACAAAGCTGAAAGTTGGTTGGACTGACCCTGTGAACCTAACTGAAGACAATCCCTGATTCAATAGCCTAACTTGCCACACCCAAAACATATTCCACTGTCAGCCCTATATACACCCTGATGATTTCTACCATATTTCTAGAAAAGTTGGTGGGTACGACCTCTTTTCATTCTACCCTAAGACTTAGAGTCTGACGTTCTATCTCGACTAATATTTCAAAACTTTGGACTGGAGCACTAGCTACAGTAGGATTTGGGGCTGAGCATTTCTCAAGGAACTGGAACCGATTACCACTCTCTGACCTTGGCCTAAAACCACTTGTTCTTACTCTCTTATTCTTTCTATCTTTCTTTCTATGCTTCTCCCCCTTGCTTTGCTGAGTATGAATATAATACCCCGATCGTTTCTTAAGCCTAAATCCATATTTTGAGTGACTATGGATGAATTCCAAAGAGATTGTTATTTATATCATGTTATATTTCCCTAAATTCAAATTTCTATCATGTGGAGAATTGGATAAGCTTTCCATCGACTTATGATTCACCCGAATCGGACACCCAGTGAGGAAGTTAGAGCCATTTTGTAATTCCCCGAGTCTCTAACCAATAGTGCAACCATGAATCAAGATCTTGAGAAATAAATTATGGTTCTTTGGTTTTTTTATAATCAAGTATGGTGTGTATTAAGTCCTCAAAGATGTCCTAATGATTGGGCGAATCAAAACATTCCTTACTGATTGAATTCTTGGGAAGGATATTGGTATAGTCAACTTCAAATGAGAATATCTCTCATTATACTTGTAATTTTTTATATCATAACCTATCAACATATATATAATTGAATTATCTTTCCAACAATATCAATTTCTCCAAAATCCGATATCAGAGAAAAGAGTTATACCCATTTTACTCCAGCATATCAATCTAGAAATATGTGACGACGTTTCTGACTAGCTGTCACGTTTTTGACGGACTGTCATATTTATAACGACATTTCTGACGACGTCGTCAACCTTAGGCAGAAACTCATAAAATCTAACTTTTTTTACGACATTTTGTGATGGCCTATCACAGGTTTGATGGTCTATCACAAATGTCGTCAGCCATTTTTTTCCAGCAATTAAGGGATATTTTTAAAAGGGTATTTTGGTATTTTCCACCCATTTTGACCCTCTATATATATATTCAAGTAGAGAAGAGAAGTTAATTTTCTCTCATTTCTCTTCCAAGAATATTCAAGAAGCTAGGGTTTTCTCTCAACCCAAAAATCAAACCTTCTTCCAAGAAATTCAAGAATCCAACCATAGATTTCACATATTGGTTCAAGATTCAAGGTACCCAAGTCAAAAGCATCAAGAACCCTAACTCAAGAAGTGGAAAATGAGTCTATAACAAGTTTCTTCATTCAAATCCATAATCAAGGTATGTGGGATTTTGAACAAGAGCACTTCTTTCGTTCTTGTGCCCAAAGATTTAATTTCTACTATTGAAATTCATGATTATGCAAAGCGGGTTTACACCCAAATTTCTTTATTTATGATTTATGATATTTGAGCTATTCAAGATTGATACACATGACTATTTCATCATTTTATTACTTAAATTGAGAACTTATGCCATGAGTTGAATATTGTTATTATGAGTTGATGATTTCTGAATGATTTGAGATAAGAGTCATGATTTAATCTTTTCTATGAGAAGTTTGATTATTGAATATATATATTGATATTTGAGCTTGAGAGTCAAGAATGAGTTTTATGATGTTTTCTTGAAGTTTTTGATACATGATTATTTTACAATTTCCAAATTATGACTTGATATTTAATATTGTGAATTTCATGTATCTACCATGAGTTGGTATTTAAGTGCTTTCAAGAGATGTGTCAAGTTTTAAGCTTTCTTATGAAAAATTGGATTATTGAGTATATTGATTCATGAGATTGAGTTGTTACAATGAGTCTTGATATTTCCTCAAAGTTAATGATGTTGCCATGATTTAATGAATCAATACATTTTGATATTGAGAAAGATTGATTTGATTTGAGTCGAGTTAGGAATCCACAAATTGATTATGATTTGATAAATGAGAAAGAGATTTGATTTGGTCTTCATGATAGACCCTTGTGATGTTTGTGATGGATTTCCTAATGTGTTCTGAGCTGAGTCTAGGAGGAGTATTTAGCACCGAGCAGAAAATATGGTATTTCCCCGAAACTACGTGCCACCATAGGATTGATATTGATAATTGTAGGCCAGAGGCTGATTATGGGATTGTGATAATGAAATTGAGGTTGTACTCCCTGGCAAGAGTAAGACGCTTCTGCCAATGTGGGGTTCTCTCCTTAGGAGGGAAAAATGTTGGACTCTATGCGGCTCACATGGTTTAGTTTATGTCAGTTATAAGAAACTCTCAAGTCCATAAAAGTTCAAGTTTTATGAGTTACCGAGTCACTCTAAGTCATTATTTAAAGAGTTTGAGTTGAGTATAATGATTTATGAGATATATAATGCTTGCATTACTATTGATGATTTACAAGGAATATATTTCAATTAATTCAAGCAAAGAAAGTCGTTATCGTCAGAATGTATGATTTTCAAAATCATTTATGATATTATTTATAATGTTGTATTGCACCCCCACATACTCCGTACATTCCTTAAAGTACTAACCCCCATATATTTCCATATGCTACAGTGTCTTATAATGTAGGTGCAAGTTGTAGCGCAGATACCGTGTTCAGTCAGTCCGCCGCTCCCAGTCAGTAGGTGATGAGTCCTTTTGATTCGATGGATTAATTTGGTTATACAGTTCGAGAAGTATTGTATTTTATTATTTTAGTCGTATTGAGCTTGCATAGTTGGGAGTCATGAACCGTCTATCTGAAGTCAATACCAGTAGAGGCTTCATAGACGGTCAGTAAAAGTTGATGTATTCAGTTTCAGTTTCATTTGGTAAAAGTAGAGTTGTAATCTTGTAAAGTTCGTATTTATATTGATCAAGTTCAGAGAAGTTCTATATTTTCTTTGATTTTATATAGATTTAAGCATTTTATCTAGTTTCTTATGAGTTATGCCAGTAAGAGGGTTAGCTTGGGGTCACTTGTGCCCCTAAGCACCGTGTGACGTCTCGGGACCAAATTTTGGGGCTTTAAAATGAACCCCAAGCCTAGATAGGACAATAGACTGTAGGTTATTTTGAGCAACTACTGAATTGTCTAATGTAGTGAAAGCAGCTCTAAATTCTGCATGGGAGACGTCCTCATTCAAGGGATCTGCCTGAACGGGTTGAGGTGATGACTGATTTCCGATTCTTCTTTCGTTAGTTTTTTTAGGAGGCATGTTTTGTAACCGAAAGGAAGAAAAGGATTAGACTGATAATTTATCTTGAGCTCATGCTCACTCGCACGACATGAACACTGAAAGAAAGGAAACTTTTCCTAAAACATCTCATAGCCTCATGTCCATAAGTGTGGCGCGCTACACACCCATGCACAAGACTCTACTAGATGTGGCTTTCAGATTGCCTAGGACTTTGCTGAACCTTAGTCTCTGATAAAAAGTTTGTAATGCCCCGAGAGTACACCCTGGACGCCACACGGTTCTTATAACCCCGAAGGACCACAAGCTAACCCATGATTGATATCTGTTGTAAGAACTGAATAGTAATACTAAAATAAATGTGGAATTAGGCTGAATTGCCATATGGTTCAAAATCTAAATACTGATAAATAATAACATTTGGTAAAAACATCTGAAAACTAAATACTATCTGAATTGGTATAGTATGAAAGTCTCTAACTGAACTATCTGAATATGGAGTTGATGGGACAAGCCCCCAACTAACTCTAACTACTGAACTAATGATAAACTAAAATACTGAAATAAAATAACATCCTCGATAGATGAGGACTTACTACTAAATCTGCAACTGGAGACTGGATCTCCCTAAGAACTAGAATGGACTAATATTGAGTTTACTGAGTTTTCCTGAGTTTTGTAACTGAATGAGTTCTACTAATCGTGACATGACTAGTACTATTCTATAACTGACACTGGCTCTAGGTAAATAGCTAGATTGTCAGGTATTAAATACCCTAGGACTCGATAGCATAAAAAGAAAGACATAACATGATCATAAAGGCATAACAATACTTGTTTGCTAACAATGCACTCATTTAGACATTTTGTCAACACTTGATATACATGAACTTGTGCATGAATGGGATCACATAATAATATGCCATGCTTTCACTAATCAAATCACATAAGCATTTCATCAAACACTTGTAGGGGATAAGCTTGTACATGATTGGGACCACATAATAACATATCATAATTTCACTATTTACTTCACATAGGCAATTTAGCAAACACTTGGGGAGCATGGATTAGTTACATGATAATGGCCAACACATGAACATCATGATACATTAATCAATTTGTAAATTCAAGGGTTTATCAAGATAATCACATATTCATCACAGATGCTATTTAATTTTCATGAAACTTGCAATTAAATCATAGATTAAAACCCAACTAATATCATGAACATAAATTCAATCTAATTCAAACATGGAAATCATGAATCTGAGATCATAAATGTTTAAAAAGGGTTCTTGGACATCATGGGTGAAAGGGACTCATCACCTGCTAATTGAAAGTTGCACACTGTCTAATAATGATTTATGGGCTACAAATGGTACCTACATTATAAGACAATGTAGCACGTAGACATATATGTGGATCAGTACTTCTGGAATATATTGAGTATGTAGGGTGAATGCATAAGTAAAATAATAACTTAATATATTCATAGACTTTCAAATAATGCATACTAAGTGTAAGTGACTCACTGTGAGCTTGAATAAAACTGAAAGCTAAAAAATAATAAAGCATACTGAATAAACTTTATGAGCCACACACTTAGTTTCTAAAAGATTTACTTTTACTCTTTCTTTTGGGAGGTTCTTTCAGCCGACATAAACTATGTGAGCTATCATGGAGTCCAAGTCTTAACCACGCTTGGAAGAGTTGTTCTACCCTTAACATTGTAATAAAACCTAAGCTAGAGTAATCATTATACTGAACCAACTATTGGTATTAAAACCTATGGTGGCACGTAGTTCTGGGGCATGTGACCTTGGACTCATACCCAACTCGGTGCTAAATACTATTCCCATATTATCTGTATGCTCATACTATAGGAAATCCACCTTAAAATAGAATAAGGGTTTATATAATGAAAAACCAATTATGCTTCTCTTTACTTTAAATCATAAACAGTCTGAATAATGTGGATTTCATAATCTTAGATGGGGATCAAAAGATCCATTCTTGCTTTAAATCTTGATATTAGTTTGTCATAGAATGCTTAAAAGCATAATCTTCTATAAATCTCAACACTTAAACTTAGGGCTTAAACTGCATGCTTTAAACTCATGGTAATTCATACCAAAACTTCAAGCTCAATATAATTCTTGAACTACTTTAATAATAACAAGTCAAGATAGTGCAATCTCATTCATAATATAAATCTTGTAAGTTAAAAACATAAACATAAGCACTTCTTGATATACTTTAAGCTTTAAATCTCATGATAATCATATGCTTCAAGAATATATAAACTTAGGTATAAACCCTACTTTAAAACAAGTAAATAGAATCTTAAAATCATATAATTTGGGCACAAAGGTGAAAGACTACCCTTCAGGGTGCCACTTATTTCTCTAAGATAGATCTTAGATCCGGTTATCATCAGCTTACATTCAGAGATAGTGATATTCTAATAATAGCCTTTAGAACTTGGTATGGTTACTTTGAATTCTTAGTTATGTCCTTTGGACTAATGAATACCCCTATAACTTTTATGGACTTGATGAACAGAGTGTTCAAACAGTATATGGACATGTTTGTCATAGTCTTTATTGATGACATCCTTGTTTATTCTCGTAGTGATAATGATCATGCAGACCATCTAAGAATTATGTTGCAGACCCTTAGAGCTCATCAGTTGTTTGCTAAATTTAGTAAGTGCAAATTTTTAATAAGATCAGTAGCATTCCTTGGCCATATAGTTTTCGGTAATGGCATACGAGTTGACCCTCTAAAGACCAAAGTAGTAAGAAACTGGCCTAAACCCATCTCTCCATCAGATATCAGGAGTTTCTTGGGTTTCCCTAGCTATTAAAGATGGTTTTTTGAAGGATTTTATTCTATTTCCTCCCCCATGTCTTGATTGACTCAAAAGAAAAGTCAAATTTCAGTGGTTATATGCAAGAAGAGTTTTCAGGAGTTGAAGACTCGACTCACTTCCTCTCCAGTTTTGACTTTGACATATGGTTCAGATGGGTTTGTGATTTATTGTGATGCTTTCAGAGTTGGTCTTGGTTGTGTTTTGATGTAGACGGGCAAGGTTATTGCCTACGCCTCTAGACAACTTAAACCCCATAAAAAGAATTATCCTACCCATGATCTCGAGTTGGCAGTTGTTATTTTTGCCTTGAAGATTTGGAGGAACTATCTTTATGGGGTTCATGTTGATATGTTCACTGATCACAAGAGTTTGTAGTACGTGTTTTCACAGAAAGATTTGAACCTTCATCAGAGAAAGTAGCTGAAATTGTTAAAAGATTATGATATGAGTGTGATATATCATCTGGGCAAGGCCAATATAGTGGCAGATGCCCTTAGCAGGTTGTCTATGGGTAATTTTTCTCATGTTGAAGAGGATAAGAAAAAGTTAGTCAGTGAGTTTCATCAGCTTGCTAGATTGGGTTTTCAGTTGGTTGATTCGGCCAAAGGTAGTGTAAGGGTTTAGAATGGTTTGGAATCTTCATTAGTTGTCGAAGTGAAAGAGAATCAAGATAGGGATCCTAGTTTAGCTAAGTTGAAGGAGCCGGTTAAAGAGCAGAAGGTTGAGGTTTTCTCCCAAGAGGTAGATGGTGTGCTTCATTGCCATGGAAGGTTATGTGTTCTGTGTGTTGATGGTTTGAGATAGTGGATTCTAGCAGAAGCACATGGCGCACGGTACTCTATCCATCTAGGATCCACTAAGATGTATCATTATTTGTGGAAAATCTATTAGTGGAGTGGTATGAAGAAGGATATTGCAAAGTTTGTGGCTCAGTGTTCGAACTGTTAGTAGGTTAAGGTTGAACACCAGAGGCCCAATGGTACGCTTTAGGAGTTTAGCATCCCCATTTGGAAGTGGAAAGGGGTAAACATAGACTTTGTGATAGGGTTGCCTCGCATGCGTCGTTAGAATAATTTGATATGGGTCATTGTGGATAGAATGACCAAATCAGCTCACTTCTTGCCAGTTCATACTTCTTATTCAGTAGAGGATTATGCCAGGCTTTACCTTAGGGAGTTGGTTAAGTTGCATAGGATTCTGTTGTCCATCATTTCAGATAGAGGTACTCGGTTTACCTCTCCCTTTTGGAAAGCTTTTTAGAAGGGTCTTGGTACCCAAGTTTATCTTAGCATAACTTTTCAACCTCAGATAGATGGTCAGGCAGAGAGAACCATTTAGACCCTAGAGGATATGTTGAGGGAATGTTTTATTGGCTTTAAAGGTAGCTGGTATGACCACTTACCTTTGATTAAGTTTACCTATAACAATCGTTATCACTCCAGTATTTAAATGGCTCCGTTTGAGGCTTTATATGGGAGGAGATATAGATCTCCCATTAGTTGGTTTGAGCCAGATAAAGCTTCTTTGATAGGGCCCAATTTAGTGCTTGAAGCAATGGAAAAGTTTAGTTAATTCGGGAGAGACAGAAGACATCCCAAAGCCGTCAAAAATCTTATGCAAATGTGAGGAAAAGAGATCTTAAGTTTGAGGTTGGTGATTTGGCCTATTTAAAGATTTCTCCTATGAAGGGGTAAAGAGGTTTGGCAAGAAAAGAAAACTCATTCCCCGCTATGTTATCCCTTACAGAATCTTGAATCGTTTTGGAAAGGTAGCCTATAAGCTTGAGTTACCTGCAAATTTAGCATCAGTGCATCCAGTGTTCAGTATCTCTTTATGAAAGAACTGTATTGGTGATTCAGTTGTTGTTGTTGTCCCTTTATAAAGTATGGATATTCAGGATAGACTTTCCAATAAAGAAGTTCCAGTTGAGATCCTTGATTGTTAGATTTGTAGGCTAAGGAATAAAGACGTTTCCTTGGTTAAATTTCATCGGCGGAATCAATCCGTTGAGGGTGCTTCATGGGATACATAAGTAGATATGCGGACCAAGTACCCTCACCTATTATCCGCGAATTTAGATTCAGCTTGAGGTAATAATTTTTCTTAGGTTGGCTCTCTTTTATTCTTGGTTTCAGCTATGTAACCATTCTCATGTCAGTGATGCATTCACAGAAATTAGTTCAGTTCATCAGATTTAGTTATATAATCTTGTTTCTAGTCATGCATGTTTAGTATCTGATCTCAGTTGCCTTAGTTCTTTCAGTCTAACCAGTCTCATTTGAATACGAATATTCCCAAGAGGGAGATAATGTAATACCCCGTAAGATCCCAAGCTCAAGTTAGCTCACAGTTACATGTTTAAGGGATCCAAGACTTGGAATTTTTACTAGGTGTTGAGGAATTAGTCATTTTAAAGACCCATAAACTTTGATGATCTTATTTTTAAACTTCCCGACCTTGGGACATCAATTTGTGAGTTGATTCATGATCGGGGTAGTTCAAAGTATGTCTTGGGTGAGTTTCAGAATTTTCAGACGAGCGGAGTGGCGTGTTTGGAAAACAAAATCAGTAGCACCACCGAGATAAACGGGCGTCGCCCCCTCCAGTCCACTAGGGTAAGGCGGGCACTGCCCATCCTAGTCCACCACTCCAGAGCCCGCACTGCCCCTCCATATTGCGTCCAGTTTTTGTTTCTTGGCATTTTAAGGGTATTTGCATCATTTTCCTTCACCTAATCCGTACATAACATGAATTTGCGGATTTCAAAGAGCATTATTTACCCTTTCATTCACAAGTTCTCTATGAAAAGCCCTTCCTTCCCCCAAGAAAAACTTCAAGCTTCATTCTCAAGAAATCAAGAGTTCAAGCTTCCCACCCAAGAAAATTTTCAAGAATTCAGTTGTTAAGGTATGTGGGAGTTTAAAAGTGGGTACCTTTCATCCATTGAGCCCAAAAATCTTCCTTTTTGAGTAAAGTATGAGTTTTTCCTCTATTATGAAGTTTATTATGTTCATGATGAGTTTAATTCATGCTTTCCGTGGTAATTTAAGTTCAATTCAGGTTCGTGTATGATCCCATGAAAGATTAGATTATCTCATGCTTTAAATTTAAGTTTCCCATGTCTTATTCAAATAAATTTCATGTTATATTATTAAATTATGATCTTAGTCACATAACCATGCTATTTTCCCATGTTTTAAGATATTCTTATGTTCAAGTTCATAATTCTCATATGTTTGATGAAATGTTTATGTTTGGAATATTTGAAACCATGATCCCATACTAAAGTTTTAAGGTTTAATATTGTATTTTACGATCACTCGATGTTGGAGGGTTATGAACACCCGATACCTATGTGTTTTACATGATTTCAGATTTTCAAGTAATGATCTTGTTAAATCATGAATATTACTATTTACTAAGTTGATATAATCATGATGAGCACTATCAGAAATAATGTTCAGTTAAACTTAGTTCAGTTGGGAGCAAGATTTAGCACTGAGCGAACCTAGGGATTGGGGCTCACCCGTCAGTTAGGACTGGGTCCTTAGTAGCAGTCCTTAAGTTCCAGAACTTCATAGCCAGTGTAGGATTATGAAATGCCACCCACCAGTTTAGGACTGATAATCTCTTAGGGGTCACCCCGCCAGTTTAGGACTGACTCCCTAGTCCTTCGGGACACCAGACTTGTGGATCCATACAACCATTGTTAGTACCCGTGTTAAGGTACTGACACCCTTCCAAATAGGTTATAGGTTGGCCCCCAATTAACTCAGATTACAGCATGTCAATTATATGGTACCTCCCACAGTTTCAGTCAGTATTTCAGTATATCTCATTCAGGTTTGCTTGACCAAGTGTACAGGTTTTCAGTCATTCAGTTATACAAATTTTAGTCTTTTAGATTTCATATTTATTTCAGAAACATATTTATACTTGGTCTTGCATTCTTAAATATTACATTTTCATGCATCCATGTTTAGTTACCTCATGCATTTCATCCAATCCTCATCTCATATACTAGTAAATTCAAAGTACTGACCGCATACTTTTCTTTTGCACTATGTTATCTTATAACATAGGTTCGGATACTTAATTTTTCAACCGTTCTTAGATATCTTAGTATTACTCAGCACCATTAGTGGTAAGTCCTCATCTATCGAGGACATGATATATTTATTTCAGCTATTTCATTATTTTTTATGGTCAGTCAGTCAGAGTTAGTTAGGGGTTTGTCCCATCAACTCCTCATGAATTTTAGAGGCTTTCAGACAATCAGTTAGACAGTCAGTAAGTCATTTCAGTGTTATCAGTTGTTATCAGATATTTCTGACATATTTTGATTCGTATTTCAATATTCAGTTTTATAGTATTTTATCAGCTTACCTTCTGCACATGTGATGTATTACTATTTTGTCCAGTGATCATAGCAGGTACCAGCGCATAGGTTAGTTTGTAGTCACTTGTGGTCATAACCACCATTGTCTCGACTAGGGGGTAGCCTCTGTTCATGATAGTAGGTGGCCTCCCGACACACCCATGTGATCTTTAGGGCTATTTTCCCCCATATTTGACCTCTCCTTGACTTGAATAACTTGTTCATCTTATCTTTTTAATCTTTACCTGCATATATAAGCATTCAGTATGAGATTTCATAAAGTCAATAAAAAAAGCATGATAATTTAAGCATAAAAGGTGCTAGCAAGTCGTCAAATTGATGACTTATCACTAAACAGATTTGTTTCAATATATATACATACAACACTTATCTATAAGTGTTGTGTCCTACAATATTCTTAGTTGTTGTGTCCATTAGCAATGGCTCAATAGAATTGTATTAACATATATATAACACAGATAAACAAAGTAATCAGATACATAACATATTAATACACATAACATATTAATACATATCATATATTAATGTACAAGATGCTTAGGTGTTTTTCTAGCACTTTCCGACTTCAACTCATACATTTTGTATCTTATGTTAAAATTTAGATTTATTATAAATAACAAAAATTAAAGTGTGTGAGCTGTTGACCATTATATATGTATATAACAATCAATCATCTATAAAACCTATCAAAAACTGTGGAAATGCATACCAAAACTTAATTGTTAAAAAATACCCATAACTATTGTTAGAGTCATTACATGAAATTTCATTAAAAATGATTTAACAGTGTTCAAACTATGCAAAATGCAACTAATAATTGAGTGCTCCAGGTGAAAAACGCTATGTATCTGGAAATACAAATTTCAATTATCCATTGACAAAAAATCGCAAGTGTGCCTGTTATGACCTACACGACCGCACTTTCCACAACAGTTTATGCTTGTTGATAGCATTTCACTTGATTTCTTATGTATCCCTTTTTTGACCTTCTAGGTGGTCTTCAATATTTAGGTGATAAAACTTCTTCCTTGTCTACAAATTTAGGCACATCCCAATCTTTCATATCTGGCATCGGAATGATTGAAAACTCATACATCTTTCTTAAAGTGGAAGACTTATGATAATCCAAGCAGTATGGACTCATTTTCTTCACATTTTTGCTTCTTCAAAACTGCAATTGCTTGAGGAAATGGTATCTCATCAAGTTAAAAGCGTCCAAAATTACATGTATTACTCTCAAGGTTGACAGTGTACCTCCTACCAAATTCATTGACAGAGTAGACATAGTTTGAGGAAGCGTTAACCTGAAATACATATAACCAGGTAATCAAGTGATACATAAAAGTCATCTCAATTTAATAAATATTTAAATACCAAATAGATATTTAGCAATAAAAAAATAAATTTATATTTTTTTTAAAACATACCGTCATACGAGAAGCTTTCTCACAGTTAAGAGTTAGAATGTCTTCGAACCGCCGCCCTAAAGTTGTCTTTGTATATGATGTTATTTTTTTGTTTTTATAGTTTCAAGACTCGAACAATATTCTTGATTCTTCTAGAAATCCTAATATAGGCAGTTGTTTCACCTTTACCAAACAACCATTTATACATTCAACAATATTAGATGTCGTCATCCTCCCTCTGTTTACTGGTGCACGACACCTAGATCATTTTTCATAACCAAATTTGTCAAGGTAATTCTTTATCCTATGATCCACCATACCTACCTTTGTCATGATGTAATAGAAATCCTCTTTTTTATCAGCCTTACCATAGAATAGTATAAATCACTAAGTCTATCCTTGTTTTTTCAAAAGTTAGTGTAAATATTTTTTAAAGACTCCAAATGCACGCAAGATGGAGTACATTCGGAGACACAATGCTTACACTTTGGATGATGCTTTCATTGCAATCCAATGTAACACACATGCCGTCGCGCTCTGTAAAGGCACTTCTAAACTGCTTAAAAAATCATGTCCATGAGCAATCATTCTCTGTATCTACAACCTCATACACTATTGACAAAATACAACCTAACCATAAAAAAAATAATTATTTAGTTTCCATGATGTTTTTAGCAATTTTTTATGTATAGGTAAACTATTGAAATAATGTATAAGTAAAATAGACACCACAGTAAAAAAGACAGTACTTTTATTTTGTTATTTTGAATTATGATACATAGCTATTTCTGTATATGTATGTAAATAGGTCATTTGTTAGAGGTTCTTCTTTAACTACATACATAAATCTGTTATGTATATGTATTCAAATAGTAACTGCTCGGCTATGTTGTTACAATTTATATACATTACAGAGTAATGTATATGTTAGGCATTAACTGTGCTATAAATAGGATATTTATGTATAGGCCTCTATTCATTATGCTGATCTGATTGCAGTTCAGCCTATATACATAAAACTACTTTCTATATGACAAAAAATTATTTGAATATGAAACAAAAGTTAAAAGCATAAAAATAACGCATTATATACATGAATAGAATAAGAACGTTTCTAAAACAAGTAATGATATTAAAATATAATATCAGTATGTGTTTTGAGAACAATTCATTAAAACAAGAATATTTTTAGTACCTGCACCATCGAGAGTGCTCGCTGAAAGAAATTTTTCTTTGTATGGTCCACTCAAATGAGCCTCATCTATTACTGCAGTTCTGCAAAATTCAAAACCACTTATTATTAGATGTAACACAATAAACAAATACATGAACTCATTCTATGTTGACTTATGCATTTTAATATGAGAGTTAGGATATACAGTATTTAACATGTAAATATACGTCAATATTTTTTTATATTTATTAGTCGGTCCACCTCTAAGCATCTCTACAGCATGCTCCTATATCAACCCCAGAAACAACTTTTATTTCTTAAATTATGTCTCCTAGTGTGTGTATCCGCTTATCATTACTTAACTTCGATGTTGTAAAGTCATTAACAAAAGTTGTTGCAGTTTGCAAATTTTCCAATCTGTCACTCAATCGACATATTTGTTCAATGTTGAACGACCGAATCATAAATACCTCTGATTTGTTAAGACTATATGCCTTTAAGATTTATTTACAGTCTTAATTATAACAATACAAGACACAGCTGAAAAAAATAAAATATTACTTTAACTTTACTTTACTTATAACTACTTATACAAAAATATATTTCAAAACATAACAATATAAATGGTAAATCATAATGTATAGAATTTTTATTTGATGTTTATGTTTATTATTTTAGAAAATATTAATGTAAGACCCCACAAAATTCTAAGCTTAACTTAGTCCATTAAAGCTTGAAAAGAGGTCCCAAATTTAGAAATTTCAGCTAAGTGTTTACACCTAGAATTATTTTAGCCTTCATAATTTGGCAATCTTATTTTACGACCCTTATGACCTTAAAATGTCGATCCTTGGATTGAATCATAATTAGGTGTGTCAGTAGGTTACTTCGAGTGAGTTTTTTGGATTTTTAGGACCTCGTTTGAATCATATTCAAGTGGCCAAAACTGTGGGTCAATGCGATCTCAACACATCGCATCACGTTGATGGATAATTTTTCCTCCGCTTTCAGTACAATTCCAGTGAACCAATGCAAACTCGGCGTGGCGTGTTGGTCATCGCATTGATGCCATCGATGTGACGCGACGCTCACCGCATCACTGAGCACATTTTTAATCATTAAAACTCTGCGTCCAGAGAGGTATTTGGGTCATTTTTCTACCCTTAATTATCCCCAAAAGCATGAGATTAACCTATTGTAAAGGAAAAATCTCTCATTCTCTCTCAAATTTACTCAAGAATAAACCCTAGGGCATTCAAATTTCAAGACCAATCTTCAAGAACACACCATCAATCTTCACGAATTTGATTATTAAGGTATGTTAGGTGTTCATCCAAGGGTTTCCTTCCACCCTTGGAGTTCAAGAACCTCTTTTAAAATTTCAAGATAATTGCTTTCATGAATTCCATGTTGAGTTAAATTGTATTCATGATTATGATTTTATTTGGGATCTAATCTATGATTAATTACAAAATTCATGTGAATTAAATAGCATGTGTGTAGTTTTATGTAGTTTCATGTTGGAAACCCTTGAATTTGTGAGTTTGGGATTGTGATCATGATGCTTGCATGTTGACTAGTATTATGTGCATAAACTATGCCCCCAAGTGTTTGACATAATTTTCATGAGAGTTAAATAGTGAATCATGACCTAATAGTATGTGTACAAGTTTATGCCATGCAAGTGTTTGCTAAAATACCTCAATGAATGAATTGTGGCAAAGTGACTTGTTATCATATTTTTAAGATTGTGCTATGTTTTTACTATCTATGCTATCGAGTCCTGGGGTATCTAATACTCGATAATCTAGCTGCTACCTAGATTTACAGTAGTTTTAGGATAGTCTCAGTGATGTCACATACAGTAGTACTCAGTCAGTAACAGAACTCAGTATACTCAGTCAGTAACAAAACTTACTATATTCAGTCAGTTAACAGTACTCAGTGAACTCAATCAAGTTTAGTTAGATAGCACAATCAGTAACAGGTCAATCAAGCCTAGTACAGTCTAGAAATCAGTTCAGTGTCTATTTAGTTGGTAGTAGGAATCAGCACCGAGCGAACCCAGGGATAGGGGCATTTCTGTCAGTAAAAAAGTTTTGACTCTTAGTAGCAGTCCCTACATTACAGAACTACGTAGCCAGCGTAGGTTGAGATATCTTCCTACCAGTTTAGGGTTGATACATCTCGTATGAGTTTTCCTTACAGCGAGGGTTGATGAAAGGGCTTCCTACCGGAGAGGGTTAACTCATATCCATTGTTAGTATCCCTTGGCACGGTGCTAACATCCTTCCAACTGGGGTCACAGGTTTGACCCTAACTCAGTTCATAATCGGGGTATGTCGATTAGATAAACACTCCTAAAGTTTCAGTTTCAATTTCAGACTCAGTATAAAACCTCAGTTCAGTATCAGAATTAGGATTATTAGATAGAGTCACCCAACTCAGTTTAGAACTCAGTTCATTTCTACAGAATCAGGACTATCAAAAATAGTCACTCAGTTAACAGTAATACAGTATCAGTAAACTCAGATATCAGTTATTCATTTTTCAGAACTCATTAGCCAGTGTTAAATGTGATCTCAGTTACAATATACATAGTTATGTGCATACCAATGCAAAATCAGCATTTTACAGCAGTTTCAGATATACATGTACTCGCACTCAGTTATATTCATGATTTCTCATCCAGTTACTATTCATGCATATGAACCCCTGCATTCAGCCTTACCTCACTTAGCATACCAGTACATTCAAAGTACTGATGCATACCTTTTTTTATGCTATAATGTATTAGATCATAGGTTTAGATGCACGAGATCCTTACCGTACCTAGCATCCCAGATTATCAACAGCAAATTTAGTGGTGAGTCCTTATGGTTCGAGGACAGAGTATTATTTTAGTTATCAGTACTTCAGTAGTCGGAGTTAGTTGGGGGCTTGTACCATCAACTCCATATCAGTTCAGTTTGAGGCTCTTCAGACTAGATTATTTCAGACAGTTGTTCAGTTTTCAGTATTTATTTATTAGTATTCAGTGTTTGATTTCAGTTATGAACCTTATGGCAGATTCAGCCAAATTTCTGCATTATTATAAAGTTATTATTATTTAGTGATTGCAGCAGGTACCAGTCATGGTTTAGCTTGTGGTCCTTTAGGATTATGAGCACCATGTGACGTCCGGGGTGCAGACTCGGGGTGTTATAATTACTAAGTAAAAATCATATCATATACGCATAATATGTATAAGTACCGAAGATAAATACTACAACATTTAACATATCAATACATATTTGCATATTAGCCATACTAATGACATTAGGAATTAGTCTTTGCTTGTGAATTCAATAAATATAATATATTTAAATATACATAACATATTATGTATATGTTTATTATATTATGTATATTGAGCTACAATAAAATAGTCTATCAATTCTAAACAAAAAATATAGATAAGATGTTTTATGTATATGTAATGAAATATGTGTGTTATGCCAACATAGTCCTCACTATTATACGTATCTCAATATTATACTTTACTCGTCAATACAATCAAACATACAAAAAATTATAATCATTTTGGTAATCTACAGTATACATAAAAAAGAAATATATAAGATCAATAATTGATGTACTTAACATACAAAATCAAGAAATCATAATGTATTTATCTTTAATATATAAAACTTACATTATAAACATACCCCTCTTTGTCTGATCGCTTGGCTCTGAAGTTAAAAATTATGCTCTAAGGCACATTTCTCCATTACAGAAATAAGAGTCAAGTTGTCCTTCTAAAGCTGTTTCACCTCCACTTCTATATTTTTCGTATCAGTTATGAAATTTTTAACCTCAAATTTAGGGATATATAATGAGTATTCATTTTGTGACTCAACAACATAAAGAGCAAGCATCCGATTTCATTCCTTCTACACAAACTACAATTTCAGTTTCACCGTCAAACTCCAACTCTTGTGATGACTTATATGTTGTCGTCATGCACGAGGGATACATTACAAATTTTGGAACACTTTTACTTAATTTAACATAAAGCTTAATATCATTATCGTTCTTTATAATCATTATTGATGAATTACCTTCAATGATGTATCAAACATCAATATTTTTTTTGAGATTGATCAATATCTAATTCTACTGCAATTGCTGAAATCAACCCCAAATACGTAATACTTTCTGTCACAACAATTCCATCACGTTTGTATTATTCATGTAGCAATTCGAATTGTCATATACCAAAATGCCTCAACAATATTGCAATGTTCATTTTCTTGAGTAGTTAAATTTGAAAAAACAGAGTATGCAAAAGTAGAAAAAAATTATTGACAATAGCAAAACTGAGGATTGTTTGATCAATTCCTTTGGATTGGCTTTTCAAATTTTTGAAATTCAAAAGTTATTACTGATTTTAAGTAAGGAATTCAATAATCACATCTCATTAAGTGTAGCGTTAATTATGATAGAATTTAAGAAACAACTGTTATTTTCTAAAATATCATTAAATCTATTTGTTTCAGTGTATATGTTCTATGTATATGGTAACTTTTGTATGTATATCGACACTCAAAATTTGAAACAAAGTGATTATTAATAAATCTAGAAGAGGGTAATTATATTATAAATCCTGGAATTTATGTTATTTATACTTATATGAACCCAATAAAATATAGAATCACTTCTTATGGACTTAAGAGTGTCAAAATGAACCCAAATTGAGTTGACCCGCCCAACTTGTTCAAAATTTAATGGGTTGAGTTCAAAATAATTTACTATTTGGTAAATCTCAACCCATTTTTAAATTGAATTCAAATGAGCTCAATTCAATATCCACTTCAACCTATTTAATAGAAAAGTAATTTTCTTAATGAAAGTAGAGAAAACAAGTGACAATGTGTCCTCCCACTATCAAAATCACCCACTGCACCTCACCCAAACCCCACCACACCCCCAGCTTACTCCACCCCCACCCAGCCTCCCTTAAATAAATTATTTTTATTCCTTAAAAGGCTTTTTATAAAAAAAAATTCTTGCCCCCTCACCACCTCATCCCCATCCCCCTCCCTATCTCGACCCCCTACCCCCACCACAAAAAAAGAAAATTGGAAATAAACTAAAAAAAATTCTTACCCCACAATCAAAGCCTTATCCCCCTCTTCCCCGCACCTCCTACCCCTCCCCCCAAAAAATTTTTAAAAAAATGACTTTTAAAATAAATAAAACTTTTTAAAAAAAAAAAATCTTATCCCAACCCCCATCTCCCCCCTACCTTTTACACCCATCGCACCCTCTCCCCTATACAACATACCCCCCTTTCCCCAAAAAAAAATATTTTTTTAAAAATAAGTTTCTTTTTTTAAAAAAGAAAGAAAGAAAAACTCTTACCTCAACCCCCATCCCTTTCCTACCCCCACACCCACCCCCACACCCACCCCCACCGCTCTCAATTTTTTAAAAAAAAAATATTTTTTAAAATAATTCTTACCCCAAACCCCGTCACCCCTCCCCCTCCCCCTCCCCCTCCCCCTTCCCTTCACGACATACCCCTTCCATAAAAAATTATATTCTTTTTTTAAAAAAAATCTTACCTCAACCCACATCCTAAACGCCACTCCTCCTACCTCCCGAATCCCTACCCTACACTTATCCCAAAAGAGTTGAATTTTTATCTTTTGAATAATTATTCTTAGCCCAACCCCATGCCCACTCCCTACCCACCCACCTACCTCAGTCAACCCCATACAAAATTATTTTCTTGAGTTGGATTTATAAGGGATAAATATCAATATGTTAATATTTTTTAAACTAAGAGGGTCAAATTGGACAGATCAAAACTCAACTTGATTTTTTGCGTATTTCAACCCAATGTAAATTTAAGTGAATCATGACCCAATCCAATAGCTAATTCAATACATTTAATATCTTAAATCTCAACCCAACCTACCCATTTGACACCCTTATTAATGGACTCGATGAAAATTATTTTAGGGTAACTTACATAAATCTCAGATTTTTAATGGGTTCTAACAATTTTTCCCATAACTTTATTTAATTACATGATATCCCGGATTTTGCTATTTATGATACATATCTTTAGCCTTTATACATATGCAGTATGATACATTTGTAATTTAGTGGTTAGTTAAATAAGGAAGTAACTAATTTTCAATTATTACACGGAGTAAAATTGAGCGCAAATCGTGGTATAAATATATCTGATTCGGATGTATCATAATGATACATTTGGTAAAATTACTCAATACCCATTGATAATTCAATCTCACATAAAAATAAATAGTTTACATATGTCAAACATATGTTGAATGTATCAAACATTTATAAATAAATAAAAAATATGAATCACTATCACAAAGTATCTGTCATATATATCACCAGTATTCCAACAACAAATGTATTATATTGGTGATGTATATATTTTATATAATTGATTAACAACACTAATATATATTTTTTATACAATTGTATCAGTGTTACACATGTCATTTCTCATGGAATAAAATGTATCAATGGTCATATAAAATGTATCACAGAATTAAATAAAATACCATATATATCAATTGAAAAATATCCAAACTGAATGAGGGTGGTGAAACCATTAAATGACCAAAAAACATATGCATCATCCTTAAAATTATGAAAAGAGTACACAAATTCTTCATATATCTATATATGTATTAAATACACTTATTTGATACATATGATTGATACGTATATGTCTTGATACATATGTTTGGTACATATGTATACGTCTTGATACTTATGATTGATACATATAATCCACCACCATCACCCCCTCCATCGTTCGTCCGCATCATTACGGCTACTTTGGCTACCCCACCCCATTCGCCGTTCATTCTCACCACCACCGCCACATTGATTGTTCTCTTCATAAATTTAACAAATGATTTTTCAATTTACTTATGATTGATACATATAATCCACCACCACCAACCCTCCATTGTTCGTCCGCACCATCACCTTCGCCTTGGCTACCCCACCCCTCTGTCGTTCATCCTCACCAATACTGCAATTTTGGCCATTCTCGTCGGAAATCTAACAACTCATTGCTCAATTTCTCCTCTTTTTCTTAATAGGTATTAACTTAAAAGTTGAAAAAAAAATCAAAATTGATAAAAGAAAAATTGATAAAAAGATTTTTTTAATAAAAAGAAGACAATTAAATTGGTGAAGAAGATGGAGATGAAAGTTGTATCAATTGATGATAATTTGGGAGAGATTTTAGTGGATAAAATTTTTGAAAAAAATTGGATTGCATGCATTAATTATGAAGTAAAAATAGGATTGAGCGTTTTGTTCATATGTATCAAGAGTAAAATATTAAATTCAGAATTTTAAGTAATTGTTTAAAAGGTAAGGGATTTTGAGTAATAAGGTCTCTTAGGTTTGTGATTTTGTGTAATTTTTCCATCATTTTAATTTAATTTGCAGTCCTTTATGTAGCAAAGAGTAACAGGGGCAATTTAGTTAAAAGTGACAAAAGAGTTTGAAAATGAGATGTAGGTGACTCAAGTTTTAATAATTGAGTGTAGGTGACAATTACTTTATTAGTAATTAAGAAAGTTTGGAAAGTTTGAAAATAGACCACAAGTTTTTAAATTTATAATTTGATCCAAATGTTGACCTAATATAACTAGAAATGGAGGGAATAAAAATACATTTTTTCTCTCTCTTCTCATTATTGTTGTTTTCTCTTTCTTCGACATTTTTGTTGTTCATTGTTGCTACTACTTTATTCACCATCTTGTACTTCATTATCATCTTCTTCTTCTTCATTATCATCATCATATTCTTCTTGTTTACCATTTCTATTGTTGTTACCGCTACTGTTGCTACTTGACCAATCTTTAAGTTAAATTTAGTTTCGTACATCACTTTGGAATTACTTCATAGGCGACGTTGGTAAGTAAAACTATGATTTTTAGTTGAATATCTCATCTGGGTACACTACTACTGTCATTTTTTAAATAATGGATAGAACCATAAATATGAACCCAATAAAAGATTCATCTATTTCAACAGATGACTCATCTGTTGCGACAGATGAGTCATTTATTATGACAGATGAGTCATATATTATGATAGATGAGTCATCTGTTGCAACGAAAGATGGTTGCACTTTCATATTTGCACCTCATTTAGATTTCTCATGTTTTAAGTCAATTTGATCATCCAGATTCGCTACACTTTCCTGGGTACCCTGTGTTTCTTCTTTAATAAGGTCTGAGATGATATAATCCGCATTACCTCCCCTTTCCCTAGCAGGTATTCTCCTACCACACCTTCTGTTGTATAATCATCACCCGGGCAACTTAACCATATAAATTTGTGCTAGGACAATAACTATATTGATTTTGTTCTTGGTTACAATAGTGTGATGCTTCAGAGGCCTTTCAAAAGTCCATTGAACCCTTAAAATTAGTTCAAGAACTATTGAATCTTTTTACAATGCCTCCAAAACTTGATCCCTTCACCAAACTTGACACATAAACATTTGCAAAACCATACTTAAACCATAACAGGATATCAACACCACCTACAAGGTCATTCGGCTTTATCAATTCGAACCTATCAAACTTAACTGTAAAATTGCAGATATCTTATTTGAATGATCAATGTCTAGTTGGTGAAAAACTTTATTCACAAAACCGATGTACTCTATGTGTGTTTGCACGATAACATGATCAGTAATACATACCTCCCACACATGAAGTGGTTCCTTCTGGAAGCATCTTATTTCTCCAAACCCATCTTTACTCTAGCCTTTTATGTTGGTCGGGCAAAAGTTGATTCACTTTCAATTCCTTTTATCTTCAAATAAGAGAAAAATAAATGATGTCAAACAAGAGAAGCACAAAAAGAACATTACAAATGATGTCTACATAATTTTAAAAAAGGGTAACACAAAATTGAATAAATACAACACATTACAACAAGTATTCCAATAGATGGCCCATCTGTTGCAACAAATTTTCCATCTGTTCAACAGATGAGTAATCTATTGCAACAAGTGATGCATTTGTGTCAATAGATGGCTGACATCTTGCAATAGATGGGTCATCTGTTGGAATAAATCAAATTGGTCTTGCTACTGGTTTGATTTCCTTCAACAGTTACTCCTTCTGTTCCAATAGTTGATTCATCAGTTGTAACAGTTGGAGAATTTGTTGCAACACCACCAACACTAACAAAAGCATCAACAACAAAGAAACAACACCATATGTTCCAACACCATCAACAATACAAACACCACATGTTCTAACACCATCACCAACACCAACACCAGCATCAAAAATGAAGAAACAAAAAAATACATAAAAATGATACTTCCAACAAGGCTTTTTAAGTTCTTCCAGTAGATGACTTTTTTGCATATTTTAATAAAAATAATAGTTCATTCATTCAAGACTTAAAAATCACCTTTTCTTCAATTTCCTCAATAAATAGAATATGGGCAATGGGTAAATATATAAAAATAACAGATGTAAATAACTAATTTAACTAACATGCAAAGAAGAAGACAAGAAGGAAAGAGAAATAGTAACCATACCGGTAATGTCAAAAGCAAAGGGATCAAAACACCAATTTCAGTTGAGAAAAGATATAGATCGATTGAAATCTGGTAGGATCCTCATGCAAAAGAGGAGAGAAAAGAAAGAAAAGAGATAAAAAAAGAGACGGTTGTGTTTACCCAAAAGAGGAGAGAGAAAAAAAGAGAGATGAATTAATTTATGGATGAAGGAGAGATAATTCTATATATGGTTTAAATATTCATTAATAACTTTGAGGGGCACGAGAAGATGACATTGAAAATACAAGATAAGACAATTCAAGGAGGTGACTTTTGAGTTATCCAAGAAATATTTTTTACCGCTTTGGTATTCTATCATTTTTATTTTGGATAAAAAATTACTTTAGAATAAAAAAAGAACTTAAAACAGATAAGTCATGTATTGCAACAGATGCCAATATCTGTTTGACAAATTCCAACAGCTCAGCCATCTGCCACAACAGATGGCAATGTCTATTTTATAATTTACAACAGATAAGTCATCTGTTGCAACAGGTTGAACATCTATTTTAATACAATTTCAATTGAGTTCATAGGTTCAAATAAAATTTCAATTGATTTAGATAGAATTATGGATGAGTTCATAGGGTCAACTACAGTTTTATTCGAGTCGCTACAGTTGCATGAGGTTGGTATTGCGTTCCTCCTAACACGAGTTGTTAATCGATCAATCTGAGTTGAAATAATTCATATTAACTCATTGTTTAATAAACCTAAATTTATTTAGCTAGAATTATGGATGAGTTCACAGGGTCAACTACAGTTTCAATTGAGTCACTGCAATTGCATGATGTTGGTATTGCGTTCTTTTTTACCTAAGCCGCCAACCGATCAATCTGAGTTGAAATGATTCATATTAACTTATTGTTTAAGATACATAAATTGATTTAGATATAATTATGGATGGGTTCACAGAGTCAACTACAGTTTCAATTGAGTCGCTGCAGTTGCATGATGTTGGTATTGCGATCCTCCTAACCCGAGCCATCAACTGATAATCTAAGTTGAAATGATTCATATTAACTCATTGTTTAAGATACCTAATTTGTTTAGGATAGAATTATGTATAGGTTCACAGGGTCAACTATAGTTTTAATTGAGTCGTTGCAGTTGCATAATGTTGGTATTGTGTTCCTCCTGACCTGAGTCGTCAACCGATCAATCAAAGTTTAAACAATTCATATTAACTCATTATTTGAGATACCTAAATTGATTTATATATAACTATATATGGGTTCATTGGTTCAACTATAGTTTCAATTGGGTCGTTGCAGTTGTATGATATTGGTATTATGTTTCTTCTGACCCGAGTTGTCAACCGATCAATCTGAGTTGAAATGATACATATTAACTCATTGTTTGAGATACCTAAATTGATTTATCTAGAATTATGGATGGTTTCACAAGGTCAATTATAGTTTCAATTGAGTCGTTACAGTTGCATGATGTTTGTATTGCGTTCCTCTTGACCTAAGTCGCCAATCGATCAATCTGAGTTGAAACGATTCATATTAACTCATTGTTTGAGATATCAAAATTGATTTATATAGAATTATATATGTGTTCACAGGGTCAACTACAGTTTCAATTGAGTCACTGCAGTTGCATGATGTTGGATTGCGTTCCTCCTAACCCAAGCCGTCAACCGATCAATCTAAGTTGAAACGATTCATATTAACTTATTGTTTGAGATTCCTAAATTTATTTAGATATAATTATGTATGGTTTCAAAGGGTCAACTACGGTTTCAATTGCGTCATTGCAGTTGCATGATGTTGGTATTGCATTTCTCCTAACCCAAGCTGTCAACCGATCAATCTAAGTTGAAACGATTCATATTAACTCACTGTTTGAGATACATAAATTTATTTAGCTAGAATTATGGATAGTTTCAAAGGTTCAACTAAAGTTTCAATTGAGTCGCTGCAGTTTCATGATGTTGGTATTACATTCCTCTTGACCTGAGTCTTCAACCGATTCATATGAGTTGAAATGATTCATATTAACTCATTGTTTAAGATACCTATATTGATTTAGCTAGAATTATGGATTAGTTCACTAGTTCAACTATAGTTTCAATTGAGTCATTGCAGTTACATGATGTTGGTATTGCATTCCTTTTGACCCGAGCCGTCAACCGATCAATCTGAGTTGAAATGATTTATATTAACTCATTGGTTGATATACCTAAATTGATTTAGATAGAACAATGGATGGTTTCACAGGGTCAACTACAATTTCAATTGAGTTACTGTAGTTGCATGATGTTTTCATTGCGTTCCTCTTGACCTGAGTCGTCAATCAATCAATCTGAGTTAAAATGATTTTTATTAACTCATTATTTGATATACCTAAATTTATTTATCAAGAATTATGTATGGGTTCACAGGGTCAACTACAATTTCAATTGAGTCGTTGTAGTTGCATGATGTTGGTAAGCGTTCTTCTTGACCTGAGTCGTCAACCGATCAATCTGAGTTAAAATAATTCATATTAACTCATTTTTTGAGATTCCTAAATTTATTTAGCTATAATCATGTATGGGTTCATAGATTTAACTACAGTTTCAATTGAGTCGCTGCAGTTGCATAATGTTGGTATTGCGTTCCTCTTAACTCGAGCCGTCAACCAATCAATCTGAGTTGAAATAATTCATATTAACTCATTAGTTGAGATACCTAAATTTATTTAGATAGAATTATGGATGGTTTCACAGGGTTAACTACAATTTCAATTGAGTCGCTGCAATTGCATGATATTTTCATTATCTTTCTCTTGACCTGAGTCGTCAATCAATCAATCTGAGTTGAAATAATTTTTATTAACTCATTATTTGAGATACCTAAATTTATTTAGGTAGAATTATGTATTGGTTCACAGGGTCAACTACAGTTTCAATTGAGTCGTTGTAGTTGCAAGATATTGGTATTACGTTCCTCTTGACCTAAGCCGTCAACCCATCAATCTGAGTTGAAATGATTCATATTAACTCATTGTTTGAGATGCCTAAATTGATTTAGCTAGAATTATGGATGGGTTCATAGTTTTAATTACAGTTTCAATTGAGTCGCTGCAGTTGTATGATGTTGGTATTGCATTTCTGCTGACCCGAGCCGTCAATCGATCAATCTGAGTTGAAACGATACATGTTAACTCATTTTTTGAGATACCTAAATTGATTTTTCTTATTATTTAGCTAATATTAAATTCATCAGTGTTCCAATTGAACTTAATACAATTAATTATAATGAAACGGTTAAGATTTATCTCTTTTAAAAAATTAATTAGAATCATTTCGGACCAAATTAATATTTTCAAAACTTGTTATTCTTTTCCAAAATACAAATCAACCCATTCAAATAATCCATTTGCTGTAAAAATGCTACATCATTTCAAATCTCCAATTCTCGCTCTTTTCTTTCTCTCTGAATAATACAAATAACTACTACTCAACATATTGCTCTACCATTCACAACAAATCAATTTTCTTTCCATTTTTTACCACATAGTTGTTATTTTTTACTTCATTCTTGCTTGTACCCATCATTTTCTCTGTTTTCATAGGTAACATAGTTTGAGAAGAGTTCTACATTTGTTCTTTTTTCTAAAAATATAAGGCTTTTTAGTTAATGATGAAAAATAAGACTTTTAGTTGTATTATCTTTGAGAATGGGTTAACAATTTTGAGTTTTGATGATAAAATCGTAGGAAGAACTTGAGAAAACCCTAGTTTTTATCGCAATGTTCTGTTAACTATCGTAGTATTGTTGGATGGTGTTTGTGGTGCTATTGGTGGTCTTGGTGGTGGTGGTGGTGGTGTAGGTATTGGTATTGGTGGTATTAGTGGTGATGTTGGTATTAGTAGTGGTGGTGGTGGTATTGGTGGTGGTGGTGATGGTGGTGGTGGTGGTGGTGGTGATATTGGTATTGGTGGTGTTGGTAGTGGTGTTGGTGGAGGTGTTAGTGGTGGTGGTGGTGGTGGTGGTGGTGATGTTGGTATTGGTGGTGTTGGTAGTGGTGGTGGTGGAGGTGTTAGTGGTGTTGGTGGTGGTGATGGTGGTGATGTTAGTATTGGTGGTGATGTTGATATTGGTGGTGTTGGTGGTGTTGGTGGTGTTGGTGGTGTTGGTGGTCTTGGTGGTGGTGTTGGTGGTCTTGGTGGTGGTGTGGGTAGCCTTGATGGTTGTGTTGGTATTGGTGGCATTAGTGGTATTGTTGTTGGTCCATCTGTTACAACAGGTAGAACATCTGTTGGGAGATATTAACATAGGTCTTAAAATAGATTCCCCATCTATTGCAACAAATGTTTCAGTTGTTGGCATAAGACAAACCAGTAGCAAGACTGTTTTGATCTCATCCATCTGAAAGTTCATCTGTTGCAACATCTTATGCATTTGTCATAACAGATGATTCATCCGTTCCAACTGACTGGTTATCTGTTGGAATTTTTTTTTGTAATATGGTGTATTAAAATTTATTGAAATTTGTCTTACCTTCTTTTAAAAATCATGTAGACATCAAATATAATGATTTTTTAGTTTTTCTGTTGTTTGTAGTTAAAAGATGTCTCCAAAAAGAAAAGAAATTGAAAGTGGATCAACTTCTGACCACCTAACAAAAAAGGCTAGAGTACAGATGGATTCGAAGGAACTTCCTAAACAATCTCAATCAGAGAAAAGTGAAGCTGAGAAAAGTTATAAAAATGGTGTTGAGGAAGATGGATAAGGGTATGGAAAGGCTTGTGAAGAAGAAGAAGAAGAAGAAGAAGAAGAAGAAGAAGAAGAAGAAGAAGAAGAAGAAGAAGAAGAAGAAGAAGAAGAAGAAGAAGAAGAAGAAGAAGAAGAAGAAAAAGAAGAAGAAAAGGAGGATGTAGAAAGTGAGAAAGGGGATGATGATCAAAATGATGATAATGCATCATCAATGGGACGTGAATTAAGAACGAAATCCCAGTATGATCCTGTCAAAACTATTAGTATTGACAGGTTTCAAGTTGAGATATCGATAAATGACCCTGCAGATTTAACTGGTGATTTAGTACTTAAATCTTAGTTGGGGAAACCTTTTGATGATTTTAGGAAAATAATGAAGGAGGAAAAAATTGATGAATTTTTTAAGAAGAGCTACTTTGGACACTTTCTTGAGCTGCCTGAGGACAATAATGCCCATTTGCAAATGAGCATGGTATATGGTCTTCTCAAGGGTAGGATCAAGTACGTGGGAGATGATAAAGATTCGAAGGAGGGGGGATAAAAGATGGATGAAATCTAGATCAACTACGGTGGCATGCTGATTTGTTTTGGAATGAAAGGGTTTGGCATAGTGACAGGCTTGAGATGCGCTCATCCAAAAGAACCTCTCATCAAGAAAACACCCTGCAAAAAGTTCAAAGCAAGAAGGACAGTAAAACCACCACCATCAAATAAAGGCAAGGCATTTTCCAAGAGACCACCCACCAAAATGAACAAACGAAAGGAAAAAATTGATGGGCTATTAGACATTGTTGTACATGGCTACAGAGCCACGAAGTTGTTACAAGATCTCAAGGATAAAGTCATACCAAAAAGTACAAGGAGAAATTGTGCTTAGTTTGGTTTGCCTATTCCGTTATATTGTCAAGAGACATCTACACAGTCATAGAAGATGATTTGTTGGAGCTTGACGAGGATCCTGAGAAATTCAACAATTATCCCTGGGGATATGACAGCTACAAGTTGACTGTCAAATATTTACTGACAAAGCTATCCCCAAGGACGATCACCTTGTACGGATTTTCTTAGGCTTTTATGGAAAATATAATCACTATTTGTATACTATTGCATTATCTTGTATTGAATAATTATTATGACTTTTTTTTTATTTGTTTCTTGTTTATATTTTTTAGTCTTGGGCATTTGAAGACCTTCCTCCCCTTCGAAAGAAGGACAAGGATTACCCGGGTGAGGTTTCTCATCCAAAGATCCTTAGGTGGTTGACTGCAAAGAGCAACACGAGAATTAAGGAGGTTGATATCTTTAACCCTTTGAATGATGTAGTAAGTCTTCTTTCAAGTAAAATATTTGACTTAAAGAAAGATATTGAAACAGATGATTCATATGTTGCAACAGATTAGTAATCTGTTGCAATTTATCTTAACAGATTCCCCATTTGGTGCAATAGATTGGTAATCAGTTGTGACAGATGAGTCATTTTCCACAACAGATTACCCATTTTTTGCTTTAGTGCTCTGAACCTAACTTTAACAGATTAACAATCTGTTGATTACCCATCCACTACAACTTATGGAACAGATGGGTAATCTAATGCAACAGATGGTTATTCTATTACCACATATAATTCATCTATTGCACTATAAAGATCATCTATTGAATAAGTTGTTTGCGTTGACATATTGCCCAACTGACTGTAAATTATTATTTGATTTAAACGTATATACCCTTTCTATATGGTTATGCATCCATGGATCGTACCCACTCAACAAGAGTTGGGGATGACATCTTTTATTACTCTAGGTCTTGTTGATACAATAGCAGACCCAGCAGTGGAGTTAATAAAGAAGGAATTGGCTGGAGCAACAGCCATAAGAAGAGTAGTCAGGCAAGGGCCTAATGTTGAGGCTCTTCATGACCAACCTGCTGCAACAGATCCAGGTGCCGCTTATGGGGTGTTGTTAGTGGAGTTGTTGATTTTATTGGAAGCCATGTTGATGCTGACGCCATTCGTGATGATGAGCATGTTGATGCTCAAGAAAAGATAAATATGTTTGAAATCACCCCTTACACTGGTCCCTTTCACCCTTACCAGTCCCTCTCTCTCTTGCGGTTGTCCTTCTCACCCCTCTTCACTCTCATGTTCTTATTGTAAATGCAAGGAGTGCAAGGATAGACAGGATAAACTCTTTGGGAAAATAGATGCTACCGTTGAAGTTGTCGAGGAATTGAAATCTAAGAGGGGTGTCGTATCATCTAAGAAGGTGAGTGAGCCCAACACTCCTACAGTGAAGGTTAGGAATAAGAAGAGAGTAATTAGACATAACCTTCAATTATGAAACAAAACAAATTATGAAATAAAAAAATTGCAACTCCTTCTCTTCTAAAAGTTGTTGAGGTTCAGGGACCGTTGAAGAAGGTGGACATATAGACAGAACTTGACGCCAAATAGAAGTATGTTTTAAGAAGGACCATAAATTCCAGGCAATGTGCAAAATCCTACACCATGAATACCTTTACCCCTAAGACTTCAAGAAGATGACAAATATGGGCTTGTGGTACGTGCACAAAGTAAGTTTATTTTTTTCCTAACCTAGCCTTCTAATCTGCTCTATGTAGAAGAAGTTACGAAACAGATGTGTCATCTATTGCAACAACTAGGTATTCTAGTGCAACTGGCGGTGGTTCTGATGCAACAGATTACCCATCTGTTGCATAAGTTACATTAGATGGGTAATTTATTAACAGATTCAGAGAACCCTGTGCAACAGACGGTCCATCCATCGCATCTTTCCACTTTGTTTTTATTTTTTAAAATTATTAACCTATTTAAAAATTGTCTTCTTATAACATAATATTTTGATGAAATTCTCTTCCTCATGAGGAGCAGACAATTAGCATACCCGGATGTTTATGATATTGCCGATAGGATAATGGACCTCAAGTTCTACAATAATTTCAAGAATAGATACGATAAGCTCATTGTGCAAGCGTCAACTCCCAGTGGCTCGATATTTGATTCGTTAGTGTCTGCATTCGAATGGGATAAAAATATGATTAAATATGTTAAAGAGAAGAGGCCATATCCATAAGGCAAGGGCTGAACCAAAGCAAAGAGGATTTTTGTAGTCATGAACGTGGAGGTCAAACATTTTTTGGCTTTTGAGATACTACTCCAAGAGAAAAAGATGAAGGTTTATGACTGCAATTTACCTGTCTTCGACGAGGCCATTTTTTAACCCACATGCAGCCACTGTTGGAGTTGCTCCCCAACTTGTTAAGGTAGAGTAAACTGATGGATCATTTGCCAGTCAAAATGTTGAATGAAAGATGGGAATTTAAAGATTGAAACAAGGACATGATCTTTCCAAAAAAATGAAACCAGTGCCGCATGTGGGTCGTACGCACTTGCACGTATCGAGTATTTGATGACCGGCACAATAATGACCGAGCCAATGACCTTTTTATGCGACAACGTTGTGGCAAATATGCAAGAGGTCTGGGCTTATGGGGTACTAACTAAATACTTGGATCCTGTGTATAAAAACGAAGATGTAGAAACACGAACACCATGACAATTTTTATTTCATGACAATTTTTTATATTTGATGAAAATTGAATTATTTTATAATGCAACAGATTGTCTAACAGTTGTAACAGATAGTCTATCTTTTCTGACAGATAGTTTATCTGTTGCAATAGGTCGGTCATCTGTTGCATTATGCAGTTGTTTATATCTAAGTCTATCTGTTGCAACAGTAGGAAGACATGTTTGATAATTTCAAACAGATGACCTACATGTTGCAACATATGTCTAAATCTATTTGATAATTTCCAATAGATATGTCATCTGTTACAACAGATACATTATCTATTGTAATATTTGAATCTAGTATTTTATTTTAATTAATAAGTTCAAATTTAAGGATAAAATAAACAAAATAAAATAAATCGAAGCCATCATAAATTACATGAAATAAATCAACAAATAAATGAAATGTAAAAAAATTAATATGGGTACAGATCTCGACAAATAAATCAACAATTTAAGTTTTGGTGCCAACAATTCCTAAGGAGAGGTTATTACTTTGACAGACTCACGTTGTAAAGATCTACTCAATATGGACAAGTTCTTCATCCGGTGCTATGAAATTCGACTTTGGTCACGTGGATCTTCATCTTTGGAAGCAATTGATGGATTATCAACTGTGATATTATGTTGTTCAGCAGTAGCTTCTACTGTGACATCCACCTGGAAAGCCAGAATTGTCAATGCTAATCACAGAGATACAAAAAAATGAAAAAGGATAACTCATTTGTTTTAGCAAATCAAACAGGTCTTCCTCCTATTTTAAATTATACCAACAGATTACCTATCTGTTGCAATAGATAGATCATCTATTGGGAAAAATTAAAACGGGAGACAAACCCGTATGATAATTTCTAACAGATGATCCATTTGTTGCAACATATGACTAATTTGTTTGGACAAACTAAAATAGTAGGAAGTCTTGATTTAATTTGTCCCAATAGATCCTCCATCTGTTGGAGCAAATAGCTTATCCGTTGGTACAAATTAAAATAGGAGGAAGACCTGTTTGATTTTCTAAAATAGACGATACATATATTTCAACAGATAATGCATCTGATGCAACATGTTAGTCAACTGTTGCAACAGATGCATATATCTGTTTGATAATTTTCAGCAGATGTGTCATCTGTTGAAACAAATATGTAGTCTGCTTGTTTGTTGGAACAGATGATATATATTCACCTTCTTCAGCTCGTGCTGCTCTCTAGTTGGCCTTGTACATTGATCAAACGTGCAAGAAAAAGATAGAGGAGTTACAATTTTACTTTTTTCGATGCTTGATGATGCCTTAAAATTTTCTTTCCTTCTCTTCTTAGCCGCTTTAATCTCTGATGGAGTATATGGATATGAAATCCTCCTTGATGGAATGACACCCCTCTTAGACGTCAATTCCTTTACAGAAGTAGTTAATGCATTAATAGCATTAATCACTCCATCAAGTTTCGCCTTGCAGTCTTGATATTTGCATGCAGAACATTCGCTAGGAGGGGCAAAATCTGTAAAATCAATATGATCATAATCATAATGGTTTGTAGTTTCAAAAACTACAAGAGGAGAATTATTAGCCCCAACAACAGCACCACTACCACCTCCAACAGGTTCATCACCACTAACACCACCACCACCAACAAGCCCACACTCAAAAATTATTGTTTTTCTTGTGATGGTTGTTGCTTCAAGCAATTCCTTTTTAACTCAATCAATGGCCTTAGGGTCTGATAGAGTTTGCATAGACCGTAAAGTAAGAAAAATGGCATTTTTAACTTTCGATTGATCGGAACAAGCCACGAATTCACAATCTAAAATAAATCAGTACATATATTAGAATGGTGATTAAATTATTTTAAAAAATTATTAATTAAAATAAAAATTTAATTAGAATTAGACTTACTACTTTCTTTGGGGGTTGAAGAGATCAATAAATTTTGCATTTTTATCAGTTTTGACCGACAACCATCTCAGAATTCTTGGAAATGAAACGTCTTTCTTGTAATTCACTTGTTGTCTCAAATAAGAAATGACTTCAAATGCCCAAGCCTATAAAATAACACTAATAAATCAAAACCCTTATTCAATAAAAAGTAAATGAATCATAATAAAGGAAATATTTACCATAAAAGCCCATGGAAAGCCATATAAGTTGACTGTCTTTGGTGTTAACGGATTCAACAAATATTTGACAGTCATTTTGAAGCTTTCATAACCCCAAGGATAGTTGTTAAATGCCTCAAGATCCTCGGAGAGATTTATTAAACCGAGTGATATGTTGTTGTTAATCGCTTGCCCAAAGAATATTATGTACAAACCAAACCAAGCATAATGATTGCTTATACTTCGTTGAAAGTATTTTACCTTTCAACGCTTCTATCAGATTTTTGTTTTTAAAGTTTGGACCAACAAGGGACACCAACTCATCACCATCACTTGGCTTGCCTTTGCCTTTTTTGAGTGTGCGGGGTGCTTTTCTTGGGTCAGTATAGGTATGGGATGAGAAGGAGAATAACATTTTAGTCTAGTAACTATGACAAACTCTTTCCAACCAAAACAAGCAGACATGCCACAGTAATTTATCCACACCTCATCCATCTTATCTTTATTTTCATACATAAACCTATGCTTGAGAAGATCATATACTATTTTCATTTGGAAATGAGTATTGTTGTCCTCCGACAAATCAAGATATTGCCCAAAGCAGTTGTCCCTGGAATAAGCATCCAATTTTGTTCTCAAAGTATTTTTCTAAAGGCATCAAAAGATTTTCCCATGGTTGACTTAACCACGAAATCACTAGTTAAATTTGTGGCACCATCGCACTGCATTCTTACAGGATAACTATCAATGCTGAAGGTTTTGACCAACTCTTCAGTGGAAGGGCTATTAACATTTGGATCATCTCTTTTGAAACATTCCTCATCCCCATGTTTGTTATCTTCTGCTTCTGATTGAGATAACGCTTGTAAAGCAATCTCATAAAGTGGTGGATGTAGCCTAGCTGCTTCACTTGTTCCTTTATGTGGACTTGATTCGGTTACTTTTTTTTTGGAGCCATATTATCTAAAATAACAGAAAAATAAAAAAGATTATAATTGATTGAAGCATCGTTAAAAAAGGATAACAGTAAATCTAACATGTACAATATAGTAAAATAACAGTTCCAACAGAACACACATACATTGCAATAAGTGTGTTATCAGTTGCAACATATAACTAACCTGTTGCAACGGAAGATTAATCTGTTGTAAACAATAAAAACAGTTTCTATACTATTGTGATTTCTTTCAATAGATCACTCATCTGTTGAAATCGATTCCTGGTCTGTGCAACAGATCAACTATCAATATTGTTTAGATTTCTTCCAACAAAAGCGGCATCTATCGCAACAGATGAATTATCTGTTGAGAGAAATTAACCTATTGCAATAGAAGAGTAATCTGTTATAAATAATAAAAATAATTTCTATATTGTTGAAACAGATGACTGGTCTGTGCAGCAGATCAACTGTCAATATTATTTAGATTTATTTCAACAGAAGCCTCATCTATCGCAACAAATGAATTATCTATTGGGAGATATCAAAGTCTTGGACATGTCGTCCTATTGGAATAGTTGATAGAATTTCAAACAACAAATTGTTCATCTGTTGCATCAGATGGTTCATCTGTTGCAAAAAAAATAATAGCAGGATTTTGTTTAATAGAACAACAACAATATCACCATTTAATATCAATGCACTATTTTTACCAAGAACAACAACAAATCAACCAAGCAACACCAACACAACACAGACGCCAAGAACATCAACAGTGACCAAAAACACCAAAATTGTTGTTTTGTTTGTACGAACACAAAAAACAAAAATCAAACTTCAAAAAACTCAACAGACACCAACAAATCGAATCAATAGTTCGACAACAAGAACTACAGCAAGAACAAAAAATCATTTTTCACTCCGAAAAGAGCAGAGAAGAATAAGAAATACCAAAAATTAGGTTTTTCTTCAATCCCCATTTCAAATTTAAGCAGCAAATATTGAAATTGTTAACCAATATTAGAAGGGAAGTTGACTCAAGTTCCTTTTTTTCTTAATAACTAAAAAGCCCTAATTTTTTACCTGTGAAAGAAGAAAAGGGACGATGAAAAACTCGAAGTTGTTGTCGCCGAAGAGCAATGTTGTCATGTCGATTGAAGGTTGAAAGTCAAAAAGGAACTCGAAGCCCAACTATTTATTGCCGAGAGGTTGAAGTCGTCGGGGATTGAAGAGAAAAATTTGCAGAACTGTTGGTTGGGAGAAGCTTGAGAGAAACAATCAAAATAGAGAGAAAGGAGAGAGGAAAGAGACGGATGATTTGGAGAGGAGAGGGGTATAGATTGATTTGTATTTTTAAAAAGATTAGAAAGTTTTTGAAAATATTAATCAAGTCCACAATTAACTTAATTAAGTTTCTAATTATGTTTGACCCTTTAAGTTAGTCAATGTCACCAATCTTTCATTCAAGGCTTAAATGACATCTTTCCATCAATTTTCTCGAGTAACAGCATATGAAATGCCGCAAGTTTTACCTTACATATGACGCCCTTGGCCTTTACGAGTGTAGCTCATGCAACCTCCGAGGCACAACTTGAAAATAACAAGCATAAGAAACTTTCTAGTCGAATTTATCTTTCTACTTCGTATACCTGGTTTAATATTACCAGAACTCCAATACCTTTTATTGACATACACAAGACGAATAGCATCAGATCCAATAGTACTCTATCGCCACAAAAAGAAAAAAGAAAGAGATCCAATGAATGCTCTAAAAAGGGTGAGATCTAGAAGGCAAAGATATTGAAATAACAGACTTAAATGTTTCAGAAGACAGACAAAATAAACGGTGTACATTCCTTTGCATGATAAAGACGAGGCGAGTAGAGGCTTATGTAGAATTTGATGGAAAACTCTAGGAGCTAATGTTCATTCATCATGTCAAGTATCTCTTAATGCCAGCTTTCTGCTCAGAAGTAAGTTTGCTGGGGAACTTGATGTTAAACTTTACTCTCAAGTTTCCTTTTCTGCTAGGTTCCTTGGGAATGGGCATACCTTCTCCTTTGATAACTTCTTCATAATTTGGACTAATGATTGAATTAATTGGTACAGTTAGAACCCGTCCATCAAGCGTTGTTATCTGTGCAGTGTATCCAGTAAGAGCCTCTACCAAGGAGATTTTCTGGGTGATGATGAGGTCATTGCCGTCTCTCTTAAAGACACCATGCGGCTTCTCATCAATTATGAAGACGAGGTCCGATGGAATTATGCCTCGTTGCTCGTTTCCTTTCTCTGGAAATGTTATTTTAGTCCCCTTCTTCCATCCTGGCTTGATATCAATAGTCAGAATTTCCTCAGTCGTACTGGGTCTCCTGAGCAAACAACACTACTATGAGATGGGATTAAAAAAAAATTTACTAAGAATCAACTCAATATAATTAAAGAAAATGAAAAATACAAATGCCAAAACACCAAGCGCTCAACCAGCAGGAATCCAAGGATCAGTTGCTTCTTTTAGAAGTAGCAGAAAGCACTTCGCACTGTGAGAAACAAGAACTTCCTACTGATTGTCATTGACATGAACTGACACTCATACAAACATATATAGGAGAAATGCCTGAGGATCTGTGCCACAGTTCGAAACTCGGTGATAATGCGACTGCCCTTACATCCTCCCCCACCTAAGTATCAATCAGGTTTTTGTTTGCAGCGGAGTTTGAATGAGTGACAGATATCATTTCACCAGATTAGTCATTTGCACATCCAAAATGTTCAACTTCAAATCCCAGCAAATTAGCAACTTAACATTAAGCTTCACTTGAAGAGAAATATATATGTACACTCCGTATATCATCAAAAGAAAACGACAATATGTATGTGGTGTGTATATAACACATCATATTTTCCAAAAGAAAAGTGATGAGTTTATAATTTCTTCTAAAATTAAAATCCATTTAAGAACTTCCTGTTCCCTACACCAATTAATTCCTTCTAGGGAAAAAAGACAAACGGTTACATAATTAGAAGGACTACGGAATTTGCCTGATAGTAAAAGCCATACCAAGCAGTCAATTAAACTTTCAACCATCCAAATAAAAGAATACAAAAAGCAGTCAAAAATAATAGTCAGATAAGAATTTGTAGGAACTAGCATCAGACTTCTTTCCCCATTATACTACTTTTCCTCGCCTCTTTTATTTTGTTCTTCTACCTAGGCTTGTCGTTTTGTCCTTCTACTAACCCTTGAACATGACGTGCTTTCCCCGCGCATATGGAAAAACATCCACAAATGCTTCCAAAAGAGAAACAGAGGATGACAACAGGACTCTTGAAAGAAAATGAGAAACAGCACCACCGTTTTTTTGGGGGTGCCCGGCTGGTTAGGGATTAGCACCAGAAATATGAGTGTGCTTTTGTCTCGAAGAGACATCACAAGAGGAGCACTCTTTTTCAGTCTTGATTTAGCATCATCTTTCAAAAATGTGATGTATATTTCTAAACATTCAGAACAAGCTTGGACTTTAGTGCTTATCCAAAGGAAAAGGGAAGACGCACTTGTCAAATGAAAAAGGGTGAAGAGGTAAATCCCTTGCACTTTTTGGGACTCTGATCTTACCAAACATGAGAGGGGGAGGGGCAAAGAGCAAATGGGAACAAAACAAGAGTTGTATAAAAATACTCAATATGAACAACCAACTTGTTAACTATTGAGAACATGCTGCATAACTTTTCTAGGGTAGAATACAATCTCAGATCTAATAACTATGCTCAACCATTCATACAGTAACTTCTACTCACAGCTTGCAGGTAATAACTAAATTAAGTGGCACCCATAAATGCTTAAATAATAAGTATCCTTCCCTAAAACAATGTCCTACTCACAACTTGCAGATTTATTCATCCTCCTTTCCCCTATTGACAGGAGCTCATCAATGGGTGATGTACGTATCAACAGTGAGTTTTGTCAATTGATTAAATTTTTGTTACTCAAGTCTGATCCTGGAATCATGTGATCTTAACCAGAAGTTTGAAGATGTCGAGGAAACACCAGAAGTTTCTTTTCAAAGGTAGGACCACTCAGTTCAACACTTCTTTATTAAAAGGTGGGATCGTGATCTCTAACTTTAGCGACACAATTTTGCAGGGGCCATTTCATGTTTGTACCAAGTTAAACGTGGAGGTTCACTTTACGATAGAAGAGATCTAATTGTATGGTTGTATCTTCAATAGATCCTCAAGTAAAGAAATCTTCTGAAAATGTGCATTACTGTCTTACATCATGGGCTAGAATTTTTCTTACCCAATATATGTCTTGTTCAAGGAGACAATGCTTGATTGAGAAAGCGGATTACGACTAGAACTTTCAGATATCCTTTCCTAAAATGACGTTCTACTCACAGCTAGCAGATTAATTCATTCTACTACTGGAGCACACAGTGAGGTAAAACTGTAGACCATTTTATTAAGAAATGTAAACGCTGAAATGATAGTGTATTTTTTGATGTACGAAGTCCTTCCAATTCTTAGATCACAGTTTCTCTTTTTTCTTTTATGCTAGTTTTCTAGCTTAGTGTCAGGCCTAAATGAACGGATTGGTGCATACGTCAATATGAGAACTTGCCCTTGCTTCCTGAACATCAATAATGCACAAAATGGAAGAGGAAAATGAGCCTACGGTGAATTTGTAGAAGCAGAAGCAACAGACTCTTTTAATACAGCTTCTTTTAAACTTATAGTCATAAAATGCGCTTAGTTCAGAACTTGTGTGTCTTGTGCAATTCGAGATCATCACTCCATTTGAGGAGGTTAAAAAAAAATACATCATGACCTTGGTTGAGGCTATAATATGGATTTGATTACAAATCTAAGGTCATCATTCTTTGAATGATAGAAAAGCTTTCCACTTCTAGACTAAGTTACTCGGACTCGGGTGTGGTGTCCAATACGGGTGTAAATCTAAAGGTAGACCCTTCATGATCTAAATTAAGATTCAGGGGTATGATCGAGATACAATACGAGTGTAAGGATTAGGTTAAAAATAACTCAAATATTTTAAAATAGAGTTATATGTCCAAATTGTGAGACATTAGACGGAAAACTTACAAGGTATTATGAGGAAAAAAATATAGATCAAGAGATCACAAAAATACTGTATCTGTCCCAAACTTTCACCATTGATTTCGGTCAAAGTACCCAAATTCGGATGACCGAATACGGTATGGATCTCACACCCACACTCATGTCGTGTTGACACGGGTGTGACATCGAAAATGAAGAGACCGAGCAACTTAACTTCTAGAGACATGCAGTTTTATCAAAAGTGAAAAGCACAAAATAGCTCTAAGGTCTGGGCCTTTAAGTACCAATAAAGTGTGGGTTCTAATAAAAAAAGCGCAAATAGGAGAAAAGTACAAATATATATATATGTATGTTTTGTCCAAGACTAATAAATAAAGCATCAAAACAAATATATGGACAAATAAATTGAGCTTTTTTATAATAAAGTGAAATACTAACAATTTAGTGTCGCCTCTTCAAGAATCGATCATTTGCAAGGAACAATTTGTCTTAGAGCCTTAATGACGGCACTGAAGTGCATATTAAGCAAGGTGAAGCGTTCAATATGTTTTGAGCCTCGCTTCAAGGCATAAGCATGCCTTTGACAACGCTAAAGACATGTGAATTGATCTAGCGTCTATCAGAAACGGAAATTCAGCTATAACTAGTCTAAAATACTTTTTCCCCATTCAAGCAGAAAGGAAGTTTCCCACTAGACTACCTAACACACTTCACACAAAAGAAAAAAACAATTTCCCACCTGATGATCAATTTGCACATTTGAATAGTATAAATGATAATTCAGCCTTAACAAAGTAATGCTACAAAGACAAAAAAAGAAAACCAAACCAACTACATGACTTATTTCTACGAGCTTTAGCTTTCTCGATTTGCTCATGTTAAAGTAGTACCCTCTCCTAACAACTCCAAAGGTAACAACATGAAGATGCAAATTCATAATCCCCCTCTTTCCCTCTCCCCCCACCCCTCTTGCTCCCTCCCTCTCTTTGATAAATATTCATATTTCTTCCTCTTTCACAATTTGAACCCCTAAAGTGCTTGAGACAAATTTCGTGAAACACCCTTTTTATAACTGCGGTATCTAGGTCAGGTTGCACACACATAGACGAATTACAAGGGATATTTGCCACCTCCCACCAGAAACATGTACCAAGGTAACGCCGTCTTTAACACAAGGCTTTTCATATTTGAGTTCAGCCAATGCATCAAATAGCATCCACACAGATCATCTCATTGTAAAAACAAAAATGATAAATGCTAAACTATAGCCAGCTCATTGATATTTAACATTTATATGAATCAATCAACTACACCTCAATCAGATAAGTTAGGATAGTACTATATAAATCTTTCTTTTCATGTTAACTCTGCACATGAATGAGTCAGTTACATAACAACATACCTAGTGCAACAATCCCATAAGTGGGGTCTGGGAGGGTAGAATGTATGCAGACCTTATCCCTATCTTTGTGGGTAGAAAGGTTGTTTCGGGTAGACTCTCGGCTCAAACAAAGGAAGAATTTGAAGCTCAATAATAAGAAAATAAGACATCAAGAAGCAGGATACAAAGCAAATGGAGCAACAGATAGTAATACTGAAGAACAAAGAAACTATGTAGTTCCTAAATAATACTCCATTACTAATAAGGAGAAACGAGGAGGATGCTAGCTCTAACTAGGCTACACACTATTTTTTTACCCTAATTCTTGACCTCTATACCTTCCTATCTAACATAGGCGATTCTAGGATTTCTAGAACATGGGTGCACCATTAAAAAAATGAAGGAAAAGATGTACTTAGTAGGAGTTGGTTCTAGTCCTCAAAGCAGATAACTTAACCTTTAACCAAGTGCACCATTTAGTCTTCTTACAGCATGGGTGCCAACAAGTAATATTATACTAATTTTAGAATATATATACACATAAAATACCTAGTTTTACAAAGAGACCACGGGTTCCCGTGCCTCATTTTCTAAGTGTAAATTCGCCCCTGCTACCTAAGGTCATGGCCTAAATAAGTTAGAAGTAGTGTCATGTCCTATCTAATCACCTCTTCTCGTTCTTCTTCGACCTACCTCCCTCCCTTCCTAACTACTGTTATGGAGAACCTCTCGCACTGCCTTACAGTTGCATCCACACACCTCCTCTTCACATGCTCGAATCATCTCAGACTCGCTTCCCTCTCTTGTTCGCCACGGAAGCAAGTCCCACCTTGTCCCCTATATCTTTGTTTCTAATCATATCTCTCCTAGTACTCACCATTTTGGGTATGTGCATGCAAAATCTACATTTGAGTTTCAGAGAAAGGAATGGCTATATCTTCTACTAGCATGAGTAGAATGATTCCTATTGTAGTATGATAGGTTAATTGGAAAACTAACGCTTCAACTAAAGTAACATGCTTTCGAACGCTTGCTACTAGGGGTGGGCATTCGGTTTGTTCGGTCTGATAGTTTAATATCGGTTCGATTTTTCGATTTTCGGATTGACAAAAATGACAAAAATGACAATCGTAACCAAACCAAAATAAATTCGGTTTGGTTATTTCGGTTTTAAAAAATAAAGTAGTGACCTCTTTTTTGTCATGTTTGGACATTTAAAATTGATGATTTTATTTAAAAAATAATTTTTTCAAATCCAATTTTCATTCCCAATATAAATAAATTTAGGGTTGGCTGCGGGCTGCGGCGTATGTACTGACTACTGTTAACGTTAAGTGTTAATTGTGAATTTGTTGTTGCTGTATATATATATATATATATATATATAAAAAATATAATAATAAAATATATATATTATTTATTTATGTATAAAATTTCGGTTTTTTGGTTTAACCGATTTTATTTTTTTTTGAAAAAACGAAAACCGAACCAAAAAAACGAATTTTAAAATAACAAACCGAAACCGATCCGAAAAACCGAAAAAACAAAACCAAAATTAAAATTTTGGTTTGGTGTTTTCGGTTTTTTCAGTTTAGACCAAAATATGCCCAGCCCTACTTGCTACCGATGGTGCTTGTTTGACTCTATGATAACTTAGAAAGAAATCAAATGAATGATTCAATTACCACCATTAAGGTGAGCATCTGCAAAAGATATGCCTAAATCCTTTATATCTACTCTATCCAGGTTAATGTTGTTCCAATACACAATATTTTTCCTTCATAGAGGTTCTCTACACCTAACTCTTATCCCTACACAGACTACTCATCCGAACACCAACTTAAAACATTTCATTCAAGAAAAAATGGAAAAAGGTAAGATTTTTATCACTAAGTGCATACTCTGAAAACTCACCCAGCAGCATCAGTTACTTCTCTGGATATCTTCATCTTCTTGGTGGTTCCCTTATACAGATCCTCCAAGCTACAAGGCAGTGCCCGCTCTAGCGGAGCTGCCTTTCGTGAAGCATTACCTGATGCACCTTCACCAGCAGCATTCCTAAAAGAAGTGAAAATATCTTCCCCAAACATACTCCCCCTAGAAAAACCTGAGGCACCAGTCCTTCCACCCATATCTCCCATCCCACCAAACGGAGCCGAAAACCCGAAAAATTCAGAGAATATATCATCAGCACTACGCGGATTGAATCGAAACGAACCATGACCACCACCACCACCACCACCTGAAGAACCTGGAAATCCACCGGCACCTGGCGGTGGCACTTGCCCTTTTAACCCCTCTTCTCCGTATTGATCATATACTACTCTCTTCTGTGGATCACTCAAAACCTGCAATAAACACACAAAATTCTTCAGAATTCAGAGAGAACTATATATTTCTTTTTGTACAAATTCACAGAAAAATACAAAAAATACGTCGTAGGCTTCGGAGATTTGTTTGAATTTGGATTCAGCTTCTTTTTTGTTGTTAGGGTTCTTATCGGGATGCCATTTCATGGCGAGTTTGCGATAGGCTTTTTTGAGGTCGTCATCTTTGGCGTTGCGGTCTACCTGAAGAACCTTGTAATAGTCCACACCCATAATTCAACAGATTTTCGACGGAACTTTTGCTTTTTTCTGGCTTCACTCTTTGAGTGAGTAACCCAGGGGTTTCTTGTAGGTATTGGGCCTGTTGATCACCGGTAAAATCCACAAATAAGACACTTTCTGGTTTTGTTTAATTGAAAAATACAACTTTTTTTTTTTTGGGCCGATTCACTTTTTTGGTGGAACTCTTTATTTTGAGAACCACGAGGGATGATCGTTTGGAGAGATAAAGAATAATTAATTTTAATTTTAGAATTAATTTATTTCATAATTAGTTTGATGATTATTTCATCCCACATTAAAAATTGAATATCAATTTCGAGATAACTCCCTCCTTGAATAAACGAGCCCTAAACTTATGAAAAAATGTTAGCACTATTTAGTCTAAAAATTCATTTATTAAGTAAATTAGCTGAATATAAATTTATTTTAGCATTTTAACGAAGTTAAGTCAATTATTTAGTAAACCTTTGATTTAAGCTTTGAATCAATGAATAATACAAAAGAGTTGTCGATTAAAAAAAATATTTTATTCGCATATGACAGATTATTTCTTATAAGTCGGTGTATAGGTGAACTGTCGTGCTCCGGCTGTTGGAATAGGTAGAGGCGCTCGAGGAAGATACCACTGACAGAGAAAACGAATGATGCTATACAACAAGTCATAGACGAATGGTAAGGGAGAATCACAAACTCCGGTTCTATTGGAAGACAAGGATCGATGATACTCAGACTTATACAAGGGAAAAGTGGTGTTATGCTCGTTGTGGGAGTTACCCTACCACCTGAGGCTAGATCTACCACTAGGATGAGCTCTAAATTGGGGGTAAGTCACCTTACTCCATTTGCACCCAATTCTTTGATAGAAAAGGGAGAAACAAAACATACAAGAGGTTACGCCGATGATCAATGAAGGAGTTTAATATAATGATCGAGGAGCTAGTATGGGCAAGGAATTGAAAGAGGATGATGGGCATTACCTGCAAAAGGGATATGAACAGAGAGAATAGATCCGAAACCAAGAAATGGGCAAATCGTTTCACAAAGAACAAATTCGCAGCAAAAGGTATAGAATTGGACCTCATTAGTCCAATGATAGTTGACGGTGAACTGACGGTCCAATTACAAAAGGATGATATCAACAAAGGAACAGAAAACTAAAAGCACACACTAATATTATACATGGTGGGAAATTCATCAACAATTGCAGTTGCTGAAAGATACTTGACGAGAAATTGGAATCAAGTAACTAACCCGAAAGCTAAGTATCATAACGATGTATACTTCTTTGTGAAATTTTTAAGCATTGAAAATACGGATAAGGTCTTATACGCATGCCCTCATATGATCCAAAATAGGCCAATCATTATGAAGTTTTTGGAAGTTGATTTTGACCTCATTAAAGAAGTTCTTAGGATGATCCCTGTATAGATAAAATTACCGGGCTTGCCTTTGAGCTATTGGAGTTTGAACTCATTTAGTAGGATAGGAAGGGCCTTGAGGAGACCTATCTATATCGGTGTTTGTACCATTAATGTTGAGAGGACGTTGTTGTTTTAACCCTTTTTGAATTTATTAAAGGGAGAATAAAATTATTTAAAGAAAATAATTTTTGACTTCTCAAATTATTTTAAAACTTAAAGAGAATTTAAAAATAGTTCAAGAAAAATTACTGAGTTGCCACTTAGTTTTTTATTGAAAATTTAAGAAAATTTAAAAGAATTTCAAAGGTTCAAAAAGAGAAATAAATCTTTAAAATTAGAGAAGATGGATAAGGTCTCAATTAACGCTATAAGAAGGGTTTTAAGACACTTAGGAACGTCCGTTTTAAAAATCGTTGACCAAAGACAATTTCACTAATTTAAAAGATGCCTAACTTTGCAAAAAAGGTCAATTTTTATGAAAATATTGAACTTGATTCAAGATATTTTGAAAATAACATTATTTTATTCAAATCCAAATAGTTCATTTTTAGCTAAGAAGATACTTGAAAGAAAAAATTTAGTCAAAATTTTATTTTAAACCCAATTTTAAAGGAAAAAACTTATTGTTATTATTATTATTATTATTATTATTATTATTATTATTATATTTTGTTTACTTAAGAGAATTTCTTTAGACTAAATGAAACTAACTAGGGGCTTTGGGCTCTAGGTGATAAAAAAAAATTAAAAAGAAGTGTGGGTGACACAAGTCTTAATAATTGAGTGAAGGTGACAATTACTTTATTAAGGATTAAGAAAGTAAGAAAAGTTTGAAAATAACCCTGAAGTTTTTTAATTTACACTTTGATCCAATGTAAAACCTAATATAACTAGAATAGAGGGAAAAAAGGCACGTTTCTCTCTCTTCTCATTTATTGAAGTTTTCTCTCTCTTCGTGATTTTTGTTGTTCATTGTTGTTGTTGCTTTATTCATCATCTTCTTATTCATTATCATTATCTTGTTCTTCATTATCATCTCTTCTTGTTCATCATCATCATCTTCTTGTTGTTGAACATTGTTGTTACCGCTACTATTGCTACTTGATCAAATTTTTTTAGGTCAAATTTTATTCGTATATCACTTGAGAATTACTTATAGGTGATTTTAGTAAGTAAAATTATAATTTTTAGTTGAATTTCTCATCTGGATGTATCTGCTACTGTTGTTTTTTCAACAGTAAATAAAACATGTAACGTGAATCCAACAGATGAGTAATCTGTTGCAACATATTGACTAATCTCTTGTAACATATTGACTAATCTATTGCAATATATGAGTAATCTGTTGCAACATATATGACTAATCTGTTGCAATAGATTACTCATCTGTTGGATTTGTATTATAGTGTTATAACATGAATCCAACATATGGGTCATCTGTTGCAACAGATTAGTCATATGTTGCAACAGATTACTCACTTGTTGCAACAAATAACTTATATATTGGATTCATGTTGCAGGTTCTATCCATTGTAGCAGTAGCAAATATATCAAATAAAAAATTCAACAAAAATCATAATTATACTTACAAAATCACCTATGAAGTAATGTCCAAGTGATATACGAACAAAATTTGACCTAAAAAAATTCTAAAAATTTCAACAAGGGCACAACGAATAAGTGAAACACATGAAAAATTTCATGAAACAAGTAAAGAAGACAAAAATAGTGTATCATACATCAAATGCAAAAGGATCGAGGGGACAAACGTTTGAGTTCTCCTAAAAATATTTAAGTTTCCTGGTATTTTAATTGCTTTCTAATGGATAACCCATCTATTATAACAAATTTTCTATCTGTTTTATAGTTTTCAACAGATGAATCATCTGTTGCAACATGTTAGTCATTTGTTGATTCAAATTACGCAATTATAGTAATAACTAAATTGATTTAGCTAAAATTAAAGACAAGTCTTTAAGATAATGGGACAAACATTTGAGTTCTCCTAAAAATATTTGAGTTCCCTAGTATTTTAATTATTTTTCAATAGATCACCTATTTGTTGCAACAAGTTAGTCATATATTGCAATAAATGCTTATAACAGGTTAGTCATTTGTTGATTCAAATTAAGAAATTATTAATAATAATTAAATTGATTTAACTAAAATTGAATACAAGGCCTTAGACAAGGGGGAAAACGTTTGTGTTCTCCTAAAAAACATTTGAGCTTTAGTAGTTTAAATTATTTTTCAACACATATTTTGTCTATTTAGTAATTTCCAACATATGAATTATATGTTGCAACAACTTAGTCATCTGTTGCAACAGATGTCTATATCTGTTTGATAATTTTCAATAAATGAATTAGTTGTTGCAACAAGTGAGTCATTTGTTGCAACAGATATCTATATTTGTTTGGTCATTTTCAATAGATATTTTTATTTGTTTGGTCATTTCCAATAGATTACTCATCTGTTGTAACATGTTAGTCATCTATTGATTCACATTAAGTCATTATTAGTAATAACTAAATTAATTACTAAAATAAAATATGAATTAATAAGTTCAATTACAGTTTCAATTAATCTCATGGTAATTACACAATTAACTAAGTATGTTCGTCTTGAGTAGAATGATCAATTGACCAATTTTATTTGAAATGATTCAAACTTAGTCATCATTAGAAATAACTATATTGATTTAACTAAAATTAAAGATGAATTAGTAAGTTCAATTACGATTTCAATTAAGTTCATAGTAATTACATGATCAATTAAGTGTTTCGCACTAAGTAAAATGATTAATTGACCAATTTTATGTGAAATAATTCAAATTCAACCATTATTAGAAATAACTACATTGATTTAACTAAAATTAAAGATAAATTAGTAAGTTCAATTACGATTTCAATTAATCTCAGTAATTAAATGATCAATTAAGTGTTTCATCCTTAGTAGAATAATTAATTGACCAATTTTATTTTAAATGATTCAAATTAAGCCATTATTAGTAATAACTATGTTGATTTAACTAAAATTAAATATGAATTAATGAGTTCATTTACAATTTCAATTAATCTCATCGAAATTACATGATTAACTAAGTGTATTCGTCCCGAGTAGAGTGATCAATCGGACAATTTTATTTAAAATAATTCAAATTTAGACATTAGTAGTAATAACTAAATTAATTTAACTAAAATTAAAGATAAACTTACAATTTCAATTAATCTCATAGTAATTAAATGATCAACTAAGTGTATTCGTCATGAGTAGAGTGATCAATTGACCAATTTTATTTGAAATGAATCAAATTAAGCTATTATTCGTAATAACTAAATTGATATAACTAAAATTAAAGATGAATTGATAAGTTCACTTACAATTTCAATTAATCTCATAGTAATTACATGATCAACTATGTGTATTCGTCTCGAGGAGAGTGATCAATCGACCAATTTTATTTCAAATGATTCAAAATTAAATCATTATTAGTAATAACTAAATTGATTTTGACTAAATTAAAGATGAATTGATAAGTCCACTTACAATTTCAATTAATGTATTCGTCCTTAATAGAATGATCAATTGATATTGGTTGGTCATCTGTTGTAACAAATGTCTTTATCTGTTGGTCATTTCCAACAGATAACCAATCTGTTACAACATATGACTTTATCTGTTTGTTTTTCCAACAGATTACTAATCTGTTGCAATAGATGATTAATTTATTGCAACAGATGTCTTTATCTATTTGATCATTTTCAACAGATTACTCATCTTTTACAATATCTTAGTCATCTATTGATTCATATTAAGCCTTTATATTAGTAATAACTAAATTAATTTAACTAGTATTAATAAGTTCAATTACTGTTTCAATTAATCTCATGGTAATTACACGATCAATTAAGTGTGTTCGTCCTGAGTAGAGTGATCAATTGACCAATTTCATTTGAAATGATTCAAACCAAGCCATAATTAGAAATAACTATATTGATTTAACTAAAATTAAAGATGAATTAGTAAGTTCACTTATAATTTCAATTAATTTTATAGTAATTACATGATCAACTAAGTGTTTCGTCTTAAGTAGAATGATCAATTGACCAATTTGATTTGAAATAATTAAAATTAAGTAATTATTAGTAATAACTAAATTGATTTAACTAAAATTAAAGATGAATTGATAATTTAATTACGATTTCAATTAATCTCATAGTAATTACATGATCATCTAAGTGTATTCTTCTTGAGTAAAGTGTTAATTGATCAATTTTATTTGAAATGATTCAAATAAAGACATTATTAGTAATAACAACATTGATTCAACTAAAATTAAAGATGAATTGATAAGTTCAATTACGATTTCAATTATTCTCATATTAATTACACGATCATCTTAGTCTGTTCGTTTTGAGTAGAGTGATCAATTGACTAATTTTATTTAAAATGGTTCAAATTATGCCATTATTAGTAATAACTAAATTGATTTAATAATTATAATTATAATTAATCTCATAGTAATTACATGATCATTTAAGTGTATAACCTATTGCAACAGATTTAACCTGTTGCAACATATGAGTCATCTGTTGAAAATTATCAAACAGATATACACATATGTTGCAATAGATTGGTCATCTGTTGCAACAAATGTCTTTATCTGTTAGTCATTTCCAACAGATGACCAATCTTTTGCAACATATGACTTTATTTGTTTGTCATTTCCAACAGATTACTAATTTGTTGCAATAGATGACTAATTTGTTGCAACATATATCTTTATCTGTCTGGTCATTTTCAATATCTTACTAATTTATTGCGACAGACGATCAATCTGTTGCAATAGATGTCTTTAACTACTTGGTCATTTCCAATAGATTACCCATCTGTTGCAATAGATGGGCCATCTGTTATCAATCTATCTTTAATTTTGTTGTAATAGTAAATAATCTTGTGTTGTTATTTAATTTTAGTCTATGACCTTGCTCTCAACCAAACACTTTCTTTCTTGTAATTGACTCTTTACACTCCTGAATGCTCAAAAACCTACACCTCTCAGCATCTTAAAAAATAGGCAGAATGAAAAAAATAAAAATAAACTCAGTCGATCAAATAAAGATTTTCTCACTCATTACATAAATTTTTTTTACAACATTAGGTAGATCCGATAAAATAAATTACAAATGATAAAAAATATATAACCTTATTATTATTATTATTATTATTATTATTATTATTATTATTATTATTATTATTATTATTATTATTATTATTATCAATCGAAAATCCATTGGGCAGCAGACCCCTCAGCCTTTGAATCCCACGAAGCACCCTTGCCGTCGCAGCGCCTAACTCTCACTCGAGTTCGTGACCAGCCTTTCAAGTTCCTACACGGTGTCAAGCAGAATCGCCATGTACCAAATCAGACCAGTCATATCTAGAATATGCATGAACAAATAACGTAAAACACTAAACCACATATAATACCAACTGGTAGTTTAACAAAAAAAATGTGAAACTTAACTAGAAAATAGATGCATGTTAATAATTTTCATATTAGAACAAGAAAATAAAACATACCTCAACGGACGAACCAAAAATTTATTTTTAAAAGAGAAGTGATTGAAGATATAATGACGATTTTATGCAAGACAAGATGCAAGAGATAGAGCTAAGGAGACCTATTTATAAAAGATTGAATGAGTGAGTAGTGCAGTGTGTTACACAAAAAATCACGACCATTCACCTTTTTTTTTAATAATTATATCTCGTAATTAAATCGAACTTGGCGACTTTTCGATTATTTAAATTAAAAAATAGATTTAAATAGAAAAAAGATGAAAAGTCATAACTTTTCATCTTTTTGGTATTTTAGTTATTTAAATTAAATAGCTACAAAATTATGTTTATCATATTTTTTTTATATTATTTATTTACGAATCATTTTCTTAATTAAATGATCTAAAAGTCATGACCCTTGAGTTCTTCCAACAGATGATCTGTTTGTTGCAACATATGGTCCATCTATTACAATAGATGACCCTTCTGTTGCAACATATGACTCATCTGTTGGAGTAATTGATTAATTTTTACAACATATGGTTCATCTGTTGCAACAGATTGTTTATTTGTTGAAAAAACAAATCAATAGCAAGATTTATTCAATAGAAATAATAAAAAATCATCACTTATCAATACACCATTTTTACCATGAGATTAATTGAAATCGTAATTGAACTTACTAATTCATCTTTAATTTTAGTTAAATCAATATAGTTATTTCTAATGATAGATTAGTTTGAATCATTTTAAATAAAATTGGTCAATTGATCACTCTACTCAGGACGAACATACTTAGCTGATCGTGTAATTACCATGAGATTAATTGAAACTGTAATTGAACTTATTAATCCATATTTTATTTTAGTTAAATCAATTAGTTATTACTAATAATGGCTTATAGATGAATAACATGTTGTAATAGATGAGTAATTTATTGGAAAAGACCAAACAGTTAAAGATATTTGTTGAAAATGACCAAACAAATATAGACATCTGTTACAACAAATGACTAACCTATTGCAATATCTAACTCATCTGTTGAAAATTATCAAACAAATATAGACATCTGTTGCAACAGCTGACTAAATTATTGCAACATATGACTCATCTATTGGAAATTATTAAATAGACAAGATATATGTTGAAAAGCAATTCTTGTCTAAGGTCTTGTATTAAAGACTTGTCTTCAATTTTAATTAAATTAATTTAGTTATTATTAATAATTGCTTAATTTGAATAAACAAATGACTAACATGCTATAAACATCTGTTGCAATAGATGACTAACTTGTTGCAACAAATAGATAATCAGTTGGAAAATAATTAAAATACTAGGGAACTCAAATATTTTTAGGAGAACACAAATGTTTGTCCCATTGTCGTAGAGACGTCTTTAATTTTAGCTAAATCAATTTAGTTATTACTAATAATTACTTAATTTGAATCAACAGATGACTAACATGTTACATCAGATGATTCATCTGTTGGAAATTATCAAATAGATAGAAAATCTATTGTAACAGATGGATCAACTATTAGAAAGCAATTAAAATACTAGAGAACTTAAATGTTTTTAGGAGAACTCAAACGTTTGTCCCCTTGATCCTTTTGCATTTGATGTATGGTATATTATTTTTATCTTCTTTACCTGTTTCATGAAATTTTTCATGTGTTTTACTTATTCGTTGTGCCCCTGTTGAAATTTTTTATTTTTTTTAGGTCAAATTTTGTTCGTATATCACTTGGACATTACTTCATAGCTTATTTTGTAAGTAAAATTATGATTTTTGTTGAATTTCTTATTTGGTGTATCTGCTACTGCTACAATGGATAGAACCTGCAATATGAATCCAACATATAAGTCATCTATTGCAACAAATGAGTAATCTGTAGCAATATATAACTAATTTGTTGCAACGGATGACCCATAAGTTGGATTCATGTTATAACACTATAAAAAGAATCCAACAGATGAGTAATCTGTTGCAACAAATTAGTCATATATGTTGCAACAAATTACTCATTTGTTGCAACAAATTAGTCATATATGTTGCAGCAGATTACTCATCTGTTGCAACAGATTAGTCATATATGTTGCAACAGATTACTAATCTGCGCAACATATTAGTCAATTTGTTGCAACAAATTACTAATCTGTGCAACAGATTAGTCATATATGTTGTCACGTTACATATTTTATCCATTGTTAAAAAACAACAGTAGCAGATACATCCATATGAGAAATTCAACTAAAAAATAACAAACATTAAAAAAAATAACAAAAAACATAAAAAAATAACAAACACCAACAAATCAAATTCCTCGTTTTCATCATAACTTAAAAACCCTAATTTTTTACCTGTGAAAATCGAAAAAAAACGCTGAAGAACTCGAAGTTGTTGTCACCGGAGAATGTTGTCATGTCGATTGATGGTTGAAAGTTAAAAAGGAACGGACAAGAACTCAAAACTATTTGTTGTCAGAGGTTGAAGTTGCACTAGATTGAAAGGAGAAATTTGAAAAGTTGTTGGTTGGGAGAAGTTAGAGAGAGAAACTATCGAGAGAAAGAGAGAAGAGAGATTGATTTGCAGAGAGAGAAAAGTTTTGTAGGTGTGGGTTAATTTGTATTTTTGAAAAGATTAAAAAGTTTGGAAAATATTAATCAAGTCCACAATTAACCTAATCAAGTTTTTTAATTATGTTTGACCCTTTAAGTTGGTCAATGTCACCAATCCTTCATTCAAGACTTAAAAGACACATTTCCTTCAATTTTCTCAACTAACTAGCACATGAACAAAAAGAAACTTGTTTTTAAGAAGATTAACATTTTTACTTCATGTTTTAAACAAGATAAATTAGTAGTTGAGAAAATCCGACTAAGTAAAGAAAAATGGAGATAAAATTGAAATGGTAACACCTTGAAAAATTTATTTAGGTTATTTAAAACTAGTTAAAGTTAGACTCATAGATATCACAAATAAATTACAAGGAACTAAATAATGAAGAAGAGTTTGGATTGAGCTTTTTTGGTTCATTTCTGTTGCTGGTTTAGATTGGGACATTTGAAAAATAATGACCTTTGGTTCATTTTTGTCTTGTATATCAGATGTACATTAACATCTCCCCCCCCCCCGTTTCTATATGCCATCGTTGTATATGAGTGTATATCAATCACATATATAAGTATTTTGTTCTTCCACCTATATGATAGCTTTCCTTTCTCAAGTTCTACTATACATCCCATGTATACCTATGTATATATGTCAATTATTTGAATTTTGATGAGGTTTGACTCGAAAGACATGTTCTTTACTCGCTGAGATGCAAGGTTAAAAAGGTTGAGGGACTCGATGGGGGAGTTTCATGCATAAGAAAGAAAAGTAAGAATTAGCAGGATAGAAGAGGAATTTGTTAAGACCCAAGTAGCATTTTAAGTTCTCTAATCACACAAGGCATGACACAATCACATAACTTCATTAATTGTTTCAAGGGAAGAATTTACTTGCAAGGGTCAAGTAATATAGAAAAAGCCTTTAAAAGAAAATACAAAACTTCATATTCAACTTATATGGCTAATTAAAATAAACATAACTCAAGAGACCAAATAGTTAAAACACTTAATCTAAACAAGGAATGAACATATGATTAGATCAAACAAGACACACAACACTTTGTCTCATGAAAACTAGCAAGCTTAGGTGACAATGAACACAAGTGGAATAAATTTAAGAACGAAGTTCAACGTTGCAAGGAAACTTAATAGTATATAGATTTTATTCAGAATCTAGGGAAAGTTTCAAAGCAATTTCAATATATCAAAGACAAAGTTGTGTAAGTAAAAACGGGGTGGGCGAATTTCAATTCTTGGAGCACCTAGAAGTAGTCAAACTAGTTCGTTGAAAGCTCCTCCTTAAGCTCAACAAAGTCCTGATCACCAACCCATATTTCTTTGAAACCAACAAATTAAGATAAAATCTATCACGATCCAAATAGTCATGATTAGCACCCACCTAACCTATGGCGGGAGAACCATGCTTAATCCAATCCCTCAACTAACACTGCCATATTTTACATTCACATTAACCTACTTCATTATTAAATAAGTCTGAAATTTCTTTATTAAATTGTTAAGTAATCAATAATTAATGCAATTATCCAACCACTAATAGAGTGCGGAAACCTCTAATTATTACAATTCCTGGAATCTGAAGTCACTGTATAAGAACATCTAAAGGAAAATCAAATCTATAAGCTAAATGATTGTCCAGAAAAAAAAGAATGAATAAAAATGTCTTAGTTCCAAAATAAGGAATGTGAACAACGATAAGAAAATCCAAAGGCTGCTCAGTCATAGTCTCTTGAAACTGAGTCTGGTACTATTAGCTTAAGGCGAGGTCTTATCTCAAATGCTAAAACATACTCTGCACTCAATAAAAAGAAGAGCAGAAGTAGCATTAATACAACAATACATACTGGTAGGCATCATACGCCAACTCAACCCGCACCACATGAATAAGTAAATCACAGTGATGCAAGGGATCATCATAGAACTCATAATCAAAGACAAATAAGCAATTATAACATTTCACTTTAAGGAAAAATATAATATCTTATCCATTTAACTTTACGCTTAGTCAAATTTAGCAATAAGTTTTAACCGATAATACAATTACAAGTGGTCATTCAATGCACATAAATCAATACATCAATGCAAGATACGCACATCATCTCTTTCTTTTCCTATTCTCATCAATATCATCATCGTCTCATTAATATCACAATCAATACCAATCTCATGAACATCATAGGTTGCAAATTAGCGTCATTACCATCACCATCAACTCAATAATATCAATATGAATGAACATTTAATGTATTCAATAATCATAAGCAGCGCTCGAATTTGCAACATTCAATTCACATATAAGCACAGAGTCAAGCAAGTATAATTGCTACAATAAATCATATCTTACCTCGAATCCTTGCTCAAGGTCACTTTCAAGCCACACATTTGCCTTTTCCTTCCAGTTGAACTCATCCTTGATCTATAACAACAAGATCACACACTTATTTCGTTAATTCATCCCTTTTATAAAGGACTAAAAATCATTAATTTTAACTATAAACTTGCCCTATTTCATCCTCTTAGGATTTTTTACCTCTTAAACCTCATGAACCCTACTTGAATTAGCATGAACAACCATAATTCTACATCCATTAGTGTTTTCTAACATCGTAGGATTATTATCTACTAATTTTCTACTCATTCCCATAACTTTGCACCAATTTCATAAATTAGGGCTAAACCCTAAATTCCACCACGAATCCATTTCTAATGATTTTCAAAGATTATGAGATGTAATTCAAGCTAAGAATGTAATAACTTACCTCTAAAAATGAAAAACTCCTAATTTGTATAAATAATTGCCTTTCCAAAGCTCCTTTTGGTTTTCAGAATATGGGGAATGAAAATTTTAGTCAATTTTATTTATATTAAAATCATATTGAAAATTAATTGGCCAATTGCATTACAATTATGGTCAAATTGATTTCAATTATGACCAAATTCAATAAATCGACTAAAATTTAAATAAGATTTGATACGAATTATTAGCCAGTTTAATACTGAGCTTCTTGATTAGATAAAACCAAATAAATATTTCTCCAAATAATTTTTTTTTATGAACAAATTATATTTGAATTCAGATTTTACCCGATATATCCTTAAATCAGCCGTAGGTCAAATCACAAGTGGACACTAACGAATGAATCATTTGAATTAATTTTCAAGATTAATCTCAGTAATAGTTCATTTTGCTAAAAATGTTCATTTAAGTAACAAAATTTATACAATCTCATATATATAAATATGAAAATGTGTAATCATCACTTAAATGATAAAATTAACCCAAAATAAATATTTTAGAGAACATTTATTCGAATGAAATAAATATTCTAATTTTATTTAAAATCGAAGAAACTAGGGATTAAATTTAGTCATGGGAGAGCAAAAATTAGGTGTCAACAACGATTTCTTTTCCTTTTTAAATAATTGATAACTTTAAGATTTCAGACTTTAGATCCGGGTTAGATGAACCAAGTTGACTAACCTATTCCTTTAAGGTGCAGTTTGTATCATTGGCATTCTTTTAGGTCTCAAGATCAATGTAATCAAACTCTAGACTTGCAAAAGCACTTAATACCTTATCTCTATCCGATGTTAGTTCATGAGAATCATCAAGCAGTGCATTCATCGGGGAAATTAGCCATTTCTTAGAATAAAGATGCAATTTATCTTTAAGATTAAGTAGACTTACCTCAGATTTTAATTCTTCTTCTTCCAAATCAAAATAATCCATTGCCATGAATGTTGTTTTATCAACTTCATCATTAGATTATTCTAAGTTTGATCCCTATGTTGCCATTATAAAAAAAGATTCTTTTTTTTTTGGAGTCAGATTTTTCTTTTAGTTTCAACTCTTTTTTAGCTCTTTCATTTTTCTCTCAATTTCCCACAGTGAAAAATCCTTGATCATATGATCTGTATTTTCGCAATTGAAGCAACCAGATTGAGACTTATTGTTGGAATAATACCTACTACGTGTTCCTCTCTTCTTCTGTTACTTTTCTTAAAATACCTTTTGAACTTCTTGATAAGCTTTTTATCATCCAGATCTGGTACTTCATTTTCAGACTCTTTTAATGATAGTGAATTATCCTTAGTTCCTTTATTTTTCTGAAAGGTATCTATGTTCTTCTCATACATGTTCACAAAAGTGTCCCAAATTTATTTTGTAGTGGTGCAACCTGAGATCCTGTTGTATTCATCTGGTCCAAGTCTGCAAATAAGAATACACTTAGCTTTTGCATTCTTTCTTGAAGTCATCTGCATTATACTCATCATTTTGTTTTATTACATTCTTATTTTCAACATCCTTCTTCATAGGGTACTGAGATCCATCAATTACCCTGTTCCGAAGTTCATAGTCCACAGATTGTAAAAAAACATTCATTCTTTCTTTCCACTTTGAGTAGTAGTTTTAATTGAACAGTAGAGGTTGGTTGATGTCTTGTCCCTCACCGTGTCTGAGTGGAGGTGAAAAATTCATTTTGATCTTATCTTAAGGTGTTAGCCTTCACAAGATAATCTACCCAGATACCAATTTATATTTTTGCACATCTAAATAACTTATGTGAGTTATGCTTGATTTTCACCTATGGATAGACCGAGTTGCATAATGTGTTCCAACGAAAGCAATAAAAATAGTAAATAATGAACACGATAGTTTTACATACAAAATACCCACCTCACAAAAGGTTTAAGAAATCATGACCTATACCTACAGAGGATTTAATCCCAACTTCATTAAACACAATGAGCCTCTCAATAAAAGATTACAAAATTTGTTACCTAAGAAATTATAAACTCTAATTCATAATGTTCAACAGTCTCGCAGACTGTTGGAACCACTTTAAGCTCCCCCACTTTAAAATCATAATACAAAACTCTAGCAACCCTACTCTAATTCCTAAAATACACAACCCTCCCAAAGTTTATGTTCCCAAGTCTTCAATTTATCCCAACTTAAATACTAAAATCCTAAACCATTTTATAACATACCGACACTAAAAAAGCATAAAAATTACAATTCAATAACTTCCTAATGCATAATAACTAGAATAGAAGGTTTTTAGACTCATGGATGAAATAGGTTTTACAATTTGGTTCACTGTTTTAGGTTGTACTTTGATAGGTAGGCAGAACTCTATCAAAAATTTATTTTTGATTATTTTCTCGTGCTCTACCTTTTTTTCTCTCAATATAAGTTCATGAATTTCATTTTGAAAGACCTTGAGTATTTATAACTCCAACCAAGTAGACTTCTAACTCCACACAGACTCTCATACTTTTTGGACTCTCTGTTCCTTTACTTTTGCACCTGTGACTTTATACACAAAAAGTCCTCTAGCAAGTTGAATTGTTTTGAAGTATTTTTTCATGAATAAATTATGCTTACTTGTTCAAGGGCCTCTTGTCAATCATCAAAATTTCACAAGTCCTAAGAAATCCCCCCTTCTTGATAATATAACAAACTCAGGCCCATGGGATTCTATTTTGATGTCAACATCTTGGCATGTGAACGCTAAATCATGGAACACTTAAATGAAAACTTATGCTCTTGTGCATTTCATTTAAATACGAATATCTTGACTTGTGAAAACTAAATCATGGAATACTTGAATAAGCCAGATTAGTTTACTAGGTTATAAAATCTGCACAACCCTTATCTTCCTCCTTTTAGCATCATCAAAAGTTATTTCAACCATACGAATGTCAAAGAATTATGAACTTTTGCATAATGAAACAGGTAATGGAAACATGTTTCATGTACGTGGTTCATCACTTTATCAATCATCAAATATATCAATCCATTAAGAACTCTTGCTTGACAAGGACTCTCATTTTTTTTTTATCCTTGAGCCTGCATATTTGTGGACTCCTTATATGGATATGGTTTGTCCAAATCTGTAAGAACTCTTCCATGACAAGGACTCCCATCTTGCTTGTAGCTTGAGTCCATACATTTTTGGGCTCCTATCTTGAATATGCTTTGTGCAGACTAAGGCTAGCAACGAAAACGGAAAATTCCGTTCCGGTCCGCCAACTCTGGTTCCGCTAGATTTTCGATCCCGGTAAGCAACGGTTCCGGTTGGGTCCGGTATACCGGTACCCAATGGTCCAGATAACGTTACGGGTGTGGAACGTCGAAAAAATCCGGTATTTTTGGTTCTAGTTAACCGATTTTGGTACCGATTGACCGGATTCTGGTCCGGCGAACGCGTTAATTTCTGTTTTTTTTTTAAATTGGGATTTGGTTGGCAACGGCTCTTTTGTCCGTTGATTTCTAGCCGTTCCCCCCTCCCAATTACCCCACCCCCTCTCAATTACCCCACACTACCCCTTAAAATTTTTATTATAAATATCCTTCTTTTTAATTTTTTTTGCACACAAATATTATCAATTCTCACACTCTCCCTTAATATCACATTCGCTCTAAATATTTATAATTGTTATATTAGTTGGAGTTGAAGATTCAATTATTATATTAGTTGGAGTTGAAGATTTTTTGAAGATATTATAACCTTCAATTATCATCTTTTAATTTCGACATTTGGTATACGTCTTCTTTTACGCAGACGTTCGGTATAATCGTTCCAACTTTAATCTCTTTTTATTTTCGTTAATATTATTTTTTAGTATCTACATTTGTTTACATGCATTAATTTTGTAATTTATAATATTTGTATTGCTTGTGTTAATATTTTAATTTAAATTATGGATTTTGAAAAAAATAATAATGGTAAAAAAATAAGCTTTGGTAAGATTTTTCATAGAAATAAAAAAAGTAAGGCTAGTACTAGTTCATTACCTCCTACATTTAATGAAACTTCTTTATCACAATCTAATGGTTTCGATGTTGGTATCGGTATGAAATTAAATAATGAGACCCTAAGTAGGCGTTATAATAATTTTGAGGAAGACTCACCGGAGGAAGATGATATAGAAGAACAAGAGTTAGGTGATACCCCTACCCCTGCTAGTTCAGTTACGGAATTACCGAAACACGGTGAAGAACTTCCCTCTTTACCGGAATTTACTAGGGCCAAAGGTACCAAACGTACTAAAAGGTCTTTAGTTTGGAAATTTATGCAGCATGATAGGGTAAAAGGTATTGCTACTTGCAATAAATGCAAGAATATTTTTAAACATTTGACCGGGGGGAGGGGGAATGACGGGACAGAGTTGCTAACTACGCATTTGATGAGATGTAATAAAGAATTTATTCGTCTAAAAAATGAGGCTAAGGCAAAAAAAGATGGTACAACATTTGTACATGAATCTGTAGGAGGTAATATGGTTCAAACGCGTTTAGACATGTTTAACCCGGCTGAAGCAAGTTCATCATCGACATATAGTGAAGATGTAGATAGAGAAGAACTAGCGAAAATGGTTGCTGTTATGGGTTTGTCTTATAGTTTTCCTTCGCATCTCGATTTTATTCATTATATTCAACGAGTATATAACCCTTTTTTAAGGTTTTTTCACGAAATACAGTTAAAAATGATATTTTTAAATTTCAAGCTGAACATTGTCATTTTCTTCATTGCTTATTTGATAAATTTGATGATAGAATATCTGTTACTTCTGATATGGGTACTAGTGTTGTCGCTACTGATTATTTTACTCTCACGGCTCATTGGATTGATTACGATTGGAACATGCAAAAAAGAATTATTGCTTATAAATATGTTGACGAGTCTAAAACCGGTACGTATATAGCTAGTACAATAGCGGGGAGCATGAAATATTTTAGATTTATTGGTAAACCTATGGCATGCACATTAGATAATGCTTCTAATAATTTGAAAGTTATTAACGAGTTAAAAACTAGATTATGTTTAATGAATGGAGATCATTTTCATGTTAGATGTTCTGCACATATTTTAAATTTGATAGTACATGATGGTATTCATTTGTTTGGAAATGGTTGTCTTAAAGTGCGAATTGCTTGTAGTTATATGTTTAAAAATAAAAGAAAGTGTAACGGATAATTTTAAACGTAAATGTAAACAATATGATCTTCCATATAGAAAAGTTCCAAAAGAAATTCCTACTAGATGGAATTCTTTGTTTCAAATGTTTGAAGTTGTTGTTATAGATCGTAAACCTATACAATTAGTTTATAATTCTTATAATGAGGATGTTAATTTAATGCTAGATGAATATGATTGGACTGAAATAGAAGAACTTTGTAAATTTTTGAAAACTTTTTATCAAGCTACGAACACAGTATCTTCTCAATATACTCCAACTATTTCTTCTGTTTTAGTAACTATTACTGTTGTTTCTAAAGTACTTGCTGAATATAAAAAAATATGTCCTAACAAAAAGGCAATTGATGCTATGATTGAAATTTTTTTAAAATATTATTTTCCTATTCCACAAATTCTTTTAACAACTACTTTATTAAACCCATTTTATAAAGAACATGGTACAGTGATGTTGGTTAGAAAATTATACAGCAATTTAGAAATTGGACGTCATGAAAAGCCATCAGTTGAAACTTGTTGTGCTAGCATAGTATCTACAGCTAGGAGTTTATATAACTTGTATCAAGTTATGGAACAAAATATTGGGCCGATCGAACCTCCTACTTCTAGACGTAGATATGATGATTTAGATGACGAGATGGGCGAAGAACTTGGTCTTCAATGTTGTAGGAGTAATGATTTTGATTCGTATCTTTCGCAGGATCGAAAAAATATTAGAGATAAAGAACTTGGTCTTCAATGTTGTAGGAGTAATGATTTTGATTCGTATCTTTCGCAGGATCGAAAAAATATTAGAGATGAAACTGGAAAACAATAATTTTTATCGTGGTGGAAGACCCGTATCAGACAATTTTCAAAACTTTCAAGGATGGTTCGAGATTTGCTATCAACTCAAGCTTCTTCAGTTGCTTCAGAGCAAGCTTTCAGCGCAGGAAGATTTATAATAGGAGATCATCGGTATTCGTTAGCAAGGGATAGTTTGAAGATTTCAGTATTATTTAGAGATTGGATAAATGCCGAACGAAGAAATTTTGGGCTCCCCAAATTACCGCCCCATATTGAAGACGAAATATATAAAATTTTTGAGGAAAATAGTGATGAAGGAATGGAAGCAATGGAGGAACAAGGAAATAGACCGATTCCGGAAGATTTATCCGCCGAAGAAATAGAAAAGTTACACTAAAATAATTATAGACAATTTAGATATTAATAAGATTCTACAATATAGATCTAATTCAAACTGAACCCTTCCTAGAAGGTGGCTGCGTAGATTAGATTTTCATTTAATATCTTTGTAATAAATGTACAACATACGAAATTTGAATAAATATAACGGCTATTCGCCTAAATTTGTTTTAAAATTTGTCTTTTGTTTGTTGTAATAATTTTGTTTGTTAGCAAATTTTTTAACTTCGTAAACTTATTAAAAATATTATATTAACTTAAACTTATATTTTTTATGTTAAAATTTTAAACTTTTTAAGATATATTAATAAATTATATAAGTTATTATATATATAAAACTTATATATTAATGCCATTAAGTTAAGATATAGATAATTTAAATTAAAGTTGTAAAACAAAAACTGTTTTACTGTACACTATGTCATCTCTTCCGGTAATTCCAGTATCGCTCTGGTGTCGCTCCGGTCCACACCAGTAGCAAGCGGACTGATCCGAACAATGAAAAAATTCCGGTAAGACCGATTTCGGCAGCAAAAACGGTAAGGAAGTTCCGGTACCGATTCCGGCATCGGTTAAACCGGTCCGGCATTCCGGTTCCGATCCGTTGCCAGCCCTAGTGCAGACTTCATGGTCTTTTCTTCTTGAGACTTTCTTTATTTCAAAAAGTCCTTATACAAGTTAGACTCTGGATGCAGGAAAGTATTGATCAACCTGTTTCATGTACATGTTCCACTGCTTTGTCAATCATCAATATATATATATATATATATATATATGTGTGTGTGTGCCCAATAATTCTGAATCTGGGGAAAATTTCAAAGCAATTTCAATATGTCAAAGATATATATATATATATATATATATATATATATATATATATGTGCCCAATAATTCTGAATCTGGGGAAAATTTCAAAGCAATTTCAATATGTCAAAGACCAAACTTGTGTATGTAAAACGGTGGTAGAAGGATTTTGGTTCTTGACCTAGGAGAGGCCGAACTAGTTCATTGAAAGCTTCTCCTTGAGCTCAAAAAGTCCCGATCATCGGCCTAGATTCCTTTCAAACCAACAAATTAAGACAAAATCACAACAATCATTGAATGGGTAGAAGTCTTAGCATATTCATGTCAATACTAGATGGATCAAACGGTCATGACTCTAGCTTAATAGTTACTAACATACAACTCCAAATAAGAACACATGTTCTTTTTATTTTAATAAAAAATCTAGAGCCGATCAAGATATGCACCTTTGATCAGCAAGGAACTCAACAAACTCTTACATTTTTCTTAAACACAAAATTTATAAATATACAAGATCATTGCCAAGTTTCTTTACAACTAACGAAAAACAGAGAAAATGATGCATTGAAATTTGATAAATGCATGATCTTCTAAAGCTAAAGAGATACAAAAAGAAAGATATATTAAGACTTATGATGACTAGGTTTACATGACTCTATCCAGAGAACAAACAACAAACAAGAAAAGCAAGCAGATGACAGTTCCAAATTCAAACTACACGAAATTTATTTTTTTACTAACTATGAATAGAAGAGGACAAATCCGTTAGATGAGAGGTGAATCTAAGGAAAATAAGGGATTAACCAATTCATGCTTTAAATTTCTAAACACCACTATAGAAATAATATGACCAAAAGCAGCCAATTCGCTAACATACTTAAATCAAAATGCAACAACACTAATTATAACTTTGATAGTTTGAAAAAGTGTGAACGTGAGAAATATAATCCTAGTATGGTTGAATATTGACTACACATTATCTTATGTCAATAACAAGTAAATGAAGTGCTGAATTTAAAGAAATAAGGGAGAAAAGCGAAAAAAAAAATTTCACCTTTAATGCACAAAACTTAAACAAAAAAGAAAGCAACATACCATTTTCTTTTTTTTCTTCAAGATTTTACTGAACTCAAACACAAAATCGAACGCATATTAAGGTCTAGATATAAAGTGAATAGGAATTACCTTTTTAGAGCAGCGGAGTAAGACGAGAAGCTATTCGGAATGAGTTTTCACACACTTGACTCCTCTTCGAATAAATTTCTTTTTTTGATTTTCTTCTGATTTGAGATTAATTAAGGAATAGGAACTATGATACTTTTTTGGTTAAGCAATAGGAAATTCACACTTCAAAAACCTCTCAAATTCTCTACCACTTAACCTCTGCCTCAACGGGCGAATGTAACCCTCACTTTATAGGTTGAGTTTGTTGTAACAGTTCCTTTAAGAAGCTTCCAACAGATTCCAAATTTGAAACATTAAAAAGATGGGTCACGGAGAAAAGATTAAAAATGGAGAAAGTTGACAAAGGAGATAAGGGTTATCCTATTTTTTAGATTGATTGGAAAGATGCATAAAATTTGAATGGCAAAGACAAATTTGGTGGTACGAACCTAATTTGTAGGTCTACAGTTTTTTATTTCTCCCAGGCTAACAGTGGAGATGAAGGGACTTTTTCAACCTTGAAATCACGCAGAGATAAGCCATTTGAACTCAAAATCAGGCGAATTTCTCCTGAGTGGATGGGGCGATGACAGAGGTTTGTTGGAGTTTCTCTGAGTGTTTTAGATGATGAAGGAGAAGGCGATCAAGTGTTAGGGGTGTTTAGTGTTAATTTAGGTTAATTATGGTGTCTAATTGGGTTTAGATTCAAAACTGTTAAAAGCCATCCCCTGCTAATTTATTGGTTGAAAAATAAGTTGAATTGGTCCAAGTTAGCAAACAAATTAGTTTTGTAGGAAAAATCCAATCCTCCTCAATCGCTTTCCACTAAATTAATTTAACAATGCTTCTTTTATCCTAATTAATTTTCTAAACATATACCTATAAAATAGGATGGTGTAATAATATATCAAAAATATATTTAGAGTTTGAAATAGAAGCTAATACACCAATTTAAAATTTTGTAAGAACAATAGTGAAAGGAATAAATTATTCATAATAATGTTTTTGAGTAAATCTATAAGGTACGATACTAGTTGTTATTCTATACATATGAAAAGTCGAACTAAAGGAAATAATATTTTTAAAAGTGTTATAGGTGCCAAATTATATAAAAAAATCAATATTTTGACCAAGTATTTTGGACTTAAAAGCACAGGAAAATAAATTTTAGAAAAAAGGAGAGTGAAAATTAAGTGTCAACAATCTGAAGCTACATGTTGGTGGAGATGGACATAACTAAACCCCTCCCGTAATTGATGAAGTTGTTGGATCCTAATGGGAAAATGTTTGAGCATGAAATATAATATGAATGGAATCCTATATACTGCATCATTCTTACAAGTGGGACATAATTGTCATGCCGAAAAAAAATTGGGTGACAAGGAGAAACCAACTACCAAGCAAGATAAGAGAGTTGAAGCTACACAACAAGGTAAACCCCATATGGCAAAGGAAACACATTCCATACCAGCAAGATCAGGATACTACCTTGGTGGAAGAGGGATTGAAGAAAAAAGATGGACAAAAATAATTGGAAGGGCAGTAGGTAAAGTTTTTCAAAGTCAAGAATGAGGAACGTGCAATAGTGAATATGTGCAGCCCCATAGAGTTTCCTTTTATACAGTTGACAATGGCGCATAATAGGTGTAGACAGGAGCATGTAAGAAAAGGTGGGGACATGGTGAACCCTCCGAACCCTATGTCTTGATTAACGAAAATCATAGCATGGAATATACGAGGTCTAAATAAAGTCTCTAAGCAGACCAAAGTAATAAAGTTTTTAGGTAGAATAATGTAGGATTGATAGCTATCATGGAACATAAGGTTGCAAAGGAACATGTTGCTAATATCAAGAGGAAAATAACTCCAGGCTATGATGATTACTTGAACTATGATGCAAAAGTTAAGGGAAGAATATAGGTTTTGTCGGACACAAGCAGTATTAACTTTCAGGTGATAACCACCACAACCAGTATATACATGGAAAACTGAGATTCTAGATCTCTAATTATTATAGGGATATTTTCTATATCTATGAATTCTATTGGATCCAAAAATAATACATTAGAAGAATCGTTTGGGTGTTCCACGTGGCACTGGTCTACAGTTTGTATACAAGACCTGATAGGAGGTCTCCATGGATGCTTTGAGTGTTATTGATGAAAGTCAACAAGGTACACAGATAATTTTAGGAAACTTGAGTACTGTAAAAAGATCAGAGGACAGGCTGTATGAAAATCCAGTTCAAGAGTATGAAGTTGCAAATTTTAATGATGTCATGTTGGTAATAGGATTAACTAAACTTTAAACTTCTGGAAGGAGGTATACATGGAATAACCACATAGTCATCAAAATAGACTAGGTGTTAGAAAATAGAGATTGGATGACCCAATTCACTTGTTTAAAAGTTGTAGTTATGGATCCACGGTGCTCGAATCATTCTCTTTTGTATATTGAACTTAAAAGAAAACATTAAGAAAAGTCCAAGACTTCTCGGGTTCTCTAACTATTTGGCCGGCCACCCTAAATTTTTAAACTTATCCAAAGTTGTTGGCAACAAGGTCACAGAAAATAAATGTATGCTATATGGGGGAAATCTAGTCTAGCAGATCTTGAAAGACTTTAATGTCAGAGACTTCTCCAGAGTGGAAGAAGATGATGTAAACTATAAAAAGAAGTTGGAGGAGATTCAACATCAAATGAAAGATCTAACCAACGATGCTTAATTATTTGAAAGGGAGAGAGAGGCAAGATCAAAACTGGAGAACTGAGCTTCAATTAAGGGCATACTACAGTAAAAATCAAGGGTCAAGTGGCTATAGTTGGGTGAATCAAATAATGCCTATTTACATGCTTGTATGAAAGAGCGATGTGCCCAAACCACATTAGGACACTCACAACATTGGTTGGAACTCTAGTACACATAGAATATGATATTAAGGTTGAAATTGCTCTATTTTATAAGTAGATGCTTGGATTTAGAATTCACTATATACTTGTAATAAAGGAAGAGGTAATTCAATATGGGTATCTATTTTAAAGGGACCAACAGTTTATGCTCATCAGAACAAACTTAAAAGAAAAGATAAGAATAGCATTAAATGGTATAGATGACCAAAAATCCCTAGGGTGTGATAGGTACAATACTCTATTCCATAAGGAGAGTTGGTGACACGACCTGAACCAGGGCCTTATTGCAATGGGAAACTCAAGCCCAACAAGGATCGGAGATCGCCCCGCTACCCAATCCAACTAACCAACATATACCCTGAGTCGGATAAATTCCAGACATATAACAAGATTGAGAGATCAATCAACGCAAAGACTTTAGGATAGGTCCAAGACCATTACCAACCCAAACAAGTCTAACCGTTTAATGCTCAACCTATAACCATAACAAAACCAAGTCCATATCTATACCATAACAAAATGGAACGATCATAAATCAAATACAGTCATATGGTATCAGCCTCAATACCAATATCAGCCTCAATACCAATACCAATGCCAAGGCTGATAGCACTTTTGACACCACCCATACCAACCCTCATTTGGAACTTGTAATCCATCGCTCAAATAATCAATGTAAGCGGCAACAAAAAGACCGTAATCCTGGAGTTTGTAAAAATCAAATAATCCATATCTTGCAATTAATGTAAGAGTTGTGCAATTTATGAAATGAAACTAAATCATGATACTTACAGGCTACCACTGGATTGTTGAGCAATTCCTTCAACATATTCTACATCAAATGGATTACCCATTTTATCTCGGTATGCTTCACTTGTCGATCAATCAGTAAAAATCTTTTGGTCCAAAAAGTCACTTATATCAAGGTAAGTAGGTAATATTTTGATCAGCTTTTGTATCTCAGATGGCGACCCAAAATATCTCTTTCACGATATCAAGTCATAAACTTAGATGCACCTCTCTTTTAGAACAACGACGGCCAACACCTAATGGGACTCATTACTACAATTGATTGGGATGTGCACTTCTTCGTCCAAGTGTCAAGGTAAGCCAGCTAGAATGCTAAAACCTTTGATGATGTTGATTAAACATTTCTCATTTTGGGGAACTTCCAACTGTTGTTGACAAAGATCATAGGCCTTATTGATGTAAACTTTGAACAAACCGTTGTCTGTCATGTATCTATATTGTTGTTGTGTTTGCAACTTGACCTTCTTTCAGAGGTGGTAAAAAATGACATTGATGTGTTGCACATTTCAGATTATGTAAAAGTAAAATTAATAAACAGATACAATTAATTATAGTGTTAATAGTAATATATATATATATATATATATATATATATTTAAACCTCATCATTCCAGAAAGTTTGGGGATGTGACATCAAATAAAATCAATTTTTCATTTTGGGATGTGCAACAATAAAGTCGAACATATCCGATTGGTACACTTTATAGTGTTCGTCTTTTCTGCATGATTTATATGTGTTAATGTCATATTTTTACAATGAGAATTGTATAAATCAATATTTTTTAAAAATGAATTATGTAACCGTTCGCATGAAGCTTCTTTAACAGCCCATCGATAATCTATTCTGGATAGTCGTTGATCAACTTTGTTAGATCTTTGAAAGCCTCGTCCGAGATGTTGAACCCTTCAAACGAATAATTCTTCCGTTCTTCTAGACTGACAGACTTCACTTTTTCTTTCTCTTTGGAAGCAGTTGATGGAATATCAACTGTGGTATATTGTTCAGCAGTAGCTTCTACTGTGGCATCCACCTGGAAATCCAGAATTTTCAGTGCTAATCACAGAGATACAAAAAAGAAAAAAAATAACTCATCAATTAGAGGAAATCAAATAGGTCTTCCTACTATTTTAATTTATCCCAACAGATGACCTATCTGTTGCAATGTATAGGTCATCTGTTGGGAGAAACTAAAACACGAAAAAGACCTAATTTACAATTACAACAAATGAATCATCTATTGAAACAGATGAATCATCTGTTGGAACAAACTAAAATAGTAGGGAAGTCTTGATGTAATTTGTCCCAACAGATTACCCATCTATTGTAATAGCTGGGTCATCTATTGGGACAAATTAAGACAGTTGGTAACCTATTTGATTTTCTCCAACAGATGAGACATATGTTGCAACATATAATGCATTAGACACAACAGGTTAGTCATCTATTGCAATAAATGTCCATATCTATTTGCTAATTTTTAGCAGATATGTAGTTTATTTGTTTGTTGGAACAGATGATAAATATTCACCTTTTTCAGCTCATATTTCTCTCTTGCGACCCTTATACATTGCTTTATAGTGCAATACAAAGACAAAGGAGTTGCAATTTTGCTTTTTGGGATGCTTGATAATGCCTTGAAAATTACTTTCCTTCTCCTCTTAACCTTAATCTCTAATGGAGTGGATGAATATGAACTCTTCTTTGATGGAATGACACCCCTCTTAGATGCCAATTCCTTTACAGAAGTAGTTAATGCATTAATTTCATTAATCACTCCATCATGTTCTTCCTTGCAGTTTTGACATTTGCAAATAGAACATTTGCTAGGAGGGGAAAAATCTATAAAACCAGTATGATCATAATCATAACAGTTTGTTGTTTCAAAAACTACAAGAGGAGCATCATTAGCCCCAACAGCAACACCACTACCACTACCACTAATTGCTCTATCACCACTAACACCATCAACAACAACAAGCTCACTCTCTAAATTTTTTTTTCTTGTGATGATTGTTGCTCCAAACAATTTTTTTTATTCTATCAATGACCTTTGGGTCCGATAAGGTTTGCACAGACCGTAAAGTAAGAAAAAATGGCTTCTTCAACTCTTGGTTGATCGAAATAAGCCACAAATGCACAATCTAAAATAAATCAGTACATACACTAGAATGATAATTACATCATTTAAAAATATTATTAATTAAATAAAAACTTAATTAGAATTAGACTTACTGCTTCCTTCGGGGGGTTAAAGAAATCACAAAATTTTACTTTTTTATTAGTTTTAGTCAACAACCATCTCAGGATTCTTGGACATAAGACTTCATCCTGGTAGTTCACTTGGTGTCTCAAATAAGGAATGACTTCAAATGCCCAAGCCTATAAAATAACACCAATAAGTCAAAAGCATTATTCAGTAAAAAATAAATGAATCACAATAAAAGAAATATTTACCATGAAAGCCTATGGAAAGCCATATAAGTTGACTGTCTTTGGCGGTAACGGAGTCAACAAATATTTGACAGTCATTTTAAAGATTTCATAACCCCAAGGATAGTTGTTAAATGCCTCAAGATCCTCGAAGATATTTATTAAATCAAGTGGTATATTGTTGTTAATGTCTCTCGCCCAAAGAATTTTATGTACAAACCAAACCAAGCACAATGATTGTTTGTACTTCTTTGAAAGTCTTTTACCTTTCAACGCTAAAGTCTTTTACCTTTCAAAGCTTCTATCAATTTTTTGTTTTTGAAGCTTGGACCAACGAGGGACACCAAGTCATCACCATCACTTGACTTGCCTTTGCCTTTTTTGGATGTGCGGTGTACTTTTTTGGGTTAGAATAGGTATAAGTTGAGAAGGAGAAAGAGGATAACATTTTAGTCTAGTAACTATGGCAAACTCCTTCCAACCAAAAAAAATAGGCACGCCTCAGTAATTTATCCACACCTCATCCATCTTATCTTTATTTTCATACATAAACCTACACTTGTGAAGATTATATGCCATGGTCATTTGAAAACAAGCATTATTGTCCTCCGACAAATAAAGATATTTTTCAAAGCAACTGTCCCTGAAATAAGCATCCAATTTTTAGTCACAAAGTACTTTTCTGAAGGTGTCAAAAGATTTTCCCACGGATGACTTAACCACAAAATCACCAGTTAAATCTGTGGCACCATCACATTGCATTCTTATATGATAACTGTTGACACCTAACTTTTGCCCTCCACTACTAAATTTAATCCTGAGTTTCTTAGATTTTTAATAAAATTAAAATATTTATTTCATCCGAATAAAAATTTATTAAATATATTTGTACGTAATTTTATCATTTTAAGTAGTGATTATAATTATCGTATTCAATTATACGAGATTTTAGAATTTTGTTACTTAAATATTTATTTTATAAAATATCAGATTTTAATCAAGGCTTATAGATTGAAATGATTAAAGTTTTGATTTAAATATAATTTACTCTCAAAAAATAATTTATTCGGATAAATATGTGTTTGATTTTATAAAATCACGAAGCCCGAGATTAAAGAAAGTATTAATTCGCATCGAATTTCAATTTAATTTAGCCAATTTATTAGATTTGGCCATAATTGAAATCAAATTGGCCATAATTGTAATGCAATCCGTCAATTGATCTGTAATTTGGTCAAAATTAAATAACTACGGCTAAATTTTAAATCCCAATTGGGGTTATATTTTAAATAACCCCAAAATTCCCAAAAACTCTCATAACTTCTACCTAATTCGACAAAAAAATAATTTCAAATTGTACTATTCCCCCCCAACTTTGTATTTTTCCAATTTTGAAATTCAAAAGTAGTACTACATTGTAAAATTTTCTCTCACATTATCTTCCACCTCACCTTATCTTCAATTTTAAAATTTCAAAAACACTCTTTATTGTTTTTTCTCCCACATTCGCGGAGGACAAGAAATAAATCCTCATCCTTTCCTATAAATACTTTTCTCCCACATTGGTGGAAGAGAGGAAAAAAAACTCCATTCTTCCCTATAAATACTACCACGACTTTTGTAGAAAAGGGAGAAAAAGGGAAAAAGGGAAAAAAGGAAGAAAAAAAAAAGAGGCTAGAAAGGTGAAAAACTCCTTTTGAGCAAAATAGTTATTTTTATTTAGTAAAATTCTTTGTTTCATAGAGTTGGTCGGCTAATCAAAATTTTTGAGTTGCCGGCGATGTTTTTCGGTGGTGGTTGATTCCGACGAAGCTCGTAGTCTCGTTTTGCTGCCCCCCAAAAGGTAAACACACCTTTTTCTTTTTTTCTTTTAGTTTTTATTATCGTTTTTTTTTCTTCATCTTTTTTCTTCTTCGTAGTTCGTAGATATAATTTTTTTTGCTGGGATTGTATGTTGTAGATGACCTTGAAGGCCCTAGGACGTTGTGGTATCGATATTCTAATTATTTTCATGTTCATGATATAAAAATGAGCTAGCAATAGTTGTATGTGTCTTTTTTGACTTTATTCTTTGATTATTTTGGATAAAGTTTCAATCTTTGCTTAAAAGATGTATTTATGCTTTGTTTAAACTCATTGTTGTTGGATATATTTGTTTTTAGCATGTAAAGTTATTTTCTTTATGTTGAAAAGAATAGTTAATGTTGAATGTTTCGCCTTTTCACCTTATTCTTTGATTATTTTGGATAAAGATCTTTGCTTGAAAAACATAATCATTTCTTGTTTAAACTCATTGTTGTTGAATATGTTTATTTTTAGCATGTAAAGTTATTTTCTTTATGTTGAAAAGAATAGTTAATATTGATTGTTTTGCCTTTTGACCTTATTCTTTGATTATTTTGGATAAAGTTTAGATCTTTACTTGAAAAGACATACCCATGTCTTGTTTAAACTCATTATTGGTAGATATATTTGTTTTTAGCATGTAAAGTTATTTTCTTTATGTTGAAAAGAATGGTTAATATTGATTGTTTTGTCTTTTGACTTATTCTTTGATTGTCATGTATAAAGTTTTGATCTTTGCTCAAAGGCGAACTCATGCCTTGTTTAAATTTATTGTTGGCCGATATATTTGTTTTAGCATGTAAAGTTATTTTTTTTTATGTTGAAAAAATAGTTACTATTGTCTGTTTTGCCTTAATAAAAAGAGTAATTGATTAAATCAAGAATTTGTCATTTGTTTATTAATTATTTTAAGGGATCTCCAAAATCTTCGTATAAGAGATGAAGTGATAGCTTTATTTTTCATCCACGATATTTTTTTTCTCATGTTTTTAAATTTGTCAAAATGATGAGAAAGTTCAGATTTTTGTGGCTAAATAGAATTATTTAGATATTTCCGAGTCATGCATAGTATGATTGTGAAATGATATTTCACTTTTGGAAATGCTAACTTTTATTCTAATTTTCTTACTCCCTTTGGATTGTTATATGTGCTCTTTGTGAGTGTAAAGATTTGATTCATGTCTCTCTTTTATTCATAATATCAAAAGAGAATCAACAATTTTTTAGAAATAAAAATCATAGGTCATTACACGTTTTTCAATAAGATGTTGGTTGTAATTTATATGTATGAATTTTCGTTAGTGTCGCCTTAATTGAAATTTAAAGATTCTCTTTCTTGAAAAGTTAACCTTTATTTTCTTTTGCTATATGGATTGGTGTCTATGTTTGTTCAATTCTAAAAATCATGAGTATTTTTCTGGTTGCCTCATCCCTTTACTTTTGCAAGCTTACGTTGTTTGTTTCTAGCATTAATTCATTGAATATGACCTTCTTCCTTTTACCTTTATTCATTCTTAATATGAACATAAATCATGAGGCATGTAAATGAGTGTCTTTGCTTTACATTTTTTATTTGTTGACTCTCATTCTTGTGCAAGTGTGCTTATTCTTGTCATTCAAAAATTGGTTCTTGATAGTTTCTTTTACTTTAAAATATGTCACTTTTATGCCTTGAACATCTATTAATTTCTTTATCTTTTCTTTGCATGTAAAAAAATATCTCGAGTCCAAATGGACTCCTCTCTTTTTGCATTTCGTAATGGGTAAATGAGGCTCACCCCTTCGAGTCAAGTTCGAAGTTTAAACCCAAGCTCCACTACATGGCGTGCGGGTGCTAGAAGATAGACGAAGAAGGAAAATGGATCAAAACTCAGTGATGAGGTCACTAAGAGACTTGAAAAGTCTTAATTCTTATTATTGTCTTCTTTTTATTTATTTATTCATTTAGTCATTTATTTATTCATTCATTTCGGCCTCGAAGCCAAAGTTGTATTTAATATAGGTGGAGCAAGACTCGAGCCAAAGGCTCGAAAAATAGTTTAGGACAGGTGAAATGGGTCGAAAGCCCAACTAGACTAGGACAAGTCTCTTTGATTTGGGCCCAATGGCCTAAATCCTTTACTTTCTCCTCCCTTCCCCGTTTATGTATTTATTTGTTTATTAGTTTTGTTTAGACTTAGTTAAAATCCCTACTAAGTCGCCTAAATCTATTTTACACAAGTCTTTTAAAAAAAATAAAAATCAAATCACTATTTCAACAAATTAATCTTTTCAGAAGTTAATCAAAAGATATTTTCAAACAGTCCGGATAACCGCAAGTTAGCGGACGTTTTAGGTGCCTAACACCTTCCTAAACCATTAATAGGAATCACTTACTCGAAATCTTCAAAACTTAAAACGATTTTTCTGTTTTGAATCGTTTGAAGTAACTCTCTAAAGGTTTCTTAATTCCTTTTCAAAATTAAGTGGCGACTCTCTTTCAAAAGTCAAAATTTCTCCGCAAAACAGAAATGACGATTCTGCTGGGGATCTTTAACTAGGTTCTAACCAAATGTTTGATTTTGTCTTTTGATTAACTGTTTATGTGTTTCGATTCTGTAAAGTTCAACTATCGCATCCCATGGCATATTCCTGCATTATTTAAACTGTTTTGGGGTTTCGTAGATGTCCCGACCCCTATTTTTCAATTACAATAATGTGTTGGAAATATGAACGGCTTATTAGCACGTGAGTCGTCTGATGGCTGTTCGTATTTTCAAACTCAAATAGTCCACTTGAGAATCTGGTTCAAACCCACTCTAGACACCTAGGATAGAACGGAACCAAAACCCTATTTTAGGCATGAGCCTAGGACGACCTAATACTCGAGCGGGGAATTGGGCCCACTAGAAAATCTGGCCTGCGTCTATTGACCTCGAGTCAATTATAGACGAACCATACTTATGTGTTGAAGAAAATATATGCCTGTCTAATTCAATCTATTATCCTTTGGGGGTCGGGAAAAAGCTTGATTTGCTTACTTTCGTAAGAAGAACTGAAGCAGATTAAGCAAGAAATTGATCGATTTGGGAGGTTTCATCTAAGGCACAGTTTGAACGTCAACGGATGTCACCAATATAAGAAATGGGCGAAACAAAGAGCGCGAAGGCCAATAGAAAAAGCATTCAGTAATTAGTATCCCCTACGTGGGACATTATTCCCTTTCCCTAAAGATTGTATCCCTTTTGTTCAACTTTTGTTGACATTTATGTCATTTATGTATACCTATGAAGGTTTTTGAGGATAATGGATTGGCTTTGAAAAGGCGTATATTTTCTTCAAAATCGTTAGGCCTGAACCCTTGGCTCAAAAAGGGTCACCCCAGTTAGGATACGCATTATTATAATATTTTGTATAATATAATTGTCTTAGGTGATTATGTGTGTTTGTTTGGATCAAAGGCAAGTTTATCCTCTATGCTCCTATGGATGAATTCCGCTATGACTCAAACAACACTACGTGGTTATTTCTTGTCAAATATTTTGCATTACTTATCACATACAGAAACTAACATATCTGCCTTTGAGTTGTTGTACTTTACAGATAATAGAAACTACTCCGTGTTGATATAAGCTGGCAAAACATCCCTACTTCACCCGGTCAAAAGTGCATAAAATCCCATCCTCTGACCATCATTCAATAATGACTGGAAATGATGAAGAAACCATATTGACCATCAGGGACAATGTAATAGTGGAACAGAGTGAGATGATTGCGGAACTCGCAAGAAAATTAGAAATGCTTTAGGAGGAAATAAATCGCACTCGAGATTTGGCTAACCTGGCCATCACCGTCAATGCCCCCACTTCAGGAGGACACGGGACTCCACTCCAAATTCCTCCCCTCAGTACACCGATTCTCGGGAATCAGCCAAATAACATATCGTCCATCTCCGCTCCTCCATTTGTCCAAAACACTAATCACAAAAATAACCCAGATGCCTACTATCCACAAAATCTATCTCTAACCCCAAAAAACCCATCTCCAAATCCATTCTCAAATCCCCAAAACACATTTTCATATCAAGAAAATTCATTCCCAAATCCACAAGATTCACTCCCAAACCCACAAAATCCATCAAATATATCCCCGAATCCACCAAATTCCTTTCCAAATCTGTAAACTCCTTCTCAGATTCCACCAAACCACTCTCAAATTCCACAAAACCTTTCTAATTTTCATAACATCCTCCCCACCTACCAACTCGCTTCGTTTCATCCGCAAAATCAAGCCTCCCTTCCAAATCCTCCCCATGCCATTATATCCCCTGATATCTATAATCCTCTTCCTAATCCCGAGATGGACCATTACGAGGAAAATGAGAAAGAGTGGAGGACAGAGCATGAAATGAAGTTGCTATCTATGAATAAAGAGATCATGAGGATCAAAGAATCGCATGGAGTGAGGGACCACGACGGCTTAGGGTATGATGATTTATGTGTTCACCCTGGAATAGATCTACCAGAAGGGTATAAAGTCCCTAAATTTGAAGTGTTCGATGTCACCGGAAATCCAATGGCCTACCTGAGAAGGTATTGTGATCAAATAGTGGGGGTAGGGAAAAATGAAGCATTATTGATGCATTTGTTCAGCAGGAGTTTAAGTGGTGAAGCCTTAGAATGGTTCATGTCTCAGGAACTGAAAAGATGGACCGGTTGGAAAGCATTGGCCAAGGGTTTTCTTGACAGGTTTGCATTTAACATTGAGATAGTCCCTGACCGATACTCACTAGATCGGATCAAACAGAAGAATAATGAGTGTTTTTGAGACTACATTTTTTGTTGGAGAAAAGAAGCTGCTAAAGTACAACCTCCCATGTCTGAGGAAGAAATGGTATCGATTTTCTCTCGCGCACAGGAAGGAGAATTTTATACCAGGATGGTATCCGCGGTTCGAGAAACTTTCGCAGATTTAGTAAAGATTGGGGAATCATTAGAGGAAGGCATCCGAACAGAAAAAATTGCCAAAACCCCAACATCATATGAATCTTCTGCATTCCCAAAGAAGAAAAGAGAGGATGCGACTGCAGTCTCTACTAATTATATTGATAAGTTAAAGAGAAAATTCAAGCCTAGGAATATTTTTTCCTCATCATCGTCATCAAGTTTTCAGCCTGTATTCTACGCTCAACCCCAATGTCAAGCTCTAATTCCAAATATTTTACCCCAGTGCCAAGTTCCACAGCCAAATTATCAGCCTCATACTCAAGCTACTTTTCCAAATAACCAAATAAACGTCCAAACATCTCCAAATTATCATCAAGTACCTCCTCCTGTAAATCAGAACCATTATAACCCTCCACGTCTAAACTTCGAAAATAAACCTCCTCCAAACTTCACGCCGCTAGCTGAAAGTCATACTCAGCTCTTCGAAAGATTGATGAATGCTGGTTATTTACAACAGATCCAGCCAAAGCCTATCAATCCCAACTCCCGATTTTATCATCTCGATCAAAATTGTTCCTATCATTCAGGAGCAGCGGGGCATAGTACCGAGGATTATATTAACTTGAAACATAAGATCCAAGATTTGATCGATCAGAAGGTCATCACGCTTCAGTCGCCGACACCAAATGTTAAAAATAATCCATTGCCTAACCATGGGGGACCTACAGTTAACATAATTGAAATAGAGGGTGAATGGACGTCTAGAAAGGCCATCACTAAGGTAAATTCAGAAGGACTCAAAGGAACAGAAGAGGTGGAGAAGATAGAGAAAGTTGTGGCCGCCTTAAGTAAGGATTTGGAAAAAATTATCAAGCCTGTTATGGTCCCATAAAAAGCTTTTAAGCATGGAATAGAGTACCAACCAAGAAAGGAAGATGAGATCGAAGATAATTCAAAGAAGAGTCTGTTTAGGCCCTTGCCGCTCTTGTACCAGTCATTTCTCGTACATGACATGTCAAACGATGATGGTATTGGGGATGGGATAGGAGATCTATTTGAAGGATACCATGCTTTACCAGATGATTTCCCAAAGTCCTGTGGGGTAAAGAAGATTGCATCAGAGGAGGCCTTGCAAAACTGGACCTCCACTCCACTCATAACCCATCACCCATCGAGGTAGATGAAAAGGGTAATTACTAATAGTTTTTAAAATCGGTGATGATTCGGAGGAGGCCCCGTGATCCACCCTTTTATGTCTCAAATTTTTGTTTCGTATTTTACAACTTTCAAAAAGGCATGGGCCCACATTTGTGTGGGTTATGAGCCATAGTTTTTATTTATTTTCCAAAAGGACTCCCTTTATTTAAGAAGTTATTTTTTTAAAATATGATTATCTAGAATGGTTTATTTTGGTAGCAATAATTTAAAAACCTACCAATATCATGTCATGTCAAGGGTTAGATGAACAAAACAAAGAAAATAATGATGAACAGAAAAGGTGATGAGGAGAAGTTAGTAGTAGATATAGAGGAATGTGAAAATCAAAAGAAGCCCAACCTGGAGGAGCCCTAATCCTAACTGAGATGGATGGTCAAGAGTGGACCAAACCAATCAATTCTGATGCAGTAAAGAGATATTGTGCTTGAAAGATGTTATGGTTTTTGTTTCTTTGTTTATTTGTAATCGCCTTTATAATAGTATCAATTTCATGATGTGTAATTGCCTAGAACCCCTTCCCTTTATGTATGAACTACGTTTGACCTGAATTCTCAAGAATGAGATACGTAGGCAGCCTATGTCGGCTTCGGTCAACCCCTTAGGAAAATGTATCCTTTTCTTTTATGTATGAACTACGTGATGACCTGAATTCTTAAGAATGAGATACGTAGGCGGCCTATGTCGGCTTCGGTCAACCTATTAGATTTTTATATATATCCTTAGTGTAGTCTTGAACTATGTTTGACCTGATTCCTGCTTCAACGGAATACGTAGATGCCCCAACGGCTCGGTCATATAACCTCAGGAAATGGAAACTGGGGCAGAATTTTTGAGAAGGTATCTTAAAAATTCATAAAAGGAAGATCGTCATTCAACAAAGAGAACGAAGACCAATAAAGACTTCGGATCCTCTCGAGTTGGCATCATATCAAACAACTTTAAACTGGGGCAGAAATTTTGAAGGAGGCCTCAAAATTTCTACCAAATACTGGAATATATTTCAAATTCCCCAGTACTAGAGGTCGAAGTTGAGATTTGAGAATCACCACCTGTGATAAAGTCTAGGTAAACTAAATCTTTGGCTATGACGAAACCATTTGTAGAACCCTCCAATAATGATGATGAGTTCTGGAACTCCTCCATCGGATATAGTCAAAACTAAGGGGAATATATTTGTTGAGCTAGTACATGACATGACTACCAGAAATTTTCTAAAGCTTTTATAGATACTTTCGAAACTATTTTCTAAAAATAAGACTACTTTTGAAAAAAATCTTTACAAATCTTTTACTTAGTGATTGTCTGGGCGTCTATGGAAGCAGGGACCCAGGGTGGAGATACCAATGTGATGGGGCACCTGAAAGATGGCGAGGAGCAAACCGAGAAGACAAGAAAGTCAACACGGAGTAGTTTTATTCAAACTAATCATTTTTCTGTGGATACAGGGATCGATATACAAAATGAGCGGTTCTTTCAAAAAATCCCCAAGAAAGTCGGGAGCCACGCCAGAGCATATAATACTTAAGAATGGTATTTTTGGGTAGCCCAAAAATGGGTTTAATACCCATTTATCGAGGACCATTTGAATTGTCCATCTCATTTCTTGAGATCATGGAGGACAAACAAAGGCATTTCCTTTTTCTTTACAAACATTGTATTTAGAATTTTTCTAAAAAATGATCGCTAGAAATCAACTTTGTGTCTACTAATAGTCTACTTCAAGTACAGGTACATGTAGAAAGCAAGATGCAGACAAACAAACTCAGGTGAAACTGTTTTCAAATTGCCAAGAGGGTCATTGCATATCATTGCCAAGAGGGCCATTTCATATCATTGCCAAGATGGCTATTTCATATCATCGCTAAGAGGGTCATTTCATATCATTGCCAAGAGGGCCATTTCATATCATTACCAAGAGGGCCATTGCATATCATTGCCAAGAGGGCCATTTCATATCATTTTCAAGAGGGCCATTCATATCATTTGCCGAGAGGGCCATTTCATATCTGTTGACACGCAAGACATAAACGCTGACATCGAGGATATCATCTCAATTTATATCTGTTAACACGCAAGACATATATGCTGGCATCGAGGATATCATCATAATTTAATATCTATTGACATGCAAGATATAAATACTGGCGTCGAGGATATCTCATCCTTTTATGAATCAGCATCTGAATGCATCAAAAGCACATGATTTGAAAGGACGCCTTTAAGTCGGTGTCTAAAGATGGATGATATATGAGATTTCCTAGAATTTGACAATTTGAGGGTCATATATAAGTCATATTATTTGAAATAGGATAGTGTGAAAGATCACCTATGATTTGATAGTCTGTTGGTCATCCGTAAGCCACAACAACATCCTAACCGGATAGTGTGCAAGATTGCCCAAAAATCGATAGTCTGGAGGTTATCCATAAGTCGCAACTAAATACGTATCAGAGAATATACGAGATTATCAAATTGATACGTCCAAGGGTTCTCTATAAGCCATGTCATATCCAAAATCGATTATGTGCAGGATTACCCAAGGACTAGCAATTTAAGTGATATCTATAATTCATATTGTATCCAAGGTCGAATAATGTGCAGGAACACCTAAAAGCTAGTGATTGGAGGGATATATGTAAGCCATATCTTATCCAAGGTCGGATAATGTGCAGGATTACCTAAAAGCTAGCAATTCAAAGGATATCTGTAAGTCGCCTCGTATCTAATATCAAATAATGCACAAGATTATCCAAAGATTGATAATTTAAAGAAAATTTATAAATCGATCATCGACTATAACCAGAGAGGTTATCATTCCATATACAAAAAGTGATATAGGTAACCAAAAGGGTTGCCACACCAGCACAAGATTACACAGTTGTAGGGACCGTTCTGCATAAAGTATCGCCGGTGTCCAAAAGGGCCGCCCCACTTTAAAGACATATTCAACCGACAAATGTCATAATTATACAACAATCAAGAGGGTTGTTGTGTTTTTTGTTACCAGTTATTTCATTTCAAACAGGTACATGAAGAGATGACTCCTCTTTTCAGGCTACAACTCACGTGGAGATATGGTAAAAGACTACATACCTCTTTCGTGAATTATGTTTAACACTAACACTTTTTCCTTGAAGCATTGTCGAGAGAATCTGAGAGGATGAAAATCTCAAATCAAAACCACAGGTGCGAACGACTTTAGATAGGACGCAGCACAACGTGGAACTCTTTCTTAGCAAAAAAATGGGACATAGTCTAGAGAGGGACGTTAAACTCTCTGGACGCGAGCTAAAGGATGATCACCACCACCATCTAACCACACCTCTATTAGAAGGCATGTGGGTATTTCCGGGATATTTTGGTTTCCGCTTCACCTTCGAGATATTTCTAAACTCATATCGAGGGTAACCTTCTCTTTCTTTCAAAGTCGGGTGACAATATACTCAGAGTTTGGAAATTATGTCTGGGTAAGTTCTTGTCTATGGGTGTGAAGTATCCCACATTCATGGTTAAGAGGTTAAAAGTCTTTTTTGCGAAACTCGATCACCTTGTCAGTTATTTTGAGCCAAAGATCGTCTGAAATAAAAGACTATCTTTTCTACCGATTGAGTCAAACTACAAGCAGTCTGATTCCCTAAAATCTTGGTGATATGTAGGCTGGGATCTATGTAGAAAACTCAACTGCATTCCAACCTTCTCCCCCAAATCCCTTTATTCCCCAGCTTCTCGGTTTAACCAAAAATTTTAAAACCGTAATAGTTGGTGATTTTTTTTTAAAATCGTGCCTTAAATCAAGCTTTATGAACTACAAGTAGCCTGAATTCTCGATTAACTTGAGATATGTAGGAAACCCGACCTGGGTTCGACCATGACTCTATGAGACTCATGCAAAAGCCAACCTCTTTCAGTTTTGAATTTGTGGTTGGACAAAAATTAGGAACGTCAACCTCCCTTTGCCCAGGGTTACTTGCATCCACCCTATCCAAAAGGAGGGGGGCAGTTGTTGACACCTAATTTTTGCCCTCCACGACTAAATTTAATCCTGAGTTTCTTTGATTTTTAATAAAATTAAAATTTTTATTTCATCCGAATAAAAATTTATTAAATATATTTGTACATAATTTTGTCATTTTAAGTAGTGATTATAATTTACCGTATTCAATTATACGAGATTTTATAATTTTGTTACTTAAATATTTATTTTATAAAATATCGGATTTTAATCAAGACCTATAGATTGAAATGATTAAAATTTTGATTTAAATATAATTTACTGTCAAAAAATAATTTATTCGGATAAATATGTGTTTTATAAAATCAAGAAGCCTGGGATTAAAGAAAGTATTAATTCGCATCGAATTTCAATTTAATTTAGCCAATCTATTAGATTTGGCCATAATTGAAATCAAATTGGCCATAATTGTAATGCAATCCGTCAATTGATTTGTAATTTGGTCAAAATTAAATAAATATGGCTAAATTTTAAATCCCAATTGAGGTTATATTTTAAATAACCCCAAAATTACCAAAAACTCTCATAACTTCAACCTAATTCGACAAAAAAATAATTTCAAATTGTACTACATTGTACTATTTCCCCCCAACTTTGTCTTTTTCCAATTTTAAAATTCAAAAGCTTTACTACATTGTGCAATTTCCCCCCACATTATCTTCCACCTCACCTTATCTTCAATTTTAAAATTTCAAAAACACTCTTAATTGTTTTTTCTCCAACATTGGCGGAGGACAAGAAATAAATCCTCATCCTTTCCTATAAATACTTTTCTCCCACATTGGTGGAAGAGAGGAAAAAAACCCCATTCTTCCCTATAAATACTACCACTACTTTGGTAGAAAAGGGGAAAAAGGAAGAAAAAAAAAGAGAGGCTAGAAAGGTGAAAAACTCCTTTTGAGCAAAACAGTTATTTTTATTTAGTAAAAATTTTTGTTCATAGAGTTGGTCGGCTAATCAAAATTTTCGAGTTGTCGGCAATGTTTTTCGGTGGTGGTTGATTCCGACGAAGCTTGTAGTCTCGTTTTGCTTCCCCCCAAAAGGTAAACACACCTTTTTTTTTCTTTTTGTTTTTATTATTGTTTTTTTTCTTCATTTTTTTTCTTCTTTGTAGTTCGTAGATATAATTTTATTTGCTGGGATTGTATGTTGTAGATGGCCTTGAAGGACCTAGGACGTTGTGGTATCGATATTCTAATTATTTTCACGTTCATGATATAAAAATGAGCTAACAATAGTTGTATGTGCCTTTTTTGACTCTATTCTTTGATTATTTTGGATAAAGTTTCAATCTTTGCTTAAAAGATGTATTTATGCTTTGTTTAAACTCATTGTTGTTGGATATATTTGTTTTTAGCATGTAAAGTTATTTTCTTTATGTTGAAAAGAATAGTTAATGTTGAATGTTTCGCCTTTTCACCTTATTCTTTGATTATTTTGGATAATGTTTAGATCTTTGCTTGAAAAACATAATCATGTCTAATTTAAACTCACTGTTGTTGAATATGTTTATTTTTAGCATGTAAAGTTATTTTCTTTATGTTGAAAAAAATAGTTAATATTGATTGTTTTGCCTTTTGACCTTATTCTTTGATAATTTTGGATAAAGTTTAGATCTTTACTTGAAAAGACATACCCATGTCTTGTTTAAACTCATTATTGGTAGATATATTTATTTTTAGCATGTAAAGTTATTTTCTTTATGTTGAAAAGAATGGTTAATATTGATTATTTTGTCTTTTGACTTATTCTTTGATTGTCATGTATAAAGTTTTGATCTTTGCTCAAAGGCGAACTCATGCCTTGTTTAAATTTATTGTTGGCCGATATATTTGTTTTAGCATGTAAAGTTATTTTTTTTTATGTTGAAAAAATAGTTACTATTGTTTGTTTTGCCTTAATAAAAAGAGTAATTGATTAAATCAAGAATTTGTCATTTGCTTGTTAATTATTTTAAGGGATATCCAAAATCTTCGTATAAGAGATGAAGTGATAGCTTTATTTTTCATCCACGATGTTTTTTTTCTCATGTTTTTAAATTTGTCAAAATGATGAGAAAGTTCAGATTTTCTTGGCTAAATAGAATTATTTAGATATTTCCGAGTCATGCATAGTATGATTGTGAAACGATATTTCACTTTTGAAAATGCTAACTTTTATTTTAATTTTCTTACTCCCTTTGGATTGTTATATGTGCTCTTTGTGAGTGTAAAGATTTGATTCATGTCTCTCTTTTATTCATAATATCAAAAGAGAATCAACGATTTCTTAGAAATAAAAATCATAGGTCATTACACGTTTTTCAATAAGATGTTGGTTGTAATTTATATGTATGAATTTTCGTTAGTGTCGCCTTAATTGAAATTTAAAGATTCTCTTTCTTGAAAAGTTAACCTTTATTTTCTTTTGTTATATGGATTGGTGTCTATGTTTGTTCAATTCTAGAAATCATGAGTATTTTTCTGGTTGCCTCATCCTTTTACTTTCGCAAGCTTACGTTGTTTGTTTCTCGCATTAATTCATTGAATATGGACTTCTTCTTTTTACCTTTATTCATTCTTAATATGAACATAAATCATGAGGCATGTAAATGAGTGTCTTTGTTTTGCATTTTTTATTTGTTGACTCTCATTCTTGTGCAAGTGTGCTTATTCTTGTCATTCAAAAATTGGTTCTTGATAGTTTCTTTTACTTTAAAATATGTCACTTTTATGCCTTGAACATCTATTAATTTCTTTATATTTTCTTTGCATGCAAAAAAATGTCTCGAGTCCAAATGGACTCCTCTCTTTTTGCATTTCATAATGGGTAAATGAGGATCACCCCTTCGAGTCAAGTTCGAAGTTTAAACCCAAGCTCCACTACAAGGCGTGCGGGTGCTAGAAGATAGACGAAGAAGGAAAATGGGTCAAAACTCAGTGATGAGGTCACTAAGAGACTTGAAAAGTCTAAATTTTTATTATTGTCTTCTTATTATTTATTCATTTAGTCATTTATTTATTCATTTATTTTGGCCTCGAAACCAAAGTTGTATTTAATATAGGTGGAGCAAGACTCGAGCCAAAGGTTCAAAAAATAGTTTAGGACAGGTGAAATGGGTCGGAAACCCAACTAAACTAGGACAGGTCTCGTTGATTTGGGCCCAATGTCCTAAATCCTTTACTTTCTCCTCCCTTCCCCTTTTATGTGTTTATTTGTTTATTAGTTTTGTTTAGACTTAGTTAAAATCCCTACTAAGTCGCCTAAATCTATTTTACACAAGTCTTTTACAAAAAATAAAAATCAAATCACTATTTCAACAAATTAATCTTTTCAGAAGTTAATCAGAAGATGTTTTCAAACAGTCTGGATAACCGCAAGTTAGCGGACGTTTTAGGTGCCTAACACCTTCCTAAACCGTTAATAGGAATCACTTACTCGGAATCTTCAAAACTTAAAATGATTTTTCTATTTAGAATCGTTTGAAGTAACTCTCTAAAGGTTTCTTAATTTCTTTTCAAAATTAAGTGGAGACTCTCTTTCAAAAGTCAAAATTTCCGCAAAACAATAACTATCAATGCTGAATGTTTGGACCAATTTTTTAGTGGAAGGGCTATTAGCATTTGGATCATCTCTTTTGAAACATTCCTCATACCCATTGATGAGCGGTGATCTCATTCTTACTCAAAAATCATATACATTTCCTTGGTTTGAAGGAATTAATGAGACATATTTGCGCGTAAACTCACTAATATCCAATCTTTACAGGTATAGAGTTGAAAAGCTAGAAAGATGTGGATTGAAGCTTAAAATGAGTAAAAAGTGAGCAGAAAAGTGCAGCTGAAGACTTGGAGATGGAATTAGCCTCAGGTACTGCGGTTGCGACCGTCAAGTAGAGGTCAATCAACTACGATCACGGAAGTTAGTCGCGGTCAGACTAGCGCGACTGAGGCCTGGCGGAACAAAGAAGCCCAGGGACAAAACTTGAAATGCACGCAGCTGTTCCCAATTTGACAAAAGACTCAAACCCTTGCCTCAAGGAATCATATTCCATCTTCCCCAATAATTTTTAGGTTTTAGTTCTTGGGATTCATAGTCTCCTTTTTTTGTTGAAGAAAATATTGTATAATTTTTTGGTGAAAAATACATTGGAGACTTTCTAAGTGGAAGTTTATATCACTTCCATTGTTGATTTGTGGGAGTACAAAGTATGAAGTAACATTCACTTAAGCTTCAATCAATCATTTCAATGGATATTTTGGGTATATCTATGCTTATTTATCTTATGTGTAGTTAGATCTCCCCCTTGGGGTTACGTGTGAATAGGGGTTAAAGTGTGAGCGGGTTGTTATTGATTAGATTCTATTTAGTAGTTCATATTTATGGATTTTATCATTGCTCAGCTAATTTGGTTGGGTTTTGATGGGCGAAATCCCCAAATACCCTTATGGGTATGATGAGTGAAAGCTCCATGCTCTAGAAAACCCAAAGCCATCTTCGAAAGAAGGTCTTGGGGTGAAGTTTAGGAATCTATATCATTCTTGAAAGAGGTATGTGGAGACCAAAGCAATGATAGATAATTGTGTGTATAGTTTGTGAAATTTTCACTATCTTAGACATAAGGGTGAATGTGAGGTTGACTACAGCATAGGTATCATCCTAGAAATAGGGATGCCTAGATTGACATTGTTGTTACCAATTGTTAAACACGCCCATTGGGTATTAGAAAGAATCAATAGGTGAAACTTTGGTGTTTTGTTAAAAGACTAGCATCAAAATCTATAACCAAACCTACCCATTTTTGGCTTAGTAAATTGATGTTGATTGCTAACACCTACATATTACTCTCTTAGTAATGCATAATTCTAAGATTCGTGCATAATTGTTAAAACTCCAATTATTCATAGCCCCAAATTTATACTATAAAAACCACAAAGAAAAATTAGTGTAGATACCTATCTCCCCCATTTTTACCTTCTTGTAACATTGGTTTGGATTTAACTTTTATCTATTATTTTGAAGTGACTTAATTTCCACTCACATTATTCCTCGTGGATTCGACCCTGACTCTAAAGTTGTGTAAATATTTTGACGACGACCACCTTACACTTAAATTGACGTGTAAGTTGAGCGTTATAAAAAATGGCATCGTTGTCGGAGAATAATTTAACATATTAAGTTAGTTTGAAATTTTAGTTACTTTCTTGAATTCAATCTTGTAAATATTTATTTGTGATTTTTCTTTGTTGTAGGTAGATTTTCTTTTATTTCTACTTTTTGCTATGGCATCTTACGATAAATATGAATTTGGTGGTTGGAGCACCTATATTGATGGCCTATGTCTATATTGTGATGGACCACACTTCACGAGAGATTATAACTATGCTTTTCGAAAAGAGACGGGATCACCATCTCGATCTTATAGGGAGTATGGTTGTACCTCATATGGAAGTTGAGATGAACATAGGGATGATTGCCCGAATTCCCCCTCCCTCTATTATACTAACTAAATTGCTAGTTTTTTTATGAGATTAATAGATCTTATGATGAGATGAAGGAGGATAAACAAACCGTATTCATTGGTTTTGAAGTAATGTTTCAAACCATTTTGGACCGGAAAACTATGATTGGGGAGAACGCGCAAGACATATATCAATCCTATGGGGTGTTCACAAGGGTGCATGTCACGACAAAGGAATTGGGAAAGAATATCATCCTTACAAATATCACAACCACGCCCTCTCCTCAAGAGGAGGTTTATCATTAAAAAAAAACTATGATGATGATCTTGGTAGAAAATACTCCTCAATGGCTTCCAAATCATCCAACTCATATGAGAATGAAGAGGCCAAAATAAAAGAAATGGAACTAGAGTCAAAAGAAGAATCAATGCATACCTCTTATGATGACTCTAGTTCATGTTGGGGTGAAGATGCTTCGGAGGAAACAATTCCAAAATTAGGGGTTGTACCTCATTTAACCCACTTTTCAATATTGTGCCTCGAGGATGTGATGAGAATCCATTCATCGAGTCAAATGATGGATAGTGGGGAGACGAAGTACGATTCCTATATTTTGGACTTTGACATTCCAAAAAAGCACATGGAACTCAACTCATCATTGGACAAGGAACTCAACTTCCGACGTATGAGGAATTGATATGTTCACTCTTACCAAAGAAACTAATCCAAAAGCTTGATGTGAAGTTGGGTAAATGATTCAAGACTTCAAAATGGCAAGATCAAAGCTTGCTCGCCATGTTCTCACATCTTCCAAGTTTCACCTTGGAAGATCTGAATCTTCTGTCCCTCTGCCGCTCATTGCATATTAAACGAAAGTTGGGATGGAGGTTCAAATCTTCAAAGCGGAAGCATAAAAGGAAGTGGTGGTGGCATCGTGCTACGACGTTAACCTAAGAACTCGATGGGAGTTACCTCATCACGCCATAAAAAGTGGCTCGTATCATTTTATTTATGCATGATAGAGTAGATTTTATTTTTGTATTTGGTCATGCATAATCCATGAAAAGTGATTGATATGAGAAATTTTGATTGAAATTGAAAAAGGGAGTTGTGAAAGTGTCTTGTTGGACTGAACAGCGAAGTGCAAAAGCCTAGATTTTGGCCTCAGTTACCGCGAGCATAGTCTGTGTCACCACAATCGTAGAGGACGTGATCGTGGAACTAGGACCACGATTGCGGTCATACCATTTTAAATAACCATCCAACTGCCACTTTTTCCACTCATTCATTCTCAAAATTCTCCTATATGATGGCATTGTGTAAAGTATCTAATATTTTATTTCAAACCTTTTGCATCATTTATCTGGTATGTAGTCTCAAACTCCCTTACTTTTATTGTCATTGTAGGCCTGGGACATGTAGTTTAGAAATAGGTTTAAATTAATTTTTATAATTCCAAAATAGTGCTTGTTTGTGTTAATTGTTGTGGTTAGCAGTTGTAGGGTGTCTACACATCATTTGGGGAAGTCTTGAGTACCCATAATTTAGCCTAAAATAGTTGAAACTGACGTGTATAGTATGTGTTCATTCAATGCCCAAATGAGTTCAATATAAATTCCTTCAAGTTTGGGGCTAAAATCTTGCAATCTAGGCTTACTTTATCTGATCATGATATTTATATGCCTAGTTGGAAGACAAACTTGGTGTTAATTTCACATAGCTTGAGCGATGGCAGAATTGTTGACTGTGGTCTCATGTATTGCGATCGCGGCTCTGATAAATGTGATCGTGAAAGTGAGATCGTGGTCAATGCTCCGCGATCGCCATACCTAAGGACAGTTGTCTGCAAAAATCTAAATTTCTGCACATCTATTTTTCACCTCAAAATCTCTTATACAATTGCCACATGTGTTTTTCTTGTTAATCTAGCATAAGTTTTGCTTTGAAAATACTAAAAATGATCTTAAGTGTATTCCATATAGGTACTCAGCTACAAAATAGGAGACTTAGACGATACCAGATTCATGCCTCCAAAATGCCACAGACAGTATTACAGTGACCTCTCAAGGACCAAGGTACTATTAGGGAACTTGTTTCAGGGTTATCTTAGGGGTTGGGGGCGTCCTCCACTACTCGCCACTCATATGTATCGCGGTTTGATTATAAAATATATTGAAAAGAGCAGAAAAATCAGGGTGCCAGGGTTGCCAAATTAGAGATAGCATATTCAGCTTTGGCAATATCACATAGGGACCTCAGGGAGTCACAGGAAAAGATGGTGAAGAGGGAAAATAAGAGAGAAAAATTCTTCACCAAGATGGGGAGAGGGGTAAAGTACATCTTCAAGGTGCTCAAACCTAAGGAGCGTACCTTTGCCAAGGGTCGAGAGTGATGATGAAGCCCCTGCTGAGTGGTTTGGTGCTAATGATGGTGGAGATAATGCAGGGTATACCAGAGAGAAAAGTTTGTGAGGTTGATTCAGGGAGCATCCTTTACTCTTATCTTGTTGGCTAGGCAGTGGGGGAACTGCCTGCTTTTCAGTTGGGAGTGTTTGTCCCTATATTTGTACTTCTTGGATATTTTTGGGTAGTGTTTTGATGATATTCTGGATAATGTTTTATTTTTGTTTTGGGATGCTATATTTGGGCACTCTGATGGTGCCCGCTTTTCCATGGATTATCATGTAGTTTTCTTCTCACTTTACACTTTATTTTATTTATGGTGATACATGACTAGCTTTGCCCTGTAATAGATTGAGTGACGACATTGTTAAGGGTAAAATGTCATGTTTGGATTTGAAGCATAGATGCAGGGGAATTTTGAATACCCGTGGCATTTAAGTCATTAGTGTAAGGGAAGTCTGAGTACCTGTGGCATTGTAAGTTTGGGGTCCTATTATACGACATTGGTGAAGTCTGAGTATCCATATGGTTAGTTTGCTCGTTTTGAGCTAAAAGGTGAGACTAAGGCTTTGGTTGTAGCCATAGTGTAGCAAATCATGCATAGTGCTAACGCAAAATGAACAATCCCCTCCATCCAAAATCTTTGAAAATCAAGGGCATGGACGTGAGCAATATTGAAACAAATCCTTTTCTTTTTTTGTGGCTTCATAAATTTCTGGACTTGTGAATAGAAATAGATACTCTAATTTTATCTCTAGCGGGAGGCTCATTTGAGCTCCCTTGGCGAAATTTGCATGCCATGTTTGGTGAGTTTTTGGTATTCATCTCTTGTACACTTGTATTATCTAGAACTTGCTCCGATAGTATTTCAAAGCTAATCTTGATTGTGTGTGGTTAGAAAAATAACCTTAGGCCTTCTTTGTGATTTTGGAGCCCACTCTAGCTTAAAAAAGTCTACCCGTGAACAAAGGAAATCCTTAGTTACCCATTTTTAGACTTTGGACCTTTCTTTGGCAAACATTTTATAAGCCGTAAACCATTCTTTTTATGCCTCTTTAACCATACCCTCCTTGAACTTGAACATGCAACTTGAGGCTAAAATCTTAAGTTGTGGGTGGTAAAAATTGATGGAAGTATGTTTGGGGCCACAATGTCGTAAGAGAAATACCTTATGTGCTTTAGCATTGTAAACAAAAGTTTAGAAAAATAATGGATCCAACAAAGGAATGAATTGCACAAAAGTTGTAAGAAAAGAAGACAAAAGAAAAACGATAAACAAAGGAAGCAAAAAATAGACATATGAAAAGAAAGAAAATAAAAAAGAGTGGCCCTTAGTCAAAGAAGAAGAATTGTAAAGTGTGATGTAGTTGTTCAAGGAAGGGTGTAGCCATGTGCCCCTAAATGATATCTTACCCTAACCCGAACGTACGTTACAAGCTTAGAAAGTCCTTTGAGATCTCCAACCATTTGCTTTCTTTGTAGTGACGCTTGAAAATAGGGGCAAGCCGATGGTATGACACTTATTGCATTGAGATTTCTTTTGTGAGGGAGAGAGTTCTTACACTTAAAAGTCCTTGTTGCATATTTGGTAGTTTTGTGTGTGAAAATTCTCTATCTTGTGAGGATGGTATGTAAACAAGTTGAGGTGAGTGATTTTTGTCACCTCCCAAGCAAAGAGGCAATTAAAGTATAGTTAGTATTAGTCAATGGGTGAGCTACTTCTAGAGTATTGGTTTTGTTTCTTGGTTTCTCTTTAGAGTCTTACGTGTCCTTTAGTATTGTATTTTATAATGAGGGGTGCAGTGGAAATTAGCTTAGCCCATGTGCAATGAGCTACTTGTGGTTGCGACTAAATTTGAATCCATTATGACCTTTAGGGCATATAGATTAGGCATAAATAATTGTGTCTCATAATAAGAGGTGATGTTTCTTAAGGACAAACAAATGCTTTAAGTTGGGGGTGTTGATGAGCGGTGATCTTACCACTCATTCTTACTCAACAATCATATACATTACCTTGGTTTATGAATTAATGAGACATATTTGTGAGTAAATGCACTAATATTCACTTTTTACAGGTATAGAGTTGAAAATCTAGAAAGATGTGGATTGAAGCTTAAAATGAGTAAAAAGGGAGCAGGAAAGTGCAGCTGAAGACCTGGAGCAGGAACTGTCCTTAGTAACTGCTGTCGCGGTTCGTTGACCGCTGTTGCAACAGTCAAGCAAAAGTCAATCAACTGCGATTGTGGAAGTTAACTGCGGTCGTGGCCAGACTAGCGCAACTGCAACCTAACGGAACAAAACAACCCAGGGATAAAACTGGAAATGCTCGTGGTTGTTCCCAATTTTGACAAAAGACTCAAAACCTAGCCTCATGGAATCATATTCCATCTTCCCTAATAATTTTTAGGTTTTAGTTCTTAGGATTCTTAGCCTCCATTTTTGGAGAAGAAAATATTGTATAATTTTTGGGTGAAGAATACATTGGAGACTTTGTAAGTGGAAGTTTAGCTCATATCCATTGTTGATTTATGGGAGTGCAAAGTTTGAAGTAACATTCACTTAAGCTTCAATAAATCATTTCACAGGGGATTTTGGGTATATCTATGCTTATTTATCTTATGTGTAGCTAGATCTTCCTCTTGGGGTTATGTATGAATAGGGGTTAAAGTGTGTATGGGTTGTCATTGGTTAACTTCTATTTAGTAGTTTATGTTTATGGGTTTTATCATTGATAAGATAATTTGGTTGGGTTTTGATAGGAGAAATCCCTAAATACCCACATGGGTATGATGAGTGAAAGCTCCATGCTCTAGAAAACCCAAAGCCATCTTCGAAGGGTTTTGAGTGAAGTTAAGGAATCCATATCATCCTTGCAAAAAGGATGTAGAGACCAAAGCAATGATAGAAAATTGTGTGTGTAGTTTGCTAAATTTTCACTATCTTAGACATAATGGTGAATGTGAGGTTGACTACACCATAGGTATCATCCTAGAAATAGGGATGCCTAGATTGAGGTTATGGTTACCAATTGTTGAACACACCTATTAGGCATTCGAAAGAATCAATAGGTGAAATTTTGGTGTTTTGTTGAAAGACTAGCATCAAAATTTATAACCAAACCTACCCATATTTGTCTTACTAAATTGATGTTGATTGCTGACACCCACATATCACTCCCTTAGTAATGCATAATCTCAAGATCCGTGCATAATTATTAAAACTCTAATTATTCGTAGCCCCAAATTTATACTAGAAAAACCCAGAAAGAAACATTAGTGTAGATACCTTATCTACCCCATTTTTACCTTCTTGTAACATTGGTTTGGATTTAACTTGTATCTATTATTTCTAAGTGACTTAATTGCCACTCACATTGTTCCTCGTGGATTCGACCCCAACTTCAAAGTTGGGTAAATATATTGACGATGATCGCCTTGCACTTAAATCGACATGTAAGTTGAGTGTTATCAGCCATGTTCATTATCTTCTGCTTCTGATTGAGATATTTCTTATAAATCAAGCTCATAGAGTGGTGGATGTAGCCTAGTTGCTTCACTTGTTCCTTTACTTGGACTTGATTCGGTTTCTTTTCTTTAGGGAGTCATATTATCTAAAAATAATAGGAAAATAAAAAATATTCTAATTGATTAATGCATCATGAAAAAAAAAGATAACAGTAAATCTAATATGTACAACACAGTAAAATAACAGTTCTAACATATCACTCATCTATTGCAATAGGTGGATTTTCTGTTGCAACATATAACTAACCTGTTGCAACAGATGAGTAATCTGTTGGAAACAATAAAAACAATTTCAATATTATTGTGATTTCTTCCAATAGATCACTCATCTATTGAAATAGATAACTGGTCTAGGCAATATATCATTCATTTGTTACAACATATGAGTGATTTGTTAGAACTGTTACCAACTGTCAATATTGTTTAGATTTCTTCCAACAAAAGGGTCATCTATCACAACAGATAAATGATCTATTGGAAGAAATCAAAGTCTTGGACATGTCATCCTATTGGAATAGTTGATAGGATTTCATCCATCAGATGGTTCATCTGTTGCATTAGATGGTAAATTTATTGCATCAGATGGTTAATCTATTGCATCAGATGGTTAATCTATTAAAAAAACAGTAGCAAGATTTTTTTCAATAGAATAACAACAATATCACAATTTAATATCAAATACACTATTTTTACCAAGAACAATAAAAAATCAATCCATCAACACCAACACAACACACACACCAAGAACATCAATTGTGACCAAAAACACCAACAATATTATTTTGTTTATATAAACACAAACAATAAAAATCAAACTTCAAAAAATACAACAAACACTAACAAATCGAATCAATATTCGTCAGCAAGAACTACAGTAACAACAAAAAATTATATTTCACTTCGTAAAGAGAAGAGAAGAAATACCAGAAATTAGAGTTTTCTTCAGTCCCTATTTCAAATTTAAGCAACAAATATTGAAATTGTTAACCAATAATAGAAGAGAAGTTGGATCAAGTTCCTATTTTTCTTCATAATTAAAAAACTATAATTTATTACCTGTGAAAGAAGAAAAAGGACGATAAAGAACTCGAAGCTATTATCGTCGGAGAACAATGCTGTCACGTTGATTAATGGTTGAAAATAAAAAGGAACTCTAAGCCCAACTATTTGACATCGGAGGTTGAAGTCTCCAGGGATTGAAGGGAGAAATTTGCAGAACTGTTGGTTGTGAGAAGTTTGAGAGAAACTCTTAACAAAGAGAGGAGAGGAGAGAGACAGTTGATTTGGTGTAATACCCCGATCATTTCGTAAGCCTAAATTCGTCTTTTGAGTGGATTTGTATGACTTCTAAAGATATTTATGTTTAACTAAACGGTGTCGGATCGCCCAGGTTTGACGGTCGACCTAGCGGACCGTCAAGTTCCTGGTGGACCGTCAAGTGCCCCATCAAGCCAAGGCAGTGACTCTTTTTTAGGCCATCGTGAGACGGTCAAGTTGGTGGACCGTCAAAAAGTTGACAGACCGTCAAGGGGTCTGTCAGGTCGAGACAGAATGTCACATTTCTGGACCTCGAGTGACGGATGACTTGGTGGACCATCAGTTTCCTAATGGACCATCGCTTCAACCGTCACGTCGAGGAAGAATGTTCCAGTTTTGGCATTCGAGTGATGAACGATTTGGTGGACCATCAGATCGACCGTCACAGGCCCAGGTCAATGAATTTCAGCTTTTTCAAAAGGGCATTTTGGTCATTTCCGCCCCATAAGGTCTTATATATATCCTAGTAGATAATAGCCCTTCATTTTCTCCTTTCCTCTTTCAAGAAACATCTAGAAATTAGGGTTTTTCCAAAACCCTAAAAAATTCAATCTTCTCCTAAGAAATTCAAGGATCTTCCATAGATTTCTCCAAGTTGTCCAAGAATTAAGCTCCTCTAGTCAAAGGCATCAAGGATCTTAGCTCAAAATGTAAGGAAGAAGTTCCAAACAAGTTTTTATATCTCCAAAATTATAATCCAAGGTCTGTGGGGTTTCAACAAGAACACTTCTTTCATTCTTGTGCCCAAAGATTTAATTTCTACTATTGAAATCCATGATTTTGCAAAGTGGGTTTACACCCAAATTACTTTATTAATGATTTATGATATTTGAGCTATTCAAGATCGATACACATGACTATTTCATTATTTTATTTCTTAAATTGAGAGCTTTTGCCATGAGTTGAATATTATTATTATGAGTTGATGATTTCCGAATGATTTGAGATAAGAGTAATGATTTAAGATTTTCTATGAGAATTTTTATTATTGAATATATATATATATATATATATATATATATATATATATATTGATATTTGATCTTGAGAGTCAAGAATGAGTTCTATGATGTTTTCTTAAAGTTTTTGATACATGATTATTTTACAACTTCCAAATTATGACTTGATATTTAATATTGTGAATTTGTAGAACATGTGTCAAGTGCTTTCAAGACATGTGTCAAGCTTTAAGCTTCATTATGACAAATTGGATTATTGAGTATATTGATTCATAAGATTGAGTTGTTATATTGAGTCTTGATATTTCCTCAAAGTTATTGATGTTTCCATGACTAAATGAATTGATACATCTTGATGTTGAGAAAGATTGTTTGATTTTGAGTCGAGTTAGAAATCCACAAGATGTTTATGATTTACAGATGAGATATATATTTATGTTTTGGTCTTTAAAATAAACCCATGAGTTGATATTGATTAAGGTGGATTTCCTAACGCGTTCTGAGCTGAGTCTGGGAGGAGTATTTAGCACCGAGTGGGAAATATGGTATTTCTCCAAAATTACGTGCCACCGTAGAATTGATGCTGATAATTGTAGGCCAGAGGCCGAGTATGGAATTGTGATAACGATATTTGAGGTTGTACTCCCTGGCAAGAGTACGAAACCCCCGTCAATGTTAAGTTATCTCCTTAGAAAGGCAAAATGTTGGACTCCATGCGGCTCACATGGTGTAGTTATGTTGGTTATAAGAAACTCCCACGTCCATAATGATCTAAGTACCATGAGTTACCGAGTCACTCTAAGTCATGAGTCAAAGAGTTTGAGTTGATTTAAATGATTTATGAGATTTATGAAGCATATGTTTTTACTGATGACTTACGGAAATGATGTTTTAGAAAATTCAAGTGGAGAGAATTATTATTGTCAGCATACATGATTTTTTTATACATTTATGATATTATTTAAAATATTACATCCACCCCCACATTCTCAGTACATTCCCAAGTACTGACTCTCATACTCTTTTGTATTATATATTTCCTCATGATATAGGTTCAGGTGCTCAGTCTCAGCAGCGACAGTGATCCTTGAGTACCTTCATCTACATTTCTGCAGTTGGTGAGTCCTCATGGTTCGAGAACCTGTGTCTCCGATTTTGTCTTGTTAATAGATGGTTGTTTACTTTCAGTTCAGTATGAGTCAGTTGGGGATCTGTCCCAATGGCTCCTCAGTCCGATGTAGTAAAGGCTTTGTCAGACTAGTGTACCAGTGTGTACAGAGATTTCAGTATTTTATTTGTACAGGGCAGTATTACTTCGTATTTCAGTATGTTCATGACATAGTTATTCCTCTTTTTCTTAGCATGATTTGCGCTATAATGAGTTCTGAAAGTGATGACAGGCTTAGACGGTTAGGTTGAGGCCACATGTGGCCTTGAGCACCATGTGACGTCTCGGGATAGGTTCCTGGGGCGTTACAAGCTTGGTATCAGTGCCAAAGGCTTGAAGAGTCCTATGGAGTCTGACAAGCTGCGTTATGTAGAGTCTTGATCATTGGTGTGTATCGCACCACATCTATGAGTAAGAGTCTACGGGACGTATTAGGAAATGTTATTTCTTTCTTTCAAGAGTCTATCGTGCCTATGACTGTTTCCCTCTGTAGTTAATTCGTGCTCTCTTATGACAGAAAATGCCTCATCGTAGAGCTCACAGAAATAACAAACGACCTCAACCCAATGACCCTTTAAGTGAGATGGTTTCCCATGCCGAATTCCAGGCAGCTTTCCAAGCGCTAGCCCAGGCGGTCACCGCCAACGCCCAAGCCAACACCCAGGCTACTGTTCCACCTTCACAAGGGAATAATTCTGATGCAGCCCGGGTTCGTGACTTTATGCGAATGAATCCACCTGAGTTTTATGGGTCAAAAGTAGGTGAGGACCCGCAAATGTATTTAGATGAAGTGAGAAAGATCACTCAGATTATGCACATGACTGAGGAAGAGAGTGTTGAATTAGCTGCCTATCGAATGAAAGATATTGCTTATGATTGGATGGAGATGTGGAGGAAGAGTAGAGGGGAGAATGATGCTCCTGTGACTTGGTAATTATTCCAAGATGCCTTCTTAGACAGATTCTTTCCCCCGAAGCTGAGAGAAGCAAAATTAAAAGAATTTATGAACTTGAGACAGGTCCCCATGACAGTTAAGGAGTATTGCCATAAGTGTAACTAGTTATCTAAGTATGCTCCCGGTATGATGGCTGATTCTAGAACTAGTATGAGTAAGTTCTTGGCTGGCGTGTCTGGTTATGTTGTGAAAGAGTGTAGATCCGTTATTCTTAATAGGGACATGTACCTTTCAAGACTAATGATTCATGCTCAGCAGATTGAAGCGGACAAGGTGAAGGAGAGAGAGAGAGAGTGAAAGGGAATAAGAGAGTTAGATCAGAGCAACAAGGTATAGTCAGGCTAGATTTTTTGGAGAGATCTTCCTTCAGTTCCAGAGTCCTTCTCTTATGCCAGTGCCTTCATCAGCCAATAATTCTGCATTCAGAATTAGGCTGGAGCAGGGTAATAGGCCTACTATGTCCAGGTCCCAGGACAGTGTAAGTAACAGAGCTCGTCCTCCCCCATGTCCGGAGTGCCGTAGAGACCATCTCGGTGAGTTCTTAGTCGGTCAGAGAGGTTGTTTTGGTTGCGGTAAGATGGGCCACAAGTTCAGAGATTGTCCATACGCTAGACAGGGGAGTCACGATGTTCGTCCTCAAAGTCAGACTATTAGTGCTCCAGCCCCTGTAGTTTGTCCTACTCCTCTTCAGGGTGCCTCGTCTAGTACTGCAGGTGGTCAGCGGCAGAATTGCTTTTATGCTATACCACCCTGCCAGGAGCAGGAGGATTCACCAGATGTTGTTACTGGTACGCTTCATGTATTTCATTTTGATGTGTATATGTTGTTGGACCCTGGATCAAGTCTTTCTTATGTGACTCCGTTAGTGGTTGTGAATTTTGAAATTAGTGCTAAAAATATTTTTGAGCCTTTTCTAGTCTCTACACCAGTGGGTGAATCTATTATTGCTAAGAAAGTATATAAGAAGTGTCCTATCACTGTCCTTCACAGAGTCATGTTTGCAGATTTGATTGAGCTATCCATGGTTGATTTTGATATTATTCTGGGTATGGATTGACTTTACTCTTGTTATGCGTCTATAGACTGTCATATCCATGTAGTCAAGTTTTAGTTTCCCAATGAGCCAGTCTTTGAGTGGTCCGAAAATTTCGTAGCTCCTAAAAGTCATTTTCTATCCTATCTTAAAGCTAGGAAATTGATATCCAAGGGTTGTCTTTATCATTTAGTTAGATTTAAGGACACTAAGTCTGAGACTCCAATTATTCAGTCTCTTAGTGTTGTCAATAAGTTTCCTGATGTTTTCCCGGAAGATCTCCCAGGGGTACCTCCTGATAGATAGATAGAGTTCGGAATTGATCTTTTCCCTGATACACAGCCTATTTCTATTCCTCTATATCGTATGGCCCCCGCATAACTTAAGGAGTTGAAAGAGCAACTTAAAGATCTTCTTGATAAGGGTTTTATAAGGCCCAGTGTGTCTCCCTGGGGTGCACCCATTCTATTCGTGCGAAAGAAAGATGGTTCATTACGCATGTGCATTGACTATCGTCAGCTTAACAAGGTCACAGTCAAGAACAAGTACCCTCTTCCTAGAATTGATGACATGTTTGATCAGCTGCAAGGTGCCAGTTATTTTTCAAAAATAGATTTGAGATTCGGTTATCACCAACTTAAAGTCAGAGAGTGTGATATTCCAAAGATGGCTTTCCACACTTGTTATGGTCATTTTGAATTCTTGGTCATGTCCTTTGGGCTAACGAATTCCCCAAAAACTTTTATGGACCTCATGAATCGGGTGTTCAGACCGTACCTAGATATGTTTATTATTTTGTTTATAGATGATATCCTTGTATATTTCCAGAGTGAAAATGACCATGTAGATCATCTTCGAATTGTCTTACAGACCCTTAAGGATCAACAGTTGTTTGCCAAATTTAGCAAGTGTGAATTCTGGCTAAGGTCAGTTGCTTTTTTGGGTCATATTGTTTCTTCTGATGGTATTCGAGTTGATCCTCAAAAGGTAGAAACTGTGAAGAATTGGCCTAGACCTATTTCCCCATCTGATATTAGGAGTTTCTTGGGTCTAGCTGGCTACTACCGTCGTTTTTTCAAAGGTTTCTCTTCCATTGCTGCTCCTTTGACCCGGTTAACCCAAAAGAAGGTTAAATTCCAGTGGTCAGATTCTTGCGAGAAGAGTTTTCAGGAGTTGAAGACTCGACTCAGTTCATCGCCTGTGATGACCCTGCCTAATGATGTAGATGATATTGTGGTATATTGTGATACTTCCAGAGTTGGTTTAGGTTGTGTGTTGATGCAGAAGGGTAAGGTTATAGCCTATGCCTCCAGGCAGTTGAAACCTTATAAAAAGAATTATCCAACCCATGACCTCGAGTTAGGTGCAGTGGTTTTTGCTTTGAAAATCTGGAGACACTATTTGTACGGTGTTCATACTGATGTATTTACGGATCACAAGAGTTTGCAGTATGTGTTTACTCAAAGAGAGTTGAATCTTCGGCAGAGGTGATGGTTAGAATTACTGAAGGACAATGATATGAGTGTGTTGTATCACCCGAGCAAGGCCAATGTAGTGGCGGATGCCCTTAGCAGATCGTCCATGGGTAGTGTAGCACATGTAGAGGAAGATAAGAATGAGTTAGCTCGTGAATTGCACCGTTTTGCTAGGTTGGGTGTTAGATTGCTTGACTCAGCTGAGGGTAATGTTTGGATTCAGAGTATTTCCAAATCTTCCCTAGTTTCGGAAGTGAAGGAGAAACAGGATATGGATTCTTGTTTGGATAAATTGAAAGCGTTCGTCAAAGACCAAAAGGTAGAGGTTTTCTCCCAAGGGGGAGATGGTGTATTGAGATTTCAGAATAGATTATGTGTGCTTGATGTTGATGATCTGAGGCAGAGAATTATGGCTGAGGCGCATGGCGCGTGGTATTCTATTCATCCCGATGCTACCAAGATGTACCGCGATTTGCGGGAAATTTATTGGTGGAATGGTATGAAAAAGGATATAGCGAAGTCTTTAGAAAAGTGTGCAACTTGCTAGCAGGTAAAAATAGAGCACCAGAGACCCGGTGGTATGATGCAAGAATTTAGCATTCCATTTTGGAAGTGGGAAGTGGTGAACATGGATTTTGTGACCGGTTTACCTCTCTCTCGTCGTCATTATGATTCTATTTGGGTCGTTGTAGACAGGTTGACTAAGTCAACACATATCCTAACAGTACATACATCTTTCACCGCGGAGGACTATGCAAAGATGTATATTCAAGAGTTAGTCAGGTTGCATGGAGTTCCGTTGTCTATCATCTCCGATATAGGTACTCAGTTTACTTCTCAGTTTTGGAGAGCCTTTCAAAAGGGTCTCGGCACCCAAGTTTATCTTAGCTCCGCTTTTCATCCACAGACAGATGGTCAGGCTGAGAGGACTATCCATACTTTAGAGGATATGTTGAGGACATGTGTTCTTGATTTCAAAGAAAGTTGGGATGAACATTTGCCGTTGATTGAATTTGCTTACAACAATAGTTTTCATGCTAGCATTGGAATGGCTCCATTTGAAGCTTTGTATGAGAGAAGATGTAGATCGCCCATAGGTTGGTTCGAAGTGGGTGAAGCTGCTGTGATTGGACCTGATATTGTATTTGAGGCTATGGAGAAAGTAAAGTTAATTCGGGAGAGGTTGAAGACAGCCCAGAGTCGTTAGAAGTCGAATGCAGATATGAGAAGAAGAGCTCTTGAGTTTGAAGTCGATTTTTTGGTGTATTTAAAAATTTCATCCATGGAAGGGGTGAAAAGATTTGGAAAGAAAGGGAAGCTGAGTCCCAGATATGTTGGCCCTTATAGAGTTTTGAATCATGTTGGGAAAACAGCTTATGAGATTGAGTTGCCTGTAGAGTTATCAGTTGTCCATCCTGTGTTTCATGTTTCTATGCTCAAGAAGCACATTGGACACTCTGTTGATATTGATCCGTCGGAAGGTTGTGATGTTCAGGATAGCCTTTTGTATGATGAAATCCCAGTTGAAATCCTAGATTATCAAGTCCATAGACTGAGGAACAAGAAAGTTCCCTTGGTTAAAGTTTTGTGGAGAAATCAATCAGTCGAGGATGCCACTTGGGAAGCAGAAGCAGATATGCGAGCCAGTTACCCTCAATTTTTCTCCCCGAGTTCGAATCAAGCTGAAGGTACTATTCCCCTAATTTAGTTTCCTCCTAATCTAATGTATTCAACTATATGGTTATTCCCTCTATGATTCGTGCATTTGGTGAAGTACTCAAAGGTTTAGAGTAAAGTGAGCCCTTAGATGTGAGTCATTCCAGCTATACGACCTCATTTTCTCTTGTTCTTGGCCTATTTGGCAACATTCAAGGATAAATGTGTCCAAGGGGGAGATATTGTATTACCCCAATCGTTTCTTAAGCCTAAATCCATCTTTTGAGTGGATTTGTATGACTTCTAAAGCGATTTATGTTTAAACCATGTTGTATTTCTCTAATTTCTACTTTTTGTCATGTAGAGCATTGAATAAGTTTTCCATCGATACTAATTTCATTGAAATCCGACATCGGACGAGGAAGTTATGGCCGTTTTACTAAACGGTGTCGGATCACCCAGGTTTGACGGTCGACCTGGTGGACCATCAGGTTCCTGGTGGACCGTCAAGTGACCCTTCAAACCAAGGTAATGACTCCTTTTTCAGGCCATCGTGCGATGGCCAAGTTGGTGGACCGTAAAAAAATTGACGGACCGTCAAGGGGTCCATCAGGTCGAGACAGAATGTCTCATTTTTGGCCCTCGAATGACGAACAACTTGGTGGATCGTCAGTTTCCTGATGGACCATCACTTCGACCGTCACGTCGAGGCAGAACAATCCAGTTTTGGCACTCGAGTGACGAACGATTTGGTGGACCGTCAGGATACTTGACGGACCGTCAGATCGACCGTCACAGGCCCCGATCAGCGAATTTCAGCTTTTTCAAAAGGGCATTTTGGTTATTTCCACTCCATAAGGTATTATATATATATCCTAGTAGAGAATAGCCCTTCATTTTCTCCTTTCCTCTTTCAAGAAACATCTAGAAATTAGGGTTTTTCCAAAACCCAAAAAAATTCAATCTTCTTCCAAGAAATTCAAGGATCTTCCATAGATTTCTCCAAGTTGCCCAAGAATTAAGCTCCCCTAGTCAAAGGCATCAAGGATCTTAACTCAAAATGTAAGGAAGAAGTTCCAAACAAGTTTCTACATTTCCAAAATTATAATCCAAGGTATGTGGGGTTTGAACAAGAACACTTGTTTCATTCTTGTGCCCAAAGATTTAATTTCTACTATTGAAATCCCTGATTTTGAAAAGTGGGTTTACACCCAAATTACTTTATTAATGATTTATGATATTTGAGTTATTCAAGATCGATACACATGACTATTTCATCATTTTATTTCTTAAATTGAGAACTTATGCCACGAGTTGAATATTATTATTATGAGTTGATGATTTCCGAATGATTTGAGATAAGAGTAATGATTTAAGATTTTCTATGAGAATTTTTTTTATTGAATATATATATATATATATATATATATATTGATATTTGAGCTTGAGAGTCAAGAATGAGTTCTATGATGTTTTCTTAAAGTTTTTGATACATGATTATTTTACAACTTCCAAATTATGACTTGATATTTAATATTGTGAATTTCATGTTCTACCATGAGTTGGTAGAACATGTGTCAAGTGCTTTCAAGACATGTGTCAAGCTTTAAGCTTTATTATGACAAATTGGATTATTGAGTATATTGATTCATAAGATTGAGTTGTTATATTGAGTCTTGATATTTTCTCAAAGTTATTGATGTTGCTATGACTAAATGAATTGATACATCTTGATGTTGAGAAAGATTGTTTGATTTTGAGTCGAGTTAGGAATCCAAAAGATGTTTATGATTTACAGATGAGATATATATTTATATTTTGGTCTTTAAAATAGACCCATGAGTTGATATTGATTAAGGTGGATTTCCTAACGCATTTTGAGCTGAGTCTGGGAGGAGTATTTAGCACCGAATGGGAAATATGGTATTTCCCCAAAACTACGTGCCACCGTAGGATTGATGTTGATATTTGTGGGCCAGAGGCCGAGTATGGAATTGTGATAACGATATTTAAGGTTGTACTCCCTGGCAAGAGTACGAAACCCCCGTCAATGTTGAGTTCTCTCCTTAGAAAGGCAAAATATTGGACTCCATGCGGCTCACATGGTGTAGTTATGTTGGTTATAAGAAACTCCCACGTCCATAATGATCTAAGTACCATGAGTTACCGAGTCACTCTAAGTCATGAGTCAAAGAGTTTGAGTTGATTTAAATGATTTATGAGATTTATGAAGCATATGTTTTTACTGATGACTTACGGAAATGATGTTTTAGATAATTCAAGTTGAGAGAATTATTATTGTCAGCATGCATGATTTTCTTATACATTTATGATATTATTTAAAATGTTTCATCCACCCCCACATACTCAATACATTCCCAAGTATAGACTTCCATACTCTTTTGTATTCTATATTTCCTCATGATATAGGTTCAGGTGCTCAGTCTCAGCAGCGACAGTGATCCTTGAGTACCTTCATCTACATTTCTGCAGTTGGTAAGTTCTCATGGTTCGAGAACCTGTGTCTCCGATTTTGTCTTGTTAATAGATGGTTATTTAGTTTCAGTTCAGTACGAGTCAGTTGGGGATCTTTCCCAATGGCTCCTCAGTCCTATGTAGTAAAGGCTTTGTCAGACTAGTGTACCAGCGTGTACAGAGATTTCAGTATTTTGTTTGTATAGGGCAGTATTACTTCGTATTTCAGTATGTTCATGACATGGTTATTCCTCTTTTTCTTAGCATGATTTGCGCTATAATGAGTTCTGAAAGTAATGACAAGCTTAGAGGGTTAGCTTGAGGCCACGTATGGCCTTGAGCACCATGTGACGTCTCGGGATAGGTTCCTGGGGTGTTACATTTGGAGAGGGGGTAGGTTGATTTGTATTTTTGAAAAGATTAAAACAATTTGAAAAAATATTAATCAAGACCACAATTAACTTAATCAAGTTTTTTAATTATGTTTGACCCTTTAAGTTGGTCAATGTCACCAATCCTTCATTCAAGATTAAAAGACACCTTTCCTTCAATTTTCTCTAGTAGCTTAGGCGAAGGTTTCTTTTCCTTTGGTTAATGCCTTTTTTATACAGAAAACCTAGAGCTATTAACATAAATTTAGGATTTTTAATTATTAATTTTCCCAATACCTTTTATAATATAATATTTCAAGATTTTTTAATTTTTAATATATTTTAAAAAAAAAATCTTTCCTATTAAACAAGAACATGTTATAGTTGATTTTAAATTTCTAGTAGGATCCTAGTTCAACTAAATTTAGTTCAATAATAATAATTATTATTTAAGAAAATAAGAAAAAAATGATTTTCTTTCTTGCGAAATCTTTTAATGAAGGACAAAAAGTTCTAATCATTTTTCTAAGGGTCTTCACACTTTTAATATACTAGTTTAGTGTATGTGCGTGGAACGTCTATTTCAACGCTAAAAAGGAAAATATCATGTATAAAAAAAATAAAAAAATAAATATTTCTGAACTTTGAAAGTTTAAATAAAGATATTGATGTTTTACTCTTGTCAATCATAATTCTCTCTCTTTCTATTTTTAAATGGTGAAAAAATAAATCAAACATATAACTTTAAGATTTTATATTTGCAAAAAACTAAGTGTTTTGACTCTTTGTTTTCTTTCTCTATTGATTTTCTATAGTTAATGTTTTATTCATGGGTCTTAAGTTACTAAGTTAAATGTTCCAAAATAAAAATGTGAACGCCATTTTGTTAATATTTTGTAATAAAGCTGTATTTTTATATATACATTAATAAGATAAAAATTTAGTTAAAAAAAATAAAACCTCGTACGAACCTAAAAGGACAGTACAATCAGTTGAAACTTTCCTGGTGCAAACTGAAAGTTATTAAAATTTAATATTCCTAACAAAGTTGATAGTTGATTTTTGTAGTTAATTAGGATGTGGAGGAATTATAAACAAAAATTACTAAAAAATTAAAGTGCTAAATATTTTTTAAAATAATTATGTCTAACTATTAGAGAGATAATCAAATGACTATTCTTAAATATAAGAAAAATAATTTAATTTGTTTTATTTCATTTTTTTTAATATCAGCTCATTCAATTTGTAAATAATAACTATAATTATATCCAAAATATTCCTTATACCCATTTGAGTATTTAATTAATATTAGTTAAATTAAAGTTAACTTTAGTTAGATATTTTTTAATGGACTATTAGCTAGTTTAGTTATAATTATATTCAAAAATTTAGTTAAGATATTATAATTATATTCAAAGATTTCTCTATGCATCAAAAGATCCTTTTTAGGCGTCGAATTTTCGGTCCACTTGTCCTTTTCATTAAATTTCACATAAAAACTTTACCATGGATAGATTTATGGTTGAAATGTTTCACATTTTGAACTTCGAAATCATTAATTTACTTTTACACATTTAGACTATTATAGAGATAAACAGATAAATGTAAAGAGTTTTTAATTAGCGCCAAACTTCAACAACTAATGAAAATAAATTAGATTAAAAAAAATAGGAAATTAAGATAGAAAATGGAACAATAATAGTGAAATTCCCCGTGACGAAGAAGTTGATCTGCGACAATGCTAAATCAAGTCTTATTCATGTCATTCAATAATCAACTTAGTTAGACCACTAATAATTTATTTGATTAACTATCAATTTAAACTTTTCCTTCGTGGTGATGAGAGATGACGTGGATCCCTATTATATTTATCAGTTGCTAAAAAATATCAACATTCTAAAATTTTATTTTAAAATTCAATTCCGAAAAAAGTAAATATTTTTCTTGATCAAATGTCTCTTAAAAAGCTTGAATTCCTTTCTATATCCTTGCAAACTCTTTTCAAAAATAGTTGTTAATGCAATTTTATACTTGTGATAAACAAAATCACCAAAAAACATAAATACATATGACAAATTTACAACAATAATGATTTAATAGTTACTACTCCAATCTAAAGTCACTATTTTCTCAATAATTTAGCTAGAAAGTGCTGGCTTCCGAAAAACCCCAAATCAATAAGTAAAAAAGAAGAGAGAGGTAGAAGAACAACTTATAAGTTTGAATAATTCATAAAGCAGATGCACAAATTACCAAAAAACATGACCTGAAACATAACACCTCAACTTTCTAACTCTACATACAGTACCTCATAGAATCTCAAGTATGATAGTTGCGCGACAAGAATGAAACACCAATAAGTAATAATTAAAAAAAGGACAGTGTAGTTGCATAGGAGGAAGGTCAAACCTGAAGTCAAGCCTGAGGACTGAGGTAGCACCACTATAACTTTCATAACTCTTCTTCTTGAATTTCTTTGCTATTTTGGTAGCAATGCTCTGACCAACTAATACACGCCACTTGACACGTTCAGCTTGACCTAGGAGCTTTCTTCAGGTATTTGAAACTGCATCCTATTAGCTAGATTTTGCATGTTCGTGATAGCATATCTTTCTTTTATATACATATATTATGTTTTAACAGGTTCATGTTGGAATTGAGACTTTTTAAGTCAAATCGAAGAAGTCTCAATAGCATGCTCCTCATGAATCCTTCTTCTCCTATTAAAAAATATCAAAGAATTAATAATGACTTATATAGATTTATTAATATATTAATTGAACAAGGTAATAACTTTACAAAGAAAAAAAAATATATTCATACTAATAACTCGGATAGAAAAAGAAACCAATCCAAATAAAAGTTAAAAGTAAAGAAATTTAACTCCCACATTAAAATTAATTCGACTATGTTGCATACAAGAACAACATATTATATTTATAAATGCAAGAAGACAATTGAAATCAAAATCAAAATCAAAATAAAATGAAAAAGTAAAGTAGAATAAGTTTCTTATAAATTTTAATCTAAAATATTACTTAAATAGGATTGTACAAATTCTTTTCTATATAAGGTGAAATTCTAATTTATTTAGAAATGTTAAATATTATGATTTCTTACCTAAAGTAAATAATCAAACCTAAAGAAGTTAATAATAAAATTAATTATTAAGAAATATTTACCCAAAAATTAAGGGACAATTACATGATGGGAAAAAGGAACAATATGCTATGAATAACAAAATAAAATTGAGTCGTAAAGCAAAAATAAAAATTACATTAAATAAACATAAATTGACTCCATGTCAAAGATAACTTACCTTAAATAATTAATTCTTTATAATAAACATAAATTGAGTCCAAGTCAAATAGAAATTACCTTGAATAACCAAACTTTTTATAAACGTATGATCCAAAAAAAAAATTAATGGAAATATTTATTTATTTATTTGAAAAAATGAATTGGAGGATAAAGGTGAAAAGGAGAATCCTTTAATGAAGGGCAAAAAGTTTTAACCACTGTTGTAAGAGTCTTCACATTTTTAATATATTATTATATTATATATAGATTATATAGATATATAGATATATACGTTATATAGATATAAATTATATATATATATAGAGAGAGAGAGAGATTATATAGATATATAGATATATACATTATATAGATACAAATTTCATATATATATATATATATAAAGATTATAGATCATAAATTATAGGTATAGATTTTGTGGTGCCGGAATATGTATGCTTATAATTAATATTTTGATGATAGATAATGATATAGGAGAGACATATTCACATATACAATAAGGACAATATAAGTGAAACAAATTGATAAAGTAAGTTGGGCAATTAAGCTAAAAGTGACAAAAGAGTTTCAAAATGAGGTGTAGGGTGACTCAAGTTTTAATAATTGAGTGTAGGTGACAATTACTTATTATGGATTAAGAAAGTTGGGAAAGTTTGAGAATAGCTCATAAGTATTTAAATTTACACTTTGATTCAAATGTTAATATAACAGGAAACGGGGGGTGGGGGTGGGGGAGGAAGACGTGTTTCTCTCTCTTCTCATCCATTGTTGTTTTCTCTCTCTTCATAATTTTTGTAGTTCATTATTATTGTTGCTTTATTCATCATCTTTTGCTTTATTATCATCATTTTCTTCTTCATTAGCATCTTCATCTTCTTCTTGTTGACCACTTTAGTTGTTTTTACCCCTACTGCTGCTACTTGACCAATTTTCTAGGTCAAATTTTATTTCGTACATCACTTTGACATTACTTCATAGGTGACTTTGGTAAGTAAATTATGATTTTTAGTTAAATTTGTCATCTGGGTACACTACTACTGCTATATTTTCAATAATGGATAGAACCTGAACATTAATCCAACATAAGAGCCATCTGTTTAAACAGATCACTCATCAAAAAATATTGCAACTGGACACTTTGCTAGGGAACTAGGACTAGTTAACGTGGTCGAAATGATCACCTACAGAAAAAATAACAGAACACCAATAAAGCAGCTTTGCGTGCACCTAGGGATGAAATAATGTAAAATAAAGAATGAAAACTTGCGCCAAGAACTTCTGAAGTTAAAATAAGGAATCAAGCCAAGGCTACAATTTCTGAATTTTAAATTACAACTCTTGCTTTCTTTTTATGGTTTCGATCAGGTCAACAACAGTGGAAACAAAAAGGTATGAAGTTGGGAAGAAATCCCAAGTCTTTTTATTTTTATTGCGACTGACGTGACCAGAACCACAAAATGAAAGCCTAGGATATAAGTGTAACTTCTAAAATTGTCGGCTTGGCTTGATTCCTTATTTCAACTTTAGAAGTCCTTGGTGCAAGTTTTATTTTTTACTGTACATCATTTCATCCCTCGGCGCCTGCAAAGTTTCTTTCTTGGTATTCTGTTATTTTCTCTGGAGGTGATCATTTCAACCACACTAACTAGTCGCAGTTATCTAGCAAAGTGTCCAGCTGCACTATTTGTCTTTGAGAGAGGCGACTAATGAATTTTTATTTTTTGATACACTTTCATATTTGCATTTGATACAGACTTCTCATGTTTTAAGTTAATTTCATCGGCCAGATTCACTACGTGTTCCTTGGTACCCTGTGTTTCTTCTTTAATAATATCTGAGGTGTTATAATCTTCATCAACTCCCTTCTTTCCTCGTAGGTATTCTCATACCGCACCTTTTGTTCTATAATCATCACCTCGAGCAACCCAACTATATAAATTTTGGCTAGGATAATAACTATATTGATTTTTTTTTCTTGGTTGCAGCAGTGTGATGCTTTGAAGGCCTTTCAAAAGTCTATTGAACCCTTAAAATCAGTCGAATCACCATTGAATCTTTATAAAATACCACTAAAATTTGATTTGTTTACCAAACTTGACACATAAACATTTGCAAAACCATCATTAAATCGTAACAGGATATCGACACCACCTACAAGGTCCCTCAGCCTTATCAGTTTGGACCTATCAAACATAACTGTAAAATTGTAGATATCTTGTTTTAATGATCAATGCCTAGTCAATAAAAAACAACATTCATAAAATCAGTTTACTCTATGTGTATTTTCATGATAACATAATCAGTAATATATACCTCCCATATATGAAGTGGTTCCATCTACAAGCAGCTTATTCCTCCGAACCCATCTTTACTCTAGCCTTTTATGTTGGTCGGGAAAAAGTTGATCAACTTTCACTTTCTTATATCTACAAACAAGAGTAAAACAAATGATGTTAAACAAGAGAAGAACAAAAAGAACATTAAAATTGATGTCTGCATAATTTTTAAAAAGGGTAACACAAAATTGAATAAATAAAACACATTACAACAAGCGTTCCAATAGATGACCCATTTGTTCCAATAGATTCCCCATTTTATTCAACATATGAGCAATCTGTTGTAACAGGTTACACATCTGTTGCAATAAATGGCTGATAACATATGGGTCATCTATTCACATAAATCAAACCAACTTTGCTAGTGGTTTGATTTGTTCCAACAGTTGATCCGTCTGTTGCAACAAATGGTTAATCTCTTAAAAAAGCTGATGGATTTATTCCAACAACTGATTCATTAGTTGCAGCAATTGGGGAATCCGTTGCAACACCACCAACACCAACAATAGCATCAACAACAAAAAATAATGTCATATGTTCCAACACCATCATCAACACCAACACCACACATTCCAGCAACACCAACCCCACCAATAACATCAATAATAGCATCAACAACAAAGAAACAAACAAAAGAGATACAAAAAAATAATACTGCCAATACGACTTTTTAATTTCTCCCAACAGATGGCTCTTTTTAAATATTTTAATAAAAACAACAATTCATTAATTCAAGACTTAAAATCACCTTTTCTTTAATTGTCTTAATTAAATAGGATATGCGTAATAGGTAAATAAATAAAAATAACAGATGTAAATAACTGATTTAAATAACATGGAAAGAAGAAGACGAGAAGAAAAGAACAATAGTGAACCATACCTGTAATGTCAAAAGCAAGAGGATCAAAACATCAATTTCAATTGAGAAAAAAAATAGATCGATTGAGATCTAAAAGGATCCTCATACGAAAGAGGAGAGAAAAAAGAGGGAAGAGAGAAAAAATGAGATGAATGTGATTACCCTAAAGAGGAGAAAAAAAAAGATAAGAGATGAATTAATTTATGGTTGAAGGAGAGATAATTCTAGAGATGGGTTTAAATATTCATTAATAACTTTGAGGGGCACGAGGAGACGATGACATTGAAAAGATAATATATGACAACTCAAGGAGGATATTTTTGAGTTATCCAAGAAATATTTTTTACCGCCTTAGTATTTTATCTTTTTTATTTCGGACAAAAAAAAATTTTAAAATAAAAAAAAGATCTTAAAACAAATAAGTTATCTGTTACAACAGATGTAAATATTTGTTTGAAAATTTCCAACAGCTCAGTCATCAGTCGCAACAAACGGAAATGTCTGTTTGATAATTTACAATAGATAAGTAATCTGTTGCAACAGGTATCTTTATCTATTTGAAAATTTCCAACAGATAAGTCATCTGTTGCAACGGAGTTTTTATCTGTTTGATATTTTCCAACAGATAAGTCATCTATTGCAACAGGTTGAACTTCTATTTTAATATAATTTCAATTGAATTCATAGGCTCATCTTCATACCTAAATTGATTTTGCTAGAACTAAGGATGAGTTCATAGGTTCAACTATAATTTCAATTGAGTCATTGTAATTGCATAATGTTGGTATTGTGTTCCTCCTAACCTAGTCGTCAATCGATCAATCTTAGTTAAAATGATTCATATCAAGCCATTATTTGAAATACCTAAGTTGATTTTGCTAGAACTAAGGATGAGCTATAGGGTCAACTACAATTTCAATTGAGTTATTGTAAGTGCATGATATTGGTATTGCATTTCTTTTGACCTGAGTCGTCAATCGATCAATCTTAGTTGAAATGATTCATATCAAGACATTGTTTAAAATACCTAAATTGATTTTGCTAGAACTAAGGATAATTTCATAGGGTCAACTATAATTTCAATTGAGTCATTACAATTGCATAATATTGGTATTGTGTTCCTCATGACCTGAGTTATTAATCGATCAATCTTAGTTGAAATGATTCATATCAAGCCATTATTTGAAATACCTAAATAGATTTTACTAGAATTAAAGATGAGTTCATAGGGTCAACTACAATTTCAATTGAGTCATTGCAATTCCATAATGTTGGTATTGCATTCCTCCTGACTTGATTCGTCAATCGATCAATCTTAGTTGAAACGATTCATATCAAGCCATTATTTGAAATGCCTAAATTAATTTTTCTAGAACTAGGAATGAGGGTCAACTATAATTTCAATTGAGTCGTTGCAATTGCATGATATTGGTATTGCGTTTCTCCTGACTTGAGTCGTCAATCGATCAATCTTAGTTGAAATGATTCATATCAAGCCATTGTTTGAAATACCTAAATTGATTTTGCTAGAACTTGGGATGAGTTCATAGGGTCAACTACAATTTCAATTGAGTCGTTGCAATTGCATGATGTTGGTATTGCGTTCATCTTGACCTAAGTCGCCATTCGATTAATCTTATTTGAAATGATTCATATCAAGCCACTGTTTGAAATACCAAAATTGATTTTTCTAGAACTAGAGATGAGTTCATGTAATACCCCGATCATTTCTTAAGCCTAAATCCGTCTTTTGAGTGGATATGTATGACTTCCAAAGTGATTGATGTTTAAACCATGTTGTATTTCTCTAATTTCTACTTTTTTCATGTAGATCATTGAATAAGCTTTCCATCGATACCAATTTCATCAAAATCCGACATCGGATGGGTGAGTTATGGCTGTTTTACTCAACGGTATCAAATCGCCCAGGTTTGATGGTCGACCTGGTGGACCATCAGGTCCCTGATGGACCGTCAAGTTCCCCTTCAAGCCAAGGCAGTGACTCTTTTTTCAGGCCATCGTGCGACAACCAAGTTGGTGGATCGTCAAAAAGTTGACGGACTGTCAAGGGGTCCGTCAGGTCGAGACAGAATGTCTTATTTATAGCCCTCGAGTGACGAATGACTTGGTGGACCGTCAGTTTCCTGATGGACCATCACTTCGACCGTCACATCGAGGAAGAATGTTCTAGTTTTGGCACTCGAGTGACGGACGATCTGGTGGACTGTCAGGAGACTTGACGGATCGTTAGATTGATCATCACAAGCCTCGATCAGCGAATTTTAGCTTTTTCAAAAGGGCATTTTGGTCATTTCCTCCCCATGTGGTCTTATATATATATATCAAAGTGGTGAAGATCCACTCATTTTCTTCTCCTTTCTCTTCCAATATTCCAAGAATCTCCTAGAAACTAGGGTTTCTACTAGATCCAAAATCCAAATCCTCTTTCAAGAAATTCAGAGAATCTTCCATGAATTTCTCCAAGTTGTTCAACAACTAAGTTTCCCAAGTCAAAGTCATCAAGAATCTTGGCCTAAAAATGTGAGAAGAGTTCCAAACAAGTTTCCACATCTTCAAATCAAAATCCAAGGTATGTGGGGTTTCAACAAGAACACTCCTTTCGTTCTTGTGCCTAAAGATTTACTTTCTATTATTGATTTATATGATTTTGCAAATGGGTTTGCACCCAAATTTCTTTATGTATGATTTATGATACTTGAGTTGAATAAGCTTGATAATTATGGTTATTTCACCATCATGCTTCTTAAATTAAGTATTTATTCCATAAGATGTATATTGTCATTATATATTGATGATTTCTAAGTGATTTATGATAAGTGTCAAAATTTGTGTTTTTCTATGAGAAATTTGACTATTGAATATATATATATATATATATCGATATTTGAATTGAAAGTCAAGAAAGAGTTTGATGATGTTACCTTGAAGCTTTGGCATTTGAAATGATTTGATAAGCAAATGTACTTGATGTTGAGAAACATTGTTTGAATTTGAGTTGAGTTAGGAATCCACAGTCGTATATGATTTACCGATGAGATATACCATTGTTTTGGTCATCATGATAGACCCATGAGTTGATATTGATTGAGGTGGATTTCCTAACGCGTTCTGAGCTGAGTCTGGGAGGAGTATTTAGCATCGAGTGGGAAATTTGGTATTTCCTCAGAACTACGTGCCACCATAGGATTGATATTGATAGTTGTGGGACAAAGGCCAAGTATGAGATTGTGATGATGAGATTGAGGTTGTACTCCCTGGCAAGAGTATGACACCCCTACCAATGTGGGGTTCTCTCCTTAGGAGGGAAAAATGTTGGACTCCATGCGGCTCACATGGTGTAGTTATGTCAGTTATAAGAAACTCCTACGTCCATAATGATCTAAGTACCATGAGTTACCGAGTCACTCTAAGTCATGAGTCAAAGAGTTTGAGTTGAGTTAAATGATTTATGGGATTTATGAAGCATATGTTATTACTGATGACTTCCGAAAATGATGTTTTAGATAATTCAAGCGAAGGGAGTTATTATTGTCAGCATGCATGATTTTCTTATACATATATGATATTATTTAAAATGTTGCATCCACCTCCACATACTCAGTACATTCCCAAGTACCGAATCTCATACTCTTTTGTACTCTATATTTCCTCATGATATAGGTTCAGGTGCTCAGTCTCAGCAGCGACAGTGATCTTTGAGTACCTTCATCTATATTCCTGCAGTTGTTGAGTCCTCATGGTTCGAGGACCTATGTTCATGATTTTTTCCTTGCTAATTGATGGTTGTTTATTTTTCCATTCAGTATGAGCCAGTTGGAGATCTTTCCTAATGGCTCTTCAGTCTTATGTAGTAGAGGCTTTGTCAAACTAGAGTACCAGTATGTACAGAACGTTAGTATTTTGATGGTACAGGACAGTATTACTTCGTATCTCAGTATGTTCATGTCATGATTATTCTTCCCTACTTTATGATGATTTGTGTCGTAGAGAGTTCTGAAAGTAATGACAGGCTTAGAGGGTTAGCTTGAGGCCACGTGTGGCCTTGAGCACCATGTGATGTCTCGGGATAGGTTCTCGGGGCGTTACAGTTCATAGGGCCAATTACAATTTCAATTAAATCATTGCAATTGCATGATGTTGATATTGCGTTCCTCCTGAGCTGAGTCATCAATCGATCAATCTTAGTTGAAATGATTTATATCAAGCCATTGTTTAAGATAATATTAAATTCATCAGTGTTCCAATTGAACTTAATATAATTTATTATAATGAAATGGTTAAAATTTATCTCTTTTAAAAAATTAGTAAAGATCAATTTGGACTAAATTAACATTTTCAAAACTTGTCATTCTTTTCCAAAATACAAATCAACCCACACAAATCATCCATTTGCGGGAAAATGTTTCATCATGTCAAATCTTGGGGTCTCGCTTTTTTAATTCTCTCTCAATAATACAAACAACAACCACTCAACATATTGATCAACCCTTCACAATAGATTAATTTTCTTCCCATTTCACACCATATAGTTGCTATGTTTTACTTCATTCTTGCTTGTATCTGTTATTTTCTCTGTCTTCACAGGTAACAAAGTTCGAGAAGAGTTCTACATTTGTTTTTTATATAAAAATTAGGGTTTTTTAATTAATGATGAAAAAAACACTTTTAGTTGTATTATCTTCGAGAATAGTTTAATAATTGAAAGTTTTCATGCTAAAAATATAGGAAAAACATGAGAAAACCCTAATTTTTTTTTGCAATATTTCATTGACTGTCGTGATATTTTTGGATGGTAATAGTGGTGGTGTTGGTGGTCTTATTAGTGGAATTGGTGGTCTTGTTGAGGGTGTTGGTGGCGGTCTTGGTGGTGTTGGTATTGGTGTTGGTGTTGGTGTTGGTGGTGTTGGTTGTGGTATTAGTGGTCTTGGTGGTTGTGTTGGTGGTTTTGGTGGCATTGGTGATGATGTTGATATTATTGTTGGTGGTGGTGGTGGTGGACTTGGTGGCTGTGTTGGTGGTCTTGGTTGTCTTGATGATGGTGGTGGTGGTGGTGGTCTTGGTGGTGATGGTGGTGGCATTGGTATTGGTGGTCCATCTGTTGCAACAAGTGGAACATCTGTTGGGAGAAATTAGCATAGGTCTTCAAATAGATTCCCTATCTATTGCAACAAATGTTTCAGATGTTGGCATAAGACAAACTAATAGCAAGACTGTTTGGATCTCATCCATCAGGTTGTTCATCTATTGCAACAGGTTATGCATCTATCGTAATATATAATTCATCTATTCCAACTGATGGGTTATCGGTTAGAATATTTTTTTTAATGTGGCATATAAAAATTTATTTAATTTTGTCTTAAATTTTTTTAAAAATTATGCAGACATCAATTGTAATGTATGTTTTGTTTTTTCTGTTGTTTGTAGTTAAAAGATTTCTCTCAAAAGAAAAGAAACTAAAAGTGGATCAACTTTTGACCACCTAACAAAAAAGGCTAGAGTACAAATAGATTCGGAGGAACCTCTTGAACAATCTCAGTCAGGGAAAAGTGAAGCTGAGGAAAGTACTAAAAATGATATTGAGGGAGATGGGGAAGGGTATGTAGAGGCTGGTGAGAAAACTAAAAGTGAGAAGGAAGAAGAAGAAGATAAACAAGAAGAGGGGCAAGTAAAAAGTGAGAAAGATGATGATGATCAACATGATGATAATGCATCGCCAATAGGGAGTAATTAAGATCAAAATCCCAGCATGGTCCTGTCAAAACTATTAGTATTGATAGGTTTCAAGTTGAGATGCCGATAGATAACCCTTCATAACTAATGGGTGATTTTGTAGTTAAATCTCAGTTGGGTAAACCTTTTAATGAATTTAGGGATACTATGAAGAATGGTAAACTAGAGGAATTATTTAAGAAGAGCTACTTTGGACACTTTCTTGAGATGCCTGAGGACAACAATGCATATTTTCAAATGAGCAAGTATATGGTCTTCTCAAGCGCAGGATCAAGTACGTGGTGGATGATAAATATTTGAAGGAAGAGGGCAAAAAGATGGATGAAATCGGGATCAACTATTGTGGTATGCCGGTTTGTTTTGGCATGAAAGTGTTTGCCATAGTGACAGGCTTCAAACATCATTGTCCAAAAGAACCTCTCGTCAAGGAAGCAACCCGTAAAAATTCTAAGGTAAGCAGGACTGCCAAATGACCACTATCAAATAAAGGCAAGGCATTGTCCAAGAAACCACTCACCAAAATCAAAAATCATAAGGAAAAAATAAATGGGTTGTTGGACATTGTTAGACCTGGCTACAGATCCATGATGTTGTTACAACATCTCAAGGACAAAGCCATACCAAATAAGTACAAGGAGAAATTGTGCTTGGTTTGGTTTTCCCATTCCGTTATATTGGCAAGAGACGTTAACAAAGTCATAGAAGATGATTTGTTGGAACTTTCTGAGGATCTTGAGAAATTCAACAATCATCCCTAGGGATATGACAGCTACAAGTTGATTGTCAAATATTTATTGACAAAGTTATCCCCAAGAACGACCACCTTGTACGGCTTTCCTTAGGGTTTCATGGTAAATTTACTCACTATTTGTATACTCTTGCATTAGTTTATATTGAATAATTATTATGACTTATTTTGGTTTGCTTCCTGTTTACATTTTTAGGCTTGGGCATTTGAAGCCATTCCTAACCTCCTAAAGTAGGTCAAGGATTACTCGGATAAGGTTTCTCATTCAGGGTTCCTTAGGTGATTTTCTACAAAGAGCAACACAAGAATTAAGGAAGTTGATCTTTTTAAACCTCCGGATGATGCAATAAGTCTTCTTTTAAGTAAAATAATTTGACTCAAAGAAAGATATTAAAACAGATGATTCATATGTTGCAACATATTGGTAATTTGTTGTAATTTATCTTAACATGTTACTCGTCTGGTGCAACAGATTGGTAGTCTGTTTCAATAGATGAGTCATTTTTGTAATAAATTACCCATATGTTGCTTTGGTTCTCTAAACCTTACTTTTTTTATTACTCATCTACTGGAACTGATGCAACCGAAGGTTAATCTGTTGCCACATATGAATCATCTATTGCACCATAAAGATCATTTTCTGCTTAAGTTGTCAATGTTAATAGATTTCCCAACTGACTGCAAATTATTATTTGATTTAAACGTATCTACCCATCGTACCTACTGAGTAAGAGTTGGGAATGACTTCTTTTATTACTTTAGGTCTTGTTGATACAATAGCATACCCAATGGTAGAGTTAATAAATAAGGAATTGGCTGGAGAATGGTTATAAGAAGATCCGTTAGGCAAGGTCAGCCTAATGTTGAAGCTCATCATGACCAACCTACTGCAACAGATAGGGGTGTTACTGGTGGAGTTGTTTATGTTGGTGGTAGCCATGCTATTGCTACTTCCAGTTGTGATGATGAGTATGTTGATGCTCTAGAAAAAATAAATATGTTTGAAATCACCCCTTACACTGGTCCCTATCACTTTACCCCTATCCCTCTAACTTTACAGTGGTCCCTCTCACCCCTTTTTACCCTCATGTTCTCATTGCAAATACAACGAGTGTACGGACAGACAGGATAAACTCTTTGAAAAAGTAGAGGCTATCGTTAAAGTTGTTGAGGAATTAAAATTCAAGAGGGGTGTCATATCATCCAAGAAGGTGAGTGCGGTATACACTCCTACAGTGCCGGTTAGGAAGAAGAAAACAATAATTAAACATATACTCTCAATTGTGAAACCAAAAAAAATTGCAACTTCTTCCTCTCCAAAAGATGTTGAAGTTCAAGGACCATTGAAGAGGGTGGATATATACGCGAATCTTGAAGCCAAATAGAAGGCAGTTCTGAGAAAGACAATAAATTCCAAGCAACACGCAAAAACCTTCACCATGAGTACCTTCCCCCCAGGACTTTAAGAAGATGGAAGATATGGATCAGTCGTATATGGACACGGTAAGTTTACTTTTCCTAACCTAGCCTTCTAATCTACTCCATGAAGAAGAAAACAAATATGGATTATCTGTTGCAACAGCTGGGTATTCTGGTGTAACTGGCGGTGGTTTTATTGTAACAGATTACCCATTTGTTGCATAAGATGCATTAGATGGGTAATCTATTAATAGATTCAGAGAACCCTGTGCTACAGATGTACCATCCATTGCATCTTTCCATTTTTTTTTCTTATTTAAAATTACTAACCTATTTAAAAATTGTCTTCTTACATTACAGTATGTTGATGAATTTCTCTGCCTCATGAGGGGCAAACAATTAGCGTACCCGAAAGCCTATGATGTTGCCGATAGGATAATGGACCTCAACTTCTACAATAATTTCAAGGATAGATACGCTGACCTCATTAAGCTAGCGTCAACTCCTGGTGGCCCAGGATTTGATTCATTAGTTTCTGGATTCGAATGGGATGAAAATATGATTAATTATGTTAGAGGGAAGAGGCCATATCCACATGGTAAGGACTGGAGTAAAGTAAAGAGGATTCATGCTAACATAAACATGGAGAAAAAATATTTTCTAGCTGTTGAGATACTGCTCAAGGAGGGAATGATGAAGGTTTATGATTGCAACTTGACTGTCTTCGAGGAGGTAGATTTTTTTACCAATATATAGCCATTGTTGGCATTGTTCCCCAACTTGTTGAGGAAGAGTGGACTGATGAATTGTTTGCCAGCAAAAGTTTTAAAGCAAACATGGGATTTGAAGTTCGAAATAAGGACCTTCCAAAAAAAGGAACTGGTGTCGCATGCGGGTAGTATGCGGTTGCACACATCGAATGTTTGTTAACCGGCACAGAAATGTCTTACCCAATGACCTTTTTGTGCGAAAATACTGTGGCAAGGATGTAAGAGGTCTGGGCTTATAGGGTACTAACTAAATGCTTGGAGCCTATGTATAAAAAAGATGTAGAAACACAAACACCTTGACAATTTTTAATATTTGATGAAAATTTATAATGCAACATATTGTCTATCAGTTGTAACAGAAAGTCTATCTATTCTGACAAATAGTTTATCTGTTGCAATAGGTTGGTCATCTATTACATTATGCAGATTTTTATATCTAAGTTTATCTGTTGAAATAGATAGGTCATTTATTGGAACAAATCAAAATAGTAGGAAGACCTGTTTGATAATTTCTAATAGATGACCTACATGTTGTAACATATGTCTAAATCTGTTTGATAATTTCCAACAGTTATATCTTTTATTGCAACAAATACATTATTTGTTGCAATATTTGAATCTAATATTCTATTTCAATTAATAATCTCAAATCTAAGGATAACATAGAACAAAATAAAATAAATCAAAGACTTCAAAAATTACATGAAATAAATCAACAAATAAATAAAATGTAAAAAAATTATTATGGGTACAGATGTTCTACTCAACAAATAAATCAATAATTTAAGTTTCGGTGCCAACAATTCTTAAGGAGAGGTTATTACTTTGACAGTAAAGATCTACTCAATATGGAAAAATTGTTCTTCATTCGGTGCTATGGAAATCGGCTTTGGTCATCGTGGATCTTTATTGTCGCTTGCATACGGTTTCTGAGCTTTCGCTTCTACATATTTCCATAAAATAGTAGCATATCTTTTATGGAGTAATCCGGCATCAACTCCATCATTCGGTACTTGTAATTTATTTCTCAAATACTCAGCGTAAATGGTAATAAAAAGACCACAATCCGTGTGTTTATAAAATCAGATAATCCATATCTTGCAATTAATGTAAGTATTGTGAAATTTATGAAATGAAACTAAATCATGATACTTGATTGATACTTACAGGCTACCAATGGGCTGTTGAGAAATTCCATCAACATATTCTACATCAAATGGATTGTCCATTTTATAATGGTATGCTTCAATCATCGACCAATCAGTATGAACCTTTTGATCCAAAAAGCACTTATATCAAGGTAAGTAGGTAATATTTTGTCCAGCTTTTATATCTCAGATGACGTTCCAGAACATCTCCTTCCCGACAGCGAGTCGTAAACTCAGACACGCCGTTCTTTTAGAATGAGGATATCCAACACCCAATGGAATTCATCACAGCGATTGATTGGGATGTACACTTCATCAACCAAATGTCAAGGTAAGACAACTAGAATGCTAAAACCTTTGATAATGTTGATTAAGCATTCCTCATTTTGGGAATCTTTTGGTTGTTGTTGACAATACCTATTGTAGGCATTATAGATGTAAACTTTGTGCAAATAATTGTTTGCTGTGTATCTATATTGTTCTTGTGTTTACAACTTGGCCTTACGTAAAAAAATAACATCGATGTGTTGTATATATTATCAAACATTTTAGTTTACGTGACAATAAAATTAATAAATAGATACAATTAAATAAAGTATTAATAGTAAGATATATGGCATTTAAACCTCATCATTTCAGCAAGTTTGGGGCTGTGACATCAAATAGAACCAATTCTTTTTCTGGGATGTGCAACAACAAAGTCGAACATATCAAAAACAAACTCGATTCGTTCACTTTGTAGTGTTCATCATTTTATTTTCTGGATAATTTATTTGTGTTAATGTCATATTTTTTCAACAATAATTGTATAAATCAATATCCTTAAAATTTATTTATGTACCAGTCGGCATGAAGCTTTAACAGCCCATCGGCAATCCATTCTGAATAGTCATTGATCAACTTTGTTAGTTTTTTTGGAGCCTTATCCAAGATATTGAACCCTTCAAATGGGTAATTCTTCTGTTCTTACGGGATGACAGACTTCACTTTTTTTTCATCTTTGGAAGCAGTTGATGGATTACCAACTATAATATTATGTTGTTCAACAGTAGCTTCTACTATGACATCCACCTAGAAAGCTAAAATTGTCAATGTTAATCACAGAGATACAAAAAAATAAAAAATGATAACTCATCTGTTTTACCAAATCAAACAGGTCTTACTCCTGTTTCAAATTATACCAACAGATTACCTATCTATTGTAATAGATGGATCATCTGTTAGGATAAATTAAAACAGGAGGAAGACCTATATGGTAACTTCCAATAGATGACTCATCTATTTGGACAGACTAAAATAGTAGGAAGTCTTGATTTTATTTGTCCCAACAGATGAACCATCTGCTGCAGTAGATAGGTCAACTGTTGGTAAAAATTAAAATTGTAGAAAGATCTTTTTGATTTTCTGAAATAGACGAGACATATATTGTAACAGATAATGCATCTAATGAATAGGTTAGTCAATTGTTGCAACAGATACATATATTTGTTTGATAATTTTTAGAGGATGTGTCATCTGTTACAACAGATATGTAGTCTATTTATTTATTGGAACAAATGATATATATTCACCTTCTTCGACTCATGATGCTCTACTATGGACCTTGTACATTGATCAAAAGTGCAAGACAAAGATAGAGAAGTTGCAATTTTGCTTTTTTCTATGCTTGATGATGCCTTAGAAATTTCTTTCCTCCTCCTCTTAGCCGCCTTAATCTCTAATAGAGTTTATAGATATGAAATCCTTTTTGATGGAATAACCTCCCTCTTATATGTCAATTCCTTTACAAAAGAAGTTAATGCATTAATAGAAATAATCACTCCATCATGTTTCGCCTTGCAGTCATGACATTTGCATACAAAACATTCACTAGGAGGGGCAAAATCTGTAAAACCAGTATGATCATAATCTTAATGGTTTGTTGTTTCAAAAACTTTAAGAGGAGCATCATTAGCCCCAACAGTAGCACCACTACCACCAATAACAACTCCATCGCCACTAACTTCATTAGCAATAACAAGCCTACCCTCCAAAATTATTATTTTTCTTGTGATGTATGTTGATCCAAACAATTCCTTTTTTATTCTATCAATGACCTTAGGGCCTAGTGAAGTTTTCTTAGACCATAAATTTCATGACCCGAGGCTACCCCATAGTCGCGACAATAGTGCTTATGGTCACAAGTGACTACTATCTAACCCTTCAACTGGTACCTGTTGTGAGCACTGAGTAAATTGATAATAAATAACATATGCGGAAAGACAACTGATAATTCCATAAGGTTTTAAACACTAAAACACGATTAAATAATAGATCTAAAACATATGAAGACATACTAAAAGACTGATCAAATAACTGATAAACCGACTAACTGTCTGAATGTCTGAAAAGCCTCTAACTGACTGACAGTGGAGTTGATGGGACAAACCCCCAACTAACTCCGACTAAATGAAAATACTGAACTGCTAAGCTAAAAGAAAATGAAACAATCATGTCCTCAATAGATGAGGACTCACCACGACTGCTGTTGTTAATAAGCTAAACTATCTAAGTGCAGTCAGAAAACTATACATCTGAACCTATGATATAATACATCATAGTGCAAAGAAAGTATGCAATCAGTACTTTGAATGTACTAGTATATGAGATGAGGTTAGGCTGAAATACATGGGTTAACTGTGCATAAAGTAATGGTTGACTGAATAATATGAGATAACTGTGTAAGCAAGCATGAAAACTAAAATACTGAGAATACAAGACCAAGTATATATACATTTCTGAAATAATCTGTAAACAGAAATACTAGAATTTGATAACTGAATAACTGAGAATTTGTATGCTTTGGTCAAGCAAACCTGAACTAAAACTATATTGAATACTATACTGAAACTATGGGAGCTAGCTATAACCGACATGCCCCAAATCTATTATTGGGGTCCAACCTATAACCCCAGTTGGATGGGTGTCAGTACCGTGCCACGGGTACTAATGTTGGTTGTGTGAATCCACTAATCTGATGTCTCGAAGGACTAGATGTCATTCCTAATTGACAGGGGATCCCTCAAAGTCTACAGTGGCACCATAGGTCTGGAACTTAAGGACTGCTACTAACAGCTCATGCCTAACTGATGGGGGAGACATCATTCCTATGTTCACTCGGTGCTAAGTTTTACTTCCAATTGAAAGACACTAATTCTAAACTGAGCTAAACTCAACTGAGAGTTATTCTATAATTGATAGTTCTCATCATGAATATGAATATCTGAGTATACTGATAATTCCATGGATTGACTGTTTGAATACTTGAAAAGCTATATTTATATACATCACATAGGTATTGGGTGTTCATAACCTGCCAACACTGAAAAAAATAACAATATGGATACATAAAAGCTTTGAAACCATAGTAGGGAATCATTGTTCAGATATCCAACACTTAGGCATTTCATCAAACACATGAGAGTCATCAACTTAAGCATGAGAATGGGTAAATCATGTGATAATAACATAATTACAATACTAAAACCATGAGTTAAGGATTTAACATGAAAATTTCACCATTTAAACGTGTAAAGGCCTATTCCATCAAAACACTTGTAAACACAATACATAAATTAAAATTCATAAGAGCTTCATGGAAACAATTCATCATAAACATGTAAAATTCATCATTTAAAACATAAAAATAGATTCTTGGACTCCATGGGTGAAAAGGGCCCATGGATGAACATCACACATACCATAAACTCTTAAACTTGAAAGAGAAACATAATCTTGATGTTTTTCTTGAAAGTTCCTTGATTGGAAAACTTAAATTCTTGGTTTTCTTGGAGAGGGGGTAATTGAATTTTATGTTTTTGGGAGATGGTTAGGGTTTCTTTGAGAGGAGAATAGGGGGAAATGGGCATATAATGCCCTAACCGACACTTTAATTTGTGTTTTTATGAATTGGATTAAGGGGAAAAGAATCAATTGCCCCTCAGAGAATTAACTTCGCAACTAAAACGCGGCTTAAGAGGTCATCGCGTTACGATGAGGCCTCCACCTTTATAACTACCACGACGCGCCACTATCATAGTGAGCTGCTTGAATCAAAATCCAAACACGACCCAATCCTCATTTAAAAAATCTAAAATGTCCCCAAGACATGCTTCTTACACCCCAGAACATGAACTAATTTAAAAATCCTTGAAGTTAAGAGGCCAAAAATATGGCTAAGTCCCCAACACGTAGTGAAATTTTCAGGCTTTAAGCCTCTTATGCATGAAACTAGGAGCTGAACTAAGATAAGTATAATACGGGGTATTATAATATCTCCCCCATGGGAACATTCATCCTTGAATGAGAATGATTAAGCTAACAATACTGGGGAAACTGAAATCACATACTGAACATACATAATTTAAAACATGATACATGACTGAATTGAATTCGTGAATGCATGTAAAGACTTGAGAATGATTATATAGCTAGAACTGAGAATGGAAAAGAGTCAATCTAAGGAAATTGTTACCTTAAGTTGTGTCTGAGTTTGCGGAGAAAAGATGAGGGTACTTGGTACACACATCTTCTTCTGCTTCCTAAGTGGCTCCCTCAACAGACTCATTCCACCAAAGAACTTTGACCAAGGGAACTTCTTTGTTCCTTAGTCTACGAATCTGACGATCAAGGATCTCGACTAAGATTTTTTTATAAGAAAGGCTATCCTAAACATCTGTGCTTTCTAAAGGAACTATAACAGCTGGGTTACCAATATATTTCTTTAATAAGGAAACATGGAACACTGGATGCAATGATGCTAAATCTACAGGCAACTCAAGCTTATAGGATACCTTTCCAAAATGACTCAAAATTTTATAAGGGCCAACATATCAAGGACTAAGCTTTCCTTTCTTGCCAAATATCTTCACTCCCTTCATGGGCGAGATTTTCCAATACACCAAATCCCCAACTTCAAACTCAAGATCTCTTCTCCTCTCATCTTCATAAGATTTCTGTTGACTTTGGGTTGTCTTAAGCCTCTCCCTAATCAACCGAACTTTCTTTATTACATCAAACACCGAATCTAGCCCTATCAAAGCTTCCGCACCTGCTTCAAACCAACTAATAGAAGATCTATATCTCCTTCCATAGAGAGCCTCAAATAGAGACATATGAATACTGAAGTGATAACTGTTATTGTAGGCAAACTCGATCAAAGGTAAGTGATCATCCCAACTATCCTTGAAATTAAGAACACATGCCCTCAATATATCCTCTAGGGTCTGAATGGTCCTCTCTGCCTGACCATCTGTCTGAGGATAGAAAGTTATACTGAGATGAGCATGGGTACCAAGACCCTTCTGAAAAGCTCTTCAAAAGTGAGAGGTAAACTGAGTACCTCTTTTTGAAATGATAGATAACAGGGCTCCATGCAACCTAACCAACTCTCTAATATAGAGTTTGGCATAATCCTCAATTGAATAAAAAGTATGAACTGGAAAGAAATAGGATAATTTGGTCATTCTATCAACAATCACCCATATAGAATCATGCTGACGACGCGTACGAGGCAAACCCGTCACAAAATCCATGTTCACCTCTTCCTACTTCCAAGTGGAGATGCTGAACTCCTACAATGTTCCACTAGGCCTCTGGTGTTAAACCTTGACTTGCTGACAATTAGAATACTTAGCTACAAACTCTGTAATATCCCTCTTCATACTGCTCTACCAATAGATTTCCTGCAAGTCATGGTACATCTTAATGGCTCCTGGATGCAAAGAGTAACGTGCACGATGCACTTCTTCCAAAATCTTCTTTCTCAAACCATCAATACATGGCACACACAACCTACCCTGACATCACAATATATCATCTCCTCCTTAGGAGAAAACCTCTACTTTATGATCTCTAACTTATTCCTTTAACTTAACTAAACAGGGATCCCTATCTTGTTTCTCCATCACTTCAGCAACCAAAGAAGATTTTGAACTATTCTGAACCTAAACGCTACCTTCAGCTGAATCAACCAACCGAACACCTAATCTAGCAAGCTGATGAACCTCCTGAACTAACCCCTTCTTATCATTCTTAACATGAGCAGCACTACCCATAGACAACCTACTAAGGGTGTTTGCCACTACATTGGCCTTACCCGTATGATACAATACACTCGCATCATAATCTTTCAATAACTCAAGCCACCTTCTCTGAAAAAGATTTAAATCTTTCTGTGTAAATACATACTGTAAAATTTTGTGATCCGTAAACACATCAACATGAACTCCATAAAGATAATGGCTCCAAATTTTCAAGGCAAAACAATAGCTGCCAACTAAAGATCATGGGTAGAATAATTCTTTTCATGAGGCTTAAGTTGTCTAGAGGCATAGGCTATGACCTTACCTCTCTGCATCAACATACAACCAATACCAAATATGGAAGTATCACAATAAATAACAAATCCATCTGATCAATCTGGTAAAGTTAAGACTGGGGCTGAGGTGAGTCGAGTCTTCAACCCCTAAAAACTCTTCTCGCAAGAATCTGACCACTGAAACTTAACTTTTTCCTGAATCAATCGAGACATAGAGGACACAATAGCCGAGAAACCTTCAATAAACCATCAGTAATAGCCAGCCAAACCTAAGAAACTCTTGATATCTGATGGAGAGATAGGTATGGGCTAGTTTCTCATTGCTTCAATTTTTTTAGGGTCAACTCTAATGCCATCACCGAAAATAATATGGCCAAGGAAAGATACTGATATTAGCCAAAACTTTCACTTACTGAATTTGGCGAAGAACTCATGGGCTCTAAGAGTCTACATTACGATTCTGAGATAGTCTACATGATCATTTTCACTGCGGGAGTAGACAAGAATATCATCAATACAGGCTATGATAAATATGTCAAAGTACTGCTTGAACACTCAGTTCATCAATTCCATGAAATCTACTAGGCATTCGTTAGTCTAAAAGACATAACTAGGAATTTGAAGTGACCATACCGAGTTCTAAAGGTTGTCTTCAGAATGTCACATTCTCTGACTCTGAGCTGATGATAACCGGATCTGAGGTCTATCTTAGAGAAATAACCGACACCCTAAAGTTGGTTGAACAAGTCATCAGTCCTAGGGAGTGGGTACTTATTCTTGATTGTGATTTTGTTCAACTAACAGTAATCAATTCACATTAAAAAAGAACCATATTTTTTACGCACGAAAAGGACTAGATCACCCCATGGGGAAACACTGGCCTGATGAATCCCTTATCTAAGATATATTTCAACTATTTTTTTAATTCCCTAAGCTCAGTTGGAGCCATTCTGTAGGGCGGAATAGAGATAGGCTGGGTATCTGGGATAAAAGCAATTAATTGATTGTTTGGACCATATTTTTGAGATTTTAAATTACGTGCTATGTTAGGTCAGTAATTGAGTTTTTGGTGCCTTTATTTTGTTTATTAGCATAATGGGAGTCTAAAAATATGTTCGGATATTATTGTAGAACATTGTGAAAGTGAACCACCTCTTTTTTTATATTAGTAGTGTTGGGCTAGTGTTGAGATTTCCTGTTACATTTTTCCCCTCTCGTATGCATATTATCATGATATTAGTAATTCTTCTCAAATGGACTTTGGCTGGATTCAAAGATTTTGATTCAATTGAGGCACCATTAATTTTTGAAAAACTCTTCCAGGGTCCTAGGGATGAATCCTAATTGAGTTGCTTCATATTATTATCAAATGGCCCTATGAGTGGAGCTGAATTAGATAGTTATATGGTAATCACTTTGATAGACTTCAAATAGAGTAGTAGGTGCATATAAACCTTGGTAATTCTATTGTGGTTTCACGACACTTTCAATGCTTAAAACAAAGAAAATATTCAAGAATCTTGATGTATTTAGGATATAAAGTATTTGTTTAGGTGTTTTACAAGAAAATAAGTCTTGGTAATGAATAAAGGAAAAATAATCTAAAATTGATTAAGTACAAGTTCTTGGTGCTTGGTCACAAGCCATTGGGTCTAATAATGGTCATAACCTGACCCATTATGAGCATAAATATGAGATCCTGAAAAAATATAATCCAAGGCATTGCCAGTGACTCTCATAATAAGTTATTGGGAGAAGTGAAGAATCCTATGACTCATCCTAATTAGTAAAGGGCTAACTATTTGAAAAATGAAAAAGGTAGTCCAAAGGCAACAACTCTTCTCACGAGTCGCCATGAGACGTGATGAGTCATTTTGCACCCATTCTGAGCAAACATTGTGAGAAGATATGAAAGTTTAAAGTTGAAAAGGTGACCTTTAGTGGCAATCGATCACACAAAAACTCATTAGGACTCATGATGAGTGAACACATGAAGCATCACCAGCCTGCAAGAAATCAAACAATGAGTCTTTACCGACACACAATGAGTTATGGCCAGACCCGATGACTTATGGTCACTGCAGTATCTATTCTCCCACATTGTTTAGGATAGAATTTATTCTGTATCTATAAATACTCCCTATATTTTTATATTTGAGGTTGTGTTTTATTTTTAGTGAGTTCCTATACACACTGTTAACGGTTGATAAACATATTCAAAGTTAATTATAGTTGAGATTCCTGATATTATTTTATTTTTCTTGTAAGTGCATGATCATATTTTATTCTTTAAATTATTATAATATTCTTGAAATTATGAGTAGCTAAGACCCACAAAATGGGGTTGTGGGAACCATGATAGAGTAATAAAGTAGGGTTCATAGACATAGTAATTCTAGATCAGAGTGCATGTATGCATTATTATTCCTTTTGTATTGATTGTTTTCTAATAGTGTACAAAGTTAGAACATGTCTGTTCTCCTTACTTGCTTAAACCTACAAAGGTACAACAACAATAATAACAACAAACCCAGTGTATTCCCACAAAGTGGGGTCTAGGGAGGGTAGAATGTACGCAGTCCATACCGCTACCTCCGAAGAAGTATAGAGGTGGAGATTAGAAAACGGGAATAAACAACGGAGAATTAGAGTTGTCAACCTTCACTTAATAGCTTGAGTCGTGGTCGCAGGAAAGCTAATTTAAAATCAAGGATATGATTTAGATTATAAAACTCGTGAGACCTGGTTGGGTAATTGAGGATAGTCATCTAAAAAGGGCGAACCAGCCTTTAAGCTAAACTAAACTTATTTATTTTGCATTCTAAGCATAGGGATAGAATCACCAATACGGAAACCTACGTAGTTATGAAATCATGGGAACACAGCCCTAGTGTCTTATAGTTATTGATCACAACTTAAAACTATTCAATAATTGTTACTTGGTTTCTAAGTTGATTTTAAGTATTACTTTCAAAAACCCTCTTTTATGAAAATAATCGACTAATAGAATAAATAACTGCATTAAACGAGCTTCTAGCCATATTCCCTATGTGATTGACCCCAACCTTGCTTGGGTTCTATATTTGATCAATGACTGCTTTATACTTTAATTGTGAGGTATAATTTAGGTGCCATCTATTTTGGCGCCGTTGTCAGGGTCTATAATTTAGGATTAGATCGATTGTGTTTATTTAACTATTAGTCCTTGTTTTATGATTTACTTTTTTTATTATTTTATTTTATGTTTAGGGTGTGCACCGGTGTATGTACAACACTCAAAGTCAAGGCATTTCCCTGATTCCACTTGCTCTTAAAATTGAAAAAATGTTGAGAAACTTAAGGATAATGGATGATAAGGCATTCACGAGACTCCGTACCAAGATATAGCCTAAATTCCAGTCAAAGAACAACAAATACAAAAAGCAATATCCCTTTAGGTTGCTGATGATGAGAAAACTTAGCATGAAAAAGAAGCCCTTCCAGATACAGTTGAGCATCCCCACCGTTATGTCTCCAGTATGATGATAAAGATGATGACGCTGACTTAAACGATGAAGGTGTAATAGATTCTATTGTTCCCATCCCATTGCTAGTTAGGAGTAAGTTCAAGATCACCAACGCAATGATACAATCATTGAACTTGGAAGAAGTATTCACTGGACACACTATTGTTGATACAAGTTTGCATATAATAAACTTTATAAGGATTTGTAAATCCTACAAGAGACCTAGTATGAACAAAGATTATATCAAATTGTGGTTGTTTTCTTTCTCGTTGGCTGGTGAAACTACTCTATAGTTGGCATAGTTACCAAATAAATCAATTATTGCCTGGCAGGAGTTGAAGACGACCTTCTTAGAAAAGTTTTTCCCACCATCCTAAATATTGCAACTAAAAGATGAGATCTATAACTCCAGACAGAGACGTGGCTGAGATTCAAGAAGAAGTTGCAATAAGTCCCATGTCACAAAATAACTTAATATAATTTGCTTAAGATTTTCCATAGGTCTTTGAATTATAACAACAAGGTTGTAGTGGATACTATAACATGAAGTGTATTCATCAGTCTGGCTTGGCAACATGCTTCAAAAATACTAGTTAGAATCACCAAAACCAACAGAGGTTGGCACACATAGGAATCTAGCATTCCCAATGACGCTTATGCGATAAAAGCATCAGTAGAGAAATGGAGGATACATTAGGGACTCGCTCATAAAGTAACTCAGAAGAGATCTTGATTTCAAAATAGTTCACAGGAATAAGGTCAAAAAAGGTCAATGCAGTCAACTCTAAAGTAACGCACTGATACATAATGATTTTGATTATGGTGAGAAAGTAAATTATTTAGATGATCAGGTGAAAGAATTTCAGGCCAAATCCCAAAGGTCTAATCAAGATATTTAGTACAAAGGTCAAAGAAATCAAGGCCAAAACTATTAAAAAGATGACAACTACAACCGATTAGGGTATAAAGATAAGAGTAGTAGAAAAGACGATAGTTGGACGAAGAGAGATGGTTACAAGAACAATAGAAGTAGTTTATACGTCCCTCTCGACAATTGTGAAATTAAGTTGAGCAATGCTAGGATAGAAGAGTTACTTTCCAAAGTATCAAAAAGGGTAGAGAATATTGATGAAAACCTTATGGAGATTCGAGCAGATATTTCGGGGATGAGCCAAAAAATGGAGTGATACACTACCACTATTAAGCAACTTAGGCAGCAGTTTTGCTAGATTTTTGTAGCTTTGAATCAACATAAAAAAGGTACACTTCCAAGCAACACTATCTAGAATCTGAATAATGATAGTCACTATATAGTTTTGACTACTAGGAGTAAAAAGATGATTGTTGACCCTTCTATGCTATTAGTTGTTAATGATGAGGTTGAGATTGAGATGATCAATGTTAAAAAGGTAGTCAAATCTAAAAATCAAGTTATTGAGGAAAATTTATCTAAAAATCTAGCTCCAGTCGTTGAAATGGTAAAGTAAAAAAATGAAAATAAGGCTCCACAAATTTTGACTCTCATTTCACGACCTCCTTTACCTTTTTCATAGAGATTGAAAAAGAGAGTCAAAGAAGGAAAGTATCACAAATTTATTTTGATGCTAAAGTAATTGTCTGTGAACATCTCTTTATCTGAGGTACTTGAGAAAATGCTTGGCAATACCAAGTTTATGAAGAATCGTCACAACAGGATCATGGGTTTTGAGCCTGCTGATAATGTTTACCATTGTTGTGCAATAGCTTCCTAGTTTCTTTTGTAGAAAAAGAAAGATCCTAAAGAATTCACCATTTCATGCTCCATTAGAGCATTCAACTTTGCGAAGGCATTATATGATTTGAAGGCTAGTGTAAATCTAATATTACTAGCAGTGTTAGATAGTTAGGGTTGTGATATCCCAAATAAACTTTAATAAGACTTCTTATGGCAAATCGCACTGTTAATAAGCCTGTGGGTATTTTGTATGATGTTTTAGTGAAGGTTGAGTATTTATATTTCCATCTAATTTTGTCATCCTCGACTGCAAATGGAATTTGAGGTCCATATCATATTATGAAGACATTCCTAATGATCGGACAAACATTAATTGACACGAAAACTGGTCAGTTTAAGTTTTGGTTGAATAATAAAGATGTGAATTTCAATATTTGTCAATCTATGAAGCATCCAAATGACATGGGTATGATGAAAGGCTTGGTTTTGAGGCACTAGCTGTGGTGATCATGAAATCTAAGGGCGATGATATTGATAAGTATGATGAGATGGTGAGCTCTCTTGCTGGTATAGGTTCCTACACTTATGCATTAAAAAGGTTAGACTTGGATATAAAGAATATGGAAACTCCACCAGCCACTTGGATTTAAAAATATGGCAGCTTCATCGGTCAATCGTTCTATTGAGGAGCCTCATATCTTGGAGCTTAAAGATCTCTCATCCCACCTTAACTATGCATTCTTAGAAGACAACAATACTTTTCTATTCATTATAGCAATAGATTTGGTCGAATGGAAAGTTGAGGCTCTAGTATCAATTTTGAAGAAGTTTAAAAAGGCCATTGGATTGTCCATTACTAACATTATTAGTATTCCACGAGAAATCTAAACTCATAAAATCTAGATCAAGCCAGATTGTATTCCTAATATTAAGCATCAATGTAGGTTTTATCCGCCTATGCGAGAGGTGTTGGATGCATGTGTGGTTTACCTTATTATAGATGGCGAATGGGTGAGCACAATTCAATGCCTGTCGACGAAGCATGGAATCACTATGGTTCCAAATGTAAAGAAATGTGTTCATGTTTATGATACTGGATACTAGTTAATGAGTGTGTATGAATTATAGAAAACTGAAAGCATGGATTGAAAGGATTATTTTCTAATGTCTTTTATGGAGCAGATGTTAGACCATCTTGTTGGTAGAGGATGGTATTATTTTCTTGATGGTTATTTGAGATACAATCATATTTTGATTGATCCCAAAGACCAAGATAAGCCAATTTCACTTGTTCATATGATACATTTTCTTTCAAATGGATGCTTTTCAGGTTATGTAATACACTAGTAACTTTTCAGTGTTGTACAAAATCTATCTTCTCATAAATGATAGAAGACATTATTGAGGTATTCATGGATGATTTTTTGATGGTTTATGATTCTTTTAAAGATTGCTTATCCCATTTGTCTAGTTTTCTAAGGAGGTGTGAAGATTGTAATTTAGTGCTTAATTATGAAAAGTGTCATTTTATGATAAAATAGGATATAGTTCTCGGCTATAAGATTTCAAAAAAGGGGATCAAGGTTGATAAGGCAAAGATTGAGGTAATTGAAATTTCCTCTATCAATTTTTATAAAGGGTATTCGAAGCTTTTTGGGGCACACTGGATTTATCATAGGTTCATCAAGTATTTCTCAATAATTGCACAACCTTGGCGTAAATTGTTAGTGTCACGACCCATGAACTGGCATGATACTTAAGCAACTGATTTAGAATAAATAAAATAGCTAAATTTGATGTGCGAAAACATAATCATGACATAATCAGGATAAATAAAATAATTATAAAGTTTACAACCTGATAAAACTGAAGAGAGAACTAAAATTTACAGTTCATGACTCTGACTGACTATCTATGAGGCCTCTACTATACTAATTATAGATAGATGGTACATGACTCCAACTACCACTAATCAATACATATGAATAATAAAAATAAAGTACATAAATAACATCTGACTGGAGTCCCCAAAATAGGAGAACTCATCACTTGTTGACTAGAAGCTGCAAACTGTCTGACTATGACGTGTAGGTTATAACTGGTACCTACATTATGAGATAATGTAGCACACAAACATATATGTGGATCAGTACTTTAGCAATGTACTTAGTAAGTGGGGTGAAAGCATTAAGTAAAACTGATTACATACAAAATCTAAAAACATACATGCTAAGTGCAAGTAGACGCATGAAGAGACTGAAATAAACTGAAAGATGAAGCATCTTAAAACATAAGTAAAAAACATAATCTGATAAACTGGTGAATCACTACACTTAGTTTCTTAAATATTTACTTTTGCAAAATAAATAGAACTGAAGTTGGGAAGTGGTAGAACATGGATATTTTATGTAAGTCTCATGTAAAGCTGAATAGACTGTAAAATCGTACTGAGGGTCATGTATGGATACTGAGCATGAAAACATGAACAAGTAAAACTGAGAATGCAAGACCAAGTAAAGCAAGTACTGAAATGATCTGAATATCTGAATAACTAAAATAATCTGTAAAACTGACTGAATAACTATTGAAATTTATCTACTTGGTCAAGCAAACTTGAACTGACATAAAATGAATACTGACTAAAACTGTGGGAGCTATCATGTAACCAACATAAACCATGTGAGCTATCATGGAATCCAACATCTGACCCACATTAAGAAGGGTTGTTCTATCCTTGCCATCGGAGTAGAACCTAAACTGGAGTGATCACTAAACTGAGCCCATAGTGGGCAAGGAGAAACACTCTTTGGAGAGGCCCCTAAACCTACAATGGCACATAGTTTCTAGGGAAGTAGGATGCACAGAACCCATACTTACCACTAGACACTAAATCCTACTCCCAATTGAAATACCCTAAAATACTAACGGGTGCATACACTGAAGCTGATAATATAAGATCAGGTCATGGTGTTTGGAAAACATCAATGCATACAGAGTCTAAAATAATCATAAGCATGTAAAATAATAGTGCTCGACATGAGCATAAAAACTTAGTATGATGTAAGACATGGTTTAACTGATTTATTACTTGAAAATCTAAAATCATGTAAAATACTTAGGTATCGGGTGTTCAGAACTCGCCAGCATTAAATAATTTATAAAATATGATATTAACACTTAAAATTGTAGTATGCAAATCATGGTTCGAAGATCCAAAACATAAAGTTCTCATCAAGTAAGTGAAGAGCATGAACTTGAACATGGGAATGTGTTAAACATGAGTAAACAACATGATTAAGTGGCTAAGTTCATAATTCGATATTTTAAAATGAAATTCAGTTAAATAAGTATGTGATACGAGTATGATCATGTAGATGGACTTATGAGGGTGTGTGTTGGACCCGAGACTTGGTGTGTGCATACACTAGAAGGGACAAAACAGTCCACTACATACACTAGAGGGGCGCCCCTTCACTAATGGGCCTTTTGGTTATTTTTTCTATTATTTGTAATATATTATAAATATAATAATGTAGGATTTCATTCATTAGTTTTAGTTGAATATTAAAAGTATAACACTTAGAAACATCTCTTTTGAGAGAATGGCCCTCCTTTGCCGAAATTGTAACTAGGAAAATTAACATGAGTGTGGAATCACTCATGTTGGATTCAAACTTGGAAACGTTGGATGCTTAGGAGATCGAGGTCCCTCTTGTTCTAACATAAGAGATAGGTGAATTGTTGTGCGTAGTGTTAAGGGTCAAAGAGTGGAATAGGCTCTTGGGTTCTTAAGATTATGACTTCATGTAGTCTATCTATCTATCCTTTGTTTTAATTATAATCTTGTAGTTTGTGTTCTTGTTGTAACTGTTTGTAGTTTGTCTTGTGATAGTGAACCCGTGACTTCTTGTTATTATCATATTGTTCTTGTTTATTCATCTTAATGTTATAACTTAGTTTGGTTGGCTATTTTTTTGGTGTGAAATCACACCTTTCTTATCTCATTTATTGGTGTATTTGTTGAATCCGAGTGCGGTCTCCAATCGGTCCAAGAATCCCTTTGATTAAAGGACTGGTGTGGAGTGTGTTTTGCATCTTTCCTTGTTATTAGTGTATCATTTGGTATTAGAGGCCTCCAATCATTACAATCCTCAGTCAAGCGGTCAACTAGAGGCCTCCAATCGAGAAATCAAGACCATCCTTGCAAAGACTATGAATACAAATAGAATGGATCGGTCTAAAAAGTTGAAGATGCATTATGGGCTTATCGAACACCATTCAAGACTCATATTGGTGCTTCTCCATATCATCTTGTGTTTGTCAAAGCATGTCACTTTCCTGTCAAACTTAAGCACAAGGCATTGTAGACACTAAAGAGGTTAAATATAGCATGGAGTGATGCTGATAAGCCGAGACTTAAGCAATTGAATGAGATGGATGAATTTTGACTTAGATCATATGAGAGGTAAGCTTTGTACAAAGAAAATATGAAGTGATATCATGACTGAAATAGTGAAAAGAGAGGGTTTACTACTAGAGATATGATTCTATTGTTCAATTTTGAGCTTTACTTATTTCCTGGAAATTTAAAGTCAAGATGGATGGGATCGTTTTTAAAGTGGTTAAGGTATTTCATTATAGTTCCATAGATCTTGAAAATAGTGATGGCCAAAGGTTGAAAGTAAATGACCAAAGGGTGAAACAATACCTCAGAACTATTGAAAATGTCAAAGTAGTGGATAAGGCATATCTTGATGAAGTTTGAATAATCATGATAATCGAGTCGCCGCGATCTTAAATCAGGCACTGCATGAGAGGCAACCCATGGATTACTTTGGTGAAGTCTGAGTAGGAAAATTAGACACGTTGTGCCACGATGTTAAATTAAGTACTACTTGGGAGGCAACCCAAGGATTTTTATTAGTCTTTCATTGATTTTTAATTTGTAGTATAGAACTAATAAGTGTTGAAGTATGCATGTGAATTATTGTATCGAAGATGAAAACCAGAAGAAAAAATTATTGCACAGACCTTACGAGTCTCTTGACGAGTCAACTTGTAAGGTCATCCATCACCACTGGAAGTAGAAAAAATAGACTTGCAAAATTGCATAAAATCCACATCATGACTCTCAAAATGATTCAAAATAATCTGTTGGTTCTCACTAACAACTCGTCATGATGATTTGCAGGGACTAAAGATAGGTAAGGCAGGTTCAAGCCATCCCTTGAGTCTCATAATGAATCAAAAGGATTTGTCCCTTCTCATGATGAGTCATCATTTCTCCAATGGGCAAACAAGTGCAAGACCAGGTAAGTGTTCTGAGCTCCTATGCAATGGGTGTTGGCGATAAGTCATCACCTTTGGCAAGGAGTTGTAGAGTTTATCACGTTCATTGGATCAGAATCAGTCAATATTTCAAACAACCCAACTCAACCGACTCAATTTTTTAGGTTTAAAACCCTCAATCAACCCTGATCCACTTCCCCTTCTTCATATTTAAAACATAAAACTCCCTCTGCTACAGTAAATGACTGCAAGCATCAATTTTCTCCATTAATTCATCCTCCACCATCTTTAAATTCTCAACTGATCTTGAAATCTACTCATTTTCCGCAATTTCCAAATCAAGTGATGTTGTTTCAAGCTCTTCTTTTTCAATTTTCATAATTGAGATTCAAAGTAAATTAAATCTCTTTAATATATTTTGATTATTGGTAGTGAGATTCAGCTATGGGTTTTCTAACAAGAACTTGAGTTTACATAACCCTAGACGAATTTGCTTGAAAGAGAAATGGTTTTGGTTAAATTCAATGATCAATCACTTACAAAATACATGGAAATTTGGCATATAGGACCATAATTTATTTTCATAATGTTGTGTGCTAAAACATGTGCTAAATATCTATTTAGGGTGAAGTCTAATTAACCTCGATAATTGGTTAAATGATTAAATGTGAGGAATCAGTACTCTCTAACATTCCAGTTATCATAATAGTTGGTCTAGATGCTAAATTTAAGGGTGTTCATGGTTTGGTTTGGATTATTTTTTTATTAAAACTAAAACCAAACAAAATTAATCGATTTAAAAATTTCTAAAACTAATCAAACCAAATAAAATAAAAACCATCAGTTAATTTCTTGTTGGTTTGGTTCGATTTTTCAATTTTTAAAGAGCTAATGATAAATCGATAATGGTAAAATAACGAGTCATGAGACAACTATTTCAAATGAATATTAAGAATTGACAAATTTCTCTTTATTATCACAAAATGAATGTGTATGATTCTCTAGTATTTTTCAATACCATTTCGATCTTTTTGCATGTTAAAGTTGACATAACTATAGAGGTTACTCCACATCACATGTCTAAAAACCACAAAACTAAGATGCAACTTTAAATAGAATTGTTAACCCTACAAAAATCAAAGGGCAAGGCATTGAAGAGTAGATGGATGTTTCATCAAAGAAAATTAAAAATCAACAATATACTACACCACATGAAGATAATTAGACTTAGAGTGTGGGGTATGGACATATTTTTGTTAGAAATAAAAGTTAAAAGTGTTGCACTGCATGTGAAAGAAGTAGACTAAAATCAAATTAAGGATTAAAAGATATAAAACATTTATAATTATTTATGAAAAACTAATATCATATATTCAAATGACTATAAAATTTATATATATAATTTATCGGTTTGGTTTGGTTATTTATTCGGTTATTTTTTAGTAAACTCAAAAACTAAACTAAAAATTATTGATTTTAAGTTTAAAACCAAACCTAACCAAACCAAACCAAATATCGATTTTTTTAATCGATTTGGTTTGGTTTGCAGTTCGATTTGGTTTTTAACCAAACCATGAATACCCCTAGCTAAATTGTTGAATGAAATGCGATGCAATAAATTTGTGGAAGAAACTACACAAGTATAGTTCTCACGACTGACACAATGACTCATCCACTAAGGTAACGAGTCATCGTGTGAGTCGTGATCACTAGCAATGGGGACTGAAAAATTCAAGTTTTTGAAGTTTGTGAAAACTGATTAGAATGAGTATTATGATGAGTCATTAGGAGACCTGGCGACCTATCATGACCACTTATCCTAATACCTACACTTGACAAACTACATGAGTTTAACACAATGAGTCGTACCCTCTAGTAACGATCGTTTCCTCACCTATCATGACTTACACCAACATAAATACTTTAATTTTGTTTCTTAATCCCTTGAGTGCTAACATATGCCCTTAACAAGTACCATGGCACCCAAGAATAGGTCAAGGCTAGGATCAAGAAAAGGGGGTAGAAAAACCCCATCAAGAACCAAATAAGGAAACATCCACTCAAAATTGATAGATGAAAGAACTGATGATTCCAATAGATCAGGGGAGGAGTATCCACTAATAACTCAACTTGAGTGACATGAAAGGCTACCTCAGATAATGAATTTAGGGCCTAGGACAAACAATCCAGGGGTGAACCCCTATCTGACCATTACCACATCACCTAAAGAGACTCTCAGTCTAAAAGGGAGAAAATTTAGAATCTGACAAAGAAGATGATAAGAGTGAATCAAGAAATGAAGAAGGGACCTAAGCTGACAGTCCCTCAAAGGATGAAGAAGGAATTAATTTTGACACTCGAGACTCAAATGCTAATTCTAATGAGACTTTTATGGACAACCCTCAACTACCGAAGCTGCACCTAAGCTACATGTTCATATAGCTCCATAGGTTAAAAGATAGTGTTTGTCGGATTTGCAGCATATTTATGATAGATATTTGTCACTTGATGACGAAGGCCGATCGAAGAGAGATTTTTATGAGTAGCCTAGACTGGTGACCACGGGTATGTCTTAGATGCTTGAGTTCGAGAGATTGTTCAACAAGTACAAGTCTAGGTGGATGTCTGAGCAGACCCGCAGACACAGTCCCAAGTTGGTTAGAGAATTTTGTGCCACATATCAGGCTGCTTTAAAGGTGCAAGCAGGGCATGCTTTGGAAGGGTCGGCCTTTACTTCCCAATGCATTGGTATAAGGTACATCGGTGGACATTTTGGAGCGTACTATTTCACGCTTCCTACATGGTCAGGATTTTGAGCCTTCAAACATAACGACAGAGTCAGATTATCTGATAGATGAGATAAAGAAAGTAAAACTAAAATATATTGGCACAGGGGAAAAAATAGTGCATTATAGATGGATGGAAAATATCATTTCTACATATTAGAAAGAGATTTAGCGGGTGGTAGGTGGTGAGTCTCAGATCAAGAAGGACATATTGAGCTTTACCGCCAAGTCTTGGTGGTCTTTGGTTCATCATCAATTAGGGCCTACATTTGAGATAATGTATTGAGCCCAGATCGAGCTACCTAGGTGGCAGGTATTATAGAGGGATATGAGATTGACATCGCCAGATTGATTGCTCATGAAATTTTAGATATACTATAGAGAACATGAAGAGTATGCCATTCCCATGTTTGGTTACTCGGTTATGTTTGGAGTTTGGTATTTTAGAGTTGCCCGAGATGATCGCTTAGTAAATATTTGCCGTATTACAAATTTTGATTTGATTCAAGATCGGTGGCAAAGATGAAGATTCCAAGTTGTGTTGCCTTATTAGATGAGGCATTATATTAAGGCATATGCATAGAGATTGATACACCCATATTTGCTGATATCGGGGTTGTACCTACTGAGTCAGTCTGATCCCTTGAGGTTCGAACCTCTTACTACTAATGATGCCAACACCTCCTCTACTTTACAGCCAGCTTCAGTCCCAGTTTCACCAACTCCTAATCTAGGTTTATCCATGATTCGCCCACCTGCCAATGGATATGTTATAGTACTACAAGAATTCTTACAAAAAGTTCTAAATTTAATTGGCCAGTACTAATCAAAAAATTGCAAACCTAGTTGGAGAGGTCAAAGAATAGGTGAAGGATGAGATTAGTAAGACGATGAAGGGGGTTCAAGCCCAGTTTGATGGTTTTGAGCAGAGGATGGTTGATAGTCTTGAGGGTGTTCAGTCCCTGGACCTGGTCGGGATCAAGGGTGAGCTTACCTCACTTTGGAAACAATCTAGGAGTTGTCTTTTTAAGAAGTTTCATGCATTTCAACTTCCCATTATACTTATGATTGAGGTAGTTTTTTATGATATTGAGGTTCCCAACATCTGGTACCCGACATATATAAATTAAGGGCAAAATAAGGAATGTTGAGGAGAGCAAGTAGCTGGCCTAATGAATGAAAAGAAAAGAAGAGATATAAAGAGAACTTGAAAAGAGTTGAGGATAAAACCATTCAAGATGCACTTGTCTGATATGAGTGAGACGGTGTGAGGGGTTGGGAGCTTTACATCTAGTGAGGTCCCAAAGGATAATGTTATTGTTATTTCTGAGAGTGGTGGGGGTACAACAACTGCCCTCATGATTTCTACTTTATTAAGTGCATCGATCACTGATGGCGCCACAAGATAGGAGGCTAAAGTTACAGTTGAACCCCCAGTGATTAGGGAGCCTGGAGAGGTTGTATTTATGACCACCATTGATCAGTCCATGTCAAGAACCTACAGAGCCACAGGTATTTCCCTACCCTATGCTTTACATTTTATTCTTTTGTGCATTGAGGACATTGCATGATTTCTCACTTGGGGAGTGGGTATACCAACTTCTGAGGGTTTTTGTTTTTGTACTTCTTTTTCCTTGGATGATCGGATCTAGTATAATCGACATATTTAGGATTTTATTTCTATTTTAGTTGTGTTTAGGTTATGTTTGTGTTTTTAATTAGGATAAAAATAGGATAACTTACGCAGTCAAATAAAAGATTTTGAATGTTTTAAGGATACCCCTCCTAAATATAAATTTTGAAACTCTCTGTGTGTTTGTTTTGAACTATGGCCAATTGTGGATATGTTTATTCCATTAGAATAATGGGTATGATAATCATACCTTAATGATGCATGAACTGGATAAGTAGTAGCTGGTAATATAACCTTGAGCAATAAGTGTGTGAGGTACTTATTTCGGTTTTATGTGTGTGATCTAGAACTTTTCTGGTCCATCTTGCTTAGGTTGTAGGATAGTTGGTTAGTAAAGGATCATATGTAGTTTGTGAATAGTCCACCTTTAGCCTAAATGTCCTGCCAAATGGAATAGATATTCCTTGATCCCGATTTTGAGCCTGAATAGACCTTTTCCTTAACTAGCCCATTCACCTTCCCATTTTTATTATAATGAACCTACTTTGTTCCTGGTCCCTCCACGGACACTGTATACCTCAACTCAGGCAAATTAACTAAGTTAAGGGTGGCTATCGTAGGGGTGCTTAAGTAAAAGTAGGTAAGGAGAAGAAGTTAGTAATCGAAAAGCATTCGTAAGTGGTATGTGTGAAAAAGAAAAGGTACAAAATGATAAAGCTTGATAAAAAGAGAGAGTTGCAAAAAACCACACTCAAACTCTGAGAAAAATTAAAAAGAATAAGGGAGAAAAAAATTGAGTTTGAAAGTGGAGCCAAAATAGTGTAGTGCCAAGGAGGGTTGAGCAACTTGATCTATATCTATCATACCCGTAGCCAAGCCTACATTTCAAACTAATAAACTCCTATAGTGATCCTAATCCGAATATTTAAAAATTTAAGGCATAGAAAATAAGGACAGGTCTTTGGTATTTTATGCGCACTGTCTGAACTTCTTTTTTAGAGTGAGTTCTTCTATTCAGTCCCTATCTTAATATACATGATTAGATTATGAGTACGGGACTTCGTTGTTGTGAGGGTGCATAGGTTGCATTATTAGTTGTTATATATTTGGGTGATGTCATTTGTATACATGTTTGGTTGTCTGTTCATAATATGATGCAAGCTCTTGATCCCGTTATGTCATGGTAAGGAGATGTACATATACATGGTGGTTTTGATTTTGACTATATAGGAGGGGGTTGAAAATGTGTGTTGAGATGATGATATGACTGTCGTAGGTCTTTTAGCTTTTTCTTAATAAAGTGTTGTAAGTGTTTGTTCTGTTTTATTTGTCTAAGGACATGCAACCATTCTAAGTTGAGGGTATTAATGTGTCGTCATCTCACGACACTTTCGATTATTAAAACAAAAAAAATATATAAGAACTTATATGTATTTATGGATATGATGTGTTTATTTAGGTGTTTTGTAGGAAAACAGCCTTGATAATGAACAAGTTAAAATAGACTAAATACAGATTTTTGGTGCCTGGTCACGACTCGTTGAATCTGATAACAAGTTGTGACCTGGCTCATTCTGAGCACACATGTGAGATCTTGAAAAGATTTAATCTAAGACATTGGTAACAACTCTCACAATGAGTCATCGAGAGAGGTGACCTGTCGTCCCATGACTCATCCGGACCAATAAAGGGACAAAGATCTGAAAGATGAAAAAGACAGTCCAGGGGTGACGACTCTTCTCACGATTTGTTATGAGACATGACGGGACCTTTTCACCCATTTTGACCAAGCATTATGAGAAGATCAAGAAGTTGACAAAGTGAGCTTCAGTGGCGATAAATCATAGAAGGACTCGTCAGGACTCACGATGAGTCATCACGTGAAGCATTAGCAAACTACAGGAAATTAGATAACAAGTATTCACCAACACGTAATGAGTCGCCTCTAGACTCGATGAGTCGTGTTCACTGCCGGCCCTATTCTCCTACATTGCTTAGGATATGATTCCTTTTGTATCTATAAATACTCCTTTAGGTTTTATGTTTAAAGTTATGCTCTATTACATTTTGTGAGTTCATATACACACTTTTGAGGGTTGTTAAGCATATTCAAAGATTAACCATAGTTGAGATTCTTAGTTTTGTTTTATTCTTCTTGTAAGTGCATAGGTATGTTTTCTACCTTGAATTTTTATCGTGTTTTTGCAAGTATGAGTAGCTAAACCCCTGAAATAAGATTATGGGAACCATGATGGAGAAACAAAGTAGGATTCAGAGTATATAGTGATTCTAAACTGGTGTGCATCCATGCATTGTTATTCCCTTCATATTAATTGTTTTCTAATGGTGCACAACGTCAGAACTCGCTTGTATTCTTTACTTGCTTGAACCAAGAGAGGTAGATATTGGAAAAAAGAGAATAAATAATAGAGACTTGGAGCTATCAACCTTCACTTAATAACTCGATTCGTGGTTGCGGAAAAGCTAATTTGAATCAAGAATAAGGGTTAGATTGTAAACTCATGAGACCTAATCGGGTAATTAAGAATAGTCATCTAATAGGGGCGAACAAACTATTTTGGTGAACTTAACTTATCAATTCTACATGCTAAGCACCTGGATAGATCACCAGTATGGAGAACCTATAGAGTTATAAAATTGTAAGGAACATAGTCCTAGTGTCTCATCATCATTGATCACAACTCAAAACAATTTAACAACTATTACTTGGCTACTTAGTCGATTTTAAATATTACTTTCTAAACCCTCATTTACGAAAATAACCGATTAATAGAATAAATAACCGCATCAACTGAACTCCTAGCCATATTCTTTGTGTGATCGATCTCAACCTTGGTTAGGTTCTATTTTGACCAACAACCAATTTACTTTAATTGTAAAGTGTAATTTGGGAAACATCATTGATTCTAGCTAACGATGTAGTGCCGCGATTGTATGTGTACATGTAGGATAGGCATGCATCATATTCATCGTCATCATTTCCCCCATTTGATAGCATGACATGCATCACACTCATTATATCCATTTGATTGGGTTGCCTTAGTGTGGTGAGTGATTGATTGACTGTGAAAGTGATATTTTTATTTTTTGATCTGGGTTGTTGTGCTTCATTGAATTGTTAGGTTGGAGCTATATGCATTGTTATTGACATTAATTTCTAAATTAGGTGTGGTCTTCCTGATTATAGGTTTATATGGTTTTTATCGGGTATTGTTGCATTAGGTAGTTCTCACTATAACTTCAAATTAAGGTTGATCGACGATGTTGCTAAATACATGTGGTTTAGTACTCATGCTTATTTATTTTTGTACTTTACGTGCAGGTACTGGGCCAGTTCTTCTCGGGCGCTGAGTCGAAATCGTGCTTGGGTCATTATCGAGATCAAAGGTGGCCACTGATCAATCCCAGTGTCTACCAGATCTCTTTTATCCTTATGTATGTTTGTTTCTACATTTTGAGATACTTGGACTCCTTGTTGTATCTAACACTCTTAGGGTCATTTGATAAGTTGTATAAGAATAGTGAGAATTTTACGTTGTATTAGTAATACTTGTATTTAGTTATGTTGAAATTTTTCTTATGCATTATTTGATTTGATGTATTAAAAATAATACATATTGCATAGTTTCTAAGAAAAAAAAATCTTCACAAGAATAACCTCCACAAATATGGTGGAAAGAATGTGGAAAAGATAATGAAGGATAATTTTGTCTTTAACCATGCTAATGCATGCTAGAATTCATTGCATTACTAATAGTCTAATACCATAGATTTTCATGTACTTATCACACATTCACATCTAATACCAAATAAAGTGTACTATTACAAAACAAGATAATAGTAATACATAAAGATAATGCTTGCATTATTTTTTCTAAGCCACTTTACCAACCGACCCCACCCCTTAGGCTTGTATCATAGTACCAGTTCTTGGGTTGGTTTTAGGTGATTTAGTCAAGATATTTTATTATTATCCTACTTGTACATTTACTTATGCATATTATTATAGTTTTATTACTGTTGGCTTACTTATCATGGGGGCGATAGGGGAATCACGACCCGAGTTTTGGATTGTGACAAAAACTATGTTTCGTAAACATTAAAAAAATAATTTTATGTATTATAATATAGGGCCTTAAATATATGCACGGCATGGTTTCCCCAATTAATTACTACCTATGATTCAAAATAATGATTTATTTTGATTTGACACGAAATTTAAAAAATAAAGAAAATTTTTGAATCTTACTATCTTGATTTAAAGTTACGTCAAATGTAACAAAATATCCTTTAATCCTGTGGTCTTAAACATGCTACGTGAAAAATTAAAATTAAAATGTTGCCCAAAAAAAAATTGAAACGGAGAAAGTAAAATTTAGTAACTCGCCCATTTGCTCCCCTAGCTGGCAGCAGCTCACCGGCTCAAGCTACTACTAGTATTGCATACCGACCGGAGCAACATAATTAGTTAATCCTTGGTATCTACTAACAATTTGCACTGTGGCATATCCCTCTGCCTTTATCTAGATCATTTAGCACCTATAAGATTTCCATGTGTCAAAGTTCTGTCACTGATGGATAGATACAGAGAAGCTACATCCTCGAACAAAGAGGGAAGATTGAACTGCAACAAGTTATGCGTCACTTCTTCAACTTGTGTAAATACATTCCAATGATGTTTGTACCTTGTAATATTGCAATGCAACAAAAGTTTAATATTGAAAGGTTACAATCTGTCCTGCTCGGCTATTGAATAGTTACAATCTCTTCCATTCAGCTGAATAAGCATCTACGTCAAAATCTCACATAAACAAGTTCTTCGGTCACATTTTGACTAAAATTTGCCTAAATGCTTGATTATTGAAGACTAAAGGTAACATACAACACAAGCAGCTATTTATCGTCTATCGAGACAGCGACTTCCTAGTTCCTTAATCAGCTAATACAAAAGGTCGAGCTGAGCACCCTCTGGAAGAGATAAGGATACTCCTCAAATACAACTGTTAGTCATTACCAGCAGCAATACTGATGGTTGGGAGAGTCCAAGACTGCCCTCTACAGGAAAAAGTACTTGCAAACACAACTGAGCCTCCATTATAAGGCTGGGGCATTCTGATAACCTCATTCCACGACCAGAAAAGGATCACCAAACTGATTCCCATTAGCCACTGCAAGGACCATGTTTGCATCAGCCTGCCAGATACTTGAAAGAATAGAACCAAGTGCTTTGTTTAGAGGGGAAAACACAGCAAGACTCCTGGAGTTAGGATGCTACTCGAATAGCATGCCCACAATTTACAATCTGAAGCACCAAGCTGCACATCAAATTGGATAAAAGATAGAGATTCAGTGGGCGTATCAAAGCAAATAGGACTAAAAGCAACGGGTGAGAAGTAATGGAAAGTACCACCCCAGGAGAAGTTCATACCTCACACATCAAATTAACTGACAACTGAAGAGTCCCTGGATTTTTCAGCGCCAGTTTCCTTATCAGAATTGCCAATATCACCTGTCTGAGACTGGTTGGGAGGTGCCCGACTTGAAACTTGAGCATCCGATTCAATTCCAAGAACCACTAAAATAGACCTAAAATAATACAAAAGTATATATCATCAATAGAGATGAGTACTAATCCTCTTGACATATACATGCGAGACTGACCTTGGAAGTGAAGATTTTACGTGTGCTTGACTTGCATGTGAGACTAAAGGAGCTTTAAGACCAGGGGTTCTACCCAATGCATTTTCAAGCTGAGCTGGAGGTAGCTGAAAGACACATCAAGGTCATGAAGGTAAAAAGTTAAGTTTAGACTTGCCTATTAAGCAAAACAAACAACTTTCAACAAATTGATGCTGAAAACCAAATCTACCATGAGCCCATCACCCACTCAAAAAACACCTGACAAGACAAAGCAATGTTTGCTCACCTTTTTTTTCAACCAACAGAAATGATGAGGAACAAACAATTTCATATGGAATTACAAAGCCAAATCAGCAACATGATTACTAGTTTGCCTCAAATTTCATATTGAAAATTTACAATTTTTTTAAGTGCTGGAGCATTTAAGAAAGCAATACTTTTGAAGAGTTCTGAGGTTAGAAAGGTTCAAAGTGTAAACAACAGAAAAAAGCACCAAGTTGCATTTTAGAACATAAATACATCTGTTAAAAGTTTGTATTAGAAGTTAGAACAGAATCTCGGTAATCGCAACCTTCAGATTTTAATGTTCAAACTAAAAAATGTCTCAAAACTACCTGATCAATTAGAGGCTAGCCTGCATACATATGTCTAGTATAGTGTCAGTTACAACATACAGCATCAATTTATACCTTTAGTTTTGAGGGCTCCTTTTCTGCCAACTTAATTTCACTTAAAACTGTCTCATTGAGCATGATGATAAAAGAGCAAGTTTAAATTACATACAGCATCCATTGTGCCAGGATAAACAAACAAATACACTAGTGGATATCCTTAGAGTCTGTTTATTGCGGAACATCATTTTTTTTGTTTATAACAGAGTTTACGAGGACATAGTTTACGAGCACTTGAATAATTAAACCAGGTGAATGTAATTAGTATGATTATTATTCTATATATTAGAAGTGGTGGTTTTGACGCGTTTGCTTCAGCTGCTTCACCCGTAATTTTACTATATCACCCCTAATTAATTATTATAAGTCATTTAAGTACTAAAAAATTAATAATTAATAATATTTATAAAAAAAGATAATATAGACATAAAATGATAAATTAGCTCTTTATGTTTTAAATTAAGTTGACGTCGTATATGACGCCCATCAAAATTTCTTTCACAAATATTTTTTATAGTAATTTTGTTATATCACTTCTAATTAATTGTTGTAAGTCATTTAAGGCATGCTTGCTTCGCTGCTTCAATCGTGATTTTACTATATTACCCCTAATTAATTATTATGGTCATCTAAGCATTGTGTCACTTATATTGTCACTTGTGATTTATTATCTCACTAATAAAGGATGATAAGCAGGTAGCAGATCGGCCTGTTTGTTTGTGTTGCCTGCTTAGATATTTCCTTTTATATTTGTTTATTTTACTTTTCTTTTTAATCTGTTATATATTTGAGAATTACGTAAAAGTATTATAAATCATAATAATTAACAACTTAAAATAACTAAAAAGACGTAAAAAAATTTAGTTGACTCTCTAAATTTTATTACTACCACACAAATTGGGACAGAAGAAAAAATACTACAAATCACAATAATTAATAATCTAAAATATTTAAAAAAAATACGTAAAAAATTTAGTTAACTCTCAAAATTGTATCAATACCACATAAATTGAGACAGAGAGTGTAACATATATTATTTGAAAATTACGTAAAAAGTATTATAAATCACAATAGTTAACTTAAAAATGTTCTTCGCGTTAGGCCCGTGCTAACACAAGCCATAATCCCCCTATTTTTTTCAGAAGCATGCAGCACTTACAGATGAAGCAGAACATAATTCTAAGTTCCTAACCAATCCAAGGACTCGTAACGTAAATTGGATGATGGTAAGATAGCTGAGGATAAACATAGTTAGCTTCTTACATCTAAGGCATACCTGAAGCAGCACTCCAAAAGATTGTGGCCTGGTCAAAAGGGCACACTTCACAAATCCTACCCACAGCTTTGGATATTTCCATATCTGGACAACAAATCTGTCAGAGTTGACTATGCATTGAAATAGCTCACAAAGTACAGGTAATACATACCTGCTTGCTAACAAGACGAGAGAGGATCTCCATGATGAAATCCACCTGAGACAACATTAATGACGGAACTCAGACACATACAAGTAATGAGATAAAGGCGAAAAGGAGAAACAAAAGATTATAGCATTACAAGGAAGGAGGCTGCATTTGTCCATTCTCCATGTTCAACTTATGCACAAAACACTTTATGATGCTCTAGTGTTGGCAGGAAGAAACATTACTAGCCGGATATATGAAAAAGCAATATAAGCAAAATAGTGCCCATAAGCAGACACCAGGGCAGGAATCACTAGCCCAAAGAAACATTTAATCTACTTGCTAAGGCACAGATAGTCATATACAGAAGTATATAAGATTCTTCTGACGAATATAGATAGACTCTTCAGTGCCAAGGTTGACCATGAAATCATTCTCCTGGCAATGTAGCATAAACACATATACGAGGATTATTCCGATTTAGGGGCTACAACGAAATTCCAAAGATGGTATAATCACTTAATGCAGCTAATCATCATTCTACAAATCATGCATGCATTTATCACTGAGCCGAAAGATACCAAGAGTGAAACATGTATCTTACCAGAGATGGAAACGCACCAATAGCTTGTATTACTGTCCGCATGAACAACAAAGGAAGAGGAATCTGTTCAACCTGTCCCCACAAAATTAATATATTTATTCTTTCAGGTTAATCTGGATTTCATATTTAAAGAATGGTTGATGCTGGAAACGAATTGACTAATGAGTATAAAAGGAGCTATACCAATTGGTTCAAGACCTTTGCAAGAACTTGCTGCGTGAATATCTCTCTCTGCTCAAAACAAGCATTGCATGCATCTGTGACCTGCAAAAATCAATATTACCTCTAAGTGGCAAAATTTTGAAAAAATTCAGAAGACGACGGAAGTCAAAGATGGTAGAGAAAACCTACCTTCTTTAGTGGAATGCCTTCTTTTTCAGGATCAATCTTATGGATAGCAATTAATGCTTCAGCAGGGGTTAACACTGGACCCGAGTGAGTTGATCCCTGTGTACCAAACATTTCCAAACCAAGGTCATAAGGATCAAATGCATTTGCATTCGGAAATTTTACTTTTGTTTCCAACTTTTTAATAAGGAATAGAGATTCATATTTTCAACAGAAGCTTTCTTATTTACAACAACTCTCGAAGTTCAACAAGGGAGAATATGAGGTCCAGTTTTTATTCAACATTTCACATTGGCCACCAGAACCTATGACTTCAATACTTCCCCAGTCAAGTTCAGACTTTCTAGGCTTTTTTTCATAATGGTGGTATCAGGGCCAGCTTGTGCACATCTCAACTAATCCACTGGATACCTACTACTACTGCCTCCCACCTGCACACGGAACCGAGTAACTTTTCCCACGATGCTTAGGTAGAAAGGAAGAAATCAAGTAGTGATGTTTGCCCCGCTGGGATTTGAACTTGAGACCTCATGGTTCTCATCCCAACTCAGACTTATGTAGGCTTGTTGACAGCCTTCACTATTTTCTTCTCAAACTTGCTGATCCAGGACTTCAATCAACGAACACATACACCACTTATACACATATATCAAACACACAAACTCCAGAAACTGGGATAAGTTGTCCAGAAGTAACAGGGTATCAGGAGATGATATGTCATATGGCCTCTAAACTAAAGGAATCAGTAGTGATATGCACAGAAAGCCCTAATATCTTATATTTTCACCACTTGAAAACCAATCTTGGTTAAAACTTCAGGACAGATGAAGCTTGGGGCTATAGCCTTCATAACACAAACAGTATTTAATATGAATACCAATCATACTGCTAAAAACAAGTAAGAATGTCAAATCAACTGTGGGTGTTAAGAAACAGAGAAGAATAATGCAGATAAATTACCCCCTTTCCCTCAAAGGAAGAAACTGACAGACTAAAAGATGGGAAGTAAAAAGACCACAAACAACAAACCTGAGAAATTGTGTTCATAGAAGCATGTAAAATACCTGCAGAATACGAGGGAGAGCACCTTGGAATTTCTCCAATGGAGCATTCACAACATGTGGAAAAAGAAGCAAAACCTGAGGAAGAAGGGATGCAAGAACTTAACTCAAAGAAAGATGAAAATAGGCGAAAACATTGGAACATGTGAATGACATACAACAACATACCAGTGTAATCCCACAAGTGGGTCCGGGGAGGGTAGTGTACGCAGCCTTGCCCCTACCTTGTGAAGGTAGAGAGGTTTTCGATAGACCCTCGGCTCAGGAAATACAGTAGTAAATACCATAAAAGCCAAGAATAAAGCTAAAAACAAAAGGAAAAACACAAAGAAGCTGAAGCAAAGAAAATTCTAACACTCCCCACAGTTTTTTCAAGGAGCCTCTTTTGCACCTCAACAAATAATGAACATCCCTACTGGAATAACTACTCTTGTGCACAGACCACTTTGGTTAGGGATGGAGGGGCACTTACCACCCCCATGGCCCTACCACAACCTTTGGTGGTCCCATGCACAGACCAGTTGAATTATCTTATTACAGTCATTAGTTCCCAGTCTGTGCACGTACATCACCTCCTTGAGCAAAACCTACGCTAAAGGGAGAAATGACGTATCAACTGAGTAGCAGAGAATGCACAGAGGACGTAAGTTGAAAATTATACAAATTAAGTATATTGAGGAAAAAAGATGAGTACCTCGTCTTTCAACAGGAAAGGAAGTATCATAATAAGGAGTTCAACATCCTGTGAAGCATGATGGCAAATCAAAATAAATTAACCATATCATAACCTAAGCTTTTGGACAGAAAATTGGAATCTTCTAAGGTAAATAAGAAATGCTGTTGTTATATCCACAAAGCTACTATTAGTCCCTCCAACTGAACGGTCATTAAGATATATGGTAAACTGCTAACGCTAAACCATTAGATTTTTTCTTAATACAGATTTATCAACAAGCAGCATTGCTAGTATTCAACATACCATCCTACAACTTCTGTAATATGTTAAAAGGACATGTACGCAGAAGAGGACCACAAGGAGCACATGTTCACCACCCTTGAGAGCAAGGTGATGGACGTGACCAACTCCATGTTTTTAATAAAAGCTTGGAAGAGCTCAAGCTCGAGGGTTTATTGTAGATACTTCATTTAGCAAGTAATTCTAAATAACAAAATAATCATATTTGATACCTTTACTTTAGTCTCATATAGCTTCCTGATAGTAGTTATCAACTGTACAGAAGGAACTATCCCCTCAGTCAATGTTTGCAAAACCTTGAGTCATGAACAAAGATAAGTATGTTAGAGAGTGTATTTCTGTTTCCAACCTAGCATTAACTGAACATTAAAGTGCATCAAGACCTGCATCAATAGCTTTTCACTTCCACTAGGTGGATCTGATATTATTTCAAGTAGCTCAGACGAAGAACCAATTGTCCGAACTAGCATAGGGATTTGTTGATGTATTGCCTGCATAACATTTACCAACTCTAAGTATGTAATAAAATTAAGGTGACACAGTGTTAGGAACGACCAATGAAGCTGTGAACACAATCCTAGCAGAAAGTTCAGGTTTTAAAGCAAACCTTCTGTACAGCCTCGGATGCACCACTATATACAACAAATATTTGGCCAAAGAATGAGTGCTTCTGCTCAGCAACATAGACAAGTATTTATTAGGTTACAGATGTGTGAACAAAGTCTCATTAAACAAGAATTAGTGGTCAACGACAAGCAACAGCCAAACCGAGTGGAAGAAACCTTAGTACACAGTGCAAAATAGAGCGATATGCGCCGCTGACCCTCAGCTATAGAAAATGGTGATTTGTTTCCAGAAGTGGATGACAGAAGAGTGTTAGAGGAAACAGAAAATGATGGTCCTCCTTCTGAGGGTTTTTCTGAAGCGGCATCCTGAAAAGGAAAAAAAAAGAGCATCAGCCATCAGGTAGCTGTACGAAAGAGAGCTCGGAAAAGCAATTGTTTTGAAAGATCATGTCTTCATTTTTATTTTCTCATTTTTTGGCTTTCTTCCTGGTTATTTCCCTCAAATTCCCAAGGTTGGGGGTTCACATATTCAGACTAGTTCCCTTGCTCATTTCTTTTCTTATACAAAGAAATATATAGCAGCAATCAATTAACAATGATTGTGGAAGCAAAGCAACTGAATTCCCACTTTTTATCCATTCCAACCCCATCACCGAAAAACGAAGTAACACACAGTTAGACAGTAAGTCTAATGTGCGTTTGTCGTGGTCACTTGGTACAGCTTACTATATTGAACTTCCGACTGGAAACAAAAATTTACTGCACAAATCACCTCCAGCAATTGTAAGAGAATTTACTAATGTCTAATTCTCCTATAAGTAGAATCTAAACTATCTATCTTTTGCCTCCTTATTTGTGCGCACATCTGCGGATATGTGATCATCCCCTCTTTCATTGATTTTGGATAGAGTGATCAGCAGCACAGCGTCAGCTAATCTTTTGCAAAAGAGATCAGTTTATCAGAATCCTTCAACAGCATCTCTAAAGCAGAGTCTCTAAAGCATGTGTAGAAATACAACTATAACAAGAGGATTGCTTTTAGGCAATAATATGTAAACATTTTTCCGAGAATATTCTGAAAGTCAAAAAGGTGTGTTAGCACTATAAGCTCAGATGATTATCAACATACAAGAAGTGACTGTTGTGCCCCCACCAAAACCCACCACCAAGGTACACAAAAGCAACAGCCACCAAAAGAAACAGAAATTGACACTAAAAATTAACAAGAGTCAGTTTTCATAATAAGAATCAGCACCTTCTGCAATGCAGGATCAGATCCATCACCATTTGAGTCTGCTTTATGACCAACAGTTGAAACTGACATCAACATTTCATTGGCAAAAAGTTGTATTTGTTGAGAGATAGATGTCAGAGGATAAAGCTTGTTGGCAACCTGCAAAAGCAACATCAAATAGAAGTTAAAAGACCTGCAACAATCATAAAACTAGTCTGTTTCACTAGACAACCAAGTTATGTATGTATGAGATACCAGCCGTATTGCCTTCATGCGCACCTCTTCCAAGTGATGAACAGCACTCTTTGCAATCAAAAGAAGATAGAGGTCAGAACATGATGATGTGAACTAGAATTCTATCTGTAGAAGAATTAAAATTACCAACAGAACAGACAATGGATTTCATCTGACCACAAGTTTCAAAAGTCTTTCTTAAAACTTGGGGTCATTTGGTAGGAGTTAATAAATAAAATAACAAATCTATTAGCTTTGATATTATTTAATACCGTGTTTGGTAGTGTTTTCAACCTATGCATAACTAGACACCCTATTCAGTACTCCCTCCGCCCCAAGTTGTGTGGCACCCTTTGACTACGCACAAAGTTTGAGGAAGAAACACTTTTAAAATTTGTGGTCTAAAACGGTCAAGCATTTCATTAAGGAAAAAGGAACCTTTAAAGTGAATTGTTTCCTTCCTTTCCTGCTGTGTTACTCTTTTCTGTACTGTTTTACTAATTGTACCTGAGCATCTTGTTTCTTTAGCATACATTCAATCCTTTATTTTAAGAACAACCAGAAATAGACTGTAGCATTTAGCAATAGATTCTTGATCAAGTTTTGCTCTTCTATTGTTGATTTCTTGTAGAATTCCGTCTTGCCTTCAGTTACAGCCTAATCTGAATTCCGTTAGTGTTTTTCGTAAGCTTTTGAATTGACTTTCCCTTTGCAGCTTACACCACCTCCTTTGATGGCTTTGGTAAACGATGATAGACTAATGTCATGTCTTCGGTCGAAAATGGGGGTAGGAGTGGTAAGTGGGTTAACGATTCTCCTAGGTTGAGAGTAGGGTCTTGGAATATAGGGCCTTTGACGGGAAAGTCCATAGAGCTAGCGAAGATTCTGAAAAAGAGGAAGATTAATATAGCGTGTGTCCAGGAGACCGAATAGGGTAGGTACCAATGCTTGGGATGTGGACGGGTTTAACTTTGTGGTACTCAGGAAGATTGAAGGGTAGGAATGGAGTAGGAATCTCAGTAGATATGGACTTTAGGGAGCATGTGGTGGACGTTAGGAGGATCAATGACAGGATGCTGATGATGATTAAGCTAGCCGACGGAGGGCTTAATTTGAACATTTTTAGTGCTTACCCGTTGCAAGGGGGATCCAACGAGGAGGTCAGGAAGCACTTTTGAGAGGATTCGGACAAGGTGGTGACGGGTATACCACACACCGAGAAGAATAAAGATACTTATTGGCGGTGGCTTTAATGGACACTCGGGGGAAACCTCCAGTTTGCATGGAGGCTTTGACTTTGGGGATAGAAATGGTGGTGGTACCTCGCTCCTTGATTTTGCCAATGCCTTTGAGTTCGTGATATCTAACTCATGCTTCACAAAGAAGGAAAGCCACTTAATTACCTTCCGTAGACCGGCGGTTAGAACCCAGATAGACTACTTACTCTTGAGGAAGGGAGATCGAGGCCTTTGTAATACCGCAAGGCGCAAGGTTATCCCGAGTGAGAATCTTATTAACATAAGCTTTTGGTGATGGACATGGAGATTAAACGAAGGAGAGGGAAGAAGAATCGTTATGTCTGGCCTCTCCCAAGAGTTGGGGGAGAAGTTGATGGCAATAGTGACTTGGAGTAGTGGGGATGCAGATAGCATGTAGGATAAGACAGCTAGTAGCATTAGGAAAGCAACTAGAGAAGTGCTAAGGGTGTCGAGGGGCAATTCCGATGGCCGCCCAGGGGATTGGTGGTGGAATGGAGAAGTCCAATGTAAAGTGGAAGCCAAGAAGGTTGTGTATGCAAAGTGGGTGGATTGGACAGACAAGGAAGAGAAGTGGATGAATAAGGAAATTTATAAGGCGGCAAGGACGGAGGCTAAGTTACCAATTACAAGGGCTAAGATGGCAGCTTTCGAACAATTTTATGTTGAACTAGCGGGACAAAAGCGGAGATAAGACACTATACAGGCTCACGACGATGAGGAAGAGGAAGGCCCTAGACCAGAATCAAGTGAAGTGCATCAAAGACGAGGAAGGCAAGATGATGGTAGAAGAGACACTCATTAAGCAAATATGGCTGCATACTTCCACAAACTATTGAACGAGGAAGGGGACAGAGACATTGTGCTAGGTGAGTTGAAGCATTCTGAGGGACATCAAAATTTGGGATATTGTAGGCGGATTAAGATTGAGGAGATAAAATACACTATTAGTAAGATGAGCAGGAGAAAATCGTCCGGGCCAGATAAGATTTCGGTGGAGTTTGGAAGAGAACAAATACAGCAGGTTTGGAGTGGTTAACTAACTTGTTCAATGTCATTTTCAAGACAGGTAAGGTGCCCGAGGAACGGAGGTGGAGTGCAATGGTTCTGTTGTACAATAATAAGGGTGATATCCAAAATTGCAACAATTACAAAGGTATTAAGTTGCTAAGCCACAATATGAAAGTTTGGGAGAGAGTGGTGGAGATGAAGGTGAGGAGAGTTATGTCTATTTTCAAGAATCAGTTTGGAGTCATCCTGAGGTGATCAACTATAAAAGTCATCCATCTTGTGAGGAGAGGAGACTGATAGAGAAATACCTGGAAAGGAAGAGGGACTTACATATGGTGTTGATTAACCTTGAGATGGCCTACGACAAAGTCCCGAGGAAAGTACTTTGGAGATGCCGGGAGGCCAGAGGTGTACTAGTAGCTTACTTTAGGGTGACAAAGGACATGTTTAAAGGAGTTAAACGTGGGTTAGAACGGTGGAGGAGACTCGGAGCACTTTTCAGTGGAGATGAGGTTACACTGGGGATCAACTCTTAGTTCGTTCCTATTTGCCTTGGTGGTGGATAAATTAACGAGAAGATGAGGTAACTTAGTTTATGTTATTTACGGATATGTGCAACAGACTTAATGCTAACTAGGAGGTGTGGAGACAACTCTAAAGTCTAAAGGGTTCAGGTCAGTGTTATAAAAGGCGCTCGCCACGTCGCCAATGGCGAATGGCGAGGCATAGTTGCCTCCGGCCTTCGTGGCGCTGCGACATACAAAAGGCGACGCCTCTGCAATAAAGGCGACATGGCGAGGTGAGGCGACAATGGCGTCGCCTTACTAATTTTTTTTATAAAGTTAGGGTTTTAGGTATAAAAGGTAATTTTAGGGCTTATTTTCCTATTTTGGCTCTACCATCTTACACGCTTGGCACTGCGACTGCGACCCTAAGGCAAGTCACAAGTTCGACTCCGGCGACCAACGCCGGCTACTGGGGTGACTCCAGCTACCTCAGTAAGTACTACATCGGTAAGTACTGATTTCTCTTCTTTCTTTTTTTTTCTTACTCCGGCGACTCAACAGTGATTTTTGCATACTGATTTTTTTCTTCTTTTTCTCTTTTTTTTCTCTTCTTAGTTCTTCTATTTTTCTTCCACTGTAACAATGATACTGTCCCTGTAACAGTAAGCATAAACAGTGTATTATGTAAAAAAAAATAAAAAAAATAATAACTTATATTATATAACATAATAATATACTAATTAAATGACTTGATCATTAACAGCTATTTCAATTTCAATGGCATCTCAATCTACTAGTAGCAAACAAAGGGACATTGGATGAAATTATGGTACACAAGGACTATCAAAAGATGCGGTGATATGCATTTTTTCCTAATATATTAGCGGTATTGAAATTTTGATCATTTGTATATTATTTTAATTTTTTTGTATTAAATATCGCCGCACTTTCAAAAGGCGATCGCCTCGCCGCGTGGCGAGACGGGGCCTTGTCGCCTTTCGCCGTCCAAAACACTGGTTCAGGTTGAGTAAGACCAAGCCAGAGTATTTGGAGAGCAAATCCAGTGATATGATGCATGAGGTAGGAGCGGAACTGAGGCTTGAGACACAGGTTATCCTCAAGAAAGACATGTTCAAGTATCTTGGGTCTACAATCTAGGGAAGTAGGGACGTTGACAGGGATATCACACATCGTATTGGTGCGGCGTGGATGAAGGAGAAGCTAGCCTGGGAGTCTTGCGTGATAAAAAGGTACCGCCCAAACTCAAAGGTAAATTCTATTAAGTGGTGGTTACCGATCTATGGAGCGGAGCGTTGGTCAATCAAAAACACTCATGTCCAGAAGATGCATGTTGCGGAAATAAGGATGTTAAGGTGTGTTAGAATATGAATAGGAATAGGAATAACATATAGAATCCTACTTGAAAAAGGATTGTAATGTAGTGTCCTATTAGGAAAAGGATTGGAATGTAGTATCTATAAAAAGGGTCTCAATGTAATAAAGTAGTTACAATAATTCAACAATATTTTTCTCTTATATTTCTCACATGGTATCAGAGCCTCTATGATCTTGGTAGAGGATCAAAAAGCTTCCGCTGCCAGCGAGTGGCTATTACCCATATATGTCGTCCGTCTGGCCAATGATCATGTTACCAAAAGATTGGGCCACTGTGCTTCTTTCCGGTGACTACTTTCTCATATCTTTGCGTAGCATCGTGCATCTTTCCGAATACTTTCTCATATCTGAGTTGCATAGCACCCTGTGTCTTTCCGGTGACTCCTCAGATCTAATTTGTGTAGTTTCGTGTGTCTTTCTGGGTGACTCCTCAGATCTGATTTATGTAGGGTCGTTCCATTATTCCAACCTTACCCATATAATTTCTCTTTTTCAGTAGGGTCGTGCCGTCATTCCGACCCTACCCATATAATTTCTTTTTCAGTAGGTTTGTGCCGTCATTTTGACCCTACCCATATAATTTCTCTTTTACCCATATAATTTCTGTTTTCCAGTAGGGTTGTGTCGTCATTCCAACCATACCTATATAATTTCTCTTTTCAGTAGAGTCGAGCCATTTTCCAACCCTACCTATATAATTTCTATTTTTCAGTAGGGTTCTGCCGTCATTCCAACCCTACCCATATAATTTCTATTTTCCAGCAGGGCTATGTCATCATTCCGACCTTACCCGTATAATTTTTCTAAATTTTGACCACTTTTCAGCTGTTAAATCAAATAATCAGCAGGTTCAGAACTGTTCTGGAACCAATTTTTCAAGCAATTTCTTTTATGATATGTTCACCCAATCCTACAAGCCTTTCCATTAGTTTTGTTTTGGATTTAGATCGTTGGAACCCTAATCCGGCAACCTTCATTAGTTTTCCAATGAGATCTGTAGACCCCTCTCTATCTTTTTCGATGGTTTAGTACAGTTTTTGCAAACGTTAATCACTGATTTTCGGTTTTTTCCAATGATTAAGTCTAAACCTTAATGATGAGATCAGAAAATCAAACATCACTTTATCATGAGATGGACAAAGAGTCATCATTGATTGCCCAAGTTCATCATAAGAGGACTAAGCACATAGAGATTGATTGTCACTTTGACAAAGAAAAGATACTCTTAGGACATATTGTTAAAAAAATTGTGAAGTCGAGTGATCAATTTGTAGATGTCTTCACCAAGTCCCTCACCGATCCTCGTATTAATTACATCCATAACAAGCTTGGTATATAGCTCTATGCACTAGCTTGAGGGGGAGTGTTAGAATGAGTAGGAATAGAAATAGCATATAGAATCCTACTTGGAAAAAGATCGTAACATAATGTCCTATTAGGAAAAGGATAGGAATGTAGTATCTATAAATAGGGCCTCAATGTAATAATGTAGTTACAGCAATTCGCATAAGGCGGGAGTGGCCATTATGGTGGACAATAAGGGAAGCAAGATTGAGATGATTTGGACATGTGAAGCAAAGACCCCAGACGCCCCAGTGGGGAGTGCGAGAGGTTGGATATAAAAGGCACGAGGAGAAGTAAGGGTAGGCCGAAGAAGTATTGGGGAGATGTAATTAGACAGGGTATGATGCAGCTTCAAGTTACCTAGTTACCTAGGACATCACCTTAGATAGAAGGGTGTGAAAGACTCCCATTAGGGTGGAAGGTTAGTAGGTAGTGGAGTGTTATCTTGCTTTTGAAGGGCTTAGGTTGGTGTTAGTCGTTGTACTAGTTGTATTATTATAGTTCTTGTTTTGATATATATCATTGTTTATTGTGTTACAATTATCGCACTATTTTGTTGTTGTTCTTGTCCTTTCTTGTCTTCATTGTTTCTTGATCCTTTGTACTTGAATCTATTGCACTTGAGTCGAGGGTCTTTCAAAAACAGCATCTCTACCTCCACGGGGTAGTGGTATGCTCTGCGTACACTCTACCCTCCCAGACCCCACTTGTGGGATTTCACCAAGTATGTTGTTGTAATAAAGTTAATTGTTTTCAATAATAGAAAGATGACATTCTTTTTTTAACAGACTAAAAAGGAAAATGTGCCACATAAATAGGGACATATTATTCTTATAAATAGTAAACTATGGTATTAATGATACAGGGTACTATTCCTATTCTAATACACCCTATTCATTTAACACAACAAATCAAATAGTCGATAAAGAATAATGCCAACATAACTAATCTCAAAATTACTAATACACCTAATTTCGTACTATTCTTATACACCCTACCAAACGACTTTTTCGTATCAAGTCAATCTACATCACAAAAATTGGAAAGAAGGTAGTATAATTTTTTCAAATAAAATATACAGATCAAAGTCATCAGACATAGTACGCTGACAGCAAACCTGCAAAGCAATTTTGAGGCAGGCTTCTCTCATTGGAGGTCTCAGCAGAATCAGGTTCCACACAGTACTGAGGCCTTGAGTGACTCGGTCACCACTATGCAACTCCTTCTCATCCTTTTCAGAACTACCAGGACAACAGAAGCTCTCTAAGAGCTTGAGAGTAGAATTTGGTAAATGAGGAGCTTCACCAAGCAATCTACTTAGAGATTTGTCAGAAGCTGGAAAAGAATCTCTAAGTGTTTCTGCCTGCAAACACATACAGGAATCAAAAGAATGCAAAGGATTTACGAAATCCAAGAAAGTGCACCAGAAAAGAGGCACATATACATACCACTGTAAGTAGAAACGTTTCATATACAGATGCAGCGGCTGTTGAAGAAAAAAAATCCTGGTCTTCTTCAGCATGCCCATACAACCTGTAGAGGACACGCAATGTCAACTCGTGCCCCTAAAGACATCCAATGATTAGTCAACACTAACATAATTAATAGGTATAAATATGACTTAATCAAAAGGTACAGAACTACTACAACAACAGCAACAACAACGACATACCCAATGTATTCCCGCAAATTGGGGTCTGGGAGGGTAGAGTGTATGCAAACCATACCACTACCACAGATGAAGTAGAGAAGTGGTTTCCAATAGACCCCCGACTTAGAACAGATAGCAAATATAACAAAAAACATAAAAGTAAACAACAAAAAAAGGGGTGGCACACTGCTAGATAATACATAAAACAAGTGAAACACCCTGGGTTTGGGACCCTTAAAAAAATTTCCGAATTTCTAGGTTCTGGACAACATATGACTGGTGGGTACCAGTCGTATAATGGGGTACGAGTGGTATGCCTTGGTCGTATGTTGACCCGTGTTGGTTGGCGGGTTGGATTAGTTTCTGGAATCGGTACGACTTGGGTTGGTACGAGTCGTATGGTTAGATACGGGTCGTTTGGTTTGGGTTTTTCCTTCACTTAATCTGAGACTTAGTAAAATAACTTGGATCTGAGTACGAGTGGCTCACCATGAGCCGTAAGCCAGGGTACGAGTCATACCATGTACTCATATAGTGGACAGTGTTCAAACCTCTTGTGATTCTATTCTGCCAGGGGTACGGGTCAAGGGTACTAGTCGTATACTTAGGTACGACTTGGTTTGGGTAAATCGTATGTTGGACAGTGTTGGATCCAAGGAGGAGGCCTAGGATACGAGTGGTGGGTACCACTCGTATTGGAGGGTACGACCGGTGTGGTATAGTCGTACCCTATGACGAGATTTTTATGCAGTTTAATTGAGGGCAATCTGGACATTCCCCACTTAACCTATTAAGGTTCCACGACTTCTAAACCACTTGGGAGGTTATTTACCCTATTATTCTATCATGGAACACTTAGAAAACTCTCTTAAACACTCTACAATTCTCTCTAAGGCTCTTGGGTAAAAGAAGGCTAGGGTTTCACTAAGGTGATCAATTTGGGGCTTGATTGGGTGATTTTTATCCATTATCTTCATCATCTAAGGCAAGATACTTCTACCTCATTGTTAGTTCCAACTAAAGGCATGATTTATACAATGTTGTCATGGAATGATTATTGTATGATTTTGGGGTTTTCAAATATATGTTGGGGTTTTGGTATTAAATGTTTGGTTATGATTTTCCCATGTTTTAATTTTGCTTTTACATGCTTTAATGGTGGTTTGGATAATTGGTTGGATGGGAATGGTTAATTGGTAATTGGAATTGGTTTTGCAAACACTTATGTCCCCAACACGTTTGATAAAATGCCTATGATAATGTTTTTACTATACTATTGGACTTTTAATGAAACTACTGCATGGTATGGTTTGGTAATGGGACCCTAAATGGTATATATGGTTTTGGAATGGTTAAATGAAATGGTTTGGTGGTCATAGTTATGGTTAATTAAACTTCCTTGTGGGGTACAATGGAATAATAACGGAATAATGGTTTGGTTGGATGGTAATGATTTTAATTGGGCAATAATGGTGGGGTGCGATAGCTAACCGTGAAGGTGCGAGTCCGATGGACGGACACTAGAAACTCATGTTTGCCGACATGAGGGGTTGGTCATAGCAACCACATATATGTACACTGTACATATATATCATGGAGAGCGAAGGGTACTCGGGAATCCCCTACTCTTATGGTATCTCCGGTTCGTGAGGTTACACGCATCGGGGCCAATTCAGAGGGTTACACTGGACCCATATAGCCCGTGGGTGGTTCTAGGACGGTTTAGCCACACATACCCAGGTTAATGGTTTTAAAGGCATGCTAAACCCAGCTCCCCTTTATATAATATATATATATATATATATATATATATATATTATATGTATGGTTTGTATGCATATGGTTGGTTTACTTGGTTTTACTAGATGGCATTATTTTATCCTTATCCTGAGTACTTGCTAGCATTCACCCGCTAACCCGTCCTCGGGCGGTTGTATCCCATGCAATAAAGGAACCGACCATTCTAATCCTCCTGCTTAGTGATCGTATTTCGGGATTAGCTCGATTGGATTGAAGTGGTAAGCTTTCATATTCCGAAAGGCTCCATTTTAAGTTCATGGATGTTTTTACATACTTTGGTTCATTTATGGATATTGGTTCTGGCTATGGTTGGGGTATGTCCCAACTGAATATTGGTTTTCTTTTGGTTAGAGGCTTTTGTGGAACTACTATGGGTTGGTATGGGCGTGATCGATATTGGTGTCAGCCTTAGTATTGGCATTGGTATTGGGGCTGATACAGTTGGACTAAATTTCTCACTGTTCCATCCTTTAATATTATGTTATGGAACTTGGTTTGGTTATTATTATGGTTTTGGCTTATGGTTTTGGTTGGGTTATGGTCACTGGTTGGGTTCGGGACGGTTGGGCTCGTTTGGGTCGGTCTCGATTATAGACCTATCCCAGAGTCGGGATTTGTGCAATGACACGCTATCTTGTTATACGTTCGGAATTCATCCGACTCGGGATATATGTTGGATGGATAGGTTGGGTTGGGTATTGGGGGTGGCCTCCGGTCCTGGTTGGACTTGAGATGCCCATTACGACAAGGCCCCTGGTTGGTTCGTGTCAACAAGCCACCCCACAAAGTAACATTATAAGTTTGTTATACGAAATCATTGACATCACCAAAACACCATGAACAAGAGGCTACAAGACACTACAAGCACCAATATAAATAGAGCACTCTTTCCTACTATTACGAACGTACTCCTACCTACTTGCCCTCTACCCTAATCTGCATCCTCCACACCTTCCTATCAAGGGTCATGTCTTCTGTAAGCTATAACTGCCCCATGTCTTGCCTAATCACCTCCCTCTAATATTTCTTCGGCCTACCTCTACCCCGCCTAAAACTATCCATAGGCAGTCTCTCACACCTCCGAACTGGAGCATCCGCGTCCCTTCTCATCACATGCCCGAACCAACACATCCTCACTTCTCGCATCTTGTCCTCTATTGAAGTCACTCCCGTCTTCTCCCGAATAATCTCATTTGTAACCTTATCTCTCTTGGTAAGTCCACACATCCACTGCAACATCCTCATCTCCGTTGCCTTCTACATTTGGATGTGGAAATTCTTAACTGGTCAACACTCCTCACCATACACATAGCCGATCGGACTAGCACTCTGAATAACTTACTTCTAAGCTTTGGAGGCACCTTCTTATCACATAAGACTCCCGAGGCGAGCCATCATTTCAACCACGCCGCACCAATATGGTGCGAGACATCATCGTCAATCTCACCATTCCCCTAAATCATACACCCAAGATACTTGAAACGCTCCCTGTTCTAAATGGCCTAAAGACTCCAACTCCACAACCACGTCATCCTCATACAGCAAATCACTAAACTTACATTCCTAGTACTCCATTTTGATCCTACTCAAACCTAAAACCTTTAGACTCAAGGGTTTGTCTCCAAACCTCCAACTTATCATTAACTCCACCCGGAGTTTCGTCAATCAATACAACGTCATCAACAAATAACATACACCAAAGCACCTCCCCTTGAATACACCGCGTCAAAACATCCATCGTCAAGGCAAATAAAAATAGGCTAAGAGTCGAACATTGGTGCAAACATGTCAAAACAGGAAAGTGCTCTAAATCTCCTCCTACCCTCCTCACACGAGTCTTCACACCATCATACATATCCTGGATCGACTTAGCGTGTGCCACAGGCACCCCTCTAGCCTCCAAGCACCTCCACAAAATCTCCCTGGGAACTTTGTCATATGCTTCTTGAGATCAATGAACACCATGTGCAAGTCCTTCTTCCTCTCCCTAAACTGCTCCACTAATCTCCTCACGAGGTGAATGGCCTCAGTAGTCGAACGACCTGGCATAGAACCGAACTAATTCTCGAAAATGGTCACGATCCTCCTCAGCTTCAACTCTACCACCCTCTCCCAAACCTTCATGGTATGACTCAAAAGTTACAGAACTGAACTAAGAAAATACTACTATTACTTGTGCTGCCGAGATATTTTTGCCATGAAATTTCAGAAGAGGATGCACAAAAGAGAGTTAAAAGGTTAGGCAGAAGCCAACAATCGACATGCTATGCCTAGAGACAGTCATGTACCGAGACAACAACCAACATGCTTATGTCAGGTATCTTTCTCTCGTATAACACTCATATTCCTTCATCTCAATCATCATATTTTAGTTCTATGTTACATCTGCGTATATCATATCTCATTCTCCTGCATGATTGCACGTAGGCACTCCTACTTATAATAACACCCTTAATCTCTAGAGTGTTTCACCATGTTTTCAACTTTTTATTGACTCCCTCATTAACTTTATGATTAACACTATATCATGCAAAGTAAGAAAACATCATAGTCTTTATCAAAAAGTAAATGACATGATAGTCAATTACCTCATGATTCATATAATCGGACAATATATGTGTTTGCAGAAATTTCCAAGGGTTTAGCTCCGAAGGAAACTGCAGTTTAGAAAAGAAAAGAAAATTATGGAATAGTTAAAATATGACTTTCACTTTAATATAGGCATTGGTAAGAATCCTGTGACAAATACCTCAACACCTAAATAGGCAAGAAGAGAAAAGCGGACTTGAGAACCTCCAGCAATTGCAATTTGCTTGTAAGCATCAACGACACGAGCGAAAGCTGACTTCTGCAAATTGTCCTTCTGTTCATCAGAGAGGTCGATGACTGGAGCAGATATTTTGGGTAGAAGCAACACCCGAGAAATCCCAGTAGAAGTAGCTGTTGCCTTTGATGAGTTCACACTGGTTACATCTGTTACTGCTTCTTTTGGACTAAGCTCCTCCGACCTATCAGTTGAATTCGATGGACCTACTTCCAAAGATGACCTAACTAAACTAGACCCTTGATCTTGGCTCCCATCCTCAAGTTCAGTCGGACCAAATGCTGAAACAGCAACAAGCTCTGATGATTCAACTTTGCAAGCTACAGAATCTAGACCAGGTATGGAATCCTCAGCGTTCTCAATGTCAGCGTCATCAGATTGCACTTCTGAGACATCATTTTCCATTAGTATAGGTATACTCTTTGTAGAAGAAAGAGGCTCAGTTACATAATCTGGTGCTTGATCGCTTGCATAATTTAGGGCATCAGATGTAACATTAGTAGTGACAGAATCAAGGTGCTGTTCTCCCCCTTTAATTTGTTGCAACTGAAAACATGTTCAAACAAGAAGCTCATGAGTAACAAAAATAAGAGCTTAAGCAAGCGCTACATAAACCAATTAGAACTTGTCCGACGGGGGCTTTTACTTATGTACTCCCTAGAAAGTGGAAAAGATAAAGGAAAATATATTGAGGTATAAGAAAAAGCATTGCAGACCTCTGGCTCAATGGAGACCAAACTTTGATCATATCTCTCATCTTTTTCTGCTAACATACTGGACTGAGAAACAGCGTCTGTCAACAGTGATGACAATTGTCTAAGATTAGATTCGATCTCTGGCTTCAGAGGTGGCTCTTCATCAGCATCAACTTTTGGCTGATTTGAAGGTAGATTTCTCATATTAGCCATCACAACATCAGCTAGCAAATCAGCTGATATGCTAGAGATTAAAATATCTAGTGATGCTGCAGCCTTTTCCCCCTGGGCAACCAATGTACCAAACATTGCAACAAGTGGTTGTAAATTAACATTATCTCCATCAGTTCTGATTGCTGTGGAACCCCCAGTTGAAACCCTCTCCTGGTTCCCACTTAACTCTTGCTTTGGTGCCTTGGAGACAATAGGCGCCGACCGCATGCGCTTCTTAGAGAGATTATCATCTATCAGTTCAGTATTGTCCTCCACTCCTGGTCTTTTCGTCCCAGCAGACGATCTAATTGAAGGCTTTGAATCCTAAAAGAAGTTAAGAAGTTTTGAGGACTATGAACTTCAAATCTTCCACTTGAAGACAAACTAATATTTGAGGACTACAAACTTTAAAGCATCTGCTAGTATGATGAATTGCTTGCCATTGATAATAAATCAAGAGGGAAACTAAAAAATTAGGAACCTCTGAGATAGATGAAACATCCTTCAATTCTCTGTGTCCATTATTCTGGGAATCTTGGCTTACAACTGGTTCTGCCTGAACTCCTGCTTCCTTTTCTCGGAGTGCACCTTCTAGCCGATCCCGCCACTTCAGAACCGAAAACGAAAAAAGAAAAAAGTTCATGATCAATCTTTGAGCCAACGGAAAATTCTTGTGATACAGAGTCATTATGATCAAACCCAAAAAGGGCCATACTATTTGTCCAATCAAGATAAAGTCTAGAAAGTATATTGGATTCTACTGAGGAAAAAGGAAACTAATTACCGGTGCAGCTCCTGGGTGTGTACAATTCAAGCAAGAAATGAACGCAGTCTTCAAAGCATGGTATACCCCAGAAACATGCTTCTCATTGCTGTCAGAGCTTGAAGGATTCAGGCTAAGTAGAACTGGCAGAATACGACCATAAAAAGCCGGCCTTTTAGTCGCAATTGCTGAAAGACTGGGGATAAAAGGAACAAGATACTTCATCAGAAAAGATTAAAAGCAACACACTATAGAGAAATTCTAGTAGAAAAAATAATGGATCTCCGCAATGCAAGCCCATTAAGAAGAAAAATGGATCATCACCAGTTAATAAGCACAATGATCATCAAGTTAGTAATTGTCTTCACTGCAGGAAATCTAAGCTGATCAAGCAATAAACTCAAACTTTGGCTTGCTTCAACAGACAAATCCCCAACATTTAGAACGGGATGACCTCCACGAAGCCACGATACATTGAATTGTTCAAACTTCCCTAGAAAAAAAAAATAAGAAACCGATTGGGAGAAACAACGATCATAAAGCACAAATAACTTACTTTAGAAGATATAACAAGTCATTTACTCCACTTTCAAAAAGCATTTAATACCTTCAATGTCTAAAGCAGGTGGTGGCTCCGAACTGACACTAGGATCAGGTGTGTAAAGTAGCACGACCGATTCCACAAACTTCAGTGCAAGCAACCTTCTTCCATCACTTGCAGGCTTATCGTCATGTTTGGAGAGTTAGATCCCAAAGAGAAGGTAGATGAACATACGATATGGTTTTAACAAAACTACATACCTGAAAGGCCATTGCATATATTTCCTCCCTAAACTTCAGCATCCAGGCCCATGCTGATTCAAGAGAATCATCCAATTCACTTGAAAACAAGCCCTATGATTGAGATAGCAATTTAAATGTTTAAGAATTTGGTGTGCAAAGTACCGGCTATGAGGCTAGAGAAAAGAATACTCCAGTTAACAAAAAATAGGAAAAAATATCAAAATCATCAAATATCTAATGAAGTATGGCGTAATAAAATAATAGCAATACTTGTCGGAAAAACAGTGGGAAATGGTTTCCATTCTCATGATGTGGTTTGCAATTGAAGGAACTATTCACAGATGGTTTTACTATAAAGATGAATGTTTATATGACATTAATATGGATAAGATATTTTATAGATGATAAGGAAGAAAAAGCAGTGGGAGGAAGTTTGATTTATAGAAAAAAAATGTGATCGCAATGTCTCAAAACTGCATTTCCAGTCAAGGTAACGCCGAAATGATCATGAAGTGGCCTAATGCTTTGTTACAAATTTAAACACATGATGTATTCCCTAAAGTTTATTTTATGACATTATTACTATTCAAAAACCGAAAGTTTTTGGTAGACGGAAATTTCTTTTATACAACTTAAATATTTTTTTAAAGGTAAGTGGTATAATTTAAATATTTCTATTTTTTATGAAGTCGGGTCTATAGTATATTATCAAGGTTCTTTTTTAATAGGTTCTAAAGTATATTATCAAGTAATCCCTGAATATACAAATTTTATTCCTGAAAAATCAGTGGATTGATAAATGTGCATATTCGACAGCTTGACATTTGTACGTCCAACCATGTCATTCATTTTGAGACAAGAGTGAGTAACAGCAATCATGGCATACATGAATTCAAGGACGGAAGGTTAGATCCATTATTGCCACCAGATGTTAGCCTAAAACTGTCGTGCTAGATGAACTTATGGGGCTATTGAGTTACACCATGCGTGTGTGTAATAATCCAGGTTTTAATGAGGGGTAAGTGGGTAATTAGCCATTATTATTATTGTTAATTAATATAATTAAAGTGGACAAGCCAAAAGACAAAAACCCTCCAAAAGACAAAAACCCTCTCCTCTTATATTTGTGGCTGCACATTCTAATGAGGGAGTAAAAGGCAGGGTAAACAGTTTCTTAAGTTTTCAAAAGCAGCAACTTCTTCAAAGGAGTAGAAAAAAAAAGAATTAGCACAATTGATCTCTTTACTCTTGGAAAAGAGCGAGCCAACGGCGTAGAATAACATTAACCAGTAAGACTCACCTGCGAAACTTCATATTTAAAAGGTACGCATCTTGTTCCTAATTCTTTAGCGTGAAAACTGTGCACACAAAGAGTATTTCGGAAGATTGGTCCTAATGGAGTTAACGAGATAGAGTGGAAGCTATTGATTAGTTAATGATTGTTTTTGATGATGTAATGATTGAGCAATGAGCAGAGAGAGAAAAGGGATCATATTCATGTAGCTCACTCCTTACTTGCATACCTGCAGATACGGTTGCGGAGAGAGAGACTTGTGGCTGACGATCTTTACGTGTGGATTCTGTTGCTAAGGTGAACCTTCGCATAGTTTGTGGAGGTTGTCATCCAGCTTTAGTTATTTTTAGCTTATATTTCTTTTTGTTGGGTTGCATGCCCGAAAGCTGAACTCATGTAACTTTGTTTAGATGTTGTTTTCGTAAATCGTTATGCGATATCTTGCTGGATCATTACTTTGCGTTTAATGATTATTTCAGGCATTTGAAGTTGTACACATTTTTATCTCAGTGTTGTATACATTGTGAATGTGTGGAAAGTTGGTTCCCCCGACAAGTGTTGTTAGCGGGAGCCAGTCACGCCCATGAGGTTTTTGGGACGTGATAGTGTGAGTACTAAGAGCAAAGCATAATTTCTTTCCTCCAGCTTGTGATGATGGAGAAGAAAGGTGTTTGAAGTTGTTTCTCTTAATGTCAATAGATATCATACATGATCCCATTGTTATTCCAACAAAAATGCAGAAAAATTAACAATCAAGTTCTTTGGTTAGAAAGGAAACCGTGGAAGTACACAACAAATTGCTTAAGCATGATAATGGCAGGTCCAATATGCTAAAGTTGGGGATAATTGATCTCTAACGATCTTAAATCTGGTCAAAGAAAATGATTCATATTTGAAGTTCAGATTTCATATCGGAAACAGCCAACTACCTGGATTGCAACTTTGACTAGAGTACACCGAAATATATCAATTCCACAAGTGATTGCCTGTCGAGCAACAGCTGGGGTATCATCCTTCAAGGCAGAGATCAACACAGGTACAATATCAGGTAAGAATTCTCCGTGTTTGAATCCAATATAACCAATCATCCTGAATAAATAGTGCATCTTTTTAATTTTCCTCCTCATGATATGGAGATTGTGAAATCTAGTGGATGGCAAAACATGCCTTAAAGATAAAAGCCTGCTTATGCTTGTAGAGTATATGATTTCAGTATTCAGTTCTGAAACTGTAGTGGGTAAAGACAGCATCCAAGAGAACATGCCATGTGTCGAATGAAAAGGAGTTCAGTTCAAATATAAGGACCAAATTGGCAGGGAAAATTCATCCTATAGAAGAGTATTTATATGAGATAAAGGTAAGCTCATGAAACAATTATGCTGGCAGCTTAAAAGACATCTCTTGAGGTCTTAAAAAGCTTAACAGACATGACCAATAACCAGAATCTAATATAAAATTTTACAGTAGGTAAGCACCAACAATCCTAGTTACTCTAACTTGAAATTTATCAAAATTCCAAACAGCAAGTAAAAGACATTGGAGCATTGCACTGAACATTGCTTTGCCTCAATAACAAACAACTAAAGAATGCCACCTTCATTTGAACCCCCCAGCACCAAAGTAGAACATTTCCACTTTCTTGCTTTAATTGGAGCTTTTTTTTTAATCAAGTAATGAAGCTTTTATTGGAGCATTCCACAGGTGCATTCCTAGGTTTTCACACTTTATATTCAAAAGGGTCATATCCTCTTCACACACTCCACAATGCTCCAATCTCCATGTACTACCCAAGCTAGCTTGAGTTGGCATATAAATTCTCCCTGTTCAACTCACTCTATTTGTGCTCATTTATTCAATAACTTGCCATTTTCTCACACTAGAAGTTACCTGCATTATCGACTGACATACCAGGATTGACATAAATCCAAAGAGTTGCCGGGAAAAAAATATGAAAGGCACAAACGCTATTACTCCCCTTCGTCTCAATTTGTTTGTCTTATTTTGACTTGGCATGGAGGCTAAGAAAGTAAAGAAGACGTTTATCTTGTGGTATCGTAGAGGTAAGGTCTACATACACTCTACCGTCTCCAAACACCACTTGTGGAATCACACTAGATTGTTGTTGTTGTGGTCTTAAATTAAAAATATGTAGAATGTAACAAAATACTCCATTCGTTCACTTTTACTTGTTTACTATTCCAAAAATAGATTTCCACTCTAATTGTCTAAAGACAATTATTTTTTCCATGTTTTACAACAACATACCCTGTGTGTTCCCACACATTGGGGTCTAGCAGGGTAGTGTACGCAGTCTGTACCACTACCTTAGGGTGAGGTAGAGGTTGTTTCCGATAGACCCCCGGCTCAAGACAAAATAGTAAAAGAAAAAGACATACGAACAAGAAACAATAAAAAGTAACAAAACAAAAGCCAGTAACATTTACAAGACTATCACAAAATAATACTACCATCAATCTACCCAAAACAACAAACATCACCAAAACTCCAAGAACAAAACACTACAAGCATAGTACTACGATTACTAGTCCAGATAACAAAACAAAGCACTCCAACCTACTAGCATGGACGCACCCCTTCCGACTAATCTTCTACCCTAATTTGTGTCCACACCTTCTTTTCTAGGGGTATATCCTCGATAAGGCATCATGTCATTGTAATACCCGCACTTTTTCTAGCTTGAAATTTTTCCCCAAGAATGTTAGAAGCTTTATTTGAAAGATGAATCCACTTTTATAGATGTGGTATGTTCAAGATTTTCACTTTTTATCATGTGGGGAATCGAATAAGCTTTCCATTGATACCAAATTCACCCAAATCCGACACCCAGGTGAAGAGTTAGAGCCTTTTTAGTGAGACAGTGTATCACCTGAGCCTTCAGCGCGTCGCGGAGATAGCTCAAATGGCAATTGTAAATTTCCAGTGTTGCTCCGCGATAGTGGCGCGCCGCACCAAACTTCCAGGTCTCAAACAAGGTGGCAACGCGATAGCTCCGCATCGCGCCACCATGCAAATTCCCAATTGTCCAATTCCAATGACTTGGCGCGATAGTGGCGCGTCGCACCAAGGATGAAAATCGGGAAATTTTCTCAGAAATTAAATATGTGTCCCAGGGTTAAAAGGGTCAATTTCCCACCCTGTATAAGTCTTGTAACACGAGATTTGGCCATAATTCAGCAGCTTATACTCAATTACTCTCAAAAACTCTCAAGAACAAGCCCTAAGGTTTTCATAGAAGGTTCAATTCCAAGGGAATTCACTGTCAAATTTCAAGAATCTCTCCGTCAATCTTTGTAAAATCACGAACTAAGGTATGCGTAGTGTTCATTCATGGACTCCTTTCGTCCATGAAATCCAAGAATCTTTTTTCTAAATTCAAGTTATGGATTTTCTTTATGAATTTCATAATTGGATTGCTCTTGTTCATGTTGATAATGACTAATTGCATTCTAATCCATGTTTGGTGATAAATTGCATATGTAATCGATTAGTAATGATGTAGATTCCTGTAAACCTAGGATTAAAACCCTTGGATGATGAAATTAGAGATGAATCATGATGTTTGATTGTTGTATAATGTTGTTTACACATTCTATGCCTATTATGTGTATGATTAATTGCCTAGATGAAGGAAACATGCCCAACTAGTATGATATCATGAAATCCCCAATCATGTACAAAATTATGCATATCACATGTTTGACAAAATGCTTCAATATATGAAATATGAATTGTGTTATTGGTCATGTATTCACGTAAGTCATGTTATACCAGTTTCTTCTCATCGAGTCCTAGGGGTACTTGTACCCGAAACATTTAATTGTGTGCCTAGAGCCATGTCATGTTTTCACGATCTCCTCAGTCAAGCTATGAACCATAGAACTCAGTCATGTGACTCAGGAAATCTCAGAAAACTCAGTAATTTCAGTAGCTCAGTAATCTCAGTAACCTCAGTATTCCCCGTCAATCTCAGTAACTTCAGTATTCTCAGTCAGTCCTCAGAACTCAGTACATTTCGTCAGTCAACGGAACTCAGTAAATTCAGTTTTAGCTCCGCTAAACGATACCATCAGTTAATCAGTTCAGTTTAGTTAATTAGTTCAGTGTCTATTCAGTTGGGAGTAGGATTCAGCACCGAGTGAACCCAAGGATGGGGACTCACCTGTTATTCAGTGGAGGGTGTGATCCTTAGAAGCAATCCTTGTGTTCCAGAACTACGTGGCCAGTGTAGGTTGAGATGCACCTTACGCGTTTAGGGATATATATATATACAACTCATTTGGGTTACCTACCAGGAGGGGTTGACGGAAGAGCTCCCTATCAGCGAGGGTATACTCACAGCAGGTCTTTACCCGTGGCACGGTATTGACACCCTTCCAGCTGGGGTTACAGGTTGGACCCCACCAATTCAATTTCGGGGCATGTCGGTTAGATGATTACCTCCCACGGTCACAGTCTCGGTCACAGTCTCAGTCTCAGTGTCAGTGTCAGTGTCAGTGTCAGTGTCAGTGTCAGTGTCAGTCTCAGTGTCAGTGTCAGTGTCAGTGTCAGTGTCAGTGTCAGTGTCAGTGTCAGTGTCAGTCTCAGTCTCAGTCTCAGTCTCAGTCTCAGTCTCAGTCTCAGTCTCAGTCTCAGTCTCAGTCTCAGTAAAAGAACTCAGATAGTTCCATCAGACTCAAGACTGTCAGATACAGTCACTCATGTTATCAGTTATATCAGTTCTCAGAACTCATGTTATCAGTATTCAGCTTCAAGACTGTTAGATACAGTCAACCAGACCAGTTCTTCATAATCAGAACTGTCAGACACAAATATTCATGTATCAGTAACATAGTATCAGTCCCTCAGTATTCAGTAATACAGTATCGGTCTTTCTCACTCATCAGTGACTCAAATGTCTATATCAATAAACTCAGTAGTCAAAACTCAATATTCAGTCCTATCACGATCTAAGTTACAGTTACGTAGTCATGTATGTATTCTCACGTTCATGTTAGTCAGTAAGTTAGTATTGTTCATGCACATAAACCATTCGCATTCAACCTACCTCACTTGCATACCAGTACATTCAAAGTACTGACGCATTTGCGCTATGGTGTCTTATACCATAGGTTTAGAAGCACGAGCTCCCGAGAACCAGTAGCATCCCAGTTCAGCGATCAGAGTTAGCAGTGAGTCCTCATCCTTCGAGGACATGATGATCACATTACTATTTCAATTATCAGTTTATTTTCGGTAGTCGGAGTTAGTTGGGGACATGTCTCATCAACTCCTTATTCAGACAGTTTAGAGGCTTTCAGACTATAGTATGTTCAGACAGTTATCTCAGTTGTTTTGGTATTGTTATACCATTTTCAGACATTGCTCTTATCAGATGTTTATCCAGTTTGAACCTTATGGCCTTTTAGTTCATATTTCCGCATTTTTCAGTCTTTTATGCAGTAAATAGGTACAAATATCAGTCATGGGTTAGCTTGTGGTCCTTCGGGGTCATGAGCACGGTGTAGCGTTCCGGTTCAGAAAATCGGGGCGTTACAAACTTGGTATCAGAGCCTAAGGTTCAATAGTGTCCTAGGAAGTCTGAAAAGTCGCATCTAGTAGAGTCTTGTACATGCGTGTGTCGTGCACCACACTTATGTGCAGGAGGCTATGAGATGTTTTAGGAACAGTTTCCATTCTTTCAGTATTCATGTCGTGCCAGTGAGCATAGGCTCAAAGTTAAACTCTCAGTCTAATCTACTTCTTCCCTTTGTTTACAGATCATGCCTCCCAAAAGGGCTAGCGAAGGGGGGGATGGAAATCAGTCAACACCTCAGTCCGTCCTGGATAAGCATGTCTCTCATGCAGAATTCAGGATTGCATTCACTACTCTAGCCAGTTCAGTCGCAGCCCAGAATGAACGGTCAGCTGCTGTTCCAGCCAACCCAGTGGCAAATTCTGTTGCAGTCAGGATTCGGGTCTTCACCCGAATGAATCCTTCTCTATTCACCGGTTCCACGTCTGAAGAGGATCCACAGGAGTTCCTCGATCAGGTTCAAAAAGTCACAGACATCATGGGAGTGACTTCCAGTGAGAGCGTAGAGTTAGCCACCTATCAGCTACAAGATGTAGCCCATACGTGGTATAAACAGTGGAGGGTAGACAGGGGTACAGATACAGAGCCCATAGAGTGGGAAGAGTTCGCTACAGCTTTCTTAGATCGGTTCTTTCCCATAGAGCAGAAAGAGGCTAAAGTGTTAGAGTTTATCAATCTCAGACAAGGTACAATGAGCGTAAAAGAATACTCCCTCAAGTTTATTCAGTTAGCTAGGTACGCTCCCTATGTAGTAGCAGATAGCAAATCCAGAATGAGTAAGTTTGTGTCAGGGGTATCAAGTAAAGTGGTTAAGGAGTGTAGGACTGCGATGTTGATTGGTGACATGGACATATCTAGGCTTATGATATATGCCCAACAGATGGAGGAGCAGAAGCTTAAGAAGAAGAAGAGAGAAAATAAGAGAGCTAGAACAGGTAGTTATAGTTTTGCACAGCATGGGTCACAGGGTGGTAACCGTTCTCGGTTGTGTCAGAAATGCACAGCCCCAATTCATTCTTCAGCTAGTGCCTCAGTACCAAAGTTCAGAAATGACTGTAGAAATGGGGCATCAGGCTCCAAGGCTCAGAATAGTGAGAGCAGGATTCTTACTCATCCCTTTTGCGCAGAGTGTGGTAAGCATCATAAGGGTGTGTGTAGAGCCGGCAGTGGTGTGTGTTTCGGATGTGGTAAGTTAGGTCACAAGGTCAGAGACTGACCCCAGTCAGGTTATCAGAGTCATCTCCGCTCATCATTTTAGTCCGGTCGCCCGAATCAGCAGGGTGTCAATTCCAGCACTATCAGTAACCTCAGTATTCCCAGTCAATCTCAGTAACTTCAGTATTCTCAGTCAGTCCTCAGAACTTAGTACATTCCGTCAGTCAACGGAACTCAGTAAATTCAGTTTTAGCTCCGCTAAATGATACCATCAGTTAATCAGTTCAGTTTAGTTAATCAATTCAGTGTCTATTCAGTTGGGAGTAGGATTCAGCACCGAGTGAACCCAAGGATGGGGACTCACCTATTAGTAGTGGAGGGTGTGATCCTTAGAAGCAATCCTTATGTTCCAAAACTACGTGGCCAGCATAGGTTGAGATGCACCCTACGCATTTAGGGATATATATACACATCTCATTTGGGTTACCTACTAGGAGGGGTTGACGAAGAGCTCCCTGTCAGCGAGGGTATACTCACAGCAGGTCTTTACCCGTGGCACGGTATTGACACCCTTCCAGCTGGGGTTACAGGTTGAACCCCACCAATTCAATTCCGGGGCATGTCGGTTAGATGATTACCTCCCACAGTCACGGTCTCAGTCTCAGTCTCAGTCTCAGTCTCAGTCTCAGTCTCAGTCTCAGTCTCAGTCTCAGTCTCAGTCTCAGTCTCAGTCTCAGTAAAAGAACTCAGATAGTTCCATCAGACTCAGGACTGCCAGATACAGTCACTCATGTTATCAGTTATATCAGTTCTCAGAACTCATGTTATCAGTATTCAGCTTCAGGACTGTTAGATACAGTCAACCAGACCAGTTCTTCATAATCAGAACTGTCAGACACAGTTATTCATGTATCAGTAACATAGTATCAGTCCCTCAGTATTCAGTAATACAGTATCAGTCTTTCTCACTCATCAATGACTCAGATGTCTATATCAATAAACTCAGTAGTTAGAACTCAATATTCAGTCCTATTACGATCTCAATTACAGTTACGTAGTCATGTATGTATTCTCACGTTCATGTTAGTCAGTTAGTTAGTATTGTTCATGCACATGAACCATTCGCATTCAGCCTACCTCACTTGCATACCAGTATATTCAAAGTACTGACGCATTTGCGCTATGGTGTCTTATACCATAGGTTTAGAAGCACACGCTCCAGAGAACCAGTAGCATCCCAGTTCAGCAATTAGAGTTAGCAGTGAGTCCTCATCCTTCGAGGACATAATGATCACATTACTATTTCAGTTTTCAGTTTATTTTCGGTAGTCGGAGTTAGTTGGGGACATGTCCCATCAACTCCTTATTCAGACAGTTTAGAGGCTTTCAGACAGTTATCTCAGTTGTTTTGGTATTGTTATACCATTTTCAGACATTGCTTTTATCAGATGTTTATCCAGTTTGAACCTTATGGCCTTTTCGTTCACGTTTCCGCATTTTTCAGTCTTTTATGCAGTATACAGGTACAGATATCAGTCATGGGTTAGTTTGTGGTCCTTCGAGGTCATGAGCACCGTGTAGCATTCCGATTCAAAAAATCGGGGCGTTACAGTCATGTCTAATAACCTCCCTCCAATATTTCTTGGTCTACCTCTATCCCGCTTGAATCCATTCATAGACAACCTCTCACACCTCTGCACTGGGGTATCCGTTCCTCTCCTCATCACATGCTCGAACCATCTCAACTTTGCTTCCCGCATCTTATCTTCCACCGAAGTCACTTCAACCTTATCTCGAATAACTTCATTCCTAATCCTATCCCTCCTAGTAAACCCACACATCTATCGCAGCATCCTCATCTCTGCCACCTTCATCTTTTGGTTGTGAGAATTCTTGACTAGCCAACACTCCACCCATACAACATAGTTGGTCTAACCGTCACCTCGTAGAACTTGTCTTTGAGGTTAGGAGGCACTCGCTTATCACACGAAACTACGAAAGTGAGCCTCCATTCATCCACTTTGCACCAATACGACGGGGGATATCCTTGTCAATCGCTCCATTCCACTGAATCATACACCCAAGATACTTGAAACTATCTCTCTCCTAAATGGCCCGGTTAACAAGCTTTCGTCAGGCTCATGCATCATCTCACTGAACTTGCACTCTAAATATTCCGTCTTAGTCCTGCTCAACCAAAACCTTTACACTCTAGGATTTGCCTCCAAACCTCCAACTTGGCATTAACTCCTCCGCCGGTCTCGACAATCAAAACTACGCCATCCGCAAATAACATATACCATGACATCTTACCTTGAATTTATCACGTAAAAACATCCATTACCAAGGCAAATAAAAGGAGGCTAAGGATCGATCCCTGGTGTAACCCCATCAATAGGTGAAAGTGCTCTAAGTCTCCTCCAACAGTTCTAACACTAGTCTTACCTCTATTGTACATGTCCTTAATCGACCTAGTGTACACACAGGAACACCTCTACCCTCCAAGCACCTCCATAGAACCTCCCCCAAATCATTTACAAACCTAATACTAAACATCCCATAATGGAGGTAGCATGGTAAAATAGCCATGTCAATCATTGTTTTCTTAATGGGCATGCCAAATTTAAATATGACAAGTAAAAGTAATCAGAGAGTACCTTTAATCATGTGGTCTTAAACTTTCCACATATGTTTAAAAAGGAAATTAGGACAAACAACTTGAAATGAAGGGAGTAAAACGTACGACAAACCAGAATTACATGTACACTATTGCAGATAAAGAAATAATGGAAACGTACTCAGCGGTTAATTTACGAACTGGACTAAACCGGTCGGAAACAAGGTCAAGGAGAGAAGGAAAGAATTCAGACAGCAAAGGAGCGTCAGCGCCGGAGAGTTCATCTTTGAGTCGACGCAAGCTGTGAAGTTTCGACGGAACGTCGGAAGCGAACTTGGCAGCGTTGAGTAGACTCGTTATTCTTTCTTTGGATATCGGAGACATCATTCTCACCATTGCTGATGGCAAAAACTGGAACCCTAGTTTTCTTTGAGGTTCAACTTGCTGTGTTTTTTAACATTTGCTTTGTGGAAAGCAATGGATATGAAGGGAGAATTGCCGGAGAAATTGATGCTTCTGAATTTTTGTATCGCACCACTGGGATTTTCCTCCGCCGGAAGTGTTTGCTCTGGCCACTGTGATTTGTCCAAAGCCCTGGACTTTTTAGGAAAAGATCAAATATACCCTGTAATTTTGGAAGTGCTTATTCTCCTATATCAAGTAGTCACGGTGTTGCGGGTGAAGCACATTGCCTGCGAGTTTGTTCTTAATTTTATTATATTATTCTTAATTAATTATTATATATTATCTGCATATTAAAAATATGAATTATATTTAACAAATAAAATAAAAATTTATTATATATCTGTTTCAGCTATTTTAATAATAATTTTATTATATCATACTTAATTAATTATTATAAGTTACCTAAATATTAAAAAATTAATAATATTTAATATTAAACTAACTTGATTTCTTATTTGAAGTCCACTTAATTTTTTAACAGATATTTTTTATAGTAATTTTATTATATTACTTCTAATTAGTTATTACAAGTCATTTCATCCTTAATTAATTATTATGATCATCTAAACATTGTGCTACTTAAATTAGAATAGAAAAAATATTATAAATCACAATAATTAAAAAATAAATTATTTTTAAAACATAATTGACTATCAATGCCACAAAAGTTTGGACAATGAGAGTAACATATATTATTTGAAAAATAAATAAAAGTATTATAAATTACAATAGTTAATAATTTAAAATATCTAAAAAAAAATTAATTTGTTATATATTCAAGAAAAATACATAATAAATTACAACATTTAACAACTTAAAATATCTAAAAAAAATAATTAATCTGTTATATATACCAAAAAATATTAATCACAATAACTAACAACTTAAAAAATTTAAAGAATATAAAATATTTGGTTGACTCTCGAAATTATATCAATGCCACTTAAATTGGAATAGAAAAAAAAGTTATTATAGATTTCAATAATTAAAAACTTAAATTATTTTTAAAATATAATTGACTATAAATGTCAGAAAAGTTTGGACAATGAGAGTAGGGGTTTTGGGCTACAGGTGACAAAAAAATTTTAAAATAAGGTGTAGGTGACACAAGTCTTAATAATTGGGTGGAAGTGATAATTATTTAATTATAGATTAAGAAAGTTTGGAAAATTTCAAAATAACCCATAAGTTTTTAAATTTATACTTTAATCCAAACATTAGTTAATATAACGAGAAACAAAGGGAAAAAAGACATGTTTTCTCTCTCCTTATCCGTTATTATTTTCTCTCTTCACGATATTTGTTGCTCATTGTTACTGCTGCTTTGTTCATCATCTTCTGATTCATAATCATATCTTATACTTCATTATTATCTTCGTATTCTTCTTGTTGGCCATTATTGTTGTTGTTGTTACGGCAACTGCTCCTCTTTGACCAATTTCTTAGGTCAAATTTTGTTTCGTACATCACTTTCAGCTTTGACATTTACTTTGAGAGGAGACTTTGGTAAGTCAAATTATGCTTTTTAGTAGAATTTGTCATCTGGGTAATTGCTAGTGTGTTGTTTTTGCAACAATGGTTAGCACGCGAACATGAATACAACATAAGAGCAATCTGTTTAAACAGATCCATCATCTGTGGCATCAAATAAATGTTCTGTTGCAACAGTAGACTCATGTTGGATTCATGATTATGGTTCTAGGTGCCCGTAATATGAATCGCATAGATGGGTATTCTGTTGCAACAGATTAATAATCTGTTGCACCAGATTAGTTGTTTGTTTTAACAGATAAATAATCTGTTGCACCAAGTTAGTTATCTGTTGCAACAGACAAGTAATCTGTTGCACTAGACAAGTAATCTGTTGCAACAAATAATTATTCTGTTGCAACACATGAATAATCTGTTTTGAACAACAAAATACAGCTCCTGTCACACAAACCCAACAGATAACTCATATGCTGATCTCTTGCTATTGATACTGGATTCAAATTATTTCTTAATTGTAGACATATCATTTGTTGAGAAAAAAATAGACAGCATGAAATTTAAATAAGAATTAAAACGTCAAATGCATCGAACATAAAATTTTTATCAAACAAAAAAAAATACATAGGTAAAAGAAAAGAAAATGCTTAATTATTATTATCATCATTATTATTTGTATGGCCAACCGGCCAATTTTCAACCGGCAGCAGCAACGCCCTCCTCAGCCTGCGGATCTCTCGTAGCATCGTTACCCTGACGGCAGCCAACTCCCACTGCAGGTCATGAACCTCCTTCTGCAGTTCCCGTATGGTGTCTCGTAAAATAGCAATATCCCACACTGGATCAACCATATCTAGAGAAAACGCATAAGTTGACAAAACACACATGTAAAAACAAAAGTAAAGAAAAAAAGGAATTCGAATGTAATACAACGTATATTTACACAAAAAATGAAATCTTTTTTATTACAGTTCTATATTTGATTCTATATCATATATATCTCTCATTCTATATTTATTTCAAAATTATTTAATGGAATGGTTAGTTATAATTAATGAGACATTCCTCCGCTTTCAGGCGAAAGCGAAGATAAAAAATAAGAATCTATCGTTCAAGTATTTCAAATTAAATGGCAAAATAACAGGAAGAGGGACATATAGAAAACTTACTAGAGATAGGAAAAAGTTATCAAGTCCTTGAAGAGAAAGTAGTTGAAGGTGTAACGAGAGCAAATAATAAATAGAGTGCAGTAGAATGAACGATTGAGTAAAGAGTGACCTATATATAAAGGATTGAACTTGAATGTGTTAGGCAAAAAGTCGCAACTGTTCACCTCCATTTATTAATGACATTTCTTGCTTACTGTGAAAAGTTATGACTTGATTAAATTAAGCAATATTGTGATAAGTCATGACTTTTCAGTTTATTATTATTAATAACTAGTTCTTTCCAGGAACCATTTTTATATTGAGTTGTGACAGTAAATTATATATCTGTTGCATCAGATAACTCATCTGTGACAACAGATATTTGCAATAAATAGATAACCTGTTGCATCAGATAATATATCTGTTGCAACATATAATCTATATATCTTTTTTTTTTAAATTATCATCATGACATCCAAATTTTCTGACTTTTTAATTAACTGTTCACCTCCATTTATTGATGGCATTCTTGATTACTGTAAAAAGTTATGACTTAATTAAATTAAGCAATATTGTGATAAGTCATGACTTTCCAGGAACCGTTTTTATACTGAGTTGTGACAACAGATTATATATCTATTGCATCGGATAACTCATCTGTGACAACAGATATATCATCTATTGCAACAAATAGATGACTTGTTGCATCAGATAATATATTTGTTGCAACATATAATCTATATATCTTTTTTTAAAAATTATCATCATGACATTCAAATTTTCTGACTTTTTAATTATATAAATTAATAAAACAGATTTAAAAGCATAACTGTTCACCTCCATTTATTAATGACATTCTTGATTACTGTAAAAAGTTATGACTTAATTAAATTAAGCAATATTGCGATAAGTCATGACTTTTCAGCTTATTATTATAAATAATTAGTTCTTTTTAGGAACCGTTTTTATACCGAGTTGTGACAACATATTATATATCTGTTGCATCAGATAACTCATATGTGACAACAGATATATCATCCGTTGCAACAATAGATAACCTGTTGCATCAGATAATATATCTGTTGCAACATATAATCTATCTTATTTAAAAAAAAAAATATCATCACATCATTAATCCAAATTTACTGACCTTTTTATTATATAAATTAATAAAATAGATTTAAAAATAAGAATATTTTTTATGAGATTTTTATAGTTTAAATTGTGTTTAATCATTTATTTCCTTATTGTTTTATGTGAAAAGAAATGACTTAATTAAATCAAGCTGGTGAATTTTTTATTATTGTGAAAAGTCATGACTTTTCAGCTTATTTCTATTATAATAATTAGTTCTTAAATTTAAATAATCTTTTTCTCAATTTAAAAATCGAAGACACTTGGTTTTCAATAACCGTTTCTTTAATAAAATAATAGTCATTATTTTTATTGAGTTATGGCAACAGATTGTATATCTGTTGCATCAGATAACCCATCTGTTGTATCAGATAACCCATCTATTGCAACAGATATACCATCTGTTGTAACAAATTGACCATCTATTTTAGGAGCTTTTTTTATTTCTTCTAACAACTCATTCATCAGTCGCATCAGATGAGGAATTTGATGCATCAGCATCGTTGTTTGTTTTTGTTTGTTGAATGTGTTTAGACAAAAAGTCACAACCACGACTATTCACTTTTTCCTTAACAATCATCATATAATCCAATGATGCGACTTCTTTTTAAATTAAATAATCTTTCTTTTACGGTTATAAATTGTGTATATCATTTAGTTCCTTATTATTTATTAACGAATCATTTTTAGGAGAATCATGACTTTTCACCACCCATCCTCTGTTGCCACGAGTGCTCAATCCCTACCTCCAACCATCGAAATGTTGAAAATATGGAATAAATAGAATGATAATTAAATATTAAATAAGAATTAAAAATTCAAAGTCGACCAAACCAAACCAATACATACGCTAAAAGAAAGAAAAAACATAACCTAATTATTATTACTACTATTATTATTATCATTACTATTATTATTATCAACCGAATAATTTTCATCCGGCAGCAGTAGGGTTGCCCTCCTCAGCCTTGCTCCGAAGTCGGCCAAATCTCTTTGGAGGTCATCAAACTGCCTTTGAAGTTCCCATAAGGACTCCATATGAATCTTCTTGTACGAATTTAGATCAGCCATATTTGTACTGTAAGTGTAGTAGAATGAACAAGTGAGAGAGAATAAGAAAAAGGGGCCGGAGGGACCTATTTATAAATGATTGAATTGGAAGGGGTGACTAATAGTCAAATAAGAAGCCACGACTGTTCATATATCCCTTAATTAAATAAAACTGGTGACTTTTCGAATATATAAATTAAAAAAAAATGGACCTAAATACAACATTTTATTTTTTTATTGTATTTCGGAAAGAAAAGAAAATTGTTTTAAAACAAATCTAACAGATGGGTAATCTGTTGCAAAATTTAATCCATCTGTCAGATAACTTACAACATATTAACAATCTGTTGCAACAGATGGATATATCAATTTGCTTTTTCAACAGATGTGTGTTTGTTGCAACTTGCTAGTCATCTGTTCATTCAATTTAAGCTATAGATGGGCTAGAAAGAATAAGGTGCGTGCAGATGGATCCACTCTCATATGTGTGTGAGTTAAAAAGTATTACTGATAAGGTCACCGGGACAACACACACAAAGTACAATATTTTTGTGAATGCAGTTTTTAACCGATTAGGCACTGATCATTCAAACAAGATACTGCATTGTAAAGTTTGATGGGTTCGAATGGACAAGGTTGGGGGCCTCATAAAGATGGTGTAGATACCCTGTTACGAATTACTGATGATTGTTGCACGTGTTTATGCATGTCAAGTTATGAGAAGGGGTCAATATTTGGTGTCATTGCAGAGAACCAATAGCGATTGGACTTAACTTTAAGTGTGCATTGGACTCTGAGAACACCTTCGAAGCCTCGTACTACATCAAACAAGAATGGAAAACCAATAGAAATTCCCCTGACCAAATTTATATGGAAGGGTTGATCGAGAAGATGATTATACGCCAGAAGGAGCCGAAAGAGATTGCCTACGAGGGAAAGGGGAGTTGATGAAAGACTATATCATCTGAGAGCTAATTGAAGAGGAAACATAGGGTAGAAAGTAAGACTTCTATCGAATCTGGACGATGAAATTATCTAAAAACAACATGAGAAATCTGAATCAAGTGCAAATATGAAAGTGTATCCGGCAATGTAAATTCGTCTGTTGTCTCATTGAAAAAAATAATGCAGATGGACACTTTGCTAGGGAGCTGTGACTAGGTAGCGTGGTCGGGATTATCACCTAGATAGAAAATAGTAGAAGTCCAAGAAAGCAGCGTTACGGGCATCGAGGGTTGAAATGATGTACAATAAGTCTAGAAAACTTGCGCCAACAACAACTACAGTTAAAGTAAGGAATCTAAGCGAAGGTGGCAATTTCTAAATTTTAAATTGCATCACACGCCTTCTTGTTTGTGGTTATGATTAGGTCCACTGTTGTTGACCTGATGGGAACCACAAACGTGATTGAAAGGCAAATTGAGTATCATCACTTCCATAGAAATATGATTATAATTGATTGTGTTTTATAGCCTTAGCATGCTTTCAACATTTTTTGGAGAAGATCAGAGGCTTGCTCTAGTTTGTGAATTTCAATAATTTTCAAGCTTGCATCCAGCTTGCTAATTCTGTATTCAAGACGGTCGTTGCCATCTTTGAAGTTGGTCAAGAATTCCTGATATCTTGTAAGCTAGATCAGGAACACCACCTTCAAAGTTGTGGCATTTTAGAAGGCCTTCAGAACACTCTCTTCAGAAGTCTTAAAGGATACATAGAGGGTCATTGTGTTTGTTTTTGGTCAAAATATGTTGATTCACACTCAGGATGTGGTTCCAACTGTTGAATATCACATTTTTATCGAGCATTGCTCAATGCAGCTTCCTCAACTAATTTGATAAATTAATAAGCAAGAAGTTACGTAGCGTGAGATCTAAACCGACTCTACCAAGCCTATAAAATGTTACGTAACTCCAGGCTCATTACCCTATCAAAAAAATTGGATCGAGTTAGTGCACAAATCAAACGAGCTCAAACTCTCAGCCTTTCTGTTGATCGCTCTTCTCCAATTATAGATGACAAGATATCTGCTATGCAAAAGTCTACACCATCGTCAGAAATTCTTGCCAGGGTGCAAGTCTTCAGATGGCATCATCAGCAATCTCTCAATATCGAGTGATATTGAGAGATTACTAGTCATGCCTTCTCAAGACGTTCGCTACGGCAAGAATTTCTGTTGATGACAAGATATCTGCCATGCGAAAGTCTACACCGTCAGTAAAAATTCTTGCCAGAACAAAAGTCTTGGGAAGGCATTATTAGTAATCTCTTAACATCAAGGAAGTCTTGTACGAAAGTCTTCAGAAGACAATTGAAGATAAGAAAGTTTTTAGCAATGATTACACATAATTACAGCATCAACAACCTCATCAGATTCACTCCTCATACAAAAAAAAGGCAGAAATATTTTCATTTGCATTCGCATGTTATTTATTTAACAAACTAAACAAAGATGAACTAAATCTAGCATTTAATTTATCTTTGTTTGGTTTGTTAAATAAATAACATGCGAATGCAAATCAAAATATTTATGCCTTTTCTTTTGTACGAGGAGTGAATCTGGTGAGGTTGTTGATGATAATTATGTGTAGTCATTGTTGAAAACTTCCTTATTTTTGAATGTCTTCTGAAGACTTGCGCCCTGGCAAGCATTTCTGGCGACGGTGTAGACTTTTGCATAGCAGATATCTTGTCATCTATAATTGGAGAAGAGCGATCAACAGAAAGGCTAAGAGATTGAGCTCGTTTGATTTGTGTACTAACTCGATCCAATTTTTTTGATAAGGTAATGAGCCTGGAGTTACGTAACATTTTATAGGCTTGGTAGAGTCGGTTTAGATCACACGCTACGTAACTCCTTTCTTATTAATTTATCAAATTGGTTGAGCAAGTTGCATTGAGCAATGCTCGATAAAAGTGTGATGTTCAACAGTTGGGACCACATCTTGAGTGTGCATCAACATATTTTGACCTAAAACAAACACAATGACCCTCCATGTATCCTTTAAGGCTTCTGAAGAGAGTGTTCTGAAGGCCTTCTAAAATGCTACAACTTTGAAGGTGGTGTTCCTGATCGACCTTACAAGATACCAGGAATTCTTGACCAACTTTGAAGACGACAACGACCAGCTTGAATACAAAATAAGTAAGATGGAGACAAGTTTGAAAATTATCAGAATTCACGTACTACAGTAAGCCTCTGATCTTCTCCAAGAAATGTTGAAAGCATGCTAAGGCTATAAAACACAATCAATTATAACCATATTACTATGGAAGTAATGATACTTAATTTGCCTTTCAATCACGTTTGTGGTTCCGATCAGGTTAACAACAGTGGACCTAATCAAAACCACAAACAAGAAGGCATGGGATGAAATTTAAAATTTAAAAATTGTCGCCTTCGCTTAGATTCTTTACTTTAACTGCAGTTGCTATTGCGCAAGTTTTCTGGACTTACTATATATCATTTCAACCCCCGATGCCCGTAAGGCTGCTTTCTTGGACTTCTATTATTTTCTATATAGGTGATAATCCCAACCACGCTACTTAGTCGCTGCTTCCTAACAAAGTGTCCATCTGCACTATTTTTCTTTCAGAGAGACAACAGACGAATTTACATTGCCGATTACACTTTTATATTTGCACTTGATTCAAATTTCTCATGTTGTTTTAAGATAACTTCATCAGCCAGATTTGCTAGAAGTTACTTTTTACCCTATGTCTCCTCTTCAATTAGCTCTCAGATGATATAGTTTTTCATCAACCACCCATTTTCCCTCGAAGGCATTCTCCTACCGCACTTACTGGCGTATAATCATCACCCCGAGTAACCCAACCATATAAATTTGGGCTAGGGAAATAACTATATTGTTTTTTTGTTCTTTTTAGATGCAGTGCTAGGCTTCGAAGGCCTTCTCAGAGTCTAATGCACCCTAAAAGTTAGTCCAATCGCTATTAAATCTCTTTACAACGACACCAAAACTAGATCCCTTTATAATGCTTGACAAATAAACATGAGCAACAACCAACATTAAATCTCAACAGGGTATCAGAACCATATTCATGGTCCCACAACCTTATCAGTTCGAACCTACCAAACTTTTCTGCAAAATTACAGATATCTTATTTGAATGATCTATGACTTATCGGTAAAAATAGCATTCACAAAATTAGTGTACTCTATGTGTGTTTCCACGATAACATTATCAGTAATACATACCTCCCATATATGAAGTGGTTTCATCTGTATACAACTTATTTCTCTGAACCCATCTTTACTGCAGCCTCTTGTGATGGTCGGGCAAAAGTTGGTCAATTGTCAGTTCCTTATATCTACAATATTATTCATCAAAATAAACATTATTCATCTGTTCAATAGATGTAGAGTCTGTTGCATCAGATGTAGAGTCTGTTATAACATATGTGGTTTGTTACAGAAAAATTTGGAGTCTGTTGCAACAAATTTGGAGTCTGTTACAACAGATTTAGAGTCTGTTAGAATACATCAAACCATCATTGCAGATGGTTTGATTTGTTTCAACAGTTGCTCCGTCAGTTGTAACATTAACAACATAAACTACAAAGAAACAACCAATAAAAAACATCAACAACAAAGAAACAACAATATTTGTTCCAACATCATCAACAACAAAAAAACAACATTCTTTGTTCCAACACCATCAACAACGCCACACCACAATTTCCAACAATGCCAACCCCACCAACAACATCAAGAACAACATAAACAACAAAGAAACAAATAAAATACATACCAAAAAAATGATACTGCCAACTAGGCTTTTAAACTTCTCCCAACAGACTACTTTTTTGCATATTGTAATAAAAATTCTCAGTTCATTTATTCAACACTTAAAAATTTCTTCAAATTTTTTAAATAAATATCATATGGGTAAATGGTAATTAAATAAAAAAATAGATGTAAATAACTTGCAAAGAAGAAGATGAGAATGCAAGAGCAATAATGAACCATACCTTAACATCAAAAGAGGATAAAAATAGCAATTTCAGTCGAGGAAAGATATGGATCAGTTTAGATTCGAAAGGATCTTTATGAGAAAGAGAAGAGAAAAGAGAGAAGAGAGAAAAAAGGTTGTGAAATCCTAAGCTAAGGAGGAGAGAAAGAAAAAGATGAGAGATAAATAAAATAAATTTAGGACTGAAGCTGAAGAGATGAGATAATTCTAGATGTATCATGTATGTAGACATGGGTTTCAATATTCATTAATTAATATTATTAATATTCATTAATAATTTAAGGGGCACAGGGAAGACTTGGTTTAGTTACATTGAAAAGACAAGATAAGAATACTCAATGAACACATTTTTGAGTTATCCAAGAAAAAGAAACTCTTCATATTTTACCGCATTTTGTTAGTAGTACTTACTACTTTATCTACTTAGACATAAGCTTGCTTTAAAATTAAAAGAAAAAAAAGATTTTCAAGCAGATATGTCATATGTTGCAACAGATAATAATCTCTATTTAAAATCCCAACAGCACAGTCATTTGTTACAACAGATACACATATCTGTTTAAAAACCCCTTTCCATTTGATAATTAAATATGTCAACTGTTACAACAGATATCAATATCTGTTTAAATATCCCAGCAGTTCAATCATTTGTGACGATAGATGCAAATGTCCATTTGATAATTAAATATCTGTTGGTATTTGTTCTAACAGATGACTAGTGACATTGCATAGACAAGATAAGACTACTCAATGAACATATTTTTGAGTTATCCAAGAAAAAAACTCTTTATTTTTACCGTATTTTGTAGTACTTACTCATACTAGTAACTCTTACTCGGATAGAAGCTTGCTTTAAAATTGAAAGAAAAAAAGTTTTTCAAACAGATATATCATCTGTTACATAGATACCAATATCTGTTTGAAAATTTCCAACAACTCAGCCACCTGTCATAACATATTCAAATGTCCATTTGATAATTAAATTAGATATGTCATCTGTTGCAACAGATGTGAATATCTGTTAGAAATTGTATTTATCCCTACCCGGGTCGTCGATCAATCACTCTGAGTTGAAATAAGCTCTCATTAACTTAATGTTAGGATTAACATTACCTACATTGATTTAGGTGGAAGTAGGGATAAATGAATGAGCTCATAGGGTCAACTGCAACTTTAACTGAGTCTTTGCAATTAGCATTGGTATTGCGTGCATCCCAACCCGGGTCATCGATCGATCTCATTAACTTAATGTTGGGATTAATATTACCTAAATTAATTTAGGTGGAAGTAGGGATGAATGAATGAGCTCATAGGGTCAGCTACAACTTCAACTGAGTCTTTATAATTGGCATTGGTATTGCGTTCATCCCAACCCGGGTCACCGATCGATCTCATTAACTTAATATTAGAATTAATATTACCTACATTGATTTAGGTGGAAGTAGAGATGAATGAATAAGCTCATAGGGTCAACTACAACTTCAACTGAGTCTTTGCAATTGGCGTTGGTATTGCGTTCATCCCGACCTGGGTCGTCGATCGATCTCATTAACTTAATATTAGGATTAATATTACCTACATTGATTTAGATGGAAGTAGGGATGAATGAATGAGCTCATAGGGTCAACTACAACTTCAACTGAGTCTTTATAATTGGCATTGGTATTGCGTTTATCCCAACCCGGGTCGTCGATCGATCTCATTAACTTAATGTTGGGATTAACATTACCTACATTGATTTAGGCGGAACTAGGGATGAATGAATGAGCTCATAGGGTTAACTACAACTTTAACTGAGTCTTTGTAATTGGCATTAGTATTGCGTTCATCTTGACCCGGGTCGTCGATCGATCTCATTAACTTAATGTTGGGATTAATATTACCTACATTGATTTAGGTGGAAGTAGGGATGAATGAATGAGCTCATAGGGTCAACTACAACTTTAACTGAGTCTTTGCAATTGGCGTTGGTATTGCATTCATCCCGACCTGGGTCGTCGATCGATCTCATTAACTTAATATTGGGGTTAATATTACCTACATTGATTTAGGTGGAACTAGAAATGAATGAGCTCATAGGGTCAACTACTACTTCAACCGAGTCTTTGCAATTGACGTTGGTATTGCGTTAATCCCAACCCGGGTCGTTGATCGATCACACTAAGTTAAAAATCGCTCTCATTAACTTAATGTTTTAAAAACTAGTACTACCTCCATTTCGTTTTAGTTGGCCCTCTTTCTAAAAATATTTATTTCAATTTAGTTGTTCCTTTGATGAAATCAAGAGGATTTTATTATGTTCTCCCAATATTACCCTCAACATTAAATGATTAAACAAAGTGTATTCACTCAAATTCATATTTTCTATGCATAATTAATAGGATTATTTTAGTAAAATAAGCCTCTATTAAATAATTTCTTGAGGGGTGTGCCAAGTCAATAAGGGTCAACTAAAACGAAACGGAGGGAGTATATCTTTTGAAATTTTAAAAAATAATTAAGATCAATTCGGACCAAATTAACAATTTCAAAACTTGTCATTCTTTTCCAAAATTACAAATCAACTCATACAAATCATCCATTTGCGGGAAAAACTTTTCCTCATTTCAAATCTCAAGTTCTCACTCATCCCTCTCTCAATAATACAAACAATAACTACTCAACATATTGCTCAACCATTCAAAACAGATCTATTTTCTTCCCATTTTCGACCACATAGTTGTTATTTTTGACTTCATTCTTGCTTGTATCCGTCGTTTTCTCTGTCTTCAAAGGTAACAGAGTTCGAGAAGAGTTCTATATTTGTTCTTTATTCTAAAAATTAGGGTTTTTTAGTTAATGATGAAAAAGAAGGCTTTTAGTTGTATTATCTGTGAGAATGAGTTAACAATTTTGTGTTTTGATGTTAAAAAAGTAGGAAACACCCAAGAAAACCCTAGTTTTTGTCTCAGTATTTTGTTGACTGTTGTGGTATTGTTGGATGATGTTTGTGTTGTTGTTGGTGAATGTTGTTGTTGGTGTCGATATTTGTGTTTTTGGTGGTGGTGTCGGTGGTCTTAGTGTTGGTCTTAGTGGCATTGGTGGTGGTCTTGGTGGCATTGGTGTTGGTGGTTCATCTGTTGCAATAGGTGGAATATCTGTTGGGAGATATTAAATAGGTTTTCAAACATATTCCCGATCTGTTCCAACTGATGGCTTATCCGTTGGAGTATTTTTTTTTTTGTAATGTGGCGTAGAATAATTTTTTAAAATCTGTCTTAGCTTTTTTTTTTAAATTATGCAGAAATCAAATACAATGTATTTTTTGTTTTTCTATTATTTGTAGTTAAAAGATGTCTCCCAAAAGAAAAGAAACTAACAGTGGATCAACTTCTGACCACCCAACAAAAATGGCTAGAGTACAGATAGATTCGGAGGAACTTCCTGAACAATCTCAATCGGGGCAAAATAAAGCTGGGGAAAGTGATAACTCTCCTCACCAATGGGGCGTGAAATAATATCGAAATACCAGCATGATTTTGTCAAAACCATTAGTATCGACAGGTTTGATTTGCGATGTCGATGGATAACCCTGACAAAGTAACTGGTGATCTTGCACTTAAATGTCAGTTGGGGAAATGTTTTAATGAATTAAGGAGAATTATGAAGAATGAAGACATAGACAGACTTTTTAACAAGAGTTGCTTTGCATACTTTCTCGAGCTGCCTAAGGACCGCACTCTCCGTGTCCCAATGAGTATGGTATATGGTCTTCTCGAGAACAGGATCAAGTACGCGGGGATGATAAAGATCTGAAGGAGGAGGAAAAAAGATAGATGAAATCTGGATCAACTGTTGTGGCATGCCGATTTGTTTTAGGTTGAAAGAGTTTGCCATAGTGATGGGCTTGAGACACGATCATCTAGAAGAACCTCTCATTAAGGAAACACCCCAAAAAGGGTCCAACAAATGCAAGGGAAAAAAAGATGGGTTGTTGGGCATTGTTGGACGTAGTAGCTACAAAACGACGGATTTGATGGCAGATCTCGAGGATAAAGACATACCAAAGCACTGCAGGGAGAAATTGTATTTAGTTTAGTTTGTCCATTCCATTTTATTGGCAAGAGATGTCAGGAAAGTCATAGGAGATGATTTTTTGGCGCTTGCTGATAATTTTGACAAATTCAACGACTATCCTTGGGGATATGACAACTACTACTTGACTGTCGAATATTTACTGGCAAAGTTATCCACAGGGAAGATCACATTATACGACTTTCCCTGGGCTTTCATGGTAAAATTGATCACTATTTTTACTCATCCATTAATTTATAATGACTATATACTTATTATGACTTTTTTTTGCTTGCTTCATGTTTACATTTTTCAGGCTTGGACATGTGAAGCCATTCCTCCCCTCCGAAAGTAGTTCAAGGATTACCCGGATGAGGTTTCTCATCCAAGGATCCTTAGGTGGTTGGTGGCTGCAAAGAGAGGAAAAAAATATATTAAGGAGCAGGATGCTGATCTATTTAACTCTCCGAATGATGCAGTACATCTTTTTTCAACTAAAATAATTTACCTCAAAGAAAGATATTGAAACAAACATTCTATCTGTTGCGATAGTAGTTCATCTGTTGCAACAGATTACCCATCAACTGCATCTGGTGCAACAGATAGGTAATATGTTGCGACAGACGATCCATATTTCACAACAGATTAACTATCTATTGCTCTGGTTCTCTGAACCCGACTCAATGAATTACCCATCTAATGTAAATTTTGCAACAGATGTATAATCTGATGCAACATATTGTCAATCTGTTGTGACATACAGATCAACTGTTGTGGTAGCTAGATTATTTGTTGCATAAGTTGGTTGTGTTTACATTTATGTAACCCAACTGACTGCAAATTATTGTTATATGATTTAAATACCTCTTGTCTTTTTTTATAGGTTGTGCATCCTTGGATCGTGCCTGCCGATGATGAGCTGGGGATGTCTTCTTTTCTTACTCTAGGTCTTGTTGATATAAAAGAAGACCCAACGGTGGAGTTAATAAAGAAGGAATTGGTTGGAGCAACATCCATAAGAAGAGTAGTTAGGCAAGGTTTGCCTAATGTTGAAGCTCTTCATGACCAACCTCAAACTGCAACAGATCCGGGTGCTTCTTCTGTGGGTGTTGCTGGTGTAGTTGTTTGTAATAGTGGCAGTCATCCTGCTGTTGTTGCTGCTTCTAGTCGTGATTATGAGCATGCTCAGCAAAAAATAAATACTTTTGAAAACACCCCTTGCATAGGTCCCTCTCACCCTTACAGTGGTCCCTCTCACCCCTTCCCACCCTCATATTCTCATTGCAAATTCAAAGTATGCAAGGAAAGAGAGGATAATCTCCTTGAAAAGCTAGAGGTTATTGCTAAAGATGCCGAGGAGTTAAAATCCAGAAGGGGTGTCATACCATCCAATGAGGTGAGAGAGCCATTCACTCCTACAGTGGTGGTTAGAAGGAAAAGAAGAAAAATTAGACAAATTCTCTTTTTTATGAAAATAACAAAAACTGCAACTCCTCTCGCTTCAAGAGTTGTTGAAGTTCAGGGGCTGCTGAAGAATATGGACATATTTACAGTGCTTGGCAAGGAGAAGGAGGAGGAACTACAACAAATCATGAATGGCAGGAGGAAGGTTCAAAAAGAATACACCATGCATTCATTTGCCGCCAAAGACTTCAAGAATATGACAAATATGCGTGTGTGGTACAAGGATAATACAAGTTTACTTTTGCTAACCTAGCCTTCCAATCTACTCCATGAAGAAGAATCTATGTAGCAGAATGTGTAATCTATTACAACAACTTGGTATTCTGTTGTAACATAATACACATATGTTGTATGAGTTGCATTGGCTGGGTAATCTGTGAACTGATTCAGAGAACCCTCTGCATCGGATTCTTTCCACTGTATTTTTATTCTTTACAATTACTAACCTATTTAAATTAATTGGCTTCTTATACCACAGTATGTTGATGAAATTCTCTGCCTCATGAGAGACAGGCAATTAGTGTACCCGGATGCTTATGATATTGCCGATAGGATAATGGACCTCAACTTTTACAATAATTTCAAGGATAGGTACGCTGATCTCTGTAAGCAAGCTGATTCTGATGGCTCTGGACTTGATCTTTTAGTTTATACGTTCCAATGGCATGAAGAAGTGATTAAATATGTTAGAGAGAAGAGGCTATATCCACACGACAAGAGCTGGACCAAGGCAAAGAGAATCTTTGCAGTCATGAACGTGGAAGTCAAACATTTTCTCGTTGTTGAGATACTACTCTACGAGGGAAAGATTAAGGTTTATGAATGCAACTTAACTATCTTCAGCGAGGATAAGTTTTTAGCCCACATGCATCCACTCTTGAAGTTGTTGCCCAAGTTGTTGACGCGAAGTAAGCTGATGGATTATTTGCCGGCTAAAGTCTTGATGAAGAAATCATGGGATTTTGAAGGTCGAAATAAGAACATCGAGCTCTAGAGAAATAGAATTGGTACAGCGTGCGTGCCATACTCACTTGCATACATCTAGTATTTGTTGACCGGTATGTGCGACACCATTGTGGGAAAGATGCAATGAGTGTGGTCTTATGGGGTACTAAACAAATGGTTGGATCCCGTGTATAAAGAAGAAAATGTACAAAGACGGAGACGAACACGATAACAATTTTTTATTTCAAGTGGTAATAATTTTTATGTCTGTGGATACTTAAATTTTTATAATGCAACCGATAGTATATCTGTTGTAACATATATAATACCTGTTATGATAGATTGATTATCTATTGGAGTAGGTTGGTCGTCTGTTGCATTAATAGATGTTTTCCGATTTATCTGTCGCAATAGATATCCAATCTGTTGCAATAAATAATCTATCTATTGCAATTGATAGATAATTTATTGTAATAAATCAAGAAAGTAGGAAGACCTGTTATATAATTTCCAGCAGATGACCTAACTAAATGGTTGGATCCCGTATATAAAGAAGAATATGTACAAAGATAGAGACGAACAAGATAATTTTTTTTTATTTCAAACCACTTCACTTTACATGTAGTGGCAATAATTTTTTTGTCTGACGAAAGTTAAATTTTTATAATGTAACAGATTATATATCTGTTGTAACAGATAGTATATCTGTTGTGTCAGACATAGTACCTGTTGTGACAGATTGATTATCAGTTGAAATAGGTTGGTCATCTATTGCATTATGCAAATGTTCCCAGTCTGTCTATCGCAACAAATATACAATCTATTACAACATATAATCTATCTATTGAAACTGATCGGTAATCTGTTGGAGCAAATAAAAAAAGTAAGAAGACCTGTTATATAATTTCTCGCAGATGACCTACGTGTTGTATCTCATGTTGCAACATATATCTAAATCTATTTGATAAGATATGTCGTCTGTTGCAGTAGATGTATTATCTGTTGAGATATTTGAATCTAGTATTCCATTTCAATTATCATGTTCAAAACAAAGGATTAAATTATATTCATAGACAACATAAAATAAATTGAAGCCTTCGAAAATTACATGAAATAAATGAAATGTAAAAAAATTATTATGGGCACAAATGATCTATTCTACAAATAAATCAACAAGTTAAACCAAGGAGGATAGGTTATTACATTGACAGACTCAAGCTATAAAGATCTAATTAATATGGACAAGTTGTTCTTCATCCGGTATTACAAAATTTGGCTTTGGTTGTCGTGGATTCTAGTGTCGCTTGCGTACGGCTTCTGAGCTTTCGCTTCTTCGTATTTCCATAAAAGAGCAACATATCTTTTGTGGTGTAATTCGGCATCAAGTCCATCATTTAGTACTTGTAATCCATCGCTCAAATACTCGGTGTAAGCGGCAACAAAAGTATCACAATTTCTGCGTTTTAAAAAAATAGATAATCCATATCTTGCAGTTCATGCAAGCGTTGTGAAATTTATGAAACGAAACTAAATCATGACACTTATACTTATAGGCTACCAATGGTTGGTTGAGCAATTCCTTCAACATATTGTACATCAAATGGATTACTCATTTTATCTCGGTATGCTTCAATCGTCGACCAATCAGTACGAACCTTTTCGTCCAAAAAGCCACTTATATCAAGGTAAGTAGGCAATATTTTAGCCAGCTTTTGTATCTTAGACGAAGGCCCAGAACATCTCCTTCACAACATCGAGTCATAAACTCGGATGCGCTTCTCTTTTAGAACGACGACAACCAAAACCCAATGGAATTCATCACCACAATTGATTGGGATGTACACTTCGTCGACCAAATACCAAGGTAAGCTAGCTGGAATGCTAAAACCTTCGCTGATGTTGATTAAGCATTCCTCATTTTGGGAAACTTCCTGCTGTTGTTGACAATACCTATCGTAGGCATTATTGATGTAAACTTTGTACAAATAATTACCTGTCGTGTATTGATATTGTTCTTGTGTTTGCAACTTGGACTTCTTTCAGAGGTAGTAAAAAATGACATCGATGTGTTGCGTATATTATCAAATATTTTGGATTATGTGACGAAAAAATTAATACGCAGATGCAACTAAATAAAGTATTAATTAATAGTAATATATATGCCATTTAAACCTCATCATTCCAGCAAGTTTGGGACTGTGACATCAAATAGAATCAATTCTTCATTTCGGGATGTGCAACAACAAAGTTACACATATCAAAACTAAGACTCGATTCGTTCACTTTGTAACGTTCGTCATTTTGTTTTCTACATGATGATTTATATGTGTTAATGTCACGTTCTTACAATAAGAATCATATAAACCAATATCTTTTAAAATTGATTTATGTATTTGCCAGCATGATGCTTTAACAACCCATCGGCAATCCATTCTGAATAGTTATTGATCAACTGCATTAGTTTTTTTGGAGCCTCGTCCGAGATGTTGAACCCTTCAAACGAGTAATTCTTTCGTTCTCCCGAACTGACAGACTCCACTTTTTCTTCTTCTTTGGAAGCAGTTTGTGGATTATAAACTGTGATATATTTGTTTGTTGGAACAGGTGATGTACATTCACCTTCTTCGGCTCATGCTTCTCTTCTGTGGCCCTTGCACACTGAACATAGGTGCAAGACAAAGACAAAGGCATTGTAATTTTGCTTTTTTTTTTATGCTTGATGATGCCTTGAAAGTATCTTTTCTTCTCCTCTTAGCCGCCTTGATCTCTAGTGGATTGTATGGATATGAAATCCTCTTTGATGGAATAACACCCCTCTTAGATGTCATTTCCTTTAAAGAAGAAGTCAGTGCATTAATAGCATTAATCACTCCATCGTGTTTTGCCTTGCAGTCTTAACATTTACATGCAGAACATTCGCTAAATGTGGCAAAATCTGTACAACCAGTATGATCATAATTATAATGACTTGTTGTTTCAAAAACAGTAAGAGGAGCATCATTAGCCCCAACAACAGCACCACTACCACTACCACTACCATTACCATCGTCAATAACAACAAGACCACCCTCCAAAATTATTTTTCTTATGATGGTTGTTGCTCCAAACAATTCCATCTTTATTCCATCAATGACCTTAGCATCCGGTAAAGTTTGCACAGACCGTAAAGTAAGAAAAAATGGCATCTTCAACTCTCGAATGGTCGGAACAAGCCATGGATGGATAATTTAAAATAAATCGGTGCATATACTAGAATGATAATGAAATCATTTAAAATAATCATTAATTAAAATAAAAACTTGATTAGAATTGGACTCACTGCTTCCTTGGGGGGATTGAAAAGATCAAGAAATTTTGCATTTTGATCGGTTTTGGCTGGCAACCATCTCAGAATTCTTGGATAGGAAACTTCTTCTTGGTAGTTCACTTGTTGTCTCAAATAAGGAATGACTTCAAATGCCCAAGCCTATAACATAACGCAAATAAATCAAAATCATTACTGAATAAAAAAATGATGAATCATATCATGATAAAAGAAATATTTACCATGAAGGCCCATGAAAAGCCATATAAGTTGACTGTTTTTGGCGTTAATGGAGTCAACAAATATTGGACAGTCATTTTGAAGCTTTCATAACCCCAATGATAGCTATTAAATGCCTCAAGATCCTCGGAGAGATTTATTAAATTGGGGCTTATATTGTTGTTAACGTCTTTCACCCAAAGAATATTATGTACAATCCAAACCAAGCACAATGATTATTTGTGCTTTTTTGAGAGTCCTTTACCTTTCAACGCTTCTATCAAATTTTTGTTTTTGAAGCTTGGATCAACAATGGACACCAGGTCCTCATGATCACTCGACTTGCCTTTTCCTTTCTTGGGTATGCGGGGTGCTTTCTTTTGGGTCAGAGTAGGTATAACTTGAGAAGGAGAAGGTGGATAACATTTTAGTCCGATAACTATGGCAAACTCCTTCCAACCAAAACAAACAGGCATGCCATAATAATTTATCCACACCTCATCCATCTTGTCTTTGTTTTCATACATAAACCTAAACTTGAGAAGATCGTATACCATTTTCATCTGGAAACGAGCATTGTTGTCCTCCGGCAAATCAAGATATTGCCCAAAGCAACTTTTCCTGAAATAAGCATTCAATTTTTGTTCTCGAAGTATTTTTCTAAAAGCGTCGAAAGATTTTCCCATGGCTGACTTAACCACAAAAATCACCTGTTAAATTTGTGGCACCATCGCACTGCATTCTCATAGGATAACGATCAATGCTGAAGGTTTTGACCAACTCTTCGGCGGAAGGGCTATTAGCATTTGGATCATCTCTTTTGAGACATTCCTCCTTCCCGTGCTCATTATCTTCTGCTCCTGATTAAGATAATGCTTGTAAAGAAAGCTCATAGAGTGGTAGATGTAGCCAAACTGCTGCACTTGTTCCTTTACTTGGACTTGATTTGGTTTCTTTTCTTTTTGGAGTCATATTATCTTAAATTAGCAGGAACATAAAATAGATTATAATTGATTAATGCATCGTTATAAAAGGATAACAGTAAATCTAACATACACAATGGTAAAAAAATAGTTCCAACATACAACACATCTGTTGCACCAGGTATGTTATCTATTGCAACATATAATCGACCTGTTGCAACGGATGAGTAAATCGTTGGAAACAATAAAAATAGATCTCTAATCTGTCCGACCCGGATGTAATGGATGAGTAAACTGTTGGAAATAATAAAATAAATCACTAATCTGTTGCACCAGGTATGTTATCTGATGCAACATATAACCAACCGTTGCAACAGATGAGTAAACCTTTGGAAACCATAAAATAAATCACTAATCTATTACACGAGGTATTTTATCTAATGCAACCTATAACCAACTTGTTGCAATGAATGAGTAATCCATTGGAAACCATAAAAACATATCACTAATATGTTGCACTGGGTTTGTTATCTGTTGCAACATATAAATGACCTGTTGCAACGGATGTGTAATCCGTTGGAAATAATAAAAACAGATCACTGATCTGTTGCACCAAACATTTTATCTATTGCAATATATAACTGACCTGTTGCAATGATGAGTAAACCTTTGGAGAGAATAAAAATAGATCACTAAACTGTTGAAATATATCACTCATCTGTTGGAAAATGAGTTATCTGTTAGATCAATATTGTTTAGATTTTTTCCAAACAGGACCATAAAAATAGATCACTAATCTGTTGCACCAAGTTTGTTATCTGTTGCAACATATAAATGACCTGTTGCAACAGATGAGTAATCCATTAGAAACAATAAAAATAGATCACTGATCTGTTGCACCAGGTACTTTATCTGTTGGAACATATAACTGACCTGTTGCAACGAACGAGTAAACCTTTGGAGAGAATAAAAATAGATCACTGAACTGTTGAAACATATCACTCATCTGTTGGAAAATGAGTCATCTGTTGGATCAATATTGTTTAGATTTTTTCCAAACTGAAGAGTCATCTGTCGCAACAGATGAATGATCTGTTAGAGTATTCATCTATTGCATCAATTTTCATAGTTGCATCAAATATTAACATCTGCTGCATTAGATGTCTTCATCTGTTGCATCAGATGTCTTCATCTATTTCATCAGATGTCTTCATCTATTGCATCATATATTTCAACACTATTTTTTCTAAAATAAATAACAAATCAACCCAGCAACACCAACACATCACACACACACACTAAGAATATCAACTGTGAACAAAAATTACCAACAAATCCGAATCAACAGTACGATAACAAGAAGAAGAAATGCCAGAAATTAGAGTTTTATTCAGTCCACATTTCAATACTAGAAGAGTAGTTGGCTCAAGTTCCTCTGTTTCTTCATAATTTTTTACCTGTGAAAAAAAAATGGGACGACAAAGAACTCGAAGTTATTGTCGCCGAAGAATTCTTCACGTCGATTGATGGTTGAAAGTCGAAAGAGAACTCACCCGACTATTTTTTTCTGGAGATTGAAGGGAGAATTTTGCAGAACTGTTGGTTGGGAGAGAGTTGAGAGAAGCTGTCGAGAGAGAGGAGAGAGACTGGTTGATTTGGATTGAAGAGGGGTGTGAGTTAGGTTGATTTGTATTTTTGAAAAGATTAAAAAATTTTAAAATTATTAATCAACTCCACAATTAACTTAATCAAGTTTTCAAATGATGTTTGACCCTTTAACTTGGTCAATGTCATCAATCCTTCATTCAAAACTTAAAAGACACCTTTCCTTCAATTTTCTCATGAGAGTAACATGTTTTATTTGAAAATTATATAAAAGGTATTCTAAATTACAAGAGTTAACTAACTTAAAATATTTTATTATATATTTCATAATTACTATGTGAAAAGTAAAAAAAATTGATTGACTCTCAAAATTATATGGGCGTCATATTAATAATTTAAAATATTCTTATACAATTTTCATTAATCTAAATATAATAATATATGTCTAACTAAGAATTTATCAACCAAACAAATGATGGTTTTAATTAAATATTAGAATTATATATAACGTAAAATTTTCAATGATCAATATTGGGCCGTGCGTAGCACGGTCGTAGCTAACTATTTTCTTAATAAGTAAGAGTATGTATAGTCTATTTCTATATCTATATCTATATCTATAATCTATGATATATTAAAAGTGATTTGAACTTTTTACCCCTCATTAAAGATTTTGCTTTAGACAAAATAGTCTTTTCATCTTTTTTTTTCTATTATTTTAATAATATTAAATATTGACTATATTACCAAAAAAAGAAAAATTTCTCACAAAAATAGAATTCTTTTTCACCATCTAAAAAAACTAACCATAACAAGAAATAAAAAAAAAGAATAATAAAAAAAATTTCAAACCAAAAAAATAATTAAAAAAACAATCTTAACGTGAGACCAAAAAAAATGTAAGAATAAATAATTAGTAATGCAAAAAACAACCACTCCAAACGTGAACCAAAAAAAACAAACTATAATAATTAAAAAGAAAAATCTATTCTTTCCCAACTTGGTTTTAAGCATAGCCTCTTTCATGCAACATATGGTAAAAAAGAAAAAACAACAACAATAAACAATTTCTATCCAATGTAAAATAGGCTTTAACATACCTTTTACCAACTTCTACAAAAAACATGCTAATTTTATTTTTTTACCATCTTCACCATACTTTTTTTTTTTCTTTAATTTTGTCTCTTCTCTAGGTTCTCTTCGTCAACTCATTTTTGTTTATTTGTCATAAAAACTCTCACTTTTTTTGCATTGTTGATTATTGCTTGCTTATTAATAATTTAAACACAATATTAATTGTTATGCCGATGATTTTACTTATATTCTTAATTGATCTAATTTATATTATTAGTCAGATTTATGTTCTTAATTGATTTAGTTTGTATTCTTCGTTGGATCTCTTAATAAGTGATGTTCTTCCTCTATTAAATATAAGAAAACGACTCACACATTTAACTACAATTATCTACTCAACTCATCAATATTTTTTTCCTTCTAAATCATGCATTGTCGATTTTATAATTTTTTTTAGGCGGTACCTCTTTTTATAATTCATGCAATACCTCTTTCCCTTGTGTCCATTGCAATAATAGCCTAAAAAGTGATTTCTCTCTCTCTCTCTCTCTCTCTCTCTCTCTCTCTCTATATATATATATATATATATATATATATATATATATATATATATATATATATATATGAATTTTAATCCTTGGATTTTTCTTAGCAATTCTCCATCTAATGTTGCTTTTAATGCATATCCTCGCTGATTTTCTTCAGCCTCTATAACCTGAGTGATTTCTTCTATGTTCTCAATTTCCTGATTCATTCTTCTGAATCAGCACTTGATTTTGAAAATTCTTCATAGAGTTCTATTTAAAAGTCTTCACTTTTAATAGATGAAACTGACTCTAGGTTTTACTCAATTTCTTCTCTATCTATTTTAGATATTTTTACTCTTTTCTTGTTGCATTCCTAACTTTTGTGGCCTTCTTCTCCACAATTATAACATTTGCATTTATCAGTAGATTTCTTTTTGAAATTTCTTCATTTTTTAAAGTACCTTTTTTTTATTTTGGTTCCAAGTATAAGAATCAAATTTTCATTAGAATGACAACAATGAATAAAATTTATTGCCAGGTTTGACAAACCATTAATATATATATATATATATATGTATATATATATATCATTTTTGTAGAAATTTATTTTTTTGTTTTGGTTCCAAGTATAAGAATCAAATTTTCATTAGAATGACAACAATGAATAAAATTTATTGTCAGGTTTGACAAACCATTAACTTCCAGACATGTATAACTCATGTGCCTTGAAAATATTTTTCAGTCACTTTTTTGCGAAGTTTTATGATTAGCTTCCTTATATGCAAATTCTTTTTTGAGTCGAGGGTTTATCAAAAATATTTCTCTACTGTTGGTGTTATTTTCTGAACTTTTAATGATTCTTTAGTACCTTTGCATATTGAATTCAGGGTCTATTGAAACAACCTCTCTATTTTTTAGGTAGGGGTAAAGTCTACGTACACTCTACCTCCCTGGCTCTCGTTGTGTGGGGACCACACTCGATATATTATTTTCAGACATGACAATGGTCATATAACACCCATTTTTCCTCAATAGAGATCCCACTCTGCTTGGACTCGACAAGGCCAAATACCTATAAATAGAAAATTCACCATACGACGAAAACATAATAAAAAATTAAACTCCCCTCACTCTATAGGATTCATAATGAGTTGAAGATTTTCGTAATTGCCAACTTCAAAGAAGGAACCATTTTTCTTTTCACGAAGAATCAACTAATATAAGATTTGTTATTTTTATTTTCTATCGTAAAATCGCAACACTAGAGAAAATAAGGTTAGATTTGAACCATTAAATATGTGATTTGACTCGAACTATAATAAATCACATGTGAATTTATGTGTTGAAGTTTTACTAAATATACAAAAAAATTAGAGTCCAAAGAGCCGAAAACATCAAATTTGAGTTAGAATAATATAGGAAAGTGATGGACGTACGAACCTACAATATATTCGTCTGTTTTACCCTTAAATATATATCTTACATTATTTAAAATTGTAATTTCATACTTTTTTTAATATTAAAATTTTAAAATCAATTAAATTTTAGTTATAAATCTCCTTACTTAAATGATGTTTTGATAAACTAAATAAAAATTATTGTCATAAAAATGCTCTGCCGTTATTTTCGGTCTAATAAAAACCACGGTGGGAGTAATATACATAAACATTAATATGTATATTTGAAAAATAAAAACTTAAGAACTCTAAAAACAACTAAAAAGAATAGGATTAGAATTTTGAGTTCAATTAACTAAATTATACCATAATTTTGATGGAATGTGATTTAAGGATTGATATATATATATAAGTATATACACCTTTAGAAAAAACTAATTTATTTATTTATTTTTTTGGTAAAAGAAACTAATTTTTTATTTTAAAGAAACAATAATTTGAAACACAACATGCAATAACATATTTGAGATATGATAATTTTCTTATATTGTTTAATTAGATACAATATTTATTTTAATATAAATTGTTATGTTTTAATAACTTTTTTTTTATAAAACTTACTTAATTAAGGAAAGACACACGTGCAAAGCACGTACACTAAGCTAGTTTATTTAAGCTTGGAATAATACATAAATTTCTCGAACACCGCTCATAGCGGTAGCTTTAGTGCACCGGACTGTCCTTTTTTATAATACATAAACTAGTGAATTTGACCGCGCTCACGGCTATTAAAAAGTTTAAATAAGATAGAAAATTATTGTTAAATTTTCTAATTAAAAAGAAATAATGTTTATTCATTAATTGATTTTGTCTTTATTTGATTCTCTAGTTATAATAATACAATCTATTATTTTAATTATATTTTCGAGTTTGATATCAAATGAAAGAAAAAACTCAGCTCAACAAATATAATATTGAAGTTAAGCTTTAACCCTCTCACTTCATATATCGAAAGAATCGTATAGTATTGATGCAATCAAAAGTGATAATTAAATTTTTCATCTTAATTATTTTGTAAGGATTTCTAGTATGTATATTTAAATAAAAAAAATTGTTTCACAACTTTAGGGACTTAACTAAGAAAGGAAACAAATTATTTTTATCATATCTTTTTTTTTTTGACATTTTAAATTTCTCTCTATTACCTTCTGTCGTTTTTTATTAGTCTTTTTGAATCTATCTTTCATTATCTGTATGTTTTGATCTTTTAGTATTTTTCTCGTGAATAAAATCAAGTAGCTATGTAAGTTTAGAGAGCTCTAAACATCAAAATTACATTATCCACCCTATTCATCAAATAAAATTAATTCTGAAATATTTTTGTAGTTCAAGTAGAATCATTTACAAACTTAAAGAATAGTTTTTTCATCCAAATATTATAGCCTCTTTCAACTTTTTAAATTTTATTTTCTTTATCGTATTCATATTCTTCAAAAATTATTATTCTTTTCTTTACTAATGACATCAAATCTCCTTTTTTTTTAAAGTAATTTTAGCTTATAAAATAATGTATAAATCATTTTCTATCTTGACTAATTTTCACTACAATTACAATATATTTATCATTATTTTATATAAAAGGAATAAGTTAAGAGAAACATAGCCACAATCACACAAAGAATATATTATATTTGAAGAAACTAATTATTTGAGGCAACCTCTTCATACTTTATCAATATGCCTATATAGAGTCCGGGGGTTTGGGTTGTAGGTGATAAAAGAGTTTTAAAATGAGGTGTAGGTGACACAAGTCTTAATAATTGAGTGGAGGTGACAATTACTTTATTATGAATTAAGAAAGTTTGGTAAGTTTAAGAATAGCCCACAAGTTTTTAAATTTACACTTTGATCCAAATGTTTACCTAATAAAATGGGAAACGGAGGGAAAAAGGCATCTTTCTCTCTCTTCTCATCCATTGTTGTCTTCTCTCTCTTAGCAATTTTTGTTGTTCATTGTTGCTGCTCCTTTATTCATCATCTTCTGCTTCATTATCATCATCTTCTACTTCATTATCATCTTCATCTTCTTCTTGTTGACCATTGTCGTTGTTGTTGTTGTTACCGCTACTGTTGCTATTTGACCAATTTCTTAGGTCAAATTTTATTTCGTACATCACTTTCCATTTTGGCATTACTTCATAGGAGACTTTGGTAAGTCAAATTATGATTTTTAGTTGAGTTTTTTCATCTGGGTAACTGCTATTGTGCTGTTTTTTCAATAATGGATAGAACACAATCATAAATCCAACATAAGATCCATCTGTTTAAATAGGTAAATCATCTGTTGCGACAGATGAGACATCTGTTTCAACGGAAGACTGATATGTTGGATTCATGTTTATAGTTCTATAGGCCGTAACATGAATCGAACAGATGGGTCATTTGATGCAACATATGATTTATCTGTTTAAACAGATTAGTTATCTGGTGCAACGTGATAAATATCTGTTGCAACAGATTATTAACCTGTTGTAACAGAACCTGAACTCGATTCCAACAGATGTATTTTCTGTTGCAACAGGGTAAATATCTGTTGCAACAGAACCCGAACTCGATTCCAACAGACAGTAAATATCTGTTGCAATATATTAGTAACCTGTTGCGATAGAACCTGACCTCAATTCTGACAGATCATAGTCTGTTGAAATAGGTAAGTCATCTATCGCAACAAGTTAATTATCTATTGGAACATGTCACTCATTTGTTAGAATTAGCTTCAAAGGTGTATCACTACTGTAACATCAATCCCAACAAATATATAGTCTGTTGCAATATATGTTTCACCTGTTACAACAGATGAATCATCTGTTGAAATCAGCTCCAAGAGAGTAACATGAATCCCAACAGGTAAGTAATCTGTTGCGAATGATTACACATCTGTTGGGATTCATTTACGGCACTATGAAATCACTATTAACTTTTTTTAACAAATGACTTTATTTAGGCATCACTAATGGAGGGATCAATAATAATAGGGGTGGATTGTCATGGTCAATGGATTGAGAAGAGCAATCGATATGTATGGCGTTGGAACGAGGGTGAAATGCTAGAGACGATAACTATCACAGTCCAAAGTGATATTTTGTATGATGATTTTGTGAACATAATCATCAGTTATTATGGAATGAATTGTCAATTGAAAAAACTCATCATTAGCTACATGCACAACTTTTTTGAAAATCAGAGGGTACTGCCTTTCAAGATAACCGATTAGGTTTGGTTGCGTGCTTATCTTAATGATTCATCCAGGCCAGTGTTAAGGGTGTACGTGGTTGAAAAAACTAGAGAAAATGAGAACCAGAACATAAAAGAAAAACAACAATAAGATATCTTTGATGATAAGTTGGATGATCTAGACATGAATAGTCCAGATGATGATCAAACACCTACGCCCGTTGATGTGACCAATACGATGTGCAGTTCTTCTCAGTCGACACAGTTTGGAAATCTTCAAAATGATGGGACCGACTTTTTTATTGAAATGTCATTCAAGGACAAGAATGAAATATCTACCACTTTGTTTATTTCTTGCTTGAAAAAAGATTTCAGAATAAAGAAGGTGAATAATTCGAGCAGTGTCTTTTGCTTCAAATATGCTAATTTGAATTGCAAGTGGTGGTTGAGAGTGGTGAAGTACGCAAGTTCTGATATATTCGTCATTCATAAACATGAAAAACATCACACATTTGGTTCGGAGCACATCTGGGGCAAAAATCCTCATGCCATGACAAAGGTCCTCGGTGAATATTTCAGGAGTAGTTTCTCCGATGGCAAAGGCCCTTCAACAAGGGTTATGGCCAATTCAATCCTTACGGAATTGGGTGTCCTGGTCAGTTATTGGAAGATATGTACGGCCATAAGTATTGCCAAGGACTTGGTTAGGGGGACACTCGAGCATGGGTATGCAGTCTTGGATGCCTACCGTTACATGATTGAGTCCACAAATCCCGAAAGTAAGACGACATTGTATCTTGATGAAAATGAAAGGTTAAAGTAATTTTTTTATCCTATGGTGCTTGGATTCAAGGTTTTCGACATTTGAGAAAAGGTATAGCCGTCGATGGTACCTTCTTGAGGAGAAGGTATAATGGAGTTTTGCTAGCGGCGGTGGTGCAGGATGCGGAGAATCATATCTTTCCTATCTCTTTTTGTGTAGCGAATAAGGAATGTGATGCCTCTTATGGATTCTTTTTTGAACAACTGCGAAGCTGCGCCGAAGATACTGAAGAGTTATGTTTTTTATCGGATAGGCATCCAAGTATTCCAAAGATGGGTTCACGTTTCTTTACTTCAGCTTACTTTGGTTGTTGCATCAGACATCTTGGAGAGAACATTCGGATCAACTATCACAACAAAAGGGTCATGACCCTTTTTTATAGAGAAGCTAAAGCATATAGTAGAGAAGAGATTTTAGACCATTTCAATCAAATAATGGATGTGAATACCAAGGTAGCAGAATTTCTCATATGTGTCGATTTCGAGAGATGGATCCGGGTATTCTGTCTGGCAGATAGGTACATTCTTATCGATTTTAATGTCTTGTTTGAGTTACAAGTTTAGTATGATGTCGTACTAAGTGATTCTTTCGTATAGGTACAATATTATGACATCAAACATAGCTGAATCGGTGAATTCATTATTTTGCGATGAAAGAGAATTTTCCATTAAGGCTATGTTTGAAAAAATAAGCCAGAAGTATGGCGAATTTTTTAACGAAAGGCGTGTGCAGTTTAAGTGCCCAAAAAAAGAACTCGATTTGTTCTCGAAATCAAAAAATAATATCAACGAACGTCAGTTTGGGGAATAGGTTATTTCCTCATAAAATAGCAAATTACAAATTCAGTATCACCGGTCATGGTAATGTTGCCATGATCGATCTTCAAACAAGATCTTGTATGTGCAGAGTTTTTGATTTGGACAAAATACCCTGTCCATATGCTATGGCAGCGCTTCAAGCTCAATACGATAATAAATATGGAGATGAAGTTTACGAGCACTCCTCTCAATATTATTCGGTGGAAAAATATGAAATGACATATAATGGACATATTACTCCGGTGCCTCTCGAAGAATCTTGGGTTGTTCTTGCAGAGCTTATGGGGAGATTAATACCTCCTCTATATATTGACCCAAGCACTATCAAATTGGGAAGAAAGACATATAAGAGGAGGCGTGACGTCGGAAAATCATTTTTATCAAGAAGAAATAAGTGCTCCGTATATAAGCGCGCTAACCAAAAAGAACTACATTCTCGGATCATAATCCACCATGATCATTGTAATTGCAGAAACTTGTATATCTGTTTGTTGTGGACTTTTATATATTTAAATCATTGTTGTGAACGTATTGTTATCATTCATTATATATAAAATATCTTTTCAATAACTTGTGCATCAATAGAAAGAGGCAAAACATAAACTAAACAATATAGCAGGCCACAAGTATTTTCAATAGATTACCCATCTGTGGCAACAGATGGACATTAACTGGAAGAACACAACACAGTTCCATAAAACTTGAATGTTTTTCTCCAACAGATGATAAATCTATCGCAATAGATGGATAATCTGTTGACAGAAATCCAACCGATGACCAATCTATTCCAACACATGGTTCATCTGTTGAAACTCAAAAGGCAAAATTGCTATTGCCACTGGATTCAAAATTGCTCGTTACCTCCAATCGTTGACATATTAACCTGTAAATATTTAGAAGAAGAAATAGACAGAATGAAAATTGAATAAGAATTAAAAATCCAAAGTCGACTAAAAATAAATTTTTCATCAAACAAAAAATAAAATACATTAGGTATACATCCGATATAGAAAAATTAAAATATATACGCTAAAAGAAAAAATACATTCTAATTATTATTATTATTATTATCATCATCATCATTAATGACAACCGGGCAATCAACTCGCAGCAGCAGGGCCCTCATCAGCCTCTGCATCTCTCTGAACATCGTCGCTCTCACGACAACCAACTCCCTTTACAGGTCATTAACCTGCCTCTAAAGTTCCGTACTGTGTCGCACAAATAGAAATGTACCAAACAGGATCAGCCATATCTAGAACATACATGAATTGAAAAAATATAAAGAAAATAGTCCAAATGTAATACAACGTATACTACAAAGTGGTAGATTTATACTAGAAAAAAACTTACCTCAACATAAAGGAATATGCTCTTTGAAGAGAAGTTGTTGAAGATGTCACACGAAAATAGAAAATGCAAGAAATAAATAAAGTTTAGCAGAATAAAGATTAAGAAGGGACCTATTAATAGAGGATTGAATCTGGATGTATAAGGACAAAAGGCACGGCTGTTAAGCTCTATTGTATTAATTACATTCAAACTGGTGACATTTTGTTTTCTGTGAAAAGTCGCGACCTTTTGGTTTACATTAATACTTCTCACCTTTTTAAAATGATTTTGAGACTTGATAACAGTCGTTATTATTTTGCTATTGCAACAGATCGTCCATCTGCCGCAATAGATTTATCATCTGTTGCAACATATAGATTATTTGTTGCGACAGATGGACCATATATTGGGGATGTTTTGATTTCTTCTAACAGTTGATTCATCAGTTGCAATAGATGAAGAATTTGATTCATCAGTTGTTTTGAATGTGTTAGATAAAAAGTCACCACTACCTCTTTTTTAATAGTCATCACATGCGTGCAGATGAATAAATAATGTCTGGTCTGTCGTAAGATATTTATAATCTGTTGCAACATATGGATTATTTGTTGCGAGAGATGGACCATATGTTGGAGGAGATGTTTTAATTTCTTCCAACAGCTGATTCATCAATTGCAACAGATGGAGATTTTAATTCATCAACTGTTTCGAATGTGTTAAGATAAAAAAGTCATGACTCTTCACACCTCTTTTTTAATAGTCATCACATTTATGCAGATAAATAAACAACACTATAGTGTCTTTGATGGGGTAGAAAGAATAAGATGTGTGCAATGGATCCACTTTCATGCGTGGGAGTTATGTATTATTGATCAGTCTACCGCGACAGACACACATAAAGTGCAATGATTTTGTGAATGCAGTTTTTTATTGATTAGACACTGATCCTTCAAACAAGATCCTGTATTGTACAATTTAGTTTGATAAGTGCGAACTGATAAGGCCAAAGGGTTCCAAGATGGTGATGTAGATACCCTTTTATAATTTAATGTCGGTTTATGCTCATGTTTTTGTGACAAGTTTGGAGAAGGGTTCAAGTTTTTGGTAGCAGTGTAAATATCCAATAGTGATTGAACCGATTTTAAGGCGCAATGGACTTCTTGAAAGGCCTTCAAAGCCTCGCACTGCAGCAAACAACGATGGAAACAATAGAAATTCCCCTATTCCAAATTTATATGGATGGATTATTGGAGGAGATTTTTATACAGCAGAAGGTTCTTGGGAGAATACCTGTGTGGGAATGAGGAGGTGGAGAAGGCCATATATCATCTCAGACCTTATTTAAGAGGACACACAGGGTAGGAAGCAAGGAAATTCTAGAGAATCTGTCCAATGAAATTGACATGAGAAATGGAGAAACTGGATGAGCTTCAAATGTGGAAGTGTATCCAAATATAAAAATCCATCAGTCGTTGAAAAAAAAAAAGATAAATGGTCAACAGGATTGGAGATAGACACTTTTATAGAGACTGCAACTAGCGAGCGTGGCCTCAATGAAGACTCTCACAAAATACAGGACCAGAACTCTAAGGAAGAAGCTTCGCGAGCACATGAAATTAATACGATTGTCGGTCAGAATTGAAACCTGAACAAGCAACTCCTAAATTAAAAATAAGGGAAGCCAATATGTCAATTTTTGAAGTCTAACTTGCATTCCATGCCTTCTATTTATGGCTATGATCAGGTCTATGGAAGTAGAAACAAAAAATTCTGAAGTTGGGCAGAAATCCCATGCCTTATTGTTTCCACTGCCTTTCCATGAGAGGCATGGGATGCATATATAACTTGAGAAATTTCCACCTTGGCTTGATCCCGTATTTTTAATTCAGGAGTAGTTGATTCAGGTTTAAATTCTGACCGACAATCTTACCACCTTCCGTGCTCGCGAAGCTGCTTCCTTAGAGTTCTGGTCCTGCACTTTGTGAGAGTCTTCATTGAGGACAAGCTCGCTAGTTGCAGTCTCTAGCAAAGTGACCAGCTCCAGTCCTCTTGACCATTCTTCTTTTACTTCAACGACTGATGGATTTTCATTTTTGGATACGCTTTCACATTTGCAGCTCATCAAGTTTTTTCATTTTTCATGTCAATTTCATCAGCCAATTTCGCTACACTTTCCTTCCTACCCTGTATTTCCTCTTAAACAAGGTCTGAGATGATATATGACCTTCTCAACCTCCCTCTTCCCGTACAGGTATTCTCCCAAACACTTATTGTTGTATAATAGTCTCCTCCAGTAATCTATCTATATAAATATGGACCAGGGAAATTTTTGTTGGTTCCATCGGTGTTTGCTGCAGTACGAGACTTCAGAGGCCTTTCATGAAGTCCATTGAGCCATTAAAATCAGTCCAATCACTATTAGATATTTACACTTCCGCTAAAAATTTGAACCATTCCCAAAACTTGATATAAAAACATGAGCATGAACCGTCATTAAATTATAACAGGGTATCGACACCACCTACTTGGTCCCTCAGCCTTAATAGTTCAAACCTAACAATCTTAACTGTAAAATGCCATATCTTGTTTGAAGAATTAATGCCTAATAGGTAAAGAACAAACATTCACAAAATCATTGTACCAGATGTGTGTTTTCACGATAGGTTGATAAGTAATACATACCTCCCACATATAAAGTGGTTCCATCTGCAAACAGGCTATTCCTCCGAACCCATCTTTACTCTAGCCTTTAATGTTGGTCGGGCAAAAATGGATCCAGTTTCACTTTCTTTTATCTACAAATAAGAGAAATACATTTGACGTCAAACAATAGAAGAAGAAAAAGAACATTACAAAAGGGTAACACAAAATTGAGTGAATCAACAGATGACCAATCTGATGTAAATGATTACCCATCTGGTCAACTGATAAGGCATATGTTGCAATAGATGGATGACATGTTACAACAGATGAGTTATCTGTTGGAATAAATCAAACCAGCCTTGCTACTGGTTTGATTTCTTCAAACAGTTGCTCCGTCTATATAAAAGGGTAATACAAAATTGAGTGAATTAATAGATGACCAATCTTATGCAATAGATTACCCATTTGTTCAATCGATGAGGCATTTTACAATAGATAAAAGAACAACAGTTAATTCATTCAAGACTTAAAAGTCACCTTTCCCTTAATTTTCTCAATAAATAGGAAACTGGTAAATGGGTAAATCATTAATAGCAACATATGTAAATATCTAATTTAAATGACATACAAAAAAGAAGACGAGATGGCAAGAGCAATAGTAAACCATACCTGTAATGTAAAAAAAGCAAAGGGATCAGAACATCCAGTTCAGTCGAGAAAAGATATCAATTGGTTGAGATCCAAAAGGATCCTCATCCGCAAAAAGAGAGAAAAAAGAGGCAAAAAGGAAAGAAAGAGTGATAGATGAGTTAAGTTGAGTCTTGAGTCTTTCTTATGTCTGAAGGAGAGAGTATTCTTCTAGATATGAGTTTTAAATATTCATTAATAACTTTTGACTTTTGAGGGGCACGAGGAGACGGTGACATTGAAAAGACCAGATAAGACTACTCACTCAGAAGATTTTTGAGTTATCCAAGTAATATTTTTTACCGCCTTAGTATTTTAACTTTTTTTATCTTGGACAGGAAATACCTAAATTGCTTTAAAAAAAGGGGTCTTAAAATATCTAAGTGCAACAGATAACAATTTCTGTTTGAAAATTTCCAAAGCTCGATCATTTGTCGCAACAGATGCGTAATATTTTGCAACTGATGACTTAATCTGTTTGATTAAATCCAATAAAAAAAACATCTGTTGCAATAGGTTGAACATTTGTTTTTATACAATTTCAATTGATTTCACATGTTAGACTAATACCTTAAGGGGTCGTTTGGTAGAGTGTATTGTAAAATATAATGCATGCATTATTAATATGTATTGTTAGTACCTTGTTTGGTACGACTTTTTGCCTACGTATAACTAATGCAAGCATTAGTTATAGTTATACACTATTTCCTAGGTATTAGTAATACAAAGACTTTAAACACATGTATTAATTTATTAAATGACCTTAATACCCCTGAATTTCCCTCTCAAAATATTTCACCATTCTTTTTCCCACCATTTTAATTTGCACTAGTGAATCTTTTCAAAATATTTCACAATTTCTTTTCCCACTATTTTAATATATTTTTTCTTTGCTTCGAGAGTCTTTAAAAAGATTTTAACGAAAAAATTGAGACTATTTCTTAATTTTACGTCTTGTATTTTATTTTTGTTTCGACTATGTTAATCCATCAGTGTAACATTTTTGTGCAAAGATGAGGGTCTTGCAATTAATCCTAAACCTCTATATAATAGTTCAACAATATTAATTATGTTTGAAATAACAAAAGAACTTTGTTGCAAAAAAGTGTACAAAATCAAAGAAGGGTATTTTTGTAAACAAAAATTTCTTTTATAGAAATAATGTAAGATGTATTATTTCTTATACCTCAAACAAATAATGTATAAGAAATAATACATGCTTAACTAATACAAGCATAAATAATACAAGTATTACTAACGCAAGCATTACTAATACACTATATTTTGCATTATTCTTATACACTCTACCAAATGACCCCTAATTGATTAATCTAGGACCAGGGGTGAGTTCTCATAGGGTCAACTACAACTTCAATTAAGTATTTTGGCAATTTAATAATGAAACGGTATTGCGTTCCTCTCGGCCAGAGTCGTCGATCGATCACTCTGAGCTAAATCGATTCTTACTACCTCATATGTTAGCCAATAACCTTAATTGATTAATCTAGGACCAGTGGTGAGTTCTTATGGGGTAAAATACAACTTCAATTGAATATTTTGACAATTGAATGATGAGACGGTATTGCGTTCCTCCCGGCCAGAGTCATCGATCGATCACTCTGAGCTGAACCGATTCTTACTACCTCATATGTTAGACCAATATCTTAATTGATTAATCTAGGACCAGGGGTGAGTTCTCATAGGGTCAACTACAACTTCAATTGAGTTTTTTGGCAATTGAATAATGAGACGGTATTGCGTTCCTCCCGGCCAGAGTCGTCCATAGATCACTCTAAGCTGAACCGATTTTTACTACCTCATATGTTAGACCAATCCCTTAATTGATTAATAGATGGAAGCTCATATTTGATAATTTACAACAGATGAGTAATCTGTTGCGACATGTGATAATCCATTTGGTAATTTACAACAGATGAGTAATCTATCGCAACAGATTACTTAATCTGTTTGATATTTTGCAATAGATGAGTATCTGATGCAACAGGTTGAACATTTATTTTTATACAATTTCAATTGAGTTCATATACATAAATTGATTAATCTAATCTAGGACCAGGTGTGGGTGGGTGAGTTCATAGGGTCAACTACAACTTCAATTGCATCTTTTGGCAATTGCATGATGGGAGGGTTAAAAATTACGCATATCTTTTATAATTTTAAAAAATAATTAAAATCAATTCAGACCAAATTAACATTTTCAAAACTTGTCATTATTTTCCAAAATACAAATCAACCCATACAAATCATCCATTTGCGAGAAAAATATTTCATCATTTCAAATCTCGAGTTCTCGCTCTTTACTTTTCTCATTCTCACTGAATTATACAGTACAAAAAACAATTACAACTACTCAACAAATTATTCTACCCTTCACAACAGATCAATTTTCTTCTTATTTTCGACCATATATGTGTTATTTTTGACTTCATTCTTGCTTATATCAGTCGTTTTCTCTGTCTTCGTAGGTAGCAGAGTTCAAGAAAATTTCTATATTTATTATTTTTTTCTAAAAAATAAGGGCTTTTAAGTTAATGATGAAAAAAAAAACATTTAGTTGTATTATCTTTGAGAATGGGTTTACAATTTTGAGTTTTGATGGTAAAATCATAGGAAGAAATCAAGAAAACCCTAGTTTCTATTGCAGTGTTCCGTTGAATGTCATGGTATTGTTGGATGGTGTTTGTGGTGTTTGTGGTAGTGGTGGTGGTGGTCATCGTCGTCGTTGTAGTGACACTGGTAGTGGCTGTTGGTGGCATTGGTTGGTAGTGTTTGTAGTGGCATTAGTTGGTGGTGTTTATGGTGGCTGTTGGTGGTGTCGGTATTCGTAGTATTTGTGGCATTGGTTGGTGGTGTTTGTGGAGGTGGTAGCTATTGGTGTGTCATTATTGGTGGTGTTTGTAATGTATTTTTCAAAAATTTGTGAATATATCAATTGTTATATAATTTTTTTTTCCTGTTATTTGTAGGTAAAACATGTCTCCCAAAAGAAAAGAAAGTGAAAGTCGATCAACGTCTGACTACCCCGGAAAAAAGGCTACAGTACTAAGAGATTCAGAGGAGCTTCCTGAATAATATCATTCAGGGAAACAAAGTGAAGCTGAGGAAAGATATGAAAACAATATTGATGAAGGTAGACTAGGGTCTGTAGATGGTGATGAAGAAAATGAAAGTGAGAAAGAGAAGGAATTAGAGAGTTAGAAAGAAAAAGAGAAGGAGAAAGAGGATGATCATCAACATGATAATAATGGATCACCAATAGGGCATGAATTAATATCGACATCCCAATATGATCCTGTCAAAACTTTTAGTATTGACAAGTTTCAAGTTGCGACGTCGATAAATGACAAAAAAGTAAAAGAGGAACTAACTGGTGAAATTGTACTTAAATGTCAGATGGGGAGTAAATTTACTAATTTTAGGAAAATTATGAAGGATGAAAACATAGACAAACTTTTTAAGAAGAGCTGCTTTGGACACTTTCTTGAGCTGGCTGAGGACACCCCTGACCGTTTTTCAATGAGGATGGTATATGGTCTTCTCAAGCGCAGGATCAAGTAAGTGGGGGATGATAAAAATTTGGAGGAGGGGGGGTAAAAAGATGGATGAAATCTAGATCAACTATTGTGGCATGCCGGTTTGTTTTGGCTTGCAAGAGTTTGCCATAGTGACGGGATTGAGATTCCATCATCTAGAAGAACCATCTATTGCCAAGGGAACACCCCGCAAAAGATCCAAGGAAAGAAAAAAATAGATGGGTTGTTTGACATTGCTCGGCGTGGCTACAAAACGTCAAATTTATTGATAGATCTCATGGATAAAACCATACCAAATCAGTACAGGGAGTAATTGTGCATAGTTTGGTTTGCCCATTCAGTTATGTTGACAAGAGATGTCAACAAGGTCATAGAAGATGATTTGTTGGCGCGTGCTGAGGATTTTGATAAATTCAACAATTATCCCTGGGGATATGACAACTTCTACTTGACTATCCAATATTTACTGACAAAGTTGTCCTCAAGGATGACCACATTATATGGCTTTTCTTGGGCTTTCATGGTAAAATTAATCACTATTTTAACTCATCCATTAAGTTATATTGAATATAGTTATTATGAATTTTTTTTTGCTTGCTTCCTGTTTATATTTTTTAGGCTTGGGCATTTGAAGCAATTCCCTCCCTCCGAAAGCAGGTAATGAATTACCCGGATGAGGTTTCTCATCCAAGAATGTTTAGGTGGTTGGCTGCAACGAGCAACACCAAAGTTAAGGAGGCTGATCTCTTTAACCTACGGATGATGCAGTAAGTCTTCTTCAAGTAAAATAATTTTACTCAATGAAAGATATTGAACAGATGTTATATCTGGTGCAACAGATGTTATATCTGATGCACCAGATGGAATATCTGTTGCGACAGATTACCCATCCTGTGCCAACTGGTGTAACAGACAGATAATCTATTTCGACAAACGATTGATTTCTTGTATCAGATTACCCATATGTTGCTTTGGTTCTCTCAAACCCAACTCCTAACAGATTAACCATCTACTGCAAATTATGCAATAGATGTGTAATCTGATGTAACATATTATTAATACACATACAGATCATCTATTGCATAATATGTAACCCAACAGATTACCCGTCTTGTGCAACTGGTACAATAGATTGGTAATCTGTTGCAACAAATGATTGATATTTTGTATCAGATTATCCATGTATTGCTCTGGTTCTCTGAACTTGACTAAAATAGATTTTAACCATCTAACTACAAACTATGCAACAGATGGGTAATCTGATGCAACATATTATTAATATGTTGCAGAAGTTGACTGTTAAAATATCAACCCAACTGTGAAAAATTATTATATTATATGATTTAAATGTATCTATATTTTTTTTCTAGGTTGTGCATCCACGGATCGTGCCTACTGAGAAGGAGTCGTTGATGACTTCTTATATTACTCTAGGTCATATTGATACTATAGCAGACCCAACGGTGGAGTTAATAAGGAAGGAATTGGCTAGAGCAACAGCCATAAGAAGAGAAATTAGTCAAGGTCAGCCTAATGTTGAGGCTCTTCATGACCAACCTACTAAGGCAGATCCGTGTGCTTCTTCTAGTGGAGTTGTTGGTGTTGGTGGTAGGCATGCTAATGATGCTACCACTCATAATGATGAGCATGTTGATGCTCAAGAAAAAGTAAATATGTTTGAAAACACTCCTTTTCACCCTTACACAGGTCCCTCTCACCCCTTTTCACCCTCTGTTCATGTTGCGAATGAAAAGAGTGCAAGGACAACCAGGATAAACTCTTTGAAAAAGTAGAGGCTATCTATAAAGCTGTCGAGGAATTCAAATCCAAGAGGGATGTCATACCATCCAAAAAGTTGAGGGAGCGATACACTCCTACATTATTGGTTAGGAGGAAGAAAAGAGCAACAACCGACGTACACTCCTGTCAAAAATAAAAAATAATTACAACTCCTCCCTCTCAAAAAGTTATTGAAGTTTAGGGTCCATTCAAGAAGAAGGTGGACATATATGCGGAACTTGGCGCCAAAGATAAGAGGGATCTGTGATAGGCCAAGAATGCCAAGCCAGGCGCACCAGATTACCCCAGGCCTCTCTTTTTCCCCCAAGACTTCCAGACTATGACAGATATACGTATGCGGTACGAGGACAAGAAAAGTTTACTTTTCCTAACCTGGCCTTCTAATCTAATCTACCCCATGAAGAAGAAGCTTCGCAAGAGATGTGAAATCTGTTGCAATAACTGGGTATTCTCGTGAAACTGATAGTGGTTCTGTTGTAACTTACTATCCATCTGTTGCATAAGTTGCGTTGGATTATTAATTCAGAGAACCCTATGCAACAGATGGACCATCTTTACAATTAGTAACCTATTTAAAAATTATCTTCTTATATCACAACATGTTGATAAAATTCTCTGCCTCATGAGGGAAAGGCAATTAACGTACCCGGAAGCTTATAACGCTGTCGATAGGATAATGGACCTCAAGTTCTACAAGAAGCTTAAGGATAAGTACAACCAACTCAATAATGCCGCATTAGACTGTGGCGTGAGATTTGATTTCTTAGCTTATACGTTGGACTGGAATGAAGAAGAAATGATAAAATATGTTAGAAGGGAGAGGCCAAATCCACACGGCAAGAGCTAGACCGAGGCAAAAAGGATTCTTGCAGTAGCGTGAATGTCATATATTATCAAGCTATTGAGATACTACTCGAGGAGGGAAAGATCAATGTTTATGACTGCAATGAACCTCTCATCGATAATGTCGATCTTTTCTTCCTCGTGGAGCCACTGATAGAGCTGTTGCCCATCTTGTTGAGGGAGAGTAAACTGATAAATTATTTGCCAAAGGAAGTGTTGATGAAGAAATCATGGGATTTTGAAGGTCAAAACAACGGCATGATCCTTTCAAAAAATGATGTCGATTACGCGAGCGGCTCACACGCTCTTGCACACATCGAATGTTTGCTGATCGATACAGAAATGGCCGAGCCAACGACCTTTCTATGTGACAACTCTATGGCAAACCTGCAAGAGGTCTGGGCTTATAAGGTACTAACTGGACGCTTGGAGCCTGTGTATATAGAAGAGCTTGTGAAATAATAATTTTTTATTTCAAGTCACACTCCACTTTACTTTAAATTACATGTACATGTAGTGGCAATAATTTTTTTCCTGATAGAATAAAAGTTGAGATTTTTATAATGTAATAGATTGTCAATCTGTTATAAAATATATTCTATCTATTCTGGCAGATAGTTTATCTGTTGTAATAGGTTGGTCATCTGTTGCATTATGCTGATGTTATTTCTATCTAATCTAAGTCTAATCTGTTGCAACAACAGAAAGACCTGTTTGATAATTTCCAATAGATGACCTAAATTTTACAACCTATGCCTAAATCTGTTTGATATTTTGCAGCAATTACACGCTTGAATATCCATGTGCTCGACAACACCAAATCAGTAGCAAATACACCACCATGAAAATTTCAGCAATTAGGATTGAAAATTCATGTGCCCAACACCACCAAACCAGTAGCAATAACGCAACAATGTAGTATCTTCTTGCTCGATTTTGTTTCTCTTCAGAAGCCTTGACTTTCTTCAATATATCCCAGATTACACGATTTGCTTGTGAAGGGTGTCGTTCTTCATACCAATCAAAGTAATCGCATCCATCCAATTTCTATTAAAACAAGAACACAATTACAAAATAATTACAAGTCAATAATTAATCAACTAATTAAATAAAAAAATATTACCTTTGAAATCTTATAAGTAATAAACCTACGACCTGGATTTTGTTGAGTCCAAGAAGTCATTAATAGATCTTCGTGACCGCACTTACAAAATCAAAAATTGTTATCACAAAAAATAGTGGAAGATGCGCTCGACATTGTCAAGCTTGGTTGGAAAAAATAAAAAAAAGTGAAGAAAAGAAAGACCAAATGCAAATAATTTAAAGAATTTGGATAGATAAAAAAATAATGACAAAGAAGAAGATTTGGGAATTTAGGGTTAAATTTTAGGAAGAAGATGAATATATAAGACTGTGGGTGGAAAAATAACCGTTGGGGGTAAAATCAGACGCCAAGTCAGCAAAGAGTGCCAACCTGACACATTTGTGCCTATTTTATTTTACGTGTTTAAAATGAACAATGTCTACTTGATGCCTATTTTATTTTAGGTGTTTGAACTAAACACTGTCGATAGGTTCCGCCTTTTTTATTTCAATTCACTTTAACTTTTTCATATGCAGTGGCAATTTTTTTATGTCCAATGAAAGTTGAATTTTTATAATGCAACAGATTCTCCATCCGTTGTAACATATATTCTACCTATTATGGCATATAGTTTATCTGTTGCAATAGGTTGGTCTTCTGTTGCATTATGTTGGTGTTTCTATCTAAGTCTATCCGTTGCAACAGTGGAAAGACCTGTTTGATAAATTCCAATAGATTACCTACCTGTTGTAACATATGTCAAATTTGTTCGATATTTTACAACAGATGTTCTGTCTATTGCAACAGATACATTATCAGTTGCAATATTTGAATCTAGTATTCCATTTTAATTAATAAGTTCAAATATAAGGAACAAATAAAATTCATAGACAAAATAAAATAAATTGAAGCCTTAAGAAATTAGTTGAAATAAAATCAATGAATAAATGAAATGTAAAAAAATTATTATGGGTACAGATCTCAACAAATACATCAATAATTTAAGTATTGATGCCAAGGATTCCTAAGAAGGGGTGCGGTTATTACTTTGACAGACTCAATCTATAAAGATCTACTCAATATGGATAAGTTGTTCTTAATCCGGTGCTATGAAATTCGGCTTTGCTCGTTGTGGAACTTTATTTTTGCTTACGTACGGTTTGTGCGCTTTCTATTCTCCGTATTTCCATAAAAAAGTAGAGTAGCATACTGTCAATGCTGTTCAGTAGTAGCTTCTACATCCACCTGGATAGCCAGAATTAGTCAATGCTAATCACAGAGATACAACAAAATGGAAAAGGATAACTCATCTGTTCTAGCAAATCAAACAGCTCTTCCTCCTGTTTTAACTTGTCCCAAACAGATTATATTTCTGTTGCAATAATGAATCAACTGTTGGGTCAAATTTCTACATGAGGAAGACCTGCATGATAATTTCCAACGGATGAACCATCTGTTGTAACATATGAATCATCTATTGCAGCAGATAGGTCATCTATTAGTACAAATAAAAGTGGTATGAAGTGTTGTTTGATTTGCTAAAATAGACAAGACATATGTCGCAACAGGTACCTTATCTAGTGAAATAAGTTAGTCAACTGTTGCAGCAGATGTATATATCTGTTTGATAATTTTTAGCAGATGTGTCATCCGTTGAAACAGAAATATGTCTATTTTTTAGTTAGTTAGAAGAAATATATATTCACCTTGTTCAGCTCGTGCTGCTCTCCTTTGGATAGTTTACATTGCTTAGTACAACACACGGACAGAGGAGTTGTAATTTCGCTCTTTTGGGTGCTTGATAATGCCTTGGAAATCACTTTCCTTCTCTCTTATCCTCAATCTCTAATGGAGTGGATAGAAATAAAATCCTCTTTGGTGGAATGTCACCCCTCTTAGATGTCACTTTTTTTACAGAAGCGGTTAATGCATTAATCACATTAATCACTACATCATGTTTCGCCCTGCAGTCTTGACATTTGCATGCAGAACATTCGCTGAGAGAGGCAAAATCTGTATAACCAGTATGATCATACTCATAATAGTTTATTTTAAATACTGTAAGAGGAGTATCATTAGCACCAACAGAAGCACCACTGCCACCACCAACAGCTCTATGACCACTAAGACCATCAACAACAACAAACCTACCCTCTAAAACCATTTTTCTTGTAATGGTTGTTGCTCCAAACAATTCTATTTTTATTCTGTCGATGACCTTTGGGTCCAAAAAAGTTTGCATAGATCGTAAAGTAAGAAAAAATGGCATCTTCAACTCTCGATTAGTCGGAACTAGCGACGGATGCACAATCTAACATAAATCATTACATATATTAGAATGATGATTAGATCATTCAAAAAAATCATTAATTAAAATAAAAACTTAATTATAATTATACTTACTGCATTCTTTGAGGGGTTGAAGAGATCAAGAAATTTTGTATTTTTATCAGTTTTGGCCAACAACCATCTCAAGATTCTTGGACAAGAAACTTCTTCCTGGTAGTTCACTTGTTGTCTCAAATGAGGAATGACTTCAAACGCCCAACCCTATAAAATAACGCTAATAAATCAAAACTATTATTAAGTAAAATAATGAATGATATCATAATAAAAGAAAGAAATGAAACATTTACCATGAAAGCCCATGAAAAACCATATAAGTTGACTGTCTTTGGCACTAACGGAGTCTACAAATAGTGGACAGTCATTTTGAAGCTTTCGTAACCCCAAGGATAACTGTTAAACGCCTCAAGATCCTTGGAGAGATTTATTAAACCAACACTTATGTTATTGTTAACGTCTCTCGCCCAAAGAATATTATGTACAAACCAAACCAAGCACAATGACTGCTTGTGCTACTTTGAAAGTTCTTTACCTTTCAACGCTTGTATCAATTTTTTGTTTTTAAAGTTTGGACCAATAATGGACACCAGTTCATCACGATCACATGACTTGTCTTTGCCTTTTTTGGGTGTGCGGGGTGTTTTTTTTGGGTTAGAATAGGTATAACTTGAGAAGGAGGATAACATTTTAGTCTAGTAACTATGGCAAACTCCTTCCAACCAAAACAAATAGGCATGCCACATAATTTATCCACACCTCATCCATCTTATCTTTGTTTTCATACATAAACCTACGTTTGAGAAGTTCATATACTATTTTCATTTGAAAACGAGCATTGTTGTGCTCCGAAAAATCAAGATATTTTCCAAAGCAGCTGTCCCTGAAATAAGCATCCAATTTTTTTTCTCGAAGTATTTTTCTGAAGGCGTCGAAAGATTTTCCCATGGCTGACTTAACCACGAAATCACCTGTTAAATCTGTGGCACCATCGCACTGCAATCTCACAGGATAACAATCAATGCTGAAGGTTTTGACCAACTCTTCGGCGGAAGGTCTATTGGCATTTGGATCATCTTTTTTGAAATATTCCTCCTCCCCGTGTTCATCATATTCTGCTCCTGATTGAGATAATGCTTATAAAGCAAGCTCATAGAGTGGTGGATGTAGCCTAGCTGCTTCACTTGTTCCTTTACTTGGACTTGATTCGGCTTCTGTAGTTTTGGGAGCCATATTATCTAAATTTAACAGGAACATAAAAAAATATATTATAGTTTATTAATGCTTCGTTAAAAAAGGGTAACAGTAAATCTAACAAGCAAAATAGTAAAATAACAGTTTCAATAAATCACTTATCTATTGCACCAGGTAGTATATTTGTTGCAGCATATAACAAACCTGTTGCAGTGGATGAGCAATCTGTTGTAACTATACAAAACGTATCACTCATCTTTTAAGATAGATGAATGGTCTGTGCAACAGATCACACATTGTTGTAATATGAGTGATCTGTTGGAACAGTTAAATAACCTATTACAATGGTTGAGTAATTTGTTGTAACAATACAAAACATATCACTTATCTGTTGAGAAAAATAAATGGTTTTTACAGCAGATCACATATCTGTTGCAACATCATTTATTGCAACATATGAGAGATCTATTGGAATAGTTAAATAACCTATAACAATGGCTGAGTAATCTATTGCAATAATACAAAATATATCACTCATCTGTTGAGAAAAATGAATAGTCTGTGAAATAGATCACACATCTGTTGCAACATATGAGTGATCTGTCGGAACAGTTAACTAACTTGCAACAACGACTGAGTAATCTGTTGTGACAATACAATATATACCACTCATCCATTGAGAAAGATGACTGATCTGTATGACAGGTCACACATCTGTTGCAACACATGAGTGATCTGTTGAAACAGTTATCAACGATCAATATTATTTAGATTTCTTCCAACATTGGGTCGTCTATCGCGGAAGACGAACGATCAGTTGGAAAAATCATGTCTTGGACATGTCCCGTTGGAAGAGTTGATAGAATTTTATCCAACAGAAGGTTCATCTATTACATCAGATCATTAGTTTGATGGTTCTTCCATTGCATCAGATGGTTAATCAGTTGCATCAGATTTTTTATTCGATGCTTAATCTGTTCCAACATGTGGTTAATATGTTGCATCAGATATTTAAACCGTTGCATTATATGATAAATCTATTGCATCAGATGATTAATCTGTTACATTAGAATTATAATCTAATGGTTCCTCTGGTGCATCAGATGGTTAATTTGTAGCACCATCTGACAAATATGTTGCATCAGATGGTTATTATGTTGCACCAGATGAATAATCTATTGGATAAAACAAAAATCAGTAGCACAATTTTGTTCAATAGAAAAACAACAATATCACCATTTTTACCAAGAACAAGAACAGAACAAATCAACCCAAATCGTTATTTTGTTTTTATAAAGACAAACAACAAAAATCAAACTTCAAAAAAATACAACAAACAACAAAAAATCATAATTCACTTCGAAAAGAGAAGAGAAGAAATACCAGAAATTAGGGTTTTGTTCAGACCACATTTCAAATTAAAGCAACAAATATTGAAGTTGTTAACCAATACTATAAAAGAAGTTGGCTCAAGTTCCTCGTTTTCTTTAAAACTAAAAAGGTCATAAATTTTTACCTGTGCAAAAAGAAAAAGAACAATGATGAATTCGAAGCTGTTGTGGCAGGAGAGCAAGGTTATCACGCCGATTGAAGGTTGAAGAATTCAAAGCTATTGTGGTCGGAGAGCAAGGCTGTCACATTGATTGTAGGTTGAAGTTAAACAGGAACTCGAAGCCCAAATATTTGTCGTTAGATGTTAAATTCACCGAGGATTGAAAGGAGAAATTTGCAGAACTGTTAGTTGGGAGAGAGTTGAAAGAAGCTGTCGAGAGAGCGAAGAAAGACTGGTTGATTTGGATTGAAAAGGGGTGTGGGTTGGGTTGATTTGTATTTTTGAAAAGATTAGAAAGTTTGAAAAATATTAATCAAGTCCACATTTAACTTAATCAAGTTTTCTAATGATATTTGACCCTTTAAGTTGGTCAATGTCACCAACCCTTCATTTAAGACTAAAAAGATACCTTTTCTTCAATTTTCTCTCGAGTCTGAGGAAGGTTTTCTAAAGAAAACTTTATCAAAAATACATTTATCAAGGAAGTTGAGTCCTTTTATATGATTTTTTATTTTTTAAAAAGATTATTACGGAATTTCCGCACAGATTATATTAGAAATTATGAGATGAAAAAAATAATCATATTTTTTTGTCATGTGCCTTGAGAGTATGAAGAAAATCATTTTTGTCAATTTTTTTTAATTTGTAAATCAAATATAAATTTAGTGCAATTACTGTTAAAATTAAAAAAATAATAATAATAAATTGTGCCAAGCAAAATATGATATTACTGCACTTGAATTCACACTATAACTATAAATCAAGTAATAACTGTAGGCAACTAAGTTTTGTTCAATTAAAATCCGTACGAAATTTGAATTATATTAAATTTAGATTATATTAGTCCCAAATAAATATTACTAATTAATATAATTGAATTAATTATTTAAGTCCAAACATGTATCAATTTAATTAAAGTCTAATTTTTATTGGGCTAGTCCATTAATTTGGGCTACAAATGATGAACCCACTTTGCTAAGCCCAAGATATTGTTAGAAGCCCAAAAGAGTGCCACGTGTCAAATGACATGGCATGCCAAGTCAAGTGAAGGAGTCAATAGGACCATTCCACATGTCAAAATGATGCAACAGGCCTAGTAAAATCAAAAGCCCATAAAGGCGCCACGTCACTTGAATTTGATTGGTCAGAGGAAGTCCATCTTCATCATAACTCTCCCCTTTCCACAACTATAAATAGGAATCTCATATTTCAGAAAAGGTACCCCCAGAACTCTAACAAGAAGCAAGCGAAAACTCATGGATCAAACGCCGTAATTTATCTACAAAACTCAGGCATTCAAATCAAGTTCATTAAGATTCAAGATCAAGACCACAATATTCAAGAACATGATCAAAAGCCCTTGAATTCAAGCACAAGTCATGATCAAGTCCCTCAAATCAACAAATCAAGTTCAATTTCAAGATCAATCTTTAAGCCCTTGAATTTATATTTGAAAAGGCAAATCAGAGGATTCATAGAGATTGTAACACTTACATATTGAAATCAAAAAATTGATTATTGTAAAATTTTTCTTGTCCCAATTATTTATTTCCCGACTAGAGAATTTTATTGTCCAACAAATTCTGGCAAGCCCAGTGGGACAATCTCTACCTCTCATCTCAACTTTTTATACTTCAAAGTTTACGAACAATGAAATGACTTCCAACAAGGTCAACTCTCAATTAACTGCTTTCAAGGCTGCTGATTCAAAGTTCTCTACTGAAGTAGAATCCATCCTTCGTGTTACTTTTGGAAGCTTGAGAGATGTCACAAGGAGCAAGGCTTGCTTGCTTGGACAACAAACACATCCAGTGTCGTCCCCGCCAACTCCGATTTTTGGATCTTCAACCCCAAAAGGAACGAAGTTCAGTGCAAGTGCTTTGGAAGGAGGAAACAGTGTGGTGGAGTGCAAGTGCTTCGGAAGGAGGAAGAAGTGTGGTGGAATCACTTAAGAAGACTTTAGCTCTACTTGAGCATTCTGGTTCCAAATACTCTAGCGCAAAGAGCGATGGTCATTCAATAAATGTGTTATCTCCACTTACACCGCATAAGTTGAGCAGTTCAAAGTTTAACTTATACGATAATCTGTGTTATTCTCCAACGTCTCCAGTGATCATGCAAGCAATGTTGATTGATACCTCTTCTATGGAGGAGCAACTTGCGAATTTGACAAAGGCAATTGAGGGCCTAACCAAAGATATTTAGAATCAAGATGCTCGGATTGATAAGATAGTGGATAAGATGGAAGGCCTGATAGACGGAGAGTCTAGACATACACCTGGAAAATCTCCAAAGACTCACGAGATAGAACATCCTGTGAAACAAACACCACAACTAAAAAGGCACAAGTTTCTTCTGAGAGAATGATCCCGATTGAACAATTGAAGGGACCCTAAAAAATAAGTATGATATTGTCACCAAGTCTTCCCTTGCATATGACAAGCCTTTACACCAGGAGAATAGATAACCTCAAAATGCCTGCCGGCTATCAACCTCCAAAATTTCAATAATTTGAGGGCAAAGGGAACCTAAAACAACATATTGCACACTTTGTTAAGACATGTAATAATGCTGGAACTTACGGTGATTATCTTGTCAAACAGTTTGTTCGTTCCCTAAAGGGAAACGCCTTTGATTGGTATACAGACCTTGAGCCTAACTCCATCGATAGTTGGGAGCAATTGGAGCATGAGTTCCTGAATCACTTTTATAGCACAAGACGTATAATGAGCATGACAGTAGTCACAAATACTCAAAAAAAAGGACAAACCAGTCATTGAATTCATCAATTAATGGAGAAATTCTAGCCTAAACTGCAAAGATAGGCTCAACGAAGCTTCTGCAATAGAGATGTGCATCCAAGGAATACACTGGGAGCTTCTCAACATCTTGCATGGAATTAGACTAAATACTTTAAAAAGTTAGATACCCATGATCATGACATAGAGTTGAGCATATTTTCTGTTGGAAAGGGAGCAATGCCTGTCCATGACCCGCAAAGGGGAAAGGATAAGCAGGAACCCAAAAGATGGGGCAAGTTTGTCCCCAAAAATGAAAATAAGGAATCTATAAATATTGACGTGTCTCCTGTGAAGGTTACCACGAAGGTGGACAAGAATAAAAATATGAAGACAACTTCTGGAGCATGTCCAAATCAGAAAACTTTATAGGATACAAGAAAAATATGAAGACACTTCCTTGCTTCTTATGTTGCTGAGATTTTTGACGAACTCCTTGAGCATAAGCTCATTGAACTCCCTGAGATGAAACGACCCAACAAAGATGGAAAGACCAATGACCCTAAATATTGCAAGTATCATAGGCTTGTGAGTCACCCTCTGGAAAAGTGTTTTTGTCACGCCCCAAAATCCCATCGGGCCGGACTGGCACCTGAAGCCGAGAAGGCCCGGGAGAACCCGTTCAAATACCTGTACTTTCACTTATATGTCACCAAAAATTTGGACAGCACTTCGTTGCATATAGAAGGGTCTAATTACCTGTATCAGCACAACACGCACAAATATATATATATATATAATACTTGGCCGTCGGGGCCACCACATATACAAATATAACATCACTATATAAACTTCCATGACTTTACCCTTCCTTATGTCTACAAAGACTCTAGGATATACATGACATAACTAGGGTCGGGACAAACCCCCCGCCCACACATGACTCCTGTACAATAACAAAACATAAGGAACCGACTCGGAAAGCTCCGAAGCAAACTGGAGCTCGCCAACAATAGCTGTATGACCTGGCTCCTATCTATGCTGTGTATGAGCTGAAGCACCTGTGCCTGTAGCATGAAATGCAGGTCCCCCGTGAGGGACGTCAGTACGAAATATGTACTGAGTATATAAAGCTGTAAATAATCATATGTGATATGGGGGATCAAGAAAATCAGACACAAGTGAATAAATCATAATAGAAGTGAACCACACTTCATAAACACTTTTAGGATCATGTACATTTATCATTAATCTGAATTGGGTTCATGAATTCAAACACATTTGTGGAACGGTATACATTCGTTCATTTCATTCTTTACAATTATCATTCGCCATTACCTCCTCCTCCCGAACCTCCAACCACCTAACAATAATCAATACTGTACCGTACTATGACCATTAGGCTACCCCCAGTACATATCAACTGTAATCATATCAAGTATCGGGATCGGCCCATGCTAGGCTTAAGCCCCTGAGCTACCACCCACACGTATATCAAGTAACACACATAAGAGATATTTCCAATAACTTAGTTCAAAAGCTTTTGAGATTATTACATTAGTGTTCATGCCAATATAGTACCTTTGGAACAATGATACATCAATAGGAACCAAGTAATAGACATTCTATACAATAACGATGTAATAAAGACTCATTGGTACATCAACAATGTGTTTCAGAATCATCAATATCACAACAATGAAATAGGAGCCTTTTGGTATATCAATGAAACATTTTGACACTTTATAGAATGGAAACAACTTCTTTGGTAACGTAGAACAATACATGTTTTTTGGACAACCTCAGAATCTTACTTGATGGAACATTGGTATTTTCATGCCAAAGAACATCGTTAGAGTATGCTTTACATACCTCGTTGTAGATTCGGATACCAATTCAACACAACTTCTCGCCTTTACAAATCACTTATCTACAATGAAATGTTTGGCATCTAGTATTAGCAACCCAACACCACAATTCTCTTCCATAATCCCATACAACCAATATTTGCAAAGCATTCCAAAAACCAACTTGAACAATAGGTTTATGTGTATATATATATATATGTATAATCATCATTTCAATACCACATTATCACACCAAATCCCTTCACAATTCAACATAATCCAACCATGCACAAGAATAATCCAACATCATTTCCAATCATCTTTCAACAATAATCAAATAACATACTTCTTATGCTCATATGCATATATATACATATCCATATAAATAACACCAACATAATTTACATCCTTACCATAAAATGGCCTTTTTGATTTCGAAGTCCTGTTGGCACAAATAAGGGGTACTTCTCGAAGCCCTCAAGACGGTGAACACAACTACGGAATCAATGCTTGAAGTACCTCAAATGCGGAGCGGAAAGAAAGATAGTTGTCGATGATAATCCATTTACTGAAGCTGAGTCACACTTTGCCGATGCAAAATTCTACTTAAAGAATTATTTTGTGAATGATAAAAGGGTTAAAAATATTACCAAGACCAAGTGCGATGATCTTGCATCTAAGAAGGTCGTGGTGACTATCGAAAAAGTCTCCACCAAGAAGCCCTTTTTCACTTCGAATAAAGAAGCATCGTTCCTACCAAAAAAGAAGGCAACTCCTATTCTTCGCTACATACCAAAGGTAAAGAAAGAGAGAGATCACCTATCTGATGCCTAAGATAATGTGCTAAAGAGGCTAACTTTACCTATCAGAAAGATTAACGCAATAAATCCATCCTCAAGGCTACTTAGAGAGTCTGTGGCTCAAAATCCGCCACAAGATATAACACTCCCTACAAAGCGTATGAAAGATGGCTTTGATCCAAATTCATACAAGCTATTTGTAAAGGCTAGATATAATTCTAATGAGCCATTAGGGCTGGGCAAACTTCCGTCAGAAGGTACAACTAGGCAGGCACGTGAAGGCCTAAGATACACGCAGCCACCTCCAATTTGCATCTCTATAAGAAGGGCGGTTAGAAACTACATCACTGTAGAAGAAGAGTCTACTGCATCCAATAAAAGGCCTTTGGTCTTTGACTAATTTTGAGGATAAATCGCAAGAACTTTAATATTCAAGAAGTTGGGTCCTCTAAATAAGAAGATAAGTAACAAATGTCGGAGAAGTCATCAAATTATGATAATACACTCTTCACCTAAGATCTAGAAGGATTTCCAAAGTTTGTTTCCTTCTAGAATAATACGGCAGACCGAACTGGTGGTTTCATACGACGAGGTGCTAAAAGCAAAGGCTCATACTGTAGTTTATACCAAGAAGCGTAAGAAAGATAAAAATAGTGTTGGATTCTCATATCATGTTATGACTCAGAATGAGAAAGATGTCTCTTCTCAAATGAAGGTTGATGAAGAGATAAAAGATGTTTTCTGGTGTTATCATATATCTGTCAATGATGATAACCCCCAAGAGGAAGAAGATGCTGGAGATGCTCTATCGCAACTTAAAGAAGGAGTAAAGGCCACAATAGACCCCTTAAAGGAAGTTAATCTTGGAATCGATGAAGAGCCAAGACCAACTTACATGAGTGTGTTTCTAGAAGTGAAGGAGGAAATTTCTTATATGGACATAATCAAAGAATATATAGACGTATTCACTTGGAGTTACAAAGAAATGCCTAGCTTAGATCCAAAAGTAACAGTCCATCAGTTGGTGGCCAAGAACGGGGCTCATCTTATTAAGCAAGTTTAAAGATGCTTTAGGTCAGAGTTGGTTCCATTATTGAAAATGAAGTTAACAAACTGATTGAAGCTGGCTTTATTCGTAAAGTCAAATATCCCACATGAATTTCTAGTATTGTTCCAGTACGGAAGAAGAATGGCCAAATCTGAGTTTTTGTCGACTTTCGGGATCTCAACAACGCCTGCCCTAAGGATGACTTTCTAATTCCCATACCAGAGTTGATGATTGATGCCACAATTGGTTATGAGGTAATGTCCTTCATGGATGGTTCATTCGGTAAATCCGTATGGCACCAAAGGATGAAGAACTCACTGCATTTCATATGGCCAAAAGTATTTATTGCTACAAAGTGATGCCTTTTGGTTTGAAGAACGCTGATTCTACTTATCAAAGGGCTATGCAAAACATCTTTGATGGCCTGCTCCATAAAAATATTGAATTCTACATGGATGATCTAGTGGTGAAGTAAAGAAAGAGAGACAACCACTTAAAAAACCTAAGAATGGTGTTCGAGTTACTTTGAAGATATCAACTTAGGATGAATCCATTGAAGTGTGCCTTTGGAGTTACTTCTGAAAAGTTTCTTGGCTTTATCGTGCGACACCGAGGAATTGAAATTGATCAAGCCAAGGTTGATGTAATTTTAAAGATGCTTGATCCTCGAAACATTCATGAGTTAAAAATCCTTCAAGGAAGGCTAGCATATTTAAGAAGGTTCATCTCAAACCTGACTGGAAAATATCAATCATTTAGTCATCTCATGAAGAAGGACAGTCCCTTCGAATGGGACCAAGCTTGTAGTAATGCCTTTGAGAGTATCAAATCATCCTTAATGAAGCCACCAGTTTTTGCGGCACCCATACCTGAGAAACTATTGGTACTCTACATCGCGGCATAAGAGAGGTCAGTTGGAGCACTACTAGGTTAAGAAAATAATAAAGGTAAAGAGAACTCTATTTACTAGATCAGTAGAATGATGACGCCGAATGAGCTAAAGTATTCTCCAATCGAAAAGTTGTGTTTGGCATTGGCCTTCTCAATTCAAAAGATGAAATATTACTTTCAAGCTCATGTTGTCCGTCTTGTGTCTAGGGCAAATCCCATCAAGTTTGTAAGTTGAAACTAGTCCTTAGTGACAAACTTGCATGATGGTACCTTCAATTTCAATAGTTTGAGATTGTGTATGTTCCCCAAAAGGTCGTAAAGGGAAAAACATTGGATGACTTCTTAGCAGACCACCCGATACCTGATGATTGGGAACTGAGATATGAACTTCCTGATAAAGATGCAATGGTTATTGAAGCCAGACCACCGTGGAAGATGTACTTTGATGGTGCCGCACATCAAGATGGAGCTGGTGCTAGTGTGGTATTAGTCACTCCACAAGAAGACGTCATCCCATACTCTTTTACCCTAACAAACTGTTATTTTAATAATGCTATTGAATATGAAGCGTTAATATTTGGACTTGAGATGGCAGTTGATATGAAACAACTACAATTACAAGTCTTTGGTGACTCCCAATTAGTGATCAAGCAACTTTTGGAAAGCTATGAAGTCAGAAAGCCTGAGCTATGACCATATCATGATTATGCACAGAAGTTGATGGGTGGATTGGAGAAGTAACCCTTCAACATGTGCCAAGGAAAGAAAATAAGTGAGCTGATGCCCAAAGAAAGAAAATAAGCGAGTTGATGCCCTAGCTGCTTTGGCCTCAACTTTGACTCTTCCACATCAAACACGAGTTACTATCCGCCAAGAATGGGTAGTACAACCATCAAATAAAGATGTAGAAAATAAGGTTAAATACCTCATTTTCATGTCTGAAGATGTAAAAGAAGATTGGTGACAACCTATCATTGATTACTTATGTTATAAGATACTTCCAGAGGATCCAAGGATAAAGACTGACATTTATCATCGTGCACCTCGCTTTCTTTACTATAACGACATACTGTACAAAAGATCATTTGAAGGAGTACTCTTATGGTATTTGGAAGAGGAAGAAGCAATTCAAGCTTTGCAAGAAGCACACTCAGGATATTGTAGATCGCATCAGTCTGGACCAAAGATCCATTTTCATATTAAAAGGATGGGATATTATTGGACAATGATGGTGAGAGATTTCTTGGACTATGCTAGAAGATGCAAAACCTGCCAATTCCATGCGAATTTCATACATCAACCTCCTGAATTATTACACCCAAATGTAGCATCTTGGCCATTCAATGCTTGGGGAATGGATGTTGTTGGTCCACTACCAAAATCTTCTGGTGGACACTTATACATCTTGGTCGCAACAAATTACTTCTCAAAATGGGCCGAAGCTAATTACTCTCAAAGAAGTAAAGACAGAGAATATTGCAAATTTTATCCGAGTGAATATCATCTACCGTTTTGGAATCCCTTAATATATAATAACCGACAACAACAAGCCATTTGATAACAAGTTGATGAAAAAAATTTGTGATCTCTTTGGCTTCAAGAAGTGTAAGTCTTCTATGTACCATATTGCCGCCAATGGTCTAGCCGAAGCATTTAATAAGACTTTATGCAATCTATTGAAGAAAGTTATCTCCAAGTCTAAGTGAGACTGGCATGAACGAATAGAAGAAGCTTTAGAGGCATATAGAACAACTTACCACACACTAACGCAAGCAACCCCATATTTATTTGCTTTTGGAGTTAAAGCCATCTTTCCACTTGAGCATCAAATGCCCTTTTTAAGACTGGCTATTCAAGTAGGGCTCACTGATGAAGAAGATGCTAAATTGCGTCTTACAGAATTAGAAGCTCTTAATGAAAAGAGGTTGGAGGCTCAGAAAAATCTTGAATGTTACCAAGCCTGTTTATCTCGTTCTTTTAGCAAAAGAGTTAGCTTGAGATGCTTCAAAGTTGGAGATCAAGTCCTTACAATAAGAAGGCTCATTATTATTTCTCGTAAGTCTGGGGGCAAATTTGCCCAAAAATGGGATGGACCATATGTCGTATAAGAAATATATTCAAATGGTGCTTACAAGCTCGTCGAAACAGATGGAGTAAAAATTGGTCCTATCAATGCCAAGTTCTTGAAGAAGTACTATCCTAAAAGAAAGATGTCTGTAATACCCTGTACTCCTACCTAGCTTAAAATCATCCCATAAATATTAAAGACTTACTTTAGAAGATGAATCCACTTTTATACATATGGAATTTTCAAGATTTAGATTTTTTTTTGTGTGGGAAATTGAATAAGCTTTCCATCGATACCAAATTCGCCCAAATCCGACACCCGGGCGAAGAGTTAGAGTCATTTTTGTAAGACAGCGTGCCACCTGAGCCATCAAAGCATCGCGGAGCATGCCAAAATGGCAATCGTCAAAATTCAGAGAGCCTTCGCGATTATGGCGCATCGTGTCAAGGCTTAATTTTAGAGTTTTCAATTTTTAGTGTACCAACATGATTTCATCGCATCGCAGTGCACTTGCAGTTCACAAATAATGTAGCAACGCGATTCCACCGCGTCACACCGTCAGCCCTGTTCGCAATTGATAATTTTCAGTGACACGACGCGATAGCGCCGCATCGTGCCAGCCTGCCAAATCGAGAATTTTTGACAAAAAATAAATATTTTGTCTAGGGATAAATTGGTCTTTTATCAAGGTTTTAACACGCCCAGGTGCGGAATTTAATCCCTAAAAACATGTTAAATATTTATTTACTCACTTTTTTCCCAAATCAAGAACATTTTCTCCTAAGAAGCAAAACCCTAACTTTCAAGAATGGGGTTAGTATGTACAAGGAAAATGTGCCATTATAGTATGTTAATATGAAATCCCCATTCTCCTAGCAAGACATTGACTAGCCACTGTTGTGCTTTCAAACTTATACCATGATTTACTATTATACTATCGAGTCCTGAGGGTATTTATACCTGACAATTTAGTTGTGTGCCTAGAGCCAATGTCAGTTTCATGATAATATCAGTCACGCCACGATCAATAGTATTCTCAGTCAATTTCAGAACTCAGTAGAATTCAGTCAGTTACATGACTCAGGAAAACTCGGTAATCTCATGAACTCAGTCAGTTAACAGAATCTAGTAATATTCCGTCAGTCCACGGAACTCAGTGAACTCAGTCCAGTTTATCTCAGTATAATCAGTTCAGTGTCTATTTAGTTGGGAGTAGGATTTAGCATCGAGCGAACCCAAGAATGGGGGCACACACTAACAGTAGAGGGTGTGACCCCTTAGAAGCAATCTTTGCATTCCAGAACTATGTAGCCAGCATAGGTTGAGACATCAACACTGATAGTTTAGGGTTGATGAGGTGGATTAGCACTGCCAGATGAGGGTCCCACCGTTCTTCTCTGGGGACACTGCCAGATGAGGGTCTTTCACAACTTATCTTTACTAGTGGCACGGTATTGACACCCTTCCAATTATGGTTACAAATTGGACCCCAACTCAGCTATAATAGCTTATTAGGGGCATATCAGTTAGATGACTACTTCCCACAGCCTCAGTCTCAGTCTAAAAAATATAACTCCTATAATTCTACAGATTTTAGGACTGTCAGATACAGTCATTCAGCTTAGTAAGGAACTCAGGTAGTTCTATCAGAACCAAGACTGTCAGCAACAGTCACCCAGTATCAGTCATATCAGTTATCAGTAATCCATGTTATTAGTATGTTTAGTATTTGATGATAGGTGAATTTACGCACCTATATCAATATATTTTGCCCATATTTTAGCCTAGTTTTGAGAACAAATTATATATTTCATGCACTTTTAGTCCTTTTTCCTGTAAATGAGCTAACGAACATGATTAGTAAAGTTTCAGGTATAAATGATGCATAATTCAGCATTTTATGGCTTACTTGACGCTAAAGAAAGCTCACGAAGGAAGGGAAGGGAGTTTACACGCCTAAGGACCAAAACTGCTGCATGGAAAATCTGTCCCGGGCTAAAACAGCATTTCTGAAGACTTTGGGGGACCAAACCTGCTGCATGGAAAATCTGTCCCGGGCTAAAACAGCAATTCTGAAGACTTTGGGGACTTACAGACACAAAGCTGAATTTTGACAATGATACATTAACCTAGTACAATTAGGTTATGTATTTCATTATTTTATATGGATTATGATAATGTTACCTTAACCTAGTACATTTGGGTTAAGGATTTCATTAGTCTAGTAGGATTTGGTTATTTATTTCATTAGCTTAGTAGGAGTAGGATATGGGTATTATAAATACCCTATCATGCTAGAGATTTAGAATAAGGAGGGAGGAAGGAGGGAGAACACAATACTTCCTTCCATCCCTCTCATCTTCTGTCATCTTCTCTCATCTTCTCTCTTCTTCTATCATCTTTTTACATCTTCTAACATCTTCTTAACTTCTCATCTTACAATTCAATTCTATTTTTCTTCTTCTACTCCTCCATTCTTAAATTCCACAACAAGAGAATCGTTACTTTGCCTAGGAATTCACGCCTCACGCCTACCACCTAAGCTACACGAAATTACTCAATCTTGTGGTATAACAACAATGTCAATCGTGATCTCCTTCGCATTCATGGGTAACTAAACTTCTCTGTTGGGGTTATGGAAGCCGAATGAGTTACTATCTATTGCTGTGAGTTTGTGAGTTCGAGGCACGTATATTGCTTATATCATTATTCTCTTCATCTTAATCTACATTCTTTGCGGTTGCAAACGCAAGAATACGCCAGTCTAACATTTAACTTGTTCGAGAGAAAAGTTATTTGTCTGGAAAAGAGATAATGTCAAGGTAGTAGGACACCCTTTCCTATTAAAACGCTAGTGCCGTAACTGGACTAACCTCTTGGAGAATTCGTACCGTTAGATACGCTTTAAGCTCGAGAGAGTTAAAGTGAAATAGTCCTTGTTTAGGTCGAGAGACGCTTGGATTTACCATCGACTACAATCCTCTATAAGCAATTGCATGTCAGAATTCTACACACTCATAGCCAATAGAGACGTATACCTCAGAAGGTGGACATAACCCCAACTTCTCAATTCTCATTGTTTACATCTCACCAAAACATTCTTTCTCTTTTTACTTTGCTATTGCCGTTTTTAGATCTTATTTTGGTTACATTACTTGCACGACAAGAATCCCCCCTTTTTTTATGAGACTTGCACTAAAAGTCTAGTAATCTTTACTTACTTGTTGACCAAGCTATTCCCTGTGGGATCGATACCCAACCCAGTTGGGTTCTATATTTGCTAACGACCGCTTTACACTCCTACGAGAGCTGTAGATTGAGCGTTATCAGTATTCAGAATCCCCATGTTTCAGTTGTAGTTATGTTTTCCTTCATGTATCCTCACGTAGTCATGTTCATGTTTACGTTATCAGTCAGTTATAGTTCATGCATATGAACCCTATGCGTTCAGCCTACCTCACTTGCATACCAATACATTCTCAAGTACTGACACATACTTTTTTTTTGCGCTATGGTGTTTTATACCATAGGTTCGGACACTCAGGTTCCCAATCGCACTTAGCAGCTCGGGTTTCAGTCAACAACAGTAGATTAGCAGTGAGTCATCATCATTCGAGTATGCTTTATCATTTCGGTATTTCAGTACTTAGTTTACTTCAGCAGTTAAAGTTAGTTGGGGATATGTCTCATTAACAACTTATTCAGACAGTTTAGAGGCTTTCAGACTAGATATTCAGACTTCAATATATTTTGTTATTTCAGTTATTTTGGTATTGTTATACCATATTTAGTATTATTATTATTATTCTTCAGTTTTTAACCTTATGGCCTTTCAGCCTTTTATTCCGTATTTATACCGTATATTATGTAGTGCTCAGTTACAGATATCAGTTATGGGTTAAGTTGTTGTCCTTCGGGGTCATAAGAACCGTGTGGCATTTCGGGTACCAGATTCAGGGAGCTACAAACTTGGTATCAGAGCCTAAGGTTCAATAGAGTCCTAGGGAGTCTGAAAGCCGCTTCTAGCAGAGTCTTGTGCATGGGTGTATTGTGTGCTACATTTATGTACAGGAGGCTATAAGATGTTTTAGGAATAGTTTTCCTTCTTTCAGTATTCATGTCGTGCCAGTGAGCATGAGCTCAAAATTCAACTCTCAATCTAATCCGTTTCTCCCTTTTCGTTTAAAGAACATGTTTCCCAAAAGAAGAAACAAAAATTAGTCAGTCACTCAGCCCGTCTAAGTAGATCCCTTGGATGAATACGTCTCTTATACAGAGTTCAAAGCTGCATTCACTACTCTTTCTAATTTATTTACTGCTCAAAATGAACAACCGATTGCTGTTTCGGCCAACCTAGTGGCTAATACTGCTGCAGCTAGGATTTGGGACTTCACCGAATGAATCCTTCATCTGTTTTTATGTCTAAGACAGACGAGGACCCTCAAGAATTCCTTGATCAGGTTCAGAAAGTTACAGATATCATGGGGGTTACCACTAGTGAGAGTGCTGAGCTAGCTGCATATCAGTTGTAGGATGTGGCTCACACACGGTTCAAATAGTGAAAAGCAGAGAGGGTTATAGATTGAGGGCCTGTTGAGTAGGAGGAGTTTACCACTGCCTTTTTAGATAGATTCTTTACCCTAGAGCTGAGAGAAGCTAAGGTGTTAGAATTTATCAACCTCAGGCAGGGCAACATGACAGTGAAAGAGTATTCTCTTAAGTTTACTCAACTAGCTAGTTACGCTTCTCATGTAGTGGCAGACAACAGGGCTAACATGAGTAAGTTTGTTTTTGGGGTGAATTATAGTGTGGTCAAGGAGTGCAGGACCACCATGTTGATTAGTGATATGTACATAGCCAGGCTTATGATCCATGTTCAATAGATAGAGGAGTAGAAGATTAAGGAGAGAGAGAAGCAGAATAAGAGAGCTAGAATAGGTACTTTCAATTTCAATCAACCTAAGTCGGAGGGTGGTAACTGTTCTCAGTTCCACCCAAAGTCATCCATTCCATCTCCTTCCTCAGCCAATGCTCCAGTTCCTAAGTTCAGGGAGGGTAACAAAGATAGGGCGCCAGGCTCTAAATCTCAGGGAAGTATTCGCAGTGCCCAAACCAATCCTCTTTGTTAGACTTATGGTAAGAACTAAAAGGGTATTTACAGAGCTGGTAGTGATGTGTGTTTAAGATGTGTTAAGCCAGGACACAGAGTCAGAGATTGTTCCCAGTCAGGATTTCAGGGTCAGCATAACCGTTCCTCAACTCAGTCCGGTCGCCCGAACCAGCATGGTGCCACTTCCAGCGCCACTAGTGGGTAATGCCCAAATAGATTATATGCTCTTCAGTCCTAACAAGATCAGGAAAATTCTCCTGATGTGGTCACTGGTACGTTATAGATCTTTCATGTACATGTTTACGCTTTGTTAGATCCAGGAGATTCTTTGTGTTTTATTACCCCTTACATAGAAGTTGAATTTTGAGTCAGTCCCAAAATTCTAGCAGAGCCCTTCTCAGTCTCTACCCCATTGAGTAAAACCATCATAGCCCGACGGGTATACAGAAACTGTTCGGTTATGATATTACAGAAAGTTACTTCAGCAGGCATAGTCAAATTAGAGATGACTAATTTTGATATCATTCTTGGCATAGATTGGCTCTACTCCTGCTATGCCACAATTGACTGCAGAAATAGAGTTGTCCAATTTTAGTTTCTGAATGAACCTATCCTAAAGTGGAGGGGTAGTACTTTAACCTTCAGGGGTCAGTTTGTTTCCTACCTTTGAGCAAGGAAAATGATATCTAAGGGATGTGTCTATCATCTTGTTCGAGTTAAGAACACTAGCTCCAAAACTCCCATTCTTGAATTAGTCCCAATAGTGAACGAATATTCAAATATCTTTCTCAAAAATCTTCCAGGAATTCCTCCCAAAAGGGAAATAGACTTTGGCATTGATCTTCTTCCAGATACTCAGCCTATATCTATTCCGCCAAACAGAATGGCACCAGTAGAACTCAGAGAATTGAAAGAACAGTTGAAGGATTTCCTAGATAAGGGATTCATCAGACCCAATATGTCCTCATGGGGCACACCAGTCTTATTCGTACGAAAGAAAGACGGTTATATCAGAATGTGTATAGATTACCGTCAGCTCATTAAAGTCACGGTCAAGAAAAAGTATCCACTTCCCAGAATTGATGACTTGTTTGACCAACTTCAGGGTGCCAGCTATTTCTCTAAGATAGACCTCAGATCAGGCTATCATCATCTCAGAGTCAGAGAATGCGATATTCCAAAACTAGCTTTCTGAACTAGGTATGGTCACTTCGAATTCTTAGTCATGTCCTTTGGTCTTACCAATGCCCCAACCGCTTTAATGGACTTGATGAACCATGTGTTCAAGCAGTACTTGGATATGTTTGTCATAGTCTTTATAGATGACATTCTTGTCTATTCCCGCAGTGAGTGTGATCATACAGACCATCTCAGAATAGTATTACAGACTCTCAAAAATCATTAGTTGTTCGCCAAATTCAGTAAGTGCAAATTTTGTCTAAGGTCAGTAACATTCCTTGGGCATATCGTTTCCGGTGATGGAATTAGAGTTGATCCTCAAAAGACTGAAGTAGTAAGAAACTAGCCTCGCCCTATCTCTCCATTAGATATCAGGAGTTTCTTGGGTCTGGCTAGCTATTACAGATGGTTTGTTGAGGGATTTTCATCTATTGCGTCCCCTATGTCCAGATTGACTCAGAAGAAAGTCAAGTTTTAGTGGTCTGATCTTTGTGAGAAGAGTTTTCAGGAGTTGAAGACTCGAATTACCTCTGCCCCAGTTTTAGCTCTTCAGAATAGTTCATATGGGTTCATAGTGTACTGTGATACATCTAGAGTAGGTTTGGGTTGTGTCCTAATGCAGCATGGTAAGGTCATAGCCTACGTCTCCAAACAGCTTAAACCCTATGAGAAGAATTATCTGACTCATGATCTTGAGTTAGCAGCCATAGTTTTTGCCTTAAAGATTTGAAGGCATTACTTGTATGGGGTGCATGTAGATGTGTTCACAGACCATAAAAACCTTCAGTACATATTTTTTCAGAAAGATCTTAACCTCCGTCAGAGAAAGTGGTTAAAGCTCTTGAAAGATTACAACATAAGTGTCCTTTACCATTCGGGCAAGGCCAACGTAGTGGCCGACGCTCTCAGTAGACTATCTATAGGTAGTGTTTCTTATGTTGAGGATAGTAAGAAGAAGCTAGTTCGGCAAGTTCATCAGCTTTCCCGACTAGGTGCCCGCCAAGTTGATTCAGCAGAGGGTAACATATGGGTTCAGAGCAGTTTAAAATCATCTCTAGTTTTCGAGGTAAAGGAAAAACAAGATAGAGATCCCAGTCTAGTCAAGTTGAAAGAGTCATTCAAGGATCAGAAAGTAGAGGTCTTCTCCCAAGGCGGAGATGGTGTTTTGCGTTGTCAGGGTCATCTCTGTGTGCCAGGTGTGGATGACTCAAGGCAATGAATTCTTTCAGAAGTGCATGGTTTGCGTTACTCGATTCATTTAGGGGCCACTAAGATGTACCACAACTTGTGGGAGATCTATTGGTGGAATGGGATGAAGAGAGATGTTGCAGAGTTTGTGGCTAAGTGCTCAACATGTCAGCAGGTTAAGATTGAGCACCAGAAACCTAGTGGGTCCATGCAGGAGTTCAATATTCCCACTTGGAAGTGGGAAGAAGTAAACATGAGCTTTGTGATGGGTTTGCCTCATACTCGTCATCAACATAATTCAGTTTAGGTCATTGTAGACTGGATGACCAAATCAGCTCATTTTCTTCCAGTCCATACCTCTTATTCAGCCGAGGATTACGCCAAACTCTATATAAGGGAGTTGGTCATATTTCACGGTGTTTCATTGTCTATTATTTTGGATAGAGGTACCCAGTTCATCTCTCATTTCTGGAAAGCGTTCTAAAAGGGTCTTGGTACCCGAGTCCACCTTAATACAACCTTCCATCCTCAGACAAATGGTCAAGTAGAAAGGACCATTCAGACCTTGGAAGATATGCTAAGGGAGTGTGCAATTGATTTCAAGGGTAGTTAGGATGACCACTTGCCTTTGATTGAGTTTGCATACAACAATAGCTATCATTCCAGTATTAAAATAGCTCCATTCGAAGCTATTTACGATAGGAGATGTAGGTCTCTAATCGGTTGGTTCGAAGTGGGTGATGCCACTGTAGTAGGGCCTGACATAGTATTCAATACCTTAGAGAAAGTTCAGTTGATCAGAGAAAGGCTCAAGACAGCTCAGAGCCGATAGAAATCGTACACAGATATGCGTAGAAAGGATCTCGAGTTCGAGATTGGTGATTATGTGTACTTAAAAATCTCTCCTATGAAGGGAGTAAAGAGGTTCAACAAGAAAGAGAATCTCAATCCCCGATATGTTGGTCCCTTCAAAATTCTCAGTCGCTTCGGCAAAGTAGGTTATGAGCTCGAGTTACCTTCAGATCTTGCTTCAGTTCATCCAGTCTTTTATGTCTCCTTGCTAAAAAAATGCATAGGTGACTAAGCAGTTGTATTCCCTGTTGAGGGCGTAAATATCCAAAATAGTTTCTCTTATGAGGAAATTCCAGTCTAAATCCTTGACTATCAGACCCGCAGACTGAGGAACAAAGAAGTCCCTCTAGTCAAAGTTCTTTGGCGAAATCAGACCGTTGAGGGAGCTACTTGGGAAGAAGAAGCAGACATGCGGACCAAGTATCCTCACCTCTTCTCCGCTAATTCAGACTCAGCCCAAGGTAATAGCTTTTCTTAAGCTTATCCAGTTTCATGTTCATATTTCAGTTACAAATGTGGTATTCAGTTCCATGCTCAGTTTTTATTTCAAACTTGGTATCTTTACCCTTTCACATTTACCCACATGTTCATGAGTTAGTTAAGTCATGTATTCACGCATCAGATATGCGCAATCAACTTATCAGTACTCTCAGTCGTGCATTCATGTATCAGCTCAATCATAAAATCATGCATCAGATATGCATGCTCAGTATGAATCTCAGTAATGTCAGTGATGTAGTCATGTTTCAGTTGTTCATGTTTAGTATGTACTTTAGATTATCATTTATCCCATCTCAATCAATCTCATTCAGGGATGAATGTTCTCAAGGGGGAGATATTGTAATACCCGTACTCCTACCTAGCTTAAAATCATCCCCAAAATGTTAAAGACTTGATTTAGAAGATGAATTCACTTTTATAAATATGAAATTTTCAAGATTTTGACTTTTTGTTGTGTGGAAAATTGAATAAGCTTTCCATCGATACTCGGGCAAAGAGTTAGAGTCATTTTAGTAAGACAGTGTACCACCTGAGCCATCAACGCATCGCGGAGCATGCCAAAATAGCAATCGTCAAAATCTAGTGAGCCTTCGCGATAATGGCGCATCACGCCAAGGCTCAATTTCAGAGTTGTCAATTTCCAGTGTACCAATGCGATTCCACCGCGTTGCGGTGCACTTCCAGTTCACAAACAATGTAGCAACACAATTCCACCGCATCGTGCCGTCAACCTAGTTTGTAGTTGGCAATTTCCAGTGACCCAGCGCGATAGCGCCAGCCTACCAAATTGGGAAATTTTGACAAAAAATAAATATTTCGTCCTGGGATAAATTGGTCTTTTCCCAAGGTTTTAACACGTCCAGGAGCGGGATTTAATCCCTAAAAATATTTTAAATATTTATTTACTCACTTTTTTCCCACATCAAGAACATTCTCTCCTAAGAAGCAAAACTCTAGCTTTCAAGAAATCAAAGCCAATTCCAAGAATCTCTCCAAGAACTTCAAGAAACTTACAATCAAGGTATGTCAAGTAGGGGTGGGCATGGTATGGTATGGTACGGTATTTGAAACTTCGGTACGGTAATTTTGGTATTCGGTTTTTGAAAACATTATACCATTACCATACCATATTAATTCGGTATGGTTCGGTATTTTGACGTTTGGTTTCGGTATTTTGCGGTATGGTAATCGTTAACCATAGTTTGTACAACTTCGACAATATATACTCATATACTAGAGTATTATTACTTCAGATTTTCAAAAGTACGTCTTAATTGTATTGTAAATACACATTACACATGTAGAAATATTGAAATTTTTTTACAGACAATTCTTTTTGTTAGTCAATTACACAAAAAAGACATTTCAATCAAGATAGAATAGCAAAAGTTTCAATGTCTAAGCATTTTTATACTAATACTAAGTATTATACTTTTGTGTGTGTGTGTAAAAGTTACTTATGTAACTATATATACTTTGGTATAGTATTCAGTATTTTGGTATGTCATTTGTAAATACCGAATACCATACCATATACCAAAAAAATTTAAAATGTATACCATATACCATACGAAATACCATAATACCAAAACCACAGTATCAAAAATTTCGGTTCGGCATGGTAATTCGGTATATACCATACCATGCCCACCCCTAATGTCAAGTGATGATTCATGGGTCCCTTTCACCCATGAAGCTCAAGAATCTCTTTTCAAAATCCAAAGATTGTGTACTTATGAATGTTCATAATTTAGTTGAATTGAGATTCATGTTCATGTTGTTATTGGATTTTGATTCATGTTTTAAATTCCATGTTCCAATGATTGATCCTAGTATGTGATGTTTTGCATAATATTCATGATAAACCCTTCAAATTGTTAATTTATTTATGCAACCATGATAATTGGATGCATTGATGATGGTATAACCAAAGCATGCTCCCCATGTGTTTGATTAAATGCCTAGGTGAAGGAAAAAGTGCCATTATAGTATGTTAATATGAAATCCCCATTCATGTACAAGTTAATGCATGTCAAGTATTTGATGAAATGTCTTAGTCAAAGAATTATGGATATATCTATAGCCATTGTTGTGCTTTCAAACTTATGCCATGATTTACTATTATACTATCGAGTCTTGGGGGTATTTATACTCGACAATTTAGTTGTGTGCCTAGAGACAGTGTTAGTTTCATGATAATCTCAGTCATGCCATGATCAGTAGTATTCTCAGTCAATTTTAGAACTCAGTAAAATTCAGTCAGTTATATGACTCAGGAAAACTCGGTAATCTCATGAACTCAGTCAGTTAACAGAATCTAGTAATATTCCGTCAGTCCAAGGAACTCAGTGAACTCAGTCCAGTTCATTTCAGTATAATCAGTTCAGTGTCAATTTAGTTGGGAGTAGGATTTAGCACCGAGCAAACCCAAGAATGAGGGCACACACTGACAGTAGAGGGTGTGACCCCTTAGAAACAATCCTTGCGTTCCAGAACTATGTAGTCAACATAGGTTAAGAAATCAACACTGACAGTTGAGGGTTGATGAGATGGATTAACACTGCCAAATGAGTGTCCCACCATTCTCCTTTGGGGACACTTCCAGATGAGGGTCTCTCATAGCATGTCTTTACCAGTGGTGCGGTATTGACACCCTTCTAATTGGGGTTACAGATTGGACCCCAACTCAGCTATAATAGCTTATTAGGGGCATGTAGGTTAGATGACTACTTCCCACAGTATCAGTCTCAGTCTCAGAAATAGAACTCAGATAGTTCTACAGATTTCAGGACTGTCAGATACAGTCATTCATCTCAGTGCGGAACTCAGCTAGTTCCATCAGAACTAAGACTGTCAGCAACAATCACCCAGTATTAGTCATATTAGTTATCAGTAATCCATGTTATTAGTATGTTCAGTATTCAGAATCCCCATATTTCAGTTGCAGTTATGTTTTCATACATGTATCCTCACGCAGTCATGTTTATGTTTACATTATCAGTCAGTTATAGTTCATGCATATGAACCCTATGCATTCAGCCTACCTCACTTGCATACCAGTACATTCTCAAGTATTGATACATACTTTTCTTTTGCACTCTGGTGTTTTATACAATAGGTTCGAACACTCAGGTTCCTGATCGCACTTAGTAGCTCAGGTTTCAGTCAACAGCAGTAGATTAGCAGTGAGTCCTCATCATTCGAGGATGCTTTATCATTTCAGTATTTCAGTACTTAGTATACTTTAGCAGTTGGAGTTAGTTGGGGACATGTCCCATCAACTTCTTATTCAGATAGTTTAGAGGCTTTCAGACTAGATATTCAGGCTTCATTATTTTCAGTTATTTCAGTTGTTTTGGTATTGTTATACCATATTTAATATTATTATTGTTCTTCAGTTTTTAACCTTATGGCCTTTCAGCCTTTTATTCCACTTTTATACAGTATATTATACAGTGCTTCATTAAAGATATCAGTCATGGGTTAGCTTGTGGTCCTTTGGGGTCATAGGCATCGTGTGGTATTCCGGGGTACCAGATTCGAGGCGTTACAATATCACTCCTGGACTGTAAGAGTATAAACTGTGTACGACTTAAAAAAATGTCTGCTAGGTTGAAAACCTTGAAAGAGGCGACCTAGGAAAAAGTTAGGACAAAAAAACTCACCCAAAACTATATTGTGACTGGATCCTCTTTACTGAGGTACGTAGGCGCTTGGAATTTCATTCTGAGTTCCGTTACATGAGTGTAAAAAAATACATATCCCTGCTCGATCCGCCATATGAAAGTTAAGTCTGCATACCTCTCAATTAAGTTTTGGACTTATGATAAATATTTGTGGCTCAATGGGGGCAACCCATAAAAAAGAGAAGCTCTTTCAATAGGATTTGGAATACCCAAAGCCTACAGAGCATTGATCTACCGCATGTGCAATTATCAAGTTTGCAAGTTAAAAGATTTAATTCTTTAGTCTTTCAAATTGAAGTTTCAAGTTCAACTCGGTTGTGAGACAAAGACGTGAAGCCAACGAGCAGTAAGTTTTGGAGAGAAAAGCCAAAATTTAATACTACAACATCAATACATCAAAATAAGCAAGCAATTCTTAGAGTTGAAATTCAAAAATAAATATACAATATAAAGAAAAAGAATTTCCATTACAACTAATAGATAAAACTACTCAATAAAAAGGGTAAAGGAAAGCAACAAGAAGGCTTGATGGAAGACATATCATAAGGCTAATCTAAGTATAGCTTATTATTGACTAAATCTTGTAAAACAGCCTCTAAGACTTGCTTCTTCTTCTCCACGATCTTTGAGGCATTTGCTATTGCAAGGGAGACATCAGAATATTTGGAAAACTCTTCTTCAACATCTAAAACTTTGGATTCCATCTCTACAGCTTCTTGCTTGACAGCATCTCGGCGGGCTTTCAACATTTTCACCTTCTTTCTCACCTTCTTAAGAGATTTGCAGGTGGCAAAAACTTTCTCAGGTTTCTCATTCCTCTTCCTTCATACAAGCTTAAGATGCTCTTTGGCTTTCAAATATGGCTCTGAATCTTTAATTGTTGTGGTTTTATCAACAAGGGCGGATCATGCTTGGTCATAGAAAGTCACAAGCCCAAAGAAAGACCCCAATAAATTTTGCAAAGGAGAAATATATGCCCCCATCCAACTCATGTCATTGAGTATGACTTCGACATCATCTTGGATAGAAGAAGCATGATTCGGAGTAAGGCCTGCAAGTTTGGTGCGGATACTAGCCCAAGCCTTCATGATAAATTCCTTTTTAAGCTCTGAAATGACCTTCTTGCCATAAAAATAAACATGGTTACTGCTGGTTGTCGGGGAAAGTTTGACTCTACATTTGCTTTGACTTTACCGCAAGGGTTGGAAGTGACCTCTTTGGATGACAAAAGTAACTCTCTTGAGTCTGGACCTACTACAAACTTTCTACTATCTTGTGGCTAACTTTGACGAGGATCTTCCAAAACTTTGATATTGTCTGGCTTCACACACAAATAAAAACATCATATGATGGGTATATAAAGGTGATGCATATACTATAAAATAGTAGAGAGTTAAGTTGTTACCTTTTCGATGGCTGAAAGAGTCTTCAATAAACTAACAAGAATCTCCATATGGGAGTTAGAATTACCTTGCTTTGCTGATGATGGTTTTATTTTCTTCCAACAATAATCTATATGAATACTATCGCTCTCATCTTGAGATGGTCGTTTATTGAAAGCCCGTTGAGTCAAGGCAAACGACTCATCTTTCTAAGTTTCTGCATGTAGAGGTCTCTTGACTTTGTATGGAAGGACTACCTTAGATTTCAAAACTGGAGGCTTAGCCACAATTGGAACCTCCTCACCATGTTCTTGAGGAGTGTCGATAATAGGACCTACGACATTCACCAAATATTGCAAGTTAACTTTGAGAAAGTTTCCATAAACTTTGTCCCACCAAGATTTATACTGCGTGGATGAATGTCTTCGCGCATCGGGTTTGGCTTTAGGAAAAGTTTCTAAATCGGTGTGGACTATATTTCTCAAGTATGAATGAACCTCCATATCTAAAAGGAAGAAGGTTAAAATAGAGGCTCATGAAGTAGCTTATCTCTGATTCATCATCCTTATCATTATCCACAAAATGACAAGAAGAGGATTTGCTTAACATAGTGGAAGTCCAAATAGCACTATTTCCTTGATGAATGCGCTTTTTAGAAAGATCTCCATCAAAGTACCTTGCTCTACCTTCGCTGGAATATGCCATCATCAACGGAATAGATGCTCCATTAGAAAGTGGAAAATACGCCTTAAAATAGTAAGCAAGCCAACCATACACATAATGGATAGGAAAGACTACTCTGAGTTGTTCAAGCTGCGAAGATTTATAGACTCTGTTGAGACCATTATAAATTCTCGATAGGAGTGGAACTGCAAGACTGAAAGTTTGCTTATCTGCCATCATAGCTACAACTCTAAAAGTTCCCGGGCGAATGAAATGTCTATCCTTAGAGAAAAATACAAAGGTTTACAGCCAACATGATAGGAATGCTGCCAAATATGTATCAATCCTATGTTCATACTTCACTCTAAGTTTGGAAAACGTAGCATCATCTGCACTTAACTATTTCGTTGCTTTCGGAATAGTCCCAGTTGAGTTATGGGTTGACTTCAAGCGAGCAGATTTTTTCTCCTTTATCAGTGGAGCTGACTCATATCTTAATACCCTCTTGCAGCAAAACTTTATCCACTTTCTTAGAGAAACTCTTAGATTAGAAGCCTTTCCTTCTTGAAGATGTTGGAAAGCTACAAACAAGAATTCACATGAACGAGGGATAAATCTCTCATTCTTTTCATCAACACCTGTAAGCTCCTTCGCTTCAGGCACTACTTTTTCATAAGGAAGACCTTTGATGGGCAGGCCTCCAATTTTGTATAAGCTCTAAAGAGATATGGATAATTCTGCAATTGAAGTAAACAATGTATTAGTAGTTGGACACCAAGACACAAAGAATGCCTGTAATATGTTTAAGTTTCGATCATAAGTAAACAGTGAAGCATAAATAACATCATATATTTTTACTGCCTTCAAGGTTTGTGCATTTCTAGCCAATATGTACTCAGACCATTCCCAATATCCTTGAGTATGATGATATTCACCAGTTATCTCCATAGTGCCTCCCCAATGTATATCTCCGTTGAGTATCCGACATCCTAAGAAAGAAAAAGTGCTCCCAATATTCAATTGACGTTGGTTGGGAGTTTGAAGAAGCCATACTTTAATCGATTGATTAGTACCAATGTCATTTTCTGAAGTCCAATTTGACATATGGAGAGAATTTTGCAAGGGTGACCACGGGTCTGCATACTTGTCTACTCTTGGAGTTTCAGTCAATAGCCTAGTTACAACCATACCATTATCGGCCTCAATTAGGAGATACTTATTTTTAGAGGATGGAGATATATAGTTTCTAAAGTGAACCATGTCTGCAAGCTGCATAAACAAAATAATCTTGGTCAAACATAGAGTCAAGATTCAGAAAAAATACCTGCAAAAATAATACCAAAGAATAAAAAGGTCTTCCATATTTTAGCTTTGGTGAAATATAGTCATGTATACTTGAAGCCGAACTCATCAGGTCTTAAGGTGACGGAGGCGAAGTTAAACTCTCGCACCTTGAGCTGTCCATTTAAAAGGGCCCATACTTAGAGAAGACCATTGCATAAATGCATCGGTGAAAGGGCCCATACTTAAAGAAAACCATTGCATCTTGAAGCAAAATTGGTCGGGTCTTGAGGTGATGGAGGCGAATTTAAACCCTCTCAACTTAAGCCGACGTCCACTGTCTTCAAGAAAAATTGGTCGGGTCTTGAGGTGACGGAGGCAAAGTTAAACCCTCACACCTTAAGCCGACGTCCACCGTCTTCAAGCAAAATTGGTCGAGTCTTGAGGTGACGGAGGCGAAGTTAAACTCTCGCACCTTAAGCCGGTGTTGCATATTGATATTTGTTTCAATCCTACCAAAAAAAAAAGGAAAGACAAAAAAAAAATAGAGAAGTCGAAAAAGACAAAATAATAATAAGAATAGACTGCTTACCAGTCAATGACGCAGTACCTAAACCAGTTGAAATTGCACCTTACAGAGTAACCCGTATTCTGAATTTTAATAGATGGACGATGGGTATTTATAGAGCAAAAAGGCAGTGGCCGTGTATGATTTTAAATAGGATTAGGAAAAGCGTGAGGCGACAGGTTGGGTTAATCCTAAAAGGAGACTAAATTGGGTTATGTTGTTGAGTTGTTCTTATTGAAAAAGGTCCATGAGGCCTACGTAAAAGTAAAAAAAAGGGATACATAGGAAGTAATAATGATTAATTCCAAAAGGAAATAAGTGAACAAAGTCACTTGCACGGATAATCCACAATTAAATTATATATTATATTATATTATATATATATATATATATATATATATATATATATATATATATATGTATGTGTGTGGAAAAAGATTCTGCATGTCCCACATGTGCATTTTATAGTCCATCATAATTTTATTTGCACATAAATTTTTGTGTAATTAAAATATCAAGTTCATACGTCGAGCCTAGTCTTTGAAAGATCTCGACAAGTCTTGAAGTAGGGGGCATTTTGTAGGCAACAAAGTTTTGTTCAATTAAAATCCGTATGAAATTTGGATTATATTAAATTCAGAATATATTAGTCCCGAATAAAAATTACGAATTAATATAATTGGATTAATTATTTAAGTCCAATTATGTATGAATTTAATTAAAGTCCATTTTTTATTGGGCTAGTTCATTAATTTGGGCTATAAATGATGAGCCCACTTTGCTAAGCCCAAGATATTGTTAGAAGCCCAAATGAGTGTCACGTGTCAAACGACATGAAATGACAAGTCAAGTGAAGAAGTCAATATGACCATGCCACATGTCAAAATGATGCAACAGGCCTAGTAAAATTAAAAGCCCATAAAAGGTGCCACGTCACTTGAATTTGATTGGTCAGAGGAAGTCCATCTTCATTATAACTCTCCCATTTCCACAACTATAAATAGGGGTCTCTTAATTTAGAAGAGGGACCCCCAGAACTCTAACAAGAAGCAAGAGAAAGCTCGTGGATCAAACGTCACAATTTCTCTACAAAGCTCAAGCATTCAAATCAAGCTCATCAAGATTTAAGATCAAGACCGCAATATTCAAGAACAAGATCAAAAGCCCTTGAATTCAAGCACAAGTAAAGATCAAGTCCCTCAAATCAACAAATCAAGTTTAAATTCAAGATCAAGCTTTAAACCCTTGAATTTATATTTGAAAAGGCAAATCAGAGGATCCATAGAGATTGTAACACTCACATATTAAAATCAATAAATTGATTGTTGCAATATTTTTCTTGTCCCAATTATTTATTTCCCGACTCGAGAATTTTATTGTCCAACACTAACTCAAAAGATTACTAAGCGAAGTTACATACATTAATAATCATTATGTGCTCATCAAATTTGAGTCTAAATCCTCATATTTTGTCATATGCTCATCTTATCTGCAAACAATAAAAATTATTCAAAAAATGTATAAAATATTAACTATGGCAAAACCACTACTAGTGGGAAAAATTCACACAACTAAAAATTAAAAAAAAAATGAATATTATAAATAAAGAGAATCAAACAAACTAAAATTAGATAAGTAATATGAAAGAGATATTGTACTCATCACGATTGAATTTGGATCACTCATTGAGTTTAAATTGAATCCACAAATTTCTCATATGTTCAGTTTATCTTTTATACTCTATAAACAATTAAAGTTATTAAACAACATGAATATAAGGAATGAAAGAAAATAATGAAGAAATAAAAAGAGTAGAATTCTTGTTTGTTGGAGAAAATATGCTTTAGATCTTTATAGTATATATAGTAATCAACTAGTTGCGTAAGGCCCGTTATAAGCTCGGGCTCAACTTCATGATATAACAATTAAAATTTAATTTTACAAAAAATATAAATTAAGTCACATTATTTATATTACATAATTAATTTAATTTATTGATAGATTGATTATGTCTTCTTTGGTAAGTCATATGATTATTAATGTTTTTTCGTTATATAATTGGATAACTTTTAAATGACTTTATTTATGAGGAAGGAAGTATGAAGGAGAATTAACAAATACGAATTAACATAGAATTCAATTTAAAATAAATAAATGGTGTGTTCAACATGTTTTAATTTTTTTTTTCATATTTGACTGGTTAGATTTTGGAAAAACAAATATTTTCTCTAGAGAAATAAATTTTTTTAGACTTATGAAAATGACTTCATGAAAATAGAAAAATTATATTTCGCACGTTACATTTATTGATCCCTTCGTTCTTCAATACACCTTTTTTTCACTCCCAGCAGTAGCTTCCATCTCCATCACCCCTTATCCCACCTCTCATAGTACTTATCTCAATTGCATATAAATAATTTTTAAATAATACTTTACTATTGTATATAAATCTCTCTTGATTTGCTAAAATAATAAGTAAAAAGGAGTCAAGCAAAATGAAAAAAAGAGATAAAAGGATATTCTCTCAATTACTTTTTACTTGTTTCTTTGACTTGACAAATAACTTAAGAATAAAAAATATTGGGAGTAAAACATATGAAGTTATCTTTATTATGTATGTTTTAAAAATTAAATTTGGTTTTTAATACTTTCTATAATTACTTAATAAAATAATAATAATATAGAAAAAATTATAAATCATTTGTGATTTAATAAAATAAATAAGTAAGAAAATTAATTAATTTTTAATATAAGAAGTAAGGAAAAAAAGAACAAGTAACTCATAAGGAACAAGAAGAGATTTACTAAAAATTACTACTATGTATAATTCAATTATAAATATATAAATAAAAATATCATGAAATGATAAATGAGGACAAATGTAACAATATGTATGGAAAAAATAATAAACATGTGTTACTATCTAATTGTACTAAAAATTTTGTGAGGACCACCAAAATATGTTATTCTCCCTTATATTCTCTAGAGAAATAAATCTTTTTAGACTTATGAAAATGACTTCATGAAAATAGAAAAATTATATTCTGCATGTTATATTTATTGATCTCTTCGTTCTTCAATACACCTTGTTTTCACTCCCAGCAGTAGCTTTCATCTCCATCACCCCTTATCCACCTCTCATAGTACTTATCTAAATTGCATATAAATCATTTTTAAATAATACTTTACTACTGAATATAAATCTCTCTTGATTTGCTAAAATAATAAGTAAAAAGGAGTCAAGCAAAATGAAAAAGAGAGATAAAAGGATACTCTCTCAATTCCTTTTTACTTGTTTCTTTGACTTGACAAACAACTTAAGAATCAAATATATTGAGAGTAAAACATAAAAAAAAATCTTTATTATTTATGTTTTAAGAAATAAATTTGGCTTTTAATACCCTTTGTAATTACTTAATAAAATAATAATAATATAGAAAAAAGTTATAAATCTTTTGTGATTTACTAAAATAAATAAGTAACAAAAATACTTAATTTTTAATATAAGAAGTAAGGAAAAAAAAAACAAGTAATTCATAAGGAACAAGAAGAGATTTATTAAAAATTACTACTATGTATAATTCAATTATAAATATATAAATAAAAATATCATTGAAATGATAAATGGGGACAAATGTAACAATATGTATGAAAAAATAATAAACATGTGTTACTATCTAATTGCACTAAAAACTTTCTCAAGACTAGCAAAATTTGTTATTCTCCCTTATATTCTCTGTAGAAATAAATCTTTTTAGACTTGTGAAAATAGAAAAATTATATTCCACATGTTACATTTATTGATCCCTTCAATACACCTTGTCTTCACCCCACCATAGCTCCCATCCCTGTCACTCCATGCCTCATCCCTCATAGTACTTATCTAAATTATATTATAAAGAAATAATTTTTAAGAAATAGTTTACTTACATACCAAATATAAGAAAATAAGTAAGAAACACAGTAATATTTTAAAAAATATTTTTAAAGTGATATTTTTAATTGAAAAACCCATGTTTGTACCAAACACACTCAAAAAGAGAATAAGAATTATTAAAAAGTAATAAATGCTCTGAAAATGAGACTATAACTGCAAAGTTGCACAAATTTTATAAAAATATAAAAAAATAAATATGCACTCTATCTGTTTTATTTTATTTTACATTTGTTGATTTGGTACTCCTACTAATAAGAAGCTATTTAATAGGAGTTTGTTTATTTATCTCGATAATTATGATTTGAGAGTATATGATTGTCAACTATTATGTTCTATAGTTACTTAGTGATAAGAGTAAAATTGAAAGAAAATAATAAACCTTTCTTTATTTGCTAAGATAATAAGAAAAAAGAAAATTTTATTTTTAGTAAAAGGATCAAGAAAAGTGGAAAAAAAGATGGGTCTTGTCTTGAAAATCCAGGCAAGAGAGGTATAGGGGGGTTGTCCGAAATAACACTAGTGGTTGGGTAAGGGGCTTTGCGAAGACCTTTTCTTGGACCACCAACAACCACATGAAACTTCTGTCCCTTAGAAAGGGTTTTCAAATGATTGAGGACCTTAATATGATCCCCATTGATATAAACATTGATTCCATAGAAGTGATATCATGCTATCTTCTGGTAATCCTCTATATAATGCTATTATTGATGATTGCAGGTTAAAACTAAAAAGGCTAGGAAATTCGGGGTTGTTCCAGTGCTATAGGGAGAAAAATGAAATGGCAGATGCATTGACTAAATAGGGTGCTTCTGAGGATATCCAGTTAGAGACCATCTTTTTTGTAGTTCCACCGATGTGTGCCCATCAGGCTGTATGGGCATACATTACAGGAACTCATTTTGTTAGAATTATTAATGCCTGTAACTATGGTACTTGTGGGACTCTCCCTCATTTTGTATTTATTCCCATCTAACCTTAGTTGGGACAACAATTTTTAATTAATATATCCTCTTTTCTACCAAAAAAATAGAAAAAAAGAGAGAAAGGATATTCTCTCAATTTCTTTTTACTTGTTTCTTTGACTTGACAAACAACTTAAGAATTTAATATACTAAGGATAAAATATATTAAATTAGCCTTATTAATTATGTTTTAAAAATTTAAATTTAGCTATTCACACTTTACTTAATTACTTGATAATAATAATAATAATGTGAAAAAAGTTATAAATCTTTCGTAATTTACTAAAATAAATAAGAAAGAAAAGTAATTAATTTTTAATATAAGAAATAAGTAAAAACAGAATAAGTAATCTAATAAGGAACAAGAAGAGATTTGTAAAAAAAGAATACTAAAAAAAATAAAATTACAAAGTCCCAAATAAAAATATCATAAAATAATAAATGAGGACAAATGTAATAACATGTATAGAAAATAAGTAAACATACGTTGCTATTTAATTACATTAAAAAGTTTGTGAGGACTACCAAAAAGGGATATCCCCCCTTATATATAGTAGTATAAGAAAGTAAAAGAGAATAAGTAATCTAATAAGGAACAAGAAGAGATTTATAAAAAAAGAATACTAAAAAAAATAAAATTACAAAGTCTCAAATAAAAATATCATAAAATAATAAATGAGGACAAATGTAATAACATGTATGGAAAATGAGTAAACATGCGCAACTATTTAATTGCATTAAAAAGTTTGTGAGGACTACCAAAAAAGGGATAAGTAGTATAAAAATAAGTAAAAAAGAATAAATAATCTAATAAGGAACAAGAAGAGATTTATAGAAAAAGAATACTAAAAAACTTTTACAAAGTCCCAAATAAAAATATCATAAAATAATAAATGAGGACAACTGTAATAACATGTATGGAAAATAAGTAAACATGTGTAGCTATTTAATTGCATTAAAAAGTTTGTGAGGACTACCAAAAAGGGATATCCTCCCTTATATATAGTAGTAATATATTTGTAACTGTTATAAATGTATTTACATTATAGTGAATGTCTATCAAGATCTAGTTGATATCTATCCGAATTTGAAGTATCTGTCTTTTAGTCAGAAACTAGGAATATTTTTCCCTATAAATAGAGGGTTTTGTTCATTGTATCCTCAATATAATGATCTCTCATCCCTCAAGAGAAATAAGAATTACTCTCTATTCTCTCTCCACTCTTATTCTTGTTCTTATTTTATATTTCATAACATGTTATTAGCACGAGACTCTGCCATCTCAAATTTGAAGGATAAGGTATTATTTTATTTCTTTTCATATGACTAATAATCTTACAAAACTTGAGTTCGTTGCCTCGAGTAAGAACTACCTCTCATGGGTGTTGGATGCTGAAATCCAATTAGATGATATGGGTCTTGGAGACACCATAAAGAAAGAAAATACATCATCTAATCAAATTCGTGCTAAGGCTGTGATTTTTCTAAAAATTGAATACCTTACTACTAAGGATCCACTTGTTTTGTGGAATAGCCTAAAAGAAAGATTTGACCACTTGAAGTGGTCATCCTTCCAAAAGCAAGATATGAATGCATACACTATGAAAATAAGATGTTGGGTTCAAACCCCATCGATTTATTTCCTAAGACGTTTTATATGGATAGGACATCGAGTTGAATCTCAATGCACCATATTATTGATATAATGATGGTTACGGCAAAATAATGTGTTTTTGTGAAAAGTCATGAAAGAAACATGTCTTATTGAATATGCTCCATTCCCTGAAGTGAATGTGGTAGCAATGCTTAATATGTCTGGAAGAAGACAAGTGATTCAACGTACGAATATAAGTGTGAAGGAACAATATGATAATAATTATCAAAAGGGATAATATTTTCACATGCTTATTATGATTATAATATATGTTTGAGAAAATTTCTCCACAACCATATGTATGCCTTGATTTTCTCCTAAATTAGCAATATCTTAAAAGAGGCTATAAGCTATCATAATTTGATAGGCTTAAGGCACGATTATATTCTATTCCTGGGGAATGAGAAGCTTATTAATGCAAACATGCACTTGATTGTGATGGTATCACAACTCACCTCCGAAAGAGGCAGAATAACTGAGAAGAGTTATTTTGAAATCTACTTCTAAAGTAGTAAATCTGAAATTTATTCATGTAATAATAAATCTGAAATTTACTAAAGTAAAAGTTTACATGTCATGGTAAACTTAGAGTTTGCTAGAACAAAAGTTCATAAATTGACATGAACGATTGTCACATCTCAAAGATGTGCATGCTGAGTATTGAGCATATATTGAAGAATCAGAAAATTCTCCATTACTTTTAATGTTGTTTGTTCTCATGATAAGTTGGTTGGACCAACTAATATTGAGATTTGATCTCTCAAAATCTGAAAAATATAAAAGGTGAATAAAGGGGCCCATTCACCTTTCATGTGATATGTTGAAAAGATGCATCAATAAGATAATCACATGTACATTTATCGTCAACCTATAGTTTGACATTCATAAAGTTGCTTGCTCAATGAAATTGAGTTTAGAGCATAACTTTCAAATTGTGTAATCAGGACAATTTATCTTGATGATGATGGTTTGGCATTGAATGTCTTCGATAAATAGATAAATCATTTCTAATGAGAAAAAGCACCACATGTTGGTCTAAAAGATAATATATATTACATACAATAGCACTTGTATGCATTAGACCAATAGATTATGATTATTTCTTCCCTCTCAATTGGTTCAAGGTCATGAACCAAATATTCTATCTAATAGTTTTGATGTGCGATATACGAATACATCATGATGCACAAAGATGGAATCCTCAAAGAAGATATAGGATGCATGTTAGTTTCCCTAACATAAGGGGAGATTATAAGCAACCATGAAATATGTTAGGAATTATCATCAGATCCTCATTCAAAAGATAATTCAAGTCAAATGCCGAAAGTATCTCATATTAAGCTGCAAGTGCTCCTATTTTGTATTCTTAAAGGACAATGTCTATGCATGCGTGAAGCGTGGTAGACCAATCGGTTCTAAATGAAATAATTCTTAAAAAGGATAAGGAGCAAATAATCGTAATAAGAACGCAATGTACTCTTAAAGAGCATACAACATAACACTTCATGAAACCTTATGCGAGGTTCAGGTACCTAAAAATAATGAAGTAATAAGATCTCAAAATGTTACTTCACACTGTGAATCGATACGAAATGATATATCATTAATAGCTTTCATACAATATTAGCGCAATATTGTAAAAAATTACGAGGATCTGAATTCTACATTTATTTAAGCATGCTGATGTAGAAACATTTATCAAGTGACATGAAAGGGTGAATCTTGATAAGCATAACACTTATTAGATTTGCAGTCCAGGCAGTTGAAGATGTCACACATATTGATATTGTCACTTGACAAAAATCCATATGAAAATACCTAAAGGATTCAAAATGCCTGAAGCATTTAAAGTTTCTAGAAAACTTGTTTATTATCCTTATAAGGGATAAATTGAAGGTTTGAAAATCATTGAAACTCGAGGAGAGTTTTCAAAAGCAATAAGATTATTTGCTGAAATATGAAACATACCGAATTGGATTGGTCATGAAGTACCATATCTTAGTCCAATTGGTGTACTAATGTATCTTGTAAATACTACATAGCCTGATATAGCCTTTTTAGTTAATTTGTTAGAAATATATAGTTCTTCTCCTATTAGGAGACATCAAAATGAGATTAAACACATAATCTTATTTTATTCTAAAGTTTGCAGTCTCGATCTTGTTGGTTATGCTGATACTGGGTACTTATCTGACTCGTATAAATCTCGATCTCAAATAATCTATGCATTCACATGTGGGGATACTGCCATATCTTGGAGATATACAAAGCAGTCTATCGTAGCCACTTTATTAGACTATGCTGAGATAATAGCTATTCATGAAGCAAGCCAAGAGTGTGTATCGTTGAGGTCCGCGATACATTTTATTCACGAAAAATATGGTTTGAAATATGACAAAGTACCCATGATTTTTATAAGGATAATGCAGCATGCACAACACAACTTAAATGGAAGACTCAAGGAGATAGAACAAAGCACATTTCGCCAAAGTTTTTCTATATACATTAGCTACAAAAGAATGATGATATTAATGTGCAACAGATTTGTTTAAGTGATAATGTGATTGATTTATTCACCAAATCTCCTCCAATTGCAACTTTCAAGAAGATGGTGCACAAGATCGGGATGCAAAAGTTCATTAATATTCTCATCAGGGGGAGAAAATACGTGATGTACTTTTTTTTCCTTTCAAGGTTTTGTCCCACTGGGTTTTCCTTGTAAGTTTTTAATGAGGCAACCTATATGCGTATTGTTAGAGATGTGTACTCTTTTTTCTTTACTAGATTTTTTTTCTAGTAAGGTTTTAACGAGTCACATTATCTATCAATTAGACATTCAAAGGGAAGTGTTATAAATGTATTTACATTATAGTGAATGTCCATCAAGATCTATCAAGATCTAGTTGATATCTATCAGGATTTGAAGTATCTGTCTTTTAGTCAGAAACTAGGAGTATTTTCCCCTATAAATAAAGGCGTTTTATTCATTGTATCCTCAATCTGATGATCTCTCATCTCTCAAGAGAAATAAGAATTACTCTCTATTCTCTCTCCACTCTTATTCTTGTTCTTGTTCTTGTTTTATATTTCATAATAGTAACTTAATTGAGTAATATGAATTAAAAGAATAAAGGAAACAATTAATAAAATTATAACTGATACCGATATTAAGTGTCTTAATTACAATATAGTAATATCCTTAAGAAAGAATATAGAAAGGTTTTAGAAAAAAGTGATTAATAATATTAATGATTAAAATATTACATTAATTTCTTCAAAAGTTTAATGCAAAAAATTAAGGGAAAAAAAGCACAAAATCTTAAAAAAAAATAATAATAGAGAAAGGTTTATGAAAAGTGATAATGGTGTTAATGACAAAAAAAAACACAATTTACGTGGGCAATTTAGTTAATATATTATATTAAAAAATTGGGAACCCCCCCCCCCCCCCCCCCCCCCGCCAAAAAAAAACATATATATTATAACTAATTTTTTGATTGAATGAATAAAAAGAAATTAAAAGAACAAAGAAAGGAAAAGGGGTGAATTAAGGAAATGATATAATTATCATTAATAGCATGGAAAGAATTAAATATGACTATCTTTAATATTTTGTAAAAATTTTAAGGTGAAATTTATGTCTTTTAAAATTGAAAAAAATGTCAAAAAAGCCAAATATGAATTCAGCCCTTAAAGAGTGCCACGTCAGCAATTTTATATATATATATATATATATAAATATTAGAGAGAGAGAGAGAGAGAGAGAGAGATGAATAAACGTGTACTTTTAATTTGAATTCAACTTTCATTTATACCTTTCAACTTTGAATATGCATAAACATATCCTTTTAATTTAGATTCAACTTTCATTTATACCTCTCAACTTAGAATATGCACAAGTAGACAATTAAACTTATATAAAGTTGAACAAATAGATACATGTGTGTGCGCCATACGTGGCCAATTCGTGCCCTACATAGCATCCTACGTGAATTATGTCGCATAGAACTCGTGTGTCTACTTGTTCAACTTTATACAATTTTAAGTGTCTACTTATGCACATCCAAAGTTGAAGGTTATAGATGTGAGATGAAGCCAAGTTAAAGGACATGTTTATATATTATGTTTTAAGCTTTAAATAAATTGGTCATGTTCTTCCAAATTTGCTCTTATTTAGATAAAATATAATCAAGAGAAAAGGCATATAATTACTATTAAAGTAGTCCCAAGTTTGTAAGTAGACACTTCAGCTTTGTGGGATCCTATGCCTCCCTAAATAATTTTAAATTGATATTAATAAGTCATTTTTAATTATATGGGATGATGAATGTTTCTTAATCTCCCGAGGAGAGTGAGAGTAAGGTGAGGAACAAATAATAAACATTTATTTATTTATTAAAAATATTTTTCCTTTTTGCTCTTTCTATTTTACCTTTTTCTTTTCTTTTTCTATTTTTTTCTTTCGTTTCTCTCTTCTTCTTCATCGTCGTTAATGGTCTTGAAATCAGTTCCTTACAACTTGCGTAGAATAACAAAATCATAAATTTTCTCTAAAAATCAGTTTCCGACAACTTGTGCTTGTTTTTATAAATTTTATCTCAGCAAACATACTCTCATTTTTGCAAATCTCTAATCCTTCCAAATCTCTAATCCTTCCCAAGAACTCTAACCGATTAATTAAATATTGCATCTTTAATCTACTAGCTGGAAACTATGAATTGATACCCCAATATAATTCAATTTTGCAATGTTAACAAATCACATTGTACGATTTTTAAAGATTAAAACTAACTCCTGATCGTTTTCTATCACTTATTCACAATCCAATCATGATTTATGGTGACTCATATTTACTTTTTGATGAAAATGATAAAGAAATTAAATAAAAATAGTTAAAAGAAAATGTGGAGATGGAGATGGTTGTCAACCACCATCTTTTCCGACGATAAGGTTTAGTTCATAACATTTTTTTATCTCTGTTTTCTCAATCATCTAAGTTCTTATCATTGTCATTGTTTGATTTTTTAGCTTATACTTTTGTATACATTGTGTTGGATTCCTCCATAGCCATAGAAAATTAACAGTAAGTTTCAAGGTGGGGATATCAAAAATTGAGGAAAGAGGAAAAGAATGTGGGCAAAATTAGTTCAGTAAGAGAGAAAAAATAAAGTCGAAAGTAAGAGAATAAAAAAATATATAAATAAAAATAAAAATAAAATTTAATTAAATCCACACGTGCCAACTAGTAATTGGTGCATGGTTAGCACTTACTTTCTAAAAATTGGAATAGATGGACACATGGAAGGTCTAGAAAAACTCGTTCCTAATTTAATATACTTAATTCTAATTTAATTCTTGAAGGGAAGCCTTGGAGTAACTGGTAAAGTTGCTGCCATGTGACCAGGAGGTCACGGGTTCAAGTCTTGAAAACAGCCTCTGGCAGAAATGGAAGTTAAGGCTACATACAATACACCCTTGTGGTGGAGCCCTTCCCCAAACACCACGCATAGCGGTAGCTTTAGTGCATCGGGATGCCCTTTAATTCTAATTGATTCATCATTCGAGATGAAAAATCTCAAGAATCTTATATTTTTCAAGATATAGATTTAAAATTAAGGTAAGGAATGAAAAATATGAAAATAAGATCTTCCAATTCGTAAAATTTGTGAAAAATATCGACTAATTCATTAGTGGAATAAATTATAGTAATTTATTCCACCCTGAAGACATAAATAATCAGACTTGCCAGAAGAGCAAATATACAAATAAGAATCTATTTTGACATGAAATGGATATATCCATATATCTCTGGCTCATATTTATGAGATGATAAAATATGATAAAAGTTATACCAAAAATTAATTCGTATAGGAATGAACGTGTTGATTCACATAAAAGTGCACGTAGAATACCAAAGTCTTGTATGAAATTTGAGTTAGATGAACACTGGTCTATTGCATGTCGAAGTGATCTTTTTCTCTTATGAGAGTCGATATCTCACTTTTAAAAGAGAGTCTCGATATGGCGATGTACACCTAGCTTCATAGCTAAGATCGTCACTGGCTAAAGAGCGACCGACCTACAAGACGTAAGACAGTCAAGAATGTTATGTGAAAAGGACCAAGGAGTAGGAGTAGGAGCTAACTTTAGGGGCGAAATTGAAGATTATGGGATATACAATAAGACAAAGGAGAAAACGTAGAGGTCGTTTAGTTGAGAACAAGTTATATCGGAATTAATTATCCTGAAATTAGTTATCTCGGGAGATAAGTGATCTCACTATGTATATGGGATGACTTATTCCATAACTATGAGATAAATAGTAGGATAAATAATTTCGGGACTAACCAATATCTCCAATAAAATATAAAATAAAATAATAATGCATTTTATTTTGAAATTATTATACTTATACATCAAACCAAACACTCCTTAGAGTACAAATTTACTTATTATAATCCTAAGTACCAACTCAAGGATACTATATGTTGACAACATTCAGAGTAAATCCACAACCTCGAGTTTCACCTAAAGAAGCAAGGGTCGTTGTAGTTGCTAAATCTTCTACTGATACATACAAAACTGTATGGACCGATGGACTTACTAGTATTTATCATTACAAAGGTGATGCTACTGCATCAAGAATGTTATTGGAGAAAAAGATCAATATATTGCTCATGAAGATTATCCATTAAACCTTTTTAAAGAAGGTACTTTTACCAACATGTTTACTTCCATTGTATGTAGTGTATATTGGGTTCAAAGTCTCTGATGTCGCCCAAAACTACACCTCAACTAGAATGCGGTCGAATGCAAATATAGTAACCCAACAAGGTTGGGGTCGATCCCAGAGGGAAAACATGAATAATTACTTGCCTTGATGTAATCCACGAGAAGTAAAGGAAAGTAAATGGAGGAATTTTGTTATCAATTGCAAATAGTAACCAATTTTGTATATGCTTTTGAGTTGAAATCAATATGAGACGAACGCTAGGTCTGTGTTCCTCCTGGATTCTCAACTACGTAAATTTATCATGATCAACCCAAATATTATGTTGTTATGCATGTAAAGCCTATAAGATAGGTATTATCTACTGCTTAGAAGATAAATTTTACTCTTTAACTTGGTTATCATCTCGATTATCATATGCCTTTCTTAATCGTCTACCTGTATGCCCCTTGTTACGACCTCACGTATACTTGGTTATCGTATCACTTTCATAATCATCTTTTCCCAATTGCAAGCTTCTTGGTTATCAAATGGATGTGAATACATGCAATCTTAAGATACTACAACTACTTGAGGCTAATTATTGTGAAGAAGAATTAAGATACATGCAGAAACCCAATAACTATTGAGTCTCACACTTCATCTACATAGCTAATCCGCCAGGGTTCCCACAACCCTTGCTAAGGAGATTAGATGCTCATGTTAGTGCAAGAAACCATGATTATAAATGAAGAACATATAAAATCAATTGCACAAGAATAAGATGAATAAACTCCAAAGTCTTTAATTGAATAAAACCCTAAAGATCTCAAGAAAAATTGTAAAAGTATGTAATAATGTGTAATAACACGTAAAATAATGTCACAACATGGAACATAATAAAATATAAACCCTCGAGTATCCTGCATGTCGGGGTACCCCCATCTTTCAATAATGGGCACCAGAGCAGTGGTCAACATGAGTGAGGGGTCCTGTCAGTCTATAGGGGTCACATCTACCCCGGGATCCTGAGCATCACCTGCACTCTCCTCAACTGAACTAGACTCAACCTCATCGTCATCATCATCAACTGGCACTAGTGTGTGTGGAGGAGAGACAGTTGCATTCTTTTTTCTCGGTCCCCTTGGTGGTGGTGATTCAGATTCATGTGGCACTACTTTCATTCCCTTCGCCTTAGTAGGTGCCTTTTCTTTGTTTTCAACTTTCTTGGATGTAGTTCCATCATACTCTTCTCCGCTGATTTCAGATGTGGAATCAAACCCAAAAATACTGGTTTCCTCACTCTCGACTGGTGCTTGTTTGTTCCAATTTTTAGCAACTGTTTAAGAAGACGAAGCATTTTGTGGAGGTATTTTCCTGTAAGTACACTAATATTAATAACTAAGAAAATAAAAGAAAACAAAAATTTAAAATTAAAATTTCAATGTTCTTGGTTTTAGTTAGGTACGAGAGGTAGGTACAGGTCGTACCCACTGGGGATGACTCATATACCCAAGTCATATCCAAGATAGTGCATAAACTTTGTTAACTGGCCAACTTATGACTCCTCCTTACCAGTCGTACCGATTGGGAACAACTCATGACCAACAGTCATAAGCTGGTCAGAAACTTTTATGCTATTATCATTCTTCCCAGGTGGGAACGATAAATATGTATGACTCGTATGGTCTGGTTATGACTCGTATGGTTGAGTTGTATCTATTTCAAAACCTTCAATTTGTTAGATTTCTATGTTTTCAGTGGGTACGAGTCCCATTATGACTCGTGTACAGGTAGGTATGAGTCGTAAGGAGTCTTGTATCCACTGCAACATAGAATTCCAACTTCAAAGTTTGACTTTGATGAAATTACCAAAGTACCCACTACTATATTCAAATATTTTCAGCAATTTAAACACAAAGTCATATGTACAAACTATTTCCAAACTCCAGTTCTACCCCCATTCTCTATTTTCAACTCAAATAGCATAAATAATGTATCAACAATCCATGAAATGAAGAAATTTCAATTAAACCAAGTTGAAAATATCACATACTACTTATTTCAACTTACAATATAGCAAAAATAAATTGGGAAACTTACTTGGTAAGTGTAGAGTAGCTTATTTCTATGTTGGGATCTTAGAGGCCTTGAATTCGAGTTAAAATCGCAAAAATTGACCGATTTGAGGTTGTTGGTAAGTTTATCGAGTTGAAAATAATTTGATTTCTAGGATTGAAGTTCAAAATTAGGGATAAACTTATGCGGGTATGAGTTAGAAATGTTGGGTGCTCTGTCAGGTCTCAATTTCCTCTTTTATTTAATTATTGGGTTGGTTCTACCTGAGAACTGACCTTGTAAGTCGGGGTACGAGTTGTCTATATGGCTTGTACCCAGACTTTTGGGTCATTTTTCTTTGACTCGTATGGTGTTGGAATCTTACCTGGGTTCTTGAAAGGGAACGACTCTTGGTCATGAACCATACCCAAAGGTTACGACTTGTACTGGGAGACGTATTCATTCAAGAAACTACTGTCTGATACTGATTGTTCTCTCAGGCCAACATAACTCCTACTCATGATTTGTATCGTATAGATACGACTCGTAAAGAGTTCGTATGATACATTTTCAACTTCTCTTGATTTTGTCTGCATCCTTTAGCTTTGAACATTGAACAAACACATTACCCTATAATTACAATAAGTACAAAACATGAGTGGCCTCTCACATAACACTTGATTTAATGTCATGACACGACGTGGCTAAGTTGTATACTCATATTTCACTAACTAGCCTCATGGGTTGCCTCCCACGAAACACTTAATTTAATGTCACAGAACGACGAAATTGCCTAGATTACTCAGACTTTATTAAGGTCAATGTCAGCTAATTCTTTCACCTCTTCTATATTTCCCAAATAGTGTTTTACTCTGTGCCCATTTACCTTGTTGAGTGCTGAACTTTCATATGCCCGAAGCCGAAATTCATCCAACTCATTGATGTTATTCAACCTTGACTTGACTGTATTCTTCCACTCCAAATTCAGCTTATTCAACGCCCATAGTGACTTATGCTCAAGCTCAATAGGTTGACAAGCCTTGCCATACACCAACTGATAGGGTGGAGCACCTATAGGGGTTTTGTATGCTGTACGGTAGGCCTATAATGTGTCATCTAACTTTCTCGCCCAATCACTCCTATTGGCATTCATAGTATTTACCAATATGGACTTGACTTCTCTATTAGATACTTTAACTTCTCCACCAGTCTGCGGATGATAAGGTGTTTCCACCTTGTGATTCACACCATATTTTTCAAGAAGACTATTGAAAAGATGATTGCAAAAATGTGACCCTCCGTCACTAATAATAGCACGTGGCATACCAAATTGAGAAAAGATATTCCTTCTCACAAATACAATTACACTCCTTGCTTCATTGTTAGGAAGCACAATTGCTTCCACCCACTATGAAACATAGTCAACAGCCATAAGTATGTACTTCATGCCACACGAACTAACAAAAGGTCCCATGAAATCTATACCTCATACTTCAAACACTTCCAATTCTAAGTTAGGGGTCATAGGTAATTCATGTCTTCTGGAAATAGTACCTTTTCATTGGCATTGATCACACGAGACATCATAGTTATGAGCATTTTTGTATATAGTCGGCCAATAATAGCCACATTTTAGGATCTTATGTACTGTACGAGACCCTTTATGATGTCCCCCAACGGGAAATGAATGACATACTTCATGTATGTCATCATCTGCATTTCAGGTAGGCACTTACAAATGATCCCATCTGCACAAACTTTTAAAAAATAAGGTTCATTCTAGAAAAATTATCTTACCTCGTGCATGTACTTCTTCCTTTGCTGAAATGAAAGATCTTATGGGACTAGATCACTTGCTAAGTAATTTACAAAATCTGCAAACCATGGAATTAGATCTTGGAAACTGCCAATATCTATTCATCTGGGAAAATGTCATCAATCTCCAATCCCTTAGCAACCTTCTGCATAGCTTCCTCATCTAGTCTAGACAAGTGATCCGCAACTTGATTTTTTGTGCCTTTTCTGTCTTTCACCTTGAAATCAAATTCTTGCAACAGCAGCACCCAACGGATAAGCCTTGGCTTTGCATCCTTCTTATCTATTAAGTACCGCAATGCCGCATGGTCTGTGTGAATAATCACCTTTGTGCCAATAAAGTAAGATCTAAACTTTTCAAAGGAAAAAACAACAACCAATAACTCTTGCTCCATCACGGTATAGTTCTTTTATGCCGGATTAAGTGCCTTACTAGCATTGTAGATGGGATGAATGATCTTTTCTTTTCTTTGGCCTAGTAAAGCCCCTAAGGATAATTCGCTAGCATCACACATAACTTCGAATAGTGAAGACCAATCAGGAGACATAATGATTGGGGAAGACATAACTTTCTCTTTTAGTGTTTCAAAAGCCTTCTTACATGCATCATCAAAATTAAATTATACCTCCTTCTCAAGAAGCTTGCAAAGTGGACTAGCAATCTTTGAGAAGTCCTTGATAAATCGCCTATAAAACCCCACATACCCTAGAAAACTCCAAATTCCCTTTACAGAAATTGGATAAGGTAATTTTAAATCACCTCAATCTTCGCTCGATCAACCTCCATGCCTCTCTTCAAAATTTTATGCCCAAGTATAATTTCTTCTTTGACCATGAAAGGACACTTCTCCTAATTAAATACCAAGTTGCATTCTTCACACCTTTGTAGAGATTTTTCCAAATGATTGAGACAATCATTAAAAAATCGCCAACTATAGAAAAGTCATCCATAAAAACTTCAATGATTTCTTCCACCATATCAGAAAAATGGACATCATACATCTCTGAAATATGACTACAGCGTTGCATAGCCCAAATAGCATACATTTGAACGCAAAGGTCCCATAAGGACATGTAAAGGTAGTCTTCTCTTGGTATTTCTATGCTATAGTGATCTGATTGTAACTAGAGTACCCATCAAGAAAACAATACCATCCTCCACCTCCTAACTTGTCCAGTATTTGATCCATGCACGAAATTGGAAAATGGTCATTCTGAGTCCAAGCATTCATCTTCCTATAATCGATAGACACTTTCCATATAGTGACTGGCCTCATTGGCACTAGCTCCTTCTTCTATTAGGCACAATACTTATTCCACCCTTCTTCAGAATACATCGAACTAGACTAACCCACTTGCTATTTGTAATGGGAAATACTACACCAGCATCCAACCACTTGATGATCTACTTCTTAACCACCTCCTACATAGGAAGATTACGTCAACATTGATGTTCAATAGATGGAACACAATCGAGCTTAAGCTAAATTTTGTGAGTACACAATAATACTTCTACCTCTGATTGGCTCAGATCAGCTGCAATAATAATCGACAAAGTCTTGCTGTCCTTCAAAAATGCATATTGCAAGTGAGATGGGAGGGCCTTCAATTCTAACATCGATGGTTCCTCAATGGATGGATGAGTTGGTGGAGTAGTTCTATTCTTTAAATCTAGATCAAGATTATTTTGTGCATAATTATAACCATCACCACACAATGCACTCACTAACTCCTTATACTCCTCGATACCTTTAGAGTCGAAATTCATAATCACAGCCACAAGAGCTTTGACACCTAGTCTCTCTTCCATACGAACAATTCTATCAAAACCATCATCCCACAGAGTAAATGCATTAACAACATAGAATGAATTTGTGTCCTCATTGTCTACATCAATCACAGATACCACTCTCAATTCATCAGTCTACTTCATAGATTTGCATACGTTGAATGTCACCTTTTCATCATTGAGTAGCAATATTAGATGTCATTTCTCCATATCAATCAGTGTCCTACCTGTAGCCAAAAATGGTCTTCCCAAGATAATCAGGACTTGAAATTCCACTTCAGAATCTAATATAACAAAATCATCAGGAAGTATGAAAGAAGACACTTTTACCAACAAATCATAAAGGATCCCAACACGCTTCTTCACTATCCTATCCACTATTACTAGTCACATGGTAGTTGTTTTGGGAGTTCCTAACCTAAATTATTTGAATACAGGAAAGGGCATGATGTTGATGCTAGCCCCCAAATCACATAATGCTTGAGTGAAGTTAAAGGACCTAATAGGGCAAGGTATTGTGAATATGCCAGTGTCCTCCTTCTTCTCTACCAAATATCTAGTGACTACAACACTGCACTGAAGAATATTGTCAACAAGTTCATAATTGATTGACCTTTTTAGGGTGATCAAATCCATCATGAATTTTGTATATCCTGGTATCTGCTCCAATGCCTTTACAAGCGGTATTTGACAGTTAACTCTTTTAACATAGACAAATTTTTTTGATACATACCTTCTTCTTATTTCTTACTCAATCTTTACAGATAGGGAGGAAATGGTCTTGGAATGGGCTTTAGCACATGATTTGTAGCCTTTTCTTCTCATTCATTCTACTTGCTGCTGCTCCCAACATCAACTGGCTCATCCTTACTCTTCTGCTCATCAGCTGTGGGCACAGGTGGATCTGTAGTAAACTTACCACTCCGAGTGGTAATGGCATGACATTGACTATTATTTTTGGGATTTACCATTGTATTACTTGAAAGAGTGCCAGGTTATCTCTGATTCATTATGGCTGACATCTGACCAAACTGCTGCTCCAACTGCTTGATTGCTATCGCATGTGACTCAACTTTCTGGTTCAACCCTAACAATTTAGCTTTTATATCCTTCAAGTAATTTTCTTGACAATCTTTCCCTTTGACCAGCTTAGCCAAAAATGCGACAACAATGGACTCTATATCTCGACTACCTGGTGGAATATACTTGTCACTCTTCTCCTTGTATTCATTCTTACATCACCAATCACCATCTCTATCTCTGCTCCTGTCTCTATATTCTGACCTTGATTCCCTTGTCCCTGGGCTAAAAAATCTTCCAATCTACGATCAAGATACTTTGCCTCTTCTTCAGATTTGATCTCGAATGGTTTTGATGCACACCTCTGTGCCACTACTGCATTAACCAAACTTCTCAGCACTCATTGATGCAAATTATTTCATAAGCAACCCAATATCTGTACGAAGCTCTGTAACCTCTTGTGTTACCATTTAGTCGCTACTCCATACGTATTTATTGCTCTAATAGCATATGAACCACCACCATATTCCGAATCTCGAGTACGTTATCCTTTGTTGGTAACTGCAATATTATCTAGCATTTCTTGTGCAGCTTCCTAGTAAAGACACATAAATGTTCCTTCTAAAATAGTATCTATCATAGCCCTTAAGCTATTGTTTAATGATCGACAGAAGATCTTAGACAAGTTAGATCATATGATTCTGTGATTTGGTACCATGATCAGCTTCTTATTGAATAAAAACTGCGCCTCATACATAGACTCTGTAGGTAACTATCTAAAATTATAAATTTCATACTTCAACTATAACATCCGTGCAGGAGGGAAGAATCTGCTTAAAAATTATGTCTTCAACTTGTGCCAAGTAGTGGTAGATTCTCTTGGAAGTTCCCCTAACCTCAACGTTGCATCTCCAATAAAAGAAAATGGGAAAAACCTCAACCTTAATTCTTCTTGATTAACCCTTGGGATATTGTAATTTGTGTATATCCCGAGAAAATTTTTAAGGTGCATATTTGCGTCATCCTTTGCAGCTCCCCTTCAAATTTATCAATTGGATCATAGCACTAGTGATATCAAACTTCACATTAGGGGCTAAAAGAGGAGGCACAATAGATCTAGACTCTGTAGGGTCAACATAACCAGATCTTCATCATCTTTCTCATATATGTTGAAGTGTTGACATTATGGAATAAATGGAGACCTGCCTCTCTGAACTCGATGATAAATAACCTATCTCAATCGTGCCAATCCTTGTTGAGCTAGTGCCATCTCTTAAGCAAGTCTGGCTTCTTCCGCTTCTCTACGTTTTTGCTCCAACAGTTGTTGTGTCTGTAAGTCTGCAATATTCTATGGATCTAATGGATCACACGGGAGTTCCGCATTTGGGTCCATAGGATGGGGATCTTGCACCCCATTATGAACTTGTCCTAACATCCTTCTAGGTGTTTAAAGGATTTTTTCTGGCTCTGAATAAAAAAGGAGTAAAGGATTGCCGCTACTCCTAGTACTTGGCTTACACCGGCACATGCCTAAGCAAAAATAGAAAACTTAAAAACCTGCAAACATCACCAATTTAATTTACTACTCAACCGTCATCCCCGGTAATGGTGCCAAAATTTGATTTAGCCCAAAACTACACCTCAACTAGAAGTATAATGTGGTAGAATGCAAATATAGTAACCCAAAAAGGTTGGGGTCGATCCCACAGGGAAATATGAATAGTTGCTTGCCTTGATGTAATCCACGAGCAGTACTGAAAAGTAAATGGGGGGATTTTGTTATCAATTGCAAATAGTAAGCCATCTTTGATGTGCTTTTGAGTTGAAATCAATATGAGATGAGCACTAGGTATGTGTTCCCCCTGGCTTCTCAACTACATAAATTTCTCATGATCAACCCAATTATTCTATTGTTCTACATGCAAAGCCTAAAAGATAGGTATTATCTACTACTTAGAAGATAAATTTCACCATTTTAACTTGGTTATCATCTCAGGGTATCACTTTGTTGCCCCTTGATACGACCTCAGGTATACTTGGTTATTATATCATTGCCTTAATCTTCTTTTCCTAATCGCAAGCTTCTTGGTTTTCGAATGGATGCGAATATAGGAAATCTCAAGATACTGCAGCTACTTGAGGCTAATTATTGTGAAGAAGAATTAAGATACATGAAGAAACCCTAGAGCAATTGAGTCTCACACTTTCTCTACGTAGCTAATCCGCCAGGGTTCCCACAACCCTAACTAAGGTTATTAGCAACTCATGTTTGTGCAAGAAACCATGATTATCAGTGAAGAACACATAAAATCAATTGCACAAGAATAAGATGAATAAACTCCAGAGTTTTTAATTAAATAAAACCCTAAAAATCTCAAGAACACTTGTAAAAGTATGTAATAATGTGTAATAATGCATAAAAGAACGTCACAACACTCAACCTAATAAAAGATAAACCCTAGGGTATTTATTGCATCTCAAAATAACATAAAATTCGTATTAAAAATGGGAAAGGTAAAGTTACGTTGGTAGTCGGTACGACTCGGTCGCCAGTCGTGTCCTTCGCTTATGAGTCGTACCCTGCCTTATCGTATCCGTTCCAGTGTATGATCTGCCCAAGTCTTCAACTCTCTATCGTATCCGTATCCACCTGGGACTTTAATCTTTCTAGGTTTTAAATACTGGTTTGTATATGACATCTCGATATGTGTCGTACTCAGACTTTCGACTCGTATAACTCTGACACTTCACCTTCTGGATAGTAGCTCAGGTTCTGTTATGCTCACGAATTTTGCATACGACTCATACCCTGGCTTAGACCGAGGTACTTAAGTCGTATCTTCCTGATATTTGGATTCTCAGTTTTGCTATTGGTTTTGCTATTAATACGATTCAATATACGAGTCGTATTTCTTGGTTACTAATTAGGTACTGACTCTTATATTGATCGAAGTTGATCTTTTTCAGATTTTTTTCTTCTCTTTTTGTTCAAGTACTGTTGTAGACCTGTTTTCCTGCAATTCACATCAAAGTGCATCATATCTAACAAAATACCCTAAGTTCACGCATAAATTCGCTGTTTTAATCATCTAAAGTGTCGTGTTTCCATGCCATATCTACATCCTCAACTTAACCTTTTGCATATCCTTGGAAAAATAAAACCAATTATTAATTTCTAGCACAAAGCCGATGCTTAAAAAGGAAGATCTCAAGCAAACCCATGGCAGTGATTTTGAGTTAAATTTTAATCTTGTTGTTCCCCTCTTAATTTTTCAACTTTTCAACTCAAATTTGCGTATAGCAATTTAGCACATGTAGAAACACGAAGGAATTCGATGATGGCATTACATTAGCAATAGACACTTATGCATAGACATGCTTTACATTCATCAAACAATCTAGTAACCTAGTAATATAACCCATCTGCACTCACAGTCAAAGAAATCCCTTTCACTCTTCAGGGATAGACTACTCTATTCAGGGATATATGAATGACTCTCTCTCTCTCTCTCCCTTATAAAGAAGTATCAGTGCACAAAATACCATAAGCTTGACCTTATGCTCTTTTCCTAATTCACAGTAGGATCACTGTAGGACTTTATTTGTCTTGTAACATAGTCTTAGGGCTTGTATGATACGTATGGATATTTAAAGTGACTAAGCCTCCTGGACACTACACTCTTTTTGGGGTCTATTACTTTTGACTTCATTTATTTCTACCCTTATATCTTTTTTTTTTCTTCTAAGCACATTCCACTTGGGTCAGGTGTTGCTTTCTAGCATTTATTTTCTTATTCTTTCTTTTCCTTTTCATCACACCTGCCCATATTTCAACTATTTCCCTTGTACACACTTTTATTCATTCTACGTTTTCTCTTACTCACCCCTATAATAGCCACCCTCAACTGAGGCGATTTGCCTGAGTTGAGGTGCACAGTGTCCAAAGGAGGACCAGGGCCAAAACAGGTTCATTGTAATTTAAACAGAAAGGTGATAGGTGTAACAAGAAAAATTGGTCTATAAAGGCTCAAATATTTAGAGCAAGGGGATTTATTCCTTTGGTTAAGGAATTTTAGGCTTGAGTGGACTCATGCAACAATGGACTATGATCATCTCCTACTTAACCACCCTAGACCTAGGTAAAGGAAACTGGGCAAGTTCTAGATTCCCACATAACCGGGAACTCAGTAATCCTTACACTCACACTTGCATAGGGCTATACTACTAAGTACTAATCATCCAACTAAACAATTGTTTTGTTTCGATCTGTACTATCCCTTAACCTAATGCCATTATCAGATACGCAACAGTCTCACACACATATATAAATCATGCAAATACTTAAACAAAATTTTTGAGGGGGTTCAACATTTTCAATCATTTTTTATTCTTATCAACATAATGTTAACACCACTTTTCATAATATCATTTCAAAAAGTCAACAATGTTGTTTCCTTAATCACAAAGTAAAGCTCAAAACAGAATAAAAATCTTTCAATACATCAGAAATAAAAAATTTAATCAAAATCCATCAATCATAGTAAAAAAAATAAAAAATCTTTGATGCCATAGGTGCGCTGATCTACTCCCTATCTCAGCTGCCTGTATCAAGCCTGCAAGTCATAATAGACTTTCAGTTTTAGTTACATCTGAAAATTTTCAAACTTCTCCCAAATTTTTTGGTACCCCCACCCCCAACTTAAGGACGTTGTACTATCTCAGTGCTACAAAAAAATAAGATAAAGTAAGGATTAGGATCATACCTAGGCACTCAAGGCGTTGGAGCATCAATATTAGTACATGGGCCCTCAAGTCGGGTACCACTCTCATAAAAAACTGTCCCATTAATTGACACTGACTCAATAATAGTCGGGGGCACAACAATAACCCTCTCTATATCAGTAACTAGAGCTTTCGACCCACCAGCTCCCCTGGCCATCTCTAGGACTCGTGTCTGACGATCCTACTCATCCTGTATGCTACCATGTATGGCTTTTTTCTTAGCTACTTTAGCTTCCTTTTTCTTTCTATTCTTTTCTTCTCTGGTCTCCTCAACCTATACCTCTGTCGGAGCTACTCAAATGCTAGACACGTCAACTATGGGAATCATAGTCTCTATAACTGGCTTAGCAACAACTGACCTCTTATACAACTCAGTGACTATTTTTTTTATCTCTGCTATATCTGCTCGGAAATAAAAAATATTGGGCGTCTTCCCAGTACCTAACTATCTAGTAATCCTCGACTTAAATGCATCTAGCTGCTCTTGGACTCGCATATCCTATGCCTCAAACTTCCGATCCATCCAACTCCGTACTCTGCCATCCATGTGACCTACCTTCACAGTGAGAGTAATAAATTGGGTCACAACTTTAGTCCAAGAAACCTGAGGTATCAGCATCACACCGGGAGGTAAACCTCGTGGCCTAGGTGGCAAAGAATGTACTGGCGGTGGGGCAGTGGATGTACCTGCAATATCTGTGGGTGCAACCTCAGTCTGTGCACCTGCCTCAGTGGTCTCAGCTGGAGTCGGGGTGTTTGTCCGGTCATCTTGCAGGAATAATCCCGCCATAGCATCTATAACCTGCCGCATAGGTCGGGCCAGCGGGTTGGCCGCATCCTGAATCAAGCCAATATAAAAGTTCCTCCAGGGATCAATCATCTCAACAATGCTGGGTATCTCCAACACTCTTGTAGCTAAGCATACCTGAGTGATCATGCAGGGGTAGGCTAGTAGTGCCTTTTGACCCCCAATAGCCCTATCTCTCATCTCTTGGGCTAGGAATTCGCCAATGTCAAATACATAGCATGTTGTGAAACTACTATCATAGCATCCCAGATCGGGCTCAAAACATCATCTCTAGTAGTCGAACACAGCCTGTATCGGGCTAGTGTCCACCAAGCTTTACCCTCAAAGTTGAGGGTACCCTTTTTTATTTGCTGTGAATCTCTAAAACCACCTGCAACCCAAGTGGCATGCTTACCATGTGCAGCTATCCGCTCAGCTATACATCTAAACATTGCCATTTTATCATCAGTACCTAACATGTGATTTTTGATATTTCTCTTCTCGACCATTTTGTAATCCATATTAGCCGGGGCCTGATATTTCGGCCTATATAAAAATCTCTCGATAGTCCAGAGAGAGATATAAATATGTATACCTTGTATCATGAGGGAGGTAATAGGGTCACCTCCCTTCCACAAGATGCCCTATGGATATTTCCGCTAAAGTTTTCCTTTGTATGCAGCATAGAACTCACAAATAAGTACCTTGTTGTATCTATCCGATGCTCTTATCATCCAGTTAAAACCATAACTTTGAAATCATTCCGCAAATTCGGGTACTTCATCCATCCTTATAGTGGCCATCCTCTTCTTTATATATAGAACTCTCTTTATCTTACCTCCACAAAGATGAAACAACCCCGAGTTAAACGTCTCCTGCATGCCGAGGTACCTTCATTATTCAATGATGGACACCAGTGCAGTGGTTAATACGAGTGGGGGGTCCTATCTGTCGATAGGGGTCGTATCTACCTCGGGACCCTGAGCATCACCTACACTCTCCTGAACTGAACTAGACTCATCCTCATCATCATTATAAACTGGCATTGGTGTGTATGGAGGAGAGACAGTTGCATTCTTTCTTCTCGATCCCCTTGGTGGTGGTCATTCAGATTCTTATGGAACTTCTTTCTTTTCCTTCACCTTACCAGATTCCTCTCCTTTGTTTGCAACTTTCTTGGATGTAGTTCCATCATACTTTTCTCTGCTGCTTTCAGATGTGGAATCAAACTCAAAAATACTGGTTTTCTCACTCTCGACTGGTGCTTGTTTGTTCCCATTTTTAGCAACTGTTTTTGAAGGCGAAGCATTTTTGGAGGCATTTTCTTGTAAGTACATTAATATTAGTAACTAAGAAAAGAAAAGAAAAGAAAAATTTAAAATTAAAAGTTCAATATGCATGGTTTCAGTTGGGAATGAGTGGTAGGTACAGGTCGTACCCACTAGGTATGACTCGTATACCCGAGTCACATCCTAGAAAGTGCATGACCTTTGTTAACTAGCCAGCTTATGACTCCTCCTTACCAGTCGTACCGACTGGGTACGACTCATGACCAACAGTCATAAGCTGGTCAGAAGTTTTATGCTATTATCATTCTTCCCAGGTGGGTATGATAAGTGTGTATGAGTCGTATGGTCTAGATACGACTCATATGGTTGAGTCGTATCCATTCCAAAACCTTGAATTTGTTAAATTTCTATGTTGTCAGTAGGTACGAGTCCCATTACGACTCCCGTACCGGTGGGTACGAGTCGTAAGGAGTCTCGTAACCATTGCATCATAGAAGTCCCACTTCAAAGTTTGACTCTGATAAAATTACCAAAGTACCCACTACTATATTCAGCTATTTCCAACAATTTAAACACAAAATCATATGCACAAACTATTTCTGAACCCTAGTTCTATCCCCATTCTCCATTTTCAACTCAAATAATATAAATAATGTATCAAAAATCCATGAAATGAAGAAATTTCACTTAAACCAAGTTGACAATATTATATACTGCTCATTTTAACTTAATATATAGCAAAAATAAATTAGGAAACTTACTTGGTAGGTGTAGAGTATCTTATTTCGATGTTGGGATCTTAGAGGCCTCGAATTCGAGTTAAAATCTGACCAATATACTGATTTAAGGTTGTTGGTAAGTGGATCGAGTTGAAAACAAGTTGAATTTTAGGATTGAAGTTCAAAATTAGGGATAAACTTATGCGGGTATGAGTTAGAAATGTTGGGTGCTCTGTCGGGTCTCAATTTCCTTTTTTATTTAATTATTGGGTCGGGTCTACCTGAGAACTAACCTAGTAAGTTGGGGTACGAGTTTTCTATATGACTCATGCCCAGACTTACAGGTTATTTCTTTGACTTGTATGGTCCTGGGATCTTACCTGGGTTTTGGAAGGGGTACGAATCTTGGTCATGAAACGTACCCAAAGGGTACAACTCGTACTGGGAGTCGTATTCATTCCAGAAACTACTATTTGATATTGATTGTTCTCTCAGGCTAATATGACTCCTACTCATAAGTCATATCGTATAGATACAACTCATAAAGAGTTTGTATGATACCTTTTCAACTTCTCTTCAAAAAAATACGTGTACTCAACAATATTGTCGATCGACCCTTATAATAACATTTCGAAAGATGGTGTTACTTTCTAACCGTCATACTTACTCAAATAGTAAATTAGAACTCAATACAATGCACATGAGTCAATAAAGTCTCAACTGAGAAAATAATTAACTAAATCAGAATCTACCACAATTAAATATCTTAGATAACATCAATTCATCTATTAATAAGCCGCATACGATATCTATGTAGATTGTGCAATGCAATGCATATGAGGTGATAATGATACGTTGACCACTGTAATAATACACACACCATCTCTATCGGTTGGTCATGACCCATGGGAGTCAAATCCAGCTAGTAGGCCATAGAAGAATATAATATCATCATTTTTTTCGAATTCTATCAATAGGCCAGAGGAGAATATTCCAAAAAAAAAAGTTATCATATCTCATAACCATATTTAAGTACCTGCAGATCCTTTCCTTAGGCTTTTAAACAAAATTCGTTTAATTCATCAAATATTATTTATGTGAACTAAGATGAAATATAAGTGAATACCACAAATACGGGAGAAAATATATCATCTAAACAAATATAAATGCTAGAAAATTATAATGATTCTTACGATCATTTTCTGTATTTTGACACATTTTTGATATGCAGAGCTTTTCTATAATTGCCCCAAGTTATTTATGATTTGTTGGGATTGATAGTTCGGTTCCTAGGCAGTTCGTTTGATAATTTTAGTAATATATAAATATATTGTGGATTATTTAATTTAATTTGGCATTTGGTAGAAATAATTTATTACCCTTCTAGAATATTTTTTACTTGTATAAAAATTCTTGAGTTATGATATATTTATATTACTTTTTTGTAGCTTTTATAGTCTATTAATATTTTAAGTGAAGATAGTAAATCTACAAATATTAAAATATTATTATTATTATTATATAATAGATGTTTTATTAGAAATAACTTTCTATTAATTATGACATATTCAAAATATTATATTTATTTTATCATAAATTTATGCAATATCTGAGTGCGAATATAACGGAGAGCGGGGTGGTGTTTCCACACACCCTCCGCGTGGAAGGACACCACTTAAGGTGTCATTAAATTAGTTAATATGGTGACACGTCATGCTAAGAATAAGCATTAAGGAATATGAACATTCTTATATATAAATGTAAATTTCATTCCAACATTCAAGGTTTTAAAAGAAACAAAAACATTTTGTTCGTATAATTATTTTTAAAACAAAGAAAGTTTTGCTATCAATTTTCACTCACGCTTGATTGCATCGCGGAGGAAATTTCATACCATATCAAGTTATTCAAGCTTGGATTTTAGTGGCACTATTCGGAGGCTTCACAAAAAGATATTTTAGCTTTGGCGTCCAGGTAGGCTAGGCTTACCCTACTTTTAGCTGAAATTGTATACCGTTATGCTAGTTTTGGATAAATACTTGTAGTTGCGTACCATTTGATATATATAACATGCCTTATTTATTCGAATTAGGACCCCGTTCGAGTAAATTTAGATATTTTGCCTTTCAATATAATGTAACGTCTATCACTTTAGGACGTGGAATTTAATTGTAAAACCTTGAATTTTCCCCTTTTAAATAAAGACATTGCTATGGTAATTAGACGTATTTTAGCTTCTGTTTAGGTTTAATATATACTTTATTTCTGTCATTGACTGTGAATTTTGGTGCCACGTTGACATTGTTATGGAATGGTAAGGAATTTAATATTACAGTTGGTATGGTTACTTTTAGTTTGGGTTCTAGTCCAGCGTCTGATTATGGTTGTGGTTCCTTTGAGTTTCGGTTCGACTCCGACATCTAATTATGATCGTGGTTCCTTTTAGTTTCGATTTGAGCCCAACATCTGATGATGAGTTCTGGTGTATATTATATATGTGGCCTATCGTTATTACCCACTATGTTCGGTTTGAATCCAGCATGTGTCCTCTTGTTATTATCCATCACTACCGGTTCTAGTCTGGTATCTAGCCTCTCTTTACTATCCATTGGTGCCGGTTCAAGTCCAGTGTACATCTGGATAACTATCATGATTTCTTGGGAATGGCTGTTATAATTTTTTTATGTTTATTTTTTTAATTGCTATTTGTGTGTCCCACCGGCTTATGGGGTACAGTTGAGTTAATTGTCTTATTCAGTGTTCCTAGTGGGCTTAGGGCCCCCCAATTAGGTTATGTTTGTGTTCCTAGCGGGCTTATGAGGCCCAGTTAGGTTATGTTTAATTTGTTTGGAATTGCTGCATTATTTATTTTCTGTATCGCTTATATTTATTCCTTTATCTTATTGGCATAGCTTGGTAGTTGTTTACCTTTTTGTCTCTTTTTACTGTTGACTTAGATTACATCCTTGCATTGTAGTTATACCATTTTTATATTGAGCTCAGTCGGTCGATGATACCTACTGAGTACTCATTGCTTTGGTACTCATACTACACTTTTGCATCTTTTTCCTGATGCAGATCCGAATAGTAGTAGCTGACATTGACGTGATTCCTACCTTTCAGTACTGATTTAGAGCAGGGTGAGCTTACTGTCATCCGAGACTGATCCTCCTCTATCGACTCTTGTTTAGTCTTTTGTACTCGAGACTGCTTGTGTATATTGGGTATATTTTGGATTCTGTCTAGTACTCTGGGTATATTTTAGTAGTGTCTCTAGTATTGAACTTTAGGTCTTGGGAAGAATTCTTTTGTGTATTTGTTTTTTTTTTCCTCGTTTTAGTACATAAGACAGGTTTACTTTCTGTTTGTTACTTGTTATTACTACTGCTATCATTATAAGCGATCTTTTCTGATTTCTACCTATTAGCCCGTTACATATTATTCCGGGCTATAGTTTGTCTAGACTACTGGGGGATAAGGTAGGTGCCATCACGACTTGAGAAATCGAGCCATGACAGCTTGGTATCAGAGCCTAAGTTTCACAGGTACTGTTGGTACTAGAGCCAATGTTTAGTAGAGCCCCACGGATCAGCACAGAGACGTCTGTATCCTATCTTCGGGAGGCAAGAGAGCATTTTTAGGGAACAATCTCATTTTCGTGCCTTAAGCCTAAGTTGGTTGTAATTTTTATTGGTTCACTCTTTATGCAGATAGCTAGGATGAGAGGTTCGAAGGTTAGAGATCGGGACCCTGAGTTTGCTTTTAAAGTTTCTATTAGGGGTCGAGGTCGACCTAGAGGTAAGAGGTCAGTCCATTTTAGAGGTTCTAGTAGTCAGAGCAGCAACAATCTGCAGAGGGGTATTAAGTCAAGATCGTCGAGTTGGGGTAATCATTTCGAATCCACTGGACCTTCTAGATAGAGTAAGGTGCTTGGGCATGTTATGATTGCAGGGTTATTGGTCACTTCCCTCATGCGTTCCCTCAGCATAGGATGATTGAGCTTTCAGTTTTGACTGCATTGCCGATTAGGTCAGTGTCTCTATTAGGTAGGGGTGATATACAGAGTCGTGGGGATGGTCCACAGGGTTCTAGAGGTAGTCAGAAGGCACCTAATCTAGTAGTGGACAGGGTCATTTGTATGCTATACCAGGTAGTTCTGAGGCTGAGGCATCGGATATTGTGATCACAGGTATAATTTTCATATTTTATCAGCCAGTTTCTACGTTGATTGATACCGATTCCATATTTTTATATATTTTTGCTTATTTTGCATCGCGGTTGGGTTTCATTAGATATAACTATCCCTCTAGGTGATTTTTTTAGTAGTGGATCGGATATATAGATCGTGTTTGGTGATCGTTTGGGAGTTTGGTACTTAGGTTGATCTCATTATCGTAGATATGGTAGATTTTGATATGGTTTTAGGCATACCCCGATTGTGTGGCAGGGTTTTGTTAGTCGCATGTCGATGGGGATTATTTTTACATTTCGTCTAGGAGACTAATATCGAGGGGTTGTGAGTCATTTCATGCTTATGTTCTGGATGTCAGTGTTGGGAGTCTATCGCTTGACTCCGTCCCTGTGGTTCGAGATTTTCCTGATGTAGTTCCGACCAACCTACCTAGTCTTCCTCTCGAGAGTGGTATGCGCGCCTAGTATCCCTACTTGTTTGAGTCCTTAGGTATGCCCTTATTCTTTACTTTCACAGACAAAAGTTCTTCTAGTAGTGGATGTTGTAATGAACCTCACGGTCATTTTCTATATTTTAACATGTTTTCGATATGAAGAGCATTTTTATAATCGCCCAAAGTTATTTATGACTTGTGGGGACTGATAGTTCTGTTCCCAGGCAGTTCGTTTGAGAATTTTAGTAATATCTAAATATATTGTGAATTATTTAATTTAATTTAGCATTTGGTAGAAATAATTTATCACCCTTCTAGAATATTTTTAACTTGTGTAAAAATTCTTGAGTTATGATATATTTATATTACTTTATAGTAGCTTTTATAGTCTATTTACATTTTAAGTGGCAATAGTATATCTACAAATATTAAAATATTATTATTATATAATAGAGGTTTTATTAGAAATAATTTTCTATTAGTTATGACATATTCAAAATATTATATTTATTTTACCATGAATTTATGCAATATCCGAGTACGAATATAACAAAGAGCGGGGGTGGTGTTGCCACACACCCTCCGTGTGGAAGGACACCACTTAAGGTGTCATTACATTAGTTAATATGGTGACATGTCATGCTAAGTATAAGCATTAAGGAATATGAACATTCTTATATATAAATGTTAATTTCATCCTAACATTCACAGTTTTAAAAGAAACAAAAACATTCTGTTCGTATAATTATTTTTAAAACAAAGGAAGTTTTGCTATCAATTTTTACTCATGCTTGATTGTATCACGGAGGAAATTTCATACCATATCACGTTATTCAAGCTCGGGTTTTAGTGGCACTATTAGGAGGCTTCACGAAAAGACATTTTAGCTTTAGCGTTCAGGTAGGTTAGACTTACCCTACTTTTAGATTGAGCTTATTTACTGAAACTGTGTACTATTATGCTAGTTTTGGATAAATCTTTGTAGATTTGATATATATAACATGCCTTATTTATCCGAATTAGGACTCCGTTCTAGTAAATATTGATATTTTGCCTTTCAATATGATATAACGTCTATCACTTTAGGATGTGGAATTAAATTGTAAAACCTTGAATTTGCCCTTTTTAAATAAAGACAGTGCTATGGTAATTAGACGTAGTTTAGCTTCTATTCAGGTTCAATATATACTTTATTTCTATCATTGATTGTGAATTTTGGTACCACATTGACATTGTTATGGTATGGAATGGACTTTAATTTTATAGTTGGTATGGTTACTTTGAGTTTGGGTTCGAGTCCGACATTTGATTATGGTTGTGGTTCCTTTGAGTTTCGGTTCGAGTCTGACATTCGATTACGATCGTAGTTCCTTTGAGTTTCCATTCGAGTCCGGCATCTGATTATGAGTTCTGGTGTATATTGTATATGTGTCTTATCATTATTACCCACTATGTCTGGTTCGAATCCGGCACGTTTCCTCTTGTTAGTATCCATCACTACCGGTTCAAGTTTGGTATCTGCCTCTCGTTACTATCCATTGGTGCCGGTTCAAGTCCGGTGCACATCTGGATGACTATCATGATTTCTTGGGAATGTTTTAGTTACAAATTATTTACATTTATTTTCTTTAATATCTACTTGAGTGTCCCACCAATTTATGGGGTATGGTTGGGTTAACTATCTTCTTCAGTATGCCTAGCGGGCTTATGAGAGGCTAGTTAGGTTATATTTGTGTGCCTAGCGGGCTTATGGGGGGTCCAGTTAGGTTATGTTTGATTTGTTTGTAATTACTACGTTATTTATTTTCTGTATTGCTTACATTTATTCCTTTATCTAATTGGCGTAGCTTGGTAGTTGTTTACATTTCTGTCCCTTTACTTAGATTACATCCTTGCATTATAGTTATACCTTTTTTGTATTGAGATCAGTTGGCCAATGATGCCTGCTGAGTATCCGTTGCTTTGGTATTCATACGACACTTCTACATCTTTTTCCTGATGCAAATCTAAATAGTAGCAGCCGACATTGACGTGATTCCTACCTTCCAGTATTGATTCAGAGTAGGGTGAGGTTACTGTCGTCTGAGGCTTATCCTCCTCTATCTACTCTGGTTTAATTTTTTGTACTCAAGATTGCTTGTGTATATTGGGTATATTTTGGATTTTTTCTAGTACTCTGGGTATATTTTTGTAGTGGCTCTAGTACCGACCTTACCAGGTCTTGGGAGGGATTTTTTTGTGTATTTGGTCCTTTTTCTCCCCTCATTTTAGTATATGAGACAGGTTTACTTTCTATTTGTTACTTGTTATTACTATTGCTATCATTATAAGCGACCTTTTCTGTTTTCTGCCAATTAGTGCATTACCTATTATTCCATGCTATAGTTTGGCTAGCCTACTGGGGGGATAAGGTAGGTGCCATCACGACTTGAGAAATCAGGCCGTGACAACTTGATATCAGAGCCTAGGTTTTACCGGTACTATTGGTACTAGAGCCAATGTTTAGTAGAGTCTCGTGGATCCATACAGATACATCTGTATCCTATCTTCGGGAGGCTTTAGAGCATTTCTAGAGAACAATCTCATTTTCTTGATCCATGCGTGTCCTCAACGTAGGATGATTGAGCCTTTAGTTTTGACTATACTACCGATCAGGTTAGTGCTGCCATTAGGTAGGGGTGATGCACAGAGTCATGAGAATGGTCCATAGGGTTTTATAAGTGGTAGGATAGGCACCTAGTCTAGTAGTGGACAATGTCATTTGTATGATGTACCAGGTAGATCTGAGGCTGAGGCTTCGTATGTTGTGATCACAGGTATGATTTCTGTATTCCAACAGCTAGCTTCTGCTTTGAGAAATACCGATTCCACATTTTCATATATTTTTTCTTATTTTACTTTGCGGTTGGGTTTCATTACATATATCTATCCCTCTGGGTGATTTTTTTAGTAGTGGATCGAGTATATAGATCATGTTTGGTGATCGTTTGGGAGTTTGGTACTAAGGTTGATCTCATTATCCTAGATATGGTAGATTTCGATGTGGTTCGAGGCATGAATTGGTTATCTCGTTGTCATGCGGTCTTGGATTATTTTTCTAAGATATTACTTTAGCCTTGTCTGGCATACCCCGATTGTGTGGCAGGCTAGTTAGGTTATATTTGTGTACCTAGCAGGCTTATGGATGCCCAGTTAGGTTATGTTTGATTTGTCTTTAATTACTTTGTTATTTATTTTCTTTATCGCTTACATTTATTCCTTTGTCTCATTGGCATAGCTTGGCAGTTGTTTACTTTTCTGTCCCTTTTTACTGTTGACTTAGATTACATCCTTGCATTATCATTATACCTTTTTTGTATTGAGCTCAGTCTGTCGATGATGCCTATTGAGTACCCGTTACTTTGGTACTCATACTACACTTCTGCATCTTTTCCCTGATGCAATAGTAGCAGCCAACATTGACGTGATTCCTACCTTTCAGTACTGATTTGTAACAGGGTGAGCTTACTATCGTCCGGGGCTGATCCTCCTCTATCTACTCTGGTTTAGTCTTTTGTACTTGAGATTGCTTGTGTATATTGGGTATGTTTTGGATTATGTCTAGTACCCAGGGTATATTTTAGTAGTGGCTCTAGTACCGACCTTGCTAGGTCTTGGTAGGGTTTTTTTGTGTATTTGATCCTTTTTCTTCCCTCGTTTTAGTATATGAGACAGGTTTACCTTCTGTTTGTTACTTGTTATTACTATTGCTATCATTATAAGCGATTTTTTCTGTTTTTTGCCTATTAGCCCGTTTCCTATTAATTCGGGTTATGGTTTGGCTTGCCTACGGGGGGAGGGGAGATAAGGTAGACGTCATCACGCCTTGAGAAATTAGGCCGTGACAAAAATTAGCAATTACCAACACAACACTTAATAAAAAATCTAGAAAATCTCATGCTGCTCTAAAAAAGCATGAAAATGTCAAGTTATAATTTTGACCTTCTGCAATGCCTTCAAAAAATCTCATTCTGGTTAAATATATAATTTACATAAGTGCAAGACTTTGCAGACACTCATATTGCCATATAAAAATTTGGCTCGAAAAATAAGTCAAAAAGTCAATCCCAAGCCAGAGTGTCAAATCTAAAAATTTCTTTTAAAATTGATTTACCCTTAATTTGAGAAATTCTCACATAAAAATCAGCTAAAACAAACTGTTAATCAGTCCCCAAATCAAAGAATTACTCTCACTTTAAGTAAAAATTTCTAAATTTCCCATTTCAAATACTAGTTAGATTATAGAATAGTAAAAAAATGTAATTAGAAGTTTAGAATCATATCACACAAAGAGATCAAGTAAAATCCTATTGAAATCATCCAAAACTGAATTTTCAAACTCCCAAAATTGAGTTTTTGAAGTCAAGATTAAAAAATGGACTTTTAAAATTTGTCCAAATAGTTCATTCTCTATATGTGATGTGGTGATGCAAACATGACAGATCAACCTAGATCCGACCTTACAAATGCATCCTCACTCGCAAACATGAAGAACAATGTTATTGACCTTAACTCTACTCCCTTCAGTAACGCGATAAGGGTCCCGTGAATGCGAAGGAAAATTAATCCTTCTTCACGAACGTAGTCGATCCTTTACTTAAGTCAAAGAAAGGTGAACAAGCACCAGATATCAACAAAAACCAACAATTACTCAACTTCACAATTTTTTTGAATAGACCTTTGAAATTCATTTGAAACCCACAAAGTAAATCAAACATGCATATTGATTAAAAATTATATTTTTGACCTGTTAGAATCAACAAATCACTGATCTGAGGTCATCTTGATAAAAACTTCGTTATAATCAAAATTAACTTTTTTAAAACTCAAAAACTCAATCAAAAGCTCAAATCACTCTTGAACACCTTGGGATCATTACCAATCACCCAAATAAGTTAAAAATCATCTTTCTTATCTAATAAAACTGTCCAAATGCAATTGAAGCTTATTAACCTAAAATGTTAAATTTAATCAAACTTAATAACTTTCAAATCTTCAAAACTGAAAAGCTCATCCAAAATCTATCTAATCTAGGAATTCAAGCCACTCATCCTCACAAGTCACAAATAATGTGTAAAAACTATAAAAATGAGCAAAATTAAAAAATACTTAGAAAACTCAAAAGGATCATATGAGTTCTTACATCAATATTGATTTTAGGTTGTAGCTTTTCTTGTTGCTAAAATTTGTTCCTAAAGATATTGTCCATTTGAAATTATATGTCCTATTTTAGTGTACGATTCTTGATGGAATAGAGAAAAATCAACAAGGATTTTATGACATAGAATCTGAATAATCTGCACTTTAATATAGAATTTAAATGACATGCACTCTAATAATCCAAAAAGATGGAACATAGAATCTGAATAATCTGCACTTTAATATAGAATTTAAATGACATGCACTCTAATAATCCAAAAAGATGGAACAAACTAAAAAGAAGAGTTATAAAAATTGAAATAACTCTCAATATTTTTTGGAAAAAACTTCATGAGGAAAATCAATTGCTTGTCATAAATGAAATTGAATGAATTCTTGTTGCACATTAAGGGATGATGATTATTACAACATATCATCAAGAATGGATTTAAAAATGAAACAAATTCAAAAAGTGATTGTCATGATGTCTATTTTTTCTCATCTCTATCAAGGTTGGTTGTATAAATTTGATATAATGTTATATGCAATAATTCTATTGATAATGTATTATTTTAGTTTAATCTTTATTTTAGATTATTTGAAAGTCATAATGTGTACTCTGTGGTTTTCACAATAATTGATATATAGTCTTATAAATATTTATTTGATAGTAGAAAGCTATTGATTTGAGAGCGATGATAGTAAATTTAAGAGCATAGAACATTCTATCTAAATTGGATATGCAAAATCATAAAGAGTCTTGACACCAATATGTACCAGTAAACTACTTCATGTAGTTGATGGTTCTACAAATTCTAATCATACTCTAGAAGTACACCCTTGATGAGTTTCTCTTATAACCAACGTGAACATTGCAAGTGCAAGAGAGGGGTGAATTGCTTTTTTTTTTTTCAATTGACTTACTATAATAGTGAGTCAATTGTATGAATAGTATTGAAGAAGCAAAGTAATATTTGAATTGGAAGTGCTTAAATATAAAATGACACCAAATATTTTATATTGATATTTTTTTATATTGATTATGATCCAGAATATGTCTTAGTTTAGTCTCATTGGATTGCAACGGATTCTACTAACTCTTTTGGTGAATAAGGGTAATACAAGATTTGAACTTAGCTTTTTGGCTTATACTCATACTACCTTTTCTTTTCTCTATTTTTGATACAATGTCTCACCAATTATATTATTTTCTCTCTTTACTTTTTTGTGTGTAACAAACTTATAGCGATTACAATATTTAATAAAAGTAGAACAAGGAGCTAGATAAGGATGAGACAAGATGTATGACTCTCCCTTAATCTTCCATGCCTTTAAATAACTATTGGGAAGATTTTAAAAGAAAAGGCAACCTAAGATATTTGATCCATGAAAATGAGATGTAAAATATCCTCTTTTCAGGAATAAGGTTGGACCATAAATATGGTCTCTTAGTTTCTTTTGACCCGCAATCCTTTCTCTTTAAATATCTATTCTTGAAATCTGAGAAGGTCTTGTTTCCTATGATACAAGATACTGATTGATATTCTTGACTTGAGAAATTCTAAATTGATATCTTCACGACTATTATTGATTACTTTTCATTGAGGTAGCCTTGATGAATATCTCATAATATGATTGATACTTCTTCCTTTTATATCACAATGTACCTAAATCCTGCAAAGTTGTTAAACATTAAAATTAGGCGCCAACAGTTTCCCCCTTTCTGATGGATGACAACTTAGAAATAATATAGTTGACTTTCCTATTTAGCTCCACCTAATAGTTGAATAGATGAGTAGTTGACTAATTATACGAGAAAAAAATCTCTCGAAACCCTAAACCCTAGAAAGTGAAACCTAGTATTGACATCAGTCAACATAGTCGTAACCTCCGCTAGTGGGACTATTCCTCCGGAGGAATTTTCTCTCCTACCATAGAAGAACAACCCTAAACCTAATAATCTAAACACAATAATGCCTACACAACAAAATCAATATGCCAATATTCTTGAAACCTAAATCACTTACCTCACCAGTACCTATTGTAACACCAAATTTTATAGTCATGAATCTAATATCACTTGGAAGAAATCATAAGTCAGATTGTTCATCATTTGGGAGAATCTATAATATGTGATAGTAGGAAAGTTTTTGTATGGAAAATTGAATATTAAAAAATTAAGGAAAACTATTTCGGGTCAATGTGGAATCAAGAATGAATGCACTTTGGGTGTCTTGGATGCAAGACATATTCTATTCAGGCTTACCAGTTTGAAGGACTAAGTGAAGATGCTTTCTACAACAGCCTAAGTCAAAAGAAATGTATTAGCAGATGGAATGCTCAAATGGGATCCATGGTTTGAAGCAGATGTAACAATTGGGGTACCATGGATTTCATAGTCTGATTTAACACTATTTTTTTTTAAACAAATAATTTTTCAATTGCATCAACAGTAGGAAAACCACTCATAGTAGATATGACTACTAGGAATCAAACGAGACCTAGTTGTACAAAATTTTTATAGAAAAATTACCAAAAATGGTGAGGATTAATAAGGAAGATGATATAACTGGGGAGATCAAGTCGAAATGGATAAAGTTTTAATATGATTACATGCTGAAATATTGTCAGGAGTATTATTTACGAGGGCATGATGAGGAGCGTTGCTAGACTATTCACCCTAAATTATTTGAATCAAAGCAAGAGCGTGGGTATAATGTGAAATAGGAGGAAAAGAATCCTAGCCACTAGGATTGTAGCCGATCAAAGAAAAGTTCTATCAAGTTGTTGTATTGTTAGAAACAATCAAATACAAGTAGGAATAGATGACCAGAATGAGTAATAAGTAAAAGAAGGACAAATATGGACACATTCAAGGAGAAATTGAATATAATGATGAGAATCCTTTTGATGTTTTCAAGAATGATGAGAAAGCAGTGCAAAATAGTGAAAAAGAGAATAAGACACATTATCCAAGGAAAATACAAAAGAATGGGTGATCCAATATTTTGGTAAAGAAATACAAAATTCACCTAAAAGCAAAGAGGGCAAGGAGCATGCAAAGTCATAGCTGAAGGAAAAACAAAATGAGAAAGAATTAACACTAAGTGAGAAAAGTAGAAATAAGGCAAAGGACTAGAATATTCAAGCAAAAGAGTAGTATATTATAAATGAGAAAAAGGTAGAAACTTGAAAATATAGAAGATTAAGGAACAAGGTGACAAAAAGGAAGATGGTACATTAATAGTATCAAAAGTGGATAGCAATGAGGCGCTACCCCTAGCTGTGCATATAGAGGAATATGATGATAATAATGATTTGGAGAACAATAATAATAAGGTGGATAGAAATGGAGATTTATCTCCTAAATAGATTGATTAAATTAGATATAGCTATTCCAAGAAGAAAAAGAAAGAAACTGGAGAAAATTCTTCAACTCAAGAAAATTTAAGACAAACAAGGAGTACAACTGCTAAAAATGATAAAGTCTAATGAATTCATTGATATGGAATATTAGGTTATTGAACACTCAAAAAGCTTTCATTAGACTAGTTGATATGTAGAAGAGGTATCATTTCTACGTTATGGGATTGATGGAGCCATTCTAACATAGACAAGAACTAGAAGTCTACAGAAGGAAACAAGGGTTAAAACATGAAGTAGCTAATATAGATGGGAAGATTTAGGCCTTTGTAGATGAAATTTTGGAAATTGACATCTTAAGGGATAAGGAACAATAACTTACCCTTAAGTTGTTAATCAAAGTCAAGAGTTGAAGGTTAATATTACACTTGTTATGCTAAATGTACTCAAGGGGAAATACTACAACTGTGGGAATCATTGTATGATTTTCTAAGGACTTTCAAACCCTTTGGTTAATAGGAGGAGACTTTAATATTAATCTCTAATGAGGAAGAAAAATTAGGGGGTTTGCCAGTTACAGAGGCAAAGGCAATAGATTTCAACCATCGCATAAATGTGTATGATTTTATAGATATAAGATTTAAAAGGAGTAAATACACATGGTAGAATGGAAGAACTGATAAAGAGTGTATCTTTAAGAGGCTGGATAGGGTGCTTTGTAGTGCTTTAATGCAAATTAGATACCTAGTGATGAAAGTGGAATACTTAGTGAGAAGTGGCTCGAATCATGCACCTTTACTTATCTCCCTAAAAAATAGTAATGAAGATGTGAATAAGTGCTTTAGATTTTTGAACTTCTGGCCAAAAGAAGAGTTATTTATAGAGGTAGTCAGGCAACATTTGCAGACTAGACTGGCTTTTGTGGAAATCCTTTTACATATGTCATTTTAAGATGAAGAAACTTAAGAAAGCCCTCACTTAGTGGAGCAAAGTAATATTTGGTAATATTTTTCATAAAATAGAAACATTAGATGAAGTAATAAAAGCTCATGAAATCCAATTTGAAGTGAATCCTTCAGGTGTCAATAGGGATAGGGTGCATGAAGCTCATGCAAGATTAAATGAATATCTCCATAGGGAAAAAGAGTTTTGGAAACAAAAAGAAGTAATGAAATGGTTTAGGGATGGGGAAAGGAATACAAAATTCTTCCATACTGTATTCAATGGGAGACATAGAATATTGAAAGTGAATATGGAGAAGAGTTTTGGAAACAAAATGAAGGAATGAAATGGTTTAGGGATGGGGAAAAGAATACAAATTCTTCCATACTGTATTCAATGGGAGACGAGAATATTGAAAGTAAATAGGATACAAAATGATGAAGGAGATTGGCTATAGCAACAAGATGAGATTGCAGAGGCTGCACTGGAGTTCAACAAAGAGCAGTTTAAGAAATAGCCTAATAATGTTAATTTTGACATGCTGGATGAATTACCTTCTAGAATCAGCAGTGAAGAGAATGATGAATTACATCAAATGCCAACAAAGAATGAAGTTCAGAGAGTTTTCATGGGATTAAACAGGAACAGTGCTAGAAGTACGAATAGTATGACAGGAGACTTTTACCCAGATACATGGGATATAATATGGGATGATGTGTATAATATTGTGAGATCTTTCTTCTGTGGTGCAGAACATTCTAGATTTATGGCTCATGAAAATCTAGTCCTATTACCAAAAAAAGCAATAGTAAATACTCTTTCATTTTACGGCCTATATCCTTGAGTAATTTTGTGAATAAAATTTTCTCTAAGTATAATTCATGAGAGAATAAAGATAGTACTTCCTAGGATTGTATCTACTGAGTAGGTTGATTTTGTACAAGGGAGAAGCATAACAGAGAATGTCTTACTTATGCAGGAAATTATTACTGAAATAAGGAAGAGGTAAACCTCCAAATTTGGTGATTAAATTAGACATGATGAAAGCTTATGATAGGGTAGAATAACTATTCTTAATTAAAGTATTAAGGAACATAGGTTTTAGTTAGAGAATTATTGATATGGTGTATAGTCTAGTGGGAAATAACTTGTACTCAATTTTATTGAATTAACATCCTAAAGGTTTTTTAAGTTCCTCAAGAGGTCTAAATCAAAGGGACCCTTTTCCCCTACTTTTTAATTGTAGTATCTGATGTAATGTCTAGAGATCTTAATTATTTGATGAAGAAAAAGGAGTTCAAATATTTGGGATGCCAAGAGAAGGTCCTACACTAAATCATTTGGCCTTTGTTGATGACATGATAATCTTGTATAAAGAAAAATCTAGAATAATGAGAATAGTGACTGACACCTTGGAAATATATGAAAATGTCTCTGGATAGAAAGTTAATAAAGAGAAAAGTGTTATATATATGCACCATAGTATATTAAGAGAGGAAGTTGTAACAGCAGAGATGGAAACTGGTATATGAAGGAAATAATTTCCTTTTACTTGTCTAGATTGTCCTATCTTTTATAAGATAAAACATAAAATCTATTACAAACAGATGATTAAAAGGATAAGATCTAGACTGTAGGTATTGAAAGGCAAATTACTATCTTATAAAGGAAGGATAATCTGGATCAAGCATAATATTCAGAGTATTTCTGTTCACTTTTTATCAATGATGAATCCTTATATCAATGTGTTAAACCAAATTCAATAGATGATGGCACAATTCTTCTAGAGTAGATATATTGGAGGGAGATATAGGCACTAAAATAAGTGGAGTAACTTATGCCTACTTGAAGAAGAGGGAAATCTAGGCTTTAGACTATTACAAGATATCTCAATAGCACTATTCTGTAAGTTATGATGGAACCTTATAGCTATTCAATCCATATAGAGTGCGTACATGAATAATAAATATTGTAGGAAGATTAACTATAATTTGGTGATATGGAAACCAGCCTGCTATAGATCTCAAATGTTGAAGAAGATGCTACAAACTAGAGACTTATTTGAGCACTAAATTTGGTGAATTACAAAAAATGGATCAACATTGCTATGTCATGACAATTTGATAGGCTTAGGGGATATTTACACTATTATTGAAGATAAATTTGAATGGTATGACTTATATATAAGTCATATATCTGACAAAGAAGGGAGAGTGGGATGCAGAGATTTTAGGAAATGTTCTTCCTATTGAGGTGGTAGAACATATCATGAATACTATTAAAAAACCATTAGAGGATGGGGATATGGACAAACCATACTGTGTATTGAATACAAAAGGGTTTTTTATAGTCAAATTATCTTGGTAGTACATCAAACATATAAAAAATCCCAGCAAGATTTACAAGTGGATGTGGATGTGGATTACAGGTTTACCTTTCAAGATGGTCTTTTTTATGTGGAGACTTTGGATATTTAAAATATTAGTAGATGACAGAGTGAGAAGATGGGGTATTAAAGAACCATCTAGATGCTGGTGTTGTGAATCCATCTCAGGAGACACTAGCTCATGTGTTCTTAAGATCAACTACTGCTAACAGGACTTGGTCCTTTTTTTGTTCATTTACAAGTTTGAATTTAGAAGGCCTCAATCTAAGAGAGGTGATTATGTTGTGGTAGGGAGAAGAATTTAAGAAAGGACTAAAAATATAATATAAGGCTATACCAAACATTATAGGATAGGAATTTTTGAGGAGACGAAACCTTCGCAAACATGAAAGAAGGAAAATCTCAACTCTGAGAATTATCCACAATGTGGTTAGAACTATGCATATATTACTAAAAGTGAGGAAACCCAATAGGAATTTATCTTGAAACTAGCCAGGAATGTTGAAGAAGATGGAGGATGATGTTGATGTTGGGTGTATTTACACGCCTAAACACCATAATTTATCCATGTTATAGCTAAGTTTTGAGGATAAAATATATAATTCCTGCACTTTTAGTCCATTTTCCTGTAAGTGAGCTAACCTACGTGATTAGCATGTTTTCAGGTATTAATGATGAAGATTTCAGCACTTTGTGGACCTTTGGGCAGCAAAGGAAAACTTCACAGAAGAGGGAAGGCAGCTTTTGGAAGCTTATGGACTGAATGTGACGCATGGAGAAATTGTCCCGGGCAAAAGCAGTATTTTTAAATACTTAGGGATGCAGCAGTAACTTAATAGGACTAGGACAAGGATGTTATAAAAAACCCTATTTGCTGAATTTTTCAGCATGTATTTTTTAATTCGTTGCTTTGAGAATTCAGTCGACACTTTTTATTCAGTTTACAGATTCTGTAACTTTAACAGAGAGAAACACGCTACATATTTGGGGAAGTCGGCTAAGAGGAAAAACTTCATCCCTCTTTGACGTTAAAAACATCCTCTCGCGAAGATTGTTCTAGTTTTGGTATGATGATGATGATGTCTTCGTTGTTTTCCTTTACAATCATGTGTAGCTAAACTTCTCTGTTAGGGTTATGGAAGCCTTTTGATATACTATCTATTACTACGAGTTTGTGAATTCTTGATGCGTATGCTACTTATATCATTACTCTCTTCGTTTTAATTAAATTCTTGTGGTTGCAAACATATAGAATACGCCATTATAGCATTAACTTGTTCGAGAGAAAAGTTACATGTTTGGAAAAGAGAGTGTGACAAGGAAATAGGGCTACCAACCCCTATTTACACGTTAGTGCCGTAACTGGGTTAACCTCTTGGAGAGTTCGTACCGTGAGTTATACGCTTTAAGCTCGAGAGAGTTAAAGTGAAATAATCCTTGATGGTTGAGAAACACTAGGATTTACCATTAGAATACGAATCTCTATAAGTGCATGCATGTCTGAATTCCGCATTACTCATAGTTAATAGATACGTAGAACTCATAAGGTGGACATAACCCTAACTTATTTTTCTCCGTGATTAAATCTTACTAAACAAAGCATTCTGTTGTTACTTTGATAGCATTAATTCACGCCACAATCCAATCCCCCCTTTTCCGTGGAATTTTCGATCAACAGTCTAATAATAGTTGCAACACTTAGTGACCAAGTATTCCCTGTGGGATTCGACACCCAACCCAGTTGGGTTTTATATTTGACAGCGACCGCTTACACTCTTACGAGAGCTGTAGTTTGGGCGTTATCAAATTTTGGCTCCGTTGTCGGGGAATACAGTTGTCAACTAAGTTTGTGATAGTTACTAGACCCTTTGGTCAAAGATTCTCGAATTTTACTTTTAGTTGTTGTTTTTGTTTTATTTAGGTTCTATTGAGTGCATGCCAAATACTCGTAGTTCTGGTCAGCCACTATTACCCATAAATCCTGAACCTCAACTTATTGGCAGAATGGATGCACAACGCGACATTGACAGAAGGGAGGCTCAAAAGGAGCAGGCTAGATTAGCTGCACTGGCAGCTGCTCAAGTACATCAACAAAATATTGATAACCCAGGGCGAGCAAAAAATCCTGATGATGAGGACCTGGGTGATGATGAGTTACTGAATCCCAGGCGTACTGATGAAGTGGCAGCACCTATGCACAGGATAGATCGCCAAGCTAGAATGAGACCCGACCGCCGAGCTATGCAGGCTCTTTTTTATGATGATGATGACGATCTGGATAGAGCTGGTGCCACAGGGGCTATTATTCCTCCACCTTTGGCACCCGGAGCTAAGTTCAATATCACTAGCACCATGATTAGTTATTGCAGCTCAAGGGGTTATTTGGTGGACTCGCAGAAGATGATCCGAATATGCATCTGATCAACTTTATTTCAACATGCAAGTCGTTTGACAATCCAGGAGTTGGGCAGAATGCAATTCGGCTGCGCTTATTTCCATTGTCTCTATCTGGGGAGGCAACTCTATGGTTGAACGGGCTAACTCCTGATTCTATTACTAATTGGAGGCAACTGAAAGACGCTTTCCTAGAAAGATTCTTTCCGCCATCCAAGAGAGCCCAATTACGGGATGAGATCAGCAACTTTCGACAGCTTCCAACTGAAGCTCTCCACGAAACATGGGAGAGGTTCAAGAAGAAGTTTATGCAGTGCCCAAACCATCAGATGACGAATATCCACTTGATGGAAATATTATACAGGGCTTTGAACTCGGTGACAAAGCCAGTGGTTGATAATGCTGCAGGAGGGTCATTCATGGACCTTACTTTTATTGAGGCGAGTGATATGCTGGATCGTATGACAAAGCAGAGTAGAGCTTGGCATACCAGGGATTCTGAGGTAGCGAGCTCTACTGTATCTATTGGCATGACTGTAGAGCAGAGACGAAGACAAGAGGAATATGACCAGGATATGGCTCACATGAAAATGCAGATGGATCTTCTTACCAAGCATTTATTATTAGGGAAGACCGAAAAAGTCAAGGCTGTGGTGTCATAGGGAAGAGATGAATCAGATTCTGAGGAGGAAGCAAATTATTTGAATAATCAGGGGGGTTTCCGAGGCAATGACCAAGGAAACCAAGGTCAGAACTATTATGATAAATCTGGATACAAGGACCGCGATCAAGGTGGTTGGAAGAATAAGACTGACAGGAGTGGTTTGTATGTTCCTCCTGGAAATCGTGAGGCTGTGGCGTCTGGCTCTAGAAAGATGTCCATGGATGATATGATGGCTAAGCTGTTGAAAGGGGTGGAGGCAACCAATATAGGCGTTACTGAGGTAAAGAATAATTTTTCATCAATAAATCAATTGGTTGATTCGCATTCTACCGCGATAAAACAGTTGGAGCAATAATTGAGTCAACTATCAGCGACATTCAATCAAAGAAAGGCTGGCACCTTACCTAGCGATACTGTGCAAAACCCAAGGAATGATGGATCATGTATGGCTATTACTACCAAGAGTGGTACAACATTGGAAAATCCATCCAAAGGCAAGCAGGTGGTTGATGATATAACAGATAATGTTATTGATGCAGAATGTGAAAATGCCGTAAAAGCTGAAGATAGTGTCCCAGACGTTACTCCTAGACGTCTGCAGCCTGAAAACATCGACAATCAGAAGCAAGATAAAAAGGAAGTGGCGGAGAAAACTATTCCTCTTCCACCACCATCTTTTCCTCAGAGACTGAAGAAGAAAGCCGATGACACCAGGTTCAGTAAATTTATGACTATGTTGAAGCAGCTGACTATTAATGTTCCTTTGGTGGAGGCGCTAGAGCAGATGCCCGGATACGCTAAATTCATGAAGGACATTTTGACAAAGAAGCGGGCAGCAAGCTATGAGCTGGCAGATAATGTTCATCATTGCAGTGAATCGCTACAAGATCGCTAGTTCAGAAGAAGACAGATCCTGGTGCTTTCACTATTCCTTGCACGGTTGGATCTTTGGATTTTGCTAAGGCACTGTGCGATCTGGGAGCTAACATTAATTTGATGCCACTATCTATTTACAGAAAGTTGGGGTTGGGTGATCCTACACCAACCAATATGCGGCTCGTGATGGCAGATAGGTCGGTAAAACGACCTGTTGGTATCTTATATGATGTATTGGTGAAGGTTTCCACCTTCATCTTTCCTGCAGACTTTGTTATTTTGGATTACGAGGTGGATTCTGAAGTTCCCATAATCTTGGGGCGTCCTTTCCTTACAACAGGAAGTGTGCTTATTGATCTAAGAGCCAATGAGCTTTTATTTCGGATGAATGACGAAGTGGTCTGTTTTGATGTATGAAAATCAATGAAGCATCCCAAAGATATGAATGTGTTCTCTGTAGATGATGTTTACTATGATGATGAGAAAGAATTATCTGTAGAGACGCAGCTTATTGTTGATCCATTGGCTGTTGTGCTTATGAATTTTGAGCGTGAGGATGTTGAAGAGTATGAAGAAACTAGTTGTGCTCTAACATGAATTGGCTCCTATTCTCATGCTCCTAAGAAGCTGGATCTGGATCTTAAAAATCGCCCTTCACCACCAGCAAAGCCATCCATTGAAGAACCACCAGTGCTAGAATTGAAGGAGCTACCCAGTCACCTGAAATATGCATTTTTGGGAAGTGGTGATACACTTACGATTATTGTTGCGGCTAATTTAGGTGAGCAGCAGGTTGCGACTCTTATTTCTGTTCTGAAGAGATACAAGAGAGCCATCAGTTGGACTATTGCTGATATTATTAGTATCCCTCCTGGGATATGTATGCACAAGATCCAGCTCGAGGAAAATTGTGTGCCAACCATTGAGCATCAACGATGTTTGAATCCACCCATGCAGGAGGTGGTGAAGAAAGAAATTATTAAATGGTTAGATGCTGGGGTAGTATATCCAATCTACGACAGTAAGTGGGTAAGTCCGGTACAGTTGTGCCCAAGAAAGGGGGCATGGCGGTAGTTGCGAATGAAAAGAATGAGTTGATTCCACTCAAACCTGTCACAGGGTGGAGAGTGTGTATGGACTACCGGAAGCTGAATTCGTGGACGCTAAAAGATCACTTCCCAATTCCATTCATGGACCAAATGCTTGATCGATTGGTAGGGAAGGGATGGTTTTGTTTCTTAGATGGTTATTCCGGTTATAATCAGATTTGTATTGCTCCTGAGGATCAAGAGAAGACCACTTTTACATGCCCATATGGTACGTTTGCCTTCAAACGTATGCCATTTGGGTTATGTAACGCACCTGCCACTTTTCAGCGTTGTATGATGTCTATTTTTTTGATATGGTTGAAGACACCTTGGAGGTGTTCATGGACGATTTTTCAGTTGTGGGTGAATCATTTGAATCGTGCTTGGCGAATCTGAGTATGGCGTTACAGAGATGTGTTGAGGTCAACTTGGTGCTAAACTAGGAGAAGTGCCATTTTATGGTTAAGGAAGGCATTGTTCTTGGGCACAAAGTCTCCGAAAGAGGAATTGAGGTTGATCGAGCCAAAATTGAAGTTATCGAGAAACTACCACCTCCAATTTCTGTAAAGGGAGTTCGTAGTTTCCTCGGTCATGCAGGTTTTTATCGAAGGTTTATCAAAGACTTCTCCAAGATTGCTAGTCCATTATGCAAACTCTTGGAGAAGGATGCAAAGTTCGACTTCAGTGAAGATTGCTTGACGACATTTGAATGCCTCAAAGGGAAGCTAGTTGAAGCTCCTATTATTGTCGCACCCGATTGGTCTCTACCATTTGAAGTGATGTGTGATGCAAGTGGGGTAGCTTTGGGTGCTGTACTTGGTCAGAAAAGGGAAAGGCTATTTCATCTAATATACTATGCGAGCAAGGCCTTGAATGGAGCCCAGAAGAACTATACCGTCATGGAACAAAAGCTTCTCGCAGTTGTTTATGCTTTTGAAAAGTTCCGCGCTTACTTGTTGGGAACCAAAGTGGTGGTTCATACAGATCATGCGGCTCTGAGATATTTAATGGCAAAGAAGAATGCTAAGCCAAGACTAATTCGGTGGGTGTTATTGCTTCAAGAATTTGATTTCGAGGTAAAGGATAGAAAAGGTTGCGAAAACCAAGTAGCTGATCATCTATCTAGACTTGAGAGTGCGCACATAGCACAACCCGACCTTGAGATTGATGATGCATTTCCCGATGAAGAGATCCTAGCCGCTATGGTGGAAGACTTACCGTGGTATGCAGACTTTGTGAATTACGTGGTAAGTGAAGTGATGCCTGAGAATCTCTCCTGTCATCAAAAGAGAAAGTTCATGCATGATGTGAAACACTACTTCTGGGATGAACCGTATCTTTTTCGACGATGTGCTGATGGTGTTATTAGGCGATGTATCTCTGATGTGGAGGTGCCTAGCATCTTGGAAGTAAGTCATGCTTCCCAAGTTGGGGGTCACTATGCAGGTGATCGGACAACCAGAAAGGTATTGCAAAGCGGCTATTATTGGCCTTCATTATTCAAGGATGCTTACGATTTTGTGAGAAGATGTGATCAGTGTCAGAGGAAAGGCTCTATCTCGAAGCACCATGCGATGCCCATGACTAAAATTCTTGAAGTAGAGCTATTTGATGTATGGGGTATTGATTTCATGGGCCCATTTGTGAGTTCGTTTGGGATGAAATATATCCTAGTTGTTGTGGATTATGTATCCAAATGGGTCGAAGCAGTAGCGCTGGCTGATAATGAAGGTAAGCGTGTTGTAGCATTCTTAAAGAGAAATATCTTCTCTCGTTTTGGGGTACCACGTACCATCATAAGCGATGGAGGATCACACTTTTGTAACAAGCTGTTCAGAGCCGTATTGGTGAAATATGGGGTCAAGCAACATAAGGTGGCTACACCTTACCACCCACAAACTAGTGGGCAGGTAGAGGTTTCTAATCGGGAGATCAAGCTGATCCTTGCTAAGACTGTAAATGCTAGTAGGAAGGATTGGTCCCGAAAGCTGGATGATGCCTTATGGGCTTATAGGACTGCATTCAAGACACCAGTTGGCATGTCCCCGTACCAACTAGTTTATGGGAAGGCTTTTCACTTGCCTATTGAGCTCGAACATAAAGCATTGTGGGCGTTGAAGAGGCTTAACCTGAATTGGGATGATGCAATTAATCTGAGATTGGAACAGCTGAATGAGATGGATGAATTCCATCTACATGCGTATGAAAGGGCAGACCTCTACAAGGAATGGATAAAAAAGTACCATGATCGGCGGATTATCCAAAGAAACTTTCAGAAGGGTGATATCGTACTTCTTTTCAACTCCAGACTGAAGCTATTTCCAGGTAAGTTGAAGTCTAAATGGTCTGGTCCGTTCAGAATTAGCCAAGTCTACTCGTCTGGAGTAGTAGAGTTAGAAGACAAAAATGGTGGTGTTTTCAAGGTGAATGGCCAACGTGTGAAGCCATATATCAGTCCTCTTGACTCGATAAAATGCATGGCCACCATCTATCTCGACGAAGTCTAAGTAATCGAGGTAACTATGTCGTGCCGCGACAATAAATCAAGCGCTACATGGGAGGCAACCCATTATTTTTAGTTGTTTTGTTTTCTAGGAGTTTGTTTTGTTAAATAAAAATCCAAAAAGAAGAGTCGAGCCACGACCAAAACTAAGGCGCTTGGTGGGAGGCAACCCATCTTTCTAATCATTTTTGTTGTTTTTGATTAAGTGTAGGGGAAAACGTATAAAGGAGGAGCTTGGTCTCAAATTTTGATTTGAAAGTGAGAAATGTTAAAGGTGGTAAGTGAGTAATGAAGGAGCAAAAGGCTTTCGGTTAGGCATTGCCTATACAAATCTAGGCAATGGGCAAGGCAAGGCCTATGTAAATTTAGGAAACGGACAAGGCAAGGCCTATGCTATTGCCTTTGCTCTCTGAATCGACAATGCTATAGCATAGGCGCCGCCTATGCCCAGCTAGGCCATAGCATAGGCGCCGCATATGTTCAACTAGGCAAAGATAAAGGCGCCGCCTATGCTATTGCCTATGCTCACTGTTTCAATAATGCCATAGCATAGGCGCCGCCTATGTTCAACTAGGCTTTGCTAAAGGAGCCGCCTATGCTAAGCATAGGCAAAGCATTAGGCGCCGCCTACTTATGATTTTTGACTCCTAACCCGATTTTTCATGGGTCAAACCCGACCCAAGCCTTGGTCTATAAATAGAACTTCAACCTTGAAACAAAATTACATTGTTTGCTCAACCTAGGCGCCGCCTAACCTTCCCAAATCTCTCAAAACTTTTCTTTTTGCTCATCTAACCTTGCAAGATCATCTTCCAAGTCCATCACCAAGTAAGTTCTTCTTTTATATTCTGTAGTTATTACAATACGACGCCTATACTGATTTGTTAAATCTTGAAGTGGTGTTGGTGATTTGAATGTGGATGGTTCGTTATGATACATCTAGTTGAGTAAAAGAATACATGTGGGTGTTCTTGACTTTGTTCCGATTTGTATTTGATTGTTATACACTGCCATCTTTTCGCGGAATCGAAATGGTAAAGTTAATTACATAATCTTGTAAGTTGAAGGTTGGAATGTTTGAATGACTCATTCATCGAGATAAAGATCATGACTGAATACAAGCATGAGATGTTGTGATTATTTCTATGCCATAACTTGATTCGATCTCTACGTAGTAGTCTTGTTCAAAAAGTGCATTAATCCAAACCATAAAGTATGGTCAAGATTACATGACATAGAGCTGAAAAGGCTAGTTAAGGTTCCATGAAAGTTTGACTGTGCTGAACATATTGTTGGAACATATCGCTTACATGTATGTCGATGAAATCTGAGTAATCGATATCATTCACTTAATTAGTTGGTGCCAACAAATTAAGTGTGGGGTGGTGCCATTATTATTTGTTTGTCGATCAAATCTTCCGAGATAAGCTAACATGACTTTATTTTAATCTCAGGTAAAATGGTATCAAAAGGTCGACCAGGAAAAGAAAAAGCGTCCACCTCACAGAAAGGTCAGAAAAGGGGAAGAAAAGAGCAAGATGAATCCTCCTCGCTGCAAATACCTCGCCGCATGTTCGGGATAAAATGGGTCCTAGAGGAGGAAGGAAATGAGTGGTACAAAAACAACAAAGTGAAAAAATATGTTCACATGGAGTTGATACAAAAGGAGAGTCTAGCGAAGAGAGAACCTCGCATTTTGGCTAAAATCATGGCGCTACATCTTGATTTCATCTTCCAAGATATGGGAGAATGCAATCTTGATCTAACGCGAGAATTCTATGCCAACTGGTCCCCAAAGACTACCGAAAGTGAAGTGAAGATTCGGGGCCAAGTCTTGCAACTGAATGCGGAGTTCTTCAACTCTTTTCTGGGTCTTCCATCTGTGGATCCATCACCGCTCAAGGAGCTTTATCATAGAACTCCATACAGGGCAATCAGACACACACTATGCGGAACAAGATCAATGGCACATTGGAGTCGTTACAAGGATACCGGTTGGCACAATACCTTCCCGTATGCTTCCTTGAACAGAGAAGCTCAGATATGGTTGCGGATAGTCAACTCTTGCCTGATTCCAGGGTCACAGTACACAAAGATCACACATGATAGAGTATGATTGGTGTACGCTCTGATGACTAATATTCCCATCCACATTGGTGCGGTTATACGGTCGTCAATACGTAAGGCTAGGCTGCACAAGATGTCCCACTTCAGCTTTGACAATTTGTTGACCGCAATATTGAGGAAGGAGGACATTGAAGGGGAACCTGCAGATCATAAGCTTCCACACAACCCGAAGAAGGTTGATCTTACGAAGGTTAAAGATCCTGAAACTATGTATGGCGTCAACCTGACCACTGCAGAAAGACATGCTCGTGACGAAAGCTTTTTCTGCCATTTATATGGCATGACGAGGTTTAGCATGATGAGTGGGGGACGTGTTCCAACTGATGTAGAGCTCCAGCAGTTGGATTATGACTACTCGATGAATGAGCATGCGCGGGCTATGTGTGGAGTAGGTGTAAATTTTGAGGAACCTCTCGATGATAACGTACCGACTGGCGATGATCACCGACAGCCAGACTCAGACGTGGAGGATAACTCTGATGACAATGACTCTGATGATGATTTCGATGCAGGGGGCATGACCCCAGACATAGAGGACGAGTCCGACTAATCAGGTTTTTCTTATTTATTTTCCACTGAGGACAGTGTGTCCCGTCTAAGTGTGGGATGCTGGTATTTGTATGCTTCTTGTACTTCTTTGCCTACATATATTCTAGTTCTTGTTTGTTTTAATTAGTCGTAATTAGTTAGTTAATTTTAGATTTTTTTAGATTTTGCATGAAATTGTTCTGATAGGCGGCATGGTATTATGACAAGAGTTTGTGCCAAAATCATTACTATTGAGACATGTAGGATCTAAGTGTGACTCAATGTGTGATAATTGTGAGGTTTAATTCATTCACCTGTTAGGTCAAGAGTCTATACTGCTCCCAATAAAGTTGACCATGTGCCTTGTGTGTGTGAGGTTATAGTATATTCTGTGTTGTGACTGATGCTAGAACTTGCCTGGTATGTGTGTAAAGCGAAATAAAGAGTGTAAGTTTAGGAGATGATTTAGGCATTTCTTTGGCAGCCTGTGAATGTTTACCTTCTTTTTACCTACCCGTGGACATTATCCTAGTTAACCCCCTTTGAGTCTTTAGCTATTTTCTTTGACAGCCTCATATGTAGCCTAATCCATTTTTTTTCAAGACCATAATTTGATCCAAATTCCTAAGCGCTTTAAATTGTAGAGTCATGTGACAAAATAAGAGGAAATTGGGTGAGAGTGATGCCTCAGAGTGTATTGGTACTTGAAATTATTGTGAAAAGGAGTGGCTATCATAGAGGTGTTTTATAAAAAAAATAAAAAAAAATAACAGAAATAGAAAAAAAAAGTTGTATATTCTCATCTTTGTGTTTATAATTGAATAATAAAATAGGTAAAAAACGGGTGTTAGATGAAAAGAAAGGTAGAAGGGTTGTTTAAAAGAGAGTGTTAATGACATAACGTAGTGTATTAAAGCGCTTAGGGAACATAGTCACTATTTCTGGCCAAAATAGTCCTACCTGTCCCTTAGCCTACATTACAACCTGTAAAGACCTACTTGATCCTAAGCTTAACATTCTGATATTGGTGGAGCATTACACTAAGGGCAAGCCTATGGTCATCAGTTGCAACATAAGAATTCTTTGTGAGAGTGAGAGCAAGGAGAATCTTGTACCCATGTTTTGAAAAATGCAAAACTTATGAGTGATTATAGGTGATATCTTGTGTGAGACACACATGGTTGATGATTGTTGGGTAGTGTTATATGATTCTTTGTGACTTAACTTGTGGATACGAATTAGCCATCATCACGAGTCTATGTTGGAGGTTGAATGGTTTCTAGTAGTGATCCAGAAAACTACTCTTTGTTAATAATTGTCGTGCATGTCTTGATGAATATTTTGTGTTACTGCTGTGAAATCCTAGTTAGATGTTTGCATGGACGTAATATTTTGTTCGAGGACGAACAAAGATTTAAGTGTGGGGTGTTGATGTTGGGTGTATTTACACGCCTAAACACCATAATTTACCCATGTTATAGCTAAGTTTTGAGGATAAAATATATAATTCCTGCACTTTTAGTCCATTTTCCTGTAAGTGAGCTAACCTACGTGATTAGCATGTTTTCAGGTATTAATGATGAAGATTTCAGCACTTTGTGGACCTTTGGGAAGCAAAGGAAAACTTCATAGAAGAGGGAAGACAACTTTTGGAAGCTTATGGACTGAATGTGACGCATGAAGAAATTGTTCTGGGCAAAAGCAGTATTTTTAAATACTTAGGGGTGCAGCAGTAACTTAATAGGACTAGGACAAGGATGTTATAAAAAACCCTATTTGCTGAATTTTTCAGCATGCATTTTTTAATTCGTTGCTTTGAGAATTCAGTTGACACTTTTTATTCAGTTTACAGATTCTGTAACTTTAACAGAGAGAAACACGCTACATATTTGGGGAAGTCGGCTAAGAAGAAAAACGTCATCCCTCTTTGACGTTAAAAACATCCTCTCGCGAAGATTGTTCTAGTTTTGGTATGATGATGATGATGTCTTCGTTGTTTTCCTTTACAATCATGTGTAGATAAACTTCTCTGTTAGGGTTATGGAAGCCTTTTGATATACTATCTATTACTATGAGTTTGTGAATTCTTGATGCGTATGCTACTTATATCATTACTCTCTTCGTTTTAATTAAATTCTTGTGGCTGCAAACATATAGAATACGCCATTATAGCATTAACTTGTTCGAGAGAAAAGTTACATGTTTGGAAAAGAGAGTGTGACAAGGAAATAGGGCTACCAACCCCTATTTACACGTTAGTGCCGTAACTGGGTTAACCTCTTGGAGAGTTCGTACCGTGAGTTATACGCTTTAAGATCGAGAGAGTTAAAGTGAAATAATCCTTGATGATTGAGAAACATTAGGATTTACCATTAGAATACGAATCTCTATAAGTGCATGCATGTCTGAATTCCGCATTACTCATAGTTAATAGATACGTAGAACTCATAAGGTGGACATAACCCTAACTTATTTTTCTCCGTGATTAAATCTTACTAAACAAAGCATTTTGTTGTTACTTTGATAGCATTAATTCACGCCACAATCCAATCCCCCCTTTTCCGTGGAATTTTCGATCAACAGTCTAATAATAGTTGCAACACTTAGTGACCAAGTATTCCCTGTGGGATTCGACACCCAACCCAGTTGGGTTTTATATTTGACAGCGACCGCTTACACTCTTACGAGAGCTGTAGTTTGGGCGTTATCAGAGGACTACAAACCAGGGGTGAGAGTCACTAAACTTTTAGGGGAATTTCCACCACAAGAATGGGTCAAATATAACACCGATGGAGTTTCAAAAGGGAGGATGGGGTAACTTCTTATGTTTTTTGTCTAAGAGATGCAAATGAGGATTTACTGTATGCAAAGCGAGCTATAATAGACAACATAAAAAATACTTTAGCAGAAACAACTTCAATATTGAAGCTAGTAAACATTGCAAGCAGTCATAACCTGATCAGATTGTTATCCAAATGGATTCAATTCTTTTAAAGAAAGTATTAAGATAGGAATACACATGTCCATGGAATATTGCAGACACTGTAGTCGATATGAAATCATGTTTTCAAGGAAAGCAGTAAAAGATTCAACATATATTAAGAGAAGAAAATCAATTAGCCAACTACCTAGCAAATCTAGCAATAGATAAAGGTAATTGCAGCTATTTGTATTTTAACATCATGGAATCAATTAGAAGAATGATACTTAACAGTGACAAGATAAAGTAACCATATTAAGTATATCAACTATTAAGGGATAAAGAGCAGGGAAGGATAAATCATAAGTTTTTTCACTTGGGTGCTATTTACCACAACCATAAGAGTAACAAAAAGAGTGAAATGCTATCTACCCCATACTACTTCATCCATCAAAAAGAACTCAGCAAAATGGAAGAGTCCTGGGTCGAGTCAGTAGCTTTGAACCTGGGTGATGTATTTATCACTCTATGCAATGACCCTCCTAGTCGTTTCATGAAATTTATTGGTCTTTTTTATTTTAGATCTCCCCATAGTTTGTATACATAATTTATGATTCACGGGGATGGGTAGTATTAATTTTTAGGGTGCATTAAAGTGATTTAAGTCATTAGTTGAGTTATTGGGTTTAAGAAAGTTCAGTTCAACCATGATCAATTTTTGGTCAATATGACCTCGAGTTAGTATTCTAATATTTTCAATTGGTTTGAAACATATTTTTTAGTCAGTTTATATGTTTAATTTATTTAGATAGGGTTTCAAACAAATTCTAAGGATTTATTAAAAGTTTTGGATATTTTAGATGATTAGTTTAATTAGTGATTTAATGGGTCAAATCACAATCTTTTTACATATCATGTGACTTTCAGTTTATAGGGTTTAACCCTTTTTGGAAGATAACTTAAACTAAAACAGGAGGCAGAAATTTTAACAGAGAACTAAGCTACTACGCTGCTGTGGCGTTGTGATGAGTACGTTTCAGGTGAGGAGTTTAATTTTCAATATGTGCAGGTTAGTATTATTTAGCATTGTTAGTACTTATTAAGACATATGAACTTGGGTGGGTGGCAAGAAAATTTATGCCAATCATTATGCAATGATTTAACGTAATGATAGCTAATAGAATTGACAAATTTTGGCAGTATCTTGATAAGCCAACTATTGGAATTGACATAACCCACAGGTCAATTCATATGCTTACAATGAACGTCCGTATAGTTCATTATATTTATATATATTTTTTCTTTTTTTCATAATTTGCTTTATGTTTTGGGATTTAAAAAATTGAGGTTTAGGTCTAGAATTTTTAGAGTAAGAATTTAGAAAATGAATGTCATTAGGTTTGTACTCTTATGGAGATTATGTATGTGAACAAATTTTGACCATTCAGAAGCTTTACTAAAGGGCAAGGCCCTTACAAAATTAGCTTGCATTTGGATTCTTTGATTAAAGTAGGTGACAGTTTAATTGGCGTTTAGACTTGATTTAATTCTGTGTATGCTCCTAAATTGGATGCTTATTGATTGATTTTCGGACATACTTGAATTTGATGAAATTTGGATTGTTGGCCCTTGTATGAATAATTATTGAAAATCAAACTTGATTGAATTGCCTTGTGATTTTAAGTGCACTTGGAAATTTAATACGTTGTATTATATCGAGAGAGATGGTGTAAAATTGATGAAATGTATATAATATGGTTATGGAGGATCGGGTACCAAGTCGGTATGGATATGAATATTGAAATTACTTATTTATGAAGGATCGGGTACCACACTGGTACAGTACATGGACTTAGATTGTCCCCTGCAAGTCATGACTAGTTGAAAAAAATAAGTCTCTTAGAATGCGTGTAAAGATTAGTGTTTATTTTGAGAGGTCGTATGGTTTAATAAGATGATAGCAAGCTAATGGTGTTCTAATTGCGAGGTTTAGAAAGGCATAGTTGTTAATTATGGTATTATTGTTGATTCTGTGGATGTTTACAATATGGTTGATACTCTTGATGGTTACATGGCTTCTTTGGATGTTTACATTCATATCTGTCTACTTATTATTTGATTTATATTGTATACATGTTATTAGATTGAATTGGCCTATGATTCCTAACAGTACATAGTGACTTATACTGATACTATCCTGTACTCTTTTTTTTGTTGAGTGCAGAAAGTATTCCAAAAGTTCAGACACGACCTCATCTCTAACGTTTGATAGCTAATCTCGATCCAAGAGTGAGCACTCCCTCTCCAGGCTGCCATGTGTCATCATATTAGTTTTTGTCAATCTTTCGGGCTATAAGACATTCTTTATTTTTCTTTATTTTGGATATCATTTTAGACATAATTTTTGTTTTAGAAGTTCTTGTATGATGACGTCCGGGTCTTGGGGATTTTAATAGGTAGTTTGTTTGACTTCCTCACTAATAATGATTAGATTTGGATTTATTATTGTTACAACAACAACAATAATATACCCAGTGTATTCTCACATAGTGGGATCTGGGGAGGGTAGAGTATACGCGGACCATACCACTACCACAAGTAGAGTAGAGAGGTTGTTTTCGATAGACCCCCAGATTAGGATTGATAACAGTATAACAAACACAAAATATAAATTCATATAAACTAGTACAGTATTCAAAATAATCTAACACCACTAGCCACAAAATAATACTACAGCCACAAGATAGTAGGGTAAAATAATTTTTATTTATTATCGTTAAGGTTTTTTATAATATTCTCGCCTTAATGTTGACTAAGTGATTGGTTCATGGTTCAGGTTAGTTAATTCTCCCATAGAAAGATTAGTACGGGTGCCACTCATGGCCATTTGGATCGTGACACATTAGGGTGGAAGTGTAGAGCTTCTATAACACTCCACTCTAGATCCACCCACAAAATTTGAAAGATCAGTTATAGGTCAAAGGAGGATGAATAATGGAGTAAAACCACATACCTAGTGATGAAACACTACATCAATGAATGAGAAACCTCATCAGACCATATCGAGCATAGCCATCCACCAAAGAACACAACTGGGTATAGTGAAAGAGTTAGATAATGAAAAAATAAGCTAAGGAGAAGTAGGATAATAGAATACATACTTTTTAGAGTCGATTTATCAACACATGGGGTGACGAAAAGGAGGACATTAATGACCCATATCAAGAGGACAATACCTTGCTTGATCTGTGACGACAACATGTTCTAGGTATTGAATGGTTTAGGAAATGAAAAGGCAAAGTGTAGACTAGGAAACCCTATTTTTTATGTAATAAGAGGGTGTGGGCTTGGTCCCTATCTCGTGTGGTTGGTAATTTTGAATTTGTTTTGTTCTTATTTTATTTGGGCCACTTGGTAAGTGTATTGTTTTCAGATCTTGATTCAGTAATAAAAGCCAAAACTTTGTTTAAAAAAAGACTGGTTATGCTCCCCCTGAATTTTTGCATACTTAAGTAGTCGACATATACATATAAGTTAGTCTATTTCTCCCTCTTTGACATAAGTAAAAAAAAAAGAAGCCATATAAGAATAGATAACACTATGATATGAACATGACCAAGCAATCACAAGAAAAAATATTCATAGGCTTATGCTCAGATACAGACCAAAATAAACCAAAAACATAGTCTTAAGGAGCCACACTAAAACAAAGTTTTAAGAAGTAGCAGAATAATCTAGAGGAATAAGAAAATGCAAGAAATATGCCAATATGTTAGTAATTGAATCCTTAATGTTAGTGAACCAATTAAAAATGATGGTGGAAAGAGAATTAGTGGTGTGTTTAATTTTGTCAGTAATCTTGATAACCTCTTTAATCATTTGATCCAGCTTTAGATGAATATGAGTAATATCTGTACCAGTTTCCTTGTTATTGAAATTTGTCCATCTGAAAGTAATTCACTAGAAGAAGGTCATTGAGAGAATCCAACTTATAATCAACCTATGCAATGCGAGTGACCATATCAAATGATGTTAAAGAAGAACTAGGGTCATTAGAAAGAGAAGACTCGAGCTTTGTAGAAGATAGAGCACTGATAGTGCAACCATCTGACTTGAGAATATAAGCACCATCAGTGAGAACATAGCCCATACTGATAAAATCTTTTGAGTTATAACACGAATTCATAGTAATCGAGGGAATGTCATTGAGAGTAATATTGATAGTTTCCAAGATATGAGTGATGAGTAACCCACATGAAAGACTGGAGGGATCATGAGTAGCTTTAATCATGAAATTAATAATTAAGAAAGAGAGTTTCACTTTTCATTAAGAGAAAATATAATAGGTAAACAGAGTATCATGCTGACACAATGTTGAGAGAGAGCCTGCACAAGGAAGTAGTCACCAAAAAGGTAGTAATAACGCGATCTTCAAGGGATAGATTTTTTAGGACAGAGTAGAGAAAAGTGAATATAAAGTTTCTAGAGCAATATAGGTTTGTCTTGCTAAAAAAACATCAACATAAGTGGGCCAAAGACTCTTGGAGGGGTGGAATTTCCAGATCATTGAATTCCAAATATAGAATCAAACATAGAACAATCAAGATATATTCTCTTACCCATAACCATAGTTTCCAACTCATCAGAACAAAATAACCTAAGGTTTGCATAGAAGATACAAATAAAGGGTTCATATGTAATTTTAGAAATGAAGAAGAAAATATATGCTCGACCTTGGGCTTCAAAGAAGGGCTTAATGGGATAGTTAAAAGGCTTCAAAAATCAAGGTCTACAAGTCTACCATGAATAGTAGGCAAGTCTTTGAGGGAGTGAAATATAGTTTCATTAATAGGGTGCCTAAAATCAGTCATGATGTTCAAAGAACTATCAAAGTTAAATTTTACCTTATTTTTAGAGCGCTTAGATTCATCAAGTTGAAAAGAGTGATTTCCATCAAAGAGAGAGAAGAATCAATAGATACTTGAGGAAGGTTTTACCAAACAGTTGATAAACCTTGAGATTCTAAAATACTGCTCTCAAATAGTCTGCATACTCTTCTTCACTCTGAGAGTAATCAAGAATGTTATTAATAAATATAATGACGAACATATTTGGATACTACTTGTACACCATGTTTATCAAATCTATAAAATTTTCAGGAGCATTCATTAGTCCAAAATAAATGACTACAAACTCATAGTGACCATAACGGGTTCTAAAAGAAGTCTTTAGAATGTCACACTCTCTGATTTTATGCTTGTGATATCTCAATTTGATGTTAATTTTTTAGGAACAATGGGGCCCTTGAAGATGGAGATATAGGTCTTCAATCCTGGGGATACGATACTTATTCTTGATTTTTGCCTTGTTCAACTGCATGTAGTCTATACATATTTTGATAGTACCATCCTTCTTTACACGAACAAAATAAAAGCACCCCAAGAAAAATATTGGTCCTAATAAAACCTTTATCTAAGAGATCTTTGAGTTGTTATTTTAAATCCTTATACTTACGGAGCCATTCTATAAGGAGTGATAGAGATAGGCTCGGTATCTTTGGGAAGGTCTATCCCAAAGTCAATCTCTCTGGTGGAACTCTAGGTAGATCCTCAGGGAAAACTTGTAGAAATTCATTGACTACAAAAACTTACTAGAGAGTCGAGGTCTTGACTTAGAATCCTTAACCTAAACTAGATGATAGATATACCCTTTAGAGATTAATTTTCTAGCTTTGAGATAGGAAATAAAGCAGCCTCTAGATACTTCTAGGACACCCTTCCACATAAGAACTGGTTCATTAAGAGCTGGAATTTCACAACTCAGGTTCGACAATTAACTAAGACATAGAATGAATGGTGCCAATCCATGCCAAAAATGATATTGAAATCAATCATCTCTAAGTCAACTGAAGTGGCCCTATGAGGAACTGCATGTCATGGCCTGAGTCTACGCCTTGGGTGTAATATAATGATTAGACCCACAAGTGAACCTAAGATAACCCATGGCCTGGCATAATACTAAAAATATTAAAATAACTGAATCACTGATGCAGAAGCTAATTGAATATAAGAATGATTATCTGAAATCAATGTAAGTCTGAACAAATACTGAAATAAATATTATATGTAGCCCAACTCATAAAGTTGAAATATCTACTATCTGTCTAAAGCCTCTACTAACTAATGAGTCACTGGACAAGACCACAATTAACTCTAACGATCTAAAACTCAAGATAATACTAAAAAGAAATAATACTAAAATCTTTCCCACGGATGATGAGGACTCTTCACTATCTGCTGCTGAGAGGGTACTAAAATATACTAATTATGGTACTAATTTTGAGCATCAAAACTTATATCATAAGATGATACAACGTAAGAGGGAGAGAGAGAGAGAGTATGCTATTCGTACTTTGAACATCCTGAGTATGTCAGCTATGCAATAGTAAAATAAACTGAACATGCTGGAATATACTTATATATTATTCTAAAATACATTAATGAAAATATGAACTATAGTACAATGACCCTATAGATGCACATATTTTGGTATGAAACATAGAGATAAGAAATTATAGTTTAATAATAAATACAATTTGAATTAAGGTCCATGTACAATTTCTAAGTTTGAGGTCCATGTACAATTTCTAATTCTAAATCTGTGGGAGAGTTTGTTAACCAACATAAACCACATGAGATAAATATAGACTCTGATGTATACACTCCATCAAAAGAGACAAGTATACCTTGCCAGGGTATAAAGGCATGACTGGCGTGATCATTACATTGATGCCCAACTGGGAGGGCTAATTTAATAAACCTACCATGGCACATAATTTTGGGGTTTGGGTGTGCTTAACCCTAGTCTAACTCGATGCTAAGTACTACTCCCAAATTTGTTATTACTATTAACTTATAAAACTGATATACTGAAATTAAATCAAAACATACTTCATTTGAAAGTATCCTGAAGGGCTGAGTAATTGAAATTACAAAGTGAATCTGTAAACTAAAACTAGTCATGTTTGTTCTTATTAAAATTAATAATAACTGGTCTTATGTGTTCATAACATGCCAACTTTCTAAAAATAAGGTTAATTCATGCCAACAACTAAAATACCAAACTAAGCATTGAATTATTAATCTTTAAGCCCTGCAAGATATTAAATCATGAGCATATACATAATTATTCCATGGTATTAATGAGGAAATTGAAACAACAGGAAAATCATAAACTAAATAAGAACCTTAAACTTTAATCTATAAGGAAGCCGAGAAACTCTAAGTTATTTGGGACTTAATGGGTGAAATGATACCCATTGATGAAATCCCACATATTTGAAGGTGAATTTGTGCTAAGAACTTGAAAAAGGTTCTGAAAGATTATTGAAACTGGCACAAAATTTCACAATAATAAATAGGATTATGAAAGCAGATTGGATCATGGATCTAACAACACATAAGCATCAATATGAAAGACTCAAAAGCATACCAATAACTACATCGGGGGGATCTCCTACTCTCGATGAAAAGGTAGAGCATGCAACTGGTTTTGATGCTAACCACTACTGACACTGGATGAAACACTCTACTATTGAGAAAAATGGTCTGAATGAACAATTGAGAAAGTGGGTTGAGCCTAAGGGAGAGCATCCCTAGGCCTACTTGACTGAAGGTCACTTCTTTGGCTTTTGACCTCATTTACCACAACCAAAATGGCCTTCCTTGCTGAACAAACACTCATACATATATTTTTACCATACTTTCTACAATTTTGATAGGTACGTCCCTCGATAACACAGTCTTGTAGTCTAAAGACTTGTTCTCTTCCCCACTACTTCTACATAGACTTGGTTTGGGTGTTAGAACACTGGATAAATATGGTACATGGGTTGATGATTGATTCTAAAATTATACGCAATTCCTGTACTTTATATGTGTTGACATTTAAACTACCTGATCCTTCTCTCTCTCCCTTCCCCCTCCTTCAACTTTTATATTTCAATATGTTGAGCATATGCCATGAGTCGGGAGGGTTCTATATCTTCGATCAACATGGTAGTTCCATACTCCTTGACCACCGACTCAAACTTGCCTGTAACAAATTCACTTATGTAGGCCCTTGGGTCAAATACCATTTCTGTAGCATACCTCAAAAGTTGAGTGAATTTAAGGGATTCCTTCACTGACATAAAGCCTTGTTTGATATTGAAGAAATCTTCTACTTAGAGTCCCTCATTTATCGAGGAAATAATAAATTAATGAAAGATGCCTCAAACACTTTTAAATCCATCAGAGCTGTATTTTTACCCCCACCCTCCTTTCACAGCTTATATCAATCATGAACAATACCGTTCAACTGATATGATGCCATCTCCATACTTTCTTCCCAATTGATATGCATGACTTGGGTAATATTAAGAATATCATCTATAAAGTGTTGTTGATCTTTAACTACCTTTGATCCATGAAACCCTAGAGGACTCATCTTTTTGAAGTCCCATATTTTGGTAGCATATAAGGTCTCATTCTAATTTTTTGGAGAAACAACCTGATGATTGACCTGGGTGGTCATGGATTGGGACAACACCTAAAAAACATCCCAAAATTTGGCATGGTGACCTGCTCTTTCAAAAAAACCATGGGTGGTAGCGAGGCTGGCTAGTTTCCACTTCTGCGACCATTAGCTCTAATAAGAGGTATTTACTATCACGTAAAAAACATGAGTTAGAAGAAATTTAACTTTACAACATGATAAAGATCATGAAAGAAGGGATAGTTCCTTATAATGCCTTGAAGCCTCTTTCTCATAAGTGTGGCATGCTTCATGCCTATGAACAAGACTCTACTTGAAGCAACTTGTCAAAAAATTTAGGACACCTTAAACATTATCCTTTGATACCAAATTTATAATGCCTTGAGACTACTCCTAAATGTCACATGGTGCTTTGGACTACAATTAGTCCAAAGCTAACCCACGACATCTAGAATAACACTTACTATATTTAATCTACTTAAAGTCATGTGTGGAAGCTGATTTTTTTAATCATAAGAACATGGATAAGAAATGATAAGTTTGGAATATGTAAAAATTAATTGAAAATAATACCAACATTTAAAGTAAGCTGAAATACTTTTTAAGTCTACACAAGTATCTTAAAATGCTAAAGAGTTATTGGGACAGACCCTCAACTGACCCGGAGTCATAAAAAAGTCTGAATTGAATATAAACCTGAACTACTAAAAGAAATAAACATAACCATAGTCCTTGGAACCTGAGGAATCACCAACTAAAACAGAGTAGGCACTGTGATTGCAACTAATCATGGGACTGAGGGCAAATACCATAACCTACATCATAATAGGATCCAACATATGAAAATCACGAAGGATTAAAAATAGACGAAAAAACATATGAAAATCACGAAGGATTAAAAATAAAAATAGTATTTTCTAATTTAGGTAGAAGGTATAAGAAAATAGGTGAACATTTATATTTAATGTTAGAAAAAGAAGAATTAAAATTAGAAGATAAATTGACAGCTATGGTGAGAATAGAAGAAGAAAACGAAGAAATAGATAGAAAAAAGGAAATAGAAAAACTAAAACAACAAACTACCGAAGAAATACGAAAAATAGAAGAAACTAAAAATAGTAGGATTGCTGAATTAGAAAAAGAACTACAAATGCTAAAAGATCGTATGAAAAAAAACAGAAAGAAAAAGAAGAAAAAAATAAAGAACAAAAATTATTAAATGAGATAAATCAATTTAAAGAAAAATTAGAAATAAACAATAAAGAAATAGAAACAAAGGAATTAGAAATTAATACAATAGATGTTGAAGAAACAAATAATTATGATTCGGAAGATAGTGAAACATATATAGAAATCTTAACAAATACAAAAAATTTAGGAATCAATGGAAAACAAGAAGTAATTAATGAAGAAAATTTAGAAAATATAAATACGAAAATAAACACTCTTGATAAAAAAGAAGATGAAAATATAATACCTAGAACATCAGAAATAAGAAAACCTACATATTATAAGAATAAGTTTAAAAGATATAATCTAAAGAATGAATATGACAAATGGACACCAAAACAAATAGTTAATAAAAATTATAACTTTTTAGACTTAGATTGTGTAATAGATACAGAAAAAATAATACAATTATGGATAGGATATATGACAAAATAATTATTAGATAATAATATGAATGTAATAGATGCACCATAATATATAGAAAGAACACTAATAGGAACGGTAAAATTATGGTTTTTAAATCTAATTGAAAATAGTAAAAGAGTATTAAGAACTGACAAACCCACAGAAGGAACATCATCAACAACTACAACTAAATTAACACCTATAGAATTATTAAAAAAATATGAAACAACTATAAAAGACGAATTTAGTAGCATGACAACAACAGAAGAAGAACAAAATGAAGAGAAAGATACAAATAGGAATTTAATGTTAAAATTAGCAATATGTAATATGTGCTACATAGATGAATATACTTGTACATTTAAAGAATATTATTATAAAGGAGCATATAATACAGAAGAAAGTAAAGAAATAAGAAAATTATATTTTAGTAAATTACCTGAACCATTTAGTTCAAAAATAATAAAGAGTTGGGATGAAACAAAAATAGTAGATACTCTAGGAGCAAGAACAAAATTTTTACAGCAATGGTATAAAAATCTATGTGAAAAATATAGAGAAGAAATAAAAATGGAAAAAACATTAATAAGAAATTTAGCAAGTTGCAAAGATAAAATAACACCTCAATTTGGATGTGAAGAAAGATATTATAAGAAAAGAAAAAGACATAAGAAATATAAGAAATACAAAAAATCAAAATATAAGTATAAGAAGCCAAGAAAAAGATATTATGTAAAAAATTATAAACATAAAAGACTATATAGGAAAAAGAAATCTATAAAGGAATGTACTTGTTATAATTGCGGAAAATTAGGACATTTAGCTAGAGATTGTAAATTACCTAAAAACCCAAAAAATAAACAAATATCAGAAATAAAAATAGAAAATACAGAATATATGCAGATAGATTATATAGATTACAAATTAGAAAGTGAAGACAGTATATATGAAATTTTAGAGAATGAAACAGATAATGAAATAGAAGATAATGAAATAGATAGTGAATTAGACGAATTAAATGACTGAAGAAGATATACAAATAAACCAAATGACTGAAGAAGATATAAAAATAATAACAAAAGAAGAATATTTAAATGACGAAAGAACAGATCAAAAAATAATATTTGATAACAATGTATTTGATGAAATAAAAGGAAAAGAGTTAGACTTAAGTGTAGAAAAAATATTTAAAATACCAACAATAAAAAATATATTTACTAGGAAAAAGGAAGAATATTATGTAGTAAGCCAAAAAGAACATGTAATAGACTGCAGATATGCAAAAGGTAAAGCTAGTATACCACTAGTAACAAAAAGGATAATAAATAAAGAAATAAACGATATAAAAAGTAGAGACCCAATAAAATATGCACACCTTGGAGGTACAGAGAATTTGATAAAAGCATGTTTTAGAGAAGGAATAGATACACCAATAGAACTATATTTAGCAGATGATAGGATTATAAGACCTATAGAAAAAAGTATAATAACTGCCATAAAAGAAAATTTAATATACCAAAAATTTAAATTTATAATAAGTGCAAATTATTCAGTAGCAATAACAGATAAAAATATAGATAAATCATTGGTATTATATTGAAAAATATCAGGAATAGAACTAACCCCAGGAAGTAAAATATTTACAGCAAGATGTAAAAATCTATATGTATTGACTACAAAACACAAAATAATAGGAAAAAATAAAATTAATAAAATACAAATAGAAAGTCCTTTTGAACAATTCGTAAAAACAATTGATAATAATGATTATAGTTACAAAACTATAGACATAGAAGAAGATTTAGAAATAATAAATGATAGAATAAGTACAACAAAAAGAATAGCTTATGAAAAATCAGAATCATCAAGTTCATCAAAAAGAACAAGTTATGAAACAAGTTCAATAGTTAATTTAAATCAATATTACATAACAGGAATAATAAATGAAAAGGAATATTTAATACTCTTAAATACAGGACAAGAAGAAAATTATATAGCAAAATATCTAGTAAAAAATGAGGAAATAAAATCTGATAATGTCCAGATCTACCAAGAAACTTAATAAATACTAAAAATATAGCAGAAAAAAAATAATAGGAGTTAGAAAAATGAAAATAGAATTTGAAATAAAGGAAGAAATGCAAAAAACAGACATAATATTAGGAATTAAATGGCTAGAACGAGTAAAACCATACAATATAGAACATACACAATTATCTATAACATATAATAGAGAAAGATTATTCCTAAGAAGAGCTTTAACATGATATGAAAATATATGTATTAATGAAGATAGTAGTAGAAGGATATTACAGTAGATATTATACGCCTATGATAGATACAGGAGCAGAAGCTAATTTATGTAGCTATAATTGTTTACCAGAAAGTAAATGGGATAAATTAAAAACACCAATAATAGTTAAAGGATTTAATAACGAAGGAAACTTAATTACTTGTAAAGCTAAGAATGTAAAAACACAAGTATGGGATAAAATATTAACAAAAGAAGAAATCTATAATTATGAGCTAACATCAAAAGATATACTTTTAGAAATGCCGTTTTTAGATAAATTATACCCACATATAATAACTAGAACAGATTGATGGTTTACAACACCATGTAAACAGAAAATAAGAGCAAAAAGAGTTATTAATAAAATAAGAAAGAAAACTGATTGGATAAAAGGAAGTGAAAAAATTACACAAAAATTAGAAAATATAAAAAATACTGAAGATATAATAGAACTGGTCGTATTTTCAATAAATAAAAAGGAAATAACTATATTTTCAATAAATAAGATAGAAATAATTAAGAAAAAATTAGAACAATTATATAGTGAAGATCCATTAAAAGAATGGAAAAACATAAAACCACTATAAAAATTGAATTAATAGATAAAAATAGCATAATAACCCAGAAACCATTAACATATAATTTTGATGATTTAAAAGAATTTAAAATGCATATAGAAGAATTATTAGAAAAATAATATATACAAAAAAGTAATAGTAAACATAATAGCCCAGCATTTATAGTAAATAAACATAGTGAACAAAAAAGAGGAAAAAGTAGGATGGTTATTGATTATAGAAATTTAAATGCAAAAACAATGACTTATAATTACCCAATACCAAACAAGATATTAAAGATAAGGCAAATACAATGATATAATTATTTTAGTAAATTTGATTGTAAATCAGGATTTTACCATTTAAAGTTAGAAGAAGAATTTAAGGAATTAACCGCATTTACAGTATCACAAGGATTTTATGAATGGAATGTACTACCGTTCGGATATAAAAATGCACCAGGTAGATATCAACATTTTATGGATAGTTATTTTAAACAATTACCTAATTGTATAGTATACATAGATGATATACTATTATATACAAAAACTAAAGAAGAACATTTAAAATTATTAGAACAGTTTACAGATATAGTAGAAAAATCAGGAATAAGTTTAAGTGAGAAGAAAGCAGAAATTATGAAAAATCAGACAGAATTTTTAGGATTACAAATAGATAAAAGTGGAGTCAAAATGCAACAACATATAGTCCAAAAAATAATAAATTCAAAAGAAGAATTAGATACAAAAAAGAAATTACAATCATTTTTAGGATTAGTAAACCAAGTAAGAATATATTTCAAAATTAGCAGAAAACTTAAAACCATTACAGAAAGAATTTAAAAAGGATGTAGAATATAGATATAATGAAGAAGACAAAAAATAGGTACAAAAAATAAAATTACTTTGTAAAGAGTTACCAAAATTACAATTTTCAGATGAAAATAAAAAAATTACATATATAGTAGAAGCTGATGCAAGTGAATATAGTTATGGAGGAGTACTCAAATATAGATATGAAGAAGAAAAATTAGAACATCTTTGTAGATATTATTCAGGAACGTTTAATGAAACAGAAATAAAATGAGAAATAAATAGAAAAGAATTATATTCTTTATATAAATGTTTAATAGCATTTGAACCATTTATCGTGTATAACAAGTTTATTGTTAGAACAGATAATACACAGGTACGATGGTGGCTAACAAGAAAAATATAAAATTCAGTTACGACAAAGAAAATTCGGAGACTAGTATTAAATATACTGAATTTTACATTTACAATTGAAGTAATCAATACTAACAAAAATATCATTGCAGATTACTTATCAAGACAAAGCTACTCAAACTTATTTACCAATGGAAGAGGCTGATGCCAAAGATACCCAGACTGATTTATTGCTCCAAATGTTTAAACAAATGGAGTTATTACAAGAACGAGTTATTACACTAACTACTGAAGTTACAAATGTAAAAGTGCAAGTCGAGCACTATAAAAAACAAGATACTGTGCAGGAAAAGCACATTAAAAAACTAGACCTAGAAGGTGACGATGAGAAACACCTTAAAACTCAAATTACTGACGAAACTTCAATTACAGCTGCAAGCACATCTAAAGGGAAAAATATAGTCACTCAAAATAGACCTGGAATACCAAAGAAAAAGAATTATAACCTCAGCCAAATATTTTCAAAACCATATACACCAAATATACAAAATGTAGAAACATTTGCACCTCCCCAGATACATACCTATTCTGAATCACTTAACCAAGAAAAACAGACATACAATTATTCTTCTCGTAAAAACATTGACAATATACACACCTTACAAACCTTATTAAATACCAAACCTATTCAAAGTAAAGAGCTAGCCGCACAACAAAAATGATATATTACCCAGAAATGCCAAAATTACAATAAACTTATTGCCTTACCAGGTACAAGCCTAAATTTTATTAAATCATGTTACTATTATGGATTATTATCTACGATTTACACAACCGATGGAGAAGAGTTAGCAGGAATCCCATGAATTCACAAAGAATTTATGACTTACAAGAGAATTACCAACGGACAATTATTCTATGTTCGATTTTATTCCGCACCAGCAGAAATATTATTTGACGAAATTAAACAGACTATTAATGTGGTCAAAATGGGTATGACCAGAGATTATATTATTTCGGAAGAAATATGTGAACATACCGAGATACCAAAAACACAGATACCAGCATTTTACCACAACAAAAGAGTTATTGGAATAAGCAATATATTATCAGAGTTACTTAATAATTATTTAAATAAAAAGCCAGTTTGGATATATAATTCAAGGAACCAAGCATTGATTTATTCAACTTGCAAAGAAGTTAGAGACCATGACATGGAAGAACTTAGAAAATGGGAATTAACACTCCTTAGACCAGAAGAACAACCATTAACAAGATCTATCAGTAAGGGAATTATTTCAGAAGAAGCTATGGATCAATTTTGTGAAAAAGTTGGCCAAAAATACAAAGACCACATATGCAGCAGATATAGTGACAAGCACAACTTTATTCCAGATGTCATGCTACACTGATAAGAAGATAGAAAAACAGCAGATAACTACGGAGCGAAATAATGGAGATAAAAAAGACAAACTATTAAATTATGAAAGTGACATGTAGATAACTTTCACAATTTCCTTTACGTAAATTGTAAAAATTTGTATAGAAAAAGTCTTAGGTATTAACAATTTTTTGTCTTTTAGTAGTTTAAGATAAAGACTTTTTTGTTAGGATAACTATAACCTATAGCTTAGCCTTTTTGACATTTTTGTTAAAGTTTTTTAGTCTTTTAGAAATAGACACGTGCATGTAAAGTTTGTTTACAACTTCATCCTATAAATAAACGAGCATTTGCTCAGATGAAGGGTAAGCCTTCATGTGTTGAAGCAAAAACTCTCTCTCTTGTCCACAACAAATATTTTGCTTATTCATTTAAAAACAGGTATATTTCAATGGAAAAATCTATGGAGGAACAAAACTTAAGATTATCAAACTTACCAGAACAACTATATTTATTCAGTATTATGAATAGCTAAATTCATAATTCCTAACAATCATGATATAATAAGATAAGTTCATGTTAGTTACTTTATAGTAGAATTATTCGAAGAATAGCATGTTAAGAAGTTTATTAGCAAAGTGGAAACGGAGAAAAATCCCTAAGAACTATGCCATCCTAAAGGTGAAACCAATAAGGCAAGAAGCCGTGGTGGGGAGTAGCCAGAGTTGAGGCGCTGTTTAAGGGAAAAGTATCTGGATTACCATGCTAATAGTGACCGACGAACATGTTATTTAATAATGATCTAGTATATAGTAATCTAATATGATCATATTTTGTTATGTGTATGATTGAAGGGAATATTTTGAAAATAGCAATTTTATGAAAAATGAATAATTATTTATCTGACGAAATGGTAGATAAATTTAAAATACTTATTTTGTGTGCACTCAAGGATATAAAAGTAGTAGATATAAGAAAAATCAAATTAGAAAAAACATTTGGTAAATATTATATGACTAGAATAAATTACATATATCTAGAATTTTGGAAAAAAAGTATGAGAAACATACAGTTAGTAGAAAAACAGATGAAAGTAAATTTATACAAATACATGGAAACTAAAGATATAAAATATATAGAATTTCTTAATGAAAATATGCAAGAACTACTTAGACTAAAACAAACAACTGAAAGATATTATGAAAAAACATTTAATCAAGCTTAAATGACAGATGATATTAAAATACTTGTTTTATATATACTTAGAGATATAGAAATCATAGACATAAAGAAAATAATATGAGAAAAATTACAAAATTACGAAGAGGAAGAATTATTAAACAGTATAGAAAACTTACTCATATATTATGAACATCAATACTATTTAGATTCAGATGGATATTATACACACTAAAAATGTCAGAATATATTAAGAAAATTAGAGAAAACCAAGAAGACCTACATAAAGAAATTGATTATAGAAAATAAATTAGAGAAATAATGGAAAATCTAATAGAAAAATTAAAATGGATAGACGAAACCTTGAAAAATTTAGAAAAAAGCAAAGATAAAAGTTTAGATAGTTTAAAAAATTCATTAAGAAGAGAACAAGAAAAAATAGTTAGTAGTATTAATAACCTCAAACAAGATATTAAATATAGTGCAAGTAGAATAGATTATTACACATTTACTTTAGAAGAATAAAATGATAAACTACGAATATCTAAAATACTGGGAACAAGAAATGGAAGAAATAAGATTAACAGAAAACCTTATAAAAACGAATTTAATTGAATATTTTAAAACAAAAGATATAGAATATTTAGAATATCTTAAAAATAATATAGAAGACTTACAAAAACTAAGAGAAAAAACTAAAGAATATTATAGCAAAACATTTAATCAACTACCATTTAATCACCCCTCAAAATATGAATATCAGTAACATTGAATATATTAATAAAATATATGAAAATAAAAAATACAAGAACGAAGAAAAACAGTTAATGAATATTACTACAAAGCATTTAACAATTACATAAATTAATGGATACATCTTACGAAAAGAATAAATCATTAAAAGAAATCGAAACCCAACTATATAGTTTATACCAAGAATACAAAAGATTACATAGTACTAACGAGGATCCTAGAACACTAGATAATTTAATTACGATAATATCTAATTTAGAATATGAATTAATAAAACATCTTAAGTCAAGAAGATAAAAATGAAAAATATTTCAATCGATAATATTCACAAAATACATTATATAAAAATAAATACTTATTACCCAATAACTATTTATTTCCTAGTAAAGTTACCGCACCTAATCCGCACTCCCCAACAACTACAATCAGTAGTATAAAACTAGAATTATGTGTCCGTAATTTAGCTCTCAATAGGAGAATGTTAATTTAGTTGATAAATAATAAGCGCAATATTAGTATTAGTTAGATCTTAACTGCCAACTTGATGGGTTTACTACATGAGATTTTATGGGATATAACCAGCTTACGGTATCTTTAGTCTATTATAATTCTTTTCATTGATCACACCACAAAACCATTGAAATGTGATTCCTCTTTATTTATTCAGTCAATAAATACCATTGAGCTGAGATTCTTAGAATATAATGCATACTAAGTCAACCATCTTGCCATCACAGACTGAAACCCAAGTGCTTATGCAACCCCTGAGAAGGAAGGCAATATTACATGGTTTAATGTGCTAACTCGCACAGATCATTATATTTCTAGAGCACCACATTTATTGCCTGTATTTCATATTCTAGAGGGTAGTATGACAAATCTCGTTTTTTGTACTTGTATTTAGATGGTTCTAACGATCAACACGACAAATCTTGGTACAGTTATATCATATAGCTCTAATTAATCTATAATTGAATTGGATTGATCACAGTTTCCCCCCTTGCGTTTAAGGCTTGCATAAAAGATAGTTCAATAAATGATTAGTGAAACAAAATTGCCATAAATGAGGGAGGGAGCATAGCAGATAAAATAGAAGAAACGGAAAGGAGGAAGATCACCATAACAGGATCTCTTGATTATGGATAAGAGGCTGACAGTGATAGTTTACTTTGAAGGAAAGATCAAGAATAGTCTATCTGGCCATACCTCCCCATCCACGTGTCTAGAATAGTCTCTCCAACAACATTTTATTCATGAACAAGAATAACAATATTCAATGTTCAATGATGACCTTTTTTTTATCAGGGACTTCTTGCTGTCGTGTCATGGCTTGCTGGTTTCTCTCAAATGCATAAATAAATATAACCATATTCTCTTGCAAGCACTTAGTCATTCTTTTTAAGTTTAAACTTAAAAAGGAAACATTTGTAGTTTTTACAGAGAAGTGGCATACCTAGTTCCACATTCAAAATAGGAAGCATGGTGTCCACATGGAAGAAAGAAGCAGTTCCTTGGTGCATCAAAACAAATTGTGCCGAGTCAGCGAATATTGTTGTTGAATTACATCTTTGACTTGTCTCCCTTGAGGTCCAGTGCGTCTTCATTATACTCGTCGTTTTGTGAAAGGCCGTCGTAAGAAGAACCGTTTCTAGTGAGATCATCATCTTTGTGTGAAAGAAAAGGGGTCTGCTAAGATTCCATCTGCCCCACTTGATCTATAATACCTTTCTGATGAGAGCAACGTATATAATTCAAGTACCAGAGTACCAACCAAAAGAGAAAACTCATACCTCCTGTATTTAGAAAGAACGACAAACATAAACAGTAAAAAATAAAGAAGAAAATATTATTGAATTGTATATCTAAATTTTTATATTGAGACCCTATTTATAAATACTATATTAGACTCCTACTCCAACTAGGACACAAACATTACAATCCTTTTCCAAGTAGGACTATATACTATTCTTATTCCTACCCATATTCTAACACACCCCTCAAGCTGGTGCATACAAGTCACAGGTACCGAGCTTGTTACATATGCAATTAATACGAATACCATTGAGGGACTTGGTGAAAATATCTTCAAGTCGCTTGATTTCACAAATTTTTAACAATATTTCTGGAAAGTATCTTCTCTCTTACAAAGTGACAATCAACCGCAATTTGCTTAGTCTTCTTATGAAATATCGGATTTGATGCGATATGAAGAGCCGCTTGGTTGTCACAAACAAGTTCCATTTCACTGATTTCTCCAAATTTTAACTCACTCAACAATTCTTTAATCCAAACTAGCTCACAAGTGGCTATTGCCATTGCTCGATATTCAACTTCTGCACTAGATCGAACAACCACAATCTATTACTTACTCTTCCAGGATATCAAATTACCTCCTACTGAAATACAATATCTAGATGTGGAATGTCTATCACAAAGTGACCCTACCTAATCAACGTCTATATATCCAGCGATCTACTCATGACCTCAATCCTCAAAGAGTGGTTCTTTACCTGGAGCTGGCTTAATATATCGCAGAATGCGAACAACTGCATCCCAATGTCAGGTCTGGTCCTTGTGAGATAATTTAACTTACCAACTAGATGCCTATATCTTCTAAGATCATTTAGTGGCCCCTTCTGTCCTGGTAGGAGTTTATTATTTGGATCCATAGGAGTGGCAAAAGGTTTACATCCTATTATTCTTGTCTCCTCAAGAATGTCTAAGGCATACTTGCATTACGAAATAACAATACCTGATCTGGATTGAGAAACTTCAATACCTACAAAAAACTTCAATCTGCCAAGGTCTTTAGTCTGAAAATATTGAAAGAGGTGTTGCTTCAAATTAATTATACCATCTTGATCATTGCAGGTAATAACGATATCATCAATGTAACACCAAATAAATGCATAGATTTGGAGCCATTTGTCGATAAAACACAAAGTGATCTGCTTCACTAAGAATCATGCTAAACTTCTAAATTATCGCATTATACTTTCCAAATCAGGCTCGAGGAGATTGTTTTAGACCATAAAGTGACAGAATCAATCAACATACCAGAATAGACTCCCCCGAGAAACAAAATCAGGTGGTTGTACCATATAAAATTCCTCCTCAAAGTCACCATGGAGAAACTCATTCTTAATATCCAACTGAAAAAACCCAGTGTTGAACAACAACCATGGATAGAAACAGATAAATAGATGCAATTTTATCCACAAGAGAGAAAGTATCACTATAATCTATCCAAATATCTGAGTATACCCCTTGGAAACAAGGCGAGCCTTAAGTCGATCAATTTGAATTTTTGGACCAACTTTACTGCAAAAACCCTATAATAACTAATAGCTGATTTACTTGAAGCGAGAGGAACAAGATCTAAAGTATCACTCATATGTAAAGAAAACATCTCGTTAATCATAACCTATCGCCATCCTGGATATGAAAGTTTTTCTTTTGTGGACTTAGGGATGGAGATAGAGGACAAAGGTGATATAAAAGTATAATGGGGTGATGATAGGTGATGATAACTTAAAAGGGTATAATGATGGCTAGTACTATAAGTGGGCTGTATACCTTTTTGAAGTACAATTGGAGGAGACAAATCTATAGTAGGTGCCGGGTTAGGTACAAACGGGAAGCATCTGAGTTTGGAGCTGTACATTGATGACAATGATAAATTAGGAGTGGTGGCACTGTACATGAAGTTGTAGAAGGTATTGTAGCTTTTTCAAAAGTCAGTCCAGGTAAGACTTGTGGAACTACGAATGGAGATGTACAAGTAACAGTAAGATCCTCAAAAGTTGATATAGGTAGGACCTCAGACATGTTAAAATGATCCAGATTAGAAGAAGATGTAAAGTAAGGTTTAGACTTAAAGAATGTGACATTAGCTGATGTAAGGTACTGAAGAAGATAAGGTGAGTAGCATCGAGATCCCTTTTGTTCTCAAGAATAACCAAGAAAGACATGTTTGAGAGTACAAGGGGTTAATTTATCTTTCCTTTGGGTGAAGTTATGAACAAAACATATACTCCTAAAGAAACGAGGGGGGAAAGTGTATAGAGGTGACTAAGGAAAAAAATAATAAATAAAGAATTTGATTTTAAATGAAATATGAGGGCATCCGATTAATTAAATAGAAAGATGCGATATTTGTATTTCCCCCAAAATAGAGAAAAACATCGAATTGAATAAGCAGAGTGTGAGCAATATCGATAAGGTACCTATTCTTCCTCTCTGATACTCCATTCTATTGAGGGGTATATAGACAATAAGTCTGATGAATAATTCCATGATGAGTCAAAAATTGAAATTGGATGGACATATATTCTAAGGCATTATCACTTCGAAAGGTACAAACAGAGACACCGAATTGATTTTGTATTTCAACAAAGTATATCTTGAATATAGGAAATAATTCAGAGCGATCTTTCATCAAGCAAATCTAAGTACATCTTGAATAATCATCAATGAAGCTAACAAAATAATGAAACCCTAAGGTTGAGCTGATTCTTCTCGGACCCCAAATACCAGAGTAAACTAAGAAAAAAATAAGACTCTACACGATTCTCAGTACTACATTAAAAGGTAGTTCAAGCGTGTTTTCCAGGCTGGCACGAGTCACAATATAATATGGATATACTAGACAAACTAGGCACCATCTTTTGTAATTTAAACAGACTAGGATGTCCTAAACATTTACAAATTATGTCTCGATATTCTAAAACTGGATATGCTATGGAGGAGTTAGGAAAGGTAAGGTAGTAGAGGCTTTGTGATTTAAATCCTACATCAATTATTTGTCCCTGATATTGCCCAAGCTAGACCTCCAAAGAAATATAATGCGGTTAATGTCAAATATAGTAACCCAACAGAGGTTGGGATCAAACCTACAGGAATAGGACGAATATCTCTCTCGAATTTGCTGAAGGAGCCGAAAAAATATAGAAAAGTAAATGGGGGATTTGCTGTGAAATTAGTAAAGTAGTAACAAGTCTTGGTCTCTTCGGTTGAAATCAATTTGAGATGACTATTAGGGAAGTATTTTCCCTGGCTTCCTAACTCCGTAGGCTTATTGTGCTCGATCAAACTATCTCAATGCTTTGCATGCAGAATCTGACAAGCTGTGTATCACCAACCATCTTGTGAACTAATTTGGTGAATTTTACGCTTCGCCTTGTGAGTCTCAGAGTGTCTCCTTACTAACCCTTGTCTTTGATCCCAGATTAACTATCTCCTTTTGAATGTCAAGTTAATTAGATGAGGGTTGGTGGCCTCTAATTTCTGTTGTAACCTTCTTTTCCTAATCTTAGCCTCTCTTGTGAAGATGATCTCTAATAAAGGAAAGTTCTTAACTTCTGCAATAGTTAATAAAGCATACAAATTTAAGAAGATTGCAACACATGCATAAGCACTGATTTTGAAGGATCTCACACTTCTTCTACTTTGTTATTCTACCAGGGTTCTTACAACCCTAGTTAGGTGGTTTATCCTCTTATGTTTATGAGAATATCCGTGGAATTCATAAAAGAAAACATAAGATTAATCTCACAAAAATTTAAGAAGAAAACCCAGAATCTCAAATTAATAATCAACATAATTAAGAACAACGAATCCAAGATCAAAAGTCAAATCCTAGAATCAATATCTGTTTGTGAATGTAAAGATTGCGTAAAATAATAAAAAAATATAAAAATGGTATTTATAGAATATATAAAAATCCTAACCAAAATAAATAAGAAAAACTAGATCAGTGACCACTTACGGACCCACTTACGGGCTATATGTGGTACTTACACCCCATAAGTGGGTGTCGTGTCAGAAAATTTCAGAATTTCAGCATGCTTCAAATCTTTGACCATGAAGGCACTTATGAAGACGTAAGTGTTATTTATGCCACGTAAGTCCCCTTCATAACTATCAGAAAAGTCATCAAACTTCAGAGCCTTAGATCATCCTTTTTCTGCTACTTATGTGGCCACTTACGGTGGCCGTAAGTGGAACTTATACCTCATAAGTGGCCCTTTATCGCTGTCAGAGCAAAACTTCAGCTTTTAGCTTCTTAGGACTCTCTCCCCTAACACTTACGAGGCCACTTATGGTGGCTGTAAGTGGCATTTATGGACCATAGGTGGTCCTGTAAGTAGTGCCTTCTGCACACTTCAACTTTTTTTCTTCTCTGAAGTTTCAAAAACCTATTTTCCTACAAAACAAACACAAAACTAACAATATAAACCTAAGTACTTGCATATTCTCCGGTTTTAAGCATCTAAAGTTCCATGAAACCATGGCACATCAACACCCTCAACTTAGAATGTTTACAAGTCCTTAGGCAAAAAACACATAACAAAATAATATGATAATGCATAACCAAGAGAAAACTAAGGTACCTATGGATAGTTAGCTCAATTTTATCTCAAAGCATATTACCCCCATCCTATTTTTAACTTTTCAAAACCAACTGTGTGGATCTATGTATCCTACTAGTGCAACACAAAGGAATTAAGCTATAGCATTACATTAGCAGCAAATAATCAAGTGGATACGCAAGTTACACTACCCAAATAAATAAACAACTAACAACACAACCCATGTACTCTCACAATAAAGAAGTCTTATTCTCTCAGTATAATCATGTATGTCAATGCGGGGACAATAATGAGACATTAACTCTCACAAAAGAGGTTTCAATGAATGCGCATAGAATACCATAGGGTTTCCCTTATTTTCTTTACCTTAGTTTTTGAACAGTCAGACTAGGATCACTATAGGACTTTCTTCGGCTTGTAATGTAGGCTTAGGGTCTAGTATGGTACATTTGGAAATTAGTGACTAACCCTCCTTGACACTACAAGTACATTTGGGATCCACTTCTCAACCACAACTTTTATTTTATTTCTCCCTTATTTCTTCCTTTGTCTCTTTTATTGCTTATTCAGGTTAGCTATGATTTCTTTTATTCTTTCTTTTTCCTTTTATTTTTCACTTTTTGTTTTGTCTCTTTTTCCAATTTTTTCTTTGTTTACCAGACCCAACCCTACTTTAATTTCTCTTATTCGCACCCTTCTTAATACCCAATGCTAACTATGCACCTCTGTGATAGCCACCCTCAACTTAGGCAATTTGCCTAAGTTGAGGTGCACAATGTCCAAAGAGGGACCAGGGACAAAATAGGGTCATTGAAATTAGACTGAGAAGGTGAGTGGTGAAAATAAGAAAATGGCTCAATGTAGGCTCAAATTCAGGAATCAAGGGATACTTATTCACATTTGGATGGTCATTTAGGCTAAGAGTAGAATAAATTCAAGAACTGTGTATGATCACATCCTAACCAACTATCCTACAGCCTAGGCAAGACTAACTGAGAAAGTTCTAGATTAAATTCACAAAGGGAACTAGGTAAGCATCTCACACAGAGAGTACATAGTTATATTGGCAGCTACTGCCTATCCAATTAATTCAAATGCTAGCTATGAGTATTTTATCCCTTAGTATTATTGCCATAACAAGATTCACAGTGGTCACACATATAAACACATCACATAGTTCAAAATAAACTTTTTGGAGGGGTATCATTTTTCTCAAAACATTTGAACACAATCAAAATACATCAACTTCCTTTAGGTTCCTTATTTTTTTCTAGTTAAACATAAACAAAACATAACAAATATATGACACAAAACATAAAACAACCTAAACATGTCAGTTCTACTAAGATACTGGAGTCGATGGGAAAAGAAACACGACAAAAAAAACCTCGATTATGGTACACCCTACCCCCAATGAAAAGACTACACACTATCCCCAATGAATAAATACAATAAAAAATAAGAGACGAGGAAATAATTGGGATGCTCTAGGTATCCACCTCAGACTCACACCATTTGGGGCAAGAGGTGGCTGAATTAGTAGAGGTGGTGGTGATGGTGGGGCATGACTAGAAGATTCACCTGTTGCTATCTAATCTTATCTCTACTTCTCAACTATCCAAGACACCATAGAGTCGATGGTTGAACTTTCCAGGGTTTGATTAAATGGTATGGTGAGGTCCTACAGCTCATCCTCTCGACTCATCTTGGTCCCAATAGCCGGGACTGTCTTCTCATCAAAAAAAATAAACCACTTAGCTCGATGTGAAGTCAATGACTATGTAAATGGGGGTATGATTAGAACCTGGCTCTTTACAAGAGAATGTACCTCAGTGCGTAAGGTGGCCATCTCCTCCCGAATCCCAGATAGATCCAAAGCCTGTACCTCGTAAAATCGTGCACTCACCCGAACCTCAAAGGCATCAATCCAGGTGTACAACTCACTTATAAAATCCATCCGCTTAGCTCACATTTGAGACCTCATCCGAGCCTCAACATTCTCTAAGGTATGTTGGGCCCAAGGCGAATTTGTGTATATAACATGGCAAGTTGAATCTCTGTATTAGTAAGGCAGGCTATCAACTCTTCATGCTACTCCAAAAAGCACTGTAAAAACTCTTGTAGTACCCCAATAATACTAGTAGCTGTGGGGCGAGGGGGCACAGTAGATGCCCTAGCCAGCTCAGATACAGAAGTCGAGGCTGAAGTAGCAGTAGTCGGGGCCTCATCCCCCTCAGTGGAAATCTCGGGATAAGATCTCTGATAACCAATCTTAATATCACCACCAATGTATGACCTCTCAACAGGATTTACCGGAACTAAAGGTCCCTCAAAATGGACTAAAATCACTGTAGGAGGCATCTAAGCACTCTGTGCGAGTATCAGATTTGTCAGATCTTTGATCAAATTGATATCAACAGTGCTCGTCACCTTGATCCTATGATCAACATCTGGAATGGACTACACCCCGACCGCATCATAAAGATCTGTATTAAGCAAGAGAAAGGGAGAGTATTTGTTTCACCAAAAGCTCTGACATGGATCTCTAGCTGACTCAACACCGCAAAGTCTATCTCATAACCATCATGAATGATTAAAACCACTCTGGCTTTCTCTCATGTAAGAATGCTATTTGATGCAATCGGATCAACCTAAAACATACCACAGTTCACCAAAATTTTGCTGTAAAATACAGTACTGCCTTCTTTATTTCACCTTACCCTAAATCTAGGGGGTGTCAGTACCCATGTCAGATACCTTTATGGCTATCCACCTAGCCAAATCCATCCTTTATCATCTGAAATCTACATCTCTCATGGAACATCTGTCCCATGATAGTCTTATACTAAAATAAAACTCCGTTGTAGATGTCGGTCCCACGTACTCCAACCCAAAGAATATTTAATAGATGGTCTCTATAGAAATATCTAGTCTAACCCCTATTTCTAAAGTATGCTCCCAAAAGGTCTGCTCAACTCCTCTACCCTCACATTGAGTAATAAAGTAGATCGTGGAGGCGTAGGAAGAATAAAACTCCTAGACTAGAGCCGGGCTATAAGAACCCTGGGGCTGAGTTATCCACCACAACTAATATCGATCAAAAGAGGCTCGAATTTATGGTGCCCACACTAGCCTAATCAAGTCGATCCTCCTTTCAGCAACAATACCCACTTCGGTCGACCATGCTCTATGATGAGGCTGTCCCTATAAAATATATGTTGCATCCATTCTACATACCATCTTAGGTTTATCCCACAATCAAGATGTGTACAGAGTTGGACCATGGGGATGCATGTGGTGGATAAGAGGCTAGGTGTCCTGTGCAACCAGTGGAGCATCTTGTGCTGACAGTGAAAAGATCTCATATGGGACCTGGTTTTCACCCTTCTCAGACTAGGGTGCAAACAGGCCTAAAGTCGACTCACTAGCTGACTCGAACGCATCCTACGACCCCTCTTTTGATTGAGAGCCATGTGTGTCCTCCTTATATGCATACCCTCCTGCTGGTCCAGACTCAACCTCCTATCCAGACCCTGAATGTAACTCAACCTTATTCTCTGCATCATCTTTTTCCTCCTCAGACTGGGAAGAGTGTGGTGGTATCTTACTCGGATTCTTCATTTAAGGTCCTGTCTTGAATACCAGGGGTGGTAAAGGCTGGGCTCCTCCCTGTGGTATTGGTGGGTCATGTGGTGACTGGACACCCAATGTAGCCACAACGACTACTGCAACTACAGCCTATCTCCGAGCTCTACCCCTGGTCTGTCATGGGGACACCAGAGTGCTATCTGTACTAATGGGGTACTCCTGTACGGAGCCATTCTGCTCTAGGGACTCATCTCGGAGTCTAGAATGGACTCCCTTCTTCTGGGCTGATTTAGGTACCATTGTACCAAAAAAAATAGTTGTTAGTTCTTGAAACAAAAGAAGGGAACCAAAAAGTCAAAACATCCAGGGTAAGGTACTTCAAATTTTCCCACATTTTTCATCCCAACATAGTGTATTTTGTATTTTTTAAGTCCAATTTCGTACACTACAACATATACCAAGTTTTAAGTTCACAGGTATTTGCCTAAGAATTGTGGGTTTTCATCTACTTATTCAATTTCCACTTCCATATAGGGCATAGTTACAAGTTTCCCATTAAAAAAATGCAACATTTCACATTTTAATCAATCTAGGATTCTAACTATCAAGATTCATGAGATTTATTCTCTTATCAAGAATATTTTGTGTACCAACTCAAGTTCTTTAATAATAAAACCATTTACAACAGTAGGATCCAAGAATTTTACCTTAGTTGGAAGTGATGGAAGTAAAAAGTTTGACTAAGCTTGATGAAACCCTAACTCTGATCTTTTATGCATGCAAGTGATGGAACTAGAAGAGATTATTGCCTTTTATGGAGTTAATAGGGAGATGGGGAGTTTGAATTTAAGAGGGAAGTTACTAAATCTGAGAAAGTGGGGAATTCAGATCGGGTATCGGATTTTTAAGATTGATGGTGTGACGGATCGAGTCGGATCCACTTGGGCCCGACCTAGATTTAAAAAATTTGACCGTTGTTTATCGACAACTTACGAGACCACTTATGGCCCGTAAATGTTCCATCGTAAGCGACCCAAAATTTTTGTACCCTTCTGAATTTAATCTTTGATTTCAACGACCTCGGGGTCGTAAGTTGTACTTATGACCCCCATAAGTGGGTTCATAAGTAAACTTCAGAGACCCTAAAATTCTCAGATTTCCACTCTGATATCTTTTGCATTACTTACCTGGATAGGTGGGACTTATGATTCCCATAAGTGGGTCAGTAAGTCCCCTTACCTTGACTTTTCTGAATTTTGCAATTTTTACCATGTCCTAGATATTTTCTCATGCTTTACACCAATAGAAACAAAAACAAATTGGATAATAAAGTAGTGGGTTTTCTCCCACCCAACGCTTAATTTAACATAGCGGCACGACATGGCTATGTTTGTTACTCAGAAATCATCAACAATCCCATGGGTTGCCTCCCTTAAAGTGCCTGATTTAACATCGTGGAACGACTCAGGTGCCTTGTCTACTCAGACTTTTTCATGGCTTACATCAACAAAAACTTTCACTTCATCAGTATTTCCCATATAGTTCTTGACACGCTACCTGTTCACCTTAAATGGGGCTTCACCATATCGTTTAAACTCAATAGTACCATTCAAAAACTCTCTAAGCAGAGTGAATAGTCTATACCACCTAGACTTCAACTTGCCATGAAATAATCGAAGTCTCGAATTATACAACAAGACCTATCACCAGGCTCAAAGACTCTTTTCTTGATCTTTTTGTTATGAAACAACTTCATCTTCTCATTGTACAAATCTAAACTTTCATAAGCCCGAAGCCGAAATTCATCCAACTCATTCACTTTCTCGTCCTCAAATTAGCATAGGGAGTCCCGAATCGAGAAAAGTTGTTCTTCTTCAAAAAATGTGATGACAATTCTTCCCTTATTGTTGGGAAGTGCAATCGTCTCCACCTATTTAGAAACATCGTTAAGCGCCACAGTATATACTTCATTCCATACGAGCTCACAAATGGACCCATGAAATTAATTCACCACACATCAAAAAGCTCCTACTCCAAGATAGGTGTCATGGGGAGTTGTTGGTTTTGGAAAATATTACCTTATCACTGACACTAACCATAAGCTAGAGAAAAATCAGGAGCATCCTTGTAAATAGTCAGCCAATAGTACCCACACAACAGGATTTTGTGGGTTGTACGAGTACCACCATGATGACCCCTAACTGGTGATTAATGACAAGCCTAAATGATGCTTATCATCTCTATCTCAGGAATACATCTTTGAATAACTCCATCCCACACTCTCCATCCAATAATCGATCTCATAGGAACTAACTCATTCTCCTCTTTTGAGACCACAGTGATCCCAACCTTCTTAGGTACACATAAACTGTGCAGACCCAGTAGTTGTCTACAATAGGGTAAACCACACCCGCATCTAACCACTTTGTGATCTCTTTCTTCACCACCTCTTGTATAGACAGGTTCAAATAATGTTAGTACTCGATGCTGGGAACACAATCCAGTTCAAGATGAATTTTATGAGTATAAATCCTGGGTGAAATCCCCACAATATCTGTAATAGTCCATTCGATGGCCCTCTTAAATCCCTGCAAGATTAAAATCAATACCACAACTTGTGAATCCAATAAATCAGCAGTAATAATGTCTGACAAGGTAATATTGGCCCCCAAAAATATATATCACAAGTGATATGGGAGGGCTTTCGATTTCAAGACCGGTGGCTTCTTAATAGATGGTCTAGCTGGTGGAGTAGCTTTATTCTTCAAATTGAGATCTAAATTCTTCAAAGCATAAGAATAAAAACCTCTAACATATAATGCGCTCACCATATCATCATATTCATTGATACCATCACTGTTAAAGTTCACGATAACCACTGTTATTGCCTCAACACCAAGTCCCTTATCAATAAGGACAACCAATGCATCATCATCCATAGGGTCTATAACAGACACCACCCGCATATCCTTTGACTGCCGCATCAACTGACACACCTTAAAATTCACCTATTCGTCATTGATACTGAACTTTATCTGCGCCATCTCTACGTCAACCAATTCCCTACCCATAGCTAAGAAGGGCCTTCCCAAAATAATAGGTACTTCGAAGTCCACCTCACAGTTAAGGATCACAAAATCAACTGGAAATATAAAGAACGCTACCTTCACCAACATATCACATAATACACCAACTAGTTTTTTCACAGTGCGGTCGACCATCAATAACCTCATAGATGTCGATTTAGTGCCCCAAACCCCAACTGATTATACACCACCAACATCAAATTGATACTAGCTCCCAAATCACATAAAGCTCAGGTGAAGTTAAAAGACCCAATAGTACATGGAATAGTAAAGGCTCTGGGGTCCTTTTCCTTCTCTACTAAAGATCGGGAAACAATAGCAATACAATAGTGCATATTATCAGCAGGCTCAAAAGTCTCCATCCTCTTCTTAGTAACCAAATCCTTCATGAACTTTGAATAGCCAGACATCTTCTCTAATACTTCTATAAGAGAAATATTAATAGACGGTTTCTTCAACATCAGTATGAACTTCTAGTACTTTCCTTCCGCTTGCTTCTTCTTCAATCTCTATAGAAAAGGTAGGGGAGGCCGTGGAATCGTATTCACTACAAACTTAACTTTCTTTCTCTTTCCTTTATCCTTCTCAATTCTTTTATCAACACCCATCAATTTTTGTGATGACTCACCGCTAGTCAATAATTTTGCAAGTTCCTCTTCAGGTGCATCATCAACATCAACAATATCTTGAACCTCATCAACTATAGGCATAGGGGAATCAATAGTTAGCCTTACCATCCTGAGTGGTGACGGTCAAACAGTGACTGTTATTCTTTGAATTTTGCACAGTATTACTCAAGGGTTCTCGGCTGATGCTGATTCAAAGTAGCTGACATCTAACCAAATTGCCGCTCAAGTTGTATGATTGTAGTAACATGCAATTCTACTTTCTGGTTCAAAGATGAAATATCTGCCTTAATCTTCTTAAGGCAACTCTCTTGATTCTCTAAACCCTTAACCAGCTTAGTAAGCACTGCCTCTATCTTGAATCAGTAACACGGTTATCAGTGGAACATATGCACTACTCTTCTTTTTATAATCCTTCTTACGCCTCCAGTCACTATCTTTCTTTGGTCCAATACCTATATTTGTCCCTATAATAGTTCCAACCTTGGTTTCCTTTCCTCGAGTTCCAAGTGTCTTGAGTAGACCCTTGGACCTTGGCTTGGAAACTTGCCATCTCTATCTAGATACTTCATCTCTTCATCTGCATCAAAATCATATGACTTAGAAGCTTTACCTTGTGCTCCCACAACATTTACCTTTTCAGAATTCATAGTTGCAAGTTGCTTCATCAGTAACCCAATCTCTATCCTCAGCTACATAACTTCTTGAGCCACTGTATCATCTATATTTTTTTGCTCGCTGGAAACACCTGTATCATAAATACCAGTTCCTCTTTCTACCTCTCGAGTATGCTACCCTCGGTTGGCAAGAGAGACTCAATTTAAGATTACCAATGCTAGCTCCCAATACAAGATCATAAATGCTCCACCAGTAATAGTATTCATAACAACTTTGGCATTGACATTCAGGGCTTGATAGAATATCTTAAGAAAATTTCTCCCTAAAATTCTATGATTGGACACCATCATCAACCTTTTTATAAACCTCAACCATGCCCCACACAGTGGTTTAGAATACAATTACCTAAAATTTTAGTTCTCGTCCTTCAAACACAACATTTTGTAAGGTGGGAAGAATCAGTCCAAGAACTATTTCCGCAACTTATTTCAATTAGTAATGGATCCACGAGGTAGTTCCCCTAACAATAATATTGCTTTACCAGTTAGAGAGAATGGGAACAACCCGAGTCTCAAAGCTTCCTGTTACACCCTAGGTATATTATATGAAATACAGATTCCAACAAAATTCATGATGTGCATGTTTGCATCATTAATCAGCAAACTCGCAAACACACCCTTAGGATTTAGCAGCAGAATCATAACACTGGTAATATCAAACTTCATCCCCTGAGGCAATTTAGGAGGAATGATAGCTCCTATCTCTATAGGCTCAACATACCCCAAATCATCCTTTAGATCATCATATGCTGGCAAGTCCTGAAAAGCTGGGAGCACCTGAGCTCTATCTCTTCTACCTCTATTGAGTTCTGCTCAATGGTCTACGTCTATCTCTATCTCTCCTCTTGAACTGCACAATGAGCAACCTTATTATCCTTCCTCGTATTTGCTTCCGCTAGTAACCATATAGTGGTTTACGCGGCTGTCTTCTAACACCATGCGGAGGTGGGAGAGGCAAGTCAATTAGATCATCTCAAATCCTTCATGATGAGCTTCACGATCGTGTTCTGCCATCCTACTATTCTGTCGTAGGGTCCTTTTAAGATCTCAAGTGGGATCAAGGGATTGTCTTGACTCCTAGTAATGGGCATACACCGGCGTATACCCCAAGAAAAATAGAAAAGTAAAACCCAACAACCTCAACAACTTTAATCAATCAATCCATAACTGTATTCCCTGACAATAGTGCCAAAATTTGATGTCGCCCAAGATGTATATACCTCTAAAGAAATATAATACAGTCGATATCAAATATAGTAACCCAATAAAGGTTTGGGTTGAACCCACAAGGAATAGGCTGAATTTCTCTCTCGAATTTACTAAAGGAGCCAAAAAATATTAAAAAGTAAATGGGGGATTTGTTGTGAAAATAGTAAAGTAGTAATAAGTCTTGCTCTCTTTGGTTGAAATCAATCTGAGATGAATACTAGGATTGTGTTTCCCCTGGCTTTCTAACTCCGCTTATTGTTCTCAATCCAACTATCTCAATGCTTTGCATATAGGATCTCAGAAGGTATATATCACCAACCGTCTTATGAATGCCTTTGCTGAACTTCATTCTTCACCTTGTGAGTCTAAGAGTGTCTCCTTCTTAGACCTTGTCTTTGATCCCAAATTAACTATGACCTTTTGGGTGTCAAGTTAATTAGACGAGGGTTGGTATCCTCGAATTTCTATTGTAACCTTTTTTCTTAATCTCAATCTCTTTTGTTAATGATCTTGAATAGAGACAAGTTCTTAACTTCTACAATAGGTAAGAGAGAATAAAAATTGAATAAGATCACAATACATGCATAAACACTGATTTAGAAGGATCTCACACTTTTTCTACTTTGTTATTTTGGTAGGGTTCCCACAATCCTAGTTAGGTGGTTTAGCCTCTCATGTTTTTAAGAATATCCATGGAATTCATAAAAGAAAGAATAAGATTAATATCCATGGAATTCATAAAAGAAAGAATAAGATTAATCTCACAATAATTTAAGAAGAAAACCCAGAATCTCAAATTAATAATCAGCTAAATAATCAAGAACAACAGATTCCAAGATCAAAAGTCAAATCTTAGAATCAATAAATGTTTGTGAATGTAAAGAGTGCATAGGCTAATACAAAAACATAAAAAGGGTATTTATAAAATACATTAAAACCTTAAAAATCCTAACTAAAATAAATAAGGAAAACTGTGTAGGTGACTACTTAAGGATCTACTTACGGGTTGTATATCATACTTATGCCCCATAAGTGGTTGTTGTAATTGTTAGACAAACGTCAAAGTTTTGAGCATAATTTAGAACTTTACCCACAAAGGCACTTACGACGACATAAGTGATACTTACGCCACGTAAGTGATACTTACGCCACGTAATTTCCCCTTCATAATTATTAGAAAAGTCATCAAAATTCCAAGTCTCAGATCATCTTTCTTCTTCTTCCTCTTCTTCTTCTGCTACTTATGCTTCTCAAAATTAGCACTTACGGCCCGTAAATGGCCCTTCGTTACTGTGAGAGCAAAACTTTAGCTTTCAGCTTCTCAGGACTCTCTCCCCTAATAGTTACGAGCCCACTTACAGTGGCCTATAAGTGGCACTTACGGCCCATAGGTGGTCTTGTAAGTAGTGCCTTCAACACACTTTACCTTTTTTTTTTCTTTTAAGCTCCAAAAAACTGGTTTCCTGCAAAACAAGAACAAAAACACATATATCTAATAAACAGACCTAACTACTTGCATATTTTCTGTTTTTTAGCATTGAAAGTGCCATGAAACCATGGCACATCAGTCCCGTACTACGGTCATGCATGATAAAATCCTCAAGAGATAGTATGCCACAATTTAGGGCATGGGTCAAATGACTGACCAATGCAAGATTAAAATGACAACTAGAAATATAAATAACAGAATTCAAAGTGACAGAGGATAGGGGATTAACTTGTCTAACTCTTTTGTTTTAGTTTGGTTACCATTGGCTAAAGTGACGATTGGAAGAAACTGTGAATAAACATTATTTGATAGAAGTAATTTATCACTAGAATATTACCAAAAGTGCCAGAATCCACAACCCCTGAGCCAATGGTAGGAGATTGTACAGTTGAGGGTACTTGTAGAGATATCTACTTAATTACTCGATATTAAAGATACTCATTATATTTCTTTTAATATAAATACATATATTGATTACCTATGGCATTAGACTGAGCAACATGAGCATTTATAAGTGGTCAAAAATACAAAGAATAGCATATTTCACGAGTATGTACAAACTTATTACAAGAACTACACTTCGGTCCAGAATAGTATATGTCACGGGTGTGTCCAAGACTTTTACAATAACTACACCTAGGTTGAGATCTTCCAAAATGACCTCCCCCTCATTGATTCTTCATGGACTGTGATGTTTGATTTTCTAATGTCCTCATTACGGGTTCAAATTTACACATATGACTAAATCGAGCAAAAAATTTAGAAATATATTGTCGAAGTCTTAAAAACATGTTGTTAGTCACTAGAAAATTAGATTTAGCTTCCGGAAACTGGTCAAAATCAAGAAAAAACTTAATGGACAACCTCATAATAACGAGGAAACCTTACTTGAAAAAAAATTCATCGTAACTTGATCTCTGAAAGTCGCCGGAACCCTAATTCTATCTCAAAATCTAGAAAATTTACTGCTAAAACTAGAAATGGCTGTTGGAATCTAATCAAAACTGATACAGATCTAGATGACTCCAAAAAAATCAAAACCTCTGTCATGTGATAGATCTCGCCAGGAAAATCGCACCTTCTTTGACACATAAGAGCGCGTGGGGTGCTGTTTTCTAGTGGTTCTGGTTGGGGTTGCATCGCCCAAGATTTTTCACACCAAACTCACAAAATAGAAGATGACACAAATCATCCACCAAAAATTCACACATAGACTGGGATTTTTTTTGAAGTTTCTCACCAATGCTCTAACACCATGTGCGAAATAAAGAAGAAAATATTATTTAATTGTGTATCAAAATTACATTGAGATCCTATTTATAGATACTAAATTAGACTCCTTTTCCAATTTGGACACTAACATTACAATCCTTTTCCAAGTAGGACTCTATATACTATTTCTATTCTACTCATACTCTAACATGAATAACTAGAGATTTTTTAGTTAGGACATTGAGTGTTACTCAGAAAAGAGAAATATACCTACTCCAAGAAGATATGTGATCCATCGAGGTTCACAGGTAAGTTTGACACTCCACGTACCAGTAAAAGAGGTATCATTTCCACTTTGTGGGATTGATGGAGCCATTCCAAGACAAACAAGAGCTAGGCGTCTAATAAAGGAAACTAGTGTTAAAACATGTGGTAGCTAATGTAAATGGTAAGATTTGGGCCTTTGTAGATGAAATTATGGAAATTGAGATCATAAGTGATGAGGAACAACAACTTACCCATAAGTTGTTAATCAAAGTCAAGGGTTGGACGTTAATGTTACCCTAAGGTATACTAAATATATTCTAGAGGAAAGCCTACAATTGTGGGAATCACTGTATGAGTTATCTAATAACTTTCAAACCCTTAGTTAGTAAGAGGAGACTTCAATGTATATCTCCAATGAAAAAGAAAACTTACAGGGTTTTCCAATTATGGAGGCAAAGGAAAGAGACTTTAACCATTGCATAACTGTGTGTGATTTTATGCATATGGGATTCAAAGGTCGTAAATAAACATGGTAGAATGAAAGAACTGATGAATAGTGTATCTTTAAGAGGCTGTATAGGGTTCTTTGTAATGCTTTAATGCAAATTAAATACCCAATGATGGAAGTGGAACACTTAGTAAGAAGTGGCTCAAATCATGCACCTTTACTTCTATCTGTAAAAAAATAGTAATGAAGAGGTGACTAAGTATTTTGGATTTTTGAACTTCTAGCTGAAAGAAGAGTTATTTATGGAGGCAGTCAGGCAACATTGGCAGGCTGACTTTCATGGAAATCCTTTTAGTATATGTCATTTTAAGATTAAGAAACTTAAGAAGGCCCTCACTCAGTAGAGAAAAGTAACATTTGGTAATATTTTTCAAATAATAAAAACATTGGATGAAGTAATAAAAGCTCATTAATCCAATTTGAAATGGATCCTACAGGTGTCAATAGGGAAAGGTTGCATGAAGCTCACGCGAGATTGAATAAATACCTCCGTAAGGATGAAGAGTTTCTAAATAAAAAAGTAGGAATGGAGTGGTTTAGGGATGGGGAAAGGAATATAAAATTCTTCCATACTCTAGTCAATGGGAGACGGAGAAGATTGAAAGTGAATAGGATACAAAATGATGAAGGAGACTGGCTAGAGCAATAAAATAAGGCGGCAGTGGAGTTCTACAAAGAGAAGTATAAGAAACAACATAATAATGTTAATTTTGATATACTGGAGGAATTACCTACCATAAAAAGTGAAGAGAATGATGAATTATCGGGGATGTCAATAAAGGATAAAGTTCAAAGGGCTGTCATAGGCTTAAACAGAAGCAATGTAGTGTTTCAGATGGTATGAAAGGATCCTTTTACCAAGATACATGGGAGATGATGGGGATGATGTGTATAATATGGCCAAAGATTTATTTTGTGGTGTAGAACTTTCTAGATTTATAAATCATACAAATCTACTCCTATTACAAAAAAACAATGGTGAATACTTTTTCAAATCTGAGGCCTATATCCCTGAGTAATTTTGTGAATAAAATTTTCTCAAGGATAATTCATGAGAGAATAAAAACAGTACTTCCTAGGATTGTGTCTACTGAGCAGGCTGGTTTTGCACAAGGGAGGAGCATAACAGAGAATGTCCTGCTTGTGTAGGAAATCATAACTAAAACAAGAAAGAGGTAAACCTCCTAATTTGGTGATTAAATTAAACATGATGAAAGATTTCGATAGGGTGGAACAACTATTCTTAATGAAAGTATTGAGGAAAATTAGTTTCAGTGAGAGAATTATTGATATGGTGGACAGACTTGTGGGAAGTAACTGGTACTCAATTTTATTGAATGGACATCCTAAAGGTTTTTTCAGTTCTTTAAGAAGTCTGAAAAAATGGGCCTCTCTTTTCCCTACTTTTTTATCATATTATCTGAAGTAATGTCCAGAGCTCTTAATTCATTATTGAAAAAAAAAGAGTTCAAAAGATTTGGGATGCCAAGAGGAAGACCTGCCTTAAATTATTTGGCCTTTCCAGATAACATGATAATCTTGTGTAAAGCAAAAGCTAGAGCAATGAAAATGGTGTTTGATACCTTGGAAAAATATGAACTAGTATCTGGACAAAAAGTTAATAAGGAGAATAGTGTTATATATATACATAATAGTGTGTAAGGAGGGGATGTTGTAATAGTTGAGGTAGCAAAGAATTTTCTTTTACTTATCTAGGTCGTCCTATTTTTTATAAGAGGAAGCCGAAAATATGTTACAAGCAGATGATTCAAAGGATAAGCTCTAAATCAGGCATGGAAAGGCAAATTACTATCTTATGGGGAAAGGAAAATCCGAATCAAGCATAATCTTCAGAGTATTTCCATTCAATTTTTTTTAATGATTAATCCTCTTATCAATGTGTTAAACCAAATACAACAGATGATGGCACAATTCTTCTGTAGTAGCGTATTAGAGAGAGAGAGGCACTGGACTAAGTGGAGTAACTTATGCCCACCAGAAGAAGAGGAGGGACTAGGCTTTAGACTATTACAAGTGTCTCAGTGGTGGAACTTTAGAGCTAGGAAATCCATATAGATTAAGTACATGAATAATAAATATTGCAGGAATATTAATTATAATTTGGTGATGTGGAAACCAGGCTGTGGTGGATGTCAAGTGTGGAAGAAGATTCTACAAACTAGAGACCTATTTGAGCACCAAATTTGGTGGAATACAAAGAGTGGATCAGATTTGCTGTGGCATGACAATTTGATAGGCTTGGGGGATCTTTACACTGTTATTGAAAATGAATTTGAATGGGATGACTCTTACAAATGATTCATAGATCTAACAAAGAAAGGAGAATGGGATGCAGTGACTTTAGGAAATGTTCTTCTTATTAAAGTGGTAGAACATATCCTGAACAATATTAAACCACCAAGAGAGGATGGGGAGATGGAAAAACCATACTGTATATTGAATATAGAAGGGGATTTTACAGCTAAATCATTTTGGTAGTACATCAAACAACAACAGACCCAGTGTATTCCCACAAAGTGAGTTCTGGGGAGGGTAAAATGTATGCAGTCCATACCACTACCTACGAAGAAGTAGAGAGGTTATTTCCGGTAGACCCTCGGCTCAGGCTAGAGAATAGTACACAAGGTCATAGTGAAACATGTAGCAGGACGGGTGATATAACATAAATAAGGAATAAGCAATAATAAAATAGATATCGTAGAAATACGAAATAAGAGAAATATAAGTAATTCAAAATAAGAAGTAAGCGATAGGACACCCACCTTGTAGTAACATACACTCACAGAGCAAAGACGTCTCCCACACACAAACTCTACTGACTAGAGGCTCCTACTAATAGACAGAGTCCTATGCTTACTAATTCGGCTACACAAAAGCTCTCCTAACACCTTGCTGCAACCCACATACTCACACTAGCCTTATACCCTTATCCGCAACCTCCACACCTTCCTATCTAGGGTCATGTCCTCAGTAAGCTGAAGCTGCTCCATGTCATGTCTACTCAGCTCCCTCTAGTATTTTTTTGGCCTACCTCTATTCTTTCTAAAGCCATCCAACGCTAACCTCTCACACCTACGAACTGGGGAATCCGTGCCCCTCCTCATCACATGCCCAAACTATCTCAACCTTCTTTCTCGCAACTTATCCTCCACCGAAGCCACTCCCATCTTCTTCCTAATAGTCTCATTCCTAAATCTATTCTCTCTAGTAAGTCCACATATCCAACACAACATTCTCACTTCCGCCACCTTCAATCATTGAATGTGGGAGTCCACACATCCAAAAATTTAGAATTCTAGCTCAAACATATTTTGCAATATTACATTTGCATATTAAGGCTTGGATCTGATTCAAATAAGTTTTTTCTTTAGGACAGTTACTCTCAAGTAGGTACAAGATGTATAAGATGAGAGGATTTAGCAGTCTAGCATAGGGGAACACATTACATGACCTAGTTACGGGGATGAACTTGAAATAATAGTTTAGGAAAACAAATCCAAAGAAGATGGATTGTTGCATTTTAAATAACAGAGTTGTGGTAAATTTAACCATTCAAATGATTCTCACGACCAGATTATCCAGTCTGAATACCCTCTTTCCTGATCTTACAAGCTCAGAATAAGTCAAAGGATATCTCAGAATTGAACTATGATTTTGATATGCATGACACAAATTTGATAAAAGAGCCTTATATGCCTACTAATTCCCCATCATGTTTCAAAGAATATACGCTCCCCTAAAGCAGAGGACTAAGATGATATTAGTTTTATTTCACTATAGGTGCCCATAAAAAAAGGTTTGCGGTGTAGCTATACCAATGCACGAAGCAAGAGTTTTTTTTATGAAGAACACATGAAACAAGAGCAATACTCTTCATATGCAATAATCTGTAGTTCCTTACATACCATGGATTTCTCAGATGCTTATTGGTATTGTGTTATGAAGTGATCCAACATAACAATTTTCCACTGGCTTAGTATTCAAACTTGAAGATCAAGAAGCCTCAAGGTTGGTCAGTAAAAAACAACTACAAATTAAAAAGCCCTAAATTGTTATATCTTTACAAATTCAAGAACTTAGCCTTAAAATAATTGTAAAGTCTATACATCCTGGGGCCTTGGTGTATTGTATCAAGAACATTTTTGAGGTCATTTACAAACTTCCAGACATCTACATGTTTTAGTTGGGTAGTAAGAGAAAGTATAATTTTATCGTTAGGCGCATTACATATCATGCTATATGTAGATAAATATTTTTGGGTTCAAGACTTTCTTTTCTAGATTATACTAGTCATTTTTTTGAATTGGAAATTAATTACTCCCACCATCCTTATTTATGTGGCACATTTCACTTTCTGAGAGTCAATTTGACTAATCTTTGAAACTAAATTAGATTAGATCTACTCAATATTTTAAAAACTAAAATTTAGACATTCAAAAACTGTACGAGAAGTACTATAAATTGCAATTCTTCTCATGTCAATATGATTAAAAATGTATCTTAAGATGTTGGTCAAAGTTTACTTAGTTTGAATCTCAAAAAGCAAAAATATTTTTCAACATCAACCTCCCAAAAGATCTTCTTCTCTTCCAATTCTAAGCCCATTTCCAAAGCAGAGGCACTAATAATGTTCAACGTAGATCCTCTAATGACCAACTTAATCAACATCAACCTATCGTTGACCCTCTTAACCTCCAGCACCTTCCCCCTAAGCTCTTCATCCACTAATATGCCTACCCCATTTTTATGCCTCATGCTACCAGAGTATCACAACTTATACTCGTCCACATCCCTCGCGTTAGAACCTACCCATTTATCTCCTGGACACAAGCTATACTAATCCTCCTCTTCCTAAGAATCTTCACGAGCTCTATGGACTTACCTTGAAGAGTCCTTATGTTGCAAGACTCAATTCTCAATCTAGAGCCTCCTTTATTCCACCTAACCTTACTACCCCTCGCCCTCGATCCTGAACTTGACCCTAGACTCAACCCCACCCCAACACCAAACTCAAACCTCGACCTCACCCTGAGCCTTGGTCCCGACCCCAAACTATGACATGACCATAGTCTACCATTGACCACCACCGCCATTACTTAATAAGAGGCAAAAAAATAAGAAGACACGCAAATAGGTAAGGCTCACAAGACACAATAGTAACAACGAGTGAAATAACAGGAAATAATCAACAAGACAATTACAAAATGAAGTGCTAATATTTTGCACACTAGTTGAAAAAAACAAAACAAATTATTCTAGGGTGGGTTTATGTTGGGTTCAAAGTAGCAAATTCTGTTATGCTGGGAAGGGTGGATTAAATTTTCGTGGGTTTTCCCAAAACTGCACCACTTTCCATCCCTACATTCTCACTTTAATTTTATCACTCAACTATGGTAACTAACTGTTGTTTGATGTAACTATGTAGTATGAATAACGCGACGCCAGAAATGAAATTAAAAAACTAACAAATAAGTCACATAAAGTGATCATCGTCCTCTCTTTTTGGTATCTGTATGTATAATCTTTCTGTGATGCTACTTTATTTTTGACCAATCCAACATACTTAAAAAATTCAAATATAATTAAAAAGCTTGCATCTTTTTTCGCAAAATTAGTTGACATCACTTCCTACCATTGGTTATTCATTTGCTTCTAGAAGTTCAATTATGCCACTTCATTAACATTAGATAAAATTATGTTAATTTCGAGTTAACCCTAAAGGCTCATTGAATGAGAAATGGTGATTTGGTTTCAACTCATTTGCACCCTCATCGTATAAATAAAATGGGACAGATACTAAATATACAGAGCAGAAATATCCTAAATGTCTAACCTTAGGCTCAGTACTAGCCATACTTTTGCCCTCTCGTGAATTCAGTTTCTGTTATAATATACAAGCTAGTGAACATATATCCAAAAATAATGATAGGATTAGCAGCTCCTAGCTACAAAATATCGCCCAACCATGACAGTCCGAGTGCTATCACAAGTTAATGTTCTTCTCTTTTCCAAATATATTTGGTAGTACATCAAACATAAAGTAAATCCCAACAAAATTTACAAGTGGATGTGGATTGAAGGCTTACCTTTTAAGATATCCTTCGCATGTGGATACTTTGAAAGTTTAAAATACCACTGGATGACAGAGTAAGAAGATAAGGTATTATGAAGGACCATCCAGCTGCTGGTGCTGCGATAATCCATATCAAGAGACACTGTCTCAAGTGCTCTTAAGATCAACTACTACTAACAGGACTTGGTTCTTTTTTTGTTCTTTTATAGGTTTGAATTTACAAGGTCTCAATCTAAGAGAGGTGATTATGTTGTGGTGGGAAGAAGAAGTTAAGAAAGGACTAAAACTATACTATAAGTCTATATCAAGAATTACAGTATAGGAATTATGGAGGACAAGGGACCTTAGCAAACATGAAAAAAAAAGAATCTCAACTTAGAGAATTATCCACACTGTGGTCAAAACTATGCATATGTTACTAAATGTGAGAAAACCCAACAAGAAATTCTCTAGAAATTGGCCAAGATTGTTGAAGGAAATGGAAGACTACAAACCACGGGTAAGAATCACTAAAGTTTTAAGGGAATTTCCACCACAAGGATGGGTCAAATATAACACTAATAGAGCTTTAAGGGGGAACCCAGGGGTAAGTTCTTATGTTTTTTGTCTAAGAGATGCAAATGGGGATTTACCGTATGTAGAGGGAGATATAATAGACAACACAATAAACACTTTAGAAACATCAATATTGAAGGCTAGTAAACATTGCAAGAAGTCACAACATGATCAGATCATTATCCAAGGGGATTTAGTGCTTTTAAAGAAAGTATTAGAAGGGGAATGACCATGTCCATGGAATATTAAAGACATTGTAGACAATATAAAATCATGTCTTCAAGGAAAGAAATCAAATATTCATCATATATTGAGAGAATGAAATAAATTAGCAAACTACATAGCACATCTAGCAATAGATAAGGATAACTGCAGATATTTGCATTTTAACAACATCGAATCAATTGGAAGACGGATAATTAACAGTGACAAGCTAAAGTGACCATATTTAAGAGTATAAACTATTAAAGGATAATGGGACAGGGAAGGATAAATCATAAGTTTTTTCACTTGAGAGCTTTTTGCAACAACCACAAGGGTAACAAAGAGAGTGAAATGCTATCTTGCCTAAACTACTTTAGCCATCAAAAGGACTCGGCAAAATGGGAGGGTCCTGGGTCAAATTAGTAGACTTGAACCTGGATGATGTATTTATCACTATATTTAACATCCCTCCTAGTCGTTTCATGAATTTTACTAGTATTTTTAATTTTATCTCTCTCCATAATTTGTATACGTGATTTATGATTTACGGAGATAGATAGTATTGATTTTTTGGGTGTTCAGAAGTGATTGGAGGGATCAAGAGCAGCTTTAATCATGAAATTGATAATGAATAAGGAGATTTTCACTTTTTATTAAGAGAGAATATAATAGGTAAACAAAGTATCATGTTGACACAAGGTTGAGAGAGAGCCTACACAAGTAAGTAGTCACCACAATGGTAGAAATAATGCGAGCTTCCAAGGATAGATTTGTAGGACCAAGAGTAAAGGAAAGAGAGTCAGAATATTCCAGAGTAATAGAAGGTTAGGCTCTTGGAGGGGGTAGAATAGCGAGATCATTGAATTTTAAATATAGAATTAAACATAGCACAATCAAGATATATTCTCTTACCCATCACCAGAGTTTTCAAATAATCAAAATAAAAAATCCTAAAGTTTGAATAGAAGATATGGATAAGGGGTTCATATGTAATTTTAGAAATGGAAGAGAAAAGATTTGCTCAAATTTGGGATTCAAGGGGCTTAATGGGATAGTGAGAAGACTCCAAAAATCAAGGTCTACTAGTCTACCATGAACAATGGGCAGGTCTTTGAGGGAGTGAAATAGGGTTTCATTAATAGGGTGCCAAAAATCAGTCTTGATGTTCAAAGAACTGTCAAAGTTAAATTTTTACCTTCTTCTTGGAGCGTCACATTCATCAGGTTAAAAAGAGTGGTTTCTAACAAGGAGCAAGAAGAATTAATAAACGCTTGATGAAGATTTAAGCAAATAGTTGATGATCCTTGAGAGCCTGGACACTATTCTTAAATGGACTTTGATCTCCTCCTTACTCGAGAGTATTCAAGAATGTTATTAATAAAGACAATGCCGAACATATCTGGATACTACTTGAAGACCATGTTTATCAAATCTATAAAATTTTCAGGAGCATTCATTAGTCCAAAAGACCTGATTGCAAACTCCAAGCGACCATAATGGGTTTTAAAGGCAGTTTTTAGAATGTCACACTCCCCGACCTTAGGTTGGTGATATCTCAATTTTAGGTTAATTTTTGAGAAACAACGGGCTCCTTGAAGATGGAGAAATAGGTCATCAGTCCTAGGGATATGATACTTATTCTTGATTGTGACCTTGTTCAAATGCATGTAGTCTATACACATTTTGATAGTACCATCCTTCTTTTACACGAACAAATAGGAGCACCCCATGAAGAAATATTGGGCCTAATAAAAACTTTATCTAGAAGATATTTGATCTATTATTTTAAATCCTTAAAATTATTGAAGCCATTTTATAAAGAGTGATAGAGATAGGCTCAGTACCGTTGAAAAGGTCTATCCCAAAGTCAATCTCTCCGTCAGGAGGAACTCTAGGTAGAACCTCAGGGAAAACTTCTAGGAATTCATTAACTATAAGAATTTACTAGAGCGTCGAGGTCTAGACTTAGAATCCATAACCTAAACTAGATGATAGATATACCCTTTAGAGATTAATTTTTTAGCTTTGAGATAGAAAATAAAGCAACCTCTAGATACTACTGGGAAACCTTTCCATTCAAGGAATGGTTCATTAGGAAGCGAGAATTTCATAATTTAGGTTCGACAATTAACTGATACATAACATGAACCATGTCAGAAATGACATTGAAATCAGTCATCTCTAAGTCTACTGAAGTGAGCCTATAACTATGTCATGGCCCGAGTCTGCACCTTAGGTATAATATGGTTCTTAGAGCAACAAGTGACCTTAATATAAACCATGGCCTGACATAATATTAAAAATAATTAAAATAATTAAATCACCGATGAAGAATCTAATTGAATATAAGAATAATTATCGAAAATCAATGTAAGTCTGAATAATCACTGAAATAAATATTGTATCTAGCATAACTCATAAAGTTGAAAAATTTACTATCTATCTAAAGACTCTACTAACTAATGAGTCATAGGGACAGGACCACAACTAACTTTAACTATTTGAAACTAAAGATAAATACAAAAAGAAACAATATTAAAATCTTGCCCACAGATGATGAGGACTCTTTACTATTTGTTGCTGAGAGGGTACTGGAATGCACTAATAAAGGTGTTGATGCTAAGCGTAGGAACCTATATCATAAGATGATACAACATAAGAGAGAGAGAGAGTGTGTGTATACAATTAGTACTTTGAATGTACTTAATATGTGAGATATGCAATAGTAAAATAAACTGAACATTCTAGAAAATACTGATATGTTGATCTAAAATACAATACTAAAAGTTTGAACTGTAGTACAATCACCCTAATATAGATGCACATAAATTGGTATGAAAGATAGAGTTGAGAAATCATAGTTTAAGAGTAAATACAATCTGAATTGAGGGTCATGTACAATTTCTAAGTTTGAATATATAGGAGAGTTTGTAACAAACATAAACTACGTGAGATAAATGTATAATTCGATGTATACACCCTATCAAAATCTCCTAACATACCTTGATAGGGTATAAAGGCATGACTGGCATGAACATTAAACTGATGCCCAACTAGGAGGGCTAAATAAACCTACTATGGCACATAGTTTTGGGGCTAAGGGTATGCTTACTGTTATTACTATTAAAGTAATGCTAATTTATAATTTATAAGTACTTTTATAAATTACTCTCTAATAAGAGGGAAAGGGCAGGAGAAGCAGGCAGCTCTTCATCAACATGTTTGCTTCTCTTGTCTGCTTCTTCTTCAGTTGTTTGCTCCGTGATTTTACTATATCATCTCTAATTAATTATTATAGGTCATTTATGTATTAAAAAATTAATAATATTTCATAAAAAAGTAAAATAAACATCCAAGACGTATTTGCTTCAGCTGCTTTAATCGTAGCTTCATTAAATATCAGTCTGAATTAATTATTATGTGTCATCTGAGTATTAAAAAATAATAATATTTGATAGAAAAGGTAAAAAATAATATGAAATGATAAATTAACTATTGATATTTTAAATGAACTTGACGACTTATACGAGGTCCACTTAAAAAAAAATTATAAATATTTTTTATAGTAATTTTGCTATATCACTTTTAATTAGTACTTGATTTTATTTACTCTCTAATAAGAGGGAAAGGGCAGGAGAAACAGACAACTCTCTGTCAATATGCCTGCTTCTCCTGTCTGCTTCTTCTTCAGCTGCTTGCTACGTAATTTTACTATATCATCTCCAATTAATTATTATAGGTCATTTATGTATTAAAAAATTAATAATATTTAATAAAAAAGTAAAATAAATATTTATGACGTGTTTGCTTCAGCTGCTTCAATCGTAGCTTCGTTAAATATCGCTCTTAATTAATTATTATGTGTCATCTGAGTATTAAAAAAATAATAATATTTGATAGAAAAGGGAAAAAATAATATGAAATGATAAATTAACTATTGATATTTTAAATGAACTTGACGACTTCTATGAGGTCCACTTAAAAAAAATTACATATAGTTTTTATAGTAATTTTGTTATATCACTTTTAATTAGTACTTGATTTTATTATATCACCCCTAATTAATTATTATATGTTATTCACATATTCAAAATTAATAATATTTAGTAAAAAAAGTAAAATAGACATTTATGATATTTCTACTTCAAATGCTTCAATTATCTCCGCCAATTCTCCAACTTATTTCATAAGTTGTTTCCTCTGTGATTTTATTATGTCATCTCTAATTAACTATTATAAGTTATTTATGCATTAGAAAATTAATAATATATAATAAAAAAGTAAAATAGATATTAATGATATGTCTGCTTCAGCTGCTTCACCCATAATTGGACTATATCACCCATAGTTAATTATTATAAGTCATCTAAATGCTAAAAAATTAATATTAAAAAATTATTATAAAGTCATTTAAGTATTAAAAAATTAATAATATTTAATATTAAATTTATCTAACATTTTCTATGAGGCCCATTTATTTATTTTTTCCCACAAGTATTTTTGTATAATGATTTTATTATATCACTTCTAATTAGACATGTCTGCTTCGCTATTTCAATCGTGATTTTACTATGTCACTCTTAATTAATTATTATGACCATTTATGTATTTTGTCAATTAATAATATTTGATAAAAAAAGTAAAATAGATATAAAATGATAAATTAACTCTTGATGTTTTAAATTAACTTGACGTCTTATACAAGGTCCACTTCAAAAGAAATTCACAAGTATTTTTTATAATAATTTTGTTACATTACTTCTAATTAGTTGTTGTGAGTCATTAATACATGTCTGTTTCGTTGCTTCAATCATAACTTTACTATATCACCCATAATTAATTATTATGATCATCTAAGCATTATAACACTTAAATTGGAATAGAAGAAAAAAATATTAGACATCACAATAATTTAAAACTTAAATTATTTTAAAAAATATAATTGACTATCAATGGCACAAAAGTTTGGACAACGAGATCAATATATATTATTTGAAAATTACATGATTAAACATATTATACATTACAATAGTTAATAACTTAAAATATCTAAAAAAATAATATATTATATATTTTTAAAAAATACTATAAATCACAATAATTAAAATAATTTTTTAAAAAGTATTTATTGGACCTGTGCTAGTTAGTATATATATTGTAGTATATGTTTTATTTAAAGTAGAATATACATTTAACTAACGTATAGTCGTATACATGATTACATGTGTAATTGTGCATATATGTATATGTTTTTTAAATTCTAATGTAGTATATACTATATATATAGTGTATATATATTGTGTGTATATTGTTTAACGTATTTAAAATGTATATACGTAGGTATATATAGTGTATATTGGAGAAAAAATATTGAATTTTTTTTTAAGTTTTGACCGAATTTTTGATCGGATTTACATGGGTTGGATCGGGTTAGGTTTATTGGGCCGGTCCTGGGTTATTTCTAAAAATATTACTGTTGGGTCCAAAACTGAACCAACCCGTTAAACCTGGCTCAGATACAAACCGGCCCACAACCCGATTAAAAGTGATGGATCGGCTCTGGGTTGATCCGGCCCGACCTAGTAAACAGGCTTAATTAGCTGAGAAAATTGAAGGAGATCGTGACATTGATGTCAAACATTAATAAAAAAAAATTATTAGGTTAATTATGGACTTAATTAATATTTTTAAATTTTTTTAATTTTTTTAAAATACAAAACAACCCACACACCACTTCTCTCCAAATCAATCATCTTTCTTTCCGCTCTTTCTTCGACAGTTTCTCTCAAACTTTCCCAAACCATCAGTTCTACAAATTTATTCCTTCAATCCCCGGTGACTTCAACCTCCGGCGATAAATAGTTTCAAGTTTTTTTTTTACTTTCAACCGTCAATCGACGTGACAACATTCTCCGACGACAACAGTTTCGAGTTCTTCATCATCCCTTTTCGAATTTCACTAGTAAAAACTTAGGATTTTTTAGTTATGAAGAAAAAGAGGAACTTCTCTTATAGTATTGATTAACAATTTAAATATTTGTTACTTAAATTTGAAATGGAGACTAAAGAAAAGCATGATTTGTAGTATTTCTTCTCTTCTCTTTTCGGAGTAAAATATAATTTTTTGTTGTTACTGTAGTTGTTGTTGTTGAACTGTTGATTTGATTTGTTGGTGTTTGTTGTATTTTTTGAAGTTTATTTTTATTGTTTGTGTTTGTACAAAAAAACAACAATGTTGGTGTTGTTGGTCAATGCTGATGTTTTGTTATGTGTGTTGTGTTGTTAGGTTGATTTATTTTATTTTTGGGTTGTTGTTGTTCTTGATAAAAATGGTGTATTGATATTAAATAGTGATATTGTTGTTGTTCTATTGACCAAAATCTTACTACTGGTTTGTTTTTTTACAAAAAAAGAACTATCTACTTACAACAGATGTACTATCTGTTGCATCAGATGAACCATCTGTTGGATAAAATCCTAATAGCTATTCCAACATATGATATGTCCAAGACTTTGTTATCATTCATCTATTGTAAAAGATGAACCATCTGTTGGAAGAAATCTAAATAATTTGATAACAGTTCCAATAGATCACTCATCTCTTTCACCAGGTGGATGATCTGTTGCACAGATTAGTCATTTATTTTAATAGATGAGTGATCTGTTGGAAGAAATCACAACAGATTTGAAACTATTTTTATTATTTTCTACAGATTACTTGTCTATTGCAACAGGTTAGTTCTCTGTTGCAATAGATAACTCAACTGTTACAACAGATGAGTAATATGTTGGAACTATTATTTTACTGTGTTGTACTTGTTAGATTTATTGTTAGCACCCTTTTTAACATTGTATTAATCAATTATAATCTTTTTTGTTTTCCTCTTATTTTTAGATAATATGGCTTCCAAAAGAAAAGAAAGTGAATCAAGTCCAAATAAAGGAATAAATGAAGCAGCTAGGCTACATCCACCACTCTATGAGCTTGTTGTAAAAGCAATATATCAATTAGAAGCAGAAGAAAATGAACATGAGAAAGAGGAAAGTTTCAAAAGAAATAATCCAAATGCTAATAGCCCTTCTACTGAAGAGTTGGTCTAAACCTTCAACGTTGATAGTTATCCTGTGAAAATGCAGTGTGATGGTGCCACATATTCAACTGGTGATTTTATGGTAAAGTCAGCCATGAAAAACTCTTTTGATACCTTCAGAAAAATACTTTGAGACTAAAAATTGGATGCTTATTTCAGGGACAGCTGCTTTGGGCAATATCTTGATTTGTCAGAGGATAACAATGCTCGTTTCCTAATGAACATGGTGTATGTCTTCACAAGCATAGGTTTATGTATGGAAATAAAAATAATATGGATGAGGGGTGGGTAAATTATTGTGGCATGCCTGTTTGCGTTGGTTGGAAGGAGTTTGCCATAGTTACTGGACTAAAATATTATCCTCCTTCTCATTCTATACTTACTCTAACCCCAAAAAAGAACCCCACATACCAAAAGTCAAAGGCAAGTTAAGTGATGGTGATGACTTGTTGTCCGTTGTTGGTCCAAGCTTCAAAAACACAAATTTGCTAGAAGAGTTGAAAGGTAAAAGACTTTCAAAGAAGCACAAGCAATCATTGTATTTGGTTTGGTTTGTACATAATATTTTTTTGGATGAGAGACTCTAACAACAATAAACCAGTTGGTTTAATAAAGCTCTACGAGGATCTCAAGGCATTTAACAACTATTCTTGTGGTCATGAAAGTTTCAAACTGACTGTCAAATATTTGTTGACTCTGTAACGTCAAAGACAATCAACTTATATGGTTTTCTGTGTACTTTTATGAAAAATATTTATTTTTTATCGAATAATGCTTTTGATTTATTGGAGTAATTTTATAGGCTTAGGCATTTAAAGCCATTCATTATCTTGGACAACAAGTGAACTACCAGAAAAAAATTTCATGCCCAGGAATCCTGAGATGATTGTCGGCCAAAACTGATAAAAAATAAAAAATTTTGATCTCTTCAACCCCCTGCAGAAGCAGTAAGTATCATTCTAATTAAGTTTTTATTTTAATTAATAATTTTTTAAATGATTTAATCATCATTCTAATATATGCACTGATTTATTTTAGATTGTGCATCCGTGGCTTGTTTCGACCAATCAAGAGTTGAAAATATCATTTTTTCTTTCTTTACGGTCTATGCAAACTTTATCGGACCCTAAGGTCATTGATAGAATAAAAAAGAAATTGTTTGGAGCAATAACCATCATAAGAAAAACACTTTGAGAGGGTAGGCTGTTGTTGTTGATGGTGTTAGTGGTGATAGATCTATTGGTGGTGATAGTGGTAATGGTTCTGCCGTTGGGCTAATGATGCTCCTCTTGTATTTTTTGAAACAACAAACCATTATGATCATACTGGTTTTATAGATTTTGCCCTTCCTAGCGAATGTTGTGCATGCAAATGTCAAAACTATAAGGTGAAACATGATGGGGTGATTAATGCTATTAATACATTAACTTCTTCTGTATATGAATTGAGATCTAAGAGGGGTGTCATTCTATCAAAGAGGATTCATATCAATACACTCCATTAGATATTAAGGCTAAGAGAAAAAGGAAAAAAAATTTCAAGGCATTATCACGCATCTAAAAAGGCAAAATTGTAACTCCTCTATCTTTATCTTGCACTTTTGAGCAATGTACAAGGGCCACAGGAGAGCAACATGAGCTGAAGAAGGTGAATATTTATCATCTATTCTAACAAACAAACAAACTACCTATCTGTTTCAACAGATGACACATCTGCTGAAAATTATCAAATAGATATAGACATCTATTGCAATAGATAACTAATATATTGCATCAGATACATTATCTATTGCAACATTGTTTCATCTGTTAGAGGAAATCAAATAGGTCTTCCTACTGTTTTAATTTGTCCTAACAGATGACCTATCTGTTGCAACAGATGGGTCATTTGTTCGAACAAATTACATCAAGATTTCCTACTGTTTTAATTTGTTCCAACAAATGAGTCATCTGTTCCAACAAATGAGTCATCTGTTGCAACAGATGGATCATCTGTTGGAAATTATCATACATGTCTTCCTTCTATTTTAATTTGTCCGAAGAGATGATCTATCTGTTGCTTTCCTCTAAAAAAATGAGTTATCTTTTATTTTTTTATTTTTTTGTATCTTTGTGATTAACATTGATAATTCTGGCTTTTCAGGTGAATGTCATAGTACAAGCTACTGCTGAATAACATACTATCACATACTCGGTTGATAATCCATCAACTGTTTCCAAAAAGGAATAAAAAGTGAAGCCTATTAGTCCGAAAGAACGAAAGAATTATCCGTTTAAAGGTTTTAACATCTCGAACGAGGCTCCAACAAAACTAACAAAGTTAATCAAAACCTATTCAGAATGGATTGCCGATGGGCTGTTAAAGTTTCATGCCAACAGGTACATAAATCATTTTTAAAGATATTGATTTATACAATTCTTCTTGTAAAAATATGACATTAACACATATAAATCATGGAAAAAATAAAACGACGAGCACTACAAAGTGAACCAATCGGATCTTGTTGTTGATATGTTCAACTTTGTTGTTGCATATCCCAAAATAAAGAATTGGTTCTATTTGATGTCACATCCCCAAATTTTTTGGAATGATGAGGTTTATTCGGGTTATTTAATTTATCTCTTTATTACTTTTATTATTATGTAATCTGAATTTTTGATAATATGTGCAGTACATCGATGTCATTTTTTTATTATCTCTAAAAGAAGGCTAAGTTGCAAGTACAACAATAATATAGATACACGACAAGCAACTATTTGTTCAAAGTTTACATCAATAAGGCCTACGATAGGTATTATCAACAACAACTAAAAGTTTCCTGAAATGAGGAATATTTAATCAACATCATCAAAGGTCTTAGCATTCCAGCTGACTTACCTTGACATTGGATGGACGAAATGTACATTCCAATTAATTATGGTGGTGAATTCCATTGGGTATTGGCTGTCGTTGTTCTAAAACAGAGGCACATCCAAGTTTATTACTCGATGTCGGCAAGGAGACGTTCTAGGCCGTCGTCTGAGATACAAAAGCTGGCCAAAATATTGCCTACTTACCTTGAATTAAGTGGATTGTTGGACCAAAAAAATTGTACTAATTGGTCGACAATTAAAGCATACCAGGATAAAACTGATAATTCATTTGATGTAGAATATGTTGAAGGAATAGCTCAACAATCTAGTGGTACATGTAAGTATCACGATTTAGTTTAACAAATTTCATAACTTTTACATTACAAGATATGTATTATCTGATTTTTACAATAGCAGGAATTGTGGTCATTTTATTGCCGCTTACGCTAAGTATTTGAGCAATGGATTACAAGTATCAAATGATGGACTTGATGACCAATTACTCTGTAAAAGATATGCTACTCTTTTATGGTATTATGGAGACGTGAAGACTGAGAATCGGTGCATAAGCGACATTAAAGATCCACAACGATCAAAGCCGAATTCCACACCACTAGATGAAGAACAACTGGTCAATATTGAGTAGATCTTTATAGCTTGAGTCTTGTCAAAGTAATAACCTCTCCTCTTTTTAGGAATTGTTGGCTTCAAAACTTAAATTGTAAATATTTATCATTTGTACCCATAATAATTTTTTTCAATTCATTTATTTGTTGATTTATTTAATATAATTTGTGAAGGCTTCAATTTATTTTATTTTTTCATGAATTTTATTTTATCCTTACATTTGAACATATTAATTGAAATAAAATACTAGATAAAAATATTACAACAGATAATGGACATATGTTGCAACAGATGACACATCTGGTGTAAATTATCAAACAGATTTAGATATATGTTCCAACAGATGGATCATCTGTTGAAACATATTAAAATTGACCTTCTACTAGTTCATTGTTTTATTTGGTTCCAACAGATGAACTATCTATTACAACAGATTGGTCATCTATTGCAACAGATGGGTAATCTATTTCAATAATGGCTTATCTGCTGGAAATTATCAAACAGATATAGACATGTAATTAATAATAAATTCATTAAAGTTGAAATTGAACTTAATTAATGAAAAATAATTATAGTGAAATTAATTTTACATATTACCAACAAAAAAATGGTTTATTAAATTAGTTTTGAACAAAGGGACGGGTTGGGTTAAAATATTTCTCTTTTAAAAAAATAGTTAAGATCAATTAAGACCAGATTAATATTTTCAAAACTTTTCATTATTTTTCTAAAATACAGATCAACCCCTCTAATTAATGCGTAATAAAAAATGCAAGGGGTCAATCATTTCAAACTATTTCAATAGTTGAGAAGAAAAAATGTTTTATCTTTTCTCTTTATCTCTCCTTTTTATCTGTCAACAAATACAATACAATACAACACTCAACAGATTGTTCAACCCTTCACAACAGATCGATTTTCTTTTCATTTTCAACCACATAGTTTTTATTTTTGACTTCCTTCTTGATTGTGTCCGTCGTTCTCTCACTTCATAGGTAAAAGAGTTTGAGAAGAGTTCTATATTTATTATTTTTCAAAAAATTAGGGTTTTTTAGTTAATGATAAAAAAAGACTTTTAGTTGTATTATCTTAAAAAATGGTTAACAATTTTGAGTTTTGATGCTAAAATAGTAGAAGAATTTGAAAAAATCCTAGTTTTTTTCATAGTATTCTGTTGACAGTCGTGGGGTTGTAAGTAGGTGTTTTTGGTGGTGTTATTAGTGTTGTTGGCACTATTGGAGTTGATTTCTTGTTTGTTTGTTGTTGGTTTTGTTAATTATTTTTGTTTTATTGATGTTGTTCATATTGTTGGTGTTGGTAGTATTGGTATTGGTGTTGGTGGTATTGGTAATGGTGGTGTTGGTATTGATGGTGTTAGTGGTGGTGGTGTTTGTGTTGGTGGTGTTAGTGTTGGGGGTGTTAGTGTTGGTGGTGTTGGTAGTGTTGATATTGGTAGTATTGATGTTGGTGGTGTTGGTGTTGGTAGTGTTGGGGTGGTGTATTGCTCAACAGATTACACATCTGTTGGAAAGGTGGAAGACCTAATTCAATTTCATCTAACAGATAACCCATTTGTTCCAACAGATAACCTATTTGTTGCAACAGATGAGTCATCTGTTGGAAGTTATCAAAGCAGAACTGCTATTGGTTTGATAACTTCCAACTGATGACTTACCTGTTGTAATAGGTCGAACATTTGTTGAAAGATATTAAAATAGATCTTCTAATAGGTGGAACATCTGGTGGATCATCAGTTAAAATAAATTGAAATAGCTCTTCCAACAGATGACCCATCTGTTGCAACAGATGGATCAAATGTTAGAAGAAATCAAACCAGTGATAGTTTTATTTTGATAACTTCCAATAGATGACCCATCTGTTGCAACAAGTTAGTCATCTGTTGCAACAGATGGGTTATCTGTTATAACAGATGGGTCATCTATTAGTATTTTTTGTAATATGTTGTATTTATTGAATTTTGTGTTACTTTTTATTAAAATTATGCAGACATCAATTGTGATATTTTTGTTGTTTTCTCATGTTTGCAGATAAAAGATGTCTCCCAATTGAAACGAAATTGAAAGTGGATCAACTTATGACCAACTACCAAAAAAAACTAGAGTACAGATGAATTTGGAGGAGCTTTCTGAAGAATCTATTTCAGGAAAAAGTGAAGGCAAACCTTCTGTTTATAATGAATTAGAGGAAAGATAGGAAAAAAAAGTAAGGAAGTACAAAGTGAGGAGGAAGAAGATGAAGATAAAGAAGTAGAAAATGAGGAAGAAGGAAAAAAAATGAGGAAGAAAATGATGATGATACATCATTGATGGGACTTGAAGTTAGATCAAAATTATAGCACGATCCTGTCAAAATTATTAGTATTGATAGGTTTCATTTTGAGATGCCGCTAGATAATCTCACAAATTTAATTGGTGATTTTGTAGTTAAATCTCTTATGGGGAAAGGTTTTGATGATTTTAGGAAGATTATGAAGGAGGAAAAACTTGAGGATCATTTTAGGTTTAGCTGCTTTGGATACTTTCTTAACCTACCAAAGGACAACTCTACTCGCTTCTAAATGTCCTTGGCATATGGCCTTCTCAAGCGCAGGATCACGTATATGGGTGATGATAAAGATTTGAAAGAGTAGGAGAAGAAAATAGATCAAATATGGATTAACTATTGTGGTATGCCGGTTTGTTTTGGAATTAATGAGTTTGCCATAGTGACTTTCTTGAGATACAATCATCCAAATGAACTTGTTTCCAAGATAACACCTATCAAAAAGTATAAGGCAAGCAAGACACCCTCCAAATCACCACCATCAAAGAAAGTCAAGACATTTTCCAAGCGACCACCCACCAAAACCAACAAAATAATAAATGGGTTGTTGGATATTGCTGGACGTGGTTATAAAGCCACGATGTTGTTAGTTGATCTCTAGGATAAAAGCATTCCAAAGAAGTACAAGGAGCAATTATGCTTAGTTTGGTTTGTCCATTCCATTATATGAGCAGCAAATATCAACAAGGTCATACAACATGAATTATTGTTTGTTGCTCAGGATTTTGATAGATTCAACAGATATCCCTAGGGATATGAAAGCTATAGGTTGACTGTCAAATATTTATTGACAAAACTATCACCAAAAATGATTCGGTTATACGGATTTCCATGGGCTTTCATGGTAAAATTAATCACTATTTTTTTACTCTTTCATTTATTTATATTGAATAATTATTCTGACCTTTTTTTATTTGCTTCATGTTTACATTTTTAGGCTTGGGAATTTGAAGCCATTTCTCACCTCCAAAAGTAGGTCAAAGATTATATGAATGAGGTGACTCATCCAAGGATCCTTAGGTGGTTGGCGGCAAAGAGCAACCCAAAAATAAAGGATCTTTATCTCTTTAACCCTTCGGATGATGCAATGAGTCTTTTTCAAGTAGAATAATTTGACTTAAAGAAAGATATTGCAATAGTTGGTTAATTTGTTGCAACATATTGGTAATTTGTTAGAACAGATGAATCATCTGTTGCAACAAAAAACTCATCTGTTGCATAAGTTGTCTGTGTTAACATATTACCCAACTCACTGCAAATTATTATTTGATATATCTATTTTTATTTATAGGTTGTGCATCCATGGATTGTGCCTACTGCGCAAGAGTTGGTAATGCTGCCTTTTGTTAGTCTAGGACTTATTCATACAATAGAAGACCTAATGGTGGAGTTAATAAAAAATGAATTGGTTAGACCAAGAGCCATGAGAAGAAAAGTTAGATAAGGTCAGCCTCATGTTGAGGCCCTTCATGACCAACCTTGTACAACATATTTGGGTTGTAATACTCTATATTTATAAGACTCTGTGCATCATACGACTCATTTCTTTGAGTCGTACAAATAACATATGAATGGTATGTTGAAATCGTATCCAAGACAGTGTGGCATGGTGGACATTCTGTTGTAGGTATGACTTGACCCTTAGAAGTCTTCAGGTAAGGTATGAGTCGTATGGAGGTAAGTCGTAAGTTCATTAGTATAGACTCTCTGAGATTCTGTCCAAGCTATGAATAAGGGTCTAAGAGTCGTATAAAGATAATATTAGTTGTAGGTGGGACTCGTATGTGGACCAGTGTGTACCCTCCTAGGTTCTACCAAGCTTGCGAGTCAAGAAAACTAGTCGTACCCTTCCATAAGATTCGTATGGTAGACTCGTAAAGATTGACGATCAATTTCTATAAAATTCAGCAGAGGGCTTTTTGGTCTTTTCCTCTTATAACTTTCTCCCACGACCTATAACCCTCAAAGAGGCATTATTCTACTTCTCTTTCTAATTGATTAACAACATTTACCTCCTCTCATCTTCAAGAACATCAATATTAGAGTTCATCTCACACAAATCCATCCTTCAAGTTCCAAGGTTCAAAACTCTCTTCATAAGTCAAGAAAATTCAGGTATGTGGGGTTTATAAACAAGGTTATTCTTTCATCCTTGTGTCCAAAGTGCATGGTTTTTAAGATTGAATTTGTTTATTTTTAGTTAGGGTTCATACCCACATAGACATACTCTTGAATTATAAAACTACCACGAGAATAAAAGCCTTAAATGCAACAAGAATTGTAAATATCCATGTTTTGACTTATGAAGATTCATATTATGATTTAAATTTCATTATCTTGACTAGAATTGTTGAAAATTTTCAAGGTGATTATTGAACATGAAGTTTTGTTATGAATTTCTATGAATTAAAGCATGAATTCTAAGTTCTAAGTACAAGTATTGAATTTACAAGAAGATTATGCTCTTAAGCTCCATTGAGAAGTTTTATGACATGATTTGAAGTAAAGATTGATCTCTTGATCCTAAGATAATATATGAAATCCATAGTTGTTCATCTTGATTGTGGTTTAAAGTAAAAAGAAACATAACTAGTTTTCATTCTATAAACCCTTATGCTATTTTAAGGTGGATTTCTTAAAGTATGAGCATATAACTATTCTGGGAGTAGTATTTAGCACCGAGAATGGAGTGCGGATGAGCGTATCCAAAATTCCTAGAAACTACGAGCCACCATAAGTTAAGCTTTTTCCCAATATGGATAAAGTTCAGTGATTACTTAAGTTAAGGTTCTATTCTGATGGCAAGGGTAGAACAGCTCTCCCCAACGTGGGTAAGATTTTAGACTCCATGGTAGCTCACATGGTCTATGTCGGTTAAAAGAATCTCCCATAAGAAAGAATAAAAGTAAAGATTTTAGAAACTAAGTGTTATGGCTCACAAAGTTTATTCTTATGCTTTATTATTCATGTTTATGATCTTGCAGTCTTTGTTTTACTCAAGTCCAAGGTGAGTCATTTACACTTAGCATGCATTATTTGAAATCTTATATGTATATTCAGCTATCGTTTTACTTATGCATTCATTCCTACATACTCAGTAACATCCAGAGGTACTGACCCACATATATGTCAATGTGCTACATTGTCTTATAATGTAGGTTCGGGTGCTCTTTTCTAGCAACACAATTGACTACGAGCATCATCACCTATATCCCGACTTTTGATGAGTCCTCATAGTTTGAGGACCCAATTTATCAGACTCTTGTTTTTTGATGAAGTATTATAGTTTCTTGGTTTTTGTTTATGTTCGGGTCGGTTGGGGTTTGTCCCAGTGACTCTCTAGTCAGTAGTAGAGGCTTGTCAGACTTTTTATGTTTTTAAGTTTAAAGAGTTGTTTAAAGATTTCCAAGTTTAAGACTTTTAGTTAAGATATGAATTCATTTACCTTCAGATTCTAATATGATAGTTCACTTTACATATGAGTTTCAAGTGAAGTAGACAATATGGGTTAGCTTGGGACTATTCATAGTCTTAGGCACCGTGTGACGTCCAAGGGATAATTTCGAGGCATTAAAAACTTAGTATTAGAGCTTAAGGTTATAAAGAGTCCCAGGGAGTCAGACAATCCACGTTACATAGAGTATTGATCATGGGTGTGAAGCGTGCCACATTTATGAGCAAGAGGCTACAAAATGAGTTAGGAATCATCATTTCTTTCATGATCTATCGTGCTTACAGTCATCTCTATCTTTCTTAATTCATGTTTTTACGTTACAAAATATGCCTCCTCGCCGAGCCGATGCATGCAGAATCGGTGATCAACTACCATTACACACCGAACCTTTGAATAAAAATGTGTCTTATGCTGAATTTTGGGTTGCATTTCAAGTGTGGGACCAAGAGGTAAATGCGAATGTATAGAAAACCAATAGGAAGCAATTCCACTTTAACAAAATAGTAATTTAGCTGCAGCCAGGAATCGGGACTTTATGAGGATGAATCCACCTGAGTTTCATGGGTCAAAGATGGATGAGGATTCTCAACTCTTTATTAATGAGGTGAGAAAGATTACTCATATTATGTATGTCACTGAAGAGGAGGGTGTAGAGTTGGCATTCTATAGGTTGAAGGATATTGCTTATGATTGGGTTGTTATGTGGAAGGAAGGTAGGGGTGAAGATATAGATTCTATAAGTTGGAAGGTGTACCAGAGTGCTTTTATGGATGGGTTATTTCTATGTGAGATGAGAGAGTCTAAGGTAGAGTAGTTGATGAAGTTGTGGCGAGTCTCTATGACAGTGAAAGAGTACTGCCTTAAGTTCACTCAGTTGTCTAGGTATGCTCCCGAGTTGTTATCCGGCTCCAGAGCTCGTATGAGTAAGTTTGTTACGAGAGTGTTTGATTTGGTGGTTAAGGAGTGTAGGAATTCCATGATGATTGGGGATATAGATATTACTTGGTTGATGACTCATGCCCAATAGATTTAGGCAGAAAATTTGAAAGAAAGAGAAAAGAGAAACAAGAGGGCTAGGACTGGACAGTTTGAGTATAGTCAGCCAAGATCTGGAGAGGGAAGCTGTTAACAGTTTTAGGGTCATTCATTAGTGCCAGCTCCATCTTCAGCCAGTGCCCCTACACCCAACACCCGACAAGAGCAGTGGAGCAGGACATCAAATTCCAAGTCTTAGAATAATATAGTTGTGAGGCTAGTTTCTTGACATGTGTAAAGTGTGGCAGGACCCATCTTGATGAGTGTTTGATGGGTAAAGAGGGTTGTTATGGTTATGTAAAGCTGGGCCACAAGATTAAGGTATATTCGCATGCTAAGCAGGAAAGTAGGTATGTTTGTCCTCTGAATGAGGTTACTAATGCACCAGCTCAGCTAGGTCACCCAGTCCCTCCATAGGGTGCATCATCTAGTTCAGGTGGCAGTCAGCACCAGAATCGATTTTATGCTTTGCCATCCCGTCAGGAGCAGAAGAGTTCACCAGATATTGTCACTGGTATACTTCATACCTTTCACCTTGATGTATATATATTGTTAGATCTGGGATCAAATCTCTCTCATGTAACTCCATTAGTTGCTGTACATTTTGGGGTAGGTTCTGAAAATTTCTCTAAGCCCTTCACAATTTCTACCCCAGTAGGTGAGTTGGTTGTTGCAAGACGAGTCTATAAGAAGTGTCTTATCATCATCCTTCATAAAGTAATACTAGTATATTTAATAAAATTATAGATGGTATACTTTGATGTCATTCTAGGCATGGATTGACTCCATTCATGCTATGCATCAATAGATTGTCGCACCCGTGTGGTGAAGTTTCAGTTTCCTGATAAGGCAGTTTTTGAGTGGGAGGATAGTTATGTATCTCCCAAAGGTCGTTTTATCTCTTATCTCAAGGCCAAAAAATTGATATCAAAAGGGTGTATATATCATTTAGTTCTAGTCAAGGATACTAAGTCTGAAGTCCTAACAATTCAGTCAGTTCGTGTAGTCAATGAGTTTCCTGAGGTCTTCCCCGGAGATCTTCCAGGGATACCTCCGAATAGAGAAATAGAATTTGATATTGATCTTCTTCCTGATACTCAGCCCATCTCTATTCCTCTATATCTTCTGGCTCCACCCGAACTCAAAGAGTTAAAAGAGAAATTTAAGGAGCTATTAGATAAAGGTTTCATTAGACCCGGTGTTTCTTTATGGGTTGCTCCAGTCCTTTTCATGCGCAAGAAAGATGACACTTTAAGAATGTGTATTGATTATAGAAAGTAAACAAGGTTACCATCAAGAATAAGTATCCCATTCCTAGAATCGACAATTTGTTTGATCAGCTTCAGGGTGCCCAGTGGCTCTCCAAGATTGACCTTAGGTCGGGATACATCAGTTGAAAATTAGGACAAGACATTCCAAAATTAGCTCTCCGAATAAGGTATGGCCATTTTGAGTTTGTGGTTATGTCGTTTGGACTGACTAATGCCATTACAGCTTCCATGGACTTGATAAACATAGTCTTTAAGTAGTACTTAAACATGTTTGTCATTGTCTTCATAGATGACATACTGGTGTATTCTAGGAGTAAGGAAGAGCCTGCAAACCATTTAAGAATAGTGTTGCAGACCCTCAAGGACCGTCAATTGAATGCAAAGTTTGGAAAATATAAGCTTTAGTTGGAATCTATTAACGTCTTGGGTCATGTCATTTCAGGGGTTGGTATTCATGTAGATTCTCAGAAGACTAATACAGTGAAACACTGGCCTAGACCCATCACTCTATCCGATATCTGGAGCTTTTTGGGTTTAGTTGGGTATTATAGAAGATTTGTTGAAGGGTTCTCCTCTATAGACGCACCATTGACTAAGCTGACCCTAAAGAAAGTGAAGTTCATATGGTTAGATAAGTGTGAGAAGATTTTCCAAGAGTTTAAGGATAGATTGACTTTGGCATCAGTGTTAGCTTTGTCGGAAGGGTTAGACGGATTTGTAGTGTATTGTGATGCTTTTAGAGTTGGGTAAAGTTATGTGTTGATGAAAATTGGGAGGGTGATAGCATATGCCTCTAGGCAACTTAAGAATCATGAAAAGAATTACCCAACTCACGATTTGGAGTTAGTTGCTGTGGTTTTTGCTTTGAAAATTTAGAGGCACAACCTTTATGGTGTGCATGTTGATGTTTTCACTGACCATATGAGTTTTCAGTACATATTTTTGCAAAGGGATCTAAATCATTATCAGAAAAGGTGGTTGGAGTTGTTGAAAGATTATAACATGAATATGATCTATCATCCGGGTAAGGCGAACATAGTGGCAGATGAACTAAGTAGACTGTCCATGGATAGTGTGTCTCATGTGAAGAAGGAAGAAAGAGAGTTGGCTAAAGAAGTGCATAGATTGGCTTGCTTGGGCTTATGTTTGCTCGACACTAATAATGGGGAAGTAGTAGTTCAGAATGGTTCAGAATCATCCTTAGTAGAGGAAGTAAAGGAGAAACAATGAAATGATCCCATACTTAGCCAGATATTGGAGGAAGTTCAACAACATAAGGTTGAGGTTTTCTCCTAAAAGAAAGATGGTATACTTTGCTATCAAGGTAGACATTGTGTTCTGAATGTGGATGGGTTGAGGGAAAGGATATTAGTTGAGGCTCATGGTTTGAGGTATCCCATTCATCCGGGTGCTACTAAGATTGTAATACCCCGTACTTCTACCTAGCTTGAAATCGTCCCACGAATGTAGAAACTTACTTTGAAAGATGAATCCATTTTTTTCTGTACATGTGGAATTTCTAAAATTTTCACTTTTTGTCTGTGGAAAATTGAATTAGCTTTCCAACGATACCAATTTTGTCCAAATCCGACATCAGAAGAGAAAGTTATGGCCGAAAAATAGAAGGCAGTGAAAACCGCCCAGGTACGACGGTGAGAGCCGATGGTCCATCTCCCAAGCCGTCGCAGTGGAGGCAGTAAGACTACCTTTTGCCTAAGAGTGATGGCTCAGGCCGATGAACCATCAAGATAGCGATGGACCATCGCCCAAGATATCGCAGAAGAGGCAGTGAACCCCTATTCTGCCCAAGTGCGACGGTCAGGACCGACGGACCATCGACCCAGCGATGGACCGTTGCACCCACCATCGTATAGTTTATTCAGTTATTTTAAAGTTATTTTAAAAGGGTATTTGGGTCTTTTCCCACCCGTTTTAACCCCTAATAATATCAGATCAAGGCTCCTAAGTTCATTATCCATCTAGAACATCAAATTAGGGTTTTCTCTCAAATATAATCCCCAAGAACAAGAAACCCTAGGTGTTTAATTCCAAGTCAAGAATTCAATCCTCCATCAATCTTCAATAAATCACAACCCAGGTATGTCATGTGTTGATTCATGGGTCCCTTTCACCCATGAAGCTCAAGAATCTCTTTTCAAAATCCAAGATTTGTGTATTTATGAATGTTCATGATTTAAATTGAATTGAAATTAATGTTCATGATGTTGTGGGGTTTGGATTCATGTTTGAAATTACATATTCCAATGATTGACCCTAGGATATGGTGATTTGTGTAATAATCATGATAAACCCTTAAATTTACACGTTGATTGATGTATCCATGATTAGTAGATGTGTTGATGATTGTATAACAGAAACATACTCCCCATGTGTTCGATTAAATACCTATGTGAAGGAAAAGTGCCATACTAGTATGATAATATAAAATTCCCATTTATGTACAAGTTTATGCATGTCCAGTGTTTGATGAAATGTCTTAGCCAATGAATAATGGATATTGTGTAGCCATTGTGGTTCTTTAGAACTTGTACTTCATAAAATTTCCAACTTATTGTATTATGGATTGTGATGTTGGTCGTGTATTCAAGAAAGTCATGCTTTGTCAGTTTCCTTCTATCGAATCCTGGGGGTACTTGTACCCAAAAATTTAGCTATGTGCCTAGAATCAGTGTCATGTTTTCAAGATACTCTCAGTCAAGCCATGATCCATATAATTCAGTCAGTCTCATGACTCAGGAAAACTTAGTAATCTCAGTAGTTTCCGTCAGTCAACAAAACTCAATTAACTCAGTCCAGTTCAGTTTAGTTAATTATGTTCAGTGTCTATTCAAATGGGAGTATAAATTAGCACTGAGTGAACCCAAGGATGGGAACCCACCTGTTATATGAGGGTGTGATTATTAGAAGCAATCCTTGCGTTCCAGAACTACGTAGCCAACGTAGGTTGAGACATTATAGCTTGTTACATGAGGGTAGATGAGGTGGCTTAACCTGTTATATGAGGGTTCCCACCGTTCTCACTAGAGTTACCTGTTATATGAGGGTTATTCATAGATTGTCCTTACCAGTGGCGTGGTATTGACACCCTTCCAATTGGGGTTACAGATTAGACCCCAACTCACCTATATTGCATTATTTGGGGCATGTCAGTTAGATGAATACTTCCCACAATTTTAGTGATAGATCAAGACTAACAAATACAGTCATTCAGTCTTAGTAGTAGAACTCATATAGTTCTACAGGATTCAGGACTATCAGATACAATCAACTTAGAACAGTACGAAACTCATCTAGTTCCATCAGAACCTAGACTATTAGATACAGTTGCTCAGTATCAGTATCTCATGTTATCAGTACTCAGGCTTAGTAATCATGTTATCATGAACTTAGTTACAGTTACTATGTATTCATGCATGTATTCTCATGTTCATGTTATCCAGTCAGTTAGTATAGTTCATGCATGTGGACCTTTTGCATTCAGCCTACCTCACATGCATACCAGTACATTCAAACATACTGACGAATTTGTGCTATGGTGTTTTATACCATAGGTTCAAAAGCACGAGCTCTAGAGCATCAGTAGCATTCCAGTCTCAGCAGTCAGAGTTAGCAGTGAGTCCTCATCCTTCGAGGACATGACCATTACTTTATTATCTTATTAATTAATTTATTTCAGTAGTTGGAGTTAGTTGGGAACATGTCCCATCAACTCTTTATTCAGACAATTTAGAGGCTTTCGGACTAGCATGTTCAGACAATTATTTCAGTTGTTTCAGGTATTTCATACCCTCTCTAGATGTTATGTTTTATCAGTTATGTTATAGTTTTGAACCTTATGGCCTTTCAGCCTTTATTTCCATATTTATATAGTATATTATACAGTGTTCAGGTATAGATATCAATCATGGGTTAGATTATGGTCCTTTGGGGTCATGAGCACCGTGTAGCATTCTAGGTACTAGATTCGGGGCGTTACAAAGATGTACCACGACTTACAAGAAATTTATTGGTGGAATGGTATTAAGAGGGACATAGAAAAGTTTGTATAAAAGTGTCCCAACTATTAGCAAGTTAAGGTTGAACACCAAAGACTGGGTGGTACATTGTAAGAGAATAGTATCCCTTCTTGGAAGTGGGAAGTAGTGAATATGGATTTTATTACAAGATTGCCTCGTACAAGACATTAGCATAATTCGATTTGGGTCATAGTAGACCAAATGACTAAGTCATCCCATTTTCTACCGATCAAGACTTCAGATACCGCAGAGGATAATGCCAAGAAGTATATTCACGAGTTAGTGAGGTTTCATGGGATACCCTTGTCCATCATTTCAGATAGAGGCACTCAGTTCACTTCACAGTTTTAGCAGTCTTTTCAGAAGGGCGTTGGTACAAAGGTTAAGCTTAGTACTGTATTTCATTCGCAGACGGATGGTCAGGTTGAGTGCACAATTCAAACATTAGAAGACATGTTGAGGGTGTGTATTTTAGAATTTAAAGAAGGTTGGTATGACCATTTACCTTTAATTGAGTTTGCTTAGAATAATAGTTATCGTGCTAGCATTCAGATAGTTCCATTCGAAGCTTGTATAGACATAGGTGCAGATCACCTATAAGTTGGTTTAATGTTGGTGAAGCAGCCTTAATTGGGCTAGATTCTATTATAGAAGCTATGGAAAAGGTTCAGTTGATTTTTGAGAGACTGAGAACTGCTCAGAGCCATAAAAAATCGTATGCTGATGTAAGGAGGAGAGAGCTCAAGATTGAAGTAGGTGATTGGATAAGGTGTCGCCTATGAAGGGAATAATGAGATTTGTAAATAAAGGAAAGTTAATTCCATAATTTATTGGTCCCTATGAGATAGTGAAGCGTGTAGGAGAGGTTGCTTACAAATTGAGTTTTCCGACAGAGTTAGCTGCAATTCACCCAGTGTTCCATGTATTGATGCTTAAGATATGTATGGGAAATCCATCCTTATTTGTTCCCCTAGAGAGTATTGTTGTTAAAGATAACTTGACATACGAAGAGATTCCAGTTGAGATACTTGATAGGCAGGTCCGAAGGCTAAGCAATAAAGAAGTAGCGTCAGTAAAAGTTCTTTGGAGAAACTAATTAGTTAAAGGGGACACTTAGGAAGATGAAACAGATATAATGATAAAGTATCCTCATCTCTTTTTCTCCAATTCCATTCCTATCTAAGGTAAAGTGTTATTTCCAGCAAATTCTTTCTCCTTAAGTTTGTTTAAGTGCTTTTGTATTGTGTTTTATGTTGTGAGAAATTAAACCCTTGTAGTAGTGGTTAACTTGGTTGTAAATTTAGTGTGGAAGTGTTGATTCTTGTCAAACCCCAATTCTAGATGAATCACATTCGAGGATGAATGTTTCCAAGGGGGGATATTGTACTACCCCATGTCTGGAAGATTCTGTGCATCATATGAATCATTCTTTTGAGTCATACAAACAACATATGAGTGGTATGTTGAAATAATATCCAAGACAGTATGGCATGGTGGACATTCTGTTGTAGGCATGACTTAACCCCAACAAGTCGTTAGGTTAGGTGCGATTCGTCTGGAGGTAAGTCATAAATTCATCAGTATAGACTCCCTTAGATTCTGTACAAGCTACGAGTAGGGGGAGAAGAGTCGTATAAAGATGATACTAGTCGTAGGTGGGACTCGTAGGTGGACTAGTGTGAACCCTCCTAGGTTCATCCAATCTTATAATTCATGAAGACAAGTCGTACACTTCCATCCGAGTCATATGGTAGACTCATAAAAACTGATGATCAATTTCTATAAAATTTAGCTAAGGGTTTTTTGGTTTATTTCTCTTGTATAACTTTCACCCATGACCTATAACCCTCAAAGAGGCATTATTTTCCTCCTCTTTCAAATAGATTAACAATATTACCTCCTCCCATCTTCCAGAACATAAAGATTAGGGTTTATCTCATAGAAATCCATCTTTTAAGTCACAAGGTTCAAAACTCTCAACACAAGTCAAGAAAATTCAGGTATGTAGGGTTTATGAACAAGGTTATTCTTTTATCCTTGTACCTAAAGTGAATGGTTTTTAAGATTGAATTTATTTATTTATGTTAGGGTTCATACCCTGTAACACCCCGGAAGTACCCCTTCGACGTCACACAGTGCCCAAGACTACGAATAGTCCCAAGCTAAACCTTTAAGCCTTCTAAACTTGGAACTCATGATAAAAATAAAGTTGACATATGAAGTCTGAATATAACTGAATTAATATCTTAATTGAAAGTCTTTATCTTAATAGTCTTTAAAACAAATACTTTTGAACTTAAAATGGAAATAGTCGGATAAACCTCAACTTCTAACTAGAGTGCCACTGGGACAGACCCCAGCTGACCCGAACATTAATAAAAAATTAATAACTAAAATACTTCATCAATATCAAAGTCTGATAAACTAGGTCCTCTGAATTTGAGGACTCACCAAAATTCGGGATGTAGGTTGTGATGCTCGTAATCAATTATGCTGCTGGACTGAGCACCAGAACCTACATTATAAGACAATATAGCACATAGACATATATGCGGGTCAGTACCTCTGGAATGTACTGAGTATGTAGAGGTGAATGCATACGTAAAACAATAACTGAATATTCAGCTAAACTTTCAATAATTCATGCGAAGTGTAAATGACTCACCTTGATCTTGAATAAAACAAATTCTGCAAAATAGAAAACATGAGTAATGAAAATTAAGGGTAAACTTTGTGAGCCATAACACTTAGTTTCTAAAAGCTTTACTCATTCTTATCTGAGGAGGTTATTCTAACCGATATAAACCATGTGAGCTATCATGGAGTCCAACGTCTTACCCACGTTGGGGAGAGCTGTTCTACCCTTTCCATCGGACTAGAACCTTAACTTAGTAATCACTATAATTATCCCATATTGGGACTTAAACCCATGGTGGCATGTAGTACTGGGGCATGTGACCTTAGAATCATACCCAACTCGGTGCTAAATACTACTTCCATATTACTTATATGCTCATACTTTAGGAAATCCACCTTAAAATAGCATAAGGGTTTATAGAATGAAAACCAGTTATGCATCTCTTTCTTTAAATCATAATCAGAATGAACAAATGTGAATTCCGTATCTTATCTTAAGATCAAAAGATCAATCTTTGATTTTAATAATGATATAAAACTTGTCAATGGATCTTAAGAACATAATCTTCTTGTAAACTCAATACTTCAACTTAGGGCTTAAAATTCATGCTTTAAATTCATAACAAAACTTCATGCTCAATGATAACATTAAAATCTTTCAACAATATCGAGTCAATATGTTGAAATCAAAATTACAATATGAATATTACAAGTTAAACATGAATATAAGAAATCCTTGATATGCTTAAAGCTTTCAATATCATGGCAATAACATACTTCAAGAATATAGCAATTTGGGTATAAACCCTAATTCAAAACAAGTAAATTAAATATTTAAACCATGCACTTCGGGCACAAGGGTGAAAGGGTACCCTTGTTCATAACCCCATATACCTTAATGTTATTGGCTTTGTGAAGTAAACTTGACCTTTGAGACTTGAGAGATGATCTTGAGAAGAAACCCTAATCTTGTTCTTGAGAATAGAAGTAGGGGTTTTGTGTTGTTTAATTGATGGAAAAGAGAGTAAGAGTAACTCCCCTTGGGGTTAAATGTTGTGGGTTGAGAGTTATAAGGGGAGAAAAGACCAAAAATCCCCTTAAAAACCTTTTGGAAATTGTTCTGGAGCCGTCTCGACGTGTTTGGGTATGACTCATATTTTATAGGTATGATTTGTACCTTGAGCTATACCCAGGAACCAAAATTTTGACCCGTAGTGTTGTGGGTATGACTCCTCCTGAAGACTCGTATGGTCTGGGTACGAGTCGTACCCCGCTGACAGCTTTGATAGCGTTTTAGTAATTTGGCCATAACTTTTCACTCCGATATCGAATGAAGGAAAAATTTATATCATTGGAAAACTCATTCAATTATGTATCTATTGGTGTGTATTGAAATCATAGATTCTTAGTATAACAGAAGTTATACTCATTTTAATATGACTATAGTTATATTCTTCATAAGAACTTAATCGCTAAGGGGTATTTCGACTTGTTCATAAGCTAGGAGCTATTTGGGGACTTAATATATGTATAAGTAACTTATAAGTCTATAAAAATATGAGGCTTGATTCTTGGATCCTTCACTAATCAGGATACGAGTTATATCTTACGACTCGTAACAAGTCATACGACTAGCACTCATCCCCTCGTACCCTGGACAGAACTCTTCTCACCTTACACTGACTTGGTTATTACATACCATGTATGACTCGTATGATCACCTTACGACTTCCAAGGTTAAAGTTGTACTTTAAATAGAATATCACCCATTACACACTGTCATGGGTACGAGTTGAACATACGACTCGTATGATGTCCATACAACTCAAAGACATGAGTCGTATATTGTACAGTGACTCCAAAACACATGGTATTACAATATCTCCCATCTTGAGAACATTCATCCTCGAAGAGAATGGTTAGGCTTAGATTACTAAGGTAATTTTAGACTATACACTGAAGGTTTATGAACCAAAATGTGACTGCAGCTGAGACATGATACATGGATTGAACTGGTTTCGTGAATACATGCAATGACATAAGAATACTTACATAGCTTAAGTAGAGACCGAAAAGAGTCAATTTAAAAAAATTAGTTACCTTAAGTCGAGTCTGAATTCGTGGAGAAAAGATGAGAGTACTTGGCTCGCATATCTACTAGCTCCCTCAATAGACTGATTTCTCCATAGAACTTTCACCAAGGGATCCTCTTTGTTCCTCAACCTGCGAGTCTGATGGTCAAGGATCTCAACTGTGATTTATTAATAGGAGAGACTATCTTCCACATCCACACTCTCTAAGGGTATGACTAAATCTGGGTCGCCAATATATTTCCTTAATAAAGATACATAAAACACCGGATGCACTGATGCTAAATCTGCAGGCAACTCTAACTCATAAGCTACCTTCCTAAAATGACTTAAAATTTTATAACGGCTAACATAGCGGGGACTGAGGTTCCCCTTCTTGCCTAATCTCTTCACTCCTTTCATAGGTGAAATTTTCAAATAAACCAAGTCACCAATATCAAAATCAAGATCTCTTTTTCTCACATCCGCATAAGATTTATGACGACTTTGGGCTGTCCCCAGCCTCTCTCAAATTAACTGAACTTTCTCCATAGCCTCAAACACCAAATTTGGACCTATTAAAGTAGCCTCACCTACCTCAAACCAACCAATAGAGATCTATATATCCTCCCATAGAGAGCCTCAATTGGAGCCATCTAAATACTAGAGTGATAACTATTGTCTTAGGCAAACTCAATAAAAGGTAAGTGGTCATCCCAACTTTCCTTAAAGTCAAAAAACATTCCCTTAACATGTACTCTAAACTCTGAATGGTCCTCTCTTCTTGGACATCCATCTGAGGATAAAAGTCCGTTCTTAGGTAAACTTAGGTACCAATACCCTTCTGGAAAACCTTCCAAAAGTAAGAGGTAAACTGAGTACCTCTATCTGAAATAATGGACAGCAGAACCCCATTCAATTTCACCAACTTCTTAAGATAAAGCTTGGCATAATCTTCAGCTGAGTATGAAGTATGAATTGGCAAGAAATGGGCCGACTTGGTTATTCTATCAACAATAACCCAAATCAAATCATACTGACGACGCGTGGGAGGCAACCCTGTCACAAAATCCATATTCACCACCTCCCACTTCTATGTGGGGATGCTAAAATTTTGAAGTGTACCACTAGGACTTTGTTTCTCAACCTTAATCTATTGACAATTTGCACACTTAGCCACAAAATCGACAATATCTTTCTTCATGCCACTCCATCAATAGATTTCCTGCACGTCACGGTACATCTTAGTGGCTCCGGGGTGAATATAATATCGCGCACCATGCGCTTCTTCTAATATTCGTTGTCTCAAACCATCAACACACAAAACACATAGCCTTCCTTGGAAGCGAAGCACACTATCTCCCCCTTGGGAGAAAACCTCCACCTTTAACTTAACTAAACTAGGATCTATGTCCTGCTTTTCTTTTACTTTGGAAACTAATGAAGATTCTGCACCATCTTGAACCTACGTACTACCTTCAGAAGAATCAACCAACTGAACTACTTCCCTAGCAAGCTAATGACCTCACAGACTAACTCTTTCTTATTGTCTTCAACACTACCCATAGACAATCTGGTAAGGGCATCCGCCACTATATTAGCCTTGCTTGGATGATACAACACGCTCTTATCATAATCTTTCAACAACCCAAGCCATCTCGTTAAATAAAGATTTAGGTATTTCTTTGCAAATACATACTGTAAACTCTTATGATCTGTGAACACACCAAAACGAACCCCATAAAGATAATGCCTCCAAATTTTCAAGGCAAAGACAACATCTGCCAACTTATGATCATGGGTCGGATAATTCTTTTCATGGGGTTTAAGCTATCTCAAGGCATAGAATATGACCTTACCTCTATGCATCAAAATACAACCCAAACCAACTATAGAAGCATAACAATATACTATAAACCCATCGGGGCCATCTGGCAAAGTCCAAACTAGAGCGAAAGTGAGTCAAGTCTTCAACTCCTGAAAACTCTTCTTGTATGGATCTAGACACTAAAATTTGACCTTTTCTGGGTTATCCTAGACATGGGGGAAGAAATAGAAGAGAACTCTTCAACAAAAAGTCGGTAATAGCCAGCCAAACCCAATAACCTCCTGATATAAGATGGGGAGATGGGTCTAGGATAGTTTCTCACTGCCTCAGTCTTTAAGGGTCAACTCGAATGACATTACCAAAAATAATGTGCCCAAGGAAAGATACTGATCTCAACCTAAATTTGCACTTACTAAACTTGGCAAATAACTGATGATCTTTAAGGGTCAGCAACGCAACCCTTAGATGGTCTGTATGATCATTCTCACTATGGGAATAGACAAGGATGTCATCAATGAAGACTATGAAAAACATGTCCAAGAACAATTTGGACACCTTATTCACCAAGTCCATGAAAGCTTCAGGGGAATTTATTAGTCCAAAAGACATAACTAAAAATTTGTAGTAATCATACTGAGTTCTGAAGGCTGTCTTCGGAATGTCATATTCTCTGACTCTAACTTGATGATAGCCGAATCTGAGAGCTATCTTAGAGAAATAACTTGCACCTTAAAGTTGGTTGAATAAGTCATCCATTTGGGAAAGATGATAGTTCATCTTGATTGTGACTTTGTTCAACTGGCGGTAGTTGATGCACATTCGGAGAGAACCATCTTTCTTGCACACGAAAAGGAATAGAGAGCCCTACAGAGAGATACTTGGCCTTATAAAACCTTTATCTAAGAGTTCTTTAAGCTGCTCTTTTAACTCTATAAGCTCAAACAGAGCCATATGATATGGAGGGATGGAGATGGGTTGGGTATCAGGGAGAAGATCAATACCAAATTATATTTCTCTATCTGGAGGTACCCCTAGCAAATCTTCAAAAAAAACCTTGGAAAACTCATTGACTACATGGGCTGACTGATCTATTGGAGCTTTAGACTTAGTAACTTTGACTCAAACTAAATGATAGATGCATCTTTTTGATATTAACTTTTTGGCCTTAAGATAAGATATGAAACGACCTTTGGGAGGCACAATACTACCTTTCCATTCAAAAACTACCTCATCAGGAAACTGAAACTTCACCCCATGGGTGAGACAATATATTGATGCATAACATGAATGGAGCCAATCCATGCCTAAAATAACATCGATTCTACTATTTTTAAAGCTACTATTTCTAACTCTATTAGGTCTGCTAGTATGATCTTATGGAGGACAATAATAGGACATTTTTTATAAACTCGTCTGGAAATAATTGACTCACCCACTAGGTGGAAACTGAGAAGGGCTTAGAGAGCTTTTCAGGTCCTATCCTAAAATTTATCGCAATCAATGGAGTCACATACAAAAGATGTGACCCCGGGTCTAACAACACATATACATCAAGATAAAAGACACGACGTATACCAGTAACAATATATGGTGAAATCTCCTACTCCTATCGGGATGGTAAAGCATAAAACCAATTCTGGCGCTGACCACCACTATTACAGGAGATGCGTCCTGAGGAGAAACTGAGCGACCTGGTAGAGCTGGTGTATTAGTAACCTAAGTCTGAGGATGACCATACCAACTTTCCTACTTAGTATACGGATACTATTTGATCTTGTGTCCCATCTTTCCACACCCATAACAACCTTCTTTTACTAGAAAATACCCACCCAGATGAATTTTACCACACTTTGCACATATCGGATGACTGGGTCTTTCTCCACACTATTTTGAGACCTAGAATTAGAAGTCCTACCCTACTGTTTCTGCTTGGTCCTGGGTGCAGGGGTACTGGATAAAGATGGCACTGTCACTAATGAATGACCGTAAAACTGCGAATGGCTTCCCCCACCAGACCTTGGTTGACCATACTTAAACTGCCCCATCCTAGCCTTTTAGTTTCTCTTCTCCCTTTCATTCATCTTTTCTACCTCAATTTGTTAAGAATGAGTCATCAACCTATCAATATCCATATCCCCAATAATCATGTCAGTCCTACACTCCTTGACTACCAAATCAGACACCCTAGTAACAAACTTACTCATACGAGATCTAGAGTCAGATATTAATTTAGAAGCATACTTAGCTGAGTGAACTTAAGTCAATACTCCTTCACCATCATAGATCCCTTCCTTAGGTTCATGAATTCCTCTACCTTAGATTCCCTCATCTAACGTGGAAAGAACCTGTCCAAAAATGCATTCCGAAATACCTGCCAACTTGCAGGAGCTGTATTCTTACCTATACCTTCCTTCTATATAGCAACCCAATTCTACACTCTCCTTCTCAGTAACATGCATAATCTGGGTAATCGTTCTTACCTCATCAATAAAGAGTTGAGGATTTTCATCCATCTTTGACCCATGGAACTCAGGTGGATTCATCCTCATGAAATCATAAATTCTGGCTGTAGCTAGATTACCATTTTTCTGTAGTGGGACTGCCGCCTATTGGTTTCCCTTAACATTGGCATTCATATCTTGAGCCAATGCCTAAAAGGCAGCCTAAAATTCAGCATGAGACATGTTCTCATTCAAAGGGTCAGCGTGCATGGGTGGTTAGTCACTATTTCTACCTGCATTGGTTTAGTGAGGAGGCATATTCTGTCATGTAAAAGTATGAGTTACGGAAAATAAATATAACTATACGTACGATAGATCATGAAAGAAATGATGATTCCTAACTCATTTCGTAGCCTCTTGGTCATAAATGTGACGCGCTTCACATCCACGATCAAGACTCTACGTAACGCAGCTTGTCTGACTTCGTAGGACTTTTTAAAAACTTAGGCTCTGATACCAAGTTTGTAACACCTTGGAAGTACCCCCTGGATGTCACACGGTGCCCAAGACTACGAATAGTCCCAAGCTAACCCTTTAAGCCTTATAAACTTGGAACTCATGATAAAAGTAAACTTGACATATGAAATCTGAATATAACTGAATTAATATCTTAATTGAATGTCTTTAGCTTGAAAGTCTTTAAAAATGATACTTTTGAATGTAAAATAAAAAGTCGGACAAGCCTCTACTTCTAACTAGAGAGCCACTAGACAGATACCAGCTGGCTCGAACATATATAGAAAAAAATAACTAAAACACTTCATCAATATCAAAGTCTAATAAACTAGGTCCTTGAACTATGAGGACTCACCAAAAGTCGAGATATAGGCGGTGATGCCCGTAATCAATCGTGCTGCTGGAACTGAGCTCCAGAACCTATATTATAAGACAATATAACACACATAGACATATATGTGGGTTAGTACCTCTGGAATGTACTAAGTATGTGGGGGTGAATGCATACGTAAAATAGTAATTGAATATTCAAATTAATTTTCAATAATGCATGTCAAGTGTAAATGACTCACCTTGAGCTTGAATAAAACAAAGAATGCAAAATCATAAACATGAGTAATGAAACTTAAAGGGTAAACTTTGTGAGCCATAACACTTAGTTTATGAAAGATTTACTTATTCTTCTTTGGGGAGGTTCTTATAACCGACATAAATTATGGGATCTATCATGGAGTCCAATTTCTTACCCACGTTAGGGAGAGTTGTTCTACCCTTGCCATCGGAATAGAACCTTAATTTAATGATCACTATACTTAACCCATATTAGGACTTAAACCTATGGTGGAACATAGTTTTGGGGCATGTGACCTCAGACTCATACCCAACTTGGTGCTAAATAATACTCCCATATTACTTATATGCTCATACTTTAGGAAATCCACCTTAAAATAGCATAAGGGTTTATAGAATGAAAACCATTTGTGCATCTCTTTCTTTAGATCATAATCAGGATGAACAAATGTGGATTTCATATTTTATCTTAAGATCAAAATATCAATATTTTCTTTAAATCATGATACAAAACTTGTCAATGGAGCTTAAGAGCATAATTTTCTTGTAAACTCAATGCTTTAACTTAGGACTTAAAGTTCATGCTTTAAATTCATGAAAATTCATAACAAAATTTCATGCTCAATGATAATATTAAAATCTTTCAACAATATCGAGTCAAGATGATGAAATCAAAATCATAATATGAATCTTACAAGTAAAACATGAATATAAGCAATCCTTGATGTACTTAAAGCTTTCAATATCATGGTAATAACATACTTCAAGAATATAAAAATTTGGGTATGAACCTTTATTCAAAACAAGTAAATTAAATATTAAAACCATGCACTTTGGAAACAAGGGTGAAAGGGTAACCTTGTTCATAACCCTACATACCTTAAAGTTCTTGTCTTGGTGAAGTAAACTTGACCTTTGAAACTTAAGAGATGATCTTGAGAAGAAGCCCTAATCATGTTCTTAAGAATGGAAATAGGGGTTTTGTGTTGTTTATTTGATGGAAAGAGAGGAAAAGTAATGTCCCTTAGTGTTACATATCATGGGTTGACAGTTATAAAGGGTGAAAAAACTAAAACCCCCCTTAAAAACCTTTCAGAAATCGTCTGGGAGCCATCTTGACGTGTTTGGGTATGAGTCATACCTTGAGTCGTACCCAGGAATCTAATTTCGACCCCTACTATTGTGGGTATGACTCTTCTCAACGACTCATATGGTCTGGGTATGAATTGTACCGTGATACGTACCCTAATGGCATCTTTGACAGTGCTTCAGTAATTTGGCCATAACTTTTCACCCCGATATCGGATAAAGAAAAAATTGGTATTATTGGATATATAATTCAATTTTCTATCTATTGGTGGGTATTTATCTTAGAAATTCTTAGTATAAAAGAAATTATGCTCGTTGGAATATGAAAATAATTATATTCTTCATAAGAACTTAATCGCTAAGGGGTGTTTCGACTTGTTCATGAGCTAGGAGATATTTGGGGACTTAATATATGTATAAGTAACTTATAAGGATATCAAAATATGAGTCTTGATTCTTGGATCCTTTATTGATCAGGATATGAGTCATATATTACGACTTATAACAAGTCATACGACTAACAGTCATCCCCTCGTACCCTGGACAGAACTCATCTCACCTCACACTGACTTGGTTAAGACTTACCATGTACGACTCGTATTATGACCTTACAACTTCCAAGGTTCAATTCATACTTTAAGAGAATATCACCCACCACATACTCTCATGTGTATGAGTTGAACATGCGACTCTTATGATGTCCATACGACTCAAAGGCATGAGTCATATATTGTACAATGACTACAAAAAATGAGGTATTACATACCCACATAGCCATGCTCTTGAGTTATAAAACTACCATGAGAATGAAATCCTTAAGTACATCAAGAATTGTAAATATCCATGTTTTGACTTATAAAGATTCATATTGTGATTTTAAATTCATCATTTTAACTGGAATTGTTTAAAGATTTCAAGGTGATTGTTGAATATAAATTTTTGTTATGAATTTATATGAATTAAATCATGAATTCTAAGTTCTAAGTACAAGTATTGAGTTTACAAGAAGATTATGCTCTTAAGCTCCATTGAGAAGTTTTATGACATGATTTAAACTAAAGATTGATATTTTGATCCTAAGATAAAATATGAAATCCACAGTTGTTCATCTTGATAATGATTTAAAGTAAAGATAAGTATAACTGGTTTTCATTCTATTAACCCTTATGCAATTTTAAGGTGTATTTCTTAAAGTATGAGTATATATGTATTCTGGGAGTAGTATTTAGCACTGGGAAGGGAATGAGGATGAACGTATCCTAAATTCTTAGAAACTATGGGCCACTATAGGTTAAGATTTTCCCAATATGGATGAAGTTCAGTGATCACTTAAGTTAAGGTTCTATTCCAATGGCAAGGGTAGAACAACTTTCCCCAACATGGGTAAGTTATTAGACTCCATGGTAACTTATATGGTGTAATACCCTATGAGATTCTAAGCTTGGTTTAGTTGTAGTTGCATGCTTAAGGGGTCCAAAGCTTAAAATTTTCATTAAGTGTTGAGGACATAGTCATCTTTCAAGACCCCAAAACTTTAAGTATTTTTATTTTGGCCTTCACGACCTTAGGATGTTAGTTTTTGAGTTGATTCATGTTTAGGGAGGTTAAAAGTATCCCTCAGGAGAATTTTGGGAATTTTGGACAGGATTTGGGGCATGTCTGGATTGCAGAGATAGAATGACCCTACGATAAGCCCATGATACATTGGTCTCTTCCATGGTGATAGGTTCCACGGTGTATTGGTCTCTCCAAGAGAGAGGGGCATGGCACATTGCTGCCTTACTCCCAACTTCTTGATTAAAGAGTTCAAGGGGAAATTAAGTTTTTTTCCCTTAATCCAATTCGTCCATAACACGATTTGGGGAATCCATAGGGGAATTATTTGCCCCTTTCTCTCAAAATTACTCATTAGAAAACCTCCTCCTTCCTAAGAAAAAAATCCAAGCTCTTTTCCCCAAGAATCATAAGTTCAAGCTCCAAAGTTCAAGCAATTTTCAAGAACCTAGCTATTGAGGTTTGTGGGGTGTTCATCAATGATTCCTTTCCACCCATTGAGCCCCAAAAAACCTTATTTTAATTTTAAAAAGTAGAAATCTTATTTTAATTTATGAAATCATTCCTGAAGCTCAAGAAAGTTATTCATGATTTGTTTACTAGATCTCCTACAAGCCATGTCTACAAGTGTTTCTAAGAGAATTAAACTATTTCATGTTTTGGGTTGCAAATTTCCATGCCATATACCATTGATTTCTTGTCAAATCCCCAAATTATGAATTTAGCAATGTAATTAGGTTGTTTTCCTTATTTTTAATACATTTCCATGTTCAGTTCATGCTTCTTATTTAATGGGTAAAATGTTTATGCTTTGGGTCTTTGAACCGTGATTTTAGGCTACAGTTTTAAGCTTTGATAACGTATTTTATGGTCTTTCAGTTCTGGCAGGTTATGAACACTCGATACGTATGTGTTTTACATGATTTCATATTTTTAAGTAATAAGCCAGTTAAGCCATGGACCTTATCATTATACTCAGATATTTATGATGATGCTGAGCACTATTAGAAATAATGTTCAGTTGAAATTAGTCCAGTTTAGTACCAGTGTTAGTTCAGTTGGGAGTAGGATTTATTTATGAGAAAACCTAGGGATGGGGGCTCACCTGCCAGAAGAGGATATGACCTTTAGTAGCAGTCCTTGAGTCCCAGAACTATGTAGCCAACGTAGGTTTGAGATATCTTCATGCCAGTTGAGGGTAGACACATATCTCATGAGAGCACCTTTTAGTAAAGGGTGACTCCTTAGTCCTTCAGGACACCACTTTAGTGGATCCACACAACCATTGTTAGTACCCGTGGCACGGTACTAACACCCTTCCAACTTGGGTTACAATTTGGTCCCCAATAAGCTCATATTAGGGCATGTTGGTTATATGATTCCTCCTACAGTCTCAGTACAGTAGTCAGTGTATCTCAGTTCAGGTTTCTTGACCAAGTGTACAGATTTTTAGTTATACAGTTATACAAAATTCAGTCTTTCAAATTACAAATTTTCTCAGAAATATGTTTTATACTTGGTCTTACATTCTCATGCATTTATGCTCAGTTATCTCAGGAATTTCAGTTAGTCCTTATCTCTTATACCAGTACATTCAAAGTACTGACCGCATACTTTTCCTTTGCGCTATGTTTTCTTATAACATAGGTTTGGATGCATAGTTTCCCGACCATTCTTATATAACTTAGAGATACTCAGCAGCAGTTATGGTAAGTCCTCTTCCATCAAGTACATGATGTGCTTTTATAATTATTTTAGTACTTCTTTAGGGTCAGTCATTTGGAGTTAGTTGGGGGTTTGTCCTATGAACTCCTTATGATGTTTATATACTTTCAGACAGAGAGTCAGTCAGCCAGTTAGATAGTTATTTAGTTTTTTTTAGTATTATCAGTTGTTTCGGACAAACAGTTTTGTTCCAGTACTTATCATATATTCCAGACGAGTCATTTATATATGCATTTCAGTATTTCAGTTGATAGTATCGTAGCAGCTTATCTTTCGTACATATTGTGTTATTGTTATTGTACTCAGTGCTCATGGTAGGTATAAGCTCATGGGTTAACTTGTGGTCACTTGTGACCGTAAGCACCGTTTTCGCGACTAGGGGGTAGCCTCGAGTCGTGAAAAAACATGGTATCAGAGCCTAAGTTTTTAAATTATCCTAGGGTATCTAAAATCCACATTAAGTAGAGTCTTGTGCATGGGTGTGAAGCGCGCCACGTTTATGGACAAGAGGCTATGAAATGGTTTTAGGAAATTTTCCCTTCTTTAAGTGTTTATGTCATGCAAATGATCATGAGATCTATTGAGTTCCTCTTCTAACTCATCCTTTATTCCATTTATAGAAAATGCCTTCCAGAAGAAACAATGGATGGAGGAACGGGGATCAGCTCGCACCACCACCTATTCCGGAAGATCCCTAAATGAACATGTCTCTCACGCCGAATTCAGGGCTACTTTCACGACCTTAGCTCATTCTTTAGCTGCTCAGAACAACTAGAAGGTTGTTTCCCGAGCCAATATAGTGGAAAATACAGCTGCATCTTGGTCCGAGACTTCAACGAAATGAATCCCCCTATGTTTTCTGGATCCAAGTCTGAGGAGGATCCATAAGAGTTCCTGTACATAGTGCAGAAAGTGATAGATATCATGGGAGTCACTTGGAGTGAGAGTGCTAACTTAGTTGTGTATTAGTTACAGGTTGTAGCTCACACCTGATTTAAGCAGTGGAAGGAAGAACGAGGTGTTGAGGAAGGTCCTATAGAGTGGGAGGAGTTTGCCACAGCTTCCTTAGATAGGTTCTTTCCCTTAGAGTTGAGAAAAACTAAGGTTAAGGAGTTCATCAACTTGAAGTGGGGTAGTATGAACGTGAAGGAGTTCTCGCTTAAGTTCACTAAGTTGGCGAGGTATGCTCCGACTATGGTGGCTAACTTAAGGTCCAAGATGAGTAAGTTTGTTTTTGTATCTGATAGTGTGGTCAAGGAGTGTAGGACCGCCATGTTGATTGAGGAGATGGACCAATATAGACTCATGGTTCATGCTCAATAGATTCAGAAGGAGAAGCATAAGGATAGTGAGAGAGAGAATAAGAGGACCAGAATAGGTAGTTTCAACTTTTCTCAGCCGAGGTCAGACGACAGTAACCGTTCTCAGTTCTTTCAAAAATTTTCATCCCCAATTCCATCTTAAGCTAGTGCGCCAGTGCCTAAGTTCAGGCAAGACAGTTAGGATAGAGTGCCAGTCTCTAGGTCCTAGGGTAGTATGAACAGTGGTTGTAAAATATGCTCTGCAGGAAATATAGTAGGAATCATTTGGGGGAGTGCAGAGCTGGTAGTGATGTGGGTTTTGGATGTGGTAAGCCAGGCCATAGGGTTTGGGATTGCCCAAGAGCTGTTCAGCAGGGTCTGTCCAGTCGTCCTCTATCTGTAGGCGGTTACCTAACTCAGCAGGGTGCCATTTCCAGTGCAACTAGTGTACAGTGCCAAAATAGATTGTATACTCTTCAGACTCGGCAGAATCAAGGAAGTTCTCCTGCTTTGGTTTCGGGTACGTTACAGGTCTTTCATCTTCATGTTTATGCATTGTTAGATCCCATAGCTTCACTTTCCTTTTTGACCCCATACATAGTTGTAGACTTTGGTGTCAATCCTGAAACGTTAGCAGAGCCTTTCTCAATGTCTACCCAAGTGGGTAAGTCTATTATAGACAGATAGGTATATAGAAATTTCCCGACAATAGTATCTTAAAAAGTTATTTTAGTTGTTCTTGTGGAGTTAGAGATGACTGATTTTGATGTTATTCTAGGTATAGATTGGCTTTACTCATGCTATGCATCAGTTGACTATAGAAATAGAGTCGTTCAGTTCCAGTTTCCTAATGAACCAGTTATCTAATAGAGGGATAGTACTTCAGCGCTTAGGGGTTAGATTATTTCATATCTTAAAGAAGAAAGATGATATCTAAGGGGTGTATTTACCATCTTGTATGAGTCAAGGTGACACGACCTGCCCGGGGACCTTGTCATACTGGGTGTCCTAAGTTCAACTGGGATCGGAGATCACCCCTATTACCTAACCCTACCTCCAGCCGCCTGCCCTGAGTTGGCTGAATTCTGAGCACATAACAAGATAGTGTAACAGCTTACATGAGAACTCTGGGATAGGATTACAACCGTGACCGGCCAAACCGAGTCCAACCATCCCATACCAGCTGCCTAACTGTATAAAACCATTCCAAAGGCCATAACCAAATAAATTCTAAAACATAATATCATTATTCCCAAAATAAAATATGATAGAATAACCAACAATATCATCCAAGGGTGTAAGCCCCAGTACCAATGTCAATGCCAAGGATAACACCCATATAGATCCCGCCCATTCCAACCCATAGCAGTACCACAAAGCCTCTAACCAAAAGAGTAATAAAATTCGATTGGGACATGCCCCCAACCATGGCCAAAACCAATATCCAAAATAAAATTAAAGTGTCTAGAAATATCCATAACATGAAATGGAGCCTTCCGAAATGATGAAAGCTCACTACTTTGGTCCAAATGTTGGTCCCCGAGTTAATCATTATGTAGGAGGAGTAGAATGGCTGGTTCCTGCATAGCGTGGGTATACAACCGCTAGTAGATGGGTTAGTGGGTGAACACTAGCATGATCTTAGGATAAGGATAAAATAATGCCACTTATAAAGCCAAGTAAAACCATCCATATGCACACTACCATACATATATATATATATATAACCATGCCGGGAAAGAGGGACCGGGTTTAGCATGCCATTAAAACCTTTAACTGGGCTATGTAGCTTTGCCATCCTATTCCACCCATAGGTTGTATAGGTTCATCTTCCCCTACTGAAAGGGACCTAGTGTATGTAGCCGCATGATCAGAGAAGTAAACCTGGGATGACAAGTACATCCCCTAAATATAAAGTGTGACATCATGCACACGGTCACCAAGACCAATCTCACATCGACAAATATGAACTTCTAGTTTTAGGCCCCGAGACCTCCACCTTTCACGGTTTTGCTACATATCCCATCATTATTTCCCAATAAAAACCATTACCAAACAACTAACCAATCCATTGCCATTTATTAACCAGGGCCATTTAGTGGTGGTATCGTCATACCGACCATACTTGCAAGTACTATCCATAGACAACCACATATAGGTTTAAGGGGACGTCCAAGTGCCTTTCCATTTACCATATTGAACCACTTGGGGGATTCCATGTAACCCAAAAGCATAACCATTTAGCCATTTTCCATTCTAAGCCATTTAAACCATGCATAATCCTTTACCAAGTTTTAAAACAATCAAGAGTTCCATTAAAAGTACTCAATGCAATGAAAACATTATTATAGGCATTTTGTCAAACACATTGGGGGCATAATATAACCAAAACAAATTCCAATTACCATTAAATCATTCCCATGCAATCCAATTATCCAAAACCACCATTATGCACATAAAGTATAATTAAAATCATGGAAAACCATAACCGACCATTAAATATCAAAACCTCCGATTCATATTTAAAAACCAAAATCATACAATCAATGAGGTCATGAAAACATTCATAAAAAACCATGCTTCTAGTTAGAATTAACAATGAGGTAAGAGAATATGCCTTAAACCAATATGATAATGGAAAGAAATCACCAAGACAAAATTATCCTCTAGTTGAAACCCTAGATTTCCTTGCCCAAAAGCTTTTGAGAGAATTATAGTGTTTAGAAGAGTTTCTAAGTGTTAATGAATGGAATAATAGGGTAAATAACCTCCCAAGTAGGTTAGAAGTCATGGGACCTTATTAGGATAAGTGGGGAAATATCCAGAATACCCCCACTTAAGTTGCACAAAATCTCGTTCTAGGGTATGACTGACCCTCACGAGTCATACCCTTCAATACGATTGATACCCTTTACTCGTATCCTAGAATCAACCATTTGGATCCAATACTGTCTAGAATACAACACATCCAACCAAGTCGTATCCAAAGCATACGATCTGTACCCTTCATCCATACCTCTGGCAAATTAATTCCAAGAAAGATTCAGACACTGTCTACCATACGAGTCCATGGTATGACTCGTACCCTGACATACGGCTTATAGTGAGCCACTCATACTTAGATCCAACCTAAATAACCAAGTATAAGATTAAGTTAAGGAACCAAACGATCTGTACCCACCAATACAACTCATACCCCTAAGTCGTATCCATTCCAGTAACTAAAATCCATCCCACCAACCAATACTGGTCAACATACGACTGGACCTTACCATCCATACCCCAATATATGAATCATACACACGAGTCGTATTGGGTCCAGAGACCAGAATTTTAGGAAATTTTCTAAGGGTCAAAACCCAGGGTGTTATAGTTTCCCCCACTAGGAACATTTGTCCCCGAATAATGGACAAGGTAGGGGTAACCACACGCACGAGTTATTTGCATTATCAAATATATTCCCAACTTTTAACAAAGTTTGAAAACAAAGAGGCAAAGATATTAATCTTTCCTTTAACAAACTCAAAGCATAAAGAAGTGTTGAAGTCACATACCTTCCACATTAATCCCTAGCACTAAAAATAGATGTGGATACTTGGACTTCATGTCCTCCTCCACTTCCCATGTAGCTTCTTCCACCTTAAGGTTCCACCATAGAACCTTAATCTAAGCCATATCCTTGGTCCACAACCGACGAACCTGCCTATCCAAGATCTCAACTAGGATTTTTTCATAAGACAGAGAGTCTAAGACACCCAATCCTTCCAAAGGAATAATCGAAGATGGATCACCAATACACTTTCTCAACTTAGAAATATGAAAGACAGGATGAACCAAGCTCAATCTAGAAGGAAACTCCAGCTCATAAGCAACATTACCAACTCTTCGCAAAATCTCATAAGGAACAACATACCGAGGATTTCCCTTTATTGCCAAACCACATTACTCCTTTCATGGGAGATACCTTAAGGAAAACCTTATCCCCGATCTCAAACTCCAAGTCTCTACGTATAGGACCTTTGGAGACTTTGGGCAATCTTAAGCCTATCCTAAATCACCTTTATATTCTCCATAACCCGGTAAACCAAGTCGGGACCAAACATATCTGCCTTCCTAAGCTCAAAACAACCAAAAAGAGATCTACACCTCCTACCATACAATGCCTTAAAAGAGGCATACCAATACTAGAATAATAACTATTATTGTAAGAAAACTCTACCAAAGGTAGATGCTCAACCCAACTACCACCATCATCAATCACACAAGCCTGAAGCATATCCTCTAATGTCTGAATATTTCTCTATGCTTGTCTATCCATCTGCGGGTGGAAAACAGTACTCAGACTCACCTTAGTCTCCAACCCTTTCTAAAAAGATTGATAGAAGTGAGATGTAAACTTTGTGCCATAATCAGAAATAATTAAAAAAGGCACCCCATACAGATTCACAATATCTTGAAGATACAGCTTCACATATTCCTCTACCAAGAAGGTAGTCCGCACTGGTAAAAAGTGGGCAGACTTAGTCATCCTATCCATGATGATCCAAACCGAATCATATTGATTCCGAGACCGAATAAGACCGGTAATGAAGTCCATATTGACCACTTCCCATTCCATTCAGGTAAATCAATTTCTTTATACAACCCTCCTGGCCTTATGTGCTCAACCTTAACCTGTTGACAGACCATGTACTTGGCCACAAAATCATCCACATCACTTTTCATGCCATTCCACCAATAGATTTCCTTGAGATCATGATACATCTTAGTCGAGCCAGGATGAACAACATAGAGTGATTCATGCGCCTCAGCTAAAATCCTTTATCGTAACCCATCAACATCAGGAAGACACAACCTCCTTTTGTACCGTAAAGTACCATCACCATGATCCCCTCACTAGAAATAATATGACCTAAGAAAGTTACAGTGTTCAACGTTAACACACATTTAGAGAACTTGGCATATTACTATTGTTCCTTTAAGATCTGCAACACCACAAGGAGGTGATTAGCATGATCCACCTCACTCTTTGAATAAACTAGAATGTTATCAATAAGCACAATAACGAAGAGATCTAAATACTGACAAAAAATCCTATTCATCAAATCCATAAATGCTACCGGAGCATTAGTCAACCAAAATGACGTTAAGAAAAAATCAAAGTGCCCATACCCAGTATAAAAACCCATTTTAGGGATATCCACCTCCCTAATTTTTAGCTGATAGTACCCAGGCCAACGATCTATCTTAGAAAAAAACTTGGCACCTTACATCTGGTAAAAGATATCATCTATCCTTGGAAGAGGATACTTATTCTTGACTGTCACCTTATTCAACTGCCTATAGTTAATGCACATATGAAAGGAACCATCCTTCTTGCAAATAAATAACACCGGTTTACCTCATAGAGATACACTAGGATGAATAAACCCTTTATCCAGAAGGTCCTTAAGTTGCTCCTTGAGTTTTCTCAACTCGGATAGAGCCATTCTACCGGAGGAATAGAAGTTGGATGAGTGTCCGGAACTTGATCAATACTAAACTCAATTTCCCTATTTGGAGGAACACCAGGAAGAGTATCTGGAAAGACATATGGAAACTTATTAACCACTGGAACTGACTGGAAAGAAGGACCTTCCAAGTTAGAATCCTTAACCCGGACCATGTGATAAAGAGAACCTTTGGAGATTAACCTCTGAGCTCTAAGATAAGAAATAAACCTGCCCCCAGGAACTAGGGAACCACTCTTCCATTCTATAAATGGCTCACCAGGAAACCTAAAGATAACCCTATGAGTCCGACAATCCAAGGACGCATAACAAGGGTGCAACCAATCCATACTTAGAATGACATTAAAATACACCATACCCAACTCAAACAGATCCACCAAGGTCTTCTTTCCACCAACAGATACCACACCCCCTATAGACTTTTTTAGCAATAACCAAGTCACCTACCGGGGTAAAAATAGAAAAAAAATCCAAAATAACTTCCAAATTAAAACCAAAAGATTTAGCCACATAAGGAGTCACATAGGATAGAGTGGACCTCAGATCAAACAACTAATATACATCATGAGAGAAAAGTTTTAATGCATTAGTAACGACATTAGGTGATGCCTCAAATTCCTATCGGGATGCCAAAGCATACAACTTGTTCTGACCAATACTAGAACCAGGAGCAGTAACAGAAGTAAATGCAACACCACCAGGTGTAGGAGTAGAAGATGAAGCCACATGAATTTTATTAGCCCCCGTAGAAACCCTATTAACTAGATAATCCCTAATCCGATAGCTTTCTTGGCCACACTTGAAGCATTTATACCTTCCTTCATTACAATAACCTCGATGAGGACGACCACAAAATTGATAAAGAAGGTATGGAGATTGTCTATGGGTGTTGGGGGTTTGTCTCATAGACTCCTCATAATGTTTAGAGGCTTTTAGACAGTCAGTCAGTCAGACAGTTAGACTATTTTTCTTAGTATTACCAGTTATTTCAGATAGACAATTTAGTTTCCAGTACTTATTGAATATTTTAGATAAGTCACTTATATATGCACTTTAGTATTCTAGTTGATAGTATCTTATTAGCTTATCTTTCGCACATGTTATATTATTATCATTTTACTCAGTTCTCAAAATAGGTACCAGCTTATGGGTTAGCTTGTGGTCATTTATGGATGTAAGAACCATTGGCGTGACTAGGGGGTAGCCTCAGGTCGTGACACATGGTTTATGTTGGTTAAAAGAATCTCCCATCATAAATAATAAAAGTAAAGCTTTTAGAAACTAAGTGTTATGGCTCACAAAATTTATTCTTATGTTTTATTATTCATGTCTATAATCTTTTAGTCTTTTTTTTACTCAAGTCCAAGGTGAGTTATTTACACTTAGCATGCATCATTTGAAAGTTTATATGCATATTCAACTATCATTTTACTTATGCATTCATCCCCACATACTCAGTACATTCCAGAGGTACTAACCCACATATATGTCTATGTGCTACATTGTCTAATAATGTAGGTTCGGGTTCTTGTTTCCAACAACACAATTTACTATGGGCGTCATTACCTACATCCCAATTTTTGGTGAGTCCCAGTTTATTAAACTCTTGTTTGTTGATGAAGTGTTTTAGTTACTTGAGTTATGTTTATGGTCGGGTTAGCCGGGGTCTATCCTAGTTACTCTCTAGTCAGTAGTAGAGGCTTGTCAGACTGTTTAGTTTTTAAGTTTATAGAGTTGCTTAAATATTTCCAAGTTTAAGACTTTCGATTAAGATATGAATTCATTTATCTTTAGATTCTAATATGATAATTCACTTCGCATATGAGTTTTAAGTTAAGTAGGCATTATAGGTTAGCTTGGGACTATTTGTAGTCTTGGTCACCGTATGACATCCAGGGGGTACTTCTGGGGAATTACATGGGTTCTTCTTGTGGAGGTGTTTGTGGTGATGGTGTTGCTGGTGGAGTTATTGATGTTTCTACTAGACATGCTAATACCACTTCCAAGCATGATGATGAGCATATTGTTGATGCTCCAGAAAAAATAAATGTTGTGAAACCAAATTTAACCTTTGAGAAGATGATGATGTATAAGTCACCCCTTTCAATGGTCCCTCTTTGAGCTCTTCATGTTCTCTTTGAAAATACAAAAAGTGCATGGACAGACAAGAGGAACTTATAAATAAAATAGATGCTCTCACTGATGCTGTCGAGAAATTGACATCATAGAGCGGTTCCATACCATCCAAGAAGTTTAGAGAGACATACACTCTTACATTGAAGGATAGAAAGAAAAAAAGAGAAATTAGAAGTATACTCTCAAATAAGAAATCAAGAAAAATTGTAACTCCTCCTCCAAATGTTGATGAAATTAAAGTACCATTGAGAAAGGTGGACATATACGCATTTGTTATCCCCAACAAGATAAATCATTTAATACAGTACATGAATTCCTAGCTTGCCGCAAGAACCTTCGTGATGAATCCACTTTCCTCCAAAGACTTCAAGATCATGACAAATATAAGGGAGTGGTCCAAAGACATGGTAACTAAGTTTACTTCTTATAACCTAACCTTCTAATCTACTTTATTTCTTACATTCTACGTCATCTTTTTTAACAGATTACCCATATACTACATAAGTTGCAGTATATTGGGTAATCTGTTAACACAAGTTCAGAGAAGCTGCCCAATAGATGAGTTATCTATTGCCACAAATGGGTAATCTAATGCAACAGGTGGTCCATCTATTGCATAAGTTATAGTAAATGGGTAATCTATTAACAAATCAGGAGAACTTATGCCGCAGATCAACCATCTATTGTAACATATTATCCTTTTGTTGAAACAGATGGTCCATCCATTGTGTCTTTCCAGTTTGTCTTTATTGAAAATTACCAGGATTTTAAAAATTATCTTCTTATATCACAACATGTTGATGAAATTCTCTACCTCATGAGGAAAAGGTACCTCATGTACAAAAAAGCATATAATCTTAGTGATAGAATAATAGACCTCAACTTCTACAATAATTTCTTATATAGGTACAAGAAACTCAGTGCCATTGCGAAAACTCGCAGTGGCCTGCCACTTAAGAATTTAATTTCTGAGTTTGAATGGGATGAAGATATGATTAACTATGTTAGAGGGAAGAGGCCAATTCTATACGTCATGACTTAGATCGGCGCAAAGAGAATTCTTGAAGTTATGAACCTAGAGAAAAAACATTTTGTGACTGTTGAGATCCTCCTCCATGAGGGACACATTAGGGCTTATGACTACAACTTACCAGTCTTTGAGGACTGGATTTTTTACACCAAGGTGCAACCACTATTGAAATTGATCCATAAATTATTGGAGAAAAGTGACTTAATGAATGACTTTCCAGAGAAAGTGTTAAAAAATTAATTTTTGAAGGTCGAAAAAAGGGTCTTGAGAGAAATAAAACTTGTGTCGTGTGCAGGTCATACTCGCTTGGATATATCGAATAGTTGCTAACCATCACTGAAATTTCATTATCAAGGACCTTACTGAATAACAACACTGTGGCAAGGATGGAAGTGGTCTGGGCTGCTGGCATACTATATTCAAGTTTGAAGCTTGTATATAAAAAAATATACAAAAACATGATGACAATTTTTATTCTAAGTATTTAAGTTAATTATAGTATACTGTTTAAGTAATGAATTTATTTTATTTTTTATGTTTGATGACAGTTGTATTGTTTTATTAAATTTGCAAACTTATGGATTAGTACAAAAAATAATTACTAAGTTCAAATACTGCAACAAGTGCATCATATGAATTAGTCCAAAAAATAATTACTAAGTTGGAATATTGCAACAAGTGCATTATATAGATATGAACATCTGCATAATGCAACAGATGTCTCTTCTGTTGGAAGAGATCAAACAGATATAGACTTGTCTACTTTGCATAATATAATAGATGAGTAACCTGTTGCAACAAATGTCTCACCTATGAAAATTATTAAACACATATTTTATCTGTTTGAAAACACATATTTATAATGCCTTGGAAATGACCAAATAGATAAAGATATTTGTTGAAATAGATGGTCACCTATTATAACAAATGGTCACCTATTACAACATTTGAGAAATTCCTTGGAAATGACCAAACAGATAAAGACATCTGTTACAACAGATGGGTCACCTATTTCAACAAATGAGTAATTTCATAGAAATGACCAAACAGATAAAGACAACTGTTGAAATAGATGAGTAATACGTTGGAAATAACAAAATAAATAAAATCATCTATTGCAATAGATGAGTTTATCTGTTTGATAATTTCAATAAATGACTCATCGATTGCAACAAGTTAAATCTATTGCAATAGGTTATACAATTAGTTGATCATGTAATTGCAATGAGATAAATTGAAATTGTAATTAAACTTATCAACACATCTTTAATTCTAGGTAAATCAATATTGTTACTATAAATAATGGCTTGATTAGAATAATTTCAAGTAAAATTGGTCAATTGATAACTCTACTCAGGACGAACGCAATAGTTTATCATGTAATTGCAATGAGATAAATTGAAATTGTAATTAAACTTATCAAATTATCTTTAATTATATCTAAATTAATATAGTTATTACCAAATAAATGATTTACTTGAATAATTTCAAGCAAAATTGGTCAATTGACCACTCTACTCAGAACGAACACAATAGTTGATTATGTAATTGCAATGGGATGAATTGAAATTGTAATTGAACTTATTAATTCATCTTTAATTTTAGTTATATATATATATATATATTATAAATAATGACTTGATTTGAGTCATTTAAAGTAAAATTGGTCAATTGATTACTCTACTTAACACGAACACAATAGTTGATCATGTAATTGTAATGAGATCAATTGAAATTATAACTGAAATTATCAATTCATCTTTATTTTTTTTAAATCAATATAGTTATTATCAATAATGGCTTGATTTGAATCATTTCAAGTAAAATTGATCAATTGATCACTCTACTTAGGACGAACACAATAGTTGATCATGTAATTGCAATGAGATCAATTGAAATTATAATTAAACTTATCAATTCATCTTTACTTTTAATTAAATCAATATAGTTATTACAAATAATGACTTTATTTGAATGAATAGAGGACTAACTTGTTAAATAGATGACATATCTATTGAAAACAATCAAACAATTATAGACAACTATTACAACAGATGATCAACTTGTTACAACAAATGACTTATCTATTGGAAATTATCAAACAAATATAGATATCTGTTGCAATAAATGAATTATATATTGGGACTTATCAAACAGATATGAACATCTATTGCAACATATGACCCATCTGTTAGAAGATCTTTTTTATTTTAAGGTAATTTTTTGTTCGAAATAAAAAAAGATAAAATACTAAGAAGGTCAAATGTGTTCTTAGGATAACTCAAAAAAATTCCCTTTGTGTTGTCTTATCCTATCTTTTTAATGTCCCGTCTCCTTTTTCTTCTCAAATATTCACCATCGTAAATAAATATTTAAACCCATCTCTAGAATTTTCTCTCTTATGTCCTCAATCATAATAGTATTTTTCTTCTCTATCTTCTTTTTAGGGTAATCCCAACCACCTCCTCTTTTTTCTCTCTTTTCTTTCCTTTTTTCCTTAGGATTCAGATCTCAACACCAAACCAATCTATATATTTTCTCCTCTTTCAACTCAAATATTTGTCGTCCACCTCCTTTTGGTGTTTTGCTCCCCTTGATTTTGACATGGTAGGTATGGTATACATTCTGGGGCTCTCTACTATTCTTTCCTTCTTGTCTTCTTCTTTGTCTATTTCATTTCATGAAATTTTTCATGTTTTCTTTGATGAAAATTGTGTATATCATATTCTTTTTATTAGTTATTTACTTCTGTTGTTTTTATTTATTTACCTATTACCTATATCATATTTATTTGCAAATCACTTTTATTAAATAATAAAAAAAGTCATGACCCTTGAGTTTTTCCAATAGATGGTTCATTTGTTACAACAAATTAGTCATCTGTTGAAAGAACTCAACACCAAGATTGAGTTCTTCCAACAAATGGCCCATCTGTTGTAATTGATGAATCAACTGTTGGAATAAATCAAAATAACTCTTCTAATAGATAACCCATCTATTACAACAGATGATCACCTATTGGAAGAAATCAAACCAGTAGCAAGAATATTTTGATTTATTTCATTAGATGACCCACATGTTGCAACAGGTTGGCTATCTGTTACAACAAATGAACCATCTATTGCAATAAGTTAATTATCTATTGCAACAAATGAGTTATTTATTGTAACATTTAGGTTATGTATTGCAACAGATGACCCATCTATTATAATAGATGGGTCATCTGTTGGAATTCTAATTGTAATGTATTGTATTTATTGAATTTTGTGTTGCTTTTTTTTTTAAATTATGCAGACATCAATTATATTTTTTTTTGTTTTTCTCTTATTTATAGATAAAAAATGTCTCCCAAAATAAAAGAAAGTGAAAGTGGATCAACTTTTAACCGACCAACAAAAAAGGCTAGAGTACAAATGGGTTCGGAGGAATAAGATGCTTCCAGATAGAACCACTTCATATGTGGGAGGTATGTATTACTGATCAATTTATCGTGACAATAGGAATAAAGTACAATGAATTTGTGAATACTATTTTTTAATGATTAGGCATTGATTCTTCAAACAATTTTTTGCATTTTACAGTTAAGTTTGATAGGTCCAAATTGATAAGGCTGAGGGACCAAGAAAGAAGGTTGTGTCAATACCCTGTTATAGTTTAATAATGGTTTTACTAATGTTTATGTGTCAAGTTAGGAGAAGGGATCAAGTTATGGTGGCAGTGTAGAGATTCAATAGTGATTGGACTAATTTTAAGGGTTCAATGGACTTTTGAAAGGTCTCCGAAGCCTCTCACTGCTGCAAACAAAAAGGGAAATTCTATAGAAATTGACTTGGTCTAAATTTATATAGATGGTTACTTGGGGTGATAATTATACAACAGGAGGTTCTTGAGAGAATATCTACAAGAGAAGGGGGAGATTTTGAAGACTATCTCAACTCAGACCTTATTAAAGGAAAGAAACATAGGGTAGCAAGGAACTTGTAGAAAATCTGGCCAATAAAATTGACATGAAAAATGAAAAAACTAAATGAGCTGAAAAAATAAAAGTGTATACAAAAATTAAAATCCATCACTCATTGTTGAAAAGAAAAATGGTAAAGTGGACTGGAGTTGTGTACTTTTTTAGGAACTGCGACTAGTTAGCGTGATTTGAATGATCACCTCCAAGCTAATAGATTCCTAAGTCTAAGGAAGTTTCTTTACAAGCACTGATGGATGGGAAGATAAACAATCAATAATAAAACTTTCTATGGAACTACTGAGGTTAAAATAAGGGATCAAGCCAAGGTGGCAATTTCTGAAATTAAACTTACATCCTATGCCTTCTTATTTGTTGGTTTGCTCAGGTCAATAGCAGTGGAAACAAAAAGGTCTGAAGTTAAGTAGAAATTCTATGCCTTTTTGTTTCCACTACTATTAACTTGATCAGACCAATAAACAAGAAGGCATAGGATGTAAGTTTAACTTTAGAAATTGTCACCTTGGTTTGATCCCTTATTTTAACTTCAGCAATTCCATCGTAGGTTTAATTCTTAATTGTACATCTTTTCCTCCCTCAGTGCATGCAAAGAGGCTTCCTTAGACTTGTGTTTCTTTCTTTGGAGGTGATCATTCAGACCATGCTAACTAGTCGCAGCTGCCTAACAAAATGTACAGCTCCAATCCACTTTACCATTTTTCTTTTCAACAACAACTGATGGATTTTCATTTTTGAATACACTTTCATATATGCAACGCATTCAAATTTTTATTTTTCAAGTTAATTTCATTGGCTAGATTTGCTACAATTTCCTTGCTACCCTATATTTCTTTTCTAATAAGGTATGAGATAATATAAACTTCAGCACCTTCCCCTTCTCTTACAAATATTCTCCTACACCATGCTTTGTTGTATAATCATCACCTCGAGCAACCCATTCATATAAATTTGGACAAGGGGAATTCCCATTGAATTTCCATTCTTGTTTACTACAGTGAGAGACTTTGAAGGCCTTCTCAAACTCTATTATACCATTAACAATAGTCCAATCACTATTGAATCACTATACTGCCATCAAATCTTGATCCCTTCTCGAAACATGGCACATAAACATGAGCAAAACCATCATTAAATTGTAACAGGGTATATCGACACCACCTTTTTGGTCCCTCATCCTTATTAGTTCAAACCTATCAAACTTAACTATAAAATACAAGATCTTATTTGAAGGATCAATACCTAATCGGTAAAAAAAATCATTCACAAAATCATTGTACTTTATCTGTGTTATCACGATAACTTGATCAGTAATACATACCTTCCACATATGATAGTGGATCCATCCATTGATGTGCTATAGAAGTATAGCACTTTCGATGCTTAAAACAAGAAAATTATGCAAGTTTCTAAGGCCCATTTGTTAAATTTGATCTATTTTGGGTATGTTATGTGGAAACCCATATTTTGGATGATAAGTTCATAAAAATAGTGAAAAGGGATTTTCGACAACTTTTGGGGAGATTATGAATATTTGGGATGTTTTCCAATTTGATCGTGATCAATGCATGTTTGACAGTTAAATAAGAGGTGAAAAATTGACTCTCGATACCTAATAAGTTGACCTACGGACCGCATGTACACTTACAAACCACATGTAGACAAAGTGGGTGCCATAAATCCCAAAATCCCGATAGCTGACTTGCAGAAAATTATCCATCCACAACCTAAGGTATCCACCTGTGCATTGTTCAAGACCACAGGTGCCACCTGCGCCCTACCAGACCACAAGTGCCACCTGTTCCCTGCCAGACCACAGGTACAGAAGGCAGGTAGCCACCGATTATGTTTTCTCCTATTTTTTCCAAGGTTTGTTTTTAGGATTTATCTTGTACTATAAATACCCCTTATATACTTTTTAGTAGAAGTTACACACTTTTAACACTTATAAATATATTTTGATTTCAAGATCCATCTTTGATCTTGGGATTTCTTTGTATTGACTTTGATTGATTATTAAGTTTACGATTGTGGGTTTTTATTCATCTTGTCATTGTGATTTCATCTTTGACTTCCAAAATGAATGTTATTGATTTATTCACAATCATGACTGGCTAAAATTCATAGCTAGAATTGTGAAAACCCTGGTGAATTGACGGAGTAGGAGAAGTGAGCTTGTTGATCTGAACTAATACCCATGGCATGCATTGCTTTATCTTTGTTATGATTGTTTTTTTAATGGGTTCACACATTAGGATCCCAGCTAGATATTTCTATATTCAATAATTTCCAGGTAAGGGGACTATGTGATCAGCCCATCATGGTCACAAATTCTACACGGTAAGTTGAGAAATAAGTTGAAAATTTGAGGATGGAAAAATGGTAAGTTATGGACTTTGGCACCTAATTTTACTTGTGGGACCTAAAATATTTATTGCGGGACCATAAGTATCTGGAAAAATGTCAACACGCTAAGTTCGAATTGCAGAAAAGCAGGCCAAAAATTTTGGCCCAGCACCTGCATGCCACAGGTACTACCTGCACCCAAGAGTCGACTGTGAGTACAGGGCACGGGTATGTGCCGCGGGTAGGGTTAGTTTTGGGTCCACATTGTATTTACAATTTTGGGCCCAACAATATTTAAATGTCTTAAAACAGCCCCCACCTATATAAAAGTATTTTTACCCTCATTCTAACTCATTCAAATCCTCAAAACTTCATTTTTCTCTTTAAATTCAAACTTCCCACTTTAAACATAAACCAACCCCACACTTAAGACAAGGCTAATTTGATACTTGTTTGAGATACAAACTTGTCCCAACACGCTAAAAACAAGTTTCAACCATGGTTTTGCTTGAGTATTTCATTGTTCTCTTTCAAATTTTCATATAAGAGGTAACTTTATTGGCCCCTAATGGTTATATATTGGCTTATTTACTATTTACACAAGTTGATATGTGTATTTCATTGAAATATATATACAAATAATCATGATTTTATGAGGGATCCTTGAAATAGCCTAAAATCATAGTATATGGCCTTGTTTTTAATTAAAATTCTATGTTAAGCCCCTAACCAGAAGTTGAACTTGAATGCATAAAAGTAATATCACGAGCTGAACATGTTTGTTTTCTTTGAGATTCATGATTATTGATTAGTGTGTGTACATTGGACTTTTTGGCATTTCAAATAGGTTATAGGGGTCTGACATTGAGAAAAAATTCAAAAATTTTAAATTTTGAGTTTTTCTTCAACTTTTGCGATCCCTCACTTTTATGGGAACTAACAACTGGTTTTTCAGGTTCATATGGAACCTAAAATAAATAAGGCAGTACTTTTAGGAGATGGGAAGAGTCTCTCAAGATTAGAAATTTAGTGGAGGAGTATCCGAGGCAGCATCGTGAAGATACTGCAGTTGCGGTGACACGCACAGTCAACCGAGGACAGACTCTCCAAAATGCTCAGTTAGCTGCAACCCAATCGAGGATGAAGTCAGATAGGATATAACCACCACACACTCCTTAACCTAATAATGATTATGAGGAGGAGGCAAATTCTGAGGCTATACCACAGGTTACTCAGGACCCCCAGTCTGAGGAAGGGTTCCAGGATTCTTTGGAAGAGGTTGAGTAGGAGAAGTCATATATGGTACCCCCAGTATGAGGAGCATATCACCACTCATAAAGAACAGACAGATGTACTCCAGTTTGAGGAGGGTACAACACAGGCTTCCCATATACATAACCAAAGCATACACCCACACCTACCGTAGATGCACTTCGTAATAAGGGATATCTGAGGTGGTGTGTGGAAGGGATGCAATATATATATGAGATTTATAGATATGTTTAGGATCTAGGTAGGCCTACAATATATATTTATTAGGAGAACCATATTGACTTATCAGGGCTAGAGTGGTTACCACACCTGCAGGCAATATTTGATAGCTATCAGCTACAGTGGATGACTAGGACACTCGGTACTTACAGCCCAACTGTGGTGTGGGGGTTTTATGCATCTTATAGAGCCACCATAGTCTTTTCCATGCACTATCATCTAAGATTTATCATATTTGTACGACATCTATAGCTTGATCCCATATTAGTTAGAAGGGCCATAGTTGACATCAGAGAGGAGAATATTTGAAGAGTCATATTCAGTGTAGATTACATCACTCTTGCATCTATAATTGAGTGCGACCACAAATCAAGAATCGTATGGGATCATCATATTATGCGGAATGCTGAGCACAAAGCTGAGAGGGTTGAGATGGCTAGCTAGATAGCCGATTACATTTCACTACTAGGTGATGAGACCCCATGGATTGAGGGGCCAACTGTGATCAAGAAGGGCCTGTTGACATTAGAGGCCAAATTTTGGTCATTGCTGATTAGATACCGCCTGCTACCCATTGCTTCAGATAACCCATTGACATGGGAGAGAGTAGCACTAGTTGCCTACTTGAAGGCTGATTATGATACTGATTTTGTTGCCATTCTTAGGTATGAGCTTCATGATCGAGCCTTTGGTGAGCTGACTAACTTGTCAATTTCTTATATGATCCATAGGTTATGCGATAAGGCAGGTGTGCCTGAGTTGCTAGGTATTGATGAGAGAATATCTATAATCGCAGCTGCACAGAAGAGGGACATGAAGGGTCTGGCATGTCCAGACAATTCTAGGAGATCTAGACAGCGGGCAGTAGTACCATAGAACCAGTTTGAGGGACCGATAATTTATGTAAATCCTGATGAGGCACATATAAATTATGTAGATGTTGGGGTATATATGGAGATAGGGAAACATAGAGCTACTATGGATTTAAGTACACAGCTCGAGGGGACACAGGCTACTTCTTCTTCAGCCCTGACTTTAACCTTAGATCCAGTTAAACATCTACATAACCTTCTTTCTATCCACTATAACTCCTGTAATAGGTATGATTACTATATCTAATGAGTTTTTGTAGAGCCTAGTGGACAACCAGAGGGTTAAAGCTACTCGATTAAAGGTTGTTGAGATCGAGATGACTACCCTCTTTAGGTAGATGAGATCAGTGGTTAGGACTAAATTTGAGTAGGTCGAGGATAGATGAGAGGCTACTCAGAGGGCCACACTTTCAGTGTTGTATGCTGATGTTCAAACATGGATCAATGAGCTAGAGAGGCGGGTTACATACCAATATACAGAGATAGGTGCACTAGACCTGTTCAGTTAAGGGAGGATTTTGATGTCCTCCGAGTAGATGTACACTTTCTTGCAGAGAGCCATGTAGAAACTACTCCCTCGACTTTACCTTCTGTAGTCTAGATTTTACCTCTGTGTGCGCTGAGATACTTTGACTTCTTTGCAGAGGATAATGAGGAAATCCCAGCAATTGGGACCAAGAGAGGTCACTTACATAATTTTTAGGATCCTATTATGATAGAGGAGGAGGCCTTTAAAAAGTTTAGACATGATTCTTTAGAGACTGTATTTATAGATAGGTAGAGGTGTGATGTTATAGTAGCGGGTGGATCATTCAGTAGTGCACCGCCACCACAACCACCTCCACCATCTTATATGTCCCCATCTGGGGATACTCCTGATTCGGGCGCCTAGTGAGTCCCAGGTATGTTCTCACTTTCTTTCCTTTTGTTTTGTTTTAGCGCATTGAGGACAGTGCACCATTTTTAGTTGGGGTAGGTATACCATGCCGCCGTGAGTTTTTATTATCATTCTTATTTTCCTATTTATCAAAGTATGGTTGTAGAGATGGCATGTCTAGGATAATTATGTTTCATATTGTGTTTTTCTTCATATTGTGTTGTTTTGTGTTATTACATGATTTTTTAAGTATTTAGAGAAGTAGTCATATTTTGACTATTTTTTATATCTCTCCAAAATTTTGTTTTTCAGAACTGTATTGATAGACATATGTGTGAACTTTATGGATCTTGTTATGACATTAGTATTAGGGATATGACAACCATTTGCGAACAATTGCATAAACTGGATAGGTAATAGCTGGTGACATTGACTGTGTGCTATGTGTGAGTGAGATACTACCTAGTTCTCTTTGCATGAAGAATTCAGAACTTGCCTGGTTAGTCTTGACAAGGTTGAAGGATAGTTGGTTAGGAAAGAATCATAGGCCATTTTTTATTTTAGTCTATTTTATCCTAAATGACATTCCATGTGCAAATTGTATCCCTTGATCCCTACTTTGAGCCTTGTAATCTTATTTTTTCTTGTCTTCACCATTCACCTTCTCATTTGTATTACAGTTTACCTGTCTTGGCCCAGGTCCTCCTTGGATATTATATACCTCAATACAAGCAAAATGCCTAAGTTGAGAGTGGCTATCATAGGGGTGTGTAGCGTAAAATGGGTATGAAGAAGGGTAAAATAAGAGAAAATATTAGTAGGGTTGGGTGTGGTAGAAAAAGAAAAAAAAAGAAAAATTATGAAAAAATGAAAAAGAAAGAATAAAAGACTAAACCCAACTAAATTTGCAATAAAAGAATAAAAGGGATAAGGGTGGAATAAAAGAGAAAATTGGCTAGTAAGTGAGACCCCAAGGTTAGTGTAGTGCTAAGGAGGCTTAGTCACTTTAAATGTCCATATATATCATACCATCCCCCAAACCTACATTACAAATCGAGAAAAGTCCTATAGTAATCCTAACTCGACTATCTGAATACTAAGTTAAAGAAAATAAGGGCAAGCCTATGGTATTTGACATGCATTGACTTGAGTTTCTTTATAGAGCGTGAGTGTCTCCTGACCGTCCATTCATTAACATGCATTATTTCATATGAGCGAGTGGGACATCCTTATTGTGAGGGCACTTGAGTCATATTGCTAGCAATTTACTTATTTCGAGTAGTGTAATTGGTACATATGGGTGGTTGTCTGTTGCTAATGTAATTGTAATACGTTGATGCCTTTGTGTCACAATTTTGTGCTTCATGTTCATACACAGTTGGTTTTGAATAGTGATATAGGGGGATGTTGTAATTTGAACTTAATGTGATGACTGGCTTCCTTGAATATCTTAGATTCTCTTAGTTAAGCATCATTTTTGTTTTGTTGTGTTTATGTTGCCTGAGGAAATACAAGCATTCTAACTTAAGGGTGTTGGTGTGCTATAGAAATATAGGACTTTCGATGCTTAAAACGAGGAAAATATGAAAGTTTCTAAGGCCTTTTTGTTAGATTTGATATGTTTTGGGTATGTCTTGGGTATGTTTTGTAGAAAACCATATTTTGGATGATAAGTTTGTGAAAATGGTGAAAAAGGTGTTTTTGGCCACTTTAGGAGTGATTATGGATATTTGGGATATTTTTTGGCTTGATCCTGATCAATGCATGCTTGAGAGTCAAAGAAGAGCTGAAAAACTGACTCTCGACACCTACTAAGTTGACTTATAGACCGCAAGTAGACAAAGTGGGTGTCAGAAATCCTAAAATCTCGAGAGTTGACTTGTAGAAAATTTTTCATCCATAACATGCGATCTGCACCTGTTCCCTGTGCCAGACTGCAGGTGCCACATGCGCTCTACCATACCGCAAGTACAGAGAGCTGGTGGCCACCGACCTTGTTTTCTCCTATTTTGTCAAAGCTTTGTTTTTAGGGTTTTATCTTGGACTATAAATACCTCTTATGTACTTTTTAGTAGGAGTTACACACTTTTAACACTTAGAAACATATTTTGATTTCAAGATGAATCTTGGATCTTGGGATTTATCTGTATTGACTTTGATTGATTATTCAGTTTATGGTTGTGGGTTTTTATTCATATTATCATTATGATTTTATGTTTGCCTTCCAACACGAATGTTATTGATTTCTTCACAATGATGAGTGGCTAAAACCCATAGCTAGGGTTGTGGAAACCCTAGCAAATTAAAGAAGTAGGGGAAGTGCGATTGTTGATCTGAACCAATACCCATGGCATGCATTACTCTATCTTTATTATGATTGTTTTCTTAATGGGTGCACACATTAAGATTCCACCTAGATATTGCTACTTACTCCAAAAGAGGAGTAGTGACTAGGAAAAGATAAAAACAATAGTAATTTAGGAGTTAATTGTTGATCCATTGCCACACAATGGAATATAGTGAATGGACATTAACTTTCATCTAATAAATTGAAATTCAAAAGGTAATAGTTAACTGGGACCGAGATAAGGGTTAGAAATGCGACACCCTGAGACTCAAAAGGTAAAGGGTAAAATCTTCCTACTCATCCAAAAGACTATAAGAGGTACATAACTTATTGATTCTGCAGGCAAGGTATTTGGTTGGTTCAACAATGCATGATAAGCCTACGAAGTTGAGACACCAGGGGGAACACAATCCTAGTATTCACTTAAGACTGATTTCAACCACGTTAATACTATTCTTTGTTTGACATTACTACAAATGAAACCCCCTATTACTTTTCTTCTTCTGCCCATCGGCTACAACTACTGAGATCTGCAAAGCCACATGTTTTCTTGGGATTCAAACCCAACCTTAGTTGGGTTACTATATCTTGACAACGACTGTATCATCATCTAAAAGGAGGTCTTATTTGGACGGCATCATCCATCTGCACATACCTTATTCTTCATACCCCATCAATGACAAAAACAAAATAATGTTTTATCTTCTGTTTCCATCTTAAAGTAGTGTACAAAACTACGAAGGCTAAAAAGGTAACCATCTTTAAAACCTTTATTCTTTTTCTTCTAGGAAGGGTAACAACAATCTCAAAAACTAAAAACCTGATGGAGAGAGAAACCGTTGTTGCTACTGGATTGAGTTCTTCTAACAGATGATCCATCTGTTGTAATAAATAGGAAATCTTTCAGAAAAACTCAATACAATAGCAAAGGTTTTTAGTACTCCTAACCGATGACCAATCTATTGAATAGATGGACCATTTATTGCAAAAATGGGCCATCTGTTGCAATATATAAGCGATCCATTAGAAGAACTGAATCCAGATTTTGTGTTCTTCCAACAGATGACCAATTTGTTGTAACAGATGTACCATCTGTTGAAGAACTCAATAAAATCGATTATTGAAAAGGTGAAAAGCTATGGATTTTCGATTATTTAATAAAGAAAAATGGTTCGTAAATAAATAATAAGAAAAAAATGATAAACATAATTTTAAATCATAAAAATATGGTTATTTAATTTTAATAACTAATGTTGATATTAAAAGGGTGAAAAGTCATGACTATTCACCCTTTTTGTATTTTGATTTATTTTTTTAATTTAAATAATCAAAAAGTCACTAGTTTAATTTAATTAAGGGATATAATTATTAAAAAGGATATGACCAGTCATGAATTTTTGCCTAACACATTCAAATTCAATCCTCTATAAATAGGTCCTTACTCATTTAGTCTCATCCACTTAATTTATTTCTTGCATCTTGTATTTCATAAAAACACACACCATTACATATTCAACCACTTCTCTTTCAAAAGCAAATTCCATTTTCATCTGTTGAGGTATGTTTTATTTTCTTCTTCTAAAATGAAAATTGTTAACATGTAAGATATTTTTTTATTGAACTACTAGTTGGAAGTTTGCGCTGTATTACATTTAGACTATTTTCTTTTATTTAGTTTTTTGTATTTTTTTCTTAATACATACACGTTCTAGAAATGACTGATCCAGTTTGGGACATGATGATTCTGCTCAACATCATGAGGGAACTTTAAAGGTTGGTTCATGAACTCTAATGGGAGTTGGGTGCCACGAGAGCAAGGGTGTTTTGTGAGATTCAAAGGTTGAGACCCTTGCTATTGCCTAATGGGTTTCTGGTTGATAACAACAACAACAACAACAACAACAACAACAATAATAATAATAATAATTAGGTTATGTTTTTTCTTTTATCATATGTATCTTGTTATATTTATACCAGATCTACCTAATGTATGTTTTGTTCTATTTGGTTTTGTATATGTATTTTGTATGTAATGAATGAAAAAATCTATGTTTGGTTAACTTTAACTTTATTTCTTATATAATTTTCATTTTGCCTATTTCTTTTTCTTCAGATGTGTGGGGTATAGGTAGTTTGAGAGTTTGGGAGTGGAAAGAAAGAATCAATCACTATAAGAAGTAAAGTTTGGTTTGGTTGAGTCTATATCACTTAACCAAAATCACAAGAAATCTAATTGAGTTGGTATAGTTTTTGAATCCAGTAGCAGTAAGGGTTTGGAGTTCTTCCAACAGATGAGTAATCTTTTGTAACAGATTGGTCATCTGTTGGAGAAACCCAATCAAGTGGCAAGAACTGTATTGTGTTCTTCCAACAGGTCGTCCATCTATTGGAAGAACACAATCCAGTATGAAGGGGTTTGAGTTATTCCAATAGATGACCCATCTGTTGCAACGGATGGGTCATCTTCTTGATGAACACATTCCAGTGGCAGGAACTATATTGTATTCTCCCAATAGATGGACCATCTGTTGCTACAGATGAATAATCTGCTAAAAATATTTTTTTTAGTATGTTGTATTTATTTAATTTCCTATTGCCTTTTTATTAATGCCACAAGTTAATTGTTGGACCATAAATACAAACATATTTTATATAATAAATAATAACATTTGTATTCCCAACAATGACTTAAAAATTATTAAAGTCATAACAAACAACAACACAAAACTATTTACTATTACAACGATCATGGAGCATTACGATCTGGGCATGTAGTTCTTTTGTGGCTAACACTCTTACATAAGGAGCACTTGTTTCTTCTTGATGGAAATGAATCTTCGACTCCACACCTCCTCTTATATTTCCTTCTTCCCCATTTGATTCTTCTTGGGTCAATATATGGAGGAGGTATTAATCTCTCCAAAAGCTCAGGAGGAACAACCCAAGAATCTTTAGGAGGCATTGGAATAATATTCACAAAATATGCCATTATATATCTTTCCACCGAATAATATGGAGACATGTACTCATAAATTTGAGTTCCATATTATGCACCATATTGGGATCGAAGAGCTACCATAGCATGTGGACAAGGTATTTGGTCCAATTCAAAAACTCTACATGTACAAAATTTTCCTTGAAGATCGACCATGACAATATCATTATGATTGTCGATACTGAACTTGTAATTTGCTATTTGATGAGCCAATAACTTATTCCCCAAACTGAGGTTCATTGATATTTGTTTTTCAATTTATGGAACAACTCTGTTTCTTGAGTTCATGAACTGCATATGATTTTTGTGACAAAATTCGGCATACCGCTTGTTTATTTTATTAAATAGCGCCACAATGGAAAATTCTCTTTCAATGCCATACTTTAAATTCACCAATTCAACTATGTTTGACGTCATAATATTATACCTATACAAAAAAATGACACAACACGACATACAATATTATAATACAAACTTGTAACTTAAACAATACATTAAATTTATAATAATGTACCTATTTCTCAAACAAAATGCCCGGCTCCATCTCTCAAAACTGACACATTTGAGATGTTGTGTTTCTCGGGGTACCATATCCCTTATTTGATTGAAATGGTCAAAAAACTCAGTTGTATCATATGATTTAGCTTCTCTATATAAAGGATACATGACCCTTTAGTTGTGATAGTTGTTTCGGATATTTTCTCCAAGATGCCTCATGCAATAACCAAAGTAGGCTAAAGGGTAGAAAATTGAACCCATCTTTTGGATACTTGGATGCCTATCCAAAATTTTACAGAACTCATCTGTATTATCTACACAGCTTCACATTTGTTCAAAAAAAAATATGCATACAAGGAATCACATTCCTTGTCCATTACACAAAAAGTGATAAGAAAGATATGATTCTCTACATCCTGTGCCACCGCTGATAACAAAACTTCTTGATACTTGCTCTTCAAGAAAGTCCCGCCAATGGCTATGACTTTTCTCAATTGTTTAAAACCGAGAATCCAAGCACCATAGGATACTAAAAAGTACTTGAACCTTTTATTTTGATCAACATGCAATGTCGTCTTCCTTTCGGGATTTATGGACTGAAGCATGTAATGGTAGGCATCAAGGACTGCATACCCGTGCTCATGTTTCCCCCAGACCAAAGATTTGGAAATCTCCATGGACTTATAAATCTTCCAATAATTGACTGTACAACCCAACTCTGTATGGATATGATTAGCCATATCACTTATAGAAGGGCCTTTTTTCCATTGGGGAATCTATTTTGGAAATATTTACCAAAGACCTTTATCTCGGCGTGAGGATTATGGCTCGTAATATGCTCCTAACCACATGTGTGATGTTTTTCATAAAATCTAATGACAAATCTATCAGAACGTAAGTATGTCATAGCCCTCAACAACCACTTGTAGTCAGGATGAGCACATCTAAAACAATAGACATTGCCCAAATTAATTACTTTTTTTAGTTAGAAATCTTTTTTCAAGTAAGCAATATACAAAGAAATATCTAGTTCATCCTTATTCTTGAATTTCATTCCCTTCAAACAACCAGTCTCATCATCTTGAAGACTTCCCAACTATGTTGATTGAGAAGAACTGCTGAAACACCTTGGATTATGGCTATTGGAAAATTCTTGAGCTTTGAGCTCACTGTCCTAGTAACGACTCATCATATGAGTCATATGGTGCGGATACGGGTTAGGTAACCCTAGTTTTAAGGTGTCCAGTGGATGGTGGTTGGGTTTTTAGTCTTTGTTACAACTTGGTGGTACGAGTCATTAAGAGATGCGACAATTTGTTAGGACAAACCTTAATCAAATCAAAAACTTAGTGGATTGACTTGACTCTGAGTATGAGTGGCTCACTAAGAGCCGTAAGTATAGGTTACAAGTGGTAGGGTTGAGTTATACGTTGTCCAGTGTCTAATCCCTATGGGTTTTATCCTATATACTACTAGGCCATATGAGTCGTATAGTTAGGTCAAAATTAGGGATCATAGAGTCGTATGATGGAGAGTGTATGGATGCTCAACTTACTGTCTTGGTAATGACTCAAGGGTGCAAGTCATATGTCAACATCATTTTTATAGCCTTATGCCAACATCATTCATCATCCATATACACAACAAGGTGCTAAAATAAAAGGTACTTTTATAAATAAACATTAACAAACAGATATTTACATCACAACCTAATAAAAGAAAATGCAATCCTAAACATGTCTCTTCTCTTAAATAGCACACGGGAGGAAAAAAACATCGGAAACAAAAACCCTCGTGGTACATGTACACCCCCCACAGAAAACTACATGTTTTGTCCTCAAATGCATAAAATTAAAGTACAGAGAAGGGGAAATACTTGTAATGCCTCTTATTCATCTGAGGCATTTGTGAAATATGGTGAGGATCCAGTGTCCTCACCTATTGCAACATTGACCCCCATGGTGGTGGGGGTACTCATAAGCTCATCATCCAGAATCGGAGCGATCACATCCCTAACAGGGTCTGAACCAACCCTTATAGCTGGGGCGAAACTAGTAGATACACCGACAACTTCATCTTCTACTTTCTTCCTTCTTCTATCTTCATCTCTCCTTGACCCTTTTACAACTTTCTTCATGTCATGCAACTCTCTTTCTTTTGATGTCATTTCTTCTCTGTTTCTTCTCCTAGAAGCTTTTCTTTCCACACTCACATCAACTTGCTTTTTTCCTTTATCTTTCAATGACTTATGCATCAAATCAATGAACCCTTTATCATCATCACTCATCACCAAGGCTGGGTAAAAAATGGGTTGCTGAGACTGCCTGTTCTTCAACTCTTCTATGTCAGCTTGTGCCTGCTTAAACTCTATCATGAACTTGGCCAGGTCAGGAATGGATAATATATCTAGACTTTTGTTGATACGTTCTTCTATATGGTCCATCCTCAACTGAATATTTTAGAATAGAAGGATTGCTTCTGCAATAATTTGATCAGCAAGTGGCTTGAACTGTGAAGCCCATGTGTCCAGCTATTTCTGAAACTTCTTCTACAGCTTTACCTACTTTGTGAAGTCCTTTTGTGTTAGCCTATATTATGTGAACTATGGACCACCCATAGGTGGTGAAGACCCTGACCCTATAGAGGTACTTGGTGGCACATACTCAGGTGGCATATATGTAGTGATGGGAAATGGCATACCTGAAGGAATTTCTGAGGTATTCGGGGCTGGTGCGGACTGAGTCTGGTAGGCTGGAGGTTTAGTGACCCTCATCTTAAACTTTGAGTCATCTTTCGATTTCTTAATGTCTCATCTATGTGTATCTTGAACTGTGTTATCAATCCCTCGAATCAAAGGCACACCTTCTTGCTTTCATAACTCTGTGATCAAATAAGGGAATGGTAGTGCACTTGCCACTTTATGAGCCCTCACAAATATTTCATCAAAAATAATCTGGCCGAAATCAATTTTTAGCCCTGAGATCAAATGAGCAACAAGCATAGCTCGGTGACTATCCAAGTTTGCATTACCTCCAATTGGTATCAACCTCAATCAAACCACAGCCCACTAAAACTTAGCTCTGAAGCTAAGAAAAAACTTCGTTATGCGCTCATCTGGGTTTGTTGCCTAGGAAGGATTACCATCATCAGTCAACAACCCATTCAACCAAGGTCTTTGAGTATATGCAGAGGTTAGCCGGTATTCAAGATCAGAAACAACAGGTGGAGCTTCGTAGTCAGGCCCAAACAACATTCTATTGATTGTTCGGGCTGAGATATCGATGTTAACTCCTCGTACTGGGACTAACTCCCTGTTTGGCAAGTCTAAAAGCTTCATACCCTTGGGAAAATCCTTCACTGTCAGCACTAAGTAAATGGCAAAGAATTCTCATACCATATTCGGTTGATATGAACCAGGTGGATTGCTCATCAAGGCTAATTCGTACTCATTAAAACGATGCTCCAGTTAGGGATAATCATGTAGCTCAGTTGTCACTATATGGTACTTCTCAGAGAATGGTGTTTTGATTGCCCTATTTGCAGTCAGTGCCAATCTATCATAGAATTTGTCTCTTACACCCTTGAGTTGCTTCACTTATTTGAGGACCCTTATGTTTAATCACATTGACATCCTCAGGTTTAGTAACCACATCATCTATTTCATTTTGTACCTCCACATTAGCAGCCTCAGTTTCATCCTCAACTGGCTTGGGATGAGATGTCTCAACCCTTGCCTCATCGGGGCTCAAGCTAGTACTGTTGGTGCTGCTCTTACTCTTCTCTTCAGACTAGGAGAGTGTAGGAAGTGTCCTATTCTTTGCCTAGTATTGAAGGTTGGTGCCTCCTTACTCCTGGTGGGTTTGGCTCATCCTCATGCTTGGCCACCACCTCTAGTCAAAGGAAGTTTACGCTCCATAATGCCTAAAAGGAGAGGAAAGAATCAGCTTATAGATCAAACAAATTAAAAAGAGTTAAAAGTATGGATTGAAGGTCGTCTTGACGGTCCATCGATAATGTGAAGGTCTGTCGTTCTGACCGTCAGCCTCAACCAGTAAGTCAATTATTTTAAAGGCTTGCAACGGTCGAACTAGTGGTCTTTCGGGTTACTGACAGTCTGCCAAGTATTCTGTCGCACCTTATCTAGTGAACACATTCTTGGAGCCTTTGTGATGGTTTAACTGGTGAAATGTCACAAGTCCGACGGTCCGTCAAGTCGACCGTTAGCAACCCTTTTCAGTTTAACATGTCACTTTGGAATTTTTTCAAACACCTGGTATACATCATTCGAATTTCAACATCACAATGACATCAATCCATACTTAAGTGCAAATTTTTCTACTTTAAAAACCTGGGTTACTCAGTTCACCCAAAACATAGTATACTAGGGTTCAACAATTAAAATATCAACAACAAGGCAAAAGAAGAACACAAGATGAAGTTTTTCTATCAAACACAACTAATTTACTCTCTATTTTGTAACTCAAAGAATGAAGAAAAAAATTATGATCATACCTTGCTTTTGCAGTAACTTCACTCTACTCACTTGTAACTTCAGAGAGTAAAAATAACTTAAGACTTTTATCAGTGATTGCTACTTTTGTTGTGATGAAGAGAAGAGAAGAATGAGTTTGTTTAAATAGGGGAGAAAAAGGAGAGAATGAGTCCTAGAGGGAAGTAACTGATTCTAAATTCTATGAATTCAGAGAGAGTTAAACAGTTTTAGAATTTGAGAAGGTATCAACGTCTATAACCATTTCGTCTTATCGGTTTAAAATAAATTGGGTCGGGTTCTTAAGGTTTAAATAACCCATCAGAATAGCCTGAACCGACCCGCATTTAAGGTTTCATTGACGACCCACTTGATGGTCTATCGAATGTCCGACGCTCCGTCGGGGTGGCCGTCGTATCTTATCAGAGACCAGGAATCTATGCATTGCTACGAAGAATGCAGCGATGGTCTACCAGCTCAACCATTAATCCATATCTAGAATGTCTATATTTTCACATGGCTTCAACGGTTCATGTGACGGTTCGTCCGGATCCTGATGGTCCGTCGGTCCTCCTGTCAACCTGTTTTTAACTGTAGAACTCCTTTCTTTCTGGATTTTCAGCCCTGTACACTTCACAAACACATCAGATTGCACAAAAACAATAAATAGATTCTAACTACGATTTCAACAACACTTGGTGAGTTGTCTCCAACTAGCGCCTGATTTAATGTCGCGGCACGATGTAGTTATCTCGATTACTCAGACTTCATCGAAATAGATAGTAGTTATGCACATTGTCAAGTCCACTGGACCGATATACAACTTCAGTCATTGCCCATTCACTTTAAAGACATTTCCATCTTTATTTACAAGTTCAACTACTCTAGACAAGTAGGCTTGATTAACTTGGAATGGGCCCGACCATTTTGATTTAAGCTTACTTGGGAACAGTTTGAGTCTGAAGTTGAAGAGAAGCACCCAATAGCCCTTTTGAAATTCTCTTTTTGCAATCCTCCAGTTGTGGTACTTCTTCATCTACTCTTTGTAAAGATCTTCCCTTTCATACGAACTGAGACGGAACTCATCCATCTCATTCAGTTGTCCCAATATCAATTTTTCTGCCTCGTTCCAATTCAAGTTCAGCCTCCTAAGTGCCCACAGCACCTTATGCTCCAATTCAATTGGCAAATAAAATGACTTTCCATAAACCAATTGGTACGGTGACATGCCGATGAGTGTCTTGAAAACTGTTCTATATGCCCATAAGGCATCATCAAGCTGCCTAGACCAGTCTTCTCTGCTTGCATTCACTATCTTTGCAAGTATGGCTTTGACATCTCTGTTCGAAATCTCCACTTGCCCCCTAGTTTTTGGATGGTATGGAGTTGCAACCTTATGTTTCTTAACACCATACTTTGCTAAGGCAGCTCGAAATACATGGTTGCAAAAGTGAGACCCACCATCGCTTATGATAGTGTGAGGCATCCCAAATTGAGTGAAAATATTTCTTTTAAGGAATGCAACAACTATCTTCCCTTCGTTATCCGCCAACGCGATGGCCTTAACCCATTTTGAAACATAATTAATAGCAACTAGAATGTATTTCATTCCATATGAGCTCATGAATGGCCCCATGAAGTCGATGCCCTAGACGTCAAACAAATCCACTTCCATCATTTTGGTCAAAGGAATCTCATGATGCTTTGAGATTGACCCTTGATGTTGGTATTAGTAACATCTCCGCACGAACTCAAGCACATCTTTGAATAAATTGGCCAATATTAGCCACTTTGCAAAACTTTCCTAGCAGTCCAGTCACCCGCATGGTGACCTCCAACCGGAGAGGCAAGGCAAGCTTCCAAAATATTCAGGATGTCTACCTCTGCGACACACCTCCTTATAATATTATATGTACAACACCGAAACAAGTATGGGTCATCCCAAAAGTAATGTGTCATATCATGAAGAAACTTCTTTCTTTGATGGAAAGAAAGGTTCTCCAGAATAACTTCGCTCACCACATAGTTTGCAAAATCTCCATACCGCGACACTCTTTCTAACACACCAGCCAAGATTTCCTTTTCTGGAAATGCATAATCAATTTCTAGCCCATCCTCAAGTGCTCGACCTCCTTCTAGTCTAGACAAGTGGTCTGCGACTTGATTTTCACATCCCTTCCTATCTTTGACATTGAAATCAAATTCTTGTAGAAGAAATACCCATCCGATTAATCTCAGCTTTACGTCCTTATTGGCCATCAAATATATCAAGGTAGTCTGTTCTTTGTGAACCACCACCTTGGTGCCCAATATGTAAGCCCGGAACTTCTCAAAGGCATAGACAACAGAAAGAAATTCCTATTCAGTAATAGTGTAGTTCTTTTTAGCACCATTTAAGGCCTTGCTTGCATAATAGATGGGATGAAATAGCTTATCCCAATTTTGGCCAAGTACAACTCCAACTGAAACACCGCTTGCATCACACATAATCTCAAGCAACTTTGACCAATCCGGTGCAACAATAATAGGAGCATCAACTAATTTCCTTTTAAGGCATTCAAATGCCTTCATGCACTCATCATCGAAATTGAACTTAGACTCCTTCTCAAAAAGTTTGCAAAGTGGATTTGCAATTTTTGAGAAGTCCTTTATAAATCTCTGATAGAAGCTTGTGTGACCAAGGAAACTACGTACCCCCTTTACTGAAATGGGAGGTGGTAGCTTCTCAATAAGCTCAACCTTAGCTCGGTCGATCTCGATCTCCTTGGATGAAATTTTATGTCCAAGTACAATGCCATACTTCACCATGAAGTGGCATTTCTCCCAATTAAGAACAAGATTAAATTTCTCACACCGCTGCAAGGCTCTACTCAAATTCACCAAATAAAGCTCAAACAAATCACCAAACACTGAAAAGTTATCCATAAACACCTCCAAGGTGTCTTAGACCATATCAAAAAATATAGACATCATGCCCCGTTCAAAGGTAGCAGGTGCATTACACAATCCAAACGATATCTGGTTAAACGCAAAAGTACCATACGGACAAGTGAGTCATTTTTTCCTGATCCTCCGAGGCAATAGAAATCTGGTTATAGCCAGAATACCCATCCAAAAAATAATACCAACCTCTTTCTACCAACCGATCAAGCATCTAACCATAAAAGGCATCAGGAAGTGGTCTTTCAAAGTCCATGAGTTAAGCTTACAATAATCTATGAAAACTCTCCACCCAGTCATCGGCCTGAGCGGAATCAACTCATTTTTTTCATTTGCTACAACAGTCATGCCCCCTTCTTGGGCATACATTGAATAAGGCTTACCCACTTACTATCAAAAATATGATATACAACTCCTGCATCAAGCCATTTGATGATCTACTTCTTAACCACCTCTTGCATAGGTGGGTTAAGACGGCGTTGGTGCTTAATGGTTGGTGCGCAATCTTCTTCAGATGAATCTTCTGAGTGCAAATACCTGGAGGAATGCCAATAATATCCATAATAGTCAACCATATTGCCCTTTATACCTTCAAAGCACAGAAATAAGTTCCTCCACCTACTGCTCACCTAAATCAGATGCAATAAACATAGGTAAGGTGTTTCCACTGCCCAGAAACACATACCGTAGATGGCCTGGTAGCTCTTTGAACTTCAACATCGATGGCTCTTCAATCGAGGGCTTAGCCGATAGTGTTGGACAGTTTTTAAGATCTAGATCCAGCTTCTTGGGAGCATAAAAATATGATCCCATTCCTATCAAAGTGAAAACAGTCTCCTCATACTCTTTAATGCCTTCACTATCGAAATTCATCAAGACTGTAGCTAAGGGCTCGACAACAAATTTCTCTTCAATCAGAACTTCCTACTCATCCTCATAGTATACATCAACAATAGAGAGCACACTCATTTCCTTATGATGCCTCATAGATTGGTACACATCAAACCAAACCACTTCATCATTAAGCCTGAATAAGAGCTCATTAGCTCGCAAACTAATAAGCACACTGCCGGTTGTAAGAAAAGGTCTATCCAAGATTATGGGCACCTCAAAATCTATATTGCAATCCAGAATAACAAAATCTACAGGAAATATAAAGTTGGCCACCTTTACTAACACATCATATAATATCCTCACTAGCCGCTTCACCGACCTGTCCACTATCACAACCGCATGTTTATGGGTGTAGGCTCCCCTAGACCCAACTTCTAATAGACAATAAGCGTCATCAAATTAATACTTTCTCCCAGATCACATAAAGCTTTGGCAAAATCAAGAGACCCGATAGTATACGGAATCGTGAATGCTACTGGGTCTGCTTTCTTTTGCACCAAAGACCTTATTGATATAGCACCACAATGATGAAGATTATCTACCAGTTTGTAACTCACTGCTCTCTTCTTCTTCACCAGGTCTTTCATGAACTTAGCATACCCAAGTATCTGCTATAATGCCTCAACTAAAGACACATTTATTATCAGCAGCTTCAGCATAACCATGAATTTGCTGAACCTTGTATCATCCACTTTCTTCTTCAATCTATGTGGTATGGAAGGCGGTGGTTTTGGGAGAGTGGTAACCACTGCTTTATTCTCTTTTATTTTTTCCTTTTCTAACACATCAACCTACTGATGGTTAGAAGAAATGTCACAACCATCCAGCTTCTCGGGCTCCACTGGATAACTTTCTTCATGTTCAATGTCCTACTCAATCACATCTTTAATCATAGATTTGCCCACAGAAGGGTCCGGTAATACATTACCACTCTGCATAGTAACTGCCCTACAAGAACCATCATTATCAGGGTTCTAAACTATATTGCTTGGCAACGTTCTACTCTTCCTTTGATTCAATGCTGCTGAGATTTGGCTGGTTTGCTGCTCCAACTATTTGATAGAAGTTGAGTGTGAGTTTACCAGCTGACTCATGGAATACAAATAACTCTTCATAATAGTCACCGAGAGTTGTTTGCCTCTACTTTATTTAATAGATTCTCCATAATATCCTCCATGGATATTTTGCTCGAGCTTATTAAAGCATTATCTCAACTTTCAGGAGGTACTTACAGTCCACTCTTGTCATTTTTGTTCTTCCAATTCCCTTAGTCCCTATCCTTGTAACCAGCCTTGTTGTAATAGTTTTGACCTTTATTTCCTTGGCTATAACCTCATAAACCCCCTGATTATTTAGATAGTTTACTTCTTCTTCTGAATTAGAATCATCTTTGCCTTGGGATGCAACAACTTTCACCTTTTTTGTTTTTTTAGACAATAGATGCTTAGTCAGCAAATCCATCTGCGTCTTCAAATATGCTATATCTCATGCTCTTCCTCTTTTTTTACATTTCTCTGTAGTCATACCAACAGAGACAGTAGGTCTTGCTACCACAGAATCCCTGGTATGCCAAGCTCTACTTTGTTTAATCATCCTATCGAGCATTTCTGAGGCTTCTGGAAAAATGACATCCACAAAAATGATCCACCTACATCATTATCCATGACTGGATTTGTAATATAGTTTAAGGCCCTATAGAGAGTTTCCATCAAATGAATATCAGTCATATTATGATTCAAGAACTGCATTAGCTTCTTTTTAAACCTCTCCAGGTTTCGTGAAGAGATTTAGTTGGAAGCTGCCGAAAGTTACTGATCTTATCCCTCAACTGTACCCTCCTGGAAGGTGGAAAGAACCTTTCTAGGAAAGCCTCTTTCAACTTCCTCCAGTTAATTATAGAATCATGAGTCAGCCCATTAAGTCATAGTGTTACTTTCCAGACAGAGACAACAGAAATAAATGCAAGTGGATGGAATTATGGCCCACTCCTGGGTTATTAAAAGACTTGCAAATAGTGACAAAGTTCACCAAATGCATGTTAGGATCACCTCGTGGTAGACCACTGAATAACCTCTTTAGATGAAGGAGTTAAATCATCGTGCTAGTAATATTGAACTTAGCTCCAGGTGCTAGAGGTGGAGGAATAATATCTCCAGTTTCACCTACTCCATCCATTCCATCCTCATCATCATTAAGATCAAACTGCACAGGTTGGCGATCCTTCCTAGCCCGGAAGGGACAATTCCTGTTTATATTACAATTCATTAGTACAACTTCATGCTCTACATACCTTGGGTTGGTAGAATCCAACAAGTCATAATCTCTTAAATAATCATCATCATGATTAGGATAACGTGCCGGTTGACCGTCATTTTGTTGATTAAGCTGAGATATAGCCAAGACGGCTAGTCTTTCAATATCTTGTGGGTATACCATTCTGCCAATCAGCTGAGGTTCCAGATGTACTGGTAATAATGATTCACCTGACCTTTGTGTACTTGGAATACACAATAATTACCCTGCGCATAAGAAAAACAACAAATAAAAGTAAAATTTAGGAAACTTGACCAAAGGTCAATTAACAAACACAAACTTAATTGACAACTGTATTCCCCGGCAACGACGCCAAAATTTGATACGCCCAAATCATACCTCTCTTTTGAGAGAGTAAGTGGTTGCTATCAAATATACAACCCAACTAGGTTGGGTGTCGAATCCCACAGGAAATATCGTGTTCACTACGTATTGCAGTTGTTATCAGACTGTTGATCGAAGATTCTAGAAAAAAAGGGGTTTTGATTTACGAATTATATCTAAATAACTGTAACAGAGTTGTTCCAACTACTGATTCCTTTGTAGATGGTAATTCAATTAGATTAAACAAACTAGAGTTATGGTTACCAAGATGCTTAAACAGCTGGGGTTGTGAATCATTTTTAAGTTCCAATTAATAACTTCAATTGCAAGAGTAGTTGAATCCTATTTTTTACCCATTAGTTTATCAACCTAAATGGATATTTTATCCTTTAATTCTCTCAAACTTAAAGAATGTACTGATCATTCAACTATTTTCTCATGTAGGTCAATCTCGTTAAGGCATCTTCCCTTAATCCAAAGGTTAAAGCCTCTAGATTCCATGTAAACCCATTCTTTTCCCAAAAAACACTTTTCTATTCGAACAAGTGATGTTCTTGGGCTCAACTTTCAAGTTTGAAACCAAGAAAAGTCATTAAAGTGAAGAAGGGTTTATTCAAGGTTAATTGCCCACAGAACTCAATTACATTCACAACCCAAATTAGCTATTCACATCAAGGCTTTCATAACCCTAGTTATGGGAGTTTAGACACACATCCTTATAGATGAACAAGAAGGAGTCATTGTATTTCTCATAAATAGATTTAGAAACTACATACAAGGAATCAAAGATTTTTTCTTGAATGTTCAAGAAAGTATGGATACTATGTTTAGATCCATAATTCTAGCTGTTTCTCAGAGAATACTTCTTACAATAATGTTCAAAGTTGGAAAATATAATAAAGAAATAATAAAACAAAACCAAAACTGGGTATTTATATATTCCCAGGTACAGAGTATTTAAAATTTAAACTCAGAAAAAGTCGCATCTAAGTTGATGGTCACATCGATGGCCCATTGGTAGACTGACAGTCCATCGAGTGAACCATTATTGAGAGGCTTGGAATGCCATGTTCTGTATAAGGGTTGACGGCCCACTCGGCGGTCCATCATTAGTCCGGCGGCCCGTCGCTTGATCCTCGAGATTCCCAGTTTTTGTTTTGGTCTGACGGCACAGTTGGCGGTCTGTCGTAAGCGCGATGGTCATCCACTTGGACCATCACAGAGGCCACTCAATTTTTTTCTTTCTATTTTGGTCTGACGGTTACCCCGATGGTCCATCACTTGTCTGATGATGGTCCGCTGATTTGCCCGTCGGAGGCTTTTTTTTGCTATTTTTCCTAGTTTTTCTTCCAGCTAAGTCCTTAATCTGAAAAAACTAAAATCCAGTATTAAATACAGAAATAGTTTCTTGAAAACATATAATTATCTCTTAAAAAAGATGTAAAATATTCTGCCAAGAGCCAAAATATCATCCTTCCTGTAGATTTTGTGGTTGATTGTATCAGGTTTACTGTGATGAAGAAAAGAATGAGTGCTTCAATTGTGGTCAGCTAGGGAATATGCTTAGAAACTTTCCTATTGGTAAGGTTTCTTCTGGGGCAAATAAGGTTCCTATTGCCTCCTTTTCAGCTTCGGCACCAAGGGGTGCCCCATCTGGCTTGGAATCACCTAATTTCATTAACGGTATATTGAAACTCTCTTCCCATGACATATATTATTTACTTAATTCAGGGTCCACTTTCTCTTATGTGACCCCATTTGTGGCTGTGCATTTTGGTTTTGGTCCTAAGTGTATTTCAGACCTTTTTTTTATTTTTACCTTGGTAGGTGACTCTATGGTGGCTAGAAGAGTCTATAGGGGTTGTGTGGTATATGTGGGTGGTCGAGAGACCTTGGTAGATCTATTTTAATTAGACATAGTGGATTTTGATGTTATATTGGGGAAGCATTGATTTAACACTTACTACATATCTTTAGACTATCGAACCCATAAGTTCATCTTTAAATTCCCTAATGAGTCGGTTATTGGATGGGAGAGTGGTTTCGTAGCTCCTAAGAGGAAGTTCATATCATATCTTAGAGCTCAGAGATTAATCTCCAAGGGGTATCTATATCATTTGGTCTGCGTTAAGGATTCTAACTCGAAGGGTCCTTCTTTACATTTCATCCCGATTGTGAATGAATTTCTTGAGGTCTTCTCTGATGATTTTCCTGGTATTTCTCCTGATTGGGAGATTGATTTTGGGATTGATCTTGTTCTGGACACTAGTCCTATTTATATCCCCCTGTATAAAATGGCTCCAGATGAGTTAAAGAAGCTTAAGGAGCAATTAATGGATGCTTTAGACAAGGGTTTCATCTATCCAATGTGTCTCCATAGGGTGCACCGATGTTATTCGTGCGTAAGAAGGATGGTTCCCTTAGGATGTGTATTGATTATTGATAATTGAATAAGGTAATGGTAAAGAATAAATACCCTCATCCAAGGATAGATGATATGTTTGATCAGCTTTAAGGTGCTAAGTTTTTTTCAAGATTGATCTTTATCGGGGTATCATCAGCTAAAGATTAGGGAAGTAGATATCCCTAAATCTGCCTTCCGTACTCGATATAGGCATTTTGAGTTCTTAATCTTGTCTTTTTTGTTGACTAATGCCCTGGCGAAATTCATGGACTTGATGAATAGCGTCTTCCATTAATTTCTAGATTTGTTCATTATCGTATTCATAGTCGATATTCTAATGTGCTCTAAGAGCGAGGTATATCATGTCGATCACCTCCGCATTGTGTTGTAGACCCTGAAAGATCAGTAGTTGTATGCTAACTTTTCAAAATGTGAATTCTAGTTGAACACTATCGCTTTTCTGGGTCATGTCATTTCTAGTGAAAAGATCATGGTGGATCTGCAGAAAGTTGCAATGGTTAAGAAATGGCCTAGTCCAATGACTCTAACCGATATTCAGAGCTTCTTGGGTTTATCTAGTTATTAAAGGATATTTGTGGAAAGCTTTTCTTGACTATAGCTTTCCCGTTGACTAAGTTAACTTAGAAGAAGATAAAGTTCTTATAGTCTGATGTTTATGTGGATAGTTTTGAGAAGCTGAAGGATAAGCTGTCTTTGGCATCATTCTAGACTTTGACTGAAGGAACTATTAGATATGTGGTATATTATGATGCATCCTATGTAGGGCTTGATTGCGTCTTATTGCAGTATGGCAAAGTGATAGCTTATGCCTCCAGACAGTTGAAGGTGCATGAGAAGAATTATTCGACTCGTGACTTGGAATTATTTGCTATGATATTCACGTTGAAAATATGACATCACTATCTGAATGGAGTGCATTCAAATATCTTTTCTGATCATAAGAGCCTGCAATATGTGTTTACTCAGAAAGGGATAAACCTCAGGCAAAGGAGATAGCTTGAGCTGCTCAAAGATTATGACATGAGTCTTCACTACTATCTAGGTAAAGCTAACGTGGTTGTTGATGCTCTTAGAAAGTTATCTATGGAGAGTATATCTCATGTGGATGGAGGAAAGTGAGATTTGATGAAAGATATTCACTATTTAGATAACCTTTAAGTTCATCTCTTGGACTCTGAAGGGGGTGGTGTGTTTGTGCAGAAGGTGGCGCAGTCATCTCTGGGTGTTGAAATAAAGGAGAAATGAGTGTTAGATCCTATCTTGATGAGATCAAAGGTAATGTAGGTGGGCATAAAGTAATGGCTTTTTAGCTTAGTGGTGATGGTACCTTGTGGTACACAGGGAGATTGTGCATTCCAGGTGTGGATGGATTGCAAGAGAGGATCTTGGCTAAGGCGTATGAGTCACGCTATGTTATTCATCCTGGATCGACAAAAATATATCTTGACCTTAAGTAAATATATTGGTGGAATGATATGAAGCAGGATGTGGCTAGTTTTATGGCTAAGTGCATGGTGTACCAATAAGTGAAGGTAGAGAACCTGAGGCTCAGTGGATTATATCAAGAGATTGAGTTGTCTATGTGAAAGTGGGAAGTAATCAGCATGGATTTCATTATCGGTCTTCCTCGGTCTCAAAATCAGTTCGATTCTATTTAGGTCATCGTGGATATGATGACTAAGTCTGCTTATTTTTTGCCAGTGCAGACTAATTTTTTGGCACAGGATTATGCGAGGTTGTACCTCCAAGAGATTGTAAAATTGCATGGGGTGCCTATTTCTATCATCTCAGATTGTGGTACCTAGTTCTCATCGTACTTTTGGAAGTCATTTCAGAAATGTTTGGGGTCTAAGGTGAGTCTTAATACAGCTTTCCACCCGCAGTTGGATGGGCAAATGGAAAGGACTATACAAATACTGAAGGATATGCTTCGAACTTGTGTGATTGATTATGGTGGCAGTTGGGTCGAGCATTTTCCTCTCATAGAGTTTACATATAATAATAGCTACCACTCTAGTATTAGGATGGCTCTGTTTGAAACTTTGTAAGGTAGGAGGTGCAGGTTTCCTATAGGGTGGTTGGAGGTTGGTGAGGTTGAGATCTTTGATCTAGATTTAGTTCACCAATCTATGGAGAAGGTGAAAGTGATTCGGGATAGGATTAAAGTTGCCCAAAGTCTCCAAAAGTCCTATGTAGATATGAGGCAAAGGGAGTTAGAGTTTGAGATTAGGGATAGGATGTCCTGAAAGGTATCCCTTATGAAGAAAGTGATGCAGTTTGGGAAGAAGGGGAAGCTCAGTCCTGGCTATATTGGTCCGTACTTGGTTTTGAGAAAGGTTGGTAATGTTGCATATGAATTGGAGTTGCCTTCTATCTTGAGCTCCATTCACCTAGTGCTCCATGTCTCAATGTTGAGAAAGTACGTGGGTGATCCATCACAAATTATTCCTATCAAGGATGTTGGTATTTTGGATTCCTTATCTTATGAGGAGGTCCCGGTTGAAATCTTGGATTGGCAAATTCTTCGATTGTGGACTGAGGACGTAGCTTTGATAAAATTTCTATGAACGAACCACAAGATTGAAGAGGCTACTTGGGAAGATGAAGAGGACAAGATGTCCAAGTATGAATTCCTGTTCCCCATTCCAGAAAATTGTGCTTAAGGTATATGTTGATCTTACCATTTTTTCTTTCTGACTTTGTTAAAGGAAAGATTGATTTCCTTGGCATCTTTGTTTTTCTAACTTAATTAAAGGTAAGAGTGGGTATGTTTGGGGGTTGATCGTGCTAGTCTATGCCTTGTACTATGATTCAAGGACGAATGATCCAAGTGGGGAGAATCAAAATACCCTGGATTGTGGCCCTTGGAAAATTCTTGAGCTTTGAGCTCACTGTCCTAGTAACGACTCATCATACGAGTTATATGGTTTGGATATGGGTCAGGTGTCCAATGGATAGTGGTTGAGTTTTTTATCTTGGTTACAACTTGGTGGTCTGAGTCATTAAGAGAGGCAATGAGTCATTAGGAAAAACCTTAATCAAATTAAAAACTTAGTGGGTTGACTTGGCTCTTAGTATGAGTGGCTCACTAAGAGCTGTGAGGATAGGTTATGAGTGGTAGGGTTGAGTCATATGTTGTCTAGTGTCTAATCCCTTTGTGTTCTGTCCTGTATATGCCTAGACCATATGAGTCATATGGTTTGGTCACGATTGGGAATCATGGAGTCGTATAGCAGATAGTGTATGGGTGCCCAACTTATTATCGTGGTGATGACTTAAGGGTACGAGTCATATGTTGCGGCCATGAGATAAAGGGTCAACTCGTAACCACCTGTGGTCTTTTTACAACTTTAAGCTGGGGAAATTTTAGACATTTCTCACTTAAAACCCTTAAGACCCTACATCCCTATAACATTTTTTGGTCATTCACTCCACACTTTACAAGATTAAACATCCTCTTTACTCTCTCAAAATCCTCTCAAGCAAAATTGGCTAGGGTTTCTCCAAAGTGTTCATCTAAGGGATTAAGGATCAATACTCTCCGTGAATCGTTGTAATTAAGGCATGCGACTCTTACCTCATTGTTAGTTACTAAAAGCATATGTTTAAAGTATTGTTCGTGAATCATATATGGTGGTTTTGAAACCAAGGTTGAGGGGTTTGAATGCATATTATTGAATATTATTTTCTATGGTTTAAATTATGATTATACATGTTTTAGTTTTGGTTTTGCACATGTGGGTGCATGGGAAGGGTAATTTAATTGAGGGGTCATGGTTGAAGCCCAAAATTTGATGAGTTTGGTTTAGATAATGGCATGCCCTCAACCTGTTTGTAAAATTGTCAATGAGAATCATATTGTCACAAATTGAATTAAGTTTTTGAACTAAGGCTTTGCCATAACCATGAAAATAATTGATAAACGACTTTATAAAGTCTTTGATGGGCATAAATTGAATTGAATTGAAAACCTTGTCGGGTACATGGGAATCCCCCAAGTTATTTTAATAATGGAGTATGCGGGGTACATGGGAATCCCCTAAGGGTTGGCTAATGACATTGCTTGCAAGATATAGTCGGTATGATGATACCACTTAATATGATTATGAGAAAAATGTTTTAATGGGGTAATAATGGCGGGTTGTAATAGCTAGCCTTGAAGGTGTGAGTCCGATGGACGGACACTGGAAACTCATACTTACCGACATAAGGGTTGGTCTTGGTGACTTTAGGCTTGTAAGGTAGCGGGACTCCCCCCAAGTTTATACTTGTATATATGTATTATGGAGGGAGAAGGGTATACAAGACTCCTTAACCTTCTGTGATATCTCTAGTTTGTGGAGTTATACTCACTGGGGCCCATTTAGGGGGATACCCTGGACCCATATAGCCCGAGGGTGGATTTATGATGGTTAAGAAACACAATCTAGGTTAAGATTTAAACACATGCTAAACCTTGTTCCCTATCTCGGCACGGTATATATATGTATATATGTGGTTGCATATGGTTATTTGATTTGGTTTTGAATGATGACATTATTTTATCTTTATCCCTGAGTGATATGCTAGTGTTCACTCCGCTAACTGTCTTCGAGTGTTGTATCCCCATGCGATGAAGGAATCATCCATACTACCATTCATCTTGCTCCATGACTTGGATTTGGGGAAAACTTTGAGTCAAATTGAAGTGGTGAGCTTCCATACTCCAGAAGACTCCATTTCATACTATGGACTTCTTTTTATTATTATTATTTCTTTGGTATTGGTTTTGGCTATGGTCGGGGGCATATCCCAATCAAATATTCTTTGATTTTGGTTAGAGGCTTTGTCGGACTACTATGGGCATGGGAGGTGTCGGTATTAGTGTTAACATTGGTACTGGTATTAGAATTGGGATTGGTATTAGTTAGACATTTGATTATGGCTATTTGGTTATGGTTATTGACTTACCTTATTATCTTTAGATTATTATTCTTTTATCTTGGTATATGTTTGGAATTCATCCGACATGGGGTGTAAAGTAATTAATGGTGGGGTATTAGGGGTGGTCTTCAGTCCTGGTTGGATTTGAGATACTCGACATGGCTATGTCCTAGTTGGGTCGTGTCAACTGCCCACTATATTGCTTACAACAACAGGCGTAGGTGTTTGATCATCATTTTGAATATGCATGTCCAAATCATCCTGTTTATCATCAAAGATATCTTGTTGTTTTTCTTCTACATTCTAATTCTCATTCTCTATTGGTTTTTCAATCACGTACACCCTTAACACTGGCCTAGCTGAATCACTCAGATAAGCATGCAACTAAACTTGATCGATTATCTTGAAAGGTAGTACCATATGATTTTCAAAGGAGTTGTGCATGTAGCTGATGAAAAGTTCTTTCGATCGACAAATTAGTCCACAATAGCTGATGATTAAGTTCACAAAATAGTCATACAAAACATCACTTTGAACTGCCATCGCTATCGTGTGTAACATTTCACCTCTTTCCAACGCCAAATATATCGACTATTCTTCTCGATCTATTCACTATGACAATCCACCCCTATTGTTATTGTTGATACCTCTATTAGTGGTACCTAAAGATAGACATTTGTTAAAAAAGCTAATAATGATGTTATAATAAAATTAATAATGATTGAATAGTATATACAACAACAAAAAAATTATATACACTACACTATCATTATCAATGTTGCAACAGATGAGATATCTGTTGGATTAAGCTTCAGGTTTTTTCCCAGAATAGTATCATGAATCCCAAAAGATAAGTCATATGTTGCAACAAGTAAGTAATTTGTCGCAAAGGATGACTGATCTCTTACAACAAATGACTCACCTGTTGGGATTCATATTATAGTACTATAGAACCTAAAGCTAATTTCAATAGATGAGTCATCTGTTGGAATATGTGACTCATTTATTGCAATAGATTATCCGTCTATTGCAATAGATAACTCACCTGTTGGAAGATTCATATTACAGAACTATAGAACCTGAAGTTAATTCCAACAGATGAGTGATCTATTGCAAAAGATGAGTGATCTGTTACAACAGATAAATCACCTATTGGGATTCATGTTACAGAATTATAAAACCTAAAAGTGATTCCAAAAGATGAGTAATTTGTTGCAACATATGAGTGATCTATTGGAATTCATGTTACAAAACTATAGAACCTGAAGTTGATTCCAACAGGTGAGTCATCTGTTGTAATAGATAACTCACATGTTCCAATAGATGACCCATTTGTTAGAATCAACTTCAGGTTCTGTTGACACAGGTAAGTCATCTATTGCAACAGATGACTCATCTATTGGAATTATCTTCAGGTTCTGTTGATATAGGTGAGTCATTTATTGCAACAGATGGTTCATTTATTATAACAGATAATTCATCTGTTGCAACAGATTACTCATCTATTGGATTCATGTTATAGCATTATGTAACCTGTAACATAAAATCCAACGGAGGTGTCATTTGTTAAGTGTAGTCACTTGAAATGTGTACTAGTGACTTGAAAATGACCAAGTATAGTCACTTGAAATATGGAAATAGTGACTTGAAAATGATCAAGTGTAGTCACTTGAAATGTGTATTAGTGACTTGAAATTGGTTAAGTGTATTGACTTGAAATATGAAGTAGTTACTTGACAATGATTAAGTGTATTGACTTGAAATATGAAGTAGTTACTTGAAAATGGTTAAGTGTAGTTACTTGTAATGTGAATTAGTTACTTGAAAAAAGTTAAGTGTAGTCACTTGAAATGTGTACTAGTGACTTGAAAATGATCAAGCGTAGTCACTTGAAATATGAAAATAGTTACTCGAAAATGGTTAAGTATAGTATTTTGATATGTGAATTAATTACCTTAAAATGTGAACTTGTGTTTTGAAAATGATTAAGTTTACTAACTTGAGAATATGAACTAATTACTTGAAAATAGTTAAGTATAGTTACTTCAAATATGTAACTAGTGACCTGTACGAATGGTGGAAAATGCATTTATTATGAGCTGTACCTTAGCATTTATAGCCTAGAATTTTAGTTTAGCTTATAGGAACTCATTAGTACATTAATTTCAAATCATTAGTGTTGATCCTATAATGGTTACATTATGAGCACGACAAGTGAATGGTGACGTGGAACATAGAAGAAAAATACTTCTGTATAGATATATTTAATTTGATCATAAAGAGTTTATTATATTCTCAAGTGGCCATGCTAGACTTTTTGATCTCATCATACAGGCTCTCCTCTGTGAATATTTTGGAGTAGTTTGCTTCTCTTTAATCAATAACTTACCAATTAAAGAAAAAATAGGTGTAATATCGCTATAAGATGTTTTGATAAATAACCATCTTTGATGGATTGTTACCGTTCATAAAAAGAACCATATTTGACTGGCAAAATTTAGGTATAATTGTCTCCATCATATGATAGACAAGTTTACTTTTATTTTTCTCTTCCTTATAGTATTCATTTTAAACATTGTTTGAAAGTCTAGTATGCTTAGTGTCTTATGATCTTACATTTTCAAGAAGTTCTAGAAGAGCTACTGAGTGCTTTTTATCTTTTGCCGCTAGATTTTTCATTGGGTTTGAGTAATTATTAATTATCTTATGATTTATTCGTGATTCTTAAGGCATAAGGGTGCTACCAAAGCTTACAACTACTCCTCCAAGCTTTCATTTTGTACTTAATAAATCAATCAAAATTTATTTTAGGCTTAAATTCCTTGCGCACTCCTCTCTTAGTCGGGCTATTCTCGAAAAGCCTAGGTGGATATGGAATATCTTTTTACTCCTTTCATTTTGTCTTCTGCGATTTAATGTAATATTTTCACAAAATGGATGTGTGTTCATAAATAATGGGTAGTTACTTGGAATGTATACTAATGACTTGAAAATGAATGTGTGTTCTTTTTACAACAAATTTTTCTTTTCAATAAGATTCTAGAAGGGTCATTTTCTTACTAGAAATAATAAGAAAAACCGATCACTAGCAGTCAATTATAGAAAAAATTACTAGAAAAATCGATCACAAGTGGTCACTTTTAAAAAAATTTACCACGGTAACCTGACATTTTTTATAAAAGCGACCACATGTGGTCACTTTTATATAATTAATTAATTTTATTAAAAAGTTATTTTGTTGAAAAAAAAAATTAAATATACCAGATGTGGTCCCTTTTTGCAAAATTTAATTAAATAAAAGCGACCACATATGGTCGCTTTAATTAAAGTTAATTAATTAATATATAAAAAAGTGACCACATGTGGTTTCTTTACTTAAAATTAATTTATTAAATGTATATACCCAAAAGCGACCACTTTTATTAATTTAATTAATTAAATAAAAACGATCACATGTGGTCTCTTCTTATATTTTTTAGGGCAACCCGGTGCACTAAAACTTCTGTTATGTGCAGGGTTCGGGGAGATCTCTTCTTATAAATTTAATTAATTAGTACATATATAAAAGAGACCACAGGTGATCGCTTTTGTTAAAAATAATTAATTAAAATTTAATTAAATATTTAATAAAGCAACCACATGTGATCGCTTTTATTAAAATTAATTTTATTAATATTTAACAAAAGCTACCACATGTGGTCGCTTTTATTGAAATTAATTTTATCAAATGTTTCATAAAAATGACCACATGTGGTCGCTTTTTTAAAATTAAATTTATTAAATATTTAATAAAGCAACCATATGTGGGAGCGTTTATTAAAATTAATTTTATTAAATATTTAATAAAGCGACCACCTGTGGTAGTTTTTATTAAAATTAATTTTATTAATATTTAATAAAAAGACCACATGTGGTCGCTTTTTGCCAAAAAATAATTAATTATATATATAAAAATTATCACTTGTGGTCACTTTTATTAAAAAAATTATTTGATTAAATTCATAAAAGAGATCACTGGTGGTCGCTTTTTCAAATTAGAAAAAAAATTGAAAATTATATTTTTTAAAAAATTAATATTGAATTATAAATATATTTTTTTAGAAAAAGCGACCTCATGTGGTCACTTTTAAAAAAAGCAACCACTTCTTTTGAGACCACAACTTTTAATCATTTTTGTGATTGCAAAAATAAAAAAAGCGATCACATGTGGTCGCTTTTTGTGATTACTTTTCCTATTTTTTGTAGTAGTTTATAAATCATAATCAGTGAGACAATCAATATCTGACTCTTATTCATATTAAATACACGTGTTAACTCTTACGAATCAATCCAAACAAATCATTGTATTACTTTAAACCATCACATAACACCGTGTAATTCCTATAAATGCTCAATCATCTCATGTATGCGACTCTCATATTCCCATCACTCTCCGTAGTGACCAATTAATATAAAAATATTTTTAAAAATAGTCAAAGAAAATGTCAACTTGCCTTAAAAGAAGCTTAAAAAAAAAATTAAAAATAATTTTCAAAAGATATCTTCTTAAAATTAATTAATAGCTAAACTGACAATGGAAATAATAAAATCTTTTGTGGAAAAGAAAACTCAACAGTAATGCCAATAAATAAAAAGGGAAAATAATAAAATTTGACTTTATTTCATGAAGAAAGAAAGAAAAATAATTTAAAAAATATCAATTTAAATTGAAATTTTAGTTAATTATGTGTACTAATTAATTATAAAGTGTCCAATAAAAAATGACATGCGCCCATATTTTTTTTTGGTAACTACAAATTTTATTTACCAAAACGGGAACTGATTACAAGAATAGCCAAAGTTCACTAGACTAAGGTCCCATGTGACCAATGATTAGGGCTGAGCATATTTTGGTTCCAATCGAAAAAAATCAAAAAATCAAATCAAAACTTAAATTTTGATTTGATTTTTCGATTTTTCGAATCAGTTTCGGTTTCAAATTTTAGAAATTAGGTTAAACGGTTTGATTTTCAATTTTTCTAAAAAACAATTGGTTAAATCAAAAAACTAAAATTATATATATATATATATAATATTTATATATTTTATTATATATATTCAGTATAAATATAATATATAATGAGTAATCAAAATCGTCAAACGTCTTACGAGTTACGAGTTATGTCCCTAACCCTAAGTGTTCATTTCAATACTAGTTGTTGACTTGTTTCAGGCTTCCAGCGGCGCCTCGAGGAGACGAGATAACGAGTGACGAGTTTTCGATTGCAGTTAAATATTATGTTAAACTTATGGTTATTTCATTTCTTTTCATGCGTGTTGAGTTAATTATATTTGAAAATGAAAAATAGGTTTGAAAAAATCATTTTTCTAGAAAAATTACCAATTTTAAATGCTCAGTCATGATAAAGAAAGACTCACTACTTTAATTTTCAAAATCGAAATAAAAATCTAAAATAACCGAACCGAATTTGTAGAGATCAAACCAAACCGAATTTATTTCGGTTTGATTACGGTTGTCATTTTTGTCAATCCAAAAATTGAAAAATCGAACCGATATTAAACAACAAAATCAAACAAACCGAACGCCCACCCCTACCAATGACTCATAATTACATGGCATCAATTCTAACAAATGGAGTAATAATTGTTGGACTTTTGTTTAAATTAAATTAATAATTGTAAGAGGTGTCTTTTTGATGAAGTGGCTTCTGATGAAAAGATGTCTTTTAATGAAAGAGTATGTCCTTTCAATTTGTCTCTTTTGAAAGAAAGGGTGTGTCCTTTCATTATATGGTTTTTACCTATTCTATTTAAATCCAACTTCCTCCTTTACAAAGATATAACTATCCACAAAAGTTTTCTTTCTTCTGCAAAAAGATTTCTTCTCCAAAAAGATCAAATTCAAGTTCTTGCTTTCCAATAGGATTATCTTCACTATTTGTTTGGTGCAGAAATCCAAAGGCTTGTCATATCCACTAAAATTATTTGCGTTAAATCCCATAGCAATCTCGCAGAGGAAAGGAAGAAAATATCATTTTTAGGAAAGCGTTCACGTGTGTTTCAAGCAGGGGCGGACCCACGTGGTATCCAGGGGGTTCACCCGAACCCTCTCGGCAAAAAATTACGTTGTATATATAACGTAGAAAATATATATTTATGTATATATATTAATTTTAAACTACCTGAAAACAAGGTTGTTGGATAGCCCAGTGGTTGGTTCTATGTTTGCTTCTTGAGTTGCTCCTTCAGCCCTCAATCGTGGGTTCAATTCCCACTACCAGCGAAGGCTTCATTTTTTAAAATCTATTTTGCACACAACTGCTATACCTTGAAATTATATTTTGTTGACGTATTCGCATATTTATATTTATATTTTTTCGAACCCCCTGAAATAAATTTCTGGATCCGCCATTGATTTTAATCCTCCAATCCTTTTTTCAATGTTCATATTATTAATCTTCATTTTTGTATTCTTCTTCATATATTTTTGTATGTGTTCATGGAACATATTTTCCAACATTAATTAACGGTTAGCAAGTGTTTTGCTAAGGCGAGGTTGCTTGGCTACTCGAGATGGAGTTCTATTATAATTTTCCTGACGGTGCTATCGATTCTTGGCTTCTCCTTCTTGAAAGCTTGATGATTTTTCTTCTGCCAAACATGGTAGATTGCTGCAACTATTGTCATTTGAAATATCTCAGCTTGGGACCCTATTCCACTGAAGTGGCTTACGACCAACCTTACTTCTATTAAGGGTTTTGCCCTGATTTTCTTACTATATTTAAGTTTTAGGTTTTCTTAGAAGGAAAATAAAAGTTATCATAATTACTTTTACTTTTCCTGAAAGAAAAAATATAATTTTTTTTCATATTTGGCTAACCTCTTTCTTGGAAAAAAGGTTTTAGACATCTATAAATAGAAGACCCCCTTCTCATACCATAACATAATAGCATCCACAATGTAGTCGTTAAAAGAGTCTGGTTTAGGAGGAGATTTCTTTCATAGGTTTATGCTTTTTCATAGGTTTTATTTTTTTAATATTGTTCTTAATATGTAGGTCGTTTGACCGAATCATATTAATAATATGTCTTTTTAATATATGTTTTATTTGTCATCTAAATTATCACCGTTGGTTTGCAAACTTTAAGTCTCCGCATGACGCCTCTCAATTTCGAACCCAACAAGTGGTATCAGAGCCTATGGTTCAAAGATCCAGTGGTTTGGTAAAGCGAGGTTGAAGACAAGTCCAAGACAGTTCTAATCAATTTGCAATCAATTGGATGATAATGAAGATTTTGTCCAACTACATGTGGAGAAGATATTTCAATCATATTTTCAACAATTCTTTTGTCACATCTTTGAAAATAAAGCTCTCTTTTAACCCTATTTAGGGCTCCAATATTTTTAACCCAAAAGGAATAATATATTTTTAACCCAAAAGGGCTCAATTTTTAAGCATGACAAACAACAGAGATAAATGAAGATTATGTGATGAACAAAAGATCAAAGATGTGAAGAAGACGGATCAATTGAAGAAAATCAAGCCAAAAAGGGGAGATTTGTTAGGGTTTTTGCCCTGATTTTCTTACTATATTTAAGTTTTAGTTTTTCTTAGAAGGAAAATAAAACTTACCATAATTACTTTTACTTTTCCTAAAAGAAAAAATATATTTTTTTCCATATTTGGCTAATCTCTTTCTTGGAGGAAAGGTTTTAGACATCTATAAATAGAAGACTCACTTCTCATACCATAACACAATAACATCCACAATGTAATCGTTAAAAGAGTCTGGTTTAGGGGGAGATTTCTCCCATAGGTTTATGCTTTTTCATAGATTTTATTTTTTTAATATGTAGGTCGTTTGACCGAATCATATTAATAATATGTCTTTTTAATATATGTTTTATTTGTCATCTGAATTATCACCGTTGGTTTGCAAACTAAAAGCTTCTGCATGACGCCCTCTCGATTTCGAACCCAACAACTTCATCATCCCAAGGTAATAGATTTTTATGAATACCCTGTCAGTGTAATAAAAAGCCCCATAACTCCACTAAGATACAACACAAGAATAAGTACTATATATTTTCACCCTCTTGTTCACACAAGGGGGAGGTCTTGCTTGTAGTAATGTTCCACTTGGTGAGTCTGTCTGTCTTGTATAACTCCCATGTAAGGCTAATCGCAGAATGAATATCCATTTTGAGGCACCATAGTTGTTGCATACCGACCTCTTTCAATGTACAACTTAAAATTTAAAGTTTTTGAGTTTCTTAGCAGAAAAAACATCCAATATTGTAGCTAATGGGGTTAGAACCCACAATCAAAAGGTCCTTTAGAGCTTTACCAAGATCTTTCTCTATCGCTAGATAAATAACACACTATTTCTATGAATTTCCAACTTAACACAAGATTCACATAAAAGTTACTGGGGTTCTCGGGAACCCCACCAACCCCTCCCCCCTAAATCCACCCCTCATAAACACCATAATGCTTGGTTGAATTTTGCTTTCCAAATCTGACCCCATTTCCAATAGAATGTATGGACCCATCTGACTCAAAGTTTATCCTTCTTCACATATAATTTCAATAGTTGTTTATATATAGCTACCTTATTCCATATTTCCACCCCAATAAATGTAATTATATCTTTACTGAAAATATCTACTGTAAATACATATGCTTCTCATTTGTCATAAGTGTTAGGAATAATTTCTTAGTACGAGAGTGCATTTGATATGTACTAAGGTCATACAATATCCCTAGCACAAAGTTAAGTTGAAAGTATCCTTGTCGATTTAGTTTTGGGCTAAGTTTAAACTAAGGTTAACTTCTAATGAGCAATCCTCCTAAAAACAAGAAGTTAGAGGTCCTACTACCCATAAAAATAAAAATATCTCATTCTTCTTTCCAAGCAATCAACCGTTCGTCAATCTGCCTCCTAAGTAAAAAGTTATGACAATTTAACTAAAAATTATCCGTGCTAAAAAACTGAGGGTGTTGTAGTAGAAACCTCGCTATAGCGATGACATACCGCTATAGTGATACAACAATAGTTTATAACCTATTTTTGATGGGTATCAACCCCCCAAACTCCAACATTTCATTCCTAAATCCTATAGGGGAAATTTTCTCTTGGTTGGGGTGAAAATCATTTGTTTAAGTAAGATTTTTACTCCTCTTTAACAATGTTTAATCCGTTCATCTTTTAGAATCATTAGAATGAGGAATCTATGGTGAAATTCTTGTGGTTTAGAACCCTAGGTTCTTAAATTATGAGAAAACCCCGTGGATACATGTATCTTCATCTAGAATTGATTATAGTTTGTGAATTAACTCCTTCTAGTATAGAATTAAGGTTCAAAAATATAAAAGTTAATAGTTGGGGATCTTAAATTCAATAAAGGCAGAACCTTTAGCCTAAAAACTCTATTTAATGGAGTTGGGTTGAGCTTGAAGAAACTGTTTGATGGTTAATTGACCCTTGGGTAATTTAATATACCGTAAATAAGCGTAGAACTAGTGAATTTGAATTTTTAAAGGATTAGTTTGAAGAGTAGTTTATTAATTACTCTTATAATTGTTGTTTGTTAGATGATTAGCCTTCAAAAATGTAAAGAAGAAGGATAATCATCTTTGTTATAGCTATTTGTTGTAGCATCTTGGTGTCTAAGTAGGTTATGGTTTATGAATAAACTATAGTTAGTAATCTTATTCAAAAAGTAGATTGGATAGGAGAAATCATGCTTAGGCATATGGGCACGGAGTTTGGAGATATAAACTATGAAACTAATATAACAAAGACTTAATTTTGTATTATTATATTGTGTATGCATCCTTGATGGGTGTTGTGCTTTGTATGACTCCATGGTGGATTATAATATGAAATATGTGCAAATAGTGTTGATAAGGAGATTGTATGAGCTTATAATCTAGGGATTTGACCTAAATATCATAAAAAGTGTGAACTTGATATTATCTGGGTTGGAATATGGGGTAATCTTACTTAAAGTTAGTAACAAGAACTGATTATGGCATGAAGAGTCGGTGACATAACTTAAGAGCCTAAAGTCAAGCAAGGATAAGGGTTAGGAAATAAAGGTATAAAGATGTATGACTAAAAATAGACTGGAAGTTGAATAGAATTGAATGATTAGCTAATGGAGTAGGTCTTAAACCTAGTAATGACTTGAATATAAAGGTTGCTAGATAATAGCGGAATCCCTAATTTTGATATGAATAAAGGGGGATTGGATTAATGAATGACTTATTGGATTTTAGACTCCATTTGGTTGAACATGCCCTCCCAGAATGGCTACTTGAATTTAATGAACATGGCTTGATAATTCTTACTTGAATAAGTTGGGGATTGGTCTTCAGGCATATTATAATTGATGAAATAAATGATTCATATTTACTTGTGATTTAGTGTGTTAAAGTATGATTATTGTTTACATGAATTGACTAACTTGAGTTGACCAAGTATATATTTGGGTGGTTGTCTATTATTGCAATGAATACTCAATGAATATAATTGTTCAATGATATTCTAAGTGTTAATCACATATAATGAAGTTTATTAAAGTGTTGTTGACTATACAAATGTGATTGCTTATTCTCACTGCGGCTGTGATTATTGTGATATCGGTTATTATTATGAAATGTAATGATATTTGAAAATCTTCATGATATTGGTTGATATGATTCATCAGTTGGCTTGTGTACCATATATGTATAGTACATGAATAAGAGTTTGTCCCCTACAGGTCATGACTAGTGGCCAACCAAAAGACCCTTGGCATATATGTACAAGGTATGTATGGGTATGATGGTTCCTACAGTGGATCGGGTATATGGTTATTGTATTAGTTTTGTTTATATTGGTTCCATGAGTGGATCAAGTTATAATATGGTTGTTGTTGTGGTTTACTTGAGTAAATCAAATAATGATGTTGCTTGGTATAGTTAGGATTCTTGTGTGGTTCGGTTACTTGTTATATATTTTGAGATTCTTGTTGTTAGAGTCATATTGACTTGGATATGGTTAGAGTCATGATTTGTTGACTTGGATATTGTTAGAATCAGGTTTGTTAATTTGTTCATGGTTTGACTTGACTGTTGTCTCTTGTTTTGTACTTGACTGAAGTTTTAGAGTTACTTAAAAAGGCTAAGTGTCATAAATTTGAGGTAGTTATCATAATGTATCTTGATATTTGTATTTGTTACAAGGTGATGGTTATTAGATTTCATTTACCATTGAGGTTAATGAGGCATAAGTGAAATAGTTTGACTTAATAACTATTTGGATCAAACAATTAAGAGTTAGGATGGATGACACTTGATGTGAAGGTGATAAATGATCAACGTAAATAAGAATGGAAATACCCTTAGCTAAAACAAGGGATACATATAACATAAGTGGATGCAAGTGTTACGAATTAAATTTTTATATAAGTTGTCATGTTTATTTTGTGATTTCTATATTATGTTTACGCTATCTAACCCTGGTCGACCGATGATACCTACTAGTATGTATTATTTGTACTGATACTACTCTTGCTATACCCTTCTTGGGGTATAGTCTTTTGCAGGAATCAATGTTGGTTTCATAATTGTTATAGATAACGATTCTTCGGTAGCTCCTACCCCTCTTACTCATGGTGGAAGTTGTCTAGTTTTACTTTTTCCTTAGAATCTTTTGTACCTGTTCAGACTAGGTTCTTGGATAGTTTTTATTTTTCGTATTTAATATTTGTAAAAACAGTTATAATAAAGTTTGATGACTTCTATTTAATAAAGACTTCCGCATATCTTCTTAAAGGATAGTATGGATTCTCCTATCAAGGTGAATTAGAATAGGTGACCTCACAGTCATGTGACTTGGGTTGTGACAATAAAGTTTCACCTCCAGTTGATAGGGGCTGACATAGGATGCCCCATGCTAACAATTAGGCTTTATGTGACCTTATTTTCTCGCCGTTCCACTAGAACCTACCGTATACAGAAGTGATGTGGGTGAGAATTTTTTTGGGTAGTACAAATACTTGGGACCAATATATTTGTACGGAAAACAACATGCTTTTGATCAACATTGCTCTCCCTACGTACAACAAAAACTTAATTGTCCAGTTTGTAATTCTCCTAAGCATATTCTCTAAAAATGGTTGGCATTGAGTAATGGATAATCTTTTCGTGATAGTGGGACCTTGAGGTAAAAAAATGGGAGCTCAACCTTGGAGAAGCCAAGGATGTCCAATATTTGTTATTGAAGTACTGGATGTACTCCTTTGAAATAGACTAAAACTTTTGGACAGGTTAGCCTTCAGGCCTGATACCTCAGAGAATGTGTGTAAACATTAGGATAGTAGTTGAATAGTTATCAATTCCCCTTTACAAAAATAAAAAGGGGTCATCTGCAAAACCAATATGGATTGTCCTTATTTTGGCACGAGAGTGATACTTAAAATGAGGATTGGTAGCTATTTCTTGTACTACGCAATTGAAATACTCCATCACAAACACAAGAGGAAGGGTGACATGGGGTCACCATGCCTCAATCCCTTTTTTCTTTGCAGAAAAAGGCTTTCCTGGTACACCATCAATCAAGATCAAGTAGGAAAATATTTTCAAGCAACTCATGATCCAAGAGATAAATTTTGAGGGAAACAGGCCATTGAGTACTTTCTTAACAAAACCCATTCTAATAGGCTTTTTGCATGTCTATTTTGAGCATGCATTTTGGAAAGAGGCCCTTCTTCCATATCCCTTTACCAATTCATGGTTGAAAATAATATTATCACTTATTACCCTACTTGGGACAAAGGTTGATTGTCTGCAATCAATCAAATAATCCATCACCCTTTGTATTTTTCTCATAAGTATATTGGAAATTACTTTGTACACAACATTACAATACAAGATGGGCCTGAACTCTTTAATATTTGCTCGGTTCTTCACCTTTGGAATCAAAGTGCTGAAGTGCAATTAATGGGTACGAGTAGACTATTTGGATAAATCTTGGACATCCATAATGATATCACTCTCTATCATGGGCCAACTCTTGTGTAAGAAGAAAGAGTTGAATCCATTATACCCAGGGGCTTTTTAATTACTCCATCCGTTTAAAAAAGAATGACCTACTTTGACTTGATACAAAGTTTAAGAAAATAAAGAAACTTTTGAATCTTATGGCCTTAAATTAAAATTGTGTCAAATGTATCAAAATTTCCTTTAATCTTGTGGTCCTAAACATGCCATGTGGAAAGTTGAAATTAAAGTATTGCCAAAAAGGGAAAGGGGTCATTCTTTTTTAAACGAACTAAAAAGGAAAGTAGGTCATTCTTTTTTAAACGGAGGGAGTATTAATATCCATTAATTCTGCATGAACCTCTCACTACTCACTAGTTCAATAAGTGACAACTCAGCTCATCACAAAAGGATCTATATTTAGTAAACTGTCAGCAGCTGAGCCTAAAAGAGAATAATAAAACCTCGTGATTTCCATTTTACTATCTTTATAAGAATACACCTCTTGTCCATGAAGGGTAGTTAATTTTCTGACCTGATTTTGAGCTACTTGCCTCTTCAAGTTTGCAAAGAAACATGCATTATTGTTGTCACCTAATGCTAGCCATTGGACCCTTGATTTTTGCTTGAAAATACTCTCTTCAATTGTACTCCATTTCTCCAAGTTCATCTTAGCCTCCTTTACGTCTTCAAACAAGATAGAACTATGCCCAAACAACTTCATCTTAGCTTGTATATTAGCCAACTTTTGTCGATACTCCTCTATAGTATCAGTCACGTTTTAGTATTTCTTTGTGTTCAGTCACTTTAACATACATTTCACTCATTGAAAATTTTTCTAGGTGTCTTTCATTCTTGTATTTGAACCCAAGATGTGTTGGGTTCAAAGTATATGAAAAAGTGTGAATGAAAAAATGGAGAAAAAATGGTGGAGAAGGGAGACACCAATTTAGAAAGTGTACTCCCAAATTGGAGAGTTCACTCTTTCTCCCACATTGGTGGAAGAAGAGAACTTGTGAGTGTTTAAAATAAGGAACACTTACTCCACATGGTAAGTGAGACAAGAAATAAGATATGCCTCGCGCCGTCGTCGTCGCTCGCTCGGCTCGACTTTGGATTTGGATTTGGAAATTGATCGATGAGATCTATCTTTTTGGACAAAGTTTATTTGAAAGAAATTTAGAAATTCAGTTCGAAAATACCAATTCTGTGTTTTGATACTTCATTTATATACATGCATGCAGATTCCGAAACAGTGTTTCGAAACAGTATAGTGCTGAAGCGAAGGGATGCAACCCTTCAACGAAATGACACACTCATTCATGAAATGGTATGCCTGTTCGAAAAAGACACATTCTTTGGACGAACAGACATGGCTTTTCCAGAAAGGTCACACCTTTTAAGTGAACCATTGCCACCTTTCAGAAGAGGCACATGTTAGCTATATAAACCTGATTTCATCCACAGGTTTAGGTACGAATTTTTTGAAATAAAAACTCTCTTCTTGTCTTGAAAAACTTTCTCTGTGATCTATCAAATCGTTGAGTGAGTTTGCTGAATCCAACAATTTAAGGTACCGCTATTGTTTGGATTAAAGGCCATTTTATCCTGGGAGGAAGATTCCAAAACCTCGGGTACAGTGAGGGAAATTATTCCTTAAGGACACTCCGTAAATTCAGAGGACTTGGTCTTAAATTCCGTTTCATCTCTTTTCTGAATCTTAACACATTTCTTATATAGATTATTCGTAATCTAGTGTTGAAGGTGTTACAGAACTTCATAAGTGTTCTTGTCTTGGATTTGAACTACTGTTGAAGTTTGTGTTTCTTATTTACATATTCTTGTACCCGAATACATAAGAGATAACAATCTTAAGGAATAACCTTTTGCAGAATCTGTATTGCTTGTTTTTGGAGTTTAAAGCTTTAAGATTTCTACTCCGTTTGAACTTAACTAGTGATTCGAAGACATAAAATCTTCATCACAAGTTAAGGATCATTCGGTTGATGATTGGAAGTCATAAAACTTCATCGTTAACTAGAAACAAGAAGAAGAGTTTAAAGTTAACTTTATAAGTAGTATTCTGAAAATACTAAATTTTATTGACTTGTGGTGACAGGAAAAATGACTAACTAAAGTCAAATGCAAGATGTGGCTACGACTATGGTGGCAACTAGTATTGCCTAAACAAGTTGAGCTAATGCTCCGCAACCAATGGAACCTGCGGAGAAGTTCGGAAAATTTACGGGCATTGACTTTAAGCGATGGCAGCAAAAGATATTCTTTTACCTCACCACTCTATGCCTTCAAAGGTTCACTACTGAAGATTCTCCTGAGGTGCCCGAGGGAACCTCGAACAAAGAGCATTTCATGATTGTAGAAGCTTGGAAACACTTGGACTTCCTTTGCAGGAATTGTATATTGAGTGGTCTCCAAGACGACCTCTACAATGTTTACAGTGGAACTAAGACATCAAAGGAATTGTGGGGGGTACTAGAATGAAAATACAAGACAGAGGATGCGAGAATTAAGAAATTCTTTATTGTAAGGTTCATGGACTTTAAAATGATAGATAGCAAATCGGTTGTCTCTCTAGTGCAGGAATTGCAAGTAATCATTCACGATCTCCTAGAAGAAGGTATATCTTTGAAAAATACCTAAGTTGAATGAATTGAAAATGTTCTTAGTACTCACATAAACTGCTTTGTAGGTTTGATTGTGAATGAATCATTTCAAGTAGCAGCGATCATTGAGAAGCTACCACCTATGTAGAAAGACTTAAAAAACTACTTGAAGCACAAACGCAAAGAGATGACTATCGAAGATCTTATTGTCTGACTAAGTATTGAAGAGTATAATAAGGCTACCAAGAGAAGGTCAAAAGGGAATTCTAAAATTAATGGATCACATATTGTAGAAGATGACTAAAACAATTCTAAGAAAGGGAAGAAAGCTAAACAAGGAAGCATCAACCCAAGAAGAAATTCAAGGGAAAGTGCTTCAACTGTGGCAAGATTGGCCATAAGTCCACGGATTGTCGTGCCCCTAATAAAGGCAAGAAAAAGAACCAAGCAAATATGATTGAGTCCAACAAAGAATGTGATGATCTGTGTGCTATGTTTTCAGAATGCAACTTGGTGGGGAATCCTCGCGAGTAGTGGATGGATTCTGGTGGAACCCGCTATGTTTGTGTCAACAAAGAGTTATTTTCGTCATTCACTCCGGCTCAAGTGGAAGAAATTATCTACATGGCTAACTCCGCTACAACTAAGGTAGAAAGAACAGAAAAAGTGTGCTTGAAAATGACTTCAGGAAAGGTCTTGACACTTAACAATGTCTTGTACATTCCGGAATTATGTAGGAACTTAATTTCTGTTTCACTTCTAGACAAGAACGGATTTAAATGTGTAATCGTTTCTAGAAAAATTATAATTAGCAAAGGAGAAGTGTATGTAGGAAAAGACTATCTCACTGAGGGCCTTTATAAGATGAATGTAATGAATGTTGACATAAATAAAAGTTCAAATTCTTCTTACTTTCTTGAGTCTTATAATTTGTGGCATGAACGTTTATGCTATGTTAATTATAAAACGTTATGAAAACTGATTAACTTAGAGGTTTTGTCAAACTTTAAGTGCAATAAATCAAAGTGTCAAATGTGTGTGGAATCAAAGTATGCAAAGCATCCTTATAAGTCCATTGAAAGGATATCCAATCCCTTAGAATTAATACACACTGACATTTGTGATATGAAGTGAACACCATCACGTAGTGGGAAAAAGTATTTCATAACTTTTATTGACGATTGCACTAGATATTGTTATGTCTACTTGATAAATAGTAAGGATGAAGCAATAGATGCATTTAGGCAATACAAAACTGAAGTAGAAAATCAGTTAGAGAAAAAGATAAAAATAATAGGGGCGGAGAATATGAATCTCTCTTCATCGAAATATGTGTAGAGAATGGAATTGTCCATCAAACTATGACCCCGTATTCACCTCAATATAACGGAATTACGAAAAGAAAAAACTGAACTTTGAAGTAAATGATGAATGTCTTACTTATAAGTTTCGGTTTACCGTAAAACTTGTGGGGGGAGGCTATCCTTACAGCCAATCATATACTCAATAGAGTTTCCCATAGTAAGACACAATCAATTCCTTATGAAAAATGAAAAGGAAAAAAACCCAACTTGAAATATTTCAAAGTGTGGGGGTGTCTAGTAAAGTTCCAAGTTCCTATACCTAAGAGGGTTAAGATAAGACATAAGACTGTGGACTGCGTGTTCATAGGATATGCTAAAAGTAGTAAATCATGTCGATTTTTGGTTCATGAATCCGAACATCCAGATATAAATGAAAATACGATAATTGAATCAGATAATGCTGAATTCTTTGAAAACATTTACCCGTATAAAACTAGACATGAATAGTCTAGCGGAGGGTCTAAATGACCTTGATATGAACCAAGTGAGAATGTACATAATGAAGAGAATCCAAGATGTAGTACACGTCAAAGAACTTCTACTACATTTGGATCAGATTTTGTAACATTTCTCTTAGAAAATGAGCCTTAAACATTTAAAGAAGCGATGTCGTCGTCAGACTCATCCTTTTGGAAAGAGGTAGTCAATAGTAAGATTGATTCAATCTTAAGAAACCGTACGTGGGAATTGGTTAATCTTCCTTCAGGAAATAAACCTTTAGGTTCTAAATGGATCTTCTAAAGAAAAATAAAAACGGATGGTACATTGGTAAAAGGCTCCAAGAAAAAAGAAGGCCTTGATTACTTTGATACATACTCGCCAGTAACAAGGATAACATCGATTTGAATATTCATTGCCTTGGATGCGGTATATGGTCTTGAAATCCATCAAATGGATGTGAAAGTTGCATTCTTAAATAGAGAATTAGAGGAAGAAATTTACATGGAACAGCTCGAGGGTTTTGTGGTTCCAAGAAAAGAAAATAAAGTGTGTAAACTTGTTAAGTCACTTTATGGACTAAAGCAAGCACCTAAACAATGGCATGCAAAGTTTGACCAAACCATGTTGGCAAACAGGTTCAAGATAAATGAATGTGATAAATGTGTTTATATTAAAGACACTCCGAATCACCAAGTCATTGTTTGTTTATATATGGATGATATGTTGATCATCAGTAGAGACATTTCAGACATAAATGTAACCAAACGAATGCTCGAAAGCAAGTTCGATATGAAAGACCTTGGAGTTGAGGATGTGATCTTAGGTATAAGAATCTATAGAACTACACAAGGGTTGGCATTATCACAGTCTCATTATATCGAAAAGGTACTTGAGAAATTCAAGTATATGGAATTCGGTATTGTCAAGAATCCTTTAGATGTGAGCTTTGCACTTCGAAAGAATGAAGGTGAAAGTAACTCACAATTGGAATACGCAAGAGTATTGGGATGTTTAATGTATATAATGAACTGTACACGACTAGATATAGCATGCGCTATTATTAAATTGAGTCGGTACACAAGTAATCCCAACAAAACTCATTGGATGGCAATGAAAAGAGTTTTAGGGTATCTTAAATACACTCAAGATTATGCCTTGTATTATAATAAATATCCTATGATACTTGAAGGATATAGTGATTCAAATTGGATCACCGGATTGAACAAAGTAAAATTCACAAGTGGATATGTATTTATTATCGGTGGAGGAGCAGTCTCTTGGAAATCATCCAAACAGAATTGTATTGCTCGCTCTACAATGGAATCTGAATTTATCGCATTAGATAAAGCCAATGAAGAAGCAGAATGGCTCTGGAATTTCTTGGAGAATATTTCTTATTTGCCCAAACCAGTGGCACCAATATGTAAACACTGTGATAGCCAAGAGGTAATAGGTAGGGCAGGGGGCATGATGTATAACGGTAAATCTCGTCACATATGACGGAGACATAATACCGTTAGGGAACTTCTCTCTAGTGGAATTATCACTGTTGACTATGTAAAGTCAAAGGATAATATGTTGGATCCACTTACAAATGGCCTATCTAGAGAAGGAGTGGAAAGAACATCCAAGGGAATGGGTTTAAGGCCTAGGACAAGTCAGCATGGCGGTAACTCTACCTAGCAGACTGGAGATCCCAAGAGCTAGGTTCAAGGAGATCAAACAAAGTTATTTCTGACAGGTTCAACATTGTCAATTACCTAACCCATTCTCATGATGTAGACAATGTTCAGTAAACAAAGATAACACTTAAGGTAATAAGTCTTTTAATGATTATCTAAATTTGGCAAATTTGACCAAATAGTTTAATCTATAGGATTGGACGTATAAAAATTACCTATATGAGGGCAAAGTGGAAGTCGCTTCAAGAAGAATGTTAGTAAAGGCCTATTCTCTAAGCTCTCATAAAATCGGGACGTGTTCATGGCTGAAAAGAATAAAACCGTGAGAACCATAAATGGTAAAAGGATAGTTGTGTGACATGTGTTATCTAGGTGTACACTAAAGCTCGATGGTTCAAATATATCAAATCTACCGATTGACCTAGTGAATCCGATGCATGTTCACTACGGAAAGTTCAAAGGGAAACCCACTTATCCAGATGCAATCAGTCTTTGCTTGATGATCACATACTTTTCCATAAAAATTTTACGAAAAATAGCCATTTTCCATTCATGTGGGGGATTGTTAGGTTCAAAGTATATGAAAAAGTATGAATGAAAAAATGGTGGAGAAGGGAGATACCAATTTAGAAAGTGTACTCCCAAATTGGAGAGTTCACTCTTTCGCCCACATTGGTGGAAGAAGAGAACTTGTGAGTGTTTAAAATAAGGAATACTTACTCCACACGGTAAGTGAGGCAAGAAATAAGAGATGTCTTGCACCTTCGTCATCGTCTCTTGCTCAGATCGGCTTCGGCTTCGACTTCGGATTTGGATTTGGATTTGGATTTGTTAAATGATCGATTGATAAGATCTATCTTTTTGGACAAAGTTTATTTGACAGAAATGCAGAAATTCAATTCAAAAATACCAAAGGAAAAAACGTAACTTTTTTCTGTGTTTTGATACTCCATTTATATGCATGCATGTAGATTCTGAAACAGTGTTTTGAAACAGTGCAGTGCTGAAACGAAGGGATGCAACCCTTCAACGTAATGACACACTGATTCATGAAATGGTATGCCTGTTCGTAAAAGACATATTCTTTGGACGAACAGACATGGCTTTTCTAGAAAGGTCACACCTTTTAAGTGAACCATTGCCACCTTTCAGAAGAGGCATATGTTTTCTATATAAACCTTCTTTCATCCATAGGTTTAGGTACGAATTTTCTGAAATAAAAACTCTCTTCTTGTCTTGAAAAACTTTCTATGTGATCTATCAAACCGTTGAGTGAGTTCGTTGAATCCAACAATTTGAGGTACCGTTATTATTCAGAATGAAGTCTATTTTATCTTGGGAGGAAGATTCCAAAACCTCGGGTACAGTGAGGGGAATTATTCCTTAAGGACACTCCGCGAATTCAGAGGACTTGGTCTTAAATTCTTTTTCATCTCTTTTCTGAATCTTAACATACTTCTTAGATAGATTATTCGTAATCTAGTGTTGAAGGTGTTATAGAACTTCATAAGTTTTCTTGTCTTGGACTTGATCTAGTGTTGATGTTTGTGTTTCTTATTTACAATTCTTGTACCCGAATACATAAGAGATAACAAGTTGTTCTATTCAATAGCAACTAATTTAGAGAAAGACGGATGCTGAGTCAGGTGGTTAAGAAATCGAAAGGGCCTAGCCCCTCTATTAAGGGTATCATCAAGTTTTAGAGCCAGTGGGGAGTGGTCAGAGAAGTAAGGGTCCATGGATCTTACCTCAACATGTTTTCATCTAAACATCCACTCACTATTTATCAGTACCCAATTGATCTTGCTAAATACATGTGAATTGATCCACGTAAATCTTAATTCTAGTGTTTTTCATCTTCACAAGTTAGTCGACCATAATGAAATCATTAAAATCAACAAGCTCTACCCCTTATACTGCATTGACTTGGAATATATCTTCCTATGATCTTAACATGTTGAACTCTCCAAGTAAAATCCATGGTCCTGTTGTTTCAGTAAAATGGTCCTAAGTTCAGCCTATAAAGGTCGTGTATCCGCAATTGTGTGCACACCATAAACTATTGTGAAGTCAAATTGTATGTTGAGATAACTATAATTTACCACCCATGGCATACATTGGGTGTGTACATTAATCACCCTAAATTTTATCTTGCTTACATACCATATAATCTAAATTCTCCCCTTGCTATTTGACATGTAGTTCGCATACCGTTGCCAACCTTAGGCTACTATATAGATTATCCCCCCAGCAAATTATTTAGGGAAAAGGAAAAAAATAACACCTAAAACTAAAATAATTCTACAAAATTAACACCTAAATTCTTAACCCCGATAAATAGCCACTCGGGAAAATATTTCCAACCGAATGGCCATTTGGCGTGTGTGGGGAGTGGGCATCACTATTAATGCTAATTGTAATAGATACTCCTCATATTATTTGAATAAAAAAGTCGTCACAGCACAAACTTATAAGAGGAAATGAAAACAAATTACTTAGTTACTACTTAATAAGAGGAAATTATTGCATTGAACTAATTATAACTTTGTCCGCATTAGAAACCAATTGGTCAATAGTATTTTTATTCCCTGCTTTACATAATTTGAACATTGGATATTTTTCAACAAAACCAATCATTTGAATGCAATAAAAAATGGTCTCTCTGTATTCATTATTCCACATACTTTTAATAAAAATTACATTGCTTCGTTGGTAGTAACTAATGGGAACAATTTCTTGTAGGCTATATAATAATGATACAGTTCTATACATATTCATATTCTATATAATAATTATATCATTTTTATACACATTCTATACAATTTTTAACTACAATTATTATTTAGATACATATTTTATACGACTATATAGTTTCTACATGCATTATAAAATGTATCAATCTAATATAAGAGAGTATCAATTGAGTATATGGACACTGCAAGTGTATCAACGTAGTATTAAAGTATATTAATGTGGTATAAAAGAGTATCAATTGGGTATAGGGACTGAATGTGCTTGCATAGAATTTTCTTTCTCTTTTTTAAAAAGTGTATCAATATAGTATAAAAGTGTATTAATTGAGTATAGAGACTGTATGTGCCCAATTGGGCCAAATAACTAAAAAAGGGAATTAAAAATAGCCGACTGGCTACAATTGTCCATCTTTTCAAATTGTGGCCATTTTTTTTAAAAAAAAGTCAGCCTTTCCCAATTATTTATGTGCTCTATGCTCAGTGATTGCTATTAAAACAACCTTATTATGATTAATGGACTTTTTTAACTTCCTACTTGTAGACTATCCAAACCACACACTTTCCATGCTACTAGCATTTGTAAAGATTGTTAGGTGGGTCCCCATCCTCCTCATGCCTCTCCATAGACCTTCTATAACCACCACTTGTGTTGCCAATTTTCGTTGTTATCTTAGCCAGTGTTCTGAATCCATTTACTATATTTTGTTGTATTTAGAGTCGGGGTTATCAGGTTTCTCTTTAATGTCAATCTCCGTACCAGAGTAGTTCATGTCCATCTTGGAAAATCATAAGTATTTTTAGGTTGAATTTATGTAGTCACCTCCCTGTAGCCTTAAGAGAAGTAGTAACTTTGTGGCTTACTTTATCACTCAGCTGCGTCTGTTTAGCTATCCAGATAGTGTTTTGCTGGTGCTTCACTAAGGCAGGTCTGGTTGGTTTTGTATAGCTTGTTTCAGGTAGTCGTGACCTATTTGAAGGAATTTGTGACAATAGATTGGCTTTCACTAGTAGGACACAACTTGTTTAACACCCCTCAATTAGGGTCTATTAGCTTAATAACACCAAGAAATTCTTGAGTTACATCCATGTTAAAATCGACAAACACGCATAATTAACCCTTTCAATGTTAGTCAAACATGCATCCACATATATTGTCCTCCGTAGTACACTGTCAATTCTTCGTATTGAATCCATATTCCAATAATTTATTGACAGATTTGGAAGCTTCACTTATAAGGGAATTATTCTCAACACCTCTTTATGAAAATTAAATTCAGGCTCCTACACTTTGACAATCACATGTCTAGTGTTAAAGATGTGTGGGCCATAGTTGTTACAACTCGAGACTACCCCTAGTCGTAACATAGTGCTTAGAACTACAAGTGATTCCAAGCTAACTCATGTACTGGCATACTACTTGATCAATTGATGTAAAATATATATAAAAGCTAAATTTGCTGAGCGGAAGCATAATCGTGAGAAAATCTGAAAAAATATAATACTGTAAAAGTTTACAACACGATAAATCTAAAGAAGGAACTTGAATTACATATAATGACTTTGACTGACTATCGATGAAGCCTCTACTATACTAAATATAGGTAGTCGAGACACGACCCCAACTATTCCTAATCAATACATAAGAATAATGGAAATAAAATACAGGAACTGCAACTAACTTGAGTCCCCGAATAAGAGAACTCATTACCTGCTGGTTGAATGCTGAGAACTGTCTGACCCTAGTGTATGGGATACATCTGGTACCTACATTATGAAGGAATGTAGCCACAAACGCATATATATGGTCAATACTTTGGAATGTACTAAGTATGTGAAACATCCAATAAATCATGGAAATACTTAATGTATGCTTTAAAACCGAGGACATAAGTTATTTGCTGAAATATGTATTTAAATCATAACTGTATATAAAAGCTGTATGACTTAGTAAAATTTCTAAATCATGAGATAAAACATTATTGTAAGCTAAAAATGGTAGAAATATGAATACTATATGTAAATCTCAAGTTAAAGGTGAATAGACCGTATAATCGTACTGAGTATCATGTATGAATACTAAGCATGAATACATCAACTTGTAAAACTAATGCAAGACCAAGTAAAGAATGTACTGAAATAATTTGTAAAACTGAACAACTGAATAACATGATAAACTAAACACTTGGTCATGCAAACCTGAGATGATGTGGTTTGAATATTGAACTAAGACTGTGGAAGCTAACTACAACCGATATGCCCCAATCTGAGCTAATCGGGGTCCAACCTGTAACCCCAGTTAGAAAAGTGTCAATATCTTGCCATAGGTACCGACACTGATGGTGTGAATCCATAAAGCTGATGTCCCAAAGGACTAGGATGTCCATCCTAAACTGGTGGGTGACCCTAAGAGAGTGTTAGTCCTAAACTGGCGGGTGACCTCTTGACTACGTAGTTCTGGAACTTAGAGACTTCTTCTAAAGGTCTCATTCCTATACTGGCGGGTGAGCCTTCATTTCTAGGTTTGCTCGGTGCTAAGTCCTACTCCTAACTGGAAGATACTGAGACGTAAGCTGGTACATCCACTGATAATGGATATGCTCAAGTCACATGCAGAATCTAAAGTAATCATGGACATGTAAATTGATGTATTTAGCATGATGTAATACTGACGAGTGCTTGTTATGACAATGTTATAAACTTTATGAGATAACATGATATGATTAACTTGAAATTTTGAAAACTGTAATATGCAAGATCAACTAGGCATCGGGTGTTCATAACCCACCAACGTGGAAAATAATATAATGATTTCAATGTAATGACATGATAGGAAATTTTTTAACTTAAACTCAAGAATCCAACAATTCCATCAATGTAACGAAAATGATTAAAGTATAAAGGAATACTTGAATTTATGAGAAAACATTATTTCATGGTTGAATTCAAGAATTGCATGGAGAAATCATGGAAATTATACTTTTCATGGAACCCTAAACAAAAGAGGAATTAAATTTGTAAATTAGTAAAACTTTGGGACTCAATGGGTGAAAGAAACTCACTGATGAATATCCCACATACCTGAATTTCTTGACTTCGTGAAGGGAATCATGAATTTGGATCCTTGGAAGTTTAATTCTTGAAGAAGAACCCTTATTTGATGTTTTTGAGGATTCGGGAGAAGCGAGATTGTGTAATTGGTGTGTTTTGGGGTTATGGGAGGATCAATTCACGTTACTATTAGTTATAGGGCAGTTTAGAACATAAATGACTTGTTTACCCTTGAAAAACTGAATGGAAAAATGGATTTTAGCTTTTCTGAACAAGGTCCATGCCACAGTGCTTATCGCAGAGCATAAGGTCCGTGCCACGCTGAAATCTAGAACCCTCATTAGTTCCTCATAAATATGCACATAATGTTTTGCTCGAGTATTGAATTATGAAAAAATCAGATGCGTTGGAAAAAGGACTCAATTATCTACAATTTGATGGGTATTGTTCCGCAAAATTCTATACTTTATTCCTGGCAGATGTTGAAGTTTTTGTGTTATTTATTTTATTAGTAGTCTATTTCATAATAGGTAACTCTTGTACATGTCTAACCAAGTCTTGGGGGTAGTGAAGGACAATTGAAAGAAGTTTTTGAAAAAGTTTATTTATTGATATTTAATTTACTTTATTATATTTAATCCAGTATTTCATTAAACAAGAAGTCTTCTGCATATTTTTAGTTGGATAATAAGGGTTCTCCTAGCTACTTAGGATAGAGAAGGTGTCTGCATGATTTGTTAGTTTTGATCGTGACATCGCCCTTGTCATATTTTAACTTTTAAGACTTGTTGGCTATTTCTACTATTTTATTACTGTAGGTTACTACTGTTTTAAGACTTGTTGGTTATTGTTAGAATAGTTATTGCTAGTAGCAATTACTTTTTATGGCTTTTGCTACTATTTCATGTTACTGTTTTATGGCAGGTGCTGGAATAACTTTTTATTTTAAATTATTTGCTATTATTTCATCTTGCTATCATTTTTGCATTTGGTTATGGTTGTTTTTGGAAGGTACTAGTGTATTGTGTATTGTTGAATTATTGATGTTAGTGTCACTAGTTGGCAAATTTCTTTTTTGGCTTAGTTGTCTAGTGTCAGAAAAACCCTTTTCAGTAGTGTTAGTATCACTTTTGTTTCATTAGAATTGTTTCCCTAACTTATGTGTTTATGTTGTTTCACTATCTTGTTTCAACTAAGAAATCCAACCCCTTTTCACTACTTGTAGTTTCACTAGTTGGCAAAGCCCTTTTTCAAAATTGTTTCACATTGTTGTGTGTTGGTGTTGTTAGTTGTTATGGATCCACTCTGTTACATATTCACTCAAATAATGTTCAATACATATAACAATTAATTTTTAACCTTAAAAAATAGTTTAATTTACATATAGAATTTAGCCCATTAAATAGGCCAAAACTTAAAAACCCAAATTTTAAAATCAAAAAGAATTTTAAAAAGTCAAACCAAACCGAACTAGTTTAGTTTGATTTTTGATACCCTATTTCCATTATAAAAAATAAAAATAAATTGAATCAAAATGAATTACCGAATGCGCACCCCAAATTTTAAAATAACTCAGAGGGGTAGTAGGACCTCCTAAATGAAAAAGTTAGTTGAAAATAAGGTGATAATTTAAGGGTACTTATGCATCTTTCCTAAATACTTTTTTCCAGTCTCATATCTTCCCGCTAAATTTTCCAAATGGAAAAAGGGTGAAAAATGCCTTTCACCTATTGGATATAACACCTCAGATTTTCAGCCCCTAAAAATTTTTGAGTTTTTGAACTCACTGCCTTGGCTACGACTTACCTTACGAGTCGTAAGGTCTCCTTACGGGTCGTAGGACACAAATCATAGCCTAACCAGTAAAGGGTTTCCATGTTACTGTCGTGATTACAACTCCCACCTAATGAGTCGTAAAGACTTATTACGGGTTGTAGTGTCCCAATCGTAGGGAGACCAGTGTGGGTACTAAAGTTTCTATCCTAAGTACTATTAGGACATAACAAGTCATGGTGAGACATTATGAGTCGTAATGTGTGACTCATAGTCTCACCAGTGTATTGGTCCCTTGTTTCTGTTGTGACCATGATTGGACCTAATGAGTTGTAAGGTCTGAGTATGAGTCGTTGGGGAAGACTCGTAGTCAGAACAGTATGGGTGCCCTGAGCTACTCTCTAGATATGAGTCGTGGTGATGACTCTTAGTGTGTCCTCATGATTTGTAGAGTGGCCTGTAGTCACTAACAATAATTTTTAGCTTTTTAATTAAGGGTACTTTGGTCATTTTTCTCTTCCCCCACTTAATACATATGACTATAAAGCACCTTGGGACCCTATTTCCATCTTTTATCAATCATATACAACTCTTAACTTTCTCAAATCCCTAAGTCAAGAACAAGCTAGGGCTTCTAAGAATTGGCTATTAAAGCTTCAATTATTGATCTCTCTCTATAATTCTTGATTATTTAAGTCATGTTACTCTCTACTTACACTTATTTTACTTAAAGCATGTGTTTAAATATTTATTTATGTGGATTTGAATATGTGTTTTGATATGGGTTGAGGATTTTGGAATAAATGTTACTTGAATTGGATTCTCATGATTTTATATGCATTTTTTATGCTTTATCAAAGTTTTTTGAACTAATTGGGTGCATCGGTATGGGAATTGGAAAGGGGGTTGAGGCATTCCCTCAATTTAATTATTGTGGTTTGGAATTTGGTTTCGTAAATTATGCTCCTCTACCCACTTGTATAATTTGGCTTCAAATATAATTTATCACACGATTTGACTTACTCACATATACTTTTGTATCGTATAAAAGGTTAAACGGATGGAAAACAGTTTTGAAGGCCTTGTTGGCCATGTTTTGGTGTTAAACTTACTTTAATGAACAAAGAGGTTCGTGGCATTCCCCTAGGTTAATGGAATTAGTATGGCATAGTTTTAAGCTTGCAAACATAATGGTATGACGACACCTGTGGTTGATGCCTTACGGATAATTCCTTAGTTAAATGGATTGGTTATGTGAAACTTATAATTAGCCTTAAAGGGGGATGTGAAGTTGAGTTGTAAAGGTGAAGGTCCTGAGGGACTGATACTGGGTACCATATTTTCTGGCGTGTGGGTTGGTCTTTATGACCATGTTCATAGTCCACACGTTGCATACATGTATACATTTTGAAATGGTTTTACCCTTGATGGCTTGGGCCTTTTATCAGATTTCTCTAGTTCGTGCGTCTAACACATACTGCAACCTAACCTATAAGGAGAGAGCTGGACCCAACTAGCAGGAGGGGAGCTAGACCTATATAGCCCGTGGGTATGAATGATGGTTTGAGCTACACTTTCCAAGATAATGATTTACTTTTATACTAAACCTTGTTCCCTATCTCGGCATGTTATACACATGTATATAATTGTGTGCATTAGTTTTTAATGGTTTTGGACTGACTTGATCATGGCATTATTTTATCTCTTTCTTGCATTACATGCTAGCACTCACCCTACTAACTATCTCTGAACGTTATATCCCCACGCGATGTAGGAACTAGAGACCCTTCTACATTTCCAGCGCAGTGATAGGTGATCCTTGGATTGCTCATTAGTCATTTTGAAGTGGTGAGCTTTCATTCTTTAAAATACCCTCATTTTATGATCAATGTTTCATATATGTCTTATACTATTTCTATTGGTTATTTTTGTCTATCGTTGGGGGCATGTCCAAATATACACCCTAGGATTGGACCCTTGCAAAATTTCTCAAGTTTTGGACCTTTTAACTTGGTACAACTAAAGGGTACCAATCGTACCCTTCAATACTACTTGTGGGGTATCTTAATCGTTCAATCCTACCCTAGGTAGCATGGTTATCTTGGCTACTACCTAAGATATAACTCACTAGGGTACGAGTTATTTAGGAGTATACGAGTAGTGTAGGGCAAGTCGTATGGTGCATGATTGTCTTGGTCTTATAGAGTCTGCCCTAGGTATGACTGGTAGACATGATTGGGCGTGTTACTAGTACCTTTAGGTACAATTTAAGGAGGTGAAGTCATATAGAAACCAGTAGGTAAGGTCATGGCAAGGTTTGGGTAGGAGTTGGGGTACTACTCGTACCCTAGGGTACGGTGGTAGGGAAGTCGCACCCCTGGACATGACTTGTTTTAAATTTTAAGCCAAGGTTAGTTTGGACATTTTCTACTGCTAAACCCTTATGTCCTCACAGAATCTAACCTTTGGTATCCTTCTATAACACTTGTTAAAAGATTTAAACACCTCAAATACTCTCTCAAACTTACTCTTGAAGATTGGAGGCTAGGGTTTCTTCATGTATTCTTCAAAGGTTGAGATTTTATTCATGAATCTTTATGTATAAGGCATGTATTCCTTCCCTCATTGTTATTTCCAACTAAAGTCATGTGTATTGTGTTTTAAACATTGAATTATGAATCATGAATGGGGGTGTTTGAAATATATGTTGAGGGTCTTGATGCATATGGTTTGGTATTGATTTAAACTATATTTTTACATGTTTTTGGTAATGGTTTACATATATGGTTATTGGTTGGTTATGATTTCACAAATAAGTCTAAAGTAACCCTAATTATGGTGGTTTATGCATTGGTTTTGGTCTTGGAAAGGGTATGCCCTCAATAAGTTTGATAAAATGCCTCAAAGAATATTTTGACTCTATCGTTGAACTTTTATTAGAATTATTGCATGTCTTTGTTTGGCAATGAACCTTAAATAGATATGGATGGTTTTGCATGGTTTAAATATTTTAAATTATATAAATGCGTTAAATGTTTGTCATGGTCTAAAATGGTTTGGAATCGTGTAAAAGGTAAAGGTTTTGGTTGTTATGGTTGGCCTATTTTGAAAACATTGTGTGATACATGGAGATCCCTCAAGTGAATGCATTAAAGAAATTGGTTTACATGGTTTGAAAGGTAAAAGTCTAAATGGTTATGCTTGTAGGGAATATGGAATTTCCCCAAGTGGTTTAATATGGTAAATGGAAGGGCACTTGAAAGTCCCCTTAAACCTATATATGGTTGGTTATGGATAATGCTTGTAAGTAAAAATTGGTATGACGAAACCAATATTGATGGCCTTGGTTGATAAATGGATAATTGTTTGGTTATTTGGAAATTGGTTTTTAATTGGGCAATAATGGTGGAAGGTGTTGTTAAGCCATGGATGGTGGAGGTCCAGGGGGGACCAAAATTAGAAACTCATATTTTCCGATATGAGGTTGGTCTTGGTGACCATGTGTATGATGTCACACTATATATAAGGGATGTACTAGTTATCCAAAGTTTTCTTCTCTGGTCGTACAGCTACACGCACTGGGGCCCTTTTAACAGGGAGAGCTTAACCCATATAGCCCATGGGTAGCTTAGGACGCAAAGCTACACAGCCCAGGCAAAGGTTTTAAAGGCATGCTAAACTCAGTCCCTTTTCTTGGCATGGTTATATTATATGATTGGTTGTATGCATATGGATGGTTTTACTTGGTCTTATAAATGGCATTAGTTTATCCTTATCCTGGGTGCATACTAGTGTTCACCTACTAACCCGTCTACCGGTCGCTGTATACCCATGCTATGCAGGAATTGATCATTCTACTTCTCCTGCTTATTTATTGGATTTAGCGATAGTCGATGTTGGATTGAAGTGGCTAGCTTCCATAGTTTGGAAGGCATCTATTTTATGTCTTGGTTTATTTTTTATATCTCTTGTCTTTCATAGACTATGGTTTTTGGCTATGGTCGGGGGCATGTCCCGAATAAGTACTCTTTGGTTGGTCTAGAGTCTTTGTATGGACAACTGTGGACTTGTGCATGGTATGGATGGTTTATGTTATATATATAAATGCATACATTGGATTATTAAAATTAGTGTTAGTTATTAGTTTCTGCATTGGCTTGGTTGGTTATTCGGTGGTTGGACTTGTTTGGGTTGGTCTCGGTTATAAACTTGTCCCAGAGTCACTATATGGTTAGATACACTATCTTGTTATATGTTCAAATTTTAGTTGACTCAAGGTATGGATTTAGTGGTTGGGTTGGGTAACGGTGGCGGTTTCTGATCTTGGTAGGACTTGGGATTACTTATTATGAATAGGCCTTTGTGTGGGTCATGTCAAGTTGGTATCAGAGCTTAACATTTTGGTATCATGGGGTGTCCATAAATTCATGTCGAGTAGAGTCTTGCTTATGGGTGTGTCGTGCATCACACTTATAATCAGGAGTCTACGAGGCATTTTGGATGTTTCACTTTCTTGGTTATTCTACTTTCGGGCTATGGAGTCTAAGCTTTTGAACTCTTCTCAGAATCTTCCTTGGTTCACTCTTTAGATCATGAATTCTCAATAATCTAAAGTTGGAGAAACTTACCTGTTCTACTCAAAAATAAAATGGATGGATCTAGTCTAACTCATGGGGCACAGACCTAGTCAGGGGTCTCAACTTTTTGTTTTCCCAGTAAGGCCCATTCTGCATCATCCTATTTTCCTTTTAAATTTTGTGGTTGTTCGCACTGTGGTTGTGGTGAGGGAGAAAGGAAATAGTATTTTAGTTATGGTCAGTTAGGTCTCATGTGATGGGGATGTCCCATAAGGGCTGCCGCTTGGGAAGATAGAGTATTGGCTACTGCCTTTGGCTCTGGTAGTGGTCAAGATTATCTCAATGTTTTAACTATTCCTCAGGAGTTCGAGGAATCTTCCAATACTAACACTGGTATGTTGAAAACTCCTTTCTTTGTGGTGTGTATGGTTTAATTGGTTCGGGATCCTCTATCTTTTGTGGCCCTATTTATGGTGGAGTATTCTGGATGTGGTCCCAAGGTTATTTTGAACTCTTTTATTCTTTTGTTTCTACCGTGGTAGATGACTTTTCAGTTGCCAACAGAGTCTACGGGGGTATGTGGTATCTGTTGGTAGTAAAAGGGTCTTGGTGGATTTGTGTGACTCGAATATAGTGGATTTCAATGTCATTTGGGAGAAATAGATTGGTTTCACTCGTTCTATGTGTAATTTAGTTGTCGGATCCATAGAAACATTATATTTATGCTCTATAGTGAGTTGATTATGGGATGGGAGAATGGTTTCATTCCCTAGCTATTAAGGGAAACAGTTGTATCATATCTTAGAACTCTGAGTTTGGTTTCAAAAGGGACTTCTTTATTATTTGGATTGGGTTAAAGATCCTAACTCGGAAGGTACTTCTTTTGTTTGGCTTTGGTGGTGGATAAATTTCCTGAGGTCCTCTTGATGACCCTCATGGTGTCCTTCTAATAAGGAGGTTGGTTTGGGATTGGTCTTAGTTTGGACACTTGTCCAAATCCCTATTCTTTCTTTATAGGATGGTTTTGGTGGAGTTAAAGATATTAAGAAGAAATTAAGGGATTTTTTAATAGAGGCTCTATCTATTATAGTTTTTCTCCGTGAGGTGCTTCCATGTTTTCATAAAGGAAATGGCTTTCCCCGGTAAAAAGTAGGTTGTCGGTTGGTGGATAAGGAATTTAGAGTGTCCTTTTAGTGGGGGAGGACCTTATGTGTATATTCCATTTTATATGGGGTACTTTGCTAGAAGTACATGGTGGTTGGTAGATCCTTGGCTTGAATCAAGATGCTTGATTTTGATAAAAGGGAGTACCATAAACTCAGAAATAGCAATGCAGGAGTTGTGGAGGTAAACTGGTAGGTTGGCTGAGGTTGATGATTTGTGAAATACAATAGTGGGAGATTGTACCATATAGGCCGGGAGTTTAGGTTGAACGGGAGGGACTAGGGATCTAGTCATTAGATAGGTTAGATCATGTATCTTGCATATATCCTTGTCCCTATACTTGTACTTTATAATTGGCATGAAATTAATTATTAAATTCATTGTTTAGAAATTGGTTTTTGTCACAATTTAGGTCGTTGACATGATTACTCATTTAAGTGATTTTCCATGGATTATGATGGATTAGTCATGTTTTATTTATGTTTATGAACCTTGTGGGATGTATGGAAATGTTAAATGGATTTTGAGGTACTATGGATTCCCTAATTACTTGATTTTAGTTTTGAAAATTTTATACCCTCAAAATGTTTTTGAAATTGCCCTTGAAATTTTTTTTGTCATATGGATTGGCTATTCTAGAATCTTTGCATTGCATAGATGGTTAAGGAAACATGGATTAGGTTTTTATTGGATTCAAATGATTTTTTAAAGTCCTTGGTGTCCATGGTTTGATTTAAATGGTTTTGCATTAATTAAAAATCTCAGAGTTAATTTGGTCCCATGGTTTTTGCATGTCTATGTCGGGCTCTAGGTAGAATTTGGTTGAATGAGGTTTTGGGTATAGAAAAACCAAGCAGGTATAGAAAAAACAAGCATCCCTAGTGTACGTCTTAAGTGATACCCATTAGGGTAGAGTATTGTGTTTGCAGGTGCAATGGGATAAAGGTTGGTGGTTAATCTTAAATTTTTTTCTAGCAGTGGACTTAAAGGGAAGGTCGGGTTATATATTCTAGTGATTTTCTTCTATCCCAATTAAAAGAGGACTCTACTAGTGTTGCATGAATTCATTTAGCACTTATGCCTAAGGTTCGTATTTTATATTTACGTTGTTCCCTGGATATGAGTCTTGAGCTTGTATTAAGTTACTCATGGTATGTGTGGTTGTGTTTCTTTTGGTGTCCAGTCTAAGAACTTTTTTCATGATATGGTTTGGTCGAGATGATTTTCCTATTATGGTCTAGGTGGTGTTGTAAAGTACTTCATGCCTATAGTTCCATGTCTTGTTTTGGGGGTCTCTGTCATACCTTGGGAGGCATGGATAATTCTTGTACTTCGGCTTTTGATATGATTCTTCTTGTGCTAGAATGGTAAGTAGCTTGGGGAAGAATGGTGATGTTTTGAAACAAGGGATGTAGAAGTCCCTAAGTGGGGGAGAGTCTAGGGTGACTACTAACAGTTGAGGTTTTGGAAGGTAAGGTAAGGTTGTTATCATAGGAAATGGTTAGGAAAAGAATGGGTGGTGAAAACCTAGTGAGGGTTGTAAAGGGGTCTAGATCTTTTATGGATAGATCATACCATGGGTATATAAGTCATAGGCTTGAATATTGTGATTGATAGATGTACCAATAGTTATGTTGGGTACTTGAGAGGTTTGGTAAGGCATGGTCTTATGAATTATCTTCATGCCATAGTGGTTGCATGGCTTTTATAGGTTGGGGGTTTTGGTTACAATGGTTGGATAAGGTTTGTCCATATATTTTACTCACGATTCCCATGTTATAATGGTAACGAAAGAGAAGTAGTGTTTCGGGATAGAAGTAAGGAGTAGAACCCGCTAGCCTAAGTTAACTCTTTTTTAGTTTAGGCTAGGATTGAACATGGAAATGGTGGTGTATAGTTAGACTCAATCTCCCGTAGTGATGTGTCTTGGTAAACTCTAAGTTGAAATGGATTTTCTCATTAGCATAAGTTCCATTTATCTGGTATTCTATGTTTTTGGGTAAAGTGTGGATGGTCCTTGGTTGGTTGGTTCTTTTTGTGTGGCATTTGTATCTCAGATTCCTTATTCCTTAAGGGGGGTCTTGATGAGGATCTTGGATCGGTATGTTCGCTGGTTGTGAGTGAAAGATATGGCTTTGGTAAAGGTTCAATGGTATAACTAAAGATCCGAGAAAGTCATTTGGGATGTGGAGGAGGGCATGGAGTCAACGATCCACATTAGTTCTTTATTCCAGAAATTCATGCGTAAAGTGTGTGCTTTCCAACACATTTTTGTTTTCTAACTTGGTTAAAGGTAAGGGATGGTTTCTCTTGCATCTCTATTTTCTAACTTAGTTAGAGGTCGGAATGAAAGTGTTAGGGTGTAAATAGTGCTTGGGATATATGATGATCTTCTCATCTTGGTTTGTGTTCTTCTCCTCTCTTTTGGTTGGAGGAAAGTTTGATGTGTGTTAACGTGTTATTTGTGCATGTTCTTAACCTTACCCGTCCTTTGATGACGAATGATCCTATTGGCGGAGACTATAACACCCTAGGATTTGGACCCTTGCAAAATTTCTCAAGTTTTGGACCTTTTGACTTGGTACGACTCAAGGGTATCAATCATACCCTTCAATATGACTTGTGGGGTATCTTAATGGTTCAATCGTACCCTAGGTAGCATGGTTTTCTTTGCTACTGCCCAAGATATGACTCACTAGGGTACGAGTTATATAAGAGCATACAAGTGGTGTAGGGAAAGTCATATGGTTGTGGAGTCTGCCCTAGGTATGACTGGTGGATATGATTGTGGGTGTCACTCATACCCTTAGGTACGAGTTAGGGAGGTGGAGTCATATAGAAACCAGTAGTTAAGGTCATGGAAAGGTTTGGGTATGAGTTGGAGTACCACTCGTCCCCTAGGGTACGGGTGGTAAGGGGGAGTCGTACCCCTGGACGTGACTTGTTTTAAATTTTAAGCCAAGGTTAATTTGGATATTTCCTACTCCTAAACCATTATGTCCTCATGTAATATAACCTTTGGTATCCTTCCATAACACTTGTTCACTAAAATACCTCAAATACTCTCTCAAACTTACTCTTGAAGATTGGAGGCTAGGGTTCTTTATGTGTTCTTCAAAGGGATCAAAGGTTGAAATTTCTTTTGTGAATATTTATGTATAAGGCCTGTACTCCTTCCCTTACTATTATATTCAACTAAAGGCATATGTATTGTGTTTTGAACATTGAATTATGAATGGGGGTGTTCGAAATATATGTTGAGGTTCTTGAAGCATATGGTTTGGTATTAGTTTAAACTATGTTTTTACATGTTTTTGGTAATGGTTTGCATATATGGTTATTGGTTGGTTATGATTTAATAAATGGGTCTTAAGTAACCCTAATTATGGTGGTTTATGCATTGGTTTTTGTCTTGGTAAGGGTATGCCCTCAACATTATTGATAAAATGCCTTAAATAATGTTTTGACTCTATTATTGAACTTTCATTAGAATTCTTGCATGGTTTGGTTTGGTAATGGAACCTTAAATGGATATGGATAGTTTTCAATGGCTTAAATAATACTAATTCTTTAAATATGGTTTAAAGGGTAAAGCTTTTGGTGGTCATAGTTGGTATACTTTGAAAACCTTGCAGGATACATGGAGATCTCATAAGTGAATACATAAATGGAATTGATTTACATGGTTTGGAAAGGTAAAAGGCTAAATGGCTATGCTTGTGGGGAACATGGAAGTCCCCCAAGTGGTTTAATGGTAAATGGAATGGCACTTGAAAGTCCTTTTAAACCTATATATGGTTGGCTATGGATAATACTTGCAAGTAAGGATTGGTATGACGATACCAATATTAATGGCCTTGGTTAATAAATGGATAATTGTTTGGTTATTTGGAAATTGGTTTTTAATTGGGAAATAATGGCGGTAGGTGTAGCTAAGCCGTGGAAGGTGGAGGTCTCGGGGGGACCAAAACTGGAAACTCATATTTGCCGATATGAGGTTTGTCTTGGTGACTGTGTGCATGATGTCACGCTATATTTGGGGGATGTACTAGTCATCCCAGATTTTCTTCTCTGGTCATGCGGCTACACGCACTGGGGCCCTTTCAATAGGGAAAGCTGAACCCATATAGCCCGTAGGTGGTTTAGGACGGCAAAGCTATACAAGCCAGGTAAAGGTTTTAAAGGCATGCTAAATCCGGCTTCTTTCCCATCATGGTTATATATATTTGTATGGTTGTATGCATATGGATGGTTTTACTTGATCTTATAAATGGCATTATTTTATCCTTATCCTAAGTGCATACTAGTGTTCACCCACTAACCCGTCTACTAGAGGCTATATACCTATACTATGCATGAACCAACCATTCTACTTCTCGTGCTTAGTGATCAGATTTGGGTACAGTCAATGTTTGATTGAAGTGGTGAGCCTTCATAGTTCGGAAGACATCTATTTCATGTCATGGTTTATTTTTCATGTCTCTTGTCTTTCATAGATTATGGTTTTTGGCTATGGTCGGGGGCATGTCCCGACTAGGTACTCTTTGGTTGATCTAGACGCTTTGTATGGACATCTATGGACTTGGGTATGGTATGGATGGTGTAATACCCCGAACTTTCTTCAAGCCTAATTTTGTCTCTAGAAGATTAAGGGGTGACTTCCAAAATGAGTAATGTTTAAATCAGATAGAATTTCCCCAATTTTGAATTTTTATCATGTGATAAATTGAATTAGCTTTCCAACGATACGAATTTCGTCAAAATCTAGTATCGGGGTAAAAAGTTATGGACGTTTTACAGAGAACTGTCTGAACTGCCCAAGAGAGACGGGCAGGCCAACAGACCATCGCGCTTGCGACGGACCATCGCTCCGGTTGCCGCAACTGAGGCAGAAAACCCATTCACTGGCCAAGTGCGACGGTCAGTCCGACAGACCGTCGAGCTAGCAACGGACCATCTCCCAAGCCATCGCAACTGAGGCAGTAACCCTACTTTCTGGGCAACGTGCGACAGGCAGGATGACGGACCGTCGAGCCTGCGATGGACCATCGCTCAAGCTGTCGTACACTTCCATTCAGTGAATTAAAGTCATTTTTAATAGGATATTTGGGTCTTTTTCCACCCTTTTAACACCTATTTATATCAAATCAAGGCTCATAACTCCTTATTCATCTATAACATTAAAAGCTAGGGTTTCTTTCAAGATTAAAACCCAAGAACAAGATTCACACCCTTCTTCAAGAAAACTCAAGAATCCAAAACGTCACCATTCAAGAACCTTCGAGAAAAGTTATTCACTTTGAAGATTCAAGCTTTTGAGGTATGTTAGATGTTGATTCTTGGGTCCCTTCCACCCAAGAAGTTCAAGAATCCTTTTCCAAACTATAAAGATTGTATATTTAGGAGTTTTCATGATTTATATGAGCTAAAGTTCATGTTCATGTTATTATTGAGTTTTGATTCATGTTCTAAATTACAAGTTTCATGATTTAGTCCTAGTATGTGATGATTTGTACAATATTTATGATAAACCCTTCAAGTTGCATGTTGATTGATGTAACCATGTTAATTAGATGTAGAAATTATTGTATAACCAAAGCATGTTCCCCATATGATTGATAAAATACCTATATGAATGAGATAGAGCCTTTATAGCATGTTGACAAGAAATCCCTAATTATGTATAAGTTAATGCATTCCAAGTGTTTGTTGAAAGGCCTTAGTGGATGAATTATGATATGTTAACATGCATTGCTATTCATGTGCAAGTTTATGACCTTTAAGTGCTTGATGAAATGCCTCATTGATTGTATTGTGAGTTGTTGACCATTGTCAAGTATTCGAGAATTGTCATGTACTATTTATTTTTATGCTATCGGGTCCTAGGGGTATTTAATGCCCGACAATTTAGCTGAATGACTAGAGCCAGTGTTATTTTTAAAGATAATCTCAGTCGTGCCATGATTAGTAGAACTCAGTCTATTACAGAACTTAGAAAGACTCAGTAATCTCAGTAGCAGTCTATTCCAGCTCAGTATGTGGTTCAGACCTCAATAGTATTCAAGTATTCAGTTCAGAACTCAGTAGCATTCAGTCAGATAATAAAATTCAGTAGTATTCCATCAGTCAACGGAACTCAGTAGATTCAGTTCAACTCAGTTAATCAGTATGATCAGTAAGAGATTCAGTTCAGTCCAGTACAGTCTAAGAATCAGTTCAGAGTCTATTCAGTTGGGAGTAGGATTCAGCACCGAGCGAGGACAGGGATGACGACTTCCCCGTTAGAGAGGCAAAGTCGTTAGTAGCAATCCCTGTACTCCAGAACTACGTTGCCAGTGTAGTATGAGGAGTCACCCATTAGATTAAGGCTTGGCTACCTCCCAGGAGTCACCCGTTAGATTAGGCTTGACTTTCTATTTAGGGTCATCCGTTAGACAGGCTTGACCATAGAAGTATCGTTACCCATGGCATGGTACTGACACCCTTCCAGATGGGGTTACAGGTTAGACCCCATTAGTTCATATTCGGGGCATGTCGGTTAGATGATTACCTCCCACAGTCTCAGTTTCAGATTTAGTCTCAGTAATAGAACTCAGTTCAGCTATACAGAAATCAGGACTATCAGATACAGTCAATCAGCTTAGTAAAGAACTTAGATAGTTCCATAGATTCAGAGATTACCCGTTAGATAGGCTTGATCTCATTTTCAGTAAATCATATTCATTATTAGTAGATTCAGATATTATCCGCTTGATAGGCTTGATCTCAGATTCAGTCAATAAGTATCAGTATCAGCAGATTCAAGGATCACCTGCTAGATAGGCTTGATCTCAGATTTCAGTATTTGTAGGCTTAGTTATCAGAATTCAGTGTTACTACAATTTCAGTTATAGTTTATGCACTCATGCATGTTACCTCATTTAGTAGTCTCATGTTATCCAGTCAGCTATAGTTCATGCATATGAGCCTTTGCATTTAGCCTTACCTCATCTAGCATACCAGTACATTCTTATGTACTGACGCATACTTTTCTATGCTATGGTGTTTTATACCATAGGTTTAGAAGCATGAGATCTAGAGCACCCTTAGCAGTTCAGATTCAGCCAGCAGAAATAGACTTAGTAGTGAGTCCTCATCATTCGAGGATGTTTTATTATTTCATTATATTTCTAGATTCAGTATTTTAGTAGACGGAGTTAGTTGGGGAATTATCCCATCAACTCCTTATTCAGACAGTTTAGAGGCTTTTAGACTAGATGTTCAGACAGTTGCTTTAGTATTTTTGATATTTTATTCAGTTGTATTTTAGTTTTGAATCTTATAGCAAGATTTTGCCATTTGTTTTCTGTATTTTTATGGTATATTAAGCAGTGCTCAGTTATAGGTACCAGAAAAGGGTTAGCTTGTGGTCCTTTGGGATCATAAGCACCATGTAGCGTCCGGGGTTCAGAATCCGGGGCGTTACAGATGGTTTATGTTATATATGCATATTTTGGATTATTATAATTGGTGTTGGTTATTGGTTTCCGCATTAGTTTGGTTGGTTATTGGGTGGTTGGACTTGTTTGGGTTGGTCTTAGTTATAAACTTGTCCCAGAGTCACTACATATTTAGATATGCTATCTTGTTATATGTTCAGACTTCAGCCGACTCAAGGTATCCTTTGGTGGTTGGGTTGGGTAATGAGGGCGATTTTCGGTCCTAGTTGGACTTGGGATTGCCCATTACGACAGGGCCCTAGTTCAGGCTATGTCGCCCAACTTAGGCTGTCTTTGGATATAGAGGCTTTGTGGATTAATGTGGATTGGGATGGTTGTTGAATTTCTTGGATTCTTTTATGAGTTAGTTGAGTTACCTACCTTGATATATGGCCGGAACTCAGCTCAATCTTGTTATATGTTCAGACTTCATTCACTGCTATTTGTATTATGTTTTGTTTGACTAGGAAAGAGGGTGGATCTATTCCTCGGCGGACTTAAGATATCCTCCATGGCCAAGTCCTAGTTCGGATCGTGACATTGGAAATAGTGTAAAAGTTTCATTCATCCATCTTTTGGCTTACATCTATCTTTGGGCTCCAAAATGCCCTTGACATCTACCATTGAGCTTCAAAATACCCTTTATTTAACATTCTCAATATTAAATAAATAAAAAATATTTCATTAGTGAAGTGACACATTTCTATTGATCCAAATTTTATTAATTAAAAAAACATAAAAACCTTAACTCAGAGTGCCTTGTTTTGAAATTCATGATTAGTACTTTTTGTGGGTTGAAATTCAAGTTATGAACCACTAAAAACTTGGTGTACACTCATCGAATATGTCATGATTCTTAGAACAAAACAATGCTCACCACATGATTTTTACAAGCTGAGATCCTGGTTACGCGAGCTTCAGTTTTAGAAATTTTTTGGAGCATACAAAAGTAATGATGTTTTGCCTGGTGCACTACAATGCTATAGTGCATGTAAATGAAAAAGGGAGTTAGAAACTAGTTGTAGTATACCATTAGATGATTCTGTCTATCTTTAGTAATTCTAGGATTCTAGATAATTTTTTCCAAAGTGATATTATTGACACTGAATACAAAATCACTCACCTGCTGAAATGTGTTGTGGACTCTATTATAACTGAAGTAGTCGTGGTATTATTACTTTGTATCTAAATGTATCAAAGTAACATTTCCTCACATGTGGTCATAAGGTTCAGTAAATCTCATTTCACCTTCCATGCATAAAACATGGCATGATAATTTACCTCTAAATCAAAGATCAAAAAATAAATTTTATTTTAATTTCACAAATCCTAAAGAAAGAAAGTAACTTATGGTGTAATCCTTAGAAAGGATACCAGACACATATATTCATTCATAAAAGAAAGATGCACACTTTGGCATGATTTCACAACAAAAAGTACTAAAATATTAATATATTAGTATTGTTCGTCGAGTCTAGATGAGGTAGGTGTTGTGGGTTTGAATTTCTTAATTTTTTAAAATAATAAAACGAGGATCAATGAAATGTATTACTTCATTAATGAAATATTTTTTTATTTATTTAATATTGAAAATGTTAAACAAAAGGCATCTTGGAGCCTAAAGGTAGATGTGAAGAGAATTTTGGAGCTCAAAGGTAGATGTGAAGGACATTTTGGAACCCAAAAATGGATGTGAAGGGTTATATAGATCCAAAAGGTAGACGGGGGACATTTTTGCACTATTTTCAACAAGTGGAGGGCATTTTAGGTCCTTTTCCGTTTTCCAAATAGGGAAAACTCTCAATACTATTTAAAAAGTCCCACTTAAATATGCATATTAGAGAAATGTACTTTTATTATTTTCAAAAACATTATAAATTTTCATGAAACATTTTTTTTTCTTTTTCCATTTTAATAAATTAAAGGGATTATTTGATTTAGAAATACGTAGTATCTTTGCATATACATAGTAACTAATTTAATTTCAACCAAAAAAAAAACTAATTTAAAAGTTGGGATTTTTGCATGTCCCCAAAATCAGATTGTAACCAAAAGTAACTGCTTGAGCATAAAACACACCTATGCCTATACCTGAAGAATATCTTTGGGTAATTTAAGTAACTCATAAATTTTTTGGATACATAAAAAACTATTTAAGATTTCTATCCCAACTATATTTTTATAATAAATTATTTCAATTTAATATTAATTTTTATGACTACGCAAAGCGCAATTAAGTTCACTAGTTTAGGATTAAAAATTTATCACATTATGTTAACAACACTTCTCTCATTTATTCTACCTCATTTAATTTGTCTCTCTCTTTCGATCAAATAGACAACTTACAAGACAACTCTTTTTAAATTGTGTTAGAATAAAAAATTAGCATAGGTGGCAAGAGAGATTTCTAATATATTATGCGTAATCTAAGCAACCCCTTAAGAAAAAAAATTGTGAAATACTATGAGTATAATAGAAACATAAAACAAAAATGGTTAAAGAAAAACTAAAGAAGAATCTTTAGATCGAATAGTTTATAAATGACTAGCTTGATAAATATGTTATCTACATATTAGTTAATGTATCTATTTAGAGCTATTTATCTAATTGTATGTGTATAAAATCTATTATAAATTCCTCTTGAGATTATGAAATAACATGTTGGTTTCTCCTTTACATGGTATCAAATACCAAAAAAAGAGAAAAAATCCTCGAGAAAATCCTACTTATGATAGGAACTTCAGTCACCACTAACGCTGTTGTTGAGCTGCTTCGATCTGGATCTCCATTCATGATCATATAATGTTTACATGATTGTAAAACATTATAACAGTGGCAGCATATGCAGAAGTAAGATGAACAAGGAAGTATGAGAATTAGGTCCTTAGAAAATCTTCAAAAGAAACTGGTGAAGTTGGCAACACTTGGCAAATCTAAGACAATTGTTGTACTCTTAAGTTATATGAATTTGATTTGTTGTTAAGGACATAAAGTCAGGGATATAAATAGCCAAGGGAGCTAGAAAATAAGGACTTTATCCACGGGAAGATAACAACACCTATGCCTTGACAACAACCCCAGACTGGAGGAAGACGGATTGTATTTGGCGTACTAGATTAGATCATTCTAGTTTGAAGTCTTTATAATATTTTAGTAGAAATAATCTTATAGATTTTAAGAGTTGGAATAAAGTGCATGCTATTTATACTAGCTGTCAGTTGGGAAAAATTTGTAAACTTTCTTTTGTATTGAGAAGTAAAATTGAAAAGGAACCATTACTCAAGATTCATTGTGATATTTGATGTCTAGCCATTGTTGATCATCTCTAACACATAAAGTATTATGTTCTATATATGGATGACAACGAAATATATACCTTGTTGTTTCCAATAAGAAAGAAGTCTAAATTTTATGTGACTTTTCTTAAGTTTCAGAAATTGGTTGAAAAATAGTTTTCAAAGCCAATTAAGATCTTCCAATGTGATGTGTAGATACTAATGATTGATTGACTTTAAACAAAAGCAATGTAAGTTAAGGACAGAATGTTGTTGGGTCAAGAAAATTTTCTTCTTACCCTAGTTACTTCAATCCATACAAGGAAGGAAATTAAAAAGAAAGGCATCAAAGACCAAAAGAAAGGCAACAAATATGTCTAAATAGGAATGAAATTTCTCAAAAATGTTTCTATAAATGATGACATTTCTTAGAAGGAAAAGAAAGAAAACTTAAAAAAAAGCAAGTATCTATATCTATAAATACCCAAGAGCTTTCACAAAGTCATTGCGCATTTATACAAAGCAAAGGCAAAATCAGAGATTAATTCTTGAAGTACTGCGTGAAGATCTCCTTGAAGGAACAAGTCCACATATAGCATAGTCTAGCTATAGGTTTAGCTTGATTGTATTAGGAGTGTTTTTCTAGGTGTATTCATTTTGATTTCATAGTTTCAATGTGTTACAAAATGGAATAGGAGATAGTCATCAAGTTGAGATAACATGAAGACTTGGAAACACACGCCAAGGGTGATTTGTGTGTTGTCAAGTAGTAGAGCTTATAATTCCTCTAAGTTACTGAGTTTGTAATTGTTGTTTGAGTCACTCATTTATTTTAGTAAAATTAGGATTAAATCCTGCAGAGGTGCAGGTTCTAGTTTTCTACACCTATCATGAGTTGGGTGTTTTCTATGTGAAATATTGTGTTCTTAAGTTTATTGCTTTTAATACGTTGGTGCAACACGTTAGACAACCCATTCTATTTGAAGAAAATAATTATTTCACTAAATAGTAGGGCATGTAGAATTTCAATTATCATTACTGTTTTGAGTTGTAAATCGTAATAGTTAGATTCTTGAGAAAATTGAAGGAAAGGTTTCTTTTAAGTCTTGAATGAAGGATTGGTGACATTGAACAACTTAAAGGGTCAAACATAATTAGAAAACTTGATTAAGTTAATTGTGGACTTGATTAATATTTTCAAAACTTTCTAATCTTTTCAAAAATACAAATCAACCCAACCCACACCCCTCTTCAATCCAAATCAATTGTCTCTCTCCTATCTTGACAGTTTCTCCCAAAAAATAGTTCTGCAAATTTCTCCTTTCAATCTTCGGTGGCTTCAACCTCTGACTGCAAATAGTTGGACTTCTAGTTCCTTTTCTACTTCAACTGTTAATCGATGTGACAGCCTTTCTCTTCGGCCACAACAACTTTGAATTCTTCATCGTTCCTTTTCTTCTTTCACAGGTAAAAAATTATGGCCTTATTAGTTTTGAAGAAAATGAGGAACTTGAGCCAACTTCTCTTATAGTATTGGTTAACAATTTCAATATTTATTTCTTTGATTTGAAATGTGGTCTGAATAAAACCCCAATTTCTGGTATTTCTTCTCTTTTCTTTTCGAAGTGAATTATAATTTTTTGTTGTTTGTTACGTTTTTTTGAAGTTTGATTTTTGTTGTTTGTGTTTATGCAAACAAAACAATGATGTTAGTTTTTTTCGTGTTGCGCTCATTACTGGATTGACTTGTTCTTATTCTTGATAAAAATGGTGATATTATTTTTGTTCTGTTGAACAAAATCCTGCTACTATTTTTTTTCTCCAATAGATTTTCCATCTATTGCAACAAATTAACCATCTAATGCAATAGATTTAACATATGATGCAACAGATTAACCATCTGATGAAATAGAGAAACCATCAGCTTAAAAATTTGATACAACAGATTAACCATCTGATGCAATAAATTAACCATATGATACAACAGATTAACCATATGATGCAACAGATTAATCATATGATGCAATAATTTAACCATATGATGCAATAGATTAATCATATGTTGCAATAGATTAACCATCTAATGCAACAGATTTACTATGAGATGTAACAGAGGAACCATCGATTAAAAATCTGACTCAACATATTATCCATCTAATGCAACGAAGGAACCATCAAATTAAAGATCTGATGCAGCAGATGAACCTCCTATTGGATAAAATCCTATCAACTATTCCAACATGACATGTCCAAGACTTGTTTTTTCCAACTGATAAGTGATAGATGATCCTTCTGTTTTGAAAAAATTTAAACAATATTGACCATTGATAACTGTTTCAATAGATCACTCATATGCTACAGCAGATGTGGGATCTATTGCATAGACCATTCATCTATCTCAATAGATGAGTGATATATTTTGTATTGTCGCAATAAATTACTCAACCATTACTACAACATTGATAACTATCCAACAGATCATCATATATTGCAACAGATGTGTGATCAGTTGCATAGACCTTTCGTTTTTCGTAATAGATGAGTGATATATTTTGTATTGTTGAAATAGATTACTCAGTCGTTGCTACAGCATTGATAACTATTCTAACAGATCACTCATATGTTGCAACAGATGTGTGATATATTGCACAGACCATTCATCTGTCTCAACAAATAAGTAATATATTTTGTATTAACGCAACAGATTACTCAGTTGTTGCTAAAATATTGATAATTGTTCCAATAGATCACTCATATGTTGTAACATATATGTGATCTATTGCACAGTGCATTTATCTGTCTCAAAAAATAAGTGATATATTTTGTATTATCGCAACAGATTACTCAGTTGTTGCTACAGCATTGATAATTATTCAAATATATCACTCATATATTACAAAAGATGTGTGGTCTGTTCCACAGAGCATTCATCTATCTCAACAAATGAGTGATATATTTTGTATTGTCGCAACAGATTACTCATTCATTGCAACAGGTTAGTTAACTATTCCAACAGATCATCTATATGTTGCAACAGATGTGTGATCTGGTGCACCAATCATTTATTTATCTCAACAGATGAGTGATTTGTTTTATATTATTGCAACATATTACTCATCCGTTACAACAGGTTAGTTATTTGGTGCAACAGATAACCTACCTAGTGCAAAAAATATGTGATTTGTTGCAACTATTATTTTACTATTTTGCATGTTAGATTTATCGTTATCTTTTTTTAATAATGCATTAATCAACTATAATATATTTTTAATATTTTTGTTAATTTTAGATAATATGGTTCCCAAAAGAACAGAAATAAAATCAAGTCCAAGTAAAGGAACAAGTGAAGCAGCTAGGCTACATCTATTACTCTATGAACTTGCTTTACAACCGTTATCTCAATCAGGAGTAGAATATGATCAACATGGGGAGGAGGAATATTTTAAAAGAGATGATCCAAATATTAATAGTCCTTCCACCGAATAGTTGTTCAAAACCTTCATCATTGATCGTTATCATGTGAGAATGCAGTGCGATGGCGCCACAGATTTAACGGGTGATTTCATGGTTAAGTTAGCCATGGGAAAATCTTTCAACACTTTCAGAAAAATACTTCGAGAATAAAAATTGGATGCTTATTTCAGGGACAGCTACTTTGGGAAATATCTTGATTTGTTGGAGGACAACAATGCTTATTTCCAAATGAAAATGGTATATGAACTTCTCAAGCGTAGATTTATATATGAATACAAAGATAAGATGGATGAGGTATGGATAAATTACTGTGGCATTCCTATTTGTTTTGGTTGGAAGGAGTTTGTCATAGTTACTGAACTAAAATGTTATCCTCCTTCTCTTTCTCATGTTATACCTATTCTAACCTAAAAAAAACACTCCGCACACCCAAAAAAGGCAAAGACAAGTCGTGTGATCGTGATGACCTAGTGTCCATTGTTGGTCCAAGATTCAAAAACAAAAATTTGATAGAAACATTGAAAGGTAAAAGAATTTCAAAGAAGCACAAGCAATCATTGTTCTTGGTTTGGTTTGTACATAATATTCTTTGGGAGAGAGACGTTAACAACAAAATAAGCATTGGTTTAATAAAGCTCTATGAGAATCTTGAGGCATTTATAGCTATCCTTGGGGTTATGAAAGCTTCAAAATGACTGTCAATAATTTGTTGACTCCGTTAGCGTCAAAGACAGTCTACTTATATGGCTTTCCATGGGCTTTCATGGTAAATGTTTCTTTTATTATGATATCATTCATTGTTTTACTCAATAATTATTTTGATTTATTGGCATTATTTTATAGGCTTGGGCGTTTGAAGTCATTCTTTATTTGAGACAACAAGTGAACTACCAGGAAGAAGTTTCCTGTCCAAGAATCATAAGATGGTTGTCGGCCAAAACTGATAAAAATAAAAAAATTCTTGATCTCTTCAACCCCCCCGAAAGATGCAGTAAGTATAATTATAATTAAGTTTTTATTTTAATTAATGATTTTTTTGAATGATCTAATCATCATTCTAATATATGTAATGATTTATATTAGATTATGTATCCGTCGCTTGTTTCGATCAATCAAGACTTGAAGATTCCATTTTTTCTTACTTTACGATCTTTTGAAACTTTATCGGACCCTAAGGTCATTGATAGAATAAAAATGGAATTGTTTGGAGCAACAACCATTACAAGAAAAATAATTTTGGAGGGTGGGCTTGTTGTTATTGATGGTCTTAGTGGTGATGGGATTGTTGGTGGTGGTAGTGGTGCTGTTGTTGGTGCTAATGATGATCCTCTTACAGTATTTAAAACAAACCATTATGAGTATCATCATACTAGTTATACAGATTTTACCTCTCCCAGGGAATGTTCTGCATGCAAATGTCAAGACTGCAAGATAAAACATGATGTAGTGATTAATGTTATTAGTACATTAACTGCTTCTATAAAGGAATTGACATCTAAGGAGGGTGTCATTCCATCAAAGAAGATTTTATATCCATCCACTCCATTAGAGATTAAGTCTAAGAGGAGAAGAAAAGTAATTTCCAAGAAATTATCAAGTATCCAAAAAAGTAAAATTGCAACTCCTCTGTCTGTGTGTTGCACTGAGCAATGTACAATGGACAAAAGAGAGAAACACGAGCTGAAAAAGGTGAATATATATGCCTTCTCCAACTAACAAATAGACACATATCTGTTTCAACAGATGACACATCTGCTGAAAATTATCAAACAGATATATACATCTACTGAAACAGTTGACTAACTTGTTGCATCAGATAAAGTATTTGTTGCAACATATGTCTCGTCTATTTTAGCAAATCAAATAGCTCTTTGTACCGTATTTATTTGTACCAACATATGACCTATCTGCTGCAACATATAGGTCATCTGTTGGGACAAATTAAATCAAGACTTCCTACCATTTGAGTTTTTCCAAACAGATGAGTCATATATTGCAACAGATGGTTTATCCATTGGAAATTATCATACAGGTAGACGTAGCATTGACCAATTCTGCCTTTCCAGGTGGACGTAGAAGCTATTGCTGAATAGCATTGACAATATGCTACTCTTTTTATGGAATATAGAGAACAGAAATCATAAAAACTATACGTAAGTGACAATAAAGATCCACGATGATCAAAGTCGAATTCCATAGTACTGGACGAAGAACAACTTGTCCATATTGAGTAGATCTTGATAGCTTGAGTCTTTCAAAGTAATAACCTCACCCCTACTAGGAATTCTTCGCATCAATACTTAAATTGTCGATGTATTTGTTGAGATCTGTACCCATAACAATTTTTTTACATTTTATTTATTTGTTGATTTATTTCATATAATTTATTAAGGCTTAGATTTATTTTATTTTGTCTATGAATTTTAATTTTTCCTTAGATTTGAACTTATTAATTGAAATGGAATACTAGATTCAAATATTGCAATAGATAATGTATTTGTTGCAACAGACGACATATCTGTTGAAAAAGATCAAACAGATTTAGACATATATTGCAACAGGTAGATAATCTGTTGGAAATTATCAAATAGGTCTTCCCATTGCTGCAACAGATAGACTTAGATAGAAACATCGACATAATGCAACAGATGACCAACCTATTACAACAGATAAACTATATGTCAGAACAGGTAGAATATCTATTACAACAGATGGACAATCTGTTGCATTATACAAATTCAACTTTCATTAGACATAAAAAAATTGCCACTACATGTAAAGTGAAGTGAATTAAAATAAAAAAGGCGGAACCTATCGACAGTGTTTATTTTAAACACCTAAAATAAAATAGGCATCAAGTAGACAGTGTTCATTTTAAACACGTAAAATAAAATAGACATCAAATGTGTCAGTTTGGCACTTTTTTTCTATTGGCTGCTCGCGTGTAATTCATGTAGCCAAGGCTCGTTGAACCCCTATTTTTGCTTACTTGGAAACTGATTTGGCCTCCAACGGTTATTTTTATCCCATTGTCTTATATATTCATCTACTTCCTAAAATTTAACCCTAAATTTTCAAATCTTCTTTTTCTTCTTCATATTTTTTTCTCTATCCAAATTCTTCAAATTATTTGTATTTAATTTTTTCTGCATATATTTTTTATTTTTTTCAACTGAGCTTGACAATGTCGAGCTCATGTTCCACTATTTTTTGTGATAAAGATTTTTGATATTGTAAGTGTGGCCATGAAGCTCTATTGAAGACTTCTTGGACTCAACAAAATCCAGGTCATAGTTTTTTTACTTGTAAGATTTCAAAGGTAATATTTTTTTATTTAATTAGTTGATTAATGTTTTGTAATTGTGGTCTTGTTTATGTAGAAGTTGGGTGGATATGATTACTTTGACTAGTATGAAGAACGACATCCTTCACAAGCAAATCATGTAATCTGGGGCTTGTTGAAGAAAGTCAAGGCTTTTGAAGAGAAACACAATAGAGCAAGAAAATACTACATTGTTGGTATTATTGCTACTGGTTTGGTGTTGATGGGTGTCATACCCAATTTTTACCTAAGGTCAAAACGAGTACGACATTATGGACTCTAAAAGAATTGATTTTATACAGAGTCGCCGCCTAATTTTTCAATAAAAAATAGAAAATCTACTTATGTTTATTAACATGAAAAAAACTTATGTTTTGATTTACGAAACCAAATTCGATTTTAAGTAAGAGTTCAAATTATTCTGAAGAAAAGGGATTATGCACCCTTCAGAATCCATAAATGTGGTTCCCCGTCAGCCTTAGATTTATTAAAAATGAAGAAAAGAATTAATATTTATAAATACATAATATAAAATATGTATTAAAATGATATAGACAATATATATATATATATAAAGAATGTATAAATTGATTATATTATCGTAAAAATATGCATGTGTATAAAAAGTGTATTAAGATAAACAAAAATAAATGAGAATACGTATATAAAAATGAGAATATTGAATAATAAAAGATCTATTTGGAGAAAAGATTACGTAATATTTTTAGAATGAATTATTTGTTGATTAAATATCTAAAGCAATTTTAATGTAAACATTAACGACCTAAATTTGCCTAACGCGTGGCGAAGTTTGTATAAATAAAGAAAATCCCGCCCAACACCCCAAAAATAAAGTTTTCACTATAATAATAGTTGTACAAGTATAAGAATATAAAATATAACATAAAATTTAAAGTCTTCCTTGAATGTCACTCCCGATGAGTATTCTCAATAACCTATATAAACACTTGTAATAAAATGTTAGTAATGAATAAAATAATTAAAATAAATTGAAAAGGTATGTAAAAATATGATTTTCATTAAAAGGTGGGCTCAGATTAAATTTTAAATACGCTAAGACTACGAAATGGTTGCTCAATTGATTGGCCGTCCTAAATCATCTTGCCAAAATATGAATTGTAAAATCTTCTGTGTTGTTATAAGAGTTTCATCATCGCCCGAATTTATTTATTTTATTACGTATTTATATACGTAATATTCGTCCTTTTATTTTCAAAGGCCTAAAAAATCGATGGAATATTTCTTCATCAGCCATTATCAGTATAGTATTTATTTCTTATCAATGTAGCTCATCCTCAAATCAGTAATACAGTTTCAAATTTTGCAAATAAAGTATGGATCTAAACAGAATCATTAAAAAAATGATAAAGTCGTCTACATGTGGACAAAACAATAGCCAATCTAAATGTCCAAACCAATATATACAAATACAACAACAACTAGCCAAAGCAGTCATAAATAAATCTCAAAATGGTATTGTTCATCGGGGAAAAATAATGAAATAAATATCAACCAATAAATCATAATAACGGAATAAACACCAACCAATAAATCGTAATAAAAAATATACGAATATTAAATTCAAAGAGAGTTTGTCGGAGACGGTTCTTTTCGGCTAGATCTAGTACACCAATAAAACTATAAAATAGAAAAGACCCCAAAACAGTGGTGATGTCATCATGGTGGCGTCGTTTTAACGGAAATCGCTGGAGCAACACCTAAAAAACGGAGGTACGGCTGGATCTGGCCACTTTTCGATAAACAATGTTAGGAAAGGGGAGATCAAAAGAGGAGTGGTACAGTGGTGGCTGGAAGCTCGCCGGTCATCACCTCCGGTGAGCCAGCAGTGGAGCGGCAGCTAAGGAAAAGAGGAAGGGAGCGATGGTCGACGGGAGGTGGTGCGGCTGTGAGGGTTTGAGGGTGGTGATGGGTGGTAGTCGTTGGAGGTTTAGCGATGAAAAATGGGAAGGAAACTGGAGAGGGATTCACCGACCAGTGTTTGGAGGCAGTAATGGTGAGAGAGAGAGAGAGAGAGTTTAGAGAAAGAGAGAAAATGGAAGAGATGAGAAAAAGGAGTATGCGTGTGTTTTGTGTGTGTATTGCATGTAGTGTGTGTGTAGGTATGTGTGGAGTATTAAAAGGAAAAATAATAATATAAAAAAATATTAAATTTACTTTTACCTAAAATATCCCTTAAATTAGGGAACGTAAATGTGGGAAAGTAAAAAAGGTGGAGAAAATAGGAAAAGAAAATTACATTAATATTATTTATGTTAATGTAATAAGACATCGAATTATTATTGTAATGTGTATTGAAATAATTGATTCGACTCAGATTTTTCAGGTCGTATTAAATAACATATAAAATAATGAATGCCGATGTATAAATATAAATAAAATATAAATAAAAAATAAATAAAAAATAAAAAATATAATTATTTTGAAAAATATATATTATTCTATAAAATAATTAAAATTATACTGTACGATAACGAATTGCAGTGCTATGTTGTGAACGTATGCAGATGACTATGCAAAAATATAAAATGATAAGAAACTGATAAAAAAATCCTAAAATTTATGAAATTAAAGATAATTATGAATAAATTATGTAAAATAAAAATATGACAAAAATTGATGAAAAAATTATAAAATAATGACGATTATCAATAATTTGTTAAAAAAATGTAAAAATATGTAAAAATTTACATTTTGTGCCTTTTAACGATCAGAAAGCCTGAAAACGTTAATTTTAGGCACGGAGAGCAAAAATTGGGTGTCAACAATGGGCACATGGATATTTATAATGTTAAGAGAGTACACCCTGGGTGTCATACAGTGCTTACTGTCTCGAGGAACCACAAGCTAACCCATGAGCTGGTACCTGCTGTGAGTATTGAGTAAAATTGATAATGACATGACATATGCAGAATTTAACTGAGAAATGCCACAAGGTTTTAAGTTATAAATCTGATAAAATCTATAAGGCATAACTGATAATACTGATAAAACGTCTGACATTGACAACTTAAATTTAAGAAACGAACTAACTGTCTGAAATATTCGAAAGCCTCTAAACTGAATGAATGGGAGTTGATGGGACAGACCCCAACTAACTCCATCTAACTACTGAACGGAAAGCACAAAAATAAATATAGTTTGTCCTCAAAATATAAAGACTCACCACTTCTACTGCTTATAATTTGAGAGGTCTAAGTGTGATCCAAGAGATGAGCGTCCGAACCTAGGATATGATACATCATAGAGCAAAAAAAGAGTACACGATCAGTACTTTCAATTTACTGGTATGCTAAATGAGGTAGGCCGATATGCATGGTTTCATGAACATAAATAATAACTGTATGAATATATATATATATATATATATATATATATATATATATATATAGATATATATATATATATATAGATATATATATATATATATGGATATATATATATAACATGAATGACTAAATAGAGTGCATGAAATTGGTATATACTGAGGATACATGAAATCTGTAAATACTAAGGATGCATAAAATTTGTAAGTACTGAGGATGCATGACCAGGCCTATAACATGTTCTGAATAAAATCTGTAAATACTAAAATCTAATAACTAAATCACCGATATTTGTATGCTATGGTCAAGCATCTGAAACTGAATACTGAACTGATTACAGGAATGAGACTGTGGGAGGTATTATCTAACCGCCATGCCCCAATCTAAGATAACCGGGGTCCAACCTATAACCCCAGTTAGAAGGGTCTTAGTACTGTACCATGGGTATTAATGTTGGTTGCGTGGATCTACTATACTGATATACTATCCCAAAGGACTAAGGGTGTTAAGCCTAAATTAACGGGTGACCCCAGCGAGGTAGTCAAGCCTAAACTGATGGGTGACTCCTCATGTCCTACGCTGGCTACGTAGTTCTGGAGTACAAGGACTGCAACTAACAATTATGCCTATCTGACGGGGAATCCTCCATTCCTCAACTCGCTCAGTGCTAAATCCTACTTCCAACCTAACTGACTCGAAATACTTGATTATTCTAAGTTTAACTGATTATGATAACTAATTGAACTAGTAATGCTCATAACATATTCTGAAACTATTCTGAAGAAACTGAGACTATGTAAACATCTATGTTTTAGGGTATTCATAACCCCTAGGACTCAATAGCAATAATAGTATAATAGTACTAAACTTTAAGGACATAACATGGGAACATTTATTAAAATCCATTCTTGTAGGCATTTCATCAAACACTTGATATGCATGGTTCAGGCTAAACATGGGAATAGTATAAAACTTGGAGTAATAGCATAATTTCAACATCAACAACACTTAATTATGATTTAATTTAGAAAATAGCAGTATTAAAAAATGTGGGGTTTGATAAACAACATCAATTTCATGTAAGTATGGTATGAAATCAAGATTCATGGAGATTAATGGTTGAATCACAATTTAAAATCATAATAACTTGAAAAGATCATAACTTTTTATTTAAATTGGATACATGGGCTTCATGGGTGAACAAAACCCATGGATGAACACTTAACATAACTGGGTTAATGAATTCGTGAGAATAGATGGTGAATTCTTGAGATTTGATCTTGAATTTTAAAGGCTAGGGTTTTCTATTTGAAATAGAATGCTCTTGATTTGAGTGGAATTGAACAAAATAATGACTAAGTAGGCTTTTAGGGCATTAATTTTGTATTTTGGACTAATTAGGGTCATGAAAAAAGACTCAACTGCCCCATGAAATAATTAAAATTTTCGTCATTGAAAACTGACGAACCCCATTTTGCTCAGCGGCCCGACGCGGTGCAATCGCGTTGCGCCACTGGAAACGGACAAGCCCTAATTGGGCTTTTGGCGCGATGAGATGATAATCGCAGTACCTCACTGGAAATTGACAACTGCCAAAATGCCCCTTGGAAAATGCGGTGCTTATCGCAGTGACACACTAGAAAAGGACGAACGTGAAATTGGCTATCACCGTGACGCGGCCTTATCGCTTTGGGATACTATTTTTTACTAAAAGTGCCATAACTTCTCACCCGAGTATTAGATTTGGGCAAAATTGATATCGTTGGAAAGATAATTCAATTTCCTACTATTTGGTGGGTCTTGAGCTATAAAAATTATGAGTACAGAAAAATATATGCTTTTTTGAAGTTGACTAAAGCAATATTCTTATGAAAAATCCAATCGTTAGGGATTATATTGATTCGTCTAATAGATGGGAGTTATTTGGGGCCTTAATATACCTCAAACTAACTCATAAAACTATCCAAGAATGATAAAATAATATGCATAATCTTGGAGCATGATGATAACATTTGTTTAGGTTTTTGGGGTATTACAATATCTCCCCCTTGGGAACATTCATCCTCAAATGAGAATGGATAAGCTGAGAGAACTGAGGAACTGAGATTACATGTTGAATATACGTGATGAAAACATGATTACATGTCTGAGTCTGAAATATGATTCATGACTCAACTGGTTCTATGAATGCATGACTGACATGAGAATGATATGCAGCTGAAACTAAGCATGGAAAAGAGAGATTCTAAGGAAAATTGTTACCTTAGATTGAGAATACTGAAGAATCTAATATCATTTACCTAACACACATGAATAGGAACATAAGAGCATAACTGAGTCAAAAACATGATACATGAACTGGATATCGTGAAATGAACTGATTTCTTGAACACATGCAGTGACATAAGAATGGTTATAAGGGTGAGATAGGAATGAGGGAATTAACTTATGAGCAACCATTACCTTCGGCCGGATCTGGTTTCGTGAAGAAAAGATGAGAGATCTGGATCTGGTTTCGTGAAGAAAAGATGAGAGATCTAGTACATGAAAAGCTCGGGGGTATTACATATCCCCCTTGGGATAGTTCGTCCCTTGAATGATACGGACTTGATTGAAATACTAGGAAAACTACGATGATTCACTGAATGCTAACGGACTGAATCATGACTGAATATCTGGGATCTAAAATATTATGCATTAACTGGACTTGATTTACAATTTATATGGATGCAAACAAACTATTTCTTGGAAGGGATATATTCATGAAACTTCTGATAGTAAGACTAGGTTGGAAGATAGAAAAATCATAGGAACTTGTCTATATAACTACTAATCTGAATTATTGGCTATACAAACCAACTTATTCTGAAAGCTTATACTTAACTAGAGTATTTCTTCTATGCTCTTTCTAAGAAGTCCTAGTGATTTCAAGGAGCAAAGAATCTTGGGCATGGTCTAAATAAGACATCTAGATACAAAATCACAACAAGGCTAAAATTATGTAATATGAACCACAGGCCTACAAAACATCATCTAGGATAGAGATACTAGTCCTTATGCACTGCAACTACTATCTTTCAAGCTTAGACATACTCCTCGAATACTCTCTCAACTATACCTTCCACCTTAATACTGCACTTCCCCTGAGACTACTGAAAATATTCATAGGGGCACTGATCTCTACCTACTAAAGTTTGTGCTAAACTAAATTCTCCCACTATGTACAAGCCTTCTCAAATCTACGAAATGCACACATAACACTGTAATACTAGTTTGAGTCATGAATTCAATGCACTCTGCATTTTCATAACTTCCCATTTCCTGAATAATTCTGATTACCCCTTCAACAACTAAATACAACCTCTTATTAGCCATTCATTAACACATAATGCATTTATCCACAACATGACATTCAAGCCTATCTTCATAACTACCATCTCATGTAAAACAAGCGTACAATAATTTTTTCTTTAACATAAAATAGTTACTTTCTTCCATCTAAATAAATTACTCATCATCACCAGTATTTCATAAAGAAAGGTCACTAAAAAGTTAGAACATGAGACCCTGAAGAATGGAAGAAATACCATGCTTAACTTGGGAACTTAACTGTGGCCTGAGGAATAGAGTATAATGGCATGAATCCCTTAATGAGGTCTAAACTGAGGACATACATGACACAAATCTGAATTTCACTGATAATTAAGAGTGTAGAATGAGTCATAAAAACTACGCATACTGTAAAACATGAATACATGAGTCATGAACTGCATGACCTGAGTTTGGAGTTTCTGAATTTGTGAAACATGATTTAGACTGCTGGGTGAACTAGACTCCTCATACTAGGAAATGGAAGTGTACATGATCTTTCTATAAGGTGCATAAATACTGGTCATGGAGATGACGTGTAAGGAATGAGTAGATACCGTGATGAATGAAAACATTACGCCGGGGTAGGAATGGGTCGGGCATCTTCTACCCCTACTGATGTTCTACAACATACTAAAATCCCTACTAGAATCTAAGAGCTTGACTTGGTTACTTGTTCTATTATCTCCCCCTTAGATTTAAGCCATCATTCTAAGTTTGTGAAACCCCTTTACTAAACGCTAAACTGAACTACACTCACTGTACTCTAGAGTCTAGAATATAACAACACAAGTATATAATAAATATACTCTGAAAGACTACACCTTAAAGTATAAAACCCATTTTTATTACTTCCTTTTGAGATACAACTCCATCTTTATATAGCCCTAATAGTCATCATATAATTTCTTGAACACTTACTAACTTAGAATCTTCATGAGTATCACCATATCCTGAGTTCACACCATCTAGAGCTTCAACTCTTATTTCTATTAACTCAATCTTCAAAGATTCAAACTTAGATTCTAACACTTAACATGGATATCCCCAAACCTTTAATGAACCATACTGCTTCCTCCATAGCCTACTAATATCACAACTCTAAACTTAGATTTTTCCTACACTATGAGAATTACCACTACATCAACATCAACAACACATAATTCTAAATTACCAAACTTAAATTCTTGCATACACTATTTCAAGCTTGCCGATTCACCTTTCATACAACTAGCCCCATGGAATACATACTCTGCTCAATTTGGGTAACACTATTTCAACTCTACTACTGCTGCTAAACTCCTAGGTTCATACTTCTAACTCTGGGTTATATACTATCATAGGATTCTGAGAAGGAATCTGAAATCACGTCTGACTCCTAAGCACTAAGGTACTACCCCTTAATTCACTGACTGGTTCATCGAGAAGTTGAAACTGAACTACTCTATTTTTGGAATCAACTAAAGGGATTTACTGGGATATTGTAACCAGGAAATTTCTATATACCCATTTGGCTAGGATAGATTTATCCACTGGGGTAGACACTAAGAAGGGCTCTGCTAAGGTTTTGAGACTGATACTGAACTCGATAACTACATAGGGGTTACAAAACAAAGAGAAGCTCCAGGATCTAACAAGACATAAAGATGTAAACCAAAGGCCAATAATGTACCCATAACCATATCATGAGAACTTTCCTGATCCTATCGGAACTAAAATGCATATAGCCTATTCCGATACTAACCACTAGTAGCACTAGAAGTAGCACCCTCCTTAACCAAGTGACCAGATGAAACTGGAGGATAGTTAGACCGGCCTTGCTGACCACTCTTTGGGAAATATCTGACTCTTTGGTATGGCTTGCCACAGCCAAAACACACATCATTGCCGGCTCTACAAACTTTCTTATGATTCTTACCACAGTACGAACACTCTTTCCAAAACCTTATGACTTAGAACCTGGTGCTCTATCTCGACTACCATTCTTAAATTTAGGCACTGGTGCACTGGCTGAAGGTGGAGCTAGGGCTCAGAATTTCTGACAGAAATAGGAGTAGTTACTATCCCTTGACCTAGGCTTGAAACTACTTGTCCTAGCCCTCTTATTCTTCTTCTCTTTATTCCTATGTTCCCTCTTTCACTCAGCTGAGCATGAATCAAAAGCCTATATAGGACAATAGCCTACAAATTGTTCAGAGCGACTACTGAATAAACTAAGGTAGTGAAAGCAACTCTTAATTTGGCGTGAGAGACAGGCTCATTCAGGGGATCTTACTGAATACGCAAAGGTGCGGGCTGATTCCCATTTCTTCTTTTTAGGAGGCATTTTTTGTACATAAAAGGATGAATGAGTTAGGAAGAGAGTTTAAATCGAGATCATTCTCTATCACACAACATGAACACTGAAAAAAGGGAAATTTTTCTTAAAATGCCTCATAGTCTCTTGTTCATAAGTGTGGCGTGCTTCACACCCATGCACAAAACTCTACTTGATGTGGCTTTAAGACTTCCTAGGACACTTTAAAAACTTAGGCTCTGATATCAATTTTGTAACGCCCTGAGAGTACACCCTCGGCATCACATGGTGCTTACAGTCCCGGGGAACCACAAGCTAACCCATGAGCTGGTACCAACTGTGAGCACTGAGTAAAACTGATAATGACATGACATATGTAGAATTTAACAGAGAAATGTCATAAGGTTTTAAGTTATAACTCTGATAAAATCTATAAGGCATAGTTGATAATACTGATAAAACTTTTGACAATGACAACTGAAATCTGAGAAATGGACTAATTGTCTGAAAAATCCAAAAGCCTCTAAATTGAATGAATGGGAGTTGATGGGATAGACCCCAACTAATTCCATTTAACTATTGAACTGAAAGCATGAAAATAAATATAGTCTTTTCTCGAAATATGAGGACTCACCACTGCTACTGCTGATAATTTGGGAGTTCTAACTGCGATCCGGGAACTAAGTGTCCAAACCTATGATTTGATACATCGTAGAGCGAGAAAAGAGTATGCGATCAGTACTTTGAATGTACTAGTATTCTAAATGAGGTAGGCCGATATGCATGGTTTTATGAACATGAATAATAACTGTCTTAATATATATATATAACATGAAGCACTAAATAGAGAGCATGACATCTGTAGATACTGAGGATACGTGAAATCTGTAATTACTGAGGATGCATGAAATCTATAAGTACTAAGGATGCATGACCAAGCCTATAATATGTTTTGAATAAAATCTGTAACTACTGAATTACTGAAATCAGATAACTGAAACATTGATATCTGTATGCTATGGTCAAGTATCTAAAACTGAATTACTAAATTGATTACTGGACTGAGACTGTGGGAAGTATCATCTAACCGACATGCCCCAATTTGAGCAATTCGGGGTCTAACCTATAACCCCAGTTGGAAAGGTATTAGTATTATACCACGGGTACTAATGTTGGCTCTGTGGATCCACTATACTAATATACTATCTCGAAGGACAAAGGGTGTCAAGCCTAAACTGACGGGTTACCCCTGGGAGGTAGCCAAGCCTAAACTGACGGGTGACTCCTTATGTCCTATGCTAGCTACGTAGTTCTGGAGTATAGGGATTTCTACAAACAACTCTGCCTATCTGACAGGGAAGCCGCCATCCCCACACTCGCTCGGTGCTAAGTCCTACTCCCAACTAAACTGACTCGAAATACTAGATTGTTCTAAGTTTAACTGATTATGATAACTGACTGAAATGATAATGCTCATAACATATTTTGAAACTATTCTGAAGATACTGAGACTAAGTAAACAACCATGTTTTTGGGTATTCATAACCCCTAGGACTCAATAGCAATAATAGTAAAATAGTACTAAACTTTAAGGACATAACATGGGAACATTTATTAAAATCAATTCTTGTAGGCATTTCATTAAACACTTGATATGCATGATTTAGGCTAAACATGGGAATAGTATAAAACTTGGAGTAATAGCATAATTTTAACATCAACAACACTTAATCATGACTTAATTTCGAAAATAGCAATATCAAAATATGTGGGGTTTGATAAACAACAACAATTTCATGTAAGCATGGTATGAAATCAAAATTCTTGAAGATTCATGGTTGAAATCATAATTTAAAATCATAATAACTTTAAAAGATCATTACTTTGTATTTAAATTGGATACTTGGGATCCATGGGTGAAAGGAACCCATGGATGAACACTTAGCATACCTGGGTTAATGAATTCATAAGAATCAATGGTGAATTCTTGAGATTTGATCTTGAATTTTGAAGGCTAAGGTTTTCTATTTGAAAGAGAATGCTCTTGATTTGAGAGAAATTTAATAAAATAATGACTAAGTAGGCTTTTAGGGCATTAATTTCATGTTTTGAACTGATTAGGGTCATGAAAAAAAATCCGACTGCCCTATGAAATAATTGAAATTTTCACCACTGAAATTCTAATTTTTCACTCCAGCACGACACGGTACAATCGCATTGGTCCACTAGAAAACTGACGATCCCCATTTTGTCCAGCAGCGCGATGTGGTGCAATCGCGTTGCGCCACTGAAAACGGGCAATCCCCAACTGTACTTTTAGCGTGATGCGATGGTAATCGTGATACCTAACTGGAAATTGACAACAGCTAAAATGCCCCTTGGCGCGATGCGGTGACACACTGGAAAAGGATGAACGTGAAATTGGCCATCACCGTGACACAGCCTTATTGCATTAGGCTACTATTTTGCACTAAAAGTTTCATAACTTCTCACCCGAGTATCGGATTTGGGTAAAATTTTTATCATTGGAAAACTAATTCAATTCTTACCATTTGGTGGGTCTTGATCTGGAAAATTCTTAGTAGAGCAAAAGATATGCTCGTTTGAAGTTGACTAAAGCAATATTCTTATGAAAAATCCAATCGGTAGGTATTATATTGATTCGTCTAATAGCTTGGAGTTATTTGGGGCCTTAATATACCTCATACTAACTCATAAAACTATCCAAAAATGATAATATACTATGCATGAGCTTTGAACATGACACTAACATTTGTTTAAGTTTTTGGGGTATTACAATATTCAAGCCTAATTGCTAAAATTTTCATGGTGGTGTATTTGTATTTGCTACTGGTATGGTATTGTTGAGAACATTGATATTCAAGCGTAATTGATGGAAAATATCAAACAAATTTAGAAATAAGTTGCAACATATAGGTCATCTGTTGGAAATTATGAAACAAGTCTTCCTACTTTTGCAACAGATAAGACTATATATGCATAATTCAACAGATGACCATCGTATTGCAATAGATAAACTATCTATCTAAACATATAGAATATATTTTACAATAGATGGACAATTTGTTGCATTCTCAAAAATTGAACTTTCATTAGACAAAAAGAAATTTCCCCTACATGTATGTAATGTAAAGTAAGTATGTAAAGTGAAGTGACTTGAAATAAAAAAAATGTTATTTCACAGGCTCTTATTTATACATAGGATCCAAGTGTTTAGTTAGTACCCCATAAGCCCATACCTTTTGCATGTTTGACACTACATTGTCGCACAAAAAAGTTGTTGGGTCGGCCATTTCTGTGCCGATCAGCAAATATTCGATCTATGTAAGAGCGTGAAACCCGCACGTGATAACAGTTTCATTTTGGGAGGTCCATGTTCTTGTTTCAACCTTCAAAATCCCATGGCTAATTCATCAACACTTCCATTGGAAAACAATTTACTCTGCCTCAACAAGATGGGGAACAACTCCAATAATGGCTGCATATATGTAAAAAAATCAACCTCATCCAAGGCAGGTAAGTTGCAGTCATAAACCTTAATCTTTCCCTCCTCGAGAAGTATGTTAAAATCCTGATAATGTATGTTGTCCATATTCATGACTCCAAGAATCCTCTTTGCCTCAGTCCATCTCTTGCCGTTTAGATTTTTCCTCTCCCTTCTAACATATTTTATCATTTCTTCATCCCATTAGAATCTAGAAAGTAACAAATGAAATCCCTAGCCACCGGGAGTTAATGCTAGATTATTGAGACAATCGTACCTATCCTTAAGATTCCTCTAAAAGTAGAGGTTCATTATACTATCGACAGTATCATATGCTTTCGGGTATGCTAATTGCCTGCCCCTCATGAGGCAGAGAATTTCTTTAACATACTGTGATATAAGAAGTTAATTTTTAAATATGTTAGTAATTGTAAAGAAGGAAACCATAGTGAAAGATACGACGGATGGTCCATCTATTGCAGAGGGTTCTTTGAATCTTTTCACAGATTACCTATCTAATGCAACTTATGCAAGAGATGGATAATATATTGCAACAGAACCACCACAAGTTGCACCAAAATACATATATGTTGCAATATATGACAAGTAGATTAGAAGGCTAGGTTAGGAAAAGTAAACTTACCCTATCCATGTACTACGTATGTATATCTGTCATACTTCTAGAGTCTTGGGCAGAAAAGGTATGGATAGGGTAATCTTTTGTAACTTGCTTGGCCCGTCGCAGATCTCTCTTCTCTTTGGTGCCAAGTTCTGCGTATATGTCCACCTTCTTGAATGGACCCTAAACTTCAACAACTTTTGAAGAGGGAAGAGTTGAAATTTTTTTGGATTTTTTATTGGAGAGTACTTGGTTAATTGCTCTTTTCTCCCTCCCAACCTCCACTGTAGGAGTGTATGTCTCTCTCACTTTCTTGGATAGTATGACACCTCTCTTGGATTTTAATTCCTCAATAGCTTTAGCGATAGCCTCTACTTTTTAAAAGAGTTTATCCTGGTTGTCCTTGCACTCTTCGTATTTGCAATGAGAATATGAGGGTGAAGAGGGAGGGACCTGTGAAAAGTATATTTTCAAACATATTTATTTTTTCTTAAGCATCGACATGCTCAACATCACGATTGGCAGTAGCATCAGCATGTCTGCCTCCAACATCAACTCCACCAACAACACCCCTAGAAAAAGCACTTGGATTTGTTGCAGTAGTTTGGTCATGAAGAACCTCAACACTAGGATGACCTTTCCTAACTGCTCTTCTTATGGTTGTTGATCCTGTCAATTCCTTCTTTATTAACTCCATCATTGGGTCTGCTATTGTATCAACAAGACCTAGAGAATAAAATAAGAAATCCCCAACTCATGCTCAGTAGGCACAATCCATGGATGCATAACCTATAAAAAAATAGATACATTTAAATCATATAATTTGCATTCAGTTGGGTAACATGTTAACACAAACAACTTATGCAACAGATTAATAATAAGTTGTATCAGATTACCCATCTGTTGCATAATTTGCAGTAGATGGGTAATCTGTTGAGTCGGGTTCAAAGAAACACAGCAATAGATGGTTAATATATTTCAAAATATGGATCATCTAACGTAACAGATTACCCATCTATTGCGCCAGTTGCAATAGACGGGTAATCTATTGCAATAGACAATCTATCTATCGTAATAGATGGCACATCTATTTTAATATCTTTGTTTGAGTCAAATTATTTTACTTGAAAGAAGACGTACTACATCATCCGGAGTATTAAAGAGATCAACCTCCTTAATTTTTGGGTTTCCCTTTGCAGCCAACCACCTAAGGATACTTGGATGAGAAACCTTATCCGGGTAATCCTTGAACTGCTTTTAGAGATGAGGAATGGTTTCAAATTCCCAAGCCTAAAAAATTTAAATAGGAGGTAAGTAAAAAAAGTCATAGTAATTATTCAATATAAATTAATGGATGAGTAAACAAATAATGATTAAATTTACCATGAAATCCCAAGGAAAGTCGTATAATGTGATCGTCTTTGGTGATAGCTTTGTCAGTAAATATTTGACAGTTAAGTAGTAGTTGCCATATACCCAAAGATAATTGTTGAATTTGTCAAAATCATCAGCAAGCTTCAACAAATCATCTTCTATGACTTTGTTGACATCTCTTGCCAATATAACGACATGGACAAACCAAACCAAGCATAACTACTCCCAGTACTGCTTTGGTATGGTTTTATCCTTGAGATTTTCTATCAACTCATTGGCTTTTCACCCACGTCCAGAAATATCCCACAACCCATCTATTTTTTACTTGTGTTTGTCATTTTTGGTGGGTGGTTTGGTTTTTGTGGATGGTCTCTTGGACAATGCCTTACCACTATTTGATGGTGGTGGTTTGGCTAACCTACTTTTCTTGGACCTTTTCCATGGTGTTTTATTGGTGAGAGTATCTTCTGGACGATCGCATCTTAAGCCCGTCACTATGGCAAACTCTTTAAAGCCAAAACAAATCGGCATGCCACAGTAGTTGATCCAGATTTCATTCATCTTTTTCCCCCTTCCTCCGAATCTTTATCATCCCCTACGTACTTGATCCTACGCTTGAGAAGACCATATACCATGCTTATTTGGAAACGGACAATGTGATCCTCAGGTAGCTCAAGAAAGTATCCAAAGCACCTCTTCTTAAAAAGTCTGTCTATGTTTTCATTCTTCATAATATTCCTAAATTTGTCAAAAGGTTTCCCCAACTGACATTTAAGAACAAAATCACCAGTTAGTTTTGCAGGGTGATCTATTAGAATCGCAACTTGAAACCCGTCAATACTAATAGTTTTAACAGCCTCATGCTGAGATTGCTTCCCCCTCCTCTTCTTTTTTATTATCTTCTTCCTTCTCCTCACTTTTATTTTTCTCATCACCATATATAGACCCTTCTCCACCTTCCTCAACGTCATTTTCATAACTTTCCTCAACTTTATTTTTTCCTGAATAAGATTGTTCCGAAAGATCCTCTGAATCCCTCTGAGATATGTTTTACCTACAAATAACCGAAAAGGAAAAATTAAATTACAATTGATATATGCATAAATATAAAAAAAATACATTACAAACACCACCAATACCGACACCACCAATATCCACCACAAACACCACCAACCAATGCCACCAACAGCCACCACAAACACCACCAGTGCCACCATGACAACTACCACCACGACCACCAATAACACAAACACCATCCAACAATACCACGATAGTCAACGAAATACTGTGACAAAAACTAGGGTTTTCTCGAGATCTTCCTATGATTTTACCATCAAAACTCAAAATTGTAAACCCATTCTCGAAGATAATACAACTAAAAGTCTTCTTTTTCATCATTAACTTAAAAGACCTAATTTTTAGAAAAAATAACAAATATAAAACTCTTCTATAACGTTGTTACCTACGAATACAGAGAAAATGACTGACACAAGTAAGAATAAAGTAAAAAATAACACCTATATGGTCAAAAATAAGAAGAAAATTGATATGTTGTGAAGGGTTGAGCAATTTGTTAGTATTTTTTTTTATATTGTTGAGAGAAAGAAAAAGGTGAGAACTCGAGATTTGAAATGATGAAACATTTTTCTCGCAAATGGATTATTTGAATGGGTTGATTTGTATTTTGGAAAATAATGATAAGTTTTGAAAATGTTAATTTGGTCCGAATTAATCTGAATTATTTTTTAAATTTTTGAAAGATATGCATAATTTTTAACCGTCTTATCATGCAATTAAGAAAAGACACAATTGAAGTTGTAGTGGACCCTATGAACTCACCCCTAGTCCTAGATTAATCAATTTAGGTATTTATTGAACATATGAACTCAATTGAAATTGTATAAAAACAAATGTTCAACCTGTTGCAACAGATGACTTAGTTATTGGAATTTATCAAACAGATTAAGTCATCTGTTGCAACAGATTAACTATCTATTATAAATTATCAAATAGGCGTTGCCATCTGTTGCGACATATGACTGAGTCATTGGAAATTTTCAAATAAAAATTGTCATCTATTGTAAATTTTCAAATAAAAATTGTCATCTATTGCAAAGTATGACTTATATATTTTAATATCTTTTTTATTTATTTATTTTAAAGTAATTTAGGTATTAGTTGAACATATTAGGTAATAAGAATCGCTTCGACTCAGAGTGATCAATCAATTATTCTAGTCGAGAGGAACGCAATACCGTCTCATTCTGCAATTACTAAAAAACTCAATTGAAGTTGTAGTTAACCCTATGAGAACTCGCCCCTAGTACTATATTAATAAATTAAGATATTAGTTGAACATATTAGGTAATAAGAATCAATTCAATTCAGAGTGATTGATCGACGACTCTGGTCGAGAGGAACACAATAAAATCTTATCATGCAATTGTCAAAAGACTCAATTGAAGTTGCAGTTGACCCTATGAGAACTCACTCCTAGTCCTAGATTAATTAATTAAGGTATTAGTTAAACATATTAGGTAATAAGAATTTCTTCAACACAGAGTGATCAATCGATGACTCTGGTCGGGAAAAATGCACTACTGTCTCATCATGCAATTGTCAAAAAACTTAATTGAAGTTGTAGTTGACCCTATGAGAACTAACCCTATATTCCTAGATTAATTAATTAAGGAATTATTTGAAAATATAAGGTAATGAGAATCACTTCAACTCAGAGTGATCGATCGATGACTCTGGTCGGGAAGAAGGCAATACTGTCTCATCATGCAATTATCAAAAGACTCAATTAAAGTTGTAGTTGACTCTATGAGAACTCACCTCTAGTTTTCTATTAATTAATTAAGGTATTATTTGAACATATTAGGTATTAAGAATCTCTTTAACTTAGAGTGATCGATCGACGACTGTGGTCGGGAGGAACGCAATACCATCTCATCATGAAATTACCAAAAGACTCAATTGAAGTGTTAGTTGACCCTATGAGAACTCACCCCTAGTCCTAGATTAATCAATTAAGGTATTAGTTGAACATATTAGGTAATAAGTATCTCTTTAACTTAGCGTGATCAATCGATGAATCTGGTCGAGAGAAAAGCAATACCATCTCATCATGTAATTGTCAAAAGACTCAATTGAAGTTGTATTTGACCCTATGAGAACTCACCCGTAGTCCTGTATTAATCAATTAAGGTATTGGTTGAACATATTAGGTAATAAGAATCTCTTCAACTTAGATTGATCGATCGACGACTTTGGTCAAGAGGAATGCAATACCATCTCATCATGCAATTGCCAAAAGACTCAATTAAAGTTATAGTTTACCCTATGAGAACTCACACCCAGTCGTAGATTAGTCAATTAAGGTATTAGTTGAGCATATGAACTCAATTGAAATTGTATAAAAATAAAATATTCAATATGTTGCAACAGACGACATATCTATAGGAATTTATCAAACAGATTAAGTCATCTGTTGCAATAGATTACTTATCTGTTGTAATTATCAAATAGGCATTGTCATCTATTGTGATAGATGACTGAGCCGCTAGAAATTTTCAAACAGAAATTGTCATCTATTGGAAAGTATAACTTATATGTTTTAAGATCTTTTTTATTATTATTTTAAAGCAATTTAGGTATTAGCTTGACAATGAGGTAATAAGAATCGCTTCAACTCAGAGTGATCAATCGATGACTCTAGTCAGGAGGAATGCAATACCAACATCATGAAATTGCCAAAAGACTCAATCGAAGTTGTAGTTGACCCTATGAACTCACCCCTAGTCCTAGATTAATCAATTTAGGTATTATTTGAACATATAAACTCAATTGAAATTGTATAAAAGCAAATGTTTAACCTGTTGCAACAGATGAAACATCTGATGGAATTTTTCAAATAGATTAAGTTATCTGTTGCAGCAGATTACCCATCTGTTGTAAATTATCAAATAGGCGCTGCCATCTATTACGAAAGATGACTGATCTTTTGTAATTTTCAAACAAAAATTGTCATCTGATGCAAAGTATGGCTTAGTTGTTTTAAAATCTTTTTTAAAAGCAATTTAGGTATTTCCTCTCTAAGATAAAAAAAGATAAAAATACTAAGGTGGTAAAAAATATTACTTGCATAACTCAAAAATCTCCTCATTGAGTAATCTTATCTGGTTTTTTCAATGTCACCGTCTCCTTGTTCCCCTCAAAAGTTATTAATAAATATTTAAAACCCATAGCTAGAATACTCTCTCCTTCTACTATAAATTAACTCAACTCATCTCTCTTCTTTTTTCATAATTCTCTTTCTCTCTTTTTTCCTCTTTGTTATCTCTTTTTTTGGATGAGGATACTTTTGGATCTCAACCGATCAATAGCTTTTCTCGACTGAACTGGATGTTCTAATCTCTTTGCTTTTTTGACAGTGCAGGTATGGTTCTCTATTGCTCTTTCCTTATCGTCTTCTTCTTTGTATGTTATTTAAATTAGATATTTACATCTGTTGTAATTAATGATTTATCCATTACCAGTTTCCTATTTATTGAGAAAAATAAAGGAAAGGTGACTTTTAAGCCATGAATGAATGAATCGTTGTTTTTATTAAAATATGCAAAAAAGACACCTATTGGGAGAAATTAAGAAGCCTTGTTATTAGTGTTGTTTTTTATGTCTTTTTTTGTTACTTTGGTGGTGGTGGTGTTAGGGTGGTGGTGGTTTTGGAACATGCGGTGTTTGTGTTGTTGATGGTGTTGGAACATATGGTGTTGTTTCTTTGTTATTGATGTTGTTGGTGGTGTTGCAATAGTTTCCTCAACTGTTGCAATTGATGAATCAACTATTGGAATAAACGAAGAAACTGTTGGAAGAAATCAAACCAGTAGCAATGCTGGTTTGATTTATTACAACAGATGACCCATCGGTTGAAACATGTCATCCATCTGTTTCCACAGATGCGTCACATATTTCAACAGATAACTCATCGGTTGAACAAATGTGGAATCTATTACATCAGATGGGTCATCTATTAATTCATTCAATTTTGTGTTACCCTTTTGAAATGTTTTTTTTGTTCTTCTCTTGTTTGACATCAAATGTTTTTCTCTTATTTGCAGATAAAAGGAAGTGAAATTGGATCAACTTTTTCCCGACTAGCATTAAAGGCTAGAATAAAGATGGGTTCGAAGGAATAAGCTACTTGCAGATGGAACCACTTCATATGTGGGAGGTATGTATTACTGATCAACCTATCGTAAAAACACACATCTAGTACAATGATTTTTTAAATATTGGTTCTTTACCTATTAGGTGTTAATTCTTCAAACAAGATATGGAATTTTACAGTTATGATTGTTAGGTTTGAACTGGTAAGGCTGAGGGACAAAGGAGGTGGTGTCGATACCTTATTACAGTTTAATGAAGATTTTGCTAATGTTTATATGTCAAGTTTGGAGAAGGGTTAAAGTTTTTGGTGGTAGTGTAAACATTCAAATAGTGATTGGACTGATTTTAAGGGCTCAATGGACTTTTGAAAGGCCTCCGAAGCCTTGCACTACTGCAAACAAGAATGGAAATGGATATAGTTATTGCTCTGGTCCAAATTTATATGGATGGGTTGCTCGAGGAGACTATTATAGTGCAGAAGGTGATTGGAAGAATACTTGTGTAGGAAGGGGGAGGTGGAGAAGACCATATATCAACTCAAACCTTATTTAAGAAGAAACACAAGGTAGGAAGGAAAGTGTAGCATAACTGGCTGATGAAATTGACATAAAAATGAAAAAATTAAATGAGATGGGAATGTGAAAGAGTATCCATCCTTCAATCCATTTTTTAAACGAAAAATATTGAAGTGGACTGGAGATGTGCACTTTTTTCACAGACTGTAACTAGCTAGCGTGTCCTGAATAAAGACCCACAAAATGCATGACCAAAACTCTAAGGTTGCATATTTACGAGCACCGGTGGTGGTAAGATTGTCGGTTAGGATTAAAACTTGAACTAATAACTCTTGAAGTAAAAATAAGGGATCAAGATAAGGTGGTGATTTCTGAAGTTAAACTTGCATCCCAAGCCTTCTGCTTATGGTTCTGGTCAGGTCAAAAGCAGTGGAAACAACAAGGCATGGGATTTTTTCCCAACTTCAGACCTTTTTGTTTCTATTTCCATTGACCTGATCAAAACCATAGATAGGAGGAATGGGATGCAAGTTAGACTTCAAAAATTGACGCCTTGGCTTCCCTTATTTTTACTTCTGGAGTTGTTGGTTCAGTTTTCATTCTTGACTGAAAATCTTACCAATCCTCTGTGCTCACCAAGATGCTTCCATGGAGTTCTGGTCCTTTATATTGTAGGTCTTCATTGAGGCCACGCTCGCTAGTCGCAGTCTCGGGCAAAGTGTCCAACTCTAGTTCTCTTTGGCATTTTTCTTTTATAAAAAATGACTGACGGATTTTAATATTGGATATACTTCCACATTTTAAACTCATTCAGTTTTTTCATCTCTCAAGTCAATTTCATTGGCCAGATTCGCTTGAAGTTCCTTACTTGCTTCCCTGTGTTTCCTCTTAAACAAGGTCTGAGATGATATGATCTTTTTCACTTCCCCCATCCAGCACAGGTATTCTCCCAAGCACCTTCTGTTGTATAATAGTCTCCTCAAGTAATCCATTCATATAAATTTGTACCAGGAAAATTTCTATTAGTTTTCCATTGTTGTTTGTTGTAGTGCAAGGCTTTGGAGGCCTTTCAAAAGTCCATTGCACCATTAAAATTGGTCCAATCACTATTGGATATTTACACAACTGCTAAAAACTTCAACCCTTCTCCAGACTTGACACAAAAACATGAGCATAAACCATCATTAAATTGTAATAGGGTATCGGCACCGCTATCTTGGAACCCTTAGGCCTTATCAATTCACACCTATAAAACTAAACTATAAAATGTAGGATCTTGTTTGAAGGATCAATGTCTAATCGGTAAAAAATTGCATTCACAAAATCATTGTACTTAAAGTGTGTCTGTCACGATAGCCTGATCAATAATACATAACTCCCATGCATGCAAGTGGATCTATTCATCTGTACACACCTTATTCTTCCCACACCATAAATGTCACAAAATTTTTATTCATCTGATGGCTATTAAAAAAGAGGTGAACAGTCATGTCTTTTTGTCTAACACATTCAAAACATCTGATGAATCAAATTCCCCATCTATTGAAACTGATGAATTAGTTGTTGGAAGAAATCAAAATATCTCCTTCAACAGATGGTCCATCTGTCATAATAGATAATCCATATATTGCAATAGATAATCCATATATTGCTATAGATGTCTCATCTCTTACACTTACAGACTATCTGTTGCAACAGATGGTAAATCATTCAAAAACAGCTGATGAATCCAATTCTCCATCTGTTTCAACTGATGAATCAGCTATTAGAAAAAATCAAAGCATCTTCTTTAATAGAAGTTCCATCCGTCGAAATAGATAATTCATATTTTGCAATAAATGTCTCATCTATTACACATACAGACTATCTGTTGTAATAGATGGTAAATCTGATGAGATAGTGGGTTATATGTTATGACAGATGGATGATCTGTTGCAATAGCTCAATAATAATAGTTGGTATTAAGTTTCAAACCATTTAGAAAAGGTGAGAAGTTTGAATGTAAAATAAAAAGTTGCGACTTTTCACAAAAAACAAAAAATAAGCAATTTGAAGGTAATTAATACAATGGAGCTGAACAGTCATGCCTTTTTGCCTAACATATTCAGATTCAATCCTCTATAAATAGGTCCCACCTTAATCTTCATTCTACTCTACTTTTATTTATTTATTGTATTTTCTCTTTTCGTATTACATCTTCAACCATTTCTATTCAAAGAGAATATTCCTATCTCATTGAGGTAAAAAAAGTTTCTATGTAAATCTACCAGTTTGTAGTATACGTTGTATTACATTCGAACTCTTTTCTTTACTTTTGTATTTTCATTTTTTGTCAATATGTGTGTGTTCTAGATATGGCTGATCCTATTTGGGACATTACCATTCTGCGCGACACCATGCGGGAACTTCAAGGGTAGGTTAACAACCTGCAAAGGGAGTTGGTCGTCGTGAGAGCAATGATGTTCAGAGAGATACAGAGGCTGATTAGGGCCCTGCTGTTGCTGGTTGATTGGCCGATTGACAATAATAATGATGCTGCTGATGATAATAATAATAATTTGAATGTGTTTTTTCTTTTAGCGTAAGTATTTTAATTTTCTATATCGGATCTATACCGAATGTATTTTATTTTTTGTTTAATGAATTTTATTTTTAGTTGACTTTGGCTTTTTAATTCTTATTCAATTTTCATTTTGTCTGTTTCATCTTCTAAACATACATGTTAACATGTCGACTATTGGAGGTAAGGAGCAATTTTAAATCCAGTAGCAATAATAATTTTGGCTTGTGAGTTCTTTTAATAGATGGACCATGTGTTGGAACAGATTGGTCATCTGTTGGGTTTCTGTCAAAGATTATCCATCTGTTGTGAAAGATTTGTCATCTTTTGGAGGAAAACATTCTAGTTTGATGAACTATATTGTGTTCTTTCAGCTAATGTCCAATCGTTGCAACAGATGGGTAATCTGTTGAAAATAATTGTGGTTTGCTATATTTAGTTCATGTTTTGTCTCTTTTTATTGATGCACAAGTTATTAAAAAAAATATTTTATATATAATAAATAATAACATTACGTTAACAACAATGAGTTAAATATATAAAAGTCCACAACAAACAACAACACAAGTTTTTGCAATTACAATGATCATGGTGGATTACGATCCTAGCATGTAGTTCTTCTGTGGACAACGCGCTTACATATGGAGCACTTGTTTCTTCTTGATGGAAATGATTATCCGACTATATGCCTCCTCTTATATGACTTTCTTCCTAATTTGATAGTGCTTGGGTCAATATATGGAGGAGGTATTAATTCCCCCAAAAGTTTTGCAGGAACAACCCAAGATTCTTCGGGAGGCACCGGAGTAATATGCCCACTATATGTCATTGTATTTTTCCACCGAATAATATGGAGAGGAATGCTCATAAATTTTAGGTCCATATTTTGCACCGTATTGAGTTTGAAGCGTTGTCATATCATGTGGACAGGGTATTTTGTCCAAGTCAAAAACTCTGCACGTACAAGATCTTGTTTGAAGATCGATCGTGGCAACATCACCATCACCGGTGATACTAAATTTGTAATCTGCTATTTGATGAGATAATAACCTATTCCCCAGACTGATGTTCGTTGATATTATTTTTTCAACTTCTAGAACAAATGGGGTTCCTGCGCACTCGAACTGCACACGTCTTTCATTAAAAAATTAGCCATACTTCTTGTTTATTTTTTCAAACAGAGCCTTGACAGGAAATTCTCTTTCATCGCCAAATAATGAATTCATTGATTCAGCTATGTTTAACGTCATAATATTGTACATATACAAACGAATCACTTAGTAAGACATCATACTAAACTTGTAACTCAAATGAGACATTAAATTCATAAGAAAGTACCTATTTGCCAGACAAAATGTCCGGATCCATCTCTCAAAATTGACATATACGAGATGTTCTTCTGCATGAGGATGCATATCCGCTATTTGATTGAAATAGTCTAAAAACTCATCTCTACTATATGCTTTAGATGCTCTATAAAAAAGGGTCACGACCCTTTCGTTATGAAAGTTGGTCCGAATATTCTCTCCAACATACCTGATCCAACAATCGAAGTAAGCTGAAGTGAAGAAAATTGAACTCATGTTTAGAATACTTGGATTCCTATCTGAAACAAAACACAACTCTTCTGTATCTTCGGTGCAACTTCGTAGTTGGTAAAAAAAACCATAAGAGGCACCACATTCCTTGTTTTCTAAACAAAAAGTGATCGGAAAGATGTGATTCTCTGCATCCTGCACCACCGCCGCTAGCAGAACTCCAATATAACTTCTCCTTAAGAAGGTACCGTCGATGGCTATGCCTTTTCTCAAATGTCGAAAACCTTGAATCCAAGCACCATAAGATACAAAAAAGTACTTGAACCTTCCGTTTTCATCAACATGCAACACCGTCTTACTTTTGGGATTTGTGGACTCAATCATGTAATGGTAGACATCCAGGACTGCATACCCATGCTCGTGTGTCCCCCTAACTAAGCCCTTGGAATTATCCATGGCCGTATATATCTTCCAATAACTGACCAGGACACTTAATTCCGTAAGGAGTTGATTGGCCATAACCCTTATAGAAGGGCCTTTGCCATCGGGGAAACTATTCTTTAAATATTCATCGAGGACGTTTGACGTGGCATGAGGATTTTGTCTCGAGATGTGCTCCAAACCACCTGGGTAATAATTTTTATGTTTTTGAATGACGAATCTGTCAAAACTTATGTACTTCACGCTCTCAACCACCACTTGTAGTTTGGATTAGCACATTTGTAGCAAAAGACACTACTCAAATTAATTACCTTCTTTATTCTGAAATCTTTTTTGATACAAGAAATAAACAAAGTGGTAGATAGTTCTTTCTTTTCCTTGAATGACATTCCATTGAAAAAGTCGGTCCCGTCATCTTGAAGATTGACAGAATGTGTCGATCGAGAAGAACTGTCCACTATATTGGTTGCATCAACGGGTGTAGGTGTTTGATCATCATCTGGAATATTCATGTCTAGATCCTCCAACCTATAATCAAAGATGTCTTGTCGTTATTATTCTTATACATTCTGGTTCTCATTCTTTTTCTTCTTTTAACCACGTACACCTTTAACACCCTCCTAGATGAATCACTAATATAATCACACAACCGATCCTGATCGGTTATTTTGAAAGGTAGTACCCTTCAATTTTTTGAGGAGCTATACATGTAGTTGATGATTAGTTCTTCCGATTGACAATTTAGTCCACAATAGCTGATGATTAAGTTTAAAAAATCATCATACTAAACATCACTTTGGACTGTCATAGCTATCGTCTCTAGTGTTTCACCCTCCTTCTAATGCCATACATATTGATTGCTCTTCTCGATCCATTGACCATGACAATACACCCCTATTGTTATTGACCCCTCCATTAGTGGTACCCAAATAAAGTCATTTGTTAAAAAAAGTTAATAGTCATTTCATGGTGTCATACATGAATCCCAACAAATGTGTAATCTGTTACAACAGGTGAAAAATAAGTTGAAACAGGTAAGTGATCAGTCGCAATAGATTACTTACTCGTTGGGATTTATTTTACGCTCTTGAAGATAATTTCAACAGATGAGTCATCTGTTGTAATAGGTGAATCATATATTGCAACAAACTATATGTGTTACATCTTTGAATTTGAGAGAGGGCTTTTCTCTTATCTCTCAAATTATAGACATTGAAGCGATTGAGAGAAAGTAAGAAAATTATTGCACATGCCCCCCATTCTCTATTTACTAATATAATAGAAGGTAAGGCAAAAGCAAGAGTGAAGCTGATTCCAATAGATGAATGACATGTCGCAATAGTTAATTAACTTATTGCGACAGATGACTTACCTGTTGCAACAGATGACGCGCCTGTTGGAATTGAGTTCAAGTTCTATTGCAACAAGTTACTAATATGTTACAACGGATATTTAACCTGTTTCAATAGACAACACATCTGTTGGAATCGAGTTCAGGTTCTGTTGCAACAGGTTACTAATCTATTGCAACAGATATTTATCATGTTGCACCAGATAACTAATCTATTGCAACAGATGGGTCATATGTTGCAACAGATGACCCATCTATTCAATTCATGTTATGACACTATAGAACCATAAATATTAATCCAACATATGAGTCTTCCATTAAAATAGATGTTCCATCTGTCACAACAGATGATTGATTTGTTTAAACAGATGGCTCTTATGTTGCATTCATGTTTGCGTGCTATTTATTGTTGAAAAAACAACACAATAGAAGTTACCCAGATGACAAATTCAACTAAAATCATAATTTGACTTACCAAAGTCTCCTATGAAGTAATACCAAAGTGGAAAGTGATGTACGAAACAAAACTTGACCTAAGAAATTGGTCAAATAGCAGGAGTAGCGGTAACAACAACAACAACAATGGTCAACAAGAAGAAGATAAAAATGATAATGAAGTAGAAGATGATAAAAGCATCAGCAACAATGAACAACAAAAATTACTAAGAGAGAGAAAACAATAATGGATGAGAAGAGAGAGAAACACGCCTTTTTTTTCTTCGTTTCCCGTTATATTAGGTAAATATTTGGATCAAAGTATAAATTTAAAAACTTTTGGGCTATTCTCAAACTTACCCAACTTTCTTAATCCATAATAAAGTAATTTTCACCTATACTCAATTATTAAGACTTGTGTCACCTATACCTCATTTTCAAACTTTTTTGTCACCGACAGTTCAAAGCCCCTAGATTCTTCTGATTTCAAAACAATAAGTTTTTTACATTCCTAGTGACTTATAATAGGTATGGGTTTCTTATTGAGTTGTAAAGTAACATCTTAGAGTAGGTAGATTCTTTGAAGAGTTGGAGAGTTTTCAATGATCTTGGGTATATTTATATACCCAAGTGTCGCATCTAATCTATAGTTAAGCTTAATTTTGAGAATAAATTCATGTATATTAGTGTATTTTGTGTTAATTGATGTTGGTAAGCAAATATACATGATTAGATATGTTTCATGGCTAAAATAGGCAAGTAATTGACCATAATGATGAAGGATAAAGAGGGGTAATTTATGACTGGGCAAAATTCCAAGCAGAAAAGATGAGCTCTATGCCTCGTTGGTAGGATAGCAATATGGTCACCTCAAAGCATCTAAGAGCAAAGTTCCCTGTCCCCCTTTCATAAAAAATGGAGAGATGAATTGATATATTTATTAAATCCGTCAGGACTGACAGGGATCTAACCCACAACTTCCTCCTTGATAGGGCGGTGCTCTACCTGATTGAACTATAATCCCAGGAAAATTTTGAAAAGATCCTCTCCAATTCATTGAGGTCGGTGCCGTGTTACCTTACCAACAGTTTTCCAATGAGGAGCAATGGAGGTTGTACGTTGTTCGATTATTTAGAAGTCAAGTCCAAGTCTAATAAGGAATGAGGATTGTTTTCAATCGCTATAAATAAAACCCTAGGACCTTTTCAAAAGTTTTGATCATTTTTTGGCTAACCACACGACAGAGAAAAGACTACACCATTAGGGTTCTTACTTTTCTACTCTTTGATTATGCATGAACAACATAAATTCTTGCAATTTTGACTAGAACCTAAGAAACTAAACATTCATGTTCCATGGTTATGGCTAAAAGCATGATTATTTGGCAGATGATTCATTCAATAAATTTTTTATACTATTAATTGTTCATATTTTCTTGAGTTTACCATTTTATGTTTTACGACCATTAGAATAAATTCACATTTCATTATAAACTCGAAAGAGGAATCCTGAGTTAGAACAAAGAATATAGGGAGTAAGATATTTTATCTAGTAAATAAAGAACTTATTTGTGGATAGGATAAGAATATACCTAGATCGTCTTACTTGGTTACAAAATGAGAGAAGCAATTGCATTTGCATGTTCATTCTTGATTATAGGAATATAGACAAAGAAGTATCTCAATTCATGGATAGTACTATAGAGAAACATTCAGCATCAATTGAAGTATCTTGTAATAACTGAATTCCACTTTCTCTCATGGTATTTTATTTTAACTTTAAACTCATACTCTCTCTAATTACAAGGACATTTTGATGCTGATGGGAGATGAAGTTTATATAATCGAATGTCTACTACTGGTTTTGCAATTTTCTTAGGTTCTACACTTGTTTCTTGGTAGTTCTATCTCGTGCTTCTCTACTGAGGTCAAATATTGCTCTCTTGATTCTGCCTCTCTTGGACTTCTGTGGATTTTTTTATTGTTGAATGAAATTGGTCTTTCGCCTGGTTTATTTCCTTTTTATGGTGTGATTATTTTAGTGTGATCTATCTTACCACTAACCCATTGTTTCACTCTCACACCAAACATATGAAGACGATTTTCACTTTATGTGGATATTGTAAACAAAAAGATACTTTGTATTTGACATATTTATTCTCATGATCACCTTGTTGATATTCTTACCAAGCCTCTCTTAAAGTATCTCTACTTTGATTTGCGTAACAAGTTTACCCTTACACTTAGTTCAACTTGAGGAGGAGTGGTAATTATTAAAACTAGCTAAAATTAGTTAGTCAGTTAGAGAATGGTAGAGGAGCGATTACCTGTCATAAAGGGTCTTAGTTGAGTTGGTTATAGATTAGAGAAATGTGGCCAGCTGTACTAACTGATTGAAGGCTATATATACCTGACCGTGTGAACTCTTCGGGGTCGTTTGGTGTGGGGTATTAAAACAAATAGTCCTGGAATAAAAAAATAATACCGGGAATAAATTTTTTGGTGCTTTGTTTGGTTGCTATGTTTGGGATAAATTATCCCGAGATTAACAAATAGTACCGGGATAAGTTATCCCACACTTTGGGTGGTATAAATAATTCCAACATTATTAACTTGGGATAATGGAATAAATGACAAAATCAACCTCCAATTATCACTTTATATATAATAGTATATATATTCTATTACTTTACTATTATATATAAGAAAGAATGTGAAATTTTGATAGTCCTCACGTCAATTTTTTTTTGTCAATTTTATTCCTAATTTAAATTTTAATTACTCTACCAATTTTTATCCATTTTGGTAAATTTGAATAATTATATGAGTTTATTAAATGTAACAAAAGTGACGAGTCACGGAAAAATGATAGTGACACCATAATATATATATATATATATATATATATATATATATATATTCTATTACTTTACTATTATATATAAGAGAGAATGTGAAATTTTGATAGTCCACGCATCAAATTTTTTTGTCAATTTTATTCCTAATTTAAATTTTAATTACTCTACCAATTTTTATCTATTTTGATAAATTTCAACAATTATATGAGTTTATTAAATGCAACAAAAGTGATGAGTCATGGAAAAATGATAGTGACACCATAAAAACTATTTATACAATGAAATTCAAAATTAATCTAAGGGTTGTATGAAATGTTTATTAATCTTACGTCAAATTTTTAATTTTCCTATTAAATTTATCATGAACAAGTAATTAAAGTATTTTGACACTCCCTTTCTAACTTAGTACATGTTTAATTATTAAATAAAAATTTATTTTTATATATAGCTAAAAATGTTTGAAAAAAAATTTTAAATATAGTTTAACTCTCCAAATATTAATGATACTAAATAATGAAAAATGAGAGTAATTCTTTTTCACATTTTTTGATGATGAATGTTTTTAAAAAAAAGTAAAATTATCAACATTTTATAGAATTTAGGATAGAAGAAATAATTTAATATAAAATATTAAAACTTCATACACGTTTAATAAATATCAATACAAATTTTTTAACATGTATTTTTATGAAAAAAATACTAAGGTTAAAAAAGAAATAGTTTCAATTTCTTTTGTATGGTTTAATATGAAGGAAAATAATTAAGTTAAATAAGGTGAAGGTTATTTTTATAAACAAACTATCTATTCTTAAAAAGAATGCAATGCATATTATTTTTAGTACCACAAACCAAATAACCACTAAAAATAATACCAGCATAACTAATCCCAGGACAACTACTCCCAATATAACTTATCCCAGCATAACTAATCCCAGAATAACTTATTTCCAAACCAAATGACCCCTTAGCTTATTAGTTAAGCACAATGAATTAATAAGATCAATTTCTTATTTTTATATCTTTATACTCTGTTCCATAGAAGCTAGAAGTATAGTTTTCTACTTGATTCATGCTTGAGTAAGCATATTTTGACATGGTATCAGAGTGGCGATCATCGTTTTCATTGTAGTTCATAATGAATTTTGTGATTGTTCATAAATATATTTTATAGTCATGGAAAATCCTGAAGAAACTGTCTCTATAGCTGAGCAGATTGCCATTGTTGATCAACATCGCCCTTTGTTTCTTAAACCATCCAATACACCAAGAGTTGTTATTATCCCTATTAACCTGATAGAATCAAAGAGTTATGGTCTATGGAGTCGATCAATGAATCTTGCTCTTCGAGGAAAAAGAAAGGTTGGTTTCATCAATGGAATGTGTGCAAAGCATCATTACAAGGAAGAATTGATCTAATTGTAGGAAAAGTTCAATGTGATTGTTCTCTCAAAGATTGGTTGTACGGTTGTGGCTTAATTGATATCAATTATTCTATATACATCGAATGCAAAATAAGTCTATATTGATTTTTAGGAGATATTTGATTGATCGGATCTGATAAGAAGCTATCATCTATTGACTGAGATTGTGACTTTATGCCAAGGTATGGATTCTATAACTAACTACTACTTGAAATTAACGGATTCCTAGAATTAATTAGATATTATGGCTCCTATACCTCGATGTGATTATAAGGAGTCACGATCTTACTTAAAGAATTTACGATCTCAATGCTTACAAAAAGAGTCAAAGGACTTTAGGCGATGTCGATGTTAAGAAGGATGTGGTAACACTACTAGCAGGTAAGCCATAGTCTTATAAACCTTCTCCTATGAAGGAAGATATAGCTCCTACTGTCTCACAGCGTTATGATCTATTTTTGTATTGTGGTTATCAAAATCATCTAAAGAAAGACTATTATTGATTGCTAGTTATCCCCTGGTATTCAAAGTCAAAAGAAAAACAAAAATAAGAGGATAAGTGATTACCATACATAAAGATCTTCTATATAATTAACTATACGACACAACTTCCATTCACACATTAAAAACGAACCCCAAAAATATAAATAAGTCCAATAACACAATTTTTGGCACAATAAAATGTTGTATGATACAACTTACTATCACTTGAAACATGTCTCATAGAAAGATCTTTAACAGAACAAGTCCAATTTCACAAAACTTTTTTAGTTAGTGTTATGAAGATTCACAGATAAGTTAGTCGATATTTTCTTGAAAGATATTGGAAGTAATTAAAATTAGTATAGTATGATATTAGTTTAGTATTATGCTATATTTAGAGTGGGATTTACGGCTTGGTTGCTTATTTAGCGAGATTTGGAATATTTAGTCAGTTAGAGAGCCATTTTTAGGTAGAATTAACCCATTCCTCCTTCCTTTGAGTTAAGTTGTTGCCTTAGGACTTATTTAGATTTATTTAATACCCAATAGTAGAACTTGGGAGCCTTAGTCTAGGTTTGGTAGAAATTACCTTAGTATGCACTTTCAGGGTTTAGTAGTTAGCCCGTCGGCTCTCTTCTAGGCCAAATATCCCATTAGCTCCTTATAGACATAGGAGGCCTTCTTTAATCACATTACATTTATTCTTAATCCTTAGTATGATTTATACATCTTTTCAACTGTTGACTAGACTTGTTACCTTGTACTTATTTTAAGGCTCTGTTCGAGTTTGACACTTACTATTCACTTATGAAGCTAAATCTCTAGTTTGAGGATGGAAATATGATATTGAGTCTGGTTTGAATCTGAAAATTATTGTTTACTTATGATATTAAGGATTCAGTTTGAGTCTGGTGGTTCTAGTATAAAATGTGTTTATTGATATGATCTCGATTGTTGGTACTTTGATTGTTATTTATCGTCTGTGGTTCTCTCTTGATTGTATCCATTAGTCTTATGGAGGATTGACTGGATTATTTTTTCTCTTATTTGCATTGATTGGGCTTATGGGTCCAGTTAGGCCGTAGTTAGCTTATATTCCCTTAGCACCTCTTTCCACCTTAAGATAGATGGGCAGTTAGAGTGAACTATTTAGTTCATCAAAGATATACTTAGCACGTGTGTTATGGACTTTGGAGGTCAGTGGGAGAAACACTTAGCCTTGGTGGAGTTTGCCTATAATAATAGCTACCATTCAAATATTAAGATGGCTTCATTTGAGTCATTATATGGTAGGTGTTGTTTGTCACGACCTAAGAACTAAGGGTCATGATGGCACTTGTTATGACAAGCCTTGATAAGTAAGCCTATCAGAAAAACTGATACAAAAGGGAAAATAATATCAATAACCCAAAGTAAGGCTTCTAGAACGAATCTGAACCACAATACAATAAGAGTGGAAAAGGATAACCAAATTATATCTACCATAATCCCACAACCTAGTGTCACAGTGTAAGAACTAACTAATATAACTCGAGATCAAAATACATAAGATATCAAAAATAGGAACAACTCTATCTCTGAATGCGAAATAAAGACATAGTCAAAATAAAGAAAGGTAGTAAGATACTCCAAAAGCAAGAATCAAATTGCTACCTAGAATAGCTCCAAGGTATCACCCGAATTCAACCACCATGAGGTGCACTCGAACCTAGAACTATATCGAAAGGGCACAGTAAGGGTTACTATGGTCCATTTATACTCAGCAGGTATCATACGCCGACTAAGCAAAATAAAAAATAAAGCATACAAAATACACACTAATGGCACGTCACCTTCAACCAGAAAATGTCCCAAACGGTTGCCCATATTGTCTACACTAATAGTTCTATAATATTTACATACACCATCACAATATGAAAGAGATGTGCAAGTATACAAGTATCACCACATATGCAATAAGAAAGAGGCAATACACATAGATAGGTTTTACATCAAGGAAAATAACACATCACAGAAATATACAAGCTAGATACAAATTCAATAGAGATGATAATGATAATACTAGTGATGATGATGATGATTCCTGAGGTTGTCGTACAACCTTTGTATACACCTATGGAGAAAAAGATTCCTGATATAGGACACATGTGGGGTTGTCAACCCGTATACAACACATATCTAATACCAATATCCATAAATCCTCTTCAGCACATCCTTCAGTAGAGGGTTTTAAGATGTCATATTTTTTGTCAAAAAAGCTAGTGTTTCAAATATTTCTATGATAGTACCAATGTTTAATGAATGTGTATCATATGAGTATGTAATGCTCCCAACCAACCAAAATGTATATTTCCATATCCAAGCAATATACCAACTAAGTGAGACAATAATACACTTAATATTTCCAACTATCCATGAATGCCAACATAAACCACATGCCAAGAGAGTACAATACAATTAAATAAAACATTGATACCACATTGGGCCTTTTCATTATACAATACAAAGTTAATTTCGCATAGTCACAACCAACAATATCATATAGGACCCCTAACGGTCACACATAGCAAATAATATTCCAAAACTACCAAACACAACAATATATAGGCTACCACACGGGCATAACACAATAATTAAATCCATTTTTATGATTAGTTCCCACATTCTTAACATGCTTTTGTATCGACATTAACTACCCAGCCAGTCTGAAGAAAGTTAAAGCCATAACTTACCTCGAATGCCAAAAATCAGTCTAAAAGCCTTCAATTCAAAGACTTACTCCTCATGAGAGAACATGAAATCAACTAAAACATAAAAATATAGAATCTATATGTTAAAATAAAGACAGTGATATTGATATTGCTTATTTTTTAGTTGGAGTCAAAACGGATCCCCGAAATGGGTTTTTAAGAAAAAGGGTAAATCATAATTTTATTTTTGAATCATGTTACCCATATCTTTAGGAGTATACCTAAGATAAAAGATAAAACAAATTAAAATGAGGTCCAAATTGAAGAAAAATAATGTTTAAGCTTTACCGATAAAATTCTTTAAAATTTATTTTAAAAATTGAGAATTGATGTTGTTTTAAAGATGAAATAAAAATAGAAGTGATAAATATGAGATTAGAAACTCATATAAGTGAAAACGGCTTGAAATCGAGGTTTAAATTAGAGAACTAAAATTTTTAGGTCTTATGGGACAAAATCCCCAATTTCTACCTATTAATATGAGTTTAAACAAGAATTACATGATGAATTTGGAAAAAGTAGTTGAAATAGGTGTTATTGAGCTTACCCAAGATTAAAAGTGGAAAAAATATCTTAAAATCACGAACCCATAAGATTTAAGTCTCAAAATGGTGAAATATAGTAAAACATGGGTATTTATTGGGCCAGGCATCGCATACGCAATCACCAAGTCACTTAGGAGATACTCATGCATGTTAGTGGTGTTGCATTTGTGATATGGTCCTTGCATGGTTAAATATCATAATCATGATTGGAATGTTGCATTTGCGACATGCGTGTCTGCTCGCTGAGTTGTGTAGGCGACTGTTCTCTCGCGAATACGGGTGCACCAGTTGGAGATTTAAAGTATTCCAAGTCTTCGTGGACCCTTCAAGATTCACCCAAAATCCTGTGAACACAAAGCAATTATGCTACCCTCGATGCTTCAGACACTATGGCGATATCTGATTTTCGAAAGGACGTCGTTTTCACAAAGTTGACCCCCAACGCCTAATTTTACTACTTTTCAAACTAAGGCACAAAACCAAACCAACCATGTTATCAACCTAAAATTGATGTTCCATGTCTGTTGGCACAGTCCAATTTTCCATCCGATAAGCAGATTAATAAATATTGACCAAAGTCAACTATAAGGCTTTTGAAGCCACCAAAAACTATAATTTAACATAAATCACACTAATATGCATTGAAAATTGTGTCAATCATCCACATACCCCAAAAATACCATAACGCAACCACGAAGAGGGGTAAAATAGTTAAATGACATAAAAATAAATATTGCACATAAATCATCAAACATCGGGTTGTTACATTATTAATCTCTAATAGGTTGGTTTGATACCTATAAATTTAGGCTTTGTAGTATAGACTTACTTTGTAAGTTGTTGGACATGGTCTAGGTAATTCAGGAGATGTTGAGGGTAACTCCGAGTAGGAAGAAATTATGCTAATTATAAACTTTATGCCTTGAGGTTTACAGTTGGTAATTGTATTTTCTTGAAAGTATCGCCCAAAATAGGCTTGATAAGATTTAGGAGGAGGTTCAAGCTCAACCCCAGGTATATTCGATCATTTGAGATGTTTCTGACAATTGGAGAGGCAACTTATCAGTTGGCCTTGCCCCTAAATTTGTAATTGTGCATCTAGTTCTTCATGTCTTTATGGTGTGATGATATATCCCTGATGAGTCTCGTGTGCTTCAGTAGGACTCAATTTAGTTGGATGAGAGATTGACCTTTATGGTGAAACTAGTTCTTATATTAGCCAAGGATGTAAAAATGTTGCGCTCTAGAGAGATTCCGATAGTTAAGGTTTAATGGATACACCACCTTATAGAGGAGACTACCTAGGATATCGAGAGTAAGATATGGGATAGTATTCCTACCTATTTGAGCCTTCACGTACATCTAGATCCTTTACTTTCACGAACAAAGGACCTTTTAGTATGGATAATGTAATGGTCCTCTAGTATATTTCTATATTTCCACACTATTTTGCCATTTAAAACCTTTCTATAGTTTCCATAAGTCATTTATGACTTATTAGAGTTGACAGTTGGTTATCGAGCATACATTAGGTTTTTAGAGCTAATTATCTGTTTTGATGTTTTTTCTATTGAAGATTGGGTATTAAGACTAAACTGGAGGTTAATGACTTTTGGTTCAGGTCTCGAGGCTTTCGGACTCATTTTGGGATATTAGGTGGATATTGGTTAAAATGACCCTTAAGTGTGTGACCCATATTTCATCAAATCAACTCAGATGAAAGGCGTCCTTAAGTCTGGAATGTCAAATTTGGTAGGTTATCATAGTTTATTTGCGTTCACGATATTCCAAAAAGATTTGAAAAATCTGATTGAAAACTTGGTAAATGCCTAGTTCAACTGGTGCAGGCCAAAAATAGCATTCGTTATTATGATGGCTTAGCTACATTTGCAAAGGCTAAGGCGATTGGCTATCGTGATTTCCATGACATTTGTCGTGTTCATGAAGGCCAAGTTTATTGTCTATCACATTCGCTAAAAGTATTTTATCCGACCAAAAAAGGTGCCCTTCTTCACGATCATGGTGGACCAGCCACTTTTGTAAAGAGTAAGTTCGGTCAGGCCTAACGTTTGTGATGGGGTCTTCGTATTTGTGATGAAGGGACCACTGACAGTATATATTGTTGTGAAATTGACATATCTTCCAATTTTATAAGTCCCAAATTATTTTAATTCCCTAGAGAGATAAGAGAGTGAGAGGATCGATACGATACGTTCGGGGTGAGTTGAGAGTTCGTGGGGACATTTTCTCATCAAGGATTATCATAAATTTCCTTTAATTTCTTATTTAATTCTTCGCTTTACTCTCAAAATCTATAGTCCTTTATGGGCTGATTTGAGGGTGTAATTATTCTCAAATTTTACCTATTTTTTAGGATAAATGACCCTTGATCTTAGAGGGACATGTTGAAGTTTCAAAATTGTAATTCTGCAAGTGGGCCCCATATGAAAATTTTAACTCTATTTTGGACCCAAAGTATTTATATGTGATATGGGTATTGTTATTCTTGTATTAGTGTATAGATCATTATTTTAATAGTGTGGCATCGTGTGGAGGCTTCTCAGAAGGAATAACTCTAATTTAGGGCATTCGTCGGCGTCTAGATAGGTTAGGCTTACTTTCCTCATGGATAGAGCTTCATTATGATATTAATATAGTATTATGTTAGATTTGGAGTGGTATTTACAGCTTGGTTCCACATTTGGAATATTTAGCATGTTAGAGAGTCTTTTAGGTAGAATTGACCCATTCCTCCTTCCCTTTAGTTAAGTTATTGTCGTAGGACTTATGTAGACTGATTTAGCCATAGGACTTATGTAGACTGATTTAACACCTAGTAGTAGAACTTGGGAGACTTAGTATAGGATTAATAAAAATTATCATAGTATGGACTTTCAGAGTATAGTAGCGGCCCCCATTAGCACTTTTAGACCAAATATCCCAATTAGCTCCTTGTAGACCTAGGGGGCCTTCTTTTATATCATTACATTTATTGTTAAGCCTTAGTATAATTTAGAAAACTTTCCAACTTTTGAATGGACTGTTACCTTGTACATACTTTAAAGATCATTTTGTGTCCGCACTTACTATTCACTTATGATGCTAAATATCCTGTTTGAGTCTAAAACATTTAATATTAGAGTATGATTCGATTCCAACAATTATTTTTTACTTATGATATTAAGGATCCAATTTGATTATGGTGGTTCTGTTATGAAAGGGGTTCATATATATGGTTTTGAATGTCGGTTACCTTATGTTATTATTATCGTCAGTAGTTGATCTGATGTTGATCTATTCACTATCTGATGTTGATTTATGCACAGCGTCATTTTAGTACTTGGTGCATTGCGGAGAGGGTCTATTTGACAATTGTCAATTTTCAGTGGAACTCTGAGATAGTGGCACGTCGCGGAGGACCCTAATTTCCCAATAGTCAATTTCCAGTGGCCTGGCATGATTGTGACGTGTCACGCTGAAGTTCTAAGTTCCAACTAGTGGGACAACGCGATGGCTCCGCATCGCGGTGACTACCAATTTCCCATTTGTCAATTTCCAGTGAGCCACCACGATAGTGGCGTGTCGTGGTGGCCCATGAAATTGGGTTCCTAGTTTAATTTTTCTAGCTTCGTATAGAAGTAAAAAGGGCATTTTGGACTTTTTCCAAGCCAAATAAACTATGCAAACCCCAAATTAAAGTTATTTACAAGCATTCTATGAAGTCTCTCTCAAGTTTTCTCCCAACGAAAACTCTAAGTATCCAAAACCTCTTCAATAAATCTCAAGAATCCACCATAGATTTTCTTAATTGAGTCAAGATTCAAGGTTCCCAAGTCAAGGGCTTCAAGAACCCTCATTCAAGAGTACGAATAGAGTCCCAAAAGAGAGATTTCATCCAAAGCTTCTAATTCAAGGTATGTGGGGTTTTGAACAAGGGTAATCCTTTCACCCTTATGCCCAAAAGCTTATTTAAACAACAGTTCTCTGCAATTTATGAGATTTTACATGAAATTGAATTGGGGGGTTTCATCCATTGTTATTGGTTGTAAGCTTTTGATGTTTTTCTTGAATTGAGAGTCTAATGGCATGATTTTTACATGTTTTCTTAAGAAATTGCAGCTGGGTCTATACCCCATGATTTTAATCCTTGATAAGTTAATAGTTGAAATGTTTGAAACATTGAAGTATATGAGTATGTTGAGATTTTGAGATAAATTGCTGAAATTTCCAGATTTCTACATGAGTTATGAATCTATATGCTATCTATTATGCTTTTGATGAGTATTAACTTGAGATTGAACTATGGGTTATTAAGCCCAACTTGAGACTATTTTATGAACTATTGTGCTATAAGCACCCATGATTTGAGTATTCTGAAATTATTGAGAAATGTTTTGACCTAATGGTCATTGAGTTTTGAAATCCACTCTACTACATGAGATTACATATTTGATTATTGGGTTCGTGGTGAACTATGAGATTATTTCTAAAAGTGGATTTTTATGAGATGAGCGCAGATAATCTAAAAGGAGTAGTATTTAGCACCAAGCGGGTAAGTTACTATGGTTTCTTACCCCAAAACTGCGTGCCACCGTAGGTTGGGACTGAGGCCGAGTTTATGATTATTATTGGGCCTAAGGACGAGTTAATATTGGTCCCAAGGCCGAGTTTGTTTAGTGATCACTGGACCTAGGTTATACTCCCTGGAAAGAGTATGACGCCTCCCCCAACGTGAGGTATCTTTCTTAGAAGGACAAAACGTTGGACTCCATGTAGCTCGTATGGTTTATGTTGGTTAAGAGAACCTCCCTTGACATTTAAACTTCAAGATCAGTTACCTCCCTAAACTATAGTATTTTCCATTGAGATAGAATATTTTTCCCTAAAGCTTGAAATGAGATATTTTCCTAACGTGAATGAAATGCCTTCAAGTATGTTCCAAAGTTATATGATTCCGAATTCCAAGTATTTGAGTTCAAAAGAGTTATGAGTTCTTGAGCATTAAAGAAGTTTTACTCTCCATGAGACATATGCATGAGTTGAAAGTATTGCTTAAAGTTTCCTTTAGCCTTGAGTAATGAGAATAAGAGAAGAGTACAAATTTCAAAGCTGAAAGTATAATGACTCACGAGATTGTGTTACATGTTCCATTTTACATGATTTATGAACTTCACATTTTATACTTATTCAAGCCATATGAGTTATTACTTATTATATGCATGATTTGATTAAAGAGTATTTATATTGTTTTATATAACTGCATGCACCCCCACATACTCAGTACATTTCCAAGTATTGATCCACATATACGTCTATGTTCTACATTGTCTTATAATGTAGGTTCAGGTGCTCCGTCCCAAGCTCATCAGTGATTTTTGAGTACCTCTATCTACATTCCTTCAGTGGTGAGTCCTCATGGTTCGAGGACCTATATTCAAACATCTCTATATTTTGAGAGACTATGTTGTTATTTACAGTTCATTTTAAGTCAGTTGGGGACCTGTCCTAACGTCTCTCTAGTTCATGAATTAGTAGAGACTTTGTCAGACTAGTTATCAGATTGTGATTGTGTTGAGGTTTCCGGTATTGCTTGGTCGTTGGACTGAGCATTTTCTCCGTATTTCTTTTCATATGATATTACTATGTTAGTGTTTGAATTATTTCATCTTAAAATAAATGTTATTAGTAGAAACAGGCTCAAAGGGTTAGCTTGGGGATACTTGTAGCCTTAAGAACTGTGTGACATCCCGGGAGGTGATTTCGGGTCGTTACACAATTAAATTAGGGTTTTTATTCCATTAATTTGGTTTTTTTATTGATTTTAACATGTATTCACTCATTGTGATTACGGTTACGTCCATGATCGGCTAAACACCCTTTTCCGGGGTTAAGGCCAAGAACATGAGTTAATGGTTATGAATTGATTTGGTTTTGTTGTTTATCATATTTGGTTGTTTATTTATACTTTTTATAACTATTTTAAGACTTCATGACCCTTATAATACATACATAATCATCTTGTGAACCCAGAAGGAGGAACAAGAGGATAGAATATGGGATAGATAGAATAGGATTGTGATCTTCTAATTGAATGAAGTTATAATTTGCATATAGGATAGGAGGATACCTATGTGCCCTATTTCATTCAATTACAGGATGAAATATTAATGCATTTAACTTAGTTCTCTCATCCCCACTCAACAATATAGTTGTGGGGATGTGTTAGATAATAGACTAGAGGTTCGAAAAGCCATAGTCATAGTATGAACCCCGTGAACCAACAACCAAGATAACTAACCTAACCAATGAGGTCAATAATGTAGTATGATTGTTCACAATGCTTTAACTTTGGGCTTGTCCTCATTGATTTTTCAAACCTTTAATTTACTGCATTATTATCTTTACTTTAGTTGTAACTTTCAAACAATCTTTGGTTATGTAGCACTTGATTAATCTTAATAGTTGAACTAGTCTGGGATAGTTTTTAGCACGAGTCTCTGAGGTATCAATACTTAGACTATAAAAGGCCACTATATTACTTGGTGAGACCATGTACACTTGTATGTGCGTTTAAGCACAATAAGTTTTTGGCACCATTGTTAGGGAATTGTCAATAAGCAACTGTCTTAGTTTAGTTTTACTTTTTGATTTCTTTGGTGCTTTTTACTTGATCTTGGTTTCTGAATTTGTAGGCAACAGGTTAACAATCTAGTAAGTTTGTAAGGGATCAGGGATTGGTTGAACCACACCTCGAGCCTGAGTATTGCTTTCACCAATAGAGAAGAGAAGAAGTTTTTCTCTATCATATACCATAAATTCATGAGGAACAAGACATTCTGACTACCATGGCTGAGGATCCACCCGCACGCAGAATAATTCATGAAGTGGCAATCCAACTTGCGACTAATGTGACCTCCGTCATTCGATGCCCAGATCCTCAAGGTAGATTTGAACTAAAGCATAACATAGTGTAGCTCTTGCAGAGTATTAGACAATTCATCAGGCTATCACATGAAGATCCACAAGTACATATGCAAAACTTTCTAGAGATTAGTGACATATTCATCCCTATGGGTGTGTCAACTGATTATGTGAGGCTGAAACTCTTCCTCTTTTCACATTTAGGAGAAGCAAAGAAGTGGTTGAACGCTGAGGTGGTAGCTTCTATCATAACATGGGATGACTTAGCCCAGAATTTCCTTATCCAGTTTTTTCCAGCTGTCAAGACTGTGAGACTTTGCATTGAGATTTTGAGTTTCAAGCAGAGGCCAGATGAGAATCTTTATCATGCTTGGGAGAGGTTCAAATCTCTTAATCAGGACTATGTACATCATCACTAGTCCAATAAGGTACTAGCTCACACCTTTGTATAATTTCTTGACGATAATATGAAGGTTTTACAAGATTCAGCTGCAGGTGGTCAAGAATTAAAAAATACTTATGATGAGATATACACCTTGTTAAATCATATTGCACGAGGAAATACGGATTAGCATGGTGATTCCTCAAGGATCTTGGTGAAAAAAGTTGCAGGTATGATTGGAGTTGATAGAATCGCCGCCTTGGTCGCACAACTTTCAGCTATGCAGAATTAGATGATGACTCAAATCAGCAAGTTGGGTGTGAAACAGACTCATGCACAGGTCAATGCAGTGTAATAGACCCCATCTTAGTGTGAGATTATGGCAACAGTGTCCAGTTTACAGATATGTGTGGTGCCAATCCTGAATCTGTCAACTTTGTAGGAAATGCACAAAATCCTAATTATGGTAATGCCTATAATCAAAGGTGGCAGACTCAATCAATGTATCCTTAGGGAAACAACTAGCAGTAGCAATTTCAGTAGCAACAACATAATACTCATGTTAGTAACATTGAAGAGACTCTGAAAAAAATTCTGGCCAACCAAGAACAGATGGGTGCTGAAATAAAAAATCAGCAAACTGCACAGAAACAGTTAGAGCAATAAATGGGGCAGCTGGCGCAGGCACAGAACAGAAGGCCTCAGGGTGATTTTCCAAGTGATAATGAACCTCCTAAATAATTAATGGCAATCACTTTGAGGAGTGGTAAAGAGTTGAATGATAGGACTCCAAAGACAAATAAAGAGCTAGATACAAAGTTAGTTCCTCAATCGGTTGCAGACTAAGTTGCTAAAAATTTGGGGAAGTATGAGTATCCGAAAATAAAATTTGTTCAGAGGGAAAGACCACCACCACCATTCCCACAGTGATTCCAGAAAGCAAAGGAGGATGCATACTTTAAGACGTTCTTTGACACGTTCAGAGAAATTTACATCAACCTTCCTCTTCTAGATATTTTGTAAGAAATGCCCAAGTACGCTAAGTACTTAAAGGGTGTGGTGACTAAAAAATTTAAACTTGAGAATGTTGAGACCGTAGAATTAATGGAGGAGTGTACCTCTGTAGTAACGAAAAAAATGCCCAAAAAGCTTAAGGACCCAAGAAGTTTCACCCTTCCCATTTAGATTAGTGATGGTGAAGTGGTACATACCTTGAGTGATTTTGGGTCGAGTATAAATTTGATATCTCTATCTATGTTCAAAACTCTTGGGTTAGATGAGCAGAGACCAAGCCCTTTGATGATCCAATTGGCGGACAAAACCATAGTTAAGACTTAAGGAATAATTGAGGACGTCCTCATAAGGGTTGGTAAGTTTGTAATTCTGGATAATTTTATTGTTATGGATTTTGAAGCAGATAGCAGGGTGTCGATCATTTTGGGACGTCCATTCTTAGCCACGAGAGAAGAGTTGATAGATGTGGGAGAGGGAAATCTCACAATGAGATTGGACGACAAAGAGATGATTTTCAGAGTTTATAAGCTACTTAATCCACCTTTCCATTATAAAGATTTATGTATCGTTATAGTGATAGAAGTTGATAAGTGTGGGGTGGTAGAGAGTGCACCAACAACGATATCTTCGAGCAATCTCATTGAGTTGCCCGAGCAACCACCTATGCCTGAAATAATGATGATTAATAAGACTGAAAAGTCTAAAATTGAAAAAATTTCTGACCTTGAGAGTTCAAATTCAAGAGGTCAAAAGAGAGTAAGAAGATGGCCTCCAAGTAGGAGGAATAGGCTGAAGGAAGTCGGTTGAGTTGTGATGTTGGATCGTATTGCGATACTAAATTAGGCACTGCTTGGGAGGCAACCCAAGTTAAGTTAGGTTTTATTTTTAATACTTTAGTTTTTCCTCCATATAGTTTTTATTTTTGTTAAGTCACAGGTTGATGAAAAGTCTAAGTACTTAGTTTTTATTTTTGTTAAGTCACAGGTTGATGAAAAGTCTAAGTACTTAGTTTTTATTTTTGTTAAGTCACAGGTTGATGAAAAGTCTAAGTACTGGAGACTCGAGCTAAAAAGAATCACAGAGACTAAGTGTAGTGTCCACGGACCCTCTTGATATTAAAAGATGCTTATAGATAGGCCTAGAGGCCTCAGGGAGTATTTTTTTCTCTACCTTTGAGTTTATTGGGGACAAAGTAGATTTTTAAGTGTGGGATGGAGAAATTCCCATGGTTTCGCTTGAAGTGATGTTGTAGGATCTTAAATTCTAGTTGTTTTTTTGGTTTTTGCCTAAATCTGAATAAGATTACAAATATTTTTTTTGCTTTTTAGTGATTGAGTCTTAGTTGGTTCAATTAATAGGTGCATACTTCACCCACCCTATGGTTGTTCTTTTAAGTTCTTTTCCACGGGGGCGCACTTTGAACCTAGTATCCTTTTTATTTTTAGGAGTAATTTTAATTTTTTGTGTTAGTTTAGTGAGATGTTCTTGTTAGTGTTATGTATGATTGCATGATGCAAGCTATTTTGTATTTAAAGGGCATATTGATTGTATGAATTACTATTTTTGTGACTCTTAGGCTCAAGTTTATGACTCTTGTACATTGTTGGCTTAATTCTAAATTCATGTGATTGTTTGGTTGAGAGTTTATGATAATCCTATTTTACTTGCGCATGTGCCATGTGTATGTGAGGTTGTTTCCGTATTCCATGTTGCATTTAATAACTAGAACTTTTCTTGTGTGTGCAAAGTGAAATAAAGAGTGTGGGTTTAGGAGATGATATAGATATTTCTTTGATAGCCATGTTTCATACCCTTTGTGACCTACCCTTGCGCATAATCCTAGTTAGCTTTATTAAGCTTTAGCCTATCCTTTGATAGCCTCATATGTAATATGTTTCCCTTCTTTTTTTTGAATTAATTTGATCCAAAGCTCCTAAGCACTTTATTGAAAACTTAATGAGTTAAGAAGTGTGAAAAACTAGTGAGGAAGAGGTGACAGTGAAGCCCCCAAGCAATAGCTATTGGTATTGAAAATTGATATGTGTTGTAGTTGGGAGTTGTGTAATGATGAGAATGAAGAGTGTTCAAAATTGAAAAATGTATGCATAGAAAATACTCCCACTACATTGTATGTGAATTAGATTAATGAGAAGGGAAACAATAAGAGAAGTGTGTAGATGAATATGGTGTAAATTGGTTGCTAATAGATTGATCTTAATGTTCATGTGATGTATTAAATTGCTTATGGAAGTTAGTCATTACTGTTAGCCATAGTTCCTACCCATCCCTCAGCCTACATTGCAACTCATAAAGACCTATTTTATCTAAAGTCATAACATTCTAATATTAGTGAAGTACTACACTAAGGGCAAGCCTATGGTTCATCTTGTGTAACTTGTGAATTCTTTGTAAGAGTGAGTGTAAAATTAATTCGTATACCCATTTTGTCATAAATTACATCTATGTGAGTGATTATGGGTAACTTTCTTATTGTCAGGGAACATATTTGATGATAGTTAGGTGAGTTGTATGATATCTTTGATTGAGTGATATACATGATTTTTCCAACTGGTGAGTCAATTCTTGAGTTTAAGATATTTGGAATTGGTGTTCATGAGCTTTCAACTGTGTGTATAACATGCTTAGTGTAAAAACTTATATTCCGTGGAGTCATTATTGTAGAAGGTGGAGTCTTCCCTGATTATGATGCTTAGAGTAAAGAGTTGTTTGAGTATGAACAAGGATTTAAGTATAGGGTGATGATCTGAGGCGGATTTATGCACCTCAGTGTTGTTATCCGATATTAATTAGTCTTATTTTGAGGACTGGTTGTGTGATTAATGAATAAATCTTGATATAATTTAGCATCTAATTGTTAAACTACTTGATTATAATGTTTAAGGTGTATTTCAAACAAGTTTGGAATCAATTTGGTCACTTAGAGTTTAGATTTGAAAACTAGTGTTACTAGTTAGAGTTATGTGTTGTTCTAGTTCATGTAGATGGATTCTAGTGCGAGTAATGAGTCACTAAGGGTATAAGTATGTAATTATGTCTGTAATGGATTGTTTATAATGTTTTAGGTTCAATTGAAACAAGCCAAGAGACAAAACACTAAGTTAAAGTTCAAAAAGACAAAACTAGTACTCTTAGCTTAAGCTACTAGTTCATCGTCTTGGATTGTATGTTTTTTTTAGCTCTAATTAGTTGTGTTTAATGCTATAGGATGCTTGGTGAGTTGATCATAATGATATATGGATGATACACAACCTGTAAATAAATTAGAAACATCGCCATAAAATACTTGGGACAAGACTTGACCAAAAATGGACGCTTTGTAGACATTGGCGTGCCACAGACCTTAGGCACCGCTTTAGGGCCGTTACACAGCCTTGGGAGATTCCTAAATGACTAATTCAAGTATCTAACCATAATTAGGGCATGACATGGACCCTAGACACCGCGATAAGGGCATGGCACGACCCTAAGTTAAAATCGACAGCTTTGGCCCTACTATAAATAAATAGGATACTTAGTTGTTATATTTGACACCTTGGACGACCTTGGGACTTGAAGGGAGGTTGGTCATGTTTTACACCTTGGACGACCTTGGGACTTGAAGGGAGGTTGTAGAACCTTAAATTAGGATTTTTATTCCATTACTTTGATTTGTTTATGCATTTTAACATGTATTCATTCATTGTGATTACGGTTACGTCCATGATCAGCTAAATACTTTTTTCGTGGTTAAGGCCAAGAACATGAGTATTATGGTTATGAATTGATTTGGTTTGGTTGTTTATCATATTTGGTTATTTATTTATCCTTTTTATCACTACTTTAAGGCTTCATGACCCTTATAATACATACATAATCATCTTGTGAATCCTAAAGGAGGAACAAGAGGATAGAACGTGGGATAGATAAAAATGGTATTGTGATATTCTAATTGAATGAAGTTATAATTTGCATATAGGATAGAAATATACCTAAGTTTCCTATTTGGTTAAATTATGGGATGAAAATATTAATGCATTTAACTTAATTCTTGGATTTTCGCTCAACGGTGTAGTTATAGGGCTGAGTTAGAGGCCATAGTCATAGTATGAACCCTGTAAACCAACAGACAAGATAACTAACCTAACCAATAAAGTCTATAATGTAGTATGATTGTTTGCAGTGCTTTCACCCTGGTCTTGTCCTCATTGAATGTTCAAACTTTAATTTACCGCATTATTAATTTTACTTTAGTTGTAACTTTCAAACAATCTTTGGTTACATTGCACTTGATTAATCTTAATAGTTGAACTAGTCTGGGATAGTTATTAACACGAGTATCTGAGGGATCGATACTTGGCTTGTAAAAGGCCACTATATTACTTGGTGAGACTACGTACACTTGTGTGTGCGCTTGGGCGCAATAGTAATTCTCTCTTAATTGTATCCATTGAGCTTATGAAGGTTCGATTGAGTTATTTTCCTCTTTTGTGTGTCTTTTGGGATAATGGGGCCCTAGTTAGGCTATAGTTAGCTTATATTCCTTTCAGTATTATCTACTTTATTATTTACTATTATTTATCAGTCAGAATATTATTTTAGGTTTGCCCTTTTATCCCTAACCTTAGGTCACATTCTCGCATCATATTATGTTTTTGTTATGATTTAGCTCAGTCGATCAAGAATGCCTACTGAGTAGTTGTTATTTTGATACTCATACTACACTTTTTCATCTTTTTCTGATGCAAATTCGAGTACTGGCTGTCGATGTTGACGTTTTATTCAGCGCATTCTAGAGTTTAGAGATAGGGTGAGCTTTTGAAGCCAGAGTTGATTCTCTCTCCTTCTACTATTTTTGGGCAGTCTTTCTTTTCGAGACTATTTGTATATTGATACTATTAGTACTCTTATTCTTTGATTAGTGGCTCTTGTACCAACCTTACTAGGTCGTGGGATACTCTTTTACTCTTTTCTCTCTCTTTATCTATCCATTTATCTATCTACTTTGTCTTTAACCCACTAATAGATAAACCATATGGTAGTCCGGAATGACAAGTAATGTTAGTTGGTGGAAGTTATAATAAATACCTAAATTAAGCATACAAATACAATCTATTTGTATGCTTAATTTAGGTATTTATTGTACCTTCCACCAACTAACATTACTTGTCATTCCAGACTACGATTTGTTTTATCTACTGGTGGGTTAAAGTAGATGTCATCATGACTTGTAAAATCGAATTGTGACAAGTTACTACCACTATTGCCGTAGATATAATTATTGCAACGATTATTATAATACTGCAACGATTTATTTTAGAATTGTCAATAAGGGCCGAAACATAGTTTTTGCTTGCAGATATGTTGACAAAAGGGCTAAGTAGCTCGACATAGTTTCCTATTATCCAAGCAGGGAGTTGTTGATAATTTCCACCGTCCAGTTTGAGGGGAGTATTAGAACTTACAGAAATTAGTTAGTCGGTTAGAGACACTGTTAGTGGAGCTGATTAGCTGTCATAAAGGGTCTTGGTTGAGGTGGTTAGATTAGAGAAATGTGGCCAGCTGTACTAACTGATTGACGACAATATATAGCAGACCTTGTGAACTCATAGCTTAGTAGTTAAGCACAATGAATGAAGAAGATCAATTTCTCATTTTTCTCTCTTCATACTCTGTTCCATAGAAGCTAGAAGTACAGTTTTCTGCTTGATTCTTGCTTGATTAAGCATATTTTGACAGTAAGTATAGTATCTACACATTAGTTAATGTATCTATTTAGGGATATTTATAATTGTTTATATATCAATAAAACAACACTTTCGTTTCCCCCTTACAAATGAGCATTTACTCAATACCATCTATGGTAAATGTTACAATCACTGCGCCGTCTTCCTGAAATTCCAAAAGAATTTGAGATATCTAGGGATTTTTGATATAAAACAGATTTTACAACATCAAAAGAAAAGTTGTAATATGAAATCCAAGATACTATGCATTATGAAATCCAAGATACTATGCATTATGAAATCCAAGATACTATTACTCTAAATATTTCTTATGGTAAGTAGTTTAATATGACGCAAGTTGTTAAAAAGTTTTGGCAGGAAATTCATTTTTTTTAAGCTTCTACACTTGTTGACATAGTAGGCTATTCATTAACATGTCATAGAGAAGTAACTACATTCTTTTTCTTTTTCCTATATAAGTAGTAGATTTTCTAATGCCCAAACATGTCATCTTATAAGTTCTCAAAATGAAGAACTACTATAACTTTCTTCCTATGCTCCTTGTGCTGATATTTTTGTTAGGTCTTGTTTCTCTCTCTATAGGTAAGTATTCAATATTTATCTTCCATTTTTAGCAGTTTTTTTGCCAATCACTTTTTTTTGTTCGTGCCTTGTTATTTAACTGTTGATCAATCTTTCAGTAATTTGATTAATTATTCTTTGGCTGTAGGACAACAAAAATTATGTTCAACTACCTTCGGTATAAAAGGTGAGTGTGATACTATTACGAGTCAAGATTGTCTCAGTTTGGGAGTTAGAATATTCCCATCAAGCTCAATGGTTCAGAATTTTGTGTGTGGTCCTCGTGAAATAAGGAATTTCAGCATTTGCCATTGTCAAATCATTTTCAAAAGAGTTATTCCACCCTCAACATCCAATCTATTCTAGCTAATCCCATTTTTATATGTTGATTAATAATCTGTTAATGCTATAGAGTCTATTTTGATTTATTTTTGTTGGTTGGAATTTAAAAGGACTTCATTAGTTCAAAGACTAATTATTCGTGCAAGAAAAATTGATATGTTATGTATATATCAATACTAGTTATGTGCGTGTCCCGTGTTAATTTGTGTCGATTCATTCAAATTGTAAATAATAGGGAAAAGACATCGTTTCTACTTCAAACTATATCCGAAAAGTCGAAGTCACACCTAAACTATACTAGTGACTTATTACACACCTAAACAATAAAAAAGTGAAATTATTTACACCCTGTCAGGCTACCACCACTTACATGTGGTGTAGTGTTTTACATGCGCTGCCACGTCAGCCCCACGTCAGTAAAAAGTATCACTTTTTTACAGTTAAGGTGTGTAATAGGTCACTTATATAGTTTAGGTGTGGATTCGACTTTTCGACTATAGTTTGGGGTGGAAACGATGTCTTTTCCCTTAATGTTTTTAGCCGTTTACTTTTGTTATTTAATATGCTGGACGCGCCTAAAATAAGTGTAACACACGCGCCTTAGAATAGGGGTCGCGGGGAGGTAATAATATCACTTTTATATAGTTAAGGTGTGTAATAAGTCACTTATATAATTTAGGTATCGCTTACACTTTTCTTGTATAGTATAGGATGAAAATAATGCCTTTACAATCTATGAAACATATTCGTATAATGAGGAGAGGCGAATCAAGAATCTGAAGCTTCTGAGTGCCAAGCAGACATATTAATTAGTTTATTTGAACAGCCTCGGGCTTCAATCCCACACAAAGAACAAAAGCATTAAATTTTCAATTATATAACTAATGCTATAAATATACATCATTCATTATTTTATAATTATTCTCAATGAATTTTCATATTTTGAAAATAATCAATGAGAGCATTATTACTTGCATTTATAAATACATCACGTTTTATGGAACAAACTAAATAATTATTTAAATTTTGATAACCAACACTATTTCATATTTCATCATTTATAGCAACAGGTCAATTCGGAAAAAATTTAAAAATAAAAATCTTTTCTATTCCATTAGAAAAAAAATAATTTTATTATTATCGAAATAAAAATTAATGATAGAATTATTACGATCTTTTATATATATATATGTGTGTGTGTGTGTCACATATTATCACTTAAAACTTACAGAAGATATTCTAATCTTCTATATATATTATAAAGCAGAAGACGAAGCACCACAATTAGTCAAGTGGCAACGTGAAATATTGCCAAGTATATAGTTTTAGGACAAGACTAATATTATTATAATAAAAATTTTGAATTCAAAGACCAGAGATGTTTGAATTTGAAAATATTAGACTTTTTAAGAAAAGATTATCATTAACTTGAACTCCACTAAAATAATAATAATAATAATAATAATAATAATAATCTCTATGTACAATTAAAATTATTTATATATTTAAATAAAAGAAAAAGGAGATAAAAGAAACAGTTAGGCAAAAGTTTAAACAAAGTCAATATATTACAAGGAATAATAATAATAATAATTTAAAAAGTGACATACACGTCCCTTATCCTAATTATGTTGATAAAGATCACTATCAAATTTGAATTGAAAATCAATTGATTGTGACTTCTCCTTTTTAATAGCATATTGTTGTGGCAGAAAAATTATAACTCTCTTGACTCCTCCTTATTAGCAACTATGAAATTTTACTTCTTTATTTTTTAAGTTAATATTTATTTAAATCAATATCATAATCATTAGTTTGTTGAATTTGAATTTAAATTTAAATAGAATTTGAGTTAGAATAAATTTTTAGCTTCTTAACTTCTCTTATACATACTTCTATAATAATATACAATACCAAACTTTGTCCTTTTTTCTTTTAGTTATTTTATACTAATCATCACCTTTCTTTATGAATTTATTTACTCCATTCTTCATGTTCTTCACTTTTTTTAGAAACTTATTTTGTTTTTAACATTTTCAATTTTATATGCAAATGAGTGGTGATGAAAAATGCATGCTAATCTATTTTTCTATTATATTCACGTCTGAATTGAAGCAAGTAATATTTTTTAATATAATTTTGTTGATTTAATTTTTGATAACGATAAATACATTTAACTACGTAAATAATTAAATAAAATCACCTTTAGTTAAGAAGTCAAGTTGACTCTTTTTGTTACTATTTTTATATTATTATTTAATTAAAATAAATATTCATATTTATTACTGAGAAATAATATAATAGTTGAACGTGATGCACAAATAGATAAAATAGTACTTTGCAAATAATATCTCTCTAGCTTTTAAAGTAATACTCCCTCTATTTCATAATAAATGAATTGTTGAATTTTAGCACACAGATTAAGAAAAAAATATTAAAGACATAAATTTAACATAACTTTCCATTTTTACCCCCTAAAAAAAAAACTAACTTTGTAATACATTTTCAAAAGTTAATTGGTTGTCAAATCATAAGGGTAAATTTGGAAAAAAATTCAATGATTCACTTATTTTGAAACACCAATAAATACTCCAACAATTCACTTATTTCAAAACGGAGAGAGTATGATTTAACATGCATATTTAAATATAAAATAATTAAAATAATATTTTAATATTATTCGTACATTGCACGAGTACATATATTAATGATAATGACGTCAAAAGTAAACGGTAGTTGTGAACTTTTAGATTTTGCTTATAATTCATTTAATATTATTTTACTATTTTCTTCGTTCCACAATAAGTAAATTATTGAAGTATTTTATAGTGTTCAAAATAAGTGAATGATTCACAATTCAACGTAGATGTTGGAAAGTTTTTCCAAATTTACCCTTCATTAAATGTACATTGGAATTGATGTATCATTATTAAGGTTTTGAAATTTGAAAAGGATAAAAAAAAAATGATAAATTTATATCTTTGCTTTTTTTTCTTAATATATGTGCTAAAATTTAACAATTAACTTATTATGAAACGGAGAAAATATTATATTTTGTCATCTGCTAATATAAAAGTGAATGGTAGTCATAGATTAGTGGAAATGACACATATCATCAATCAACATCAACATTGAGCAAAACAGGAAAATATTTCACAGGAGGGGATTTAATTCTTAAATTTATTATTTGTATTTGTATATAATAATCAAATATCATGAAGTCAATTATAAATATAAAAATAGATAAAATAATTCAGTTAATTACAAAATATAAATACATAGACAAGAATAATAAAACAATGAAAACTTCAAATGAAACAATAAAAATCAATTCACAAAATACAAAATATACAAATACATTAATTTATGTATGAAAATCAACTAATAGCTGCTAAAAGTGTATAATGACGAATTTTTTGGTAAAGTAGGAGAGAGAAATGAATTTAGAAATTGATTCGACAAGAAAAGAGGAGTGAAAATATGAACAGAAACTTTTTCTAATTGTATTGGAGGGAAAAGTGAGATATTTGACAAAATATTGCTATAAATGTTTGGATGATAAATATTTTAAACTGTTGTTTTCGATCATAATTATAATCTTAGAATTGTAACACTACGTGTTTTTTTTAATAAAAAAAAGGCGTAAAGAGAGAAATATACACACATATATATCTTCTATCTATCTATATTATTATTATTATTATTATTATTATAAAGCAGAGGGCAAAGTATCATAATTAGCCAAGTGACAACCTATGTGGCAACATTACAACAACAACAACAACAAACTCAATGCATTCTCACATAGTGGAGTCTTGGGGGTAAGATGTACGCAGTCCATATCCCTACTTCAGGAGAAGTAGAAAGGTTGTTTTCGATAGACCCCGAATCAAGACAAGGATATGTGGCAACATTAGGACAAGATTAAAAGATAAAATATATTTAAATTTTAAAATATTAGATTTTTTGAAGAAAAAAAGTTTTTTATTAACTTTAAATTAGGAATCTATAGGTAAAAGTTCTAAATAAACTCTACCAATTTCATCATCATCATCATCATCATCATCATCATAATAATAAGAAGAAGAAGAAGAACAACAACAACAATAACAATGTATTAATAAATAGTAATAGCAGTAACAATAGTAGTACATGCTGGATGTTAGTAGTAGTAGTAAGTAATAATAATAATAATATAGTAATACACGTCATTGCAGTAGTAGTAGATTATGTTTGAATCATTTCGACCCCAAAAAAAAATTATGTTTGAATCCATAGTATAATAATAATAGTGAGTAATATATTATATTTTAGTAAAAATATCTTAAATGTTAAATGAAAGATAAAATATAATAATAATAATAATCTCATTTGTTCTAAATTATTATATCAATTCAAATATATAAATTATTAGGTAAATAAATACATCGCATTTTTAAAAAGTAAGGATAAGAAAGAATAAAAAAAAATTAACAAATTTATATGATATTTGAAATTTAAATTTGAATGAAATTCAAATTAATGTAAAAAGATGGAGAGTCTTAATGTGTTGAATCATGACCACAGGTTTTTAGGATTCAAGATTTATCCTATAACTTTAATTCAAATATGTTAATTTAAGTAAACTTTATTTTTAAGTTTGATAATTAATATAAAAATGTAATTAAGAAGGAGGAGGAGGAGAAGAAGAAGAAGGAGGAGGTAATTTTATACATGTATTAAATTATGCAAGTCACAACTCTTGAAAAGCCACGTGACGACTTTAGGACAATATTAGTAATATTGTATGTAAAAAATTTAAATTAAAAAATAAAAGATATTTAAATTAAAAAATATTAGACTTTTTGAAAAATAAAATCTCATTAACTCTAAACTAGGAATCTAAAGAGGCCTTAATAAGCTCCAACTATTTCATAATAATAATAATAATAATAATAATAATAATAATAATAATAATAATCTCATTGGTTTCAAATTATTTTATCAATTCAAATATATAAATTATTAGTTAAATATACATCACATTTTTTTTAAAAAAACAAGGATAAGAAAGAACAACAAATCAATCTTTTTTTAATAAATTAATATAATATTTGAAATTTGAATTTGAATGAAATTCAAATTAATGTGTAAAATGGAGAGTCCTAATTAATTTTGTCTTTTAATTTAAATTCATATATGTTAATTCAAGTAAACTTTATTTTTAAGTTTAATTAATAATTAATTTAAAAATATGATTTTTTTATTAAAAAAAAGAAGAAGAAGGTTTTATACATGCATTAAATTATGCAAGTGACAACCTATTTAGAAGCTACATGACAACTTTAGGACAAGGTTAATAATATTATAATAAAAAATTTAAATTAAAATATAAAAAATATTTAAATTTGATCTGCTATGCATTTTGAAGAAAAAAAAAAGTTTTTCATTAGCTTTAAACTAGGAATCTATAGTCAAAGAGTCTTAAACAAACACTAACTATTTCATAATAATAATAATTATGATAATAATAATAATAATAATAATATTAATATTAATAATAATAATAATAATATATTAATAAATAGTAGTAGTAGTAGTAGTAACAATAGTAGTACATGCGGGATATTAGTAGTAATAATAGTAAGTAATAATCATAATAATATAGTAGTAATACATACTCCCTCTGTTCCAAATTATGTGTCGTTATTTGATCGGACACGATATTTAAGAAATAAGTATTGACTTTATTAAAGTTACAAAATTACCCTTCTTAAAGAAAGGAGTAATAATATTTAAAATTAAGTGGGATAACTTTTAATTGAAAAGACAAATCAAAAAGAAGTAATAGTATTTAAAATTAAGTGGGACCACTAAGGGTAAAATTGTAATTGTGTCCTTAAAAACTTACCAAATAAGGAAAGACGACATTCTTTTTGAGACGGACCAAAAAGAAAATGACGACACATAATTTGGGATGGAGGGAGTACTTTTTTTTTTTATTTCCCATCCAGTGTTCGATGCACGCATTGAAGCTCTGACTAATCCGGATCGCACGTTGCAGGATCCATTAAGGGAGTAGCGCTCCAAACAGAATTTTCTTTTAGTCTCTTTTGATTTTACTAATTTATATTTATTTATAAAGTATTTTAGTGATTTTGAGCTTCATTTAGTTTCATAATATAGAGAAAGAAAATAAAAAAAAATACAAAACCAAATCATAGCCTAAAAAGATAATTTTTAATATAATAACTTAAACATGTTGTATGAAGATTGCATAGTTATCTTTTTTTTTCTAAAAACAAAATATAGAATAAAAACTTAACTGCTTATGTGTGCAACACAAAAATATAATTTAATACAAAATCATATTAGAGAAAATAATGTAACTAAAATACAATAGAAAAAAATTGTATATTATGAATATTATAATAAAAAGGGGAGGGGGTGTAGATTTATATTATGAATATTATAATAATAGAATAGGAAATATAATATATTTTTTTAACTAATGAATTTTTTTAATAGATTTGGTTAGAGTTAGGGGGATTAGGATAGGGTGGAAGCATATAGGGAGGGGGAGGTAGAATTTTTTTTATTTTTTTTTTCTAAAAGTTGAGGATGGAGGTGGGGGATGGATATGGACGTGTAGGTGGGGGCTAGGGGTGGGAAGTGGGTGGGGGTTAGGGGTGGGAAGTGGGTGGGGGTGCAATTTTTTTTTCCACATTTCATTGAGAAATAAAATTAAAGTTAAACTTTTTTCTCGAAGGTAATATGATTTAACATGTTCGAATAAGACATTCTATAATAAAATGATTAGAAAAAATATTTTAATATTATTCGTACATCGCGTGGGTACGTATACTAGTTTAATTTATAAAACGAGATTAAGAAAGAAAAAAACATAACTTTTCACTTTTTTTAGTTAACGAAATTTTAAAAGAAAAGAAATAAGAAAAGGGATTATTTTAAATAATACTTTTAGTAGAAAAAGAATATGTTAAAAAGAAAAAAAAAAACAGCATATTTATTGGAAAAGGATTTTTTTGACCCAACTAAGTAATATTAAAGATATTTTTTGGGTCAAATTATTAATAGTAGGGCATTTTTGGTCCATGCTATTAACAATAAGGACATATTTTAACTAAAATATTTGTGGAAGACTTTTTTTTATTTAATTTTAAATAGTTTTAAAACATATATTTTGACATTTTTTCATTAAACGAATAACTAATAAAAGATAAAACATTTAAAGATCTATAACAACAGTTAATAATTAAATTCAAGTGAACTAGAATTAGGAAAAATCAAGAGAACGTAATCTTAAAACTTGCACCAACGAACTTGAATTTGCTTTTTAATCAAGGTAAATTTTTTAGAAGAAGTGTTACTACCCCCACTTGATTGTCTGGGTGCCCCTCTAACTATGTACTTGCATTTACTGGGGCGCCACTTGATTGTCTGGGTGCCACTCTAACTATTTATAATAGTTTCTATACATACACCTATATAGTTTCACCCGAAGCTTGCGCGTGCCGTGGCACCACCACGGCCCTATATAGATCAATCCCTGGCACAATTGTTTGCTTGGATGTATTTTCGGTGGCTTCTATTAGCTCATGCAATTATTAGAGTTAAATTTTATATGACATATATTACATCTACATTTACATCTATATCTATAACTTAAAATATATTAAAAATATAAAGAATTTTATAAAAGTGATTTGATGTTTTTGCTTTTAATAAGAAAAAAATCTTCATAGTAGACAAAATAGTCTTTTCATCTTTTTTTCACAAATTATTAATTATTAAAAAATTAAAGAATCCTACAATATATGATAAAAGCAAAATATATGGAGAATTAATATTGATAAAAAAAAAATTTGGTGCATAAAAAAAGAATCTTTAAATATATGGTAAGAAAAAAAAATCCTAAAATCTATTGTAAGAAAAATAAGAGGAAAATACTGGTCGAATTTTTGGATGAAATTGTAATCACTATTGCTTTCAAATTCCTAGTGATATTATCGTTTAAGTTATTTTTATGCTAATAACACTTTGGAATGGTCTTTTCCAACTTCTTGATATATCATGTTAGTTAAATATAACGTATATTTTTCTCTATCCCGGGTGTTTTGGGTATAAAAAGGTTCATAATTAATTTGATTTATAATTTTTTAAGTTTGATTGTTTAATTCAGGTACGAATTCGTAATATTTAATACTTTTAAATTAATTAAAATTTTACCTTATATAAAAAAGAAATTCTAGAATTCTATATAATTAATATTTTGAAACAAATTTACAAGAAGCATGAATACACTTCTTCCACTTTTATTTTTACTTTTTCTTCACATTTTGGTTTTAACTCAAGTTGTTTTCTGAGACTCTGTCTTTTTTTTAATTCTTTTAGTGGGTGATTTCAAAGACTACATAGGAATTACACATAATCAGCAACTGGCACTGAGTTCTCTATTTCTGACAATTTTTGTATTTTTCTTTCAGTTGAAAATTTGTGGTCGAAAAATTAAAGATAATAAACATTGTTGTCGAATAAAGTAGCCCAAAAAAGTCAATTTTTTATCTCTTCCTTTTAATTTCTTTCTTTAATTAAATGTCACTTAGCTTTGATTATGTTATTTAGTTTTATTTTGATATATTATTCGTTAGTATTATAGTCGGATCTTTAATTAAACTTGTTTGTTGAATATGAAATACGGTTATAGTGAATCTTGATATGTAGTGTTTTTATTTGAATGATGAACCTATAAATTTAAGGTTATAGTCAACTCTTTCGATTTGGGGCTTATTAAAGGTTACTGTCAATTCTTTCAATTTGAAACTTATTAATTTTCATCTTAAATAATCATAGAGGCTCATTAATAAGGCAAATTATAGAACTTTTAAAAAATAAAATAAAGATAAAAATATTTTTAAATTGAGAAAGTAAAATTGTAAAGCAAGATATGTTTACTAGCATGTTTGATTTTTTTCCTTACACCCTCTTAACTTGAGAATTGTGTATCAACTTTTCAAGTAGTTACTTGAGAAAATTGAAGGAAAAATGTCGTTTAAGTCTTGAATGAAGGATTGGTGACATTGACCAACTTAAAGGGTCAAACATCATTAGAAAACTTGATTAAGTTAATTATGGACTTGATTAATATTTTCAAAACTTTCTAATCTTTTCAAAAATACAAATCAACCCACACCCCTTTTCAATCCAAATCAACCAGTCTCTCTCCTCCCTCTCTCGACAACTTCTCTCAACTCACTCCCAACCAACAGTTCTGCAAAATTCTCCCTTCAATCCCCGGCGACTTCAACCTCCGGCGAAAAATAGTCGCGCGAGTTTCCTTTCTACTTTCAACCGTCAATCGACGTGAAGACTTCTCCGGCGACAGCAACTTTGAGTTCTTCGTCGTCCCATTTCTTTTTTTCACAGGTAAAAAGTTATGAAAAAATAGTGAAACTTGAGCCAACTCCTTTTCTAGTATTGAAATGTGGACTAAATAAAATCTTAATTTTTGGCATTTCTTCTTCTTGTTATCGTACCGTTGATTTGGATTTGTTGGTGATTTTTATTCACAGTTGATGTTTTTAGTATGTGTGTGTGATGCGTTGGTGTTGCTGGATTGATTTGTTGTTTGCCTAGGTAAAAATAGTGTTGCAACAGCTGAAACATCTGATGCAACAGATGAAATATCTGATGCGACAGATGAAGACATCTGATGCAACAAATTAAAATCTGATACAACTATACAAATTTGATGCAACAGATGAACAATCTAACAGATCATTCATCGGTTGCGACAGACGACTCTTCTGTTTGGAAGAAATCTAAAAAATATTGATCTGACAGATAACTTATTTTGCAACAGATGAGTGATATATTTCAACAGTTCAGTGATCTGTTTATTGTCTCCAACGGTTTACTCAACCGTTGCAACAGGTCAGTTATATGTTGCAATAAATAACCTACCTGGTGCAACTGATTAGTTATCTATTTTTATGATTTTCAATGGATTACTCATCCATTTCAACAGGTCAGTTATATGTTGCAACAGATAACATACCTGGTGCAACAGATTAGTGATCTATTTTTATGGTTTCCAACGGATTACTCATCTCCATTGAAATAAGTTGGTCATATATTACAACAAATAAACTACTTGGTGCAACAGATTAGTGATCTGTTTTATAGTTTCCAACGAAATACTCATCCGTTGCAACATGTTGGTTATATGTTACAACAGATAAGCTACCTAGTGCAACAGATTAGTGATCTATTTTTATGATTTCCAATAGATTACTCATCCTTGCAACAAGTTGGTTATATGTTGCAATAGATAAACTACGTGATGTAACAAATTAGTGATCTGTTTTTACTATTTCCAACAGATTACTCATCCTTGCAACAAGTTGGTTATATGTTGCAATAGATAAACTACCTAGTGCAACAGATTAGTGATCTATTTTTATGATTTCCAATAGTTTACTCATCCGTTGCAATGGGTCGGTTATGTGCTGCATCAAATAAAATACTCAGTGCAATAAATTAGTGTGATCTATTTTTATTGTTTCCAACAGTTTACTCATCCGTTGCAATAGGTCGGTTATATGTTGCAACAGATAACATACCTGGTACAACAGATGTGTGGTCTATTGTAACTGTTATTTTACCATTGTGCATGTTAGATTTACTATTATCCCTTTTTAATGATGCATTAATCAATTATAATCTATTTTATGTTACTATTAATTTAAGATAGTATGACTCCCAAAAGAAAAGAAACCGAATCAAGTCCAAGTAAAGGAACAAGTGAAGCATCTCGGCTACATCCACCATTCTATGAGCTTGCTTTACAAGCGTTATCTCAATCAAGAGCAGAAGATAATGAACACGGGGATGAGAAATGTCTCAAAAGAGATGATCCAAATGCTAATAGCCCTTCCACCGAAGAGTTGGTCAAAACCTTCAGCATTGATTGTTATCCTGTGAGAATGCAGTGCGATGGTGCCACAGATTTAACGGGTGATTTCGTGATTAAGTTAGCCATGGGAAAAGATTTCGAAGCCTTCAGAAAAATACTTTAAGAGCAAAAATTGGATGCTTATTTCAGGAAAAGCTGCTTTGGACAATATCTTGATTTGTCGGAGGACAACAATGCTCATTTCCAGATGAAAATGGTATACAATCTTCTCAAGAGTAGGTTTATGTATGAAAACAATGACAAGATGGATGAAGTGTGGATAAATTATTGTGACATACCTGTTTGTTTTGGTTGGAAGGACTTTGTCATAGTTACCGGACTAAAATGTTATTCTCCTTCTCCTTCTCAAGTTATACCTACTCTGACCCAAAAAAAAGCACTCCGCACATCCGAGAAAGGCAAAGGCAAGTCGAGTGATCGTGAGGACTTGGTGTCCATGTTGGTCCAAGCTTCAAAAATAAAAATTTGATAGAAGCGTTGAAAGGTAAAAGACTCTCAAAGAAGCACAAACAACCATTGTACTTGGTTTGGTTTGTACATAATATTCTTTGGGCGAGAGACGTTAACAACAACATAAGCCCCGATTTAATAAATCTCTCCGAGGATCTTGAGGCATTTAACAGCTGTCCTTGGGGTTATGAAAGCTTCAAAATGACTGTTCAATATTTGTTAACTCCTTTAACGCCAAAGACAGTCAACTTATATGGCTTTTCATAGGCCTTCATGGTAAATATTTCTTTTATCATGATATGATTCATCACTTTTTTATTCAATAGTGCTTTTGATTTATTGGTGTTATGTTATAGTCTTGGGCATTTGAAGTCATTCCTTATTTGAGACAACAAGTGAACTGCTAGGAAGAAGTTTTTTGTCCAAGAATCCTGAGATGGTTGTCGGCCAAAACTGATAAACATACAAAATTTCTTGATCTTTTCAACCCCCGAAGAAAGCAGTAACTCCAATTCTAATCAAGTTTTTATTTTAATTAATGATTATTTTAAATAATTATTTTAAATGATTTCATCATCATTCTAATATATGTACTGGTTATTTTAGATTTTTCATCCGTGGCTTGTTCCGACCAACTGAGAGTTGAAGATGTCATTTTTTCTTACTTTACGGTTTGTGCAAACTTTATTGGACCCTAAGGTCGTTGATGGAATAAAAATGGAATTGTTTGGAGCAGCAACCATCAGAAGAAAATTAATTTTGGAGGGTGGGCTTGTTGCTGTTGATGATGGTAGTGGTAGTGGTGCTACTGTTGGGGCTAATGATGCTCCTCTTACAGTTTTTGAAACAAAAATCCATTATGATTATGATGATACTGATTGTACAGATTTTTCTCCAGATTTTTTCACATCTAGTTAATGTTCTGCATTCAAATGTCAAGACTGCAAGGCGAAACATGATAGAGTGATTAATGTTATTAATGCACTAACTGCTTCTGTAAAGGAAATGTCTTCTAAGAGGGGTGTCATTCTATCAAAGAGAATTTCATATCCATACACTCCACTAGAGATCAAGGCGGCTAAGAGGAGAAGAAAAGATACTTTCAAGGCATCATCAAGCATTAAAAAAAGTAAAATTACAACGCCTCTGTCTTTGTCTTGCACCTTTGTTCAGTGTGCAAGGGCCACAGAAGAGTAGCATGAGCCAAAGAAGGTAAATGTACATCATATGTTCCAACAAACAAATAGGCACATATCTGTTTCAACAACTGATACATCTGCTGAAAATTATCAAACAGATATAAACATCTGTTGCAACTATTGTCTAACCTGTTGCATCATATGCGTTATTTATTGCAACAGATGAGTCTTATATTGCAAAAGATGGATTATCTATTTGAAATTATCGTACTGCTTCAAATTTATCCCAACAGATGATCCATCTGTTCAACATAAGGCTCATCTGTTGCAACAGATGGACAATCTGTTGTATATCTGTAATTAAGATTGAGAATTTCTAGATTTCCAGATGGATGTCACAGTAGAAGCCACTGCTTAAGAGCATAATATGATAGTTGATAATCCATCAACTTCTTTCAAAGAAGAAGAAAAAGTGGAGCCTGTCAGTTTGAGAGAACGGAAGAATTACCCGTTTGAAGGGTTCCCGTTTGAAGGGTTCAACATCTCAGATAAGGCTCCAAAAAAATAACACAGTTGATCAACGACTATTAAGAATAGATTGTTGATGGGCTGTTAAAGCATCATATCGGTAGGTACATAAATTAATTTTTAAAGATATTGATTTATACGATTCTTGTTGTAAGAACGTGACATTAACACATATAAATCATCATGTAGAAAACAAAATGATGAATGCTACAAAGTGAATGAACCGAATCTTGGTTTTGATATGTTCAACTTTGTTGTTGCACATCCCAAAATGAAGAATTGGTTCTATTTGATGTCACAACCCCAAACTTACTGAAACGATGAGGTTTAAATGTTATACATATTACTATTAATTAATACTTTATTTAATTGCATCTGCGTATTAATTTTTTCGTCACATAATTCGAACTATTTGATAATATGTGCAGCACATCGATGCCATTTTTTATTACCTTCGAAAGAAGGCCAAGTTGCAAACACAAGAATAATACAGATACACGATAGACAATTATTTGTACAAAATTTAAATCAATAATGCCTATGATAGGTATTGTCAACAACAGCCGGAAGTTTCCCAAAATGAGGAATGCTTAATCAACATCATCAAAAGTTTTAGCATTCCAGTTGGCTTACCTTGGCATTTGGTCGACGAAGTGTATATCTCAATCAATTGTGGTGATGAATTTCATTGGGTGTTCACTGTCGTCGTTCTAAAAGAGAGGCCGAGTTTATGACTGGATGTCGCAAAGGAGACGTTCTGGGCCGTCATCTGAGATATAAAAGCTGGCCAAAATATTACCTATTTACCTTGATATGAGTGGATTTTTGGACCAAAAGGTTCGTACTGATTGATCGACGATTGAAGCATACCAGGATAAAATGGGTAATCCATTTTATGTACATTATGTTGAAGGAATTGCTCAATAAACCATTGGTAGCCTGTAAGTTTAAGTGTCGTGATTTAGTTTCATTTCATAATTTTCACAATGCTTGCATGAACGACAAGATATGGATTATCTATTTTTTAAAACGAAGGGATTGCGGTCTTTTTGTTGCTGCGTACGCCGAGTATTTGAGCGATGGATTACAAGTACCAAATGATGGACTTGATGCCAGATTACTCTGCAAAAGATATGCTGCTCTTTTATGGAAATACGTAGAAACGAAAGCTCAAAATCCGTACGCAAGCGACGTTAAAGATCCACGATGACCAAAGCCAAATTCTGCAGCACCGGATGAAGAATAACTTGTCCATATTGAGTAGATCTTTATAGCTTGAGTCCGTCAATGTAATAACCTATCCTCTTTGGTTTAACTTGTTGATTTATTTGTAGAGTAGATCATTTGTACCCATAATGATTTTTTTACATTTCATTTATTTGTTGAGTTATTTCATGCAATTTTCGAAGGCTTCAACTTATTTTATGCTGTCTATGAATATAATTTAATCCTTAGTTTTGAACATGTTAATTAAAACAGAGTACTAGATTCAAATATCGCAACAGATAATTTACTACAACAGACGGCATATCTTATCAAATAGATTTAGACATATGTTGCAACATGAAAGGCAACACGCAGGTTATCTGCTGAAAATTATATAACAGGTCTTCCTAATTTATGGATTTTTTCTAACAGATTACCTATTAGTTGCAACAAATAGATTATATGTTGCAACAAATTCGTTATCTGTTGCGACAGACAGACTATGATTTTCTCATGTTTTAATTATGGTTTTCATGTTTTAATGTTACACGCTTAGAAAATGGGTCATGTCGTAGGGGTAACTCAAGCCCACATGAACCAGGGGTCACCTTGATAACCTAACCTAATCATCATCACATCAATCGCAAGGGTTGGGTGAATCCCAACCATAAGATAAGATAACAAAAACATACTATAAGTCATAACTTAAACATGTGTAAACACTTCATTAAACTCATCAAACTAGCCATTACACCCAAGTCCACATTCATCCACAATACCTCTAAACAAATCGATGTTTAGAAATGCATATGTTGGGACAAGCCCCCGACAATAGCCAAACCAAGTCAAAATAAGACTAAGTTTAAAGATAGGAGACCAAGAAGGAATGTCTTCCGAAGTAAGGAAGCTCACCACTCCAAAGTCAATGCATAAACTGCTTCAATCACCTAATCACTGCGCAGGAATAAAAGATGATGCTCTGGACCCTATGTCTTATGGGGACATAACTTTTGGAGACGATTAGTGGTTGGAGCGCTAGCATGTAACTCACAGATAAGGATACAATAGCATCATCAATCAACATCAATACAATATATCATATTCAACCATATTAATGACCTTATCCATACAGATAGGTATATCACATGCTAAACAAGTAAACAAGTCATAACAACATTCTCAAAGTACTCAATCATGAGACATAAAGTGGAGGATTACGACCTTTCTACACTTAGATTTAACAATTCTTATTTGGAATGGTACTTCAACTACCTTCACATATCACTTAAATGAAGTACTTTAACCAAGTATATACTCATTAAGCAAGGGACTCTAACTGTACACACATCCATTCAAGTAAGGGACTCTAACCACACATTCACATTCATTTAGACAAGGAACTCTGACCACATGCCCACATATTAGGCAAGGGACTCCAACCTCATGCCATATTAAATAAAGGACTTTAAACAAAGCCATTTCATATGGCGAGGCACTTCAATCTCAAGAGATCTTATTGTGCATGGGAATTGAACCAAAAGAAATTTTATTAGGCAAGAGACTTTAACCTCAATCTCTTTCATTAGGTAGGGGACTTTAACCTCAAGCCACTACGACTATCAATAGTCGACATTGGGACTCCAAACCTTTTTCCATATATCATTATCTATTCCATTCACACTCAAGGACTTTAACCCATTGAGACAATTCAACACTATACATGACCACATGGCCCTCATGGGAGTCTTTATTGCTTAACCATTTCAATAGGCTAATGCCTTAACTCAATTCATCATTCAATTCAATTTATGGTCATCAAGACCCGTGCAAACTATTCACATTTATTAGCAATCTTATACCACAGTCATACCCCACTTTAGTTCAACACACAATTCAAGTTCATTTTTATGTTTAGGGACTTTAACCCCTAATTAACCATTACCCAACAAGATAATCAATTTCACCATACATGGCTCATAATACCTTTACAATATCATTTAACAACTATTCATACTTATTGGGCCATTGCCTTAGTTCAAATATCATTAACATAAGACTAGAAAAATTACTTAGACATTTTCACAAACACCTTGTGTGCTTTACCAACACCATTTTTATGGTAGAAATCATCAATATTAGAGTTAATCAAGTCTAACATGTTATACTACATACAACAAGCATCCGCATGTGAAAATCATCATCAATATCATGTATAAACACAAGTCTAAGCAAAAGTCCACATTATTCATCATTAGGCAACAAAACCCTTTTAATTTGATTTCAAAATCACCATGTAAACTTACTAATCCAAGTGTAAAATACATGGGTTTAGAGTTATTTATCAAGGCAAAGAGTTACATGCCTGAGACAACTTGATTCACCCAAGAAGTTTGACTTCACTTTGCTCCTAGATTGACACCCTTGAACCCTAGCCTTCAATCCTTCACAAATTGTGTTTGAGAGATAGTTTTGGATATTTGATCCACTCAAAAGGTGTTTATAAAGGCCATATACACTTATATAGTAAGGGGACTTAGGGTTTTGAGGGTGGGAAATGACCATAAAGTCCTCAACTAAAAGATGAAAAATGACCGTCGGGTAGGTACGACTCACTTGAGTCAATCGTATCCTAAGGTATGAGTGGTACCCTAACTCGTACCTATTGACACCCAATTTTAGCTCACACATTTTCTTTAATTATTTTACCGATGCTCCTCGGCTTAAATAATTTTCAAAAATTAAATAAAAAATGAGATTCGTATTTTTATCTCTATTTCTACAAATTGTTAAATAACAAAAAGGGAATCTATTTTTTCATCATATTATAAAATATTTTAATTAAATATAATTAAATATTTTAATATCAAAATCAAAAAATGTCTCTTGGCAAATCACATTCGCATTCTTTCTAATCTTTTATTTTTTGGGCGATATTGTGATCATATGTATGTATATTTTTATTATATAAAATAAATATTTTATATTTTATTATATTTTTGTTTTTACCTATATTTATTGTATTCTTAATTTTTACACACACATATATCTATATATGTATATATTAAATGATAAAAGATATTAAATTGGATGCTGATGCAAATTATGTCTGTAATTTATAACGTTCATACTAAATAATTTTAGGATAGCAGAGAGCATCGATAAAATTAATTTCAGTAGAAAAAGAGTATTTGGGCTAACAATAATTCAACTTCAATTTATTTATTTCATTCAAACCCAATTCTCATTTCATAAATTTCAACTAAGAACCCGAAATTAGCTCTAAACCCAGTCCAATATCTATGTTCGTTTCGTTTTTTTCATTCAACCGACATCCATCAATCTAGCCTGTCAATTTATTTTTAACCCATAAATCCAAAATTCTCAACCTTATAATATACATATATTTGATTATTATTTTTAATTTTTATTTATTTATTTATCAATTTTTATTATTATTGATTTTAAATTATCCAATTAAATGATCGGAGAGATAAAAAATAATTAATTTTAATCCACCTTTATATTTGTCTCTCTTTATATTTAAATATTCTTTCTTTTTTTTATTATTATTATTATTATTATTATTTATTTTTATCCGTTTGATCAAGAGATCGAACGGACCAAAATTGGTTAAATTTTCAAAGTTGGTGCATTAAATGCTCCTCATCAGGAACAGAAGCATATAACGCTTCCCAAAAAATATATCCATCGTCACTTCTCCATCAACGATCCAAAGTAGCAGCAAAACCAGACCCCTTTTTCTTCTTTCTTTCTCCTTCCCTGCTCTCCAACCCAAACCAGAAAGCCCCGTTAATCGCCATAGCCTACGACCATGGTAGACCCGCCTGCCACCCTACCTACACGTGAGAATCTCTTTTTTTTCATCATCCCAGGCCCGTGAGTCCGAAGAGGCAGAAAAGAACAGTCACAAATGATGCAACAATTTATTTTTCATTTTGAATCCGCCATTAATGGCCTAGAAAAGATGATGTACGGAGGGATTTTTCTGAGAAATTCAAATTTCCTCCTTCCCATTTTTTATTATGAGGTTTCAAATTCGGACTTTAATTCCGAATTTGTGCCTATAAATATTGGTCTTTCGTTTCTATGGGGAGGCAGAGAAATTGGGGGAGAAAAGGAGTGAGATTGGCGAGAAAAGTAAAGAAATTCATGAGAAAGGTGAGGAAGATTCGAAAAAAAAAGTTCTTGGAAGACTTTCGAAATCCAGAACGGAAATTCAAAAAAAAATATCAAAAATTTAATTCTAGTTTAAATTCGTTTCTCGGGTTCGGGTTAATCGCTGGAAAATACTTGACGAGAAGCCTTTGTTTTTGCACTCCAAAAGGTGCGAACCCGTTCCCTTTTACTTCACTTTCTTCTTCACCTTTTGTACATGACGATCGTGTGAATATAAAATTTTTTGTAATTGCAAACTGATTTGATTGTCACTTTCTTGGTGTTTTGGGATGAGAATATGGTCATAATTTTAGTAATTTGGTTCGCAAGCATGTATGTTAGTTTAGATTTGGTTTGAAAAAATGGGTTGTGGTACAAGTTTCATTCGGGTTTTAAGTTGTCGTTAAACCTGGTGGGTTTGGTATGGCTGTTTATTGGGTCTAAAGTTGTCGTTTGGATGTGGTGTTAAGTGTTACTGGTGCTAAGTTTTACTAGTGTTAAGTGTTACGTCTATTCGCCCTTTAAAATTAGGTGAAAACAGGAATGTTTATTTTATATATATCAAGTTCACGTTGCTTTAATTTGGAAACTGGTCCGCATATTAATTTGTTAGAGTTGTAAAGAATACTGATAACCCCCCCCCCCCCCCCCCCCCCCCTTTTTCTTTTCAAAAAACACCCTGTTTAAAAAAATTATGTTTTCAGTAGTTTCTAGTGGAAACCCATTATTCCATAATGGCCGAAATTCAAATAAAAATGCAATCTTTTCATGTTGTAAGAACACCCTTTTGCCTAATGTTAAAAAATTTGAGAAAGTTGCAATATTTATCATGTTGTTAGAAGAAAAATCTTTCCACCATGATGTTTTCGTTTCTTGGATTCCCTTTATCGCTCAATGTCCAAAAATTGAGAAAATTCTATTTTTATATCATGTTATAAGCTTTAAAAAAAGAGGGGTTTTTAGCTTAGATATGTGCTTATTCATAAGGTTTAAGTGTGGCACTCCTCCCGTAAATTATTAGAAGTTTGGCTAGTTTGTCTTCCCTGCTAATGCTTATTTGGACTGAGTTGTTTGATAAAGCTGTTAAAGGGGTAAAATATAATCCTAATTGTTTGCTTCCAAATATATGTTTCTGATAGACGTATGCCGCCCTGTCCTCACAATTCGATTAGAATTTAATATTTGAATATTTATGTTCTCCGTTTGTTTAATCAAATGGCTAGAAAGAAAAGGCGATTTTGAGTTCAACAAAGAAAGTAATTGCATGATTTGGCTTTTTAGCTAATCTTATGCATTCTATAATTTGTCTTTCTTACTTTTATCAATATTTAATCCTTATTAATCTTTATTTTTTTTATTTTTCATGTAAATCCGGGAGTTAGAGTTCCGCAATGGAATTCACTTTGACCCAACATCGGGTCAAACGCTAATAGGAGTGCAGAGCCTCGGATGTCCCACGAATTAGGAGCCTAAACTCCTAAATGGAGTTTAATATTTTTTATCATATTTAGATTTAGTTCATATTTTTTATCGTATTGAGTTCTTTTATAATGACTAACTTTTGTTGTCTACTTTGTTGAGGATAATTTTATTTGATTGTTGAATTGTGTTATTTGTACCCGTAGATTCTCTCACGTAGCTTTAACTTTCCGATTTTAGCAAACCACATTGATTATTATTAGAAAATATGCTTTTTATTCGATTAACCTTTCAAAACTCATCGCAAACATTTAAATAAAATGGGCATAGTAACCTTTATGTTTCTCTTAAAATATATAACAACAAAAAATAAAATTTTTTAAAACTAATAGGAGAATATTACAAAAAAAAAATACATTTTTAGGAGTCCGCCCACCAATTTAATTTATATTTTCAATAAATAATTCTAATGTTTAGCGCCATATTTTACTCGAGCTTTCAGGATAGAAATGCAAGGTATATATATTCATCCGCTACCGCGTATAGGGTATATATATTCATCTGCTACCGCGTATAGGGTATATTACTATTATTGATCATTATTATTACCAATATTATTATTATTGTCATTATTGTTTATACTAAAATTATCGTCATTATTTTAATTCAATATTATTATTATTATTATCATAATTATTATTATTTTCGTTATTATTTTTTACATAGTTTCAACACATCCATAATTCAGCATCCATTTTTCACACTCTTGAAAGTACGTTTCACAAATAAACTTCCATGCCATAAGATACTTTATTTACTTCATAAATAATTATAGTTAACTATTTAAATACACATATCTCTTCAATTTCTCTTATAGAATTACACGATTTTAAATTTTTTAATATATAGAAATTATGTTAACATCCTTTTCATACTTAAAATGCATGTATATTTTTTCGATAATTGCATTACTTTCTTTGTACATGGTAGCGTCATGTTTGATATACCTTAAAATTTTCTTCTGAATAATAAATAATAATAATAAATTTTCCTATCACCCCTTTTAAGCAAATAACAAAATAAAAGTTTTTCCTAATATTTTTCTAAACTAAGTGTAAGGAATATCTTCGGATAGGCTCTGAGGGGTGCCTAACACCTTCCCCTCAAGTAATCAAAATCCTTAGAATCTCACAACGTTTTTGATAGACTAAACAAAGTTTTACAATAAAAATGGTTTTTTCCTATTTTTTCTAAAAATTTAGGTGGCAACTCTAAAGATAAATTTTTAAATCCCAAGAGTCATTAAACGCCACCACATACCGTGTGTTGTTTCGACCGGTTCAAAATAGAGCGCGACAGAATGACGACTCTGCTGGGGAAGTAGACTTAGGTTTGACCTTAACAAACTTAGTTTAGGAATATTATTTGGTATATTTGTTGTACATCCTTGCTTTTTTTTTTTTATGTTTATATTATGCTTTGTGTGAAAGGACTCAAGCCAAATTCAAACTTGCGTTCCTTGATTGTTTGAATAACACTACTTGTTACTGCTTTACCACTTGCACTTTTTCTATCGAGTCTTGGTCGTACACAATTCACACACTGAACATGCGAGGGTTGTACTGCACTCCTCCGAACCTTCTTTGGATTACTTAGTTTTAGATTCGGTGCAATTAGGTTAGTGTACCTTCTCGCAGATATTCAGTTCCACTCTCAAACACTTAGTGAAAAATCTTACTCTAGTGATAGGTCATGCTGCATGAATCTTAGACGGGACGGTCCAAGGTATCATCTTGCAACTAGGAAGCCACCTTTTCGTCAAAAGGTTATCAAACCTTTATGACGTATTTTGTGTTAGAACTGATTCAGATAGTCCAGAAATCGAACATTAATGGATTCGTAACAATCAGATTGACCTTCTTTTACTCTTCCTTCATTCGACATCATTTTCACGTCAATAGATATAGAGTATTACCCAAACTCGCCAATATTTGAAACTCTTTTTCGAATACAGAGCATTGTTAAAACTCTGCTTCACAAATATCTTTCTCAAAGTCCATGAAAGCCGAGTGTTCCAAAAAAGCTTTGCTTTCGTTCAACTTTCTCTTAAAGTCCACAGATAGGGAATGCTACTAAAAAACTTCACCTACGTCTAACTTCTTTTGATCCAAACTAGAGTGGAATGTCATCAAGCATTCTTCCATTGTTTGATTTTTTTTTTCTAGTCAACAGACGTCGAATATTATTCAAAACTCTGTAATTATTTGACACCCTTCTTCAAGACAGTGAATGTGGAATATTAGTTATCTTTACCCACTTCTAACTCTTTCCAACCATTAAGCGTGAGGCATCGTCAATACTCCTCTTGCGTTCGGTATCTCTATCACAAGATCTATTCATCAATAGCGAGGCTTAAAATACTTACTTTTTTTTAAAAAAAGGCATCATTTTAGCCCGCTTCTATCAATTCATACCGACTATATATCTTTATCACCACCATAAATGCCTTTCTTAGCCTCCCTTGTTGGGTATATTCCCTCTTAAAGAAAAATCAAAATTGTTCTGAATCTAACGTGTGTCAATTTCTAAACTCATCTATATCAGTTTATTTGAATGAAGGCCTACCTCTGGCAGAAAGAGGCTCCAAAATATCGAACACACTTACTTGACATTGTCTGAATGTGCTTGTCCATCGACATGAACTAACTCTTTAACTTTTATTTGTGTTTGCATTATCCCCCGACAGAGGTTGATTGTGTTGATCGATAAAACTAGCCGACTTAAGATATATCCCAGGAATGAACACCAATATTGTTGACCCAACTGGAAGTGTTCCAATGCTAGCAAACGCAGCAGGGACTTTCAAAAGACAAGATAATACAGATATGGATGAATGTATTCTTCTTTTGGAGCAACAACTTGAGACGTTAAGAGGAGGACTACACCGAGAAAGGGACCCCACACATCCATCCATGACTACTCTACCACACCCTTCTTTTTTTTCATCTCTAGAAACTTCAATACCTGAACACTATCTGTCAGTACAACCTCTCACAATAACTATTGGCTTCGCAAATCCGTCAGCCCCGTTCATACCTATCAACTCCTATAAATTTTCTCATTGAGCCCCACATACCAATGTTTTCATATTTTCTCGCGATATTCAACAAATAAATCACGCTACCTTTCAAGAACAATAGATTTCTCCAATGTGCGTGACTGAAACAGTTGCTTTCACCATACCTGCTAAAAGTAGGTTTTCAATGAGTACAAGGACAAAAGAGGAAGACAACATAATCGTAAACGAGCTTCGTAATCTAAAGCGGGCGATGAAACACCTCCAACAAACTCAAGTCAGCGAGCATTTGGACTACAAAGATTTATGTATCCATCCAGTTATTGATTTGCCAGTCGGGTTCAAGCCACCTAAGTTCGACTTGTTTGATGGAACCGGCGATCCTCATACCCATTTAAGAGCATATTGTGATAAATTAGTTAGGATTGGCAAAAATGAGAAGCTAATAATGAAGCTGTTCATTAGAAGTTTCTCTGGTGAGGCTCTTTCTTGGTACACCAAACAAGACCCTCGACATTGGCGTAAATGGAGTGACATGGCTGAAGACTTTATGAATCGTTTCAAATTTAACACAGAAATCGCACCTGATCGACTTTCAGTCATTGGTACACAGAAGAAAACCTCTGAATCATTCTAGGAATATGCTCGACGATGGAGGTCTGAGGCAGGAAAGGTTTAACCACCAATGGATGAAAGTGAATTGGCAAAGTATTTTATCCGCAGTCAAGAAAGGATCTATTTTGAAAAGATAATTTCCACGTTGGGGCAGAAGTTTGTCAATTGCATCAAAATGGGGAATTTTGTAGAAGAGGCAATTAACTCTGGAAAGATTAAGTCGACAAACAGCTCGAGCAAATCTACTCAGTTGTAGTTCATCGAAGGAGCTAGGGTAGAGAATGAAGAAAAAGTATCTGTTGTGATAACACACCACTCAATATCTAAATCAGCCCAGTCACTTCAAAATCCTGATAACAAACTGATGCAAATATCGAATCACAAACTACATCATGCCTACGATATCCACAAATCTACCTTCAACCCCAAGCTCCCACATACCAAAATCCATTATGACCATGTGTACCAATCCAAGTGTCAGTTTATCAAAATCAGACACCTTTTGCGCTAAGAAAAAATTCGAAGGGTAAGCGCAATCAAATCCGCAATAAATTTGTTGAACCATTGATACTTTTGTTTGAGAGACTAAGGGCTATAAATTTATTGTGACCCAAATCGGGGAAGATTCCTAACCCATTACCTAAATGGTTTGATGAAAGAAAGAGATGTGCTTTCCACTCTAGAGTTCAGGGGCACGATACTGAAGATTGTAATAGGTTAAGGCATAGAATTGAGTTCTTGATAAAGGCCAGGGCAGTCCAATGTGTCGTAGTGTAACCAAATACAAATAATGATTCGATGATACCATCCTCCACGTCGAGCCGGCAAGGCCTTCATATAAGTCACTCTACAGATAAGCGCTAACTTTAGCAGGAATGCGATAGAGATGAATCCAAGTTGATCAAGTCAGAAGCAGGCAATATAGTGCTATATTTAAGGGCATTAGATTCCCCTCTGATTATCATGTAACAGAACTATGTTCTGACCTGATTTCTCTTGGTGAGATACGTAGGCAGCCCTCATCGGGTTCTATTGTACTTTAAGTAAAACCATTTTCTTTTTGTAATTGGAACTACGTGTGACCTGATTTCCCTCAGTAGGATACGTAGGCAACCTACATAAGGCTCGGTCCCTTTATAATATAAAATTTCTTCTTTCCCTAACGACAAGAAATGCTTGAATGTGACGATATGTAGAAAACCAACATGTTCCATCAAGGATATCCCAAGATATGCTACGAAGAACTGTCGAGAAAGTTTCTCCAAGATACTGGGGCAAATTTTGGAGATTGCTTCAAAAATTAATGAAGAAAAAGTCCTAATTCACGTCAAAGCCAGGATATTCAACTCGAAAGTTTTACAATCAAGGTTGATTCATACTAAATAACACCAAGTCATCACTAAAGCTATAAGGTATCAACAAGGGAGAACTTATTTATAATATCGAGGAAAATGCACCAATGGTCAATACAGAAGGCACTCCCACTACTTAACCAAAGATTTTCTCTACAAATACTGTTAAAAGTTACTGTCAATCCAAAAGCTTTAGAATCACATCGATGACCAACGCTGAATCCAACACTCATTACGTCAGTCATAAGAGATCAACCAGATCTTTAGGTGGCACAAGTCTATTAAAGGAATGGAAAGAAAGTGCACGTAACAAGGAATGATAATCTATACCTACAATCCTAAGGAGGATTTTCAAAATATGCTCAAAAGCATTCAAACTTTGATTATGACTAATACATCAGTCATGAAATGCCGTCTAAATTAGTTGTTGCTACGACTGTAGTGGACCCAACAAGGGTTCATACACGAAGACACCCACAAGATAAGGAGACTGTCAAGGAGACGCCCAAGAAATATTTAGAGTTTATGTGTAGAAGACTCATACATGTACCCAAGCCTCTTGCTTTCATCAAAATACGAGTCATCAAGACTACATATGAAGATAGCTTACACAACGCGTTCTCCGCTCTCCCATTCAAAACTATGACACGAAGGAACCGACATTGAGATACAAATCTTAATGCTTGATCAACTCCAACAACTTATAAAATCATCAATCATAGAATGCTTTGATGCTAATCGTTGGGACGAGGAAAAAATGATAAGACGTTAAAGACTTTTGCATAAGAGACACTGCTCAAAAGTGACCAAATGAGACTTTAAAGGCAAGCTTATGATTATTAACCTTACCATTCTTCACCCACCCACCCCTTTGGCCAATTTTTCTTAATTCTCCTCACACGGAACTACGTTTTTCCCTGATTCCTGTTATAGGATACATAGGTAGCCTTAGTCAGGCTCGGTTATATCAACAAAATAATCTCTTTAGCCTTTAAAAAATTTCATTTATCATCTCAAACTACATCGATCGCATCACGTTGACAGAAGTCTGGGGGCGAAGGTCAAGATAGAGAAAGTCCCCCCAGAGGATATACCAATATGAGCACATCATATGGAGTTAGGAAGTATCACTACTCCATATCCTGAATCTACCAAATTAGATTATCTATTGTCGAAATGTTAGAGGATGAGATAACTACTAGTCCGAGTTCTCGATCAACACAAAATCAACACCCCCACCCAAACTAAGAAACTTTCTTTGAGCGCAGGAATAACGACGCTGCAACAAAAGTTCAAAAATCTTAGAAGCCCAAGTGTTGCCTCACCATCACGAGACAAACACTCAGGTATCGTTAATTTATCCATAATTATTTCAAGAATCTGAAGAATCTTCTCGAATCTTGCAGGTCTCGATAGGTCTCAAGGAAGCACGTATCCAGTATCTTACAACATTCTATCAGAAACTCAATATCGCATTGTTATCACAAACCAGGAGGCTAGGTTTTGTCAATTCATTTGCTAATACTTTTTGGCTAAAAAAAATATTTTTTTTTTGTTTTTTTGTAGGTCACATTAAAGAGATTTTCCTGTTAAGATTCGACCATCAAATTGTCCATGAAATTCTAACATAATAAATACAAGGGCTAGTTCGCCCCGAACAATAGGATAGGACAAGTCCACCTCGAACAATAAGACAGGGCAGTTCGCCCCGAACAATATGACAGGGAAAGTCCGCCCCTAACAATAGGACAAGGTAAGTCTGCCCTAAATAATTAGACAGGAAATGTTCGCCCCAAACAATAGGACAGGGCAAGTCCGCCCTGAACAATAGGACAGGGCAGTTCGCCCTGAATAATAGGACAAGGAAAGTCTGCCCCAAATAATAGGACAAGGCAAGTCTGCCCCAAATAATTAGATAAGGAATGTTCACCCCGAATAATAGGACAGGGCAAGTCCGCCCCCAACAATAGGGCATAACAAAACTTTATTTCTCCAGCAAGCTGCCTTGCCAAAGAAAGCTCTTTACATTTTCAGCAATTACTTTACCGTTCAGAATCCTCTGCAGTCTAATGCACATCGCCAATCAATATCTACAAAATATTCCCTCATCATGATGGAGATGCCAACATTTGTTTGAATATCTAAACTCTACTCTTTACATTACAATTTCAATTTACAATTTTGGAACAATAGGTACTTTTTACCTCTTTTACCTGTTTTGTAGGAGCATACAGTACAACGTGGAATTACCCTCTTAGCAACAAACTGGGGCAAGCTAGCGGAATGTCAAGCATCCCTAGCCACGTCAAGGATTCCGGCAAAGAAACTCAACCCGACTTGGCTCAGTCATCTCATTTTTTTCCTTTGTGTCATCGCCCAGTGCCGTCTGAATCCGATATTAGGGCAATATTTTTGAAAATCCACAATTTCTATTCCCCCAAAATCCTTAGCAGATATTGCTATCCAATGCCTCCTCATTCTCAACTATCCCAAATAACCATTTCAGATACAAGTGCAGCTGTATCCATTCCATTCGTGCTGAAATTTTGTTATCATCCTCGAAGAAATCCAGTGTCACCATAATTCTACACTGGGGTAAATTTTTGTGTTTACCAAATTTTTCTATGATTCGAACTATAAAGGGCCCGATTTCTCATGAAACTCAAGATTTGTAGGCAACTCAGAAACCAGAGCCCGACCATAATCTTCCAAACATTTTGTTTTGCTCGAGATAAAATTGGTTACGACAACATGATTACGTAAAGATTTTCACACAAATCTTCGATCACCCAAGGGCAACTGTTGACACCCAATTTTGGCTCGCACTTTTTCTTTAATTATTTTACCGATGCTCCCCGGCTTAAATAATTTTTAAAAATTAAATAAAAAATGAGATTCATATTTTTATCTCTATTTCTACAAATTGTTAAAAAACAAAAAGGGAATATATTTTTCTATCCTATTATAAAATATTTTAATTAAATATAATTAAATATTTTAATTAAATATAATTAAATATTTTAATATCAAAATCAAAAAATGTCTCTTGGCAAAACATTCGCATTCTTTTTAATCTTTTATTTTTTGGGCGATATTGTGATCATATATATATGTATATTTTTATTATATAAAATAAATATTTTATATTTTATTATATTCTTGTTTTTACCTATATTTATTGTATTCTTATTTTTTACACACACATATATCTATATACATATATATTAAATTGGACGCTGATGCAAATTATGTCTGTAATTTATAAACGTTCATACTAAATAATTTTAGGATAGCAGAGAGCATCAATAAAATTAATTTTAGTAAAAAAAGAGTATTTAGGCTAACAATAATTCAACTTCACTTTATTTATTTCATCCAAACCCAATTCTCATTTCATAAATTTCAACTAAGAACCCAAAATTAGCTCGAAATCCTGTCCAATATCCATGTCCGCTTCATTTTTTTTATTCAACTGACAACCATCAATCTAGTCTGTCAATTTATTTTTAACCCATAGATCCGAAATTCTCAACCTTATAATAAACATATATTTAATTATTATTTTTTTATTGATTTATTTATCTATTTTTATTATTATTGATTTTAAATTATCCAATTAAATGATCGAAGGGATAAAAAACAATCAATTTTAATCCATCTTTATATTTGTCTCTCTTTATATATAAATATTCTTTCTTTTTATCATTATTATTATTTATTTTTTATCTGTCCGATCAAGAGATCGGACGGACCAAAATTGGTCAAATTTTCAAAGTTGGTGCATTAAATGCTCCTCACCAGCAACAGACGTATATAACGCTTCCCAAAAAATATATCCATCGTCACTTCTCCATCGACGATCCAAAGTAGCAGCAAAACTAGACCCCTTTTTCTTCTTTCTTTCTCCTTCCGTGCTCTCCAACCCAAACCAGAAAGCCCCTTTAATCACCATAGCCTACGGCCATGGAAGACCCGCCTGCCACCCCACCTACACACGAGAATCTCCTTTTTTTTCATCATCCCTGGCCCATGAGTCTGAAGAGACAGAAAAGAACCGTCCCAAAACAACGCAACAATTTATTTTTCATTTTGAATCCTCCATTGATGGCCTAGAAAAGCTGAGGTATGGAGGGATTCGTCTGAGAAATTTAAATTTCCTCCTTTTCCTATTTTTTATTATGAGGTTTCAAATTCAGACTTCAAGTCCGAATTTGTGCCTATAAATATTGGTCTTTCATTTCTATGGGGAGGTAGAATTATTGGGGGAGAAAAGTAGTGAGATTGGCGAGAAAAGTAAAGAAATTCATGAGAAAGGTGAGGAAGATTCGAAAAAAAAAGTTCTTGGAAGACTTTAGAAATCCAGAAAGAAAATTAAAAAAAAAATATCAAAAATTTAATTTCAGTTTAAATTCGTTTCTCGGGTTTGGGTTAATCGCCGAAAAATACTTGACGAGAAGCCTCTGTTTGCTGCACCCCAAAAGGTGCGAACCCGTTCCCTTTTACTTCACTTTCTTCTTCACCTTTTGTATATGATGATCTTGTGAATACAGAATTTTTTGTAATTGCAAACTGATTTGATTGTCACTTTCTTGGTGTTTTGAGATGAGAATATGGTCATACTTTTAGTTATTTGGTTCGCAAGCATGTCTTTTAGTTTAGATTCAGTTTGAAAAAAATGGGTTATGGTACAAGTTTCATTCGGGCTTTAAGTTGTCGTTAATCCCAACAGGTCTGGTATGGCTGTTTATTGGGACTAAAGTTGTCATTTGGATGTGGTGTTAAGTGTTACTGGTGTTAAGTGTTACCGGTGCTAAGTGTTACAGGTGTTAAGTGTTACTTCTGTTCGCCCTTTAAAATTAGGTGAAAACAGGAATGTTCTTTTTATATATATAAAGTTCATGTTGCTTTAATTAATTTGGAAACTGGTCCGCATTTTAATTTGTTAGAATTGTAAAGAATACTGATAAATACCTCCTTTTTTTTTTTTCAAAAAACACCTTGTTGAAAAAATTTATGTTTTCAGTAGTTTCTAGTGGAAACCTATTATTCCATAATGGCCGAAATTCAAGAAAAAAAAATGCAATCTTTTCATGTTGTAAGAACACCCTTTTGCCTAATGTTCAAAAAATTGAGAAAGTTGCAGTCTTTATCATGTTTTTAGCAGCAAAATCTTTCCACCATGATGTTTTATTTTCTTGGATACCCTTTATCGTTCAATGTCAAAAAATTGAGAAAATTCCATTTTTATATCATGTTATAAGCTTTAAAAAAATGAGTTTTTTTAGTTCAGATACGTGCTTATTCATAAGGCTCAAGTGTGGCACTCCTCCCATAAATTATTAGAAGTTTGGCTAGTTTGTCTTCCCTGCTCATGCTTATATGGACTGAGTTGTTTGATAAAGCTGTTAAAGGGGTAAAATATAATCCCTAATTGTTTGCTTCCGAATATATGTTTCTGATAGACGTATGCCGCCCTGTCCTCACAATTCGATTAGAATTTAATATTTGAATATTTATTTTCTCCATTTGTTTAATCAAATGGATAGAAAGAAAAGGTGATTTTGAGTTCAACAAAGAAAGTAATGGCGTGATTTGGCTTTTTAGCAAATCTTATGCATTCTCTAATTCTCTTTCTTTTATCAATATTTAATCCTTACTAATCTTTATCTTTTTTATTTTTCATGTAAACCCGGGAGTTGGAGTTCCGTAATGAAACTTACTTTGATCCAACATCGGATAAAACGCTAATAGGTGTGCAGAGCCTCGGATGTCCCGCAAATTAGGAGCCTAAACTCCTAAATGGAGTTTAATATTTTTCATCGTCTTTAGATTTAGTTCATATTTTTTATCGTATTGAGTTCTTTTATAATGACTAACTTTTGTTGTCTACTTTATTGAGAATAATTTTATTTAATTGTTGAATTGTGTTATTTATACCCGTAGATTCTCTCACGTAGCTTTAACTTTTCGATTATAACAAACCACATTGATTATTATTAAAAAATATGCTTTTTATTCGATTGACCTTTCGAAACTTATCGCAAACATTTAAATAAAATGTGCATAGTAACCTTTATGTTTCTCTTAAAATATATAACAACAAAAAATAAAAATTTTCAAAATTAATAGGAGAATATTACAAAAAAAAAAAACATTTTTAGGAGTCTGCCCACCAATTTAACTTATTTTTTCAAATAATAATTCTAATGTTTAGTGCCATATTTTACTCGAGCTTTCAGGATAGAAATGCAAGGTATATATATTCATCTGCTACCGCGTATAAGGTATATTGTTTTATACTATAATAATAGGTTTGTTACTATTATTGATCATTATTATTATTATTGTCATTATTGTTTATATTGAAATTATTGTTATTATTTGATTATTATTATTATTATTATTATTATCGTTATTATTTTTTACATAGTTTCAACACATCCATATTTCAACATCTATTTTTCACCCTTTTGAAAGTACATTTCACAAATAAACTTTCATGCCATAAGATACTTTATTTACTTCATCAATAATTTTAGTTAACTATTTAAATCCACATATCTCTTCAATTTCTCTTATAGAATTATACGATTTTAAATTTTCTAATATATAGAAATTATGTTAACATCATTTTCATACTTAAAATGCATGTATATTTTTGCGTTAATTGCATTACTTTCTTGGTACATGGTAGCGTCATGGTTGATATACCTTAAATTTTTATTCTAAATAATAAATAATAATAATAAATTTTCCTATCACCCCTTTTAAGCAAATAACAAAATAAAAGTTTTTCCTAATATTTTTCTAAACTAAGTGTAAGGAATATCTTCGGATAGGCTCTGAGGGGTGCCTAACACCTTCCCCTCGAGTAATCAAAACCCTTACTCAGAATCTCAAAACATTTTTGATAGACTAAACAGAGTTTTACAATAAAAATGTTTTTTTTCCTACTTTTCCTAAAAAGTTAGGTGGCGACTCTAAAGATAAATTTTCAAATCCCAAGAGTCATTAAACGCCACCACATGCCGTGTGCTATTTCGACCAGTTCGAAATAGAGCGCGACAGTACCCTACGCTTATCCTAGGTCATCCACACTGGTTAGGGTATGACTAACCATTATTAAGTCATATCTAAAGGGTACGACTCATGCCATAAACAGTATCCATCAACCGTACCAAAACAGTCCACTCTAAATTAAGACTTCGTACCTTAAGGTACGATTGGTTGGAGGCTCACTCGTACCTGGGACAGTAAGTAACTCTTACCATATTGCCTTGGGTAAGAGAGGGGAGGGGAAGGAGGATACGACTCGTATCCAAGGGGTACGACTCATGCACCTAGTCGTACCCGCCCCAGTGACATCAATTAAAGAAATTCCTCAATGGTTCAAAGTCTAGGTGTTTAAATTCTCCCTTGCTTGCATCATTCGTCCGCAAATGACGGGTAAGACAAGCATAAACATAAGTCAACATATTGTCACACATTAAATAAACCTTCAATCAAGTTAGGATAAAGCACACAACAAGGATACAACACACATCATGCTTATTATCAATCGACTAATCATTTCATTAACTTTGGAACTAAACCCATTACTTATCCAAACACTTACTCATTTCACATTTTAGGGACTTTAACCTATCGACTTATTGAAGATACTTTCTCAACTCAAAGACTAGGAACTCGAACCCATCATCTATCAAAGGCATGAATCGACTCAAAGTACTAGGGACTTAAACCCATTACAATAAGGACACATAAAATTTCAAGGAATTAGGGACTTGAACCCATGGTCTAACAAGACATAAATCAATTCAAAGCTTGGGGAATTTAACCCATTTTCTATAAAGACATAAATCAAGGTAAGAATATTAACACATACCTTCATCACAAGTTTTTGAAACAAGAAACAAATGTGGATACTTGGACTTCATGTCCTCTTCCGCCCCCCAAGTAGCTTCCTCGGACTTTTGGTTCCTCCATATAACCTTCACGGAAGCCACTTCTTTCATTTTCAACCGGTGAACTTACCGATCCAAGATCTTCCCCGGGATCTCCTCATAGGACAAAGAGTCTAAGATATCAACATCCCTCAAGGGAATAACCAACGAAGGATCACCTATACATTTCCATAACATGAAGACATAAAATATTGGGTGAATGGAGTTCATTCTAGAAGGCAACTCCAACTCATAGGTAACATTGCCAACCCTCTTCATAATTAAGTAGGGACCACCGTACTAGGGATTAATTTTCTACTTTTTACCAAATCGCATCACTCCCTTCATAAGAGACACTTTCAAGAAAATCCAATCGCCAACACTAAACTCTAAGTCCCTACGCCTGACATCCGCATAGGACTTTTGGCAACTTTGAGAAGTTCTTAATGTAGCCCGAATCACCTTTACCTTCTCTAAGTCTTGGTGAACTAAATTGGGGCCAAGTAACTTACCCTCACCAACTTCATACAACACAATAAGAGATCGACATCTCCTACCATATAATTCCTCAAAAGGAGCCATGCCAATGCTAGAGTGGTAACCATTATTCAATTAAAGGCAAGTAGTCATACCAACTATCACCATAATCAATCACACAAGCCCAAAATATATCCTCTAATATTTGGATAGTCCTCTCCATTTTCCTATTTGTTTGTGAGTAGAATGCGGTACTAAGGCACACTGTAGTACCCAAACCTTTTTGGAACAACTTCCAAAAGTGAGATGAAAATGGAGGACCGCAATCTGAGATGCTCAAATCTGGAGAACCGTGAAACTTCACGATCTCCGCAAGATAAACCTAGCATAATCTTTCCATGAGTAATTAGTACTCACAGGTAAAAAGTGAGCGGACTTGGTCATTCTATCAACAATGACACAAATAGAATCACATTGCTTCTGAGATCGAGAAAGACCGGTAACAAAATCCATATTAATTATCTCCCACTTCTATTAGGGTAATGGAATCTCTTGATACAAGCCCCCAGGCCTCATGTGCTCAACTTTCACTTGTTGGCACACCATACACTTGGCCACATAACTAGCCACATCGTGTTTTATATTACCCCACCAATAGAACTCTCTAAGATCAAGATACATCTTGGTGGAACCAGGATAGCATAATGAGTTTCATGAGCATTGGCCATGACCCTTTACCTCAATCTATCAACATCGAGAACATATAGTCTACCTTGGTATCTCAATATACCATCACCACCAATCACAAAGTCCACAACTTTATGTTGGCCCACATTACGCTTGATTTTTATCAAGTCGGGGTCTAATACTTTCTTTTTCTTTATCTCAACAACAAGAGACGAGTGAGATACCGGAAGCACAAATACACCACCATTCTCGAAGTTCGCAAGTCGAACTCTAAGATTATCCAAATGGTGAATGTCCTTACCAATTCCTGCTTGTCCTCATTCACATGAGCCAAACTTCCCATGGACAATCTACTAAGAGCATCAACAACTACATTAGCTTTATCGGGGTGGTAAAGAAGACTCATATCATAGTCTTTCAACAACTCAATCCACCTCCTTTCATGGAGATTCAACTTATTTTGAGTAAACACATATTGAAGACTCTTATGATCAGAAAAGATATCAACATGAACCCCATAAAGATTATGTTGCAAAATCTTTAATGCAAAAACCATGGCTAAAAACTCTATGTTGTGAGTAGGGTAGTTCTTTTTGTGAACTTTCAATAGCCTGGAAGCATAGGCCACCACCCTACCATGTTGCATCAACACATAATTGAGACCAATACGAGAAGCATCACAATACACGACAAAACCATCATTACCTTCAGGCAAGGTCAAGACCAAAGACAAAGTCAATTTATCTTTCAACTTCTCAAAACTACCCTCACACGCATCCGACCAGAAGAACATGACCTTGTTCTGGGTTAACTTGGTCAATGGGGCATCTATGGTCAAAAAACTATCCACAAACCTTCTATAGTAACCGACTAGACTCAAGAAGCTCCGAATATCGGTTGGAGTCGTAGGACTAGACCATTTCTTAACCACCATAATCTTTTGGGGATCTACCATGATCCCTTCACTAGAGATAACATAACCAAGAAAATCTACGACTTTCAACCAAAACTCACTTTTGGTGGCATACAAATAATGATCCTTCAAAGTTTGCAACATGGCACAGAGGTGATCGGCAAAATCCGCCTCACTCTTAGAATTGACTAAGATGTCATCATTAAAGACAATAACAAATATGTCCAAGAATGGATGGAAGACCTTATTTATCAAGTCCATGAATTCTTTCGGGGCATTGATCATAAAAGACATGACAAGAAACTCATAGTGACCATACCAGGATCTAAAAACAGTTTGAGGGATATTTGCATTCCTAATTTTAAGCTGATGATAACCCTATCTAAGATCAATCTTAGAGAAATATTTCACACCCTGAAGTAGATCAAAAAAATCATCTATCCTAGGAAGAGGATATTTATTCTTTATGGTCACTTTGTTCAATTGATGATAGTCAATGCACATACGAATGGAACCATCCTTTTTGTACACAAACAACACGGGAGTACCCCAAGAAGACACACTAGGATGGATAAAAACTTTATCTACGAGGTCCTTCAATTGCTCCCTAAGCTATTTTAGCTATGTCGGAGCCATTCGATAAGGAGGGATAGAAATTAGATGAGTGTTTGGAAAAAGATCAATCCCAAAATCAATTTCCCTATCGGGAGGAACACCGGGAATATCATCGAGAAACACCTCATAAAACTCATTAACCACGGGAACAGATTCTAGAGAAGGATCTTCCGAATTAGAATCCTTAACTCGGACCAAATGATACAAACACCCCTTTGAAATCAACTTTTGGGCTTTAAGATAAGAAATGAATCTTTCCTTAGGCACTAAGGAACCACCTTCCCATAAAATGACCGACTTATTAAGGAATTTTAACATGACCCTACGAGTTTGATAATGTAAGAAAGCATAATAGGAATGCAACTAATCCATCCCCATAATGACATCAAAATTGGCCATGTCCAACTCTATCAAGTCTACAAGAGTATCTCTACCACCAACAGATACTACACACCCTCTATAGACCCTTCTAGCAATCACTGAGTCTCCTACCGAGGTAGAAGCATAAAAAAGAACCGATATACTTTCGAAACCACAATCAAGATTCAAAGCTACATATGGGGTCACATAAAAAAGTGTAGACCCTGGATCAAGAAAACAATATACATCACGGGAGAAAAGTCTCAACATATCCGTAATAACATCGGGAGACACATCAGAATCCTGGTGAGTAGCAAGTGCATACAAACAGTTTTGGCCAACACTGGTCCCAGAAATAAAGTAGAAGTAGACACAACACCCTTTGGTATAGGAGGAGATAGAGTAGCAATATGAGCCCTGTTGGCCACCAAAGCTGCTAGAGAGGGGAACTCACACTGTATATGCCCGATCTGACCACAACTAAAGCATCTAATTCTCTCCTTCTTACACTGACCATGATGACTCTGACCACAGAATCTGTAAGGAGGGTAGGGTGGAGTTGACTGGGCACCACTAGCCTGAAATTGGGAACCCTATTCCCAGAACCCATCACTAAACTGAGATTGACGATTACCCAACAACTTCAAGTAAGAAGAGTAAGCACTAGCCGAGGAAAAAGAACCCAAACTCCCCAATTTCTTCCATGCCCACTTACTCCCATCTCTACCACTAGGATCGAAAGACCTAAACTTCTTCCTTGTCTTTCACTAAACTCAAATTTCTTATTTTTATCTTGTTCCACTTGTTGAATATACACAATCAACCTAGAAATATCTATATTTTCAATCAACAAGGCCACCTTGCTTTGAAGGACTAACTCATGGGATAATCCAGAGATTAACTTATGCATCCTATCCCTCATGCTAGAGACCATCTCAGGAGCATACCTTGACAATTAATGGAATTTCAAGGCATACTCTTGAATGGACATCCTCCATTGCTTCAAGTACATACACTTTTCTGCTTTCGCTTCTATCAACTCTTGAGGAAAGAAACGGTCTAAGAAAGCCTCAAAGAAATCCTCCCATATAGCAGGACTACAATCTATACCTAGACTACTCCCGCCCCTCGTACCATTGGTATGCTATATCTTTCAATTGGTCGGAAGTAAAGTTAACAGCTTCAATTTCTAAAGCATGCATGCTTTAAAAGATTTTCTCCATTTCATCAATAAAGCCTTGAGGATCTTCTTCAACCTTCATACCCAAAAATATAAGAGGGATCAACCTCATGAATTAGCTAATTCTTATGTCCTCAAAACAAATAATAGTTGGAGAACCATGCCCCAATTGAGAAGCTACTAATTTAGCCAAGAGGTTGATAGAGTGATGAAACTCGATATTAGTAGCATCCCCTTGAGGTGATGGCATAAGAGAGTCACTCTTATAGTTGAGGTTGGAGGGGTGATGATAGTCAAATTTACACGCCTATAGCACTATATTTTGCCCATATTTTAGCCTAGTTTTGAGAACAAATTATATATTTCATGCACTTTTAGTCCTTTTTCGTGTAAGTGAGCTAACGAACATGATTAGCAAAGTTTCAGGTATAAATGATGCAGAATTCAGCATTTCATGGATAACTTGACGCCAAAGAAAGCTTCACGAAAGGAGAAAAGCCAATCTTGGATGCCAAGGACTAAAGATGGCGCATGGAAATTCTGTCTCGGGCTAAAACAATATTTCTGAAGACATTGGGGACTAGCAGTAATTTATTAGGATTAGGATAATGATACATTAACCTAGTACAATTGGGTTAAGTATTTCATTAGCTTAGTAGGATTTGGTTAAGCATTTCATTAGCTTAGCAGGAATAGGATATGGGTATTATAAATACCCTATCTTGCTAGAGATTTGAAGACATCTTCTTACATTCAATTCTATTCTATTCTACTTCTAAGACATTCTAGTTCTAAACAAGCATTCTTCCATTAATTCTATTTTCTTCTTCTATTCATCTATTCTTAAATTCCACAACAAGAGAAACGTTACTTTGCTAAAGGATTCACGCCTAATGCCTACCACACCATTACAAACGTGAAATCTTTATTGTGGTATAACAACAATGTCAATTGTGATTTCCTTCGCACTCATGGGTAACTAAACTTCTCTGTTGGGGTTATGGAAGCCGAATGAGATACTATCTATTGCTGTGAGTTTGTGAGTTCGTGACACGTATGCTGCTTATATCATTATTCTCTTCATCTTAATCTAAATTCTTTGTGGTTGCAAACACAAGAATACGCCAGTATAATATTTAACTTGTTCGAAAGAAAGGTTATCTGTCTGGAAAAGAGATAATGTCAAGGTAGTAGGGTCCCATCCCCTATTAAAAGTTAGTGCCGTAACTGGATTAACCTCTTGGAGAATTCGTACCGTTAGACACACTTTAAGCTCGAAAGAGTTAAAGTGAAATAATCCTCGAATAGGTCGAAAGACGCCTGGATTTACCATCGAATACAATTCTCTATAAGCACATGCATGTCTGAATTCCGCACACTCATAGCCAATAGAGACGTATAACTCAGAAGGTGGACATAACCCCAACTCCTCAATTCTCATTGTTTACATATTACAAAACATTCATTCTTTTACTTTGCTATTTTCTGCTTTACTCTCTTATTTTGGTTACATTACTTTCACAATACAATTCCCCCCTTCTTACGAGACTTGCACTAAAAGTCTAGTAATCGTTGCTTACTTGTTGACCAAGCTATTCCCTGTGGCATCCATACCCAACCCAGGTTGGGTTCTATATTTGACAAACGACCGCTTTACACTCCTACGAGAGCTGTAGATTGAGCTTTATAAAAAATTGGCGCCGTTGCCGGGGAATACAAGTGTCAATTAAGTTCGTAATAATTACTAGACCCTTTGGTCAAAGATTCTTGTACTTTTACTTTTAGTTTTTCTTTTTGTTTACTGCAGGTTTTTATTCAGTGCATGCCCCATACCCGAAGTTCTGGTCAACCGTTATTACCTATCAATCCTGAACCACAACGTATTCGCAGAATGGAGGCACAACACGCAATTGAAAGGATGGCTGCTCAAAAGGAATAGGCGAGACTAGCTGCGCTAGCCGCCGCTCAAGTGCATCAACAGAATATTGATAACCTTGGGCGAGCAACAAATCCTGACGATGAAGATCTAGGTGATGACGAGCTACTAATTCGTATCAACAAACTAAGTGTGGGGTGGTACCCCTACTGCTTATGTATAGATTGTATCCATTGAGATTGTGCTAACGTGAACTCTATTTCAAGTCTCAGGTACAATGGCACCCAAAGCGAGACAAGGCAAGGAGAAGGCTACCACTTCCCCAAAGGGCAAGAAAAGAGGCCGCAAGGAGCAAGGAGAATCATCCTCAATGCAATTACCACGCCGTATGTTTGGAATAAAATGGGTTCTTGAGGAGGAAGCGAAGGAATGGTATAGGAACAACAAGGAAAGAAAATATGTTCATGTCGACTTTATAAACAAGGAAAGCCTAGCGAAGAAGGAGCCGCGCATGTTGGCGAAGATCATGGCATTAAATCTGGATTTCATCTTCCGCGACATGGGAGAATGTAATCTTGATTTGACAAGAGAATTTTATGCCAACTGGTCACCGAAAACCACAGGCAGCGAAGTCAAGATTCCGGGCCAAGTTTTACAACTCAATACGGATTTGATCAACTTCTTTCTTGGCTTGCCTTCAGTCGATCCAACACCATTCAAAGAGCTGTATAGAAGACCTCCTTATAGAGCAATTCGGCACACACTTTGTGGAAGTAGATCCATGGCACGCTGGAGTAGACACAAGGACACTGGTCGACACAACACTTTCTCATATGCTTCTTTGAATAGGGAAACAAGGATATGGTTGCGCATGGTCAACTCTTGCCTCATTCTAGGGACGCAATACACAAAAATAACAAGAGATAGAGTGTGCTTGGTATACGCATTGATGACGAATGTCCCTATCAACATTGGGGTAATCATCCGATCTACAATGCGGAAGGCTAGGCTACACAAGCGGTCCCATTTCAGCTTCGACAATCTGTTGACTGCAATCTTGAGGAAGGAAGACATCGAAGAGGAACCAACTGATCATAAACTCCTACTCAATCCGAAGAAGGTTGACCTCACAAAGGTCAAAGATGCTGAATCAACACATAACATCAACCTTACTACGACAGATAGACATGCTTGGGATGAGAGTTTCTCCCGCCATATGTACGACATGATGAGGTTTACAATGATGAGCGGAGGTCGTGTTCTAACTGCTGCAGAGCTCCAACAGCTGGACTATGACTACCCAATGAATGAGCATACGAAGGACATGTGTGGAGTAGGGGTATACTTTGAGGAACCTCTTGATGACGATGTGCCAACCGATGATGATCGCAGAATGACAAACTCTGACATGGAGGAGAACTCTGATGGCGACGACTCTGATGATGATTCCGACGAAGGGGGTATGACCCCCGACATTGAGGAGGATTTCGACTGACCAGGTTCTTCTTATTTATTTTCCACTGAGGACAGTGTGTCCCGTCTAAGTGTGGGGTGCTGGTATTTGCATGCTATACTTCTCCATCCACATTTGCATTTATTTATGTTTGTTTGTAGTTAATTGTTTTTTTTAGCTTAGCTTCGCATGAAATTATTCTAATAGGTAGCATGAGATTATGATAGGAGTTTGTGCTAAAATCATGACTATTGAGACATTTAGGCTCTAATTGTGACTCACTATGTGATATTGTTTGGTTTAATTCCTTCATCTGTTGGGTCAAGAGTCTATACTACTCCCAATAAAGTCGACCATGTGCCTTGTGTGTGTGAGATAATAGTATATTCTGTGCTTGTGGCTGATGCTAGAACTTGCCTGGTATGTATGTAAAGCGAAAATAAAGAGTGCAAGTCTAGGAGATGATTTAGGCATTTCTTTGGCAACCTATGATTATTTACCTTTTTTTTACCTACCCATGGACATCATCCTAGTTAAACCCTTTTGAGCCTTTAGCCTATTTTCTTTGACAAACCTCGTATGTAAGCCTAATCCATTTTTTTCAAACCATAATTTGATCCAAATTCCTAAGTGCTTTAAAGTGTAAAGTCATGTGACAAAATAAGAGAAGATTGGGTGAATATGATGCTTTAGAATGTATGGGTGCTTGAATTCATTATGAAAAAGAAGTGCTATCATAAGAGGTATGTTATGAAAAGAAAAAGGAAAGGAAAACTAAAAAGTTGGTTATGTTTAAAATTGAAAAACAAAAGAGGAGAAAAAGGGTGGTAGATTAAAAGAAAGTAGAGAGGTTGTTTGAAAGAAAAGTGTTAATGATATAATGTGATGCATTAAATCACTTAGGAACATAGTCACTATTTCTGGCCAAAATAGTCCTACCCGTCCCTTGGCCTACATTACAACCATCAAAAGACCTATTTGATTCTAAGCTTAGCATTCTGATATTTAATGGAGCATTATACTAAGGGCAAGCCTATGGTCATCAGTTGCTACATATGAATTCTTTGTGAGAGTGAGAGCAAGGATATTTTGATACCTATGTTTGAAAAATATGCTATACTTGTGAGTGATTATGGGTAATATATTGTGAGACACACATAGTTGATGTATTTTGGGTAGTCGTGTATGATTCTTTGTGCCTTAACCTTTGAATATGAGTTGACCACCATCACGAGTCTATGCTAGAGGTTAAACTGTTTCTACTAATGATCGAAAAACTACTCATTGTTGATAATTGTTGTGCTTGTCTTGACGAATATTTTGTGTTGTTGTTGTGAAACCCTAAGTTGATGTTTAGAGGGACATGATATTTTGTTCGAGGACGAACAAAGCTTTAAGTGTGGGGTGTTGATGATAGGCGAATTTACACGCCTATAGCACTATATTTTGCCCATATTTTAGCCTAGTTTTGAGAACAAATTATATATTTCATGCACTTTTAGTCCTTTTTCCTGTATGTGAGCTAACGAACATGATTAGCAAAGTTTCAGGTATAAATGATGCAGAATTCAGCATTTCATGGATAACTTGACGCCAAAGAAAGCTTCACGAAAGGAGAAAAGCCAATCTTGGACGCCAAGGACTAAAGATGGCGCATGGAAATTCTGTCCCGGGCTAAAACAATATTTCTGAAGACTTTGGGGACTAGCAGTAATTTATTAGGATTAGGATAATGATACATTAACCTAGTACAATTGGGTTAAGTATTTCATTAGCTTAGTAGGATTTGGTTAAGCATTTCATTAGCTTAGTAGGAATAGGATATGGGTATTATAAATACCCTATCTTGCTAGAGATTTGAAGACATCTTCTTACATTCAATTCTATTCTATTCTACTTCTAAGACATTCTAGTTCTAAACAATCATTCTTCCATTAATTCTATTTTCTTCTTCTATTCATCTATTCTTAAATTCCACAACAAGAGAAACGTTACTTTGCTAAAGGATTCACGCCTAATGCCTACCACACCATTACAAACGTGAAATCTTTATTGTGGTATAACAACAATGTCAATTATGATTTTCTTCGCACTCATGGGTAACTAAACTTCTCTGTTGGGGTTATAGAAGCCGAATGAGATACTATCTATTGCTGTGAGTTTGTGAGTTCGTGACACGTATGCTGCTTATATCATTATTCTCTTCATCTTAATCTAAATTCTTTGTGGTTGCAAACGCAAGAATACGCCAGTATAACATTTAACTTGTTCGAAAGAAAGATTATCTGTCTGGAAAAGAGATAATGTCAAGGTAGTAGGGTCCCATCCCCTATTAAAAAGTTAGTACCGTAACTGGATTAACCTCTTGGAGAATTCGTACCATTAGACACGCTTTAAGCTCGAAAGAGTTAAAGTGAAATAATCCTCGAATAGGTCGAAAGATGCCTGGATTTACCATCGAATACAATTCTCTATAAGCACATGCATGTCTGAATTCCGCACACTCATAGCCAATAGAGACGTATAACTCAGAAGGTGGACATAACCCCAACTCCTCAATTCTCATTGTTTACATATTACAAAACATTCGTTCTTTTACTTTGCGCTATTTTCTGCTTTACTCTCTTATTTTGGTTACATTACTTTCACAATACAATTCCCCCCTTCTTACGAGACTTGCACTAAAAGTCTAGTAATCGTTGCTTACTTGTTGACCAAGCTATTCCCTATGGGATCGATACCCAACCCAGGTTGGGTTCTATATTTGACAAACGACCGCTTTACACTCCTACGAGAGCTGTAGATTGAGCATTATCAAGGGGACAGGTGGAACCCTAAAAAATGATCAGATGTCACAACCCTAGCCTGGTTCCTAACTCTAAAAGTTGGACGAGCTTCATCCATAGGGCCCTCAGAAGGGGTTTCCTGAGTTTCAGATCTCCTTGGAAGCATGACCTGAAAGATAGCAAATAGAAATCATAGAAATCCAAGACCTTAGACTCTATAGCTTAAGATTGAAACAAGAGAAAGGGAAACATTTCCTAAAATATCTCATAGCCCATCTTTTATAAGTGTGGAGTGATTCACACCCATAAAATAGGGTCTACTTGACTTGGTATTGTGGACAGCCAACTGACCATGAACTTATGCTCTGATACCAACTTGACATGTACCAAAATGGGGCCATATCATATGGTCACCTTAAGCCCGCATAAACTAGAGGTCGCCCTGATAACCCAACCTAATCATCATCACATCCATTATAAGGGTTGGGTGAATCCCAACCATAAGATAAGATAGAAACATACTATAAGTCATAACTTAAACATGTCTAAACACTTCATTAGATTCATCAAACTAGCCATTACACCCAAGTCCATAGTCATCCATAATACCTCTAAACAAATCGATGTTTAGAAATGTATATGTCAGGACAAACCCCCAAAACTAGGCAAAACCAAGTCAAAATAAAACTAATTCAAAAGATATGAGACCAAAAAGGAATGTCTTCCAAAGTAAGGAAGATCACCACTCCAAAGTCAATGGATGAACCACTTTGATCACCTAATCACTGCATAGGAAAAGAAGATGATTCTATGGCCCCTATGTCACGTGGGAACATAGAGTTCAAAGACGGTTACAGGTTGGAGTGCTAGCATGTAACTCAAGGATAAGGATATAATAGCATCATCAATCAACATCAAGAAAATATATCATATTCAACCATATTCAGGACCTTATCCATACATATAGGTATGCCACTTTCTAAACAAGTAAACAAGTCCTAACAACATTCTCAAAGCACTCAATCATGAGATATAAAGTGAAGGACTCTGACATTTCCATATTTAGATTCAACAACTCTTATTAGGCAAGGGACTTTAACCACCTTCACACATCACTTAGATGAAGTACTTTAACCATGTATAAACTCATTAAGCAAGGGACTCTAACCGCACACACATCCATTCAAGCAAGGGACTCTAACCACACACTCATATTTATTTGGGCAAGGGACTCTAACAACATGCCCACACATTAGGCAAGGGACTCCAACCTCTTGATGTATTACATAGGAGACTCTAAACCAAGACATTTCATTTGGTTAGGCACTTCAACCTCAATATATCACATTGTGCAAAGGACTTTAACCACAAACGATTTCATTATGAAAGGTACTTTAACCTCAAGCCCTTTTATTAGGCAAGGGACTTTAACCTCAATCCACTACGACTGTCATTAGTCAATATTGGACTCCAACCTTTTGTCCATCCATCATCATCTACTCAATTCACACTCAAGTACTTTAACCCATTGAGATAATTCAACACTATACATGACTACATGGCCCTTATGAGAGCCTTTATTGCTCAATAATTTCAATAGGACAATGCCTTAATTCAATTTATCATCAATTCAATATATGTTCATCAAGACCCTCGCAAACTATTCATATTTTATTAGCAATCTTACACCACATTCATACCCCACTTTCGTTCAACACACAATTCAAGTTCATTTTCATATTTAGGGACTTTAACCCCTCATTAACCATTACCCAACAAGGTCAACAATTTAACTATACATGGCTCATAATACCTTTACAATATCATTTAACAACTATTCATACTTATTGGGCTATTGGCCTAGTTCAATACATCATCAACATAAGACTAGACAATTCACTTAGATATTTTCATAAACACCTTATGTGTATGCCTTTACCAAGGCCATTTTCAAGGTATAAATCATCAAGATTAGAGTTACTCAAGGCTCACATGTTATACCACATACAAAAAGCACCCACATGTGCAAAACATTATCAATAACATGTATAAACATACATCTAAGAAAAAGTCCACGTTATTTATCATTAGGCAACAAAACCCTTTCATTTGATTTCAAAATCACCATGTACACTTACTAATACAAGTGTAAAATACATGGGTTTAGAATTATTTATCAAGGGAAAGAGTTATATGCCTTAGACAACTTAATTAACCTAAGAAGCTTGACTTCACTTTGCTCCTATATTGACACCCTTGAACCCTATCCTAATCATTCAAAAGTTATGTTTGAGAGAGAGTTTTGGATGTTTGATCCACTCAAAGTGTGTTTAAGTTAGACATATACACTTATATAGTGAGGGTACTTGGGTTTTTAAGGGTGGGAAATAACCATAAGGTCCTCAACTAAAAGCTGAAAAATAACCGTCCAGGTAGGTACGACTTACTTGAGTCAATCATACCCTAGGGTATGAGTGGTACCCTAAATCATACCCTAGGCTTCTCCTAGGTCATACATACTGGTTAGGGTATGACTATACACCAGTGAGTCGTATCTAAAGGGTATGACTCATGCCCTAAATCGTATCCATCAATCGTACCAAAAACCATCCACTCCAAACTAAGACTTCTCTCTATATGATTGGTCTTGTTATGACTCGTACCTTAAGGTACAATTGGTTATAGGATCACTCATACCTAGGATAGTGAGTAACCCTCACCATACTTCCTAGGGTATAAGAGGGGAGGTGAAGAAAGATACAACTCGTATCCAAGAGGTATGACTCATTTCCTTAGTCGTACCTACCCAGTGACATCAAATAAAGAAATTTCTCAATAGTTCAAAGTGTAGGTCTTTCATAATGGTGGTTTGAATATGTGGTTAAATGGGAATAGTTACATGGTACTTGGTTTTGGTTTTGAAATCTATATGCCCTCAATATGTTTGATAAAATGCCTATGAGAATGTTTTTACTCTATTATTGAACTTTCATTAAAAACTTTGCATGGTATAAAGTGGTAATGGAACCCTGACTGGTTCGGATGGTCTTTAATAGTTAAATTGTTAGGTCTTGGTGGTCATGGTTATGTATTAATTAAATACACTTGTGGGGCACGTGGGAACACCCATAGCAAACTTAATAATAATTATTTTGTGAGGTACATGGGAATTTCCTAAGAAAACTTAATAATGTAATCTATGGGTACATGGGAATCCCTTCTTTAAAATGGATGTCTAAGGACGTTGCTTGCAAGTTGTGGTCGGTATGATGATACCACTACTTATAGCCTTGATTAATAATAAATGGAATTGGTGGTTTGGTTGTGTGCTAATTTTTTTAATTAGGTAATAATGGTTGGGTGTGATAGCTAATCATGAAAGAGGTTCAATAGACGGACAATGGAAACTCATATTTGCTGATATGAGGATTGGTCATGGCAATGACTTATATAATACTTATGGGGTACACAGAATTCCCCTAAGTTAAACTTATATATATGTATTACATGAGTGAAGGGTATACGAGAATCCCATACTCCTATGGTATCTCTGGTTTATACGGCTACACGTAACGGGGCTCGTTCAAGGGGTAACACTAGACCCATATAGCCTGTGGGTGGTTCTAGGATGATTAATCTACACATACTCAAGCTAATGGTTTTAAGACATACTAAACCCAGTTCTCTCTCCCATTATGGATATATATATATATGTATGGTTGTGTATGCATATAGTTGTTTACTTAGTTTTAAAGGTTGGCATTACTTTATACTTATCATGAGTGCATGCTAATGTTCACCTTCTAACCTGTGTTCAGGTACTATATCCCCACACGATGTAGGAATCGACCATTTTACTTCTCCTGCTTAGTGATTAGATTCGAGATCAACTTATGTATGATTTAAGTGGTGAGATTTCATATTTTAGAAGGGTCCATTTCATGCCTTGGATGTCCTTACATACTTTGGTTATTTTATGGACTATGGTTTTAGCTATGGTCGGGGGCATGTCCCGACCGAATATTGTTTTACTTTTGGTTAGAAGCTTTGTGGGGCTACTATGTGTTGGTATGGGTGCTGTCGACAGTGGTGTCAGCCTTGGCATTGGGGATGACATCGGTGGGCTGTATTAGATTTATGATTGTTCTATTTTGTTTTGGATTATATACATAAACATATTAGGTTATTGTCTTGGTTTGGTTGGTTATCGGACGGATTGACTCAGTTGTGTTGGATTAGGAAATAAACCTATTCCAAAGTCAGTATATCTACAAATAATCTATCTGGTTATATGTTTAGAGTTCATTCGACTTAGGGTATATGTTTGGAGGTAGGGTTGGGTATCAGAGGTAGTCTTCAGTCCTGGTTGGACTTGGGATGCCCATCACGACAAGTCCCTAATTTGGGTTGTGTCAAGTTGGTATCAGAGCTTTAGGTTTATGGTCAATTAGGAGTCCACAAAGTCGTGTTGAGTAAAGTTTCTTTTAAGGGTGTGTAGAACGCCACACTCATAAGAGTGAGGCTACAATGCATTTAGGAATATTTCTCTTTCTTATGTTCTATTTTCAAGCTTGGAGACTAAGTCCTAGAATCTTCTCTAATCCTTATTTCTTTGCTTTTTAAATCATGCCTCGATGGTCTAATATGCATGAAAACTCCTCTATCCCAACTGGGGATGATATTGATGGTACATGCTATACCCATGGGATCCATACTCAGTCTAGGGGTCCAGTCCCTGATCTTCCTAGAGTTTCATCCTCCTGTGGATGCATGATGAATGTAGAGTTTCATCAGTCAATTTATATGATTACTTAGTTGGTAGCTTCTCAGGCTGAGCATGGTGCATCTGGTATTCCATCTTCTGAGGCCACAATGGTTGTCCTGTTCATGAGGATAAGCCTTCCAAGTTTTTTTGGTGGTAAGGTGGAAGAGGATCCTCATGGTTTTCTGGATGAGATAGAAAAAATATTCAGGGTTATACATGCTACGAATATGAAGGGGTAGAGTTTGCTGCTTATCAACTGAAAGATGTGATGTATCAATGGTAAGAGGAATGGGATAGGGCAAGGGGTGAGGTTGATGAGTCTTCTTTGTAGGAGACTTTCTCTAATATATTTTTGGACCGCTTCTTTCCTCAAGAGTTGAGAGAAGCAATAATGGAGGAATTTATTAATCTGAAATAGGGAAAGATGTCAGTCAAGGAGTATGCCATGAAGTTTCACTAGTTGTCTCGGTATGCTCCAGAGATGGTTTCTGATATGAGGGCCTGAATAATAAAGTTTGTTTTGAGGATGTCTCGTAAGTTGATCCTTGAAAGAAAGATTGCATTGCCGACCAAGGACATATATATCTCTAGGTTGGTTGTTCATATGCAACAGATGGATAAGAAAAAGAGAAAGTAGATTGAGATAGGGGAAAGGTAGGGGAAGAAGTTTAGATTTTTTGTAAGGGTGGTGGGAAACAACAAAATGGTAGAGATGGTGGTAAGTGGCCAAATAAGAAGTGGGGGAGTTCTAGTTCTTTCTCCACAGCTAGTGCCCTCTACTCAAAGCCATCGGGAGACAGACGTCAGTAGGGTGGCAAAAATTTTAGGGCATAGGGTGCCCAATCTCAGGCTAGTGAGGCTCAGTCATTTTTATCATGTCCTCCTCATAGTTTTTTTGGTCGGTTGTATTGGGGTTTCTGTGTTAAGGGGAGGGACAGGTGCTTCAAATGTGGTCAGCCAATCCATAAGCTTAGAAATTATCCAGTAGGTAAGTTTTCTTTGGGAGCGAACAAGGTTCCGGTTGCTTTATCTTTGTCTCCATCAGCAAATGGTGTACCATCTAGTTTCGACACTGATCGGAACTATCTTTATGCTCTTACTACCTGACAGGAGGTTGAGACATCACTTGATGTCGTGACTGGTATGTTGCAAATCTTTTCTCACTATGTATATTGTTTACTTGATCGGGTGTCCACTCTCTCTTATTTGACCCCCTTTGTGGCGGTGCATTTTGTTTTTTGTCCAGAGTGTATTTTGGACCCTTTTTTTATTTCTATCTCGATAGGTGATTCTATATTTCTAAAAGAGTCTTTAGGGTGTGTGTGATATTTGTTGGTAGTAAGGAGACTTTGGTTGATTTGTATGAACTAAATATGGTGGATTTTGATGCCATTCTGGGGATGGATTGGTTACACTCGTGCTATGAGTTATTAGATTGTCGGACTCTTAAAGTTGCTTTAAGTTCCCTGGGGAACCAGTTATTGAGTGGGAGGGTTGTTCTCTAGCTCTTAAGTGGAAGTTTATTTCAAATCTTAAAGCTCGGAGATTAATCTCCAGTAGGTGTCGCTATTATCTAGTCTGGGTTAAAGATTCTAACTCGGAGGGTTCTTCTTTGTATTTGGTTCCGGTGGTGAGTGAGTTGCCTGAGGTCTTTCCTGATGACCTTTCTGGTATTCCTCCGGATAGGGAGATTGCGTTTGGGATTGATCTTATTTTGAACACCCATTCAATTTCTATTCCCTCTTATAGAATGACTCCGACTTAGTTGAAGGAACTCAAGAAGCACCTTAAGGATCTTTTGGATAAGGGTTTCATCAATCCTAATGTGTCCCCATGGGGTGTACCGATGTTATTCATACATAAGAAGGATGGTTCCCTTCAAATGTGTATTGATTACTGGCAGTTGAATAAGGTGATAGTTAAGAACAAGTATCTTCTCCCAAAGATAAATAAATTATTTGATCAGTTACAAAGTGATAAATTCTTTTCTAAGATTGATCTTCGACCTAGGTATCATCAGATTAAGATTAGGGAGGTGGATATCCCTAAGACAACTTTCCACACCCGATATGGGCACTTTGAGTTCTTGGTAATGTCATTTGGTTTGACTAATACTCTTGCGATATTTATAGATTTGATAAATAGGGTCTTTTGTCAGTTGCTGGATCTGTTTGTCATTGTGTTCATTGATGGCATTTTGGTGTACTCTAAGATTGAGGTGGATCATTCCAATCACCTTCGTATTGTGTTACAGACTCTAAAAGGATAGTAGTTGTATGCTAAATTCTCTTAGTGTGAATTTTGGTTGAACGCTATCACTTTTTTAGGCCATATTATTTCTAGTGAGGGGATCATAGTGGATCCACAAAAGGTTGTAGTGGTTAAGAAGTGGCTGAGACCCACGACTCCAATTGATATTCAGAGTTTCTTGGGTTTATCTTGCTACTATAAGAGGTTTCTCGACGATAGCTTCCCCATTGACTAAATTAACTTAGAAGAAGGTTAAGTTCTTGTGGTCTGATGCTTGTAAGGGTAGTTTTGAGAAGCTGAAGGATAAGCTAACTTCAGCTTTAGTTTTGACCTTACCTGAAGGCACTAACGGGTTTGTGGTTTACTGTGATGCGTCTCATATGAGACTTGGTTGTGTTCCGATGTAGCATGGTAAGGTGATAGCCTATGCTTCTAGGTAGTTAAAGGTACATGAGAGAAATTATCCTACTCATAATTTAGAGCTATTATCAGTGGTGTTTGCGTTGAAAATCTAGCAATACAATTTGTATGGGGTGTATGTGGATGTCATCTCAGATCATAAGAGTCTACAATATGTGTTCTCTCAGAAAGAGTTTAACCTCAGGAAAAGAAGATGGCTTAATCATCTCAAGTACTATGACATGAGTCTTTTTTACTATCCAGGTAAAGCTAATTGTTGATGCTCTTAGCAGGTTGTCCATGGAGATTCTAAATCATATGGATAAGGAAAAGCAAAAATTGGTGAAGGATATTCCCCGTTTGGCTAACCTGTGAGTTATCCTCTTGGACTCATGGTGGTGTGTTCATTCAGAAGGTGGCACAGTCGTCTTTTTGTTCTGAAATCAAGAAGAAACAAATGTTAGATCCTGTTTTGTTGAGGATCAAGGGTGATATAGGTGGGCAAAGGGTGATGATATTTGAGATTAGTGGTGATAGTACCTTGTGGTACCAAAGAAGGTTATGCATTCCTAACGTCGATGGTTTATGAGAAAGGATATTGGTCAAGGCACATGAATCGAGCTATGTTGTTCATCCCAGTTTGTTGAAAATGTATCATGATCTCAAGGAGATATATTGGTAGCGTGGTATGAAAAGGGATGTGGCTGATTTTGTGGCCAAATGTATAATGTCAACTGGTGAAAGTTGAGCACATAAGGCCTGGAGGCTTGTATCAAGAAATTGAATTGCCGAAATGCAAATGAGAAGTAATCAACATGGATTTCATTACTGATCTCCATCAATCTCGAAATCAATTTGATTCGGTTTGGGTCATCATGGATAAGATGAAAAAGTTGGCTCACTTTTTGCCAGTGAGGACTAACTATTTGGTTGAGGATTATGCGAGGTTGCATCTTCATGAGAATGTGAAACTGCATAGGGTACCTGTTTCTATTATCTCTGATCGTGGCGTGCAGTTTACATCTCACTTTTGGTGGTCATTTCAGAAAGAGTTGGGGACTAAGGTTAGTTTGAGTACTACTTTCCATCCACAGTTCGATGGGCAAGTAGAAAGGACTATTCAGATGTTGGAGGATATTCTTCATGTGTGCGTGATTGTCTATGGTGGTACTTTAGTTGAGCATCCACCTCTTGTAGAGTTTGCTTACAATAGTAGTTACTATTCTAGCATGGGGATGGCCCCTTTTGAGGCATTATATGGTAGGAGGTGTATATAACCTATTGGGTGGTTTGAGCTTGGTAAGGCAGATATGTTTGGCCCAGACTTGGTTTACCGGGCCATGGAGAAGGTGAAGGTGATTCAGGATAGGCTTAAGGTTGCCCGAAGTTGCCAAAAGTCCTATGCAGATGTGAGGTATAGGGACTTGGAGTTTGAGGTTGGGGATCAGGTGTTCCTAAAGATGCCTCCTATAAAGGGAGTAATGCGGTTTGGGAAGAAGGAGAAGCTCAGTCCCCAGTATGTGGGTCCTTACTTGGTTTTGCAATGGGTTGGTAAGGTTGCATATTAGTTGTAGTTGCCTTCTAGTTTGAATTCCATTCATCCGGTAGTCCATATCTCTAGGTTGAGAAGGTGTATAGGTGATCCTTCATCGGTTGTCCCTTTTGAAGTATTGGGTATCTCAGATTCTCTGTCTTATTAAGAGATCCCAGTTGAGATCTTGGATCAGCAGGTTCGTCGGTTGCGAACCAAGGATGTGTCCACAGTAAAGGTTCTATGGAGGAACCATAAGGTGGAAGAGGCTACTTGGGAAGAAGAAGTGGACATGAAGTTCAAATATCCATTTGTGTTTTCTGATCCCGGGATTCATGCAGAACGTATATGTTCTTTATCATACTTTTGTCTTCAAAATTTTTTAAAAGAAAGATTGATTTTCTTGTATCTTTGTTTTCTAACTTAGTTAAAGGTTAGAGTCGAGGTGTTGGGGTGTAAATCAAGCTTTTACTACCTTGTTTCATTATTCGAGGACAAATGATCCCAGTGGGGGAGAATTGAAACACCCTGGGTATTGATCTTTAAAAATTTCCTAAAATTTTGCTTTTGGACTTCATACGACTAAGGGGTACTAGTCGCATTATAGGGTACAACCGGGACTTGGTCATATGTTAACCAGTGTAGGTTGGTTGATTTCTGCCCAAGGTACTAATGGATCATACTAGTCGTATGTTATGGTACTAGTGGTATGATGCCATCGTATGTTGTCCTATGTTTAATCTAGAGGAGTCTATTCTGCCTAAGGTACGAATTAAGGGTACTAGTCGTATGGTAGGGTACGGATTGGATTTGGTGGTTGTATGTTAGACAATGTTGGGGTCTAAGGAGAGGCCTAGGGTACGAGATAAGGATACCACTCATACCCTAGGGTATGATTTGGGAAGGTGATGTTGGGCGTATTTATACCCCTAAGAACCATAATTTACCCAGATTTTAGCTAAGTTTTGAGGATAAAATATATAATTCCTGTACTTTTAGTCCATTTTCCTTTAAGTGAGTTAACCTATGTGATTAACATATTTTCAGGCAGCTGCTCAAGTGCATCAACAGAATATTGATAACCTAGGTTGGGCAACAAATCCTGATGATAAGGAACTGGGTGATGATGAGTTACTTAATCCACGGCGTGCAGATGAGGTGGCAGCACCTGTGAACAGGAGAGATCGTCAAGCTAGAATGAGACCTGAACGCCGAGCTGTGCAGGCTCCTTTTGATGGTGATGATGACGATCTGGATGGGGCTGGTGCCACAGGGGCTATTATTCCTCCGCCCTTGGCACTCGGAGCCAAGTTCAATATCACTAGCACCATGATCCATCTATTACAACTCAAAGGGTTATTTAGTGGACTTGCAGGCGATGATCCAAATATGCATCTGATCAACTTTATCTCAACATACAAGTCGTTTGACAATCCAGGAGTTGGACAGAATACAATTCGACTGGACTTATTTCTATTGTCTCTATCTGGAGAGGCAACTCTATGGTTGAACGGGCTAACTCCTGATTCTATTACTAATTGGAGGCAACTGAAAGACGCTTTCCTAGAAAGATTCTTTTCGCCATCCAAAAGAGCACAATTAAGAGATGAGATCAGCAATTTTCGACAGCTTCCAACTGAAGCTCTCCACGAAACATGGGAGAGGTTCAAGAAGAAGCTTATGCGGTGCCCAAACCATCAGATGACCAATATCCACTTGATTGAGATATTATACAGGTCTTTAAATTCGGTGACTAAGCCAGTGGTTGATAATGCTGCAGGTGGGTCATTCATGGACCTTACTTTTATTGAGGCAAGTGATATGCTAGATCGTATAACAAAGCAGAGTAGAGCTTGGCATACCAGGGATTCTGAGGTAGCAAGCTCTACTGTATCTATTGGCTTGACGGCAGAACAAAGGCGAAGAGAAGAGGAACGTGACCAGGATATGGCTCACATGAAAACGCAGATGGATCTTCTTACCAAGCATTTATTATTAGGGAAGATCGAAAAGGTTAAGGCAGTTGTATCACAGGGAAGAGATGAATCCGATTCTGAGGAGGAAGCAAATTATTTGAATAATCAGGGGGGTTTTCGAGGCAATGCCCAAGGAAACCAAGGTCGGAACTATTAGATAAATACGGATACAAGAATAAGACTGACAGGAGTGGTTTGTATGTTCCTCCTGGAAATTGTGAGGCCGCGACATCTGGCTCTGGGAAGATGTCCATGGAAGATATGATGGCTAAGCTGTTGAAAGGAGTGGAGGTAACCAACACGAGAGTAACAGAGGTAAAAAAAGATTTGTCCTCAATAAATCAATTGGTTGATTCACATTCCACTTCAATAAAACAGTTGGAACAATAATTGAGTCAACTATTAGCAGCACTCAATCAATGAAAAGCTGGCACCCTACCTAGCGACACCGTGCAAAATCTAAGAAATTATGGATCATGTATGGCTATTACTACCAGGAGTGGTAAGGTGTTGGAAAATCCATCCAAAAGAAAGTAGGTGGTTGATAATACAGAAGAAAATATGATTGAAGCAGATTGTGATGATTCTGTAGAAGCTGAAAGTCAGAACGTTCATAAAACTACACTTAGACGTCACCAGCCTAAAAAGATTGATAATCTGAAGCAAGATAAAAATGAAGTGGTGGAGAAAACTATTCCCCTTCCACCACCACCTTTTCCTCAGAGACTGAAGAATAAAGCTGATGACACCAGGTTCAGTAAATTCATGACTATGTTGAAGCAGCTGACTATTAATGTTCCTTTGGTGGAGGCACTGGAACAGATGCCTGGGTACGCTAAATTCATGAGGGACCTTTTGACAAAGAAGCGGGCAGCAAGCTACGAGCTGGCAGATAATGTTCATCATTGTAGTGCAATTGCCACGAGGTCTTTAGTACAGAAGAAGGCAGGTCATGATGCTTTTACTATTCCTTGCACAGTTGGATAGTTGGATTTTGCTAAGGCGTTGTGCGATTTGGGTGCTAGCATCAATTTGATGCCACTATCTATTTACAGAAAGTTGGGGTTGGACGATCCTTCACTAACCAATATGCGGCTCGTGATGGCTGATAGGTCGGTAAAATGACCCGTTGGTATCTTATATGATGTATTGGTGAAGGTTTCTACCTTCATTTTTCCTGTAGACTTTGTTATTTTAGATTGTGAGGTGGATTCTGAAGTTCCCATAATCTTGGGGAGTCCTTTCCTTGCAACAGAAAGTGTGCTTATTGATTTAAGAGCTAATGAGCTTTTATTTCGGATGAATGATGAAGTGGTCCGTTTTGATGTATGCAAATCAATGAAGCAGCCCAAAGATATGAATGTGTTTTCTGTAACTGATGTTTATTATGAAGATGAGAAAGAATTATCTGTAGAGAAGCAGCTTATTGCTGATCCATTGGCTGCTGTGCTTATAAATTTTGAGCGTGAGGATGTTGAAGAATATGAAGAAACTATTTGTGCTCTAATAGGAATAGGGTCATATTCACACGCTCCTAAGAAGCTGGACCTTTATCTTAAGAATCGACCTTCACCACCAGCAAAGCCATCCATTGAAGAACCACCAGTGCTAGAATTGAAAGAGCTGCCCAGCCACCTGAAGTATGCATTTTTGGGAAGTGGTGATATACTTCCGATTATTTTTACGGCTGATTTAGGTGAACAGCAAGTAGCGGCTCTTATCTCTGTTCTAAAAAAATACAAGAGAACCATTGGTTGGACTATTGCTGATATCATTGGTTTCCCTCCTGGGCTATGTATGCATAAGATTCAGCTCGAAGAAGATTGCGTTCCCACAATTGAGCATCAACGTCGTTTGAATCCACCTATGCAAGAGGTGGTAAAGAAAGAAATTATTAAGTGGTTAGATGCTGGGGTGGTGTATCCAATCTCTGACAGTAAATGGGTGAGTCCGATACAATGTGTGCCCAAGAAAGGGGGCATGACGGTAGTCGCAAACAAAAAGAATGAGCTAATTCCACTCAGACCTATCACAGGGTGGAGAGTGTGCATGGACTACCGGAAGCTGAATTCGTGGACGCTAAAGGATCACTTCCCAATGCCATTCATGGACCAAATGCTTGATCGATTGGCAGGGAAGGGATGGTTTTGTTTCTTAGATGGTTATTCCGGCTATAATCATATCTGCATTGTTCCTGAAGATCAAGAGAAGACAACTTTTACATGCCCGTATGGTACGTTTGCTTTCAAACGTATGCCATTTGGGTTATGTAACACACCTGCCACTTTTTAGCGTTGTATGATGTCCATTTTTCTGATATAGTTGAAGACACCTTGGAGGTGTTCATGGACAATTTTTCAGTAGTAGGATAGTTGTTTGAATCATGCTTGGCAAATCTGAGTATGGAGTTGCAGAGATGTGTTGAATTCAACTTGGTGCTAAACTGGGACAAGTGCCATTTTATGGTGAAGAAAGGCATTGTTCTTGGGCATAAAGTCTCTGAAAGAGGAATTGAGGTGGATTGAGCCAAGATTGAAGTTATCAAGAAACTACCACCTCTAATTTCTGTAAAGGGAGTTCGTAGTTTCCTCGGTCATGCAGGTTTTTATCGGAGGTTTATTAAAGACTTCTCCAAGATTGCTAATCCATTATGCAAACTTTTGGAGAAGGATGCAAAGTTTGACTTCGGTGAAGATTGCTTGAAGGCATTTGAATGCCTCAAAGGGAAGCTAGTTGAAGCTCCTATTATTGTAGCACCCGATTGGTCTCTACCGTTTGAAGTTATGTGTGATGCAAGTGGGGTAGCTTTGGGTGCTGTACTTGGTCAGAAAAGAGAAAGGCTATTTCATCCAATATACTATGCGAGCAAGGCCTCGAATAGAGCCCAGAAGAACTATACCGTCACAGAACAAGAGCTTCTAGCAGTTGTTTATGCTTTTGAAAAGTTCCATGCTTACTTGTTGGGAACCAAAGTGGTGGTTCATACAGATCATCCGGATCTGAGTTATTTAATGGCAAAGAAAGATGCTAAGCCAAGGCTAATTCGGTGGGTGTTATTGCTTCAAGAATTTGATTTCGAGGTAAAGGATAGAAAAGGTTGCGAAAACCAAGTAGCTGATCATCTATCTAGACTTAAGAGTGCGCACATAGCGCAACCCGACCTTGAGATTGATGATGCATTTCCCGACGAAGAGATCCTAGCCACTATGGTGGAAGACTTACCATGGTATGCAGACTTTGCGAACTATGTGGTAAGTAAAGTGATGCCTGAAAATCTCTCCTTTCATCAAAAGAGAAAGTTCGTGCATGATGTGAAACACTACTTTTGGGATGAACCATATCTTTTTCGACGATGTGCTGATGGTGTTATTAGGCGATGCATCTCTGATGTGGAGGCGCCTAGCATCTTGGAAGCAAGTCATGCTTCCCAAGTTAGGGGTCACCATGCAGGTGATCGGATAGCCAGAAAGGTATTGCAAAGCGGCTATTATTGGCCTTCATTATTCAAGGATGCATATGATTTTGTGAGAAGATGATATCAGTGTCAGAGGCAAGGCGCGATTTCAAAGCACCATGAGATGCCCATGTCTAAAATTCTTGAAGTGGAGCTATTTGATGTATGGGGTATTGATTTTATGGGCCCATTTGTGAATTCGTTTGGGATGAAATATATCCTAGTTGCTGTGGATTATGTATCCAAATGGGTCGAAGCGGTAGTGCTGGATGATAATGAAGGTAGGCGTGTTGTAGCATTCTTAAAGAGAAATATCTTCTCTCGTTTTGGGGTACCACGTACCATCATAAGCGATGGAGGATCACACTTTTGCAACAAGCTGTTCAGAGCCGTGTTGGTGAAATATGGGGTCAAGCAACATAAGGTAGCTACACCTTACCACCCGCAAACTAGTAGGCAGGTAGAGGTTTCTAATCGGGAGATCAAGCTGATCCTTGCTAAGACTGTAAACGCTAGTAGGAAGGATTGGTCCCGAAAGATGGATGATGCCTTATGGGCTTATAGGACTGCATTCAAGACACCAATTGGTATGTCACCTTACCAACTAGTTTATGGGATGCAGCAGTAACTTAGTAGGACAAGGATGTTATAAAAACCTTATTTGCTGAATTTTTCAGCATTCATTCATGCGATCACTTTTCATTATTTTAGTTGACAGATTCTGTAAGTTTAGATAGAGAAAAACTCTAAGGCTACACGAACGGCTAAAGGGAAGAAAAACGTCAACCTCTTGTTTGACGCCAAACTCATCCCCATCGTGAGATTATTCTAACTTTGGTATGATGATGATGTCTTCTTTGATTGCAGTTGTACTCATGAGTAGCTAAACTTCTCTGTTAGGGTTATGGAAACCTTGTAAGATACTATCTATTGCTATGAGTTTGTGAATTCTTGATGTGTATACTACTTATATCATTACTCTCTTCGTTTTAATTAAATTCTCATGGTTGCAAACATAGAGAACATGCCATTATAGCATTAGCTTGTTCGGGAGAAAAGTTACATGTTTGGAAAAGAGAGTGTGACAAGGAAATAGGGCTTCTAACCTCTATTTACACGTTAATGCCTTAACCGGATTAACTTCTTGGAGAATTTGTACCATTTGTTATACACTTTAGGCTCGGGAGAGCTAAAGTGAAATAAATCCTTGATGGTTGGGAAACACTTGGATTTAGAATTAGAATACGATTCTCTATAAGTACATGCATGTCTAAATTCTGCGTTACTCATAGTTAATAGAGAAGTAGAAACTACAATGTGGACATAACCCTAACTTATTATTCTCTGTGATTAACCTTTACTAAACAAATCATTCATTCGTTACTTTGATATTATTAATTCACGCCTAAATCAAAACCCTCCTTTTCCGTGAAATTTTTGACCAACAGTCTACTAACAATTGCAACACTTAGTGACCAAGTATTCCCTGTGGGATTCGACACCTAACCCAGTTGGGTTCTATATTTGACAGCGACCGCTTACACTTTCTAACGATCTGTAATTTGGGCGTTATCAGAAGGTGGTCGTACCCTCCTGCGGGAGTTTTATACAGTTTAAGTTGGGGGTAATCTGGATATTTCCCCTCTTAACCTCTTAAGGCCCCATGACTTATAACACTCTTGGGACATTATTTACCTTATTATTCTAATCTTAAACACTTAGAAACTCTCTTAAATTCTCTTAAGGATCTTGGGTTAAAGAAGGCTAGGGTTTTGTAATACCCTATCTCTAAAAGTTTTTTGTCCGTTATAAGGCTCATCCCTTGAGTTGTATGCACAACATGTAAGTGTTGAAATAGTATCCAAAGTAGTGTGTCTTAGTGAACAATCTGTTAAAGGTACGACTTGACCCTTGGAGTCGTCAAAAAGGGCACGAGTCGTATAAGGACAAGTCGTGAGAACATCACTGAAGACTGCTTGAGAATCTATCTAAGATACGAGTGGGGGGTTAAAGGTCGTGTAAGCATGATACGAGCCATAGGTTGAACTTGTAGGTTAATTACAGTATGCCCTCCTAGAGACTACCAACCATACAAGTCGTGGAAGCTAGTCGTACCATTGCATACGAGTCGTATGGTAGAGTCGTAAACACTTGCGAGTAAATTTTGAAAAGTTTAGTTAAGGGCCTTTTGGTCTTTTACCCCCTATAACTCCCAATCCACGACCCTATACTAAGGAGAGACGTTACTTTTCCCCCCTTTTCCATCGATCAAACAACACAAAATCTCTCATTCCATCCTCAACAATAAGATTAGGGTTTCTTCTCAAGGCCATCTCCTAAGTCATAGAGGTCAAGTTTACTTTACCAACCCAAGAACATCAGGTATGTGGGGTTTATAAACAAGGATAGTCTTTCATCCTTGTGCCCAAAACTTTTTTTAAAGTTAAAGTTATATGATTTTATTAGGGTTCATACCCAAATTATCTTGCCTTGAGTTTATGAAATTATCATGTGGTTGAAGTATTAAAGTGCATACGTGTTCTAATCTATTTATGTTTTGACTTGAAGATTCTCTATTATGATTTGAATATCATGAGTTTGATTTGAAAACATTGATTAAAGATTTTCAATTGAGTTTTAAACATGATATTGTATTACAAGTTATATGAAAGAATATGAGATTTAAGGCTTAAGAATAAACACTAAGTTTACAAAAAAGTTTGATCTTTTGATTTAATGACAAGACTTGAAATCCACAATTATTTATCTTGATTGTGATTTAAAGCAAAGAGAAGCATAGTTGGTTTCTAGTGTACAAACCCTTAAGCTATTTTAAGGTAGATTTCCTTAAGTATGAGCATATAAGTATTCAGGGAGTAATATAAAGCACCATGAAGGGAATGTGGATGAGCATATCCTAATTTCTCGAAAACTATGAGCCAACATAAGTTAATTTTTTTCCCAATGGATACAGATAAGAATAGTGATCACTAAGATAAGGTTCTATTCTGATGGCAGGGGTAGAACAGCTCTCCCTAATGTGGGTAAGACGTTAGAATCCATGGTAGTTCATATGGTTTATGTTGGTTAGAAGAATCTCCTATAAGCAAGGTTAAAATAAAATATTTTAAGAAGCTAAGTGTTATGGCTCACTAAGTGTATTCATATGCTTTATACACTATGTGTATGATTCGTAGTCTTAAGTTTCACTCGAGTTCAAGGTGAGTCATTTATGTTTATCATGCATCATTTGAAAGCTCGTATACTTATTCAGTTATTATTTTACTTATTCATTCACCCCTACATGCTAAGTACATTCCAGAAGTACTGATCCACATATATGTATGTGTGCTACATTGCCTTATAATGTAGGTTCTTGTAGTTTTTTTCAGAAGCCCAATTGACTTCAGCATCATTACTTGTATTACTCTCTGTGGTGAGTCCTCATAGTCTGAGGATCTAGGTTATTAGATTTCCTTTATGGTTAATAGTACTTAACTATTTGATTTTAGTTTTATGTTCGGGCTAGCTGGGATTTGTCCCAGTGTCTCTCTAGTTATTAGTAGAGGCTTGTCTAAAAGTGAATGTTTAAGATTAAGTTCAAGAAATTTGTGCCATGATTCCCAAGTTAATGATTCACTTTAAGTTATGAGATTTCTTATTATTAGCTTTCTTTATATGATAGCCATCCTAATGACGTGAGTTCTGAACTTAAAAGTTATCATGAGTTAACTTGGGGCTATTCGTAGACCTAAGCACGGTGTGACGTCCAGAGGGGTGCTCTCAGGGTGTTATAAACTTGGTATCAGAGCCTAAGGTTTTGAAAAGTCCTAGGGAGTCAGGCAAGCCACGTTACATAGAGTCTTGATCATGGATGTGAAGAGCGCCACATTTATGAGCAAGAGCCTATGAAATGAGTTAGAAATTATCAGTTCTTTCATGATCTATCGTGCTTATAGTTGTCTCTATCTTCCTTAACTTATGTTTTTATGTTAAAGAATATGCCTCGTTGTCGAGCCGACATATGCAAAAATAATGATCAACCACCTCTGTAAGATGACCTTTTGAATGAGAATAGGTCTCATGCTCAGTTTTGAGCTACTTTCTAAGCGTTGGCCCAAGATGTGACCGCCAATATTCAGAGGAACCAGTAGGCAGCGGTCCCATTTCAAGAGAATTGTATTTTAGTTGCAGCTCAAATTTGGGACTTTATGAGGATGAATTTGCTTGAGTTCCATGGATCAAAGGTGGCTGAGCCCCTGCAGCTCTTTGATGATGAGGTGATAAAGATAACTCAGATTATGCATGTTACTGAAGAAGAGAGTGTAGAGTTAGCATCCTATAGGTTGAAAGATGTTGCTTATGATTGGGTTACGATGTGGAAGGATAGTAAGGGTGAAAATACAGCTCCTGTGAGTTGGCAGGTGTTCCAGAATACTTTTCTGGATAGGTTCTTTCCACGTGAGATGAGGGGGGCTAAGGTATAGGAGTTCATAAACCTGAGGCAGAGCTCTATGACGATGAAGGAGTACTGCCTTATGTTCACTCAGTTGTCTGAGTATTCTCCTGAGTTGTTAGCTAATTCTAGAGCTCGTATGAGCAAGATTGTTATTGGGGTATCTGATTTAGTGGTCAAGGAGTGTAGGACTGTCATGCTGATTGGAGATATGGATATTGCTAGATTGGTCACTCATGCTCAACATACTGAGGCAAAAAAGTTGAACGAAAGAGAGGAGGGAAATAAGAGAGCTAGGACTGGACAATTTGAATTTAGTCAGCCAAGGTCAGGAGAGGGAAACCGTTCATAGTTTGAGGGTCATTCATCAGTGCCTGTTCCATCTTCATCTAGTTCTTTTACACCTAGAACCAGGCAGGAGAAATGGGGCAGGACTTCAAATTCTAGATCTCAGAACAGTGTAGTTGGGAGGCCCAATTTTCTCAACATATGTAAAGTATGGTAGAACCCATCCTGGTGGTTTCTTGATGGGAAAAGGGGGGTTTTTATGGTTGTTTTAAGATGGGTCATAGAATCAAGGAGTGCCCATATGCTAAGTAGGTAATCAGAGATACTCATCCCCTGACTTAGGCTACTAGTGCAGCGCCTCAGCCAGGCCGCCCAGCTCCTCCCCAGGGCCTGTCTTCCAGTACCGGTAGCGGTCAACACCAAAATTAATTTTATGCTTTTCCATCCCATCAGGAGCAGGAGAGTTCACCAAATGTAGTCATTAGTATGCTTCATTCCTTTTACCTTGATGCTTATGTATTGTTAGACCTGGGATCGAATTTCTCTTATGTAACTTATTTGGTTGCTATAAATTTTAGGGTTGGTCCTAAAAATATCTCTAAGCCCTTCACAGTGTCCACCCTAGTGTGTGACTCAGTTGTTGCTATATGAGTCTATAGGGAGTATTCTATTACCGTCCTCCATAACATCACACTAGCAGACCTAATAGAGTTAGAGATGGTAGATTTTGATGTTATTTTGGGAATAGATTGGCTCCACTCATGCTATACATCGATAGATTGTTACACCCGCATGGTGAAGTTTAAGTTTTCTAATAAAGTAGTTTTTGACTGGGAGGGTAGTTCTGTATCTCCCAAAGGTCATTTTATTTCTTACATTTAGGCCCGAAAGTTAATATCAAAAGGGTGCATTTACCATTTACTTTAAGTCAAAGATATTAAGTCTGAAGTCCCGACAACTCAGTCAGTTCAAGTAGTAAATAAGTTTTTGGAGGTTTCTCTCGAAGATCTTCCAGGGGTATCTCCAGATAGAGAAATAGAGTTTGGTATTGATCTTCTTACTGATACTCAACCCATCTCTATTCCTTCATACCATATGGTTTCTGCTGAACTTAAAGAGTTAAAAGAGCAGCTTAAAGATCTCTTAGATAAAGGTCTTACCAGACCTAGTATTTCTCCGTAGGGTGCTTTGATCCTTTTTGTGCATAAGAAAGATGTCACTCTCAGAATGTGTATAGATTATAGACATCTAAACCTAGTCACCAACAAGAATAAGTATCCTATTCCTAGAATTGAAGATTTATTTGATCAGCTTTAGGGTGCCCGGTGGTTCTCTAAGATTGACATTAAATCGGGATATCATCAGTTGAAATTTAAGGATAAACACATTCCGAAGATAGCTTTTAGAATGAGGTACGTTCATTTTGAGTTTGTGGTTATGTCATTTGTACTGGCAAATGCTCCTGCAACCTTTTCGGATTTGATGAACAAGGTCTTCAAGTAGTATTTGGATATGTTTGTCATTGTCTTTATAGATGACATACTGGTGTATTCCAGGAGTGAGAAAGAGCATGTAGATCACTTGAGGATAGTACTGTAGACCCTTAAGGACAGTAAATTTTATGCGATGTTTGGTAAATCTAAATTTTGGTTGGAATCTGTTACTTTCTAGGGGTATGTTATTTCAGGGGTTAGTATTCATGTAGATCCTCAAAAGATTGATATAGTAAAGCACTAGAATAGACCCATCACTCCATCCAATATTAAGAGATTTTTGTGTTTGGCTGGGTACTACAGAAGATTTATTGAAGGTTTCTCCTATATAATCGCGCCATTGAATAATCTGATCCAAAAGAAAGTAAAGTGTATGTGGTCAAATAAGTGTGAAAAGAGTTTTAAAGAGTTGAAAGATAGATTGACTTTAGCTCCAGTGTTAGCCTTGCCAGAAGGGTTAGATGTATTTGTGGTATATTGTGATGCTTCTAGAGTTGGGCTAGGTTGTGTATTGATGAAGAATAGAAAGTGATAGCCTATGCTTCCAGGAAACTTAAGGATTACAAAAAGAACTACCCAACTCACGACTTAGAATCAGCTGCTGTAGTGTTTGCTTTGAAAATTTAGAGGCACTACCTCTGTGTTATGCATGTTGAAGTTTTCACTGACCACAAGAGCCTTCGGTATGTATTTACTCAGCGAGAGTTGAATCTTCATCATACAAGGTGGTTGGAGTTGTTAAAAGATAATGACATAAGTGTTCTCTATCATCCGAATAAGGCCAATGTGGTGGCTGATGCACTGAGTAGGTTGTCCATGGGTAGTGTGGCCCATGCGAAAGAGAAATGACGAGAATTAGCGAAAGAGGTGCATCATAATCATCATTGATAGTGGAAGTGAAAGAGAAGCAACAAAATGATCCCATCCTTAATCAGACATTGGAAGAAGTCCCAAAATAGAAGGTTGATATTTTCTCCCAAGGGGTAGATGGTGTACTTCACTATAATACCCCGCATTTCTCAAACTTAAGTTAACTCTCAGTTCATGAGTTATCCAATATTTTTTTTGAAATACTCAGTATTTTTCATTTTAGAGCCTGTCACTTCATAGGAAATTGAATTAGCTTTCCAACAATATAAAATTTGCCTAAATCCGATAACCGGATAAGAAGTTATGGCTATTTTAAGTTTCAGTCGTTAAACACCATTAGTTAGGCCAGTAGCGCATCACGGAGTATGTCAAAATGGAAATTGTCAGTTTTCAGTGAGGTATCGTGATACCGGCGTGTCGCGCCACCAACTAATTTCCCAATGCTCAAAATCCAGTGTTGCTCCGCGATATTGACGCGTCGCGCCAAGGACCCAATCCACAATTGTCAATTTCCAGTAAAGCAACGCGATTGTACCGCGTCGCGCCAAGATTCTAGCTCCCATATAGTATTGCAATGTGATTACATCACATCGCGCCACCAACCACATTCCCAGTTGTTATTTTCCAGTGGCTTGGCGTGATATGGCGCGTTGCACCAGGTGCCCTTTTAACTGGGGTTATAGGTTGGACCCCAATCTTTTTAAAAAGGGGCATGTCGGTTAGATGATTACCTCCTATAGTCTCAGTTTTAGATTTAGTCTTAATAATGGAACTTAGATAGTTCTACAGATTTAGGATTGTTAGATACAGTCACTCAACTCAGTATGGAACTCAGCTAGTTCATCAGAATCAGGACTGTCAGAAATAGTCATTCAGTTACCAGTTAACAATATCAGTAAATTCAGTCGTCAGTTATAAGTTATTCAAAATATAGTATTAGTATACCCCATTGTGAGTATTAGTAAACTCAGTTCAGTAAATCAACGTTCAGAACTTAGTGACCAGTGTACTATGGTCTTGGTCATAGTTTGTGTACTCATGTATGTATTCTCACGAAGTCATGTTCATTTTATTCAGTCAGTTATAGTTCCTGCATATTAACCCTTGTATTTAGCCTTACCTCACTTTGCGTACCAGTATATTCTCACGTACTGACACATACTTTTCTTTTGCGCTGTAGTGTTTTATACCATAGGTTCCAACGCACGGGCTTTAGAGCATCCTTAACAGTTCATCTTCCAGCAGTTAGAGTCAATGATGGGTCCTCATCATTCGAGGACATGATTATTTCATTAGTTTATTATTTTAGTATTTCAGCAGTTTGGAGTTAGTTGGGGACATGTCCCATCAACTCCTTATTCAGATAGTTTAGAGGCTTTCAGACTAGATGTTGAGACTATAGAATGTTCATATAGTTGTTCAGTTTTGGTAATGTGAAATCGTATTATTCAGATATTGTTTTTATCAGTTATGTATCAGTATTGAACCTTATGGCAATTTCAGCCCATCTTCCGTATTATACACTATTATGCTACAGTTGTTGCAACAGGTACAAGTCATGGGTTAGCTTGTGGTCCTTCGGGGTCATGAGCATCGTGTAGCGTCAGGGGTACTCGGCGTATTACAAACTTGGTATCAGAGCTAAGGTTCAATAATGTCCTAGGAAGTCTAAAAAGCTGCATCAAGTAGAGTCTTGTGCATGGGTGTGTTGCACACCTCATTTATGTACAGGAGGCTATAAAATATTTAAGGAATAGTTTCTCTTCTTTCAGTATTCATGTCGTGCCAGTAAGCATGAGGCCAAATTTACCTCTCAGTCTAATCCAATTCTCCCTTTCGTTTACAGAACTTGCCTCCTAAAAGGACTAACAAAAGGAGAAATGGAAATCAGTCCGTACCTCAGCCCGTTCAGGTAGATCCCCTGGACAAACACATTTCCCATGAAGAATTTAGGACTGCATTCACTACTTTAGCCAATTCAGTCATAACATCGAATGAACGACCAACTGTTGTTCCGGCCAACCCAGTGGCCAATTCTGCTATAACCAAGATTCGGGACTTCACCCGAATGAATCCTCCCTTATTCTCAAGTTCTAAGTGCAAAGAGAATCCACAAGAGTTCCTCTACCAGGTTCAAAAAGTCACAGATATCATGGGAGTGACTTCCAAAGAGAGTGTCGAGTTAGCCGTCTATCAGCTATAAGATGTAACCCATACATGGCTTAATCAGTGGAAAGCTGAGAGGACCGAAGATGAAGGGCCTATTGAGTGGGAAGAGTTTGCTACGGATTTCTTAGATAGATTCTTTCCCCTAGAGCAGAAAAAATCCAGAGTGTTAGAGTTCATCAATCTCATACAAGGTAGCATGAGCGTAAAAGAATACTCCCTCAAGTTTACCTAGTTAGCCAGGTATGATCCCCATGTAGTAACAGACAGTAGATCCAAAATGTGCAAGTTTGTTTCTGGGGTATCAGGCAGAGTAGTTAGGAGTGAAGGACTGCGATGTTGATTAAGGAGATGGACATATCTAGGCTTATGGTCCATGCTCAACATATTGAAGAGCAAAAGTTTAAGAAGAAGGAAAGAGAGAATAAGAGAGCCAGAATCGGTAGTTATAGTTTTTCACAGCCAGGGTCATAAGGTGGTAACCGTTTTCAGTGTAGTCAAAAGTTTTTAGTCCCAGTTCCATCTTCAACTAGTGCACCAGTACCAAAGTTAAGAAATGACCGTAGGGATGGGGCTCTAGGCTCCAAGGCCTAAGGTAGTAAAAGAAGGAATTTTGCTAATCCACTTTGAGAAGAGTGTGGTAAGCATCATAAGGGTATGTGTAGAGCCGGTAGTGATTTGTGTTTTGGATGTAGCGAGTCGGGTCACAAGGTTTGAGACTGTCCTAAACCCATTCCATGAAGTCAACGCGGTCATCTTTCAGCTCAGTCCAGTCGCTTGAATCAGTAGGGTGCCAATTCCCGTGTTATCAGTGGGCAACGCCCAAACAGACTCTATGCACTTCAGTCCTGACAAGATCAGGAAATTCCTCCTGATGCAGTCACTAGTATGTTACAGATTTCATATTTACATTGCTTACACATCTTCAGATCCATGAGCTTCTTTTCTTTTATATCTCCTTACATAACAGTCAACCTTAAGGTCAGACCAAATGTTAAAAAGACCTTCTCCAGTCCCTACCCCAGTTGGTCAGACTAAACATAGCCCAACAGGTATACATGAACTGTCCGGTTATGATATCTCAGAAGGTCAGGCCTTTAGATCTTGTTAGTAATACTAGTATGTGTAGGAAATCAGTAAGGGAAGAAAATTCCAGACCCATTCTCATCTTAGTACAAAGGTTTTGTACTACAATCCTCACATTACTTACGCATGCTTTACGTTTTAGTTTCGTGAATAAAACTTATATCCACGTGCTTTTTATAGAATAGTGTGTATTTCATGTTTCTAGTTTGAGGAGTTCCAGTTCACTTAGCGTTATGAATCATGTTCCACGAATTCAGAAACTCCAAAACTCAGGTCATGAAACCCATGACTCTTGCACCCATGTCATGCTTTACAGTATGCTCAGCCCACATGACTCATTCTCTACTCTTAATGATCAGCCAAACTCAGATTATGTTACGTATACCCTCAGTTTAGATCCTTTGGTGAGTCCGTGGTGTTAATGTTCCACCCCTCATGCCTCAGTTATAGCATCAGTTCAGTAATCAATATTCTGTAAAGGACTCAGATAGTACTACAGGACCATGGTTTTCAGTTATCAGTTACTTAGTTATTAGTATCTTAGTACCCTAGTTTGCAAAATATTTCAGAACCATGTTATATGCATGGTCTTGCATTTTCAAATAGTACAGTTGACCTGCAATCCATGCTCAGTTACTTCGTGATACCTAGTTAGTCATTACCTTCTATGCATGATACTTTACAGATTTAGTCTAGCTATTCAGACTAAGTACAGTTCAGTCTTGCAGACCCAATATTCAGTTATCAATCCTTCAGTTAATCAGATAAGTAGGGTATTTAAGCAGTCGTGCTCAATACCCATGTGAATATTTTTTGTAGTCTTAAATGATGTGTTCAACTAAGGTGGAGAGTATAATTGAAAGAGAGCTGAAGAAAGTACTTCAGTTAAGTATATTTTTTCAGTATGAGTTAGTTCAAGCAGTTAGCGATTCATTTTAGCAGCCAAGTGAACAAGTTTGGATGGTATGGTTTCCCTTCTTTATATCTAGTCACACTATTCAATGTCCCATGAATGTGACCATTCAAAGATGGACCAATCAGGCAGTTGCATGTTCAACTTAGTTCATGTATTATGTCTTAGTTTTAGATCCCAGATATTCAGTCATAATTCAGTTCGTAGGTACCTCGTGCATCACCCTAGTTTACCTCAGTATCTCAGCAAAAAAATTAGTATTCCTTAAGGGACCTAGTGTCTCAAGGGGAGATACACTATAATCCCCTAAACTTTCATGATATAAACGTGCCAGTCTCTCTTCTAATTAAGAATCTAGTTTGGAGTAAGGGGTACCCATAAGTTGGCCCTCAAACTCTGACCCCAGCTGTAATCCATGTACTCAAGGTGCTCAGTTCAGATCATGATATTCAAATCATGTATCACGCTCCAGACTCAATTACGTTATCATGTTCCGCTCATGAATGTTTAGTAATGATCTCAGGTTCATCCATAATTTCAGTTTAAGGTAAGAGTCTTCCTTAAGCTTATTCAATTTCATGTTCAGATTTCAGTACAAACTTGGTATTAAATACCATTGCGTGTCAGTCACAAGCATTCATTTTCCAGTTTAGTCATGTATTCGTGCATTATATATGCATGAACAGTGAATAAGTACTCCCAGTCGTGCATTCATGTATTAGCTCAGTCATGAAATCATGCATCAGATATGAATGCTCAGTATGAATCTCAGTAAATCAGTAATGTCAGTCATGTACTTATGTTTCAGTTGTTCATGTTCAGTATGTACTTCATCTTATCATTTCTCCCATCTTATTTAGTCTCATTCGAGGATGAATGTTCCCAAAGGGGAGATATTATAATACCTCGTATATTTCTAAGCTAGAAAATGAACCATTGTACCTACGTATGAAACCTCCTATCCAGTGATTCATATTTGAGTACATAACTTACAATGAGTATCCTAGTGAGAAGAGATCTTATGATGTATTAAGCGTGTTCATAAGAGTCACTTAGAGTAAGGAAAGCTAAGAGCTTTTGAATCTATCAAGTTTTAATGTTTGATTTTGCAAGAGTCATCTTTGAATGAGAATAGCTAGAAGTATATGTGGTATTTTGGAAGATTTAGACCAACCAAATTGTAGAGAATCGAATTAACTTTCCAACAATACCAATTTTACCAAACTCCAACACCCGAGCAAGAAGTTATGGCTTTGTAAAGTGGAGTGCGTCGCCTAACAAATTGCCTAAGGCTACTGGAATGGTTATTCCATAAGTTGTGTGATGCACAACCTAACATAGTCCATAAGTTGTGTGACGCACAACATAAATTATGCCATAAGTTGTGCGACGCATAACCTAGCTTACGCGATAAGTTGTGCGCTGCATATTTTATGGCCTAAGTGAAATAAACACCCCGTTTTGGAGTTATTTTAAGAGAAGAACGGGTATTTACCACCCCTATATAAGCCTATAACATGGTATTTAGCCCCAATTCAACCAAATATGGTCACTTCTCTCAAGAACAAGTTAGGGTTCTTAATTGGGGATTCAAATTCAAGAAAATTCCACCATAAATCTTTGTGGAATTAAGAACTAAGGTATGCATAGTGTTTATTTATGGATTCCTTTTATCCATAAAGCTCAAGAACCCTATTTTAAATTATAAATCATGATGTTTATGTTGTGGGTTGTTTGTAACCATGTTTATCTTGTTGTATGATTCCCAAGTTGGGGTCTTTATGTGTTTTTCATGAAACTACGTTAGCAAGCAAGTTGAAATTCATGAATTGAGTTGTTTATGATGTGTAATTTGTTGATTTCACCTATGTCCTAAGTTTTGTATGGAAGGTGTTTGATAAAATTCCTAAGAGGATAGGAATTGTGTATTATAGATCAATTGTGATCCATACGATAAGTGCATGTTTTTCTCTTATGTTTAAATGACTCCCATGATATTGATGTGCAATGTAGATGTTTATTGGAATGCTCATGATGTTAGAGTATGAAATTATGACATTGATTATATGCATTCCAACTATGTACAAGATTATGATAACCATGTACTTCATGAAATCCCCAACTTATTGTATTATGGATTGTTGATGTTGGTTTTGTATTCAAGAATGTCATGCATTGTCAGTTTTCTTCTATCGAGTACTGGTGGTACTTGTATACGATAATTTAGTTGTATGCCTAGATCCAGTGTCAGTTTTCAAGATACTCTTAGTCAAGCCAGGATCCTTAGAATCCAGTCAGTCACATGACTCAGGAAAACTCAGTAAATTCAGTATCAGTCTAGTCCCACTCAGTAATCTCAGTCATGTTAATAGATATTAATAGTATTCTGTCAGTCTACGGAACCCAGTGAACTCAGTACAGTTTAGTTCAGTGTCAATTCAGATGGGAGTAGGATTCAGCATCGAGTGAACCCAAGGATGGGAACACACACTGCCAACAGAGGGTGTGATTCTTAGAAACAATCCTTGCATTCCAGAACTATGTTTGAGATATACCCCTATGAGTTTAGTATTAGTACATCTCATTTGAGTTTTCCTTGCAGGAGGGTTGATGGAAGAGCTTCCTAACAGAGAGGGTTTACTCACAGATTGTCTTTGCTCGTGGCACAGTACTGACACCCTTCCAACTGGGGTTACAGGTTGGACCCCCCATCTTTTTAAAAAGAGGCATGTCAGTTAGATAATTACCTCCCATAGTCTCAATTTCAGATTTAGTCTCAGTAATAGAACTCAGATAGTTCTACAGATTCAGGACTGTCAGATACAGTCACTCAGCTCAGTACAAAACTCAGCTAGTTCCATTAGAATCAGGACTGTCAGAAACTGTCATTCAGTTACCAGTTAACAGTATCAGTAAATTCAATCGTCAGTTATCAGTTATTCAAAATATAGTATTAGTATACCCCATTGTCAGTATTAGTAAACTTAATTCAGTAAATCAGTATTCAGAGCTCAGTAACCAGTGTTCTATGGTCTCAGTCGAAATTTGCGTACTCATGTATGTATTCTTACATATTCATGTTTATGTTATTCAGTAAATTATAGTTCATGCATATGAACCCTTGCATTCAGCCTTACCTCACTTTGCATACCAGTACATTGTCTTGTAAAACTCATACATTTCTTTGTGCTATGGTGTTTTATACCATAGTTTCCGACACACGAGCTTCAAAGAATCCTTAATAGTTCAGCTTCCAGCAGTTTGAGTCAGTGGTGGGTCCTTATCATTTGGGGACATAATTATTTCATTAGTTCATTATTTTATTATTTCAGCAGTTTAGAGTTAATTGGGGACATGTCCTATCAACTCCTTATTTAGACAGTTTAGAGGCTTTCATACTAGATGTTCAAACTATAGTATATTCAGACAGTTGTTCAGTTTTGGTATTGTGATACCATATTATTCAGCTAATGTTTTAATTAGTTATGTATCAGTATTGAACCTTATGGCAATTTCAGCGCATCTTCCACATGTACAGTATTATGTTATAGTTATTACAGAAGGTACCAGTCATGGGTTAGCTTGTGGTCCTTCAGGGTCATGATCACCGTGTAGTGTAATACCCATGTCTTTCTATCACGTGAGAAATTGAGTTGGCTTTCCAATGATACCAATTTCGTCCAAATCCGACATCAGACAAAGGAGTTATGGACGTTTTACTCAGAACGGTCAGAATCGCCCAGGTGCGACGGCCCAGTTGGCGGACCATCAAATTAGTGACGGACCACCACTTGGACCATAACTTCCAAGGCAGAAGGGTCCTATTCTGGTTAAGGCCTGACGGCAAATATGATAGACCATCAACTTAGTGACGGACCACCACTTGGACCGTCAAAGCAATGCCAGTTAAGCCATGTTCTGGATAAGGACTGACGGACAAGTTGACGGAGCGTCAAAGTTGTAACTTACCGTCAGTCAGGCCATCAACCTTATCCAGTGAAGCCCATTTCTGGTCCACATCTGACGGGCTGAATGGAGGTCCACCGGGAGTCTGACGGACCGTCAGTCGGATCGTCACACGCCACGTTCAGCTTACTTTTAGATTGTTTTAACAGGGGTATTTTGGACACTTATCACCCGCCTATATATACCCAGATAAGTCCGAATTCAGCCATTTTGCTCAGTTTTATTTCACAAACAACAACTAGGGTTTCTCCCTAAATTAAATCTTCAAGACCAAGACTAAATCTTCTTTAAGAATCAAAGGATTTCAAATCCTTCCAGTTCAAAAACATCCAGAACCTTGAGTCAGGTATGCGTAGTGTTCATCTATGGACCTCTTTCATTCATAGGGTTCAAGAACCATGATTTTAAATGAGAAACTTTGATTTCCTTGTTGCTGTGTGATGTTTTTCATGTCAATGACCCTTGATTAAACTTCAGAATATTATTTTAAGATGATTTTCATGAAGTATGCATGTTGTGGTTAAAACCCATGAAATTGGGTGGTTCAAGATGATTAATATTTGTGTAGAAAACCTATGCCCAAGGTGTGCATGCAAGGTGTTTATTAAAATGCCTAGGATGGTAGAAGTTCATATTTACATGATTCTATGATATCTAAATAACTAGTCCATATTAGCTATACACTCAATATGAATTCCATGCTATTTATGTGTTGCTATTGTTGTGGTGTGAAGCATGTATGATAATGGAATTATAGAACATGTACACGAAATGTATCCATGCTTTTCCTACCATGTTTGAGATGTTGAATAGACTCATGAAACATACTATCCCTTACTTATGATATTATGAATTGTGGACTCAAATCTTATGATCAAGTCATGTTATGTGTGTCAGTTTCCTTCTATCGAGTCCTGGAGGTATTCGTACCTGAAACTATAGCTGTGTGCCTAGAGCCATGTCATGCTGTCACGATATCTTCAGTCAAGCCACGTTCCATAGAATTTAGTCAGTCATGTGACTCAGGAAACCTTAGAAACCTCATGATCTCAGTCAGTTATCAGTATTATTCTATCAGTGCACGGAAATACAGTAAACCCAGTTCATGTATAGTCAGTTAAATCATGTTCAGTCTCTTCATATGGGAGTATAATTTAGCACCGAGTGAACCCAAGGATGGGAACTCACCTGCTTCAGATAAAGGTATGATTGTTAGAAGCAATCCTTGAGTTCCAGAACTATGTAGCCAACAAAGGTTGAGACATCAACACTGCCAGCTTGAGGGTTGATGGGGCGGACATCCGCCGTTCTCTTTTGGGGACACTGCCAAATTTGAGGGACACTCATAGCATGTCTTTACAAGTGGCATGGTATTGACACCCTTCTAATCAGGGCAACGATTGGACCCCAGTTCAGCTATTTTAGCATACATGGGGCATGTCAATTAAATAACTACCTCCTACAGTTTTAGTATCAGTCTCAGTAAAAGAACTCAGATAGTACTTTAGATATCAGTATACCAGGACTGTTAGATACAGTCAAATTCAGTTATAGCATGAGACTCAAAAAGTTCCACCAGATTCAGGACTGTCAGACACAGTCGTTCATGTTATTAGAACTACAGTTTCAGCCATGTATTAGCGTACAGATTTAGTTATCACGTACTCACGATTTCAGTTACTATGTATGTGTGTTTGCACTCTTACGTTCATATCATTTAGTCAATTAGCATTATTCATGCATGTAAACCCTTTGCTTTAGCCTACCTCACTAGTATACTCAGTACTTTAGTTATACTGACACATTTGTACTACGGTGCTTTCTTTTTATGTTACACCATAGGTTCAGAGACACGAGTTCCAGACCAGCAGTAGCAGTCACATTCAACACACAGAGTTGCAGTGAGTCCTATTCATTCGAGGATGATATTACTTGATTTATTCATTTATTAATTCAATTAGTTTTCAGTTTATGGAGTTAGTTGGAGACATATTCCCTCAACTCCTTATTAAGATAGTACTTAGAGGTTTTCAGATTTAGTATTCAGATTCAGTTGTTTTGGGTATTTGCTACCCATATGGATGTCATGTTTTGTTAGTTTCTTTATTCAGTTGAACCTTATGGCCTATTATTCATGTTTTCCGCATTTTATAAGTATATTATAAAGTGTACAGGTACATATATCATTCATAGGTTAGCTTGTGGTCCTTCGGGGTCATAAGCACCGTGTAGCATTCTGGTTCAGAAAATTGGGGCATTACAAACTTGGTATCAGAGCCTAAGGTTCAATAGAGTCCTAGGAAGTATGAAAGCCGCATCTAGTAGAGTCTTGTACATGGGTATGTTGCGCGCCACATTTATGTGCAAGAGGCTATAAGATGTTTTAGGAACATTTTCCCCTCTTTCAGCATTCATATCATGCTAGTGAGCATAATCTCAAGTTAAACTCTCAGTCTAATCCATTCTTCTCTCTATCTCAGAGTATGCCTCCAAAGAGTAGAAACCAGGCAACTCCTCAGCTCGAAAATCCTTTGGACGAACATGTTTCTCATACGGAGTTTAGAGCCACATTCACCACACTTGCTCAGTCTGTGGCTTCCCATAATGAATGGCCACCAGCTATTCCGGCCAATCCAGTGGAAAATTCTGTAGCAGCTAGGATTCGGGACTTTACCCGAATGAACTCTTCTTCTTTCACAGGGTCTAAGTCTGATGAAGACCCTTAGGAGTTCATTGACCAAGTCCAGAAGATCATTCACATTATGGGTATTACTTCTGTTCAGAGTGCTGAGTTAGCCACATATCAGTTGCAAGATGTGGATCACACTTGGTACAAATAGTGGAAATCCGAGAGGGTAGATAGTGCAGGTCCTATTGAGTGGGTGGAATTTGTCATGGCTTTCTTAGACAGATTTTTTCTCCAAGAGCTGAGGGAAGCCAAAGTTCTTGAATTCATCAACCTCAGGAAGGGAAACATGATGGTTAGGGAGTATTCTCTCAGATTTACTCAGCTAGCCAGATATGCCCCTCATGTGGTTACAGATAATAGGGCTAAGATGAGCAAGTTCATGTCAGGGGTGAACGACAGTGTGGTAAATAAGTGTAGGTATGAAATGCTGAATAGTGATATGACTTTAGCTAGACTCATGACCCATGCCCAACAAATAGAGGAGTAGAAGGTTAAGACTAGAGAGAGCCAGAATAAGAGAGCAAGATCTGGCAATTTCAGTTTTGCTCTACCCAAATCTAAGGGAGGAAACCGTTCATAGTTTCGTCCCAAGTCATCAGCTCCAGCTCATTCTACAGCCAGTTCTTCAGTTCCTAAGTTTAGAGAGGGTAACCAAGATAGATCCACAGGCTCTATGTCTCAGGGAAGTGTTAGCAGTGCCCAAACCAATCCCCTATGCCAAACTTATGGTAATAACCACAAGGGTATTTGCAGAGCCGATAGTGATGTTTGTTTCGATGTGGCAAGCCAGGCCACAGGATCAGGGATTTTCCTCAGTCAGGTCAGTAGAAACATCTCCGTTCCCCAACTCAGTCCGGTCGCCCGAATCAGCAGGGTGCCACTTCCAGTGCTAATAGTGGGCAACGCCCAAACAAACTATATGCTCTTCAGACCCAACAAGATCAGGAAAATTCTCCTGATGTAGTTACTGGTACGTTGCAGATTTTCCATATTTATGTTGACGCTTTGCTAGATCCAGGTGCATCCTTGTCTTTTGTTACTTCCTTTATAACAAGAGATTTCAGAATTAGTCCCGAAATTCTCGCAGAGCCTTTTTCAGTCTCTACCCCAGTGGGTAAAACCATCATATCCCGGAAGGTATACAGGAACTGCCCGGTTATGATATTTCAGAAAATCACCTCAGCAGATTTAGTCGAATTAGAGATGACTGATTTCGATGTCATTCTCGACATGGATTGGTGTTATTCCTACTATTCCACAGTCGACTATAGAAATAGAATAGTTTAGTTCTAGTTTCCGGATGAACCTGTCTTAGAGTGGCAGGGTAGTACTTCGTCTTTCAAGGGTCAGCTTGTTTTCTACCTTTGGGCAAGGAAAATGATTTCTAAGGGGTGTGTGTATCATCTCATTCACATTAAGGACTTGAGTTCAGAATCTCACAGTCTCGAATCAGTCCCAGTGGTTAATGAATATTCTGATGTCTTTCCTGAAGATCTTCCAGGTATTCCTCCCGAAAGGGAAATAGATTTTGGCATAGACCTTCTCCCAGATACTCAGCCTATCTCTATTCTGCCATACAGAATGGTACCAGCAGAACTCAGAGAGCTTAAAGATCAGTTGAAGGATCTGTTAGATAAGGGATTCATCAGACCAAATATTTCCCCATGGGGTGCACCAGTCTTATTCGTGCGTAAGAAATATGGTTCTATTAGAATGTGTATCGATTATCGTCAGCTCAGCAAAGTTACAGTCAAGAACAAGTATTCACTTCCCATAATAGATGATCTGTTCGACCAAATTTAGGGCACCAGTTACTTCTCCAAGATAGACCTCCGATCAGGCTATCACCAGCTCAGAATTATAGAATATGACATTCCGAAGACAACTTTCCGTACTCGGTATGGTCACTTTGAATTTCTAGTCATGTCCTTTGGTCTTACCAATGCACCTGCAGCTTTCATGGACTTGATGAACTGGGTGTTCAAGCAGTACTTGGACATGTTCGTCATAGTCTTCATAGATGATATTCTGTTCTACTCTCGCACATAGCATGATTATTCAGACCATCTCAGAATTGTTCTTCATACTCTCAGAGATCATCAGCTATTCGCCAAGTTTAGCAAGTGTGAATTTTGTCTAAGATCAGTAGAATTCCTTGTCCACATTGTCTTCGGTGATGGCATTATAGTAGATTCTCAGATAACTGATGCAATAAGGAATTGGCCTCGCCCTGTCTCTTCATCAGATATCAGGAGTTTCTTGGGTTTGGATGGCTATTACAGATGGTTTGTCGAGGGATTTTATAATATTGCATCTCCTATGTCTAGATTGACTCAGAAGAAGGTCAAGTTTCAGTGGTCAGATTCATGCGAGAAGAGTTTTCAAGAATGGAATACTAGACTCACCTCAGCTCTAGTTCTAACCCTTCCAGATGGTTCAGACGGTTTCATGGTATATTGTGATGCATCCAGAGTAGGTTTATGTTGTGTCCTCATATAGCATGGTAAGGTCATAGCCTGTGCCTCCATACAGTTAAAGCCACATGAGAAGAATTATCCTACTCATGATCTTGAGTTAGCAGCCGTAGTCTTTGCCTTAAAGATTTGGAGGCATTATCTTTATGGATTTCATGTAGATGTCTTCACAGATAATAAGAGTCTCCAGTATGTCTTTTCTCAGAAAGATCTCAATCTTTGTCAGAGAAGGTGGTTAGAGCTCTTGAAAAATTATGACATAAGTGTCCTTTACTATCCGGGCAAGGCCAACATTGTGGCCGATGCTCTCAGTAGACTCTCCATGGGTAGTATTTCTCACGTTGAGGATAGAAAGAATAAAATAGCTCTGGAAATCCATCATCTTGCCAGACTAGGCGTTCGTTTAGTTGACTCTTCAGAGTGTGGTGTATGTGATCAAAGTAGTTCAGAGTCATCTCTAGTTTCCGAGGTAAAAGAAAAGAAAGACAGGGATTCTAGATTTGTCAATATAAAAGAGTCAGTTCAGAATCAGAAGGTTGAGGTTTTCTCCCGAGGGGGAGATGGTGTTCTTCGTTGTCAGGGTCGTTTATGAATTCCAGGTGTAGATGACTTGAGGCAACGAATTCTTGCAGAAGCGCATGGTGAATGATACTCTATTCATCCAGGGGCCACTAAGATGTACCGCGACTTGCGGGAGATCAATTGGTGGAGTGTGATGAAGAGATATATTGCAGAGTTTGTGGCTAAGTTCTCTACATGTCATCAGGTTAAGATAGAGCATAAAAAACCTAGTGGTTCTATGCAGGAGTTCACCATTCCTACTTGGAAGTGGGAAGAAGTGAACTTGGATTTCGTGACGGGTTTGCCTTGTACTCGTAGTAAGCATGATTCAGTTTGGGTCATCGTAGATAGAATGACCAAATTATCTCATTTCTTTCTAGTTCATACTTCTTCCTCAGTCGAGGATTATGCCAAACTCTACATCAGGGAGTTGGTCAGATTACACGGTGTTCCCTCATCTATTATCTCAGATAGAGGTACCCAGCTCACCTCTCACTTCTGGAAAGCATTCCAAAAAGGTCTTGGTACCCAAGTCCATATCATTACAGCGTTTCATCCTCAGACAGATGGTCAAGCAGAAAGGACCATTCAGACTCTCGAAGATATGCTAAGGGCATATGAAGTTGATTTCAAAGGAAGTTGGGATGACCACTTACCTTTGGTTGAATTTTCATAAAACAATAGCTATCATTCCAGTATTCAGATGGCTCCATTCGAAGATCTCTATGGTAGGAGGCGTAGATCTCCAATCGGTTGGTTCAAGTTAGTGAGGCTTCAGTCACAGGTCCTGACTTTGTATTTGACGCCTTAGAAAAAGTTTAGTTGATCCGAGAGAGACTCTGGGCTTCTCAGAGCCGACAGAAGTCTTATGCAGATATTCATAGAAAGGATCTCGAGTTCTAGGTCAACGACTATGTCTATCTTAAGATCTCTCCCATGAAGGGAGTGAAGAGGTTTGGCAAGAAAGGGAAACTCAGTCCTCGCTATGTCGGCCCCTTCAGGATTCTTTGTCACTTCGGCAAGGTAGCTTATGAGCTTGAATTTCCTTCCGATCTAGCCTCAGTCCATCCAGTCTTCCATGTCTCTTTGCTCAAGAAGTGCATAGGTGACCCAACAGTTGTATTCCCTATTCAGAGCATTGACATTCAGAACAACCTCTCTTATGAAGAGATTCCAGTTGAAATCTTAGACAATCAGACTCGTTGATTGAGAAACAAAGAAGTCCCTCTAGTCAAAGTTCTTTGGAAAAATCAGTCTCATGAGGGATCTACTTGGGAAACAGAAGCAGATATGCGTACCAAGTACCCTCACCTTTTCTCTACTAATTCAGATCAAGATCAAGGTAACAGTCCTTCTTAAGCTTATTCAGTTTCACATTCAACATTCAGTATAAACTTGGTATCTATTTCCATTGCATACTTAGACATGCGTCGGTAAAGTATTTAATCATGCATCAGCTATGCATTCTCACCTTGAGAAACTCAGTTTATCAGATTGCTCAGTTACGTATTCATGTATCAGTTATCCATGCATCAGATATGTATGATCAGTATGCTATGTACAGTTTGCCAATCGTGATATCATGTTCTAGCTATTCATGTTCAGATCATTGTTTCCCCTCCCAGTCAGTTTCATTCGAGGATGAATGTTCTCAAGAGGGAGATATTGTAATACCCATGTCTTTTTCCTATCTAGAAATCATCTCAAGAATGCTAGGACTTACTTTAAAATACAAATATGTTTTTGTACATGCAGTATTTTTGAGATTTTCACTTTCTATCACATGGAAAATTGAGTTGGCTTTCCAACGATACCAATTTCGTCCAAATCCAACATCAAACGAAGGAGTTATGGAAGTTTTACTCGGAACGGTCAGAATCACCCAGGTGCAACGACCCAGTTGGCGGACCGTAAAATTAGTGACGGACCACCACTTGGACCGTCACTTCCATAGAAGAAGGGTCCCATTTTGGTTAAGTCCTGACGGTAAAGTTTACGTACCATCAACTTAGTGAAGGATCACCACTTGGACCATCAAAGCCATGCCAGTTAAGCCATGTTCTGGATAAGGACTAACGGATGAGTTGACGGACCGTCAAAGTTGTGACGTACCGTCAGCCAGGCCGTCAACCCTTATCCAGTGAAGCCCATTTCTGTTCCATGTCTGACGGGATGAATGACGGTCCACCAGGAGTGTGACGGATCGTCAGTCGGACTGTCACACGCCACGTTCAGCTTATTTCCAGGTCATTTTAATAGGGGTATTTTGGTCACTTATCACCCACCTATATATACCCAGATAAGTCTGAATTCATCCATTTTGCTCACTTTTATTTCACAAACAACAACTAGGGTTTCTCCCTAAATTAAATCTTCAAGACCAAGACTCAATCTTCTTCAAGAATCAAAGGATTTCAAATCCTTCGAGTTCAAAAACATCAAGAACCTTGAGTCAGGTATGCGTAGTGTTCATCTATGGACCCCTTTCATTCATAGAGTTCAAGAACCATGATTTTAAATGAGAAACTTTGATTTCCTTGTTTCTATGTGATGTTGTTCATGTCAATGACCATTGTTGATACTTCAGAATATTATTTTAAGATGATTTTCATGAAGTATGCATGTTGTGGTTAAAACCCATGAAATTGGGTGGTTCAAGATGATTAATATTTGTGTAGAAAATCTATGCCCAAGGTGTGCATCCAAGGTGTTTGTTAAAATGCCTAGGATGCTAGAAGTTCATATCTACATGATTCTATGATATCTAAATGACAAGTCCATATTAGCTATACACTCAATATGAATTCTATGTTATTTATGTGTTGCTATTGTTGTGGTGTGAAACATGTGTGATAATGGAATTATAGAACATGTAAACGAAATGTATCCATGCTTTCCCTACCATGTTTGAGATGTTGAATAGACTCATGAAGCACACTATCACTTACTTATGATATTATGAATTGTGGACTCAAATCTTGTGATCAAGTCATATCATGTGTGTCAGTTTCCTTCTATCGAGTCCTGGGGGTATTCGTACCCAAAACTATAGCTGTGTGCTTAGAGCCATTTCATGTTGTCACGATATCTTCAGTCAAGCCACGTTTCATAGAATTCAGTCAGTCATGTGACTCAGGAAACCTCAGAAACCTCATGATCTCAGTCAGTTATCAGTATTATTCTGTCAGTCACTAGAAATTCAGTAAACCCAGTTCATGTATAGTCAGTTAAATCATGTTCAGTCTCTTCAGATGGGAGTAGGAGTTAGCACCGAGAGAACCCAATGATGGGAACTCACCTGCTTCAGATGAAGGTGTGATTCTTATAAGCAATCCTTGAGTTCCAGAACTATGTAGCCAACAAAGGTTGAGAACTTGTATAAAGGTTTCCTTGATGTATTTTGACATGTTAACTTGTACTTGTGCTTCCCTCACCCCTCATTTGAGGATGCATGGTACAAGTAGGGGAGAATTGAAACACCTAGACTTGAACCCTTGAAAAAACAACTCCTTTTGATGTCTATGGGGTGGGTACAATTGAAGGGATTGAGTCGTACTCTTGGTCATGACTCGTACCCTTATCCACCCCCCTTTCGTACTTTGACCAATAAGTTAAGGTAGCATACTATTTTCTATACAGAAAGTCCATCCCTTGGTCGTAACCATGCATACGAGTCGTATACTACAAGGACGTACAGGTTAAAACCTAACCTAGAGTGGACTATTTTTGTTACGGGTGAAGCTCATGATTGGGGCATGAGTCGTACCCTTTGGTTATGACTCAAATATGCCATCTCGTACCGACAACAGTATGGTTTACCTAGGAGAAACCTAGGGTACGAGTCACTACTAGAAAACTGTCAATTACTTAGGGATCTTACCTAGGAAAAATATCGCAAGAAATATATGCAGATTTATCTGCGAAAATTTTAAATTCATAAACATTAGAATATGTTACCTGCGAACTGTATATTCCCAATAAATTCTGCAGGTAAATATGGTGCCATATTGCATAAATTTCATACTTACGACATTACTTGGGGAACTATATCGGAGGTTATTTATCTCTAGGTAAATCTGCAGGTACATGGATAAATATATATATTTTTTAAATTCATAGAAAAATTCCTAGGTAATTTATCCTACGGATTTACGTAGAGAAATTTGGTGGAAATTTATGTGATGGATTTTATTACATGGGAAATTATTTGGGGATTATTTGCTGCGAATTTTATTGGGGATTTACCTCCGAAGTTATTACTTGGGAAATTATTGGGGGATTGTGTTGCTACAAATTTAACGGAAATTATTTCTTAGGAATTTACCTACAAAATTATTACTTGGGAAATTATTGGGGGATTGTGTTGCTATAAATTTAGCTGAAATTATTTCTTGGGGATTTATGTAGGATTTATGAGACTTGAAAAATTTAAATAGGAAAAGTATAAACATGAAGAATAAAAAAACATCAAATAAAAAGAAATTAGACATTAAATCCGTGTACACGTATAATCAAGAAAAAGTTGCTCAAAAAATTATGGGAAAATGCTCTATTACGACCTTGACTTAGTCCCTTCAGTATGTTGTGCCACGTAGACACTAAGGTTGTCAAAAATATGGTTTTAATTAGTCTAGATGGGTAATAGGACCCTTCTACAGTTCGGGTGTGTCTTAGCCTTTTCGCGTATATGTAACGACCCGAAATCTCCTCCCGGGATGTCACACGATGCTTAAGGCTACAAGTAGCCCCAAGATAACCCTTTGAGCCTGTCACTACATAAAATAACTCATTTCGAGAAGAAACAAACAAAACACTGGCACTGTCGCATCAAATGATAGAAAAAACAAAGAAAATACTGGGTCCAAACGACCACAATACTGGAAATTTCTATATACTAATAATCTGATAACTAGTCTGACAAAGCCTCTACTACTCAAGTCTAATAGAGAGCCATTGGGACAAGTCCCCAACTGACTTAAACTAAATTGAAAGCAATAATATGTCAACTAACAATACTGAAATGTCAGAAGATAGGTCCTCAAATCATAAGGACTCACCACTGTAGAGATGTAGACAAAGGTACTCAGAAATCACCGACGAGGTTGGGACTGAGCACCTGAACCTACATTATAAAACAATGTAGCACATAGACGTATATGTGGATCAGCACTTGGGAATGTACTGAGTATATGGGGGTGTATGGATTTACATAAAACAATATCAATACTCTTTAATCAAATCATGCATGCAAATATGAATGACTCACATAGCTTGAATACATCCACAATATAAAGCTCATAAATCATGTAGAATGAAGCATGTAACACAAATCTCGTGAGTTATTATACTTTAGCTTTAAAATCTGAACTCTTCTCTTAGTCTCATTACTCGAAGACTAAACAAAGCTTTAAACAATACTTTCAAACTCATGCATATATCTCATGGAGAGTAAAACTTCTTTAATGCTCAAGAACTTAGAACTCTTTTAAACTCAAGACACTTGGAACTCGGAATTCTATAACTCTTACTAGTAGAGAAAACTACTTTCTTCTTGGGAAAATTTTACTTCAAGAAACTATTTTGAAAATTTTACTATTAGGGAAAATCACTTATCTCAAAGCTTTAGGGAAAAATATTCTATCTCAAGGGAGGTTCTCTTAACCGACATAAACTATGAGAGAAACAAGGAGTCCAACATCGTATCCTCCTAAGGAAGAGACCTCACGTTGGGGAGAGGCGTCATACTCTTTTCAGGGAGTATAACCTCAACTCAGTGATCACTTATATCGGCCTCGGGCCCATAAATCTCAATCCTATGGTGGCACGTAATTCTAGGGTATGAAACCATAGTAACTTACCCAACTCAGTACTAAATACTACTCCCTTTAGTTAGTTATGCTCATCTCAGGGAAATCCACTTTAAAATAACCTCATGGTTCATAAGAACCCAACTATAAAATTTGTAATCTTATTTGGTAAAGTGGATTTCAAAGCTACTATGACCATTAAGGTCTAAACTTTCTCAATGATCTCAAAATACTCAAATCATAGGTTCTTATAGCACAAAAGTTCATAAAATCTGAAATCTCAAGTAGGGTTTAATGACCCATAATCAAATCTCAAGTTAAGACTCATCAAAATGCATACTAGATGTCATAAGGATGCACAAATCATATAGAAATCTGGAATGTTCACCAATTTGTCTTAAATCTCAATATACCCATGTACTTCAATTTCTAGAACATTGGCAAATCTCAAAATCTCATGCATAGTAATATTGGGTATGAACCCACACTTCAAATTCATAGGAAAACTTATAAAGTCATATATATTTGTAATTTAAAAAAAGTTTTGGGCACAAGGACGAAAGTATTTTCCTTGTTCAAACCTCACATACCTTAGATTGTGAAACTAGATGAATAAGCTTGCTTGAAACTCTTCTTCTTATTCTATGAGAGAGGGTTCTTGAAACCTTGGACTTGGGGAACTCGAATCTCAACTCAATTTGTAGAATCTATGGTGAGTTCTTGAATTTCTTGGAGAAGGGTTTTGGATTTGCTCTTGAGGGAGAAATCCTAACTCTTGGATGTTTTGAGAGATAATGAGGCTATCAGCTTCGTTTTGAATATATCGGGTTATTAAAAGGGAAATACCCAAAAGATCCTTTTATAAACGAATTAATAATACTGAATGGGATTTGCGACGGTCGGAGTGACGGTCCATCGCTAGTCTGACAATCCGTCGGATCATCCATCGCACGTTGGTCAGAAAAAGGCCACACTGCCTTAGTTGTGACGGTCCTAGCGACTGTCCATCACTAGCTTGAAGGTCCGTCGTCTTGGCTGTCACACTTGGGCCAGAAGAGGGAGTCACTGCCTTGGTTGCGACGGTCCGGGTGATGGTCCGTCACAAACTCGATGGTCCGTCAACCTGTCCGTCGCACTTGGGCGGTTCCGACAACTCTCAGTAAAATGGCCATAACTTCTCACCTCAATACTGGATTTGGAAAAAATTGGTATCGTTGGAAAACTAATTCAATTATCTATAGATACAAAGTCATTTTTAGGAAAATTCAATCAATTTTAAAACACTAATCACTTGGGAAGCCACTTCTCAATCTTTTAGGGCCGGAATAACACTTCGCTTGACACGCTCTAAGGCTCAGACTACGAGGGAACTTTTGCGGGGTCTTAAAATATCTTCCCCTTGGGAACATTTTCCCTCGAATGTCGCTAGTTTGACTAAGAACACAGGAAAAACTGAGTAGAAGCCATTTGCTAAACGGGTTTAAAATATTTCTAAACTCTTGAATACTTCGAAAATTGCAAGAACTCATTTAGGAATAGATGCATAGCTGAACTTTAGATTAGAAGGGCTGAATTAAGGAAGAATAATACCTTCGTCTTGGTCTGAACTCGCAGAGAAGAGGTGCGGGTACTTGGATTGCATGTCTGCTTCTGCCTCCAAAGTAACGCCCTCAACTGACTGGTTCTACCACAAAACTTTGACTAAGGGAACCTGTTTGTTCCTCAGTCTGCGTATCTGGAAATCTAGAATCTCAACAGGAATCTCATCGAATTAAAGTCTGTTTTGAATATTAGCACTCTCTGAAGGATCCACTACAACGGAATCACTGATATGCTTTTTAAGTATGGAGACATAAAAAATAGGATGGACGGTTGATAACTCTGCGTACAACTCAACTTCATAGGCTACTTTACCAACACGACTCAAGAATCTATAGGGGCCCACATAATGGAGACTAATCTTCCCCTTTTTACCAAACCTCTTCACCCCTTTGATGGGTGAAATCTTTAAGTACACCAAATCACCCACCACAAACTCAAGATCCCTTCTCCTCACATTGGCATATGACTTTTGACGACTCTAAGCTGTCTTCAACCTTTCTCTAATCAAATTTACCTTTTCCATAGCCCCGAATACCGATCGCATCAGGTCCAATCACTGCAGCTTCACCAACTTCAAACCAACCTATGGGTGATCTACATCTTCTGCCATACAAATTCTCAAATTCTGCCATCTTGATGCTAGCATGGTAACTATTGTTATAAGCAAACTCTATTAATGGAAAATACTCATCCCAACTACCTTAGAAGTCAACAGCACATGCCCTCAACATATCTTCCAGTGGAACTCAAATGAACTTGGGTACTAAGACCCTGCTGAAACACTTTCCAAAATTGAGAAGTTAACTGAGTACCCCTATCCAAAATGATAGACAAGGGAACTCCATGCAGCCTGACTAGTTCCCGGATATACAATCTAGCATAATCCTTAGCTTTATAGGATGTATGCACGGGTAACAAATATGCGGACTTAGTCATAACTTAGTCATCCTATCTACAACAACCCAAATAGAATCATGATGATGAAGCGAAAGAGGTAAACCAATCACGAAGTCTATATTAACCTCTTCCCATTTCCAAGTGGGTATACCAAACTCTTGCATCACACCACCAGGTCATTGGTGTTCTACCTTACCCTATTGGAACTTTGCACACTTTGCTACAAACTCAGCTATATTCTTCTTCATACCACTCCACCAATAGATTTCCCGCAAATCGCGGTACATCTTGGTAGCATTGGGATAGATAGAATACTGCGCGCCATGCGCTTCAGCCATAATCCTCTGCCTTAGATCATCAACACACGGTCTACATAATCTACCCTACAATCTCAACACGCCATCTCCTCCTTGGAAGAAAACCTCTACCTTTTGGTCCTTAACTGACTCTTTCAATCTGACCAAACTAGGATCTCTGTCTTGCTTCTCCTTCACTTCTGAAACTAAAGAGGATTCAGAACTACTCTGCACCAAAGTACTTTCCTCAGCGGAATCAAGCAACCTAACACCCAATCTAGCCATACGGTGTACATCATGAGCTAACTCTTTCTTACCTTCTTCCATATGAGTAACACTGCCCATGGAAAACCTGCTAAGGGCATCTTCCACTACATTGGTCTTGCCCGAATGATACAACACACTCATATCATAGTATTTTAACAACTCTAACCACCTCTTCTGCCTAAGATTCAACTCCCTCTGAGTAAACATATACTGCAGGATCTTATGATCAGTAAACACAACAACATGGACACCATAGTCTACAGATTTTCATAGCAAAGACCACAACAACTAATTCAAGATCATGGGTTGGGCAGTTCTTTTCATGTGGCTTTAACTGTCTAGAGGCATAGGCTATAACCTTACCTCTTTGCATCAACACTCAACCCAAATAAACTTTATAGGAATCACAATACACCACAAAACCATCTGTACTATCAGGCAAAGTCAATATAGGGGCTGAAGTAAGTCGAGTCTTCAACTCTTGAAACTCTTCTCACAAGAATCTGACCACTGGAACTTAACTTTCTTTTGGGTCAACCGGGTCATGGGAGATGCAATAGAAGAGAAACCTTCAACAAAATGGCGGTAGTAGCCAGCTAGACCTAAGAAACTTCTAATGTCAGACGGGGAAATAGGTCTAGGCAAATTTCTTACAGCTTCTGTCTTTTAGGGATCAACTCTAATGCCTTCGGCTGAAACAATATGACTTAGAAAAGCTATTGATCTTAGCTAAAATTCACACTTATTGAATTTGGCGAACAACTGTTGATCTCTAAGAGTTTACAAGATGATTCTAAGGTGATCTACATGGTCGTTCTCAGTACGGGAGTACACAAGGATGTCATCTATGAAAACAATAACAAACATATCAAGATATTGCTTGAACACTCGATTCATAATGTCCATAAAGGCTGCTGGGGAATTGGTTAGACTGAAAGACATGACTAGAAACTTAAAGTAACCATAGCGGGTTCGGAAGGCTGTCTTTGGAATATCACATTCCCCCACATTAAGGTAATGATAGCCAGATCTAAGGTCTATCTTAGAGAAATAACTCATAACTTGCAATTGATCGAAAAGGTCATCAATTCTTAGAAGAGGATACTTATTTTTTACTGTGACCTTATTAAGCTGACAATAGTCAATACACATACGCAAAGAACCATCTTTCTTTTGCACGAATAAAATAGGTGCGCCCCAAGGAGAAACACTCGACCTTATGAAACCTTTGTCTAAAAGATCTTTGAGTTGCTCTTTTAACTCCTTAAGCTTTGCAGGTGACATACGATAAGGTGGGATATAAATAGGCTAAGTGTTGGAAAAAAGGTCAATCCCGAATTCTAACTCTCTATTGGGAGGTACCCCTGGGAGATCTTCCGAAAAAACATCAGAAAACTCATGAACAATGTTGAATGCCTGAATGGTTGGAGCCTCAGACTTAGTATCTTTAACTCTATCTAGGTGATAGATGCAACCTTTGGATATTAGATTTTTGGCTTTGATATAGGAAATAAAATGGCTCTTGGGAGATACCGAACTCCCGGACCACTCAAGAACTGGTTCATCAGGGAACTGAAACTTGACCACATGGGTACGACAGTCTATAGATGCATAGCAAGAATGAAGCCAATCCATACCTAGAATAACGTCAAAATCCACCATGTCTAACTCTATCAAATCAACAAATATGACTCTTTAAAGAATAGTAATAGGACAATTTCTATACACTTGCTTAGCAACCACTTACTCCCCTACTGGTGTGGAATTTAGGAAAGGCTCAGGAATCTTTTCAGGACTTATTTTAAAATTCACAATGAATAATGGGGTCACATAAGAGAAACCTGATCCGGGGTCCAACAACACATAAACATCGAAGCAAAAGACACAGAGCATACCGGTAACAACGTTGGGAGAGTCCTCCTGCTCCTGATGGGATGGTAAGGCATAGAATCTATTTTGGCTCTGACCACCAGCAGTGCTAGATGAAGCGCCCTGAGCAAGGGCGAGATGGGGTACATGAGCTGGTGCACTAGTAGTCTGTGCCTGAGGTCGTGAATCTCTGTTTCCCTGCCTAGCATGTGGGAAATCTCTAAGTCTGTGGCCCAACTTTCCACAACCAAAACAACCCCTCTGATTTGCTAAACACTCACCGGGATGATCTCTATCACACTTAGCACAAAGAGGATATTGGGGTCTGTTACTTACACTGTTCTGCGACCTAGACATAGAAGACCTATTCCCTTGCTCCTTCCTGCCTCTAGGTGTGGAAGAACTAGATGATGAAGGTGCTGGCATAGAATAATGACTTTGGAACTTTGGGCTGTTCCCTCCACGGGACCTAGCCTGACTATACTCATGCTGCTCGGATCTAGTCCTCTTGTTACCCTTCACTCTATCTCTGTCCCTTATCTTATCCGCCTTTATCTGCTGTGCATGCATCATCAACTTAGCCAGATCTATATCCCTATTCAGCATCGCCGTCCTACACTCTTTCAGTACCAAACCAGAAACACCTGTCACAAACTTGCTCATACTAGCTCGAGTGTCAGAAATCAAATCAGGAGCATACTTGGCCAACTGATTATACTTCAAGCAGTACTCCTTAACAGTCATAGAGCCCTACCTTAAGTTCATGAACTTCTCAATCTTCGCTTTACTCATATCAAATGGAAAGAACTTGTCTAAGAATACATCTCGGGAACACCTGCCATGTCATAGGAGCAAAACCCTCACCTCTACCCTTCCTCCACGATAAAACCCAATCATAAGAAATGTCTTTCAACCTATATGATGCCAGCTCAATACTTTTTTCATCAGAAACATACATCACCTATGTCATATTTATCACCTCCTCAAGGTATAACTGTGGGTCCTCACCTGCTTTAGACCTATAAAACTCTAGCAGATTCATCCACATGACATCATGAATCCTGGAAGTAGCTAAATCACCTCCCTGCTGATTTGCTACTGCGACCTGGTTATTTGCCTGAACATTAGCGATGACTTCTTAAGATAACGCCTGAAAGGCCACTCAAAACTTAGCATGAGACACTGTCTCATTCAAGGGATCAACAGGATGGGGTTGCTCATTATCATTTCTATGGGCATTCGCTCTTCGGGGAGGCATTTTCTGAAATAGGATAGCACGAATTATTAGAAGAGAGGGATAATTGTAGGCACAATAGAATCAGAAAGAAAGGAAACAACTTTTTCCTAAATCGTCTCGTATCCTCTTGCTCATTAATGTGACGCGCTACACACCGATAATCAAGACTCTACTCAACGTGGCTTGTCAGACTCCCTAGGACTCCTTAAACCTTAGGCTTAGATACCAAGTTTGTAATGACCCAAAATCTTCTCCCGAGATGTCACACAGTGCTTAAGGCTACAAGTAGCCCCAAGCTAACCTTTTTAGCCTGTCACTACATAAAATAACTCATTTCGAGAAGAAATAAACAAAACACTGGCACTGTCGTATCAAATGATAGAAAATACGAAGAAAATACTTGGTCGAAATGACCATAATACTGGAAATCTCAACATACTAACAATCTGATAACTAGTCTGACAAAGCCTCTACTACTCAAGTCTACTAGAGAGCCATTGGTACAGGTCTCCAACTGACTCAAACTGAACTGAAAGCAATAATATGTCTACTAACAATACTGAAATGTCTAAAGATTGGTCATCGAACCAGGAGGACTCACCACTGTAGAGATGTAGATAAAGCTACTCAAAAATCACTGACGAGGCTGGGACTGAGCACCTGAACCTACATTATAAGACAATGTAGCACATAGACGTATATGTGGATCAACACTTGGGAATGTACTGAGTATATGGGGGTGTATGCATTTACATAAAACAATATCAATACTCTTTAATCAAATCATGCATGAAAATATGAATGACTCACATAGCTTGAATACGTCCATAATATAAAGCTCATAAATCATGTAGAATGAAGCATGTAACAAAAATCTCGTGAGTTCTTATACTTTAGCCTTAAAATCTGAACTCTTCTCTTATTCTCATTACTCGAAGACTAAAGAAAGATTTAAACAATACTTTCAAACTCATGCATATATCTCATAGAGAGTAAAACTTCTTTAATGCTCAAGAACTTAGAACTCTTTTAAACTCAAGACACTTAGAACTCGAAATTCTATAACTCTTACTAGTAGAGAAAACTACTTTCTTCTAGGGAAAATTTTACTTCAAGAAACTTTTTTGAAAATCTTACTATAAGGGAAAATCACTTATCTTAAAGCTTTAGGGAAATATATTCTATCTTAAGGGAGATTCTCTTAACCGACATAAACCATGCGAGCTACATGTATTCCAACATCTTGTCCTCCTAAGGAAGAAACCTCACGTTGGGGAGAGGCATCATACTCTTTCCAGGGAGTATAACCTCAATTCAGTGATCACTTATCTCGGCCTCGGGCCCATAAATCTCAATCCAATGGTGGCACGCAATTCTGGGGTATGAAACAGTAGTAACTTACCCAAATCGGTGCTAAATACTACTCCCTTTAGTTAGCTATGCTCATCTCAGGAAAATCCACTTTAAAATAATCTCATGGTTCATAAGAACCCAACTATAAAATTTGTAATCTCATTTGGCAAAGTGGATTTCAAAGCTACTATGACCATTAGGGTCAAAACTCTCTCAATGATCTCAAAATACTCAAATCATGGGTGCTTATAGCACAAAAGTTCATAAAAACTGAAATCTCAAGTAGGGTTTGATGACCCATAATCAAATCTCAAGTGAATACTCATCAAAATGCATACTAGATGTCATAAGGATACACAAATCATATAGAAATCTAGAATATTCAGCAATTTCTCTTAAAATCTCAACATACTCACGTACTTTAATTTCTAGAACATAGACAAATCTCAAAATCTCATTCATAGTAATATTGGTTATGAACCCACACTTCAAATTCATAGGAGAACTCATAAAGTCATATATCTTTGTAATTTAAAATAAGTTTTGGGCACAAGGATGAAAGAATTGTCCTTGTTCAAATCTCACATACCTTAAATTGTTAAACTAGATGAACAATCTTGCTTGAAACTCTTCTTCTTACTCTTTGAGGGAGGGTTATTAAAGCCTTGGACTTGGGGAACTCGACTCTCAACTCAATTTGTAGAATCTATGGTGAGTTCTTGAATTTCTTGGAGAAGAGTTTTGGATTTGCTCTTGAGGGAGAAACCCTAGCTCTTGGATGTTTTGGGAGATAATGAGGCTATCAGCTTTGTTTTGAATATATCAGGGTATTAAAAGTGAAAAGACTCAAAAGATCCTTTTAAAAATGACTTGAAAATACTTAACGGGATTTGCGACGGTCGGAGTGACGGTCCGTCGCTAGTCTGACAGTTCGTCAGATCGTCCGTCGCACGTTGGTCAGAAAAAGGCCATACTACCTTAGTTGTGACGGTCCTAGCGACGGTCCGTCACTAGCTTGATGGTCCGTCGCTAGCTTGATGGTCCATCGTCTTGGCTGTCACACTTGGGCTAGAAGAGGGACTCACTGCCTTAGTTACGACGGTCCGTCGCAATCTCGACGATCCTTCAACCTGTCCGTCGCACCTAGGGCTGTCAACGGACCGGAACCGGAACCGCCGGACCGGTTTGACCGGATCCGGAATGGTACCGGAACCTCATTACCGTTTTATATCGTCGGAACCGGAGTTATCGGAACCGAAATATCGGAAAATTTTCCTTGTTCGGACCGGTCCGCTAGCTACTGGTGTGGAACCGGAACGGACCGGAGCGATACCGGAACGTTACCGGAATATCGCCGCTGGTACCAGTTTTTTTTTTTTTTTTTTTTTAAGTTTTAATTTAAATTATAACTTAATGAGATTAATATATAAGTTATATATATATATATATATATATATTTTTTTTTTAAAATTTTCTAACTTTATAAACTTAAATACTTAATATAATATTTTTTTTTCATAATTGCAACAAACAAAAGAGAAAATTTAAAACAAAATTAGGCGAATAGCCGTTATATTTATTCAAATTTCGTACGTTGTACATTTATTACAAAGATATTAAATGTAAATCTAATCTACACAGCCACCTTCTAGGAAGGGTTATGTATGAATTAGATTTCTACTGTAGAATCTTATTAATATCTAAATTGTCTATAATTTTTTTGGCGTAGCTTTTCTAATTCTTCGACGGATAAATCCTCCGGAATTGGTCTATTTCCTTGTTGCTCCATTGCTTCCATTCCATCATCACTATTTTCCTAAAAAATTTCATCTATTTCGTCTTCAATATGGGGCGGTAATTTGGGGAGCCCAAAATTTCTTCGTTCGGCATTGATCCAATCTCTAAATAATACCGAAATCTCCAAACTATCCCTTGCTAACGAATACCGATGATCTCCTATTATAAATCTTCCTGCGCTGAAAGCTTGCTCCGAAGCAACTGAAGAAGCTTGAGCTGATAACAAATCTCGAACCATCCTTGAAAGTTTTGGAAATTATCTGATCCGGGTCTTCCACCACGATAAAAGTTGTTTTTTTCCAGTTTCATCTCTAATATTTTTCCGGTCCTGCGAATGATACGAATCAAAATCATTACTCCTACAACATTGAAGACCAAGTTCTTCGTCCATCTCGTCATCTAAATCATCATATCTACGTCAAGAACTAGGAGGTTCAATCGGCCCAATATTTTGTTCCATAACTTGATACAAGTTATATAAACTCCTAGTTGTAGGTACTATGCTAGCACAACAAGTTTCAACTGATGGCTTTTGATGAAGTCCAATTTCTAAATTGTTGTATAATTTTCTAACCAACATCACTGTACCATGTTCTTTATAAAATGGGTTTAATAAATTAGTTGTTAAAAGAATTTGTGGAATTGGAAAATAATATTTTTTAAATTTTTCAATCATAGCTTCAATTGCCTCTTTGTTAGGACATATTTTTTTATATTCAACAAGTACTTTAGAAATAACAGTAATAGTTACTAAAACAGAACAAATAGTTGGAGTATATTGAGCAGATACTGTGTTCGTAGCTTGATAAAAAGTTTTCAAAAATTTACAAAGTTCTTATACTTCAGTCCAATCATCTTCATCAAGCATTAAATTAACATCCTCATTATAGGAATTATAAACTAATTTTATAGGTTTACGATATATAACAGCAACTTCAAACATTTGAAACAAAGAATTCCATCTAGTAGGAATTTCTTTTGGAATTTTTCTATATGGAAGGCCACATTGTTCACATTTACGTTTAAAATCATCCATTACAGCCTTTTTTTTTATTTTTAAACATAGAACTACAAGCAATTCGCACTTTAAGACAACCATTTCCAAACAAATGAATACCATCATGTACTATCAAATTTAAAATATATGCAGAACATCTAACATGAAAATGATCTTGATACATTAAACATAATCTAGTTTTTAACTCGTCAATAACTTTCAAATTATTAGAAGCATTATCTAATGTGCATGCCATAGGTTTACCAATAAATCTAAAATATTTCATGCTCTCCGCTATTGTATTAGCTATATACATATCGGCTTTAGACTCATCGACATATTTATAAGCAATAATTCTTTTTTGCATGTTCCAATTGTGATCAATCCAATGAGCCGTGAGAGTAAAATAATCTTTACCGACAACACTAGTACCCATATCAGAAGTAACAGATATTCTACCATCAAATTTATCAAATAAGCAACGAAGAAAATGACAATGTTCAGCTTGAAATTTAAAAATATCATTTTTAATTGTATTTCGTGAAAAACCTTTAAAAGAGGGATTATATATTCGTTGAATATAATGAATAAAACCGGGATGCGAAGGAAAACTAAAAGGCAAACCCATAACAACAACTATTTTCGCTAGTTCTTCTCTATCTACATCTTCACTATATGTCGAGGATGAACTTGCTTCAGCCGGGTTAAACATGTCTAAACGTGTTTGAACCATATTACCTCCGACAGATTCATGTACAAATGTTGTACCATCTTTTTTTGCCTTAGCCTCATTTTTTAGATGAATAAATTCTTTATTACATCTCATCAAATGCGAAGTTAGCAATCCTGTCCCGCCATTCCCCCCCCCCCCCCCCAGTCAAATGTTTAAAAACATTCTTGCATTTATTGCAAGTAGCAGTACTTTTTACCCTATCATGCTCCATAAATTTCCAAACTAAAGACCTTTTAGTACGTTCGGTACCTTTGGCCCTAGTAAATTCCGGTAAAGGGGACAGTTCTTCACCGTGTTCCGGTAATTCCGTAACCGGACTAGTTGGGGTAGGGGTATCACCTAATTCTTGTTCTTCTATATCATCTTCCTCTAGTAAGTCTTCCTCAAAATTATTATAACGCCTATTCAGGGTCTCATTATCTAATTCCATACCGATACCAACATCGAAACCATTAGGTTGTGATAATGAAGTTTCATTAAATCTACCCGGTAATGAACTAGTACTAGCCTTACTTTTTTTATTTCTACGAAAGACCTTACCAAAATTTGATTTTTTACCACTACTATTTTTTTCAAAATCCATATTTCAAAATAAAATATTAAAACAAGCAATACAAATACAAATTGATGTTCGTAAATAAAAAAAATATAGATAATTAACGTAAATAAAAAGAGATTAAAGTTGGAACGTATATACTGAACGTCTGCGTAAAAGCAGACGTATAACAAACGTCGGAATTAAAAGATGATAATTGAAGCTTGTAATATCTTCAAAAAATCTTCAACTCCAACTAATATAATAAATGAATCCTCAACTTCAAGTGTTCAACTAATATAATAAAACTAGAAATATTTAGAGAGAATTTGAGAGAATATTAAGAGAGAGTATGAAAATTGATAATATTTGTGTGAAAAAAATAATTGAAATGAAGTATATTTATAGTAAAAATTTTAAAGGGTGGTGGGGGGTAATTGGAAGGTGGGGGGGGGGATAACGGTTTAAATGCAACGGCCAAAAGAGCCGTTGCAAACCAATTTTTTTTTTTTTTTAAAAGGCTAAATCTTTAAAAGTTATGGACCGGAAACCGGTCAACCGGAACCGGAAATACCAGAATTTTTCGTAGGTCCGGACTGGTATCGTTTTCCGGACCATTGGGTACCGGTAAACCGGAACCAACCGGACCGTGTCGTTACCGGTACCGGAAATCAATTAGAAACGACACTATCAGAACGGAACGGAAAGTTCCGGTTCCGTTGCCAGCCCTAGTCGCACCTGGGCGGTTCCGAAAACTCTTAGTAAAATGGCAATAACTTCTCACCCCGATACCAGATTTGGACGAAATTGGTATCGTTGGAAAGCTAATTCAATTCTCTACACGATAGAAAGTCCTTTTTAGGAAAATTCAATCAAGGTTAAAATATTAATCACTTGGGAAGCCACTTCTCAATCTTTTAGGGTCAGAATTACACTATATTTGACATGCTCTGAGGCTCAGACTACGAGAAAACTTTTGTGGGGTCTTACAGTATAGTTCAAGGTGGTAATAGAGTATTTTCTCAAAAATTATTTGATTTTACATTGAGTTGAAAGTATTAGTTAGTTTTAGAATTATATATATGATGAGATTAGGGGTAGGCATTCTGTTTGTTCGATTTACTTGTTTAATATCGGTTTAGTTTTTTGATTTTTGGATTGACGAAAAAGACAACCGTAATCAAACTAAAATAAATTTGATTTGGTTTGATTTTTATAAATTCAGTTCAGTTATTTCAAATTTTTATTTCGATTTTGAAGATTAAAGTAGTGAGTCTTTCTTTGTCATGACCGGACATTTAAAATTGGTGATTTTTTTTAGAAAAAAATAATTTTTTTAAAACCTATTTTCATTTTCAAATATAAATAACTCAACATGGATGAAATAAAAAAACAAAACAAAATATTATTTATAGTGAATATATAAAATAATATATATATATATGTATGTATATATATAAATATAAAATTTATATATATAATAAATATATATTATTTATAATTTTGGTTTTTTGATTTAACCAATTTTAAAAAAAATAAAAAACCGAACCGTTTTAACCAATTTTCTAAAATTTAAAATAAAAGCTGATCTGAAAAATCAAAATTAAATTTTCTCTAATAAGACAAGGAGAAAACCAGGAATCAAAGTTTCAATTGTTTGGGAGATATTCGAAATCAGAGGTTAGTTTCTTTCGCTTCTACTATAAACTCGATACTTTTTTCATTTCCAAAGGTCCCTAGTCGATGATTTTGAAGTCAAAGGTTCTAGTTTTGTGCGTGTTGATACCCAATTTTGACCGCCCGATACTCTTTTTAGGCCGTTGTTTTTTCAAAATCATTAATTTCAAATATTAATAATTTTTTACACATTATTATTGTATCAAATAAATATTGACGTGTCACATTCATGATTTAAAAAATATACAAAGTATTTTATTACTTTTATTATCATTTTTTGGAATTTATCAATTTAAATGTAATATTTTTACGTAATTTGTTAATATTTTATTTAGTATTCACAATCGTAAATTACTAATACATTATCTATTATTATTATTATTATTATTATTATTATCATCATCATCATCATCATCATTATTATTATTATCAGCAATTTTAAATTTTGTATTCCCAATTTATAGGTGTCTATTTTGAATTATTGTTATCATAGATTTTAACGTAATATATTATGTGTCGTATTTTATTTATAAAATTTATTCATAACTTATCTAAGAAAAAATATATTATTTATTTTACTGTTATTATTATTGTCTTAATCCGTAACCTTAGTCAATTTATATTTTTCCAATTTATTTATTTTCTATCCTGATTTAGCCAATTTATAATAATTTTAGCCTAATTTTATCTAATTTATTACAATCCTAGCCCAAATTGTGTCCAATTGAACTCAATTTTAAATTTCATTCAATATTTTTAACCAAATTCTTTATCTTTAGATCTCAGCCGTTGATTAACATTTATTTATTATTATGTTATTATCACATTTATATCGAGTCTTAATATCCATCAATTTTTTTCGCGGATTATTGTGCCAACTAATTAACAAATAATTTATATATTTGTAATAAATCCAATGGATAGTATCGTCATTTATTTAAAAATAAAAACAATTAATTTTTTAAAAGAGACGTTGTTTGTCGATTTTTAAATTAAATTTTTATTTTTGTTTATTTTTAATAAAATCGACGGACAATGTTGCTATAATTTTTTATTTTTAAAATATTAATTCTTGAAAAGCGACGCTATCCGTTGCAATTTTTAATTCTTTTTAATTTTTCTGTATTTTTTTTACAAAAAGTGATGGACAATGTCACTATAATTTTTTATTTTTAAAATATTAATTCTAGAAAAGCGACGCTATCCGTCATAATTTATAATTATTTTTAATTTTTCTGTTTTTTTTTTTACAAAAAGCGAAGGACAGTGTCGCTTTTGTTAAAAATAAATAAAAATTAACTATTTGAAAACGACTCTTTCCGTTGATATTTGATATTTTTAATTTACTAATAATTAAATAATTTTTATAATTTAAAAAATTAAATTAAATATATAAATTTTTAAAGAGCGACAAGCAACGTTGATTTTGTACGATTAATAAGTTGTTTTAACCCAACCGAAATACGAAATTCAATCAATTTTAACGCAATTTCTAATCCTAATTTGACTCATCTCCTCAATTTTAATCTCAGTCGTTCATCATATTTGATGAACAACCAATATTAAATCAACTTTCACTATTTTTTTTATTGAAATTGGACTGCTCCAGACTATTTTTCTTGAACCGAGGGTCTATTAGAAATAACCTATCGACCATAGCGGTAAGGTTTGCGTACACTGTACCCTCCAAGACCCCAATTTGTGAGACTAAATCGGGTTTAGTTTATTTTTAAATTATTAATTTTTATATTATATAATATTTTACATAATTTTGCTAATATTTATTAAATTTCCGCAATTATACATGTCCATAATTTGTAAACATTGTCTATTAATATTATTGTTATTATTATTACATCTTTCCTATATTTATTAAATATCAGCCTACTCAATTATTAACAATAAAAATTTTATTTATTTATTTATTAATATTAATTTTATATAGTTACTATATTTATTAAATATCAACCTAATTCAATTCAATTTTACTAATTTATTTAAATTCTAGCCATTTTATACTTAATTGTGTCAACTGAGTTTAATTTATTATTATTATTATTATTATTATTATATTTATGCTCATTTTATTTCAAATTTATTATCGAAAATTTTTATATTATATTTTCTATGTGATATACATAATTTATTAGTAAGAATAACAATTTTATAATATTTTTAATTTATTATTACTATGAGTTTATTATTATATTTAAATAGCAGGCTGAGTTAATTCAATTATCTTCTCAATTTTTTTTAAATTCTAGCCAATCTTGTATCTAATTGATGTCAATTTTAACCTATTTTTGAATTCAATTTGATTCATTTCTTACACCAATTTTCAATTCTTTAATTTTAACCATAGTCGTCGATCTCATGAGATTGACAGTAGAGATTAAATCTTATTTTTTATATAAAAAACACCCAAATACCAAAACCCTAATCTAACTCTAAAAACTTCAACCACATATCTTCTCTCTGCTCTCTCAGATCGCCTTCATCATCGTCGCTATCGCCAGTGACAAGATGGGGTAAGATCCTTTAACTATACAGGTTGATAAGTCCTGAAGTGTTTATTTAAGCATTTTTTAGAAAAAATATAATCTTGTTGATAGTTTTCCAAACTTAATTATTGCTTGTAGAGGGCTGAATAATGATTTAGGACTACGAGTTCGAGCATTTAACCCTTTGCCCCTTAATTTCTTTGACAATTGGTAAAGAAATTAAATTTGCATCAATCAATCTGGTAATCGGACAATCAAACTGTACATAAACCCCAAACTAGTTTTGTTGGCTGTATGATTCCTTTAACAGTTCCACTTCCTTATAAATCCAATGTTGATTCAGTTGTCTTTTGAAGAAAGTTAAAAGTTCTCTAGAACTAAAAGTTTCTAAATCTCAAGCTTTATAGTCAAGTCTCCTGACAAATACTATACGTACTTCCTTAGCATTCCTGTTAGCTCTTTGTTTCTACTTGTAGGTTCTTAACTCGAAAGATCTTCTAACCTAACATAAGAACTCATAGAATAATATATGTACTTCACATTTTTCTTGAGTATTGGTCAATGCTCTGATTTACATATTCGTGTTCATACACTCTCTTCATATATGAATTTGAGGTGAATCCATGATTTTTCTAGAAATTGGAGGTAAAAGATGGTCAAGTGTAGTGTTTTGAAATGTGTACTAATGACTTCAAATGATCAAATGTAGTTACTTGAGAAGTGAATTAGCGACTTGAAAATAGTTTAGTGTAGTTACTTGAAAGGTGAACTTGTGTTTTGAAATTAGTAAAGTGTAATCACTTGAAAATGTGAATTCATGACTTGAAATTGGTCTAGTGTTGACACTTGAAATTTTAATTCATGACTTGAACATGGTTAGGTTTAGTCACTTGAAATGTGAATTAGAGAGTTGAAAATTGTAATACCCAGTACTTCTACCTAGCTTGAAATATGAATCCACTTTTATATACGTGGAAATTTTCAGATTTTCACTTTTTATCATGTGGGAAATCAAATTAGCTTTCCAATGATACCAATTTCGTCCAAATCCAACATCAGAAGAGAAAGTTATGGCTGAGAAACAGAAGGAAGTCAGAACCGCCCAGGTGCGACGGTGAGAGTCGACGGACTGTCGAGCTAGCGGTGGACATATCCCATCAACTCCTTATTCAGACAGTTCAGTCAGTTAGAGGCTTTTCAGACTATAATATGTTTAGCTAGTTTATTTAAGTTTTTTTGGGTATTTCATAGCCCATCCAGATGTTATGTTTTATTAGTCATCATGTCTCATTTTTGAACCTTATGAACTTTCAACCTTTATTTCTGTATTTATACAGTATATTATGCAGTTGTCCAGGTACAGATATCAGTTATGGGTTAGCTTGTGGTCCCTCGGGGTCATGAGAACCATGTAGAATTTTGGGTACCAGATTTGAGGTGTTACAAACTTGGTATCAGAGCCTAAGGTTCAATAGTGTCCTAGGAAGTCTGAAAGCCGCATCTAGTAGAGTCTTGTACATGGGTTTGTTGCGCACCACATTTATGTGCAGGAGTCTATAAGATGTTTTAGGAATAGTTTCCCTTCTTTTAGTATTCATGTCATGCCAGTGAGCATAGTATAAAGTCAATCTGTCAGTCTAATACGTTTCTCCCTTTCTTTTACAGAACATGCCTCCTAAAAGAAGAAACGAGAATCAGCCATCCCCTCAGCCCGAAGATCCTTTGGGAAAACATGCTCCCATACAGAGTTCAGAAATGCATTCACTACTCTTGCTCAGTCAGTTGCTGCTCAAAATGAATGACTAACTGTCGTTCCGTCCAACCCAGTGGCCAATTCAGCTGCAGCCAGGATTCGGGACTTCACCCGAATGAATCCTCTATCCTTTCTCGGTTCTATGTCAGATGATGACCCTCAAGAATTCCTTGACTAGGTTTTCAAGGTTACGGATATCATGGGGGTTACTTTTAGTGAGAGCGCCAAGCTAGCTGCATATCAGCTGTAAGACGTTGCTCATACTTGGTTCAAATAGTGGAAGTTAGAGAGGGCTATAGATGCAGGGCCAATTGAGTGGGAGTAGTTTTCTACTATATTCCTAGATAGATTCTTTCCCCTAGAGCTGAGAAAAGCAAAAGTGTTAGAATTTATCAACCTCAGGCAGGGCAACATGATAGTGAAAGAGTATTCTCTTAAGTTTACTCAATTAGCCAGATATTCTCTTCATGTGGTTGCAGATACCAGGGCTAAGATGAGTAAGTTTGTCTATGGGGTGAATAATAGTGTGGTTAATGAGTGCAGATCCGTGATGTTGAATAGTGACATGAACATAGCCAGGTTTGTGACCCATGCACAACAGATAGAAGAGCAAAAGATTGAGATGAGGGAGAAGCAAAATAAGAAATCAAGGACAGGTAGTTTCAAATTTGCTTAGCCCAAATTAGAAGGAGAAAACCGTTCTTAGTTTCATCCAAAGTCATCTGTTCCATCTCCTTCTTCAGCCAGTGCTCCAGCTCCTAAATTCAGGGATTATAATAGAGATAGGCTCCAGGCTCTAAGTTTCAGGGCAGTGTCAGCAATGTACGAACTAATCCTCTTTGTCAGACTTGTGGAAAGCACTATCAGGGTAATTACAGAGCTGGAAGTGGTAATTGTTTTGGATGTGGCAAGCCAGGCCACACAGTTAAAGACTGTCCTCAGCCAGGTCCTCAAGGTCAGCAGAATTGTTCCCCAGCTCAGTCCGGTCGTCCAAATCAGCAGGGTGCCACCTCCAGTGCTACTAGTGGGCAACGCCCAAATAGACTCTATGCTCTTCAGTCCTGGCAAGATCAGGAAAATTCTCCTGATGTGGTTACTGGTATGTTACAGATCTTTTATGTGCATATTTATGCTTTGCTAGATCCATGAGCTTCTTTGTCTTTTGTTACTCCCTATATAGTAGTTGATTTCGGAGTCAATCCCAAAATTCTAGTAGAGACCTTCTCATTCTCTACCCCAGTGGGTAAAACCATCATAGCCCGACGGGTATACAGGAACTGTCCGATTATGGTATCACAGAAAATCACCTCAGCAGACTTAGTCGAATTAAAGATGACTGATTTTGATGTCATTCTTGGCATGGATTGGATTTATTCCATCTATGCCACAGTCTACTGCAAAAATAGAATAGTCCAGTTTCAGTTTCCAAATAAACCTGTCCTAGAGTGGAAGGGTAGTACTTCAGCTTTCAGAGGTCAACTTATTTCCTACCTTCGGGAAAGGAAAATGATATCTAAAAGATGTGTCTATCATCTTGTTCAAGTTAAAGACACTTGTTCCAAAACTCCCAGTCTAGAAATAGTCCCTGTCGTGAATGAATATTCAGATATCTTTCCCGAAGATCTTCCAGGAATTCCTCCCGACTTCGGCATTGATCTTCTTCCAGATACTCAGCCTATATCTATTCCGCCATACAAAATGGTACCAGAAGAACTCAAATAATTGAAAGAGCATTTGAAGGATCTCCTAGAAAAGGGATTTATCAGACCCAGTGTGTCCCCATGGGGCACACCAGTCTTATTTGTACACAAGAAAGACGGTTCTCTCAGAATGTGTATAAACTACTGTCAGCTCAACAAAGTCATGTTCAAGAACAAGTATCCTTTTCCTAGAATCAATGACTTGTTTGACCAACTTTAGGGTGCCAGCTATTTCTCTAAGATAGACCTCAGATTAGTCTATCATCATCTCAGAGTCAGAGAAGTGATAATCTAAAAAAAGCCTTTTGTACTCGGTATGGTCACTTCAAATTCTTAGTTATGTCCTTTGGTCTTACAATTACCCCAACAACTTTCATGAACTTGATGAACCGTGTGTTCAAGCAGTACTTAGACATGTCGTCATAGTCTTCATAGATGACATTCTGGTCTATTCCCGTAGTGAGCGTGATCATGCAGACCATCTCAAAAACATACTTCAGACTCTTAGAGATCATTAAATGTTTGCCAAATTCAGTAAGTGCGAATTTTGGCTAAGTGTAATACCCGAGAAATTTTTTGCTGAAATTTTGTGCATAAACGTGTTGGGTTCTATCTTCTAGAATGAATTATAAATTCTCCGTACGGAATGCCTTAGATTATGACCATCCATTGTGTTGAGTATCGAATAAGATTTCCAACGATATGTGGATCATCCAAAACGGACACCCGAGCGACGAGTTATGAACATTCCGATAGAATCGTGAATAGTAGTGAACAGTAAAACATGCAGGAAAAAAAGTACTGAGGCCTGGCGTATTTTTGCTCCAACTTTAAACGATAATAACTCCTTATGCATAATTATCCGGGTGATCTACTATGTATCAACGGAAAGCTCTGCGAGTCCTCTTTCCGATGAAATTGGTTTCATCTAATTTGGATATCGGAGTAAAATGTTATGGTTGATCTACTTCAGACTATCAAAACAGTCCACCAAAGGACAGATGCGAGAATAATTTAATTTTTAGGGGTGTTTTGGTCATTCCCCCTCGCCCAAAATCCATCCGAACCCTATATTAAAGCCTATTAGAAGCATTATATGTTATATTTTATCAAATTCCCTCAAAAAGAAAACCCTAAGCTCCTACATCCAACTTCAAGAACCTCCAAAGTTCACCATCAATTCTGCAAATTTATTCAAGATTCCAAGTTCCTAGTTCAAGAACTCCAAGAACCATCATTCAAAGGCACGATTAACATCCCAAAAATGAGTATCGATCTAAAGTTCATCATTCAAGGTATGTGGGGTTTTTCAACAAGAACTCTCTTTCGTTCTTGTGCCCAAATTGATTTTTCTTTTATGAATATACATGATTTTACATGTTTTGATATGAATTTGAAGCATGAATTTATACCCTATATGATTTTACATGAGATTATGATACTCTCTATGTTTTGAAAGTTGAATTGAATGAGAATGATGACATTTTTATACATAAAGCTGAATTTTCCAGATTTTAAAGTAAGTTATATATATTTATGATGAAAAGCATGAATCTTGAGAAAATTTAATATGATTTTGATGTATGAGACCTTGAGTCCTAATTGGAATTGTACTTTGAGAAATTATGTGCTATAAGCACAATGAGATTTGAATCCCAAAGCTAATTTTCTTTACCAAGATGTATGATTATAAAACTGAAATTTTAAGTTTTAAGTGATTATTTTTGTGCTTATGTCGTACAGTATGAAACTTTGGAAGGTTTTATGGTGATATTGATATATGGGTTTTTGGAACCCTATTTGAGATTATTATTTCGAGAAAATCATATGTTATAAACACCTTGAGTTTAAATAATTTGATATGTTTTGAATGATTTAACCTTTTGGTCGTGAATGAGTTATTTTGAACTCGACTGTGAAAGAAATTCATGTTTTTATTGATTATGATAAAGGGGTAGCAAATTGGCTCCCGATGAAAATTTTTGAAGTGTTTATTGTGGATTTTCTTTAAACAGATAATCCTTTCTCATCCTCATAGTAAACATCAGCTACCGAAAACACATCCATATCTCTAGTCTGCTTCATTGATTTGCATACATCAAAATGGACCACTTCGTCATTCAGCCGAAATAAAAGCTCATTAGCTCTTAAATCAATAAGCACACTTCCAGTTGCGAGGAAAGGGCGTCCCAAGATTATGGGAGTTTCAGAATCTACCTCGCAATCCAAAATAACAAAGTCTGCAGGAAAGATGAAGGTGGAAACCTTCACCAACACATTATATAAGATACCAACAGGCTGTTTTACCGACCTATCTGCCATCACGACCCGCATATTGGTTGGTGTAGGATCACCCAACCCCAACTTTTTGTAAATAGATAGCGACATCAAATTGATGCTAGCCCCCAGATCGCACAATGCCTTAGCAAAATTGAATGATCCAATCGTGCAAGGAATAGTGAAAGCACCAGGATCTGCCTTCTTCTGTACTAAAGACCTCGTGGCAATTGCACTGCAATGATGAACATTATCTGCCAGCTCATAGCTTACTGCCCGCTTCTTTGTCAAAAGGTCCTTCATGAATTTAGCATACCCAGGCATCTGTTCCAGCACCTCCACCAACGGAACATTAATAGTCAGCTACTTCAACATGGTCATGAATTTACTGAACCTGGTGTCATCAACTTTCTTTTTCAGTCTCTGCGGAAAAGGTGGTGGTGGAAGGGGAATCGTTTTCTCCACCACTTCCTCTTTATCTTGCTTCCGATTATCAACCTTTACAGGAGTGTCATCAGCCTTCTTCTTCAGTCTCTGAGGAAAAGGTGGTGGTGGAAGAGGAATCGTTTTCTCCACTACTTCCTTTTTATCTTGCTTCCGATTATCACTCTTTTCAGGATGGTGACGTCTTGGTGTAACATCATGAGCACTCACTTCAGCTTCTACGACATCTTCAAACTTTGCTTCATCAACATTCTCTGCTATATCATCAACTACCTGCTTGCCTTTGGATGGATTTTCCAACACTTTACCACTCCGGGTAGTAATAGCCATACATGATTCGTCATTTCTTGGGTTTTGCACAGTCTCACTGGATAGCATGCCAGCCTTTCTTTGGTTGTATGCAGTTGATAATTGACTCAATTGTTGCTCCAGCTGTTTTATTGCAGTAGAATACGAGTCAACCAATTGATTTATTGATGAGAAATCATTCTTTACCTCAGTAATGCCCATGTTGGTTGCCTCCACTCCTTTCAACAGCTTAGCCATCATATCTTCCATGGATATCTTCTCAGAGCCAGACGCCACAGCCTCACGATTTCCAGGAGGAACATACAAACCACTCTTGTCATTCTTATTCTTCCAACCACCTTGATCGCGGTCCTTGTATCCAGATTTATCATAATAGTTCCGACCTTGGTTTCCTTGGGCATTGCCTCGGAAACCCCCTTGATTATTCAAGTAATTTGCTTCCTCCTCAGAATTGGAATCATATCTTCCTTGTGATACAATGGATTTAACCTTTTCGGTCTTCCCTGATAATAAATGCTTGGTAAGAAGATCCATCTGTATTTTCATGTGAGCCATATCTTGGTCACGTTCCTCTTGTCTACGCCTCTGCTCTGCAGTCAAGCCAATAGATACTGTAGAGCTTGCTACCTCAAAGTCCCTGGTATGCCAAGCTCTACTCTGCTTTGTCATACGATCTAGCATATCACTTGCCTCAAGAAAAGTAAGGTCCATGAATGACCCACCTGCAGCATTATCAACCACTGGCTTAGTCACTGAGTTCAAAGCCCTGTATAATATCTCTATCAAGTGGATGTTGTTCATTTGATGATTTGGGCACCGCATAAGCTTCTTCTTGAACCTCTCCCATGTTTCGTGGAGAGCTTCAGTTGGAAGCTGTCAGAAATTGCTGATCTCATCTCTCAACTGTGCTCTCTTGGATGACGGAAAAAATCTTTCTAGGAAAGCGTCTTTCAGTTGCCTCCAATTAGTAATAGAATCAGGAGTTAGCCCATTCAACCATAGAGTTGCCTCCCCAAATAGAGACAATAGAAATAGGCGCAGCCGAATTTTATTCTGCCCAACTCCTGGATTGTCAAACGACTTGCATGTTGAAATAAAGTTGATCAGATGCATATTCGGATCATCGCCTGCTAGTCCACCAAATAACCCCTTGAGCTGCAATACCTGAATCATGGTGCTAGTGATATTGAACTTAGCTCCGGGAGCCAAGGGTGGAGGAATAATAGCCCCTGTGGCACCAGCTCCATCAAGATCGTCATCATCATCATCATCAAAAGGAGCCTGCACAACTCGGCGGTCAGGTGTCATTCTAGCTTGACGATCTCTCCTGTGCATAGGTGCCGCCACCTCATCAATACACCTAGGATTCAGTAACTCATCATCACCCAGGTCCTCATCATCAGGATTTGTTGCTCGACCTGGGTTATCAATATTCTATTGAAGCACTTGAGCAACTGCCAACACAACTAATCTAGCCTGCTCCTGTTGAGTAACCCTTCTTTTAATGTCACGTTGTGCATCCATTCTGCCAATAAGTTGTGGTTCAGGATTTATGGGTAATAATGAATGACCAGATCTTCGTATATTTGGCATGCACTCTACCAAACCTGAACAAAACAAAAACAACAAACAAAAAGTAAAATTAAAGAATTTTAGACCAAAGGGTCTATTAACTATCACAAACTTAGTTGACAACCGTATTCCCCGGCAACGACGCCAAAATTTGATAACGCCCAAACTACAACTCTCGTAAGAGTGTAAGCGGTCGCTGTCAAATATAGAACCCAACTGGGTTGGGTGTCGAATCCCATAGGGAATACTTGGTCACTAAGTGTTTCAATTGTTAGCAGACTGTTGGTCGAAAATTCTACAGAAAGGGGGGATGGTTTAGGCGTGAATTAAAAGTATCAAAATAGCAAAGTAAAAGCGGAATGCTTTGTTTACTAAGATTTTAATCAATGAGAATTGTAAGTTAGGGTTATGTCCACCTTATGAATTCTACGTATCTATTAACTAAGAGTAATGCAAGATTCAGACATGCATGCACTTATAGAGATTCGTATTCTACTGGTAAATCCTAGTGTCTCTCGACCATCAAGGATTATCTCACTTTAACTCTCTCGAGCTTAAAGCGTATAACTAATGGTACGAACTCTCCAAAAGTTAATCCAGTTACATCACTAACGTGTAAATAGGGGTTGGTAGCCCTATTTCCTTATCACACTCTCTTTTCCAAACATGTAACTTTTCTCTCGAACAAGTTAATGCTATAATGGCGTATTCTATATGTTTGCAACCACAAGAATGTAATTAAGATGAAGAGAGTAATGATATAAGTAGCATAAGTATCAAGAATTCACAAACTCATAGTAATAGATAGTATATCATAAGGCTTCCATAACCCTAACAGAGAAGTTTAGCTACTCATGATTACAACGGAGATCACAATAAACATCATCATCGTACCAAAGCTCAAAGAATCTCACGTTGAAGATGGGTGTGGCGTCAAACTAGGTTGGCGTTTTTTCCCTCTAGACGTTTCTCACAAGTTAGAATTTTTTTCTCTGTTAAAACTTACAGAATCTGTAAACTCAATAATACTAGAAAGTCGAATGAATAATAAAAGTATCTATCAATTCGTGAATAATGAAAAACAGGAATGAATGAATGAATGAATGAATGAATGAATCCTGAAAAATTCAGCAAATAGGGCTTTTATAACATCCTTGTCCTAGTCCTATTAAGTTACTGCTGATCCCCAAGTCTTTAAAAATACTGTTTTTGCCCGGGACAAGTTCTCCATGCATCACTTTCAGTCCATAAGCTTCCAAAAGCTTCCTTCCCTCTTATGTGAAGTTTCCCTTGCTACCAAAAGGTCCACAAAGTGCTGAAATCTTCATCATTAATACCTGAAAATATGCTAATCATGTTGGTTAGCTCACTTATAGAAAAATGGACTAAAAATGCAGGAATTATATATTTTGTCCTTAAAACTTAGCTAAAATATGGGTAAATTATGGTGCTTTAGATGTGTAAATACGCCTATCATCAAGAATCATCTCTAGTTTCCAAGGTGAAATAAAACCAAGATAAAGATCCCAGTCTAGTCAAGTCGAATGAGTCAGTCAAGGATCAGAAAGTAGAGATTTTCTCCCAAGGGGGAGATGGTGTTTTTCATTGTTAGGGTCATCTGTGTGTTCCAGGTGTAGATGAATTAAGGCAGTGAATTCTTGCAGAAGCGTATGTTGCGCGCTACTCTATTCATCCAGGGGCCATAAAGATGTACCGCGACTTATGGGAAATCTATTGGTGTAGTGGGATGAAGAGAGATGTCGCAGAGTTCGTGGCTATATGCTCTACATGTCAGCAAGTTAAGATAGAGCATCAAAAGCCTAGTGGGACCATGCAGGAGTTCAGTATTCCTACTTGGAAGTGGGAAGAAGTGAACATGGACTTTGTGAAGGGTTTGCCTCGTACTCATCGCCAGCATAATTTAGTTTGGGTCATTGTAGATAGGATGACCAAATCAACTCTTTTCTTTCCAGTTCATACCTCTTATTCAGTCAAGGATTTTGCAGAACTCTACATCAGAGTGTTATTCAGATTGCATGGTGTTCCGTTATCTATTATCTCAGACAGAAGTACCCAGTTCACCTCTCATTTCTCAAAAGTATTCCAAAAGGGTCTTGGTACCCAAGTTCATCTCAGTACCGCCTTTTGTCCTCAGACAGATGGTCAAGAAGAAAGGACCATTTAGACATTAGAAGATATGCTACGAGCGTGTGCAATTGATTTCAAGGGTAGTTGGTATGACCACTTGTTTTTTATTGAGTTTGCATACAGCAACAACTATCATTCCAGTATTTGGATGGCTCCATTCAAAAATCTCTATGGTAGGAGGTGCAGATCTCTAATCGGTTGGTTTGAAGTTAGTGAGGCCTCAGTTATAGGGCCTGACTTAGAATTTGATGCCTTAGAGAAAGTCCAGTTGATCAGAGAAAGACTCCGGGCTGCTTAGAGCCAATAGACGTCTTACGCAGATATGTGCAGAAAGGATCTCGAGTTCAAGGTTGGTTATTATGTCCATCTAGATATCTCTCCCATGGAGGGACTGAAGAGTTCGGAAAGAAGGGAAAGCTTAGTTCATGATATGTCGGTCCCTTCAAAATTCTAAGGTAGCTTATGAGCTCGAATTAACTTCAGATCTAGCCTCAGTTCATCCAGTCTTCCATGTCTCTTTGCTCAAGAAGTGCATAGGAGACCCAGCAGTTGTAGTCTCTATTCAGAGCACAGATGTTCAGAACAGCCTCTCTTATGAAGTGATTTCGGTCGAAATCCTAGACTATCAGACTCGTAGACTGAGGAACAAAGAAGTATCTCTAGTCAAAGTTCTTTGGTGAAATCAGTCCATTGAGGGAGCTACTTGGGAAGTAGAAGCAGACATGCGTACTAAGCTTGGTATCCATTTCATGTTCAGAATTCCATTATAAACTTGATATTAAATACCATTGCATATTCAGTCATGCATTCTTGTATCAATTCAATTATATAATCATGCATCAGATATGCATTCTCATTGTGAGAACCTTGGTCCATCAGAACACTCAATCATGCATTCACGAATCAGTTACTCCTGCATCAGATATGCATGTTCAGTATGATATATTCATTTATCTGTCATGTTATTCATGAGAACATGTTCCAATTATTCATGTTCAGTATGTTAATCATCTTATCTTCTCCCCTCTCACTCAGTCTCATTCGAGGATGAATTTCCTCAAGATGGAGATATTGTAATACCCCGTACTTCTACCTAGCTTGAAATCATCCCAAGTATGTTAGTAACTTACTTTGAAAGATGAATCCACTTTTATATACGTGGAATTTTTAAGATTTTCACTTTTATCATGTGGGAAATCAAATTTTCTTTCCAACGATACCAATTTTGTCCAAATATGACATTGGAAAAGAAAGTTATGGCCGAGAAATAGAAGACAGTCAAAACCGCCCAGGTGCGAAAGTGAGAGCCGACGGACCGTCGAGCTAGCGATGGACCATCACCCAAGCCATTGCAGTAGAGGTAGTGAGACTACCTTCTACCAAAGAGCGATAGCTCAGGACAACAGACCATCGAGCTAGCAATGGACCATCGCACAAGCCGTTACAGCAGAGGAAGTGAACCCCTATTCTGCCCAGGTGCGATAGTCAGGACCGACAGACCCTCGACAGACCGTCGGACCGTCGGACCCACCATCATATAGTTCGTTTAAATATTGTAAGTCATTATAAAAAGGGGTTTTTGGTTTTTTACCACCCGTTTTAACGCCTTATAATATCAGATCAAGGCTCATAAGTTCATTATCCATCTACAATATCAAATTAGGGTTTTCTCTCAAAGATAATCCCCAAGAAAAATAAACCCTAGGTGTTTAATTCCAAGTTAAGAATTCAAGTTTTCCTCCATTAATCTTCAAGAAACTCACAACCCAGGTATGCCATGTGTTGATTCATGGGCCCCTATCACCCATGAAGCTCAAGAATCTCTTTTCAAAATCCAAGATTTGTGTATGTATGAATGTTTATGATTTAAACTGAATTGAAATTTATTTTCATTAGGTTGTGGGATTTTAATTCATGTTTGAAATTACATATTCCAATGATTGACCCTAGGATGTGATGATTTGTATAATAATCATGATAAACCCTTAAATTTACATATTGATTGATGTATCAATGACTATTAGATGTGTTGATTATTGTATAACCAAAGAATTCTCCCATGTGTTTGATTAAATGCCTATGTGAAGGAAAAGTTCCATACTAGTATGATAATATGAAATCCCTAATCATGTACAAGTTTATGCATGTCAAATGTTTGATGAAATGTCTTAGTCAGTGAATTATGGATACATGTGTAACCCTTGTGGTGTTTTAGAACTTCTACTTCATGAAATCTCCAACTTATTATATTATGGATTATGATGTTGGTCATGTATTCAAGAAAGTCATGCTTTGTCAGTTTTATGCTATTGAGTCCTGAGGGTACTTATACCCGACAATTAGCTGTGTGCCTAGAGCCAGTGCCACGTTCTCAAGATACTCTCAGTAGATCCATATTCATAGAAATTCAGCCACTCATGTGACTCAGGAAATCTCAGTAAACTCAGTAATCTCAAAAACCTTAGAAATTTAGTAATCTCAGTAGTATTCCGTCAGTCAACAAAACTCAGTTAACTCAATCCAGTCTATTTAGTTAATCATGTTCAGTGTCTATCTATATGGAAGTAGAAATTAGCATCGATCGAACCCAAATATGGGAACCCACCTGTTATATGAGGGTGTTATTCTTAGAAGCAATCCCTGCATTCCAGAAGTACGTAGCCAGCATAGGTTGAGACATCATAGCCTGTTATATGAGGGTAGATGAGGTGTCTTAACCTGTTATATGAGGGTTCCCACCATTCTTACTAGAGTTACCTATTATACGAGGGTTACTCACAGATTATCCTTACCAGCGGTGCAATATTAACACCCTTCTAATTGGGGTTACAGATTGGACCCCAACTCAGCCATAATGGCATATTAGGGGCATGTTGGTTAGATGACTATTTTCCATAGTTTCAGTATAGAATCAGGACTGTCAGATACAATAATTCAGTCTTAGTAATTGAACTCAGATAGTTCTACTGGATTCAAGACTGTCAGATACAGTCAACTTAGAATAGTATGGAACTCAGCTAGTTCCATTAGAAACTAGACTATTAGATACAGTCGCTCAATATTAGTTATTTCAGTTGCACAGTTATCAGTGTATCATGTTATCAGTACTCAGACTCAGTAATCATGTTATCACAAACACAGTTATAGTTATTATGTAGTCATGCATGTATTCTCACGCTCATGTTAATCAACCAGTTAGTATAGTTCATGCATATGAACCCTTGCATTCATCCTACCTCACATGCATAACAGTACATTAAAATATACTGATGCATTTACGCTATGGTGTTTTATACCATAGGTTCAGAAGTACGAGCTCCAAAGCATCAGTAGCATTCCGGTCTCAGCAGTCAGAGTTATCAGTAAGTCCTCATCCTTCGAGAACATGACCATTACTTTATTATCTCATTAATTAATTTATTAGTTGGATTTAGTTGGGGACATGTCCCATCAACTCCTTATTCAGATAGTTCAGTCAGTTAGAGGCTTTTCAGACTACAGTATGTTCAGATAGTTTATTTCAATTATTTTGGGTATTTCATACCCTATCCAGATGTTATGTTTTATCAGCTATCATGTCTCAGTTTTAAACCTTATGTTCTTTCAGCCTTTATTTCCACATTTATGCAGTATATTATGCAGTGTCCAGGTACAAATATCAGTCATGGGTTAGCTTGTGGTCCCTCGGGATAATGAGCACCATGTAACGTTCCTGGTACCAGATTCAGGGCGTTACAAAAATGGTTTAGTGTATTGAAAATGGTTGAGTATAGTGACTTAAAATGTTAATTAGCTATTTGAAAATTGTTTGAGTGTAGTGACTTGAAATGTGAATAAGTTATTTGAAAATTATTAAGTGTAGTGACTTGAAAATGATTAAGTGTAGTTTCTTGAAATTGCAAACTTGTGACTTGAAAATGGTTAAGTGTAGTTACTTGAAATTGTGAACTTGTGACTTGAAAATGGTTAAGTGTAGTCACTTGAAATGTGTACTAATAACTTGAAAATAATAAAGTATAGTTACATTAAAATGATTTAAGTATAGTGACTTGAAATGTGAATTAGTTAATTGAAAATAGTAAAGTGTATTGATTTGAAATGTGTACGAGTGACTTGAAATTGTTATAAGTATAGTGACTTGCAATGGGAATTAGTTATTTGAAAATGGTTAAGTGTAGTGACTTGAAGTGTGTAGTAATGACTTGAAAATGGTTAAGTGTAGTTACTTGAAATGTGAATTAGTTACTTGAAAATGGTTTAGTCATTTGAAATTGTGAACTTGTGACTTGAAAATGATTAAGTATAGTTACTTGAAATGTATACTTGTGACTTTAAAATGGTTAAGTGTAGTGACTTGAAAAGTATACTAGTGACTTTAAAATAGTTAGTGTAGTCATTTGAAATTGTGAACATGTGACTTGAAAATGATCAAGTGTAGTTACTTGAAATGTAGACTTGTGACTTTAAAATGGTTAAGTGCAGTGACTTGAAATGTCTACTTGTGACTAAAAAATGGTTAAGTGTAGTCACTTGAAATGTGAACTAAGTTACTTGAGATTATGAACTTGTGACTTGAAAATAATTAAATGTAGTGTCTTGAAATGTATACTAGTGACTTTAAAATGATTAAGTGTAGTGACTTGAAATGTGTACTAGTGACTTGAAAATAGTTAAGCGTAGTTACTTGAAAATGGTTATGTATAGTGACTTGAAATGTGTACTAGTGACTTGAAAATGGTTAAGTATAGTTACTTGAAATGTGAATTAGTTACTTGAAAGTGGCTAAGTATAGTGACTTGAAATGAATGATTAAGTGTAGTGACTTAAAAATGATTAAGTATAGTTATTTGAAATGTGAACTAGTTACTTGAAAATGGTTAAGTATAATTATTTGAAATGTGAAGTAGTTACTTGAAAATGGTTAAGTATAGTGACTTGAAATGTGAATTAATTATTTGAAAATGGTTAAGTATAGTGATTTGAAATGCGTACTAGTGACATGAAAATAGTTAAGTATAGTGGCTTGAAATGCGAATTAGTTACTTGAAAATGGTCAAGTGTAGTGACTTGAAATGTGTACAAGTGACTTGAAAATGGTTAAATGTAGTTACTTGAAAATGATTAAGTACAGTGACTTGAAATGTCAATTAGCTATTTGAAAATGGTTTGAGTGTAGTGACTTGAAATGTGTACTAGTGACTTGAAATGTGAATAAGTTATTTGAAAATTATTAAGTGTAGTGAATTGAAAATGATTAAGTGTAGTGAATTGAAAATGATTAAGTGTAATTACTTGAAATTGCGAACTTATGACTTGAAAATGGTTATGTGTAGTTACTTGAATCTGTGAACTTGTGACTTGAATATGGTCAAGTATATTCACTTGAAATGTGTACTAATAACTTGAAAATAATTAAGTATAGTTACAAAATAAATATGTTTGGTTATATGAAAAGATCTCTACTTTGAGAATTTCTCATTGAGTAAATCTTCTTGTATAATCCATCGAGGATATTTTAGAAGATCGAGGAATTTCCCATTTAGCAGTGAGTCCTCATCATTCGATGATATTCTATTATTTCATATTTTCAGTAGATGTAGTAGTACAGTAGATTGAGTTAGTTAGGGGATTGTCCCATCAACTCCACTTTAGACAGATTCAGTTAGAGGCTTTTCTGACTAGATTTTCAGACAGTATTCATCTTTATAAATGTTATATTTTATCAGTATTTCATATATTTTGAACCTTATGGCATTTCAGCCCATTTTCCACATTAATTACAGTATTATTATTCAGTTCTTACAGCAGATATCATTCATGAGTTAGCTTGTGGTCCTTCGGGGTCGTAAGCACTGTATGACGACTAAGGGGTAGTCCCGGGTCATTACAGATAAGTTCATGAAAAAGGTGTTTTTGGACATTTTAGGAGTAATTATGGATATTCGAGATATTTTCCAGCTTGTTCGTGGTCAAAACATGTTCGAAAATTAAATAAAAGTTGAAAAGATGACTCCCAGCACTTACCAAGTTAACATGTGGCTTCATGTAGGACCTACAGACTACATATAGGCAAAACAAGTACTAGAAGTACAAATCCCAAGAGCTTAACTTGCAGGATTTTCGCTCTCGGTACCTGCGGTTTGTACTTGCACCCAGTATCAGGACCACAGGTACTACCTACACCCGATACTAAACTGCGGGTATGGAACACATATGGCCACCGACCTGGTTTTCTTCTATTTCATTCGGGCTTTGATTTTAGGGTTTCCTCTTGTACTATAAATACCCTTTATATACCTTTTAGTTAGAGTTACATATTTTTGATATTCACAAACATATTTTGATTCCATTATTTGATATTTATATTGGGATTGACGTGTATTGACTTTAGTTGAATTATTCAGTAACGGTTGTGGGTTTTTACAACCCTTATCATTGTAATTTCATCTATGCTTTTAATTATGAAGGATATTAATTTCTTCACAAGTATGAGTGGCTACAACCCATAGTTAGGGTTGTGAAAACCCTGGTAAGTAGGGGAAGTATATTTGTTGAATTGAAGTGATACCTATGGAATGAATTGCAATATATTTATTATAATAAATTTCTTCGTAGTGAATAACGTTAAGATCTCACCTAGACTATTGCTGCTTACTCCAAAAGAGGAGTAGTGACTAGGAAAAGATAATGACAAAGTAATTTAAAGATTAACGGTCCATCCACACTACTAGGTATTATCTAAGTAAGATCATTAACTATTATCTAATAACTAGAGACTCAAAAATTAATAGTTAACTGGGATCAAGATAAGGGTTAGTAAGGCGATATCCTGAGACTCAAAAGGTAAAGGGTGAAATCTGTCTACTCATTGAAGACATTGTAGATGGTACATAACTTATCGATTCCACATGCAAGGTATTGGGTTGGTTCAACATATCATAATAGCCTTATGGAGTTAAGAAGCCAGGGGGAACACAATCCGAGTGTTCACCAATACTGATCACAATCAAAGTTGATAGTTGATATTTGTTCGATATTTTTATTCAAAATCCCCTATTTACTTTCCAGTTCTTGCCTGTCTATTATAACATCTGAATTTCATAAGTCCACGTATTCCCTTGGGATTCGACCCCAACCTTTATTGGGTTACTATATTTTGACAGCGACCGTATCATCATCTAATAAAAGGTATTTTTTGGACGTCAACAAAATTTTGGCACCAATTCTGGGGAATACGGTGTTGATTTATGAACTAAGGTCATTGCAATCTTTGGGTTTTTCTTTTTTTATTTTGTTGGGTATCTTCCGGTGAATGCCTATAATACAGAGTAGAGTCAATCCCTTACTCCCACTAAATCTAGATCAGAGAGGATCCTGCAAACACATGGTAGGATATCTGAGTAGAAAGGAGATAAACTTCCTAAAGGCGTTTGTAATTTTATACATCTCTCTCCGTCTAAATGAGTACAGGATATTGTTAATCGATATACTGGTGAGCTTTTAGCTCAAGATTAAGATGAGAAGAGAGTAATAGATGAATCTCAATGGATAGCTCAGAAGATAGAGTTAGCTGAGAAAAGATAGGTAGTAGACCGCCGAGTAGTACTCAGTGGAAACCAAAATAGAAATAGAAATAAAAGAGGCCAACCTCAAGTATCCCAGCATATCAGTATGTTTAGCCATATAAAGACGATGAAGAGGATCTATGATACATTGAGCCGGCAAAGACTGGAGCTATTATTCCTCTTATTTTCCCCCCTAATATTAAGTTTAACATATCTAGTGCTATGATACAACTCTTATACTTGAAGGGCGTGTTTGCAGGGTTACGTACACATGACACAAGCATGCATCTGGAAAATTCTACTGGGATCTACACTTCATATACCATACCTAGAGTAGATCAGGAGACATTAAGACTGAGGTTGTTTTACTTTTTGCTTACTAGAGAGGCATTGTTATGGCTAGGGGAACTTCCAAAAGGGTCTATCACTACATAGAGAGACCTACACAGATAATTCTTGAATAGATTTTTTCCTCCATCCAGAGTACTGTAGCTCAAGGATGATATTTATAACTTTAAGTAGCTGCTGTCAAAATCTATGTATAAGTCATGGTTCGGGTTCAATAAGAAGCTCAGTATGGTGATCAAGCATCGAATTTTAGGGAAGAGCTTGTTAGAAATCTTCTACAGAGCTTTGACTATCAGTTCTAGAGCAATGACAGATACTATCTCTAGAGGAGACTTGATGAGATTACGATGGGAGATGGCTTTGAGTATTATGGAGCAGATCTCATTAACTAATCAAGTGTGGAAAACTCAGAAGGTTGAGAAAGGTTCTAAAATTTATGATATTAGAGCTTTTGGTGATTGGAGAGTTGCTGAAGATGCTGCAGCTTAGGAAATTTCACTATTGAGGATAGATATTGGTGAGTTGGCCAAACAATTTGGAATGATAAATTCTGCAAAGGTTAATTCAGTAAGGGTACATAGTACAACTTTTAGGGTGCATGAGTCTAAGTTAGAGAAAGAGGCAAAGTATGTGGATCATCAATTAGCTGGTTTTTGAGCCCATGGGAAAGGGAATCAAGGTTGGAACTATGATTATAGAGATAAGTACATTCCACCTAGCAGACGAGATGCGGAATTAAGAATTGAAGAGATATTGGCTAATTTGATGAAGGGTCAAGAGAGTTAAGAAGCTTACCATAAAGAAATCAAGGTTGATATTTTAGAATTAACCCAGAAGGTTGAGTCACATGCAGCTGCTATCAAGAAGTTGAAGCAGCAGTATGGGCAAATCTCTATTACTTTAGCTGAGAGACAGTCAGGAGTACTTCTTAGAGATAATATGTCGAATCCTCCAACACTGGTTCATTGTCTGGCTATTAGAATAGGGTGTTATTCACCACCTGATGATAATTTTTTGCCCACTACTAATGAGCCAAATAAGGAAAATATTATTGTAGATGAGCCAATTGAAGAAGAATTTAATTAACTGACTTGTACCGATGATGATTTTAGAAGTGACGATAATGATGACCGGGTAGCAGAAGAGATCCAAGATATAGTGAAGCAGTTTAGTTTAGGTTTTCATGCAACATCAGTAGAAAAAAAAGAAAGATATAGGTGCAGTCACCATTCTATGTTCCATTGGGCCTTATGACATTAATCAGGCTTTATGTGATATGGGAGCAGGAATAAATGTAATGCCATTGGTGATATACAAAGATTTGGGCTTAGGCAAACTCAAGCCTACATCAGCAAGGTTGTTGATGGATGATTCATTTGTAAATGAGCCAGTGGGTATTGTGCACAATGTAGAAGTGAAGGTGGCATCATTCACATATCCAGCAGATTTTATCTTTTTAGACTATGAAGTGGATGCTGATTTTTTTATTATCTTGGGTAGATCTTTCTTATCCACAGGATAAGTGATGATTTATATGGACCTAAAGGATATTAATGTCAAATAAAATGATAAGCAAATAATATTGAAATATATGCATGCCTGTTCAGTTGCCTAATGATATGAGGGTGGTAGCAGTGATTGATATAGTAGATAATGATGTGGTTGTAATAGAGGTTCCTATTAAAGAGAGATTAGGGGTAGAAATATTAGCAGCAGTGATTATGAACTTTGAGATTGATAGGATAGATAAGTATGATGAGATGGTTTCAGGCACTACATGGCATAGGTTCTTATAAATATGCCCCTAAGAAGCTAGATCTTAACTTAAAGAATAGAAACATACCTCTTACAAGATAATTGATTGAAGAACCACCGGTATTAGAATTGAAGGCACTCCTACCTTATTTATAGTATGCATTCTTTAGCGAAAACTATACCTTATTGATAATTATTATAGCATAGCTGGTAGAGCGCAGGTGGAAGCTTTGATATCAGTATTACAAAAGTTTAAGAGAGCTATCAAGTGGACCATTGCAGACATTATAAGGATTCCACCAGGTATATGCACCCATAAGAAACAACTTGAGCTAGATAGCATTCCCAGTATTGAGAATTAGAGATGACTAAATCCTTCTATATAGAAGGTAGTGAAAAGGAGATAATCTAGTGGTTAGATGCTGGGGTGGATTTTCCCATTGGAGACAGAAAGTGGGTGAGCTCAGTTTAATGAATGCCAAAGAATAGAGGAATCAAAGTAGTTCCAAATGAGAAGAATGAATTAGTACTAATGAGTCTAGTGACTGGGTAGAGAGTACGCATGAACTACAGAAAGATGAACAAGTGGACACAAAAAGACTGTTTCCCTATGTCGTTCATGGATCGAATGTTGGATAGATTAACAAGAAGGGGTTGATACTTTTTCATGACGGGTATTCAAGTTACAATTAAATCATGCCCGAAGACCAAGAAAAAACTACTTTTACTTGCCCCTATGGGACCTTTACATTCAAGCAGATATCATTTGGGTTGTGTAATGTGCCGCCCACTTTTCAGAGATTTATGATGTCTATATTCTCTGACAAAGTGGAAGACACTATTGAAGTATTCATGGATGACTTTTCAGTATTTAGGGACTCATTCGATGATTGCTTAGCCCATTTGGCCAGTGCACTACAGAGATGTGAAGATGCAACTTGGTACTAAACTGGGAAAAATACCACTTTATAGTGAAAGAAGGTATCGTGCTAGGGAAAAAGATCTCCATACATAGTATTGAGGTGGACAAAGCAAAGATTGGGGTGATTGAGAAGTTATCACTGCTAGTGTCAGTTTGAGGCATACAGAGTTTTTTGGGTCATGCAGGATTTTATAGAAAGTTCATCAAGGACTTCTCTAAAATTGTAAGTCCTCTATGTAATATTTTGGAGAAGGATGTGAAATTTTTTCTCGATAATGATTTTCTTCAGGCTTTAAATGCCTAAAAGAGCGGTTGATTTCAGAACCCATCATTGTGTCTCCTAATTATTTTGCAACTTTTGAGGTAATGTGTGATGCGAGAAGAGTGGTCTTGGGAGTTGTTCTAAGAAAAAGAAGAGAAAAGATACTGCATCCCATCTACTATGCTAGCAAAGCTTTAAACCTCACACAGTAAAATTACACAGTTATAGAGTAGGAGCTACTTGCGGTGGTTTTCACTTTTGAAATTTTTTTGTCTTATTTGATTGGGACTAAGGTTATAGTTTACACTAACCATGAAATCTTTAGGTACTTGATGTTGAAGAAGGATGCCAAACCCAGATTGATCCATTGGGTTCTTTCACTGCAAGAGTTTGATTTTGAAGTCAAGAACAGAAAAGGGAAAGAAAATCAAGTTGTAGACCATTTATCTAGACTTGAGAAGGAGACCATACAAAATCTAGGGTTTACTATTAAGACAGATGATTCTTTTCCTGATGAGCAAGTTTTGTAAGAATCTCATGATTTGATTCCCTGGTTTGCTGATTTTGCTAAATTTTTGGTAAGCGATCTTGTCCTAGAAAATTTATCCTTCCAGCAGCGATAGAAATTTATGCATGTGGTAAGGAAGTACTTTTGGGATGAGTCATATTTATTCAAGGTTTGCGCTAATAGTGTCTGTATGGAGTGGAGTGTTGTCCATTTAAGAACTCCCACATTTAAAAGTTAAAGGTGGCAGAGATGAGGATGTTGCGTTGGATGTATGGTCATACCAGGAAATATTGGGTGAGGAATAATACTATTTGAGAGAAGGTGAGAGTGTTTTCAGTGGAGGACAAGATGAGAGAAGTGAGGTTATATTGGTTCAGGTATATAATGAGAAAGGATTCTAATGCTCTAGTTTGGAGGTGTGAGACACTGACTATGGATAATTTTAGGTGGGGTATAGGTAGGTAGAAGAAATATTGGAGGGAGTTGATTAGGCATGATATGGAGTAGTTACAGCTTACGAATGACATGACCCTTAATAGGAAGGTGTGGAGGATATGGTTAGGTTAGAGGGTTAGGGGGTGAGATGGCATTGGTCGCAGTAGGGGGCATTCTTTATTTGTGTCTGTAGTTACTTGTTCGTAGGTTATATGTTTTCTATGGTTTCAAATATATAGTTTTAGTAGTATTTTATGGCACTAGAATTATCTTGTGGCTAGCGGTAGTTTATTTTTCCTGTACAAGCTTATATGTATTTATGTTTTATTGCTATACTGTTATTGGTACTAAGCCACGGGTTTATCGAAAATAGCCCCTCTACTTCTCCTGAGGTAGTGGTATGGTTTGTGTACACTCTACCCTTTCCAGACCCCTCTAGGTAGGAATACACTGGGTATGTTATTGTTGTTGTTGTGCTAATGGTGTGATTTGGAGATTTATTCCAGAGGTAGAGATGATAAGCATTCTAGAAGCTTGTCATTCTTTGCTAGTTGGGGGTCACCACAGTGGCATATAGACAACCCATAAAATTATACAGTATGGTTTCAATTGGCCTTCTATTTACAAGGATGCTTATGATTTTGCAAAAGGTTGTGACTAATGTTAACGTCAAGGAAATATTTCACGGTGCCAGGAACTCCCCGTGACACCTATTCTCAAGTTAAAGTTGTTTGATGTATGGGGGATCGTTTTCATGTGCTTATTTGTGAGCTCCTATGCTATAAGGTACATTTTTGTAGCAGTTGACTATGTATCAAAGTGGGTAGAGGCAGTTGCACTTCCTGAAAATAAAGGTAAGAGTGTCACTATCTTTTTAAAGAGAAATATCTTTTCCTGATTCGGCACTCCACATACAATTATCAGTGATGGTGGGTCATACTTCTATAATCGATTATTCAAATAACTACTTGATAGATATGGCATGAGGCATAAGGTGGAGACACCTTACTATCCTCAAACAAGTGGGAAGGTGGAAGTCTCCAATAGAGAGATAAATTATATATTGGCGAAAAATGTGAATGCCAATGGGACTGACTAGTCTATAAATCTTAAAGATGCATCATGGGCCTACCAGACAGCCTATAAGAACCCTATAGGTTCCTCTCTATATCAGTTTGTGTATGGAAAAACATGCCACTTATCGATTGAGCTTGAGAATAAGTCACTATGGGTATTAAAAAGGCTAATTTTTGAGTGGAGTGATGCAACAAACTTGAGGTTGAGCAAAGTAAATGATTTTGATGAATTCTGAATCCTTGCTTATGAGAGATCGACTATATACAAAGAAAGGATGAATCTGTACCATGACAAGAAGATCGAGAAGAGAATATTCAAACTCGGTGATTTGGTTTTGTTGTACAATTCAGGACTATGCTTATTTCCTAGAAAGCTGAAATTAAGATGGACTGGACCATTCACAATGGATAAGGTGTTCCCATATGGTTCTATTGAGATAAAGTATGATGGTGATGTACCATTTAAAGTGAACGAAAAACGAGTGAAATACTACATGGTAGACCTTGAAGAAGTCAAAGTTTGTGCTGAAATAGACCTTAGTGATGTTTGAGTAGCCAAGGGAGATGATTCATACCGCGATAGTAAATCAGGCGCCACTTGGGAGAAAACCCAAGGTATTTTGTTGTTTGTATTCTTATTATGTTATTGACGTTGGATCTCTGCACCTATGGTGCCACAGTTATGTTTCTAACTCTCTTGTTTTATAGCGGTTTAATGCATTGGGGACAATGCATGATTTTAGGTTGGGGTGGGGCTTGCTTGTGAGTCTTGATGTCCTCTTGGGGTTTTTTTTGTGCCTCTTTTCCCCGGAGTCTTGTTCCTAGTAGATTCGATATATTTAGGCATATGGTGTATTAATTCGTGATGTTTTGTGGTCAATTAAGAGATTTTTAAGCATTTAGGGTAGTTTTCATGTTTTGTTGATTTTTGCTACCCCTCCAACAATTTGTGTTTTAGAACTGTGTAAATGTATATATGTGTGAACATTGTGGATCTTGTTATGACATTAGGATTAGGGACATGATAATCACTTTCTAATAATTGCATGACCAGATAGGTAGTTGTTGGTAATATTGACTGTATGCTATGTGTGTGTGAGTTACCACCTAGTTTCCTATCTTTGTTGAATTCAGAACCTTCTCGGTTAGTCTTGCCTAGGTTGAAGGATAGTCGGTTAGGAAAGAGTCATAGGCCATTTTTTACTCTAGTCCACTTTTAGCCTAAATGACCTTCCATGAGTGAATTATATCCCTTGATCCCTATTTTGAGCCTTGTAGCCTATCTTTCTTTGTTTCACCATTCTCCTTTCCATTTTTGTTATAATGAACCGGTTTTGGCCCTGTTCCTCCTTAGACATTGTGTACCTCAACTCTGGCAAAATGCCTAAGTTGAGGGTGGCTATCATAGGGGTGTGTAGTGTAAAATAGGTATGAAGAAGGGTAAAATAATATAAAAAGTTAGTAGGGTTGGGTGTGGTAGAAAAAGAAAAGAAAAGAAAAAAAAAGAAAAAGAAAAGAAAGATTGTGAAAAAGAGAAAAATAGAAAGAATAAAAGACCACACCCAACCTGTATGTGCTTTAAAATAAAAAAAAGGAGAAATAAGTGTGGAAATAAAATAAAATTGGCTAGTAAGTGAGAACCCAAAGTTAGCGTAGTGCCAAGGAGGCTTAGTCACTTAATATATCCATATGTACTATACCATCCCCCAAAGCCTACATTACAAGCCGAAAAAAGTCCTATAGTCATCCTAACTTCACTATCTGAATGCTAAGGTAAAGAAAATAAGGGCAAGCCTATGGTATTTGACATGCATTGGTTGGAACTTCTCTTCTAAGTTTGAATATCTCTTAGCCGTCCCTGTAGTGACATGCATGATTTCATATGAGTGAGTGGGACATTATTATTATGAAGGAGCTTGAGTCATATTGCTAGCTATTTGCTTGTTTCGGGTAGTGTAACTTGTATATATGTGTGGTTATTTGTTGCTAATGTAATCACCATACCATTATCCCATTATGTCATATTTTTGTGCTTCATGTTCATACACAGTTGGTTTTGAAAAATAATATTGTAAGGGGATGTTGTTTTTGAGCTTTACATGTCAACTAACTGCCTTGAATAGCATAGTTTCTCCTAGTTAAGCATCATTTTTGTTTTTGTTGTGTTTTGTTGCCTGAGGACATGCAAATGTTTTAAGTTGGGGGTTTTCATATATTATAGAAATATAGCACTATCGACGCTTAAATCAAGGAAAAGATTCAAGTTTCTGAGGCTATTTTGTTAGAAATAGCGGGAAATCATGTTATGGATGATAAGTTCATGAAAAAGGTGAAAAAATGTTTTTGTCCATTTTTGGAGAAATTATGGATATTCGGGATATTTTCCAGCTTGTTTGTGATGAAAACATATTTGGGAATTGAATAAGATCTGAAAAGACGACTCCCGACACTTACCAAGTCAACATGTGGCCGCATGTAGGACCTGCGAACCGCATGTAGGAAAAGCAAGAACCGGAATTCCAAAATACCGAGAGCTGAACTTATAGGATTTTTACTCCCAGTACTTGCGGTTTTTACCTGTGCCTAGTGTTAGGGCCACAGGTTCTACCTGCACCTAGTACCAAACCGCGAGTATGGACCATATGTGGCGACCGACCCAATTTTCGCCTATTTCGTTCGAACTTTTGTTTTAGGGTTTCCTCTTGTACTATAAATACCATTTATGTACTTTTTAGTCAGAGTTACACATTTTTATATTAATAAATATATTTTAATTTCATGATTCAATTTTGATCTTGGGATTTACGTTTATTGACTTTAGTTGAATTATTCAATAACAGTTGTGGTTTTTTACAATTCTTATCATTGTTATTTCATTTATGCTTTCAACTATGAATGATATAGATTTTTTCACAAGTATGAGTAGCTAAAACCCATAGATAAGGTTGTGAAAACCTTGGCGGATTGATGAAGTAGGGGAAATGTGTCTGTTGAATTGAACCGATGCCCATGGAATTCATTGCAGTATCTTCATTATAATAGATTTCGTAGTGGTGGCCAACGTTAGGATTCCACCTATACTATTGCTACTTACTCTAAAAGAGGAGTAGTGACTAGGAAAAGATAATGCCAATAGTTATTTGAAGATTAATGGTTGATCCACACTACTAGGTATTATCTAAGTAAGATTGTTAACCATCATCTAATAACTAGATACCCAAAACGTAATAGTTAACTGGGATCAAGATAAGGGTTATAAGGCGACATCCTGAGACTCTAAAGGTAAAGGGTGAAATCTGTCTACTCGTCCAAAAAAATGTAGATGGTAAATAACTTATCGATTCCGCATGAAAGGTATCGTGTTGGTTCAACATAGAAAAATAAACCTATAGAGTTAAGAAACCAGGGGGAACACAATCCTAGTGTTCACCAATATTGATAACAACCGAAGTTGATAGTTGATCTTTGTTTAATATTTCCATTCAAAACCCCTCATTTACTTTCCAGTTCTTTCCCATCGATTATAGAATCTGAAATCCATGAGTCCATGTATTCCCTTGGGATTCGACCCCAACCTTCATTGGGTTATTATATTTTGACAGCGACCACATCATTATCTAATAAGAGGTGTTGTTTGGACGTCATTAGTTAACAGTCGTGACTTTTTATCTAACACATTCAAAATGACTGACGAATCAAATTCTTCATCTATTATAACTGATGGATCATCTGTTGGAAGAAATCAAACCAATAGCTAAACTGCCTTGATTTCTTCCAACAGATAACCTATCTGTTGCAACAGATGGTCCATATGTTCATCTGTTGCAATAGATAACCCATCTATTGCAATAAATAGGTAATCTGTTACAACAGATGGACCATCTATTGGAAGCACTCAATAAAAATACTTATTAATAAAAACGGTTATTGAAAAGGTAAAATATCATGATATTTTTATTATTTAATAAAGAAAATGATTATTTAGTTTTAAGAATTAATGTCGATATTAAAAAGGTGAAAAGTCATGACTTTTCACTAATTTGATTTAAATAATCAAAATGTCACCACTTTGATTTAATTAAGGCTAGTAATTAATAAAAATGAGGTGAACAGTCATGACTTTTTGCGTAACACATTCAAATTCAATACTCTATAAGTAGATCCCTTCTTACTCGTTTAGTCTACTCTAGTTTATTTATTTATTCCATCTTGTTTTTCATAAATACACCATTACATCATCAATCAATTCTCTTCAAAGAGAAAATTCCTATTTCGTACGTTGAGGTATGTTTTTTGTTAAACTACTAGTTGGTAATATATGTTGTATTACATTCATACTCTTTTCTTTTCTTTAGCGTTTTACATTATGTGACAACACATGCGTGTTCTAGAGATGACTGATCTAGTTTGGAACATGGAGATTCTGCCCGAAACTGTGCAGGAACTTCAAAGTAAGAGTAATGAACTCCAGTGGGAGTTGGGTGCCACAAAAGCAAGGATGCTTCATGAGATTTGAAGGCTAAGGAGGGCCCTGTTGCTGTCGGTTGATAATTGTCCGGTTGACAATAGTATTATTAATAATGATGATGATAATAATAATTAAGTTATGTTATTTCGTTTAGCATATGTATTTTATTTTATTTATATCGGATCTACCTAAACCTAATGTACAAGATGTTTTTTTTTTTTGTATTTTTGTATGTAATGAATGAAAAAAATCTATATTTGGTCAGACTTTGACTTTATTTTTATTTAATTTCATTCTGTCTATTTCTTTTTCTTAACATGTTGAGGTTTGGAGGTAGGTTTATGCGTTTGGCACAATTTTGAATCCATTAGCAATGATAAGAGTTTTGAATTCTTCCAATAGATGGACCATCTGTTGAAACAGATTGGTCATCCGTTGGAAGAACACAAACCAGTGGCAAGAACTGTATTTTGTTTTTCCAACATATCTGTTACAATAGATGTGCCATCTATTGGAAGAACACACTCTAGTAGATAGAGTATTGAGTTTTCTTAATAGATTATCCATCTGTTGCAACAGATTGGTCATTTGTTGGTTGAACACAATCCAGATTGATGAACTGGATTGTGTTCTTCCAGCAAATCTCCACCTGTTTCAACAAATAGGTAATTTGCTTAAAATATTTTTGTAGTCTGTTGTATTTAGTTTCTGTTACCTTTTTTTTATTGATGCACAAGTTAATAAAAATATATTTTATATAATAAATAATAACATTTACATTCCCAACAATGAGTTAAAATTATCAAAGTCCATGACAAATAACAACACAAGTTTACAATTACGACGGTCATGGTGCATTACGATCCAGGCATGTAGTTCTTTTCTGGTGAGCATTCTTTCATACAAAGCACTTGTTTTTTCTTGATAAAAATAATTCTCCGACTCCACGCCTCCTCTTATATCACCTTCTTCACAGTTTGATAGTGCTTGGGTCAATAAATAAAAGAGTTATTAATCTTTCCAAAATCTCTACAGGAACAACCCAAGATTCTTCAGGAGGCACCAGATTAATATTCTCACTATATTCCATTATATATCTTTCCATTGGATAATATAGAGATGAGTACTCATATATTTGAGTTCTATATTATGCATCATATTGGGCCCGAAGTGCTTCCATAGCATATGGACAAGGTATTTTGTCCAATTCAAAAACTCTACATGTACAAGATCTTCTTTGAATATCGACCGTGATAACATCACTATGACCGTCGATACTGAACTTATAATCTTCCATTTGATGAGCAAATAACCTATTCCCCAAACTGATGTTCATTGATATTTGCTTTTCCGCTTCTAGAACAAGTTTATTTCTTTTGTTCACGAACTATATATGCCTTTCATGAAATAACTTGGCATACTTCTTTTTTATTTCATCAAATAGCACCACAATGGGAAATTTTCTTTCAACGCTAAATAATGAATTCACTGATTCAACTATGTTTGACGTCATAATATTATACCTATATAAAAAAATCTCTTAGTATGACAGCATCCAGTATTACAAACTTGTAACTCAAACAAAACATTAAATTTATAATAATGTACCTATTTCCTCGACAAAATGTGTGGCTCTATCTGTTGAAACCAACACGTTTGAGATGTTGTGCTGCCTTAGGTATCATATCCATATTTGATTGAAATGGTCAAAAACCTTTTCTATACCAAATGTTTTAGTTGCTCCATAAAAAAGAGACACGACCCTTTCATTATGAAAGTTGGTTCAAATATTTTCTCCAAGATGCCCCATGCAACAACTAAAGTGAGCTGAAGTGTAGAAAATTGAACCCATTTTTGGATACTTGGATGCCTATAAAAAATAATACAAAACTCTTCGATATCTTTGACACATCTTTATATTTGTTTAAAAAATATCTATATGAGGCATCATTCCTTGTCCACTACACAAAAAGTGAAAGGAAAGATATGATTCTCCGCATCCTATGCTACCACTGATAGCAAAAATTCTCTATACTTGCTTCTCAAGAAATTCCCGTCGATGGCTATGACTTTTATCAATTGTTGAAACCAAGAATCCAAGCATCATAGGATACAAAAAAGCACTTAAACCTTCCATTTTCATCAATATGCAATGCTATCTTACTTCTGAGATTTGTGGACTCAAGCATGTAATAGTAGGCATCAAGGATTGCATACTTGTTCTCATGTGTCTCCCTAGCCAAGTCCTTGGAAATTTCTATGGCCATATATATCTTCCAATAACTGACTATAACGCTCAATTCGGTATGGAGTTAATTGGCCATATTACCTGTAGAAGTGCCTTTACCATTAGGGAATCTATTTTTGAAATATTTATCGAGGACCTTTGCCATGACTTGAGAATTATGGCTTGTAATATGCTCCTAACCACATGTATGATACTTTCATAAACATTAATGATGAATCTGTCAGAACTTAAGTATTTCATATCCCTCAACCACTACTTGCAGTCCGAATTAGAACATCTAAAACAATAAACATTTCTTAAATTAATCACCTTATTTAGTTGGAAATATTTTTTCAAGAAATCAATATACAAAGAACTAACTAGTTCATCCTTATTCGTGAACATCAGTCCCTTGAAAAAACCAGTCTTGTCATCTGGAAAATTGCCCGACTGCATTGATTAAGAAGAACTGCCCATGTATTGCTCGTAACTATAGGGATAGGTGTCTGGTCATCCTTCCTCACTTGATCTCCACTACTCTCATCATCATGTGGAATATTCATGTCCAAATATTCCAATTTATCATCAAACATATCTTCTTCTTCTTCTTCTTCTATATTCTGATTCTCATTTTCTCTCGATTTTTCAACCATTCAACGCAGATAGCTTCGGTGGCCCCCGTTTCTGTCTCTATCAGGCGGCAACATCCACCCTCCATACCCACAGCATAGAGGAGATTCTCCAACATCCGCACTACAATAAAAAAATGCTCTCCAGAGCGATATATGATGCTAAATCAAGACCGAGATATAGAGAGGGTTGTCCTTTTATTTTGTTGTCTCGAAGAGACAAAACAAAAGCACTCATATGAATGGTGCTAATTCCTATATTATTTCTAGTCTCATTTGGTTTTGAGAGCCTCCCTCACCCTGTAGGTCGAGCCTCCTTTCAGTTGCTCTCTCCCCGTCCCTTACTCGTCTTTTGAAAGCCGTCATCCTGGATTTTCTTTCCGTATGCCGGGGAAAGTACCTCACCCTCACCTTTCTACATTTATTATTAAGATCCTGTATACTACATGTAGGTGTGCTTGACAAGGAGCATGCACATACTGGCTTACCAACCCCACAACATAGGTAATGTCAGGTCTAGTGATAGTAAGATATCTGACGTTTTCCCACAAGCCTCTGATGCCTGCATCATCCAAGGGTTCTTTTATCTTTTCTTCAAGCTTATGATTTTTTTCTATTGGGCTAATTGCTGCCTTGCAACCTAACATCCCTGTTTTCTTCAAATCAAGGACATAATTTAAGCACCCTTAACACCGGCCTAGCTGAATCACTCAGATAAACACGTAATCAAACCTGATCAGTTATCTTTAAAGGTAGTATCCTTTGATTTTTAAAGGAGTTATGCATGTAGCTGATGGAAAGTTCTTCTGGTTGACAAATCAATCCACAATAGATGATGATTAAGTTCACAAAATCATCATACGAAACATCACTTTGGACTGTCATAGCTATCGTCTCTAGTATTTCACCCTCGTTCTAATGCAAAAAATATTGATTGTTCTTCTCGATCCATTGATCATGACAATCCACCCATATTTTTACTGTTGATCGTTCCATTTGTGGTACCTAAATAAAGACATTTGATAAAAAAGTTAATAATGATATTATAATAAAATTAATAATGATTGTATACGACTATAGCATGAACCCCAACAGATGATTAATCTGTTGCAATAGGTGAATAATTTGTTGTAATAGGTGAGTGATTTTTTGCAACAGATAACTCACTTATTGGGATTCATGTTATAATACTATAGAACTTAAAGCTGATTCCAACATATTAGTTATATGTTAGAATAAGTGACTTATCTGTTGCAATAGATTATCCATCTGTTCCAACAGATGACTCACCTGTTGGTATAGATGTTATAGTACTACAAAACCTTTAAAGTTGATTCTAACAGATGAGTGACCTGTTGCAATAGATGACTCACCTATTGCAATAGATGACTCACCTGGTGTAATAGATGACTCACCTGCTGCAACAGATGACTCACCTATTACAATAGATGACTCATCCGTTGGAATCAACTTCAGGTTCATAGTTCTGTAACATGAATACCAATAGGTGATTCATCTATTGCAATAGATAACTCACCTATTGCAACAGATAACTCATCTGTTGGAATCAACATTAGGTTTTTTTGCAACAGGTGAGTAATTTATTGCAACAGATAACTCCTCTATTGCAACAGATAACTTATCTATTGCAATAAATGACCCATCTATTTGATTCATATTACAGTACTATAGAACCTACAGAATGAATCCAACATATAAGTCTTCCGTTGCAATAGATGACTCATCTGTCGCAACAGATGAGTCATCTATTGTAATATATGACTCATACGTTGGATTCATGTTCATGTTCTAACCATTGTTGAAAAACAGCAGTAGCAGTTTACCCGGATGAGAAACTCCACTAAAAATCATAATTTTACTTATCAAAATCACCTATGAAGTAATGCCAAAGTGATGTACGAAACAAAATTTGACCTATAAAATTGGCCAAGTAGCAACAGTAGCGGTAACAACAACAACAATGGTCAACAAGAAGAAGACGATGATGATAATGAAGAAAAAGATGATGATAATAAAGTAGAAGATGATGAATAAAGCAACAACAACAATGAATGATAAAAATTGTGAAGAGAGAGAAAACAACAATAAATGAAAAGAGAGAGAAACATACGTTTTTCCTCATTTTATAGTTATATTAGGTTTTACATTGGATCAAAGTATAAATTTAAAAACTTGTGGGCTATACTCGAACTTTTCCAACTTTCTTAATTCATAATAAAGTAATTGTCACCTACACCTCATTTTCAAACTCTTTTTTCACTTGTAACTCAAAGCCCCAACAAACTTAACCTCTTATCATATATGTTAGGACTCCTAATTAAGAAAAATTATCATATATTTCAGAGTCCTAATCCCATATATTTTAGGATTCAATACTAAAAATATAACTAAATAATAATAATAATAATTTTAAAAAATAGTGAAAAGAATATTTTATCTATTGCAAAGTCTTTTAATAAAGATCAAAAAGTTCAAATAATATTTTCAAATACCTTCACACTTTTAATATATACTAGTTTAACTGCACGTGCCTCGCACGTGTGCCTTTTAATTAATTAAAATTAAAATTTATTAACTATTTATTACAGTTAAATTTCAAAATTTTAAATATTAAGAAAATAACAAACGACATTGTTATGAACATAATAATATAAAGCAACTACTTGTAATAACTAACAATAAGGTAGAAGATTATAGTAAAGCAGAAGATGACAATCTGAACAACAAAATTTCTAAGCATGTGAATTTTTAACAAAAAAAAAAAGATAGAGAACAAATTCTAGACTAAAAAAAGAGAATTCAAGAGAAAAAAATACCTAATAAAATATTTATTTACCTTAGTCTCCATCATATGCATGGAACAAATTCACTAGTCATATTTGACATTGAGTCTCTGGATCATTGACAAATTGATAAGTAGCAATTGATCTGGGTTGTGATGGGATGATTGGAGTCTCACCATTCTCAATAAAACATCTCAAATTTTTCACCTTCAATGCATCAAAAGAGTCTTTTATTTGGTACATAACATTAACTAAGTTGTCCTTAAAATTTGTTAATTGATTATGTCTATTTTATCATCGACATCTGCCTTCAAGATAACTACAAAATCAATGCAAAACAATGAAATACTATCAATAATTTTTTTGACATTAATAAATTGAATTCTAAACCGAAGAAAGGAAGTAATTTAAAAGGGGCAGCCGCAAGCATCCATTCGTCTTAGGAGTTTTAATAATTTCTTCCCGTATATTAAAATAAAAAAATAATTTAATTTTGAACTCCTATTTAACTTATAATAAGTCCTTTATGAAAATTCAAAAATAACTTATAACACAGTAGAAAAATACGAAAAGGATTTTTAAGGAAAACTTTTCAAAAAACGGCAATGATTTGGGAATGTACGGGAATTTCTTTCAGATTTTCCTTAGAATATAATATTACAGTATTAAGGTTTAATATAAATTAGTATTTATGTACAATTATTTATATTTTAATAAATTACCTGAACCATTTAGTTCAAAAATAATAAAAAGTTGGGATGAAACAAAAATAGTAGGATTGCTGAATTAGAAAAAGAATTACAAATGTTAAAAGAACTGTATGAAAAAAGACAGAAAGAAAAAGAAGAAAAAGATAAAGAACAAAATTATTAAACGAGATAAATCAATTTAAAGAAAAAATAGAAAATACTATTCTTATTTTTAATCCTTCGTGATTTTCATATATTTTTTCGTCTATTATAAATTCTTCTTTGTTCATTTTATTGTAAATAGTTCATGTTGATATATATATTCTAAACTATCTATTTGTGATTCTAAATTTGATATTTCATCTTTTTGTGCATTTATTGAGTTTTTACTAACTCCGGAAAATATATTATAATTTAATCTTTTTGTTCTTATTTTTAATTCTTTACGTTTTTCAGATATAGTCTGTTTTAGTTCTTTGTATTTTTGTATTTTATTCATCCAAACAGTATTTATAGTATTTTGGTGGATATCTAAATCTAATTTTATCATAATTAGATGGTATATGTCTCATTCTTCTAGATTTTAAATGGATTATTAATTTTGCTTCAATACTAGATATTAAGGTAATTAGGTAAGCTAATCTTTGTGGGTTTTCTTTTGTTTTATTTAGTCTTATATATTCTGAATAATTACTAATTAAAGATTCTTTAATTTTTCTAAAAGCTTCTCTGTTTTTAAATGGTCTTCTCATAATTAATTAATTAATTGATTGATTATTGTAATTTTTTCATAAACTCTAAATTCAAACATATATGTTACTTCTGTATTTTTTAAATAACTGTGCTCTGATACCATTTGTAGGGGGTGCGGATTAGGTGCGTAGTTTCAACTAGATAATAAATACGTATGTATTTATTTTTATAATGATTATTATTGATTGGAATAATTTTCATTTATATCTTCTTGATTTAAGATGTTTTATTAATTCATATTCTAAATTAGATATTATCGTGATTAAATTATCTAGTGTTTTAGGATCCTCGTTAGTAATATGTAATCTTTTGTATTCTAGGTATAAACTATATAGTTGAGTTTCTATTTCCTTTAATGATTTATTCTTTTCGTAAGATGTATCCATTAATTTATTTTATCCTATTGAAATTTTAGCAATTTCTGTGTAGTATTTTATTCTAACTTTGCTATATTCAATGCATAGGTTTATATTTTTTATCTGACTAATTAGTATTTGTTGTTCATGTATAACTAATTTTCCATCTGTATTAAATAATTTTTCGTATGTATTAAATAAATTATTACTTGTATTTTCCTTTTCTAAGGTTAAATTTATTTTAAGTAATTTTTCTTCTAGTTGTTTTTTCTCTATTTCAAGTTGATTTCTGTAATTAACTTCTTCATATATCCAATTTTGCCTTTCTCTAATTTTCTTTATATATTCTAACATCCACAGTCTTGATCTGAATAATATCCTTCTGGGTAAATGTCTTCGTATATCTGTTCCAACGCATTTATTGTTTCAATTTCGTAGTTTATTACTTCTTCTAATATTATTTTCTTAATATCTTTAATTTCTATGTCTTTAAGTATATATAAGATTAAGACTTTAAGATTATCTATCATTTAAGATTGACTAAATATATTATTATAATATTCTGTAGTTGTTTGTTTCAGGCTTAGTAGTTCTTGTATATTTTTATTAAGGGATTCTATATATTTTATATCTTTAAGTGCATACAAAATAAGTTTTTTGAATTTATCTACCATCACATCAGATAAATAATTATTATTCATTTTCATAAAATTGCTTTTTTCAAAATATTCCCTTCAACCATATACATAACAAAATATAGTCATCTTAGATTACTATATACTAGATTATTCTTAAATAACATGTTCTTCGGTCACTATTAGCATGGTAATCTGGATATTTTTCCCTTAAACAGCGCCTCTACTCTGGTTACTCCCCACCACGGCTTCTTGCCTTATTGGTTTCACCTTTAGGATGGCATAGTTCTTAGGGATCTTTCTCCGTTTCCACTTTGCTAATAAACTTCTTAACATATTATTCCTCGAATAATTCTACCATAAAGTAACTAACATGAATTTATTTTATCATATCATGATTGTTGGGAATTATGAATTTAGCTATTCATAATCATAAATAAATATACCTGTTCTGGTAGGTTTGATATTTCTGTGCTTTGTTCCTCCATAGATTTTTCCATTGATATATACCTGTTTTTTAATAACTAAGCAAAATATTTATTGTAGACTTTGAGAGAATGTTTGCTTCAACGCATGAAGGCTTGCTTTGCAATGCCTTCTGCTTTCTCTATTTATAGAATGAAAAATGTACAAAAGTTTTTACATCCGTATTCAATAAAATATTAAAAAACTAAAAAGCTAAAAAACTTAAAAGTCTTTCTTTTCACCTAACCTATAAGACTTTGAATTTTCCTACTTTACATTAACTTCTCAATAAATGCTACTAACTAATGTTACTAACTAATGTTAACTTTTACGTAACAACTTTGTACAAATAAGTCTTCTGTCTATTTTGTCATATCTGCTGTATCTCCATTATTGCTCTGGTCTTATCTTTCCAGCTGTCGTCCTTATCTTCTCATTCTAACTGCACTGCTGGGACGTCATTATCTCCTCCATTACATTTTGAACATCTGTGATCTGGATATTTGTGTCCAATAGTTTTGCAGTATCTGGTCAATAATTCTTCTGAAATAAATTTTTCCCTGATAGCTCTGGCAATAGGTTCTGTTTCTGGTTTAAGCAACGTGATAATCCATTGCCTAATAGTTTCCATATCTGCTTCTCGTAACTCTTTTGAATTCGAATATATTAATACATGATCTCTTGAATAGTAGTTCCATATGGGATTTTGTTTGCAATATGTATTTGCTAGTTCTTGTAAAATTGTAGATAATCCGATAATCCTTTTGTTTGCATAAAATTTTGGTATCTCGATTCTGGGTATCTCTGGTTGTGAAATAATATCTTGTGGTATAATCATATCTCGTGTCATTCCTATCTTTACAACTTGTATAGGTTTTTTAACTTCATCAAATAATATCTCTGCCGGTGCCGCGTAAATTTTTATAAAGAACAAGGTACCTTTGGTTATTCTTTTAAAAATGATAAATGCTTCATATATTTCTGGTATAGTGGATATCTCAGTTCCGTCCGTGGTATATACAGTACTAAGTAGTCCATATTCGTAGCAAGTTTTAACTATATTTGGTTTGATTTTAGGTAAGGCAATTAGTTTATTATATCCGGTCAATCTCTGGGTTATATAGTTTGTATCTGGTTCTTGGACATTTATAGCTTTGGGGTTGCTATTTAAAAAGGTTTGTATATTGTAGATATTTTCTATGTATTTTTGGGATGTGTAGTTATAAACTTTTTTATCTTGGTTCAGACTATCTCGGTATGTGGTAATTTGTGGGGGTATAAACATGGGATCTTTTGGTGTATTTGGGGTATATGGTTTTTCAAATATTTTATTCATATTCATGTTCTGGTATCTTGGTCGACTAGCTCCTTTGCTTGTACCTGCGGAAGTAGATAGATAAACGTTATGGGTTTTATGGAGTATCCCAACGTCTCCTTCTAGCTCTGGAATTTTAATGTCTTCCGATCGACATAGCTCTGCACACTGCTGAGTTAGCTGATTTGTAGCTATAGACTTCAGTTTACCTTCATTAGTCTTTAGCTTTTCTATCTCATTACCCATACTGTCCACTTTTATTGAAAGCGTAGTTAGGGTGTTGAGTATCTTTTCTAGAGTATCTTCTTCTATAATATCAGTCTGTGTAGCTTTATCTTGATATGTAATCTGCAATAACATTTTTCTTAGTACTGATTACTTCTATTGTAAATGTAAAATTTAATATATTCAATACTAGTCTCCGAATTTCTTTTGTTGTAACTGAATTTTGTATTTTCTTTGTTAGCCACCAGCGTACTTGTGTATTATCTATTCGCACAATAAATTTGTTATATACAATATATGGCTCAAATGCTAACAAACATTTATATAATGAACATAATTTTTTTCTATTTATTTCCCATTTTATTTCTGTCTCGTTGAATGTGCCTGAGTAATATCTACAATGGTGTTCTATTTTTTCTGCTTCATATTTATATTTAAGTACTCCTCCGTAACTATATTCACTGGCATCTGCTTCTACTATATATATAAATTTTCTATTTTCATCTGGAAATTGTAATTTTGGTAATTCTTTACAAAGTATTTTTATTTTTTGAACTTGTTTTTTATCTTCTTCATTATAGTTATATTCTATATCCTTTTTTAATTTTTTCTGTAGTGGTTTTAAGTTTTCTGCTAATTTTGGAATATATTCTCTTACTTGGTTTACTAATCCTAAAAATGATTGTAATTTCTTTTTCGTATCTAATTCTTCTTTCGAATTTACTATTTTTTGTACTATATGTTGTTGCATTTTTACTCCACTTTTATCTATTTGTATTCCTAAAAATTCTATTTGATTTTTCATAATTTCAGCTTTCTTTTTACTTAAACTTATTCCCGAATTTTCTATTATATCCGTAAATTGTTCTAATAATTTTAAATGTTCTTCTTTGGTCTTTGTATATAATAGTATATCGTCTATATATACTATACAATTAGGTAGTTGTTTAAAATAACTATCCATAAAATGTTGATATCTACCTGGTGCATTTTTATATCCAAATGGTAGTACATTCCATTCATAAAATCCTTGTGGTACCGTAAATGCGGTTAATTCCTTAGATTCTTCTTCTAATTTTAGATGGTAAAATCCTGATTTGCAATCAAATTTACTAAAATAATTATATCCTTGTATTTGTCTTATTTTTAATATCTTATTCGGTATTGGGTAATTATAAGTTATTGTTTTTGCATTTAAATTTCTATAATCAATAACCATTCTACTTTTTCCTCTTTTTTGTTCACTATGTTTATTTACTATAAATGCTGGGCTATTATGTTTGCTATTACTTTTTTGTATATATTGTTTTTCTAATAATTCATCTATATGCATTTTAAATTCTTTTAAATCATCAAAATTATATGTTAATAGTTTCTGGGTTATTATGCTATTTTTATCTATTAATTCAATTTTTATAGTAGTTTTATGTTTTTCCCATCCTTTTAATGGATCTTCACTATATAATTGTTCTAATTTTTTCTTAATTATTTCTATCTTATTTATTGAAAATATAGTTATTTCTGTTTTATTTATCGAAAATACAACTAATTCTATTGTATCTTCAGTATTTTTTATATTTTCTAACTTTTGTGTAATTTTTTCACTTCCTTTTACCCAATCAGTTTTCTTTCTTATTTTATTATTAACTCTTTTTGCTCTTACTTTTTGTTTACATGGTGTTGTAAACCACCAATCTGTTCTAGTTATTATATGTGGGTATAATTTATCTAGAAACGGCATTCCTAAAAGTATATCTTTTGATGTTAGTTCATAATTATAAATTTCTTCTATTGTTAATATTTTATCCCATACTTGTGTTTTTACATTCTTAGCTTTATAAGTAATTAAGCTTCCTTCATTATTAAATCCTTTAACTATTATTGGTGTTTTCAATTTATCCCATTTACTTTCTGGTAAACAATTATATCTACATAAATTAGCTTCTGCTCCTGTATCAATCATAGGCGTATAATATCTACTGTAATATCCTTCTACTACTATCTTCATTAATACATATATTTTCATTTTATGTTAATGCTCTTCTTAAGAATAATTTCTCTCTGTTATATGTTATAGTTAATTGTGTATGTTCTATATTATATGGTTTTACTTGTTCTAGCCATTTTATTCCTAATATTATGTCTGTTTTTTGCATTTCTTCTTTTACTTCAAATTCTATTTTTATTTTTCTTATTCCCATTATTATTTCTTTTTCTGCTATATTTTTAGTATTTATTAAGCTTCTTGGTAGATCTGGGCATATATTATTGTCAGTTTTTATTTTCTCATTTTTTACTAGATATTTTGCTATATAATTTTCTTCTTGTCCTGTATTTAATAGTATTAAATATTCTTTTTCATTTACCTTTCCTGTTATGTAATAATGGTTTGAATTATCCATTGAACTTGTTTCATAACTTATTCTTTTTGATGAGCTTGATGATTCCGGTTTATCATAAGCTGTTCTTTTTGTTGTACTTATTCTATCAATTATTATTTCTAGATTTTCTTCTACATCTATGTCTCTATAGCTATAATCATTATAGTCTATCGTTTTTACAAATTGTTCAAATGGGCTATCTATTTGTATCTTATTAATCTTATTTTTTCCCGTTATTTTATGTTTTGTTGTTAATACATATAAATTTTTGCATCTTGCTGTAAATATTTTACTTCCTGGAGTTAATTCTATTCCTGATATCTTCCAATATAATACTAGTGATTTATCTATATTTCTATCCGTTACTGCTACTGAATAGTTCGCACTTATTATGAATTAAAATTTTTGGTATATTATATTTCCTTTTATGGCAGTTATTATGCTTTTTTCTATAGGTTTTATAATTCTATCATCTGCTAAATATAATTCTATTGGTGTATCTATTCCGTCTCTAAAACATGCTTTTATTAATATTTCTGTACCTCCAAGGTGTACATATTTTATTGGGTCTCTACTTTTTATATCGTTTATTTCTTTATTAATTATTCTTTTTGTTACTAGTGGTATACTAGCTTTACCTTTTGCATATCTACAGTCTATTACGTGCTCTTTTTGACTTACTACATAATATTCTTCCTTTTTTCTAGTAAATATATTTTTTATTGTTGGTATTTTAAATATTTTTTCTACACTTAAGTCTAACTCTTTTCCTTTTATTTCATCGAATATATTGTTATCAAATATTATTTTTTGATCTGTTCCTTCTTCATTTAAATATTCTTCTTTTGTTAATATTTTTATATCTTCTTCAGTCATTTAATTCATCTAATTCACTATCTATTTCATTATCTGTTTCATTCTCTGAAATTTCATATATACTGTCTTCGCTTTCTAATTCGTAATCTATATAATCTATTTGCATATATTCTGTATTTTCTATTTTTATTTCTGATATTTGTTTATTTTTTGGGTTTTTAGGACACTTAGTCCTTTATTAAAACCCCAAAATAACTTACAAGATAGTAGAAATATACGAAAACGATTTCGGAGGAAAAAATTTCAGAAAAGGGCAATGCTTTGGGAATATAGGGGAATTTCTTTTGGATTTTTCTTAGACTATAATTGTAACACCCCGTAGCATTCTCGACTTAGTACCGCAATTAGTAGCATGCTTAATGAGCTAATAAACTAAAAATTTTCTAAGTGTTAAAAAGAACTTAGTATTATTTTAAGCTCCTAGACTTCATTGAATTTTAAATCGACCTTCCCGACCCCGAGACGTATATTTTTAAGTTGAGTCATGTTCAGGGGGTATAAAGGGGATGTCTCGGGGAACTTTTAAATTTTTAAGACAAGGTATAGGACATGTTCAGAAATTAAAAATAGAACGTCAAAGCGATATTGGCGCGTTGCGTTGCCTATCACATTGGTCCTCCTGGCGCATTGCGACACTGGTCAAAAATGAGATTCTGCAGTAACTTTTAATTTCGAGGGGCAGTCTTGTCTTTTCTCGTAAATTCCAAGTCATGTTAATAACTGATTAAAATAATTTAGGGCATTATATGCCAAAGATTACAAAAATTCATCAAGAACAAAACCCTAACTGCCCTCCCAAAGATCAAGAATCCCTCTTCTAGGTCAAGAATTTCAAGAAACAAGTCAAGATTAAGGTTTTATCCTTCGAACTAAACGACTTAAGGTATGTGGGTTTACCCTAAACTCCATGGGCTTATGATTTATTGTTTTTATCAAATTTAAAGAATCCTCATTTATGTTACAAAGAATGATTTTGATATTATTTCAAAAATCATGTATCATGGAATTGTTTTAATGAAGGCATGTGTCGTTATGGATTGATTTTTGTGAAATTTAAATATAATTATGTATATATCTGATTTTGTTGGTAATGAAGAGCATGATTTATGAGATCGCCCTCACAATGTGGATTTTACATGATTTATGCGATATGTGTCTTTACTTGCATGTTTTGAACCTCATTGTCAAATTGATAGTTATCAAAACTTGGGTTGAGGTTATTTTAAATGGATGAGAGAGAGTCTTTTTTTCTTAACTTTTCTTTGCATAAAAATAAAGTATTGCATGATATTAAATAATTAACATGACCACCGCATGTTTCAGTCACAAATCTTTTGGGTGGTTATTTGCATGTTTGGAATGAGAAGGGCTGTGGAATTGATATGCATGACTTACAAGTCTGGATATGACGATACCCGGTGGTAGTGTTCTCTTAATAGAATATGTGTTGAATGTTGTGAAGGCATGAAAGCATGGTTTTAAAGAATTGAAATTTGGGCTTAAAAGGAGTTAGATGGTTAATCGAATAAAGCACGAGCCATGAAACTTAATACTGGAAACCGTGATTTGTCGACATGAGGTTACTTTACCTTGCTTTGCGGTCTGGTGTACCTTGATTCATGTCGTCCTGACCTCGGACTAAGGTTAGGAGCCCTGCTTTGTGGACTGGTGCACTACCATGACATATTAATTTGATTGAAAATATGGCACCATGTTGTGTTGTCTTACATGTCTCCCTTACTGATACACCAATCCTTACGGTAAACGTGACCATGTGTTTTTCCCTATGCATTATACTCATTATTTTATGAAATTCTCTTATTATATTGTATAAAAACATTCTATTTTGGGTTGTTTCACATACCAGTACGATCGTATTGACCCTCTATATTTCAGGATCTGAGGTACAGTCCCGGGGTCTCGCTGAGCAGTAGACTTGTGTGTCAGAAGTTGCAGTTAGTGAGCCTTCTCTCTTCCAAAACGCCTGGCTATTAGAATGTGTTATTTTATTTTGGGTTATTGTCCGTCTGGGGTCCTTGTCCCAGTTTTAGATAGGATAGTGGTTTTGATGTATTAGAGATTTCGCAAACTGATATTAGATATTGTTTAGAGGTTTATGGATTTCATAACATTGACCATGATTCCATATTGGTGTGTATTTCCGCATTTTCCTTTATAGTATATGAATGTTGTGCATGATTGCCAGATAGTGAAGGGCGCTCGGGCCTTCATGGTTTGGGATGCTCGTCGCAGCTAGGGCCCTGGCTTGGGTCATGAAAAACTTGGTATTAGAGCACAGTTCATAGTCTCAGGGTGTCTGCAAAATTACGTCGAGTATAGTCCTGTTTATGAGGGTGTTACGTGCCACACATATAAAGAGGAGGCTACTAGGCGTTTAAGAGTGTATTTCTTTTTTTCATTATTTAATTTATTCTATAGAGTTTGAATATCCTCTAATCAGTGATTTCCTGTATTTCAAAAAGTTATCTCGCCCCCCATCGATCCAACGAACAAAATTCCCAAACTGAGGATGTCTTCCCCACCCATGGGATGCATACCTGTAATAGAGTTCATACTCCAGAGTTTGTTGCTACTCTGGGAGTTCCACTTGTTTAGATTAGTCCACCTCGGGCCCCTCGATCAGGAGTCAACCGTACTCAATCTTCCCAGAGAGAGGTATCTAATGCTAAGTTTCGATAGTCTATGCATATGATAGCTCAGTTGGTGGCTTCTCAGGCCCGTCGTTCAGAAGACGTGGGGTCTGTATCTGGTTCATCTGATATTACTCGGGTTGGATAATTCATGAGGCTAAATCCACCTATGTTTACTGGTACTAGAGTTGAGGAGGGCCCCCAAGGGTTCATTGATGAACTGGAGAATTTTTTTTAGGGTTATGCATGCGAATGAGTTTGAAGGGATTGAACTGGTGGCCTATTAGTTAAAGGATGTGGCCAATCAGTAGTATAATGAATGAGAGGATTCTAAAGGTAGAGATACCGAGCCATTAGTATGGGGTGAGTTTGTGGAAGCTTTCCTAGACCATTTATTTCCCCAGGAATTGAGGGAATCAAAGGCTGAAGAATTCATGAACTTGAAACAAAGGAAAATAAGTGTTAAGGAGTATACGTTAAAGTTCACCCAACTATCCCGACATGCTCCAGAATTGGCAGGTAACATGAGAGACCGAATAAGAAATTTTACATTTGGCCTCTTAGATGATCTGGTGTTGGAATGTAAGAGAGCAGTGGTGAATACGGATATGGATTTCTCCCGACTGTCCTTTCACATGTAACAGGTTGAAGAGCAGAAGAAAAGGCTGGCAGAGGCAATGGAGAATGACAGGTAGGCCAAGAGAGCCAGATCTGTAGGGTATTGACTTATTGCCAGACACTCATCCTATTTCAATTCCAGCGCACAGAATGGCTCCCACTAAATTGAAAGAGCTAAAAGAATAGTTAAAGGATCTTTTTGACAAGGGCTTTATTCACCCTAGTGTTTCTCCCTGGGGTGAACTTGTTCTCTTCGTGCATAAGAAAGATGGTTTACTCCATATATATATAGATTATCGTCAACTCAATAAGGTCACTATCAAGAATAATTACCCTCTTCTCAGAATCGATGATTTATTTGATCATCTCAAAGGTGCCAACTGTTTCTAAAAAATAGACCTCTATTCAGGGCATTATCAGTTGAATGTTAGGGAGGCATTCCCAAGACAACTTTCCGAACCCGATATGACCATTATGAATTCTTAGTTATGTCCTTCAAACTGACTAATGCCCCTGTAGCTTTCATGGACTTAATGAATAGGGTGTTCCATCAATTTCTAGAACTGTTTGTTATAGTTTTCATAGACGATATCTTAGTTTACTCTAAGAATGAGGAGGATCATGCTAGTCATCTTCGAATCATTCTTCAGACCCTCAAAGATCATGAATTATATGCAAAGTTTTCCAAATGTGAATTCTGGTTTAGCGCTATTACTTACTTGGGGCATATTGTTTCTAGTGAGGGAATTAAGGTTGACCCCCAAAAGATTGAGGCATTAAGAAAATGGACCATATCAATGAATCCAATCAATATTCGGAGCTTCTTGGATTTGGTGGGATATTGCAGAAGGTTCGTAGAGAGTTTTTCTTCCATAGCGAATCCTCTTACCAAATTGACTCAAAAAAATGAAATTCTTGTGGTCTGACTCCTGTGAAAATAGTTTTGAGAAACTGAAAGACAAGTTGACTACCATGCTAGTCTTGACCCTTCCCGAGGGTACAAAGGGTTTTGTTGTGTATTGTGATGCATCCCAGGTGGGACTTGGGTGTGTGCTTATGCAGCATGGTAAAATGGTGGCTTATGCATCTAGGCAGCTAAAGGTGCACGAGCAAAATTACCCCACCCATGATTTGGAGTTAGCGACTTTGATGTTTGCACTTAAAATTTGGCGACATTATCTATATGGGGTGCATATAGATATATTCACTGACCACAAAAGTTTGCAGTATGTTTTTACGCAGAAAGAACTGACCTCAGGTAGAGGCGTTGGTTGGAACTGTTGAAGGATTATGACATAAGCCTGCACTACCATCTGGGCAAAGAGAATGTGGTGGCTGATTCCCTTAGTAGGTTGTCAATAAGCAGTCTTTCTCATGTTGAGAAAGAAAAGAAGGAGATGGTGAAAGATATTCACCGGCTGTCCAATTTGGGAGTCTGACCTCTAGATTCTGAAGATGGGGGAGTGTTCGTTCACGATATAGCTAAATCCTCCTTATATGCAGAAGTTAAGAAAAAACAGGTCAAAGACCCTGTCTTGATACAAATTAAGAAAAATGTTGGTCAACAAAAGGTGATGGCTTTCGAAATTAGAGGTGATGGGATTTTAAGGTATCAGGGTAGGCTATGTGTATCGAATGTGGATGGGTTGCGAGAGAGGATCCTTAATAAATCTCACACTCAAGGTATGTTGTTCACCTAGGCTCTACGAAAATATATCAAGACCTTAAGGCTATTTATTAGTGGAATAATATGAAAAGAGATGTTGCTAATTTTGTTTCTAAGTGTGTGAATTGCCAACAAGTCAAGGTAGAGCATTTGAGAGTAGATGGAACTTCTCAAGAGATAGCTTTGCCTATGTGGAAGTGGGAGATGATTAACATGGACTTCATTACGGGGCTCCCGAAGTCTCGGAATCAATATGACTCCATTTGGGTGGCTATGGACTGAATGACCAAGTCCGCTCATTTTTTTCCAGTGAAGATGAATTATTTAGGGGATGACACTTCTAAGCTGTACATTTGGGATATAGTCTGATTGCATGGTGCTCCGGTATCTATTATATCTGAACAAGGTACACAATTTTCTTCGCAGTTCTGGCGATATTTTCAAAGGGGTTTAGGCACCCAAGTGAACCTGAGTACTGCCTTTCACCCTCAGACTGATGGGCAAGATGAATGCACTATTCATACCCTTGAGGATATGTTGATATCCTGTGTAATTGAATTCAACGGGTAGTTGGGTGGATCACTTGTTGTTGATAGAATTTGCCTACAATAATAACTACCATTCTAACATTCAAATATCTCCTATTTAGGCACTCTATGAGAGGAGATGTAGGTCACCAATAGGGTTTTATAAAGTGGATGAAACCCGGTTGTTTGGTCCTAATCTTGATCACCAGGTAATGAAGAAGGTGAATATCATTAGGGAGAGACTTAAGACAGCTCAAAGTCGCCAAAAATCTTATGCTGATGTTAGAAGAAGAGATTTGGAATTTGAAGTTGATGATTGGGTATTCCTAAAGGTCTCCCCTATGAAGGGAGTCATGCATTTCAGAAATAAAGAAAAGTTGAGCCATCGTTATATAGGGCCAAATCATATTGTGAGAAGGATATGCAGGGTTGCTTATGAGTTGGATCTACCCGAAAGTCTGGTCTCCATACATCTAGTATTCCATGTGTCTATGTTGAAAAAGTGCATTGGAGACCATTCCCTAGTGTTTCCTGTAGAGGAAATCAATGTGAAAGACTCCTTATCATATGAAGAAGAACCCATTGCCAACTTGGATCACCAAATTCAAAAACTGAGAAGTAAGGAGAAAGTTTCAGTTAAAGTATTGGGGAAGAATTAGAAAGCTGAGAAAGCTACTTGGGAGTCAAAAAATGACATGAAAACTAGATACCCATGCCTCTTTGAAACCGTGGATGACGACATCAAAGGTACAAAACATATACTACTCTCCTTATCTTTTCCTTAGTGTGCCTAAAATCGTGCTTATCTGTGTTTTGAGCCATCATTCAGGGATGAATGATCTCAAGGGGGTATAATATAACACCCCGTAGCATTCTTGACTTAGTACCACAATTAGTAGCATGCTTAATGAACTAATAACTTGAATTTTTTCTAAGTGTTAAAAAGGACTTAGTATTATTTTAAGCTTCTAGACTTCATTGAATTTTAAATTGACCTTCCAAACCCTGAGACGTATATTTTTAACTTGAGTTGTGCTCAGGGGTGTAAAGGGGATGTTTCGGAGAAGTTTCAGATATTTCGGACGAGGGATAGAATGTGTTTGGAAATCAAAAATAAAACATTAACGCGATATTGGTGCGTCGCTTTTCCTATCACGTTGGTCCTCCTAGCGCGTCACGTCGCTTGCCAAAAATGAGATTCTGCTGCAACTTTTAATTTCGAGGGGCAGTCTTTTCTTTTCCCCAAAACCCCAAGTCATGTTAACAACTGAGTAAAATATTTTTAGGGCATTATATGCCCAAGATTACACAAATTCATCAAGAACAAAACCCTAACTTCCCTTCCAAAGATCAAGAATCCCTCTTCTAGGTCATGAATTTTAAGAAACGAGTCAAGATTAAGGTTTTATCCTTCGAACTAAATAACTTAAAGTATGTGGGACTACCCTAAACTCCATGGGATTATGATTTATTGTTCTTATCAAATTTAAAGAATTCTTAATCATGATACAAAGAATGATTTTGATATTATTTCAAAAAGCATGTATCATGGAATTGTTTTAATGAAAGCATGTGTCGTTTGGACTGATTTTTATGAAATTTAAATGTAATTATGTATATATATGATTTTTTCGGTAATGAAGAGTTTAATTGAGAGCATGATTTATGAGATCTCCCTCTCAATGTGGATTTTACATGATTTATGAGATATATGCCTTTACTTGCATGTTTTGAACTCATTGTCAAATTCATGGTTATCCAAACTTGGGTTGAAGTTGCTATAAATGGATGAGATGGAGTCTTTTTGACTTAACTAAACCCTTTGCATGAAAATAAAGTATTGCATGAGATTAAATAATTGACATGACCACCGCAAGTTTAAGTCATAAATCTTTTGGGTGGTTATTTGCATGTTTGGAATGAGAAGGGATATGGAATTGATATGCATGACTTGTAAGTCTGGGTATGACGATACCTGGTGGTAGTGTGCCCTTAATAGAATATGTGTTGAATATTGTGAAGGAATGAAAGCATGGTTCTAAAGAATTGAAATGTGGGCTTAGAAGGGGTTAGATGGTTACTCGAACAAAGCACGAGTCGTGAGACACAATGCTGAAAATCGTGATTTACCGACACAGGGTTACAGTACCATTCTCTGTGGTCTGGTGTAGCTTGATTCATGTCGTCCCAACTTGGGATTAAGGTTAGGAACCCTGCTTTGTGGACTAGTGCACTGCCATGACATGTTGATTTGATTGGGAATATGATACCATGCTGTGTGGTTTTGCATGTCTCCCTTACTGATATGTCAATCCTTGCAACAAAATTGGATTGGGGGCTTGGCCGCCGAGTTAAGGGCAAATCCCATATGGCCCGTGGGATGATTAAAATTATAGGGTGTACCATCTGGCCCAGACATAAATAGAAATTGAGTCATGATTTTCCAAAAGTGGTTGAAATTAATTTCAATAGGCCCATGTGTTCACCTATGGATTATGCTCATTGTTTTATGAAATGCTCTCATTATATTGTATAAAAACATGCTATTTTAGGTTGTTTCACATACCAGTACGATCGTATTGACCCTCTATATTTCAGGATCTGAGGCACAGTCCCTGGGTCCCACTAAGCAGTAGACTTGTGTGTCAGAAGTTGCAGTTGGTGAGTCTTCTCTCTTCTAGAAGGCCTGGCTATTAGACTGTGCTATCTCATTTTAGGTTATGATCCGACTGGGGGCCTTTTCCAAGTTTTAGATAGGATAGTGGTTTTGATGTATCAGAGATTTCGCAGACTGATGTTAGATGTTGTTTAGAGGTTTATGGATTTCATTTCGAACTGTTCAGTTGAATTATAACATTGACCATGATTCTGTATTGCTGTGTTTTTCCATATTTTCCTTTATAGTATATGAATGTTGTGCATGATTTTTAGATAGTGAAGGGCGCTTGGGACTTCATGGTTCATGATGCTCGTTACGGCCAGGGCCTCGACTCGGATCGTGACAATAACATTACAATATTAGGGTTTAATATAAATTAGTATTTACGTATATTATTCAAGTTTTTTTTTTTGCAAAACTTAAAAGACAATTATTGTATCAAATTATTAATTATGACTAAACCAAGAATTAATACTAATACCAACAAAATAACTCTTACCTTTGTAACAAAAAATAAAAATCAATTATGGTAGTATTTTTTTTTTTTACGAAACATATTATTTATGATAGTTTTTATCTTCTAACTCAAGTAAGTAGGATGAAAATTTTACCCAAAACATAAATTATGACTAAATTAACAATTAATACAGATAAAATAATTCTTCTTACCATATATTTTCCTCTTACCATATAGATTTTAGGATTTGTTTTCACTTAAATATATTTCTTTTACAATATATATATATATATATATATATATTCGTTTTCACTGATCAGATTGTGCGGTCCAAAAATCATCCTTTCTAGTTTTGGATGTTCCAGCATTGTAAGTGGTCTGTAATGAGTATTGCTCATTAATTTTCTCAGATAGTCTTGGGAGGACGAGGCCTCAGCCTTACCTTTTCCTTTGCCGTATACATACTGAAACAAAACTCGTTAGTTTTCTACTTTTCCTAGTCTACTAAGTTGATCTTCTAGGTTATTATCTTTTTCTTTAATATGTTCTAGCACAATGTTATAAATTGAAGTGGCGTCTAAAAAATTTAGCCACCTCCTTTTACTACTATTCTTTTCTTTTATTTTTGATAGAATTTTACTATAGCTTCGCAGTCCGTTCTTACTAATATTTCAGGTTTATTTAATATATAAAGTTTAAAACTATTTAAACCATAAATTACTGCTAGTGTCTCTGCATTTATGCTATTTAGATTACTTTTTTTTTTTTATATATTTTTCACTTGAATAAGCACAAATTTTTTCCTCAGCAGACTCAGCAGACTTACGAAACTCAAATGGTTTCGAAGAGTTCTCTGTCTCCTTTAAAAATAGATAAGAAGGGTGTGCTTTCCCTAATGAATGTAGAAAGACCTACTGTATCGGGTAAGATATAGCTAGTCCAGTTCAAACGGTAGCTGGTAAAATTCTACTATTTAATATGCTTTTGTACATCCTAAATCTACTATAGCTAATGTCCCGAACTCATAATCTTGAATTCTTATCTTTGTTAAGACTTTGACTGTACTAATGTTCTTTTCCTTATTGCATATCATTCCTTCAAATGATCTATTCATTGACTTCTCTCTTTTGACTTTATTATTTTCTACTGATGTATTCAGTAATTCTACTTCTAATATATTTTATTATTTAATTACTACTTTATGTTTTTTCGAGGTTATTTATTCTTTTTTCCAATCTTTTCATTTTTTCTTCTAGTTATAACATTTTATTGTCTATTGTTTTGCTTATTGGTTGTTCTTGTTTGTAAAAATTATTTTCTGGTTTCAGGATTTTAGAAAATCTTTCTATACAAGTCATGCACCCTTCTATATAATATTTTCTACATTTTGCCCTTTTTTTTACTTGAAAATCAGCTACAGTAAGAACATTGATTACTGTCTAGTCCATTACCTTTTTCAAATTCATGTTCACATTCTTCTATCAAATTGACTAAATTATGATAGTCTGAGTTTATCATTTCTAGTCCTATTTCATTTATAAATTCTTCTTTTTCAGAATCTAAGGAATTCAAAGTGTCTTTTTCTTCTTTAAATACTTGCATACTCCTGATAGAGTATATGCTTTCGCTATCTGACATATGTTCATTTACATGTATTAGATTTTCATTTACCTCGTCTATTAACTGTGCATTTCTTTTTAGACAAGTATTTGCTAAATGTTGTATGCTTCCACAAGTAAAGCATTCTAATTTATTTTTATAAGTTCTATTGGTATTGCATTTTCTTACATGTCTCTATTTATTCAGATATAATTTTTTCACTTCTGATTCTTTGAGATAATATTTTTCTTAGGACGATATTCCTTTTTATATGATTTTTTATACCTTCTTTTCTTATAGTCTTGATCATAATGTTGGGTAGTATATATATTTTTGCAGAAATCTGTATCTCCTTTTTCCAATTATTTTTGTATTTGTAAATTCATACTCTAGGGTTTTTTTGGTTAGTCCTTTTAAACCTACTACTACGAGTCCCGTATGCATGAGGCTAATGTTTGATTTGACAATTTATTTTAAAGATTCCGAACTTATTAGATTTATACTGGTGCTATCTTTACCAATAACGCACATTTATTCTTCCCTATAATGTTTATATAATTGTGCGACTGAAAACATTCCTTCATTATATAGTGTCTTAGAACTTAATAATTTTAGTTTGTTTTGTTGAAAGAGTTGTATATCTTTGTCTACATCTACTACCTCTTCTAGCTATTGTTTTGAAGTCATTTTTGGTCTATTTATGATTCTGGATAACATGTTGGTTTTTAATCTTTCTTAGGTAAAGCTTGATCTTGGTCTGTCTTGTCCGTCCGTGGATGTTGAAAAAAGGTCCATGTTTTGGATTTAGTTGTTTTAGACTTTTCTTTTTCTTTTTGCGGGGTTAATTCTATTTTCTTTAGTTGTTATATTAATTCTTCTATATTTTTGTCTTCTTGACTAGTTTGTTGCTTTGTTTTTTTCTAAATTTCTATTAAGTTTTAATAATAATAGTATTATAATATTATTTTATTTTATGACTATAGAGTATGTTCTTGCTTGAGGCTGTTAGTCTGATAATCTTTCTGAATTTGGTTGAATTTGAGCAGCCTTTTGTAATATTGCTAAATAGAGTTGATCATTAATAGAAATATTATTCATGAGAGTGTTATTTCTTTTAATTGACTAATTTCTTATATATATATATATATATATATATATATATATATATTAGAGATAGAGATGTAATTCCTTGTGAAATAAAATATGGTGAAAAATACTACTAACATGTTGGAAAGTGGGTTATAGTAGTTATTCTTCCACCAATTGGACTTCTATGCCATTAACCTTAGCTTTCGGGTTAAAATATCCCTCCTTCCATCTATTGAATCTCAATTTTCTGCTACGTAGTCTATTTTAATTTATTTTTGTTTCTTGAAATTTAAAAGTACTTCATTAGTTTAAAAATTAATTATTCGTGTGTTTATACCAATATCTGAAATCCAAACTCATTTCAAAGAATTTCCCACAATCAATATCATGTATAAAATTTATCCGATGTGACATAATGGATACTTTTATCTAAACCAAAAACTTTTCTCCAATAATTTGGTGTAGATGTATCCCCAATGACTATCAAACTCTTCTAGCATCAAATTGAGAGCTAAAATCTTGCAAAAATAAAATTGTATTAAAATTCACAAAAAGGAAGATCGTCCCGTCTAAACCATCTTTATCTTAAAAAATTAAACTCACCCTCAACTTTGAAAATAAATAATTCTATGAATTTGTTGCAAAATCTTAATAATATTTTTTTTTTATGATTGTTATTTTAAATATTACATGCATTATATATGTAAAGATGTGTATATGGATTATGTACATGCATATTTAAGTGTCATTTATCTCTTATTCTCTGTTATTTACATAGATAAATAAACTGTGATTGTCATTAATAAATCTTTTTCTAAATTATAATTTAACATTTAGTTATAGTATATAGATAATAATTTAAGAAATGTTATGAACTATATAGCTTTATTTCTGTTAATTATTTTTGTATTTCTTGCATCTAATATATTTATAAGGTTATACATTATAGATTCCATTAATATTAGTTTTTTTTTTTACTAAAGACTGACAGTAGCTTATAGACTTAATCAACATTTACTTTTTTTTTTTTCCGATGATATTATGATTTTAAAGAAGTACAAAAGAATAAATAAAGGTTGATAATGCAAGGGTAGGATAGATATTTTAAAAAATTAAATAGAAAAAGAGGGGAGAATGATTATTTTTCAAAGTTGAGGGTGAAGTTAATTTTTTAAAGTAAAATTGGGGGGTGTAAATGATTTTCACTTAAATATATTTCCGATCTACTCATAATAGACGGGATGAAGATCTTCCTTTTTTTTTGAGTTTAATACAATTTAATTTTGAGAGGAATTTAATTTTTAAAGTACAGTTGGGAGAAGGTGATATGTCAGCGTTCAAAAACTAAGAAATTAAGAGTAATCAATGCCATATATTAAAAGCAATCAACTAACCTAATAAAATTGGAATGTTAAGCAACATGAGTAATTTGAGGAAAATAAATTTATGTGGTAAATGCATCTGGGATATTAGCATAATAATATATCCCCCATATATTTATGTGTCTAACATAAATATCTCTTATGTATATTTGTGTAGATATGTCACGATTCAAAATTCAAGGGTCATGATGATACTTGTCGCGGCGAGGCTTGATGGGTAAGCCTATCACCCAAACTGATACATAAAAGAAAAAAACAAAAATACCCTCAGGGTAAGGCTTCTTAGAACGAAGCCAAACCATAGAAGTATAATAACTGTAGAAAGAATATAATAACAACACAATCATAACTCCCAAAACCTAATGTCAACAGTATAAGAACGTATCAAGCACAACTCGAATCCAAGAAAAATACACGAGATGTCCAAATAAACGAGAAACTCTATCTCTGAAATGAAAATAAAGACATACTCCCTCCGTCCCAAATTATCCATCCCAAATTTCCTAATTTGATTTCCATTTTACTTATCTTTTTTCATTAATCAAGAAGAGATAATATTTTTTCCATGTTTTACCCATTGCATTAATTACTTTTTCTTCAAATTAAAATGTAAACATTATTTAATAGGGGTACTATGGTAAACTAGGCATGTTATTAATTATTTTTCTTAATCAATATGCCATCTCAATTTGGAACGGATAATTTGGGACGGAGGGAGTAGTCTATAAGAAAGGTAGTAGAATACATACAAACGCCTGAAAGACAACCACTAACTTGAAAGAACCACATATCGTCTGGATTAACCAAGCTAGGGCGCACTTGAAGTAGGAACTGCAAAAGGGCGCAGTAGGTGTGAGTACGGCCCATTTATACTTAGTAGGTATCATAGGCCAATCGAGAAAAGTAGATAATAAAACATACAAAATACACATAAAAGGAATGTCACCTACAATCAGAAAATGTCCCACAACGGTAGCCCATACCGCTTGCACTAACAGTTCTACTATATATGTATATCACGTATATTACAACGACACGACAAGGTAGAACACAAATTTACATCATAATCCATACACGTAGAAACAAGGAAGAAAACATATATATATATATACAAGAATGCCAAGTATAAATAATGGAAGATAGAGCAAATAGGCATATGACAAGTCAATATGGTAATTCAATCACAACATAAATGCAATAATGCAAGTGCAATGTATAAGATGACAATGATGATGATGATGCATTAGGTTGTCTCATAACCTCCGTATGCACCCACGGAGGCAAGCCTCCCGATGTGGAACCCATGGAGTGTTCGTCAACCCATATACAATCCATATATATACCCATATCCATATACATATCTGCTTACCGACATATCCCTCGAGGGAGGGGTTATAATATGTCATATTTTCTATCATAAAAAAGTATTCCAGTGCTTTCAGATGTTGCCACAGTGGTACCATTTATTTCATGAATGAGTATGATATGGGGATGTGATGCTCAAAATCAATCACAATGAATATTTCTACAACCAACCACAAAATGCATTTCCACAATCAACCACAATGATATATTGCACAACCACATGAGCAAATATCCACCCATTATTCCCACCATCTATGAAATTCCACATGATTCATATGCCAATAAAGTATGAATATAACACAATATACCAATGATATCACAATAGACATTTTCACGACACAATAGACTTATTCACATGTTTTTCAGGCTATCAAAATCACATAGGACCCCACACGATCACACATATCACAAAATATCTCAAAACCAGTAATTGTATCAAATATATGCCCCACACGGGAACAACACATTAAGATAGCCAATTTCATAATTAGTTCCCGTCCTCCTAACATGCATTTTGTTTACGAATTAACTACCCAGCCTAGTCTAATGAGTTAAGCCATAACCTAGACCTAGAAGGCCAAAATCGATCTCCTATGCTTCAACACACGACCTTACCTCTTAGGAACGATCTAGAAATCAACTAAAACCAAGAAATATAAAATCTACGCGTCAAAACAAAGCCAACTATACTCATATTGTCTATTTTAGTTTGGGATTAAAACGGACCCCTAAAATGAATCTTCAAGAAATAAGAGCAATATCGTAACTTTATTTAAAAAACGTATTCCTAATACTTTTAAGAATCTACAGCTGAAAATTCATGTCAAAACGGGTTGAAAATGAGGTTGTAATCGAAGAAAAACTATTTTTAAACTTTATAGGGTAAAACATTTGAAATCCAATTTAAAATCAAGAATTGAAGTTGTTTTGAGGATAGAATCGAGGAAAATCAAGTAATTATAGGATTAGGAATATTATTCAAGTGACAAGGAGTAAAGTTAAGGTTTAAAATCATGTCCTAAGGTTTTGAGGTTTTAAGAAATTAATCAAGAAATTCACTAAGAGAAGGGTGAATTATAACCTTAAATCCATAAGAGAATAAAGAAATAGATGTTAATCTAACTTCCCAAGAACCCACAAGCTCCACTTTCAATCTCTTACACTATTTTAAGATTGTTTGCTCTCAAGAAAGAGTGAGAAATGGTCAATTCACGATCTAAAGGGTCTATTTATACCCATATCAGGTTCTCAGATGTTGCAATCACACAACTAGGTGTGTAATCACACTACCTGGCTGCAGGAGAAGATATGGAGATCTCCATAGGGCGTGGTGCGATCACAGTACCCTCTGCCATGACAGATGACAACTAAAACTTGGTGAATTTCCAAGTTTTTACTAAGACCTTGGGATTCATTTGGAATCTAATACACACAAGTGAACTAAAGTAATCCAGATTCAATGACGATATCAGATTTTTGAAAAGATATCATTTTCACAAGGTTGACCTCCAAAATCTGAAATTACAATTTTCCAAATCGAGGGTCAAAATGAGATTTAAAAGCCACAGGACCAGACCCAAAATGTTACCACCCTAAAATTGACGTTTCAGATCTACTGACATAGTCCGTTTAACCATCTGTCACATGAATTAAAAGAAAACTACATAAGTCTATAATAAGGCTCTCGAAGCCTCCAAAAATACAATATTGCATAAATGGAGCCAAAATATATTGGGAACCATTCCAATCACCAACACACCCCAAAAATACAATAATGCAACTATGGAGAGGGGTAAAATAGTCAAATCACACAAACACATACTTCATATATTTCATCAAAATATCTGGTCGTTACTTCATCCATTACTAAAAATCTAGCTCATCTTCAAACTAATTCAAAGAAATACCTGAATCAACGAAGAGCTGGGGATAAGAACAACACATATCAGACTCGACCTCCCAAGTAGCCTTATCTACGAGTCGATGTCGCCGTTGGAACTTAACCACAGGGATAACTCTAGCATGCAACTGCCTAATGACAACACCTAAGCGCACACACAAGTGTATATGATCTATCAAGTAATATAATGGCCTTTAAGAAAGCCGAATATCGATCCCACAGGGACTTGTTCTAACATCTATTTGATTTCAGTTTAAAATTTAGTTCAATCTAGTGCAAGCGTTACCAAACAAGAGTTTTGAATATTTATAAACTAAAGTAAAGTAAACAATACATAAAATAGAAAACTTGAGACAATCAATAGAGGACAGCCCAGAGCTAAAGAAATTCGAACAATTGTACTATGTTATTGAACTTCATTCATTAACTTGCTTATCTTGGTTGTTGATTCGTAGGGTTAAGCTCATGATTATGGACTCCCGAGCTCTAACCATTTACCTAATTTGGACATTACAACTACATCGTTGAGCAGGTATGTAGTAATCCAATTAAGTTCTTTAAGCTATCATCCTACATGTGAATCAAGTAAGGCTTCTAGGTACATCCCTGTCCTAGACACTAATTTAAATTCCTTATTTCATAAAAGAATAAAAACCCTACTTTGTTCATCCCTACGTTCTATCTCTCTATCCCCTCTCCCGAGATCAAAAGATTGACAATATATATATTCTAAGGGTGTTCAATCCTTAAAATAATTAAAACAAAGATAAATAAGCAACCAAATATGATAAGCAAATTAAACAAAATCAATTCAAAATAATAGTCTTCATGTTCTTGTCTTTAACCCCGGAAAGGGAGTTTTTAGCCACTCATGTTCAGAATCATTATCCAATTAATTGTATGAAGGATCAAAACCATAAAAAAGCTAAATTATAGAATAAAAACCTAAAAATAAAGTGCAGCATCCTCCCAATCTTATCCAAGCCGTCCAAGGATGTCCATAACGTGTTTTAATACGTTCTATTTATAGTATACTAATCATAAGTCGTATAGTAGTAGGATTTCACATTGTCCTTTTATATCTGGGAACAAATTTCCCATTTTTGACCTTCACCGCATCGCCCAATGTATTCATCACTATAAGCTCACGACGCAGCATAATCACATTGAACTACTGAAAATTAACAATTACAGTTTTGACCTTCACTGCATCATGCCAATGGGTTCAACGTCATAATCTTGCGATGCGATGTAATCATATTGATCTACTGGAATGCATCCATTGTAATTTTACATCCACTGTGATGCAGTGTTGAGCTCCCAGGCATCCTAAGTTTGTCATGTTGTGATTTGTGTTTCAGTTGGACCACTTCAAGCCTTTTATGATGTTTCCAGTTGATTTGAGGCCTATAAATCCTTCATGTATCATCATAATCATCTTATGAAACCACTTATAACATTACACACCCTGACTTAAAGCTTAAAACAACCCAACATTCAAGACGATGAATTAGCAACTCAAGCTAGAACACTAGTTTTCTCGTCTAAACTTAAATGCTTAATTTGAACCCAAACTTGTGTGAAAACATCTTTAAACATTGTAAGAAAATACTTGAACACTTAGATGCCCATTTATATCATTATTAACACGTAAAACATATGAATTATCCTCATAACAAGGCTTATTATGCTAGGATAACCATACTAGAGTGCACAAATACACCCAACATGACCACTCCACACTTAAATCATTGTTCGTCCTTGAACAACTCTTCACTGAAAGCATTATAAGCTGCAGAGACTTTACACTTCTACTAGAAGCAAGACATTCAAGCTAGTACTATAATGACTACAAAAGATGCAAGTTTCTACACTAAGCATGTTATGTACACCATTGAAAGTTCAAGAACATTACTCCAAAACATCCTAGCCTCAATAATTGACTCACCAAGTTGGAAAACTCATGCTAATTGCTCAATACAAGAAATCATTACAAATCACCCACATTCATCAAACATGTGCCCTCAATACAAGAGAGCCACCCATAATCACTCATATAATTACAATATATAACAGAATGGGTGCAAGAATTAAGTTACGCTTATTCTCATAAGGAATTCACAAGTTACACATAACGAACCATAGGCTTGCCCTTAGTGTAGCACTCTACTAATATCAGAATGATGAAGCTTAGGATAAATAGGTCTTTAATGGTTGTAATGTAAGCTAAAGGCCGGGTAGAAACTATTTTGGCTTAATAGTTACAATCTTACCTAAGCGCTTTAATATATCACATTATACACTCAATTGACTCTAACAACCAAATTACACCATGTTTTTATTTTTACCTTTTCTTATTAAGCTCACATACATACACAATGGTGGGAGTATTATATGAACAACTCATTAAATTTGAGAAATTTTTTATTCTTTTCATTACTCAACTCTCTATCACAACACATAACAATTCTTTTGAGCACAAATAACTATCACTTTGGGGCTTTAATTTCAACCTTTCTTCTTCAATTTCACACTCCTTAACTCACTAAATTTACACTTAAGTTCTTAGGAGCTTTAGATCAAATTAAGGTCTATCAAAGAAGGGATTAGGCTATATATGGAGATACCAAAGCAAAAGCTAAAGGCTCAACGGGGCTTACTAGGATTATACACAAAGGTAGGTCGAAAAGAAGGTATAAAACAAGGCTATTAAAGACATGCCTATATCATCTCCTAAACTCACACTCTTTATTTCGCTTTTCATACACACCAGGTAAGTTCTAGACATCACATGCAACAAGGAATATACAAACCTCACAAGCACATGTCACATACTCAACTTCAAGTAGGATCATCATAGACACTCAACCACACAATCTCATGAATTCAACTTTAAGTCAACAATTACAAGAGTCATAAACATGAGCCTAGGAGTCTAAAGAGTAGTAATTCACACAATCAACATGCTCTTTGCAATCGAAACACTTGCACCATACAATCACTATAGCACCAACAAGAATATCTCAATTATTCCTAATATAATTTTTTTAAAATTTACCCTAAAATGGGAATTTCCCCATCCCATACTTAAAAATCTACTTTTCCCCAAAGTATACTTAAAAGTAGAGATAGAAATACTCCCTGAGGCCTCTAGGCCTAGCTAGTAGCATCTTTAAACATCAAAAGGGTATGAGGACCCCACACTTAGTCTTCACCATTCTTTTTAGCCTAGGTTTTCCTGTACTCAGACTTCCCATCAACCTATGACTCAACAAAAACAAAATCTACTTAAAGTAAAAAACTAAAAACTGAAAAATAAATCATACTTACTTAACTTGGGTTGCCTCCCAAGCAACACTTGATTTAGTGTCGCAGCACGACCCAACTCAACTTAACCGAATTCCTTCATCCTCTTCCTCATAATTGGAGGCCATCTTTTTATCAGTTGCTAACCTCTTGAGTGTGAACTCTCAAGGTCAATAGCTTTTTCAACTATAGCCTTTTTAGGCTCATCAATCTGCATAATGTTAGGCTTAGGTGGTTGTAACTTAGGGTGCTCAGTGAGGGTGTCCTAAGAGGTTTTTTATGGAATAGACTCCACCACCCCACACTTATCCTCTTCAATCACAGTAATCATACACAAGTCTTTGTAGTGGGATAGTGTGTTAAATGGTTTGTATACTTTAAAAGATTCCTCCTCATCCTCCAACATTATTGTGAGCGTACCCTCTGTCATATCAATTAAAGCTCCCCCCATCGCTAAAAATGGATGTCCTAAGATGATTGGTACCTGTTCGTCTGCCTGAAAATATAAAACAATAAAGTTAGCAGGAATAATAAATTTACCAACCTTAATGAGAACATCCTTTATAACTCTTTTAGGAAAGGCTATGGTCCCGTTTGCCAGCTTTAGTAGTACAGACCTCAGTCTAGGCTTTCCCAAGCCCAATGTGTTGAACAAATATAGGGGCATCAATTTGATACTTGCCCCTAAATCACTTAATTCCTGAACCACCACACTGTTGCCAATCTGAATGGGGAGAGTGAACTTCCCAGGGTCCTTAAGCTTTTTGGGAATCTTTTGCGTAACTACAAAACTACACTCCTCAGTGAGTGTTACCACCTCCATATCTAGAAACTTAACTTTTTTAGCAACCACATCCTTTAAGTACTTAGAATACTTGGGCATTCCCTGCAAAATATCTAAAAGAGGTAAGTTAATGTGTATCTCTCTGAATATGTCAAAAATAATCTTGAAGAATGTATCCTTCTTTGCCTTTATATGCTTCTGTGGGATCTTCTTCACTTCTTCAACAACTTTTTCTTTCGAGTACTCAGACTTTCTTGACTTTTCAGCAACTTGGTCATTTACCTGTTTAGGACTCAAATCAGCATCCACCTTTTTAGTTTTCCTCAGAAGTCCTCCATGAAACTCTTTACCACTTCTCAAAGTGATTGCCATTACTTCTTTTAGTTTTTTTGTATCTCCTAGCAAACCACCTTGATTCCTGGTATTTCATGTCTGCTGTAATTACCCCAACTACAACTCTAAGCTTCTCGTGGCCGCTTGTTGGTTCTTTATATCTGCAGCTAACTGTGTTTGATTAGTTAGAATTTGTTTTATCATCTCTTCCAACTTGCTAGTTGACTGATTTCTTTATGCCTATGGTTGCTGAATTTGCTGCTGTTGGGCGTTCTATTGTTGATTCAGTGGTTAAGTTTGCCACTTTATATTGTAGCTGTTCCCATAATTCTGTCTTTGAGCATTTCCCACATACATTACAGACTCAGGATTGGCAGCACACATAGCTGCTGAATAGCCACTGTTACCACAAGCTTCACACCAACCTGTAGCTTGTTGGATTACATTAACTGTGGCTGCAGGATGTGCAACTCCCAACTTTATGTTGCAGAGCTGCGTAGTCAATAGATTTTGTAATGCAGTAATTTGAGCAGATATTGTAGTAAACCGATCCACTTCTAAAACACCTGCAACTTTTTTAGTAGCACTCTTTGAGTCTGAATGCCACTCTGGATTGCCTTGTGTAATTTGGTTCAACAAAGTATACAACTCATCATACGTTATCTCCAGATCTTGACCACATACAACTGAATCTAACAAAATCTTTGTGTTATGGTCAAGTTCCTCAACAAAAGTATGAGCTAATACCTCATTGGACTGTTGATAGTGTGGACAGTCTCGTAGTAGAGCCTTGAAACGCTCCCAAGAATGATATAAATTTTCATTTATATTTTGTTTAAAGTACGTAATCTCACTGTGAAGTCTCGTAGTCTTGCCAGTTGGGAAAAATCAGATCAGGAATCTTTAGTCTAAGTCATCCCATGATGTGATTGAATTTGCCGGCTCAGTATTTAACCACTTTTTGTCTTTCCCAAATAGTGAGAAGGGGAATAGTGTTAGCCTCACATTGTCATCATTCACACCTGTAGGGATGAATGTATCACTGATTTCCAAAAAATTCTGCAAGTTGACTTGTTGTTCTTTATACGAAATCCCAATAAACTGTCCACTACTAATCAGAAGCTGAACCATATTCTATTTGAGCTCAAAATTACCTCTAGAAGATGGTTTTTGAAATGGGGAGGTCAAATTTGTTGGAAGTGGGATTGCCACCTCTCTAACTGTCCTGCGGGCTGCTTGTTCATCAGCCATAATAACAGGATTATCTTGATCTTCTTCAATTTGTGGAATCCGGGGGAGAAAGATTGCTTCTCTCCTTCGTTGATTGAATAATTGCTCAGGTTCGGGGCTTGGTTCTACAAATTCCCAAGCCTTTGCCAGCTTACTACTTTGAAAACCTATTTCTTGCAAATATGAAACCAAGACCAATCATGAAACACCAAAGTAATCCAAAAGCAAAACTAAAAATAAAATAGTTGCCAAATTATAAGTCCCTAGCAATGGTTCCAAAAACTTGATAGCTCCCAAGCTCACACGCAAGTGTACGTGGTCTACCAAGTAATATAGTGGCCTTCAAGAAAGCTGAATATCGATCCCACAGGGACTTGTTCTAACAAATATTTGATTTCAGTTCACAATTTAGATCAATCTAGTGTAAGCGCAACCAAACAAGAGTTTTGAATATTTGTAAACTAAAGTAAAGTAAGCAATTTACAAAATAGAAGACTTGTGAAAATCAATAGAGTAAATCCCTGAATGACCCCAAGTATATCCAAGGACTCACGAAGCGAGTCTGTACCTCGATGTCTAACCTTAGAAACATCAAACCAACCCACTGGAGAGCGACAACGCCTACCATACGATGCCTCAAAAGGAGCCATATCGATACTAGAATGATAGCTATTATTTTAACTAAACTCGGCTAAAGCTAAATGCTGCTCCCATTAGACAACAAAATACATCACACACACGTGGAGCATATTCTCTAAAACCTGGATAGTCTACTTGGACTGACCATCAGTCTGGGGGTGAAATGTTGTGCTAAGGTCAACCTACATACCCAACTCATTTTGAAAAGTCTTTTAAAATTGCAAAGTGAACACAAAACACCGATCTAAAATGATAGACACCAAAACAACATGAAGTCTCACAATCTCGTGAATATAGATATGGGCTAACCTCTCTGCACTAAAAAAGACTTGTACCTAAAGAAAATGCATAGACTTGGTCAATTGATCTATTATGACCCAAACACTATCAGATCCATAAGAAGTGTGAGGCAACCCAGCTAAGAAATCCATAGTAATCCATTCCTATTTCTGCTCGAGTATGGGTAACCACTGAAGCAGTCCACCATGTCCGAAATGCTCAGCCTTCACCTGCTGAAAACAAATACAACAAACTAAAAAATTATGCTATATCCTTCCTCATACCACTCCACTAGTAATGCTGCCTCAAATCATGATACATCTTAGTCACTCCCAGGTGGATAGCATACCTAGAAAAAAGGGACTCTTCCAAAATCAATATGATCCAATCACCTACTTTTGGCACACAAACTAGGCTCCCAATCCTTAAAACACAATCCGAATCAAGTAAGTCTTTATTAGCCTCGCCACTCAACACCTTATCCCGAATCAATCTCAAACCCACACCATTAAATCGATGAGCTCGAATCTACTTCATTAAAGAAGACCTAGTCTCCACAAATGCCAAAACACACCTAGGTGTCGAAATATCTAGCCTAACCATCTAGTTAGCTAAATACTGAACCTCTAAGTCCAAAGGCCTATCTTGGGTCAAGAGATGTGCCAATCTACCCATGCTAGTGGACTTTTGGCTCAAGGCATCTGCAACCACATTAGCCTTGCCCGGATGATAGAGAATAGTCAAGTTATAATCCTTGAGCAACTCAAGTCAATAATGCTACCTCATATTAAGATCACACTGGGTAAAGGAGTACTGAAGGCTATGAAGATCTTAGAAAATCTCACAACAAACTCCATACAAGTAGTGCCTCCACAACTTTAAAGTAAAAACAACTTCGCACAACTCCAAATCATGGGTAGGGTAGTTTTTCTCATAGGTCTTTAACTGCTGAGACACATAAACAATCACTTTACCCTCCCACATAAAGACAACACCTAATTCAACACAGGAAGCATTAAAAAATATGGTAAAGCCCACCCCTTTCTGGAACAAAGTAAAGATAAAGGCTAAGGTCAACAAATCCTTGAGTTTTTGAAAGCTCACCTAAAAAACATTAGACCACTGAAAAGAAATCTTTTTCTGCATCAAATTATTCAAAGGGTCGGCGATGGATGAGAAACCCTTAAGAAAATATCTATAATAACCTACCATGCCAATAAAACTCTGAATCTCGATGGGCAAAGTGGGTTTAGCCCAATCACAAACCACTATAATCTAGGCTGGATCAACTATAGTAGCCTCCTTAGTCACCACATGACACAAGAAAGAAACAACCTCCAACAAAAACTCACACTTGAAGTACTTGGAATACAACTTCACATCCCTCAATCTTTGAAGCACAATCTACAAATTCTCCTCATGCTGGATAACACCCAAACTACCCCTCTTTAGAAGGATAAAGCAGTCCCTGTCAAAATATAGTAACCCAACTAAGTTGGGGTCGATCCTACAGGGAATACATCACATATCTTGCTTAAAATTATTGAAATTGCTCGGCAGTACGGAAAAGTAAAAAGGGGAGATTTATAGAGTAAAAAGTAACAAGATTTGGATGTTTTTGGTTGTAAACAATCTAAGACGAACACTAGGCTTGCATTTTCCATGGTTTCTAACTCCATAGATTTATCGTGCACTGTCGAACTATTCCAAGACCTTGCATAAATGATATGTCATATTATGTATCACCAGCCGCCTCTTAGTATTCTTTTGTGAATTTCACTCATCTTCTCTCGATCTTAGAGTATCGCCTTACTAACCCTTGCCTTGGACCCTAATTTCAACTATGTCCTCTCGATCTCAAGTTGATTTGATGATAGTTAATCATCTTAAGTGGATAGTGTAGGTACGTTTATTTCGGCAATTAACTCCACATCGCTGTTGTGATCTCCTTTCCCTAATCTCTACCTCTCTCTCAGGTTTGTAGTGAATATAAATGGGATCCTAACATTGGCCACTACTATGAAATCAATTAAATTGAAGAAAAAATAATACATGTAAAGATCTTTATCAAGAAAAACTTGACACTTTCTTTACTTTGTTAATTCACCAGGTTTCCCATAACCCTAGCTAAGGGAATTAGCTACTCATAGTTGCAAGATAATCCATGGAATCCATAGATAAACTCATGGAATCAATATCACAATAATGAAAGATGAAAATCCAAAGTCTCAAATTGAATAAAAAGCCAAAACCAAATCAAGAATAGTAAGATTATATGGTAGCCCCCAAGGGCCTCTCTCAGCTCTCTCTATCCTTTTTCTACTAAACAAAGTCTAAAAGGTATTTATAGAATACAAGAAACCCTAGAAATCAAATCCTAAATAAAATAGAAAAACTTGACTAAACATACATAATAAGTACTAAAAACATCATAGGAGTGTATGTAGGTTACATGGAAACCCTAGGAAACAATTTCAGAAAGATCCAAAAAAATAAAAGTCAGTGACCACTTACTAAGGTCACATACGGACCGTATGTACTACATACGGATTATATGTGGTCCTTTGAAAGTGTCAGACCTTTTTGCACAGCTCTTGAATCTCTCTAGACATGGCCCTTTGGCTCTTTCTAAGTCCAACTATGCCGGATAAGCGACACTTATGCTCAAAAATTCCATGGTAAGTAGCCAAAAACTTCAACTTTCATCTTTTTCTTCAGTTTAGCATCCAAAACCTAGTTTCCTGCAAAATTACTCCAAAATTAAATCAAATCCAACAAAATTGTTGTAAGTACATACATATTCTCCAAGTTTAAGAATCGTAAGTGCTATAAATCCATAGCACATAAACACCCTCCACTTAGAGCGTTGCATGTCCTCAAGAAATAATAATACAACATAATATATGACGATGCTTAACCAAGAGAAACCTAAGACACCTATGGCTGTCAATTATCAAATTTAAGCTCAAAATCATTACCCCATCCTATTTTAACACTTCTAATCCAACTGTGTGTATCAATGAAGAACAACAATGTGACACAAAGGAATCAAGCTATGGCATTACATTAGAAATAAACAACTACGCATAAGTTACACTACCCAAACAAGTAAACAACTAGAACTACAATCCATGTGCCCTCACAACAAAGAAGTCTCACTCACTCTTATGAAATCATGCATATCAATGCAGGGATGGTGAAAAGACACTTCCACTCACAAGAGTAGTTCCACCAATGCACATCAAATACCCTACGCTTGCCCTTATTGTCTTTACCTTAGTTTTTACATAGTCAAGTTAGGATCACTATAAGACTTTATTTGTCTTTTAATATAGGCTTGGGGGCTAGTAAAATACATATAGGAATATAGTGACTAATTCTCCTCAGCACTACTTTTATTTTGGGGTTCACTTATCAACCAATTTTTTTTTATTCCACCCTTATTTCTCCCCTTTCATTCTTTTATCGCATGTTCAGGTTGGGTGTGGTTTCTTTATTCCTTTATCTTTTTCTTTTCTTTTCTTTTTCTACCACACCCAACCTTACTATCTTTTTCTCTTATTCTATCCTTCTTCATACCCACTTTAAATTATGCACCCCTATGATAGCCACCATTAACTTAGGTGATTTACCTGAGTTGAGCTGCACAATGTCCAAGGAGGACCAAGCCAAAATAGGTTCATTATAACACAAATGGGTAGGTGAAAGAAATAACAAAAGAATAGGCATACATGCTAAAAAAATAGGGATCAAGGGTTACTCTTTCACATAGGAAAGGTCATTTAGGCTAAAAATGAGCTAATATTAAAAACGACCTATGATCCTTTCCTAATCGACTATTCTACAACCTAGGCAAGACTAACATAGAAAGTTCTGTATTTAACACACAAAGGGAACTAAGTAGCATCTCAAACACACATGCTACAGAGTCACATCACAAGCTACTACCTATCTGATTCTTGCATAAGTTAGCTATGATTATTATGTCCCTAATTTAATGCCATAAGAAGATATACAATAGTCATATATCTATACATACACACAGTTCTAAAAATAAGCTATTGAAGGGGTATCATTTTCTCAAAATCAACAAAAATATGTCAACTACCCTAGATACTCATTTTCTCCCAATTAAACACAAAATATCATGAAATAAAACACAATATGCCTAAACATGCCGACTCTACTAAGAATAAGACTCCGAGGAAAAAAGACACAACAACAAAAACCCTAAGAGGATATCAAGACCTACAAGAAGCTCCACCCTCAACTTAAAAATGTACATTATCCCCCATACATTGGGCTGCTATAAAGAAAGAGAGTTAGACACATACCTGTGGCACCATAGGTGCGAAGATCTAACGTCAATCACAATAACTCATAAAAACATCAAAATACCTTGGTTTGACTTCCAAACAGTGCCTATTTTACTATCGTGGCATGACAGGGCGATGTTGGTTACTCAAACTTCCCCAATAATCCCATGGGTACCTTGATTACTCAGATTTCATCAAGATAGCCCAAAAGTTGGCTTCCAATTTTCTCTTCAACTTTGAACTTATGAATTGCACCCCTAATTATTTTTTTGATTTCTCATTATGCTTATGGGGGCATAGGTATAAGAATAAAGGACCTAAGAAATAGATGTGGCATATTGTACTTCTTGGACCTTATGTGAGGAATATAATTCTTTCATTCCGGCTCAGCAAATTCAAGAATGTAGACATACGTTTCCTTTTTCTTGCACTCTTCTTCAAGTTCGGATAGCTTAATCTAGATTTGATTGTCCAAACACAATGTGGAAAGATGCTTCGAATGAGGTTCAATATATCCCAACTCAGGAATTGTAGTCTTATTTACATCCCCACATACCTCTAGTATGCTCTTCTTAAGGGTGACACTATCCATAAGAGTATGAGCAATTTCAAACTCCTCTAATTTTAGCTCCTCAAGTAGGCTTCTCAAAATTTTTTGAGTCTTACACCACCCATAACTAAGTTATTGGGTGCTACACGCAACAACTTTTGCATCTAACTCTACTTGTAAGTGGTAAATATCTAAGACAAACCTATCAACCTTTTAAATAAGCTCATGATTATTGTGGACAAGGTATGTCAATGTTTCCAATAGGTTATCCTTATGGTCACACACTATATCTGCTACACTTATGCAATAACACACCATATAAAATGGATAAGGATCAATAGTCAAAAAGTCTTCATAACTCCACACTTTCTTTGGCCAAGTTGACATATAAAAAAGAGTAAGCATACACCAGCATATGTCCGAAGAAGAATAGAAAAGAAAAACCTGACAACTTTAACTACTCCAATCAATCAATACGTAAACATATTCCCTAATAACGGTGCCAAAATATGATAAGGTCCAAACTACCCCTCCTTAGAAGGATAAAACGGTCATTGTCAAAGCATAAAAACCCAACTAGGTTGGGGTTGATCCCACAGGGTACACGTTAGATATCTTGCTTGAACTTATTAAAGTCACGAAGCAGTGAGGAAAAGTAAAATGAGGGGATTTTTAGTTAAAAGTAAAAAGTAACAAGATATTGATTCTTTTTATTGTAAATAATGTAAGACGAACACTAGGATTGCGTCCCCCATGGCTTCTAACTCCATAGATTTATCATGCTCTATCAAAATATTCTAATACCTTGCATACAAGATCTGGAAAGTTATGTATTACCAACCGCCTCTCAGTATTCTTTGGTGGATTTCACTTATCTTCTCTCAATTTCAGAGTGTCGCTGTACTAACCCTTGCCTTGGACCCCAGTTTCAACTATCTCCTCTCAATTTCTAGTTGATTAGATGACAGTTAATCATCTTAAGTAGATAACATAGGTAAGCTTATTTTGGCAATTAACTCTAAATCACTATTGTGATCTCCCTTTCCCAGTATCTACCTCCCTCTTTAGTTTGTAGTGAATACAGGCGGGATACTAACATTGGATACAACTAAGAAATTAATTAAACTAAAGAAAACAAGAATAAATGGAAGGATCTTTATCTAAAATAACTTGAAACTTTCTCTACTTTGTTAATCCGCTAGGGTTCCCACAACCCTAGCTAGAGGAATTAACCACTCATAGTTGCAAGATAATTCATGGAATCCATAGACAAACTAATAGAATTAATCTCACAATAATAAAAGAAGAAAACCCAATGTCTTAAATTGAATAACAAACCAAAAGATAATCAAGAATAATAAGGGTATATGGTAGCCCCCAAGGGCCTCTCTCAGGTCTCTCTATCCTTTCTCTACTAAGCAAAGTCTAAAGGATATTTATAGATTACAAGAAACCCTAGAAATCAAATCCTAAATGAAACAGGAAAACTTGACTAATCATACGTAATAAGAACAAAAAATATCGTTGGAGTGTATGTAGGTTACATGGAATCCCTAGGAAACAATTTCAGAACAATCCAAAAAAATAAAGTCAGTGACCTTTCAATAAGGTCACATAGGGACCGTATGTACTACATACAGACCGTATAAGGTCCTTAGTAGGTGACAACCTATTTTGCACAGCTCCTGAAGCTCTCTGGACTTGACCCTCTAGCATTACTAAGGCCACCTACGCTGGTAAGTTGCACTTACACTAAAAAATGCCTTGGTAAGTAGCCAAAAACTTCAAGTTTCATCCTTTTCTTTAGTTAAGCATCCAAAACCTAGTTTTGTGCAAAATCACTCTAAAAACACATCAAATCTAGCAAAATAGCCGTAAGTACATGCATATTTTTCAATTTTATCATAAGTGCTATGAATCAATAACACATCAGTGCTCTGCCTCACTATTGGAATAAACCTAGATATCATCTATAAATATAATAATAAAGGAGTCGAGATACAATCGAAACACTAGATTCATCAACCCCATAAATATGGAAGGGGCATTGGTCAACCCAAAGGACATGACTAAGAACTCATAATGACCATATCGAGTCTGAAGAACTGTCTTTGGAATATACGAAGCTCTAATCCTCAACTGGTGATAACCAAAACTCAAATAAATCTTTAAAAATACCACAATACCCTGAAGCTGATCAAATAATCATTAGTGTGAGGAAAAGGATACTTGTTCTTAACCATCACCTTATTCAACAACCGATAATTAATACACATGTGCATAGACCTATTCTTCTTCTTCTTCTTCTTCTTCATAAACAAGATAGGTGAACCCCAAGGTGATACACTAGGTTAGATAAATCCCTTATCCAATAACTCCTGCAACTAATCTTTTAATTCCTTCAGCTCGGCTGGAGCTATCCTATAAGGAAGAATAGAAATGGGCTTGGTGTCCTGCTCAACAACAATAGCAAAATCAATATCACGATCAGGAGGCATACTAAGAAAATCAGTAAAGAACACATCCATGAACTCATGAACAACACAAAAAAAATCTAAGAAACAAAGTGAAGAAACGCTAGTATCACAAATATGAGACAAATAAGATAAATATCCCCTCTTAACCAATCTATGAGCCTGAACATAAGATATGATCCTTTTAAGACCCGAATGAAGCACACCCTTCTAAGCTATCCCTAGCACCCTCGACAAAGATAAGGTCATAGTCTTAGCAAAATAATCTAAGACAATATGATAAGGATCCAACCAATCCATACCCAAAATAACATCAAAATCAACAATATCTAGCATAAGCAAATCTACCTAAGTCTCAAGCCTAAAGAGAGTCATAACACAAGATTGATAGACCCTATCCACCACTAAAGAATCACCTATTGGGGTAGATATATGAATAAGCATAACAAAAGGTTCACTAAAAAAATCCAAACCCAAAGCAAGATTTGCAGACATATAGAAGAAAGTCAATTCGAGATCAAATAACACAAGGGAAGATCTAAAACAAACGGTAATAATACCTGTGATCACAACATCTAAAGCCTCTATCTGGCCTGGAGGGTATAACATTACACTAACCACGACCACAAAATAACTGGGTAGCCCCACAACTACTATCGCGGGCTCCGCTACCTCTTTTACTCACACCTCTTATAGAACCCCTATATCACACAACTGAAATAGGAGTTTCTCTAAACACACGGCGAGGACAATTCTTGGCCAAATGGCTAGTCTCATTAAACATAAAGCAAACTCTACGACTTGACTCGATAGGAGAAGGTACAACTGGGCCCGAATGACCACCCTAAACTCCTGAACTAGAAAATCAACCCCCAAACTCTTCAAAGTCATCTGCACTAGTCTACCTTGATATGCATGAGAATATCTAAAATCTCTACAACGAGGAGCCTAACCTGTGAACTCACCCAAACAGTGCACCTTCTAAGCACCTTCCTTAGATGGTCATAAAATTCCCTTAGTCATGTTAACATGATCTACTATACTCTTCCAAGACTGAGGTAGACAAACTTTGAGGAACTTGAACTGAACTTGCACCCCCAACATGCTCCACCCAAGGCTAAGGGGAGAGTCCCCTAACACTCATCCTAGATGAGGATGATCCATGAGTCCATCAAATCCCTTGAGTTCATCTACAACTCGAGGCTCGCCCTCTAGGTAAAGGCTCTATATCTCAACTCACGCAAAATCTAGTCAACACCATCTGCGCAGAGAGAGTAAAAGATAACTCAAAACATAAGTTTTAAGAGAAATTTGCATGATAAAGAACAAAATAAGGAAAAAAAACAAGGGAAGTTTCCTAAAGACATCCTATAGCCTCTAAAAAATAGATACAAACATCAACATACTGATCTGTAAGGATCTATTAGACATCTTATTTTTACACCATTCAGACCAATGAACCTAGCTACTTTGATACCACTTTTTCACGTCCCAAAATCCAAGGGCCATGATGGAACTCATTGCGGTGAACCTTAATGAGTAAGCCTATCACCCAAACTAATACATAAAGGGAAAAACAGAAATAATCCCAGGGTAAGGCTTCTTAGAATGAAGTTGAACCATATAAGTATAGAAAATGCAAAATGAATATAATCAACAACACAACCATAACTAACAAAACCTAATATCAACAATATAAGAACGTATCTAGCACAATTTGAATCCAAAGGAAATACATGAGATGTCTAAATACAAGAGAAACTCTGTCTCTGAAATGAAAATAAAGACATAGTCTATAAGAAAGGTAGTAGAATACATCTGAACACCTAAAAGACAACCACTACCTTGAAAGCACCAAATATCACCTGAATCAACCAAGCTGGGGCGCACTCAAACTAGGACCTACATTGAAAGGGTGTAGTAGACGTGAGTATGATCCAGTTGTACTCAGTATGTATCATAGGTCGATCAAGCAAAGTAGATAATAAAACATACAAAACACACATAAAGGGCACGCCACTTACAATCAGAAATCCCACAATGATAGCCTACACCGCTTGCACTAATATTTCTACTTTATATATATATCACGTATATTACAACAACACGGCAAGGTAGAACAAAAATTTACATCATAACCCATACAAGTAAAAACAAGAAAGAGCATATATATATATATACAAGAATGCCAAGTACAAATTATGGAAGATAGATCAAATAGGCTTATGACAAGTCAATATGGTAATTCAATCATAACATAAACTCAATAAACCAAGTGCAGTGTCTAATATGGAAATAATGATGATGATGATGTACGAGGTGGTCGTACAATCTCCGTATACACCCATGAAGGTAAGCCACTTGATGTGGAATCCATGGGGGGTTCGACAACTAATATATAATACATATATATATATATATATATATCTATATCTATATCTCCTCCCCGACTCATCCTCGAGGAGGATTTGATAAGATGTCATATTTTCTGTCATAAAAAGGTGTTGCTAATGTTTCCAGATGTTGCCACAGTGGTACCATTTATTTCATGAATGAGTATGATTTAAAGATATGACACTTACACCCAATCATAATGAATATTTCCAAAACCAACCACAAGATGTAATTCCACTCAACCACAATGATATATTCCACAATCACGTGAGCCAATATCCACTTATTATTTCCACCACCCATGAAATTTCACATGATTCATATGCCAATAAAGTATGAATATAATATAATAAACCAATGGTACCACAATAGGCATTTCAACAACACAATATAATTATTCACATGTATTTTTGGCTATTAACATCATATAGGAACCTACACGGTCACACAGATCACATAATATCTCAAAACCAACAACTGTATCAAATATAGGCCCCTACACGGGCACAAACACATTAAGATATCCAATTTTATGATTATTTCCCACCCCTTTAACATCTATTTTGTATATGAATTAACTACCCTGCCTAGTATGAAGAGTTAAGCCATAACCTACCTCGAAGGTCAAAATTGGTCTGCTACAATTTAACCCATGACCTTACTTCTCCCAAACAATTCCAAAATTAACTAAAATCAATAAATATATAATATATGCATAAAAACAATGTCAACGATACCCATATTTCCTACTTTTAGTTGGGGGTCTAAATGGATCGCCAAAATAGGTCTTTGAAAAAGAACGATAAAATCATAATTTCTTTTAAAAATATGTTCCCCATACTTATAATAATATACAATTGAAATAACAAGTCAAAACAAGTTGAAAATGAGGTTCAAATCTGGTAAAAACATTAGAAACTCCTTCAATATAAGTTATAGTACTAATTCCCTTTTATGGGAGTGCATTGGACATTTACTGAGGTCATACAATACCCTGAGTGCAAAGTTAAGTTGAAAGTGTTCTTATCGATTGAGTTTTGATCTATGTTTAAACTAGATTCAACTTCAAGTGAGGATATATCATAGAATATAATGAGTTACGGGGTCAAATTCCCACCAAATTAAAGCTCTTTGAGTGTTGTTTCCAACATATCTAACTGTTTGTTTATCTGTATTTAGAGGAAAAATTTATGATCATTTTGGTAAACACTATCTGGGTTGAGAAATTAAACAACGCAATGGTACCATTGTAGTAATATCAGCCCCAATACTAAAATCTTTCATTCCTAATACCTAGAGGTGTGATTTCCTCATGACTGAAGTGGAAATGCTTCATTGAGGTAAGGTTTTTACCTTTTTAACATTGCTTAATCCGTTCATCCTGTAGAATCATTTGAATGGAGAAATTATAGTAAAATTCTTATGGTTTAGAACCCTAGGTTTATGGAGTTGTGGGGAAAACTATTGGATATGAGTATTTTCACCTATAATTGATTTTAGATTGTTAATCAACGATTCTTAGCATGAATTAGTGACTCTAAAATTTGAAATTGATGGTTGGGGACCTTGAGTTTAGTAAAAAAGAAATCTTTAGCCTTAAACTCTATTAATGGAGATGGGTCGAATATGATGGATCTTATTAATGGTCAATGGCCCCTAGATAATGTTTTAGAGCATGAGTAAGGGTAAAGTAGTGGGTTTGAGTTCTCAACGTATCTATTTGAAGAGTAATCAATTAATTACTCTTATAACTACTTTTTTCTTAGATGATTGAGCATTCTGATGCATGAAGAAAGGGAATAAGCATCCTTAGTGTGGCTTGCTTGTTTTGAAATATTCTTTCGAGGTAGGTTATAGTTTCATATGTAGTAGAATGGGGCTAGATGATTTTTATTTTGATAGTCATGTAGGGAGATTTCATGTCTTGGCCCTTCGAGCACGGTGTTTGGATGGATTAAATTGTTAAAAATCTAGTTAGGCTTAAATTTTATCATCGATTATTGTTATGCTCAGCTAATACGATACTTGTGGCATGAAAATTAGTGGAACATGGTAGAGTGATAGTTACATGTAATGTAATAAGAAAATTGTGTGTTATTGTCTTTTGTGTAGTTCATTTGATGGGTATTTGTGTTTGTATGACTTGACTGATAAATTATAGAGTCATTAAGTGAATGATAATAATAGAAGAATTTGGTGACCTTTTAATTTGTAAACTAATTTCTAATGTCTTAAAAGGTAGTGAAACCAATATTTGTGTACATTTGAAGAAAGAGACATGCTTGCTAGAAAATATTTAGAAGGATGGATTATGATAAGAGGATGCAACGACATAACTTAAGAACCTAAGATTAAGTTTTACTAGTACCAAAAAGTAAGATGTGAAAATATGGATAACCCTAGTTAGATTTGTAAGTTGAATAAAGCTGAATAATTGGATAATAGTCTAAATAGGATAGTGTCTTAAAACTTAGTTGTGACTTGAACGAAAGAGTTACTAGGTAGTAACTGAATTACCGGTTCACCGTGAAAGTTAAATAGAGATATTAAGACTAGTTCATAAAATATGATGATGAATTAGAGTCTAGATATCAATCTTGGTAGAATGTGCACTAGAAAATGGATACATGATGAATTGATCTTAAGACATATTTTTGTTTGATGATTAGATTTAATAATTCTCAATTGTGTAAGGGGTGAATGGGCCTTCAGGTATACTTGTTATTATTGATTGTTATTACTTGGTTGTCCTTAATTGTAGGTTTTGTTTCAATCAAGGTCACTTGGATCTGATTTGTATTTGGTGTTTGCAATTTTCCTTTATACATTACTTATAATTATTGACTGCATTTTGATATTCATACATATTGTTGAGGATATTTGGTGATGGGTGATTTTATACCATGCCTGTACTATTATGATATGTTCGCTATGATGGATTGGGTACCACACCAGTACAAATATGATAGGAACAATAGTTCTATGAATATGATATAATGGTTATGATGGATCGAGTACCACAACAATAAAGATATGATATGATGGTTATAATAACTTGGGTGCCACGACGGTATGGATATAATATGTTGGTTATGATGGTTTGGGTACCTCTTTGGTATAGATATGATGTTATTCATGAGGTGGATAGGGAAGAGATATAGTGCATATTGCGTACACGCACTCATTCATCTGCATCAAATGTGTATTTAAATTTATATGTCATTAGTAGTTCCTTACGTGGACCGAGTTATGTTAATAGAGTATGATGGTTCCTTATGTGGACCAGCAATTTGATGAAATATTGTGGTCCTTTGAGTAGGTCTGTTATGTTGATGACTGTCTTTGGGAATTGTAACCAAGTGTGAACAGAAGGTATGCCCTTAATTATGTATAACTCATATTTTCCTGTGTATATTGTTATATACGTGATATGTATTATGATGAATTTCTTGTAAAGCTATTGATGCTATCAACTATCTTGATTGTTGTGATCCCGATAGTTAATAATGGATTCAAATCTCCAGAGATATCATTGCTAAGACAGAGACAGGGTTACATAAGTTTAAAGAACATTGTAAGATAGTCTAGATTATTCAATAATAAATATACACAAAAATGATAAATGTTAGGTGGTTCATAGAGAGACTAAGTGTGATTAGTAATTTTTTTTGTAAATTAAATTTTATTTTCCAAGTAACAATTACAAATTAAAAAAAACCCAGAAGTCTTGGACAATAACCCCGAGCTTTCTAAACAACCTCACAATCAACTAAAATCCAGTTTAAAAACTTAGTTAACTAGTTATATCTTCAAGATCACTAATCCTAGAAGATAGACTGGAGTGGTGGCTTCCTCTGCCATGCACATCATGAATAATATTCTTTATGAGAACCTTCTTTGGAACTTGATTGTGTTGAAACACTCTCCTATTTCTCTTCACACATACTATAAATAACACTAGCCTATGTTGTTCTATAAAGACCTGTTTTATTTCTTTTGCTTTCATGAATTTGGCGTCCCATTGTACTTCATTTTGCCATTGATACTTATCCTTGATATCCTTTGCCATATGAGTAACTTGTTCAAGATATCAGCAGTGAATGAACATGCAAATAACAGGTAATCCACATTCTCATCTTCCTCTTGGAAAAAGGTGCATAACACCTTATCTATAAGTCCCCACTTTAGCCAATCTCACTTTAGTAGAGAGCCTATTATTCAAAGACTAATACAATATATATATATATCCATTTTAGGTTCTCTAAAGTTTTAGCAAACCATTTTCCTCCATTCCACTTTCACCATGCCTCATATCAACTTGAAATAAAGTTTCTTAATGGAAAAACTATCTAATTTATCATATTTTCTTCAAAATACCCTACAATAAGAAGATACTTCGGGACTTTCAGAATCCTTTATATAATCCAGAATGACTACTTAGCTTCAGTGCCCAAAATACCCTCTTGCCCATAATATGCATATATCCACTTTACCCAAAAATTATCTATCTTTTTGTAGAGATTCCATAACAATTTGTATATATCAGCCTTGTTCCATGTGCATATGTCAAAAAAATTCAAACCTCTACTTGACTTAGGACAACTTAACTTTTCCCATTCAATGAATGATTTCTTGGAAGTTTCAGTACTACCAATCCAAAGAAATTTTCTACAAATAGCCTCAATAGTTTGGATAATATTTTTATAAAGTGAGAAAACCTGAGCCCAAAAAAATTTGTTTAGAAATAAGACATTTTTCACAGATTGTGCTTTGCCAGCATATGTCAAGAACTTTGTAGCCCAACTAGTGATTCTACCTAGAAGCTTATCTAGCAAAGGCTTGCATTGATCAAGAGATAACCTCTTTGTACTCAATGGTATGCCAAGGTACCTGAATGGTAGTCCACCTTTAACACACTGCAACTCCTGTAATACTTGATCCTAAATAGAATGAGTAATACTTCCAAAGTATGCACTATTTTTATCAGTATTAGCCACCAGGCTTGATGCCTAAGATAACATATGAAATCATTAGCACAAGTATTGAACAGATTTCATATCTCATCTGCAGAATAGTAATAGATCACAATAAAATATAGCTAAATAATTCTTGATGGTAATGAAAATCAGGATTTGTGTGAAAGTCCTTCAATATTCTAGTAAAAAAATCATTGCTGACACAAAAAAATAAGGAGATAATGGATCACCCTATGTTACCGCTCTCCTTGCATGAATGGGTCTAGAACTTTTACCATTGATCATCACTGAGTAAGTAACTGTAGTGACACATTGCATAATCCATGTAACAACCTGACTTGGAATTTTAGTTCAAGTAATATTTTCTTGAAAAAACTCCATTCCAATGAGTCATATGATTTTTTTCATGTTAATTTTCACCATACACATTTTGGATATACCTTTCCTCCCATATCCTTTCACTAGATTATGGATTAAGATGATATTATCATTTATAGCTCTTTTAGAAACAAAGGCTAGTTAACTAGGATCCACTAAATAACTCATCACCTGCTTTAATCTTGTTGTGAACACTTTGGAAATGATCTTATAAAGTATGGAACATCAAGATATAGGCTTGTACTCTTCAATACAGGTAGGATTTTCCACTTTAGGAATAAGTGTAACTGAGGTGCATTTGATAGAGCATACATTTTACTTGTTTCAAAGAAATGAAGAACTGCTTTTGTGACATATTTACCCATTACTGACCAAGCTCTTTTATAGAATACAACACTTAGTCTATCCATCCTTAGAGACTTTAAATCACTTAAATACTTAAGGGCCTTGAACATTTCTTTTTTTATCACTGGCAGGACCAATAATATTTGCTACTCTCTATTCAGGCTTGCTCCATTCCTCATAATTCTAGTGTTAAATCTTAGTAGCCAGTTGATGTATCATGGTTATATGACATTTTCATGCTAAAAACAAGGGAATTATGGACATACTTAGGTCCTTTTTGATAGATGTGAAGTGTGTTTATGTTGGTTTTGTAGGAAAATAGGTTTTGGAGCAGAGCAAGAGAAAAAGAGATGAAGTGTAGATGAAGGGCTACTTATGTGACCCACCTAGAGAAAATAAGTAGTACTTACGCCCCCTATTGGTTGGGTCCATAAGTAGCAGGATAAAGTTATGAAAGTTAAATTTTTCTCTGGGACCTACAAAGGCCTACTTACGAGGTGTAAGTGGTACCTACGAACCCCATAGGTACCCTCATAAGTTTAGTTTTGAAGTCTACCTATTTCCTTTGAGAACTACGAACCCACCTTGGTCCCTTAGTTACTACCTACGATCCATAAGTAGTGTCGTAGGTAGGTGCCGACATGATTTTCCTACTTTATTTTTGATAGGACGCTTAGGTTTTTTTATGTAACAATAAATTCCCCATTGATATTTTTTTATTTTGCTATGCACTTTACATACTTACAACATTATATTGAGTTCTAAGATACACTTTTTATCTTAGAATTCTTGCTCTTGAATTTTAGGGTTTGAAATTAATTTAAGATTTTGGTTTTTATTCTTATTTCTTTGTGAGATTATTTATATGCTTTATCTTATGAATTCTATGGGTGTTCTTGCAAACATAAGCGGATAAACCTTGTAAATATGGTTGTGTGAACCTTAATGGAATAACGAAGTAGAGGAAGTTCAAAGTCTTTCTTGATTGGTGTTCTTTCATATATTGTGATTTTTATCAAATTAATTGCATTCTTAGTGATTGCAACTGCTATGAACCTTCCTATATTCGATAATAACTATATAGAGAGGATGAGATTATGAAAAGAAGATCAAAATAGTAATTTGAAGCTAACAACCTTCATCTAATTAACTTGATATCGAGAGGAGATAGTGAATCTAGGATCTAGGACAAGGGTTAGTAATGCGACACTATGAGACCAAGAGGAGATGAGTGAAATTCACCAAAAGGTGTTTATATATCGTTGGTATGCATAAAATTTTAGATTATGCATTCATGGAATCAATATAGTTTGATGAGCATGATCTACAGTGGATTTATGCACCCCTATGTTGTTATATGAGTTTAATTAACCTTGTTTTGAGGATTTCTCTTGTGCTTAATGAGTTAATTCTTTTATAAATAAGAATATAAGTGTCAAGTTATATATTCTTAGTGTTTAAGTTGTGTTCATAGTGAGTTTGGAGTCAAAACCCTAAGTTAAAAGTGCCAATGACAAAACTAGTACTCTTAGCTTGAACTATGTTCATTACTAGGTCATCATCTTGAATTGTAGTTGTTTTGAACTATAATGTGTTGTTTTCGATATTATAGGATTCTTGGTGAGTATATAAATATGATAAATGGATATTAAACAATATTTAAATCAAGTAGAAACAACATCAAAAAACTAGAAATAGATGCGCAAACGTATAGGACAAGGCTTGATCAAAGCTAGAATTTCTTAACTCATTGTTTTTCCATGCTACCTCATGATAGGGAAGTGGAATTCCATTCGTTGCATTATAAATTGAAATTTCTATTCTCTTATGTAAGACCCCATAAAGTTCTCTCGTAGTTTGAGCCTTAGAGCGTGTCAAGTAAAGTGTAATTCTGGCCTTAAAGATCAAGAAGTGACTTCCAAAGTGGGAAATATTTTAAACCATGTATAATTTGCCTAATATCACCTTTTTTCATGTAGATAATTGAATAATATTTCCTTCGATACCAAATTCGCCCAAATCCAACACTCAGGCAAAGAGTTAGAGCCATTTTAGTGAGACTGTGTGCCACCTGGGACTTTAGCGCATCGTGGAGCCAGACAAAGTGGCAATTGTCAAATTCTAGTAAACCTCCACAATTCCACCACTTCACAGTGTCTTTCCAGCACGCAACCAAGGTGGCAACGCGATTTCCACCGCATAGCGCCAAGGCTCAGTTTCCCAATTATCCAATTTCCAATAAGCTGGCGCGATTATGGTGCGTCGCGCCAGCAAATAAAATCGGGATTTTTCTAGTTTCGGATTTTAATTCCAAGGGAAAAAGGGTATTTTCCCAACCCCTATATATATATATATATACTCTTTAACATGAGATTCATCACATTTACACCCAAATATTTTTGGTTTCTCTCAATTTTCTTCAAGAACAAGACCTAGGGTTTCTAATACAAGACCCAAGTCATCAAGATTCCTCAGTAAATATTCTGAGAATCATATAAAAAGGTATATTAGATGTTGATTATTGGGCTCCTTCGAACCAAGAAGTTCAAGAATCCTTTTCTAAATTCAAAGGTCTTATATTTTTGAGTTTTCATGATTCCTGTGAATTGAAATTGAAGTTCATGTTATTATTGAGTCTTAATTCATGACTTAGACTACCAATTTCAAGAGTTGATTCTAGTATGTGATGAATTGTATGATGTTCATGATAAACCCTTGATACACCCAAATTAGAACTCTCGTTAGAAAGTGCAAGCGGTCGCTGTCAAATATAGAACCCAACTGGGTTGGGTGTCGAATCCCACAGGGAATACTATGATCACTAAGTATTGTGATTATTATTAGACTGTTGATCGAAGGTTCCAAGGTAAGGGGAGTTTCAGTTTAGGTGCACAATAATATTATCAGTGTAACGATGAGATGATATGTGTAATAATATTTGATCACAGAGAATGACAAATTAGGGTTATGTCCACCTTGTAGCTTCTACTTCTCTATTAACTATGAGTAATACAGATTTTATACATGCATGCACTTATAAAGAGACGTATTCTAATTCTAAATCCAAGTGTTTCTCAACCATCAAGGATTTATTCACCTTAGTTCTCTCGAATCCAAAGTGTACAACCAATTGTACGAACTCTCCAAGAAGTTAATCCTGCTAAGGCATTAACGTGTAAAATAGAGGTTGGAAACCCTATTTTCTTGTCACACTCTCTTTTCCAAACAGTAACTTTTCTATCAAACAAGTTATTTCTATAATGGCGCATTCCCTATGTTTGCAACCATGATAATTCAATCAAAATGAAGAGAGTAATGATATAAGTGGATTAACATATCATAAATTCAAAAACCCATAGCAATAGAGAGTATATTACAAGGTTTCCATAACCCTAACAAATAAACTTAACTACTGATGAATAAAACGGAAATCAAAATAGAAATATTCATCATACTAAAAATTAGAACGATCTTGGTGATAAAGATGAATAGCGAAAATAAGAGAGAAAAGCGTTTCTCTCTCTCCGTCCTCAAGCTAAGCCGCTTTCTCTCGTTTTTAAAATAATACAGAATGTGAATAATCCCTAAAAATTCAGCAATAAGGCTTTTAATTACATCCTTCTCTAATAAATTGCTACTGCATCCTTAACTATTTAAAAATATTGTGTTTGCCCGGGAAAAAGTTCCCATACATCACATTCAGTCCAAAAGCTGCTTTCCTTTTTATGTGAAGTTTTCTTTGCTGTCCACAGGTCCCCAAAGTGCTGTAATCTTCCTCATTAGTACCTGAAAAACATGCTAATCACATAGGTCATCTCACTTAACTAAAAATAGACTAAAAGTACAAGAATTATGTATTTTATCCTCTAAATTTAGCTAAATTATAGGTAAGTTATGGTGCTTAGACGTATAAATACGCCCAACATCACCACCCCACACTTAAAGCTTTGTTCGTCCTCGAACAACATATCTATTTATGCATACTACACAAGCTTTAGCACCCACAAAGGAAGACAAGATGCTCAAATAGGCTCACACAACAATTATGAACAAGAAACAGCTTCAGGAATCATTCCTAGATACAACCTACCCTCAAGAATAGACTCATTAAGTTGGAAATTTCATGCATATCATTCAAGAAAATCATATAAATTACCCAAACTTCATCAACCATGTGCCCTCACAACAAGAGAGTTACCCATAATCACTCACAATTATGCAATTTCTAACAAAATGGGCACAAGAATCAAGTTGCGCTCACTCTCACAAAGAATTCTCAAATTACAACTGATGACCATATGCTTTCCCTTAGTGTAATACTCCAGTAATATCAAAATGCTAAGATTAGGATCAAATAGGTCTTTTACGGGTTGTAATGCAGGCTAAAGGATGGGTAGGAACTATTTTGGCTAGAAATAGTGACTATCTTCCCTAAGCGCTTTAATACACTACATTATGCAATTAAGATCAATCTCAAACAACCAATTTCCACTTCTTCTATCTTCATAGATTTGCTTTTCACCCCAACTCGTTAAGCTTGATTAATAACGCTATGGTTGGAGTATGCAACCCTTTTAAATTTTTTTGTTTATTTTATTTTTTTGGCACCCTTTTCACGTTACGCACCCCTATAATAGCCACCCTCAACTTAAGCAATTTGCCTTAGTTGAGGTGCACAATGTCCAAGAAGGACCAGGGAAAAAAAAAGTTCATTGTAACATGTACGGGATAAAATTTTGAACTTTTTCAACAATTTTAGCTACTCCCAACCACATCAATTGCTTATGCCAATAACCAGACTTTGGGGCATCAATTTTACCTTTTTCCTCTTATTCTCAAACTCTTAACTCACATTGATTTTACATTAAAGTGCTTAGGAGCTTTTTGGATCAAATTATGGTCTATTAAAGAACGGATTATGCTACATATGAGGCTAACAAAAGAACAAGGTAAAGGCTCGACGGGGCTATCTAAGATAATGTACAAAGGTAGGTCAAAAGAAGGTATGAACAATGGCTATCAAAGAAATGCCTAAATCATCTTCTAAACTCACAATCTTTATTTCGCTTTGCATACACACCAGGAAAGTTCTAGTATCAGTTACAATAAAGAATATACAACAGTCTTACACACTCATGGCACATGGTCAACTCAATTAGGAGAATTATAGATTCTCGACCGAACAATTACATGAATTCAATTAAAACCAACAATCACAACAAGAGTCACAACTAGAGCCTAGGTGTTTCAAACATAATGATCCATCACATATTTAGGTTATAATGTCATATGATCCACAAGAGCAGTTACATGTAATTGAAAGACTATTTTTCTCTTAAGACTGTCGTCATCCATCCATCATCGAGAAAAACACCTAATTATGACTAAATAACTAATCCTATCCACAAGTATACTAAGGAGAAGGTCCTATTTTCTTACGAAACAAGTAGCAAAGTAACCAGTCACCCCACACTTAAGCTCTGCACTGTCCCCAGTGTAAATAACAAGATAAAAAACCTGGATAGTAGTACTTCTCATCCACATTAGGAGTCATGCCACCTGCATGGAGATCATCATTGGAGCCATTTTTTCTGTATTCATCTTGTCATCCATGTCATCCACACATAGTGAAACTAACTATAATTAATATGAGGGTGGTGAAGTCACCACCCCACACTTAATTTGTTAGTATCAACTAATTTCATGTTATTATCGGGTACTCAGACTTCACCGACATACACTTTGACATGGTGCACCACATTAGTCACAATACAATTCAATCACTTTAATTTCCCCATGTCTATTTCAATGAAACACTTTTTTATCAAAATCATACCCTACACTTTCAACCATATCAATATATACAAAACACCATCACTTTTCCAACATAGCCATGGAAAAAATTTAATTCATAATCCTCAAGTGATCAATTAATAACTACAACATAAATTCAAAACACCTAAGGATTAAGAAAAGAACACTTACCTTGAAGATGAAGGATTGAAGAAAGTGAGTCGATGTTCTTGGGTTTTGAAAGTGGTGAAGAGCTTGTAAGATTAGTAGAGCAAAGAGAAGGGTTTTGAGAGAGAAGGGGTTGGGAGGAGCTTAGGTGAAAGAAAAATGAAGTGGGATTTAAGAGTAGAGAATATGTTTAAAAGATGAGACATGGGTAGGTTTGATCCATTAAAAAAATGAATTATTAGGCAAAACTTACACTGATAGGCGGCGCCTAACCTATAACCTATGTTGACATAGGCGACGCCTACCCTATCGCCTAAGTGAGGCAGTGAGCATAGGCAATGGCATAAGCGGCGCCTAAGCTATCGCCTATGTTTAGATAGGCGGCGCCTAAGCTATCGCCTATGTTGACATAGGCGGCGCCTAATCTATCGCCTATGTTGACATAGGCGATGCCTAACCTATCACCTATGTTGACATAGGCAGCACCTAACCTATCGCCTAAGTGAGGCAGTGAGCATAGGCGATTGGAAATATCGCGCACTCTTGGTCAGAAAGGTCCATACCCGCCCGATCCCTACGCTACCACCACAAACCTCATTGAAATTCACAAAATAAAGTCACACCGCGAAACTTTTGGGGTCGAATTAACATAATTCAAGGCACGAATCTAATGCAAATCATACTTGAGCCTTACATATTTTACCACTCCAACTTACCTGTAATGTTCCCATCACTCCTAAACTTACCACCATTGAGATGTCTCTCTTCCAAATCAAAATTGGTACTAATATTCTCCTTAGTACTTCGTGCACCTACACTTAATCAAAAACAATAAAAATGATTAGAAAGATGGGTTGCCTCCCATGCAGCGCCTAATTTAACGTCGTGGCACGACTCGATTATCTTGACTACTCAGACTACGTCAAGAAAGATCGATGATACCATTTGTACCTCATTTGTTGAATCAAGACAATGCTTTATTCTTAGTCCAACCACTTTGAAGTCACTCACATGCTTGCTTGCAAGTTTAACCAAACCAACTATGGTCTCCACAAAAGACATATCCTTAACTGGTACATCTCACTTATCTTCATAGAATACATCAACTATCGAGAAGACACTCATCTCTTTTTGTTGTTTCATAGACCGACATACTTCAAAACTAACTTCTTTCTCATTGAGCCTAAATTTTAGCTCATTCAGCTCCATGTCAACTAACACCCTTCCAGTTGCTAAGAATGGCCTACCCAAAATTATGGGTACTTCAAAGTCCACTTCACAATCAAGAATTACAATATTGGCAGGAAATATAAAATCAACAACTTTTACAAGTACATCATGTAGAATCCCAATCGGTCTTTTTACTGATCTATCCGCCATTAGAAGCCACATATTAGTGGGAGTAGGATCTCCCAAATCCAATTTCTTGAAAACCGTCAATGTCATAAGATTGATACTTGCCCCAAGATCACAAAGGGCCTTTTCAAACTTTAGCAATCCAATCGTACATGGAACAGTAAATATTCCCGGATCAGCTTTCTTTTGGACAATAGATCTTGTAGCAATAGAACTACAATGATGAAGATTGTCTACCATTTCATAGCTTACAGTCTTTTTCTTTGTCAACAGGTCTTTCATAAACTTAGCATATCCGGGCATCTGTTCCAGTGCTTCAACTAAGGTCACATTCACTGTCAACTGCTTCAACATAGCCATGAATTTTCTAAACTTGTCATCATTTTTTTTCTTCTTTAATCATTGTGGAAATGGAGGTGGCGGCCTTGGAATTTCAGTTGGAGTGACTTTTACCTCCTTTCTTATGCCTTGCTCCACATCACTAACATGCTTCGGCTTAGTTGGTTGTTCAACTTCCGCACTTTTCTTTTTAAAACCTCCCAACTCCACAGGAACCACTAGAGATTCACCAACCATCTCCCAATCTATTTCAACCTCATCAGTATAAGAGGAATCTCCCAAACGTGGACTAGATAACATCTTACCACTCCTAGTGGTAATGGCCATACACGATCCATCAGTCCTCGAATTATGAACTGTATCACTTGGTAGAATCCCATTCTTTCTTTGGTTGAATGCTGTGGATAACCGGCTCATCTGGTGCTCCAATTGTTTAATAGCAACTGAGTGCGAATTTACAAGTTGACTTATGGAAGATACGTCACTCTTTATTGTAGTCACCCCAGAATTTGCCGCCTCAACTCCCTTTAATACTTTCTCCATCATGTCCTCCATAGACATTTTTCCTGAACTAGTAGCAGCATTATCACGGCTTCCAGGAGGTACATACAGTCCACTCCTGTCACTTTTATTCTTCCAATCTCCTTGATGGTTCCAACCTTGGTTTCCTTGGCCACAACCTCAAAAACCCATCTGATTGTTCAAGTAATTGACTTCTTTCTCAGGATCGGAGTCAGCCCTTCCCTGTGATGCTACAACTTTAACCTTCTCAATCTTTCCTGATAATAAATACTTAGTGAGAAGGTCCATCTGTGTTTTCATATGAGTCATATCCTGGTCACGTCCCTCTTCTCTTCGCCTCTGTTCTGCCGTCATGCCAATAGATACAGTAGAGCTTGCTACCTCAAAATTCTTGGTATGCCAAGCTCTACTCTGCTTTGTCATACGATCCAGCATGTCAAATACCTCAAGAAAAGTAAGGTCCATGAATGACCCACCCACAGCATTATCTACCACTGGCTTAGTCACCGAGTTCAAAGCCCTATATAATATTTCCATCAAGTGGACATTGGTCATCTGATGGTTTGGGCACCGCATAAGCTTCTTCTTGAACCTCTCCCAAGTCTCGTGGAGAGCTTCATTTGAAAACTTTCTAAAATTGCTTATCTCATCTCTCAATTGTGCCCTCTTGGATGGCGGAAAGAATCTTTCTAGGAAAGCGTCTTTCAGTTACCTCCAATTGGTAATAGAGTCAGGAGTTAGACTGTTTAACCATAGAGTTGCCTCTCCAGATAGAGACAGTGGAAATAAGCGCAGCCAGATCGCATTCTGTTCAACCCCTGGATTGTCAAATGATTTACATGTTGAGATAAAATTAATCAGATGCATATTCGGATCTTCGCCTGCAAGTCCACCAAATAACCCTTTGAGTTGCAATAACTGAATCATGGTGCTAGTGATATTGAACTTGGCTCCGGGTGCCAAGGGCGGAGGAATAATATTCCATGTGGCACCAGTCCCATCCAAGTCGTCATCATCATCATCATCAAAAGCAACTTGCAAAGCTTGGCGTTCGGGTCTCATCCTAGCTTGACGATCTCTGTTGACATTCCTGTTCACTGGTGCAGCCACATCATCTGCACGCCTTGGATTTAATAACTCATCATCACCCAGGTCCTCATCATCAATATTTGGTACCCGACCTGGGTTATCAACATTCTGTTGATTTACTTGCGCAGCTGCCAATACAGCTAATCTAGCCTGCTCCTGTTGAGCAGCTATCCTTTCAGGGTCTTGTTGCGCATCCATTCTGCCAATGAGATGTGGTTCAGGATTTATAGGTAATAATGGCTGACCCGATCTCCGTGTATTTGACATGCAATCCACTCAACCTAAACAAAACAAAAATAACAAACAAAAACTAAAATTTGAGAATCTTTGACCAAAGGGTCTATTAACTATCACAAACTTAGTTGACAACCGCATTCCCCAGCAACGACGCCAAAATTTGATACGCCCAAATTACAAATCTCGTTAGAAAGTGCAAGTGGTCGCTGTCAAATATAGAACCCAACTGGGTTGGGTGTCGAATCCCACAGGGAATACTATGATCACTAAGTATTGTGATTATTATTAGACTGTTGATCGAAGGTTCCAAGGTAAGGGGGTTTCAGTTTAGGTGCACAATAATATTATCAGTGTAACGATGAGATGATATGTGTAATAATATTTGATCACAGAGAATGACAAATTAGGGTTATGTCCACCTTGTAGCTTCTACTTCTCTATTAACTATGAGTAATACAGATTTTATACATGCATGCACTTATAGAGAGACGTATTCTAATTCTAAATCCAAGTGTTTCTCAACCATCAAGGATTTATTCACCTTAGTTCTCTCAAATCCAAAGTGTACAACCAATTGTACGAACTCTCCAAGATGTTAATCCTGCTAAGGCATTCACGTGTAAAATAGAGGTTGGAAACCCTATTTTCTTGTCACACTCTCTTTTCCAAACAGTAACTTTTCTATCGAACAAGTTATTGCTATAATGGCGCATTCCCTATGTTTGCAACCACGAGAATTCAATCAAAATGAACATAGTAATGATATAAGTGGATTAACACATCCTAAATTCAAAAACCCATAGCAATAGAGAGTATACTACAAGGTTTCCATAACCCTAACAAATAAACTTAGCTACTCATGAATAAAACGGAAATCAAAATAGAAATATTCATCATACCAAAACTTAGAACGATCTTGGTGATAAATATGAATAGCGAAAATAAGAGAGAAAAACATTTCTCTCTCTCCGTCCTCAAGCTAAGCCGCTTTCTCTCGTTTTCAAAATAATACAGAATGTGAATAATCCCTAAAAACTCAGCAATAAGGCTTTTAATAACATCCTTCTCTAATAAATTTCTACTGCATCCTTAACTATTTAAAAATATTGTGTTTGCCCAGGAAAAAGTTCCCATACATCACATTCAGTCCAAAAGCTGCTTTCCTTTTTATGTGAAATTTCTTTGCTGTCCACAGGTCCCCAAAGTGCTGTAATCTTCCTCATTAGTACCTGAAAAACATGCTAATCACATAGGTCAGCTCACTTAACTAAAAATAGACTAAAATTGCAAGAATTATGTATTTTATCCTCAAAACTTAGCTAAAACATGGGTAAGTTATGGTGCTTAGACGTATAAATACGCCCAACATCAACCCTCTCCAAGTTGCATGATATTGATGTATTCATGATGATTAAGTATAGAATTTTTGGTATAACCAAAGCATGCTCCCCATTTGTTTGATAAAATGCTTATGTGAAGGAATTAAAGCTATTATAGCATGTTGACTAGAAATCCCCAATTGTGTGTAAGTTCATGCATGCCAAGTGTTTGTTGAAAAGCCTTAGTGAATGAATTGTGACATGTTAGCATGAAATTTCTTAATTATGTACTCTTCAATGCATGTAAAATGTCTGTTGTAAGACCTTATTGAATGGAGTATGAGCTAGTAGCATGTCTCCCTATACAATTACATGTTTATGATTTCCAAGTTCTTGAAGAGATGTTTTAATGATTGTAATGGTGAATGAAAGTCCATAGTCATGGTTATTTAAGATGGTTATGTTTTACTTGTATGTTATAGAGACATGGGGGTAATTATACCCAACAATTTAGTTGCAAGTCTAGAGCCCGTGTCAGTTTTCATGATAATCTCAGTCAAGTCACGATTCTTAGAACTCAGCCAATTACAGAATTCAGTACTCTCAGACAGTTATAGAACTTAAGAAATCTCAGTAATCCAAGTATCATTAGCATTCTAGATTCAGTTCAGTACTTAGCTCAGATCTTAGTAGAATTCAATATTCATTTCAGACCTTAGTAGTATTTTGTCAGTCAATGAAACCAAGAGAATTCAGTGAGATCAGTCAAGAAATATGAACAGTAACATATTCAGCTCAGTCTAGTACAATCTAAGAATTAGTTCAGTGTCTATTCAGCTAGGTGTAGGATTCATCACCGAGTGAGGGTAGGGATGTCGGCTTCCCCATTATTAAGGAAGAGTCGTTCGTAGCAATCCCTATACCTCCAAAACTGCGTAGCCAGCTCAGGATGAGGAGTCACCCATTATATTAGGCTTGACTACCTCCTAGGAGTCACCCGTTATATTAGGCTTGGCTCCAACTAGGTGTCACTCGTTATATTAGGCATGGCATCCTGGGTTAAGAGAGAAGTGTCTTTACCCATGGTACGATACTGACACCCTTCCAATTGGGGTACAGGTTGGACCCCAACTAGCTAGAAGGGACATATCGGTTAGATGAATACCTCCTACAGTCTCAGTAATAGAAGTCAGCTGAAGAGTCGCCCATTATACTAGGCTTGACTACCTCACAGAGATCACCCATTATATATGCTTGATCTCAGATTTAGATAATTATATTCAATATCAGTAGACTTAGAGATCACCCGTTATATAGGCTTGATCTCAAATTCAGTTTATCTAGTATTAGATATCATTACCAGTAAACTCAGAAGTCACCCGTTATATAGGCTTGATCTCAGATATAATAAATCAGTATTAGTATCAGCAAGATTAGACATCAATCTCAATAGACTCAGTTATCCAACCTTTCAGTATTAGTAAACTCAGACATCAGTACTAGTAGACTCAGTCATCAATAATTCAGTATTCAGAAACCCATATTCAGAGTTCGTATTCAGTGATACTGCAATTCTAGTTTTTGTTTGTGCATTCATGCATATGTCCTCCTTTAGTACTCTTATGTTATTCAGATAAGTAACTGTTCATGCATAAGCCCTTGTATTTAGCCTTACCTCATCTAGCATACCAGTACATTCAAAGTACTGACATATATTTTTTTCTTGCGCTATGGTGTCTTGTACGATAGATTCAGATGCGCGAGATCCCGAGCACCCTTAGTAGTCCAGACTCAGTCTGCAGAAATAGATGTAGCAGTGAGTCCTCTTTATTCGAGGATGATCCTTATTTTATTATCACATTAGATTTAGTTTATTTTTAGTAAACGGAGTTAGTTGGGGACATGTTCCATCAGCTCCACAGTTCAGACAGTTTGAGGCTTTTTGGATAGATGTATTAGTGTTCAGTTTTTAGTATTGATTATTTTAGATGTTTTGAACCTTATGGAAAGTTTTTCACTAGTTTTCTGCATTATTTAGTATTTTTATACAGTTATTGCAGTAGGTACCAGATAAGGGTTAGCTTGTAATCCTTCGGGATTATGAGCACCATGTGGCATTCCAATTTTAGAAAATCAAGGCATTACATCTTAGCATGACTAAGCCATTCCACTCTTCCTAGATGGCGTGATATTGGCATGACTCGGAGGTTGTCCAAAATAGGGCAATCTTGTTCTACTATAAATAGGAAACTTGAACATTATGTTACACACTTTGAACGACCTTGGGGTTTCTAAATATACTGGAGAACACTTGAATTTGGTTTCTTATTCCATTACTTTATTTTACTTTTGGATTTTATCGTGTTTTCATCTCTTGAAATTACGTATATGTCCATGAGTGGGTAAAAGATCTTTTTCAGGGTTAAGGCCAAAAACATTATTGCTATTGTTGTATATTAACTTAGTTTTGGTTATTTATCATATTTGGTTGTCTATTTATCCTTTTTATCACTATTTAAAGATTCACGACACTTATGATACATACTTAACACTATAGGATCGTAATCTCATGCGATAGATAGAATAAGATCATATCTTCAGTTGAATGATGTTATGATTTACTTTTAGTATAGCAATTTACTTAAATTCCCTATTTGTTTCAATTATTAAATAGAATATGAATGTTTTTAACTTAGTTTTCGCATCCCCACTCAGTGAAGAGTTCTGGGACTAAGTTAGATAATTTATTAGAGGTTTGGAAGGCCATAGTCACAATATCAACCCTGTGGACCAACAACCAAGATAATTAACCTAACCAATTATAATTTTCTAATTTTTTTGGAATCGGAACATCACACGGTGCTCATGATCCCGAAGAACCACAAGCTAACCCTCTATTGATATCTATACCTAAGCACTGCATAATATAAATAATAAATGCAAAAACTGGCCTTAAGGTTCAAAACATCTAAAAATACTCAAAACTGAAAACTGAATACTGATACATCTATCCGCAAAGCCTCTAAACTTTTTGAAATGTGGAGTTGATGGGACATGCCCCCAACTAACTTCGTCTACTGAAAATAAACTAAGTTTGATGCGATAGTAAAAAAAATAAGGATCATCCTCGAATAAAGAGGACTTACTGCTACTGACATGGACTAAGTGCTAGGGGTACTCTGGATCTCGTGCCTCTGAACCTATGGTGTCAAATGAAACACCATAACATAAATGCACTAGTACGAGAATGTACCTAGTATGAAGATGAGGTAAGGATAAATGCAAGGGATTTTGCATGAACAATTACTTAACTGAATAATCATAAGAGTACTAAATGAGAACACATGCATGAATGCACAAACCATAACTGAAATCATCGTGACTCAAAATACTGAAACTTGGATACTGCTTTACAAACATCTGAACTCACTACTAATACTGAGGTACTGGACAACTGAATCTTCTGATATTGATAACTGAGTACTGAAGTTGAGAGCAGTCTTATCTAGTAAGTAATCTAAAAAACTGATGATACTGAAACTGATTAACTAAATCTACTCATATCAATGACTGAAAGCTAAGCTTACTACTCTCGACTGACTGAATCTGAGATCAAACCTCTCTAATGGATGATCCCTAAATCTACTATAAATGATAAGAAATGATTATGTCCGAGATCAAGCCTATCTAGCAAAAGATCTCTAAATCTGATAATGAGAATACCCAACTGAATATTAGACTGAGATCAAACCTATCTAACGGGTGATATTTGGATCTGATAGTGAGATTACTCAACTAAATATGAGACTGAGATCAAGCCTATCTAATGGGTGATCTATAGATCAGATAATGATATTACTCAACTAAATCTGAGACTAAGATCAACCCTATCTAATGGGTGATCTCTGGATCTGATAATACTGATACTGAATAACTTTATGTGAGACCATGACTATCTAGCGGGTGGTCCATGAATCAATGGAACTATCTGAGTTCCTTACTGATATAGGTGATTGCATCTAACAGTCCTGATTTCAGAGTTCTACTCTAAACACTAATACTAAAACTGCAACCATGGGAGTGCTCACTTAACCGACAAGCCCTGAATCTAAACTGGTGAGGTCCAACTTGTAACCCCAACTAGAAGGGTGTCAATACCGTTCCACGGATAAAGACCTCTACTTCGGTCAAGCCTCTCTAATGGGTGACCCTCACAGGAAGTCAAGCCTAAGGAAGTATAATAGTCAAGCCTTATTCTAATGGGTGACTCCTTCTCCTACACTGGCTACACAGTTCTGGAGTTTAGGGATTTCTCCTAACAACTCACCTCTCTAACGTGGAGCCTTCATCCCTGCACTCACTCGTTGCTAGCTCCTACTCCCAACTGAAAGACTATGAACTGATTCTCAACTGAACTTATAAGCCGAATCTGATACTGATTATGTTTCTCGACTGATCTAACTGATTTATACTGAATTCACTAGGTTCCGTATCTAATGGAATACTACTGAATCTCATCATCTGACTAGATGATACTGAGCTTGGGATAGATTACTTGAATACTACTGAGGACTGAACTAAACACTTGATTACTACTAAATCTGAGCTGAGTACTAAATTGAGACTAGAATACTAGTTACACTGAGATTATTGAGATTACTGGGATTTCTGGGATTTCTTAGGTTCTACAACTGTCTAAGAGTTCTGAGTTCTGTAACTCACTGAGTTCTAAGAATCATGGCTTGACTGAGATTATCGTGAAAACTGACACGGGCTCTAGACAACAACTAAATTGTTGAGTATAAATACCCCCATGACTCGATAACATGAAAGTAAAACATAACCATTCTTGACCATGGACATTCATTCACCATCACAATCATTAAAGAATTTCTTCAAACACTTAGGAATCATAAATATGTGATAATATAGGGAGATATGCTATTGTCTCATACTCCATTCAACAAGGTCTTGCATTAAATAATTAGCATGTATAAAGAGCATATAATTGGGGAATTTCATGCTATCATGCCACAATTAGCTAACTAAGGCTTTTCAACAAACACTTGGCATGAATGGGCTTGCAAACAGTTGGGGATTTCTAGTCAACATGCTATAATGGCTCTAATTCCTTCATATAAGCATTTTATCAAACATATGGGGGGCATGCTTTTCCTATTTAACAATTTCTACACTTAATTGACATGAACACATCACTTAGCAAGCAACTTAAAGAGGATTTATCATGAACATCACATGAATATCACATACTAGGGTCAAAGCTTGAAAACCCTATAAACAAACATGAATCAAAACTCAATAATAGCATTGACAACAATTTCAACTCACATAAATCATGAAAACTCATAAACATAAGATCTTTAAAATTTAGAAAAGGATTCTTGAGCTTCTTGGATGAAAGGGACCCAAGAATCAACATCTGCATACCTTAGGAAACTTTTTCTTGAAGGCACTTGGAGAGATTCTTGATTTCTTGATTTCTCTTGATCTCTCTTGATTTTTTCCTTGAAGAAGAAAGAAAGGTTTTGATTTTGTAGAAATACTAGTTTTTTTATGGTAAAGATGAAGAATGAAATTGTGATCCTTGATCGGATATAAATAACGTCTGAAAAGATTGGGAAAAAGACCAAAAAGACCTTTTAAAAACGAGTTAAAAATACTGAACGGGGGTTGCAATGGTCCGACGCTTAGTCTGATAGTCCGTCGCATATTGGTCATAAAAAGAACACACTACCTTGATGTGATGGTCTCAAAGATGTTCCATCGAAATCCCGATGGTCCGTCGGATCGTCCATAGCACGTTGGCCTGGATGAGGCCACACTGCCTCAGTGGCGACGGTCCCAACGACCGTCCATCGCAGCCTTAGCGGTCCGTCATCCTGGCTATCATACTTGGACCAATAAAGGGAGTCACTTCCTTGGTTACGATGGTCTAGGCGACGGTCCATCGCAAGCTTGATAGTCCGTCAACCCGGCCGTCGCACTTGGGCGGTTCCAATTGCTTTCATTAAAACGTCCATAACTTTCTCATCCGATGCCGGATATTGATGAAATTGGTATCGATGGAAAGCTTATTCAATGCTCTACATGAAAAAAGTTGATATTAGGGAAATTATACATGGTTCAAAATATTTCTCACTTGGGAAGACACTTCTCACCTTTTTAGGATCGGATTTACACTTCACTTGACACGCTATAAGGCTCAGACTACGAGAGAATTTTACGGGGTCTTACACCAATGAAATGCATAGATTAGTATGATTGAACATATTGTCTTTACCCTGGGTTTACTCCTATTGATTGTTCAAGAACATTTAATTAACCACATTGTTTTAGTTTATGTTAAGTTATAACTCTTAAACTTTTGTGGTTATGTTTGCACTTGTCTAATCAAAATAGTTGAACTTGAACTGGATAGGTTCCTAACACTGGTCCTTGTGATATCAATATTTGGAAATATTTAAGGCCACTATATTACTTGGATGGACCACCTACACTTACGTATTCACTTGGGCGCAATAAGTTTTTGGTGCCATTATAAAGGATTTGTAATTTGGCAACTACTATAGTTTTAATTTTAGTTTTTGATTTCGTGAGTGTTATTCACTTGATCTTAGCTTCTTGATTTATAGGTACATGTTTAATAAGTTAGTAAGCTGGAAAGAGATAGGGAGTTAGTTGAACCATACCCTAAACTGAAGCAATGCTTACCCTAACAAGGGAGAGCAGAAGTACTTCTCTACAGAATCCCATAAATTCAAGAAGAAGAAGAAGATCATCCTGCACCTATCGCTGAAGATCCACCAGCTCGCAGGATAGTTAAAAAAATGGAAATCCCACTTGCGACTAATGTTACTTTTGCCATCTGAAGAACCATTGCAGGAGGTATATTTCAGTTAAAATAAAACATGGTGCAACTTTTACACAACAACGGGCAATTCACCAGCTTGTCACACGAAGATCCATAGGTTGACTTGCAGAATTTTTTGATGATTAGTGACATGTTCATACCTATAGACGTATCCACAGATTATGTGAGGATGTCACTCTTCCCCTTCCCACTTTTGAGGAAAGAAAACAAGTGGTTGAATACTGAGTCGGCAGCTTTCATCACTACTTGGGATGATTTGGCCTGTAAGTTCCTTATCCATCTGTTCCCATCTGACAAGACTATTAGATTACACATTTAGATTTTAATCTTTAAGAAGAATCCAGATGAGAATATTTTTTAAGCTTAGGAGATTTTCAAGTCTCTTTTTCGAGACTATCCACATCATTAGCATTCCAATGAGGTATTAGCTCACAACTTTGTTGAAGCCCTTAACTATAACACAAAAATTTTGCTAAATTTAGCTGGAAGTGGATAGGATATGGAGAAAACATATGATGAGCTATGTACTCAAATAGCATAGCTCAAGGAAATCCTAGAGTGCATGGTGACATATCTAGAAGCTCAGTGAAAAAGGTTGTGAGCATGCTTGGAGTTGATTCTAATGCCCCTTTTGGTTATTTTCCATATTTCTACTTATTTTCACCTTTAGAGCCTTTCCATGGATTCCTCAAGTCATTAATTAATTTCTAGAGGGGATAGTTCAGTTACCGAGCAGTTGGTTTAGTTTTTAGAGTCAATTCCCTATTTGAAAGTCTTTGATGGTTTCAAATAGCCATCAAGCATAAAATTTAGTTAAATAGTCTTGTATGCAAATTCTAACTACACCAACAACTCCAGAATATCAATTTTAGGCTAGGTAGACCTTTGGTTAGGGTCCTGAGGCACCCAGGCTCATTTCCACCTATTGGTCAGAAATTGGAGAAATTGGAATATGGAAGTGGGACTCTCATTTGGTTGAAATTACCTCGGATGAAAAATTCAATTGTTTCATTAAGTTTGAAATATCAAATTTAGTATGGTTACACAGTTTATTTACGTATATGGGATTCTAAATGAATCCCGCACCTGGTCGAGCCTATTTTAGACTTGGAAAATTTGGTACATCAGCAAATCTGATGCCACCACGATCATTCCTCTTTGGACTATGATCGCAACTCTATGTGAAAATGAGATTCCATGATAAAAAAGAGGTGTTGCAATCACGATTTGTTTGATAGATGAGAGGTACCACAATCCCAAGGTCTTAGATCACAATAGCAATTGCAAAGAGCCTAGTAAGGGTATAAAATAACCCCTTTTCCATGATCTTTGCCCATTTTCATCTTCCCCCTTGAGAGAAAAAACCTAAAGTGTGAGAACTCATAAAATTAAAGCTTTTTGGTTATTGGGAATCTAGGGTAACATCTTTTTTTGCGATTATATTACAATTCAAGGTAAGTGATCACCCTTATCTTGGTGAAATTTCTTGATTAATTTCTAAAAACCCCAAAACCTTTAAGGATTAATTTATCCCTAATTTAGCTTGATTTTCACCAATATTTGAGGTTAATTATTCCTTAGGCTTGATATTATGTTGGATTGGTTTTGAAAATGCAATTTTCGTAAGTGGAACCCACATGGGTTTTTTTAAGGTGATTTTTGGACCTAAAATACAATGGTGCAATATGGGTATCATTGTTATTGTATTTATGTAGAGAATCTATTTTTAGTATCTTGGTATCTTGAGGAGGCTTCTCTGAAGGAAAAAGGAAGGTTTAGTAATTTGTTGATCTTTCTTCGATGACAAGGTAGGCTTGGTTTATCCCTTGTTAGATTGAGCTATGTGATAGTGTGCTTATGATATCTTGTTATATTGGGATGGGTTTTAGGTGTTTGAATGATGAAATAGAAGACTTGAGGTTAGTTGAGCCATTTAGGCTACTTGATTTTGTAAGATTGAAACAATTAGCTTGTCCCTCATACTTTAGGTTAATTAGGCTTCATTACTCATGTTTAGCATGATAATGCCTTAGGTTGATTATGATTAAGTAAAATGATATAGTTAATCATGCTTAGGGTAAGTTGTCCTTAGTTTCATACACTAGTGAAGGTTGCCTTAGTTTCTATTGGACTTAGTTAATGTGTTTGGAAAGAATGGCTACCTTAGAACTAATTTTGGCTTGCTATACATCTAAAAGTGGATTTTGATACCTTAAGTCTAGTCTGGGTAGAATTTGCTTAAAATAAAACTATAGGATTAGAAGTGGACTCTTAACCCACTTTAGGCTATGATACATGTTAAATTTGGCAAAACTATTTGAGCTTATTAGACTCTTGGATATGTGTATTGAGGTAATATTGAGAATTATCAACACTTAATGGTTATGTTTGTTAATGTGAGGGTTGATGCATATTATTATACTATTATTTAAGCATATTGATGATGCTATTTATGATATGGATTATATATATATATATATTTGATTTGAGTTTTAAAGATGGTAGGTTCTAGTTTAGAGAATGATTATGGTACTATTGATTATATTTATCAGTTCAAGTTCGGCTATTGACTATTGAATAGTTCAAATTCGGATATTGATTGTATTTACTAGTTTGTTTTGGATATGCATATTATGATATAATGTTATACTTTTTATTACTAATGATATCGGGATGTGAAATTGGAGGTATTAATTTGGCTAAGTTGGAAAATGAGGAAATGGTTATCATGTGGCATGACATAAATGGATTTAAGTGATGTAGAGTGAATTGTTCACAAATAATGATTAGTTGATAAATATTTTTAGTTAATAAATGATGGTTATTTAATAGATGGTGACTAGTGGAATTTTGATAAGAGATGGTTAGCTCATAAATGGTAATTAGTGAGCAATGATGGTAACATTATGGAATATGGGAAATTTTTGGAATGATGGTTAGTGAAAATGAAGGTTAGTTATAATGTCGGTTGGTTTCTTATTCTTCTCTTGAGTGTACTCTCCAGTTGTAACGCCCTAAATTTTTGGCCATTGAAAATTCTTGAGCTTTGGGCTCACTGCCTTGGTCATGACTTGTGGTGACGAGTCATGAGATGTGGTTATAGGTTGTAGGAACCTTGGTCATAACCAAATCAGAAACATACTGGCAATGTTCTTCTCTGAGTATGAGTGGCTCACTATGATCCATGAGGATATGTTACGAGTTGTAGGTTCAAATCATAGGATATCAAGTGTTCAAATTCATTTGGGTTATGTATTGCTCATGACTAGACCTTACGAGTCGTAAGATCTAATTATGAGTAGGTTGGTGGAGTTGTAAAGAGGGAAGTGTATGGGGTTCCTAGTCACTATATTGCTTACGATTTGTGGTCAGAAGTCAAAATATGTGGGTATGAATCAAGGGGTTGACTCGTAACCAAAGATGGCTTTTTCCAGCTTTTAATTTGAGGGCATTCTGGAAATGTTTCCTCTTTCCCAACTTAAAACCCATATATTATAAAATTTTTAGGGAATCATTAGCTATAATAAACATATCAAATAAGCTCTCAGAATACACCCAAATCTTTAAGGTCAATAATACTTAAGTTTTTCATTAAGCTAATTAATTGGGGCTTTCAAGGGTGATTTCTCACCATACTTCTCAGTGATTAAGGCATGTTAGTCTTCCATTATTGTTAATTTTTAAAAGCCTATGATTTAAAGTATTGTTCATGAAATAATTGTGATGGTTTTGAAACATGAGTTGGGTTTTTTTTAATGTTTATGAATGGAATAATGTTTCTCATGGTTTACACATGATTTTCATTCTTTAAATATGATTTTAAACTTATGGGTACATGGGGATGGTGAATGAAATAAGGAACTGTGATTTTTCCAAACTTGGAACATTGGAATTTGTTATGTCCCCAACCCCAAAACATGAAATTGGTTTTATTTATAAGAACTGTGGGAATTTGCAAAATTGAATTAGTCTTGAATTGTTTTATGATATAAAAAGGCATCTAAAATACAATGGTATGATTTAATGAATAAAGGGAGTTGGTGTTCCCCGATGTGTATTAATGATCAAATGGAGTTATTCTCCCAGAGTTAATGGAAATTATTTTGGCATGATGTATTGCCTTGCAAGTGTAGTTGGTATGGCAATCCCAATAATCTATGCCTTAATTTGGAATGTGGTTAAATGAATGGGAATGTTTGATATTTTTTAATGGGGCTTTAAGAAGGGTTTTGTAGCTGAGTCGTGAAAGTAGAGGTCCGAGTGATAGATACTGGAAACTACGTTTGCCGATGTAGGGGTAAATATGACTAGGGAGGTCCATTCCTCCCTTATTATTATTATTATTATTATTATTTCACGATTAGGGAGGTTTTAGTCCCCCATAAATCATTATATGATTGGGTGCTTAACTCACCTTGGTATATGTTGGAGCATTTGAGTCCCTTATATGCATATATATGAGATTATTCTCCGACGTATGCAACTATACCTATTGGGGATCGACTAGGGGTGAGGGATAAGGCCCATATAGCCTGTGGGTACTATCATATGATGGTTGAGCTACACAATCCAGGTTAAGGTTTTGAAAAGCATGTTAAGCCTCGTTCCCTATCCCGACATGTGATATATATCTATATATATATGTAATTGCATATGGTTATGTGCATTGGTTTTACTTGGTTTTTAATTGATGACATTACTTTATCTTTATCACTGAGTACATGCTAGTGTTCACCATACTAACCATCTTTGGACGTTGCATCCCTACGCGATATAGTCGCTGTAGTAACTTCTACTTTTCTATGTAGAGTTAGTTTGATAAGTTTGATTCATTGGTCTTTGGTGGTAAAGTGGTGATATTTCCTTCCTCTGGATGACTTAGTCATTGCATCAGTTACTTTCCATAATTTATAAGTAAAGAGTTCACATTGACATTATCATTGTGATTGTCATTGTCAGAGTCGGGGGCATGTCCAGATATTTTATTGGTACTCATTTGGTTGTTTGGACTACTGTGAACTTAGGATGGTTTGGTAAGATTTTCAATGCTTTGATTAGTTTTGGTTATAGACTATTATAATGTCTATAAGACTGAATTCTCTTACCTTGTTATATATTTGGAATTCATTTGACATAGGGTGTAATGTATACTTGGTGGTTTGGGTATTTAGGGGTAGTCTTCGATCCTTGTTAGACCTGAGATACCCTTCACGTCTAGGCCCTGGTTTGAGTTGTTAAAATATGGTATCAGAGTGCTAGGTTTGTGATCAATTAGGTGTCTATGAAGCCATGTCAAGTAGAGTCTATTTATGGGTGTATAGCGAGCCACACTTGTAAGGAATGGGCTATGAGAAATTTAAGATAGTTTTCTTTTCTTAAGGTCTTATTTTAGGCTGTAGAGTTTAAGGTCTTGGATTCCTTTAATTTTCATTTGATCACTTTTCAAATTATACCTCCCAAATTATCTGAAGCTCATGGAAACTCCTTTATCCCACTAGTGGACAATGTTGATAGGACCACCCTGCTTATGTGATATAGACCTAGTCTAGGGATCCAATTCCTGGTTTCCCTTATGGAGTTCCACCGATCCCCTCTAGTCTTTCTTGAGCTCCCTAGACTTATTTGATGAATGTAGAATTTTGTCAGTTTATTCATATGTTGGCTTAGTTGGTAGCTTCTTAGTATGAGCGTGTATCTTCTGTTACTCCGTCTGTTGAGACCATAAAGGTTGGCTAGTTTATATGGTTGAGCTCTCCTGTGTTCACTGGTGTTAAGGTTGAGGTGAATCCTCAAGGTTTTATTAATAAGATGGAGAAGATCTTCTGGATTATGCATGATTCAAATGTATAGGGTGTGGAGTTTGCTGCTTATCAATTAAAGGATGTAGCGTACCAGTGGTAAAAGGAATAGAAGCAGTCTATGAGAGATGATAATGACTCTACACTATGGGATAATTTCTCTAGTGCCTTTCAGATCACCTTTTTCCTTAGGAGTTGAGGGATTTAAAAGCAGAGGAGTTTGTTAATATAAAACAAGGTCAGATGACGATTAATGAGTATGTATTGAAATTGCATCAGTTGTCTCGATATGTTCCTGAGTTAGTGTCTAGCATTAGGGATAGAATCAGGAAATTCACTTTTGGGTTGTCCCAGGATTTGATTCTAGAGAGTAAGGCTACCTTGTTTAACAAGGATATGGATATCTACAGATTGGTTGTGTATATATAGTAGGTTGAGAAAGAGAAGAAGAGGTAGGTGAATATAGGGAAAAGGTAAAATAAGAAGTTTAGATTTTTTGATCAGAGTGGAGGCTAGCAGCAAACTAATAGAGATGGGGATGTGGTTTAATAAGAAGTAGGAGAGTTCTGGTTGCTACTTTACAGCTAGTGCTCTTTATTCGAAGCCATCGGGTGATCTTCATTCCTAGCATGATAATAGGTTTAGGGAAAAGGGTGCCCAATCTCAAGCTGGTGGGGCTCAGTCTGCTCCATCATATCCTTTTTGTAGATTTAGACTAGTCATCTGTAGAGAGATTGTCCTTTTAAGGTTGCTTTAGGGGTAAATAAGGTTCTTGTAGCCTCCCTATCAGCTCCTACACCAAAGGGTGTTACTTCTATTTATGGTACCAATACTGTCCAAAATTATTTGTATGCTCTTGCTACTCGCCAGGACTCTGAGGCATCTCTTGATGTCGTTTCTGGTATGTTATGAATCTTTTATCGTGATGTGTATTGCTTTCTTGATTGAGGGTCTACTCTTTCTTATGTGACCATATTTGTTGCTATGTATGTTGGTTTTGGTCTCGAGTGTATCCCTGATCCCTTTTCTATTTCAACCTCGGTAGGGCACTCTGTGGTTGTTAGAAGAGTCTATAGGGGTTGTGTTACTGGTAGATAAATATTGGTAGATCTGATAGAGTTTGACATGGTTGATTTTGATGTCATATTTGGGATGGATTGGTTGTACTCGTGATATGCCTTCTTAGTTTCTTGGACCTATAAGGTCATGTTTAAATTTCCTAATGATCTGGTCATTAAGTGGGAAAGGGGTTCTCTAGTGCCTAAAGGAAGGTTCATTTCATATCTTAGAGCTCAAAAGTTGATTTCCAAGGGTTGTCTCTATCATTTGGTCCAGGTTTCAGATTCTAACTTAGAGGGTCCTTTTTTAGAATCCATTCCCGTGGTTAGTGAATTTCCTGAGGTTTTACCTGATGATATTCCTAGTATCCCTCTTGATAGGGAAATTGATTTTAGGATTAATATTGTTCTGAACATTCATCCTATCTCTCCCTCCTTATAGAATGGCTCTGATTGAGTTAAAGAAGCTTAAGAAGCATTTGAAATACCTTCTCTACAAGGGTTTTATCTATCCTAGTTCGTCTCCGTAAGGTGCTCCTATTTTGTTCATGCGTAAGAAGAATAGTTTTCTGTCGATGTGTATTACTTACTGTTAGTTAAATAAGGTGATGATAAAGAATAAGTACCTTCTCCCTAGGATTGATAATTTGTTTAATCTTTGGTCGGGTTATCATCAGCTAAAGATTAGGGAAGTAGATATCTCTAAGACATCCTTTAGAACTCGTTATTATTATTATGAGTTTTTGGTCATGTCATTTGGGTTGACTAATGCCACAACGACATTCATGGACCTGACGAATAGGGTTTTCTGCCAGTTCCTGGATCTGTTCAAGATTGTATTCATAGATGATATTCTGGTATACTTTAAGAGTGAGACGAATCATGCCGATCACCTCTGCATTGTATTGCAAACCTTAAAGGATCAACAATTGTATGCCAAATTTTCTAAATATGAGTTCTGGTTGAAAGTTGTTACTTTTCTAGGCCATGCCATTTCTAGTGAAGGAATCATGGTGGAATCGTAGAAAGTTATGGTTAAGACGTGGAATAGGCCTATGACTCCAATTGATATTCAATTCTTATTTGGTTTAGCTGATTATTATAGGAGATTTATAGAGAGTATCTCGTCTATAGCTACCCCATTAACTAAGTTAATGTAGAAAATGACAAAATTCTTGAGGTCTGACACTTTTGAAAAGAGTTTTAGGAAGCTGAAAGATAAGTTGACTTCAACTCCATTTTTTGACTCTGCCTGAAGGTACAGATGGTTTTGATGTCTATTATGATGCATCCTTTGTGGGACATGGTTGTATGTTGATGCAGCACAGCAGGGTGGTGGATTATGCTTCTAGGTATTTGAAAGTTCATGAGATAAATTACTCGACTTATTATTTAGAGTTGTTATTGGTGGTGTTCGCATTGAAGATCTGGCATCACTATTTGATGGAGTCCATGTAGATATCTTTTCTGATCATAAGAGCCTGCAATATGTGTTCACGCTAAAAGAGCATAATCTCAAGAAAATAAGGTAGCTTGAGTTTCTCAAAAACCATGACATGAGTCTTCATTACCCCCCAGGTAAAGCTAACATAGTTGTTGATGCTATTAGAAGGTTATCCATGGGAAGTCTAACTATTATGGATGAGGATAAGTGGAATTGGTAAAGGATATTCATCATTTTGCTAACCTTGGGGTTTGTTTCTTAGACTGTGGGGATAGTGGTGTGCTTATGCATCAAGTGGCACAGTCATCCCTTGCTTTTGCCATAAAGGAAAAACAGGCATTACATTCTGTTATGGTGAAGATTATGGGAGATATGGTTCAACAAAAGGTTAAAGTTTTTATGATTGATGGCGATGGTATCTTAAGGTACTAAGGCAGACTATGTGTCCCCGACATAGATGGATTACGATAATGGAACTTGGTTAAGGCTCATTGCTCATATTATACTATTCATCCTGGTTTGATGAAGATGTATCATGATCTTAAGGAGATTAATTGGTGGAATAATATAAAGAGGGATATGGCCAGTTTTTGTGGCTAAGTGCATGGTGTGTCAACAAGTAAAGGTTGAGCACTTGAGTCCTGTTGGGTTTTTTCAAGAGATTGAGTTGGCATATGTAAATTTGAGATAATCAATATGAATTTTGTTACCGGCCTTCCTCGGTGTTGAAACTAGTTTGATTCAATTTGGATAATCGTGGATAGGATGACTAAGTCTGCTCACTTCTTTCCATTGAGGACTAATTATTTGGATGAGAATTATGCCAAAATATTTCTTGGGGATATCATGAAGGTGCATGGTGCTCTGATTTCTATCATTTCATATCGTGGTAGTTAGTTCTCATCTCACTATTGGCAATCATTTCAGAGAGGTTTGGGAACTAAGGTGAGCCTTAGTACTATATTTCACTCGCAGATAGATGCACAAGCAGAAAGGATGGTTCAGGTCTTAGAAGATATGCTTTGGGATTGCGTTATTTACTATGGTGGTAGTTGGGTCAATCATTTGCCTCTCATAGAGTTTGCATATAATTATAGTTATCACTCTAGCATTGGTATGGCTCCTTTTGAGGCATTGTACGGGAGGAGGTGTCGTTCTCCTATTGGGTGGTATGAAGTTTATGAAAATAAGATGTTTGGTCATGACTTAGTTTACCAGGCCATGGATAAAGTAAAGGTGATTTCGGATAGGCTTAAGACAACCCAAAGTCTCCAAATGTCCTATGCAGATATGAGGCATAAGGAGTTAGAGTTTTAGGTTAGTGATTGGGTATTCTTAAAGGTTTCTCCCATGAAGGAGGTGATGCGGTTTGGTAAGAACGGATAACTCAGTCCTTGTTATGTTGGTCCGTACTTAGTTTTAAATAGGTTTGGTAGTATTAAGTAAGAGTTGGAGTTTCCTTCTAGTCTGCACTCCATTCATTCGATGTTTCTTGTCTCGATGTTGAGAAGGTGCATAGGTGATCCTTCATTAGTTGTCCCGTTAGAGGGGCTGGGTATTTTGGACTCCTTACCTTATGAGAAAGTCTCGGTTGAAATCTTGGATCGACAATCTTGAAATCTTGGATCGGCAAGTTCATTGGAGGAACCACAAGGTTGAAGAGGCCACTTGGGAAGTAGAAGAGGACATGAAGTCCAAGTATCCTTTCTTGTTCCTTGTTCAAAAAATCATGCCTAAGGTATGTGTTATTCTTAAAATCAATTTTATCTTACTTGGTTATTGGTAAGAGTAGAGATATATGGAGTCCAATCATGCTTGTGTTGCCTTTACCTATCATTCGAGGATGAATGATCCAAGTAGGGGAAATATAACACCCCAGATTTTTGGCCCTTGAAAATTCTTGAGTTCCGGTTCACTGCCTTGGCCGTGACTTGTGGTGATGAGTCGTGAGATATGGTTTTGGGTCGTAGGACCCTGGTCGTAACCAAATTAGAAACTTAGTGGAAAAGTTTTTCTCTGAAGACGAGTGGCTCACTATGAGCCATGAGGATATGTTACGAGTAGGAGGTTCAAATTGTAGGACGTCCAGTCTTCAAAATGTCAAGTATCCTTTCTGAGTTGCTCACGACTAGAACTTATAAGTCGTAAGATCTAATTATAAGTTGGTTAGTGGAGTGGTAAGGTGGGCAGTGTATGGAAGTCCTAGTCACTATTTTGGTTATGACTTGTGGTCACGAGTCGTAATGTGTGGGTATGAGTCAATGGGTTTACTTATAACCAAAGATGGCTTTTTCCAGCTTTTAAGTTGAGGGCATTCTTGATATTTCCCCTCCTTCCCAACTTAAAACCCATATCTTATAACCTTTTTAGGGCATCATTAGCTATCATAAACACATCAAATAATCTCTCAAAACACTCCTAATCCTCAAGGTTAAGAACACTTAGAGTTTTTATCAAGCTAATTAATTGGGTCTTTAAAGGGTGATTTCTCTTGTACTTCTCAGTGATTAAGGAAGGCTACTCTTCCTACATTGTTAATTTGTAAAAGCGTGTGGTTTAAAGTATTGTTCAAGAAATTATTGTGATGGTTTTGAAACATGGGTTGGGTTTTTTTGAATGTTTATGAATTGAACAATGTTTCTCATGGTTTAGATATGATTTTCATGCTTTATATGTGGTTTTGAACTTGTGGGTGCTTGGGGATGGTGAATGAATTAGGGAATTGTGATCATCCCAAACTTGTGACTTTTGATGTGGTTATGTCCACAACCCCAAAATATGAAATTTGTTTTAGTTATGAGAACTGTGGGAATTTATCAAATTGAATTAGTCTTGAGTAATTAAATTATATAAAAAGGCATCTGAAATACAATGGTATGATTTAATGAAAAAAGGGAGTTAATGTTCCCCGATATATATTAATGAACAAAGGGAAATGTTCTCCCTAAGTTAATGAAAAATATTTTGGCATGAAGTGTTACCTTACAAGTGTATTGGTATGACGATACCAACAATGTATGCCTTAATGTGGAATGTGGTTAAATGAATGGGAATGTGTGACACTTGTTTTAATTTGGATTTAATAAAGGTTGTATAGATGAGTCGTGAAAGTGGAGGTTCGAGTGACCGATACTGGAAACCACGTTTGCCGATGCGGGGGTCAAACTGACCAGGGAGGTTTAAGTCCCTCTTATTATAATTATTATTTCATGATTAGGGAGGTTCGAGTCTCCCGTAAATCATTATATGATCAGATGCTTAAGTCACCTATGTATATATTAGAGGGTTTGAGTCCCCCATGTGCAATATATATGAAATTATTCTCCGGTTCGTGCAGCTACACGGACTAGGGCCCGACCAGGGGTGAGAGCTAGGGCCCATATAGCCCATGGGTACTATTATATTATGATTGATCTATACCATCCAGGTGAAGGTTTTGAAAAGATTTTTAAGCCTCATTCCCTATCCCGACATGTGATTTATATATATGTAATTCCATATGGTTATGTGCATTCGTTTGACTTGGTTTTGAATTGATGACATTACTTTATCTTTATCCCTGAATACATGCTAGTGTTCACCCCACTAACCGTCTTTGGACGCTGCATCCCCACGCGATGTAGGTGCCATAGTAACTTCTACTTTTCCTGTGCAGAGTTAGTTGGATCAGCTCGATTCGTTGGTCTTTGGTGGTGAAGTAGTGATCTTCCATTCCACTAAAAGACTTGGTCATTTCATCAGTTTTTTTTTTGTAATTTAGAAGTGAATAGTTCACATGGACATTATCATTGTGATTGTTATTGTAAGAGTCGAGGCCATGTCTTGATATTTTATTGGTACTTATTTGGTAGAGTCTTTATTTGGAATACTGTGGTCTAGGGATAGTTTGGTATGATTTGGTTTTGTTTGATTGATTTTGGTTATAGACTATTATAATGCCTTTAAGATTGAATTCTTTTTTCTTGTTATATGTTAAGAATTCATCCAACAAGGGGTGTAAGGTATAGTTTGAGGTTTGGGTATTTGGGGGTGGTCTTCGATCCTTTTTGGACTTGAGATACCCATCATGGCTAGTTCCTGGTTTGGATAATGACACTTGTCGTATGGGAGGCTGTGACGAGCCTTTTACTTTTCTGCACTAATTGGCATATGAGAGCCACTTTTGTAGGTTTTTATTGCTTGTGTGATATTATGTTACATTTTGTTGTCTCTCCAGTTTGTTTACTTATTATTTACAATGTTATTAGATATGATATAGGTTCATTTTTTTTACCTTGACTTAGTTATGATACCTTGCATTTTATCATACTTATATCATGATTTAGCTCAATTGACCGATAATGCCTACTGAGTACCCGTTGTTTTGGTACTCGTACTACACTTGTGAACTTTTTTGTTGCAGATCCGAGTACTAACTATCATTATTTATTGTTGTTTGTGCGGTGATTCATTTCTTGAGATAAGGTGAGCTCTTGGAGTTTGGGTTGCCCATTTCCCCACTATCTTTTATTTTTGGCCTTTAGTTTTTGAGATAGATGTATTGGCTATTCTAGACTTCTGCTTTGTATTGATACTATTAGATGATCTTATACTATCTCTACCAGGTCATGGGATTGGTATCTTGTTTTGAATGTTTATCCTCTCTAGAACCTTAGTTATTTGTAAATTATGATCTTGAAATTTTTCCTATGTTGGGCAATTCCTACCAATTAACCTTTTGCTTTAGCTCCGGTTATGGTTTGGCTTATCTACTGGCGGGATTTAGTAGGTGGCATCATTACTCATAAATCAAGTCATGAAAAATTGGTATTAGAGCATAAGCTACACCAATATTGTTGACTGTTAGAGATGTTGACCCTTATACTTATATTATTATTATGGATATTATAGATTTTGATGTGATATGGGAATGGACTGGTTATCCCACTATCACTCAGTCATGGATTGTTTTTCTAAGACTGTTACCTAAGCCATACCCGGCATACCCCAGTCGTGTGGCAGGGAGTAGTTAGTCGTGAGCCAATGGGGATTATTTCTTATGTTCATGCTAGAAAGTTTATTTAGAGAGGTTGTGAGTCTTATCTCACTTATATTTGTGAAACTAGTTTGGAGACTCCATTGCTTGACTCTATTCCTATAATACCCCAAATTATTTTTCAATCTCTAGACCCACTCAAAAGGTAGACCACTAAGTTAGCTTTTCAATGCTTCAAGTATCTCCTCAATCCGATGTCGTGGCAAAAAGTTGTGGAAAATCTACCTTAAGGGTCCGACATACTACAGTGATGATGACATAGGTAACGAGTCGTTACCACTTGTGACGAGTTGTCATGAGTGAGTCATAGTCACTCTAGTGAATGCCCAAAAGTTTTTAGCCTAGTGGCTATGAACAGAACTCACGACTTGTAATTAGTGACTACTAGTCATAGGGAGGGACTCATAGACCGACCAGTAATGGACCCAACATTAAAGCATCAGACTACGACTCTATCTTACAACTCGTAGTTAATCATGACGAGTCATTAGGGGGAATTCATAGTTAGACCAGAAGGGGACCTTCGACCCTAGATTTCAGCTTATGACTTTGACTACGACTCGCAGTTAGTCCCAATGATTCATAGGGTGAGTCGTAATAATTGGGAAACCAGTTTTCAGCATGTTTTTCTAGGGACTTTTAGTCATTTACCGCTCCCTAAAAGTCAAACCCAAGTGGTTTTTGCTTCCCAAGAGGTGATATAAAAGACCCAAATCCCTAATTTATAACATAATCATTAATTCTACCCAAGAGAAATCAAAAAGGTGATCCTTTCTATTTCAAGAGAAAAGTAGGGTTCTTCAAGCTGGTCAAATTTTCAAGAAAAATTCTTCAAGACTTCTACTTCATCTATGTGGGTTATTCATCAGTGGGTCCGTTCCATCCATTGAGTCCCATGAACCCTCTAAGCGTTTAAGTGTAAAACTCTTTCTCTTTTATGGCGTTCCAAGTTAACCATGAAATGTATGAATCTCCTCTCAATCGTTTGATTCTAAACCTTGATATAATATTCCCTCGTGATGATTATGTTTCCATATGTTTGATAATACAAATGTCTATATCATGATTAGTTTTTGAAATATGGGTGTTATTCATGATTTTCCCATACCATGGATTGTTCAATATTTGCCAAGTTAAGTTTTCATTAGTCTATGCTGGCGGGTTATGAACACCCGATACCTAGGAAAATAATGGATGTTATAGTTTTTAGGTTACAAGTCATTTTGATTATGCTTGTATCGTTAAATTCAACATATTATCATAATGAGCACTAATCAGTACTAGATCATTCTAAATGAATAATAATACCAGTGTCATTTAGTTGGGAGGAATACTTAGCACCGAGTGAATTAAGGGATGATAGCTCCTCTATCAGTTAGGCATGGGTCGTTAGTAGTATTCTCTAAGTTCAAGACCAACGGAACCACCATAGATTTTGAGGGGTCCCCCGTCAGTAGAGAAATGACACCCTCATCCTTCAGGACACCTGAGGTACTTTAGAAATAGAGCACTTTCGATGCTTAAAACGAGAAAAAGATGCAAGTTTCTGATGCTATTTTTTTAGATATGATCTATTTTGGGTATGTTTTGCAGGAAATCATGTTTTTGATAATAAGTTTGCTAAAGAGGTGAAAAAGGTGTTTTTGGCCATTTTTGGAGCAATTATGGATATCCGGGATGTTTTTCAGCTTGTTCGTGATCAAAGCATGTTCAAGAATCAAAATAGAGCTGAAAAGATGACTCCCGGCACTTACCAAGTCAACATATGGATGCAAGTAGGACCTATGAACCACATATAGGCATAGTAAGTAATAGAAATCCAAAATTCCAAGAGCTACCGGTGGTTCGAACCTGCGCCTAGTGTCTGGACCACAGGTACTACCTACGCTCGGTTCTAAACTGTAGGTACAGAGAGCAGGTGGCCACTGACCCAGTTTTCTCCTATTTCATTTGGGATTTGGTTTTAGGGTTTCCTCTTGAACTATAAATACCCTTTATATGCTTTTTAGTCAAGAGTTACACATATTTGACATTCACAAACATATTTTGATTCCAAGATCTGATTTCTTATCATTGTTATTTCTTGTATTCTTTCTAATATGAATGTTATTGATTTCTTTACAAGCATGAGCGGCTAAAACCCATAGCTAGGGTTGTGGAAACCCTAGCGGATAGACGAAGTAGGGGAAGTACTTTCCTTATTCTAAATAGATACCCATGCATGTATTTCTTTATCTTTATTATAATTGTTTTCTTAATAGGTGCACACATTAGATCCCGCCTAGATATTGCTGCTTAATCCAAAAGAGGAGCAGTGACTAGGAAATGATAAAGACAGTAGTAATTTGGAGTTTAACCGTCAATCTAAGATTCTATGCTCTCTATCCTACTAAGATCGTTAGGTTTCATCAAATAAATTGATACTCAAAAGGTAATAGTTAATTGGGATCAAGATAAGGGTTAGTAACACGACATCCTGAGACTCAAAAGGTAAAGGGTGAAATCCTCATGTTCATACAAAAGACTGTAGAAGGTACATAACTGATTGATTCTGCATGAAAAGTATTGGTTTTGTTAAGTGGAGGACGATAAGCCTATGGAGTTGAAAAGCCAGGAGAAACACAATCCTAGTGTTCACCTACACTGGTTGCAACTAAAGTTAGTACAGTTACTTGCTCGAGATTGCTACATCAAAACCCATATTTACTTTTATGGTTCTATCTGTCGACTACAACTGCTGAGATCAGCAAATCCACGTGTTCCCTTGGGATTCGACCCTAACCTCTGTTGGGTTACAATATTTTGATAGCGACTGTATCATTATCTAATAGAAGGTATTTTTTGGACATCATCAAAATTTAGGTGCCATTGCTTGGGATCACGATGTTGCTTTGTGATTTTATGTTGTTGCAATTTTTGGGTTTTTATTTTTGTTCTTAGTTATGCATACATAGACATATGACTAGCGTACAAAGTAGAGGAAATCCCATACTTCCACTGAATCTGAATCCAGAGAGAATCCTACAAATACTTGGTAGGATTTCTGAGTATAAAAGAGATGAACCTCCTAAAGGTGTTCATGATGTTGTACCTCTACCTCCCCATGAAGAAGTACATGATATCATTGACCAACAGAATAGTGAGATATTACTTCAAGCTAAATTATAGAGGAGGGTAATAGAAGAAGCTCAATAGGTAGCAAGAGACATAGAGCTAACTAAGAAGAGACAAGCAGTAGACCGCAGAGCAGCATTTGGTGGAAACCAAAATAGAGCGAGCGGTTCTCGTGTTCAAGTAATACCAGTATAACAGTATGTGTAGCCATATATAGATGGTGATGAAGGCTTGCAATATGTTGAGCCGGTAGAGACTGGAGCCATAGTTCCTCCTGTTTTTCCCCCAGTCATCAAGTTCTATATTCTGAGTACAATGATCCAGTTTTTGAATCTGGAGGGAGTGTTTGCAGTTCTACCTACAGATGATACAAATCTGCACCTTTCTAATTTCCTCGATATCTGAAGTTCATATACAAATCTATGGGTAAATTAGGAAGAACTTAGACTGAGGTTATTCCCCTTATCACTTATAGGAGAAACAACTTTATGTTCAGGGAAACTGCCAAGAGTCTCTATCCTGACATAGAACGATTTTCTCAAGCAATTCTTGAATAGGTTCTTTTCTCTATCTAGGATGTTGCAGCTTAAGGAATAAATTTATAACTTCGGGCAGCTGCAGACAAAGTCTATGTATGTGGCATGGTTCATGTTCAAGAAGAAGTTGAGCATGGTTCCCAATCATCTCTTGTGAGGGACGAGATTATTAGAGATATTCTATTGAGCCCTGACCATCAGCTCCAGAGACATTGCAGACACCATATATGGAGAGGATTTTATAAGACTACATTGGGAGGCAGCTTCAGAGATGTTAGATCATACCTCGCTCACTAACCAAGGGTGGAAAACTCGGGAGGCCGAGAGGGGATCTGGCACTTATGCTATTAGTACCTCCTGCGACCAAAAAGTAGTTGATGATACAATAACGCAAGAGATTGCATTGCTAAGGACTGATCTTGGGGTACTTACAAAGTAGTTTGCAGCAACGACTTTAGAGAAAATAAATGCAGTAGAAGAATAGGGGTCATCCTCAAAAGAAAGCAAGTTAGAATTGGATGAAGAAGCAAATTATCTTGATAGTCAGATGGTGGGTTTCTGAGCCCAAGGGAAAGGGAACCAAGGTCTGAACTATTATTATAGATACAAAGACCGTAGCTGAGAGCAAGATGATGACTGGAGGAAAAATGATGACTATATAGAGAAAAAAGATAGATACATTCCACCAAATAGATGAGATATAGAATACAAAATAGAAGAGATGCTGGTTAAGTTGGTGAACGGTCAGGAAAGTCAAAAGATTAGTCTTAGGGAGATGAAGGCTGATTTTTCAAGATTGGCCAAGAAGGTCGAGTCACATGCCACTGCTATCAAGTAGTTATAACACCAGTTCGGGAGATGTCAGCAACTCTAAACCAAAGGCAGCCAGGTTCCCTTCCGAGCAACACGATGTAAAATCCTTAGAACGATGGTCGTGTACTTATTATTACAACGAGGAGTGGTATCACTACTATGGATCACCCATGACCTGCTGTGGAAACTATTGATAATGAAACACCTACTGTTGAGTCTGAGAAGAAAACAGGTGATAATGGTAAATCTGGTTAAAATAATGATACAGATCTGATCACTGAGCCATAAATAAGATAGATTCCGAGATCGACCCAACCTTATACTCAGATATTGAGGAAAAAAAAGAGGAAGGTAAGTTCAATAAATTCATTAATATGCTAAAAAATTGAGGTTGGACATAGATCTTTTAGAGGTATTGGAGAAAATTCATTGATACACTAGGTTCATGAAATAATTGGTCTCAAGGAAGAAAGGAGCGACATTTGAGGATGTTGATGGTTTGCACCACTGTAGTGCAGTCATAACTAGGTCTTTGGCATAGAAAAAAGGTAATCTCAGTGAATTCACTATACCATGCACTATTGGGTCATCCAGATTTTCTAGAGCCTTGTGTGTTTTAGGAAACAACATTAATTTGATGCCACTGGCTGTATTCAAGTAGTTGGGTTTGAAACCTCCAGAACCGACTTGGATGTGGCTATTTATGGCTAACCATACAGTGAAAAAGCCTGTGGGAATATCTTTTAATGTTATCGTGCTGGTATTTCATATTTATGGCTGGCTTTGTCATCCTGGACTATGAGGTTGACACCGAGATGCCCATTATATTGGGAAGACAGTTTATGGACATAGACAAAGCTATGGTTGACAAGGAGAAAAGTGAGCTAAAATTTAGAGTAAATGGTGAGGAGGCCGCTTTCAACATCCAAAAATCAATGAAGCAGCCATTCAACATAATGGTTGTGTCGGTGATTGGTTATATTGATGATCCTGGATGATATTCCTATAGGTATCTTGATTCATTATGAGTAGTGAAGATACCCATATCGTCCCACGACTTTAAATTAAGCGTTGTATGGGAGTCAACCCATGGGATTGTTGGTTAAGTCTGAGTAACCAACATAGACACGTCGTGCAGTGACGTAAAATCAAGCAATGAGTGAGAGGCAGCCCACTATTTTTAGTGTTCACATTTTTTTTATTTTTGTCTTTTTGTAGTTTTTTAACTCATGGACTTTCTCAGAATATGATAAAAATTGCTACATTCATCGATTTCTAGGTAAGAGGGCTATGTGATCAACCCATCATGGTCACAAGTCCCATACGGTAGTTGAGTATTAAGTTGAAAAGTTGAAATTTTGAGGATGGAAAAATGGTAAGTTATGGACATTGGCATCAAATATTACTTTTGGGACGTAAAACATAGGTTGTGGGATGATAAGCATCTGGAAAAAATATCAAAATTCCAAGTCTAGGTTTCCAAAAAGTAGGCCAAAACTTTTGGCCCAGCACCTACTGACCGTAGGTGGTACCTTCACCCTGGGCAAGACCGCGGGTATGGACCGTAGGTATAAGCTGCGGCTAGGTCACTTTTGGGCCCACTTTTTGATTAAAATTTTGGGCCCACCAATATTTTAATATGATCTAAAACTACCCCCCACCTATATAAATCATTTTTACCCTCATTCTAACTCATTTAAATCCTCCAAAAACATCACTTTTCTATTTGAATTCAAACTTCCCACTTACAATACAAACTTACCCCACACTTAAGTAAAGGCTAAATTGTCACTTGTTTGGGATACCAACTTGTTCCAATACGCTAAAAACACATTCCTACTCTGGTTTGCTTGATTTTTTTCATTATTATCTTTTGGTTCTTCATATAAAAGGTAACTTTCTCGGCCCCTAATGGTTTAATATTGGTTTATCTATTGTTTAAAGAAGTTTATATGTTTATTCCATTACAAAATATATAGAAACTATCATGCTTGTATGCAGGAGGAATTAAGTAGCCTAAAAACATAATGTAGGCCTTTATTTCAAACAAAAATCTAAAGTTAGGCCCCAACCGAAAGTTGAACTTGAAGGAATGAAAGTAGTACCGGTAGTTGAGCATGTTTGCTTGCTTTGAAAACTATGATTTATGATTAGTATGTGTCTATTGGACTTATTGGAATCTCAAATAGGGTATAGGGGCGCAAAAATTGAGGAAAAATTCAAACTTTCTAAATTTTGAGTTTTTGTTCGACTTTTGCTATCCCTCACTTTTGTTGGAAACTAACATCTTATTTTGTAGGTACATATGATACCTAAAGTTTTAAATAATAAAAATTCTAGTACTTTGAGGAGATAGGCATAGTCTCTGAAGCCTAGCTGTTCAATGGAGGAGTAACCGAGAAAGCACCGTGTAGAAGATATTGTTACGGTGACACATAGAGTCTTGAGAGGATAGAATCTCCAGGCTACTCAATCAGCTACATCCTGTTCAAGGATAAGTCCACATAGATATCACTACCACATACTCCTCCACCTGATGTTAATAATAATGATAATGATAAGGAGATAGAGTCTTAGTCTACTCTACAGGTTACAGCTCAGGAACCCCAGTCTGAGCAGGGGTCCTAGGATTTATTTGATGAGGTTGAGCAGAAGTAGTCATCTGCAGTGACCTAGTCTAAGGAGGGTAATATCAATCATGTACAACATATAGAGGTACCCTAGTCTGATGAGGGTACCAAGCTGCCTTCCTACGATGCATCAGTATAGCAGAGCCCTGCACCTGTACATACCTCAGAGGCACCGCTGAGGTGGTATGCAGAATATATTTGAGCTGGATAATTGTGTTTGAGAGCTAAGTAGGACTATGAGGTCTATTTAAGAGGAATATCGGATTGACTTATAGGGGCTAAATCGAGTACCGTAGCTGTGAGCAACATTTGATAGATATCAGTTAGAATGGATGACTAGGCCACTCGATTCCTACAACCCAACTATGGTACGAGAATTTTTTACATCCTGCAGAGATACCATAGTCCTTCCTATGTGCCATCATCCAGGCCTGATTAGATTTTCTAGACACCCATAGCTTGATCATATACTAGTTAGAGGGGTAAGAGTTGATATTATAGAGGATACTATCAATAGAGTTATCATCGACCCAGATTACATCAATCCTACCTCTATAGCTGAATGCGACCAGAGATTGAGTATCAGACGTGATCAAAATATCATGTCAGAGGCTAAGCACTAATACGAAAGGATCTAGATGGACAAGTGGATAACCAGTTATATTTCACCATAAGGTGATACGACCCCATGGGTTGAGGGGAAAGGTATGATCAAGAAGGACCTCTTGACATTGGAGGCTATGTTTTGGTAGTTTCTTATTAGATACCGACTGATACCCACTACTTCGATAATACATTGACATGGAAGGGAGCAACACTAGTTTCCTATTTTATGGCCAAATATGATATTGACTTTACTTGTATTCTTCACCATGAGCTACATCACAAAGTATTTGGGGAGTTGACTAATCTTCCGTTTACTTGCATAATTTGGAGGCTGTGTGATGAGGCTGGTGTGCCTGAGATACCAAGTGTAGATAAGAGGGTAGCTATGACGGTGACTTCACAGAGGAGGAACATGAAGGGTCTGGCATATCTAAGAACTTCTAGTAATTGAGACAGTAGGAAGCAGTAACACGGGCCCAGTATGAGGGCCCAATAGTTTTTCGTAGAGCCTACTGAGGTGCATCGAGATGATGTGGGTGTTAGTTTTGACAGGGAGATATGGGAGAAAAGAGAGGCTCCAGATTCTAGTACACAGGGCAAAGGGACACATGCTACTTCTTCTTCAGCCCCGGCTTCGACCTTAGAGCTGGTGGGTGCATCTATAAAGCCTACTCACTCATCCACTACAACTCCTATGATAGGTATGATTACTATATCCAGTGAGTTTTTACAGAACTTAATGGATATACAGTGGGCCACTGATGCTAAAGTGAGGGTTGTTGAGACTTAGATGACTATCCTTTGTGAGCCGATGAGATTAGTGGTTAGGACTAGATTTGAGCAGGCACAAGCCCAATGGGAGGACTCACTGAGTGTTTCATTATCCGAGCTATGTGTCAACTTCAAGACATATCTCTATGAGTTTGAGAGATGAGTTATAGCCCGATACATAAAGACAACTGCACCAAATCTAGCCTAGATAAGAGAGGAGTTTGATGTATTAAGAGAAGAGATATGCTCTCTCATAAAGAGCCATGTTATAGCCACTGCCTCAGTTATACCCAAGTTTATACAGATATCACCTCCGTATGCACTGAGATATGATAATTTTCTTGTGGAGGGCAATGAACAGGTCTCAGAAGTTGGGGTCAAGAGAGGTCTCATAGATGACTTGCAAGACCCTAATTTACCATATGAACATGTTGTTAAAAAGACCAGGAATGATTCCATTGAGTCTGAATTCTTCGATAGGTAGAGGAGTGTATCTATAGTAGTGGGTGCATCAAATAGTAGTGCACCACCACCACCACTGCCTCCACCAACTGATGTGCCCCCATTTGGGGATGGTCCATATTTAGGCACCTAGCGTATCCCTAATATGTTCTTACTACCCTTTGTTTTACTTTATTATTGTTCATTAAGGACAGTGCATAATTTTTTGTTAGAGGTGGGCATACCGTACCACCGTGAGTTTTTGTTTCCTTGATTCTTTTCCAGTCGGTCGCGGTATGATTGTAGAACCAACATGTCTAGGATAATTTTTTGTCGTATTTGTTTTTCTTCGTATTGTGTTTTTTTTTCAATTAGGAGATGTTAGGTATTTAGGACAGTAGTCATGTTTTGAATGATTTTTTATACCTCTCCAAATAGTTTTATTGTAGAACTGTGTGAATGTATATATGTGTGAACATTATGGATCTTGTTATGGAATTAGGATTAGGGACATAATAATATCTTTCTCATAATTATATGAACCGGATAGTTAGTAGTTGGTAATATTGACTCTATGCTATGTGCATGTGAGATATTATCTTGTTCCCTTTGTATGTCGAATTCAAAACTTGTCTAGTTAGTCATGCCTAGGTTGAAGGATAGTCAGTTGGGAAATGATCATAGGCCATTTTTTATTTTAGTCCACCTTTAGCCTAAATAAACTTTCATGTGTGAATTATATCCCTTAATCTCTACTTTGAGCCTTATAGTCTATTTCTTTGTTTTCCCCTTTTACCTTTCCATTTATAGTACAATAAACCTATTTTGGCTCTGGTCCTCCTTAAACATTATGAACCTCAAATCAGGCAATACAAAATGACTAAGTTGAGGGAGGCTATCATAGAGGTGCATAGTGTAAAATAGGTATGAAGAAGGGTAAAATAAGAGAAAAAGTTAGTAGGGTTGGGTGTGGTAGAAAAAGAAAATAAAATATAAAAAAATATGAAAAAAAAAGACAGAATAAAAGACCATACCCAGCTTGAATATGCATAAAAGAATAAAAGGGAGAAAGAAGGGCGGAAATAAAGTGAAAATGGTTAATAATTGCGACCCCTAAGTTAATGTAGTACCAAGGAGGCTTAGTGACTTGATATATCCATACATACCATACCATCCCCCAAGCCTACATTACAAGCCGAGAAAAGTCCTACAGTGATCCTTACTTGACTATCTGAATGCTAAGGTAAAGAAAGTAAGGGCAAGCCTATGGTATTTGACATGCATTGATTGGAACTTGTCTTTTGAGTGTAAGTGTATCTTGACCATCCCTACATTGGCATGCATGATCTAATATGAGTGAGTGTGACATTTTTCTTATGAGGCCACTTGAGTCATATTGCTAGCTATTTGCTTATTTTAGATAGTGCAACTTGTATATATGATTGATTGTTTTTTTCTAATGTAATTTTCAGACCTTGATCCCATTGTGTCATATTTTTATGCTTCATGTTCATACATAGTTGGATTTGAAAAATAAGATTGGAAGGGGATGTTGTGTTTTGAGCTTTACATGTTGACTGACTTCCTTGGGTAGCTTAGTTTCTCCAAGTTAAACGACATTTTTATTCATGTTGTGTTTTGTTGCCTAAGAACATGCAAATGTTCTAAGTTGAGGGTGTTTATGCGCTATAGAAATATACCACTTTTGATGCTTAAAATGAGCAAAAGATCCAAGTTTCTGAGGTTATTTTATTATATATGATCTGTTTTTTGGTATGTTTATTAGGAAGTTATGTTTTCAATGATATGTTCATGAAAAAGGTTGAAAAAGTGATTTAGCCATTTTTAGAGCAATTATGGATATTCAATATGTTTTCCAGCTTGTTCATGATCAAAGCAAGTTCAAGAATCAAAATAGAGAACAAAAGATGACTCCCGACACTTACCAAGTCAACATGTGGTTGCAAATAGGACCTATTAACCGCATATAGGTAAAGAAAGTACAAAAAATACAAAATCCCGAGAGCTTAACTTGTACCTATGCTAGTGTCAGGACCACAGGTACTACCCACACCCAATACCAAATCACAGGTACAGAGAGCAAGTAGATACTGACTCAATTTTCTCCTATTTCGTTCAGGCTTTGGTTTTAGGGTTTTCTCTTGTACTATAAATACCCTTTATGTACCTTTTAGTCAGAGTTACAGAGTTGTTGACAGTCAAAAATATATTTTTATTCCAAGATCCAATTTTGATCTTGGAATTTTCTTGTATTGAATTTGGTTCATTAATTTAGTTAAAATTGTGGATTTTAACTCTTTTTATCATTGTGATGTCATCTATGCTTTTGAATCTGAATGTAATAGATTTCTTCACAAACATGAGCGGCTAAAACCCATAGCTAGGGTTATGAAAACCCTGGCGAATTGATGAAGTAGGGGAAGTGCTTTCGTTGTTCTGAACCGATACCCATGCATGTATTGCTTTATATTCGTTATGATTGTTTTCTTAATGGGTGCACACATTAGGACCATATCTAGATATTGATTCTTACTCCAAAAGAGGAGCAGTGATTAGGAAAAGATAAAGACAATAATAATTTGGAGTTTAATTGTCGATCCACACTTTTGTGTTCTATCTTAGTAAGATTGTTAGGTTTTATCTAATAACTAGAGACTCAAAAGGTAATAGTTAATTAAGATCAATATAAGGGTTAGTAATACAACATTATGAGACTCAAAAGGTAAAGGGTGAAATCCTTCCGCTTATCCAGAAGAATGCAGAATGTACATAACTTATTGATTCTGCATGCAAAGTATCGGGTTGGTTCAGCGAAGCACGATAAGCCTGCAGAATTTTGAAGATAGGGGGAAAGTAATCCTATTGTTCACCTACACTGATTACAACCTATGTTAGTACAGTTACTTGCTTGAGATTACTACATCAAAATTGCCTATTTACTTTTCTTATTCTGTCTGTCAACTACAAATACTGAGATCTGCAAAGCCACATATTCCCTTGGGATTAGACCCTAACCTAAGTTGGGTTACTATGAGATCTTATCATCATCTAATAGGAGGTGTTGATTGGACGTCATCAACATCAGATTAGTGGATCCATGCTAGCCAGTGCTGGTACCCTTGGCAAGGTATTAACACCTATCCAACTAGGATTACTAATTGGACCTTGGTTTTGCTAATATTGGGGTATGTTATTTATAGTTAGATCCCATAGTCTCAGTTTACTATCAATAGTATACTAGTTCTATCTTGCATGACCAAGATCCATCTATCGGTTATTCAATCATTCAGTTTTATAGATTATTTTAGAACATGTTTTACTTGGTCTTACATTTGATTTACATGTTCGATACCATAATATATATACATACCAGCTAGTCCTTAACCCGTATACCAGTACATTCAAAGTACTAACTGGATACTCTATTTTTTGTTATGTTGTCTTATAACATAGGTTCGAACGCTCAGTTTCTAGATCACAAGTAGTCCGTTCCAGTATCACTCAATTGCAACTTTGGTGAGTCCTCATCAGTCAAGGACTAGTTATATTATTTATAATTATTACAGTATTTCATTTCATTTTATTTCAATAATCAAAGTTAGTTGGGGACCTTTCGCAATAACTCATCATGTTTAGAGGCTTTCAGATAGTCTGACTGTCAGTTATGTTTTAAGAAATGCATTTCAGACCCATTTTGTTATGGATTTAATTATTCAAATACTTCATTAAATAACTTCTGCATGGTATTTTATTATCTTCCTTTCAGTATTTACTGTTTGTGCCAGTTCATGGGTTAGCTTAGGGTCACTTGTTTCCTTAAGCACCGTGTTATGACTAAGGGGTAGTCTCGGGTCATGAAGAACTTTCTATCAGAGAACAAGGTTTAAAGTTTCCTATGATGTCTAAAATTCTCATTAAGTAGAGTCTTATTCATGTATGTGAAGGGCACCACACTTATGGGTAAGAGGATACAAGACATTTTAAGAAAGTTTCCCTTCTTTCAGTATTCCTATCAGGTGATAGGTCACAAAATCCATTAAAATTCTCCTTCTAACTCATTCTCTTCCATTTATAGAAAATTCCTCCCAGAAGGGCTAACAAAAGAAGAAATAGGAACCAACCCATACCACCTCTCCCCGAGGATCCTCTAAATGAGCAAGTCTCTTATGCCATATTTAGGGCTACCTTCATAGTACTAGCCTAATCTATGGTTTTATGGAATAACTAGAAGGTTTTTTTCCCAATCAACTCAGTAGAGAATACAGTAGTATCTAGGAATTGAGACTTTAGACAGATGAATCCTTTAGTGTTCTCTGGATCCAAGTCTGAGGAGGATCCATAAGAGTTTATTGATCATGTGTAGAAAGTGAATGATATAATGGGTGTCACTTCCACTGAAAGTGTTGTCTTAGATACTTATAAGTTACAAGGGGTGGATCACACCTGGTTTAAGTTGTGGAAAAAGGATAGAGGTGCCGATGCAGGTCTTGTAGAGTGGGATGAATTTTCTACTACTTTTCTCGATAGGTTTTTTCCACTTAAGTTAAGGAATCTAAGGTGAAAGAGGTTATTAATATCAAGAAAAGCATCATGAGTGTAAAGGAGTACTCATACATGTTTCCTCAATTGATGAGATATGCTTCAACCATGGTGGCTGATTCTAGGGCCAGAATGAGTAAGTTCGTGTTTGGAGTTTCAGAGATTATGGTCAAGGTGTGTAGTACAATAATGTTGATTAAGGAGATGGATCTTTCCAGGTTGATAGTTTATGCTCAACAGATTGAGAAGGTAAACCTCAAGGAAAAGGAAAGGGACAATAAGATGGCCAGAACTGGTAGCTTTAAACTTCTCAAAGCAAGGTCTGATGCTGGAAATCATTCTTAGTTTCTCCAAAAACTTTGATCCCTAGCCCTATCTTCTTCTAGTGCTCCATTGCTAAAAATTTAGATAGATACTCGTGATAAAATGCTTGGCTCTAAGTCTCAAGGTAGTGTGAATAGTGGTTGCACTAATCCAGTCTTCAAGAGGTATGGTAAGAACCATATAGGTGAGTGTATGGCTGGAAGTTATGCTTGTTTTAGGTATGGCAAGACTAGCCACTGAATAAGGGATTGCCCAGTGGGTATGTGTAAGGGTAGAAATAATCATCACCAGGGACATACAAACTCTTCAGTAACACCAACAGGTCACCCTATTCAGCAAGATGCCACTTCCAGTGCCACTAGTGAGTAGCGCCAGAATTAACTCTAAGCCCTCCAGACTAGATAGGATCAGGAAATTCTCCTAACATTGTTATTAGTACATTACAAGTCTTCCACCTTTATGTCTATATATTATTATACCTCGAAGCTTCACTTTTCTTCGTGACTCATTATATAGTAGTGGACGTTGGCATCAGTACCAAAATCCTAGAAAAGCCCTTCTCAGTGGCTACTCTAGTGGGTAGTTCTATTATATCCAGAGGGGTATACATAAATTACCTAGTCACGGTTTCCCATAAAGTTAGCTCAATAGACCTTTTAAAATTAGAGATAACCAACTTTGATGTCATTCTCAGCATAGATTGGCTTCACTCCTTCTATGTCTCAGTTGATTATAGAAATAGAATCATCCAGTTCCAGTTTTGCAATGAGCCAGTCATAGAATGGAAGGGGTAATACCTCAGTACAAATAGGTCAATTTGTCTCTTACCTTAAGGCAAGGAAGATGATCTCCAAGGGTTGTATTTATCAGCTAGTTCAAGTCAAGGGCTCAAGTTTCAAAACTCTAAGTCTTAATTTAGTTCCAGTGGTAAACGAGTTTAAAAAAGTGTTTCCTGAATATCTTCCTAGAGTTTCTCTCTCGAGGAAAATCGATTTTGGAATATATCATATTCTAAGAACTTGGCCTATTTTAATTCCAGCGTGTAGAATGGCTCCCATTGAGCATTAGAACTTAAAGAACCTCTAAAAGATGTCTTAGATAAGGGCTTCATCAAGCTTAGTTTTTACCCATGGGGTGCTCCAGTTTTCTTTGTGCACAAGAAAGATGGTTCGCTCAGAATGTGCATCGACTACCATCAGTTGAACAAAGTCACAATCAATAATAAGTATCCTCTCCCCAAGATTTATGACTTGTTCGACCAACTTCTAAGTGAAAATTATTTCTCTATGATATACCTCATATCCAGCTATCATTATCTCAGAGCCAGAAAATGTAACATTCCAAAGACAACCTTCAGAACTCGATATGGTCACTTCAAATTAGTAGTTTTATCTTTTGGACTAACAAATGACTCTGAAACATTTATGGACTTGACGAACAAGGCGTTCAAGAAGTACTTGGAAATATTTATCATAGTATTTATCGATGAAATCCTTGTCTATTCTTGTAGTGAAGGTAATCATACAGACCATTTGAGGATTGTTTTGCAGACCCACAAAGATCACCAGTTATTCGCCAAGTTCAGTAAGTGTGAATTCTGGTTGAAATTAGTAACTTTTCTCAGTCACATTATTTCAGGTGATGGCATTAAAGTTGATCCTCAAAAAACCAAAGTAGTAGGAGACTTGCCTAGACCCATCTCTCTATTAAATATTAGTAGTTTCATAGGCTTAGCTGAATACTACAGATGGTTTGTTGAGAGATTTTATTCTATTGCTTCTGCTATGTCTGGACTGACCCAAGAGAAAGTCAAATTTCAGCGGTCAGATCCCTTCATTAAGAGCTTTCAGAAGTTAATGAATTGACTCACTTAGCTCCAATATTGACCCTCCCTGAGGGTTCAAATGGGTTTGTAGTTTATTGTGATGCTTCCAAAGTTGGTCTTGGTTGTGTTTTAATATAGCGAGGTAAGGTCATAGCCTATGCTTCCAGATAGCTCAAACCCCGTGAGAAAAACTACACGAATCATGATCTCCAGTAGGCACCCGTTTTTTTTTTATTAAAGATTGTGAGGCATTACCTTTATGCAGTTCATGTTGACGTGTTTAGCGACCATAAGAGTCTATAGTATATGTTCACACAGAAAAACCTAAATATTTGTTAGAGAAGGTGGCTCAAATTATTAAAGGACTATGATATAAGTATTTTTTATCACCTGGGTAAGGACAACGTTGTGGACAATACCCTTATTATGTTGTTTGTGGGAGTTTTAACCATGTTGAGGAGGATAAAAGGTAGTTCATCCATAAAGTTTATCAGCTTGCTAGATTGGGAGTTTTCTTGGTTTCTTCAGCCAAAGATAGTATTTGGGTTTAGAATGGTTCAAAATCTTCCTTGGTTTCCGAGGTAAAGGAAAAGTAAGACAAAGATCCTATCATAGTTAAGTTGAAATAAATAGTTTAAGATTAGAAGGTGGAGGTTTTCTCCCAAGGAGGAGATGGTGTGCTTTTATTTTTAGGGTAGGTTGTGTGTTTTGAATGTGGATGGTTTGAGGTAGGGAATGTTAGAAGAGGCGCATGGTGCACGATATTCCATTCATCCAAGAGCCACTAAGATGTACCGTAATTTATGGGAAGTTAATTGGTGGAATGATATGAAGAAGGATATTGCATTGTTCGTGGATAAATGCCCAAATTGTTAGTACGTTAAGGTTGAGAGTCATAAGCCTAGTGATGCCCTTCGGGAGTTTAGAACCCCCACTTGGAAGTTAGAACTGGTGAATATGGATTTTGTTACAAGGTTTTCTTGTATGCATCGGTACCATGATTAGATCTAGTTCATTGTGGATAGAATAACCAAGTCAGCAATTTCTTGCCAGATCATACTACGTATTAAGGCAATGATTATGCTATACTATATCTTAGGGAGCTAGTAAGTTACATGGAGTTTCGTTGGCCATTATTTCAGATAAAGGTACTCACTTTACCTCTTATTTTTGGAAGGCTTTTCAGAAGGGTCTTGGTACAGAAGTTAATCTTAATACAACATTTTACTTGCATACTGATGGTCAAGCTAAGAGGACCATCCAGGCCTTACAAGACATGATTAGGTATTGTGTTATCGATTTAAAGGGTAATTAGGATGATCACTTGTTGTTGATTGAGCTTGCCTATAATAACAACTATCACTCCAGTGTCCAGATGGCTTAATTTGAGTCTCTCTATAGTAGGAGGTGTAGATTTCTTATTTGTTGGTTTGAGGTTGGTGAAGCTTCTTTCATAGGTTAAAATTCATCATATGAGACAATGAAGAAAGTTCAGTTGATTTAAGAAAGGCCGAAGATGGCCCAAAATGTAGATGTAAGGAGAAGAGAGCTTGAATTTAAAGTTGGTGATTTTATGTATAGAAAAAAATTTCCGATGAAAGGAGTGAAGATATTTGGTAAGAAGGGGAAGCTCAATCCCTCTATGTTGGCCCCTATAGGATTTTGAGACATTTTGGGAAGAAGACACCCAGTGTTTCATATCTCTCTATTAAATAAATATATTGGTGATCTAGCTTTTGTCGTTCCTTTAGAAAGTTTGGGTGTGGAAGATAGCCTCTCCTATATGGAAGTACCAGTTGAAATCCTTGACATTCAGATTCGTTGATTGAGGAATAAAGAAGTTTCCTTGGTTAAGGTTCTATGGAGAAATAAGTCCATAGAGGAAGCTACTTGGGAAGTAGAATCCGATATGAGAGACAAGTATCCATATATCTTATCTATGAATTTAGGTTCAGCTTGAGGTAATGCTTCTTTAGATAAATTCTCTCATTTTCTATCTCATCTATCTAACCATCCTCATGTCATAGTTTCCATCCATGAATTTAGTTTAGTTCATGCATTATGATTTTAGATTCATATATTTAATCATGATTCGGCATATAAGTATTCAATTCATGATCTCAGTCTTCCTAGTACTCCAGCTCAACTAGTTTCATTAGAGGAAGAATGATCCCAAGGGGGAGATATTGTAATACTCCAAAAAAAAATTCAAGATCTAAATCCCCTCAAAAGATAGAATTCTAAGTTAGCTTTCAAACACTTCAAGTCTTTCCTCAATCTTATGTCGTGGAAAAAGTTAAAGAAAGTTTCCCTTAAGGGCCTGACACACTGCCGTGACAATGACTCATGTAACGAGTTGTTACCACTTGTGATGAGTCATAACGAGTAAGTTGTATTCACTCTAATGAAGCCCCTAAGTTTTGAGCCCAGTGGATATGACCAGATCTCACGACTCGTAATCAATGACTACGAGTCATAGGGAGGGGCTCGTAGCCCGACCAGTAAAGGACCCAAGATTCAAGCTTCAGACTACGACTCCATCCTATGACTCATAGTCAGTCATGATTAGCCTTAAGGGTGAAGTCGTAGTCAAAACATAAAGGGAGATCAAACCATATATTTTAGCTTACAACTCAGACTAAAAATCGTAGTCAGTCCTAACAAGTTGTAGGGTGAGTCGTAACGACTGGGAATCCTATTTTTAGCACATTGTTCAGGGACTTTTATGTCTTTTTCCAGTCCCTAAAAATCCAAACCCATGTCATTTTGGCTTCCCAAGAGGTGATATAAATACCCAATGCCCTAATTCATAACATAATCATTAATTCCACCCAATAGAAATCAAATAGGCAATTCTTTTCTTCATCAAGAGAAAACTAAGGTTCTTCAACAAAGTCTAATTTTCAAGAAGATTTCTTCAAGGCTTCTACTTCAGGTATGTGGGATATTCATCAATGGGTCCCTTCTACCCATTGAGTCCCAAGAACTCTCTAAACGTTCAAGTGTAAAACTCTTTCTCTTTTATGGGGTTCCAAGTTAACCATGAATCTCCTCTCAAATGTTTGATTATAAACCATAAAAAGATATTCCCTCATGATTATTGTGTTTCCATATATATGATAATGAAAATGTGTACGTCATGATTAGTTTTTGAAATATGGGTTGTTATTCATGATTTTGTCATACCATGGATTGTTTAATATTTTCCAAGGTAAGTTTTCATTAGTTTATGCTGGAAAATTATGAACACCCGGTACCTAGGAAAATCATGCATGTTACAGTTTTTAGATTACAAGTCATTCAAATTATGCTTGTATTATGAAACTAAGAATATTATCATGATGAGCACTTATCAGTACCCAATCATACTAAATCAATAATAATACCATTGTCATTTAGTTGGGAGTAATACTTAGCATGAAGTGAATGCAGGGATGATAACTCCCCCGTCAGTTAAGCATGATTCGTTAGAAATAGTCCCTAAGTTCCATACCTATGGTGCCACCATAGATTTTGAGGGGTCCCCTATCAGTAGAGGCATGACACCCTCATCCGTCAGGACATCAGATTAGTGGATCCACACTAGCTAGTGGTGGTACCCTTGGCAATATATTAGTACCCATCCAACTAGGGTTACTAGTTAGACCCCAATTTTTCTCAGATTGGGGTATATCAGTTGTATTTACCTACCATATTCTCAATTCAGTATTTAGATTATACCCGTTCAGGATTGCATGATCAATAGTCAGTCTATTTGATATTCAGTCCTTCAGTTTTACAGATTATATCAGCATATATTTTACTTGGTCTTGCATTTGGTGTACATGTTCAGTACAATTATATATATAATTATCACCTAGACCTTATCTCGCATACCATTACCTTTAAAATACTAACCACATATTTTCTATTATGCTATGTTGTTTTATAAGATAGGTTCGGATGCTCAATTTCTAGATCGCAAGTAGTCCGTTCCAGTATCACTCAACTATAACATTGGTTAGTCCTCATCAGTCATGGACTAGTTATATTATTTATCATGCTTCCCAATATTTTAGTTCATATTATATCAGTAGTTAGAGTTAGTTGGGGACCTATCCAAACAACTCATCATGTTTAGAGGATTTTAGACAGTCAAACAGTTAGTTATGTTTTCAGCGATGTATTTCATACCCCTTTTGTTATGAATTTGATTTTTTAGATATTTCTTTAATTACTTCCACATAGTATTTTATTATCTTCCTCTTAGTATTTACTATTTTTTCCAGTTCATGGGTTGGCTTGGGGTTACATGTGGCCTTAAGCATTGTGTTACGACTAGGGTGTAGTCTCGGGTCATGACAATTCCTATTTTTTATGAGTTTCCTGATCTGTTCCCTACCGACCTGCCTGGTATTCCCCCTGTCCGTGAGATTGAGTTTTTTATTTACCTCGAGCCTGGCACCCATTGTATTTGATCAACATCCAAACTACACCTCTAACTGAAAGGATAAAGCAGTCGTAGTCAAGTATAGTAACCCAACTAGGTTGAGGTCGAACCTACAGGGGACATGCAAATTTGTGTCTCTAGTTTGCTGAATTCAACGGGCTGAACAGAAAGTAAATAAAGGGTTTGTTGTTGTAATCACGAAGAAGTTGCAAATCTCAACTTTGGTTGTAACTAGTTGATGACGAACAATAGGATTGTTTTCCCTCTAGCTTCTCAAATTAGTAGGCTTATCATGCTTTATTTAACCAACCCAGTACCTTGTATGTAGAATCTAATATGTTAGGTACCATAAACTATCTTGTCAACTCATTGAAGGATTTCATTCTTTACCTTTTGAGTCTCTGGAAGTCGCATTACTAACCCTTATCCTAGATCCTAGTTAACTATTAACTTTTGAGTCTTAGATTATTAGATGATAGGTAATCATCTTACATAGATGATACTGATTAGGCTACATCGACAGTTGATCTTCAAATTACTATTGTAATTATCTTTTCCTATTAACTACTACTCTTGTAGAGTAAATAGTGAAATTCTAGGTGGTATCTTACTGTTTGCAACCGCTAAGACATCTATCAAACATAAGATAATACAATACATGCAAAGATACTAGTTTCGAACGACTTAGCCCTTCCCCTACTTCGTCAATTTTCCAGGGTTCCCACAACTCTAGCTAAGAGCTTTAGGTTCTCATACTTGTAAAACAATCAATGATATTCATAGCAAAAAGTATTAAACAATATCACAATGAACAACAAGTAAAACCCAAAGCCAACAACTGAATTATCAACCAAAATCAAGGACAAAGTAATCTTAAGATCAAAATAAAATCTTAGAATCAAATATATGTTTGTAAGTGTTAAGAGTGCATAAAAGTAACTAGAAAATGTAAAAAGGGTATTTAGAGGATACAAAGAAACCCTAAAAATCAGAACCCAAATGGAAAAGTAAAATTGAGGTCGGTGTCCACTTACTTAGGCCACCTACGGAAGATATGTACTACATACAGATTGTATGTGGTCCATAGTAAGTGCCAGACCTCCAGCACAGCTCCTGCAACTCTCTGGACTTGGAACTCTATCACTTACTTTGGTCACCTACGGACTGTACGTACTACATATGGACCGTAGGTGTCCTTAGTAAGGGACAGAGTCATCTTATTCCTACTTTTGAGCCTTTGGACTTCATGTTCTGACACCTACTTTGGTCACCTACGCCCGATAAGTGGCACATACGCCCAGAAATGCCTAAGTAAGCATCCCAAAACTTTAATTTTCATCTTTTTCTTTTGTTTTACATCCAAAACCTTATTTCCTACCGAACATACCCCAAAGATATCATATCTCTCAAAATAACCTAAGAAACTTGCATATTTTCATCGTTTTAAGCATTGAAAGTTCTATAAATCCTAACACATCAATACCTTTAACTTAGAATGTTTTCATATCCTTAGGAAACACAACAAAACAAAATAAAAACACGACACTTAACTAGGAGAATCTAAGCTACCTGAGGCGGTTAGTCATCACTTTAAGCTCAAACACATTACCCCCTACTATATAAACAATTCAAAACCAACTTTGTGTAAACAAGAAGCACAACAGTGTGACACAAAGAAAACAAGGTATGGAAATTATATTAGCAATAGACAAACATGCATTTATACAAGTTACACTACTCAGACAAGTAAACAACTAGCAATACAACCCATGTTTTCTTACAACAAAGAAGTCCCACTCACTCATATGGAATAATGCATGTCAATGCGGGGATGGTCAAGAGACACTCACACTCATAAGAGAAGTTCCACCAATGCGGATTAAATACCATAGGCTTGCCCTTATTTTCTTTACCTTGGTTTTCAAACAATCAAGTATGGATCACTATAGGACTTTATTCATCTTGTAATGTAGACTTGGGGGGATGGCATAGTACATATGGATATATCAAGTGACTAAGCCTCCTTGTCACTACACTAACATTAGGGTCCATATTTTAATCAATTTTTTTATTGTACCTTTATTTCTCCCTTTTATTAATTCATGCACATTCAGGTTCTGCGTGGTTTTTTATTCATTTTATTCTTTTTCTTCTTTTTCATATTTTTATTTTCTTTTTCAACCGCACCCAACCTTAATTTTTTTTCTTATTTTACCCTTCTACATCCCACTTCACATTATGCACCTCTATGATAGCCACCCTCAACTTAGGTGATTTGCTTGAGTTGATGTGCACAATTTCCAAGGAGGACCAGGGCTAAAATAGGTTTATTGAAACACAAATAGGAAGGTGCAAGGTGAAAATAAGGAAATAGGCTATGACACGCAAGGTGAAAACAAGGAAATAGGCTAAAAATCTCAAAAATGAGATCAAGATTGGGAAGGTCATTTAGGCTGAAAGTGGACTACCATAAAAATAGCCTATGATTATTTCCTAACTAACTATCCTAAAAGCTATTAAAGACTAATTGGGAAAGTTCTATATTTTACACACAAAGGGAACTAAGTAGCATCTCACACACACATGGCACAAAGTCACATCACAGGCTACTACCTATCCGGTTCGTGCACAAGTTAGTTATGATTATCATGTCCCTAATATAAAGAGAAAACAAGATCCACTATGGTCACACATATATATATTCACACAATTCAAATTTTTGTGGTGTATCATTTTTCTCAAAATCAACAAAAACAACATGGAATCTGACCAAAATACACAAAAATCTCCTAATTACACAAAAGCAAACATAATACAAAATAAAACACAACACGATACAAATTTTAAACTAAACATGTCATTTTTACAACCATATTATGGCTAATAAGAAAAGAAGCATGTCAACAAAAACCCGTGGTGGCTATGGTATACCCCTCCCCCAACTAAAAGACTATGCACTATCCTCGATGCATATAAATTATACAAAGCAAGGGAATTAGGATATACCTGGGATGCATTAGGCATCCGTGTCATGATCACCCTTAGGTAAGGGTATCTAGAGTGGCGGAGACAGTGGTAGTGGAGGTGAAATACTAGAAGATGCACCTGTGGCTAACTCGAAACGCCTCTACCTATCAGTCACTGCAGTCTCCTGTGAATAAATTCTGACCCATTTTAGGTCTGGTCAAATGGAATATTGGGATCCTACAAGCCCCCTTCTCAGTGTCTCTTGGTCCGAGCTACGGGGACCGCCTCATCATCCTTCACAAATAAGTCAAACTATCTGGTCCTAGGCAAGAACTGAACAAATGGGGGCACAACTGGAGGGATGGATAAAATATGGCTCTCAGTGAGAAAGCTTTCTATTCTCTAAGCACATCCACCTCTACCCTAAGATCACCTAGATCCGACATCTCAATGCTACTGAACCAGGACGATACTCGACCCTCAAAAGTGTCTATCCGTACTTACAACTCAAGTCGTAGCTCTAACATCAATGGTTAGTATGTAGACTCCAATCTAGCCTCATCCATCTCATGTGTAGTCCAGACCCATGACCGAATCTGCCCATTTAAAGTTTCCATCTCAGTCTCAACATTCTTCAATCTAGTGTTGATGACGCTCTGATTGTCCACCAAGATCTACAAAAACTCACGTGAAACTAACATCTTACCTGATGCAGCAGTTGAAGTGGATGGGCAAGGGGGAACTGAAGATGCACCCACCGACTCTAAACTAGATGTCAGGGCTAATATAGATGTAGTTTGGGTCTCCTAACCCTATGTACTTAAATCGGGGGCCTCTCTCTACTCCTTTATCTCAAACTCCAACTAACTCCCACATCACCTTGAGTGTATCAATAGACTCCGTAGGAACTGATGGGCCCTCAAATGGGTCGGAGGCACTGTAGTGGGCCATAGGGTCTCCTAGAAAGGTCTGGATCTACAAAATCTTTCATTATCTTAGTCTGTGCCACCGTCGTCACCTCTACTCTCTCATCGACACCTGGTAGCTCGAGCAAAATGACCTCATCATATAACCTCTTGACAAGACATGGGAACGGTAAAGTCATCGTCCTACTAAAAGCTCTCTCATAAAGTTCATGCCAAATAATAACTACAAAGTCAATATCATATTAGGCCATCATGTTCGTTGTCAGTGCAACTCCATTCCAAGTCAATACATTATCCGCAATCTTCAGACACAATCTCTATTTATCAAGTAACCACAAAAAGTTTATGGAAAATGTCAGTATCGCCTTCTTTAGAATACCCTGATCCTCGATCAAAAGGGTATCATCACCCAGAGGTGAATTATAGTTGGAGATCCATATCGCCATCTCAAATCACTCTCTCCTATTGATATGACCCAAATTGGGGCCTTGTCGTGATGGGCATCCCAAGTTCAACCAAGATCGGTGACCACCCCAGATACCCAACCTAACCTCCAAACACATACCCAGAGTCGGATGAATTCTGAACATATAACAAGATATTTTATTTGTAGATATACTGACTTTGGGATAAGTCTATTTCCTAAACAAACACAACAAAGTCAAAATCCATCCAATAACGAACAAAATCAAGACAATAACCCAATAGTTTACATATATAATAAAAAACAAAATGGAATAATCATAAATCAAATAAAGTCATATGTTATCATCCCTAATACAAATACCAATGACAAGGCTGACACTACTTCCGACACCACTCATACCAACCCAAAGTAGTTCCACAAAGCCTCTAACCAAAAGTAAAATAATATTTTGATGGGACATGCCCCCAACCATAGCCATAACCATAGTCTATATATCAACCATAGTATGTAAGGACATCCATGACATAAAATAGATCCTTCTGGAATATGGAAGCTCACCACTTCAATCCTACATGAACTGATCCCGAGTCCAATCACTGAGGAGGAGAAGTAGAATAGTCAGTTCCTGAATTGCGTGGGGATACAACGCTCGAAGAAAGGTTAGCGGGTGAATGCTAGCATGCACTCAGGATAATGACAAAATAATGCCAACCTTTAAAACCAAGTAAACAACTATACATACATACATATATATATGTGTGTGCTGGAGGAGGGAGATAGGTTTAGCATGCCTTAAAACCATTAACCTAGGTATATGATGCTTAACTGTCCTAGAACCACCCACGGACTGTATGGGTCCAGTGTTACCTCCTGAACCGACCCCGATACATTAAGACGCACGAGCCAAAGATACCACAGGAGTAGGTAATTCCCGTGTACCATGCACTCTCCATGATACATTTATACAAGTGTACTTAAGGGATTCCCGTGTACCCCGTAAGCATTATATATGTGGTTTCCATGACCAATCCTCAGGTCAGCAAACATAAGTTTTTAGTGTCCGTCCATTGGACTCACACCTTCACATTTAGCTATCACACCCCGTCATTATTGCCCAATTAAAATATTTGCACATAACCAAACCACCAATTCCATTTATTATTAACCAAGGCTATAAGTAGTCGTATCATTATCCCGACAATAGCTTGGAAGCAATATCCCTATCCATCCTCTTTAAAGAAGGGATTCTCATGTACCCATAGATTACATTATTAAGTTGCTTGTACCCCGAAAGATGATCATTATTAAGTTTTCTTGGGGGATTACCATGTACCCCACAAGTGTATTCAATAAATCCATAACTATGACCACTAAGACCTTACAATTTAACCATTAAAGACCATCCAAACCAGTTAGGTTCCTTTACCACTTTATACCATGCAAGGTTTTCAATGAAAGTTCAATAATATAGTAAAACATTATCATAGGTATTTTATCAAACATGTTGAAGGAATATAGTTTTTAAAACAAAAACCAAGAACCAATTAACCATGCCTATGCAACCACATGTTCAGACCACGATTAAAATGCAAAAACCCTAATTAAAACATGGGAAAACCATAACTAAACTATTTATAACCAAAAACCCCAACATATATTCAAAACCCAAAACCATATAGCAATTATGCCATGAAAATCATAGATAAAACATGCCTTTAGTTGGAACTAACAATGAGGGAGGAATATCATGCCTTAGATTACGAAGACGACAGAAAGAAACCACCCTTGAAGCCCCAAATTGACCTTATTGAAGGAACCCTAGCCTTCCTTGACCCAAGAGCCTTGAGAGAATTTGAGAGAGTTTCTAAGTGTTTAACATTAGAAGAATAGGGTAAAGATATCCCAAGAGTGTTATAAGTCGTGGGGCCTTAAGATGTTAGGAGGGAAAATGTCCAGATTACCCTAAACTAAAACTATATAAATCTCCTGCAGGAGGGTACGACCATCTCCCCAAACCGTACCCTAGGGTACGAGTGGTACCCTTATCTCGTACCCTATTCCCTTCCTTAGACCCCAACACTGTCTAATATATGACTACCAAGGCCAATCATAATCCGTACCCAACCATACGCTAGTACCCTTAATCCATACCTTAGGCAGTATAGACTCCACTAGGTTAAACATAGGGCAACATACAATTGGGATCATACCACTAGAACCCTAATATACCACTAGTATAATCCATTCGTACCATGGACAGAAACCAACCAACATACACTGGTTAACATACGACCAAGACCCACCAACCATACCCTATATACGACTAGTACCTCCTAGTCATATGATGTCCAGAAGAGAAAACTCAGGAAATTTCTAAAGATCAAAACTCAGGGTGTTTTAATTCTCCCCCTACTTGGATTATTTGGCCCCAAATGATGGAACAAGACAGTATTAGCAAATTTCCCCCCCCAACAACTCGACTCTAACCTTTAACTAAGTAGAAAATAAAGAAACAAGAAAATCAGTCTTTCCTTTAATAAAGTTTGAAAAAAAGTATGATAAAGAACACATACCTTCCGCAGGAATCCTAGGACCAGAAAAGAGGAACGAATATTTAGACTTCATGCCCTCTTCTGTTTCCCAAGTAGTCTTTTCACCTAGTGGTTCCACCATAGAACCTTAATCGAGGACACATCCTTGGTTCGTAATTGATGAACCTGCCAATCCAAGATCTTAACCGAGATCTCTTAATAAGACATAAAATTTGAGATACCCAATCCTTTCAAAGGAACAACCGATGAAGGATCACCTATACACCTTCTCAACATAGAGACATGGAACACTAGAATAATGGAGTTCAAACGAGAAGGAAACTCTAACTCATATGAAACCTTACTAACCCTTCGCAAAACCAAGTAAGGACCCACATATCGAGGACTGAGCTTTCCTTTCTGCCCAAACTGCATTACTGCCTTCATGGAGGACATTTATAGGAACACCCGATCCCCAACCTCAAACGTCATATCCCTACAACTTACATCTACATAGGACTTTTGGTGACGTTGGGAAGCCTTAAGCCTATCCCAAATCATCTTTACTTTCTACATGGCCTGGTAAAATAAGTTCGAGCCAAACATATCCACCTCACCAAGCTCAAACCACCCAATAGGAGATCTATGCCTCCTACCATGCAATGCCTCAAAAGGAGTCATCCTAATTCTAGAATGGTAACTATTATTCTAAGAAAACTCTATAAGAGGTAGATGCTAAACCCAATTACCACCATAGTCAATAACGCATGCATGAAGCATATCCTTTAATGTCTGAATAGTTATTTCCGCTTACTCATCTAACTACGATTGGAAAGCGGTAATCAGACTCATTTTAGTCCCCAACACTTTCTGAAATGACTGCCAAAAGTGAGATATAAACTGCATCCCATGATCAGAGATAATAGAAATAGACACCCTATGTAGCTTTACAATCTCTTATGGTAAAACCACGTATAATCCTTAGCCAAAAAGTTAGTCCTCACTGGCAAAAAGCCAGTCGACTTTTTCACCCTAGCCATAATGACCCAAACCAAGTCATATTAAATTTGAGACGGAGGGAGACTGGTAACAAAATCTATGTTGATTACTTTCTTTTCCATTCCGGCAATTCAGTTTCTTGATACAATCCTCTGGGCCTCATGTGCTCAACTTTCACTTGTTCACACACCATACATTTAGTCATAAAATCAGCCACATTTCTCTTCATACCACTCCACCAATACATCTCCTTGATATCATGATATATTTTTGTCAAACCGAGATGAACAACATAGCATGATTCATATGCCTCAGCCAATATCTTTTCTCGCAAACCATCAACGTCAGGAACACATAATCACAATTGGTACTGCAAAGTACCACCACCACTAATCTCAAATACTATCACCTTTTCCGCATCTACATCACCCTTGATCCTCAACAAGATAGGATCTAAAAACTATTTTTCCTTGATTTCAGCACCAAGAGACGACTGTGCCACCTTCTTAATGAACACACCACCATTCTCAAAGTCCAAGAGGCAAAGTCTATGGTTAGCCAAATGGTGAATATCCTTCACCAACTCCCTCTTCTCCTTATCCACATGAGCAACACTCCCCATGGATAACCTGCTAAGAGCATCAACAACTATATTAGCTTTACTTGGATGGTAGTGAAGACTCATGTCATAGTCCTTAAGAAGTTCAAGCCATTTCCTTTGCCTGAGGTTGAGTTCTTTCTGACTGAATAGATACTGCGGGCTTTAATGATCAGAAAAGATATCCACATGCACCCCATATAAATAGTGTCACCATATTTTCAATATAAATACCACTACTAACAGATCTAAATCACGAGTAAGATAATTCTTCTCATGCACCTTCAACTGCCTAGAAACATAGGCTATAATCTTACCATGCCACATTAGAACACGACCAAGTCCCACACAGGACACATCACAGTAAACCAAAAACCTGTCAGTGCCTTCAGGCAAGGTTAAAACTAGAGCCAATGTTATCTTATCCTTCAGTTTCTCGAAACTACCCTTACAAGCATCAGACCATAAGAATTTAACCTTTTTCTGAGTCAATTTAGTCAATGGGGCATCTATCATCGATAAACTCTATACAAACCTTCTATAGTAGCCAGCCAACCCCAAGAAGCTCTGGATATCGATTGGAGTCATGGGTCTAAGCCACTTCATAACCACCATAACCTTTTATGGATCAACCATGATCATATCACTAGAAATAATATGGGCTAGAAAAGTGACAGTGTTAAACTAGAATTAATATTTAGAGAATCTGGCATACAACTATTGTTCTTTTAGAGTCTGCAACACAATGCGGAGGTGATTGGCATGATCCACCTTACTCTTAAAGTAAGCCAAAATATCATCAATGAACATAATGACAAATAGATCCTAAAATTTATTGGAGACCCTATTCATCAAATCCATGAATGTCGCAGGAGCATTGGTAAAATCAAATGACATTACTAAGAACTCAAAGTGCCCATATCGGGTACAGAAAGCTATCTTAGGGATATCCATATCCCTAATATTATGCCTATGATACCCAAATTGAAGATCAATCTTATAAAAGAATTTGGCACCCTGCAACTGATCAAACAAGTCATTTATTCTTGGGAAAGGATACTTGTTCGTAACCATCACCTTGTTCAACTGCCGGTAGTCAATACATATCCGAAGGGAACCATCCTTCTTACACATGAATCATACTGATGTGCTTGATGGGGATACATAAGGATCGATGGAACCCTTATCCAAAATATCCTTACGATACTCCTTGAGTTCGTTCAACTTAGCTGGAGCCATTCTATTAAGAGGGATAGAAATTAGACGGGTGTCCGGAACAAGATCAGTCCCAAACTCAATCTCTCTATCCAAAGGAACACCAGGAAGGTCATCAGGAAACCTGAGGAAACTCATTTACCACCAAAACCAAATGCAAAGAAGGACCCTCCGAGTTAGAATCTTTAACCCAGACTAGATTATTGAGACACCCCTTGGAGAGTAATCTTTGAGCTCTAAGATATGATATAAACATCCCCCTAAGATCTAGGGAACCACCCTTCTACTTAATAAATGATTCACCTGCGAACTTGAAGACTACCTTAAGAGTCTGACAGTCTAATGATGCATAACACGAATGTAACCAATCTATCCCTGGAATAGCATTAAAATCCACTATATCTAGTTTATACAAATCCACCAAAGTCTCCTTACTACCAATAGATACCACACCCCCCACAGACTCTTTTGGGAATCACAAAGTCACCTACCAGGGTAAAAATAGAAAAAAGATCCGAAACACAGTCCGAACCAAAACCAAAATGCAAAGCCACAAAGGGGGTCATATAAGAAAGAGTGGACGATGGATCAAGTAAAAAGTATACATCACGAGAAAAGAGTTACAACATACCAGTCATGATGTCAAGCGATGTCTCAGAAACCTGTCAATTAGTGAGAGCATTAAGATGTTTCCATCCAATGCCAAAACTTTATGGTCCACCCTTTGGTGTTGTAAGCGAAGATGAAGCAACTGAAACCTTGTTCGCTCTCGAAGCAACCTTACCAACCAGATAGTTTCTAAGCATATGGCTTGATTAACCATATTTAAAGAACTTATCCCTTGCTTCACCATAGAAATCGCGATGCAACTGACCATAGAACCTATAAAGAAGACATGATGAAGGCAATTGAGCCCTACTAGCCGTAGATTGGGCATCCTATGCCCTAACATTATTGCCACCTTGCTAACGCCTGTCTTACGATAGCCTCGGGTAGGGAGAACTAGCTATGGATAAAGAACCAAAACTCCCCTACTTTTTCTTTGGCCACTTACCACCATCTATACCACTTTTTTGGTGCCTACGACCTTGCTCAAGAAACCTAAAATTATGTGCCTTTCCCCTAGCTCAGCCTGCTTTCTCTTTTCCTTTTCCATCTATTGCATATGAACAACTAACCATATCCTTGTCCTTGATCAGCAATGTAGTCTTGCTTTTAAGGATCAACTACAGAGATAGTCCAAAAGAAAACTTTCTCATTTAGTCTCTCATATCAGACAGTATCTCTAAAGCATACTGAGACAACTAATGAAATTTCAAGGCATACTCTTTGACCAACATCTTCCCCTATTTCAATTTAACAAATTCCTTCACTTTTGCTTCCCTCAACTCCAGAGAAAAAAAGAAGTGAAAAAATGCATTAGACAAATTCTCCAATGAAAATGACTCATCAACCTCACCCATTGCCCTATCCAATTTCTCGTACCATTGGTACGCCATATCTTTCAATTGGTAGGCATCAAACTCCACCCCTTCCACATTCATGGCCTGTATAACCCAGAATATCTTTTCTATCTCATCTAGAAAACCCCAAGGATTATCCTCCACCTTAACACTAGTAAAATTTAGAGAACTCATCCTTATGAATTGGCCAACCCTGTGGCCTCAGAAGATGTATTAGAAAATCCACTACGTTCAGCCTGAGAAGATACCAACTGAGAAATCATATGAATCGACTGACAAAACTACACATTCATCACATCATCCTGAGAAGGACTAGAGGGAATCACCGGAGCTCCACAAAAATTAGGGACTGGACCCCTAGATCGAGTATGGATCCCATGGGTAGTGTGCGTCCCTTAAACATTATCCCAGTTGGGACATAGGAGGTTTTGTACATATCAGATCATTGAGGAATGATCTGAAAAGTGAACAAACATGTATTAGAGAAGATTCCAGGACTAAGACTCTAGGCTTGAAAATAAACCACAAGAAAGAGAAATATTCCTAAATGCCTTATAGCCTCTCTCTTATAATTATGGCGTGCTACACATCCATAAAACATACTATGCTTGACAAGGCTTTGTGGACTCCTAATTGAACATGAACCTAAAGATCTGATACCACCTAGACATGACCCAAATTGAGCCCTTGTTGTGATGGGCATCCAAAGTTCAACCAGGACCGGGGACCACCCCGGATACCCAATCCAACCTCCAAACACATACCCTAAGTTGGATAAATTCCAAACATATAACAAGATAGCATATTTGTAGATATACTAACTTTGGGATAAGTCTATTTCCTAAAACAACCCAACCAAGTTAATCCGTCCAAAAACCAACCAAACCAAGACATAACCTAATATGTTTATATATATCATCCAAAATAAAATAGAACTATCCTAAATCAAATAAAGTCATATGGTATCAGCCCCAATACCAATACCAATACCAAGGTTGAAACCACAGCCGACACCGCCCATACCAATCCATAGTAGTTCCACAAAGCCTCTAACTGAAAGTAAAAAAATATTTGATTGGTAATGCCCCCGACCATAGCCAAAACCATAGTCTATAAAATGACCAAAATATGTAAGGACATCCATGACATGAAATGGATTCTTCCAAAATATGGAATCTTACCACTTAAATCCAACACGAGATGATCCCAAGTCCGATCATTGAGTAGTAGGAGTAGAATAACTGATTCCTGCATCGCGTGGGGATACGTCACCCGAAGATGGGTTAGTGGGTGAATACTAGCATGCACTCAGGATAAGGATAAAATAATGCCAACATTCATAACTAAGTGAACAACCATATGTATAAACAACCATACATATATATATATATATCTGTGCCGGAAGAAGAAATCGAGTTTAGCATGCCATAATACCATTAACCTATGTATGTGTAGCTTAACCATCCAAGAACCACCAATGGGCTATACGGATCCAGTGTTACTCCATGAATGAGCCTCGATGTGTGTAACAACATGAATTGGAGATACCATAGGATTAGGGGATTACTGTGTACCTTTTCCTCTCCATGATACATAAATACAAGTGTAACTTAAAGTATTCTCGTGCACCCCATAATTATTATATATGTGGTTTTCATGACCAATACACATATCGGTAAACATGAATTTACAGTGTCCATCCATAAGACTCATACCTTCACGATTAGCTATCACACCCCGCCATTATTTCCTAATTAAAACCATTTGCACATAACAAAACCACCAATTATATTTATTATTAACCAAGACTATAAGTAGTTGCATCATCATACCGACTATAGCTTGCAAGAAATGTCCTTAGCCATCCTATTTATAGAATGGATTCCCATGTACCCATAGATTATATCATTGAGTTACTTGGGGGATTCCCACTTACCCCGAAAGATGATCATTATTAAGTTTGATTGACGGATTCCCATGTACCCCACAAATATATTTAATTAAACCATAACCATTACCACCTAGACCTTACCATTTAACCATTAAAGACCATTTAAACCAATTAGGGTTCCTTTACCACATTATACCATGTAAATTTTTTAATGAAGGTTCAACAACATAGTAAAAACATTCTCATAGGTATTTTATCAAATATGTTGAAGGTACATTATTTTCAAAACCAAAACCAAGAACCAATTTATTATTCCCATGCAACCACATGTTCAAACCACCATTAAAACATGAAAACCATAATTAAAACATAGAAAAACCCTAACCAAACCATTTATAACCAAAACCACCAACATATATTCAAAACAGATAACCATACCACAATTATTCCATGACAACCGTATATATAATAGGCATTTAATTGGAAATAACAATGAGGAATGAATAATATGCCTTAGATTATGAAGTCGATGGAAAGAAACCACCCTTGTAAGCCCTAAATTCACCTTATTGATGAAACCCTATCCTTCCTTAACCCAAGAGCCTTCAGAGAATTTGAGAGAGTTTCTAAGTGTTTAAGATTAGAATAATAGGGTAAATAATGTCCCAAAAGTGTTATAATTCATAGGGCCTTAAGAGGTTAAGATGGAAAATATCTAGATTACCCCCAACTTAAACTATATAAACTCACGCAGAAAGGTACTACCACCTCCCCAATCCATACACTAGGGTATGAGTGGTACCTTAATCTAATACCCTAGGCTTTCCCATGGACCCCAAAAATAGCCAATATATGACCACCAAGGCCAATCGTAATCCATACCAAACAATACAAATAGTACCCTTAATTTATATCTTAGGAAGAATAAAGCCCTCTAGGTTAAACATAGGACAACATACAATTGGCACCATACCACTATTACCCTAACATATAACTAGCATGATTCATTCATACCTTGGAGAAAAACCAACCTACCTACATTGGTTAACATACGATAAAGACCCACCAACTGTACCCTATCTTATGACTACTACCCCCTAATCATATGATTTCCCGAAGCCAAAACTACAGAAATTTCTGAAGATCAAAATCTAAGGTCTTTCACCTGTACCCATTATCATAAATAATGTATCTGAAGAAATATAATTTGGACTAAAGAGAACTTAGTGGATGTACACTACTGAAATGTCTACCATAACCCCTCTCATAAGTTACTGCTCAAGATGGGGATGCTGAATATACCTTGAAAAAACATTATATCTAGGCATAGTCTGAGCTATTGTGGCATGATATGAGGCATAAATTTCCCACACCTAGGTCAATTTGTAAGATTTTGGGGGCCTAGTCATCCACCCCAACTGATAACACTCAAAATTGGCCTTTAACTATGGTTCTCTATAAACCTAGATAGCTCTATCCTGCGCTCCTCATAAATATCCCTCTTGGGTCAGCCGATCTCAGTGATATGGTTGCCCTACTTAAAAATAGTTCAAAGACTCTCCACCCACCATCTCGTGTTCACCTCATCAATAGGTTACTCTAAGACATATGTGGGGTCGAACATCTAACCCTGCTTAGCAGGTGTATCTAAATCAGGAGTGAGCACCTGGTGTGAAACTTAATTTGTGCCCTCCTCGAACTGAGGTACAACTAATGAATCCTCTTAAACTGCAGCCTCGAACTCATTCTCATCTTGTGACTCCTCCTAAGACTAGGGGTCCTATACATCTACCTCTAGTTTTGTTTCATACTCTTACTCATCATCATCATCATCATCCTTATAATCTCCTAGCCAACTTTATCCTTGACCTAGATAAGAACTAGATAGCCTCATCCTGGGTCCTAGGCTGAGTAAAAGAAGGTATTCTACCTCACTTTGATTTCTCTGTATGTGGTATACCTTATTTGTCTATAATATTGTCCTCAACTATTTCATGCTTCTGTGCACTAGTCACTAGTCGTGTTACCCTCTTCAGGGTTTTTCTGGTCCGGGGAATTGGGTATACCTACTTCAAGATACTACTCTTCAGAGAGTCATCTCGTCTCCTAGAAGGTTCAACCTTTTTATTTGAAGCCTTGGGTTCTATGTGTACCTAAAAATCAAGTGTTACAAAGGCACTTCACAATCTCTTTCTTCCGTCCACACATCTTCTCCATACTTTTCATTTTGCACTTCGGCTTCTTTTTGCTCTCCATCTTACGATTTGTCATCATTATTAACCGATTCAATGCCCACCTCTTTTCCAAGATAGTATAATATACCCCCCCTTAGGATTATATTCTGTCGGTTTGGGCACTCACTAGCCTTGTGCCCCCACCCTTGACACTTGAAGCATTGAAACCCCTTGGGATTTGAAGTAGATATCAATTTACCTTCATACCTTGGAGGATGTTTTTGGAAAACCTTAGTGGCCTCGGGTTGGGTAGCCATGAATGAGTTCTCTTTGAGCTCCCTCCCAGCTTCTAAATCCACATGGAAGATGCCATCTACGGTGTCAAATTTGTGAAGTGCCATACGATTGGAGATATCCTTGTTTAACCCAACCTTGAAGCGCACAATGTCATGACTTACTTACTCACCTCGGTGGTCAAGTTTCAACATCAATTGTTGAAATTCATCATAGTAAGCCATGACACTCTTGCTCCCTTGACTCAAATTATACAATATGGCAAGAAGCTTATGCCTATAAGTCTCGGGCAAGTACTGTTACCGCATAAGGTTCTTCAACCGAAACCAAGGAGGAGGTTATCCCCCAATCATCTCATTCCCAAACAATTTAACATACTCCCACCACGTCTTCGAAGTGAGCTAAAGCATAACAACTTTTCTTTTCTTCGGTGAGATCATTAAGTTGGAAGATCTTGTCACAAGACGACTCCCATGCAAAGTAGGATTCAGGATCACTCTCACCTTTGAAAACGGGAAGGCTCACTTTGATGGAATTGAGACCTACATCTCAGTTTGGATGGCCATAACTCACCTCTCGGTCTTACTCCCTATGTCTACCCCTCATTCTTTCTTCCCTCAAGTAAAAATCATTATATGTCCAATAGCCACCATGTTATTCTCCCCTACCAGAGCCTTCAATATGGATGGGTCTATTTGGGTTAAGTGGAGCTTTTAGTGGCGGGATTGGATTTAGATAGTGAGGTCTTAGGTCAAGTGGAGTTTGGATGAGAGGGTTCGAGTTTGGTGGTGGTATTTTGGTTCCATGCCCTTCTTGTTGGACTTGGTGGAGTGGAGGATGGTTTGGTCTATCTTTTTCCTGGCTTCGGGAGTAGATATTGGTTGGATTTGTGGCAATTGGTGGATATAGCATTTGGTGCATGGTCCCAGGAGTATTAGTTGGGGAATTGTTTTGAGGTGTAGAAGGTCGACTCCTTTGTCTTTCCACACGTTCTAATCTCTCACTTATTGATGCCACATCCGTATCTAATTTCTCAAGACCCACATTCAACCTAGCTACATCTTGGGACATAGTTTCAAGGAGAGCAAAAATGAGATTGATGGCATTATTATCCATTGTTTGAGCATTTGAAGCCTCGGGTTCCATTGTGGTTATACCAAAAATAACCTTTCAAGTGACGGTCCAACAAGACACCCAATAATTCCACGATGCCACACACAACAATATAATACAAATTCTACAAAACAAAACACACGTGAGTTCAAAACAACCTCCCACAAGGAGATCCCACCTTCAGGTTTCTTCAAACTCAAGCTTAACAATGGTGGATGGCTCAAATAACCTCCAATTTATCTCAAATTCTAACCCTATACTCCTATAGTGTTAGAGAACACAAATCTAACACTAAAAACACAAGAAAAATGCAAAATCAAAAACTCAAAATTTGACCTAGGGTCAAAAACGGGTTTAGTTTTTTTTGGGGGGGATTTTTGATTTTGACACTTCGTTTTAGTTGGAATTTTCAATTTCTAGAATCTAATAGTTTTAGGGAACAAGGATCTAACACTAAAAACACACAAAACACAAAAATATCAAGTTTTTTTGAAAGACCCTAAAAATGTGAACAATAACTTTTTTCTATTTCTTTCTTTTCATTTTTTTCTTATTTTCAAGATAACAATCCCAATATTGATTTTGTTGGAAAAAAATCAAACCTTTATCTGATACCAAATGATACAAGACAGCCCAATAACACAAGAAAACAAACACCAAAGTAGTCCACTAGTTCAAGGAACTATGGACCTCTTTTGGTGACCCCTCTCGGATTCAAGAACACCATGTAATGAGGTGTTTAACACCTAATTTCCAGAAGCAAACCAAACTATATTATCACAATAAAAATGAAGAATAACAATGTTACAACCACAATAACCAAACGGCTTGAACAACAACAACACAAACTACAAGATTAGGACAAGAAACAAAGATAGATAGTTAGACAAGTGTTGATGTAGTCTTAACAACCCAAGAGCATATTCACTCTTGGACCTTTAACACTTCATACAAAAAACACATAACTCTTACAATGACACAATAGGGGCATCCACCTCTCAAAGCACCAAAGTCTCAAGCTTTGCAATACACAAGAGAATCCACCCTTATGTTATGCCCTAACTTCAGTTTTGAGAACTCTCTCTCACAAGAGTAGTGTCTTAAATATCAAGAATAAACTAAGAAAATAAACTCTACAAGGTTTTATTTATACAACATTACAAATAATAGAGAAATAACAAAAGAGCTCTTTAGTGACTAGTCTTAAAAAATACTCAAAAGTATCACGATCATGATCATACTTATATCACTTAGCGCATTCCGGAGATGGGTAAAATGAAAATCGTCAATTCCAGTAGCCCTCCACGATAGTCCCACATAACGGAGAAGCCTAAATTCCCAATTTTCCCATTCATGTAGACCGGCGCGATGATGGCGCATCGCGCCGAAGACCAAATTGGCATTACTAAAGGTCACTGCGATGGTGGTGCATCGCATTGAAGTTTCAAGTCCCAATTGTCAAAATCCAGTGGGACAACACGAGGAGGTCCCCCATTTCCCAGTCTTCCTTTTCCAGAGAGCCATTATGATAGTGGCGCGTCACGGTGGCCTAGTAAATCAAGATTTCTGGTCGATTTCTAGTTTCGATTTAAAGTTTAATAGGGGCATTTTGTTCAATCCCTAGGGCCCCAGTCCATCCAAAATACATCATTAAGTATATACCAAAGAACTTTATGCTTATTTCATCACTTTTCTCTCAAAATAAAACCCTAGATCATCAATGCTCCTTCTTCAAAAAACTCTATTCTTCCATCAAATCTCCAAGGAAATTCAAGATTAAGGATTTCCAATACAAGAACTCAAAGAATTCATCTTCAAAGCATCAATAGAAATCCAAGATTCAAGTTTTAGCATCCAGTTCATCAATTGAGGTATGTGAGGTTATGAACAAGGATACTCCTTTCATTCTTGTGCCCAAAACTTATTTTAATTATAAAAGTTATTTGATTTTATGTGATTTTTCATGAAATTAAAGTTAGGGTTTATACCCAATATTGCTATTCAAAAGATTATGAGATTTCCATTTGATTTAGAAGTTAAATTACATTATTTTGTTCATATTTTAATGCATATTGTAGAAATCTCTAGATTTTATGATGAATTATAAATATTTACCTTATCAAGCATGAATTTTAAGATGTTTTAACATAAGTTTGATGCTTGGGTCACTAAGATCTAATGAGTATTTGTAATGACCCAATTTGCTAAACCGGAATGCTACACGGTGCTCATGACCCCGAAGGACCACAAGCTAACCCTTGGCTGATAGCTGTACCTGTATATTTTATAAGATAACATAATAATACGAAAACATGCACTGAAAGGCCATAAGGTTCGATCATGAACATAACTGAATAACGTAACATTTGTGTGGGGTAATAGAATACCCAAAACAAAACTGAAGTCTAAAATATGATAGTCTGTATCTAGTCTACATCTAGTCTGAATCTAGTCTGAAAGGCTCTACTGTTTGAAGAATCTGAATAAGGAGTTGATGGGACGTCCCCAACTTACTCCAACTAATAATATAATCAATGAGATACTAAAAAATCATTATGTCCTCGAAGGATGAGGACTCACTTCTACTCTAACTGCTGAATTTGGAATCTACTGCTGATCTAGAACTCGTGTCTCTTAACCTATGGTATAACATAAAAAGAAAGTGCCATAGTGTGAATGCGTCAGTACATATGTACCGAGTATACATGTGAGGTAGGATATATGCAATGGTTCACATGCATAAATAATGCTAACTGACTGTCTAACATAAACGTAAGAATACATGCATAAATACGTAACTATAACTGACAACATGATTTCATGATTTCTGAGTCTGTATACTGATAACATAACATGCTAGTAACTGATATGACTGATAATATGAAGGACTATATCTGAATAATGCTGATAAGATAGGTAAATATATCTGAGAATAACTAATAACGTGGGTGACTGTAGCTGACAGTCCTGAATCTGATGAACTATCTGAGTTCTGTACTGTTTCTAAGTTGACTGTGTCTGACAGTCCTGAAATATAAAGAATTATCTGAGTTCTATTACTGAGACTGATTGACTGTATCTGACATTCCTGATTCTGTAACATGAAACTGTGGAAAGTAGTATCTAACCGACATGCCCCAAAGGTGCTATGATAGCTGAGCTAGTCTATGCCCTGATTGGAAGGGTGTCAATACCGTGCCACTGATAAAGACAACATGTGAGTAACCCTTATATAACAGGTAACTCTAGTAAGAATGGTGAGAACCCTCACATAACAGGTTAATCCACCTCATCTACCCTCATATAGCATGCTACGATATCTCAACCTATGTTGGCTACATAGTTCTGGAACGCAAGGATTACTTCTAGGAATCACACCCTCGTATAACAGGTAAGTCCCTATCCTTGGGTTCAATCGGTGCTATTCCTACTCCCATCTGAATGGACACTGAACATGATTTACTGAACTAAAATGAGCATAGACTGAGTTACTTAATTTTCGTGGCTGATGGAATACTACTGATATCTGACAACTGACTGAGTCATCAAATCATGAAGATTTTTCCTGATTTATAAGACTATCTGAAGTCTAAGAATTCATAGCTTGACTGAGAGTATAGTGAACACATACCATGGATCTAGGCACACAGCTAATATTTCGAGTACAAGTACCCCCAAGACTCGATGGAAGGAAACTAACATGACTTGATATTCTTGAATACATGATAATCACCACAATACGTTTATTGAATCATTTCATCAAACGTCTAATAGGAATAATCTTGTACATTTATGGAGATTTTCATGATATCATGCTAGTTAGGCAAATTTCCTTCATCTAGGCATTTTATCAAACATATGATAGGCATAGTACATGTAAACACATTATGCAACAATTAAACATTATGCTTCAATTCTAACTCTATCATACAAGGTTTTAGTCATGAGATTTCGTAAATATTTATCAATACTAATCAACCCACATGGAATTTATCATCAAATCATGGAATAGAAATCAATTACTCATTTATCAATATGAAAGAGAACATACAAAGCATGAAAACATGAAGAAAATCCATAACTTATAGTTAAAAAGGATTCTCTGTCTTCATGGATGAAAGGAGTCCATGAATGAATACTATGCATACCTTAGATCGTGATTTCGTGAAGATTGATGGTGAAACCTTCCTAAATTTGAATCCCCAATAGAAACCCTAGTTTGTTCTTGAGATAAACTTTAGAGAAACTAATATATTTTGAATGAAAAATGGCTGAATCACGTGTTAAAGAGATTATATAGGGGTAGGAAGTTGACCCTTTTAACCTTGGACACGTTATTAAATTTTCAGTAAAATTTCCTAAGTTGGGCCCTTGGCGCGACACGGCGTTATCGCGTTGTGTCACTGGAAATTGATAATTGGGAAACTACACGGTGGTGCAACGTGGAGCTATCGCGTTGCCACCTTGTCTACGACCTAGAAGTTTGGAGCGACGCGCCAGTATTGTTAAGAAACACTGGAATTTGACAATTATCATTTGAGCTATCTCCACGACGTGCTGAAGGCTCAGGTCAAACACTATCTCACTAAAAAGGCTCTAACTCTTCGCCCGGGTGTCGGATTTGGGCAAATTATATATCGATGAATAGCTTATTCAATTTTCAACGTGATAGGAAGTGAAAAATATGGAAATAACTCGTGTATAATAATGAATTATTATTTCAAAGAAAGTTCTAACATTCTTGAGATGATTTTCAAGCTAAGAAAAAGCACGGGTATTATAGTATTGCTATTTCAAGATTGATTGTTCTATGAGCACTTTTTAACTAGATTCTTTTCATATTATTGATAAAGATTTGACCTTTTGGTCTCAAAATAAATATGAAATCCACTTTACAGAATTCAGATTACAGATTTAGCTTTACAGATGTACAATTAGTTTTCATCATAAACCATTGGACTATTTAAGAAGTTAATTTTCATTAGAATGAGCATACAGATTTAATGGGAGTAGTATTTAGCACTGAGATGGGTAATTTACTATGGTTTCATACCCCAGAACTATGTGCCAACATAGGATTTAGGTTGTTTCCACTTCTACGTGGATGATAGATATGTGATCACTTAGATAAGTTAAACTCCCTAGCAAGAGTATGACTCCTCTCCCCATCCCTGGAAAGAGTATGAATCCTATCCCCAATATTATGACTCCTCTCCCCAGATTTAGACTTTTTATTGTGTGGGATATTGAATAAGCTTTCCATTAATATAAGATTCGCCCAAATCCGACACTCGGTGAAGGAGTTATGGTATTTTTAAGTTGACAATGTTCCACTTGGGCACTTCGCACATCGCAGAGATAGGAAAAATGACAATCTTCAATTCCAGTGGCCCTCCGTGATAGCCCTGTGTCACGAAGAATCCTAAATTCCCAATTGTCCCATTCCAGTAGACCGACGCGATGATGGCACATCGCGACGAAAGCTTAATTGGCATTACTATAGGGCGCCGCGATGGTGGTGCGTCGCGTTGAAGTTTCAGGTCCCAATTGTCAAAATATAATGGGACAACATAATAGGTCCGTGTCACGGAGGTCCCCCATTTCTCAGTCGTCCTTTTCTAGAAAGACATAGCGATAGTGGTGCATCGCGGTGGCCCAGTAAATAAAAATTTTTGGTCGATTTCTAGTTCTGATATAAAGTTTAATAGGGGCATTTTGGTCAATCCCCAGGGTCCCAGTCCATCCAAAACACATCATTAAGTATATACCAAATCTCTTTATGTTTATTTCATCACTTTTCTCTCAAAAGAAAACCCTAGATCATCAAAGATCCTTCTCTAAGAAACCCAATTCTTCCATTAATTCTCCAAGAAAATTAAAGATTAAGTATTTCCAATACAAGAACTCTAAGAATTCATCTTCAAAGCATCAATAGAAATCCAAGATTCAAGTTTTAGCATCTAGTTCATCAATTGAAGTATGTGGGGTTATGAACAAGGATACTCCTTTCATCTTGTGCCCAAAACTTATTTAATTACAAAAGTTATTTGATTTTATGTGATTTTCCATGAAATTGAAGTTAGGATTTATACCCAATATTGCTATTCAAAAGATTATGAGATTTCCATTTGATTTAGATGTTGAATTATATAATTTTGTTCATATTTTCATGCATATTCTAGAAATCTCTAGATTTTATGATGAATTATAAATGTTTACCTTATCAAGCATGAATTTTAAGATGTTTTAACATGAGTTTGATGCTTGGGTTATTAAGACTTAATGAGTATTTCTATGTCAAGATTGATTGTGCTATGAGCACTTTATGACTAGATTCTTTTCAGATTATTGATAAAGATTTGACCTTTTGGTCTGAGAATAAATATGAAATCCACTTTACAAAATTCAGATTAATGATTTATCTTTACAAATATACAATTGGTTTTCATCATTAACTATTAGACTATTTTAAAAGTGGATTTTTATCAGAATGAGCATACAAATTTAATGGGAGTAGTATTTAGCACCGAGATGGGTAATTTACTATGGTCTCATACCCAAAAACTATGTGCCAATGTAGGATTTAGATTGTTCCCACTTTTATGTGGATGATCGATATGTGATCACTTAGATAGGTTATACTCCATGGCAAGAGTATGACTCTTCTCCCCAAGGTGAGGATTCCTCCTTAGAGGGACAAGAACATTGGACTCCATGAATTCTCACATGGTTTATGTCAGTTAGAAGAACCTCCCTACTAGTAAAGAAAAGCTTTGAAAAAATTCCCATCAGATAAAGTGTTTTCCTCACAGTTTTAAAGCTTTCAGACTACAGATTTTTGAACAGAAAGAGTAACATAAAAGTTTTAGAAAACTATGTGTAAAGTCTCCCAACTTTATTTCAGATTATGCTTTACAGAAAGATTATAGTTACATATTCTAGCTTTCAAATTTTAGATTTTAGAGTGAGTCGTTTCTATACTTAGAAAGTACGATTTAAAGAGAGAATAAAAGTACAGCTTTTAGAACTAAATGTTATGGCTCACGAGATTTATAAAGTGTGTTTTACTCCTTTTTGCGACAGATTACAGTATTTTAGATATTCCAGCTTATGTGAGTCATTTACATTTAGCATGCATTGTTTTATAAATGATGAATATGAGATGATTTTTTACTTATGCATTTCACCTCATATACTCAATACATCCTCAAAGTACTTATCCACATATACGTCTATATGCTACATTGTCTCATAATGTAGGTTCAAGTTGTAGTATATGCAAATAGTATCAGACGGTTGCAGATTCCAACCAACAGATGATGAGTCCTCCTACTTTTGGGACATTAGTTAGATGTCATTTATGTACTTTACTTCCTTACTCATATGTATTGATTAGTGGTAGTTGGAGTCGTACCCCAACTATCTATAGTCAGTATAGTAGAGGCTTCACAGATGTCAGTTAGAGTCAGTTATGCAAATTTCAGTCCTTCTTTTCAGATTGTATCAAAATGTAAAATGGTATTAGTATTGTATTTTCATAGATTCCATCATTTTTATGTTTCCTCACAGTAAATTCAGCACTTTATACATATTATTCAGTTTCTTATGAGTTGTGCCAGTAGAAGGGTTAGCTTGGGATCACTTGTCGTCCTAAGCACCATGTGACGTCTCGGGATAGATTTTTGGGGAGTTACATAGTTAGTCCTTGATCCCATTATTTATATTATAATTATTGGATAGGATATTCCAAATATATGGTGTGATACCTAATCACATGAGATAACTTTTTCTATCCATCTCCCATACCAAATAATCCTTATGAGTTTTAAATCTTAGTATAGTGATACTATATGGTAGTAACTAGGTTCTAAACTTAATTTTTGCACATAAATAGTGAATCTTTTTGTACAGCTACATCGTCTATAGTAATGCTGTTGGGTTAGTCCATCTGTAGGTCCTCGTTCCTGTTTGGAAACCTTTGGCAAGCTTCAACTGATCAAGTTCCATTTCATGTATCACAGATTTAGTCTCATTTTATACTATTTGAGTGGTACTAGAATTCTGCGTTGCTCAAAAAATTCCCCATAAGTTGTGTTTCTATTGGAATTCTACCAACCAATTTCCTCAAACAACTTAACAATGAACCCCAAAAAATTCAAATGAAAATTAAGACCTAAGATATTTTGTAGGTACATCTTTTATGTAATATCAAGTAAAAAAGTGATGCAAGAGAAGTTCTTTGGATGTGAAGACCAACAGGTCAACATCCTTTTGGTATCTGCACAGAGAAAATTAAAATGACAAAAAGCTAATTTGATGAAAACTAAATGTAAAATGGTGAAAACATAGAGCAATTACCTTGCCTCCAAAGACAACTATTATAGTGAAATTTCATCATCACTAGGCTCTTACATATCGAAACACGTAGTCCATAGATCAGATTTCATAAGCATTCAAAGTAAGGATAAAGTGGAAAAAATTTTGCTTCTTCAGAAACCCATTGGTCTGCTTTGAGAGATAGGTAAGCAACAAGTCCACCAAATAAATTATATTCTTTGTTCCATATGTTAAATTCACCTAATGAGCAAGAAAATAAATATTTTCATTAAAAATATAACATTGTCCATATTTATAAATTATTTGTTTATCATTAAGATAATTAGCAGCTTACACAAGATCATATAAAACTATCTGGTGCACTTTCAAGAAATCCTTATCAAAATTCATCAATTGGTTTTTTGAGATGCCTTCCTCCTCCGAGTATTTCTTCTAGTATTCAATTGTTTTGAAAATTGTTTTGCTATCGATATTAAGTAGTGGAATAACACTTAAAAATAGAATCATCGCAAAACCATGTCCTTGATGGCTTGTGACCTAATGGATATGGGCTCATCGAGAATGAATTCCTCTCCATCGCTAGTCTTCAAAAAATCTCTTAACCCTAAAATTAGCGATGTTCAAGAATTTATACTGAACGAGGCCATAGTCGTTTAGTCACAAGTCACCAAGAACATAATTGAAGACGATTGCATTTCAATGGTCATTCCCCACCTAATGCTTATAGCAAAAAAATGATCTTGAATACTAGAAGAACACTTAAAGGAGGAAAGTATCTTCAAAGACCAGTTGATGAATTTTCACAGGGATTTCTTAAAAGAGCACTATTTGGTTTTATACGATCTTGTGTTAGCTACTAATTATCTTAATGATATGTTGATAAGTTATCAATATGGACAATGTTGTATTGTCAATAAAAATCTATTTTTTCTTGCAGTTTCTTTGGAAGGGGTGAATTTAACATTTGGAACAGAGAGTATAATTTATTTGGCAGACTCGTTGCGCACTTATCAATCAAAGAATGGCAGAGGTTTCCCGAAGAAGAAAAGTTTTTTCAACTTTATCTTCATTTTGAAATGCTTCATAAATCTGATATATAGCCTACGAGTTTCAATGCATTAAAGCCTAGCGATGATGACATTGCATTGTATTTCGTTCCTTCAAGGGCAAGGTATTTACTTTATATCTTCACCATTTTATGCTTGTTTTCATCAAATTCACTTTGTAGTAATTTTAATTTTCTAGGTACAGATACAGGTAGGATTTTAATAATTTGGTTGATACTATGATTGGTGAAGAACCTACTCCCCTAGAATTTATGCCAAATGCCTATCTGTTGGTTTTCACATCCACAGAACTACTCCTGCATCACTGGAGTTAGTTTTTACTTGATATTAGATAAAAAAAGATCCACAAATAGCTTAGATCTTATTTTACACTAGATTTTGATATTTTAGGTTCATTTTAAAGTGGTCTGAGGAAACTAGTTGGCAGAATACCAATGGAAACACTATTTATGATGCATTTTTAAAGTAAGGAAAAATTCTAGTTTCCATCAAATGGAATCAAATGGGATTAAAGTTTCAATACATCAACTTTCTGGAAATGTTTTGGATACTAGAGACAATAATGTGGAGGATAACTTGGAAGAGTGTATAAGGAGCAAGAGTGTGAGAATTCCTCTAGAAGGATGGAAGAACTTGTTGATCCTACAGAAGAACAAATGTATCACGACCAGAGTCGAAACCCTAGCTGTGATGGACGTCTCAAACAATGAAGGCCGGAGAAAGCCCTTAGCATTCTATCATAAGCATAATTCATATTAAATGCAGAAAATCTAATGATGTTCAAGGAAAAATTTATAAGCAAACTCTATCAATAATATCATAGAAAACCATTAATTTAACCTATTCTACAAAGCATCAACTAATGAATAAACTGTCTAGACCAGAACAAGTCCCCATCCATCATAAAACTGAAAGAAATTGAATGTCTAAATAATACATCTTTTGAAAGATGGATGGCTCATCAACTCTAACACTTTGGGATGTCTTACTGCTATATTGGACCTTAATACTATGCTTCAGAACCTACATTATGAGATAATGGAGCCATTCGAGGATGAGCAATAGTTGAAATATATTGGCATGTTGAACAGTCAAAAATAATAATCATGATATGAAACACCCTAGGTTTTAATTCGTAAAAAAAATTCTCGAGTTTGAGCTTCTGGACATCATAAGATTGGGGGTACTTGTTGTATGATATGGTAAGGTTTAGGGTCCTCTACTCATACATGGATCAGTGAGGTTTGGTTAGCTTATGTCCAAGATACGAATGGACATCTTACTAGTCGTATGTTAGGGTACTAGAAGTATAGTTCTAACCGTATAATGTCCTATGTCTAGCCTAGATGATTCTATTATGCCTAAGGTACGGTTCTAGGGTACTTCTCATATTCTTGGGTATGATTTAGCCTTTGTGATATATGTTGGTCAGTATTGGAGATCAAGTTGCTGCCTAAGGTACAAGTGGTGGGTACCACTCACATGTTAGGGTACGATTTGGATGGTTTAGTCATACCCTCCTATGGGAATTTATACAGTTAGGGGTATTCTAGATATTTTTCCTCTTAACCCTTTATGACCCCATGACCTAAAACACTTTTTGGATTTTATTTACCCTATTATTTTCAATCAAAAACACTTTAAACACTCTCAAATCTCTCTTAAGATCTTGGGTTAAGAAGAGGATAGGGTTTCCTTCAAGGTGGTCAATTAAGGCTCTCAAGGGTGGTTTTTCCTTGTAGTCATTTGTATCTAAGGCATGTTACTCCTCCCTCATAGTAAGTTCAAATAAATTCATGTTTTAATGAATGGTTTCTATGATGTAATTGTGGGTATTGTTTGGTTTTGAATTGTATGTTGGGGTTTTTGGTTATTAATGGATAAATATTGTTTTCCCATAGTTTCTTATGGTTTTCAAGTTAAAATTGTGGAATTGAACATGCTGTTTCATAGGAATGGTCAATTGGTACTTGGTTTTGGTTTTAAGACCATATACCCTCAACATGTTTGTTAAAATGCCTATGAGAATGGTTTTGTTAAATAGTTGGACTTTTATTGAAACTATTGCATTGCGTAATATAGTAATAGAACCTAAATTAGTTTAAATTGTTTTAAATGGTTTGGTAAGGACTTGGTGGTCATGGTAATAGTTTAATTGGAAATCATGTGGGGGTAGATAGGAATGCCCTAAGTGTTGTCTAATGATATTGGTTATAAGTTATAGTTGGTATGGTGATACCACTTCATAAGGCCTTGGTTAATAACTTTTGGAATTAGTGGTTGGTTATGTCCTAATGGTTTTAATTGGGAATTAATGGCGGGTTGTGATAGCTTACCGTGAAGGTGTGAGTTCGATAGATGGACACTGGAAACTCATGTTTGCCAATATGAATGTTGGGCATGGTGACCTTATACTTGTGGGGTACATGTGAATCCCTTAATTTATACTTGTATATATGTATCATGGAGGGCGAAGAGGACACGGGATTCCTCGATCCCTATGATATCAACAGTTCATGCGGTTACATGTAAGATGATAGCCTATGCTTCTAGACAGTTGAAGGTGCATGATAAGAATCATCCAACTCATGATTTGGAATTGTTGGTTGTGGTGTTTGTGTTTAAAAGCTGGTGTCTCTATTTATATAGAGTCCATGCAGATATCTTTTCTGATCATAAAAGCTTCCAGTATGCGTTTACTCACAAAGATCTTAACCTCAGGAAGAGGAGATGACTTGAGCTTCTTAAGGACTTTGAGATGAGTCTTCACTACTATCTATGTAAATCTAATGTAGTTGCTGATGCTCTTAGCAGGTTATCCATGGGGAGTCTAGCTCGTGTGGATAAGAAGATGAGGGAGTTGGTGAAGGATATTCACCAATTGGCTAACCTTGGAGTTCACCTCTTGGATTCTGAGGATGGCGGTGTGTTCATTAAGAAGGTAGAACATTATCTCTTGGTTCTGAAATCAAGGAGAAGCAAATGTTAGATCCCATCTTATTAAGAATCAAAGGTGATTTTGGTGGACAGAAGGTGATGGCCTTTGATATTAGTGGTGATGGAACCTTGTGGTACTAAGGGATATTATGTGTTTCTGATGTCGATGGTTTGCGAGAGAGGATTTTAGAAGAGGTACATGAGTCTCCATATGTCGTTTATCCTGGTTTGATGAAATTTTACTATGACCTCAAGGAGATATATTAGTGGAACAATATGAAGAAGGATGTGAATGATTTTGTGGCCAAGTGTATGGTGTGTCAACAAGTGAATGTTAAGCACATGAGGCTCAAAGGATTGTATCAAGAGATTAAATTGCCAGAATGGAAATGGAAAGTAATCAACATGAATTTCGTTACAGGTCTTCCTCGATCTCAAAATTAATTAGATTCGATTTAGGTCATCGTGGACAGGATGACAAAGTCTGCTCACTTTTTGCCAATGAGGACTAACTTCTCGGCCGAGGATTAAGTGGGTTTGTATCTTCATGATATTTTAAAGTTGTATGGGATACTGGTTTCTATCATCTCAGATTGTAGTATGCGGTTTACATTTCACTTTTGGTGGTCGTTTTAGAGGGGTTTGGGGACCAAGGTTAGTCTGAGTACTGCTTTTCACCAACAGACGAATGGGAAAGTAGAGAGAACTATTCAGACATTGAAGGATATGCTTTGTGCATGTGTGATTGACTATGAAGGTAGTTGGGTTGAACATGTATTTCTTATAGAGTTTTCTTACAATAATAGTTACCATTCTAGCATTAGGATGGCCCTGTTTGAGGCCCTGTATGGTAGAAGGTGTATATTTCCTATTGGGTGGTTTGAGGATAGTGAGGTGGAGATATTTGGCCTGAATTTGGTTTACCAGGACATGGAAAAGGTTAAGGTGATTCAGCATAGTCTTAAGGATTCCCAAATTTTCCAAAAGTCCTATAAGGATGTGAGAGAAAGAGAGTTAAAGTTTCAAGTTGGGGATAGGGTATTCTTAAAGGTGTTTTTCATGAAAGGAGTGATGTGGTTTGGTAAAAAGGGAAAGCTCAGTCCCCAGTATGTCGGTCCATACATGGTTTCGCAAAGGGTTGGTAATGTTGCATATGAGTTAGAGTTTCCTTCTAGTCTGAGCTCAATTCATCCGGTGTTCCATGTTCATATGTTGAGAAAGTGTATGGGTGATCCATCTCAAATTGTGCCTATCAGGGATATTGGTATTTCAGATTCTTTGTTTTTGATGAGGACCTAGTTGAGATCTTGGATCGACAGGTTCAATAGTTGCAGACCAAGGACGTAGTGTAACGCCCTGAGTCTGTACCCTAGATGCTACACGGTGCTCATAATATCAAAGGACCACAAGCTAACCCATTACTAGTACTGCTACAATAACTGAATAATAATACGGTATAATGCAGAATAATGGGCTGAAATACCACTAGGTTCAAAACTCTAATACTGATGAAAAGAAAATGATAAAGTCTGATAAAACATCAGAATCTGAAATACTGAATACTGTCTGAACATCTAGTCTGAAAAGCCTCTAAACTGAACTGTCTGAATAAGGAGTTGATGGGACAATCCCCCAACTAACTCCATCTACTAAAATACTGAATCTAATGAGATAATGAAATGAAATAATATCCTCAAATGATGAGGACTCACTGCTAATCTACTGCTGCTGGCTGAATGTCTGAACCGCTAAGAATGCTCAGAGGCTCGTACGTCTGAACCTATAGTATAAAACACCATAGCGAAAAGAAAAGTATAGGTCAGTACGTGTGAATGTACTAGTATGCAAAGTGAGGTAAGGCTGAGTGCACGGGTTCATATGCATGAACTATAACTAATTGAATAATATGAACATGACTGTATAAGAATACATGCATGAATACATAACTATAACTAAAGTCGTAAGGATTCTGAATACTGAGTTTACTAATAACATGGATTACTGATAAAGGATATAACTGATATAACTGATAACTGATATACTATTTACTGAGTAACTGTGTCTGACAGTCCTGTTTCTATAGAACTAGATGAGTTTCGTACTGAGCTGAGTGACTATATCTGACAGTACTGAAATCTGTAGAACTATCTGAATTCTTTACTAAAGACTGAGTCTAAGACTGTGGAAGGTAATCATCTAACCGACATACCCCTTTTCTGAATAGATTCGGGGTCCAACCTATAACCCCAGTTGGAAGGGTGTCAGTACCGTGCCACGGGTAAAGACACTAAAGAGATACCCTCATCTGGCAGGTTCTCAAACGAGAATGGTGGAACCCTCAACAGTCAGGTTAAGCCACCTCATCAATCCTCAACTAGCAAGTTTTAATGTCTCAACCTACGCTGGCTATGTAGTATTGGAACGTAAGGACTACTTCTAAGGATCACACCCTATGCTGGTAGGTGAGTCCCCATCCATGGGTTTATTTGGTGTTGAATCCTACTCCCAACTGAATAGACACTGAACTGATTTCCTAGTTCGTACTAGGCTGGACTGATCTGTTACTGATTGTACTAATTAACTTAACTGAGCTGAGTTTATTGAGTTTCATTGACTAATGAAATACTACTGAGTTCTGTTATCTGACTGAGATTACTGAGGACTAAACTGAATACAAAATGGGATTGTATTGATACTGAGTTTACTGAGTTTTCCTCAGTTCTGTAACTAAACTAGAGTACGACTGATTGTGACATGATTGAGACTGTTCTGTAACTGACACTGGCTTTAGGCACACAACTAAATTGTCGGGCATTAAATACCCCCAGGACCCGATAGCATGAAAATAATAAGACATGACATTCTTGATTACTTGACAATAGTCAACACTCACAATACGATCTATGAGGCCTAAAATCAATCACTTGAAAGTCATGAACTTGCACATGAATAGGAATGCATATTAACACATCATAATTTCATTAAACCAATCACATGAGCATTCCATCAAACGCATACAAGGTATAGCTTTAAGATGGAAGACATTGTGATCATGTGGGTATAGAATAAGTTCATCGTTTAGACCACCAAAGGATCACAAAAGCACCATAGTCTCAATTTAGCATTTTATCAAATGCATGGTAGGCGTAGCTTTATACTTGGGTATGATTAATAATGCTAATACATCATGACTTAATAATTCAAGGGTTTCAATATATGAGAATCAAAATTCAACTTACATGCTATCATAATATCAATAAACACATAAATATTTCAACTTGAAACACATTCCACAACATCCACATGATTACATTCAAACCCACCACATAGAAATCATAATTCATGTTCTTGATAGAAGTTTCTTGAACTCCAAGGGTGGAAGGGAACTTTGGATGAACACTTTACATACCTTGTTGAAGAATTTCTGGAAATTAATGGTGGAATCTTGAGTTCTTGATTTGAAATTTAAAATCCCTAAGGCTTGTTCTTGAGAGAAATTGAGAAAGAATGGGTTTATTTGCTTCCTAGGGTATTAGATTTTGTGTTTTGGTGGATGAGAGTCGGGGGAAAAAGACCTAAATACCCCCAAGAACGCGGTCTTTTAATGTGCGAAAACTAGATTGCCGACGTGCAGGTCAACACGATGCGTCGATGGCACTAACGCGATATCTAACACGTCACGCCAAGATTGCACCAACTCACTAGAATTTGACACTGGTAGCTGAGGAAAATATTAACCAACGCGATAGGCCACTTGGCGCACCAAGATCTCGTTGGTACACTATTTTGGGATTCCAAAATAGCTTCAAACGAAGTCTGAAAAATCCAAAACTTGTTCAAGAACACCTATTTACTTTCCTGATCTTGAATTAACTAAAATATAGAAATTTAAAGGAATTTAAGGTTGAAAAATGAGATTTCCAACTTTCGAAGGCCTAAAATAAACTAAGTCTAAATACTCAGCTAGAATTTTCTAAGTCTGGAACCCCTTAACAAGCTAAAAGTACTTAATTAAGCTAGGAATTTTGTGGGGTCTAACAATATATCCCCCTTGGGAACATTCATCCTCAAATGAGACTGACTGAACTGAGAGTACTAGTAGCCTGAATCTACTTACTGGACATGAACATCTGGGACATGACTATAGGACTGATATTACTGATATACTGAATTATCACACTGAATATGCATATCTGATGCATGAGTACATAACAGAGCTGGTTCATGAATACATGACTGGGAGTACTGATAAGTTGAGTTTCTCATACTGATCATGCATAGCTGATGCATGAATTCATGACTGAACTGACTAGTGAACATATAATTGAATATGCAAAGGTAAATGATACCAAGTTTATAATGGAAATATGAGCATGAAATTGAATAAGCTTAAGGAAAGCCATTCCCTTGGGCTGAGTGTAGATTAGCAGAGAAGAGGTGAGGATCCTTGGTCCGCATGTATACTTCTTCTTCCCAAATAGCTCCCTCAATGGACTAATTCCGCCAAAAAACTTTGACTAGAGGGACTTCTTTGTTCCTCAATCTGCGAGTCTAATAGTCAAGGATTTTGACTGGAATCTCTTCAAAAGAGAGGTTGTTCTGAACATCTATGCCCTCTATAGGGACTACAACTGTTGGTTCACCTATGCACTTCTTTAGCACGGAGACATGGAACACTGGATAGACTGAAGATAAATCTGAAGGCAATTCGAGCTCGTAAGCTACTTTGCCGAAACGACTGCGAATTTTGAATGGACTGACATATTGGGGACTGATCTTTCCCTTCTTATCGAACCTCTTCACTCCCTTTTTGGAAGAGATTTTCAAATACACATAATCACCAATCTTAAACTCGAGACCCTTTCTGCATACATCAACGTACGATTTCTATCGGCTCTGAGCTATCTTGAACCTCTCTCTGATCAACTAAACTTTCTCTAAGGTATCAAATACTAGTTCAAGCCCTACAACTGTGGCCTCACCCACCTCAAACCAATTGATTGAAGATCTACATCTCCCACCTTAGAGAGCTTCAAACGGAGCCATATGAATATTGGAATGATAGTTATTATTGTATGCAAACTCAATCAAAGGCAAGTGGTCATCCCAACTACTTTTAAACTCTATCTCACATGATCAAAGCATATCTTCCAAGTCTGAATGGTCCTTTATGCTTAACCATCTATCTGGGGATGAAAGGATATACTGAGATGAACTCGGGTACTAAGACACTTTTAGAATGCCTTACAAAAATAAGAGGTGAACTAGGTACCTCTATCTGAGACAATAGACAATGGAGCACTATGCAATCTGACCAACTCTCTGATATAGAGTTTGGCATAATCCTGGACTGAATATAAGGTATGGACTGGAAAGAAGTGAGTTGATTTGGTCACCCTATCTATGATGGCCCAAACTTAATCGTGATGACGACGAGTATAAGGCAAACTTGTCACAAAGTTCATGTTCATTTCTTCCCATTTCCATATAGGTATACTAAACTCCTCCATGGAACGACTTGGCTTCTGATGCTCAATCTTAACCTGATGACATATTGAGAACTTAGCCACAAATTTTGTAATGTGTCTCTTCATCCCACTCCACCAATAGATCTCCTGCAAATTGTGGTACATCTTAGTAGCCCCTGGATGAATAGAGTAACGTGCACCATGCGCCTCTGCAAGAATTTTTTGCCTCAAGTCATCTACACTTGGCACACATAGATGACCTCCACCTTCTGATCTCTGACTGACTTTTTCAACTTGACTAAATTGGGATCTCTATCCTTCTTTTCCTTTACTTCGGAAACTAGAGATGATTCTAAACTGTTCTGAACCCACAGACTACCTTCTACTGAATCAACTAAGAAGATACCTAGTTGAGAAAGTTGATGAACTTCCTTAACTAACTTTTTCTTACTGTCCTCATCATGAGCAACACTACCCATAGACAGTCTACTGAGAGCATCAGCCACTATATTGTCCTTGCCTGGGTGATATAGAATGCTCATATCATAGGCTTTCAACAACTCCAACCACCTTCTCTGATGGAGGTTTAAGTCTTTCTGAGAGAACGAATACCAAAGGCTTTTGTAATTTATGAACACATCTACATGTACCCCATACAAGTACTGCCTTTAAATCTTTAAGGCAAACACTACTACTGCTAACTCGAGATCATAAGTCAGATAATTCTTCTCATTGGGTTTAAGCTATCTAGAGGCATAGGCTATGACCTTACCATGCCGCATGAGGACACAACCCAAACTTTCTCTAGATGCATCACAGTATACCACAAAGCCATCTGAACCATCTGGAAGAGTCAAAACTAGAGCTGAGGTGAGTCGAGTCTTCAACTCCTGAAAACTATTCTAACATGAATCTGACCACTGAAACTTAACTTTTTTCTGAGTTAATCTGGACATAGGGGATGCAATAGAGCAAAATCCCTCAACAAATCGTCTGTTATATCCATCCAAACCCAAGAAACCCCTGATATCTGATGGAGAGATGGGTCTAGGCTAATTCTCACCACTTAGGTCTTTTGGGGATTTATCCTAATACCATCGTCGGAAATGATATGGACAAGGAATGCTACTGACCTTAGCCAAAATTTGCACTTACTGAATTTGGCAAACAACTTATGATTTCTGAGAGTCTGCAATACTATTCTTAGATGGTCTGCTTGATCATGTTCACTGCAGGAGTAAACCAGGATGTTATATATGAAAACTAAAATGAACATGTCTAAGTACTTCTTGAACACATGGTTCATCAAGTCCATGAAAGCTGTTGGGGCATTGGTAATACCAAAGGACATGACTAAGAATTCGAAGTGACCATACCGGGTTTTGAAAGCTATCTTTGGGATGTCACATTCTCTGACTCTAAGTTGATGATAGCATGATCTGAGGTCTATCTTAGAAAAGGCCTTGAAGTTGGTCAAACAAGTCATCGATTCTGGGAAGGGGATACTTGTTTTTTACCGTAAATTTATTTAATTAGCGGTAGTCAATACACATCCTGAGAGAACTATCTTTCTTATGCAGGAATAAAACTGGTGCGCCCCACGGGGACACACTGGCCTGATGAATCCCTTATTTAGGAGATCCTTCAATTTTTATTTCAATTCTCTAAGTTTTGCAGGTGCCATTTTGTATGGCGGAATAGATATGGCCTGAGTATCTGAGAGAAGATAAATTCTGAAATCAATTTCCCTTTCAGGAGGAATTTTGGGAAGATCTTCAGGAAATACATCTAGGAATTCACATGCTACTGACACTAATTCAAGAGTAGGGGTTTCTGAACTGGAGTCCTTGACTCGCACAAGATGATAGACACATCCCTTAGATATTATTTTTCTCATTTGAAAGTAAGAAATACGTTGACCCCTAAATGCTGAATTACTACCCCTCCATTCTAGGATGAGTTCCCTTGGGAACTAGAACTGGAAAATTCTATTTCTACATTCGACTGAGGCATGGAAGTAATGAAGCCAATCTATCCCAAGAATGACATCAAAATCAATCATCTCTAATTCGACTAAGTCTGCTAAAGTTATTTTTTGAGATACCATAATCGGACAGTTCCTATATACCCATTAGACTATGATGGATTTACTCACTAGAGTAGAGACTAAGAAAGGATCTGCTAGAATTTCTGGACTGACTCCAAAATCAAATACTATATAAGGAGTAACAAAAGACAAGGAAGATCCTGGATCTAACAAAACATAAACATGTAAGTGATAAACTTGTAACATACCAGTGAAAACCTTAGGAGAACTTTCCTAATCCTTTCACTACTGAAGAGTGTAGAGTCTATTTGGATGTTGCCCACTAGTGGCACTAGATGAGGCACCCTGCTGATTCAAGCAATCGGACTGTGCTGGAGGACGGTTTTGCTGACCCTAAGAACCTGACTGGGGATAATCTATAAATTTATGTCCTGGCTTTCCACATCTGAAACAAACATCACTACCAGCTCTATAAATACTTTGATGGTTCTTTCCAAAAGTCTGACAAAGAGAATTGGTTCAGACACTGCTGACACTACCCTGAGACTTAGATCCTTGCGCCCTATCTCTATTGCCATTTCTAAATTTTGGCACTAGAGCACTAACTGAGGATGGAGCTGGAACTGAATATTTTGGGTAGAATTAAGGATGATTCCCACCCTCTGACTTAGGATGAGCAAAGTTAAAACTACTTGTTCTAGCGCTCTTGTTCTGCTTTTCTCTCTCATTATTCTTCAACTTCTCTATCTGCTGAGCATGTATCATCAGCCTAGACAATTCCATCTCACTAATCAAAATTGTGGTCCTACACTCTTTGACCATACTATCATTCACCCCAGACACAAACTTACTCATTCGGGTCTACTATCTGCCACCACGTAAAGAACGTATCTTACTAATTGAATTACTTTGAGAGAATACTCTTTCATTGTCATATTGCACTACTTCAGATTAATAAACTCTAATTAATTATCTTCTCTCAGCTCTAGGGGAAAGAATCTATCTAGAAAAGCAGTAGAAAACTCCTCCCATTTAATGGGCCCTGCATCTACGACCCTCTCTGCTTTCTACTATTTGAACCAAGTGTGAGCCACATCCTACAACTGATATACAGTTAGCTCAGCACTCTCACTAACTTTCACCCCCATAATATTTGTAATCTTTTACACTTGATCAAGATACTCCTGAAGGTCCTCATCTAACTTAGACCTAGAAAAAGATGGAGGGTTCATTCGGGTGAAGTCCTGAATCCTAGCAGCAGTAGTATTGGCTACTGGGTTGACTGGAATGACAGTTGGGCATTCATTCTGGGCAGCCAAAGAATAAGCTAGGATGGTGAATGCTGCCCTGAACTCCGTATGGGAGACATGTTCACCTAAACGATTTAGTTGAACGGGCTGAGGGGCTGACTGATCTCCCATTCCTTTTCCTTGAATCCTCTTTGAAGGCATTTTCTATAGATAGATGAGGGACTTGTCTTAAAAAGAGAGTTTATCTGGAGCTCATGCTCACTCGCACGAAATAAATACTAAAAAAAAGAAATTATTCCTAAAATATCTTGTAGCCTCTTGTACATAAGTGTGGTGCGCTACACACCCATGCATAAGACTCTACTAGATGTGACTTTCAGACTTCCTAGGAACTGTTGAACCTTAAGATTTGATACCAAGATTGTAACACCCCGAGTATATACCTCGGACGCTACACAGTGCTCATAATCCTAAAGGACCACAAGATAACCCATGACTAGTACCTACTGTAATAACTGAATAATAATACAGTATAATGCAGAATAATGGGCTGAATTGCCATAAGGTTCAAAATTGTAATACTGATGAAAAGAAAATTATAAAGTCTGATAAAATATCAGAATCTAAAATTTTGAATACTGTGTGAACAACTAGTCTAAAAAGACTCTAAATTGAACTGTCTGGATAAGGAGTTGATGGAAAAATCCCCTAACTAACTTCATTTACTAAAATGTTGAATATAATGAGATAATGAAATAAAAGAATATCCTCAAATGATGAGGACTCACTGCTAGTCTACTGCTGTTGGCTGAATGTCTGAACCGCTAAAGAATGATCTGGGGCCCGTACGTCTAAACCTATGGTATAAAACACCACATCACAAAGAAAAGTATATGTCAATATATGTGAATATATTGGTACGTAAAGTGAGGTAAGGCTGAATGCAAGGGTTCATATGCATGAACTATAACTGACTGAATAACATGAACATGACTGAATGAGAAGACATGTATGAATACATAACTATAATTGAAGTCATAAGGATTCTGAATACTAAGTTTACTGATAACATAGATTACTAATAACTGATATAACTGATAACTGATATACTGTTTACTGACTGACTGTGTTTGACAGTCTTGTTTCTATAGAACTAGCTGAGTTTGGTACTGAGCTGAGTGACTGTCTCTAACAGTCCTGAAAATTATAGAACTATCTGAACTGAGACTGTGGAAGGTAATAATTTAACCGATATTCCCCTTTTCTAAATAGATTCAGGGTATAACTTATAACCCCAGTTGGAAGAGTGTCAGTATCGTGCCATGGATAAAGATACTCAAGAGATACCCTTATCTGGTAGGTTCTCAAATGAGAACGGTGTGACCCTCAACTGTCAGGTTAATCCACCCATCAACCCTAAACTAACAAGTTTTACTATCTCAACCTATGTTGGCTACGTAGTTCTGGAATGCAAGGACTACTTCTAAGAATCACACCCTCTGCTGGCAAGTGAGTCCCCATCCTTAAGTTCACTCGGTGTTGAATCCTACTCCCAACTAAATAGATGTTGAATTGATTTCTTAGTTTATTCTATGTTGGACTGATCTATTATTGATTGTACTAATTAACTGAACTGAGATGAGTTTAATAAGTTTCGTTGACTGATGAAATACTACTGAGTTTTGTTATCTGACTTAGTTTACTAAGGACTGGACTAAGTACTAAATGGGACTGGATTGATACTGAGTTTACTGAGTTTTCCTCAGTTCTGTAACTAAACTAGAGTACGACTGATTGTGACATGATTGAGACTGTTCTGTAACTGACACTGGCTTTAGGCACACAACTAAATTGTCGGGCATTGAATACCCCCAGGACCCGATAGCATGAAAATAATAAGACATGACATTCTTGATTACTTGACAATAGTCAACACTCACAATACGATCTATGAGGCCTAAAATCAATCACTTGAAAGTCATGAACTTGCACATGAATAGGAATGCATATTAACACATCATAATTTCATTAAACCAATCACATGAGCATTCCATCAAACGCATACAAGGTATAGCTTTAAGATGGAAGACATTGTGATCATGTGGGTATAGAATAAGTTCATCGTTTAGACCACCAAAGGATCACAAAAGCACCATAGTCTCAATTTAGCATTTTATCAAATGCATGGTAGGCGTAGCTTTATACTTGGGTATGATTAATAATGCTAATACATCATGACTTAATAATTCAAGGGTTTCAATATATGAGAATCAAAATTCAACTTACATGCTATCATAATATCAATAAACACATAAATATTTCAACTTGAAACACATTCCACAACATCCACATGATTACATTCAAACCCACCACATAGAAATCATAATTCATGTTCTTGATAGAAGTTTCTTGAACTCCAAGGGTGGAAGGGAACTTTGGATGAACACTTTACATACCTTGTTGAAGAATTTCTGGAAATTAATGGTGGAATCTTGAGTTCTTGATTTGAAATTTAAAATCCCTAAGGCTTGTTCTTGAGAGAAATTGAGAAAGAATGGGTTTATTTGCTTCCTAGGGTATTAGATTTTGTGTTTTGGTGGATGAGAGTCGGGGGAAAAAGACCTAAATACCCCCAAGAACGCGGTCCTTTAATGAGAGAAAACTAGATTGCCGATGTGCATGACAACGCGACGCGTCGATGGCACCGATGCGATATCCAACGCATCGTGCCATGATTGTGTTGACTCTCTAGAATTTGATGCTGGTAGCTGGGAAAATATTAGCCAACGCGATAGGCCACGCGGCATGCCAAGATCACGTTGGTACACTATTTTGGGATTCCAAAGGAGCTTTAAATGAAGTCCAAAAAATCTGAAACTGGTTCGGGAACACCTATTGACCTTCCTGATCATGAATTAACTAAGATATAGAAATTTAAATGAATTTTAGGTCGCGAAATTAGATTTTCAACTTTTGAAGGCCTAATATAAACTAAGTCTAAATACTTACATAGAATTTTCTAAGTCTAGGCCCTCTTAACAAGTTTAAAGGACTGAATTAAGCTATGAATTTAGTGGGGTCTTACACGTAGCTCCGATAAAGGTTCTATGGAGGAACCACAAGGGCGAAGAGGATACTTGGGAAGGGGAAGAGGACATGAATTCCAAATATTCATTACTATTTTTTGCTCCGAGAATTCGTGTAGAAGGTATGTGTTTTTTATCATACTTTTGCTTTTAAACTTTGTTAAAAGAAAGACTGGTTTCCTTGCATCTTTATTTTCTAACTTAGTTAAAGGTTAGATTTGAGGTAGTGGGGTGTAAGTAGTGCTGGTAAAGCCTTGTTCCCTCATTCGATGACGGATGATCTAAGTGGGGGAGAATGGAAACACCCTAGGTTTTTATCCTCAAAAAATTTCTCGAGTTTGAGCTTTTGAACATCATACGATTGGGGGTACTTGTCGTATGATAGGGTATAGTTTAGGTCCCTTAACTCGTATGTTGATTAGTTACGTTTGGTTAGTTTCTATATAAGATATGAATGAATATCATACTAGTCATATGTTAGGGTACTAAAAGTATAGTTCCAACCGTATAATGTCATATGTCTAGCCTAGATGATTCTAATCTTCCTAAGGTATGGTTCTATGGTACTTGTCGTATTCTTAGGTATGAGTTGTCCTTTATGGTCTTATGTTGGTTAGTGTTGGAGACCAAGTTTCTACCTAGGGTACGAGTGGTGGGTACCACTCATGCATTAGGGTACAGTTTAGGTGGTGTAGCCATACCCTCCTGCGGGAATTAATATAGTTTAAGTTGGTGGTATTCTGGATATTTCTCCTCTTAACCCCTTATGACCACACGACATGAAAAACTTTTTGGACTTCATTTACCCTATTATTCTCAATCAAAAACACTTTAAAGACTCTCAAATCTCTATAAAGCTCTTGGGTTAAGAAGAGGCTAGGGTTTCCTTCAAGGTCGTCAATTAAGGCTCTTAAGGGTGGTTTTTCTCCGTACTCCTTGGTATCTAAGGCATGTTACTCCTCCCTCTTTGTTAGTTCAAATAAATTCATGTTTTAATGAATGGGTTCCATGATTTAATTATGGGTATTGTTTGGTTTGGAATTGTATGTTAGGGTTATTGTTGTTAATGGATGAATATTATTTTCCTGTGTTTTCTTATAGTTTTCATGTTAAAATTGTGAAATTAAACATGTGGTTTCATGGGAATGGTCAGTTGGTACTTGGTTTTGGTTTTGGAAACTATATTCCCATAACATGTTTGTTAAAAGGCCTATGAGAATGGTTTTGTCACATAGTTTGACTTTTATTAAAACTATTGCATTGCATAATATGGTAATGGAACCTAAATTGGTTTAAATGGTTTTAAATGGTTTGGTAAGGCCTTGATAGCCATGGTATTGGTTCAATTAGAAATCATGTGGGGTACGTGAGAATCCTCTAAGTATTGGCTAATGACATTGCTTACAAGTTATAGTCGGTATGATGATACCACTACATAAGGGCTTGGTTAATAACTTTTGGAATTGGTGGTTGGTTATGTGCTAATGGTTTTAATTACGCAATAATGACAGGTTGTGATAGCTTACCATGAAGGTGTGAGTCCGATGGACGAACACGGGAAACTCATGTTTGCCGACATGAAGGTTGGTCATGGTGACCTTATATTTGTGGGATACATGAGAATCCCCTAAGTTATACTTGTATATATGTATCATGGATGGCAAAGGGTATATGAGAATCCCCGGCCCCTGTGATATCTTCGGTTTGCGCGCTATACATACTGGGGCCTGTTCAAGGGGTAGTATTGGACCTATATAGCCCGTGGGTGAATTATGGAAGTAAAGCTACAAAAGCCCAGGTTAATTATTTTAAAGACATGCTAAACCCAGTTCTGTTTCCCGGCATGGATTATATATGTATATGTATGGTTGTTCTTGCATATGGTTATTTACTTGGTTTCAAATGTTTGCATTATTTTTATCCTTATCCTGAGTGCATTCTAGTGTTCACCCGATAACCCATCTTCGGGCACTGTATCCCCTCACGATGCAGGAACCAACCATACTACTCCTCCTTTCTCAGTGATCAGATTTGGAGATAACTTGGGTCGTATTGAAGAGGTAAGCTCCCATACTTTGAAAGGCTCTATTTCATGATATGGACTCCTATACATACTTTAGTTATTTATTAGACTTTGGTTTTGTCTATGGTCAGGGGCATGTCCCGACCGGGTATTTTTTTACTTTTAGATAGAGGCTTTATGGGACTACTTTGGGTTGGTATGGGTGGTGTTGGCAATTGTGTCAGCCTTGGCATTGGTATTGGTATTGGGGATGACACCATTTCACTGTATTTGATTTGTGATTATTCCATTTTTTATGTTATGTATATTCAGAATTCATCTGACATTGGATGTTGGGTGGTTATGGTTAGGTATTGGGGGTGGACTCCAACTTCGGTTGGGCTCAAGGAACCCGACACACTAGGCCCTGGTTCGGGTCGTGTTACCATGATATAGCAAGTATAGTGAAAGATTGGGCAAAGTTCATCACAAAATATAAGTTCAATAATAAAATGCAATATATACTTCCAATAAAATTTGACTGTTGTCAGTCTATTCCACTTTCATTACTTCTAAGATAGATGGTATTCCCGATATGTCTACTAACTCATAGGCTATATGGATCTCCCATTAACTCGTCGTCCAAGCCCCTAACCCAAATTTACCATAAGGATTAATGTGTCTAGGAATGGTTTACCAAATCATGAAGCAAGTATACAATGATTATCCATATCCCAAGACAAAATAAATCCCGCTTCAGCAAAACACGATTTCAGGTTATAAGATTTTCAACTCATGCCTTCTTGAGTAACCATCTAACTCTCTTAGAGCCCATTTTTAGGTTCCTTAAAACATATATTTTTGTTCAAAAACTTATTTTGAATCTGAATGGCAATATGTACTTTGGTATCATCATACCAAGACTTGCAAGCACTATAAGCCATGTCATATAGTCTGTGTCTATGCCATTCATACCATAAATCACTGACCACCCTAAAATAATTCTAAATCAAATAATGGTGTTGGTTCAAAAGTGATCTAAACGATTAACATAACATATTTCTTTCAATGTTTCATTGAAGATACTTAAGAGTAAACCTCTATATCATGAATTCATAAAATTTTCATTTGCGAAGATCAAGAGCATTTAAAGTACAACTCATACTCTTTAAATTCATATAAGAGAACCATGCTCAAGTAGGTAAATAAAACATTCATAAACATAGTCTTCTAGTCATTCACCAAAAAATTCATAACATAAATCAATATACTTATTTCGTATCACAAAAAGAGTTCATAACTCATGCTTTTCAAGTTAAACGAAAATTCATATTTATACATATTCTGGATACTTAGAAACCATACTTTGTAATTAATATAAGTAAGGTAATTCTACATATCTATGAAAATTTGTAGAACATTCTATCCATGGATCCTTAAAACTATTAACCCTGGATAGTTTTCCTTCATATGTGAATTAGGGGAGTTGGAATGTTATTTGAGGGTTATAAATCGTACTTAATGGCTTATGGACATTTTGGGGAGAGTGGGGGACGTTTTAATATGGTGTATTGACTTAAACACCCCTAAAATACCATTAGAACATCGTTATATCGATGCATAGAGGGAGGGATGCGGTCTAACCTTAGACGCAGGGAAGGCAGCCTCACAGAGTGACCCCCAAGGGAGGGAAGATAACTCACGATGAGACCCCCAGCACAAGCTACTGTCCTCGTGGCACGGGGACCTCCGCATGGGTGAGGAAGTGGACTCTCATAGTGGCCCACACAGTGCAAGGCTAACACGTAGGATCCCTCTTACATTCCACAACCTATTTTCTTGTCTAAAATCACCCATAACCCTTTTGAACCCATCTCGAAGTAGTTTATGCTCGATCTAGAGATCACGTTGGCTTGTTCGTGGCTTTATTTATGTGTCAAAACACTCCAAGTGTTACATTTTCCCTTCCTAGGATTATTCATCCCTGAATGATAACTTAGGACACGGTAAGCACGATTTAAGAAAATACATCGAACAAAAGAAGTAAGATTAGATTAATACCTTCCATGACGTTCTCCGGAGATTTGAATATTGTGGGATATCTAGTATAAATATCACCTTCTGATTCCCAAGTATCCTTTTGTATTTTATGATTTCTCTATAATACCTTGACCGAAGATATCTCTTTACTTTTAAACCTTCAAACTTGTCTATCCAAAATCTCTATGGACCCCTTTTCATGTAACAAAAAATATTCCACACTAATATCCTTAATAGGAATGACAAGAGAATGATCCCCAACAAACTTCTTAAGCATAGACACATGAAAGACGAGATGGAGTGAAGCCAAGCTCACAGGAAAGTCTAACTCATACGTAACACTACCGATCCTTCTTGTAATCTAATAAGGACCTATGTAATGAGGACTGAACTTTCCCTTCTTCTAGAAGCTCATAACTTTTTTATAGGGGATTCTTTTAGAAATACCCAATCATCAACCTCAAACTCTAACTTCCTCTGTCTTTCATCGGCACAGGACTTTTGGCAACTTTGGGAATTCTTAAGCTTCTCTCTAATGACCTTTACTTTTTCCATAGCTTGATGTATCAGATCAATCTGAATAATTGGGTTTCACCTACCTCATACCAACTAATCGGTGACCTATACCTTCTACCATAAAGAGCTTCAAAAAGATCCATTTGGATGCTAGAATGATAACTGTTGTTGTAGGCAAACTCTATAAGTAGCAAATAATCTACCCAACTACTTTTAAAGTCAATCACGCAGGGCCTTAGCATATCTTCCAAAGTCAGAATAGTACGTTTCACTTGCCCATCCATTTGAGGGTGGAAAGTGGTGCTATGGTTTACCTAAGTACCCAACCCCTTTTGAAAGGATCACCAATATTGAGAAGAAAATCATGTACCTCGGTCGTATATAATCAACACCAACGCTCCATGCAAGTGAACTATCTCTTGAATGTATAATTTTGCTTAATACTCTCCCGAGTAATTAGACCTCATAGGCAGAAAGTTAGCATACTAGTTATCCTATCAACCATTACCCAAATGGAATCATACTAGTTTCGGGACCACGGAAGACCTGTAACAAAATTCATGTTAATTATTTCCTACTTGCACTTGGGTAAAGCTATATCTTAGGAGGTACCACCTGATTTCAAGTGCTCGACTTTAACTTGCTGTCAATTTACTCACTTAGTAAATAAATTAGCAACGTATCTCTTCATGTTATTCCACTAATATACTTCCTTTAGGTCATGATACATCTTTGTCGAATTAGGATAAACAACATATCTGGAGACATGAACTTTAGTCAATATTCTCTCTAGCAGACCATCAACATATAAAACACACAACCTCCTTGATAACTCATCATGCCATCTTCTCCGATTTTAAAAGCAAAAACCTTCTACAGGACAAAATCCTTCTTAATTTGCATTAATATTGGGTCACTTACTTGCTTCTCCTTAACTTTGACACACAAGGAAGACTTAGCCTCCTCGTGAATGACCACTCCTCCATCCTCAAATTCTAAGAGTTGGACCCTTAAATTATCAAGATAATGAATATCCTTCAGAAGATCCCTCTTTACCTTCTCCACATGAGAAAGGATTCCCATTGAAAACCTGCTAAGAGCACCAGCAACCATTTTAGCTTTACCTAGGTGATAGTGCAGGCTCATATCATAATCTTTTAATAGCCCATGCTACTACCTTTGCCTGAGATTCAAATCATTCTTAGTGAACACATACTGCAAGTTCTTATGATTGGTGATAATATCAAAATTCACCCAATAAGGATAGTGATGCCAAATGCTAAGTATAAATACCATGACCACCAGTTGTAGATCATGGGTGGGGTAGTTATTCTCATGAACCTTCAATTTTTTAGATGTATTATCACGAACTAATTTCTCATGATGGCATCTACTATAACCCACATATATGTAAGGCAACCTCGTAGTCCAAAACTACTAGTAATGGACTACCAAGAGAAAAGAAAGAAAAATGTGGAATAAATAAAATAAAAGATTAAAATACATAAGATAGTCCTAAAACCTTGTGGAATTAGTAGAAGAGCTTATAATTTAATAAGATTACAAAATGAAGTACTAGATGAATATACTGATATAACCCTTCTCTAAATACAACATAGAGATTAGGCTAATACATAGGAGGAAGAATAGAAATTCTTTGAACGCCAGGAGCTCACACTATGTCTCCGTACTACATGATGCACACAACAACAGTGAGAACCCATACTATGATTTGAAGGATGTAAAAGTGAATTATTAGTACTAAACACATGATACTTAGTAGGCAACTGCCAACTGAGCTTTAAAGATAATGCAAATATACATAACATGCAATAAAGCATGTAAGCTACGCTCAAATATCTAAGGAACTAACATAGTAAAGCTAAGGAGGCAATAAGGATAAACTATCCTATTCTGGCTATACTCAGGAACCCTAGAACTATACCATATATCGCTGGCCCATATACAAATAAAGAGAAGATAAAGGATATGTAATAGTATCCAAGGCCAAATAATGGATATACAACATGAACAAATGATGGAAGGGAAGGATATGCCGTACCACCATAACTACATATATAAATGTATGTACATAAACAAATCTAACCAAATGGTAAAACCTAAAGTAGTCATAATAGCATCTTAAGGCCTCTTAATCATAGTAGACACTAGTACTAAATCAGGATGTCTAATCCGTATATCTAAATATTAGATAATAATCCATAATAACGCACCCATAAAGAAAGGAATCAAAATCTTATCTCGAATCTTAGTATAAGTCCAATAATAGACATGTCATGATCTAACCATAATAATAACACAATACAGTAACCGGCTAGTCCGAACAAATAATACCTAACTGGGTCTTTCATAAACCATCGCCGACATAGGCTCAGAAGGTTCAACTAACACTCAACAAACAACAGTCAGAGCCTATACCTATGCAACCCCCTATAAGGCTAATAGATAAAAGCACCACACAATATACTACAAGCAACACTCATACCTATACCTATACAATCTCCTATAAGGTTGATAGATAGAGGTGTATACTGGGTATAAGAAATGCGCATGCAAGAATGAATGCCAAGTAAGTCCATAATACCATAACCAGTCCAGTGCCATAAAGTAACCCATTGTATACATCTTTTCCAGATCGATGACTCATAAAGAAAGGACCTATAATGAATTTTCTTCTCTAACATAATGAATCATGAACGAAGGGGCCTCTAGAGGGTTCAAGAGTACCCATATACACTGATATGGTCCCAACCTAGGATTTCCAATAACCATCATTATCATCAATCCACCAAGTGTAGTACCAGTAATACACATATACATAAATGTGTGGGTTAGAACCATGGATAAAAGAGTGTAAGTCTGTAAATCCATTGCCCCAAGAAACTCCAGGCCTAAATCATCATAAAAGTGTAGAAAGGGTCAAAATCTCTCACGAACGATGTAAATAGTTGTAGAAAATTTATGGACTGGAATCTATCTCAATTAAGTATTTAAAGCATCAATTACAGCCTCAAAAGCTCATAAATCATTCATTAATATGGAACGATTCCCATTATGAATAAATTTGTTTAAAAGTAAAAAGTTGAAATAAACCCCCTTTAGGAAAAATAGTAGTAAATACATATTTTTAGTTGGAATCGTACAACTTAAATTTTTAGTGAACATGAATGTACCAGATTTATGCATGGGATCACCAGTATCCAAACAATATGATTCTAAGAATCTAATTATCTATAAACTACAACCACATTCTTTACAAGGATAAACACTTCACAAATTCTAACCAACATCATAATCATGGCATTGGGCCCAATAATATATATTAGACATATCCATAACATCATAATCTAGTAAAACCATCATAATCCACCTATCGTATTAAATATCATACTAAAGGTTCATTAGCTTAAACTATTGTAATACCTCATAATTCTCTTGGTTTCTAGACTACTTACGACTCATTATTTAAAGTCATAAAGACTCTTACAAGTCATAAATGGTAGTTGTATTCAAGACAGTGTGTTTGAGTTGACATTCTCTTCTAGGTATGACTTTACCCCTATGAATTATATAGAGGGGTACGAGTCGTATGAACCCAAGTTGTAAGTACATCAGTGTAGATTCCTTGAGGTTCTATCTGAAATACAAGTCATGAATACAATTCATATCTAAGGTATGAGTCATAAGATGTGACCCGTACCCTGACCAGTATATAATCCAAGAATTAAGCCTCATGTTTTTATATATTTATAAGATACTTAGAAGTATATTAAGTCCTCAAATAGCTCGTAGCTCATGAATAAGTCAAAACCTCCTTTAGTGATTAAATTCCTGGGATGTACATAACTATAGTCATTTTCAAATGATCATAACTTTTGTTTTACTATGAATTTTTAAGCTCAAGACAAACCATCGTATAGGTATTTGAATTATCCATCCAACAATACCAATTTCGCCTTAATCTAACATCAAAGTGAAAAGTTATGGTAGAAATACTGAAGTATTGTTAAGTTTTGTCACACATTGTCCAGCATACAGGTTGCCAAGTCTAGCTCATAACCAAACCAGATAAGTCATATGGCAGACTCATATGGACTGCCGAGAATTGTATGTAAAGTTTATTTTAAAGGATTTTTAGTCTTTTACCCTCTTATAAATCCCAAGCCATGATATTTAACCCCTAGGGGACGTTATTTTGCCTCTATTTCCATCGATTTAAACAACATAAACTCCTTATCCACTCTCAACAATAAGATTAGGGTTTTCTCTTAAGATTATCTCCCAAGAACAAAATTTAAACCCTTTCTCAAGAAAATAAGAAATTCAATCTTCAAGTTCACGAAATCCTCATGGAATCTTCAAGAATTCATCTAGTGAGGTATGTGTGACGTTCATATCCATAGTCCTTTTTCATCCATGGAGTCCAAGAACCCATTTTCATAATTTAAATTATGAATTTACATGTTTATGGTGAATTATATCCATGAAGCTTTCTTGAATTTTGATTATACATTATGTTTACAAGTAGTTTTTATTAGAAATAGCCCTTTACACATTTGAAACATGGAATTTCCATGTTAAATATCGCATTCATGGTTTTATGTTGTAACTATGGTATTTTTACATCCCTTAAAAATTCCTATGTTTAAGATCATGATACTCATATGTTTGATGAAATGCCTAAGTGTTCAATTTTGAACAATGTTTACCTACTATGGTTTCAGAGCTTTCAAATGTCCTTATTGTTCTTTCCATTCAGTGTTTGGGGTTTTGATTACCTGATGTTTAGTTGTTTACATAGTTTCAGCATTAGCAGATCAATTTCAGACAAAGCATAAGCCTTATTATTAGGTCAGTTATCATGATCAGTTTTTTGTTCAGTTAAACATAGATCAATTTAGTAATCAGTGTCAGTTTAGTTAGGAGTAGAATTTAGCACCGACCGAATGCAGGGATGGTTCCTTCCCCGTCAGTTAGTTAGAGTCATTAGTAGCAGTCCCTATATTTTAGATCTACAAAGAAAGTGTAGGATATGATGAGTCACCCATCAGTTTAGGCTTGACTTCCCCTGAGGAGTCACTCATCAGTTTAGGCTTGACTTTTCCCCAGGGATTACCTGTCAGTTTAGGCTAGATAACCTGGTCCTTCAAGACATTAGTTTAGTGGATACACACAGCCAGCTTTAGTACTCATGGAACGGTACTGACACCCATCTAGATGGGGTTACAGGTTGAACCCTAATTAACTTATATTGAGGCATGTCAGTTAGATGATACCTCTCACAGTCTCAATTCACTATTCAGTATCGAATTCACTTCAGGTTTTCTTGACCATAACATACAGTCTAATAGTTATTCAGTTACCAAATTATAGTATTTTAGTTTACAGACTATTCAGTATCATGTTATATGCTCGGTCATACATTCTCAGATTTTTGTAACTTTCACGTATTTATGCATCAGTTATCTCATGCTATTCAGCCTGTCAGTTTTTCATGCACTGTTAACCCTTGCATTATGGCCTAACCTCATCTCATATACTAGTATATTCAAAGTACTGACCGCATACTTTTTTCATGATATGATGTCTTATATCATAGGTTCAGACACTCAGTTTTCTGACCGCGCTTAGACAGTTCAGCTTATCAGAAGCAGCAGTGGTGGCGAGTCCTTATATATTTAGGACTTACTATATTATTTTAGTATTCCAGTATTTTGTTTTAGTTAGTTCAGTCTAGAGTTAGTTGGGGCCTATCCCATCAATTCCACAGTCAGTCAGATAGAGGTTTTTCTTATATTTAGACAGTTAGCTAGTTTATTAGTTTATTAGTCATATTTTAATATTTTCACAGATGTTTTCAGAATTGCAGATTTAGTTGCATTTCAGTATTTAAAACCTTATCGCATTTGTCAATAAGTTTTCCACACATGTTGTTATTATTAGTTTACTTAGTGCTCACAGTAGGTACCAGCTCATGGGTTAGCTTATGGTCACTTGTGATCGTAAGAACCGTTGTTGCGACTAGGGAGTAGCCTCAGGTCATGAAAAAACTTGGTATTATAGCCTAAGGTTTTAAAGTTCCTAGGGAGTCTAAAAGATGCATTGAGAAGATTCTGGTCCATGGGTGTGAAGCGCGCCACACTTATGGACAAGAAACTACAAGATGTGTTACGAAAAATTCCCTTCTTTCAGTATTCATGTTGTTCGAGTGAGAATGATCTATATTTAAACTCACTTTTTAATCCATCCTTTATTCTCTTACAGAAAATGCCTCCCAAACATAATAATGGAAGAAGAAATAGAAATTATCCTACACCTCCACCTATTCAGGAAGATCTCTTGAACGACCATGTCTCCCACACTGAGTTTAGAGCTGTATTCACTACCTTAGCTCACTTAGTAGGAGATTATAATAATTATCCTATTACATCCCTAGTAAATAAGATTGCCAGCATAGCTACATCTAGGATTCAGGACTTTACGCGAATGAACCCTTCATTATTTTTTAGATCTAAGTCTGAGGAGGATCCGTAGGAATTCCTTGATATGGTTAAAAAATTTACTGATATTATGGGTGTCACATCGAGTAATAATATATATTTGGATGGTTACCATTTTTAAGATGTAGCTCACAGCTGGTATAAGCTGTAGATGGAGGATAGGGGCGCAAATATAAGGCATATAGAGTAGGAGGAGTTTGCTACAACTTTATTAGACAGGTTCTTTCCCTTAGAGTTGAGGGAAGCTAAGGTGATGAAGTTTATTAATTTGAATAAATATAATATAATAGTGAAGGAATACTCACTTAAGTTTACTCAGTTGGCGAGGTATGCTCATTCGATGGTGGCTGATAATAGATCAAGAATGAATAAGTATGTTTCTGGTATATCTGATAGTGTGGTCAAAGAGTGTATATCTACTATGTAGATTAACGATATGGACCTATCTAAGCTTATGGTCCATGCTTAATATATTGAGAAATAGAAGCTAAAGGAGAAAGAGAGAGAGAATAAGAGGGCCAGAATACGTAGCTTTAATTTTTCTCAACCAAGGTCAGAGGGTGTAACCATTCTGAGTTTCTTCAGAAGTATTTAACCCCAAATCCATCTTCATCTAGTTCACTAGTGCCAAAGTTCAAAAATAATAATCAAGATAGGTCGCTAAGATCTAAGTCCCTGGGTAGTATAAACAATGGTCGCACTAACCCACTTTGCTAGAAATATGGTAGGAATCATCAGGGTGAGTGTAGAGCTGGAAGTGATGTCTGTTTAGGGTGTGGTAAACCAATCTACAGGATAAGAAAGTGTCAAGTAGTTTCTCAGAGGGGAAGAGAATTGAGCCAGCAGGGCCAGTCAAATTTGTCATTAGTAATAGAAGGTCGCCTGACTCAGCAGGGCGCCACTTCCAGTGACATTAGTGGTAACTGCCGGAATAATTTGTATACATTCTAGTCTCATCCTGATCAGGAAAGCTCTCCTGATGTGGTTACGGGTACGTTATAGGTCTTTCACCTTCATGTTTATGCTTTGTTAGATCTCGGGGCTTCACTTTCTTTTGTAACCCCTATATAGTTGTTAATTTCTGTGTCATTCTCGAATATTTAGAAGAACCTTCCTCAGTGTCTCTATTGTAGCTAGGTAGGTATACAAGAACTATCCGGTCATAATATCCTAGAAAGTCATCTTAGTTGACCTTGTAGAGTTAGAGATGACTAATTTTGATGTCATTCTTGATATGGATTGGCTATACTCATGTTATACCTCAGTTGATTTTAGAAATAGAGTCGTTCATTTTCAGTTTTCTAATGAACTAGTTATTGAATGAAAGGGTAGCACTTCAGTGCTTAGGGGGCAAATTGTGTCATATCTTAACATAAGAAAAATAATATTTAAGTGGTGCATTTTCCATCTTGTTTGATTCAAATACACTAGTTCTGAGGCCCCAATTCTTGAGTCAATTAAGTAATAAGGGAATTTCCATATATGTACCCCGAAGATCTTCTCGAAATCCCTCCCAAAAGGGAAATTGACTTTGTAATAGATCTCCTTCCAAATACCCATCCTATCTCTATTTTTCCCTACGGAATGGCTCCAGCTGAGCTTAGGGAGTTGAAAGAACTGTTGAAATATCTCTTAGATAAGGGATTCATCAGGCCTAGTGTTTTCCCATAGGGCACCCCAGACTTTTTCATGCTTAAGAAAGCAGGTTCTCTCAGAATATGCATCAACTACTGTCAGTTGAATAAAGTCATAGTCAAAAACAAATATCCACTCCTCAAGATTGATGACTTGTTCGGCCAACTTTAGGGTGCCAGTTAATTCTCTAAGATAAACTTTAGATCCAGCTATCCTCAGCTCAGAGTCAAAGAATGTGACATTCCAAAAATAGCTTTCAGAACTCGACAATTTCTAGTTATGTCTTTTGGACTAATGAATACCCAGTAGCTTTCATGGACTTGATAAACAGAGTATTCAAGTAGTAAATGGACATGTTCATCATAGTCTTTATTGATGATATTCTTGTCTACTCCTGTAGTGAAAATAATTATGCAGACCATCTCATCAGTTATTCGCTAAATTCAGTTAGTTCCATTTTTGGATAATATTAGTAGCTTTCCCTATCAATATTATTTCCAGTGATTGCATTAAAGTTGACCCACAAAAGATTGAAGCGGTGAGAAACTGGCCCAGATCCATCTCTCCATCAAATATCAGGAGTTTCTTGGGTTTGGCTGGCAATTACAGGCATTTTTTGAAGGGTTTTCATCTATTGCGTCCCTCATGTCTTGTTTGACTCAAAATAAATTCAAGTTTCAGTGGTCAGATTATTGTGAAAAGAGTTTTCAGGAGTTGAAGACTCGACTCACTTCAACCCCAATCTTGACTTTGCCAGATGGTTCAAATGGGTTTTTTGTTTACTGTGATACTTCCAGGGTTAGCCTTGGTTGTGTGTTGATGCAAAGAGGTAAGGTCATAGCCTATTCCTATAGACATCTTAAACCCTACAAAAAAAATTACCCTACCCATGATCTTGAGTTAGATGCTATTGTTTTTACCTTAAAAATTTGGAGGCATTATCTTTATGGAGTTCATGTTGATATGTTAACGGATCACAAAAGCTTTTAGTATGTCTTTTCACAAAAAGATTTAAATCTTTATCAAAAAAGGAGGTTAGAATTATTAAAATATTATGATATGAGTATGTTGTATCATTCGGGCAAGGACAATGTAGTGGCAGACTCCCTTAGTTAATTGTCTATGGATAGTGTTGCTCATGTTAAGAATGATAAAAAGAGGTTAGTTCAGGAGTTTCATCATCTTGCTAGATTAGGTGTTGAGTTGGTTGATTTAGCTTAGGGTAGTGTTTGGGTTCAGAATGGTTCGGTATCTTCTTTGGTTGCTGAAGTGAAAGAAAAGCAAGATAGGGATTCCAGTTTGGTTAAGTTGAAGGAATTAGTTAGAAACAGAAAGTGGAGGTTTTATCCCAAGGGGGAGATGGTGTGTTGTGATGTCAGGGTAGCCTCTGTGTGTCATTTGTGGATGGTTTGAGACAATGGATTTTGGAAGAAGTGCATGGTGCGCATTACTCTTTGCACCCAAGAGCCACTAAAATATACCGTGATTTGTGGGAAATCTATTGGTGGAGTGGTATGAAGAGGGATATTGCGGAGTTTGTAGCTAAGTGTTCTAATTATTAGAAGGTTAAGGTTGAACACTAGAGGACTAGTGGTATATTGCAAGAGTTCAGTATGGTCAGATAGAGAGGACCATTTAGACCCTAGAGGATATATTAATGGCATGTGTTCTTAATTTTAAGGGTATTTAGGATGATCACTTACCTTTGATCGAGTTTTCCTAAAATAACAGTTATCACACTAGTATTCAGATGGCTCCATTTGAGGCTCTCTATAGGAGGAGATGTAGATCTCCTATTGGTTGGTTTGAGGCAGGTGAGCCTTCTTTGGTAGGACCAGATTCAGTCTTTGATGTAATGGATAATGTTTAGTTGATTAGGTAGAGACTTAAATTAGCCTAAATTCATTAGAAATCTTATGCAGATGGAAAAAGAAGGGATCTGGAGTTTGAAGTTAGGGATTTGGTGTATTTGAAAATCTCACCTATGAAGGGAGTGAAGAGATTTAGCAAGAAGAGGAAGCTTTGTCCCCGATATGTTTGCCCTTACAAAATCTTAAGCTGTTTTGGGAAGGTAGCTTATGAGCTTGAGTTTCCTACAAATTTGGCATCAGTGCATCCAGTATTTCATATTTCCCTGTTAAAGAAGGGTATTGATGGCTTAGTTGTAGTTTTTCCATAAGAGGACATGGAGGTTAAAGATAGCCTTTCTTATGAAGAAATCCCAGTCAAGATCCTTGATCGTCAGATTCCTAGACTAAGGAACAAAGAAGTTCCCTTGGTCAAAGTTCTTTGGTGGAATCAGTCCATTGAGGGAGCCACTTGGGAAGCAGAAGCAGATATGCATACCAAGTACCCTCACATTTTCTCCGTAAACTCAGAATCAGCTTAAGGTAACAGTTTTTCTTAGTTTGACTCCTTTCCATTCTCATTTCTATTTATATAACCATTCTTCTGTAATTGCATGCATTCACGAAATCAGTTCAGTTCATGTATCATGTTTCAGACTTAGTTATTTAATCATGTTTCAATTCATGCATGTTCATTCAAGGACAAATGTTCCTAAGGAGAAGATATTGTAATACCTCATAATTCTCTTGGTTTATGGACCGCTTACGACTCATTCTTTAAAGTCGTAAAGACTCTTATGAGTCGTATGTAGTAGTCATATTCAAGATAGTGTATTTTAGTTGACATTCTCTTCTAGGTAGGAATTTACCCCTGTGAATCGTATAGAGGGGTATGAGTCATATGAACCCAAGTCATAAGGACATCAGTGAAAACTCCTTATGGTTTTGTCCAAGATACGAGTCATGAATACTAGTCGTGCTAAGGTACGAGTCATAATATGTAACCCGTGCCCTGACCAGTATACAATCCAAGAATCAATCTTTATGTTTTGATAGCTTTGTAAGATACTTGGACATATATTAAGTCCTCAAATATCTCCTATCTCATGAACAAATCAAAACCTCCTTTAGAGATTAAATTCTTGGGATGTACATAACTATAGTCATTTTCAAATGATCATAACTTTTGTTTTTCTATGACTACTTGATCTCAAGACCCATCATCATATAGGTATTTGAATTAGCTTTCCAACTATATGAATTTCACCTTCATTCGACATCATAGTGAAAAGTTATGGAAGAAATACTAAAACACTGCCAAGTTGTGTCACACATTATCCAGCATACGGGTTGCCAAGTCCAACTCGTACCCAGACCATACGAGTCATATGGTAGACCCATAAGGACTACCGAGAATTTTCTGTAAATTTTAGTTTAAGGGATTTTTAGTCTTTTACCCTCTTATGACTCCCAAGCCACGATATTTAACCCACAAGGGGCATTACTTTGCCTTTATTTCCATTGATTTAAACAACATAAGCTCCTCATCCACTCTCAGTAACAAGATCAGGGTTTTCTCTTAAGATCATCTCCCAAGAACAAGATTCAAGCCCTTTCTCAAGAAACTAAGAAATTCAAGATTCAAGTTCAAGAAATCCTCACAGAATCTTTAAGAATTCATCTAGTGAGGTATGTGTGATGTTCATCCATGGGATCTTTTCATCCATGGAGTTCAAGAACCCATTTTTATTATTTAAATTATGAATTTACATGTTTATGATGAATTATCTCCATGAAGATTTCATGAATTTTGATTATACATTATGTTTACATGAGGTTTTCATTAGAAATAGCCCTTTACACATTTTAAACATGAAATTTCCATGTTAAATCTCTAATTCATAATTTTGTGTTGTAACTATGGTATTTTCGCATGCTTTACCCATTCCAATGTTTAAGATCATGATCCTCATGTGTTTAATGAAATGCCTAAGTGTTCAAATTTTGAATAATGTTTCCCTACTATGGTTTCAGAGCTTTCAAATGTCCTTATGGTTATTTCCATTAAGTGTTGGGGGTTTTTAATACCCAATTTTTATCTATTTACATAGTTTCAGCCTTAGCAAAATGGTTTTAGAAAAACCATGAGCCTTATTATTCAGTCAGTTATTAGGATCAATTGTCTGTTTAGTTAAACTTATATCAGTTTAGTAATCAGTTTCAGTTCAGTTGGGAGTAGGATTTAGCATTGAGCGAATGCAGGGATGAAAGTTTCTCAATCAGTTAGGCACAGTCATTAGTAGCAGTCTCTGTATTCCATAACTATATAGCTAACGTAGGCTATTAGGAGTCACCCATTAGTTTAGGCTTGACTTTCTCTGAGGAGTCACCCATCAGTTTAGGCTTGACTTTCTCTGAGGAGTCACCCATCAGTTTAGGCTTGACTTCCTCCCAGGGGATCACCCGTCAGTTTAGGATTGACACCCTAGTTCTTTAGGACATCAGTTTATTGGATCCACACAACCAGTGTTAGTACCCGTGGAACGGTCCTAACACCCTTCCAGCTGAGGTTACAAGTTGGACCTTAATTAGCTCATATTGGGGCATGCCAGTTAGATGATACCTCCCATTGTCTCCGTTTAGTATTTAGTTTAGGTTAGCTTGACCATAGCATATAGTTTATTAGTTATTTAGTTACCATATTCTAGTATTTTAGTTTACAGACTATTCTAGTATCATGTTATATGCTTGGTCATGCATTCTCAGATTTTTGTAGCTTTCACGCATTTATGCATCAGTTATCTCATGTAATTCAACCAATCGGTTTTCCAAGCACATCTAACCCTTGCATTACAGCCTAACCTTATCTCATATACCAGTACATTCAAAGTACTGACCGCATACTTTCTTTGCACTTTGATGTCTTATATCATTGTTCGGACGCTTAGTTTTCTGACCGCGCTTAGACAGTTCAGCTTATCAGCAACAACAGTTGTGGTGAGTCCTTATATGTCGAGGAACTATTTTGTTATTTCAATATTCCAGCATTTCCTTTCAGTTAGTTCAGTCTGCAGTTAGTTGGGGCATGTCCCATCAACTCCATAGTCAATCAGATAGAGGCTTTTCAGATATTCAAACAGTTAGCTAGTTTATTCGTTGAATTTCATTATTTTTGTAGATGTTTTCAGACTTGCACTTTTAGTTGTATTTCAGTATTTAAAACCTTATGGAAATTTTTAGATATTTTTTCACACATGTTGTTATTATTAGTTTGCTCAGTGCTCATAGTAGGTACGAGCTCATTGGTTAGCTTGTGGTCACTTGTGACCGTAAGCACCGTTATCCCGACTAGGGGTAGCTTCGGGTCGTGACAACCATACCTAATATGCTATCAACCTAGGGTAATAGGATTCTAGAAGCATTATAAGTACTCACCTTAAGGGTCAATTCACCCATCTAATCCCCAAACTCATAATTTAGGCTAAGTCATGGTGTTATAACCACAATCATATCCTAACATCCTTATTAAACATACAACATATATAATAAATCATTTCATGAAGAAGAGTAGAAAGAAGCCTACCTCAATGCCGAACAACAATCCTTGAATCATCCATAAATCGTCCATATTCACTCTGATCCCAAAATGTTGTTACGCTATCAAAATAGTAATCTACATGTCATTAGGAGTAAAATAAGACCCATATTGCTATATTCAAGACTAGTCTAAAATGACCCCAATAATGAGTTTAAAAATAAAAGAGGTAAAATCATAATTTTTTTTAAAAAATATGTTCCCCATACTCATAGGAGTCTACAGATGATTACCCAAGCCCAAACGAGATAAAAATGAGGTTCAAATCAAAGGAAAACCATTTTCAAGCTTTACCGAAAAAACCCCAAAACCCATTTTGAAATATAGAATTTGAAGTTGTTTTTAAGATAAATTTGAGGCAAAAAGATAACTATAAGATTAGAAAACTTACACATGGAAGAAATCTCCAAACCTCCTTTGGAATCACCTAAATCTGAGCTCCCAAGCCCCCAAAATGGTGAAAATAGGGTGTTGATTCTCAACTTGGGTGAAAATCATAAAAAATAAAATAGAAGTTCTTGGTAAATGGGGAAAATAGATTTCTAAATTATCTACAGTAAATACGCATAAAATATCATCAAAATCAGAGCTTCCTAGCTCCCAAAATGTCAAAAATACGAATTTGAGTTTTATACTCAGCGATGGTCTCTTAAGCGACACTTTGAGAATTTAAGCAACCAGGTAAAAGGGTGAAAATGTTGATTAAGCATCCAAATGGTCACTTAAGAAACTCAATCAAATGGTCAAAGGTTTGCTTTCGTCAACACACCAGAACCAGCAATGTCAAAAACTTAATTTTGATCCCTGAAACTCATTTGGAACCCTATGAACATGATCTAATTGTGAAATTTTATTGTAAAAAACATTCTAGATCCAATGGAATCATCAAAATTTCATTGAAGGTATTTTATACTAAATCTGGGACCCACACTTATAGTTCAATTTTTCATATAATCTACCAGTAGCCCAAAATGAGTCGGGAAACCTCGGGACCTGAACCAAGGGTTCCCTTAGCCTAAAATCAACATCCAAAGCTAATGACATTGTGGTAATTCTCATTCGAGGTCAGCTACTAGGAGTTTTGATCTAAGACCAAATCATATAACAAAGAAAGCTTCAAAACAAGGAAATGAGCCTAAAATCCAAATAAATTATCCGATAACCAAACCGACAGTTCTGATAAGCCATAAATAGGTCGTAGCCATTGTGGGAAGGCTTCAAATGCCAGAAATACACACAAATCGAGAAAATAACTTGGAGGATCATTATAATATCTAGTACTAAAAGGAATTTTGTCAGGAAAAGTAAATGGATAGAAAGATCGGGAAAGATTAAAGGGACCAGGTACTCGGACCGCACGCTCCGAGCATGACTTTCTAAATTGCCTCCAAAAAGAAACAATGCTTCCAAAGGATTTTTCCACAGATATCCCTTTTCCAACCAACTTCCACACTTCACTCTCAAACAGCCAAAACTAAAACTCACCCACTAGATGGCCTCCAACTAAACCGAGCAATGCTAGTGCATGCAAATCTAAACCATGACACATTGGTACCATACCGATATTAGCACAATCAAATGAAAACTGATCCACGCCAAAGGAAAACAAAGGCATAAGTCATGGAACAAACTCCTTATCAAAATATAACCTTGTTTTGCATTTGAAAACCTGTTTCCACTCTAAACCAAGAAGAAAATCACCCGAGTCCTGTCTGTGTAATCCCATCTTAGTAAACCTGAAGAATGGAAGCTGCTCCACCAAAAATCCTTAAATGCAAGCATGCTAATAAGCTCTTAAGACACTACTTGGGCATACAAGTGGAGACAATCAAGGTATGTAATCTATACCAATTCAACAACTAGTCTAGATGACCCTTAAAACTGAAAGCCAGGAGTCTGAAGCACAAACACTCACCATAGAATGATTTGCTCCAGGAGGTACCATAATAAAGGATGAAGCCATACTGAATCCAACTCAAGCATACTACTCTGTTGAGTAGATCATCCAAAATCTTAATGAAAGATAAAACTTGAGGTCTAAGATCAAGGAACCAATATCGTTCTAATAGACTATAATATCAATATCTATCATCCACAATCCATCTGAACTGAAAAAGATCGAAAAGGTAGACTAAGGGTAGACTTATCCAACCTATAGATTAAATCCCAAGTGAGACAAATCTAAAAATGAAGGTTGCACCCAAGCTCTACAACTCTAGCTAAATTCTCAATCCCAAGGATGAATCGCTCGATCTCAACCACTCAAACCAAACATGAAGATGGGTAAGCATCCATACTCTAATTCCATCATAACCTCCAAATCGTCATTCCAAGGCATTAAATCTAAAATTAAGCCAACAAGTCTGAACTAAGGTCAAATACCCAATCAACCTTAGTATTCATATCAGATATATCCTTACTAAATCATGTCCGAAAAGAAATCAAAACATAGCTGAAGAATAATATCACCACAGATGATAAATCACTAATTGAAAACACAAGCAATAGACTCCATAGCTGCTGGAGGAAATAAACCACCCAAACATACTCAAGAACTTACCAGGGACACAAACCGCACTAGTTAACCAAACTCTAGCAACTTAGAGAAATACAATGTTATCTATAAGCTGATAAATCCAATACTCTATCTAGGCAATGAGCACTCAATTCACCAATTTAAGAAATGATCATAGAAAGATCACATATCTCCAACTCTCTAATCTATTAGAATAAGAACCACACCACAACAAGAATAGAGTGTCAAACTTTATACCAATACCTTGAAAAAACTATCACCAGGAGACTAAACTGACAAACCCAAAGGACAAATCCAAAAACTCTCGACATCAACATTAAAACCATAATCGGGTGGTGAACTAGTCAAATAAAAACAACGAACCCCAAACTGGTCAACATCAAAAATATGCTACACAACCTAATTTCCAAGTCTAGAACTATAATAGGACCATGGTAGATCAACTTACCTTTACGGTCATACTCCACTCCAAAATCAATCTAGCATATCCACTAGAATGGAAAACAACTAACCTCACCTTGCTATAAGAGAGAAATTATCTAACCAAGCTAGCTAACCAAGACAATGAATATGAACCATGAGTAATATAATTCTAACTAGATAATACTAGACTAACCATCTACTAAGTGAGGATCCATTAACATCAAACAATAAAAAAATAATAACAACTGTAATATAAACATTAATATAAAGAATATGTGGTACCAAAAACAAAAATCAATAGCAAGTACAACTCTAGGTCCATAAGAAAGCCAATAGGCCAAGGTAAATGGGACTCAAAGCCAATGCTACATCCCCAAATAAATATCAACACTGATCTACTCTATCCACTACTAAGAGAAATAATCTACGGGGGTAGTTATTTAATCATGAATTTGATATAAAGGTACACAATGAACAATATAAACCTAACATGGCATACAATCATCAATGGGTATGATAAACCCAATACACTCAAATGAAAAGGGTAAAAGCAAAAAATAAAAACACACCAAACATAATGGGATCGAAAATCACATGTTTGACGTACCTGAGAAAGTACAAGTTTGAGTGGGTCCAAACTCGGACTGACGGACTGAGTTACCAACTATGGCACTAAATGCACTGCCTCTAATTGATGGTTCCACAATACTATGAGACTCATCTAAATGAGTTTAATGACTAATAATCCTACGCTAGGAACACTCTCTAAACTAGTGGTCAGTCTCTCTGCAGGCGTAGTAAACCCCTGAAGTGCTAATCTGGTGAGAAATATGAGATAACCCCAATTGGATGACCAACTGGCGTCGAGGGAACTGCCTACTTAAGTGACCATCCTCCTTGTAGTAATAACACACTCCATGATCTTTAGGCTTGCAGGGAACACATGTCAACTCTATCTAAGAAACCAACTCACGTCTGGGCAGTCTCTAGACCAATGACCAATCTTTCCATAACCACGATAAGATCATAAAATAATCCAAGATACTTCCCCTACTAATCCAAAGTGGCCATCATGGAATAAAGACCCATATTAAATACTCCGTAAGGTCAGATAAGAACTCTGCCCACTGTGATCACCACGACTAGTCTAAGATCCATCCATAGCCTGGGACGCTACCTACATAAAACTGATGGGTTGCATGTAAAGCTGACCTCTATTGGGAAGATCCTTAATCGTAAATGAAATACCAATAACACTATACTGATGACATAGCCTCTTACCTATACTTTCACAAGTCTTAATACATTCACCTTTTGTGGCCCTTGCATGATCAACAACTTGAGAGAAGGAAGACCTAACTGCTATCAGATTCTCTAACACTAAATAAAGTGTCAATGTTAATCCTATGATAAATCCACACACCATGTGTCACAACTCGAGACTGCCCCTAGTCGTAATACGATGCTTAGAGTCACAAGTGACCCCAAGATAACCTATGGACTAACATACTCTAAGAATACTGAAGAATCATAAAGTACTAAAGAAAAATCTATTTTGAAACCAGATAATAATAAATAATAATTAAATCAATGCTAGTGTTGTCTGAAATACTCAACAAGCTAGAAATATGACTAATAGTCTAAAAGCCTCTAAATCATAATGGCTTGTTAGATAAACCCCTAACTAACTCCAACTATCAAAAACTAAAGGTTGACTAAAAATAAATAATTGATAACTTGTCCTTGAATGATGAAGACTTACCAAATACTGCAACTGATAGTGCGAAAACGTGCTAAGTATGATTCAGGTACTGAGCATTTGAACCTATATTATGAGACAAAATAGCACAAGAAAAGTATGAAACCAGTACTTTGAATGTACTGAGCATGTAATATGGGAAAACTAACTAGCATAATCTAAACACAAATGCATGAAATATGGTAAACTAAATATTAGACCAAGTATTAATATGTACTGAATAAAACCTAAGAACTAAATACAAGGCCATGAAAATCTGAACTAAAAAATAAACTAAAATATAAATTGAGGACTGTGGGAGCTAACAATAACCGACATACCCTAATATGATCCAATCAGGGTGTAACCCGTAACCCATGTTGGATGGGTGTTCAGTACCTTTCCAAGGGGTCCGAACACTGGCTAGCATGGATCTACTAAACTAATGTCCCAAAGGACTAAGATTTTAGCCTCAACTGGCGGGTGACCCCTTATAACCTATGGTGGCACCGAAGTTCTAGAACTTATGGAATTCTACTAACGGTCTCAAGCCTAATTGATGGGTGAACCATCATACCTATATTAATTCGGTGCTAAGTAATCATGCCAACTGAATGACACTGAAACTAAATTACTAATTATAATTACATTCTGAAAATATCAACAATGGATAATCTAAAGTGCTCAAAGACATATAAACTGATATATACATAAATCCCTAGGTATCGGATGTTCATAACCTACCATCTCTGACTAATTCAACTAAACATGAGAATATTAAAAGCTGATTATAATAGGGAATTTCATAACCAAATTCCAAGAATAAACAATTTATCAATATAAAAAGATATCATGGTTTTGAGTATGAAAGAATGCTTATACTTATGGGGAAACACATATTCATGGTTGAATTTAAGAATTAATCTGAGGACTTATAAAACTCATGTTTTTCATGGAACCCTAAACTTAAAGGATGAATTAAACTTGAGAGATGAGGAAATCTTTGGGACTCAGTGGGTGGAAGGAACCCATTGATTAAATCCCACATACTTGGAGATGAAAACTTTCATTAACCCTTTAGATTTGTGTTTGAAGTGTAGGAACCCTAATCTTGCCTTTGGAGTACAATAATTGCTCTTTTCTTATTGTGGACTGAATTTATGACTTGAAGGAAGCCTACAAGACGAGGGTTAGGTGTTAATACTATGGGAAAAGACCAAAACTCCTTTCTTACAATGTTTGGGAATTTTTGGGAAATAGTCATCACAGCCCGGGTTACAACTCGTTAGGTCTGATCATGAGTCGTGGCTTGAGTCGTGACCTAAGGACCTAAGCCTTGGTTCCTTACTGTTATAAACAAGACACCTCTCCTGATAACTCATTAGTTTTGATGATGAGTCTTCATAAATGGTCATTGTCAGGGGGCTATTTTCTTGGTTTCTTTCTGTTGTGATGACAGGTCAACCTAATGAATTGTTTAGATTAATAATGAGTAGTATATTGGATTCATCATTACTAGGATAAAACCCTTGGTCCCTCAAAGTCATGGAAACTAGTCTACACTATGACTCATTATGTTTGATAATAGATGACTCATTGTGTCTGATAACGGGTCTTTGCCAGAGTCATTGTCACTAGTAGTTTAACAGTGCCTTAGAAAATTTTCCAAAACTTTTTACTATGATATCAGATTGAGGTGATATCAGTGGCATTGGAAAGCAAATTAAATAGTCTTACTTTTGGCTATTTTAGATCTTTAAAATTTGGGGTATTACAATATCTCCCCCTTTGAATAATTCATCCCCAAATGAAAATTGACTAAGCTGAAAGGCTAGGGGAAACTAAAATTCTACACTGAACACTTACGAGTTGAAACATGAATTGATGACTGAATGTAGGACTGATGCATGGACTAAACTAAACTCAAAAATGCATAATTTGACATGAAAATAGTTGGATGGCCTAATATAGAAAGAATTAATTAATTAATTTAGGGTGTTATTACTTTATGTTGGGACAGATTTTAAAGAGAAAAGATGGGGGTACTTGGTCATCATATCTGCCTTTGCTTCCCAAGTAGCTCCCTAAACTAACTGATTTCTTTACAGAACATTTACTAAGGTGACCTTTTTATTCCTCAGCCTATGAACCTAATGACCAAGGATCTCAACTAGGATCTGTTCATCAGAGAGACTATCTTTCACACCCACACTCTCTAAAGAAACGACTGATGATGGGTCATCATTGTATTTCTTTAACAAGGAAACATGGAAACTGGATACACAAAATCTAAATCAGTGAGCGACTCTAACTCATAGGTTACCTTACCATAACGACTCACAATCTTGTTAGGACTCTCATAGCGGGGACTTAGCTTTCACTTATTGCCAAATCACTTCACCCTCTTTATGGGTGAAACTTTCAAATAAACAAAATAACCAGCGTCATACTCAAGTTCCCTCCTCATATCAACATATAATTTTTGATGACTCTGACTAGTTTTTATCCTTTCCCTAATCAGTTGAACCCTTTACATTGCCTCATGCATTGAATCTAGCCCTATCAAAGTATCTTCACCAACCTCAAACCAAGCAATAGGAGATCTACACCTCCTACCATAAACTATTTCAAATGGGGCCATTTGAATACTGGAGCGATAGCTACCATTTTAAGCAAACTCAATCAAAGGAAAATAATCATTCCAATTACCCTTGAAATCAATCAGGCACACCCTTAAAATGTCCTCTAACATATTAATGGTCCTCTCCTCCTGACCTTGTTTCTTTAGGTGAAAGGTCATACTAAGATGAACTTGGATACCAAGACCTGTCTAAAAAATCTTCAAAAATTGAGAGTAAACTGGGTACCTCTATCTAAGATAAAGTTTAGCATAATCTTTGGCTAAATTTGAAGTGTTAATTGGCATGAAATAGGTTGCCTTAGTCATTCGGTCCATGATAACCCAAATAGAATCATGTTTTCAATGAGTACAAGGAAACCCTATAATAAAGTGCATATTCACCATTTCCCACTTCCAAGTAGGAATACTGAATTCCCAAAGAGTATCATTGGATCTATGGTGCTCAACCTTAACCTTGTGGCAATTTGGACACTTAGCCACAAATTCCGCAATATCTTTTTTCATGTCATTTAACCAATAGACTTTCCATAAATCATGGTACATCTTAGTGGATCATAGGGGAATAAAATATCAAGAACTATGAGCTTGTACTAACATCCGTTGTCTCAAGTATCCATATCTGGAACACACAATCTGCCCTGACAGGAACGAACACTATCTCCCCCTTGGGAGAAAATCTCACCATTCTGATTCCAAACCACCTCTTTCAAATTAACCAAAAAAGGGTCTCTATATTGATTTTCCTTCACCTCGACAACCAAATAAAATTTTAAACTATTCTGAACCAAGATATTACCTTTGGTTGAATCAACCAACCAAACTCCCAACCTAGCAAGCTAATGAACCTCATAAACTAACTCTTTTTTTATTCTTAACGTGAGCGTTACTCCCCATAGACAATCTACTAAGGGATTCGTACATAACATTGGCCTTACTTGGGTGGTATAAGACAGTCATATCAAAGTCCTTCAATAGATGGAGCTACCTTCTCTGATGACGATTTAGATCTTTCTGGCTAAATAAATACTGGAGATTGTTATGATTAGTGAACACATTAACATAAACCCCATAAAGATAGTTTCTCCAAATTATTAAGGTAAAGAAAATTGTTTCCAACTCAAGATCATGAGTTAGGTAGTACTTCTCATAAGGATTGAGTTGTATAGAGGCACATTAAATAATTTTGCCTCATTGTATCAATACATAATGATGGTGTCCAAGCAATACCTCCTTTTAGATGATGGTACGGTTGCTATCTAGATATAGTAACCCAACTAAGGTTGGAGTTGAATCACAAGGGAATATATGGTTTAATAGAACTAGTAGTTATTGTCTATGGGCAAAATAGAAAAGTAAATGAGGGATTTTTTTGTAATTGTCTCAAACATAGAGCAGTATTAACTTGGTTAAAAATTAGTCGTAGTGAATACTAGGATTGTGTTACCCCTGGTATCTCAACTCCGTAGATTTATCGGGCATTGTTGAACCAACCCAATAACTTGCATCTAGAACTGATAAGTTATGTACCTCCTACAGTCTTTTAAATGAGTAAGAAGATATCATTTTTTAGCTATTAAGTCTCAGGATATCGCGTTACTAACCCTTACCTTAGTCGTAGTTAACTATAACCTTTTAAGTTTTAAATTATTAAATGAAGGCTAATAATCATTCAAATATACCGTTGTGCTACAACGGATCGACTATAACTCCCAGATTACTGTTGTCTTTATCTTTTCCAAGTTACTATCTCTTTATTAGAGAAAGTAGTAATATCTAGGTAGGATCATAATGTGTGCACCCATTAAGAAATAAATTATATCGAAGAGAAAGCAATACATGTCATGGATATTAGTTCTTGTCAACAATCATACTTACCCTACTTTTTAGGGTTTCCTCTACCCTAACTATAGGTTTTAGCCACTCATGATTATGAAAAATCAATAACATTTATGATGGAAAGCAAAGATGAAATCACAATGATAAGATGAAAGAAAACCCACAACCGTAAGATGAATAATCAGTCAAAGTCAATACAATGAAATCCCAAGAAAAATGATGGATATTGAAATCAAAATATGTTTCTAAGTGTTAAAAGTGTGTAACCTTTACTAAAAAGTAAATAATGGGTATTTATAGTAAAATATAAAACCCTAAAAACTAAGCCCGAATGAAATTATAGAAAATAAGGTCGGTGGCTACCCGCTTCTTGTACCTGCGATTTGGTTATGGTCGCAGGTTGTACCTGTGGTCTGCTCCGAGAGAAGTTACCAACCAAAGGTACTGGATGGGATTCCTGCAAGTCAGCTCTCAGGATTTTGGACTTTCTGGTACTTCTTTTGTCTACTTGTGGTTTGTAGGTCAACATGTGGTCCATAGGTTGACTTAGTAGGTGATGCGAGTCAATTTTCAGCTTTACTTTAGATCACGAACATGCATTGATCAAGATCAAGCCAAAAAATATCCCAATGATCCATAATCGCTCCAAAAGTAGCAAAAATATCTTTTTCATAATTTTTATGAACTTATCATTCAAGTCATGGTTTCCTACAAAATATACCCAAAATGGATCATATCTAACAAAAAAGCCTCAGAAACTTGAATATTTTCCTCATTTTAAGCATCGAAAGTGCTTTATTTCTATAGCACATAAACACCCTCAACTTAGAATGTCTGCATATACTCAAACTACAAAAATACAACAAAACAAAAATGATACTTAACTAAGAGAATCTATGATAGTCAAGGTAGTCAATCCTTATATTTAATTCAAATCACAACATCCCCTCCTATATCTCTTTTTGAAACCAACTGTTTATGAATATGAAGTACAACTATGAGAAACAAAGGAATCAAGGTATGACAATTAAATTAGAAATAGACAACCACTTATATGTCCAAATGACACCACCTAAAACCAGCAGATAGCTAGCAACATGATTCATGTTCTCTCACAATAAGAATCTCCCACTCACTCATATAAAATCATGCATGTCAATGCAGGGATGGTCAAGAGACACTCACACTCAACAAAGAAGTTCTGGTCAATGCATGTCAAATACCATAGGCTTGCCCTTATTTTATTTACCTTATTATTCATATAGTCAAGTCAGGATCACTATAGGACTTTTATTATCTGGTAACGTAGGCTATAGGATGGCATGATGGATTTGGACATTTAAAGTGGCTATGCCTTCTTGGCACTATACTAACTTTGGGATCTCACATACTAGCCAATTTTCTTTTATTCCACCCTTATTTCTCCCTTTTATTCTTTTATGCACATTCAAGTTGGATGTGATCTTTTATTCTTTCTTTTTCACTTTTTAACAATTTTTTTTCTTTTTCTACCACGCCCAACCGTACTAACATTTTCTCTTATTTTACCCTTCTTCATACTCATTTACACTATGCACCCCTATGATAGCCACCCTTAACTTAGGATTTTTGCTTGAGTTAAGGTGCATAATGTCCAAGGAGGATCAAGGCCAAAACAGGTTTAGTATAACACAAATGAGAAGGTGTAATAAGAAAAATAGGCTATAAGGATCAACAAAGGATCAAGGGATACAATTCACACATGGAAGGTCATTTAGGCTAAAAGTGGGCTAATATCAAAAATGGCCTATGATTCTTTCCTAACCAACTATCCTTCAACCTAGGCAAGACTAATCAAACAAGTTCTGATTTTAAGATACAAAGGGAACTAGGTAGTATCTCACACTCACATAGCACAAAGTCACATTACCAATTACTACCTATTCAGTTCATGCAATTTTTAGCAAATGGTTATCATATCCCTAATATTAATGTCATAACAAGATCCACAAAGTTCATACATATGTACATCAATCACAGTTCTAAAACTTAAATTTGTAGAGGGTTTTCAAAATATAAAAATTTGACTACTTCCCTAAATACGTAAAATCACCTAATACACAAAACATCACAATATGGAAAAACACAATATGACACATAATTATACTAGACATGTTGGTTCTACAACCATACCGCAACTGATAGAAAAAGAAGCACAATAATAAAAACCTACGACGGAATGGTATGCCCACCCCCAACTAAAAATTGCACACTGTCCTCAATGCACTAAAAATACAACATAGGGAAGTGAGAACATACCTGGGATGCACAAAGTGCCCGAGTCAGGAGCCTCCTCAGATGGGTCATAAAAGCTAGCGGAGGTGGTAGTGGTAGCGGTGCACTATCGGATGATGCACCTGCTGTTATAGCATAATGCCTCTTCTTATCTACGAATACAGCCTCCAAAGAATTATGTATAGCCTTTTTAAGGGCCTTCTCCTCTATCATAATAGGATCCTGCAAATCATGTAAGTGACTTTTCTTGGTCCCATCTTCTAGGACCTCCTTATCATTCTCCACGAAGAAATAATAATATCTTGACACACGCCGAGTGGATATCTAGACTATAGGGGATATCATAGAGAAAGTAGCTTCTATACGGCTCTCTACAAGAGAGCATACCTCTGCTCATAGAAGATTAAAATCCTTCATTATCTAAATTAAGTCTGGCACACCTATCTCTGTATATTGGGATGTAACCCATCTCTCCAGCTTATCAAGCCATGTCTAAAACTTGCCATGAAACTTTGATAGTAAGACTCTCTAACCAGCCTCCCATCTATCCTTGGCCTGCTCAAATCTAGTCCTGATCCCTGATCTTATCTACCTAAATAATGTAGTCATCTCGGTCTCGAAAACCTTAAACCGAGTTGTTGTAGCTCTCTAGCTATCCACTAGGCTATAAAAAACTAACTAGATATAGTAATTATACCTATCATAGGAGATATATTAGATGGGCAAGCAAGCTCTGTAGATATACCAACTGGCTCTGAGGTCGAACCTGGGGCGGAAGAAGTAGCCTGTGTTATCTCACCCTGAGTACTTAATTTTGGAGAATCTCTCTGCTCCCCTATCTCCATATCTATACCAATACCTGGATAAACTATATATGCCTCATTAGGTGTTGCAAAAACTGTTGAGCCCTCAGTCAGGGCCTGTGGTACTGCTGCCTACTTTCTAGTCTTCTAGAAGTGCCTGAACATGCAAAACCCTTCAAGTTCCTTATCTGCATAGTAACAGTAACAGTCACCCTCTCATCAATACCTGGTAACTCAGGAATACCTACCTTATTTTATAGCTATAGGATTATATAAGGAAATGGTAGGTTAGTCAGCTCACCAAATGCTCTATCGTGTAGCTCATGCCTGAGGATGATAGCAAAGTCAACATAATAACCATCCATCAAGTAGGCAGCCAATGCAGTTTTTCCTACGTTAATACGTTATCTGAAGTAGTGAGAAATAGATGATATCAAATTAGCAACCACAAAAAATTGGCCTCTAGTGTCAACATGCCCTTCTTGATAACAGTTGGACCCTCAATCCATGGGGCCTAATCACCCCGTGGTGAAATATAACTGGCAATCCACCTAGCCATTACAAGTCTCTCATCCTTGTGCTCAACATCCCGCATAAAGATGATCCAGTGCAATCCTTAATTTATGTTCACGCTCTGCTGTAGATGTGGGTGTAATATAATCTAGGCCAAAATGACTCTGTAGATAGTCTTATTTTTGATAGCAACTCTTACCCCTCTAACTAGTGTCTGATCAAGTTATGGCTGTCGTGCAAATCTAATAAAGCCTGGATGATGGCATATGGAAAGAAATACGATGGCTTTGTAATATGCATAAAATTCCCTCACCATAGTCTGGCTATAAGAACTGAGTGTCCTAGTTATCCACCCTAGTTGATACTTGTTAAATGTTTCCCTCAGCTATAGTAAGCACTTCATCTTTGATAAGTCAATCTAGTACTCCTCATAGATATGTTGTGTATGGTTGTATAGCTCCCAGGAAGTTCTATCAAGATCATATATATGCCATATTTCTTCCACACGCTAACTTAGATGTCCCTCTTCGGGAGGTGCATCTGGGGTATGTGCGGAAATGAGTGCTTGTTGTACAGCATGGGATGCCTATGTTGTACCCTCCTCATACTGAGGTATCTCTATTTATTTTGTATGAGTTGAGGTACCCTCCTTAGACTGCGGTACCACTGATGACTGCTCTTACTCAATCTCCTAAGAAGAATCCTGGGACCCTTTCTCAGACTGGGGTTCTGTGCATCAGCCTGTGGAGTTGACTCAAACTCTATCTTCTAATCATCATCATCATCATTATTATCGAGTAGATGATCATGTGGTGGTGATATCCTCATAGATTTCATCCTTAGCTGGGTTGCGGCTGACTTAGTAGCCTGGCGAGTTTGTCCTCGTGTGACTCTGTGTACCATTACAACTGCAGTATTGATATGATGTTGTCTTAGATACTCCTTCACCAAACCGCTAAGCTCAGGAGACTTTTCCTATCTCCTCAAAATACCAGTTGCTTTCTTCTTTTCTTCTTTAGGTGCCATGTATACCTAAAAATTTAATTTTTAGCTTTCAACAAAAGTGAGGGATAGTGAAAGTTGAAGACAAACTCAAAATTCAAAAAAATTGAATTTTCTATTACTTTTCACACCCCTATAACCTATTTGAAATCCCAACAAGTTCAATGTATACACACTACCAAAGAATTATGAATTTCCAAGCAAACAAACATGTTCAACTCATGGCATTACTTTCATTCATTCAAGTTCAACTTTTAATTAGGGCCTTACTCAGAATTTTATCTCTAAACAAGGCCCTACATTATGATTTTAGGCTATTTCAAGGCTCCCTCATACAAACATAATAGTTTCTATACATTTAGTAGTTAAAAACACATGTCAAATTATTTCAACAATAGATAAAACATTATATCACCATTAGGAGCAAGGAAAGTTACCTCTTATATGAAAACTCAGAAGAGAATAATTAAAAACTCAAGCAAAACGAAAGTTGAAACTTTTTTCTAGTGTGCTTGGACAAGTTGTTATCTCAAACAATTATTATTTTTGCCTTTTCATAAGTGTGGGTTTTGTTTATGCTTAAAGTGGGAAGTTTGAATTCAAAGAGAAATTTGAAGTTTTGATGATTATAATGAGTTAGAATGAGGGTTAGAATGTTTTTATATATGTGGGGGGCTGTAATATGTCATATATAAATATTGGTGGGCCCAAAATTTTAATTAAAAAGTTAGCCAAACTTTTACCTATATGCAGCTTGTACCAACACCTTATACCTGCGGTTGGGTCCTGGGCGCAGGTAGCACCTACGGCCCGCAGGTACTGGGCTAAAATCTTTGGCCCGCTTTTCTGTAACCCGGACTTAGAGTATTGATATTTTTCTAGATATTTATGGTCCCACAACCTATGTTTTAGGTCCCAAAAGTAAAATTAGTTGTCAAAGTACATAACTTACCATTTTTCATCCTTAAATTTTAACTTTTCAATTTTTTACTCTACTTACCATGTGGAACTTGTGACCATGATGGGCTGATCACATCGTCCCCTTACCAGGGAATCGATGAATTTAGCAATGTTTACCATATTACATGTAAGGTTCAAAATCTAAAAACCTACAAAAACAAAAACAATAAAAAATGTTAACACTAAAGTATTGTGGGTTGCCTCCCACACAACGCTTGATTTATCATCGCAGCACGACGCAGATGTGTGGGTTACTTAGACTTCACTAACAAACCCATGGGTTGCCTCTCATGCAGGTTTGATTTAATATTGCAACATGAAGTGGTTATCTTGATTACTCATAATTCATCAAGATATATATAGGAATATCCTCCAGGGTCATCAATACAATCAATCACCGCACTAGCCTCATATCGGTTGGATACTTTATAGACTTTCAGATGTTGAATGTCGTCTCCTCACCGTCGACTCAAAATTTCTGCTCACCCTTCTCCATGTCAACTATAGCTCTACCTATGGCCATGAATGGTCTTTTTAAAATAATGGGCATCTCGGTGTCAACCTCATAGTCTATGATTATGAAGTCAATTGGGAAAATAAATTTGTCCACCCTAACGATCATATCACAAGAGATTCCCATAGGCTTCTTCGTGGTGCTATGATCCATCATCGTCACATCGATATCGGTTTTGAAGGGTTCAAGCCTAGTTTCTTGAAGACGGTTAGCGACATCAAATTAATGTTGGACCCTAAATCACACAAGGATCAGACAAATCTAGATGACCCAATAGTGTATGGTATAATGAATGCTCTGGGGTCACCTTTTTTCTACGCCAAGGACCTAGTCGTGATTGTACTACAGTGGTGCATACCCTCAATATCCTCAAAAGTTGCTTCTTTCTTCCTTGTGACTAACTGTTTTATAAACCTGTCATATCCAGGCATCTACTCTAACACCTCAAGTAGAGGTATGTTCAAACTCAATTCCCTCAGTATTGTAATAAACCGTTTGAACTTACCTTCCTCTTTCTTATAATCAGTCACTAAGGAAAAAGTGGGGTGGTCAAAGAATTTGTCTTACCTTTGTCTCAATGGCCATACCCTTACCTCTATCTTTAGAAACTGTACCTCTATCCTCTGCTACCTTCTCAAACTAAGCAGTAGGTGTCATATCATCAACAACTTTTATAGCAGGCATTGGGGGATCCATAGTAGTAATATCACTACTTTGTGGTAATAGAAAGTACTTGATCATCTTTTTTTGGATTTTGCACTATGTTGCTTAGAAGGGTATCTGGCTACCTCTGGTTTAGAGTTACTAACATCTTCCCAAACTAGTGCTCCAACTTCTTGATAGTAGTTGCATGAGAATTGATCATCTGGGTCAATCCTAAAACATCAATCTTAATATCCTTAAGTCTAGTCTCTTAATTTTCCCGACCCTTCACCAATTTAGCCAGCATCTCCTCCATTCTAGATTCTGCATCGCATCTACTAGGTGGAATGTAGCTATCTCTCTTCTCTCTATAGTCATCCTTCTTCCTCTAGTCACCATCTCACTCTCTACTATGATCTTTATACCTATCATAATAGTTCAAACCTTGGTTCCAATTCCCTTGGGCTCAGAAACCCTCAATCTGACTATCCAGGCAATTAACTCCCTTTTCTAATTTAGACTCGTATGCTTTGGAAGCTGACCCCTGTGTTTCTACTGCATTCACTTTCTCAGAACTTTTTACTGCAAACTGCTTTGCTAGCATCCCTAAATCAATCCTTAGTCTTATGCTACTATATCATCAACTGATCTCTGGACACAGGAGGCACTAATAAAATAAGTACCAGATCCTCTCTCAGCCTCTCGAGTTTTCCACCCTTGGTTAATGAGTGAGATATTATCTAACATCTCCAAAGCTGCCTCCCAACGTAGTCTCATAAAAACTCCTCTAGAGATGGTGTCTGTCATGTCTCTGGAGCTTATGTTCAGGGCTCTATAGAATATCTCAGATAAGTTTTTCCTGAATTTTGATGATTGGGCACTAAGTTTAGCTTCTTATTAAACCTGAACCAAGCCTCGTACATGGACTCTGACTGCAGCTGCCTGAAATTATGGATCTTGTCCTTAAGATACAACATCCTTGATAAAGGGAAGAACTTGTTTAAGAATTTTCTGTGTAACTCATTCCAAGTCATGATAGAGCTTTTTAGAAATTCCCCAAACCATAAAGATGTTTCTCATGTAAGTAAGAAGGGGAAAAGCCTTAATCTAAGTACTTCCTGATTTACCCCTAGATTGGTTATAATTTACAAATCCCAAGGAAATTTGTAAGGTGTAAGTTTGTATCATCGGTAGGCAATCCTGCAAACATACCCTTCAAATTTAGAAGTTAGATCATGACACTCGTAATGTTAAACTTGATGCCTGGGGGCAAAACATGAGGTATTATGGCTCCAGTCTCCATTGGCTTAATATATCCCATATCTTCCTCATCATCGATATATGGATGCACATACTGATATGATGGGATAACTTGAACACGATCACCTCTTTCTCTACTTTGATTCTCACTGAGTGTGGCTCTGTGGTCTACTGTTTGTCTCTATTCAGCTAAATCTGTATCCCTAGATATCTTCTGAGCTTCTTCTACTACTCTTCTTTCAAATTCAATTTGATCTTAAAGCTCACCAGTCTGACGATCAAAAATATATTTTACCCCTTCAGTAGGAGGCATAATATCACAAACCCCTTCAGGATTATAACCCATTTTTGGCTCATCTATCCTACCAGGTGTTTGTAGGATCCTCTCTAGATTCAGGTTTACTCGGAGTAAGGGACTGCCTCTACTCCATGTGCTAGGAATACACTAGTGTATTCCCAACTAAGAACAAAAATTAAAAACTAAAAATCTAAAAACTGATAACCTCAATCCACAAATCAACACCTTGATCACTAATAATGGTGCCAATTTCTTAATGACGTCCAAGCAATACCTTCTTTTAGATGATGGTACGGTTTCTGTCAAAATATAACTAAGGTTGGGGTCAAATCCCAAGGGAACACGTTGTTTGATAGATCTCAGTGGTTACAATCTATGGGGAAAAACATGAAAGTAAATGGGTGGATTTGTTTGTAATTGTCTCGAACACAGAACAGTATTAACTTGGTTTGAAAATCAGTCGTAAGTGAACACTAGGATTGTGTTCCCCCTATCATCTGAACTCCATAAGTTTGTCGTGCATTGTTTAACCAACCTAATATCTTGCATGTAAAATGTATAAGTTATTACCTCTTATAGTCTTTTGGACGAGTAGGAGGATTTCACCCTTTACCTATTGAGTCTCAGGATGTCGCTTTACTAACGCTTACCCTAGTCCCAGTTAACAATCACTTTTTGAGTCTAAAGTTATTAGATGAAGGATAATAATCATTCAAATATTCCTTTGTTCTTCAACGGATCGACTATTAACTCCCAAATTATTGTTGTCTTTATCTTTTCCTAGTTACTACACATTTTTATAGAGCAAGTTGTAATATCTAGGCAGGATCCTAATGTGTGCACCCATTATAAAATCAACCATATGAAAGATAAAGCAATGCATGCCATGGGTATTAGTTCCTATAAACAATTGCACTTCCCCTACTTCGTTAATTTATCAAGTTTTCCACAACCATGCTATGGATTTTAGCCTCTCAAGATTGTGAAGAAATCAATAACATTCAGGATGGAAAGCAAAAATAAAATCACATTTATAAGATGAAAGAAAACCTATAACCATAAACTGAATAATCAATCAAAGTCAATACAATGAAATCCCAAGATCAAAGATGGATCTTGAAATCAAAATATGTTCTAAGTGTTAAAAGTGTGTAATCTTTAGTAAAAAGTACATAAAGGTATTTATAGTACAAGAGAAAGCCCTAAATACAAAGCCTGAACAATATAGGAGAAAACTGGGTTGGTGGCTACCTGCTTCCAATACTTGTGGTTTTTTCATATCTGAAGGTTGTACTTGTGGTCTGCTATGGGCGCAGGTACCAATTAAAGGTACCGGATGAGAAATTTCCTGCAAGTCAGCTCTCAAAATTTTGGATTTTTTGGTACTTTCTTTTTCTACCTAGAGTCCGTAGGTCAACATATGGTCTGTAGGTTGACTTAGTAGATGTCGGGAGTCAGTTTTTCAACTCTACTTCAAATCTCGAACATGCATTTATAAAGATCAAGCTGAAAAACATCCCAATCATCCATAATCTCTGCAAAAGTAGCCAAAAACACCTTTCTTCACCATATTCACAAACCTATCATTCAAATCATGGTTTCCTGCAAAACATACACAAAACAGATCATATCTAACAAAAAGTCCTTAGAAACTTGCATATTTTCCTCGTTTTAAGCATCGAAAGTTCTATACTTCTATAGCACATCACACAACCAAGACATACTCTGGAAGCATTACCATATACAACAAAACTATCTGAACCCTCTTTAGAGTCAAAACTAGTGCGTACGTGAGTCGACTCTTCAACTCTTAAAAACTCTACTCGTAAGAATTAAACCACTAGAATTTGACTTTCTTCTCAGTCATCCTGGAAATGGGAGAAGTAATAGAGAAAAATACTTCAACAAACCATCGGTAGTAACTGGATAAACCTAAGAAACTCTTGATATCTGATGTAGAGATAGGTCTAGACTAGTTCCTTATTGCATCGGACTTTTGATGATCGACTCAAATGCCTACACCAAGAATAATATTACCAAGGAATTCTACAAATTTCAACATGAATTTACAATTGATGAACTTAGCAAATAGCTAATGATCCTTAAGAGTTTGTAAGACAATTCTCAACTGATCTGTGAGTTCACCCTCACTCCAAGAATAAATGAGGATGTCATTTATGAATACTATAATTAACATGTCCAAGTACTTATTGAACACCATATTTATCAAGTCCATAAAAGTTGCAGGAGCATTCGTTATTCCAAAAGATATAACTACAAATTAAAAGTGACCATACCAACTTCTGAAGGTTGTCTTTTGAATGTCAGATTCTCTAACTCTGAGCTGATATGTAACGCCCCAAATCGGGTCCTGAGACGTCACACGGTGCTTAGGGTCACAACTGACCCCAAGCTAACCCTTCTACTGGCATAACTTATAAGCAACTGAATAAAAATACAAATCCATACAAATCAGCAGAAATTAACTCTTTCCTGAATTTGATCGATACAAAAATGGAATTTTACAGGATTACAATTCTGCCTTTACAACCAAAATTGAAACAAAATACATCAACTTCTACTGACTGTCTATGAAGCCTCTACTAGTACTGACTGTAGGTAGCCAGGTCATGACTCCCGACTATCCCAACTCAATACGACTGAATAAAGAAAATACAACACTACAAACTCTGGATAACTAACCTAAGCCCTTGAATCAAAAGGACTCATCACCTGCTGATTGGATACCACGAACTGATTGGATCCGAAGGTGAAACTATACCTTGTACCTACATTCCGAGAAAATGTATCCCACATACGAATATGTGGGTCAGTACCATGGAAAGATACCGAGCAATGGGGGTGCAATGCATATATATAATAATATCTTAATATCATCACAGTTTATAAAATTATGCATGCTGATATAGATGACTCACTTAGCTCGAATTAAATCATCAAAATCATGGATGAATAATACATGTAAAGTAAAACAAGTGAGTCATTACAATACGTTCTCAATTCACTTTCATCTCAATTTCAAACCATCAAAACAATCAAATCTCATGTCAATTCTCATTAGAATATATTCCTTAAATCTTTTAAGAATAATGACTTTCTCAAACTCAGCCTTTTAAGCAAATATGTTTTTATCTCAGATAGAAGAGTACACACACACACATTGGGAGATCCTATAACTGACATAAACCATGTGAGATACATGGAGTCCAACGTACAACCAACATTGGGGAGATCCATCCTATCCTTGCCATCGGAGTAGGACTTCCAGTATCAATTCAAAACCACTAGTGATCACTATATAAATCAGCCTCAGGCTCACATCCTATGGGGGCACGTAGTTCTAGGAAAGTAAGGTCACTTTATACCTCCACTCAGTGCTAAAGATTACTCCCGGACTTAGCTTAGAAATTTAAATCAGCCTCAGGCTCACATTAAAGAAAATCCACAATAAACACTTCAACAATTTTCATCGGGAGCCAATTTGCTACCCCTTTATCATAATCAATAAAAATGTGGATTTCTGTCACAGTCGAGTTCAAAATAACTCATTCACGACCAAAAGGTCAAATCATTCAAAACATCTCAAATTATTTAAACTCAAGGTGTTTATAATATATGATTTTCTCGAAATAATAATCTCAAATAGGGTTCCAAAAATCCATACATCAATATCACCATAAAACCTTCCAAAGTTTCATACTTTATGACATAAGCACAAAAATAATCACTTAAAACTTAAAATTTCCGATTTATAATCATACATCTTGGTAAAGAAAATTAGCTTTGGGATTCAAATCTCATTGTGCTTATAGCACATAATTTCTCTAAGTACAATTTCAATTAGGACTCAAGGTCTCATACATCAAAATCACATTAAATTTTCTCAAGATTCATGCTTTTCATCATAAATATATATAACTTACTTTAAAATCTGGAAAATTCAGTTTTATGTACAAAAATGTCATCATTCTCATTCAATTCAACTTTCAAAACATAGAGAGTATCATAATCTCATGTAAAATCATATAGGGTATAAATTCATGCTTCAAATTCATATCAAAACATGTAAAATCATGTATATTCATAAAAGAAAAATCAATTTGGGCACAAGAACGAAAGAGAGTTCTTGTTGAAAACCCCGACATACCTTGAATGATGAACTTTAGATCGATACTCATTTTTGAGATGTTAATCGTGCCTTTGAATGATGGTTCTTGGAGTTCTTGAACTAGGAACTTGAAATCTTGAATAAATTTGCAGAATTAATGGTGAACTTTGGAGGTTCTTGAAGTTGGATGTAGGAGCTTAGGGTTTTCTTTTTGAGGTAATTTGATGAAATATAACATTTAATTCTTCTAATAGGCTTTAATATAGGGTTTGGACGGATTTTGGGTGAGGGGGAATGACCAAAATGCCCCTAAAAATCAAATAATTCTCGAATCTGTCCTTTGGTGGACTGTTTTGATAGTCTGATGTAGATCAACCATAACGTTTTACTCCGATATCCAAATTGGATGAAACCAATTTCATTAGAAAGAGGACTCTCATATATTTCTGATGATATATAGTATCTCACCTATATCATTGTGTACAAGGAGTTATGATTTTTTGAAGTTGACCAAAAAATTCACTTTTGATAGGCTGAAGTAGATCGACCACAACTTTTTTATCCTAGAGAAAAATTAGATGAAACCAATTTCATCGGAAAGATGACTCGTAGAGATTTATGTTGATATATAGTAGATCACCCAAATCATTATGTACAAAGATTTATGATTGTTTAAAGTTGGAGAAAAAATACGCCAGGCCTCAATACTTTTTTTCCTGCATGTTTTACTGTTCACTTCTATTCACGGTTCGATCGGAATGTTCATAACTCGTCGCTCGAGTGTCCGTTTTAGATTATCCACATATCGTTGAAAATATTATTTGATACTCTACGCAATGGTGGGTCATAATCTAAGACATTCCACACGAAAAATTTATAATTCATTCTAGAAGATAGAACCCAACGCGTTTACGCACAAAATTTCAACGAAAAATTTCTCGGGGTATTACATGATAATAGCAGAATCTAAGGTCTATTTTAGATAAAAAATTAGCACCCCGGTTGTTAAAACAAGTCATCAATCCTGGGGATGGGATACTTATTCTTGATTGTAACTTTGTTCAATTGAGAGTAGTCAATACACATTCTAAGAGAACCATCTTTCTTGCATACAAAAAGAGCAAGATCACACCATGGATAATACTAGGACTGATAAAACCCTTATCTAGGATATCTTTCAACTGATCCTTCAATTCCTTAGGCTCAGCTAGATCCATTCTATAAGGTGGAATTGAGATAGACTGGGTATCTGGCAAGATATCTATTTCGAAGTCAATTTTTCTCTCAAGAGAAACTCTCGGAAAATCATCAAGAAAAACTTTAGGAAATTTATTTACTATTAAAAATGACTCAAGACTTGGGGTTTTGGACCTTGAGTCCTTGACTTGAACAAGATGATAGATGCACCCTTTGAAAATCGTTTTCCTTGTCTTAAGGAAAGAGACAAACCAATATATAGGTACTAAGGTACTACCCTTCTACTCTAAGACTGGCTAATTAAGGAACTAAAATTGGACTATTCTATTTCTACAATCAACTGAGGCATAGCAAGAGTGGAGACAATCCATGGCAAGAATAACATCAAAACTGGTCATGTCTGACTCTACAAGGTCAACTGAAGTGACCTTATGGGATACTGTAACTGGGCAATATTAGTATACCCGTCTGGCTATAATTGAACCACCGACTGGAGTAGAAACTAAAAAGGTTTATACAAGGATTTTGAGATTGACACCAAAATCTATTGATATATAGGGAGTCATGAAGGAAAGTGTGGCTCCAGGATCTAATTGTGCATAAACATGAATATAAAACACTTGTAATGTACCAGTGACCAAATCAGGAGAACCTTTCTGGTCCTATTGAATTTGAAGGGCATAGAAACTACCCTAACGATGTTCACTAGTTACACTAGAGGTGGCACCCTATTGAGTTGGGCGACCTACTAGAACTTTTGAATAGTCAGTCTGGCTCTACATATGATCAATCCTACCCCTTTGAGTAATCACTAGGCAATCCCTCACTATGTGGCCTAACATTCCACACCTAAAACAAATATCACGACTATCTATGCACTCACCCTTATGGTTCCTACTATATTTCTTACAAAATGGTTTGGTGTGAAAACTATTAATACTACCCTTGGACATAGAGCCTAGCGCTTTATTCTGAGTATCCTATCTAAACATAGGCACTAGAGCACTAGAAGAAGATGGGGTTAGAGCTGACAATTTTTGGCCAAACTGAGAATGATTTCGACCATCTAGCCTTTGTTGAGAGAAGTTGGAGCTGCCAGTTCTGGCCCTCTTATTCTCCCTTTCTTTCTCTTTAATCTTCTCTTTCTCAATGTATATAGCATGGACCATCAATCTAGAGATGTCCATCTCCTTAACCAACATGGTCGTTATACACGCCTTGACTATATCCTTAGAAACACCTTCCATAAACATACTCATTTAGGTCGTAGAGTCAGCCACCATAGTCAGAGCATACCTTGCCAATTGAGTAAAATTTAGTGAATACTCCTTCACACTCATATTTCCCTACTCTAAGTCTATGAACTCTTGCACCTTGGTTTCTCTTAATTCTAGTGGGAAGAACCTATCTAGAAATACAACAATGAACTCATCCAACTCTATCAACCCTGCATTTGTATCTCTATCCCTTTTTCACTACTTGAACCAAGTATGAGTCACTCCTTGTAATTAGTAAGAAACAAAGATAGCACTATCTGTAGAAGTGGATCCCATGATCTCCATGACCTTATGAACACTGTCTAGGAACTCATGTGGATCCTCCTCAGGCTTAGAACTAAATAAAACTAGAGGATTCATCTGAGTGAATTCCAAAATTCTAGTTGTTATCGTATTTATTGTTGGGTTTGTTAGGGCAACAACCTGATGGTTATTCTAAGTTGTCATTGATTGGGCTAACATTGTGAAAGCATCCCTAAATTCAGTATAGGAGACCTGCTCATTCAGAGGGTCTTTCAAAATTGGCAGTTGTGCTAATTGATTTCCATTCCTTCTTCTATTAGTTCTTTTGGGAGAGAATTTCTATAAGCAAATAGAGGACAAGTTAGAAGAAGAATTTTAATAGAATTCATAGTCTATCACATGATATGAATAATGAAAGAAATTAAGACTTTCCTAAAATATTTCATAGCCTCTTGCTTATAACATTTCACACCCATGAACAAAACTCTACTCAACACGTCTTTCACACACCATAGGACTCTTTAAACCTGCTGCACTGATACAAAGTTGGTCATGGCCCGAGATTGGCCCCTATTCGTAACATAGTGCGTAGAGTCACAAGTGATCCCAAGCTAGCCCATGGCCTGGAATACTCTAAGAATACTAAATAATAACAAAGTACTGAGTGGAATCTATACTGAAACAAACTAATAATAAATAATAATAAAAATAATACTAACACTGTCTGAAATACTCTACAAGCTGGAAAAATAACTACCTGTCTGAAATCCTCTAAATCATAATGATTTGTTGGGACAAGCCCCCAACTAACTCCAACTATCTAAAACTAAAAGTAGATTGAAAAAAATAACCAATAACTGGTCCTCAAATGATGGGAACTCACTAAATACTGTAGCTAATGGTGCATAAATATCCTAAGTATGATCCATGTACTGAGCGTTCGACCATATATTATGAAATAATATAGTGCAGGAAAAGTATGCGATCAATACTTTGAATGTATTGAATATATGAGAAGGGAAAACTAACTAGTATAAGCTGAAAAATAAATGCATGAAACATAGAAAACTGAATGCAATACTAAGTATTAACATGCACTAAATGAAAACTGAATACAAGGTCATGCAAATCTTATCTAAAATATAAATTGTAGACTGTTGGAGCTAACAATAACCAGCATACCCTAATCTGATCCAATCTAGGTCCAACCTATAAACCCAGTTGGCTAGATATTCAGTCTTTGCCAAGGGTACGAACACTGACTGACATGGATCAACTAAATTGATGTCTCAACAAACTAGGATGTCAGCCTCAACTAGTAGGTGACCCTTTATAACCTATGATGGCACTGTAATTTTAGAACTTAGAGACTACTATTAATAGTATCAAGCCTAACAGACGGGTGATCCATCATCCCTGCATTCACTTGGTGCAAAGTACTCCTCCCAACTAAATGACACAAAAAACTAAATTACTCATTATAATTATATTCTGAAAATATCAATAATGGATAATTTGAAGTGCTCAAAAACATATAAACTGATGTATGTCTGAATCCCTAGGTATCGGGTGTTCATAACCCACCAACTCTGACTAATGCAACTAAACATGAGAATATTAAAAGTTGATCCTAATAGGAAATTTCATAAGCAAAGTCCAAGTATCAACAATTTAACAATATAAAGAGATATCATGGTTTTTAGTATAGAAGAATTCTTAAACTTATGGGGAGACACATATTCATGGTTGAATTTAAGAATTAATTTGAGGAATTATAAAACTCATGCTTTTCATGGAACCCTAAATTTAAAGAGTGAATTAAACTTGAGTGTTGATGAAATATTTGGGACTAAATGGGTGGAAGGAATCCATTGATGAGATCCGACATACGTGGGGATGAAATCTTTGATAAACTCTTTGGAATTTGTTCTTGAAGTTGAGGAACCCTAATCTTGCCTTTGGAGAAGAATAGTCACTCTTTTTTGTTGTGGATTGAATTTACGACTTAATAGGGAATTTGGGATAAATTAGCCTTATATTCTGATCAACGACCAAACTATATATCTAACTGAAGGATAAATGGTTCTCTATCAAGTAAAGTAACCCAACTAAGGTTAGGGTAGATCCAACCTGGAATATGTGGATTTGTCTTTTCAGCTTGCTGAACCCACTAGGCAGAATAAAAAGTAAATAAGGGTTTGTTGTTGTAATCTAGAACAAGTAACAAAACTCTACTTTTGTTGTAATCAATCAAAAACAAACACTACAACTATATTTACACCCCCCCCCCACAACTTCTCAACTCAGTAGGAATATTATGTTTTGCTGAACAAACCTAATATCTTGCCTGCAGAATTTGATAAGTTATGTACCATCGACTGTCTTATGAAATTATTGATGGATTTTGCCATTTACCTTTTGAGTCTCAAGATGTCACTTTACTAACCCTTATCCTAGATCACAGTTAACTTTTACCTTTTGAGTCTCAACTTATTAAATGATAGATAACCTTCTTAAGTAAATGATACTGATTAGCCTAGATCAATAATTAATCTTCAAATTACTATTGTAATTATCTTTTCAAAATCCTACTCCTCTTGTGAAATAGTGATATACTAGTCGGGATATTAGTGTTTGCAACTGCTAAGAAACCTATTAAACTAAAGATAACCATAATACATGCAAGAATATCAATATAGAACAGATTCACACTCCCTTTACTTCGTCAATCCGCCAGGGTTCTTATAACTCTAGCAAAGGGATTTAGCCACTCATTATTGTGAAATGATCAAAGGAATTCATTATTCAAAGCATTCAAACAATATCACAATAATCAATGAATAAAAACCAAAGTCTCAAATCGAATTATCAACAAAAATCAAGAACAAAGTAATCCCAAGATCAAAATAGAATCCTGGAATGAAATATATGTTTGTAAGTATTAAGGGTGTGTAAACTAACTAAAAAACATATAAAGGATATTTATAGAATACAAGGAAGTCCTAGGAATCCATTCCCAAACAAAGAAGGAAAACTAAGGTCAGTGGCCACCTACGGGTCATAGGTGGTCTATGTAGGTGGCCCCCTTACTCCAAAAGCACCTTAACTCTATAGATCTTGATTCTATGAAACCTAATCTATCACCAAAAATCCGTAAGTGGCACCTATGGGCCGTAGGTGGCACCTAGTAACTAATAAGGTCTTGTTTTCTAAACTTCTGAGCCTCTGGATCTTAATTTCTGACTCCTACTTTGGCACCTATGGGTTGTAGATAACACATATAGGTTGTAGGTGCCCACTTCTGTGGCCAAAAACTTCAAATTTCACTCCTTTCTTCTAGAGTTGTCCCAAAACCTAATTTCCTACAAAAACATAATAAAAAAACAGCATATCTAACAAAACAATCTAAGTAACTTGCATATTTGCATTGTTATAAGCATCGAAAGTGCTATAAATCCATAGCACATCATATTCTACCGTTGGGAAGCCTAAAAACATGGTTTTAGGTATTAAAAGAATAGTAAAAGACCAAAAATCCCTTCTTAAATTGTTCAAGAATTTTGGGAAACACTCACCATGGCTCGAGTTTAGACTCGTTAGGTCTGATCATGAGTCATGGCCTGAGTCATGAACTAAGGACCTAAGCCTTGGGTCCTTTCTGTTATAGAAATGACTCCTCTATTGAAGACTCATTAGGTATGATCATGAGTCATTATAAAAGGTTCGTTGTCAAGGGGTTGTATTCTTTTTTTTTTTTGGTTGTGACAATGGGTCCACCTAATGACTCATTTATACTAATAACGAGTCGTATGTTGGACTCGTTATCATTGGGATAAAATCCTTTGTCCCCAACTATCATGGAAAAAAGTCTATACTATGACTCATTATGTCTGACAATGGGTCATTGTCATAGTCGTTGTCAATAGTAGTTTGACAACACCTTAGAAAATTTTCCAGAACTTCTTACTACGATAAAGGATTAAGGCAAGACCGGTGGCATTGGAAATCTAATTAAATAGTCTAACTTTTGGATGGTCTAGAGCAAAAAGTTTTGGGGTATTACACCATGGCATGCTCTGAATGATAATTCATAGAAATATGCCTAGCCCACTAAAGAAATCCAATCTCATTCTTTAAAATTGACAAAGAACCATGGCGTCCTTAGAACTGCTCGATGAATCGAATGTTATCCCTGGCTGTAAGGTATCCATAAAGAGACTTGGAATCCCCAATACTGAATCTCAAAAGGCTAAACTATTCACAAACTCTACGAGATCCTGGGCAGGCCCTAAACCCTCTGACTAACGTTGAAGATCTTTGACATCCATTCCTAAATCCCTGGTTAGATTATGTGCTAAATCTCTGTGAACGTGTGTTGAAATCCCATTCGCATATATCAAAATTCTGAATCGCCCATCTAGGATAAAATAGAGTAAAATAAATACTTGAGGCACGTCAAAATATGGACACAAGAGAAGTAGTCAAGAACAAAATTTTCTAAGAATACCCTGTAGCCTCCCTAAGATAGGTCAGGGGCATCTCAGCATCGATCCATAGGACTCTACTAGACACTTAGCTCTTGTGAAACATATTGATAAACCTAGGCTATGATACCAATTTGTCATGACCTAATTTCTTAGGTCATGATGGAACCTACTAAAATCCGTCATTAGGTAAGCCAACCCCATAGTTCAAAACTAGTGACGGGCTATCAAAAGAAAAGAAAGAAGAATGAGAAATAAGTGAAATACAAGACTAAAATACATAAGATAGTCCCAAAACCTAGTGGAATCAATATAAGAGCTTCTTATGTAATAAGATTACAAAATGAAGTACTAAATTAATATACTGATAGCCACTTTACATTACGCACCCTTATGATAGCCACCATTAACTTAGGAGATTTTCTTGAGTTGTAGTGCATATTGTACAAGAAGGACCAAGGAAAAAATAGGTTCATTGTAACACAAATTGGATGGTGAAAGGTGTACCAAGAAACATAGGCACATAAGCTCAAAAATAGTGACCAAAGGATACTTATTCACATAGGGAAGGTCATTTAGGATAAAAGTGGGAGAATATAAAAAAAAACCTATGATCCTTTCTAAACAACTATCCTACAACCTAGGCAAGACTAACCGGCTAAGTTCTAGATTCAACATATAAAAAAAACTAAGTAGTATCTCACACACACATGACACAGGGTCATATCACAAGCTACTACCTATTCGGTTCATGCACAAGTTAGTTATGATTATCATATCCCTAATCCTAATGCCATACCAAGATCCACAATGGTCACACATATATACATTCACATAGCTCTAATAACTTGATTTTTGGAGGGGTATCATTTTTCTCAAAATTAACAAAAATATGTCAACTACACTAGATACTCAAAATTCTCCTAATCACATAAAATAAAAACATAATACGACATAAATTTCACCTAGACATATTGGTTCTACAACCACACTATGACCAACAAAAAAAGTAGCATGACAACAAAAACTCACGGTGGCTATGATATACCTCACCCCTAACTAAAAGATCATGCACTGTCCCCAGTGCATATAAATAATAGAAAGGAAGGGAATGAGGACATGGCTGGTATTCACTAGGCATCCATTTCATGATCATCCCCAGGTAAGAGTAGCTCGACTGATGGAGGCGGCGGTGGTGGAGGTGTACTACTAGAGGATACACTCATAGATATTGTGGTATGCTTCTACCTATCATCAAACTCAGTCTCCCTCGAATCACTTCTCACCCATTTTAGGGCCTGGTCAAATAGTATATTGGGATCCTAAAACTCCACCTCTCTACCTCTATTGGTCCTAGCTACGGGACCATCTACTCATCCTTCAGAAATAAGTCAAAGTGTCTAGGTCCATATAGAGGTGTTGGCTATACAGATAGAGGTAAAACTATAGGGATGGTCGGAATATTTCTCTTAGTGAGAGAGTGTATCTATTCCTACAGTATGGCCACCTCTTCTCTAATCTAACCCAAATCGAGTATCTCAATATCATTAAATCAAGGTTGACACTCAACCCTCAAAAGCATCTATATTGGCATGCATCTCATCTCAAAACTCTAATATTTAAGCCTTATGTATAGCCTGTAATCTAGTTTCTATCGCCTCAAGTGCCATTTGAACCCAAGGCTAGATCTTCTCGTACAATGATACCATATTGCAATAATATTCTCTATCCGAGTGAAGGTAACTCTCTGACTATCTACCATGCTCTGTAAACCATACCTATAGCAGCAATTATAGTAGTAGGGTAAGGGGGAAATGCAGATCTCCCAACTGGCTCTGAAGAGGAAGCTTGAGGTAAAGTGGATGTGGTTGGGGTCCCCTTGCCCTGTATACATATTGGGGGCCTCTCTCTACTCCCCTATCTTAATATCCATTCTAACCCCAACATCTACTCCGTCTATAGTAGTAGACTCTGTAGGGATCTATGGTCCCTCAGTCTGGGCCAAAATCACTATCGAAGGTGTACGGGACCTCTATGCAAGGATTGGGTTAGTTGGATCCTTGATCATACTCATCCAAACAACGTCCAAATCCTCTACTCTTATATCAGCACCTGGAATGTCTAGCATGCCTACATTATCACATAGAAATTGTACCAAGCAAGGAAAAGGTAGTGTGGTAGCCTTTATAAATGCCTACTCATGTATCTCATATCTGATGATGGCCACGAAATCAATATCATAATCAGCCACCCTACTTGCAATCAGTGTTGTGCCATCCAAAAGAAGAAAGTTTTTTACTACAATAGGACGTAATTGATAGCGTACTAACAACTACCAACACTTTACAGAAAAAATCAAAACCGCCTTCTTCATAAAACCTTGCCCCTCAATCCAAAGGGAATATACTTCGAGAGGTAAAATATAACTGGCAATCTATCTCGCCAAACCTACCCTCTCACTTCTGTGCTCAATCTTTTGCATGGTGCTTCTGTCATGCACCAATATCAGTCAGTGAACACACTCATCTATCGATGTAGGAGCTATATAATTTGGTCCAAATAGAATTTAGCGGATAGCCACCACTGAAATATCGACTGTGACCCCTTTCACAAACAGCTGCTCTAACTATGGTTGCTCTGCATGCCTTCTACCTCTAGGCATAGTCAAAAATATTATTGTATGGTAGAAGTTATAAAACTCTCGCACCAATGTCGGGCTATATAAACCTAGGTTTCAAGTCATCCACCCCAACTAATATCTATCAAACTCATCCTGCAATAATGGTGCTTAAGCCAACCCAGACAACTCAATCCATCTTTCCTTATAAATGGCCTTTTTGGGCTAGCCTATCTTGGTCACATGATTTTCTCTTTTATACAGTAGACAAAGTACCTCAATGCACTATCTTAGGCTCACCTCATCAATAGGCTCAACCTAGATATGCGTAGGGTCAGAAGCATGATCTATCGGAACTAGTGGCTTTGTATTTTGTGGTAGTGCCTGGTGTATAGCCTGGTCTGTACCATCCACAGACTTGGGTAAAACAAATGACTCCTCCTAAATAATAGTATCTTTCTCAGTCTAGGGTACTATTGATGACTCCTTCTAAACTGCTGCCTCAAACTCGTCCGCATCCACTGACCCCTCCTCTGACTGGGGCTCTTATAAAATTGCCTGTAGAAGAGAATTAGAATCCACCTCCTTTTCCTCATAATCATCTCCTTTTTTATATTGAGGAGAGTTTGAAGGTGATATCCTAGCCTTCTTCATCCTCATCCTAACTATAGGAAAAGTAAATTGTGGATGAGCTTCAGGCCGAGTCAAAGTAGGTCATTTGCCCTACTATGAATAGTCAGCAAGTGGTATGCCTAAGGGATCCTTAATGATAGTCTCAGTTGTAGCATTTTTATGTCCCCTTGTCATTGGTCATGCCATTTGGTCGGGGTTGATCTAGTCTAGACAATTGGTTATTCCTCTACCAAGCTGCTGCTCTCGGAGGAGTCACCCTTTGGCCTCAAAGGTGAAGACTCTTTCTTTGAATCTTGTGGAGCCATGTGTACCTAAAAAACATGTTGTAGTGTCCAACAAATAGTGAGGGACTATAAAATTTGAATAAAAAACTCAAAATTCAGAAACTTCAATTTTTTCCTCATTTTTTGCATCCTTTTAACTTATACTTAGTCCCAACAAGTCCAATATAGATACACTCTACTAGAATCAACTTTTTAACAAAAAGTAGCATGCAGGACTTTTGGGATTCCTCTAACTTTTCAAATTCAACTTTTGTTTAGGGCATGATCTTAGGGTTTAATTCGAGAACAATGCCCCAAATTATGATTTTTAGGTTAATTCAAGGCTCCTATATATAAGTTTGTTGATTTCTACATATTTTTCATGAAAATAAACATACCAAATTACTTATTTCATGTTTAGAACAAGATAATAATATTAGGATCCAAGAAAGTTACCTTTTATTTGAAGAATCAAAATGAAGTATGAAAATGTGAAGTTGAACCCTTGTATGAATGCGTACTTAGTTCTTTTAGACAAGTTGGTATCGAGAACAAGTAGTGTTTTAGCCTTTACTCAAGTGTAAGGAAGTGGGTTAGTTTGAATTTTAATAAAGACGAAGGAATTTTGAGGATTTAGAAGTTTAAAAGTAAGTTAGGAGGCTTAAATAAGCAAAGGGGGTCAGTTTAGGGTTATATTAGGTCAAGGTGGGACCAAATTTTAAAACAAAAGATGGGCCAAAACAAGGCCAGTTATGGAAGCTACTTACTGGTTGTAGGTGGTACCTACGGTCCTCAGGTGATCACCGTAGTAGGGCCTAAGTTTTTGACCTTGTTCGCTGCTCTCTGGACTTTGTATTCTAACACTTATTATACTACTTACAAGATCATAAGTGGTATTTATGATCCTATAAGTAGTTTCATGAGTTAAATTCCAAAAATTATCCAAAAAATCCTCAAAATTCCATCTTACATTTAATGCAGAACTTACATGGCCTACATAGGACTTATGACCTTCGTAAGTAGGTCACAAAGTCCCCTTTACCTGACATATTCTGAATTAAGCACTTTTACCGCATTCCTTACCATTCCTTATTCCATTTTACCTATAAAATAGAAAATAAACCTGAACACTAAAATAATGGGTTGCCTCCCACCCATCACTTGATTTAACGTTATGGCATGACATAGCTTTATTGGTTACTCAGACTTCACCAACAAGCCCATGGATAGCCTCTCATGCAGTTCATGATTTAGCATTGTGAAATGACATGGGTACCTTAATTACTTAGAATTCATCAAGGTACAAAAAAGAATACCCTCTTGGGTGATCAACATAATTAATTACCGATACTGCCCTCATATTGGTAGGCTGCTTCATAGTTCTTCGGATGTTGTATGTGACTTATTCATTATTGACTCTGAACTTGAGATCACCCTTTTCCATATCAACCATCGCTCTACCCTTGGCCATGAATGGTCTTTCTAATATGATGGGCATCTCGAAGTCAAACTCACAATCCAAAATGACAACATCAGCCAAAAAATTAAAGTTATCAACTTTCACAAACACATCAAACGATATGCCCATGGGTTTTTTTTACTGTGCGGTCTGTCATTAATAACCATATAGTCGAATATTCTATAGGGTCCAAACCCAACTGCTTAAACACTGTCAGCGACATCAAATTAATATTGGCTGCCAAGTCACATAATGCTCTGGCAAACCTAGATGTCTGAATAGTGCATGGATCGTGAATGCTCTAGGATCCCCCTTCTTATGGATCAGATACTTAGAAGTGACTGCACTACAATGGTGTAATTTACCAACATCCTCAAAACTCATAGCTCTCTTCTTCATCACCAATTCTTTTATAAACCTGTTTTATCCAGAAATCTTCTCCAAAGCCTCAAGAAGAGGGATTTTCAAACTCAGATCTTCATTATCTCAATGAATTTTATGAACTTCCCTTCTTCTTTCATCTGTTTTAGTCTTTGAGGAAAAAGTGGGGGCGGTCGTATAATTTACTACACTATGGGTTCATCGACCTTGCCCTTACCTTTATCTTCACTAATACTAACATCAATACTCGTCGCCTTATCTGACTCCACGAAATATGTATCATCAACCATATTACTATCATTATTCAACACCTCATCAGTAGGCAATGGAGGATCAACAGTAGACTTGTCACTCAGAGTGGTGATAGAAAGACATGACCATCATTCTTAGGATTTTGAATCGTATTACTCAAGAGTTTACCTGGCTATCTCAGATTCAATATAGCTGACATCTACCCAAAATTTTGCTCTAACTGCTTGATCGCAGTCGCATGTGACTCAACCTTCTCGGTTAAACCTGAGTTATTGACCTTAATCTCCTTAAAGCACATTCCTGATTTTCTTAACCCTTCACAAGTTTGGCCAACATCACCTCCATTCTTGATTCAGTATCACGACTACTTGGCAGAACATACCTATCTCCCTTCTCCTTATAGCCATCATTTCTTCTTAAATCTCCATCATGCTCTCTACTACACTCTTTATATCTATATCTATAGTAGTTTTGACCTTGGTTTCCTTACCCTTTGTTTCAAAAACCTGCCAGTTCACCATCAAGATACTTAGCCTTCTCTTCAAAGTAAAACTCATATGCTTTAGAGGTTGCACCCCATGAACCTACCATGTTTACCTTCTCAAAATTTATTATTGTAAAATACTTAGTCAGCAACCCAATATTAGTCCTCAGTTGCACAATCTCTTACACCATAGAATCATCAACCACTCTATAGTAATCGAAAGCTCTAATGTCATAAATGCCAGCACCCCTCCTAGTCTCCTAAGTATGCACCCTCCGTTTGTAAAAGAGATTTGGTTTAGAACCTTAGAAGCTACTTCTCGGTGTAATCTCATAAATTCTCCTCTAGTGATTGTGTCTTCCATGGCTCGAGAACTGATGTTTAGGGCCCTATAAAATATCTCCAGCAAGCTTGTACCTGAGATACGATGATTGGGTACCATGCTTAACTTTTTCTTAAATTAAAACTAGGCCTCGTACATTTACTTAGAATGTAGCTTCCTAAAGTTATATACATTGTCTTTTAACTACAATATTTTGGATAGAGGAAAGAAATCATTTAATAATTACCTGTGTAACTCATTCCGTGTGTTGATTGATCCTCTAGGAAGTTCCCCTAACCATAAAAAAACTTCTCCAGTCAATGAAAAAGAGGAACAACCTCAATCTGAGTGTCTCCTGATCTACCCCCAAAATAGTATACAAAGTGAAAATCCCAACAAAATTAGCAGGATTCATATTTGTATGATCTGTAGTTGAGCCCGCAAACATACCTTACAATCTCAAAAGCAAGATCATGGCACTGGTAATATCGAATTTCACATTAGTGGGGTAGTGCAAGAGGAGTGATAGCTCCTATTTCTACCAGCTCAATGTATCACATATCCTCTTCATCATCATAGGGATGAAAGTACTAGTAAGATGGGATAACTTGAGCTTGACCACCACAAACTCTATCTCTATTGCCATCGAGTGCTGCTCGACGATTAACTACTAATCTTGGTCCAGATAGCTCTATTTGCTGATCTAGATGGGCCTTCTTATTTCTTCTCTGGTTAGCAGATGTATCTTCCAACAGCTACTCCGTTTGTTGATCAACAATGTTTTGAGGATCACCTGACATAGGGGGAGGTACTGCATTAGGATCATCCCAAACCTCTTCAAGCTGGCCATCACGTACGTGTTTTGTTATTATATGATTTGGTTGTAAATTCTCTATGGGTTTGGATGTAGTGGAAGTAAGGGATTTCCTTAACTCCTGGTGTTAGGAATACACCTGTGTGTACCCAACTATGAACAGAAAAATAAAGACCCTAAAACTCCAACAAAATTCAATCAACAGTCACACTGTCTTCCCCGACAACGAGACCAAAATTTTGATCAATGCCCAAACTACTCCTGCAATTGAAGGATAAAGTGGTTGCTATCAAGTAAAGTAACCCAACTAAGGATGGGGTGGATCCCAAAAGGAATACATTTATTTATATCTCTAGATTGCTGAACTCACTAGGTAGAATGGAAATTAAATGGGGGGTTTGTTGTTGTAATCTCAAACAATTAACAACACTCAACTTTGGTTGTAATCAATCAGAAACAAAGACTAGAGTTGTGTTCCCCCTAACTTGTCAACTCAGTAAGCTTATCGTGCTTTGGTGATCCAACCCAATATCATGTATGAAAAATTTGATAAGTTATGTACCATCAAATATCTTGTGGACTCATTGATGTATTTCACCCTTTACCTTTTGAGTGTCAGGATGTCGCCTTACTAACTCTTATCCTAGATCCTAGTTAACTTTTACCTTTTAAATCTCAAGTATTAGATGATCAATAACCGTCTTAAGTAGATGATACTAATTTACCTAGATTGATAATTAATCTTCAAATAACCATTGTGATTATCTTTTCCTGATCCCTGCTCCTCTTGTGAAGTAAGTAATGATATACTAGGCGGGATTTAAACATTTGCAACTGCTAAGAAATCTATTACCCTGAAGATAACTACAATACATGTAAGAATATCAATTTATAAAAGCTTCACACTTCCCCTACATTGTCAATCCTATAGGGTTCCCAAACCCTAGTTAAAGGCTTTAGCCACTCATTATTGTGAAATGATCAAAGGAATTCATTATTGAAAGAATTCAAATAATATCACAATAATCAATAAATAAAACCCAAAGTCTCAAATTGAATTATCAACCAAAATCAAGAACAAAGTAATCCCAAGATCAAAATTGGATCCTGGAATCAAATATATGTTTGTAAGTATTAAGAGTGCATAAACTAACTAATAAACATCAAAAGGGTATTTACAGATGTAATACCCCTAAAATCCAGACCAATATTAGAACCATACTTCAAGCTCATGAGAAATAAATTATAGTGATTTGGTAGTTTTATGAGTGATTTTGATGTGTATTAATGCCTCAAATAACTCCTAGCTATTAGACGAATCAAAATATCCCTTACCAATTGAGTTCTTGAGGAGGATGTTGCAATAGTCAATTTAAACCAGCATATATTTCGTTCCACTAAGAATTTTTTATCTCATTACCCACCAAGAGATATATAATTGAATTATCTTTCCAACGATACCAATTTCTACTTAATCCGATATCGGGGTAAAAAGTTATGCCCGTTTTATCAGAGAGTTGTCTAACTATCGAGGTGCGACGAGAATGTTGACGGACCATCAAACCAATGATGAACCGTCAATAAAGCCATCACAAATCAAACAAAGAAGCCATTTTATGTCCATAAAATGATGGATTGAGTGACGGTCAGTCACCAGAGTGATAGTCAGTCACCAGAGTGACGGTCCGTCACCCAAACCATCAGCCACATTCGTACAATGATTTAATGTCGATTTTAATGATATTTTTAGGTCTTTTCCATACTTTTTAACCCCTAATTCCATCACTTTAAACAACATAACTCCTCATTCATCCTCAATATAAAAATTAGGGTTTCCTTCTAGATCATTACCCAAGAACAATATTCAAATCCTTCTTTAAGAAACTAAGAAATTCAAGTTCTTGAAGTTCAAGAACCATCAATTAAACATCAAGATTTGTGTTTCCCAATCCAAGAACGTTCAAGAAATGTTAATTCTCTTTCAAGATTAAAGATTTAAGGTTTGTTAGATGCTCATCCATGGGTCCTTTTCACCCTTGGAGTCCAAGAACCCATTTCAAGATCAAAGTTATGATTTTTACATGTTTTTATGAATTACATCCATGAAACTTCATCAATTTTCATTTTTATATCATGTTTACACATAATTGTTGTTGTTATTAAACCCTACACAATTGAATGGTGATTTTCACTAATTTAAGCCTTAATTGATGATCTTAGTATTGAAATCATGCTATTACTACATGTTTAAAGATATTCGCATGCTTAAGCTATGTTTTACAAGTGTTTGATGAAATGCCTCAAAGAATAAGTTTTGAATAATGACTACATGTTATGTCCTCAAAGTTTTAGTATGATCTTATTCTTATTTATATCGAGTCCTAGAGGTTATGAATAGTCGAAAACTTAGCTGTTTATAGAATTTCAATAGTCTCAGAATAGTTTTAGATAAACCATAAGTATTACTACTCAATTACTCATCATGATCAGTTACACATTCATCTAAGCTTAGTCAGTCCAGTAATCAGTGTCAGTTCTGTTAGGAGTAGGATTCAGCACCGAGCGAACCCACGGATGAAGGCATTCCTGCTAGTTAAGGTTTAACCCTTAGTAGCAATCCATGAGTTACAGAACTATGTAGCCAGCGTAGGTTAAGATGTCTTCCTTCCTGATAAGGGTTGACACATCTTGCATGAGTTTTCCTGCCAGTGAGGGTTGACAAAATGTCATCCTACCAGTTAGGATTAACTCACAGCCATTGTTAGTACCCGTGGCATGGTACTAGCACCCTTCCAACTGAGGTCACGTTGGACCCCAATCAACTCAGCTTTGGGGCATGTAGGTTATATGATACCTCCCACAGTTTTAGTTTCAGTACTCAGTTCAGTCTTTCTTGACCATAGCATATATTTTATCAGTTATTCAGTTATCAGATTTCAGTATTTTAGTTTACAAATTATATTCAGAACATGTTTATTCTTGGTCATGCATTCTCAGTATTTATAGATTTCACGCATCTTCAGTATTTATAGATTTCATGTGTTCTATTCAGTATTTTATGCTATTTATTTATTCAGTCAGTTATTACAAATGTTCATAAAACTGTGCATATCAGCTTATCTCATTTAGCATACCAGTACATTCAAAGTACTGATCACATATCCTTTTTTGTGCTATAATATATCATATTATAGGTTCAGACGCTTAGTTCCCGGATTGTGCATAGACTTTCCAAATTATTAGCCATAGCTATGGTGAGTCCTCATATTTTGAGAATGAGTTATCTTATATTCAGTATATCAGTAGTTTAGTTATTTAGTCAGTCGGAGTTAGTTCGGGCCTGTCCCATCAACTCATACTCAGTAAGTTTAGAGGCTTTCAGACATTTCAAATAGTCAGTCAGTTTATCTTTATTTTATCTGTTTTAGACAGTTGTTTTCTAGATTTATGATTCAGTATTGTTTTCAGTTGCTAAAATCTTATGGCTTATCATTTTTTCTTCCACATATGTTATTATAGTATTCAGTGCTCACAACAGGTACTAGCTAATTGGTTTACTTGTGGTCCCTCGGAACTGTAAGCACCGTGTGGCGCCTAAGGTGTACTCTCAAAGTATTACAAAAGAATACAAGGAAACTCTAGGAATCCATTCCCTAACAAAGAAGGAAAATTGATGTTCATGACCACTTACTAGGTCACCTACGAGACGTAGGTGGCACCTACGGTCCTAGGTGATCATCGTAAGTGGCCCCTTCCTCCAAAACCTCCCAAACCCTTTGGATCTTGCTCCTCTGCAACCTACTCTACCACCTATAGTCTGTAGGTTGTACCTATGGGTTGAAGGTTCCCTTCGTAACTAATAGGGTCTTTATTTTTGAACTTCTGAGCCTTTAGATCTCAATTTCTAACACCTACTTTGGCACCTACGGGCTGTCGAGAGCACATAAGGGTTGTAGGTGCACACTTCTATGGCCAAAAACATAAACTTTCAATCTTTTCTTCCTGAATAGTCCCAAAATCTTATTTCCTACAAAAACATAACAAAAATACAATATATCAAACAAAACAACCTATGTAACTTGCATATTTTTATTGTTATAAGCATTGAAAGTTCTATAAATCCATAGCACATCATATTCCACCCTTGGGGAAGCCTATAAAACATGGTTTAGGTATTAAAAGAATAAGAAAAGGCCAAAAATCCCTTCTTAAAATGTTCGGGAATTTTTGGGAAACAGTCATCATGGCTCGGGTTCAGATTTGTTAGGTCTGATCACGAGTCATGGCCTGAGTCATGAACTGAGGACCTAAGACTTGGGTCCTTACTCTTATAACAACGACTCCTCTCTTGATGGCTCATTAGGTCTGATCACTAGTCGTTATAAAGGGTCGTTGTCAAGGGGTTGTATTCTTGATTTTTTTCTATCGTGACAACGGGTCCACCTAATGACTCATTTAGACTAATTACGAGTCGTATGTTAGACACGTTAACACTGGGCTAAAATCCTTAGTCCCTAACTGTGATGGCAATGTATCTAAACTACGACTCATTCTTTCTATCAATGGGTCATTGTTAGAGTCGCTGTCACTAGTAGTTTGATAGAACCCTAGAAAATTTTCTAGAACTTCTTACCACGATAAAGGATTAAGGCGAGACCATTGGCATTGGAAATCTAATTAAATAGTCTACTTTTGGTTGGTCTAGAGCTTAAAATCTTGGGGTATTACACCATGGCATGCTCTTAATGATATTGCGTTGAAATATGCCTAGCCCACTAAAGAAACCCAATCTCATACTCTAAAACTAACAAAGAACCTTGGCGGATTGAGAACTGCTCGATGAATCGAATGTCATCCCTGGTTGTGAGGTATCCATAGAGAGGCATGAAATCCCCAATACTGAATCTCAAGAGTCTGAAGTAGTCACAAACTCTACTAGAGTCTAGGCAGTCCCCAAATCCTCTAACTGACGTTAAAGATCTTTGACATCCATTCCTGACTCCCTGGTTCGATACTGTGCTAATGCTCTGTGAACGTGTGTTGAAATCTCATTTGCATATATCAAAATCACAGATCGCCCATCTAGGATAAAATAGAGTAAAATAAATACTTGAGGCACATCAAAATACGGACACAAGAGCAGGAGTCAAGAATAGAATTTTCTAAGAATGACCTATAGCCTCCCGAAGATAGGTCACGGACATCTCTGCACCGATCCAAAAGACTCTACTAGACACTTGGCTATTGTATAAGATATTGATAAACCTAGGCTCTGATACCAGTTTTTCACGACCTAATTTCTTTGGTCATGATGGAACCTACTAAAACCTGCAATTAGGTAAGCCAACCTCGTAGTTCGAAACTAGTAACGGGCTATCAAGAGAAAAGAAGGAAGAATGAGAAATAAATGAAATACAAAACTAAAATACATAAGATAATCCCAAAACCTAGTGGAATGAATACAAGAGCTTATTATGTAATAAGCTTACAAAATGAAGTACTAAATGAATATACTGATACAAACTATCTTTAAATACCACATAGAGATTAGTCTAATACATTGGAGGGAGAATAACAATGCTCTGGACTCCAAGAACTCACCCTAGGTGTCTAAATCATAACTACAATGCACGACACACACAATAGCAGCGATAACCCATACTATGATTTACAGGCTACAGAAGTGTAGTATTAGTGTGAAACATGTGGTACTAAGTAGGGAACTACTGATTGAGCTCCAAAGACAATGCAAATATACATAACATTCAAGAAAGAATGTAAACTACCCTCAAATATCTAGGGAACTAATATAGTATAGCTAAGGAGGATGTAAGGATAAACTATCCTATTCTTTCCATACTCAGAAACCCTAGAACTATGTTGTATATCGCTGACCCATATACAAATAAAGAGAAGATGGAGCATATTTAATAGTATACAAGGACAAAAAATGGATATACAATATGAACACATGAAGGAAGGGAAAGATATACGGTAACATAATAACTACATATATAAATGTATGTACTTAGACAAAGCTACCCCAATGGTACAACTTAAAGTAGTAATACTAGTATATTTAGGCCTCTTAATCATTGTAAGAACTAGTACTAACATAATCAGAATCTCTAATCCATACATATAAACATGAGATAAGTATTCATAATAAAGAAACTGTAAAGAAAAGAATCAAAATTATACCTTGAATTACAATATCAGTCTAATAATCTACTAGTCATGAACAAACCATAATAATAACATAATATAGTAATCGGCTAGTTCGAACAAATAATACCTAACCGAGCCTTTCATAAACCACCACTGACATAGTCTCAGAAGGTTCAACCAACACTCAGCAAACAACAGTTAGAGCCTCTAACTATTCAACAATCATACATATACCTATGCAACTCCCCACAAAGATGATAGATATAGGCACATACTAGTGATAGGCAATGTGCATGCAAGAATGAATACCAAGTAAGTCCATTATACCATAACCAATCTAAGTGCCATAAAGTAACCTAGTGTATAAACCTCTTCTATCTCGACAACTCACAATGGTAGGACCTACGGCGAACTCTCTTCTTTGACATAATGTCTTACAGAAGAAGGGTACCTTAGGGGGTTAGGAGTACCCGTATAACCGACCTGGTCTCGATCTAGGATTTTCTATCACCATCATCATCATCAATCCATAAATTTCAGTACTAGTAATACATATATACATAAATGGACAGGCTAGAATTGTGGCTAAAAGAGTTAAGTACATAATCTATTGTCCTAGGTAAACTCCGGGACTAAATCATCATTAAAGTTTAGAAAGGGTAAGAATCTCTCACGATAGAGATAAATAGTAGTAGAAAAATGGTGGACCAAAATTTATCTTGGTCAAATCATTAAAGTATTATTTTTAGTCTCAAAGGATCATAAATCATTCATTAAGATCGTATGATTCCCACTGTTAAGAAATGCATTTTAAACGTGAAAAGGGGAAATAAACCTATTTTTAGAAAAAATAGTAGTAAAATAATATTTTTAGTTGGAATCATACCATTTAACTTTTTAGTGAACATGAATGTACCGAATCTATGTATGTTATTACCAGTATCCATACAATACAATTGTTAGCATCTAAATATCTATAAACTACTATCACATCCTTTACAAGGATAAAACACTTCCCAGAATCCAACCGAATCATAATCATGGCCTTGAGCCTAATAATATATATCTGGCATAACCATAACATCATAATCCAAGAAAACCATCACAATCCATTGAGTATTATATTAAGCATCATACACAAGGTTTATTAGTTTAGACTATACGTAATAATCTAGCAACCTAGGGTAATAGGATTCTAGAAGCATAATAAGTATCTCATCTTAAGGGTTGATTCACTCATCTAATCCGCAAACTCATAGTTTAGGTTAAGTCATGGTTTTATACCCATAATCACATCCTAACATCCATACTTAACATGCAACAGATATAAGACATCATCTCATGAAGAAGAGAAGACAGAAGCCTACCTCAATGCCGAACCACATTTCTTGAATCCTCCACCAATCATCTTTCTTCACTGCATGATCCTGAAATTCCATCACGCTATCAAAATAGTAATATATATGTCATTAGGAGTTAAATAAGATCCATATTGCTATATTCAAGACAGGTCTAAAAACGAACCCCAAAATAATTTAAAAAATCAAAAGGGGTATAATAGTAAATTTATTTTATAAATATGTTTCCCAAACTGATAGAAATCTACATCTAAAACCCAAGTCAATACAAGTTAAAAACGAGATTCAAATTAAAGAAAAATCATTTTTAAGCTTTACCGGCAAAAACCCCAAAATCTATTTAAAGTCATTTTGAAGATGAAATCGAGGGGAAAATGATAATTATAAGATTACAAAACTTATCCATGAATGAAATATCGAGAACTCCTTTATAATCACCCAAATCTGAGCTCCTAAGCCCCAAAAATGGTAAAAATGGGGTTTTAATTCTCAACTTGGGTGGAAATCACGAGAAATAAAATAGAATTGTTCGGTAAGCAATTAGAGTAATAAATTGATAAACAATTATTATAAAAGAAAACACATTCAAAATCATCAAAATCAATGTTTTCTATACCCAAAACATCAAAAATATGAATTTGGGTCTTATACTCAGCGATGGTCACTTAAACGACTCTTTGATTGCTTAAGTGAACTATTAAAAGGGTCACAATTTCACTTAAGCAGAAAAATGGTTGCCTAATGACCCAATCAAATTGTAAAAGGCTCGATTTTTCAAACACACCAACCCCAACAATGTCAAAAACTTGTTTTTGACCGCCGAAACTTATTCAAAGCCCTATGAACATGATCCAATAGTGAAATTTAATTGTAAAATGCATTTCAGATCCAATGAAATCATTGAAAATATGATCCGATATCATTTCAACTAAATGTGAGACCCACACATATAGTTCCATTTTTCATATAATCCGTTCAATAGCCCAAAATGAGTCTGAAAACCTCGATACCTTAATGAAGTGTCTCCCAAGCCTTAAATTAATGTTCTGGAGTTGATGGCATTGTTGAAATGCTCATAAGAGGTCATCAACTAGGAGTTTTGGTCAGAGACCAAATCCTAAACAATGAAAGCTCAAATACATAGAAATAAGCCTAAAATACAAATGAACTGTCTGATAACCGAACCGGCAATTCCAACAAGTGATAAATAACCTATAGCTTTTGTCGGAAGAATTGAACACCAAAAATGGAAGAAAGTTGAGGAAATGACCTGGAGGGTCATTACATGAATAAGCTGCTACTTTACTATGTTGCATAATTACACAACCAAGTCCCACTCAAAACACATCACGGTACAAAACGAACCCCTCAGTACCCTCAAAAAGGGTCAAAATAGGTGTTGTAGTCTACTTGTCTTTTAACCTCTCAAAACTACTTTCACGAGCGTCAGACCATAAGAATTTTACTTTTTCTGAGTCAACCTGGTAAGTAGAGCATATATAGATGAAGCACTTTCCATAAATCTCGTATATTACCCAGCCAGACCCAAGAAGCTCCTGATATTGGTTGGAGTTTTGGGTCTAGACCATTTCTTCACTGCCTCAATCTTTTTTGGATCAACCTTAATCCACTCACTAAAAATAATATGCCCTAAAAAAGTCACACCCATAAGCCAAAAATCACACTTTGAAAATTTTGAACATAACTATTGGTCCTTGAGAGTTTGAAGTACAATCTGGAGATGATTGGGATTGTCCTCCTCACTTTTAGAGTAAAACAGAATATCATCTATGAAGACTATGATGAATAAGTCCAAAAACTAATTGAACACATTATTCATAAGATCCACAAAAGTTGCAAGCGTATTAGTCTATCCAAAGGACATAACCAAAAACTCTAATGACCATATCAGGTTTGAAACATAGTTTTGGAATGTCAACCTCCCTAACTTTTAATTGGTGATAAACCGAATAGAGGTCTACTTTTGAAAAACACTTAGCATACTAGAGTTGGTCAAAGATATCTTTAATTCTCGAAAGAGGGTATTTATTTTTTATGGTAACCTTATTCAACTAATGATAATCTATACATATACGAGGGGAACCATTTTTCTTATGCACGAAGAGTATGTAAGTACCCTAGAGAGAGACACTAGGACGGATGAAACACTTATCAATGAGGTCTTTTAACAACTCTTTCAATTATTTTAGTTCCACAAGCACCATTTTGTATGTAAGAATAAAACTAGGTTGAGTGTCGGGTAACAGGTCAATTTCAAAGTCTATCTTCATATTCGAGGGAATCCCTAGGAGATCATCAGCTAAGACTTTGGGAAACTCATTAAATACAAATACCAACTAAAAAAAGTAATTTTGATACTAGAATATTAGAACCAGATAAGATGATACAAATAACCCTTGGATATCAGCTTACGATCTCCAAGATAAGATATGAACCTCTTCTTAGGTGATAAATAATCTCTATTCCATTTTATGAAAAGTTCATTAGGAAAATTGAATGTGACTTTTTTGCTTCTACAATTTAAGGTAGCATAGCAAAGGTGAAGCCAATCTATCTCTAAAATTATATCAAAGTCTACCATGTCAAGTTCTACTAGGTATTTTATAGTATCCCTATGGAAAATGGACACCACATAATTTTTATAAACTTTTCTTACAATAATAGAGTCACCAACATGGGTTAAAATAGAGAAGGGTTCAAAAATATTTTTGTGTTCAAAGCCAAAACGCATTGCCACATAAGGGTCGCATAAGACAGAGTAGACCTAGGGTTAATGATGTTGGGCGTATTTATACGTCTAAGCACCATAACTTACCCATGTTTTAGCTAAGTTTTGAGGATAAAATATATAATTCTTGAACTTTTAGTCCATTTTTAAGTAAGTGAGCTGACCTATGTGATTAGCATGCTTTTCAGGTACTAATGCGGAAGATTTCAGCTCTTTGGGGACCTGTGGACAGCAAAGGAAAACTTCACATAAAAGGGAAGGAAGCTTTTGGACTAAATGTGATGCATGGGAACTTTTTCCCGGGAAAACTCAATATTTTTAAATAGTTAAGGATGCAGTGGCAACTTAGTAGAGAAGGTTGTTATTAAAAACCTTATTGCTGAATTTTCAGCCATAATTGACATTATTCAAAAAATTCAGATTCTGTATTATTTTGGAACACAAAAAACGCTTAGTTTGAGGAGAGAGGGAGAAAAATTTTTCTCTCTCATTGTCGCTAATCCTCTTCATCACCAAGTTCATTCTAAGTTTTGGTATGATGAATATTTCGATGTTGATTTCTATTTTATTCATGAGTAGCTAAACTTATCTGTTAGAGTTATGGAAACCTTGTAGTATACTCTCTATTGCTATGAATTTGTGAATATATGATGTGTAGTGCACTTATATCATTACTCTCTTCATTATAATTGAATTCTCGTGGTTGCAAACATAGGGAATACGCCAGTATAGCAATAACTTATTCGAGAGAAAAGTTGTTGTTTGGAAAAGAGTGTGACAAGAAATTAGGGTTTCCAACCTCTAGTTTACACATTAATGCCCTAGCAGGATTAACTACTTGGAGAGTTCGTATAAGTTGTTGTACACTTTAGGTTCGAGAGAACTATGGTGAATAAATCCTTGATGGTTGAAAAACACTTGGATTTAGAATTAGAATACGTCTCTCTATAAGTGCATGCATGTATAAAATTCGTATTACCCATAGTTAATATAGAAGTAGAAGCTACAAGGTGGGCATAACCCTAACTTGTCATTCTCTGTGATCAATTACTTTTACATATATTGTCTCATTCGTTACACTAATAGTACTATTGTGCACTTAAACCAAAACCCCCCTTATCTTGGAATCTTCGACTAACAGTCTAATAATAATCGCAATACTTAGTGATCATAGTATTCCTTGTGGGATTCGACACCCAACCCAGTTGGGTTCTATATTTGACAGCGACCGCTTACACTTTCTAACGAGAGTTGTAATTTGGGCGTATCAGTTAAGTAGTGCATAAACATCATCGAAGAAAATCTATAATGCAACCGTAACAATATCTGGAGAGAACTCTGATTCCTAGCGAGTGGATAAGGCCTACATATGGTTACGACCACCACTTATACAAGCACGAGTACCCTTAATCGGAGGGGTTGAAAAAGTTACTTGAGTTTAGTGACCTATAAGGTTTCCCTCACTGAGGGATAATTACTCAAAAAATGATCGGGATTTTTAAAACCATAGCACACAAGTGTTCCATACTGGCATTTCCCTGGGTGATATTTTCCACAAGTGCTACAGTGAGGGTTTAATTTAAATGGCTAATCTACACTACCCTAAGATTGAGTACTCTAGATTCTTGGCCTATTATTGGGATCAAATCACTGGTAGACTAGGTCTTAGGTGTAGATTCACTAGCAGATAATTGCATATTACCCAAAACTTTCTTCTTAGGCTAGTGCCTGAAAATCTACCCAAAACTCTACATGTGACACATTCTTATTCTCAGGATCTACTGGCTGAGGTGGCTGGTCATCAACCCTATGGGCATTATCTCTTCAAGGAGGAATACTTTGTACATGGAAGAAAGAGGTGATTAGACTGAGGATCAACTTGAGCTCATGCTCACTCGCACGACATAAATACTGAAAAAAGGAAAATTGCTCCTAAAACGTCTTATAGCCTCTTGTGCATAAATGTGGCGCACAACACACCCATGCAAAAGACTCTACTAGATGCTGCTTTTTAGACTCCCTAGGACACTATTGAACCTTAGACTCTCATACCAAGTTTGTAACGACCCAATTTTCTATAATCGGAATGTCACACGGTGCTCGTGATCCCGAAGGACCATAAGCTAATCCTCTACTGATATTGTACCTGAACACTGGATAATATAGATAATAAATACAAAAACTGGCCATAAGGTTCAAAACATCTAAAAATACTTAAAATTGATAATTGAATACTGATACATCTATCCAAAAAGCCTCTAAATTATCTGAACTGTGGAGTTGATGGGACATGTCCCCAACTAACTCCGTCTACTAAAAATAAACTAATTCTGATACGATAATAATAAAAATAAGGATCATCCTGGACTGAAGAGGACTCACTGCTATGTCTACTATTGCTGACTAGGACTGAGATGCTAAGGGTACTCTAGATCTCATGCCTCCGAACCTATGGCGTCAAATAAAATACCATAGCTCAAATGCATCAGTACGGGAATGTATCGAGTATGAAGATGAGGTAAGGCTAAATGCAAGGGTTAATGCATGAACAATTACTTAACTGAATAATCATGAGAGTACTGAATGAAAACACATGTATGAATGCATGAACCATAACTAAAATCATCATGACTCGAAATACTAAAACTCAGATACTACTTTACTGCCATCTGAACTCACTACTAATGCCTGAGATACTGAAAACTAAATGATCTGAAATTGATAATTGATTAACTGAATCTACTTATATCAATGATTGAATTTTAAGCTTTCTACTCTCAACTGACTGCATCATAGATCAAACCTATCTAACGGATGATTTTGGAATCAACTATCAATGATAAGAAAAGATTATATTTGAGATCAAACCTATCTAGCAGAAGATCCCTAAATCAGATAATAAGAATACTCAACTGAATCTAAGAATGAGATCAAGCCTATCTAGCGGCTGATCTCTAGATCTGATAATGAGATTACTCAACTAAATCTGAGACGCAGATCAAGCCTATCTATTTGGTGATCTTTGGATCTAATAATGAGATTACTCAACTGAATCTGAGATTGAGAACAAGCCTATCTAATGGGTGATCTCTGGATCTGATAGTGAGATTACTCAACTGAATCTTAGACTGAGATCAAGCCTATCTAGTGGGTGATCTCTGGATCTGATAATAAGATTACTCAACTGAATTTGAGATTGAGATCAAGCCTATCTAGCGGGTGATCTCTGTATCTAATAATGAGATTACTCAACTAAATCTGAGACTGAGATCAATCCTATCTAGTGGGTGATCTCTAGATCTGATAATGAGATTAGTCAACTGAATCTGAGACTGAGATCAAGCCTATCTAGTGGGTGATCTATGGATCTGATAATGAGATTACTCAACTGAATCTGAGACATAGATCAAGCCTATCTAATGGGTGATCTCTGGATCTAATAATGAGATTACTCAACTAAATCTGAGACTGAGATCAAGCCTATATAATGGGTGATCTCTGGATTTGATAATGAGATTACTCAACTGAATCTGAGACTGAGATCAAGCCTATCTAATGGGTCATCTTTGGATCTAATAATGAGATTACTTAGCTGAATCTGAGATTGAGATCAATCCTATCTAACGGGTGATCTCTGGATCTGATAATGAGATAACTCAATAACTTTATGTGGGAACATGCCTATCTAACGTGTAGTCCATGAGTCAATAGAACTATTTGAGTTCCTCACTGAGATAGATGACTATACTTTTGCTCCAGTCTTGACTCTACTAGAGGGTGGTATTGACTTACTTTTGCTCCAGTCTTGGCTCTTCTAGAGGGTTATGAGGGATTCGCAGTTTATATTAATACTTCTAGAGTTGGTATATATTTTTTTATGCAACGAGGTAAGGTCATAACCTATGCCTCTAGGAAGCTCAAACCCAATGAAAAGAATTAGCTGACTCATGATCTTGAGTTAGTAGCAGTTGTCTTTGCCATAAAGAATTGGAGGTATTATATTTTTGGGGTTCATGTTGTTGTGTTTACGGATCATAAGAGTTTAGAGTATGTGTTCACTCAAAAGGATCTAAATTTTTGTTAGAGAAGGGGGCTTGAATTATTGAAAGATTATGATATGAGTATGTTGTATCACCCGAGTAACGTAAATGTAGTGGCCGATGCCCTTAGTGTATTGTCTATGGGAAGTGTTGTGCATGTTAAGAAGGATAAGAAGGAGTTAGTCCATGAGGTTCATCATATTGATAGATTAGGTTGTTCAGTTGGTTGATTCGACCGAAAGTACTATATGGGTTTAGAATGGTTCAAACTCTTCATTGGTGGCTGAAGTGAAAGAAAAGCAAGACAGATATCCTATACTGGTTAAGTTGAAAGCGGCAGTTTGCGATAAAAAATTTAAGGTTTTCTCAAAAAAAGGAGATGGTGTGCATCGATATCAGGGTAGGTTATGTATTTTGAGTGTGGATGATTTGAGACAGAGAATATTGGTGGAGGCATATGATCCATGATATTCTATTCACCTAGGATCCACTTAGAAGTAGAGGTAGTAAACATGGATTTTGTTACAGGGTTACCTCATACGTGTCATCAATATGATTGGATTTGGGTAATTGTAGATAGAATGAGAAAGTCATCCCATTTCTTGCCAAATCATACTTTATATTCAGTCAAGGATTATGATAGACTTCATCTTAGGGAGTTGGTAAAGTTTCATGGAGTTCCTTTGACCATTATTTCAGATAGAGGTGCCCAGTTTACCACTTACTTTTGGAAGACATTTAAGAAGGGTCTTGGAACCTAAGTCCATCTTAGTATATCTTTTCATCCTCAAATAGATGGTAATGCAGAGTGGACCATTTAGACCTTAGAAGATATGTTGAGAACTTGTGTTATCGATTTCAAGGGTAGTTGGGATGACCACTTACCTTTGATTAAGTTTGCATACAACAATAGCTATCACTCCAGTATTTATATAGATTCATTTGAGAATCTCTATGATAAGAGGTATAGATCTCCTATTGGTTGGTTTAAGGTTGGACAAGCTGCTTTAATAGGTACAGATTCACTGTATGAGATGACAGAGAAATTTTTATTGATTCGAGAATGGCTGAAGACAGTAAGAGCCAGTAGAAATCCCATGCTAATGTGTGGAAAAAAGATCCTGTGTTTGATAGTGTTGACTTAGTTTATTAGAAAATTTCACCTTCGAAAGGGGTGAAAAGTTTTGGTATGAAAGGAAAGCTTATTCCCCACTATGTTGTCCCATATAGGATTTTAAGTCATTTTGGGAAGGTAGCTTATGATTTAGAGTTGCCTACAGAATTGACATCAATGCATCTAGTGTTTTATGTCTCTTTGCTAAAGAAATGCATTGGGGCCCAGATTTTATCATCCCTTTAGAGAGTATGGGAGTGAAGGATAGCCTTTCCTATGAAGAAGTCCCTACTGAAATCCTTGACCATCAAATTCATAGGTTAATAAATAAAAAATTTATCTTGGTAAAGGTTTTGTGGAGGAATCAATCTATTGGGGGAGCTACTTGGAAATCAAAAGTCGATATGCGAGCCAAGTATCCCTATCTTTTTTCTATGAAGTCAGATTTAGCTTGAGGTAATGATTTCCTATAAATTAATTCTCTCATTTTCTATCTCAGCTATCCAACCATACTCATGTCATAGCATATATTCACAAATCTAGTTTAGTCCATGCGTCATATTTTAGATTCAGTTATTTAATCATGACTCCACTCATAAGTATTCAGTACGTAATCTCAGTCTTTCTAGTATCATAGCTCAGACAGTTCTATTCGAGGATGAATGGTCCCAAGGGGGAGATATTGTAATAGCCCGTAAGATCCTCAACAATTTTCCAGATATTCATCATATTTCCTAGTTTAAAATATTAATTCAAAAGTTGAAATATGTTTTAAAATATTAAAAGGGTCATCCAAGAGAGTTTCAAAAGTTTTGGAATAGGTTCGGAGTGGTTCTGGACCACGGAGGCAGTATGCCTCTGCGATTTTAGTGTGTAACAGAGGTTAGTCTCTGCGATACGTAGCGTATCACGGAGGTTAGCCTCCGCAATAGAAAGTGTGTCACGAAGGTTGGCCTCTACGATAGCCACCGTGTCATACAGCAGTTTAAAATTGTGTAGCCTTTATAAAAGGGGTGAGGGATATTTTGGTATTTTACCTCTCCCTAAACACTCAATCCATAACTTAAAACCCAAGAGTGGCATTATTTTTCCCATTCATCATCATTTAGCAAATCTCAATCTCCTCTTATTCTCAAGAACATAAAAAATCAAAAGCTTCTTCAAAGAATTCACCCATCCAAGGTCTCAATTCTAAGTTTCCTTCAAGAATTCAAGGAAAATCAGGTATGTGGGATATTCATCAATGGGTTCCTTCCACCCATTGAGTCCCAAAAATTAATTTTTTCAAATATAAACCTTTTTCCCTCTCATTATGAAATTTTAATGTCAAGTATGAATTTACTAAATTTCTCATAATAATTTTTAATACAAACCATAAAAATGTGTTTCCCCATGTGAATTATGTTTGTACATGCTTTATACTCTCAGTCACCCATATCATGTTCAGTTGACACCATGTTAATTACCATTTTTTGAATTAAACCACGTAAACATATTATTCTTACAAGTTTAACATCTTCTCATACTCATAATAGAATACCCTAGATTTTTTACCTTTAGAAAAATTCATGGATTTCTGGTTTCTGGACATGATACGACTAAGGGATACCAATCATATGTTGGGGTATTTTAATATTAATATTAAACATCTTAGTAGTAGAACTACTTTTATACTACTACACAAGAAAACCTTCGGTTCCCTTTGTAAATGCCGCTTATTTTAGTTTACATTCAAACCAAAGTAACTTTCGACTCACACCTGTGTCCAAAGTTTGACTCAATGCAAGCTTGTTCGCTTAATCAAAGACAAATATTTTTACGAATACATTTTTTTGATCTCGAAGTGCATTTTTTTGGAACTGCCATTATAAAATTCCTCATTGTTATGGTTCATATAGGTTGGTTGTATGTTGACTAGTGTTGTTTGGTGGGTTGGATTGGTTTCTAGAATAGGTACGAATTGAGTGGTACGAGTCATATTAGTGGATACGGGTCGTTTGGTTTGGGGGTTTTCCTGTACTTAATTGTAGACTTGGCAGCTTAACTTTGATCTGAGTATGAGTGGATACCATGAGTCATAAGCTAGGGTATGAGCCGTACCATGGACTTATATGGTGGACAGTGTTCAAACCTCTTATGATCTTATTCTTCCAGGGGTACGAGTCAAAGGTACAAGTCGTATGCTTTGGGTACAATTTGGTTTGGGTGAGTTATACCTTAGATAGTATTAGGTCCAAGCGGGGAGGCCTAGGGTACGAGTGGTGGGTACTACTCGTATTGGAGGGTAGACTGGTATGGTTAGTCGTACCCTATGATGGGAATTTTATGTAGTTTAAGTTAGGGCAATTTGGACATTTCCCCAATTAACCTAATAAGTCCCCACGACTTTTAACTCACTTAGGAGGTTATTTTCCCTATTATTCTATTCATTTTAACTTAGAAAACACTCTCTAATCCTCTTAAAAGTTCTTGGGCAATGAAAGCTAGGGTTACATCTTAAGGATTAATTTGGTGCTTATGTTGGTGATCTATCTCCAGTATCTTATAAATAAGGCATGTACTCTTCTCTCATTGTTATTTCTAACTAAATGCATGGTTTTATATAATTTTTACATGGCATGATTTATATGTATGGTTTTGGGTTTTACAAATATGTGTTGAGGTTTTGGTTATAAAGGCTTGCTTATGGTTTTCCCATGTTTTAATTATGTTATTACATGCTTGAATGGTGGTTTTAGATAATTGGTTGCATAGGAATGGTCATATGGTAATTGTTTTTGGTCTTGGAAATACTATGTCCCCAAAATTATTGATAAAATGCTTACGATAATGCTTTTACTTAGTATTGGATTTTTAATGGAACTATTACATGGGATGGTTTGTTAATGGAGCTCTAAATGGTTTACATGGTTTGAAATGGTTAAATGGAATGATTTGGTGGTTATAGTTATGGTTAAATTAAATGTTTGTAGGGTGCAATGGAATCCCCAAGTAAGCATGTTAAAGAACAACTTGTGGGGTACATGGGACTCCCCCAAGCAAACATAATAATGGAACACTTATGGGGTACATGGGACTCCCCTAAGTTAACTTGGTAAATGAGTATACATTAATCTTTTTACCTTAAAAAGGTTTTTCTAAGGATAATACTTGCAATTTATAGTCGGTATAACGATACCACTATTAATAGCCTTGGTTAATAATAAATGGAATAATGGATTGGTTGGTTGGAAATGGTTTTAACTGGGAAATAATGGTAGGGTATGATGGCTAATCGTGAAGGTGGTAGATCAATGAACGAACACTGGAAAGTCATGTTTGCCAATATGAGATATTGGTCCTGGCGACCATACATGATACTATGAGGTACGCGAGAATCCTATAAGTACACTGTACATATGTATCATAGAGAGCTAAGGTTACTTAGGAATCTCATACTCTTATGGTATCTCTGGTTCATATGGCTACATGGTTGGAGATGGTTCAGGGGGTTACACTAGACCCATATATCCCGTGGGTGGTTAAGGACGGTTAAGCTACACATACACAGGTTAATGGTTTTAAATACATGCTAAACTTGGTTCCCTTTCCCCATATAGTTATATATATATATGTATGGTTGTATGCATATGATTGGTTTACTTGGTTTAACTGAATGGCATTATTTTATCTTTATCCTAAGTTCATGGTAACGTTCACCTGCTAACCCGTCTTCAGAAAGCTATACCCCTATGTGTTGCAGGAACTGGCCGTTCTACTCTTCCTGCATAGTGATCAGATTTTGAGATAAGCTTTTGGATTGAAGTGGTAAGATTCCATCTTTCAGGAAGGCTCCATTTTATGTTATGGATATTTTCATATACTTTGGTTATTTTATGGATATTGGTTTTGGTTATGGCTGGTGACATATCCCAATTGGATTTTTTTTTTCTTTTGGTTAGAGGCTTTTATGGAACTACTATTGGTTGGAATAGGCGGGATCAGTATTGGTGTTTGCCTTAGTATTGGTATTGGTATTGGGGCTGACACTGGTTGATTGTATTGTTGGTTGTTCCATCCTCTTTTATTTTGGGATTATATATAATTATTATGGAACTCATATGGTTATGGTTTTGGATTATGGTTTGGTTGGTATTGATTGTCGATTGGGTATCGGATAGTTGGACTCGTTTGGGTGGTCGCGGGTATAGACCTATCCTAGAGTATTGGATTATGCAATAATGTTATTTTGTTATATATTCAAAATTCATCCGACTCAGAGTATGCGTTGGTCAGTTGGGTTGGGTAATGGGAGTGATCTCCAGTCCTGGTTGGACTTGGGGTGTCCATTACGATAAGTCCCTAGTTTGGGTCGTGTCAATAATCATGGAGTTCGTCAGTTTAGTGAAAAATTCTATGTTTTGGGTCTACAAATCATGAATTTCCTTACAGTATTATGATGATGTTATTTTATTAATGTATTATTTAGTGTTGGTTGGTTATGAACACCTTATACCAATATGTTTATGTATGTTTTTTATTTCAAGCAATAAGTTAGTCAGATCATGCATTTATCATCATATTCAGATGATCATATTCATATTGACCAATTATCAATTATGATTCTTGTTAACTTTAACCAGTACCAATGTCAGTTCAGTAGAGAGTAGGATTTAGCACCGAGCAAACCTAGGGATTAAGGCTCACCCACCAGTAGAGGACTGTGACTTTTAGTAGAAGTCCTTAAGTTACAAAACTACGTATCCAACATAGGTTATGAGATGTCACCAGCACGTAAAGGACTAACACTCTCTTTGGGGTTAACCGCTAGTAGAGGACTAACACCCTAGTTTTTTGGGACATTAGCATAGTATATCCACACAACCAGTGTTAGTACTCATGGCAAGGTATAGTCACCCTTCCAACTGGGTTGCAAGTTGGACCCTGATTTTCTCAAATTTGGGATTGTTGGTTACATGATAGCTTCTATAGTTTCAGTTCAATATTTAGATTATATCAATTAAGGTTTGCATGACCAAGTGTTTAATTTATCAGTTATTCAGTTATTCAATTTTACAAATTATTTTAGATCATGCTTTACTTGGTCCTGTCCATGATTTCATGCTTAGTTCTTATTTATAATTCAGTTAGTCCTATCTCACATACTAGTACATTCCAAGTACTGACCATATACTCTCTTTTGCGCAAAATTGATTTCACAAAATAGGTTCGGACACTCAGTTCCCTGATCGCCCTTAGTCAGTTCAGTGCCACTCAACAGTAGTTTTGGTGATTCTTCACCCATTGAGGTCAAATTATATGTAGTTATTTTTAGTACTTGCTTTATTTAAGTCAGTCGTAGTTAGTTCGGGTTTGTCCCATCAACTACTCATGTTCTAGAGGCTTTTATATAGTAGGACTTGTTTTTAGATTTATCAGTAGTTCAGGCATGTTGGGTATTGTTTTAGTATTACATATTAACAGAATTTATCATCACATTAGCTTCTGTATATGATGTTGTATTAATACATTATTTATTGCTCACAACAGATACTAGATCATGGGTTAGCTTGGGGTCACTTGTGGCCTTAAGCACTGTGTTATGACTAGGGGGTACTTTCGGGTTATGACAAACTTGGTATCCAAAACTAAGGTTTTAAAGTATCCTAGGGTGTCTGAATGCTGCATTGTGTAGAGTCGTGTGCATGGGTTTGAAATGCGCCACAGCTACGGGCAAGAGGCTACGAGACGGTTTAGGAAAGTTTCCCTTCTTTCAGTATTTATGTTGTGCGAAAGAGCGTGAGCTCTATTGAATTCCCTTTTCTAACTTATCCTTAATCTATTTACATAAAATGCCTCCCAAAATAAATAACGAAAGAATGAACGGGGATCAGCCCATACCACCTATTCAGGAAGACCCTCTAAACGAATATATTTCCTATGTCAAATTCAGGACCTCTTTCACCATTTTGGACCAGACTATAGCTGCTCAGATTAACCAGCAGGCTATTTCCCCAGCCAATCTAGTAGTGAACATAGCAGCAGCTAGGATAAAAGACTTCACTTGGATGAATCCTCCATTGTTTTCTTGATCCAAGTCTGAGGAGGATCCATAAGTGTTTTTGGATGGTGTGCAAGAATTTATAGTATCATGGGTGTTACAACTAGTGAGAGTACTGACTTATCCACTTACCAATTGCAAAGAGTGGATCATACTTGTTTCAAGTAGTGGAAGGAGGACAGAGGTGTTGAGAAAGGACCTATAGAGTGGGATGAGTTTGCTACAACCTTCTTAGACAGATCCTTCCAACTCGAGTTATGGGAGGCCAAGGTGCTGGAATTGATAAATCTTAAGAAGGTTAATATGAGTTTGAAGGATTACACACTTAAGTTTACCTAGTTGGCGAGGTATGCTTCAACTATGGTGGTTTATTCTAGGTCTAGAATAAGTAAGTTTGTGTATGGTGTGCCAGATTATATAGTCAAGGAGTGTAGAACAGCTATGTTGATTAAGGAGATAGACCTTTCTAGGTTGATGGTTCATGCTCAGCTGATTGATAAGGAGAAGCTCAAAGAGAAGGATAGGGAGAATAATAGGGCCTGAATTAGTAGCTTTAACTTGGAACAACAAAGGACTGATGGTTGGAATTATTCTTAATTCCACCTAAAATTTTAAATTCCCACCCCATCTTCAGCTAGTGCTCCAGTGCCTAAGTTTGGACATGATAATCGAGATAGAGCACCAAGCTCTATGTCCTAGGGTAGCATGAATAGCGGTCACACCAATCTATTTTGTAGGAGATGTGGTAAGAACCATCAGGGGGAGTGCAGGGAAGGCAGTTATGCATGTTTTAGGTATGGAATCCAGGTTACAAGATCAGGGATTTCCTAGTGGTTTCCTAGAAGGGAAGGGATTTTCATAATCAGGGTCATTCTAATTTTTCATCATCTCCAATAGGTCGCTAGAGTCAGTAGGGTGCCACCTCCGATTCCACTAGTGTTTAGTATTAGAACCGACTTTATGCTCTCTAGACTTGGCAGGATCGGGAATGTTTCCCTGATGTGGTTATGGGTACCTTACTACTCTTTCACCTTCATATTTATGCATTGTTATACCCCAGAGCTTCACTTTATTTTGTGACTCCTAATATAGTTTTACTTCGGTGTTAGTTTTGACATATTAGCAGAGCCCTTCTCAGTTTCTACCCCTTCTATTATAGACAAATGTACAAAAATTACCCGATCATAGTGTCTCAGAAAGTCACTTCAATTGATCTTATAGAGTTTGAGATGACTGATTTTGATGTAATTCTCGATATGGATTGGCTACCCTCGTGCTATGCCTCAGTTGACTATAGAAATAGAATAGTCCTGTTCTAATTTCCCAATGAGCTTGTTATTGAATGGAGGGGTAGTACTTTAATGACTATGGGTCAGTTTGTCTCCTATCTTAAGGAAAGAAAAATAATATCCAAGGATGTATTTACCATCTCGTCTGAGTCAAGGACTCAAATTGTAAAACTTTGAGTCTTAAGTCAGTTTCAGTAGTGTATGAGTTTCATGAAGTGTGCCCTGAAGATCTTCCAAGAGTTCCTCCCAAGATGGAAATAGACTTCAGAATAGATCTCCTCCCAGATACCCAGCCTATCCTAATTTCACCTTACAAAATGGCTCCATATGAGCTTAAGTAATTTAAGGAATAGTTGAAAGACCTTGTAGATAAAGGTTTCATCAGTCCTAGTGTTTCTCCATGGCGTGCTCCAGTTTTCTTTGTGCGCAAGAAAAATGATTCCCTCTGAATGTGCATCAACTATCGTCAGTTGAACAAAGTCACAATCAAGAATAATATCATTTCCCCAAAATTAATGACTTGTTTGACCAGCTTCATGGCGCAAGCTATTTCTATATGATAGACTTCAGATCTGGCTACCATCAGTTCAAAGTCAGAGAATGTGACGTCCCGAAGACAACATTCAGAACTCAGTATGGTCACTTCAGATTTCTAGTTATGTCATTTGGACTAACGAATGCTCCTATATCTTTTATGAACTTGATGAACAGGGTGTTCAAGAAGTTCTTAGACATGTTCACCATAGTCTTCATAGATGACATCCTCGTCTATTCTTATAGTGAAGGTGATCATGCAGACCATTTGAGGATTCTATTACAGACTCTTAAGGGTCAACAGTTATTAGCTAAGTTCAGCAAGTGCAAATTTTGGTTGATATCAGTATCTTTCCTTGTTCATATTATTTTTTGGTGATGGCATTCGAGTTCATTCTCTGAAGACCAAAGTAGTGAAAAAATAGCCTAGGCCCATTGCTCTATTAGATATCAAGAGTTTCTTGGGTTTAGCTAGTTACTATAGATGGTTTGTTAAAGGATTTTATTTTATTTTTTCCCCCATGTCTTGACTAACCCAAAAAAAGTCAAATTTCAGTTGTCAGATTTCTGCAAAAAGAGTTTTCAAGAGTTGAAGACTTGGCTCATAGTTTTGACTCAACTAGAGGGTTTCGATGGGTTCATAGTTTATTATGATGCATCTAGAGTTGGTCTTGGTTATGTGTACATACAGTGAGGTAAGGCCATAGCATATTCCTCTAGGCATCTAAAACTCGATGACAAGAATTGCCCGACTCATAATCTTAAGTTGGCAACAGTTGTCTTTACCTTAAAGATTTGGAGGCTATCTTTATGGGGTTCATGTTTATGTGTTTATGGATCATAAGAGTTTATTGTATGTGTTTACTCAAAAGGATCTAAATCTTTATCAGAGAAGGTGGCTTGAATTTTTCAAAGATTATAATATGAGTATGTTGTATCATCGAGAAAGGCCAATGTAGTCGTCAATGACTTTATTAGATTGTCTATGGGAAGTTTTGTACATGTTGAGAAAGATAAGAAGGATTTAGTCCATGAGGCTCATCAGCTTACTTGATTAGGTGTTCGGTTGGTTGATTCGTCCAAAGGTAGTATAAGGGTTTAGAATGGTTTGGAATCTTCATTGATGGTCATAGTCAAAGAAAAGCAAGATAGAGATCCCATACTAGTTAAGTTAAAAGAGGTAGTTCATGATTATAAAGTTAAGGTTATTCCCCAAAAGGGAGATTGTGAGTTTCATTATTAAGGTAGGATATGTGTTTTGAGTGTTGATGATTTGAGGAAGAAAATATTAGCAGAGGCACATGGTGTGCGATATTCTATTCACTTAGGAGCCACTAAGATGTACCTTGATTTGTGAAAAGTCTATTAGTGAAATGGTATGAAGAAAGATATTGCAAAATTCATCAGAAAGTGTTCGAATTATTAGCAGGTTAAGGTTAAGCACTAAAGGCCTAACGGTAAGTTTCAGGAGTTCAGCATCCCCACTTAGAAGTAGGAGGTGGTGAACATGAATTTTTTATAGGGTTACCTTGTACATGTCGTCAACATAATTCCATTTGGGTCATTGTAGATAGAATGACCAAGTCAAACCATTTCTTTCCAGTTCATACTATGTATTCAGCCAAGGATTATGCTAAACTCTATCTCGGGGAGTTGGTAAATTTGCATGGGGTTTCTTTGAACATCATTTAAGATAGAGGTACCCAATTTACCTCTCACTTTTGGAAGGATTTTTAGAAGGGTCTTGGTACCTAAGTCCATCTCAGTACAACTTTTCATCCTTAGACATATGGTCAGGCAGAGCAGACTATTTAGACCTTAAAGGATATATGGAGAGCTTGTGTTGTTAATTTTTAGGATAGGAGGGATGACCACTTACCTTTGATTGAGTTTTATTACAACAATTGTTATCACTCAAGCATTCACTTGTCTCCGTTTGAGTCTTTCTATGGTAGGAGGTCTAGATATCTTATTGGTTGGTTTAAGGTTAGCGAGAATTCTTTGATAGGGCGAAATTCAGTGAATGAGGCAATGGATAAATTTCAATTGATTTGAGAAAGGTTGAAGATAGACCATAGCTGACAAAAATCCTATGCTGATGTAAGAAGAAGAGATCTTGAGTTTGATATTGGTGACTTGGTTTATTTAAAATTTCACCCATGAAAGGGGTGAAGAGGTTTTGTAAGAAAGGAAAGCTCAGTCCCTGCTATGTTGGCCCATATAGTATTTTGAGTCATTCTGGGAAGGTAGCTTATAAGTTAGAGTTACCCTCAGAATTGACATCAATGCATCTGGTGCTTCATGTCTCTTTTCTAAAAAAATGCATTGGTGACCCATTTTTTTCATCCCTTAAGAGAGTGTGGGCTTGAAAGATAATATTTCCTACAAAAAAGTCCTTCTTGAATCCTTGACCATCTGATTCGTAGGTTGAGAAATAACGAACTTGACTTGGTAAAGGTTTTATAGAGAAACCAATTCATTAAGGGAGCTACTTAGGAAGAAGAAGCCGATATGCGAGCCAAGTATCCCTATCTTTTCTCTATGGATTCAGATTTAGCTTGAGGTAATGGTTTCCCTTAAATTAATTCTCTCATTTCCTATCTCAGCTATCCAACAATCCTCATGTCATAGCATGCATTCATAAATTACAACCATCCTCATGCCATAGCATGCATTCATAAATCCAGTTCAGTTCATGCGTCATGTTTCATAGTTAGTTATTTAATCATGATTCCTCTCATAATTATTCAATACGTAATCTTAGTCTTCCTAGTATCTTAGCTTAGATAGTTTTATTCGGGGACAAATGATCTCAAGGGAAAGAACTTGTAATACCCCACCAGATCCTAGACAAGTTTGCAGATATTCATTGCATGATTAAAGGTCCCAAATCAATAATTCCACACTAAGTACAAGTGACATGGCCATATTAACACCCCAAGATTTCGAATATTTTATTTTTGGTCGTTCTGAGTTAAAAACATTGATTTATAAGTTCAAATATGTTTAGGTATGCTAAAAGGGTCATTTGGGAGAGTTCTGGAACTTTTGAAAGAGGTTTAGAGTGGTTTTGGACCATGGAGGTAGTAAGTCTCCACAATTTTAGAGTGTCACGGAGGATAGTCTCCGTGATACATAGCGTGTCATGCAGGTTGGTCTCTGTTATACGCAGCATATCACAAAGGTTAGCCTCCATGATAGGCAGCGTGTCACAGAGGTTGGCCTCTATGATAGCCACCGTGCAATGCTACAGTGAAAATCGTTTAGCCTTTGTCAAGAGAAAAGGGGAATTTCGTCTTTTTCCTCTCCCTAAACACTCAATCCATGACTTAAAACCCAAGTGGTGCATTATTTTCCCCATTCATCATCAATTAACGACATTCAATATCCTCTCATTCTCAAGAACACAAAAACTTCAAAAGCTTCTTCCTAGATATCACCCATCCAAGGTCTCAATTCCATGTTTTCTTCGAGAATTCAAGCAAACTCAGGTATATGGGATATTCATCAATGGGTTCCTTCCACGTACTGAGTCCCAAAAATCCTTTTTTTCAAGTATAAACCCTTTTCTCTCTCTTTATGAAATTTCAATGTCAAGTATGAATTTACTAAATTTTCTCTTAATAATTTTGGATACAAACTATAACAATGTGTTTCCCCATGTGAATTATGTTCTTACATTCTTTATACTCTCAGTCACCCATATCATGTGTAGTTGACACCATGTTAATTATTAATTTATGAATTAGACCATGTGACCATATTATCCTCATAAATTTAATATCTTCCCATACTGAAAATCATGGATTTTGGCAGTTTAGTGAAAAATACTATGTTTTGGGTCTACGAATCAAGAATTTTCATACATTATTGTGATGATGTTATAGTATTTAATGTATTATTCAATGCAGGTGGGTTATGAACACCCGATACCAGTATGTTTATGCATGTTTCTAATTTCAAGCAACAAATCAGTCTGATCATGCTTTTATCATTATATTCAGATTATTATATTTATGTTAGGCAATTATCAATTGTGAGTCCTATTAACTTTAATTAATACCGATGTTAGTTAAGTTAGGAATAGGATTTAGCACCGAGCGAACGTAGGGATGAAGGCTCACCCGCCAGTAGAGGACTAAGACCTTTAGTAGAAGTCCCTAAGTTCCAGAACTACGTAGCCAGCGTAGGTTATGAGAAGTCACCTTCTAGTAAATGATTTACACCCATCTTTCGAGATATCAACATAGTAGATCCACACAACCAATGTTAGTACCCATGGCAAGGTACTGATATCCTTCCAACTAGGTTACAGGTTAGACCCCGATCAGCTCGAATAGGGACATGCCGGTTACATGATAGCTCCATAGTTTCAGTTTTGTATTCAGATTATATATGTTCAGGTTTGCATGAACAAACGTTAGGTTTATTAGTTATTCAGTTTTACAAATTATTTTAGTACATACTTTACTTGGTCCTGCATTCATTTTACAGGTCCATAGATTCATACTCAGTGCTTATGTGTAATTCGGTTAGTCACATCTCACACACCAGTACATTCCAAGTACTTATAGCATACTCTTTTTTGTGCTATATTGATCTCACAATATAGGTTCGAATGCTCATTTCCTCGATCACCATTACTCAGTTCAGTGCCACTCAGTAGCAGCTATGGTGAGTCGTCATCTATTAAGAACAAATTATATATAGTTATTTTGAGTACTTTCTTTATTTTAGTCAATCAAAGTTAGTTAGGGGTTTGTCCCTCAACTCTTTGTGTTTTAGAGGCTTTCAGATAGTCAGACTTATTTTCAGTTTTATCAATGGTTCAGGCATATTGGGTATTGTTTCAGAATTATATTTTAATAGAATTTCTCATTATTTTAGCTTCTGAATATGATATTGTATTATAACTTTATCCAGTGCTCACAATAGATACCATATCATGGGTTCACTTGTGACCTTAAGTACCTTCTTATGATTAGGGAGTAGTCTTGGGTCGTGACGCTTAAATGGTTAGCCAATTGCTTAGACGACCTGGATTAACAACTGAATGTCGCTTAAATAAGGCCCTCTCAACTTAAATAACCGGATCTTAAAAGACATTTGGTCCTCTTAAGTGACGTGCGCAGAGTTTGAGGGTACTACTCAAGCAACCCAATTTCTATTTAAGCAACAGATGAGTAATATAAATACCCATTTCTCAATGTTTACATCATTTTGAGACATAGAACTTTGGGTTTTAGAGTTTATGGGTGAGTTCTTCCCTTTTCAAGCTTGGCTAAGCTCCAAATCCCTATTTCAATTATCTTACTTTGATTCTTATTATCTAAAGCATGTTAAATCTCAATAACATAAATTTTTGAGATTTTGGCCAAGAAAGCCTAAATTAGTATTTTTTTCAATTTAATCCCTAATTTCAACCTATTTTCACTTGAGTTTTCTTCTATGGGTTTCTTTAATCATAGGTAATAATTTTTTGAACAAAAATTCTGATTTCACCCTTTTTCAAAAATCCATTCAGGGTCCATTTTGACCCCGATCTGAAAATGGGCAATATGGGTATCGTTGGCTTTTCTTTGATACGTAGAATTTTTATTTGTGTGTTTTATTTTATTTTGAGGTTATTTCAAAGGGGAAGGCTTTGTTATTAGAGGCTTTTGGATTGGGTTTTCTTTATTCGACGTAGGTTATGGCTTAACTTTCTTTTGACTGGGCTGAATAGTTAATATTGACATAAAAGTATGGTACGGGCATGGTTACTAGTTATGATTTGTTATTACTGTATTGTGCTCATGTGGGAGCCTATGTTATGGTTATTGATAGTGTGAGACATTATTTGTTATTCATGACCATGCGGGGTCTTATATGATGTTGTTGACCTGGTATTGATATATGTTTGGTTTTATTCTTTGTAGTGGAAATTGTCTAAGGTGGGATTTATGTGGTATCAATGACATATTATTTCATATCTTACTCTAATGGTATATAGATTATATTGGATCATGGATGGTTTGCATATTGAGTGAATTTTTGGCTTACCTGGTTGGTATATTTGTTGGATTTGAAAATTCTTTTTTTGGTTGGTTATGCTCATTACATCCTTATATTATATATATTCATGAGACATTGGTACCACTATGTAAATACTATTTTTTCTTATAGAAAATGTGATATCTTAAAAACCCTCTATCAAAGTATGTGAGAAAGAGGAGTTACAGATACTGGATTGGTATTAGTTATTGGATTGTATTTGGGTTATGAAACCCTCATGTGTCCTACCTTAGGAGCACAACTCAGTAGGTGTATACTGAGGTTGTGGGACAACCTCAAACATATCACATCATCATCATCACCATTATTAACTTCATTATATTTCATACATTGTGCATATTTTGTATTATGTTTTGTCCTTGATTTGATATCTATTTAATTGTGCTTCTTTCTTGTACTTGTATTTGGTATATGTGTATATTTTAGAACTTTTAGTAAAGATGGTGTGATCTATCATTTGGGATATTTTTTTATTGCAAGTGACCTCATAGTGTGTATTTTATATACCTTATTTTCTACTTTGCTCAGTATATCTATGATACATACTGAGTATAAGTGGAATGTGTTCATCCCTATTGTTCCCTTTTGGTGTAGATCAGGTAAAAGTACGTCGCGTGGTAACTGATCTCGAGCGATGCTTGGAGTATTTTGAGGTAGCAATCGATTTATGCTTCTACAATTGATATCCTACCTCTTCTTATCTAGTTTATGTATTGTTCGTATTCACAAATAGATTATGTTCCTTTTAGACTATCAGTTGTATATTTTGACTTCAAAATGTACTTAGTTGGTTTTTACACAGTGACAGAAGATTTTGGGGTGATTTATGGTGTCATTGTTATGTCTTTTTTGCTAATATTGTATATGAGTGGTTCATTTTCATTCTAGAAGCCTTTGGTTTTTGGTTTTGTTTTTCTCATTCAATATTAGTTTGTTGTCAAGGCTTGACACAACATGTGGGATCATAACCCTTATATTTTGGGTTATAACAAATTGATATCAGAGCAATCAGGTTTATTGGTCTCTTAGTGTAAGAACTGGGTGTGTAGTAAAGTCTCATAGATAGGTACGTAGACGTCGGTATCTATCTTCAAGAGGCTATTTGATATCTTTAGGAAACATCTCTTGTTTTGTTCTATATCATGCAAATTTTTCCATACCCTGTATTCTAAATTGAGTTTCACTTTTTTTTGCGTAGATGGTGAGAACTAGATCTCTTATGTCTAGAGATGTAGAACCATCATTCGAGGAGAGATCCTAGTCTAAAGGGTGATTTATGGGGTTAAAATAGAGAAAGAGTATGAGGATCTACCCCGTCTAAAGGTAGTACTAAGGGGATCTCTCTTAAGCCTCAGGTTGAGTATGTTATAGATACGGGGCCCAATTCATTCCTACAAAGTGCTTTTAACCCAGTCTTAGAGGGGTTATTGATTCATATGTAGACCTCTAGGTTCCCTAGAGATGACTTAAGATGAGTTTGCTAAGGCCATTTTGGACAGTTTTGGGCTATTTAGTCTAAGAGATAAGATAATAGATGAGTTTGATCATGTGAAGTAGGGCTCCATGACTATTGTAGAGTATAAGTCATATTTCCATGACTTGTTTAGATATTTTTATGCCAGTATTGTAATTGAGTCTAAGAAGATTTGAAAGTTCATGAAGGGGTTGGATGTTTCACTCAGCTAGCTACTGCCCAGATGGTAGTGTCAAGGTCATCATTTTAGATTATAATAGATCATGCGAATATGAGTGAGTCTATCCTTCTAGCATCTTAGGGATGGTCCAAGAGTGTACGCTATTAGAGCGAGTTCAGAGGTCATAATCCTTGAGGAAGAAACTAGAGGTTTCAATAGGTATCATGGTAGACCAGTACGGGTAGCCTTACAGGGTTTCAGGTCATGGATCTTCTTGTTCAGCAGCTTTGGGTGGTTGTTCTAGCTTAGTCGTTCCTCTCCATATTAAGTTGGGCCACAAAGGTTGCTTTATCTGTGATGAGGTTGGCCATTTAACCAAGGACTGTCCTTGCAGTATTTTTAGGCCTTCTCCTATATCGATTGTAAGAAGTAGAGGTTCTACTAGAGGTGCTTGGGGAAGAGGTAGTGGTACCCATGATGGTGGTTATGATGCTACTCAATCGGATGGTGGTTGTGGATAGTGCTATACTATACCCGCCAAGCCAGAGATAGAGGCTTCTGACGCTGTCATCACAGGTATCATCCCAAGTTACTTTAGATATGCATCTATATTTTTTTATTCGAGATTAATTTTCTCCTATGTGTTTTCATAATTTGATTTGGGTTTTGATCCTACTAGTGAGCCTATTTCCATGCATATTTATACATCTACCTCTAAAAGAGACTCTTTAGTGGTGGATCGAGTGAACCAATCCTATGTTGTGACTTTTGTGGGCCATGAGACTTGGATAAATGTGATTATCCTAGATATGGTTGATTTTGATATCATCTTGGGTATGGATTAGTTAGCTCCTTACCACATTGTCCTAGACTATTCTGCTAAGACTGTGAGTTTACCTTTATTAGGTGTACTAAAGATAGCTTGGAAGGGTGCACTTTATTCATGTCCCAAGAGAGTTATATCCATTCTTTAGGCTCATTGTTTGGTAGAGAAGGGGTGTTTATCTTATTTAGCCCATATTTGTGATACTAGTTTTGATTCACCTCTTTTTTTAGATTCTATTCATATTGTCTATTAGTTCATGAATGTTTTCCTTATGGATTTTCCTGGTATGTCTCTCAATCATGACATTGATTTCACTATTAATGTTGAGCCAGGCACCTAACCCATTTTTATTCCTTCTTACAAGATGGACCCAACAGAGTTGAAGAAATTGAAGGATCGGTTGTAGGAGTTGTTGAATAAGGGTTTTATTCGACCTAGTGTGTCACATTGGGGTGAACCTATTTTGTTTGTGAAGAAAATGTATGGGTCTATGCACATGTGCATTGATTATCAAGAGTTGAACCAGGTGATAGTTAAGTATAAGTATCCTCTTACTCACGTTAATGATTTGTTTGATTAGCTTTAGGGTGCTTCAGTGTTTTCAAAGATTGATTTGAGGTTTGGGTATCACCAATTTAGGAATTAGAGCTTTGGATATTCCCAATATAGCTTTTCAGACTTGGTATGATCATTATGAGTTCTTAGTCATGTCTTTTGGGTTGACCAATGCCGCAGCCATGTTCGTGGAGTTAATGAACTGAGTATTTAGATTGTATATCGACTCCTTTGTTATTGTATTTATAGACGATATCTTGGTTTATTGGAAGAGTGATATAGATCATGAGGAATATTTATGGATTGTACTTTAGAGATTACGGTGAGAGAAGTTGTATGCTAAGTTCTCCAAGTGTGTGTTTTGGTTGGAATCCGCCTTTTTTTTTGGTCATGTAGTGAGTAAGGATGGTATTAAGGTTGATCCAACCAAGATTGCAGTGGTTTGTGACTGGTCTAGGCCTACTTCTTCTATGAGATTTGGAGTTTTATTGGCTTAGCATATTATTATCAGCTCTTTGTTGAGGGTTGTTTCATCTATTATAGCTCTGTAGACCAAGTTGACTCAGAAGAAGATTTCTTTTCAGTGATCCAATGCTTTTGAGGAGATCTTTCAAAAGCTCAAGGATTTGTTGACCTCAGCAACTATCTTGACTTTTTCCTAATAAGGGCGTGGGTTTTATCATCTGTGATGCTTCTAGTATTTGGTAGGTATTATGTTGATGCATGAGGGTAAGGTGACTGTGTATGCTTCTCATTAGCTAAAGCCCCTCATGAGAAGAACTATCCTACCCATGATGAGGTTGTTTTTGCTTTGAAGATGTGGAGACACTATTTGTATGGAGTCTATTATGAGATCTTCTTGGATCACTTTATTCTTTAGTATTTCTTCACCCAACGGGATCTTAACATGAGGCAACGTTATTGGCTTGAGTTACTTAAGGACTATGACCTTACTATTCTCTATTGTTCGAGAAAAGCAAACATGGTTGCGGATGCTATGAGCCAAAAGTCGACTAACATGGCTAACTCGGTGCATCTTTTGATCTAGGAGAGGCCTTTGGCCTTAGAGGATCAATGTTTGGCTAACCAGATGGTTAGGTGGAATATTTCTACACTAGGGTGTGTTTTGGAATTTATAGAGGCTAGATTTTCTTTGATAGAGTAGATTCGGGTTCATTAGTTTGATGATGTTAGGTTGAGAGTGATTCAGGATAAGGTGTTGAGTAGTGTGGCTAAGAAATTCTCACTTGATTTAGGGGGTGTTTTGAGGATTACATTCCAAGTCTGTGTGCCGAGAGTGGGTAAACAGGTAAGATTGATTTTGGAGGAGGATCATTATTGTATGTATTCCATCCATCTAGGAATGACTAACATGTATCGTGATTTGAGACAACACTACTGGAGAAGGTGGTATGAATAAGGATGTAGTATATTTTGTAGTTCATTACCTATGCTGCCAGTAAGTGAAGGCTGAGCATTTAAGGCTAGGTAGTTTGCTTTAAAGGTTACCTATTCCTTAGTGAAAATGGTAATGGATCACTATGGACTTCATCACTGGGTTGGCTCGTACTTCTCATAATTTTGATAGTGTTTGGATCATCGTGGATTAATAGAGTGAATTTGCTCATTTCATTCATGTTTAGGTTTCTTTTAGTGCTAAGAGGTTGGCACATATCTATACTCATGAGATAGTTCATCTTTATGGTGTATTTGTGTCTATTATCTCAGATACAGGTTCAGTGTTCACATTCACTTTTGGAAGGCTCTTCAGGAGGAGTTGGGTACCCGGGTTGATCACAGTACACCTTTTTAATCTTGGATCGAATGTCAATCGGAGCGAACTATTCTGGTTTTGGAGGATATACTTCATGCTTGTGTTATGGACTTTGGGGGTCAGTGGGAGTAGCATCTGGATTTTGCATAGATTGCGTATAATAATAGCTACCATTTTAGTATTGAGATGGCTCTCTTCGAGGCTTTGTTTGGTTGGCATTGCCGCTCTTCTTTTGGTTGGTTTGAGGTTTTTGAGATGGTACCTCGAGGTAGAAACTTGCTTCATTAGTCTTTGGAAATATTTTAGGTCATTCAAGATAGACTTTGAGCGACTCAGAGTAGGAAAAAGTATTATGTTGATCATAGAATTTGTGCCTTAAGATCTTGTGTTGGTGATCAACTTTTCCTTTATGTGTTTCCCATGAAGGGCGTAATGAGGTTTGGGAAGAGGGGCAAGCTTAGCCCTAGGAATATTGGACCATTTGAGATCCTTCAAACTATTGTTGATATGGTTTATGAGTTGGCATTACCCCTATATTTATCAGTTGTTCGTCTAATTTTTTATGTTTCCATGCTTCAACATTACATTCTGAATGAGTCTCATGTGTCGCCCATGAAGGGCATGATGAGGTTTGGGAAGAGAGGCAAGCTTAGCCCCAGGTATATTGGACCATTTGAGATCCTTTAAAATATTGGGGATGTGGCTTATGAGTTGGCATTACCCCCATATTTATTAGTTGTTCATCTAGTTTTTTAGGTTTCCATACTTCGACATTACATTCTGAAAGAGTCTCATGACATTTGCTGGGATTTTGTGCAGTTGGATGAGAGGTTGTCTTTTATTGAAGATCTTGTCTCTAATTTAGCTAGGCTTATGAGAGGGTTGCATTCTAGAGTTATCCCAGTGGTTAAGGTCCAGTGGATTGATGATAGGCGTATTTACACGCCTAAAGTACTATAATTTACCCATATTTTAGCTAAGTTTTGAGGACAAAATATATAATTCATGCACTTTTAGTCCTTTTTCCTGTAAGTGAGCTAACAAACGTGATTAGCAAGTTTTCAAGTATAAATGATACAGATTTCAGCATATTATGGATAACTTGACGCCCAAGGAAGCTTCACAAAAGAAGGAAGGGAAAGCTTGGACGCCAAGGACCAAAAGTGACGCATGGAATATCTGTCCCGGGAAAAAACAGCATTTCCAAAGACTTTGGGGATCAGCAGTAACTTATTAGGATTAGGATAATGATGCAGTAACCTAGTAGGACTAGGATAAGTAATGCAGTAGCTTAGTAGGAATAGGATATGGGTGTTATAAATACCCTATTTTGCTGAAGTTTTTATTATTCAGAAATTCTCATTAATCTTGATACAACTCTTTCAATTAATTACTTTCTCTTCATCTATTCAATTCTTAATTTCCACAACGAGAGAACCGCTATTCTAAAAGGGCATTCACGCCTTACGCCATACCAAACCCTACTACACGTGAGATCTTTATTCTGGTATAATGATAAAGTCTATTGTGATTTCCGTCGCACTCATGAATAGCTAAACTTCTCTGTTGGGGTTATGGAAGCCTTATGAGATACTATCTATTGCTATGAGTATGTCAGTTCGTGACTCGTATGATGCTTATATCATTATTCTCTTCATCTTACTGAAAATTCTTGTGGTTGCAAACGCATAGAATACGCCAGTATAGCATTAACTTGTTCGAAAGAAAAGTTATATGTCTGGAAAAGAGATAATGTCAAGGTAATAGGGCACCAACCCCTGTTAAAAAGTTAGTGCCGTAACTGGATTAACCTCTTGGAGAGTTCGTACCGTTAGACACGCTTTAATCTAGAAAGAGTTAAAGTGAAATAATCCTTGATGGTCGAAAGACGCCTGGATTTACCATAGAATACAACTCTCTATAAGCACATGCATGTCTGAATTCCGCATAACTCATATCCAATAGAGACGTATAACTCATAAGGTGGACATAACCCCAACTCTCAATTCTCATTGGTTAAATATCTTACAAAATATTATTTCTTTTTACTTTGCTATTTTTCTGTTTTTACTCTATTATTTTGTTTACAGTATTGCACGCTACAAAATCCCCCCTTTTTCGAGACTTGCACCAAAAGTCTAATAATCTTTGTTTACTTAGTGACCAAGTATTCTCTGTGGGATCGATACCCAACCCAGTTGGGTTCTATATTTGACAACGACCGCTTACACTCTTACAAGAGCTGTAGTTTGAGCGTTATCAAAAATTGACACCGCTGCCGGGGAATACAGTTGTCAACTAAGTTTGTGATAGTTACTAGACCCTTTGGTCAAAAGTTCTCAGATTTTACTTTTAGCTGTTGTTTCTGTTCTATTCAGGTTCTATTGGCAGGATGGATGCATAACGTGACATTGACAGAAGGGCGGCTCAACAGGTGCAGGCTAGACTAACTGCACTGGCAGCTGCTCAAGTGCATCAACAGAATATTGATAACCCAGGTCGGGCAACAAATCCTGATGATGAGGACCTGGGTGATGAGGAGCTACTAAATCCTAGGCGTACTGATGAGGTGGCGGCACCTATGCATAGGAGAGATCGTCAAGCTAGAATGAGACCTGACCGCCGAGCTGTGCAGGCTCCTTTTGATGATGATGATGACGATCTGGATGGAGCTGGTGCTACAGGAGCTATTATTCCTCCGCCCTTGGCACCCGGAGCAAAGTTCAATATCACTAGCACCATGATTCAGCTTTTGCAACTCAAGGGATTATTTAGTGGACTAGCAGGCGATGATCCGAATATGCATCTGATCAACTTTATTTCTACATGCAAGTCGTTTGACAATCCTGGCGTTGGTCAGAATGTAATTCGATTACGCTTATTTCCATTGTCTCTATCCGGTGAGGCAACTCTATGGTTGAATGGGTTGACTCCTGATTCTATTACAAATTGGAGGCAATTGAAAGACGCTTTCCTAGAAAAATTCTTTCCGCCATCCAAAAGAGCACAGTTGAGAGATGAAATCAGCAACTTTCGTCAGCTTCCAAATGAAGCCCTTCATGAAACATGGGAGAGATTCAAGAAGAAACTTATGAGGTTCCCAAACCATCATATAACCAATGTCCACCTAATGGAGATACTATACAGAGCCTTGAATTCAATAACTAAACCAGTGGTGGATAATGCGGCTGGAGGATCATTTATGGACCTCACCTTTGTTCAGGCAAGCAATATGCTAGATTGGATGATGAAGCAAAGTAGAGCTTGGCATACCAGGGATTCTGAGGTAGCAAGCCCCACTTTGTCTATTGGCATGACTGCAGAACAAAGGAGAAGAGAAGAAGAACGTGACCAAGATATGGCCCACATGAAAACGCAGATGGATCTTCTTACCAAGCATTTATTATCAGGGAAGACCGAAAAAGTTAAGGCCGTTGTAGCACATGGAAGAGATGAATCCGACTATGAGGAAGAAGCAAACTACTTGAATAATTAGGTGGGTTTCCGAGGCAATGCCCAAGGAAACCAAGGTCGGAACTACTATGAGAAATCTGGAAATAAGGACCAAGGTAGTTGGAAGAACAAGAATGACAATAATGGTTTATATGTTCCCCCAGGAAGACGTGACACCACTATATCTGGGTCGGGAAATATGGAAGAGATGATGGCTAAACTATTGAAAGGAGTGGAAGAAACCAGCGCGGGAGTAACGGAGGTAATAAATGATTTATCCTCAATGAAGCAATTGGTTGACTCGCATTCTACTGCAATAAAGCAACTAGAGCAGCAATTGAGTCAACTTTCAGCGGCATTCAATCAAAGAAAGGTTGGCACCTTACCTAGCGACACTGTGCAAAACCCAAGGAATGACGGATCGTGTATGGCTATTACTACCCGGAGTGGTAAAGTGTTAGAAAATCCATCCAAAGGCAAGTAGGTAGTTGATGATAGAGCAGAGAATGTTGATGAAGCAGAGTTTGAAGATGCCGTAGAAGCTGAAGTGAGTGCTCATGATGTTACACCTAGACGTCACCAGCCTGAAAATAGTGATAATCGGAAGCAAGATAAAAAGGAAGTGGTGGAGAAAACGATTCCCCTTCCACCACCACCTTTTCCTCAGAGACTGAAGAAGAAGGCTGATGACACCAGGTTCAGTAAATTCTTGACCATGTTGAAGCAGCTGACTATTAATGTTCCGTTGGTGGAGGCGCGGGAACAGATGCCTGGGTATGCTAAATTCATGAAGGATATTTTGACAAAGAAGTGGGAAGCAAGTTATGAGTTGACGGATACTGTTCATCATTGCAGTGCAATCGCTACCAGATCACTAGTTCAGAAGAAGGCTGACCCCGGTGCTTTCACTATCCCTTGCAAGATTGGATCGTTGGATTTTTCCAAGGCATTGTGCGATCTGGGTGCTAGCATCAATTTGATGCCACTATTCGTCTACAGGAAGTTGGGGTTAGGTGACCTTACACCAACCAATATGCGGCTTGTGATGGAAGATAGGTCGGTAAAACGACCTGTGGGTATCTTGAATGATGTGTTGGTAAAGGTTTCCACCTTCATCTTTCCTGCAGACTTTGTCATTTTGGATTGCGAGGTGGATTCTGAAGTTCCCATAATCTTGGGACGCCCTTTCCTCGCAACTGGAAGTGTGCTTATTGACATGAGAGATAATGAGCTTTTATTTCGAATGAATGACGAAGTGATTCGTTTTGATTTGTGCAAATTGATGAAGCAGCCAAGAGATATGGATGTGTTCTCTGTAGCTGATGTTCATTATGAAGATAAGAAAGCATTATCTGTAGAGAAACATCTTACTGTTGAGCTATTGTCTGTTGCGCTGCTGAATATTGAGTATGAGGATGATGAAGATTATGAAGAAACTATGTGTGCTCTAACAGAAATAGGGTCCTATTCTCATACTCATAAGCAGTCGGACCTTGACCTTAAGAATCAACCGTCACCAACAGCGAAGACTTCCATTGAAGAGCCACCAGTGCTAGAATCGAAAAAACTCCCCAATTATCTAAGGTATGTGTTCTTGGGAAGTGGAAATACACTTCCAGTAAGTGTTGCGGTTGCGGATGATCTAAGTGAACAGCACGTAGAGGCTCTCATCTCTGCTCTGAAGAGGCACAAGAGAGCTATGGGTTGGACTATTGATGATATAATTGGTATCCCTCCTGGGATATGTATGCACAAGAGTCATATAGAAGAAGATTGCATGCCTACAAGTAAGCATCAGTGTCTTCTGAATCAATTCAGAAAACGATGCCCCATCTATCTCGATGAAGTCTAAGTAATCGAGATAGCTATGTCGTTCCGCGACAATAAATCAAGCGCTTGGTGGGAGGCAACCCATCGTTTTTAATTGTTTTGTTTTCTTAAGATTTTGTCGAGCCACGACCAAAAATAAGGCGCTTGATGGGAGGAAACCCATCATTCTAATCATTTTTTTTGAGTAAGTGTAGGTGCAAGAGGTGTAAAGGAGGAGATTGAGTTCAAATCTTGATTTGGAAGAATTGCATGTCCAAGGTGGTAAGTTAGGATTGAAGAAGCAAAAGGCTATGGGTTGGGCACTGCCTATGAAAATATAGGCAAAGAACAAGGCAAGGCCTATGTAAATCTAGGCATAGGCGCCGCCTATGCCAAGCATAGGCAAAGCAAAAGGCGTCGCCTATGGTCACTTTTGGTCTCCAAATCCGATTCCAAATGGGTCAAAACCCAACCCAAGCTTGTCCTATAAATAGAACCTTAGTCTTAGAACAAAAATGCATTGCAACTTCAACCTAGGTGCAGCCTACCTCTCCAAAATCTCTCAAAAAATTTCCTTTTGCTCTTTTACTTTGCAAGAACATCTTCCGAGGCCATCAACCAAGTAAGTACTTCTTTGTTCTTCTTTTATATTCCGTAAGTACTACACTACTACGCCTATAATGAATTGTTAAATCTTGAAGTAGTATTGGTGATTTGAATGTGGTTGAGTTGTTGTGATACATCTCGTTGAGTGAAAGAATACGTGTGGGTGTTCTTGATTTTGTTCCGACTTGTATTTGATTGTTATACACTGTCATACTTTTGCGGAGTCGACATGGTGAAGTTAATTGCATAATCTTCAAAATTGAATGCTTGAATGTTTGAATGACTCGTTCATCGAGATAAAGATTATGATTGAATACAAGCATGAGATGTTGTGATTATTTCTATGCCATAACTTGATACGATCTCTATGAAGTAGTCTTGTTCAAAAAGTGCATTAATCCAAATGTGAAAGTATGATCAAGATTACATGAAATAGAGTTGGAAAGGATAGTTAAGACGACATGAAAGTATGACTGTGCTGAACATATTGTTGGAACATAACGCCTAAACATATATCGATGAAGTCTGAGTAATCGACAATGTTCACTTAATTAGTTTGTGCCAACAAATTAAGTGTGGGGTGGTGCCACTACTGTTTGTTTTTTGACTGTATCTACCGAGATGAAGATAACATGACTATCATTTTAATCTCAGGTACAATGGCACCAAAAGCACGCTAAGGAAAAAACAATGCAACCAACTCACAGAAAGGCCAGAAAAGGGGAAGAAAAGAGCAAGTTGAATCCTCCTCACTGCAAATACCTCGATGCACTCTTGGAATCAAGTGGGGTACTTATGAGGAACTTCTGAGGATGATGACTCTGATGATGATTCCGACGCAGGGGGTATGACCCCAGACATAGAGGAGGAGTCCGACTAACCAGGTTCTTCTTATTTATTTTCCACTGAGGGCAGTGTGTCCCGTCTAAGTGTGGGGTGCTGGTATTTGTATGCTATACTTCTTTTTCTGCATTTGCATTTATTATAGTTCTTGTTTGTTTTAATTAATCGTAATTAGTTAGTTTAAATTTTAAATTTATTAGATTTTGATGCATGAAATTGTTCTGATAGGCGGCATGGTGTTATGACAAGAGTTTGGGCTAGAATTATTACTATTGAGACATTTAGGCTCTAAGTGTGACTCACTGTGTGATAATTGTGTGGTTTAATTCATTCATCTGTTAGGGTCAAGAGTCTATAATACTCCCAATAAAGTTGACCATGTGCCTTGTGTGTGTGAGCTGATAGTATATTCTGTGTTTGTGACTGATGCTAGAACTTTCCTGGTGTGTGTGTAAAGCGAAATAAAGAGTGTGAGTTTAGGAGATAATTTAGGCATTTCGTTGGAAACCGATACTTTTTTACCTTCGTTTTACCTACCCGTGTACATTATCCTAGTCAACCCCTTTGAGCCTTTAAGCCATTTTCTTTGACAGCCTCATATGTAAGCCTAATCCATTTTTTTCAAGACCATAATTTGATCCAAATTCCTAAGTGCTTTAAGTTGTGAAGTCATGTGACAAAATAAGAGGAAATTGGGTGAGAGTGATGCCTTAGAGTGTATTGGTACTTGAATTTGTTATAAAAAAGAGTGTCTATCATAGAGGTGTGTTATAAAACAAAAAAAAAGAAATAGAAAAACAAAATGATAAATTATGTTTATGATTAAATAAAAAGATAGTTATTCTTGAATGGCAAAATAGGTGAAAAGGGGTGATAGATGAAAGAAAGGTAGCAGGGTTGATTAAAAGAGAGTGTTAATGGCATAATGTGATGTATTAAAGCGCTTAGGAACATAGTCACTATTTCTGGCCAAAATAGTCCTACCCGTCCCTTAGCCTACATTACAACCTGTAAAGACCTATTTGATCCTAAGCTTAACATTCTGATATTAGTAGAGCATTACACTAAGGGAAAGCCTATGGTCATCAGTTGCAACATATGAATTCTTTGTGAGAGTGAGAGCAAGGATAATCTTATACCCATGTTCTGAAAAATGCAATATTTGAGAGTGATTATGGGTAATATCTTATGTGAGACACACATGGTTGATGAGTTTTGGGTAGTCTTGTATGATTCTTTATGGCTTAACTTGTGGATACGAATTAACCATCATCACGAGTCTATATTAGAGGTTGAATTGTTTCTAGAAGTGATTAGAAAACTACTCTTTGTTTATAATTATCGTGCCTGTCTTGATGAAAATTTTGTGTTGTTACTGTGAAACCCTAAGTAGATGTTTAGATGGACATGATATATTTTTCGAGGACGAACAAAGCTTTAAGTGTGGGGTGTTGATCATAGGCGTATTTACACGCCTAATGTACTATAATTTACCCATATTTTAGCTAAGTTTTGAGGACAAAATATATAATTCATGCACTTTTAGTCCTTTTTCCTGTAAGTGAGCTAACAAACGTGATTAGCAAGTTTTCAGGTATAAATGATGCAGATTTCAGCATATTATGGATAAATTGACGCCCAAGGAAGCTTCACGAAAGAAGGAAGGGAAAGCTTGGACGCCAAGGACCAAACGTGACGCATGGAATATCTGTCCCGGGCAAAAACAGCATTTCCAAAGACTTTGGTGATCAGCAGTAACTTATTAGGATTAGGATAATGATGCAGTAACCTAGTAGGACTAGGACAAGTAATGCAGTAGCTTAGTAGGAATAGGACATGGGTGTTATAAATACCCTATTTTGCTGAAGTTTTTATTATTCAGAAATTCTCATTAATCTTAATACAACTCTTTCAATTAATTATTTTCTCTTCATCTATTCAATTCTTAATTTCCACAACGAGAGATTCGCTATTCTAAAAGGGAATTCACGCCTAACGCCATACAAAACCCTACTACACGTGAGATCTTTATTTTGGTATAATGATAAAGTCTATTGTGGTTTCCGTCGCACTCACGAATAGCTAAACTTCTCTGTTGGGGTTATGGAAGCCTTATGAGATACTATCTATTGCTATGAGTTTGTGAGTTCGTGACTCGTATGATGCTTATATCATTATTCTCTTCATCTTAATGCAAATTCTTGTGGTTGCAAACGCATAGAATACGCCAGTATAGCATTAACTTGTTCGAAAGAAAAGTTATATGTCTGGAAAAGAGATAATGTCAAGGTAATAGGGCACCAACCCCTGTTAAAAAGTTAGTGCCGTAACTGGATTAACCTCTTGGAGAGTTCGTACTGTTAGACACGCTTTAAGCTTGAAAGAGTTAAAGTGAAATAATCCTTGATGGTCGAAAGACGCCTGGATTTACCATAGAATACAACTCTCTATAAGCACATGCATGTCTAAATTCCGCATAACTCATTGACAATATAGATGTATAACTCATAAGGTGGACATAACCCCAACTCTCAATTCTCATTGGTTAAACATCTTACTAAATAATCTTTCTTTTTACTTTGCTATTTTTCTATTTTTACTCTATTATTTTGTTTACAGTATTGCACGCTACAAAATCCCCCCTTTTTCGAGACTTGCACCAAAAGTCTAATAATCTTTGCTTACTTAGTGACCAAGTATTCTCTATGGGATCGATACCCAACCCAGTTGGGTTCTATATTTGACAACGACCGCTTAAACTCTTACGAGAGCTGTAGTTTGAGCGTTATCATGGATACATTGACCTATAGATGAGGCTACTTGGGAAGTCGAGTCTAATATGCGTGGTAGTTATCCCCAGCTTTTCACTGATTCTAGTATTTCCCTTATCTATAGTATGAAGACGAACTAGATTTATAGTGATGGATGATGTAATGATTTAGTTTTTGTGAATTATTCATTTCTATATGATTTGACCATTTTACCCCTCCTTATGGCTGCTTTATGGTATTTCTAGGGTGTGGGGATGATTGACGCGATTCTCAATGCATTTCGTTATAATTTGTGTGAGTTTATTATTTTTAGAGGTTAAAAAAGCTTTATAGCTGACCTTGGTCAACATTTATTGTTCTGTATGTCAAATGGCAAAACGGATTGTGCCAGCAGATCTAAAACATCAAGTCTTTTGCCTTCTTTTTTCAAAATAAAAAAGTAAACTACCTTAGTAAGCTAGTTTTGGTTGCTAAGCAAGTCGGGTACTATGCTAGGACGTAGATCGATCATGTTGGTAACACGATTGGTGTGATTTTATGGCTTTGGTATCTCATTTTGACCCTCAATTCAAAAAGTTGTGAAATTAGGACTCAGGGGTCAATTTTGTGAAAATGATATTTTTTTGAAAATCTGATATCATCATTGAGTCTGAAGCATCGAATTCTATAGGGTAGCATAGTTAGCTTGCATTTTCGTGATTCCGAATAAATTCTGAGGGGTTGCTGGAGACTTGGAACTCTAGCTAATGAATGACTCATCTGGTGCATCCGCTTAAATGGTCAGCCAGTCGCTTAAGTGACCTGTCTTGACAGCTTAGTGTCGCTTAAGCGAGACCTTCTCCGCTTAAGAGGCCGTCACTTAAGAAAAAATTGGCCCGATTAAGCGACATGTGCAGAGTTGACAGGTACTGCTTAAGCGGTACTTTCCTGCTTAAGCAGTGAACCGTGGTAATATAAATACCCTTTTCTTGATTTTCCACCATTCTTAAGACTGGGAGCTTTGAATTTCAGAATTGTGGGCGAACTTTTCCTTTTTTAAGCTTGAGTAAGCTCCAAATCCCAATTTCAATTACTTTCCTTCGATTCTAATTATCTAAAGCTTGTTAAATCTCGATTTCAAACATAGAATTTGGGAAATTTGGTCCATAAATCCTAAATTAGTATTTCTTCAATTGAAATCCCAATTTCTATTCTTTTTCACTTGGATTTTCTTCTATGGGTTCCTAAAATTATGGGTAATATATTTTTAAACAAAAATTATGGTTTTACCAAAAAAATTTAAAAAAATCCATTTCAAGGGTCCATTTTGACCTCGATCCGGAAATAGGCAATATGAAAATCGTTAGCTTTGTTTTGACGTGTAGAATCTATATTTATATATTTTAATTGATTTCGAGGCTATTTTTGAGGGGAAGGCTTCATGATTGGAGGCTTTTGAATTGGATTTTCTTCATTCAAGGTCGATTATGGCTTAACTTTCTTCAGACTAGGTTAGATAGTTAATATTGACATAAAAGCATATTATGGGTACCAATCATGAAAATATTTTTATTACTGCTTTATGACCATGTGGGGGCCTATGCCATGGTAATTGGTTGTCTGAGACATTATTTGCTATGTGTGACCATGTTGGGTCTTATATGATGTTATTGGCCTATTATTGATATATATTTGGTTGTATTCTTTGTGGTGGAAATTGCCTGCGTTCAGATTTATGTGGTATCAATAACATACTATTGCATATCTTACACTACTGGTATATAGATTATAATGGATCATGGTTGGTTGGCATATTGAGTGGATTTTTTGCTCACTTGGTTGGTTGGTATATTGGTTTTATTTTGAAATTTTTATTTCGATTTGGTTGTGAGAATTACATCCTCATATAATATTCATTCATGAGACATTGGAACCACTATTTTTTCTGACAGAAAATATGATAATTTTAGAAACCCTCTGTCAAAGTATGTGCCGAAGAAAAGTTATGGATATTGAATTGGTATTAGTTATTGAATTGTATATGGGTTGTGAATCCCTCATGGGTACTATCTCGGGAGCACAACTCAATAGGTGTATACTAAGGTTCTGAGACAACCTCAGACATATCACTTTATCATTATCGTCGTCATCTTTATTTCTTTTCATACATTGTGCACATTCTGTGTTGTGTTTTCATCCTTGATTTGATATCTGTTTAATTGTACTTTTTTCTTGTACTTGTATTTTGTATATGTGTACATTTTAGAAATATTAGTTGAGATGGTATGGACTACTATTTAGGGAATTTTCTTATTGAAGGTAACATGCCTATAGTGTGTATTTTATATACTTTATTTTCTACTTTGTCAGTCAGTCTATGATACCTACTGAGTACAAGTGGACCGTAGTCATCCCTACTATGCCCTTTCGGTGTAGATTTAGGTACGAGTATGTGGGGCTATAGCTGATCTCTGCGATGCTTGGAGTATTTTGAGGTATGGTTGATCTATGATTACAAAATCGATCTCCTACCTCTTCTTATCTAGTTTATGTCTTGTTCGTATTTAGAGAGAGATTACATTCCTTTTAGACTATCAGTTGCATATTATGACTTCTAGATGTACTTAGTTGGTTCTTACACTGTGACACCATATTTTGAAGCGATTTATGATATCATTGGTATGTATTTTTTCGTTATTATTGTATATGAATGGTTCGGTTTCATTATAGAAGCCTTACATTAGGTTTTAGTGTAGTTTTTCTCTTTCCATATCAGTTTGGGTGATTGAATTACTTGTCAAGGCTTACCGCGACAACTGTCATCATGACCCTTAGATTTTGAGTCGTGATACATAATGTGGTGAAAAGAGTGGTGAAGCTAGTCAATGTTTGGCATTTATATAAAAATATTTGTAAAAAATTTTAATATCTTATCAATTCAAGAAGATTTGTGGACATGCCAAAATTCTTTTATGAACAGAAAAATGTTGAAACCTTGCGGAAAATAAAATAGTTGGTCTATACAAGAGTGTTGATTGAGTTAAAGTCCTAAATATTAGGACATAATTAGAATAAAGAAAGGTAAGTAATGTTTTAGATTTTTAGTAAATTTCACTGTCCTAAATATTGAAAAAATATTAAATTTATATTGTGTATTGTACAGTCTTTTAATGAAGAGAAAATAGTAAATCAACCATTTACAATTTCTTTTTGATGGTACTGGTATCCGGGCCATCTTTCACGTTTCATCATTATCAATGAAGTTTGTCTATCATCAATGTAGATTAGTGCAAAAAAGATGCTTCTTTGTAAATGGAGAAAATATACCCTACAATTTTGCAATTCAGAGTGAATATACCTCTTGTTAAAAGACTAGTGCATATATATCCCTTCTCCTCTCCTACCCACCCCTTCTTTCTTTGTGTCTAACAAATAGTGCATATTTACCTACTCGTTAGCCTATATTGACTAAGTTGAATAAAATTTTAAAATTGATTTCTAAATTTTGAAAATGTCACGGTTTTTAAAAACTTGACTAAATTACACAAAACCCAAACATAAGAGACTATATTACCCAATATCTCTTACTTTTTAAAAATTTACATAAAGTCCTAGTTTTCAACTTTACTCTAGATACTTATCAACAAAATCCCACATCCTATTTTTACTCCACCATTAACTCATACAAGGTATTTTTTTGCCGAAGATTTTCTTCCCTAAAATCTCTCCCAAATTATCTTTAGTTAAAACATCTTCCATCTCCATTAATCCATCTTCTTTAAATCGATAATGTACTGCATTAAATTATAAAATTTTCCAATTATTTCTAAAAAGTGAGTTAATTGTTTAAATGAATTTTAAGTTAATATTAAATAACGCAGATACATATATAAAAATATTAATTTTTATTAATTCAATACAGATACAATTTGTGCATGGATTTTGTTAATATGCTTGATACATATATAAAAATATTAATTTTCTGGATACATTTTCATAGTGTAATGGTGATTCATATGAATGTTACTTTTGTTATCGGTATATGGGTTTTTTTTGACAGTGTATGAGTGATTCAATTTGTTGTTAGATTATTGGTGATATATTTTATTGACAATGTATGAGTGATACATTTGTGGTCAGATTATTAGTGATACATATGTCCTAAATATTTCTATATCTATTATATTTTTTGATTCATTTATAAATGGGTGATACATTTAGCATATGAATAAATGAATCATCTTTTAAATTGTGTTTTTCTCCGCACATTTATTTTAACTATAAAAATGTAGCCCTAATGTAACAGATAACCTCTTAAAACTAATACAAACAATATTAATATGAATGACAGAACTTTCATAAACATTTAATATGAATCATATAAATTTCAAACTCACACTCTTTAAATATGAATTAGAAATTTCAAACTTCAACTTATATGTCAAGTATGCTAAATGTATCATTTATATTGAATGTATAATTTTGAAGAAAAAAATCATAGAAATACAACCAAATGTATCATACATATTTCAGATATATCATATAGTAATCCTCCGCTGCCAAATAATAATTCAAATAATAATTCTGATTTCGTATGTATCACGTATTCAAATACTAATTCCTCTTCTCCTCCTTCTCTTCTTCATTCACTTTCGTCGATGATGTCGTACTAGTCTGCACATGAGTAGAGAACTGTGCATAAACACCCAAATTATTCTTTAAGTTCAAAGTCGGAAACTCCTTTAAATCCTTCAATTTCGAACAAACTTTAACCGTAGCACCCCCTATGTACACACTTAGACAAAAAAACTTTTTCCAAATTTCTAGCGTTTATGTATGAAGAAACCTTCAGGGGGAAGTGACCGGCGGTGGAGAATGAGGAAATTTCTAGCGACGGTAAAAGGAAGAACTTTAACCTAATGTATCACACAGAAGAAGGAAGAAACTCAATTTGACTCGTTTGTTCGCTTGAAATTTGATAGTTGATTGGGGGTATTGCTGATTTTGTGAATCTCATTAATTCTTAGTGTAACTGATTATGCGTGATTTTCTCCACAGAATAAAAGAGAATTTGTTACTTCCTTAAAAAAATATCTAGTTAGTTTTAAATATATCACTTTTTATATGTATCACCTTAAAACAGATGTATCACAATTTTAAAAAACCAGGATATGATGTAATTAACCAAAAAATTGGAATAAAATGTAATAACACTTAACCATTCAAGGATTTATGTAAGTTACCCTAAAAACTTACGTTACAATTTTTTTCAGTCGTTCCAAATCCAACACAAATGGAAAAAAAAAAGAACACCAATTCCTATGCTACTCGGTCATAAAGTGGGTCTAGTTTGGACCTCAATAATAGAGTGATAGTTTTTTCTGTTAGGTCGGGTGTAAAGGGGTAAAGAAATGGTGTAAGCTAATTTTTTGAAGCAACATGTCATTTTTTAAATTTAAAAACTAGTTTTAGAAAAAACTCACTTGTGAGATTATACTAGTATGTTATTGTTGTAGTTTGTTAGATAAAAGAAGTAAATATGCATCATTTGTTAGATGATGAAGGCATATATGCATCATTTGTTACTTGATGAGCTCTTTTTAACAAAAAATATATTCTCTCTAAATCGCAAAGTTGAGGAGTATATTTTTCCTTTTACTTTTCTTCCTGGTGCAAGCTCATAGTACACTAATTAACAAAGACTAAATTAAAACCCAAGAGGAAATGCATGAGATTAAAGAAGGCCTTCTTGATGTGAAGGAATTATAAACTACTCCCAATGAATTATCAGCTTATCATTATTTAGATTTCTTTATTTTCATTTTTAATTTTTACTTTCATTCTATTGTGTGAAAATATGGGGGGGGGGGGGGGGGAAGAAGTGAATAGACAAAGAGAAAAAAAGAAAAAAGCTTTAAGAAATGACGAACAAATTTCACATTGCAGCTATTTGGTGGTGAGGCGGGATGCTATGTTTTGTCCACCTCACCTAAAAGGCAGGTTAAGTTTTAAATTTATAAATTTATTATTTCTATTTGACATATACGATATATTTAACCAAAAAATGAGTGAAAAAATAAATTTAGTCATTAAGACAATGAAATCAAATTAGTTGTTGAATTTAAAAAAGCAAAAAATTCATATGTCATGAGGATTAGATATACTTCTAAACCTTGCGAAAAGAATCTGATATACCCCTTAACTTTGTGAGAAATATTAAATATACCTATACTTAAGAGACTTTTATTTTTATAATATAAGAAATAAATTTAAAATAAATTTTTTATTTTCACCCAGCAAATATAATATATTTGGAACAATTAACCCAATTAGCGGCCCATTAGGCTTTAAAAAAATCCTATTTTCCTTTGTTACTCAAATAAGAACAACTCTACATTTTGTATACCATTATAACCAACTTTTCAATTTTCACACATACGAAAAAAATCTGGCAGCCGCTATATCTTATCAAGTACCGTTTTCTTCGTCTTCCTCTATCTTTGCGTCTAGCTATTTTTCTCCAACAAAAATGATAATAGTCATTAATGGACGACAGAGGCACAACAACCTTTATAGATGAATATATAATTGCTATTAATGGATGATAGAGGCATAACCGCCTTTATATCTAGTTACACAATTCTACAAAGATGGCATCTGCTGATAGATATTTTTGTGGTAAAATTTCGTCCATTTGCCTATAAAGTTAACTCCTTTATGTGTTTATTTATCCCAATATTGACGCATGACAATATATTTTATTGGTGCTAACAATGGGAGGAATTTCTTTTTGATTAATGTATAATGGTCTTTTGGAAAAAAGAGAAAAAGTAAAGCCTTAATATCAATGGAAAAAGAAAGATTCAATTGATTAGATATGCACAAAATATGGTTTTGATTTGACGATCTTTATCAAAAACAACCTCTTTATCACAAAAGATAGGGATAACATCTTTTTGAGATAAGGTCGGGGTATGTATTACCTTCGCCAAACCCCATTTTGTTTCTTACCTTTACCAGACTTCACTTGTGAGAATTCATTGGTTATGTTGTTGTTGGTGGTGTCTTGTGACATTGATTACTCAACAAAATTTGGGCAACGTGCTCGCTAAGATTTGAAATATATGGGGCCACTTTGTAGGTATAATAAAGGATAATAATCCTAGAATAAAATAGCGGATTATTTTATAATCCACTTTGTAGGTATAATATAAGATATTCCGAATAACTTGTGTGATAATGAATCGCATGGAATATCCTAATCCATGGAATAACTTTAATTATCTCATCTCCCATACCAAACGATTCATTAGGTTTTAAATTTCTGGATAGAAATACTAGGTGTTAGTAAATGGGTTTTGACCTTAAGTTTTGGTCATCATTAGTGGATCTTTTTGTATAGTTACATGATTTGAGCTAAAGTTGTTGGGTTAGGCCAAACCTAACTCCTCATGCCTTTTAGGGAAGCAAATTTGCTCCTTTTTTAAAGTACTTTTACAGTCAATTATATGATCATAATATGCTTATGGCCCTTAGTTGATATATATATATATAAAATAAGATTATAATAATAGGATGATAGTAATAGGATGATAGTAAGATGTATAATAGGATGATAATAAGATGCACAAAGGTATATGAGGTAAACAAGTTAACAGCAAGTATTGAAACAGATTTTAAAAAAATATAGTGTAAAGTAGGTATTGAAACAGATTTTTAACAAATATAGTGTAAAATCCTACTCAATACTCCCTCCTTCAATTTTTCCTTAATCATGTGTAGTGGTGTAATTATAAAATCAAAGTATGTTTTTCTCCTAAAATACTCTTTTTTTCCTTTTTATACCCTGTTCATCTCTTTCTCTTCAGTTTTAGGTATTTTAGCAATATCTTCTTTAATCATACCCCGGAATAATACAACAGTCCTTTTAAATATTCTTTGGACTTTTCAAATCCCTAGAAATTTATAGATTATTCCATCGTTACTGCTAAAACACCGAGAGAATAACCATATACTAGGGGTATTTATAAATAATATACCAAATTTATAGAGATGAAAGGTTGGCAGTAGTCCGCACGGCCATCAAAACTATAATATCAACAAAAAACAACCTGAAAACATATGAACTTGATATAACAAACATAATTTACATAATAGGGAGAAAGATAGAATGATTGTAAATAACAAACTACTCACATGTCTTAAGGTGAAGAGAGGTTTCCCTTTCGGGAGCCCCCTAAAAACTTTGCAGCTACGGAGAAAGAAAATTGAGAACTATTTTACACTTACTCTCTCGTTTTTTTTGTTAGGAATTTCTCACTCTAGATTACTGTGCTCTAGTTGATTTCTTCGCCTTGCCTCTTAAGTCTGATGGAGAGGATATTTATAGGCTTCTGGCGGACTTCAAACGCATTATAGAAACTTTAAATGCCGAGTACACTTTGTGGGCCCCATCATCACATGATCATATTTCTTCTTTTATTTATATCCGTCCACTTGTCTTTCTTCCTTTGATTCTTTTATCCTCCTTTTATCCTTTTACTTCATTGCTTGCGTATTTGGTTTTTATTTTTTAATGAATATTGTCACTTCTTATGTATCCAAATTATGTAATGCTTCAGTATCAAAACTCATTCCTGAATCGTCATCTGTGTTTGGATCTTGAGCAAATTGATCCATTATTGAGTGGTAGTCAGCCTCCATTGTAGGATCGCCTTCGTCACTGTCTCCACTAGATAAGCCTAGTATTGTTCCAGTCCTAGGTCTTTTTTCGTCTCCTGGAAAATTCCTGAACCTTGGCTCGGGCTTTGGATTTTCCATTGTTATTTCTTTAGGTTGTTCTGCTAATAATTTTTTAATAGAGTCTTTTACTATTTGTTCTATGTTTCTTCTATTATTTTTCTTTCTTCATTGGAGAAAACCTTTTTTATTTTTGTCTTGGATATTTATCGATGTTTCTTCTTCTAAGTTCTGAGTACCTATTGTCTTAAAACTATCTGGGAGAGTTCTCCCTACACTTTTTGATAAAGTATCAGCCATCAACGGATTTGAGGCGCATTTGCTAGTTACCGTTTAAACTGAACTAGTTGTATCATTACCCGATACAGTAGGTCTAGTTACATTCATTGGAGAATGCACACCCATTAATGGATTTGATATGTCTTTATCAGTTACTATTTGAACTGGACTAGTTGTATCATTACCCGATATAGTAGGTCTTTCTGCATTCATTCCCTTTTTATCCATTTTTTGTAAAAGATGGAGAACTCTTTGAGATAATTTGAGTGTCATAAGGTTGTAGAGTCTGTTGTGATAATTCATAATGAAGAATCTTAATACGATCTTGTAGAATACTTATATGTTCTAACATTTGTCCCCTTTCTTTTATAAGGTTCTCATTATCTTGTCTTAAAGTCTCATTTGTGTGATTTAGTCTTTTAAAAGCTTCGGTTATGGAAGAACAATGATCGCAGAAAATGATTTTGTCTGTTTCTTTTTTAATATTATATTGGGGGACTTTTTTCATATCTGGTCTTAGAGATGGGGTAATGATAACGCTCAATCTACAGCTCTCGTAGGAGTGTAAAGCGGTCATTAGAAAATATAGAACCCAACCTGGGTTGGGTATCGATCCCACAGGGAATAGCTTGGTCAACAAGTAAGCAACGATTACTAGACTTTTAGTGCAAGTATCGTAAGAAGGGGGGATTCTTGTTGTGCAAGTAATGTAACCAAATAGTAGCTAAAAACGGCAATAGCAAAGTAAAAAGAGTAAGAATGTTTAGTAGGTTGTGAAACAATGAGAATTGAGGAGTTGGGGTTATGTCCACCTTCTGAGTTATACGTCTCTATTGACTATGAGTGTGTTGAATTCAGACATGCATGTGCTTATAGAGAATTGTATTCGATGGTAAATCCAGGCGTCTTTCGACCTATTCGAGGATTATTTCACTTTAACTCTTTCGAGCTTAAAGCGTGTCTAACGGTACGAATTCTCCAAGAGGTTAATCCAGTTACGGCACTAACTTTTTAATAGGGGATGGGACCCTACTACCTTGACATTATCTCTTTTCCAGACAGATAACCTTTCTTTCGAACAAGTTAAATGTTATACTGGCGTATTCTTGCGTTTGCAACCACAAAGAATTTAGATTAAGATGAAGAGAATAATGATATAAGCAACATACGTGTCACGAACTCACAAACTCACAGCAATAGATAGTATCTCATTCGACTTCCATAACCCCAACAGAGAAGTTTAGTTACCCATGAGTGCAAAGGAAATCACAATTGACATTGTTGTTATACCACAATAAAGATTTCACGTTTGTAATGGTATGGTAGGCGTTAGGCGTGAATCCCTTAGCAAAGTAACGTTTCTCTTGTTGTGGAATTTAAGAATAGATTAATAAAAGAAGAAAAATAGAATTAATGGAAGAATTAGAAGAAGAGTTGTAGAGTAATAGAATTGAATGTAAGAAGATGTCAGAAGATGTAAGAAGATGTCTTAAAATCTCTAGCAAGATAGGGTATTTATAATACTCGTATCCTATTCCTACTAAGCTAATGAAATGCTTAACCAAATCCTACTAAGCTAATGAAATACTTAACCCAATTGTACTAGGTTAATATATCATTATCCTAATCCTAATAAGCTAATGAAATAATTAACCCAATTGTACTAGGTTAATGTATCATTATCCTAATCCTACTAAATTACTGCTAGTCCCCAAAGTCTTCAGAAATGTTGTTTTAGCCCGGGACAGATTTTCCATGCGCCATTTTTAGTCCTTGGCGTCCAAGATTGGCTTTTCTCCTTTCGTGAATCTTTCTTTGGCGTCAAGTTATCCAAAAAATGCTGAATTCTGCATCATTTATACCTGAAACTTTGCTAATCATGCTCGTTAGCTTACTTACAGGAAAAAGGACTAAAAGTGCATAAAATATATAATTTGTTCTCGAAACTAGGCTAAAATATGGGCAAAATATAGTGCTATAGGCGTGTAAATTCGCCTATCATCAACACCCCACACTTGAAGCTTTGTTCGTCCTCGAACAAAATATCATGTCCCTCCAAACATCAACTTAGGGTTTCACAGCAACATCACAAAATATTCGTCAAGACAAGCACAACAATTATCAACAAAGAGTAGTTTTCTGATCATTAGTAGAAACAATTCAGCCTCCAACATAGACTCGTGATGGTGGTCAACACATATTCAAAAGTCAAGGCACAAAGAATCATACACGACCACCCAAAACTCATCAACCATGTGTGTCTCACAATGTATTACCCATAATCACTCACAAGTATAGCATATTTTTCAAACATGGGTATCAAAATATCCTTGCTCTTTCTCTCACAAAGAATTCATATGAAGCAACTGATGACCATAGGCTTGCCCTTAGTGTAATGCTCCACTAAATGTCAGAATGCCAAGCTTAGGATCAAGTAGGTCTTTTGATGGTTGTAATGTAGGCTAAGGGACAGGTAGGACTATTTTGGCCAGAAATAGTGACTATGTTCCTAAGCGCTTTAATACATCACATTGTATCATTAACACTTTTCTTTCAAACAACCTTTCTACTTTCTTTTATTCTACCACTCTTTTTCTCCTCTTTTGTTTTTCAATTTTAAACATAACTAACTTTTCAGTTTTCCTTTCCTTTTTCTTTTTATAACATACCTCTAATGATAGCACTTTCTTTTTCATAACTCATTCAAGAACCAATGCATTCTAAAGAATCATACTTACCCAATTTCCTCTTATTTTGTCACATGACTTTTTCACTTTAAAGCACTTAGGAATTTGGATTAAATTATGGTCTTGAAAAAAATAGATTAGGCTTACATACGAGGTTTGTCAAAGAAAATAGGCTAAAGGCTCAAAAGGGTTTAACTAGGATGATGTCCATGGGTAGGTAAAAAGAAGGTAAATAATCATAGGTTGCCAAAGAAATGCCTAAATCATCTCCTAGACTTGCACTCTTTATTTTCTCTTTACATACATACCAGGCAAGTTCTAGCATAAGCCACAAGCACAGAATATACTATTATCTCACACACAAAAGGCACATGGTCGACTTTATTGGGAGTAGTATAGACTCTTGACCCAACAGATGAAGGAATTAAACCAAACAATATCACATAGTGAGTCACAATTAGAGCCTAAATGTCTCTATAGTCATGATTTTAGCACAAACTCTTGTCATAATCTCATGCTGCCTATTAGAATAATTTCATGCGAAGCTAAGCTAAAAAACAATTAACTACAAACAAACATAAATAAATGCAAATGTGGATGGAGAAGTATAGCATGCAAATACCAGCACCCCACACTTAGACGGGACACACTGTCCTCAGTGGAAAATAAATAAGAAGAACCTGGTTAGTCGGACTCATCCTCTATGTCTGGGGTCATACCCCTTGCATCGGAATCATCATCAGAGTCTTCATCCTCAGAAGTTCCTCATAATTATCCCACTTAATTCCAAGAGTGAGTCGAGGAATTTGCAGTGAGGAGGGTTCTCCTTGCTCTTTTCGGCCTCTTTTCTTGCCTTTTTGTGAAGTGGTAGCCTTATCTTTGCCTTGTCTTGCTTTGGGTGCCATTGTACCTGAGACTTAAAACAATGTTCATGTTAGCATCATCTCGATGGATACAATCTATAAACAAGCAGTAGTGGCGCCACCCCACACTTAGTTTGTTGGTACAGACTAGTGAAGTGAAAGTGGTCGATTACTCAGACTTCATCGACATACGTTGTAGGATCTATATTTCAACAAGAAAATCAGAGATGTATCACTTCTTGCACCCTTTGAAATATTTTCATGTTAGATATATCAAGACTACTACATAGGGATTACATCATGGTATTGTTTCTATCAATAATCACAACCTCCTATGTAGGTAGGCAACTAAAAGTCTTATTCCGATGAATGGGACATTCTAACATGTAAGCATTCTAGTGACAAGATTATGCAATGTTCATGACTATAGAAATTCCACAAGTAGTATAACAATGCATCAAAATCAAATTCAAGTCGGAAACAAGTTAAGAGTATCCTAACGTACATGTTCACTCACTTGGTTTTGTATCAACAATTCAAACACATTAACATCACCAATATTTCTTCAAGATGTAGCAATTCATAATAGACATAGCAACGTAGCACTTACGAAAAATAGATGAAGAACAAAAGAGTACTTACGTGATTGAAGCCTTTGGAGATGTTCTTGTGAAGTGGGAGAGCAAAAAGAAAAGTTTTGAGATGATTTGGAGAGTATGTGCGGCGCCTAGGTCAAGTTTTCAATGTGTTTGTGTTTCAAGAATAAGTCTCATTTATATAGGAAAAGAATGGGTCGGGTTTTGACCCATTTAAAATCGGTTTTGGAGACAAAAAGTGAGCATAGGCGGCGCCTTTAGCTTTGCCTATGGTGACCATAGGCGGCGCCTAATGCACAGCATTTGCTAGCATAGGCGGCGCCTAGTTCAATGCCTTTAGTGACCATAGGCGGCGCCTTTAGCATGGCATATGAGATTCAGAGACCAAATGCTTTAGCATAGGCGGCGCCTATGCTATGGCATACTTGAGCATGGGCGGCGCCTATGCTATAGCACACTAGATTCCGAGACCTTGGGCTATAGTATAAGCCATGCCTTGTTTGTGGCCTAGTTTTACCTAGGCCTAGCCTTGCTCGATGCCTATTTTGTCATGAGCAATGCTCAATCCATAGCCTTTTGCATCTTCATGCCTAACTTACCACATTTACCATGCAATACGTTCAAATCAAAATTTGAAATCGATCTCCTCGTTGAATACCTCTTGCACCTACATTTGCTCAAAACCAATAAAAACGATTAGTAAGATAGGTTGCCTCCCACCAAGAGCCTTAGTTTTGGTCGTGGCACGACTCTTATTTTTGGATTTTTATTTATCAAAAACAAAACACGTATTAGAATGAGAGAAAGACACAAAAATGAAAACGATAAACGATGGGTTGCCTCCCATCTAGCGCTTGATTTATTGTCGCGGCACGACATAGCTATCTCGATTACTTAGACTTCATCGAGATAGATGGTTGATCGTTTTCTGAATGGATTCAGACGATAATGAGGCTTACTTGTAGGCATGCAATCTTCTTCGAGATGACCCTTGTGCATGCCTATCCCAGGAGGGATACCAATTATATCATCAATAGTCCAACCCATAGCTCTCATGTATCTCTTCAGAGCAGAGATGAGATCCTCTACGTGCTGTTTACTTAAATCACCCGCACTCACCAGAAGTATATTTATACTTTCCAAGAACACATACCTTAGATAATCGGGGAGCTCTTTCGATTCTAGCATTGGTGGCTCTTCAAGGGAAGTCTTCGCTATTGGTGATGGTTGATTCTTAAGATCACGGTCTGGTTGCTTAGGAATATGGGAATAGGACTCTATTTCTGTTAGAGCACCCATAAGTTCTTCATAATCTTCATCGTCCTCATGCTCAACATTCAGTGGCGCAACAGACAATGGCTCAACAGTAAGTTGTTTCTCTACAGATAATGCTTTCTTATCCTCATGATGAACATCAGCTACAGAGAACACATTCATATCGCTGGGCTGCTTCATTGCTTTGCATATATCAAAGAGGACCACTTCGTCATTCAACCGAAATAAAAGCTCATTAGCTCTCATGTCAATAAGCACACTTCCTGTTGCAAGGAAAGGACATCCCAAGATTATGGGAACTTCAAAATCCACTTCGCAATCCAAAATCACAAAGTCTGCAGGAAAAATGAAGGTAGACACCTTCACCAACACATCATTCAAGATACCCACAGGTGGTTTTACCGACCTATCTACCATCACGAGCCGCATATTGGTTGGAGTAGGGTCGCCCAACCCCAACTTTCTGTAGACGGATAGTGGCATCAAATTGATGCTAGCTCCCAAATCGCACAATGCCTTAGCAAAATTCATCGATCCAACCGTGCAAGGAATAGTGAAAGCACCAGGGTCTGCCTTCTTCTGTACTAAGGACCTTGTGGCAATTGCACTGCAATGATGAATATTATCTGCCGGCTCATAGCTTACTGCCCGCTTCTTTGTTAAAAGGTCCTTCATGAATTTAGCGTATCCGGGCATTTGTTCTAGTGCCTCCACCAACGGAACATTAATGGTCAGCTGTTTTAACATTGCCATGAATTTACTGAACCTTGTATCATCCGCCTGCTTCTTCAATCTTTGAGGAAAAGGTGGTGGTGGATAGGGAAGTGTTCTCTCCACAACTTTCTTCTCCTCTTGCCTTCGTTTTTCAGCCTTTTTAGGCTGCAACATACTCGGTGTACCATCATGGACGTCGTGGGTGGATTCTACGACAACTTCTTCTTTTGCCTTGTCATCAATGTCTGCTACATCATCGACCACTTGTTTGCCCTTAGATGAAGTTTCCAGCGCCTTACCACTTCGAGTAGTAATAGCCATGCATGATCCCTCATTCCTTGGATTTTGCACAGTGTCGCTAGGTAAAGTGCCAGCCTTTCTTTGATTGAGTGCTGCTGAGAGTTGGCTCAATTACTGCTCTATTTTCTTGATTGAAGTGGAATGTGAATCAACTAATTTCTTCATAGCGGGCAAATCATTTATTACCTCCGTTACTCCCGCGCTAGTTGCTTCCACTCCTTTCAATAGTTTAGCCATCATGTTTTCCATACATCCAGAACTAGATGTGGTGGCGTCACATCTTCCATAGGGAACATACAAACCACTACTGTCATTCTTGTTCTTCCAACTACCTTGGTCCTTGTTTCCAGACTTATCATAATAGTTTCGACCTTGGTTTCCTTGGGCATTGCCTCAGAAATCCCCCTAATTATTTAAGTGGTTGGCTTCTTCTTCCGAATCAGATTCGTCTCTTCCTTTTGACGTAATGGCTTTGATTTTTTCGGTCTTCCCTGATAATAAATGCTTTGTAAGAAGATCCACTTGTGTCTTCATGTGCGCCATATTTTGATCACGTTCTTCTTTTCTTCTCCTTTGGTCTACAGTCATGCCTATAGATAAAGTGGGGCTTGCTACCTCAGAATCCTTGGTATGCCAAGCTCTACTTTGCTTCGTCATCCGGTCTAGCATATTGCTTGCCTGACCAAAGGTGATATCCATGAATGATACTCCAGCCGCATTATCCACAACTGGTTTAGTTATTGAATTCAAGGCTCTGTAAAGTATCTCCATTAGGTGAACATTAATCATGTGATGGTTTGGGCACCTCATTAGCTTCGTCTTGAACCTCTCCCATGTTTCATGAAGGGCTTCAGTTGGAAGCTGACGAAAGTTGTTGATTTCATCTCTCATTTGTGCTCTTTTTTATGACGGAAAGAATCTTTCTAGGAAAGCGTCTCTCAATTGCCACCAATTTGTAATAGAATCAGGAGTCAACCCATTCAACCATAGAGTTGCCTCCCCAGACAGAGACAATGGAAATAAGCGTAACCGAATTGCATTCTGACCAACTCCAGGATTGTCAAACGACTTGCATGTAGAAATAAAGTTGATGAGATGCATATTCGGATCATCGCCTGCTAGTCCACCAAATAATCCCTTGAGTTGCAATAATTGAATCATGGTGCTCGTGATGTTGAACTTAGCTCCGGGTGCCAATGGTGGAGAAATAATGGCTCCTGTGGCTCCGGCTCCATCAAGATCATCATCATCATCGTCAAAAGCTGGCTGCATAGCTTGGCGTTCAGGCCTAAACTAAGCTTGACGATCTCTTCTGTTGGCAGGTGTTGCGATCTCAGCGGCATGCCTAGGGTTTAGTAGCTCGTTATCACCTAGATCTTCATCGTCAGGATTTGTTGCTCGCCCAGGGTTAAAAATATTCTGTTGATGCACTTGAGAGGCGGCTAGCGCAGCTAGTCTCGCCTGTTCCTGTTGAGCAGCCATCCTTTCAATTGCGTGTTGTGCCTCCATTCTGCGAATACGTTGTGGTTCAGGATTGATAGGTAATAACGGTTGACCAGAACTTCGGGTATGGGGCATGCACTGAATAAAAAACTACAGTAAACAAAAGCCAAAACTAAAAGTAAAAGTACGAGAATCTTTGACCAAAGGGTCTAGTAATTATTACGAACTTAATTGACACTTGTATTCCCCGGCAGCGGCGCCAATTTTTGATAACGCTCAATCTACAGCTCTCGTAGGAGTGTAAAGCGGTCATTAGAAAATATAGAACCCAACCTGGGTTGGGTATCAATCCCACAGGGAATAGCTTGGTCAACAAGTAAGCAACGATTACTAGACTTTTAGTGCAAGTCTCGTAAGAAGGGGGATTCTTGTTATGCAAGTAATGTAACCAAATAGTAGCTAAAAACGGCAATAACAAAGTAAAAAGAGAAAGAATGTTTAGTAGGTTGTGAAACAATGAGAATTGAGGAGTTGGGGTTATGTCCACCTTCTGAGTTATACGTCTCTATTGACTATGAGTGTGTTGAATTCAGACATGCATGTGCTTATAGAGAATTGTATTCGATGGTAAATCTAGGCGTCTTTCGACCTATTAGAGAATTATTTCACTTTAACTCTTTCGAGCTTAAAGCGTGTCTAACGGTACGAATTCTCCAAGAGGTTAATCCAGTTACGGCACTAACTTTTTAATAGGGGATGGGACCCTACTACCTTGACATTATCTCTTTTCCAGACAGATAACCTTTCTTTCAAACAAGTTAAATGTTATACTGGCGTATTCTTGCGTTTGCAACCACAAAGAATTTAGATTAAGATGAAGAGAATAATGATATAAGCAACATACGTGTCACGAACTCCCAAACTCACAGCAATAGATAGTATCTCATTCGGCTTCCATAACCCCAACAGAGAAGTTTAGTTACCTATGAGTGCAAAGGAAATCACAATTTACATTGTTGTTATACCACAATAAAGATTTCACGTTTGTAATGGTATGGTAGGCGTTAGGCGTGAATCCCTTAGCAAAGTAACGTTTCTCTTGTTGTGGAATTTAAGAATAGATGAATAGAAGAAGAAAAATAGAATTAATGGAAGAATTAGAAGAAGAGTTATAGAGTAATAGAATTGAATGTAAGAAGATGTAAGAAGATGTCTTAAAATCTCTAGCAAGATAGGGTATTTATAATACCCATATACTATTCCTACTAAGCTAATGAAATGCTTAACCAAATCCTACTAAGCTAATGAAATACTTAACCCAATTGTACTAGGTTAATGTATCATTATCCTAATCCTAATAAGCTAATGAAATACTTAACCCAATTGTACTAGGTTAATGTATCATTATCCTAATCCTACTAAATTACTGCTAGTCCCCAAAGTCTTCAGAAATATTGTTTTAGCCCGGGACAGATTTTCCATGTGTCATTTTTAGTCCTTGGCGTCCAAGATTGGCTTTTCTCCTTTCGTGAAGCTTTCTTTGGCGTCAAGTTATCCATAAAATGCTGAATTCTGCATCATTTATACCTGTAACTTTGCTAATCATGTTCGTTAGCTCACTTACAGGAAAAAAGACTAAAAGTGCATAAAATATATAATTTGTTCTCGAAACTAGGCTAAAATATGGGCAAAATATAGTTCTATAGGCGTGTAAATTCGCCTATCATCAGGTAATATAATAGTTTGGCCCTAGATTTTCTTGGACATAATCTAACGCCTCTGTTGGTCATTGAAGCCTTTATAGAGAAGGGTTGTATAGTCTTTTATAAAGTCCATTACCTCTATCCATGTCTGAAAAACTCCTTGCGTCTTTCCCCTAAGAACAACATAAAATTTAAATTTGTTAGTACTATTTTTCTCATAAAAAAATAGCTAAAGCATTTAGAACTGAAATAAAATAGTCATTGTCTCTAGGTGTCTTATTGTAGGGAATCCATAAGTTGTCGTTCAAGCAGAACTGTTGTTTCTCCACCCTTACATATGTTCTAAGTTTGAAAGTCATGTTGGATGGCTCATAACTGATGAGATTATGAGGCCCGAAGATTATCCTTTCTAACTTCGAATACTCCAACATTGTGAGTGGTCTGTAATGAGTGTTGCTCATTAGCTTCTTTAAGTAGTCTTGGGAGGATGAGGCCTCTGCCTTACCTTTTCTTTTGCCTATATACATAGTGAAACAAAAATTATTAGTTGTCTTCTTTTATTATCCTGCTTAGTTGATCTGTTAGGTTATTATCTCTTTCTTTAATATGTTCTAATACAATATTGTAAATTGAAATGGCATCTAAGAAATTCAACCACCTTATTTTACTACTATTCTTTTCTTTTATCTTCTGATAGAATTTTACTATGACTTCGCAGTCTATTCTTACTATTACTTCGGGTTTATTTAATATGTATAGTTTAAAACTATTTAGACCGTAAATTACTGCTAGTGTCTCTGTGTCTATGGCATTTAGTTTGCCTTTTTTTTTTATATTTTCCACTTAAATAGGCAAAAAAATTTCATCTCTTATGTCACTATATTTGTTGGGTTTTGCTTTTAATACTGCTCCCCATCCGCGGGGGCTTTCATCTGTCTTGACTATTAGATAATTTGTTTCTAATGATAATTTTAGGTTTGGGATATCTTGAATCATGTGCTTAAGTTGCTGGACTAATTTTATGTCTTCAGAATTAAAGGTCTTTTGGCCTGTTAATCCTGTTTTAGAATATAATGGTCCTGCTATCTTGCCTAAGTCTTTAATAAAAGCTCTTGCATAATTTAGTAGTCCTAAGAATTTTTGTAAATCTTTGGTTTTATCTAGTCTATCTGTCATTTCTAAGACTCTTTTAGCTATATGTGGTTGTAGTTTTATTCTACCATCTCCAATGACTACCCCTAAGAAATTAATACTATTTTTATATAATTCCATTTTTTTATACTTATTATTATTTCATTATCTACAAATAATTTAAAAACTTGTTGTAAATGCCCTAAATGTTCTCTTATGTTTCTACTAAAGACTAAGATATCATCTACATAAACTAAAACAAAGTTTTTATAATCTCTGAAAATGCTATCCATTTTTCTTTAAAAAATTGGAGGAGCTGTCTTTAATCCGAACGACATAACTAGCCACTCAAAATGTCCTTCTGGGCATGTGAAAGTTTTCCGTTCTATACTATCTTCATGCATTTTGATTTACCAATATCCAGATTTACAGTCAAACTTACTAAATATCTTTCTTCCTTGTATTGTATTTATTAATTCTGTTTTGTCTGGTAATTTATATTCACCCATGACAGTATTGTCATTTAGTCTTTTATAATTTATTACCATTCTAGCTTTTCCCCGTACTATTTCACTATAGTTTCTTACTATGAAAGTTGTTGATCTATGTCTTGATTTTGATCTTCTAAATATCCCTAATTCTAATAGTTCTTTTATTTGTATTTCAAAATCTTTAAGATCTTCATTTGTTACTTCTATAGATGCTTTTTGTATAGTATATTGCCGATCGATTATTTCTAGTTTGCAAGTAATTTGATTGGAGTTCCAATGTTGCAATGATTTTTCTCCAATTATTTCTAGTTTGTCTAGGGTTTGTATTATTTTGTCTAAGTTTTTTTGATTTTTTATTACTCTTATCTGTTGATTTTGCCTAAGTCTTTTTGTATAATTTTGTATCCATTTCTATTAGAGTGTAATCTTTTTCTAATTCTTCTATACTTACTAAATCTTGTAACTCTTCATACATTGTTATATTTTTATTATTATTACATGTATAATTTTCTCCCTTATCATATTCTAGCGATATTTCAGGTTGTATCTAATTATCAAACCTTTCCATTAGATTGTCTAAGCCTTTTTCTGGCTTATCTTCAAGAAAATGATATTTAGTCAGTATAGATTGTGTCTATACCGGTGAGTGCGTAATATTACTCGCGAAAATTACCCAATTTTTTGTTAACAAACACCCTCCATTATTTTGTATCATAAAGTCTAATCCTAACATGAAATCTTCTCTTATATTTAAGTCTCTAACTAGTATTTCATTGAATTTATACGATGGTTGATAAAACTTTTCACAAGTATTGATAAAACTTGTTCTTGCTCTTGGTATATATTCAGTGTAGGTGTTATGGGTTTCATCCATTTGCATGGATTTTTGGGGTTTTGGTAATTTTTTAATTAATTTTTATGGTAAAATTCTACTATTTAATATGCTTTTTGTACATCTTGAACCTACTATAGCTAATGTCTCGAACTCATAATCCTGAATTTTTGTTCTTGGTAAAACTTTAACCGTTCTAATGTTATTTTCTTCATTACATATCATTCCTTCAAATGGTATATTCATTGATTTTTTATGCTCGACTCTATCCTTTTCAACAGACGTATTTAATAATTCTACTTCCACTAAGTCTTCTTCTTTAATTACCTCTTTACTATATATTCTTATTTCTAACCTTTTTAGTCTTTCTTCTAATTCTAATATTCTATCTTTTATTTTTCTAGATATTGATTCCTTTCAGAAAAATTTATTTGAATTATTTGTTGGTATTTGAATTTCTGAGATTTTTTCTATACATTTTATGCATCCTTCTTTATAATATTTTCTACATTTTGCCCTTTTATTTTTACTTGGAAACCAATTACAGAAAAAATACTTGTTACTATCTAATCCTTTACCTTGTTCAAATTCATGTTCGCATTCTTCTATTAAATTGACTAAATCATGATAGTCTAGGTTTGTCTGATCTAAACCTATTTCATTTATGAATTCTTCTTCTTCAAAATCTGAGGAATCATATTTTCCTTTTTCTTCCTCAAATACTTCTATACTCTGGATGGAATATATACTTTCGTTATCTGACATATATTCATCTACATTGATTAGATTTTCATTTACATCTTCTATTAATTGTGCATTTCTAGACCTACTATTATTTCTTTTCGGACAGGTATTTGCTAAGTGCTCTATGCTTCCACAAGTAAAACATTCAAATTTATTTTTGTAGGTTCTATTAGTATTATATTTTCTAACATGTTTCTGCTTATCTAAGTATGGCTTTCTTGCATTTGATTTCCTTAAATAGTATTTCTTTCTAGGATGATAGCCCCTTTTATATGATTTTTTATATTTTTTCTTCTTATATTCTTGATCATAATGTTGTTAGTATACATGGTTTTACAAAAATCTGTATCAATTCTTTTCAATTGCTTTTGTATTTGTATATTTGTACATTTTTCTTATAGTATTTCCATTACATATTGTATTTTTTATCCTATTGACCATTGTGTGTTTGGATTCTGTACTACTACTTCTCTTTTGAACCATTTTTCTTCTATTTCTCTTCCTAGAGCTCCGGGTAATTTATTAAATAATTTTGTTCCGAGAGTTTGATCAAACAAGTTTCCACTAACTGTACAGTAATAGAAATAATCATTTAGAAATTCTTTAATCCCTAACCAATTATTAATACTTAATTATTTGAAATTTATTAGGGCTCTTTACTATAATACTACTAATTCACTATTGGGATCCTTACCCATTAGTAGAGTATGTACTTTGTTTACAAAATTATATGGATTTGACCCCAGTTCTGCTAATGTTTGGAAATCTTCTGGAAATACTGTCTTATATGCTTCCCATAGTGCTTTAGTACTTTCTCCTAAAAATGTCGCTAGATATCTATACATAATTTCTGCATCTGGTTCTTGGTTACCTTGTATATGTTGTATGTAGTATGCTACAACAACATTTTTTCATATGTCTACTACACCATCCCATGTCTGAGGGTCATGAGCTGCTAGATTTAAAATCTTTCCTTTATTACCGCCTTCTTGTAATCTAATAGGTTCTTCTATTGATATTTTTTTTCTCTAGGTTTTATGTCTTGTTCTATTTCAAAATTAGGGTTTACTCTAAATACTCTATATCTTGGTAAATTGCCTGTTGTTACATTTACTCTTTGCATACTGGTTGTTTTTTGAAAAGGGCTTGCAGTGCTTTCCGCACTCTCCATAAATTATTTTATACTCTTTAATTCATCTACACTATAACTTATTTCTAAATCTTTATTTTTTCATTTATGAGTATAACCATAATTATCAGTTCTTAGTTCACATTGTACAAAATGCTTTTTAGTTTCGATGAGATTGAGATTTCCCATTTTAAAGCCTATACATTTGAACGTTCTATCGTTATTTAGTTCGTATAGGGCCTCTGCTTTCATTATAAATTTATTTACTTCAAAACCTTCTTGTAGTATTTCTATATTCATAAAATTAGTGCTCTCACATTCGTCAATTTCTTCTTCAGTTTCTTTCTCATTGGTGTATTTGTAGTCTGTGAATCTTACTGAAGTTTCTCCTTTATTGTTTATATTAAATGATCGTTTGGCTTTAGTATTTCTTTCTTAATAAATTTTTCTAAGTTCCATTCTAATCCTGCATAGTCTTCTGAATTTATTTTTAAGGGCTCCATTGATCTAATTCCTTTATTCCCCATTAAACTTACTACATCATCTATCTTTAATCTAAATTTTGTACTACTATTCATGGCAAGTCTTCCTATAAATCCTACACATATTAATAAATTATTTTCATTACTCACTTCTGCATATCCTTTAGTTTGAATGCCTACCTTTATGTATTTTTCGAATTCCAAAGAATTTATCATATAATTTGGACTACAATAAAAAAAGCCCTCCATTTATCGACATATCAAAAATTGGGTTTAGTATGCATTTAAAACCTGAACCTGGGTTGTGTAGCTTGGCCGTCCTAAAAACCACCCAGCAGCTATATGGGTTCAACTCCCCCTGCTGAAAGGGCCCCAGTGTGTGTTAGCCGTATGACTGAAGAATAGAAACCTGGGATGACTAGTATATCCCCAAAAATACCAAAATATGACATAATGCACACAGTCACCAAAACCACCCTCACATCAACAAACGTGAGTTTCCAATGGAGATCCCCCTTGGATCCCCACCTTCCATGGCTTTGCTACTCAACCCCCTTTAATCCCAATTAAACCTTTTTCACATAACTAAACCATTTACCCAAGAATCTTTTCATTGGGCATTAACCGTTGGTATTGTCAATACAAAAATTAGAGCTTGTAAGTCTATCCTTTTATGCCATACCAAAACCATTAAAACAAGTTGACTCCCAAGTTTCCAATTAAACCAAAACCATGGCCATCAAGGCCTTTCCAAACCATTTAAAACCAACCAAACCAATTTGAGTTCCATTACGTCTTATGCAATGCAAAGATTTCAATAATAGTTAAACTATGTGACAAAATCATTCTCATTGGCATTTTAACAAACATGTTGAGGACATATAACTTTCAAAACCAAAACGAAATATCAGTTGACCATTCCCATGCAACCATATGTTCAAACCATAATTATAAGACGAAAAATCATAAGTAAAGAATGGGAAAACATTATCCAACCATAAACAACCAAAACCTTCAACATCCATTTCAAAATCAATATAAATCCATATTAAAACCCTGAAAACCATACATTAAAACATGATTTTAGTTGAACTAACAATGTGGGAAGTGTAACATGCCTTAGACACCAAGAAAGAAGAAGAGAAACCACCCCTGAACGCCTTAATTAATTATCTTGAAGAAACCTTAGCATTTTTCTTGAGAAAGAGTTTGAGAGAGATTTTAAGAGTATTTGATTGCGAATAATAGGTTAATGATGCCTCCAAAGGTGTTTTATATAGTGTTATCAAAGGGAGTTACAAAGGGGAAATGTCTAGAATTCCCCCAACTTAAAACTGTGGAAAACTCGCAGGTGGGTACAAGTTGACCCTCCCACTCGTCACCAAATCATACGAGTGGTACCCTTAAATTGTCACCAGAATAGAAGGTTGGACACCATATTCTATCCAACATACGACTCCCTTTCCCAAATCATCACCTTACCATACGAATATTACCATCAAGTTGTATACAAGGTAGAACATCAAGGACTAGACACTAGACAACATATGATTGGACCCTAAACCTCTTGTCACCAGACCATATGACTCATATGGAGTCTCATGTAACTAGGACAAAAATTGGCCAAAAATACGTTGACCAACATTAGACTAGGATCCCTAGACCCATACCCACACCATACGACTTTATTAGTGGGTCCTTACAAGGATATTGAGTCCAAAACGTAGGAAATTTCTAAGGGACAGAACCCTGGGTGTTTCAATTCTCCCCTACTTAGATCAACCATCCTCAAATGATAGAACAAGGCAGTACAAGCACGATTTGGACCCCACATGCCCTACTCTTACCTTCAGAAAACCAGGATACCAAGGAAATCAATCTTTCCTTTAACAAAGTCTGAAAACAAAGATAGTAAGATCAACACATACCTTACGAACAAATTTTTGGAGTAGAAAATAGAAATGGATACTTAGACTTCAAGTCCTCTTCAGTTTCCCATGTAGCCTCTTCCACCTTGTTGTTCCTCCATAGTATCTTTACCAAAGATACATCCTTGGTCTACAACCGATGAACTTGCCTATCTAAAATTACAATAGGGACCTCCTCATAAGATAGGGAATCCAAAATACCAATATCCTTGATAGGTACAATCTGCAACGGATCACCCACACACTTCCTCCACATGGAAACATGGAATAATGGGTGAATGGATCTTAGACTAGATAGAAACTCCAATTCATACACAACATTGCCAACTCCTCTCAAAAACAATTACGGACCAACATACCGGGGACGAAGCTTCCCCTTCTTCCCAAACCACATTACTCCATTCATGAGAAACACCTTCAATAATACCATATTCCCAACCTCAAACTCTAAATTCCTATGACTTATATCAACATAGGACTTTTGGCGGCTCTAAGCCTATCCTGAATCACTTTCACCTACCCCTTCTCTATAACTTGGTGAACCAAATATGGGCCAAACATCTCTGCCTCACCAACCTCAAACCACACAATAAGAGACCTACACTGTCACAACCCAAGTCGAGGCCCTAGCCGTGATGGGCATCCCAAACTATGAAGGCCCGAGCACCCTTTTCTATCTGGAAATCATACACACTTTCATATAATATGAAGAAAAATGCAGAAATATAAAACAATACAAAATCATGGTCAATATCAAAATTTAATTGGACAATCTGGAATGGAATCCATAAATCTCTAACAACGTCTAACATCAGTCTGTGAAATATCTAATACATCAAAACCAACATCTTGTCTAAAACTAGGACAAGGCCCTCAGTCGGACCATGAATCAAAATAAAATAACAATAACAAGTTCTAATCCAGGCCTTCTGAAGTAAGGGAGGCTCACCAGCTGCAAATTTCTGATAAGTCAATCTACTGCTTAACGAGACCCCAGGATTGTGTCTCAGAATCCTAAAATATAGGGGGTCAATATAGATGTACTGGTACACAAAGTAATCCAAAAACAAAATATATTTTTATACAACATAGGTGATAGCCTTTGTAAAACATAGTATCGCAAAAATCATTCAAAAATACATGGGCAAGGTATTTGAGTTTCAATAATATTTTCACCCTATGTGGTTCAATTCCCCCCAACACGGTTGAGCTAGGTGGAACACCCAATAATTTCACAGTTTTCACCGACTACCAGATCTCGGTTGCCGCCAAGATTGGAGTACTAATGAGGGGAGGGCACGCAAGATCACAAAGCAGGGTGCCAAAGCCCCAAATCAAAATAACATATCGTGGTTGGGTGCAAGATCATAAATCAGGGAACCAAACCATAGTCCTATATTTTGATGACATAATATTAGGCACACAAGATCAAATAGCAGGGTGCCAAGGTCCCGTGTCAGCAAACAACGATTTCCAGCATAGAGTCTTCTGACTCTTGCTTTTTTTGGGTAACCACCTAACTCGAATTAACCCAGTTTCAAAATCTATTATAGAAATACATGCATCTGACTCATAACATTCTTTTCTTGTTCTTTTAAGGGCAATTCACAAAAGAGTATCGACATACCCTGACTTGCAAATCATTTACATCATATTATTCCACAACCCTTCTTATTCAAAAAATATGTATATGGCCACCAAAGATTTATCAAGTCACATGAGAGTTCTTATAATCAAAATCACATTAAACTTATTCAAACACACTCTTTTTACGAATCTTGAAAACATAGTGGCCATTCCATTTATTCTACTCATGCATAATGATTAAAGAGACATTTAAAACTCAAGAGTTTCTCATCATTCACAAATCAGCCCCCGACATTAGTTATATACAAATTTCATGATAAAAAGAGAGGCTCTTAATTCATGCTCTCAAAAATAATTCACAAATTATATCATGCAAGGTTCATAAATTTTGTCATGGGGAGTGAAATCTCACAAGTTATATTAGTAAATCATTTTTCGGATTCAAATCACATAAGCACGAGATTTATAAATCAAAATTATAGAAAAACCCATAACAATTTCATAATTCCATCAAATTGATTCCACAATGCATGCTCTTAAAATAATTTACCAAACTTTTTTTCATATACATACATAAATATCTTCAAAGCTTGTAAAAATCATAAAACCCATGCCCATGAGATTTAGGACAGCCCCACGTACCTTAATTGCGAAGAATTACAAAGAAGTTTCTAAAAGATTGGACCTTTAAGATTGATTGCCCAAAACCTAGTTATTTTCTCCTCTTGTGTTATTGAAAGATGAATTAGGGATCTTGAGAGAGTTAAAACGTTACTAAAAGTCTTAATTTCATTTAAGGATTATTAGGGATGGAATTTGGGTGAGGGAATATGACTAAAGTGCCCCTAGACCCTTTAGGAATTGAAATAACACATAAACCACTTTAGATTCACGTCAGGTTTCGTATCGAAGCGCAGTTGACGCGACGCGTCAAGATCGCATCGTCTTACTGCGTCACATGGAAAATGCCATAACTTTTTGCTCGGTTATCGAATTTAGACGAATTGGTATTGCTGGAAAGATAATTCCATTATCTAGAATTTGGTGGGTCTTGAGCTAAAGAATTCTATGTGTATCAAAAGTTACACACGTTCAAAGTGGACCCTTGTAGAATCAAATATCAAACTTTGGACGAATGAAGGATTCTTAGCTCAACTTTTCTTTAAGCAATATCTATGAATATTTCTTACCTCATAATCACTTCATATACTAGGAGAAAGATCATGACACATGAATTTAAATATAAACTATGGAATTAGAGCTTACACACGTAGGAACGATGGTCCTATTTCTTGTTAAAAAATACAGGGCATTACATTATCTCCCCCTTGGGATCATTCATATCCAAATGATGGGTAGGGACTTGTTGAAGTTATAAAAGTTTAGAATAAAGAATGAAACATTACATTGAACATTTTTTCCTAACGAAATATGCAAAGGCATCAAACGAGATTCATGATAACCCCTAGTGAAATGTGAAAGCACAAAACATGGGATAATGAGACTTTACATAGGGATTATCTTACACATGAGTTCTATGAATCATAATCATCACAACATAATACATGAGTTAATTTGATGATCATAGACCTGATTTATATTGGTACAAATAATGAAATAAGATTTTCGCGGAAGAAAGTATTAGAAGCATTCTCTACCTTATAAAGTACCATAAATAGACTTAAACTTAGAGGCACTAATCATCTACACCCGAAATAATAAATAGCATACTTCACACCCACCAACTTCCAATTCTCCAATCACACATCTAGCCACAATAATTTGAGTCCCATTACTTAGTATTGCTATGTTGAAGCCTAACTCGGAGTTACAAGGTGATAACTTAAGCTATAGGATCCTATACTCTACATTCCTTTAAGAATATTTCTTCACCTTATCACTACCATCAAACACACTCGAAATTTAATTTAGAGAGTACTAACCGCATAGCACATGGGTTGAGTTTTCATCAATCACAACATTCAAGCCTATCATTACTACACCCACTTCATGGATTTCCCCCACTAAGACCTGCAAATTCAATCACATTCACAATGATTTTTTCTATATATCTTATTCCCAACTATTTCTCATAATAAAAATCCATCCCATTCTTAGCTATTTCACACAATAAAAGTTCATCTTCTTCTTTTCCCTTTCACCTATAACCTTAGCCCAAGAATCACATCAAATTTTTTTTCACCTTTAAGAAAATCTACTCCCCTACCTAACACATCACCACACTCCCACAGCCACCATCATACTATCATACGGAGGGTCATTAAGGGACCCGAGTAGAAGCATCATGAATGGAAGAAACACTACTCAATTATTACCCATATCTATTAATCTACTCAAGGTGGGACATGAGGTAAAGATACAATACCATCATGAAGTGCTTCCTATATCAAGTGTTTGGATCATAAGTAGAGGGTCATTTCGAAGAAACACAATACAACATGAATTCTTAGGATAGAGCATAGTGAGAAAACATTGGTGCATATATCATGATAAAATGAGGGAAAGAGATTGAATTACCCTCCTGGTTCTAGAAATCAATAAGACAAACTAGGCACTCGACGCGTTAAGCGACGCGTTAAGCGACGCGTTACGTCGGTCCCTACCGATGCGATGCGTCGACATCACATTAGCCCACTATTTTAATCATCCAAACATGCCTTAAACTTTATCTAAAAATCCAAAACTTTCCTGATACATCCTTTTTACACCCTGATCATGAATTAACTCAAAAATCTATATCTCGGGGTCGGGAAAATCAATTTGAAAATCAAGGAAGTTAAGAACTCATAAATATGACTGTCGTTTAACAATTAGAAGTTTTTTTAGGTTGTCAGCTCTCTATTCATGCAACCAAAAGTGGTATTGAGTCGAGAATGCTACGAGGTGTAATATTACAACTAAGACAAAGAGTGTCGCTTGAAGTGATTGCTCCTCATTTAAGGAACTGAGATTTGCCATGTGTTTGCATAAACTTTATCATGGCTAAACCCGACATAGGATGAATCGATGACATATAGAAACATAATTCCTTAGGACCAAGCATACTGAGAGACATAAATTTTCAAGGATCACGAACAACATAACATATGGCTTGAATACATGACAAACTGGATTACTAGAAGACATAATTGCTTCTACTTTAGAGGTCAGATCATACACATAAGTCCATAGAGAACTCAAACCATAGGCATAGGCATGACTTGAACAGATGACGTAAGGCATTAGAAGGATACTCTCCTAAATTGAAGTAAGAGGATTATGCTTGAGTAGGATTAGTTTTTTCATGGTTACTCCCCACAATTTTCCACACTGAGAACATTCAGGAACTCTCTTAATTCACCATCTCCCCCTTAGATCAAAGTCATAATCCTAGACTTACGGACATATCTCCTTATCAAATCTATAGCCACAACTCTCAACATAAAAGAGACATCACCACATACTTAAACTCTAAACTCTTCCTGAAGGCCTTGCTTTTCTGTAAATGCTACTTTTAACTTTCTCTAGCCTCTATAGCCATCACCCTATAACTCACACTCACATGGGTATACATATCCACACCCCTTATCACATAACCACTTTTTCTCCACCACTTAAGATACTGGCATTAAACCTCTTATCACGAACTTACAACTTGACAAAATTTGCACAACTATACCAAAGGTGCATATTGCCTACCTATATTTCCTCGAGTTCAACTTTAATGAACACTATACAATAATTCCCGAGACTTCTCTGTACTACAAAATTAAAAAATACAAGCTGGGTACACATGAAACTTGTACCCTACAACCTTATCTAACCACATGCTATCTTGGGTTCAACTTATTTGTTTATACTCACGCTCTTATCTACTTAATGATTCAACCACAATTCATTGTTTTAACACTAGTCCTCATGTATACATATACCTCATGATTACCACTTCAACTTTTCATAAATTATCAACCTAGGCCATTTCACACATCACATCAAGCCTACTAACTAATTCCCATAAAAAAATGAATCATCAATCTCGAGCTACTGTTCTCACCACTACACTCTACATTCAAAGTTCAAGCCTGTTGTCTATCCTCAATTATATACCACTAGTAAATCATGCCATATACTATACTAGTCCATCAAATTGGGAAACCAACACAAATACTTCACTTCACTTAGCTACTACCTACAATCACAACCTCGCCATAACCTCACTACTACAACTAAAAATCCACTACATACATTCTTACATGAAGTGCTAGTTTACTACTACTAAAGAAAAGACCATCAAAGGGGTAAAGTCACATGACAGGATTAGTCGATCTTAATCTTATAATATAACCCATTTCAATCTTATCAACATATTCTAATTCCTCACATCATACTTACCCACCTAATCATACATCACAATGATCTTCAAAATTCAATAAACACTAATAAGTCTCTACCTACAACTTATTAACTAATCTACCCCTTTTCACTTACCACTTATAAATGATTTCTACAACCACCATAACTATTTACTTTGAGCTCCTTCTCAATTTTTAACAAATAATAATCATATCCAGTCACTTCCTTCACAGACTACCATATAATCTACAAATATTACTACCATACTAGTCTATCACTGTACAATGGAAACCCACTCTTCAATCCAAGAGTTAAAAACCTAAAACTACTAATTTATGCAAAAGTCACTCTCACTCTAACTGCTAACCTTGTGACTTCATGTCACCAACTTCTGAACCATCTCACTACCAATAGGTCATGACACTTTAACATATCCTACTACTCGGGTGGAAATATAGTTCCAACATTCTTTTATTCATCATTATCCTTATGCAAGAATTCTGCAGAAGAATTTTAAAAGGGGACTGAATAGACTTTGTACCCAGGCTGAAAAGCATGATTTTATCAGAATAAAGGCATACACTCAAATCAATACACCTTAAATCACTAATGGACTCCTCTCAAGCCCTCATGATATCTCATAAATTTATGGATAACTCAATCAGAGAGAATCACATCATTTGGGGAGCTAGACTCTTAGACTTGTATCGCCTCGACAGTGAGGCATGGCACATGAAATTAGAACAAGGAATGAATTTAGATAACTTTCTTATGGACAGCTCTATAGCATGAACTAGAATATGAAAGAATAAGAAGCAACTCCGAAATGCCTGGTAGCCTCTTGATTATAAGTGTGGTACACAACACACCCATAAGCAAGACTCTACTAGACAGGATTTTGCAGATTCCCTGGGACCATGAACCATGCTCTGATACCAAGTTTGTCACAATTCGAGCCGAGGCCCTAGCCATAATGGGCATCTCGAACCACGAAGGCCCGAGTACCCTTCTCTATCTGGAAATCATACACACTTTCATATAATAAGAAGAAAAATACGGAAATATAAAATAATACGGAATCATGGTTAATATCACAATTCAATTGGACAATCTAGAATGGAATCCATAAACCTCTAACAACATCTAACACCAGTCTGTGAAATCACTAATACATCAAAACCAACATCTTCTCTAAAATTGGGACAAGGCCCCCAATCGGACCATGAATCAAAATAAAATAACAATAATAAGTTCTAATCCAGGCCTTTCGAAGTAAGGGAGGCTCACCAACTGTAAATTTTTGAAAAGTCAATTTACTGCTTAATGGGACCCCAGGACTGTGTCTCAGAATCCAAAAATATAGGGGGTAAATAAAGATGTACTGGTACGCAGAGTAATCTAAAAACAAAATATATTTTTATACAACATAAGTGAGAGCCTTTATAAAACACAGTATCGCAGAAATCATTCAAAAATACATGGGCAAGGTATTTGAGTTTAAACAACATTTTCACCCTATGTGGTTCAATTTCCCCCAACATGGTTAAGGTAGGTGGTACACCCTACAATTTCACAGTTTTCACCAACTACCAGATCTCGGTTGCCGTCAAGATTAGAGTACTAGTGAGGGGAGGGCACACAAGATCATAAAGCAGGGTACCAAAGCCCCAAATTTAAAATAACATGTCATGGTTGGGTGCAAAATCATAAAGCAGGGCTCCAAACCATAGTCCCAAATTTGGATGACATAATATTTGGCACATAAGATCACATAGCAGGGTGCCAAGGTCCCATGTCGGCAAATAATGGTTTCCAGCATAGAGTTTTCTGACTCATGCTTTCTTCAGGTAACCACCTAACTTGTATTAACCCAGTTTCAAAATATATTATAGAAATACATGCATCTCACTCATAACATTCTTTTCTTGTTCTTTTAAGGGAAATTCACAAAGGAGTATCATCATACCCCAACTTGCAAGTCATTTGCATCACATCATTCCACAACCCTTCTTATTCAAAAAAATAGGTATATGGCTACCAAAGATTTATCAAGTCACATGAGGATTCTTATCATCAAAATCACATTAAACTCATTCAAACACACTGTTTTTATGAATCTTGAAAACATAGTGGCCCTTCCATTTATTCTACTCATGCATAATGATTAAAGAGATATTTAAAACTCAAAAGTTTCTCATCTTTCACTAATCATCCCCCGACATTGGTTATACACAAATTTCATGATAAAAAGAGGGGCTCTTAATTCATACTCTCAAAAATAATTCACAAATTATATCATGCAAGGTTCATAAATTTTGTCATGGGGAGTGAAATCTCACAAGTTACATTCGTAAATCATCTTTCGGATTCAAATCACATAAGCACAAGATTTATACATCAAAATTATACAAAACCCCTTAACAATTTCATAATTCCATCAAATTGATTCCACAATGCATGCTCTTAAAATAATTTACCAAAAGCCCTTTTCATATACATACATAAATATCTTCAAAGCTTGTAAATATCATAAAACCCATGCCCATGAGATTTACGGTAGCCCCACGTACCTTAATTGTGAAGAATTACGAAGAAATTTCAAAAAGATTGGACCTTTAAGTTTGATTGCCCAAACCCTAGTTGTTTTCTCCTCTTGTGTTCTTGAAAGATGAATTAGGGATCTTGAGAGATTTAAAACGTTACTAAAAGGCTTAATTTTTTTAAGAATAATTAGGGACGGAATTTGGGTGAGGGAATATGACTAAAGTGCCACTAGACCCTTTATGAATTGAAATAACACGTAAAACCACTTTAGATTTTTGTCAGGTTTCGTATTGGAGTGCAGTCAACGCAACACGTCAAGATCGCGTCGGCTTACTGCCACACACAGAAAATGCCATAACTGTTTGCTCGGTTATTGGATTTAGGCGAAATTGGTATCTTTGGAATGCTAATTCAATTATCTAGAATTTGGTGGATCTTGAGATGAAGAATTCTATGTTTATTAAAAGTAACACATGTTCAAAGTGGACCCATGTAGAATTGAATATCAAACTTTGGACGAATGAAGGATTCTTAGCACAACTTTGCTTTAAGGGATTTCTATGAATATTTTTCACCTCATAATCATTTCATATACTAGGAGAAAGATCATGACACATGAATTTAAATATAAACCATGGAATTAGAGCTTACACACGTAGTAACGACAGTCCGATTTCTAGTTTGAAAATGCGGGGCGTTACATACACCTCCTACCATACAAGGCTTCGAATGGAGCCATCCCAATTCTAGAGTGGTAGCTATTATTATAAACAAACTCTATAAGAGGAAAATGCTCAACCCAATTACCACCATAGTCTATCACACAAGCATGGAACATATCTTCCAATGTCTGAATAGTCTTTTCCTCTTGCCCATCCGTCTGCGGGTGAAAACTAGTACTAATACTCACCTTGGTCCTCAAACCTTTCTTAAACAACCACCAAAAGTGAGATAAAAACTGGTTACCACATTTCTAGATCATAAAAGTAGGCACTCCATGAAACTTCACAATCTCTTAGAGATATAACCTTGCATAGTCCTCGTCGAGAAATTTGTCTGTATTGGCAAGAAATGAGCAGACTTTGTCATCCTATCCACGATAACCCAAATTGAATCAAACTAATTTTGAGACTGAGGAAGATCTGTAATGAAATCATTATTGATCACCTCCTCTTTCCACATAGGCAACTCAATTTTATGGAATAATCCTTCGGGCCTCATGTGCTCAATCTTGACCTGTTGGCACACTATGCACTTTGCCACAAAACTAGTGATATCCCACTTCATGTTGTTTAACCAATACATCTCCTTAAGGTCAAGATACATTTTTGTCAAACCAGGATAAACAGCATAGCGCGACTCATGCACCTCAGCCAAGATCCTCTCTCGTAAACCATCTATATTGGGAACATAAAACCTTTCTTATTATCACAAGGTACCATCACCTCTAATCTCGAAGGACATCACCTTATTCCTACCTACATCATCTTTGCTCCCGATCAAGGTAGAATCCAACACTTGCATCTCTTTTACTTTAACCCCAAGAGGTAAATGTGCCACCTCTCATATAACAATATAACTATCCTCAGAGTCTAAGATACAAACTCCAAGGTTATCTAAAAGGTGAATATTTTTTACCAACTCCCGCTTCCCTTCATCCACATGAGCCAGACATTCCATGGATAACCTGCTAAAAGCATCAACAACCACAATAGCTTTACCTGGATGGTAGTGAAGACTCATGTCATAATTCTTTAGAAGTTCAAGCCATCTTCTCTGCTTGAGGTTCAGTTCTTTCTGAGTAAACACATACCGCAAGCTCTTATGATTTGAAAAGATATCCATATCCACTCCATACAAATAGTGACACAAGATTTTCCACCCAAATAGTCATGAGTTGGATAATTCTTCTCATGCACCTTTAACTGTCTAGAGGCATAAGCAATCACCTTGCCATGTTGTATAAAATTACACCCAAGACCCACACGGGATGCATCACAATAGACTACAAAACCATCAGTGACTTTAGGCAAGGTCAAGACTAGGTACAAAGTTAGCTTATCCTTCAGCTTCTCAAAACTACCCTTACAAGCATTAGATCATAGAAACTTTACCTTCTTTTGAGTCAACTTAGTCAATAGGGAAGCTATAGAAGAAAATGTTCCACAAATCTCCTATAGTAACATGGGTTGGAGTCATGGTATTAGGCCACCTCTTAATCGATGCACTTTTTGCGGATCCATTATGATTCCTTCACTTGAAATGATATGCCCCAGAAAAGTGACAACGTTCAACCAGAACTTATATTTCAAAAATTTGGCATACACCTGCTACTCTTTCAGGGTTTGCAGCATAATGTGGAGGTGATTAGCATAATCCACCTCACTCTTCGAGTACACCAGGATATCATCTATGAACACAATAACAAAAAAATCCAAAAACTGATAGAAGACTCTATTAATAAAATCCATGAATGCCATCAGGATATTGGTCAACCCAAAAGACATAATTAGAAACTCAAAATGCCCATACCGGATCTGAAAATCAGTCTTAGGGATATCCACTTCCCTAATCTTTAATTGATCATACCCGGATCAAAGATCAATCTTAGAGAAAGACTTAGTACCCTGAATTTAACCAAACAAATCTTCTAACCTTGGAAGAGGATACTTATTCTTTAACATCACCTTATTCAACTGTTGGTAGTCAATACATATCTGAAGGGAACCATCTTTGTTACGCACGAATAAAATTAGGAACCCCATGGGGACACGCTAGGATAGATGAAACCCTTATCTAAAAGATCCTTTAATTGCTCCTTAAGCTCCTTTAACTCAACTGGATCTATCCTATATGGGGGAATAAAAATAGGACGAGTGTTCGAAATAAGATCAATCTCAAAATTAATCTTCCTTTCAGGAGGAACACCAGGAAGGTCATTAGGGAATACCTCATGAAATTCATTCACCACCAGATGAAATACAAAGAAGGACCCTCTGAGTTAGAATATTTAATCCGGACCAAATGATAGATATATCCCTTGGAGATAAATCTCTGATCCCTAAGATTCGATATGAACTTCCCCTTAGGATCTAGGGAACCATTTTTCCATTCAATAACCAGCTCATTAGGGAATTTAAGGACAACCTTATGGGTTTGATAGTCTAAAAAAGCATAGCACGAGTGCAACCAATCCATACCCAATATGAGATCGAAATAAACCATGTCTAATTCAAAAAGATCCACCAAGGTTTATCGTCCACCCACAGACACCACACATCCCTATAGACTTTTCTAGAAACCATAGAATCTCCCACCAGGGTAGAAATAGAAAAGGGTCAGGAATACACTTAAGACCATAACCAAAATACACAACCACAAATAGGGCCATAAAAGAGAGAGTGGGCCCTAAATTAAGTAAACAATACACATCATGGGAAAAGAGTTTCAACATAATAATAATGACATCAGGTGATGCCTCAAACATCTGGAGGGTAGTGAGAGCATAGAGATGGTTTCGACTAGTACCAAAACTAGATGGTGCACCCTTTGGTGCCGGAGCTGATGAAGAGACAACATGAACCTTGTTCGTGCCAGAAGCAACCTTACCAATAGGATAGTTTCTAATCATGTGCCCTAGCTGACCGTAATTAAAGCACTTGTCTTTTTCCTCATCACAGTAACCGTAATACAAGTGACCATAGAATCTGCAGAGAAGATATGATGGATCTGACTGGGCCTCACTAGCCTAAGACTGGTCACCCTGTGCCCTATAATTGTCTCAACTATGAAAACACCGGTTACACGATGACTTTGGGTAGGAAGCACTAGCCGTTGAGTAAGACCCAGAATTACCTCACTTCTTCTTGGGCCACTTCCCACCATCCCTGCTAAAAAAATCTAAAAAAATTTCTCTGCCTCTCCCCGATCTGTGCATGCTTTCTCTTCTCTTCTTCTACATGCTGCATGTACCCAACCAACCTGTAAATATCCATGTACATATTTAACAAGGTAGATTTACTCTCCAAAATTAAGTCTCGAGATAACTCGGAAGTGAACTTCCTCATTCTAGTCCTCATGCTAGAAAACAACTCCGGATCACACCAAGATAACTCGAGAAACTTCAAGGCATACTCCTTGAATGACATTTGTCCTTGCTTCAGGTTAAAAAATTCCTTGTCAAGACCCGAACCGAGGCCCTGGCCGTGACGAGCATCCCGAACTATGAATGCCCGGACGCCTCTCTCTATCCGGTAGTCATACACAATGTTTATACAATAAAAGAAGATGCAAAATGAAATATAATATGGAATCATGGTCATTCTGAATTCAATTTAAAGTTGGAAAGTAAAACCCAACAACTAAATAATATCTGAACTAGTCTGTGAAACCTCTACTACATATGAAACAAAGATGTCTGAAAACTGGGACAAGGCCCCCAGTAGACCAAAATCATAAATAAATGTCTAAAATTTAAATAGGCCTTCTGAAACATAGAAGGATCACTAACTAACTCTGCACTTCTGTCTGGAAAGATCTGCTTAGCCAGATTGCTAGATTGAGCCTCAGACCCTGAGAGGTAGGGTGTCAATACAATTGTACTGGTACGCAGAGAAAACCTAAGATAATATTTGATATTCAACATATATGAGAGCAATTTAAAAATGGTTCATAAATATATCACATAGTAAAAATCACATGGGTGTGGTTAAAAGACTCTATAAAATCATCTGAACTCTGTGACATACTCTTTGTTTTACTTCTGCGCTAGGAGGTATACCCTACAATTCTGTAATTCCATGGGCTATATGAAATCTTCCCTTAACTCGGCAGCCAAGCCCCTAAACCAAGTTTGCCGCAAGGGTCGGCGTCTCTGAATCTCTACTACACCGCAGGGCCATCGCCAGCGTACAAAAGTAACATACCTGTATCGGTAAAACACGATTTTAGGCTATGAGTTGATTGACTCGTGCCCTCTTCGGGTAACCACCTAACCCTCTTTAAGCCTATTTTTAATTCTTTACAATATGCAATCTTTGAAAATCAAACTCTGAAGACTTTAGTTCTGTTATGGCATATATTAACATGGTATCGTCAAACCATTGACTTACAAGTCACATTCTCTGAGCCATTTATAGCAAATTATGTTTGTATTCTCAAATCATGGAATTAAGGACCACCATATCAATATTTTTTTTCAAGAAACTAATTCTTTAAAACTCATGTGAAACCATGAATGCAATTCCCTTTATCAACGATTCAATAAACAGTGGTCATGTCAAAATTCTTAATTTCATGCAATTCTTTCTCTTTAACACAAAACATAGATTTCTTAAAAAAATGCCCTCTCATCATCTCTAAATCATGTTCAAATACTATGACATTGATAAAACTACTTTCACATTATAAAACATGCATTTCAACTCTTTTTCGACAAAACCATAAACTTTAATTCAATACACGAGAGGAAATTCATAATTTATGCTCTCAAACAATCTCAAATCTCAATTTTCATACATATGCATATATATGTAAATCAATTTAGTGGAAAATACCACAAGGCCAAAGCAATAGTAATGTTGAAACATTCAGAATACATAATTTAAATATAGATTCCAAAACCCCTTTAAAATTTATGCTTAATAATCTTTAAATCATGTTGTAATGTTTACAAGCCCATGTAGTTTTTAGGATAAACTCCGCGTACCTTAGACTATAAGAGATGAAAGATGGAACCTAGATCTTGATAGATGGAACCCTGAAATTGACCCTTTTCTTGGAGTCTTGAACTTAAGATCTTGATTCTTGATCTTAAGGGAAAGGATTTAGGGTTTTAATTTGAGAGGAAAAATTGAATTATGGAGTGTATTCTGCTTTTGGGGCGTGAATCTTATGTTATGGACAGACCTTGGCTGAGGTAAAGGTCCAAATTGCCCTTAAAAATGCAAAAACAGAACCTAAAAATTAGGTGCATTTGACGGAGAGTGTGTCGCACGCTAATCGTGTGCAGCTACTGTCTCTCTCACAAAAATGGTTGTAACGTTTCACTTAGGTATCAGATTTTAGAGAAATTAGTATCGTTGGAAAGCTACTTCGAAGACCTTTTATTTGATATATAGTAGTCTATATAATTCGATATATACAAGAAGTTATGGTTGATGGAAGTTGACCCAAGTTTAAACATCCACTGAAACTTAATCGCTAGAAATGTTCTCAACTCGTCTTAGAGTTAGGGGATTTTTGTGACCTCAATTCATATTCAAAGGTATTCCCACACTATAGGATTGATAACCACACATATATTAACAAGGAATTATCTCATTCGAGTCTATTCGTGTAGGAACGACAGTTTAGATTCTAGCCTGAAAGTATGGGGTGTTACACTCTTCCTCCTTCTCTTCTCTAAACTTTTAAGGAAAGAAACAATCTATAAAAGCACGTGAGAAATCGTCCCACAAGGCTGAATCAACATTGTCTCCCCTTAACTGCTCCCATTCATCATACCATTGGTATGCTACATCTTTCAACAGATAGCAACAAATCCCACACCCTCCATGTTAGTAGCATTCATAATAAGGAAGATCTTTTCCATCCTATCCACAAAAGATTAAGGATCGTCCTCAACCTTAACACTAGTGTACACAGGAGGGTTTAACCTCAAAAATTGGCCAACCCTTGTGGCCTCAGAAGATGGAGTAGTAAAAGCACCATGCTAAGATTGACCATGAACCTCAGGCTCTACTCAACACAGATTTTTTGGGCTCCAAATTTACCATGAACCTAGGGATCTGATATCAATCTAACATAACTAGAACTAGGGCCTAGTCGTGTTGGGCATCTCAGGTCCAACCAGGACTGGAGAGCACCCCGAATACTCAACCCTAACTGCCTTGCACCCTATGTCGGATGAATTTTGAACATATAACAAAAAGAAACAAGAATAATTTAAAGACACTACATAAAGTCTATAATCATAATATAAAAACCTCAATCAAATATCTAATAAGTGCCAGCCCAAATGCCAATACCAATACCAAGGCTGACATCATTACTGACACTGCCCATGCTCAAAGTTATCTAACAAAGCCTCTATCCAGAATCTATAACATTTGGTCGGGACAAGCCCCCGACCATAGCCAAAATCAAAACTAAGAAATAATAAAGCTAAAACAAGTCCATAGCATGAAATAGAGACTTCCAGAGTATAGAAGCTTACCATTTCAGTCTGACTTAAAACTGTCTCTGAATCTAAGTTACTGAGTAGGAGGAATAGTGGCATGGCCAAATCCTACATTGCATAGGGATACAATTCCCAAAGATAGTTAGCGAAGTAAATGCTAGCATGTACGCAATGATAAGATAAAATAATGCCAGTAATTCAAAACCAAAGTAAATAACCATAAGTAATAATATAGATACATATATATCGTTCTGGGAAAGGGAACTAGGTTTAGCATGCATTTAAAACCTAAACCTGGGTTTTGTAGCTTGGCCAGCCTAAAATCACCCAAGGGCCATATGGGTTCAGATCCCTCTATTAAAAGGGCCTCAGTATGTGTTAGCTGCACGACCAGAGAATAGAAAACTGGGATGACTAGTATTTCTCCCAAAATATAAAGTGTGACATAATGTATACAGTAACCAAGACCAACCTCATATTGACAAACATAAGTTTTTAATGGCGATCCCCTAGGACCACCACCTTCCATGAATTTGCTACTAAACCCTCTTTAAACCCAATTAAACCTTTTTCACATAACCAAACCATTTACTAAGGAGTTTTTTCATTAGGAATTAACTGTTGGTATCTTTATACAAAAATTAGAACTTGCAAGTCTATCCTATTATTCCATACCTAAAAAATTAAACTAAGTTGACTCCCAAGTTTCCAATTAAACTAAAACTATGGACATCAAGCCCTTTCCAAACCATTTAAAACCAACCAAACCAATTTAAGTTTCATTACCTCTTATGCAATGCAAAGATTTCAATAATAGTTAAACTATGTGACAAAACCATTCTTATTGGCATTTTAACAAATATGTTGAGGGCATATAACTTTCAAAATCAAAACTAAATATCAATTGACCATTCCCATGCTACCACTAGTTCAAACCATAATTATAACATGAAAATCCATAAGTAAAGCATGGGAAAATATTATCCAACCATAAACAACCAAAACCCCCAATATCTATTTCCAAACCAAAACAAATCCACATTAATACCACAAAAACCATACATTAAAAAATTCTTTTAGTTTAAATAACAATAAGGGAAGAGTAACATGCCTTATACACCAAGAAAGATGAAGAGACACCACACTTGAAAGCCTTAATTGATTATCTTGAAAAAACTTAATATTTTTCTTGAGAAAGAGTTTGAGAGAGATTTTAAGGGTGTTTGATTGAGAATAATAGGTTAATAAAGCCTCCAAAAGTGTTTTATGTAGTGGTATCAAAGGGAGTTATAAAGAAGAAATGTCTAGAATGCCCCCAACTTAAAACTATGGAAAACTCATAGTTGGGTACGAGTTGACCGTCCCACTCTTCACCACATCATATGAGTGGTACCCTTAAATTATCACTAGAACAAAAGGTTGGATACCATATTCTATCCAACATACGACTCCCTTGCCCAACTAGTCACCATACCATATCACTAGTACCATCAAGTCGTATCCAAGGTAGAACATCAAGGACTAGACACTCAACAACATACGATTGGTCCCTAAACCTCCCGTCACCAGACCATACAACTCATAAGGAGTCTCACATATCAAGGATAGAACTTGGCCAATAACTTACTAAGCAACATAAGACTAGGGTCCCTAGACTCTTACCCAAACCATATGACTTGTATGGTGGGTCATTCCAAGGATAATAAGTCCAAAATGCTTGAAATTTCCATGGGCCAGAACCCAGGGTGTTTCAGTCTTAAAATTGACATGCCCCTATTTGAGCAACATGGAGTCCAACTTGTAATCCTTGTTGGGGGGGTGTTCAATACCTTGACTGGGTAAGAACCATGATTGGTATGAATTAACTCATGATAAGGAAGCCATTATCAACTATATAAGACTTTCTCTGAATGGAGACACTCTCTACTGATGAAGACTCCCTCCTTAACCTACGATGGCGCGTAATTTGAAATTTTAGATGTGCTGAACCCTCATTCCCTCGGTGCTAAATATTATTCTCAAAATCATAGTAGTTATTATAATATATGAAATCCACCATAAAGTAAACATTCAAGTTTATAAGTTTGAAAACCAAACATGCTTCTATTTCTAATTCATGCTCATAAGTAAATGTGTGAATTTCATATTAGGTATGAGATGAAAAGATCAAATAAAAACCATAAACATACTGTAATAGCATGTAACATGTGATCAATAGATCAAAATATGATAATAATGTGTAATAGACAAAGAAGTAGATATATCACGTATTCCTTAATCATAATACTTAAGTAAAACACTGAAAATCATGCATGAACTTAAGGATAACTTGAGTTTACTAACATTGCCATAAGAGTTCATAAATAATCACTTAAAAATGTTCATTAATGTAAACATGTCATGGAGAACTGAATTTAATCTTGAAATTACAATTAGGTAAAACCCTAGTTTAAGAAAAATCATGGAATCATGTATTGAAAATTTTAATTTGGGTATAAGGATGAAAGGAGATCCGCATTGAACAGCTACATACATAAAATTATTCATTTCTTGGAGGAACATTCGATTTGGGAGCCCTTGAAGTTGAATTTTTGAGAGAAACCCTTTCTTTTGGTGTTCTTGAGAGTTTTGGAGGACAGGAAATGATGAATTCATGTTATGAAATAAAGGAAAACATTTTAATATGTGATAGGGTCATTTAGGATTTAAATGGGCTATTTTCGCTCAAAGAACTAAAGGAATAATGGGATTTTAGGGTTGTCGTGACCAGTAGTGTGGCACAACATTTAAATGGTGTACAACTAGCGTGCCAAGGCCTTCAAACAGAGCATAACTTCCATTTCATGATAATATTATGAAAACTTACTAGTTTACTCACATAAATACACATAATATTTTACTCTAATATTAGATTGATCTGAGGTGGACTTTTGCACCTCAACGTTGTTATTCAAGATTATTTAGCCTTGTTTTGAGGACTTTTTGTGTGCTTAATATGTTGTTAATGGTATAATTTGGAATATAAGTGTTAAAATAGTTTATCAAAATTTTTAAGGTGTGTTTCAAACATGTTTGGAATCAATTTGGTCACTTGGAGTTTAGACGAGAAAACTAGTGTTACTAGCATGAGTTATGTGTTGTTCTAGTTGATCTCGATGGATTCTAGTGTATGTAATGAGTTCATAAGGGTATTATTGTGTAATTATATGTGGAATAAAGTTTTTATAGTGTTTAAGGATCAATTTAAATAAGACAAGAGTTAAAAGTAAGTTAAAGATCAAAAGGAAAAAAACTAGTATTCTTAGCTTAAGTTTCTAGTTCATCTACTTGAATTGTATGTTGTTTTGAGCTCAAATACGTGGTGTTTGAGTGTATAAGATGATTTTTTAGTTTATAATGATGATATATATATGATACAAAATCTTTAAATCAAGTGTAAAAAATACCATGAGGCTTGGAAAGGATGGACAAACAGATGGGACAAGATTTGACCAAAAACGGACGTTTTAGAGTCATTGGCGTGCCACAGAGCTTAGGAACCGTGATTAGGTCCATGAAACTCCCTTGGTAACATACTAAATGACCAATTACAGTGTTTCACCCCAATTTTTGCGTGCCACATACCCTAGGAACCGCAATAAGGGGCGTGGCAGGGACCTAGTTTAAATCGGCAACTTGTGTCCTCCTATAAATAGGACCCTTAAAACATTATGCTACACATCTTGGATGACCTTGAAACTTTGAGGATGTATAACACTTAAATTAGGTTTTTTATTCCATTAATTTGTTTTTTTTATGGTTTTTAACATGTATTCAACCTTTGCAATTACGGTTATGTCGATGAACGACTAAACACCCTTTTACGGGGCTAAGGCCAAGAACATGATTGCTCTTGTTATTAATTGACTTGGTTTGAGTTATTTATCATATTTGGCTGTTTATTTATCCTTTTAATAAATATTTTAAGAATTATATATCCTTAAAATACATCCATAGTCACCTTGTGAGCCCAGAAGAAGGAACAAGAGGATAGTACATGGGGGTGAATAGAATAGAAATATAATCTTCTATAGAATGTAGTTATAATTTGCATTTAGGATAGAAAAATACATAAGTGACCTAATTTTTTCACTTATAGGATGAAATATGAATGCATTTAACTTATTTCTCACATCTCAGCTTAATGATGTAGTTATGGGTTTATGTTTGATAAGTGATTAGAGGCTCGGAAGAACATAATCAAAATATCAACTCCATGAATCAACAACCATGATAAGCAACCTAACCAATGAAGTTAAATATCATAGTATGATTTTTTACTGCTCCTTAAACCTGGGTTTCTCCCTATTTATTGTCCAAGACCTTTCATTTACCGCATTATTTTAGTTTATGTTTAGTTATAACTCTTAAACTCTCATAGTTACATTTGCACTAGCTTAATCTCAATTGTTAAAATTGAATTAGATAGTTGTTAACACAAGTCCTTGAGGGATTGATACTTGGCTTGAAAAATGCCATTATATTACTTGGTGAGACCACATTCACCTGTGTGTGCGCTTGGGCATAACATGTTTTAGGCTCCATAGTCGTAGATTTGTAAATAGACAACTGTCTTATTTTTAGTTTTGCTATATTGAGTTGAACATAGTTTAGTATTTTTTTTTTTTTAATATTTTATCACCTTTCCTGATATTTCATCTTAGGATAGAAGGTGGTTGAGTGATGATGATTATTGTTGTTTTTATAGAGGAACCCACCAAAAGGCTTTTTACCTAGATTTTTATTGAAGTGAGTGTTTGGGACCTTCACTAGATGAGGTGGATACTAGCCAATCTGTGGAGTAGACACAAGAATTTCAGCTATTCCACAGTCATCTTTTTCTTGAGAATAACATTGAGAAGACGAATAAGAGTGAGTGTGTTATGGATAGTGTAAATTTTGAAGTGGTATTGGTTGGGTCACATTCAAACCGCTTTTCCAAATTATGTTTAGATTATGACATGTCTTTTGATTCATCTAAAATAGTGAAAGAGTGTGAAAATAAGGAATAAGAATCCTATATTCTTAAATTCGAACCAAACAAGCAACACAAAAGCATCCCTCACTTCAAGCCGGAGTGGTTTACGATCCATCATCCATTACTTGATTCCTTCATCTTTGTACGAATACCCTATGAAAGAATAAAAAAGACAGATGCGAGGTTGGGGTGAAATTTATATCCTCAAGGTGGAGAAAAAAGTTGTTGTGGGTTGTGCCGTAAAACTAAATCAATCGATCCTTGGGAGGAAACCAAAGTTAAGGTAGATATTTATTTTTCATATTTTTAGTTTTTACTTTACGTATATTTTGTTTTGTTGAGTCACGGGTTGATGGAAAGTCTAAGAACTGGAAACCTAAGCTAAAGATCATGGTGATGACTGAATGTGGGGTCCTTGGACCCTCTTGATGTATGAAGATGCTACTAGCTAGGCCTAGAGGCCTCAGGGATTATTTCTATCCCTACTTTTAATTTTACTTTGGAGGCAAAGTAGATTTTTATGTGTGGGATGGGGAAATTCTCATTATTTCAGGTGAAGTAATATTGTAGGGTCTTCAGTCTTAGTTGTTTTTCTAGTTTTGGATTAAATTTGAAAAATTTGAAAAAAATCATAAAAGGATTTTCTCTTTTTAGTTTTTAGTTGTTTGGGTCAGTCAAGTAGGTGCACACTTCACCCACACTGTGGTTGTTCTTTTCGATTCTTTTCCCCGAGGGTGAACCTTAAACCCAATATCCTTTTTCTTTTTAGGCATAATTTTAAAATTTTTGTTATTAGGTAAGTGAAATATTCTTATTGGTATTATGTTTGATTGGACGATGCAAGTGGGCATTATATGTGATAGCATGTTGTTATGTCCGCTTTGAAGACTCTGAGGCTCATGATTATGACTCTTGTACTTTTTGGCTTAATGTTGAATTCATGTGATTGTTTGGTTGGGATAATATGATGATCCTACTTGATTTGAGAATGTGCCATATGTGTGTGAGGTTATTGTGTATCCCTTGTTGTATTTGATGTATAGAACTTTCCTGGTGTGTGTGCAAAGAAAAATAAAGAGTGTAGATTTGGGAGATGATATAGGCAATTCTCTAATAGCCTTGTTTCATACCCTCTTTTACCTACCCTTGTGCATAATCCTAGTTAGCCCCATTGAGACTTTAGCTTATTTTCTTTGGTATCCTCATATGTATCCTGTATCCCCCTCTTTGATTGACCTTAATTTGATCCAAAACTTCTAAGCACTTTAGTGAAAACTTGAGGAAGTTAAAGAGTTTGAAAAAATAAGAGGAGAAAAAGTGAAATTAAAGCTCTAAAATAATAGTTATTGTTGTGTACAATTAAATATCCTCTGAATATAATGCTTAGAGTGAAAAGTTGTTGAAGGATGAACAAGGCTTTAAGTGTGGGGTGATGATCTGAGGTGGATTTATGCACATTAACATTGTTAATCTCGATGGATTCTAGTATGTGTAATGAGTTAATAATGGTATTATTGTTTAATTATATGTGGAATAACTTTTTGGTAGTGTTTAAGTCTCAATTGAAACAAGACAAAAGTCAAAACTAAGTTAATGATCAAAAGGAAAAAAATAGTATTCTTAGCTTAAGTTTCTAGTTCATCGTCTTGAATTGTATGTTGTTTTGAGCTCAAATACGTGGTGTTTAATGGTATAGGATGCTTGTTGAGTTTATAATGATGATATATGGATGATACAAAAGCTATAAATTAATTGAAAAAAACACCATGAGGCTTGAAAAGTATGGACAAACACATAGGACAAGATTTGACCAAAAACGGACGTTTCAGAGTCATTGGAGTGCCACGGAGCTTAGGAACCGTGATTAGGTACATGAAACGTAATTGGGGACATACTAAATGACCAATTCCAGTGTTTCACCCTAATTTTGGCGTGCCACGGACCCTAGGAACCGCAATAAGGGGTATGGCACGTACCCTAGTTCAAATCGGCAGCTTGTGTCCTCCTATAAATAGGACCCTTAAACATTATGCTACAACCTTGGACGACATTGAAACTTTGAGGGAGGCTTTATAACTATTAATTTAGTGTTTTTAATCCATTAATTTTGTTTTTTTATGGATTTTATCATGTATTCAATTATTGAGATTACAGTTATGTCAATGAGCGGTTAAACATCCTTTTTCGGGGTTAAGGCCAAGAACATGATTACTCTTGTTATGTTTTGATTATTTATCATATTTAGTTGTTTATTTATCCTTTTTATCAATACTTTAAGTATTATATACCCTTATAATACATTCATAGTTACCTTGTGATCCCATAAAGAGGAACAAGAGGATAGTATGTTGGGGTGAATAGAATAGGATTATAATCTTCAATAGAATGAAGTTATAATTTGCATTTAGGTAGGAATATACCTACGTGACATATTTCGTTCACTTATAGGATGAAATATGAATTCATTTAACTAAGTTCTCACATCCCTGCTCAATGATGTAGTTATAGGTCTAAGTTACATAGGTGACTAGAGGCCCGGAAGACCATAGTCATAATATCAACCTCATGAATCAACAACAAAGATAACTAACCTAAACAATGAAGTTCAGTAGCGTAGTATGATTATTCAAAGAGCCTTAACCCTAGGTTTCTCCCCTTTGATGGTCAAAGACCTTTAATTTACTGCATTATTTTAGTTTACGTTTAGTTATAACTCTCAAACTCTTCTAGTTACATTTTCACTAGTTTAATCTCAATAAATAAACTTGAATTACATAGTTGTTAACATAAGTCCATAAGGGGTCGATACTTGGCTTGTAAAGGCCACTAATTACTTGGTGAGACCATGTACACTTGCGTATATGCTTGGGCATGACATTCATTAAGTAAGAATATGATGCATTGGAAAGAGGACTCAAATAACTTTCATTTGGTGGGTATTGAACTCCAAAACTCTATATATTCTAGAAGTTATACTCATTTAAATTTTACTCTTGTAGGATCGAAAACTAAAAATCAATCAATAAAATTTCTCTCAACTCAACTTTGCTCTAAATGTTTTCTATGACGATTTGCATCGAAAGCACTTTCACGCTAGGTAAATTATCATGAAACTTATATATGGTTAAAATTAATCATTTTTGTGACTATAAACATAGGACAAACAATTAGAAACTTAACTAGGAGTTTGTGGGGTGCTAAAATTTTGCTGTAATCATCCCAATATTCTAAAGGATCTTTTTTATTTATTTGCCTGTGATTTGATCCTAGAGTGTATAAGTATTATTTGTTGGAAAATATTGAACCATTTATATTTTATCATGAGTGAACTTTTTATTAATAATAAAATAACCTAAAAAAAGTACTAAGGGAGCTAGACCTTAATTACCTTACAAATCATAATGAGGTCAAACGCCACTACTACAACTATTAGCAAGGATATAAAGAAATACGAACTTGAAGGAATCAAATGATTACTATATTTTTAACACACTCTATGATGATATTGCAAATTAAAATACTGATAATATGATGAAATAAAAGAAGAAAGTAGAGTTACACCCCTTCTTTTTTTTGTACTTGTGACAAATTCTAAAATCTATGGCCATGTATCAATTTGATTCTTCTCCTTGTCTCCTTCCTTAAATCTATTAAGGAGTTCATGAAAATACATTAGTTCTTCTTAGATTATTGGACCTTGTTGATATAGTTGAACCTTGTCACCTTTCTCTTTGCCACTATTATTGGTAGTTACCATGTGACAAATAACTCAGAAACTTTATCATCTCATCTATAATGTGTACCATGATTTCATTTTATTTTAGCATTTTCACTTTTTTGTTGCCTAGTAAAAAATATCGGTGTTTTTGCATTTTCAAAGCATCAAGCATTTCATCTCCCCATTCCTCCAAAAGATTTATATCACGTTGAATGTACTTTTCTCACGGCTGTACTTTTCTCACGGCTCTTCTACACTGGGTTTTTTTCATTTTTCTTTCTTCTTATTTATAGGTACAACTAGATTCGTCTTTCTGTTTTCCATAATGCACCATGAGGAAATCTCCTTCAACACTATTTTGATGACTAATTTTACCATCAAATTGTCAGAATCCAACATATCAACCAAGAAAACCACCCTAACCCCGGTGATCTCTACTCTGTAATTTTTATTTTCCTCGATCTTTCAATTTCTAGACCCCTTCTCATATTTCTATTTTCTTTGATTAAATCACTTTCTTTCTAGATTAATTAGCGTAAAAATTATTGAATTCTTGCCATTGATTGTTCTGCCGCTGCTTTGCTTGATAGTTGCTTGCTTTTTGGTCATTGGTTGCTTACTATACATATTAAAATTTGGCATTAATTTTTGTCTAGTGATCCCTATCTTTGTTTCATGGTGTATTAGCATATCATTTACAATTTATATTAAATTTGTTAACTGCTCTTACACTTGAGTTCCACATATGCATGTCATATTGTTGCTTCTTTAAGCCTAGTAGAGGTCGTGAGTATTGTGAGTTTTTGGATTGAATTTCCCAAGGTATCTTAAATTTTTAAGTAGCTTTAGTTATTGATAGTGGATTTGGGTCATATCTTAGGTTGAAGTTGAATGTGAAGATGGGAAGGAAAAGAGGGTTAGGGATTTCACTATGTTGCGGGTAGGGTCATAGAATATAGGATTTTTGATAAGGAAGTCCATAAAACTAGTAGGATTTTTTAAAAGAGGAAGATTGGTATGGAATATGTCCAAGAGACCAAATGGGTAGGTACGAAGGATTAGGATGTGAATGGGTTTAAGTTGTGGTTCTCAGGAAGTTTGAGGAATAAGAATGGAGTAGAAATTCTAGTCAATGAGGACCTTAGGGAGTATGTGTTGGGGGTTAGGAGGATTAATGACTAGATGAGAATAATTAATCATGTCGTTAGAGGGCATACTTTGAACATTATTAGTGTACATGCTCAACAAGTGGGCTTAGCTAAGGAGGTCAAGAAGCTGTTTAGGAAGACTTGGATGAGGTGGTGAGAGGAATACCAAATTCTAAAGAGATATTCATAGGTGGAGATTTTAATGGTGACACTGGAGTTACTTCTACTTAATGGGTTCTTAAATAATTTTATTTTAGGGATAGAAGCAGTGGTGGAACCTCATAGCTAGATTTTGCTAAAGCCTTTAATATGGTGATAGCTAATTCATGCTTCCCAAAGTAGGAAAATCACTTATTTACCTTCTATAGCATGATGTCTAAGTCTCAAATAGAGTACCTACCATTTTAGAGGGGAGATAGAGGGTTGTGTAAGGATCTTAAGGTTATCCCAAGTTAGACCCTTACTACCCTACATAACATTATGGTGATGGACTTAGATATAAAAATGGGGCATCCCGATGCACTAAAGCACCCGCTATGCATAGGTGAAATGGAAGGGCCCCACCACAAGGGTGTATTATACTCAATCTTATCTTTTTTTCAGACCACGAGCTAAATAGGGTGACTTGATCCTTTTCTTTTCTAGGATTAGGGGGATAAGTTGATGTAGGTGTGGGATAGAAGGATTAGTGGGATGCAAATAACATGTGGGAGAAGACTTCTATATGTATTTGAGAGATAGCTAAGAAGATGCTTGGGGTGTCGTGGGGGTAAGTTTGGTGTCATCGAAGAGATTAGTGGTAGAGTAGAGAAGTTCAAGTCAAAGTGGAAACTAAGAAGTAAGGTTATGTTAATTGATTAGAATGTAGGGACGAGGAATAAATGAGTAATAATAAAGGAATCTAAAAGGTGTCTAGGACAATGGCTAAGCTAGCAGTTACATACACTAAAAGACAACCTTAGAAAGACTCTACGTGACACTAGGGGACAAAGGCATAGATACAAAACTTTACAGGCTTGAAAATACAAGGGTGAAGAAGGCTCGAGACTTGAATCAGGTGAATTTTAACATGGATGAGAAAGAAAATGTATTGGCATATGGACACTCATCAATCAAAGATGGCTAGCCTAATTTTATAAAATTATTTTTAAAAGTAGGCAATAGAGCTATTGTGCTAGGGGACTTGGATAACTCTAGGAGACATAGGAATTTTGGACATTATGGATGTATTATGATTGAGGAAGTGATGCCCTCTATTAGTAGTAGCAAAATAGCTACTACACCTAATGAGATCTCAGTGTGTTTTGGAAAAGTAGACTGGGAAGTTATATAGTGGTTGACTGAGTTATTTGATGTAATATTTAAGATAACTAACATGCCCAAATAATAGAGGTGGAGTACAATGGTCCCATTTTACAAGAATAAGGGTGGCATATAGAATTGTAACAATTATAAAGACACCAAATTGTTAAGTCATACTATGAGTATTTGGAAGTGAGTGGTGGAGATAAGGGTGATAAGGGGTGTGTTCATATCTTAGAACAAGTTTTTTTACAATGGTGATCTACTATTGAATCCATCCATCTAATGAGGAGACTGGTGGAGAAATATCAGGAAAAAAGTAGCGGGACTTACATATGATGTTCATTGAAACTGAGAAGGACTACGATAAAGTTTCATAAGAAGTCCTTTAGAGATTCCTAGATGGTAGAGGTGAATTGATGGATTACATTAGGGAGATAAAGAACACATATTATAGAGATAAAATCGGGTTAGAATAGTAGGATGAGACTCGAAGTATTTCCCTGTGGAAATGAGGTTTCACTAGGGATCAACTTTTAGTCTTTTCCTTTTGTTGTGGTAATAGATGTATTGATGCGGTGCATCATATATGCAGTGAATTAGTCTATAATATTTATAGTTTACATAGTACTGATTGATGAGGTATATAGCATAGTGTATGATATGTTGAAGGTGTGAGATAATTCTTAAAGATAAGGGTTTAAGTTGATTAGGACCAAAACGGAGTACCTGGTGTACAAATTCAGTAAGGAGTTGTATGATAAAGGGGTGGAAGTTCATCTTTACACATAGACTCTACCCAAGATCTGTTGTTTCAAATACTTTGGCTCTATTATCTAGGCTTGTAGGCTCATAGATGGCGATGTCACTTATCCCATTGAAGCAGTGTTGTAATGACCTAATTTATGAAATCTTCTTTTTATTTAATTTGACAATTTTTCCCTTTCCATTAGTTTATACATTTTTAATTATGGTGCGGCATGGTTGGTACGATTGTCAATGCCTTTAGGAGGGTTTGGGGAGAGTTTGAAGTGTTTGGGACCATTAAAAGTTCCCTAGTTGACTGTGTTTAACATGTTTTTTTTGAGTGTCGGATGGAAATTGGACAGTTCCATTAGATATAAAATCTTGAATTTGGGTTAGTAGTAGGTTTTTTTTAGGATTGGATCCTTTATTTGTATTTCAACACTCCATTTGAAAACTAGTGAAATATGCCTTAAGGGGGTCCCGAGGGTTAATTTATTGATAATGATATTTTTTTAGGAAAATCCGACGTAGCCATTGAGACTAGAACATTAAAGTTAGCCTAGTAAAATATTTTGTTCTCATTCATTGTATTCTAAATAAATCTCTATGGCTTGATCAAAAACTTGGCAAAGTTCCAAATTTGCTATTATTGGGAAATAATTAGTGTAACTGCATAAACAATCATTTGATCACTAAAGTGGGGGTCATATATATGACCAATGAATCACTTTAGAGGCCATTTAAGGTTCCCCCCAGTCTCTTAAGTAGAGGTTTCATCGCTTAAGTGACATTGGATTGCTTACGCGAAGGACGACCACTTTGGACTTAGTCGCTTAAGCGACAACCTAGCCGCTTAAGTAGCAACCATTGTATATAAGTCCTATTTTGTGATTGTCATCATTTTAGGAATTTAAGCATAAGGTTTGGGTGAATTTTAGGATTTTCATCACCATTTAAGCTAGGGTAAGCTCCAAAAACTTAATTTTAGTACTTTTCATTGAATTGTATCAACAAAACACTCTTTAATCTTAGTTTTAACATGGGATTTTGAGGATTTTTCTAAACAATCTTAAAAGTGGTTTTTAATTTTATACCTCTTTTAAACTCATTTTCTATGGGGTTTAAATTGTAAATTCCTTCAACCTTATGGATTGTATTTATGAAATAAAATATTGATCTTATCCCTTTTATTTCTGAACTAATTTTTTGAACTATATTTAGACCCAACTCAAATATGATAAATATGGGTCTCACTAGCTTTCTTTTAATGTGTAAATTCTATATTTGAATATTGTAGTTAATATCGAGGCTGTTAAAAATAGGAAGGCTTTGTGTTAAAGGACATTAGGATTGGATATCATCTTTTCAAGGTATGTTATGGCTTAACTTTGTTTAGACTGGGATGGATAGTTAATGAATAAGTAAAGCATGCTATGGGTTGGAGAAATAACTATGGTATATGATTTTTTGAGATATTATATTTTTCGTGAGGCCCATGTGAGGTCTTACACTCTATTATTATTAGCTTATGATATTATATATTATATGTTGGATGTTTGGGGGTTTTATTTGATATCATTGGCTATATATGTGTATCTGTCTATCTTATTTCTTAATGTGATACCCGTGCATTGGATTGAATTAGATATTATAAGATCTATTGAGCATTGTTTGCCTTTATAATGATAAAAATACCTGACATATGTGTTGACTTAATATTAATGATATCTTACATCTCTATTTATTCCAATTATCACCATACACCACACGGATCCACCTTCAAAAAAGCTTCAAACTCAAGTCTATAATGGTGAAATGCTAAAAAATAATCGGATCTTGCTCAAAACTTAGATCTAGACTCTTTTAGTGCTAATGAGCAAGGATATAGCACTAGAAACTATCAAAACAAACAAAAACTATGTAGATCTAAGTTGTAAGATTTGTATCTAACAAAGCTCAACATATTATTTTTTTTGGATTTTGACTCTTTTTGTGATGATTTTCTTAAGGTAACAACAATCAAAGACTTAGAGTTGTGAAACAACTCTAATACATGGATCTTGATACCAAATGATAAGGGAACAAGCTATAAAACCAAAACTACTACTAAAGAAATGAGGTAAAGAAGAAACAATCACTAAAGAGGTAATACACAATTCAGATTTAAGATAACAACACAAAATAAGAACACGAAAATAAAGATAGATCGTGAGATATAACAACTACAATACCAAAGGACATGGAATAATGGTGCCATAATGGGCATTGTTATTCTTGTAGTAATGCTTAGATTGTATTGTTGATAGATTGGCTCGTAGAAGAAGAAACTTCGAGGAAAGGAAAGGAAAAACTTGTTGGTTTGTAAGTTGCTTGGACTCACGGTAGGTTAGGCTTACTTTTAGTTAGATTGATCTTGATTGTAGTATAATTATTGATATCATGTGAGCTTGGGTGGGGTTTAGATGATAAATAGTTGAATAGTGATATTGGGATTAGTAGATTCTTATGGGTTATTGAACTTGCAAGGTATGATGCTTGACCCTTAGCCTAGAACCCTAGATAGTCTACTTGTAGTCTCATTATTAGTATGAGAATACTCTAGTTTCTCTAATAGATGAGAATGGTGTTACTCCCTAACCTTAAGAGTATGTTGACCTAGATATTGCTTAGTTAGGAAATAACCTTGGTATTGGGTTGACTTAGGTACAATATTGAAGAAGATTTTCACTTGAAAAAGATTTCCTCTATAGGCTTAGTGAGGATTGATAGACCCTTATAATGTGATTTAGATAACTTAACCAAAAATACGGGTAGACGTTAGTCTTGTGATAGTGAATTTGGCATCCTTGGGATTTAGGAATGCGACTTGACCCACCTTAAGCTTGAACTACGAAATCCCTTAAAAACCTAAATACTTGATGAATGTCTAAGTTACGTTATTGAGATTATAATGGTTAAACTCAGTGGTCGGATTATGCAAATAGTTGATGGTTGGATAATGTGTATACTTGATTAATTATCTCTTAGTCATGATATGGATAGCCTTGAAAAGGGGAAGAATGTGTATATGATATTAATGCTTATACTCATATTGTGTGGTGATTCTTAATAGTAAAGTAGGATGATATGTGTTATCGTAATCCTTATTATTCTATAATTGTGGACTTGTATATGTTTATTGATTTGGCTATGTATGTGTACGTTTGTTGTTGCCTTAGGTGATGTGTAACGGTATGATGATGCCCGGTGAATTCGAAGGATATTTTAAGGTTATGATAGTACCCGGTGAATTCAAAAGAGGTAATAATGTCATGATGTTGCCTGGTGAATTCGAAGGATATGTTGATGTTATGATATTGCCCGGTTAATCTGGAGGATATGTTGATATTATAATGATGATGCCAGGTGAAATCTTGAGGATATGTTGATATTATGATGATGCCCTATGAAATCCAGAGAATATATTGATAATGTGATGATGCCCGGTGAAATCCGAAGGAATATGTTAATGTTTGATGATGCCCAGTGAATTCGAAGGATATGTTGATGTTATGATGATGCCCGATAAATCTGGGAGAGGTAAAGATGTTATGATGTTGTGTTGAACAAATTTACATAAATTCTTGAATACATAGTGAGGTTTGGCCATGGGGCCTAACCACTTATGTACATGGGACATGATGTTTTCCTTGGTAGATTGTTGTTCATTCCTTGTCCTTTTTTCACTAAATAAGAGGTGTGGCCCTTGTTGACTCTAATTGGTAACTAGAGGTAATTTATGCCAATCATTGGGTTAAGGCTAATTGGTATGTGTAATCTTATGTAGAACCAAAGGCTAACCTAGTAAATCTACTTGACATGAATTAATGGTTAAGTTATGGAATTTTGCCTAGTAAAGTGGATTATGTAATAACTAGTTATTTCTAATAAATGATTATGACTTATAGGCTAGAAGCCTAGTGAACTAGTTGGTGGACCTTACTTGGTTAAAATATGGAAACTAGTCCTTAAGGTTGTAACATGCTCACTAATAATAGACTTGGTATTGTTCGATGGATAGTTAAGTTGTCTTCTTGTATGTGATGTCGTGGTGGCTTAATTGATGGTTTATATAATGAGAATGCTAACTAGATAATGGCCTTGTAATAGGTGAATGAATAATAGCATTGGTAATTTGTAGCCTTTCCCTTAAGTGATAGCTTGTAACTATATCACTTGTAATCTAGTGGCTTATGGAAATGAAGGTTAACTAGTTTAGAATAATCTTGGATTTTATTAGTGAGTTAGAGAATAAGTAGCTACATAACTATATTAGGTCGATGTTGGTTTCGTTGTGATTAAATTGCGGATTAAATTATGGTAATGATGATGATTGTGGACCTCAAAAATGAGCCATGGCGGGATTGTATTACCCGCGGTTTCAGTTAATTGTGGTGTAGTATTGACTTGATGTATTGTGGTTTGATTCTTTTGGTGTACTCTCCAGTAGTATGGGACGTCGTGACGAGTTATTTGTTGTATTCTTTTGTGTGTACTTTTCAGCGGTATGGGACGTCGTGGTAAGTTCTTGTCCTTATTATTCTAATGAAGGTTGGTGTTGATTTTGGTAAATTCATGGTTGTTATTGTATATATGTAGTTTTACGCTTTTGAAATGATTACATATTTGTAGGATAAATATGGTATGTAATTGATATGATACATTATGATATTTCCCTAGTAGTTTAGTTATTTTATTTGGCGGTATCGAAGAATATTCGGGTTCAATCCTATACATTGACTTTAAGTTATTATCTAGACTTATATCGTCTTTATATTATAGTTTAGCTGTAATACCCCGAGAAATTTTTTGTTGAAATTTTGTGCGTAAACGTGTTGGGTTCTATCTTCTAGAATGAATTATAAAATTTCCGTGCGGAATGTCATAGATTATGACCCACCATTGCGTAGAGAATCGAATAAGATTTCCAACGATATGTGGATCATCCAAAACGGACACCCGAGCGATGAGTTATGAACATTCCGATCGAACCGTGAATAGTAGTGAACAGTAAAACATGCAGGAAAAAGTACTGAGGACTAGCGTATTTTTTCTCCGACTTTAAACGATCATAATACTTGTACATAATAATCTGGGTGAGATACTATATATCAAAGGAAAGCTCTGCAAGTCCTCTTTCCAATGAAATTGGTTTCATTCAATTTGGATATCGGAGTAAAATGTTGTGGTAGATCTACTTCAGACTATCAAAACAGTCCACCAAAGGACAGATTCGAGAATTATTTGATTTTTAGGGGCGTTTTGGTCATTTTCCCTTACCCAAAATCCATCCAAACCCTATATTAAAGCCTATTAAAAGCATTATATATTATATTTCATCAAATTCCCTCAAAAAGAAAACCCTAAGCTCCTACATCCAACTTCAAGAACCTCCAAAGTTCACCATTGATTCAGCAAATTTATTCAAGATTCCAAGTTCCTAGTTCAAGAACTTCAAGAACCATTATTCAAAGGCATGGTTAACATCTCAAAAATGAGTATCGATCTAAATTTCATCATTTAAGGTATGTGGGGTTTTTCAACAAGAACTCTCTTTCGTTCTTATGCCCAAAAGTAATTTTCTTTACAAAGGCATGAATTTTATTTAATTTTTATGAATTTGAAGCATGAAACCATATCTTATGATGATTATTATGAAATCTTGATGTTTATGATTTTTAATAATGAATTTACATGTGTGGTGATATAAAGCATGAATCTTGAACAATATTTATCATGATTTTGATATTTGGGTTGTGAATCCCCATTGGAAATTGTATTTTTTTGAGAAAGTGTGTTATAAGCACGTTGATGTTGAATATTTGAGATATTTTGAATGATTTGACCTTTTGGTCTTAATGGAGTTGTTTTGAACTCGAGTGTGAAAGAAATCCACAACGTGGTTGATTTTGATAGATGGGAAGCATGATGGCTCCCGATGTATATTTATATATTACTAAAATTATTTTGTTGTGGATTGTCTTTGAAATGATCTGAGCTAAGTCCGGGAGAAATCTTTAGCACCGAGTGGGAGGTATAAAGCGACCTTACTTCCCTAGAACCACGTTCCCCCGTAGGAGTGAGCCTGAGGCTGATTTATATAGTGATCACTAGTTTGTGTGGATTTGATATCGATAGTCCTACTCCGATGGAAAGGATAGGATGGCTCTCCCCAACATGGGTTGTACGTTGGACTCCATGTAGCTCACATGGTTTATGTCGGTTATAGGATCTCCCAGTGTGTGTGTGTTTCCTTGTGTCTATGGTGAATGGTGAAGTGATTTGAAAGGGGAATTATGAAAGTTATTCTTTCGAAAGATTTAAATGATATTTACATTGTGAGAATTGATATTCTTGATGAACTGAAAGTGATTGACAAATTATATGATGACTCACATGTGTTATTATACTTATTTCATCCTCTCATGATTATGATGATTTTCTTCGGGCTATGTGAGTCTTTCATACATCCTATATATTTCTTATAAATATTTATGATGATGATGTTTATACAACTGCATACACCCCCATATACTCGGTTACTTTCCATGGTACTGACCCACATCTTCGGATGTGGGCTGCATTTTCTCGGAATGTAGGTTCAGGTGCTCAGTTCCAGGTTCGACAGAGATTCTTCGGGCACGCTGTTCTACATCCTCTGTTGTGGTGAGTCCTCATGTTCCGAGGACGTGATGTCTGATGTTGGTTTCACGGAATTATTTACATTTTATAACTGAGTATGAGTCAATTGGGGCATGTCTCAATGGCTCGCTGGTTTTATTGATTTTCTTAGAGGCTTGTCAGACTAGTATAGTTGTTGGGAGTTGACTAATAAGTCATATTTTTCATCTTTCTAAAATTCTTTTATTCTTGGATGATGATTACTCTATTGATATTTGAGGGTTATTTATGGAAACCTCATTGATTTGTGTTGAACTGAATGAAAATGGCTCAAAGGGTTAGCTTGGGGCTACTTGTAGCCTCAAGCACCGTGTGACACTCTGGGACCCATTTTTCGGGGCATTACAAACTTGGTATCAGAGCCTAAGGTTTTATGGTGTCCTAGGGAGTCTGACAAGCCGCGTTAAGTAGAGTCTTGCTCATCGGTATGTAGCGCGCCACATCTATGAGCAAGAGGCTACAAGACGTTTTAGGAAAAAGTGTGATTCTTTCTTTCAGAAGTCTATCGTGCTTAAAGTGTCTCTCTCTGCTATTGATTTGTGCTCTTCTCTTTCATAAATATGCCTCCACGTCGAGCGAGAAGAAATAATGATGGTCAGCAACCTCAACCCTCTGACCCATTGAATGAAAATGTGTCTCATGCTGAATTTCAGGCAGCCTTTCAGGTGCTGGCCCAAGCTGTTACTATAAATGTTCAGGCCAACCCATCCCCGGCTCCACAGCATCTGGGAGGTGATTCAGCTGCTTCCAAGATCCGTGACGTCATGCGGATGAATCCACCGGAATTCTATGGGTCTAAGTCTGATGAGGATCCACGGTTGTTTTTAAAGGAGGTGCGGAAGATTACTCAGGTGATGCATGTATCTGAGGAACATAGTGTGGAGTTGGCTACGTATAGGTTGAAAGACCTTACTTATGACTGGATTATTGCTTGGAGGAAAGGTAGAGGTGAGAGAGCTATCCCTATGACTTGGCAAGAGTTCCAGGATACATTCCTGGATAAGTTTTTCCCTTTGGAGATAAGGGAGGCAAAGGTGGAAGAGTTTATGAACCTGCGACAGGGCTGTATGAATGTTAGGTAGTACTGTCTAAAGTTCAATCAGTTGGCCAAGTATGCTCCTGACTTAGTGGATGATAATCGGGCTAGTATGAGTAAGTTTGTGACTGGAGTGTCTAGTTATGTGGTTAAGGAGTGTAGGTTTGATATGTTGAATAGTGAGATAAATCTTTCTAGGCTGATGACTTATGCCCAACAGATTGAGGTAGACAAGATTAAGGAGAGAGATAGAATGAGAGTTAATAAGAGAGCTAGGTCCGAGCAGCACAGAAAGGGTCAAACTAGATCGCAGGGCGGGAGTCGCTCTCAGTATCAGGATCGTTCATCTATGCCAGCACCGTCATCTTCTAGTTCTCCTATTCCAAGATGTAGGCAGGAGCAAGGTAGCAGGTCATATGCATCCAGGTCCCAGTACAGTGCTGGCAGTAAGCCAAATCATCCTCTGTGTCCTAAGTGTGGTAGGGCCCATTCGGGTGAGTGTTGGGGTGAGAAGAGGGGTTGTTTTTGGTGTGGTGACATGGGTCACAGAGTTAGAGATTTTCCACAGGATGGACAAGGGCGTCGTGACTATCGCCCTCATACCCAGACTCAGACTGTTAGTGCTCCAGTTCCAGCGACTCGCCCAGCCCCGGCTCAGGGCGCCTCTTCTAGCAATGCTGGAGGGCAGCGCCAGAATAGATTCTATGTTTTACCATCCCGCCAGGAACAGGAGGACTCTCCCGATGTTGTTACTGGTATGCTTCGTATATTTCAGTTTGATGTGTATGCTTTGTTCGATCCTAGATCCAGTTTCTCATATGTTACACCTTTGATTGCTCTGAATTTTGAAATGAGTCCTGAGATTATTCTTGAGCCTATCCTAGTTTCTACCCCAGTGGGTGATTCGATTGTTGCTCAGAAAGTGTATAAAAAGTGTCCTGTTACCGTTCTTCATAGAGTCTTGTTGGCTGATCTGATTGAGTTAGACATGGTAGATTTTGATGTGATTCTGGGTATGGACTGGTTGTATTCTTCTTATGCCTCTATTGATTTTCGGACCCAAATGGTCAAGTTTCAGTTTCCGGGTGCATCCGTGTTTGAGTGGTCTGGGAATTCTGTGTCACCCAAGAGTCATTTTATCTCTTACCTCAAAGCTAGAAAGCTTATTTCCAAGGGGGTTAGGTTGTTTGACTCTGCTGAAGGTAGTATAGGGGTTCAGAGTAGTTCTGAATCCTCATTGGTTTCGGAAGTGAAGGAAACGCAATACTTAGATGCTAGTTTGGTCAGACTGAAGGAGTCAGTCAAGGACCAAAAAGTAGAGGTTTTCTCCCAAGGAGGAGATGGTGTATTGAGATTGCAGCGTACATTGTGTGTCTCGAATGTTGATGATCTGAGACAGAGAATTATGGCTGAAGCGCACGGGGAGTGATATTTTATTCATCCTGGTGCCACCAAGATGTACCGAGACTTGCGGGAAATCTATTGGTGGAGTGACATGAAGAAAGATATAGCAGCGTTTGTAGCTAAGCGTGCAACATGCCAACAGGTTAAGGTTGAACACAAAAGACCTGGTGGTATGATGCAAGAGATAAATATCCCCCATATACTACATGGGTCACTGAGACTCTAACTCTCCAGTCTGTTAACATCATCAATAAGTTTTTTAATGTCTTTCCGTATGATCTCCCAGGGATACCTCCTGATAGAGAGATAGTGTTTGGGATTGATCTTCTTCCCGATAGTCAGCCCATTTCTATTCCTCCTAACCATATGGCCCCTGCAGAACTTAAGGAGTTGAAAGAGCAACTCAAAGATCTACTAGATAAGGGTTTCATAAGGCCCAGTGTTTCTCCTTGGGGTGCTCTTGTGTTGTTTGTGAGAAAGAAAGATGGCTCTTTGCGTATGTGCATTGATTACCGCCAACTGAATAAAGTCACCGTAAAAAATAAGTACCCCCTTCCAATAATAGATGATTTGTTTGACTAATTGCAAGGTGTAAGTTATTTCTCAAAGATAGACCTTCGTTCCAGCTATCATCAACTCAAAGTTAGGGAGTGTGACATCCCCAAAACTGCTTTCTAAACTCGTTATGCCATTTTGAGTTTTTTGTTATGTCTTTCGGGTTAACTAATGCCCCAGCAGCTTTCATGGACCTCATGAATCAAGTGTTCAGACCATATTTGTATATGTTTGTCATAGTGTTCATCGATGATATACTGGTGTACTCCCATAGTGAGGATGAACATTTTGATCATCTCCAAACTGTCTTGCAAACCCTTAGAGATCACAAGTTGTTTGCCAAGTTCAGTAAGTGTGAGTTTTGGCTAAGGTCAGTTGCTTTGCTGGGCCATATCATTTCTTCCGAGGGTATTTAAGTTAATCCCCAAAAGACCGAAGCGGTTAGAAATTGGCCTAGACCTATTTCTCCGACTGATATCCGAAGTTTCTTAGGTTTAGCTGGCTATTACCACTGTTTTATTGAGGGTTTCTCCTCTATAGAGTCTCCTATGACTCGGTTGACCCAAAAGAAAGTGAAGTTCTTGTGGTCCGAATCTTGTGAGAAGAGTTTTCAGGAGTTGAAGACTCGACTCACTTCAGCCCTTATTTTGACTTTGCCTGATGGTGTTGATGGTTTTGTGGTGTACTATGATGGTTCGAAAGTTGGGTTGGGTTGCGTATTGATATAGAAGGGTAAGGTGATAGCTTATGCTTCTAGACAGTTGAAACCCCATGAGAAAAATTACCCCACCCATGACCTTAAGTTGGTTGTTATTGTGTTTTCTTTGAAAATTTGGAGACACTATTTGTATGGTGTCCATGTTGATGTTTTCACTGATCATAAGAGTCTGCAGTATGTTTTTACCTAGAGAGAATTGAATCTTAGGAAGAGACGATGGTTAGAATTGTTAATGGGCTATGATATGAGTGTGTTGTACCATCCGAGCAAGGCCAATGTTGTGGCGGATACCCTAAGTAGAGTGTCCATGGGTAGTTTTTCATATGTGGTAAAAGGTAAGAAAGAGTTGGCTTGTGATGTACATCATTTGGATAGATTGGGGGTTAGGTTGTTTGACTCTGCTGAAGGTAGTATAGGGGTTCAGAATAGTTCCGAATCCTTCTTGGTTTCGGAAGTGAAGGAAAAGTAATACTTAGATGCTAGTTTGGTCAGACTGAAGGAGTCAGTCAAGGACCAAAAAGTAGAGGTTTTCTCCCAAGGGGGAGATGGTGTGTTGAGATTGCAGGGTAGATTGTGTGTCCCGAATGTTGATGATCTGAGATAGAGAATTATGGATGAAGCGCACGGGGAGCGATATTCTATTCATCCTGGTGCCACCAAGATGTACCGAGACTTGCGGGAAATCTATTGGTGGAGTGGCATGAAGAAAGATATAGCAGCGTTTGTAGCTAAGTGTGCAACATGCCAACAGGTTAAGGTTGAACACCAAAGACCTGGTGGTATGATGCAAGAGTTTAGTATTCCCACCTGGAAGTGGGAAGAGATAAATATGGACTTCGTAATTGGTTCACCTCCTTCCCAATGCCATCATGATTCCATTTGGGTTGTGGTTGATAGATTGACTAAGTCTGCTCATTTCTTGTCTGTTCATACTTCATATACTGCTGAGTATTACGCTAGATTATATATCCGAGAGCTAGTCAGACTGCATGGAGTTCCCTTATCTATCATTTCGGATAGAGGTACTCAGTTCACTTCGCAATTTTGGAAAGCTTTTCCGAAGGGTCTTGGTACCCAAGTGCTTTTGAGTTCTACTTTTCATCCGCAGACCGATGGTCAGGCTGAGCAGACCATCCAGACGTTAGAGGATATGTTGAGAGCTTGTCCACTTGACTTTAAGGGAAGTTGGGATGATCACTTACCGTTGATAGAGTTTGCTTACAATAACAGTTTCCACTCTAGTATTGGCATGGCTCCGTTTGAAGCCTTATATGGGAGGAAGTGTAGATCACCCATAGGTTGGTTCGAGGTAGGTGAAGCGGCTGTGAGTGGTCCTGATTCGGTATTTGAGGCTATGGAAAAAGTTAAGTTGATTAGGGAAAGGTTGAAAACTGCGCAGAGTCGTCAAAAGTCATATGCGTATGTTAGAAGGAGAGACCTTGAGTTTGAAGTTGGTGACCTAGTGTATCTAAAAATTTTACCCATGAGGGGGGTAAAGAGATTCGGAAAGAAGGGGAAGCTTAGTCTCCGTTATGCTGGTCCTTACAAAATTCTTAGCCGTGTTGGTAAGGTACCTTATGAGGTCGAGTTTCCTTCCGAGTTGTCCTCTGTTCATCCAATATTCCATGCTTAGAAAGAATATTAGCGATGATGTGGTAGTGGATTCCTCTGTGAGTGCTGACATTCAAGAAAATCTTTCTTTTGATGAGATTCCTGTTGAGATTCTTGATTTCAGTGTCCGAAGACTAACGAACAAAGAAGTTCCCTTGGTCAAGGTGTTGTGGTGAAATCAATCTGTTGAGGGTGCAACTTGGGAAGCTGAGGCGGATATGCGATCCAAGTACCCACACCTATTTTTCGCAAACTCTGATCAAGCCGAAAGTACCGTTCTTTCCTAAATCATGCACTTTTCATAAAAGTTGCAGCAGTTCAACTATCATTTATTATGTGTTCAGTTGTAGTTACTTGAATTTATGCATTCTATGTTGCATTCGGAGTGAGAAACGATGTGGTGATGAGTCTAACGAATGGTTTCAGCTGTATGCTATATTCTCTATCTATTCTTGGCATGTCTAGTGTCATTCGAGGACGAATGTTTCCAAGGGGGGATGATGTAATACCCCAGAAATTTTTTTGTTGAAATTTTGTGTGTAAACGTGTTGGGTTCTATCTTCTAGAATGAATTATAAATTTTCTCTACGGAATGTCATAGATTATGACCCACCCTTGCGTAAAGTATCGAATAAGATTTCCAACGATATGTGGATCATCCAAAACGGACACCCGAGCGACGAGTTATGAACATTCCGATTGAACCGTGAATAGTAGTGAACAGTAAAACGTGCAGGAAAAAGTACTGAGGCCTGGCGTATTTTTTCTACAACTTTAAACGATCATAACTCCTTGTACATAATGATATGGATGATATACTATATATCAACAAAAAGCTCTGCGAGTCCTCTTTCCAATGAAATTGGTTTCATCCAATTTGGATATTGGAGTAAAACGTTATGGTTGATCTACTTCAGACTATCAAAGCAGTCCACCAAAGGACAGATTCGAGAATTATTTGATTTTTAGGGGCGTTTTGGTCATTCCCCCTCACACAAAATCCATCCAAACCCTATATTAAAGCCTATTAGAAGCATTATATGTTATATTTCATCAAATTCCATCAAAAAGAAAACCCTAAGCTCCTACATCCAACTTCAAGAACCTCTAAAGTTCACCATTAATTCTGCAAATTTATTCAAGATTCCAAGTTCCTAGTTCAAGAACTCCAAGAACCATCATTCAAAGGCACGATTAACATCTCAAAAATGAGTATCGATCTAAAGTTCATCATTCAAGGTATGTGGGGTTTTTCAACAAGAACTCTCTTTCGAACTTGTGCCCAAAAGTAATTTTCTTTACAAAGGCATGATTTTTATTTGATTTTTAGAAATTTAAAGCATGAACCCATATCTTATGATGATTATTATGAAATCTTGATGTTTATGATTTTGAAAGATGAATTTACATGTGTGGTGTTATAAAGCATGAATCTTGAACGATATTTATCATGATTTTGATATTTGGGTCGTGAATCCGCATTGGAAATTGTGTTTTTTTGAGAAAGTGCGTGTTATAAGCACGTTGATGTTGAATATTTGAGATATTTTGAATGATTTGACCTTTTGGTCTTAATGGAGTTGTTTTGAACTCGAGTGTGAAAGAAATCCACAACGTGGTTGATTTTGATAGATGGGAAGCATGATGTCTCCCGATGTATATTTATATATAACTAAAATTGTTTTGTTGTGGATTGTCTTTTAAATGATCTGAGTTAAGTCCAGGAGAAATATTTAGCACTGAGTGGAAGGTATAAAGCGACCTTACTTCCCTAAAACTATGTGCCCCCATAGGAGTGAGCCTGAGACTGATTTATATAGTGATCACTAGTTTGTGTGTATTTGATATCGATAGTCCTACTCTGATGGCAAGGATAGGACGTCTCTCCCCAACGTGGGTTGTACGTTGGACTCTATGTAGCTCACATGGTTTATGCTGGTTATAGGATCTCCCAGTGTGTGTGTGTTTCCTTGTGTCTATGGTGAATGGTGAAGTGATTTGAAAGGGGAATTGTGAAAGTTATTCTTTCGAAAGATTTAAATGATATTTACATTATGAGAATTGATATTCTTGATGAACTAAAAGTGATTGACAAATTATATGATGACTAACATGTGTTATTATACTTATTTCATCCTCTCATGATTATAATTATTTTCTTCGGGCTATGTGAGTCTTTCATACATCCTGCATATTTCTTATAAATATTTATGATGATGATGTTTATACAACTGCACACGCCCCCATATACTCGGTTCCTTTCCATGGTACTAACCCACATCTTCAGATGTGGGCTGCATTTTCTCGAATTGTAGGTTCAGGTGCTCAGTTCCAGGTTTGACATTGATTCTTCAGGCACGCTGTTCTACATTCTCTATTGTAGTGAGTCCTCATGTTCTGAGGATGTGATGTCTGATGTTGGTTTCACGAAATTGTTTACATTTGATAACTGAGTATGAGTCAGTTCGGGCATGTCTCAATGGATCGCTGGTTTTATTGATTTTCTTAGAGGCTTTTCAGACTAGTATAGATGTTGGGAGTTGACTAATAAGTCGTATTTTGTTATCTTTCTGAAATTCTTTTATTCTTGGATGATGATTACTCTATTGATATTTGAGGGTTATTTATGGAAACCCCATTGATTTGTGTTGAACTGAATGAAAATGGATCAAAGGGTTAGCTTGGGGCTACTCGTAGCCTCAAGCACCGTGTGACGCTTCGGGACCCATTTTTCGGGGCGTTACATCAGCTCAATCGGCCGATGATGCCTACTGAGTACCTGTGTTTTGGTACTCATATTACACTTCTATACCTTTTTGTTGCAGACCCAGGTTCTAGTTTGCATCATTGAGTCGGGTTCATGTCGCGTGACCATTCGGAGATAGGGTGAGCTCTTGGAGTTTGAGTTGCCTTTTTTCCCTTCTATCTTTATTTTTCTTTTGTTTTCAAGACAAATGTATGAGATTATTTAAGATATTTTTATATTTAGAGTTGTAAAAATTCTATTGTTAAGTGTAGACGCTCTTGTACTAATATTACCAGGTCATGTGATTATTATTTGAATATCGGTTGTCTTTAGTTATGGAATGTCATTGTTTATATTATGTTTTATTATAGGTTCCATGTTAGATATTTCTACCAAGGTGACCCATTGCATTAGCTTCGGGTTCCGATATCGGCTTACCTACCGGTGGGATGTGGTAGGTGCCATCATGACTCAAAAATCGGGTCATGATATTGTCAAGGTATGCTCCTGATTTAGTTGCTAACATGCGAACAAGAATGAGGAAGTTTGCCTCTTGTTGAATCGAGATTTGATTTTGAAGAGTATACTGCCTTGTTGATTAAAGATATGGACATCTCTAGGTTGACTGTTCATATGCTGTAAGTGGAGGATGAAAGAAGGAAGTAAGTAGAGTTTGGGGACAGATAGGGTAAGAGGAGTAGGTTTTTTTACCATGGAGGTGCTCAGTCTCAGGGTTGTTGGGATGGTGGTAAATAGCAGAAAAAACATTGGGGGAGTTCTAGTTCCTACTCTTCTGCTAGTTCTCCTTACCAGTCGGGAGATCAGTGTCATCATCTGTGGCCAATCTCAGAAAAATGAAGGTCAGTCAGTTTCTTCAGGCCCTCTATGTCGGTTCTGTGGTCGTACTTATTGGGGTTAATGCGATGAAGAAAGGGATAAATGCTTCAAGTGTATCTAGACAGGACATCGACTTAGGGATTGTCCGGTTAATAAGGTTGCTACAGGGGCGAATAAGATTCTTGTGGCTTTATCTTTTGCTCCTACACCTGGTGGTGTTGCATCTACTTTTGTTACTGATCCTGGTTCTAGTGTTGGTCGGAACAGGTTGTATGCTTTAGCATCCTGATAGGAATTTGAGGCATCACCTAATATTGTTACTAGTACGTTACAACTTTTCTCTCATGAAGTATATTATTTTCTTAACCCGAGGTCCACTCTCTCCTATGTGACTCCCTATGTGGCTGCATCTTTTGTTTTTAATTCAAAAGTTATTTCGGACCCTATTTTTGTTTCTACCCCAGTAGGTGACTCGATTATTGCTAAGAGAGTCTATGGGGGGTTCTGTTGGTGGTAAGCAGACCTTGGTGGATCTTTTTGAGTTGGGTATGGTAGATTTTGATGTTATTCTGGGGATGGATTGGTTACATTCTTGCTATGCGTCTTTGGATTGTCGGACCCATAGGATTATCTTTAGGTTCCCTGGTGAGCCGATTATAAAATGGTTGGGTGGTTCTTTAGCTCCTAAGGGGGGATTTATTTCTTATCATAGAACTCGGAGGTTAATCTATAAAGGTTGTCTTTATCACTTAGTCCAAGTTAAAGATTCTAACTTGGAAGATCCTTCTTTCCAGTCAGTTCCAGTGGTTAATAAGTTTCCAGTGGTCTTTCTAGATGATCTTCCTGGTGTTCCTCGGAATAGAAAAATCGAGTTTGGTATTGATCTAGTTTCGGACACTCTTCCAATTTCTATTCCACCGTATATAATGGCTCCGACTGAGTTGAGAGAACTCAAGGAACAATGTAAAAATCTTCTAAATAAGGGGTTTATTAGTCTTAGTGTATCCCCATGGGGTGCACCGGTGTTGTTTGTGCGCAAGAAGGATGGTTTCCTTTGGATGTGCATTGACTATAGGAAGCTACACAAGGTAACGGTCAAGAACAAATATCCTTTTCCAATGATAGATAATCTGTTCAACCAGTTGCAAGGTGCCAAGTTCTTATCTAAGATAAATCTTCAATCTGGGTACCATCAACTAAAGATTAGGGATGTGGATATCCCTAAGATGTGTTTTCATACTTCGTATAGGAACTTTGAGTTTTTGGTAATATCAATTGGGTTGACTAATGCTTCGGCAGCATTTATGGATCTGATGAATAGGGTCTTTTGTCAGTATTTATATCTCTTTGTTATTGTGTTTATTGATAACATTCCGATCTATTAGAAGAGGTAGATCATGCTAATCACCTCCGTGTAGTGTTTCAAACCTTAAAAGAATAGTAGGTATATGCCAAGTTCACTAAGTGTGAGTTTTGGTTGAACAGTGTAACTTTCTTAGGTCATATTATTTCTAGTGAAGGGATCATGGTGAATCTACAAAAGTTTGTTGTGGTGAAGTGGTGGCCTAGACCCACGACTCCATCTGATATTCGGAGCTTCTTGGGTTTAATCGGGTATTATAGGCAGTTTGTGAAAAGCTTTTCCTCGATAGCTACTCCTTTGACTAAGGTAACTCAGAAGAGGGTCAAGTTTTCTTGGTCAGATGCTTATGAATGAAGTTCCAAGAAGTTGAAGAAAAAGTTAACTTCGGTTCCAATTTTGACTTTGTCGGAAGGCAATAATGGATTCGTGGTTTACTATGATGCATCTCGGGTAGGGCTTGGTTGTGTTTTGATACAGCATGGTAAGATAATTTCCTATGCTTCCAGGTAATTGGAACTGCATGAGAGGAATTATCCTACTCACGATTTGGAGTTGTTGGGGTTGTGTTTGCTTTGAAAATATGGAGGCCTTATTTGAATGGTGTTCATGTGGATATCTTTTCTGATCATAAGATTCCACAGTATGCGTTCACTGAGAGGGAGATTAATATCAGGAAGAGAAGATGGGTTGAGTTTCTCAAGGACTATGATATAAGTTTTCACTACCACCTAGGTAAGGCTAACGTGGTAGGTGATGCTCTTAGCAGGTTATCCATTGAGAGTTTGGCTCATGTGGAGGAAGAAAAATTGGAATTGGTGAAGGATATTCACCTCTTGGCTAAGCTTGGTGTTCGCCTCTTGGACTCCAAAAATGGTGGTGTGGTGGTGCAAGAAGTGTTTTGATCTTCTCTTGGTGTAGAAATTAAGGAGAAGCAAGTGCTAGACCCTATCTTGATGATAATCAAGAGTGATGTTGGTAGGAAAAAGGTAGTGGTGTTATAGATCACGGTGATGGTACTCTGTGGTACCAAAGAAGGCTAGGTGTTCCTAATGTCAACGGTTTGCGATAATGGATTTTTGCTAAGGCGTATGAGTCGAGCTATGTTGGTCATCCTGGATCGACAAAAATATATCATGATCTCAAGAAGATCTATTGGTGTAATGGCATGATGAAGGATGTGGTTGATTTTATGGCCAAGTGTATGGTGTTTCAACAGGTTAAGGTTGAGTTCATGAAGCCAGTAGGGTTGTATCAAGAAATTAATTTGCCCGAGTGGAAATAGGAAGTGATCAATATGGACTCCGTTACCTGTCTTTCTTGGTCTCGAAATCAAAATTATTCAATTTGAGTCATCATGGATAGGATGACTAAGTCTGCATACTTTTTGCAGTGCAACTACCTTTTCGATGGAAGATTATGTGAAGCTATATCTTTACGAGATTGTGAAGCCGCATAGGTTGTCTGTTTTGATTATTTATGATCGTGGCACGCAGTTTACATCTCACTTCTGGCGATCTTTCCAGAAAGGGTTAGGGGCTAAGGTTAGTCTGAGAACTGCTTTCCACTCGCAGAAGGATGGGTAAGCAAAGAGAACTATTCAGACATTGAAGGATATGTTTCGAGCTTGTGTGATTGATTATGGTGGCAATTAGTTGAGCATCTACCTTTGGTGGAGTTTGCTTAAAACAATAGCTATTATTCTAGTATTGGTATAGCCTTTTTTGAGGCATTGTATGGTAGCAGGTGTAGGTCTCTTATTGGTTGGTTTGAGCTTAGTGAGGCAGACATGTTTGGTCCCGACTTGGTTTAACAGGCTATGGAAAAGGTGAAGGCAATTTGGGAGAGGCTTAAGGCTGACCAAAGTCGTCAAAAGTCCTATACGGATGTTAGGCATAGAGAATTAGAGTTTGAGGTTAGGGATAAGGTTTTCCTCAAAGTATCTCTCATGAAGGAGGTAGTGTGGTTTGGTAAGAAGGGGAAGCTCAGTCCCCGATATATGGGTCCTTATGAGGTCTTACGGAGAATTGGTAATGTTGCTTATGAGCTGGAGTTACCTTCTAGCTTGAGCTTGGTTCATCTGATCTTTCATGTTTCCATGTTGAGGAAGTGTATTGGTGATCCTTCTTCGGTTTCTTCTTTGGAAGGATTGGGTATCTCAGATTCTTTATCTTATGAAGAAGTCTCGATTAAGATATTGGATAGGTAGGTTTGTTGGTTTCAGACCAAGGAAGTGGCTTCGATTAAGGTTCTTTGGCGGAATCATAAGGTGGAAGAAGCTACATGTGAAGTGGAGGAGGACATGAAGTTCAAATATCCGCATTTGTTTTATGTTCCTGGCATCCATACGGAAGATATGTGTCTTCAACATATCTTTATTTTCAGAGTTTGTTAATGAATATATTAATATTCTTGCTTCTTTGTTTCAAACTTTGTTAAAGATTCAAAATATGTCTGATAATGCAAAAGATTTGTGCGTGTGGTTACCCCTACCTTGTCCATCATTCGGGGATGAATGTTCCTAGTGGGGGAGACTGAAACACCTTAGTTGCTGGACCTTAGAAAATTTCTTGGAATTTTGATCTCTGGACCCAATATGACTTATGGAAACGAGTCGTATATTGGGGTACGGATGGTATGGTCCAGTCGTACGCTGACCAGTGTTGGTTGGTAGGATGGATTTTGATTACTGGAATGGATACGACTTAGGGGTACGAGTCGTATTGGTGGTCACAGATTATTTGGTTCCTTAACTTAATCTTAGACTTGGTTACTTAGGTTGGGTCTGAGTATGAGTGGCTCACCATGAGCCATAAGTCAGGGTACGAGTCATACCCAGGACTCGTATGGTGGACAGTGTCTAAATCTTCCTTGGGTATAAATCTTGGTTGAAAATTACGGATCGTATGTTTTTGATATGACTTGGTTGGATAAGTTTTATGTTATACAGTGTTGGATCCAAAGGTTGGGGCTAGGATACGAGTGGAGGGTACCACTCGTATTGGAGGGTATGACTCGTGTGGGTCAGTTGTACCCTTGTGACAGGATTTTGGTGCAACTTAAGTAGGGAGTATTCTGGATATTTCTCCACTTATCCTAATAAGGTTTCATGACTTCTAACCTACTTAGAAGGTTATTTACCCTATTATTCCATTCATTAACACTTAGAAACTCTTCTAAACACTCTATAATTCTATTAAAAACATTTGGGCAAGGGAAGCTAAGGTTTTAACTAGAGGATTGAATTGAGGCATGTCTTGGTGATTTCTTTCCATCATCATCTTGGTTTAAGGAATGTTCTCTTCCCTCATTGTTAATTCTAACTACAAGCATGATTTTTATAAATGTTTTCGTGACTTCATTGATTGTATGATTTTGGTTATCAAATATGAATTGGGGGTTTTGATATTAAATGGCCGGTTATGGTTTTTTATGGTTTTAATTATGCTTTATGTGCATTAATTATGGTTTTGGATAATTGGATTGCATAAGAATGGCTTAATGATAATTGGAATTGATTTTAGTTATATTATGCCCTCAATGTGTTTGACAAAATGCCTATAATAATATATTCATTGAATTGAGTATTTTAATGGATCTCTTGCTTGTTTTAAAAGTTGGTAAAGAAATTATGCATGGTTAAAATGGTTTGAAATGGTAAGTAGCTAATGATTATGCTTGAGGGGTACATGGAATTTCCCAAGTGGTTTAAAATGGTAAACAGAAAGGGCACTTGAAAGTCCCCTTAAACATATATATGGTTGGCTATGTATAATACTTGTAAGTAAGGATTAATATGACGATACCAATATTGATGGCCTTGGTTAATAAATGGATAATGTTTTGGTTACTTAAAAATTAGTTTTAATTGGGTAATAATAGCGGGATATGTAGCAAAACCGTAGAAGGTGGAGGTCCCGGGGGGACCAAAATCGAAAACTCATATTTGCCGATGTGAGGTTGGTCATGGTGACTGTGTGTATGATGTCACACTATATTTTGAGGGATGTACTAGTCATCCCAAGTTTTTCTTCTCTGATCGTGCGGCTACACACACTAGGGCCCTTTCAGCAAGAGTAGCTGAACCCATATAGCCCGTGGGTGGTTTAGAATAGCAAAGCTACACAACCTAGGTAAAGGTTTTAAAGGCATGCTAAACCCGGTCCCCTTTCCCAGCATGGTTATATATATATGTATGGTTGTGTGCATATGAATGGTTTCACTTGGTTTTATAAATGGAATTATTGTATCCTTATCCTGAGATCATGCTAGCGTTCACCCGCTAACCTATTTACTGGCGGTTGTATACCCACACTATGCAGGAACCGACTGTTCTACTCCTACATAGTGATTGACTCGGGGATAATATTTGGACTGAAGTAGTGAGCTTCCATCCTTTTGAAAAGATCCATTTCATGTTATGGATATTTCTAGACACTTTGATTTTATTTTGGATATCGGTTTTGGCTATGGTTGGGGCATGTCCCAATCGGATTTTATTACACTTTTGGTTAGAGGCTTTGTGGTACTTCTGTGTGTTGGAATGGGCAGGATCATTATTGATGTGAGCCTTGGCATTAGAATAAGCTGGAAGGCTAGCACCATCGAACATAATTTCTCACTGTTCCATCATATTTTATTTTGGGATTAATTATATTATATTTTGAAATATCTTTGGTTATGGCTTGGTTTATGGCCCTTGTTTTGATATTGGTTTGGTATGGTTGGATTGTTGGTATGGGATGGTTGGACTCGGTTGGGTCGGTCACGATTGTTATCCTATCCCAGAGTCTTCATGTGAGCTGTTACACTATCTTGTTACAATGCTTGAAATTCAGCCAACTCAGGGTGGGCGGCTGGAGGTTGGGTTGGGTAACGGAGGTAGTCTCCGGTCCCGGTCGGACTTGGGACGCCCATTATGACAAGGGCCCCGGTCGGGTCACGTCACTAATATAATATTCTCAATTACACATTTGGAAGTACAGTGAAAGATGTGAAAATAGACCTCTTGTTACAAAGATGCACATTTGCAGCATTGTCATTATTGATTTGTTTGTGCTCGCAGTTCATGAATTCTGCTGTCGATAATCTTTCATTGATCGCTATTCTCTAGTACTTTATTACAAGTATAAATACTTTTTTATACATTACTGTATATTTTAATACACGATTAATATATTATGTATAATTTTTTTATTCTAGCAGTTTATTGACCCGTTCTGCCTTTCAATAAGTAGCTATTGTCCCTTGCTCTCTATCATGGCGTTATTGACAACTGAAGCTGCTGATTTTTTCAAACAATAGTATTCCTTCATTATCTCCTTGTAATTTTATATACGTTAATATTTGCAACCAGGTTCGTGCTTTTATGCTAGTTGTGAACCCATCTTGGTTCAGTTTTTCTATATCTGTAATTCTTTAATTGGTTAGAGTTAGATTTTTGTGATGGTAGACAGTCAGTAGCATGTTTGATCTTCTAGGTATACAAAATTTTGGACAATCAAAGTCCATTTTGTGATTTGTTTGGTAATAAATTTGAAATATTACCATTGACAACTACAACCACCTTTTAGGAAGTATGCTATTGTCATTCGGTATTTATTACTTTCTACATTCTCTTGTACTACGATTATCGTAATATTTTATTGTCATTTTTTCACTTTATAATGCTTGCTATAGTATGTACTTTGTTATGCGTTTTCTTGAGTTGAGAGTCTATCGAAAACAACTTTTTTACCTCTTAAGGTAGGAGTAAGGTTTGCATACGCTCTACCCCTAACCCAGACCTCACTTTTGAGATTACACTGGGTATGTTGTCATTGCAAACTGGATCTCCTAACAAATTCATTTTCTGGTTTTAGCTTATTCATGAGATGTTTCTTTCTAATTTATTTAATGATGTGCTTAGTTTTTTTTTTACTATCTATCTATTTATCTTTTCTGTCGAGAGTTCTTTTAGGAAATTTTATGTCAAGGCTAACAAGTTTAAATATTTCAGTTTCATATTAAGATGCTAGTGTCAAGATGTTTGAGAGTTTCTTATTTACTAATTGGTTGAAATTTTTATACTTCGTAACTGTCAATTCTTAAAAATTAGTCTTTCCATCATAGTCATGATATGGATTTTAAATGTTTTCTGTTGTGCCCGAAATTGTGTTTCCATTGTTATTCTTTATCTATTTAACTTGATTCATGAGGATGTGACTATCAGAATTAGTAAATGTCCTCCCATTTGAAGTACAAATTCATCTTTTACTTTTTTTCCTTGTCCTCCTCTCCCTTAGAGGCTTTAGAATTCTTGGTCTAATCTATACAATAATATACCTAGTGTAATTCCACAAAGCGGGTTCTTGAGAAGGTAGAGTGTACGCAAATAGACCTAACCCCTTCCTCAGAGATAGAGATTGTTTCTGATAGACCCAATTTACTTTAAATGATTAGTTCAAAAATGAGAAAGAAAATAGAAAACAGGCTTTTTAGGATGTCATGTTACATGATTTTAAAAGTTAAACTGAAGTTTTAGAAAATTAAGCTGCTCTTTATGACATACTTACTATACACAGTACTGACTTTTCATCCCGTGTTAGTTTATTTTTTGGTATTTGTTTGGTCTGGTTTGTGTTCTCATTGAGATTATTTACATTTACCACAGTTAAGGACTTTAGCCTAACTCATTTTTTTCAATTTGATGTTGTCTTGTACTTTGTGTTTTAATTAGATCGTTGTTGGTATAATTTTTCATGTAAAATTAGCTTGAAAGAAGAGATAATTAGAATGCTGTTGGTATAAATTTTCATGTAAAATTGGCTTGAAAAGAAAGAGATATATCACGTGATGTGGTTCTATTTTTTCAGCACAAAAGTGTTTATGAGTTTATCAAACTTGTTATGAAGAGGGCACTCTATCTGTTCAGTTTTACTACAATAGCTATAAGAACATAAGTAGTTGCAATCACTTGGATTTGACCTTGTTTATGGTATTCGTACTTGCAGGCTTTGTTTTAAAGATGCAGAATCTGTGGTGTTAGCTGTTCCCCTCAAGAAAAATTTCAACATATTCATTCTTTTGAGACAAGCTACAACTGACTCACAATATATCATAGAAAATACTTTCTACGTGTGAAAGCTTATTTACCCAGAAATATGTTATTGGATATGCATTGCACCACCTCTTCTTCAACGTCCTCTTTGATGAATACCATTACACTATCCAACTCATGTTAACTTGTTGGTCCTTCCAATTTTTTGTGCTTTTTGTAGAATAGTGTTATGTATTGCGGATGCAGTGAGTTTTAGCTATACAATTGTGTATTTGTAATTTATTTTGGCAAATTGTGTAATTTGAATGGAATAAGTTATTTTTAAATCTTATTATATTTTTAATTTTTAATATAATGTGCTTGAATATTTGAAATTTTTCAAAGTATGTGATTAAAATCCATAGATTTGTGGCTTAGACTTTTGTCATTACTAACAAATCAAATTTCTTATTACCAAATTACAATACAATAAAAAATTTAGCTTTAATTATTGTGTTGCTTGTAACTACGGAACTTGAAGCGTAGCTAAGCTTGACTTTTAAAAGCATGGCTACAATTCAATTGTTTTGGGGGGCAAATATTGCAATTCACGACTATGAATTTTTTTTGTTTTGTAGCTAAATATTAGTATTTGCTACGGGACAAAACTATAGAAATAGCCATAAAATTTGTATTTGCGTGGCAAATACTTCGCTACAAATACAATACCTCGTGTCTACAATATGAAGATAGCTACCAATTTTGTTTGTTATGGCAAAAGAATAAAATCACTTGTCACAAGTGTATTTTTCGTGACAAGTACTTTTTACTATAATAGCTACAACACACAAATTTTCATGGCTAAAATTCTTAGTCGTTAGTCACAGATCATTAAAGTCTATAGCTAACTTTTAGCCACGCAACATCTTGTTATGGATTCTACGATAAATAAATTTCTGGCTAAAGTGTTTAGCCATGAAAGTTTTCATATTTAGCTACAAAGTATTTTGTAGCTATACATGCATTATTTTGTAGTGCATGTAGGTGGACCAGTTTAAGTAATTTGTTTCATTCATTTTGAAATCATCAAAACTTCATAGACCTAACAAATTCTCCCTTTTTGATGATGAAAAACCACTGTCTTTGTGTATCCACCACAAATTCCTAAAGCACTTAAGCAAGAACGATAATAGAATGAAATAGGTTAAATATTGAGTTATAATTATTGCACAACCACTACTTTCCCCTTTTGACATCATCGAAAAGTTGGTCCATGAATGAAAATAGTAAATACACTATTAACACAATCAAAGCCACCGTGGCAGTCAGCAAATAACCAGAATGAACAAGTAATAACATAACTAAGTAAAGACGCAAATCAAGAGGGACAAGCAATAACAATAAAAAACAGTCCATTCATTTATCAAAATATGAACTACAACTAAACATGAGAAACATAAGTAGATGGAACCTAGGTGGAGTAAAAAAAAAGTAGGACAAAAGAGGATGGAATAAGACAAATTAAGAGTTGGGGGCTGAGGAAGATGGTGGAGTAGATGGGATTAACTGTGTCAATCTCCTAATTGTCTTATCATTGTCAGCTTTTTCCTTGTCCGGTGCAATTTCTAACTTTGCAATTCTAGCCTGAAAGGTCTCCTTCTCCTGAGCATGAGCAGATTAAGTCTCCTCTAATTCAAAAATCTTATCATCAAGCTCATTCCTTAATTATTGCAAAAGAGTGTCTTCCTTGCACATAGAAATAGGTAAGGCGGCATGGTTCACCCTCCTAAGAACATCTTTGGTAGTATGAAAGGACCACAATTGAACAGGAACTACAAATTCTTCAAATATAAGGGCCAACCAGAACACGTAAGGAAGAGCATATCCCTTTTCATCCTAACTAGCACATGCTGCATGTGCTTGATTATTAGACTAGGTAAATTTATCTTGACCTCTGTATCAAGAAGCTCCATAATTATGAGATCTAGATAATTTGCCTCAGTGTGCCTTTCGTTATGCGAAGTGATCATCATATGGACTACATCAAAGTACAATTGATGAAGATGTGATGTTTTTCTTTTGAGAACACGCCTGTGCTGAGGAAGGTTTGGATTACCAACAAATTTTTTGGTAATTACCAGGGTGGATCCATGTTATCTAAACTAAAATAATTTATTTTACTACTTTAATAATAATTAAAAAAAAAATTAATCTTAGCATGTTGTGCCCATGCTAGTTTTTTAATATAAGTGTCAAAGTAAAATAAAATAGAAGGAGCATCCAAGAGACCTTTTCTTTAAAATTAGAACTACCTAACATAAATCTTGATTGGTCAAGGACCACATCATCATCTACTAGTGTGATATCCATACCTCACACAGTTGTAACAAAAGCAGATCCACTCTTAGAGCCGTTCGTATAAGACTCATGGACTTTAGGGCAACCAAACTTTCATTGAGTATCACCTTGAAGAAACAGGTTTGAGAAACACTAAGCTTTAAGTTTTCCAAGAAGAATAGCCATCTCAAGCCCCCTAAAACCTATAACTACTCTGCCACGTATAAAGGTGCGCTTTTGGAAGTATAGAATATGCTGCATTCTAGATCTGAAGGTTCAGAGATCTCATCAGGGATAAGCACATCATCAAGAGTTTATGCAGAGTCAGTATCGTGGGATAGAATAGGTCGCGAGACCTATTTCTTAGATGAGGACTGGGAAGCAGGTTTGGATTTAGGGAGTGATTTGGATACCGATGATGTTTTCTTCTTTGTGGAGGATTTTGAGGATAGAAGAGGTTTAGAAGGGAGAAAAGAGAAAGACTTGGGAATGGATCTTTTAACAATGTTAGGATGAATTTGACGGAGAAGCAAATCATCATCAGATGGAATAGAAGATGTAGAAGTAGAGGACCTTTTCTTCTTACTATCCTAAAGGGATTGTGCAACAGTATCATCTTCCTGACGCTTACGATTTCTAGTATGAGGAGTACATGGTGGAATAGGAATTAAAGTAGGTTCAACTGTGGTCTCATCATCAGGAATAAGATCGAAACTTCTAAACCTTTTCCTTAGATGAGATCTAACCCTCTTTGGAGCCCTAGGAACAGGTGGAGGTACTTCAGTAGGAATGGCTTGAAGAGAAGGAACATCTGGGTTATGAGGAGGAAATGATAAAGTATCAGATGAACCACTCGCAAAAGAGGTGAGCATAGATTTGAACTCATTCTATGCCTTGAAATCAAACATTTTATTGGTGGTGAAGAGGATTTTTTGAAAGATGATAAGTGTTCTCCGTAGTGTGGATGACAAGATAAGTGGATGGTGTATAAGTAGCATCAATTTCAAAAGGGATTTTAGATGAGGAAGTGGATGACATTATAGATAATTGATTATTTGGGAAATTAGGAAGAAGAGATGCTTGATGACAAAGAGTGAATGAGGAGTGATGATTTTATAGGATAAAGAAGTTTAAACGTGAGGGCTTATGACTGTTGAACCAATTGTAAACAAATGGGAGATGGATATGGGACATTGATGTGAAGGCAGTGGCAGCCTTTTTGAAAGGTTTGAGACTTTTGGTTTTGGCGGTTAAAAGAGAGAGAAAAAAATAAATGAAATGTGATAGACTAGTTGTTCCATCATACATTATTTATCATATTTAGTGTAGAACATTCCTTAATAGAGTGAATTGCTTGATCCTCACAGCTTGCATGATCCCAATTTTAATTTCATAATCTCAATCATGGTTATGAAATAGGTCTTCATCCTAAAATTTGAGACACATAATTAAATGTGCAAGTTTGAGCGAAATCATAATATTTAGCAAATCTTAATTCATCAACTCTTTTATTCAATCATTGAGGAGGGTTTAATCAATGTTAATCATCCGTATTCTAATATGTTCTTTTCAAAGTGTTCCCTACTGAGTGCTTTAGTAAAAATATTAGCAATTTGATCTTCAGTTGAATATAACATAAGTTATATAAGACATTTTTCAACTTGATCCCTAAGAAAATGATGTCAGATATCAATATGTCTAGTTATTCTATGTTGAACAGGATTTTTAGAAATAATGATAGCACTTGTATTATCACAAAAAATTGGAACTCATCTAACATCCATGCCAAAATCCTTGAGTTATTGTTTGATCCATAATAACTGAGTACAACATGATCCAACAGTAACATACTCAGCCTCAGAAGTAGACAAGGTTATAGAGTTTTTTTTCTTAGTGGACCAAGAGATCAGACATGATCTAAGAAAGTGTGTCATACATGTGGTGCTTTTCCTATCCACTAGATAACTTGCATATTCTGCATCAACATATCCTACTAGCTTGAAATTTCTCTCTTTTAGATACCACAGACCTAAGTCAGTAGTTCCTTTGAGATATCTCAAGATTCCCTTAACAGATTTAAGATAGGGTTCATTTGAATCTGCTTGAAATCTTTCACATATTCCCACACTTAAGACAATGTTAGGTATACTATCTGTGAGATACAAAAGTGACCCAAACATACCTCTACATAGCTTGTGTTCCACAGATGGACCTGTTTTATCCATATCCAGTTTTGTGGAAGTGGAAATGGGAGTGTTAATATTATTTTCTTACTCCATGGAGAATCTTTTAAGAAGCTCCTTCATATGCTTTTGTTGATGAATCATTGTTCCAGCAGTTTCTTGTTTAATTTAAAACCCCAAGAAAAATTTAAGTTATCCCATCATGCTCATCTTAAATTCACTACTCATGAGTTTTGCAAAGTGATGAGTAATGTTGATATTTGTGGAGCCAAATATGATTTCATCTACATAAACCTGCACAATCAACAAATCCTTTCCATTAGTCTTTAAGAAGAGAGTGTTGTCAATTTTACCTCTTGTATGTCCATGCTCCAAAGAGAATTTTGACAATGTTTCATACCAAGACTTTTGGGCTTGTTTCAATCCTTACAAAGCTATGTTAAGCTTGTATATATGGTCAGGAAATTCATCACTTTCAAAACCAGGAGGTTGTTTGACGTATACTTCCTTCTTGAGATGGCTATTTAGGAATGCACTCCTTATATCCATTTGGTAAAGAGTAAATTCCTTGTAGTCTGTAAAATCCACAAGAAGTCTAATTGTTTTAAGTCTTTCTACAAGGGCAAAAGTCTCATCATATTCTATGCCTTCCTCCTGATTATATACTTGGACCACTAGCCTTTCTTTGTTCCTTGTAACTATTCCATGTTTATCTACTGTATTTCTATATATCTATTTTTTTCAATCATAATTATATCTTGTGGAGTTGGAACTAAGTGCCAAACTTTGCTCTTCTCAAACTGGTTAAGTTACTCTTACATATTAATGATCCAATCTGCATCAAAAGTGCTTTATTTACCTTTTTTGGTTCAATAACTGATAGGAATCTTTGAAAGTTGAGGTGAGATCAGTGAGAACATTCTTAATTGCATGAGACCCTTGATACTTGTAACTTTTTGAAACCAATCCTTGTGAGCTGTTGGGATCACAATGAATGACTTGAGCTAGAGTTCCTTGTGGTTCAGTTTCCACCATCAATATGCCTCCAGGTTTAGTTCTACTATTAATGTGCCTCCAGGGTGTTCTTCAGATGGACAAGGTTCTATAACCTATTCCTTCTCATGTTTTTTAGTTTCACTTTCTTCTTGTATGGTAGTCTCAGCACAAAATTCATGAAAAATAACATGCACACTTTCTTCAATACATTTTGTTCTTTTACTTAAGACCCTGTAGGCTTTTCTATGGTGGGAATAACCTAAGAAGATTTCCTCATCACTTCTTGCATCAAATTTTTCCAAATTATCTTTTTCATTATTATGAATGAAGTACTTGCAACCAAATATTCTAAAGTGATAGATATCTAGTTTTTTTCCATTGAGTGATTCATAGGGAGTCTTCTCTAGAACGGGCATAATCATGCATCTATTCATAATGTATCCAGCAGTACTTATGGCATCAGCCCAAAAACTTTTTGCAAGATTTCCTGCAAGCATCAGTATTCTATTCATATCTTCCAAGTTCCTATTTTTCCCTTCCACTACTCCATTTTGTTGAGGTATTCTAGAAACAGAGAAATTATGATATATACCATTAGTGGACAAAAATCAAAAACTTTGCATTTTCAAATTCAGCACCATGGTCATATCTTATGGAAATTAGGAAAGTATCCTGTTTCTGTTCTATTTTCTTAATAAATACATAAAATAACCAAAATCATCTTCTTTGGAAGTCAAAAATAGTGTCCAAGTAAACCTGAAAAAGTCATCAACAATTATAAACACATAAATTTTGCCTCCTCTACTCTGTACTCTCATTGGTCTACAAAGGTCCATATGAATAAGGTCGAGGCACTTGGTTGTACAGACATGGTTCTTAGGTTTGAATGAAGATATTACCTGCCTCCCCCTCACACAAGCACTACAAACCTTATCTTCTTTGAACATGGTTTTGGGAAAAAACATTACTATGCCCTTAGAATTTAGTTTGTTTAATTGCTTCAAACTTGTATGTCCAAGTCTTTTCTGTCAAAGAAGGGGATAATTTTCAATTACACTCAGACAAGTTAGTTTTGGTCTAGTCATTCCCATGATATCGACTTTGTATATATTTATGTGCCTCCTAGCAATTAGAACAATCTCCTTTGTATCCATCCTGTTAACTTTGCAACCTGCAGAAGTAAAAATTACCTTATTACCTTTATCACGCAATTATGATATGCGAAGCAAGTTGTGCTTCAGTCCTTCCATAAGGTAAACATCATCCAATGCTCTAACTTCAAATTTTCCAATATTTCCAACTCTAATGGTGGTATCCTTTTTACCATCTCTAAAAGATACTTCTCCCCCATCAACTTTAGAGAGTAAACGGAATTTGAGTTTATCTCCAGTCTTATGTCTTGAGAAAGCATTACCTAAATACCAGTGTTTCTTTCTTTCTTTCACTCTCACCTACAAAATAAATTAGGGGTTAGATTTAGGAACCCAGACAAGCTTGGGTCCTTTCTTATGAGTAAAAGGGCGAATGAGGTTCCTTCTATCCCACTAGGAATTAGGTTATGTGACCTGTTTCTCTAACCAGTTTGATCTTTTTGTTAGTCTGTACTAATATGGATTCAGATTATTTTGCTATGCTTATGCTTCTCGATTTTATTTTGGCTACAACTGGACATTTAGTGGTTGCATTCCCTAGGTTACCACAAATATAACACAGATCTTTAGTAACATTAGAATTTGTATAAAGTCCTAATCCAGTATTTTCATTGTGAGTTATTTCACCTATTATGAACAATTCTTGAGGAATTTGGCCATCTAATTGCTATTTCAAGATCAAGTTTCAGTTTGAAAACTTCTTGAATTAGTTGACTAACCTTTTTTTTTCCACAGAAGCATTCATGTTTAAACTTAGTCAATTCTAACTCAAGTTTTTCTTGTTCCTCACTCTTGACCTTTTTTCCTTTTTCAAAAAGAGACAGTTTTAAAACTTTAAATTTGAGAGTCAGGTTTGATGAATCAAGTCTGCTGACCTGTTCCTGGGCATTTGTGGTTAAATCTGCATCTGGGCATGCTCTTGATATAGAGTACAAATTACCAAATGCTCATATTTGCAAAACAAAGTTTGCATTCCGCATTTTTTTTTGGTAAAAAAATAGCTATATCCTCCAATCATACTTGGAATTCCTTTTACTAATGCTATATACCCTTTTACTCATTTTAGTTCTAAAGGATTTACTGCTATATACAAGGATAAATAGATATCTTACTCCTTTGTTACAGATCTCATATCTAGAGATATCAATGCTTTAATTGATATGAAACAGAGGCATGTTGATTCTCTACAACTTGAACTACTTAGCATGAATATTGTTGATACTTTACAATTTGCTAAGGTACAGAAAAAATTAAATTAATTTTCGAACAAATGGCTATTCATATTTATGTTGATCACCCCAATGCTTTCTGAAATTGAAAAAAACATATTGTCACTCTTTCATATGAAGATAACTTTTTCGAGGATGATATTCCAACTAAATTACAACCTTGTCAAGTGAATACTGAATTAGTAGAATTCTGCAAAAAAGAAATTAATAATTTATTACAAAAGGGTTTGATAAAGCCTTCAAAATCTCCTTGATCTTGTATTGCTTTTTATGTTAATAATGTAGCAGAAAATGAACGTGGTGTTTCGAGGTTTGGTAATAAATTACAAGCCTTTGAATAAATATTTAAAATAGATTAGGTGTTCTATTCCAAATAAAAAAAAATTATTGTCTAGATTATATGACGCTAATATATTTTTTAAATTCGATTTAAAATTTGGATATTGGAAAATTCAAATATTTAAAGAGAAAATTTATAGAACTGCTTTTAATGTTCCATTTGGGCAATATGAATGAAATGTCATAGCGTTTGGTTTTAAAAATGTCCCTTCTGAATTTCAGAAAATCATGAATGATATTTTCAATCGTTATATGGATTTCATCATTATTTATATTGATGACATATTAGTATTTTCAAAAACATTTGAATAGCATATCAAGTATCTCGATATTTTTAAGAAAATTATGATACAAATTGATTGAGTGATATCTAAATCAAAAATGAGTTTGTTTCAAACAGATGTTAGATTCTTAGGACATAATATTTGTTAGGGGAAGATTACTCCCACACAAAGATCTATTAATTTTGCATCTAAATTTTCTGACGTTATTATTGACAGGACTCAGCTGCAAAGATTTTTAGGAAGCTTGAATTATATATCCCCTTTCTATAAGAATTTATCCCGTGATTTAACTCCATTTGACAGGCTAAAAAAGAACTCTAAAGGTCCCTGGACGGATAGTCATACAGATCTGGTTAAACCTATTAACCAGGGTGTGAAATCTTTACCTTGTTTAACCCTTGCTAACCCAGCTTGGCAGAAGATTATTAAGATAGGTGCATCTAATATTAGTTATGGTGGAATACTAAAATAAGTTAATCTCCATGACAAAAGTGAATATTCGATAAAGTTTCACTCAGGAAAATGACTGAAGCCCAGAAAAAATATGCTATTGTGGCTCATGAAATACTGAACATTGTTAAATGTGTTTTAAAATTTCAGGATGATTTATATAATCAACATTTCTTCATAAAAACTAATTCTCAATCGGTCAAATACATGTTTGATAAAAAATTTAAACATGATGCTTCGAAGTTGATGTTTGCAAAGTGGCAAGCTCAATTAGCCCCTTTTGATATCGAGATCCAGTCTAAAAGGGGAATTGATAACTCTCTCCTTGATTTTCTATCTAGGAAATATCTCAATTAAAAATAAATTTTTATACTATCATTCTTAGTGAAAAAACTTTAATCACCATTTTAAAGGTGGTTCCGTTAGACAAAGATTTGAAAAATCTTATAATTGATAAAATTATCCATGATATGGTTGAAGAAGAATTTTATTTTCATGATTATGAAGAAATTAAAGAAATGTATGAACTACATGACTGCTGTTTATTTGAGTAAAACTGATTATTATATGTGCAGTATGGACCCTCCATGGGAAAGGGCTAGAGGAAGAGGAAGAGGAAAAGAGAAAAGATCATCCCCAAGAGAATCATATTCTTAAGGATCGCCATACGGATCCTCATCTAAATGTCAAGAATATTTATACGGATCCTCATCTAATTCTCCAGTTATACAAACAGGGAAAGGAGTTTGATAGACTAAAGTGTCTTAGCAGGGTGAATCTTTGTCATCTCCATCAATTCATCTGGAAGATATTCCAGAAGACAGTCCATTATACTGACTTCTACAGGCCTATTTATCCACTCAAAAGCAAAGTGATACATTTGCTTCAGTTACGTAAGAAGAGGACCTTGATGATATCAAATCCTATAAAAAAGTGATAAACAAATAAATTATATTTCTTATTGAAAACTCTGAGATTCAGGAAAAGATAATCAATGGAAGATATTCCAAAGGTATTTGATTAACGGATTATATTTTTTGGGTGAGTCATACAAAACTCGTTCTTATTATGAGACTATTCTAACTTCTACAGGCAATGCAAAATTTCAGCACTTTTTTGGTAGTAACGCATACGAGAAAGTTTATAACTTCTCAAAACATATTATTAAGCGAATTATATCCGTTGAGAAATGGGGAATGTCCATAATGATGGAAAGACAGATCAGTCTTAATAGATCCCGAATGAATTTTTCCTACTGAGCTTACATACAAGCCTTTGATAAAGTGCTCTATTATAATAATGACCGACATAAACATACTTGGTTTATTAAAGTCTATGCAAAAATATTTACTGAACAAATTCCTAACTGGTTTTTGAACTGATGGTCATGCCATGGGCCAACCATTAAGATCTTACCTGCCCCATTTCTTAAGTTATACAAAGAATGGGCTAAGATTTTGCAAAAATTAAATAAGTTATACCACACAGATCATATCTGTTATTTAGAAAAAATTGATCAAATTTATTTCTTTATCGAATTTTCGATCCCTTGAATACACAAATGGACCCCAGAATTGGAATTCACAGAATAAAATTTTGTGTTTATACCGGATATATTATAATAATTTTTGGGATAAATTAATGAGAAAAGACCCAAAGACTAAAGAATTATATGGCCAAGAACTCTTGGATTCTATTCAAAATAAGATCCAGGAGTATTCAACAGCTCCTCAAAAGGATATAATTGAGGACAATTCAATTAAGTACATCGCTAGAAGAATCTCCGTGCAAGATGGAGATAAAGATGAAATGATAGCAAGATATTTTGAAGAAGTAAAAAGAAATTTACTCCAATCTCTTATCAATATGATAGGCCAGACACTTCGATGAAAAGAGTGACAAGTAATGATACAAAAGAGGAAGATTTTTAAGACTTTCAGCTTATACCCTCAGATAAGATACTATCTGAAGACGCCATTTAATAGGCAAAAGATTCATTAATCAGAAAAAAGGGAAAGATAAAACATAAACAGTAGATACACTGTACACACACAGTAGATACACTATACACACAGTAGATACACTATATAAGGGACCTGGATGTGGGACCCAATTTTACTATGCATAGATTCCTTTTTTTCTATATATACAAACTTTCATTTGTAAAGGAGGACAAGTTCCCATTGGCTTAAAGATAAATTTTATCTCTCTTGTAAATATCTCTCATTATTGTGAATAAAAGATCACCTTTTGAGTCTTTACTTATTACTCTCCTTTTCTCCCTATCCGTGACTATGTCCAGCTAAGAGATCTATATCTATGTTGAATATCTAACTTCTCTTGCATAATAATCATGAAAGATTTGGACTCTATCAAAATAAGAAAGATTTTTTATTTAGTTTCTTAGCTTGGTTTCGAGATGGTGGTACAGTCGAATTTAGTACTGCTTTTGTTGGTTTTGCCTTAGTGTATCCATCAAGCAATTCATGTCTCTTAAGCCCGTTAAAGTTGTTGAAAAAAGGGCATCTTCTTTCATGGTTAGAACCACTAGACACATAGGCTCAACATAAATATGTATTGAATTCAGACAGACCCCTTTCTTGGGTAAAGATTATTCGTTCATACAGTCAATAAGCTATTTGAAATTCTTGTATATTTTGATTTTCTTGTATTATAGGTCTGGATGGCCGCGCGGCTTACCTCCAGCCTTTGATCCTGAAATCTAGTATCATTTATTTTATTAATTTTAAATTTATTAAATTAATTTTTGTATATAATATTTTATTTTGAGATATATATGAAAATAAAAAGATATTATCCTAGTTCTATTATAATTTATAATTGTACAATAAATATGATTTATACCTTCATAGAACTAACTTATTAATAAAGATATTTTTATTTAAGTTAGTTTTATTATAATTTATAATTGTACGATAAATATAGCATCGCAAAAATTAAATGAAATAAAAGTAGTAATATAAAAATAATAATAAAATATTAAAAAGAGAAAAGAAGATTCTTTTTTAAGTGTAAAATAGAGTTATGAATTGGAGTTGATATAAAAAGTATATATATATATATATATATATATGGGTGAAAATCATTTTCACCCCAACTTTGATTAAGAAATTAAACTCTTCCCTCAACATTGAACAATAATCATACTCCCCCCTTTATCCCATGCAATGTTCATTTTGTCCTTATAATTTTAATTCTATATTTATGTAATATCTTTTTATATTATATGTAATGAATATTTTTTTAACATGGATATTTGTAATATTTTATTTAAGTTTATTAACTTTATACGCAAATTAATATGTTTTATAAATTTATCACAAAATTCAATGTTATTTTTTAAGATTGTTATTTTAGTATTATAAGTATTAAAGAGTCGTTTGGTGTGAGGTACAATTATAATTATTCAGAGATAAAGTTCATGATTATTTATCCTGCATTTAATTAGATGTATTAAGTAGTCTCAAAATTATTTGTCGCACCATTTATACCACAGTGATGAGATAAGTTATCACACATACATGTTAGTACAACTTATTTTGTAATAACTAATACCCGGAATAACTTGTTTCCAAACAACCCACCCCTAAGTGTGTATATATACATATGTATGTACATGCATGTGCGTATATTTTCGTGTTTTATCACTCTCTTACTAAATTCTTTTCGTATTACTTAACTTTTTGTTGATATAACACAATCCTTAAGAAAATTTTACTTAGAGGTATATTTTGCTAAATTAACCTTATTAATGATTATTTGAAACTTTAAATTTGATTATACTGTTACTTAATATAGTTATTTAACACTAAAGGGTAGAAAAACAATATAATACAATTCTCTTGATTTCACAAATTGAGCAGATAAACTAAAACATTTATTTTTAGCATGAGGATCTAGATCTAAAAACTGAATGATTAAGACTATTTGTTTTTCAACATCTGAATGTGCAAAAAAAATTTATTTGTGTATATAATAAAATAAAAAATATAATTCAAATGAAAAACTAATTATATATCAGAAAAGTATGTAATTTAATACAACAAAATTATTATTTGATTGAAAAAATATTTATGTTTGTTAATGATAGTGGAGATGGTTTATAAAGGTGGTTGCAATGACAATGATTGATGTAAGTGATTAGTAATGTTGATGGTGATAGTTGTGATGATTGGTATTGTAGTGACTGTTATGATGGTGGCGGTTGATAGTGGTGGTGGTGGTTGTGATGTGATGTTGCTTGATGTAAGTAGTTAGAGGTGTTGATTGTGATGGCTAGAAAATAAAAGCATGATGGTTTGACAATGTGTTGGTGCTAGTTGGAGATGTTGTTAGTAGTGATAAATTATAGCGATGGTAGTGGTAGAAGTGATGGTAGAGGTGACGTTACTAGTGACAATGGTGGTGGCGGCCAAAGATGTTTGGAGGTTATGATGTATTAGTGATAGTTAGCAGTGGTTCTAATTATGATAGATGAGTTGGTCGATAGTACGGATTGACCGGTAGTGGTTGATGATGGTGGTGTTGTTGACGACGGTGGTAAATATAATTAGAATAATAGAGGTAGTAGGTGTGGTAGCGGTTGACAATAGTGATTGGTAGAAATATCTATTGTCGATGGTGGAGGTGGTTAGTGGTGGTTGACAATGGTAGTAGTGGCAGAAGTGATTAGTAGTGATGATTGATGATTATGAATAGAGTGGCGGTGAATATTATCCAACACCAAAATTTCTCTTCAGATCTATTAAGACTTGCTTCTAGATCTGAATGATTAAAACCTACTCAGACTTATTAATAGCTAAAATCTTAATAAAAAATAAATGCACTTAATGGTCTGAAGTCTGAACCATTCAGATTCAGACCTCCATTAAGTGCAAACAAATGAGTCCTAGTTATCAATCGAGCACCACTGATCTCGGAAAATTTTTCATTATACAGAAAAACTTAACTTTTACTAATTAAAGGGGATTAACTATTTATACATTAGTATATTATCCAAAATAAATTTTTGTCGTTTTCAATTGCAAAGTAACGAGTGAATAACTTTCTAGTATCATCAAACGTCCAATAAAAATCTAGCTACCAATCTGAAAGTCTTAATAGGCATTTAACCATGTTTCATTTTGAAATAGCAAAAAAGGTAGTTTCATTTTCAACATGAAAAATAATATTTGAAAATTGAAGTTGTCTTTCATCATAAAATAGATTAAAGTTGTATTTAAATTTTTATGGCTAATTTGGAGTGGAAAAAAAAGTGAAAATAACTTTTTATTATTTTGAATTTTTTAAAGAAGTAAAATTCTAAGGTCAAGCATATTTTCAGAAATTCAAATAAAATAAAAAGTGAATATTTTCATGACTAAATGAATCATTAGAATCCCGTTTGGTCTATTTTGCTTTTATAAAGGATCTGTGTTTTTTCTCTGGTTAGCTAGAGGGTCAGTTCTGTTTACTAAGAAAATAACAGGCAAGTAGCAGGAGAAAAATGAAGGAAAGGTGTCATTTAAGTCTTGAATGTAGGATTGGAGACATTGACCAACTTAAAGGGTCAAACATAATTAGGAAACTAGATTAAGTTAATTGTGGAATTGATTAATATTTTCAAAAAAATTTAATCTTTTAAAAAATACAAATCAACCCACACCCCTCTCATCTCCAAATCAATCGTCTCTCTCCTCTCTCCCCTCTCTCTCTCTATCTTGACTGTTTCTCTCAAGCTTCTCCCAACCAACAGTTCTGTAAATTTCTCCCATCAATTCCCTGCGACTTTAACCTCCGACGACAAATAGTTGGGCTTCGAGTTCCTTTTCGATTTTCAACCGTTAATTGACATGACAACACTGCTCTCTGGTGACAATAGCTTCGAGTTTTTCATCCTCCTATTTCTTCTTCCACAGGTAGAAAATTAGGGTTTTTTAGTTATTAAGAAAAAGAGGAACTTGAGTCAACTTCTCTTCTAGTATTGGTTAACAATTTCAATATTTGTTTCTTAAATTTGACATGAGGACTGAACAAACACCTAATTTCTGTTATTTCTTCTCTTTTCGGAGTGAAATATAATTTTTTTTGTTGTTATTGTAGTTTTTGTTGTCGAACTGTTGATTCAATTTGTTGGTGTCTGCTGAGTTTCTTGAATTTTGATTTTTGTTGTTGTTTTTTGTACGAACAAAATAATAATTTTGGTGTTTTTGGTAACGGTTGATGTTTTTTGTGTTTGTGTTGTGTTGGTGTTGTTGGGTTGATTTGTTGTTTTTTTTGGTAAAAATGGTATATTTGATATTAAATGGTGATATTGTTGTTGTTCTATTGAATAAAATCTTGCTACTGGTTTTTTTTCCTGCAACAGATGAACCATTTGATGCAACAGCTGAACCATCTGATGCAACAGATGAATTATCTGATGCTACAGATGAACAATCTGTTGGGTGAAATCTTATCAACTATTTCAACAGGATGATATGTCCAAGACTATGATTTCTCCCAACATATAATTCATCTATTCCGACAAATGATACTTCTGTTGGAAAAAATCTAAACAATATTGGTAGTTGATATGTTGCACAAACCAGTCATCTGTTTCAACTGATGAGTGATCTATTGAAATAAATCACAATAGTATAGAAACTGTTTTTATTTTTTACAACAAATTACTCATCTATTGCAAAAGGTTAGTTATATGTTGCAACAGATAACACGCTTGTTGCAACATAAATGTGATCTATTGGAATTGTTATTTTACTGTGTTGTACATGTTACATTTACTGTTATCCCTTTTTAACGACGCTTTAATCAATTATAATCTTTTTTATTTTCTTGTTATTTTTAGAAAATATGGATCCCAAAATAAAAAAAAAACAGAATCAAGTCCAAGTAAAGGAACAAGTAAAGCAGCTAGGATATATCCACCACTCTATGAGCTTGCTTTACAAGCGTTATCTCTATCAGTAGTAAAAGATAATAAACATGGGGATGAGGAATGTTTCAAAAGAGATGATTAAAATGCTAGTAGCCCTTCCACTGAAGAGTTGGTTAAAACTTTCAACATTGATAATTATCCTGTGAGAATACAGTGTGATGGTGCCACAGATTTAACTGGTGATTTCTTGGTTAAGTCATCCATGGAAAAATATTTTAACGCCTTTAGAAAAATACTTTGAGACCAAAATTTGGATGCTTATTTTAGGGACAGCTGTTTTGGGTTGATTTGTTGGACGACAAAAATGCTTGTTTCCAAATGAAAATGGTATATGACCTTCTCAAGCGTAGGTTTATGTATGAAAATAAAGTAAAATGGATGAGGTGTGGATAAATTACTGTGGCATGCCTGTTTATTTTGGTTGGAAGGAGTTTTCCATAGTTACTGGACCAAAATATTATCCTCCTTCTCCTTCTCAAGTAATACCTATTTTAACAAAAAAAAAGTACCCCGCACACCCAAAAAAGATAAAGTCAAGTCAAGTCATGGTGATGACTTGGTGTCCCTTGTTGTTCCAAGCTTCAAAAATAAAAATTGATAGAAGCGTTGAAAGGTAAAAGACTTTCAAAGAAGCACAAGCAATCATTGTGCTTGGTTTGGTTTGTTCATAATATTCTTTGGGCGAGAGACGTTAACAACAACATACCACTTGGTTTAATAAAGCTCTCCCAAGGATCTTAAGGCATTTAACAGCAATTCTTGAAGTTATGAAAACTTCAAAATGATTGTCAAATATTTGTTGAAAGACTCCGTTAATGCCCAAGACAGTCAATTTATATGGCTTTCCATGGTCTTTCATGATAAATATTTTCTTTATTATGATTCATTTATTTTTTTATTGAATAATATTTCTGATTTATTGGCGTTATTTTATAGGCTTGGGCATTTGAAGTCATTCCTTTTTTGAGACAACAAGTTAACTATCAGGAAGAATTTTCATGTCCAAGAATTCTGAGATGGTTGTCGCCCAAAATTGATAAAAATATAAAATTTCTTGATCTCTTCAACCCCCTGAAGGAGGTAGTAAGTCAAATTCTAATTAAGTTTTTATTTTAATTAATGATTTATTTAAATGATTTAATCATCATTCTAATATATGCATTAATTTATTTTAGATTATGCATCTGTGGCTTGTTCCGACCAATCGAGAGTTAAAGATGCCATTTTTTTTACTTTACGGTCTGGGTAAATTTTATCGGACCCTAAGGTCATTGATAGAATAAAAAATAAATTATTTGGAGCAACAACCATCTTAAGAAAAATAATTATTTTGGAGGGTGGGCTTGTTGTTGCTGATGGTGTTAGTGGTGATGAAGTTGTTGTTGGTGGTAGTGGTACTACTGTTGGGTCTAATGATGCTCCTCTTGCAGTTTTTCAAACAACAAATCATTATGATTATGATCATACTAGTTTTACAGATTTTTTCCCTCCTAGCGAATGTTCTGCATACAAATGTCAAGACTGTAAGGCAAAACATGATGGAGTGATTATTGCTATTAATGCATTAATTGCTTCTATAAAGAAATTAACATCTAAGAGTGTGTCATTCCATCAAAGAGAATTTCATATTTATACACTCTATTAGAGATTAAGGTAGCTAAGAGGAAAGGGAAAGAAATTTCCATGGCATCATCAAGCATCGGAAAAAGTAAAATTGCAACTCCTGTGTCTTTATCTTTCACTTTTGATCAATGAACAAGGACCACTGGAGAGTATCATGAGCTTAATAAGATGAATATCTATCACCTATTCCAACAAACAAACAGACTTCATATTTGTTTCAACAGATGACACATCTGCTGAAAATTATCAAACAGATATATGCATTTGTTGCAACAGTTTACTAATCTGTTGCATCAGACGCATTATTTGTTGCAATGTATGTCTCATTTATTTTAGCAAGTCAACTAGGTTTTCCTACTATTTTAATTTGTACCAACAGATGACCTATCTGCTGCAACAGATGGGTCATCTATTGGGACAAATTAAATTAAGAATTCCTACTATTTTAGTTTGTCCAAACAGATGAGTCGTATGTTGCAACAGATGGGTCATCTATTGGAAATTATCATACTGGTCTTCCTCTTATTTTATTTTGTCCCAACAGATGAACCATCTGTTGCAACATATAGGTAATCTATTAGTACAATTTAAAATAAGAGAAAGGCCTGTTTGATTGGCTAAAACAGATGAGTTATCCTTTTTTATTTTTTTGTATATCTGTGATTGGCACTGATAATTCTGGATTTTTAGGTGGATATCACAGTAGAAACTATTTATGAACAACATAATATTACAGTTGATAATCCATCAACTGCTTCCAAAGATAAAGAAAAAGTGAAGCCTGTCAGTCTGGAAGAACGGAAGAATTACCCGTTTGAAGGGTTCAACATCTCGAATAAGGCTCCAAAAAAACTAACAAAGTTGATCAACGACTATTCAGAATGGATTGTCGATGGGATATTAAATCTTTATGCCAAAAGGTACATAATTTTTTTAAAGATATTGATTTATACAATTCTTGTTGTAAAAATATGACATTAACACATATAAATCATGCAGAAAACAAAATAATGAATACTACAAAGTGAATGAATTAGGTCTTGGTTCTGATATGTTTGAATTTGTTGTTTCACATCCCAGAACAAAGAATTGGTTCTATTTGATGTCACAGCCCCAAACTTGTTGGAATGATGAGGTTTAAATTCCATACGTCTTACTATTAATACTTTATTTAATTGTATCTATGTATTAATTCTATTGTCATGTAATTTGAAATATTTGATAATATGTGCAGCAGATCAATATAATTTTTTACTACCTTCAAAAGAAGACCAATTTATAAGCACAAGAACAATATAGATACATGACAGGAAATTGTTTGTGCAAAGTTTACATCAATAATTTCTACGATAGGTATTGTCAATGACAACCAAATTTTTTTTGAAATGAGGAACGCTTAATCAACACCATCAAAGTTTTTAGCATTCCAGCTGGCGTAGCATGGCATTTGGTCGATGAAGTGTACATCCCAATCAATTATGGTGATGAATTCCATTGGGTGTTGGCTATCGTCGTTCTAAAAGAGAGGCGGATCCAAGTTTACGTCTCAATGTTGGGAAAGAGACATTATGGGATGTCGTCTGAGATACAAAAGATGGAAAAAAATATTTTCTACTTACCTTGATATAAGTGGCTTTTTGGACTAAAAAGTTTGTAATGATTGGTCGACGATTGAAGCATACCGGGATAAAATGGGCAATCCAGTTGATGTAGAATATGTTGAAGGAATTTCACAACAACCTAATGGTAGCTTGTAAGTATCAATCAAATATAATAATTTAGTTTCCTTTCATAAATTTCACAATGCTTACATTAATTGCAAGATATGGATTATCTGATTTTTACAAACGCAGGGATTGCAGTCTTTTTTTAGCCGCTTACACCGAGTATTTGAGCGATGAATTACAAGCACCAAATGATGGACTTGATACTGGATTACTCCATAAATATATGTTGCTCTTTTACGAAAATATGGGGAAATGAAAGCTCAAAAACCGTACGCAACCGACATTAAAGATCCACGACGACCAAAGTCAAATTCCATAACACATGATGAAGAACAACTTGTCCATATTGAGCAGATCTTTATAGCGTAAATCTATCAATGTAATAACCTCTCCTTAGAAATTATTGGCACCAAAACTTAAATTGTTGATTTATTTGTTGAGTAGATCTTTTGTACCCATAGCAATTTTTTATATTTTATTTATTTGTTGATTTATTTTATTTCTGAAGGCTTCGATTAATTTTATTTTGTCTATGTTATCTTTAGATTTGAGATTATTAATTGAAATGGAATAATAGATTCAAATATTACAAAAGATAATGTATCTGTTGCAATAGACGACATATCTGTTGGAAATTATCAAATAAATTTAGACATATGTTACTACATGTAGGTCATCTGTTGGAAATTATCAAATAGGTCCTCCTACTATTTTGATTTGTTCCAATAGATGACCTATCTATTGCAATATATAAACTTAGATATAAACATTTGTGTAATGCAATAGATAAACTATCTTTCATAACAAATAGACTACCTGTTTCAACAGATAGACAATCTGTTGCATTATAAAAAATTTAATTTTCATCAAATATAAAAAATTGTCATTAAATAAAAATTGTCATGGTGTTTGTGTTTCTACATCTTCTTTTTTTATACACAAGCTCCAAGCATTTAGTTAGTACCACATAAGCCCAGACCTGTTGCATCCTTGCCACAGTGTTGTCGCACAGAAAGGTTGTTGGGTTGGAAATTTCTGTATCGGTTAGCAAACATTCAATGTGTGCAAGCACATACGACCCGCATGCGGCACCAGTTTCATTTTTGGAAGGTCCTTGTCCTGGTTTTGACCTTCAAAATCCCATGTTTGCTTAATTACTTTTACTGGCAAATGATTCATCAGCTTACTCTGCCTCAACAAGTTGGGGAACAATTCAAACAATGGATGCATCTTGGTAAAAAAATTGGCCTAGTTGAAGACAGGTAAGTTGCAGTCATAAACCTTCATCATTCCCTCCTCGAGTAGTATCTCAACAACCAGAAAATGTCTTTCTTATCTACATTCATGACTGCATGAATTCTCTTTGCTTTGGTTCAGTCCTTTCCATATGGATATGGCCCCTTTTCTCTAATATAATTAATCATATCTTCAACCCATTTGAACCCAAAAACTAACGAATTAAATTCGGAGCCACCGGGAGTTTACGCTAGCTTAATGAGCTCATCGTACCTATCCTTAAAATTATTGGCAAAGTTGAGGTCCATTATCCTATTTCTAGCATCATAAGCATCCAGGTATGCTAATTTCCTTCCCCTCATAAGGTAGAGAATTTCATCAACATACTGTGATATAAGAAGACAATTTTAATTTGGTTAGTAATTTTAAAAAGGAAAAACAAAGCAGAAAGATGCAATGGATGACCATCTGTTGCACAAGGTTTTCTGAATCTGTTAATAGACTACCCATCTAATGCAACTTATGCAACAAATGGGTAATCTGTAGCAACAGAACCACCACCAGTTGGACTAGAATACATAATCATTGCAACAGATGACATATTTGTTGCGTAGCTTTTTCTTCATGGAGTAGATTAAAAGGCTAGGTTAGGAAAAGTAAACTTACCGTGTCCACGTATTATACATCCATTTATATTATCTTCTTAAAGTCTTAGAGGGAAAAGCTATTCATGGTGAAGGTTTTTGGGCGTTGCTTGGAATTTATGGTCTTTCTCAGAATAGCCTTCTATTTGGCGTCAAGTTCCGCATATATGTCCACCTTCTTCAACGGTCCCTGAACTTCAACAACTTTTGGAGGAGGAGGAGTTGCAATTGTTTTTTGGTTTCATAATTGAGAGTATATGTGTAATTATTTTTTCTTTTTCCTAACCTCCACTGTAGGAGTATATGGTTTACTCACCTTCTTGGATGGTATGACACCCCTCTTGGATTTGAATTCCTCAACAACTTTAGCGATAGCATCTATTCTTTCAAATAGTTTATCCTGTCTATCCATGCAGTTTTTGTATTTGCAATGAGAACTTGAGGGTGAACAGGGGTGAGAGGGATCACTGTAAGGGTGAGAGGGACCGGTGTAAGGGTAAGAGGGATGATTTTTACGGGTGATTTTAAATATATTTATTTTTTCTTGAGCATCAACATGCTTATCATCACGACTGGCAGCAGCATCAACATCAACATGGCTGCCACCAACATGAAAAACTCCACCAGTAACACCCTCAGAAGCAGCATCCGGATCTGTTGCAGCAGTTTGGTCATGAAGAGCCTTAACATTAGGCTGACCTTGCCTAACTGCCCTTCTTATGGATGTTGCTCCAGACAATTCCTTCTTTATTAACTCCACTGTTGGGTCTGCAATTGTATCAACAAGACCAGAGTAATAAAAAAAGTCATCCCCAACTCCTGCTCAGTAGGCACGATCCATGGATGCACAACCTAAAAGAAAAGGATAGATATGTTTAAATGAAATAATAATTTGCAGTTAGTTTGGTAATATTTTAACACATACCCATTTGTTACATAAGTTTTAGTATATGGGTAATCTGTTAAGTGAGGTTCAGAGAACCAAAGCAATAGATGGGTAATCTGTTGCAAAAAAATAATTCATCTATCGCAATAGATTACCAATTATTTGCACTAGGCAGGTAATCTGTTAAGATAAATTGCAACAGATTACCAATCTGTTGCTACATATGAATCATTTTTTTAATATCTTTCTTTGAGTCAAATTATTTTACTTAAAAGAAAACTTACTGATCATCCGGAGGGTTAAAGAGATCAACCTCCTTAATTCTTGTGTTGCTCTTTGCAACCAACTACCTAAGTATCCTTGGATGAGAAACCTCATCCAGTTAATCCTTGACCTACTTTCAGAGGGGAGGAATGGCTTCAAATGCCCAAGCCTAAAGAATATAAATAGGAAGAAAACATAAAAAAGTCATAATAATACTAAATATAATTATAAACTAATGCAAGCGTAAACAAATAGTAATTAAATTTATCATAAACGCCCAAGAAAAGTTGTATAAGGAGATCATCTTTGGGGATAGCTTTGTTAATAAATATTTGACAGTCAACTTATAGCTTTCATAGCCCCAGGGCTAATTGTTGAATTTCTCAAGATCCTCAGCAAGCTCCAATAATTCATCTTCTATGACTTTGTAGATGTCTCTTGCCAATATAATGGAATGGCAAACCAAACTAAGTAAAATTGCTTCTTTCACTTCTTTGGTATGGATTTATCTTTGAGATCTTCTAACAACATCGTGGCTTTGTATCCACTTCCAATAATGTCCAACAACCCATCTATTTTCTTCTTGCGTTTGTTGGTTTTGGTGGGTGGTCGCTTGGACAATACCTTTCCTTTATTTGATGGTGGTGGTTTGGTTGTCCTGCTTGCCTTGGACTTTTTGTAGGGTGTTTCCTTGGTGAGAGTTTCTTTTGGATGATCGCATCTCAAGACTGTCACTATGGCAAACTCTTTCATGCCAAAATAAACCGACATGCCACAGTAGTTGATCCAGATTTTAACCATGTTTTTGTCCCCCTCCTTCAAATCTTTATCATCCCCCACGTACTTTATCTTGCTCTTGAGAAGACCATATACCATGCTCATTTGGAAATGGGTATTATTGTCATCAGGAAGGTCAAGAAAGTGTCCAAATCACCTCTTCTTAAAAAATTCCTCTAGTTTTTCCTTCTTCATAGTATTCCTAAATTCATCAAAAGGTTTCCCCAACAGATATTTAACTACAAAATCACCAATTAGTTTTGCAGGGTTATCTATCGGCATCTCAACTTGAAATCTATCAATACTAATAGTTTTGGCAGATCATGCTTGGATTTCGATCTTAATTTATGCCCCATTGGTAATGAATTATCATAATATTGATCATCATCATCTTTCTTACTTTCTACTTCCTTATTTTCTTGTTCATTGTCTTCTTCTTCCTCCTCACTTTTATTTTCCTCACCAGCCTCTACATACCCTTCTCCACCTCCCTCAATACCATTTTCATAACTTTCTTCAGGTTCACTTTACCTTGACTGAGATTTTCAAGAAGTTCCTCTGAATCCTTCTATACTCTATCTTTTTTTGTTAGATGGTCAGAAGTTGATCCACTTTTAGTTTCTTTTCTTTTGGGGGACATGTTTTACCGACAAACAAGAGAAAAACAAAAATACATTACAATTAATGTCTGCATGATTTTTAAAAAAAGGTAAGACAAAATTCAATAAATTTTTATACGCCACATTACAAAAAAATATTACAACAGATAACCCATCAGTTAGAATAGATGAACCATCTGTTCCGATAGATGCACTATTTGTTGTAACAGATGAACAACCTATTGGGGAAGATTAAAATAGTCTTGCTACTAGTTTATTTTATGCCAACTGCTAAAATATTTGTTGTAACAGATGGGGAATCGGTTTGAAGACCTATTTTAATATCTCCCAACAGAGGTTCCACCTATTGAAATAGATGGACCACCAAGGCACCAACACCAGTACCAACACCACCACTAACACCACTACTAACACTAAAAAACACCAATATCAATACCAATGCCACCAATACCAACACCAACACTATCACCAACACCAAGACTACCAACACCAATACCAATACCAATGCCACCAACACCACTACCAATACCACCACCACTATCAATACCAATGACATCAACACCAATACCGATACCAATGCCACCACCATCAATACCAACACCAATACCACCAATATTAATGCCACAAATATCAATACTAACACCACCACCAAGACCACCAATACTAACACAACCACCATCAATACCAACACCACTACTAACACTTCCAATACTACCACCACCAATACCAACACCACGACCAACACCAACACTAAGACCACCAATAACAACACCACCACCAACACCATCAATACCATCACCACCACCATCACCACCACACCATCCAATAATACGATGACAGTCAATAGAATACTGTCCAAACAACTAGGGTTTTCTCGGGTTCTTCCTATATTTTTTAGCATCAAAACTCAAAATTATTAACCCATCCTCGAAGATAATACAACTAAAAGTCTTCTTTTTCATCAGTACCTAAAAAGGCCTAATTTATAAGAAAAAACAAATATAGAACTCTTCTCGAACTCTGTTCCATGTGAATTGAGAGAAAACAATGGAAACAAGAAAGAATAAAGTTAAAAATAATGAATATATGGCCGAAAAGAAAGGTTGGGCAATATGTTGAGTAGTTGTTGTTTATATTGTTGAGAGAGAAAAAAAAAGGACTTGAGATTTGAAATGATGAAACATTTTTCCCACAAATGGATGATTTGTATGAGTTGATTTGTATTTTGGAAGAGAATTATAAGTTTTGAAAATGTTAATTTCATTCGAATTGATTGTAATTATTTTTTTAAAAGAGATCTTAATTAATTATTTCATACTAAATTATACTAATTTTACTAAAATTAGTTTTCAGTTATTAAGTTCAATTGGAACATTAATGAATTAAATATTATTTCTAATAATAATTTGATATGAATCATTTTAACTCAAATTGATCAGTTGATGACTTCTGTCAGGGCGAACGCAATACTAACATTATGTCATTACAACAACTCAAGTAAAATTGTAATTGATCCTATCAACCCATCCCTAATTATAGCTAAATCAATTTAGATATTTCTAATAATAATTTGATATGAACCATTTCAACTCAAATTGATCAATTGATGACTCCTGACAAGACGAACGCAATACCAACATCATGCAATTATGACGACTCAAGTGAAATTATAGTTGATCCTATCAACCCATCCCAAATTATAGATAAATCAATTTACATATTTCTAATAATAATTTGATATGAATCATTTCAACTCAAATTGATCAGTTGATAACTCTTGACAGGACAAACGCAATACCAACATCATGCAATTCCAACAACTCAAATAAAATTATAGTTGATCATATTAACCCATCCTTAATTGTAGATAAATAGATTTAGATTTTTTGAATAATAATTTGATATGAATCATTTCAACCCAAATTGATCAGTTGATGACCCCTATCAGGACGAACATAATACTAATATCATGCAATTGCAGCGACTCAAGTGAAATTGTAGTTGATTCTATCAAGCCATCCCTAATTGTAGCTAAATTGATTTAGATATTTCTAATAATAATTTGATATTAATCTGTAATACTCCGTATTTTCCTAACATAATCTAAGTCCCAATACATGAGTATTCATATATAAAATTTTTGAAACACTCAGTATTTTCCAGTTTGGATCCTGTAATTGCGTAGGAAATTGAAATAGCTTTCCAATGATATAAAATTTACCTAAATCCGATAATCGGGTAAGAAGTTATGGCGATTTTAAGTTTCAGTCATTAAACACCATCATTTTAGCCCTTAGCGCATCGCAGAGCTAGCATAAATGACAATTGTCAATTTCCAGAGAATCTCCACAAAACCACCGCATCGCGCCGTCAGCCAAAAATCCCAATTGTCCTTTTCCAGTGTCCTGTCGCACCAAGGATGAATTTCACAATCAAAAGGGCACCGCAATTACTTTGTATTGCACCAAGCCCTCAGTTCCCAGTTGTCCAATTCTAGTGACACGGCACGATAGCGCCGCATCGCTCTACCTTACAAAATCTAGAATTTTTAGTAATTCCATGTTTTAAATCTGAGGGCATTGTAGTCTTTCACCCCTCACCCCAGTCATCCTTTAACATAAAATTCACCCTAACTAACCCATTATTTCATTGTTTTAATAACTTTTCCCCCAAATTAAAGGATATTCTCATCCAATCAAGAACCCTAGCTCTCAAATTCGACGGCAATCCTCAAGAATTCACCAAGAACTTCAAGAAATCCATCAATTAAGGTATGTTAGATGTTCATCCATGGATCCCTTTCATCTATGGAGTCCAAGAAACCTTTTAAATTATAAAATTATGATCTTTTCAAGTTATTATGTTTTAAGTTATGATTTCACCCATGAATCTCCATGAACTATGATTCTATACCATGTTACCATGAAATTATTGTTATTATTTAAAACTCTATGTTTTTAATGTTGTTATTTATTGAACAAGACCTCAATTTAACTCTATTATGTCGGATTCATGCTATTTCTATATGTTTTAGAATATTCCTATGATTATTTTGAACCATGAAATATAAGTGTTTGATAAAATGCCTACAAGAGTGATTAATTTAAATAAAAGCCTTCATGTTTTGTCCTTTAAGCTTTAGTGTCATTTTACTATTATTATTTTTGAGTCTTGGGGGTACTGAATATCCAAAATCCATAGTTGTTTATTTAGTCTAGTCTCAGTATATTAGAGAATAGTCTTAAGAGTATATTATGAGCATTATCAGAATAGTCAGATATCAGTCCTAAAACTCAGAACAATCTAGTATCTCAGTGTCTTTTAGTTGGGACTAGGATTTAGCACCAAGCGAGTGCAGGGATGGCAGCTTCCCCGTCAGATAGGCAGAGTCGTTAGTAGCAGTTCCTATACTCTAGAACTATGTAGCCAACATAAGATATGAGATGTCACCCGTTAGATTAGACTTGACTATCTCGCAGGGGTCACCTGTCAGTTCAGGCTTGACACCCTTCATTCTTTGGACATTATATCAGTTTAGTGGATCCACATAGCCAACGTTTGTAACCATGGCATAATATAAACACCTTTCCAGCTGAGGATACAGGTTGGACCCCAATTATCTCAAATTGGAGAATATCGGTTAGATAATACCTCCCACAGTCTCAGATGCAGTCTTAGTTACAGTCTCAGTTCAGTTATGCAGTCTTAGAGTTGCTTGACCAAAGCATACAAATATCAGTATTTTTCACTATTTTAGATTACAGATTTTACACAGTCCATGTTATATACTTGTTCATGCATCCCTAGTGTCTACATATTTTCACGTATCTTCAGTATTCACAGACTATCATGCATACTCGATATTTATAGATGCTCTATATTTTCAGTATCTACAGATTCCATGCTCTTTATTCTGTACTCCATGCTTTTCATGCATAGCTAGTTAATTGTTATTATTCTTATTCATGAGACCATGCATATCATCCTACCTCATTTAGCATACCAGTACATTCAAAGTATTGATCGCATACCTTTATTTTGTGCTATGATGTATCATATCATAGGTGTTGACGCTCAGTTTTCGGATTGCACTTAGTCCCTCAGATCATCAGCAGTACAGTAGCAGTGGTGAGTCCTCATCATCCGAGGATAAATTATATTACTTCATGTATTTATCTCAGTAGTTAGTAGAGTTAGTTGGGGCCTTTCCCATCAACTCACAGTATTTGATTTAGAGGCTTTTCAGACACTACAGTTAGCTATTCAGATTATTTAAATTTCAGTATTATGCCAGATTCATAATTCAGTAATCATTTCATTACTAAAACCTTATGCCAATTCAGTTATTCTTCCGTATTCATGATTATATTATTCAGTGCTCATAGAAGGTACCAACTCATATGTTATCTTGTGATCCCTCGAGATCGTAAGCACCGTATAACAACTAGGGGTAATCTCAGGTCGGTACAAACTTGGTATCATAGGCTAAGGTTTTAAAGTGTCCTAGAAATTTTGAAAGCCACGTCGAGTAGAGTCTTGTGCATGGGTGTGTAGCACGCCACACTTAAGGACAAGAGGCTGCAAGGCATTTAGGAAAAAAGTTTCCCTTCTTTCAGTATTCATGTCGTGCGAGTGAGCATGATCTCAAGTTAAACTCTCTGTCTAATCTATTTTTTCCTTTCATTTATAGAACATACCTCCCAAGAAGAACAAAAGAAGAACAGGAACTCAGCCAGCCCCTCATCCCATCCAGGCAGATCCTCTGGACGAGCATGTCTCTCACGTAGAATTCAGAGTTGTGTTCACTACTCTAGCCAATTCTGTAGAAGTACAAAATGAACGACCATCTACTGTTCTGGCCAACCCAGTGGTCAATATTGCTGCAACCAAAATTCGAGATTTCACCTGGATGAATCCTCTTTTTTTCATGGGATCCAAGTCTAAAGAGGATCCACGGGAATTCTTAGATATTGTTCAGAAGGTCATGGATGTTATGGGGGTGACGTCTAGTCAGAGTGCCGAGTTGGCTGCATATCAATTATAGGATGTAGCCCATACTTGGTTTAAGCAGTGGAAAGTTGATATGGGTGTAGATGCAGGGCCTATAGAATGGGAAGAATTTGCCACAACTTTCTTAGACAAATTCTTCCCATTAGAGTTGAGAGAGGCCAGAGTGTTAGAGTTCATTAATTTGAGACAAGGCAACATGAGTGTGAGGGAGTATTCCCTCAAGTTTACTTAATTATCTAGGTATGCTCCTTATGTGGTAGCTGATAACAGGTCCAAGATGAGTAAGTTTATGTCTGGTGTATCTGATAGTGTAGTTAAGAAGTGCAGGACCGCAATGCTGATTAGTGAGATAGACTTATCTAGGATGATGGTCCATGCTTAATAGATAGAGGATCAAAAGATTAAGGAAAAGGAGAGAGAAAACAAGAGATCTTGGATGGGTAGTTTTAATTTTAATCAGCTAAAGTCAGAAGGTGGTAACCGTCCTTAGTTTTATCAGAGGTCTTCAAAACCAGCACCCTCTTCAGCCAGTGATCTAGCAGCCAAATTCAGAAATGACAATAGGGATAGGGCATCAGGCTCTAAGTTCTAGGTTAGTGTTAGCAGTGCTCGTACTAATCCTTTATGTTAAAAGTATGGCAGGCACTATCAGGGTGAGTGTAGAATGGGTAGTGATGTGTGCTTCGGGTGTGTCAAGCCAGGCCATTGAATTTGGGAGTGTCGGGTAGTTGCTCAGAAGGGTAGGGATATGTGCTAATAGGGCCAGTCCCATCAGTCATCAGTTCCATCCGGTCGCCCAACTCAGCAGGGTTCCACTTCCAGTTCTACCAGTGGTCAGCGTCCGAACAAATTATATGCTCTTCAGTCCTGCTAAGATCAGGAAAATTCACCTGGCATAGTCACTGGTACGTTGCAGGCCTTTCACTTACATGTTTATGCTTTACTAGACCCTGGAGCTTCTTTTTCTTTTGTAACTCCATGTATAGATATCAACTTCGGAGTCAGTCCTAAAACTCTAGCAGATCTCTTTTCAGTGTCTACCCCAGTAGGCATTTCCATTATAGCTAGACAGGTATACAGGATCTATCCGATCACAATATCTCAGAAAGTTACCTCAGTTGATCTCGTGGAGTTTGAGATAAAAGATTTTGACGTCATTCTCAGTATGGATTAGCTCAACTCATGCTATGCCTCAGTTGACTGTTGAAATAGAATAGTTCATATTTAGTTCCCAAATAAACTAGTCCTTGAATGGAGGGGTATCACTATAGCTCTTAGGGGTCAGTTGATCTCGTACCTTAGAGACAGAAAGATGATATCGAAGGGGTGTATTTACAATTTTGTGCAAGTCAAAGACTCTAAGTCAGAAATTTTAACTCTTGAATCAGTTCCATTGGTAAATAAATTCTCAGATATGTTTCCTGAAGATCTCGCCGAAGTTCCTCCCGAAAGAGAAATTGACTTTGAAATAGACCTTCTCCCAGATACTCAGCCTATATATATTCTGCCATACAGAATGGCTCCAGCTGAACTCAAAGAACTGAAAAAACAGTTGAAAGATCTCTTAGAAAGGGATTCATCAGACCCAGTGTCTCCCCATAGGGAACACTATTCTATTCATGCGGAATAAAGAAGGTTCTCTTAGGATGTGTATTGACTACCATCAGCTGAACAAGGTCATAGTCAAGAATAAATATCTACTTCCTAGAATGAATGACTTGTTTGACCAAATTCAGGGTGCTAGCTACTTTTCCAAGATAGACCTCAGATCAGGCTATCATTAGTTTAGGGTCAGGGAATGTGACATTCCAAAAAAAATTCCGAACTCAGTATGGTGACTTCAAATTTCTAGTCATGTCCTTTGTTCTTACAAATCCCCCAGCAGCCTTCATGGACTTGATGAACCGAGTGTTCAAGTAGTGCTTGGATATGTTCATCATAGTCTTCATTGATGACATTCTTGTTTACTCCCTTAGCAAAAATGAGCATGCAGACCACCTCAGAGTAGTGCTTCAGACTCTTAGAGCTCACCAGTTGTTCGATAAATTCAGTAAGGGTGAATTCTGGATAAGATCAGTAGTTTTTATTAGCTATATTATTTCTGGTGATGGCATTAGAGTCAATCCTAAAAAGCTTGAGGCAGTGAGAAACTAGCCTAGACCTATCTCACCATCAGATAACAGGAGTTTCTTAGGTTTAGCTGGCTATTACCATCAGTTTGTTGAAGGGTTTTTTCTATTGCATCCCCTATGTCCTGATTGACTCAGAAGAGAGTTAAGTTTCAGTGGTCAGATTCCTGCGAGAAGAGTTTTCAAGAGTTGAAGACTCGACTCACCTCAGCCCCAGTCTTGACTCTACCAGACAGTTCAGATGGTTTTGTTATGTATTGTGATGCATCCAGAGTAGGTTTGGGTTGTGTCCTCATATAGAGAGGTAAGGTTGTAGCCTATGCCTCTAGACAACTTAAACCCCATGAGAAGAATTATTTGAATCATGATCTTGAGTTACCAGCTGTAGTGTTTTCCTTAAATATTTGGAGGCATTACTTATATAGGGTGCATGTAGATGTGTTCATAGATCACAAAAGCCTTCAGTATGTGTTCTCTCAGAAAGATTTAAATCTGCGTTAAAGGAGGTGGTTAGAGTTATTGAAGGATTATAAAATGAGTGTTCTGTATCATCCGGGAAAGGCCAATGTAGTGGTTGATGCTCTCAGTAGATTGTCTATAGGTAGTGTTTCTCATGTTGAGGATGGTAAGAAGAAGTTAGCTTAGGAAGTTCATCATGTTGCCCGACTAGGTGTCTGTATCAACTCAGCAGAGGGTAGTGTGTGGGTACAGAGTAGCACAGAATCATCTCTAGTTTCAGAGGTGAAGGAAAAGCGGGATAGAGATCCCAGTCTAGTTAAGTTAAAAGAATCAGTCAGAGACCAGAAGGTAGAGGTTTTCTCCCAAGGGGGAGATAGTGTTTTGCGTTGTTAGGGTAGATTGTGTGTGCCTGGTGTAGATGATTTGAGGCAATGAATTCTTGCAGATGTGCATAGTGCACGTTACTCTATTCATCCAAGGTCCACTAAGATGTACTACAATTTGTGGGAGATCTATTAGTGGAGTGGGATAAAGAGGGATATTGTAGAGTTTGTAGCTAAGTGCTCTACATGCCAGTAATTTAAGATTGAGAACCAGAAGCCTAGTAGGCCCATGCAGGAGTTCAATATTCCCATGTGGAAAAAGAAGGAAGTGAACATGAACTTTGTGATAAGTTTTCCTCGTACCCATCATCAGCATGATTCTATTTGGGTTATCGTAGACAGTAAAACCAAATCGGCTTATTTCTTGCCAGTCCATACCTCTTATTCAGCCGAGGACTATGCCAAACTCTATCTCAGAGAGTTGGTTAGGTTTCACGGTGTTCCCTTATCTATCATCTCAGACAAAGGTACCCAGTTTACCTCTCATTTTTGGAAAGCATTCCAAAAGAGTCTTGGTAACCCAGTCCATCTCAGTACAGCTTTCCACCCTCAAATAGATGGTCAAGCAGAAAGGACCATTCAAACTCTAGAAGATATATTGAGAGCATGCGCATTTGATTTTAAAGGTAGTTGGTATGACCACTTGCCTTTGATTGAATTCACATACAATAACAACTATCATTCCAATATTCGTATGGCTCTATTTGAGGCTCTCTATGGTAGAAGATGTAGATCTCCAAATAGTTGGTTTGAAGTAGGTAAGGCCATAGTAGTAGGGCCTGACTTGTTGTTTGATGCGTTAGAGAAGGTTCAGTTAATCAGAGAAAGGCTTAGGGCTTCCCAGAGCTGACAGAAATTGTATGCAGATGTAAGGAGAAAGGATCTCGAGTTTGAGGTCGGTGATTTTGCGTACTTGAAAATCTCTCCCATGAAAGGAGTAAAGAGATTCAGTAAGAAAGGAAAACTCAGTCCCCGATATGTCGTTCCCTTTAGAATTCTCAGTCATTTCCAAAAGGTAGCTTATGAGCTTGAGTTGCCTTCAGATTTAGCCTCAGTACACCCAGTGTTCCTTGTCTCATTATTCAAAAAGTGTATTAGTGATCCAGCTATAGTTGTTCCCTTAGAAAGGGTAGATATTTAGAGCAGTCTTTTCTTTAAGGAAGTCCCAGTCGAAATTCTTGATCATCAAGTTCGTAGACTAAGGAAAAAAGAAGTTTCATTAGTCAAAGTTCTTTGATGGAATCAGTCCATTGAGGGAGACACTTGGGAAGAAGAGGCAAATATGCGGACCAAGAACCGTCATCTTTTCTCCACGAATCAAAATTCAGTATAAGGTACCAAATCTTCTTAAGATTTTTTTTCTCTATCATGCTCAGTTTCAGTTGCACATCATGTTCATATCAGTCGTGCATCCATGAATCAGTTTAGTCATGCATTCTATTTATCAGATATACATGTTCAGTGTGTCTTAGTCCATCAATTTTCCCTCAGTTTAACTAGTCTCATTCGAGGATGAATGATCCCAAGGGGGAGATATTGTAATACCTCATATTTCCCTAACATAATCTAAGTCCTAATACATAAGAATTCGTATATAACATTTTTGAAAAACTCATTATTTTTTAGTTTAGAGCCTGCCATTGTACAGGAAATTGAATTAGCTTACCAACGATATAAAATTCGCCTAAATCCGATAACCGGGTAAAAGTTATGGAGATTTTAAGTTTCAGTCCTTAAACACCGTCATTTTAGCCCTTAGTGCGTCGTGGAGCCAGCATAAATGACGATTGTCAATTTCCAGTGAAGCTCCACGAAACCACAACATTGTACCATCAGCCAAAAATCCCAATTGTCCTTTTCCAGTGTCCTGTCGCGATAATGGTGCATCGCGCCAAAGGTAAATTTCACAATCAAAAGGGCACCAAAATTCCTCTGTGTCGCACCAAGCCCTTAGTTCCCAGGTGTCCAATTCCAGTGACACATCATGATAGCACCGCGTCGCACTAGCTTACAAAATCAGGAATTTTTCAGTAATTCCACGTTTTAAATCTGAGGGCATTGTAGTTTTTTCCCCCTCACCCCAGTCAGCCTTTAACACGAAATTCACCCTAATTAACCTATTATTTCATTATTTTAATAACTTTTCTCCTAAATCAAAGAATATTCTCTCCCAATCAAGAACCCTAGCTCTCAAATTCGAGGGCAATCCTCAAGAATTCACGAAGAACTTCAAGAAATCCATCAATTAAGGTATGGTAGATGTTTATCCATGGATTCCTTTCATCCATGGAGTCCAAGCAACCTTTTAAATTATAAAATTATGATCTTTTCAAGTTATTATGTTTTAAGTTATGATTTCACCCATGAATCTCCATGAACTATGATTCTATACCATGTTACCATAAAATTATTGTTATTATTTAATCCTCCATGTTTTTAATGTTGTTATTTATTGAAAAAGACCTCAATTTAACTCTATAATGTCAGATTCATGCTATTTCTATATGTTTTAGAACATTCCTATGATTTTTTTGAACCATGAACTACAAGTGTTTGATAAAAGGCCTACAAGAGTGATTGATTTAAATAAAAGCATTCATGTTTTGTCCTTCAAGCTTTAGTGTCATTTTACTATTATTGTTTTTGAGTCCTGGGGGTATTGAATACCCGAAAACCATAGTTGTTCATTTAGTCCAGTCTCAGTACATTACAAAATAGTATTTAGAGTATATTATGAGCATTATCAGAATAGTCAGATATCAGTCATAAAACTCAGAATAGTCTAGTATCTTAGTGTCTTTCAGTTGGGGGTAGGATTTAGCATCGACCGAGTGCTGGGATGGCGGCTTCCCCGTCAGATAGGCAGAGTCATTAGTAGAAGTCCCTATACTCCAGAACTATGTAGCCAGCGTAGGATATGAGATGTCACCCGTTAGATTAGGCTTGACTATCTCGCAGGGGTCACCCATCTGTTCAGGCTTGACACCCTTAGTCCTTTGGACATTATATAAGTTTAGTGGATCTACACAGCCAGCGTTAGTACCCTTGGCACAGTATTAACACCATTCTAACTGAGGTTACAGGTTGGACCCCTATTCGGTCAAATTAGGGAATGTCGGTTAGATGATACCTCCCACAGTCTCACATGCAGTCTTAGTTACAGTCCCAGTTTAGTTATGCAGTCTTAGAGTTGCTTGACCACAACATACAGATATCAGTAACTTTCACTATTTTAGATTATAGATTTTACTCATTCCATGTTATATGCTTCGTCACGCATCCCCAGTGTCTACAAATTTTCACGTATCTTCAGTATTTACAGACTATCATGCATACTCGATATTTATAGATTCTCTATATTTTCAGTATCTATAGATTCCATGCTCTTTATTCAGTACTCCATGCTTCACATGCATATCCAGTTTATTATTATTATTCCTATTCATGAGACCATGCATATCAGCCTACCTCATTTAGCATACCAGTACATTCAAAGTACTGATCGCATACCATTCTTTTGCACTATGATGTATCATATCATAGGTGTTGACGCTCAATTTTTGGATCGCACTTAGTCCCTCAGATCATCAGTAGTACAGTAGCAGTAGTGAGTCCTCATCATCCGAGGACAGATTATAATACTTCATGTCTTTATCTCAGGGGTAAGTAGAGCTAGTTTGGTCCTATCCCATCAACTCACAGTATTCAGTTTAGAGGCTTTTCAGACATTACAGTTAGCTATTCAGATTTTAGTATTATGCCAAATTCATAATTCAGTAGTCATTTCATTACTAAAACCTTATGTCAATTCAGTTATTTTTCCGCATTCATGATTATATCATTCAGTGCTCACAGCAGGTACCAGCTCATGGTTTAGCTTGCGTTCCCTCGAGATTGTAAGCACCGTGTAACGGCTAGAGGGTAGTCTCGGGTCATTACATAATCATTTCAACTCAAATTGATCAGTTGATAAGTCCTGGCAGGGCAAACGCAATACCAACATTATGCAATTACAATGACTCAAGTGATATTGTAGTTGATCCTATCAACTCATCCCAAATTTTAGCTAAATTGATTCAGATATTTCTAATAATAATTTGATATGAATTATGTCAACTCAAATTGATCATTTGGTGACTCCTGATAGGACGAATGCAATACCAACATCATGCAATTGCAATGACTCAAGTGAAATTGTAGTTGATCCTATCAACCCATCCCTAATTGTAGCTAAATTAATTTAGATATTTCTTATAATAATTTTATATGAATTATTTCAACTTAAATTGATCAACAGATGACCCCTGGAACGATGAACGTAATACCAGCATCATGCATAAATGCAATACCAACATTATACAATTGCAATGACTCAAGTGAAATTGTAGTTAATCCTTTCAACCCATCCCTGATTGAGGCTAAATCGATTTAGATATTTCTAATAATAATTTGATATGAATCATTTCAACTCAAATTGATGAGTTGATGACTCATGTGAGGACGAACACAATACCAACATAATGCAATTGCAATGACTCAAGTGAAATTATAGTTGATCCTATCAACCCATACGTAATTGTAGCTAAATCGATTTAGAAATTTCTAATAATAATTTGATATGAATTATTTCAACTCGAATTGATCAGTTGATGACTCTTTTCAGGACGAACACAATACCAACATCATGCAATTGCAACAACCTAAGTGAAATTGTAGTTGAACCTATCAACCCATCCTTAATTGTAGCTAAATTGATTTAGATATTTCTAATAATAATTTGATATGGATTGTTTCAACTCAAATTGATCAGTAGATGACTCCTATCAGGGCGAACGTAATACCAACATCATGCAATTGTAATGACTCAAGTGAAATTGTAGTTGATCCTATCAACCCATTCCTAATTGTAGCTAAATCAATTTAGATATTTCTAGTAATAATTTGATATGAATCATTTCAAGTTTAACATGTTGCAACAGATGACTAATCTGTTGTAAATTATCAATTAGATGTTTCCATATGTTGCAACAGATGACTGATCTATTAGAATTTTTCCAACAAATGTTTACATCTGTTGCAACAGATGACTTATCTGTTTTAAGAAAAAAAATTTTGTTAAGCAATTTTCTGTTTGAAATAAAACAGAAAAAAAAACTAAGGCGGTAAAAAATACTTGTTGGATAACTCAAAAATCTCCTCCATGAGTTGTCTTTTCTTATTTTTTTAATGTCACCGTCTCTGTCTCCTTGTTTTACTCAAAGAGTTTCACCACCATAAATTATTAATTTAATAAATATTTGAACATATCTCTAGAATTATCTCTCCTTCAGCCATAAAATAATTCATCTATTCTCTTTCTCTTTCTTTTTCTTTCTCTCCTCTTAGGATAATTCCGACCATCTCTTTTTTTCTCTCTTTTCTCCCGACATGACCTGAACCAGGGCCTTGTCATAATGGGCATCCTAAGTCTAACCAGGGCTGGATACCACCCGCATAACCCATCCCAACTGGCCTACGTACATCCTGATTCGGATGAATCCGAACATATAACAAGATAGAGTTATTGCATAATCCAAGATTCTGGGATAGGTCTATATCCGTGACCACCCAAACGAGTCCAACCATCCGATACCCAACCAACAACCAATACCAACCAAACCATAATCAAACCATAACCCTATGAGTTCTATAATAATAATGTATAATCCCAAAATAAATGAGGATAGAACAACCAACAATACAGTCAACCGGTATCAGCCATAATACTAAGGATGACACCCCTACCGATCCTGCCCATTCCAACCCATAGTAGTTCCACAAAAGCCTCTAACCAAAAGAATACCAAGATTCGGTTGGGACATGCCCCCAACCATATCCAAAACCAATATCCATAAATAAAATAAAGTATGAAATAACATCCATGAAATGGAGCCTTCTGAAAATATGGAAGCTCGCTACTTCAATCCAATAGCTGATCCCAAGTCCGATCTCTATGCAAGAGGAGTAGAACGGATGGTTTCTGTATTCTGTGGGGATATATCTGCCCGAAGATAGGTTAGCGGGTGAACACTAGCATGAACTCAGGATAAATATAAAATAATTTCATTTAACGAAACCAAGTAAACTATCCATATGCATACAAACCATACATACATACATATATATAACCATGACGGGAAGGGGAATAGGGTTTAGTATGCATTTAAAACCATTAACCTGGGTATGTGTAGCTTAACTGTCCTTAACCACTCATGGGTTATATGGGTCCAGTGTAACCCCTTGAATGGGCCTCGGTGAGTGTAGCCCCAAGAACCGAAGATACCATAAGAGTAAGAGATTCCCAAGTACCCTTACCCTCCATGATACATATGTACAGTGTACTTAGAGGATTCTCCTGTACCTTATAGTACCATAAAAGGGTCGCCATGCACTACCCCTCATGTCAGAAAACATGAGTTTCCAATGTTCGTTCATGGAACTCCCACCTTCACGGTTAGCTATCACACCCCACCATTATTGCCCAATTAAAACCATTTCCAACAAACCAATCCATTATTCCATTTATTACTAACCATGTCTATTAACAGTGGTATCGTCATACAAACTATAACTTGCAAGTATTATCCTTAGCCAAACCTTCTAAGGGAAAGGGATTCCCGTGTACCCATTTATCAAGTTAACTTGGGAGAGTCTCATGTACCCCACAAGTGTTCCATTATTATAATTACTTAGGGGAATCATATGTACCCCACAAGTTGTCCATTAACATGTTTACTTGGGAAATTCCATTATACCCCACAAGGATATTCAATTAACCATAACTATGACCACCAACCCATTCCATTTAACCATTTTGGGTTCCATTACCAAGTTCAAACCATGCAATAGTTTCATTAAAAATCCAATAATATAGTAAAAGTGTTGTCACAAGCATTTTATCAAACATGTTAGGGGCATAACATTTCCAAACCCAAAGCCAATTACCAAATAATCGGTCCCATGCAACCAATTATCCAAAATTACCAGTAAAGCATATAAAAGCATGATTAAAACATGGGAAAACCATAACCAAGCATTTATAACCAAAACCCCCAAATTATATTTAAAAACCTAAAACCATACAATAATCAAACCATTAAAACATTGTATAAACCATGCCTTTAGTTGGAACTAACAACGTGGGAATAAAACATGCCTTAAACAAACAAGATGATGGAGAGAAATCACCAACATAAGCCCCAAATTAATCCTTCAGATAAAACCCTAGATTTCTTTGCCCAAGAACTTTAGAGAGGATTAGAGAGTTTTTTTAAAGTGTTAAAGAATGGAATAATAAGGAAAATAACCTCCCAAGTGAGTTAAAAGTCATGGGGACTCATTAGGTTAAGTGGGGAAATATCCAGATTGTCCTCACTTAAACTGCACCAAAATCCCGCCAGAGGGATACGACTATCCATACTAGTCATACCATCCAATACAAGTGGTACCCACCACTCGAACCTAAGGCCATCTCCCTTGGACCCAACACTGTCCAAGGAATGAATCCCCCTAAACCATGTTGTATCTATGTATACGACTGGTACCCATGATCCGCACCCCTGGCAGAATAGAATCTAAAGAGGATTGAACACAACCCACCATACGAGTCCATGGTACGACTCATACCCTGGCTTACGGCTCATGGTGAGCCACTCGTACCCAGATACAACTTAGCCTACCAAGTCTAAGATTAAGTAAAGGAAAAACCCAAACCAAATGACCCGTGTCCACCAATACGACTTGTACCACCCAAGTAGTATACATTCTCGAAACCAAATCCAACCCACCAACCAATACTAGTCAGCATACGACTAACCCATTCCACTCATATCCCAGTGTATGAGTCGTTTCCCCTAGTCGTATCATGTCCAAAGACCAGAAATCCAAAAGATTTTCTAAGGGATAGAAACCCAGGGTGTTTCAGTCTCCCCCACTAGGAACATTCATCCCCGAATGATGGACACTGTACAATTACCACAAGCACGATTCATTTGCATTATCAAATATCAATCCAACTTTTAAACGAGTTACAAAACACAGATATAAAGATATTAATCTTTCTTTTAACCAAGTTTGAAAAAAAAGTATGTTGAAGAACACATACCTTCCGCAAGAATCCTAGGAGCATAAAATAGATGTGGATATTTAGACTTCATGTCCTCCGCTTCCTATGTAGCCTTTTACACCTTATTATTTTGTTATAGAACCTTAACTGAGGCCATATCCTTGATACATAACCGATGAACCTGTCTATCCAAGATCTCAACCGGTACCTCTTCATAAGACAGAGAATCCGAGATACCCAAGCCCTTCCATGGAACCACCGAAGAAGGATCACCAAGGAACTTCCTCAACATAGATACATGAAATACCGAATGAATAAAGCTCAAACTAGAAGAAAACTTCAATTCATAAGCCACATTACCAACCCTCCGCAAAATCATATACGGACCAATAAATTGGGGACCGAGCTTCCCTTTTTTACTAAACTTCATTACTCATTTTATGGGAGATACCTTTAGGAATACCTTATCCCCAACCTCAAACTCCAAGTCTACACACCTTACATCTGCATAGGACTTTTGGTGACTTTGGGAAGCCTTAAGCCTATCCCAAATCACCTTGACCTTTTCCATAACCTGATAAACCAAATCTGAATCGAACATATCCACCTCACCAAGCTCAAACCAACCAATAAGAGATCTACAGCACCTACCATACAATGCCTCAAAAAGGGCCATTCCAATACTAGAATGATAGCTATTGTTGTAAGCAAACTCTACCTAAGGTACATGCTCAACCCAACTACCACCATAGTCAATCACACACGTCTAAAGTATCCTCCAACGTCGGAGTGGTTCTTCCCGCTTGCCCATCCATCTGAGGAAGAAAAGCAGTACTTAGACTCACCTTAGTACCCAATCCCCTCTGAAAAAAGATTGCCAGAAATGAGATAAAAACGGCATACCACGATCAGAGATAATCAAAATAGGTACCCCATGTACTATCTCATGAAGATACAACTTGGCATAGTCCTCCACCGAAAAGTTAGTCCTCACTGGTAAGGAGTGAGAAGACTTTGTTATCTTATGCATAATGACCCAAATCGAATCAAATTAATTTCGAAACCGAGGAAGACCGGTAACTAAATCCATGTTGATCACCTCACATTTTCATTCAAGAAAATTAATTTCTTGATATAACCCGCCAGGGCTCATGTGCTAAACTTTGACTTGTTGACATACCATACACTTGGCTACACAATATGCTACATCCTTTTTCATACCATTCCACCAATATATCTCCTTGAGATCATGATAGATTTTTGTCAAACCGGGATAAACAACATAGTGCTATTCATGCGCCTTGGCCAAAACCCTTTGTCGCAAACCGTTGATATTAGGAACACTTAACCTCTATTGGTACCGTAAAGTACCATCACCACCGATCTCAAATACCATCACCTGTTGTACACCAATATAACTCTTGATTTTCATCAAGACAGGATCTAGCACTTGTTTCTCCTTGATTTATGCACCAAGAGATGACCTAAATATTTCCTGTACCATCACCCAACCATCCTTGGATTCCAAGAGACGAACTCCAAGATTGGCCAAGCGGTGAATATCCTTTACTAACTCTCGCTTTTCTTTCTCCATATAAGCCAAACTTCCCATGGACAACCTGCTAATAGCATCAGCAACCGCATTATCTTTCCCTGGGTAGTAGCAAAGACTCATATCATAGTCCTTGAGAATCTCCAACCGTCTTCTTTGACTAATATTTAGCTTTTTCTGAGTGAACACATATTGTAGACTCTTATGATAAAAAATGATGCCCACGTGCACTCCATACAAATAATGCCACCATATTTTCAAAGAAAAAACCACCGCCAATAACTATAAATCATGAGTAGGATAATTTCAGTCATGCACCTTCAACCCTCTAGAAGCATAGGCAATCAACTACCCATACTGCATCAAAACATAGCCAAGTCCCACCCAGGACGCATCACAATAAACCATAAATCCCTCATTACCTTCAGGTAATGTCAAAATCAAAGCCAAGTTAACTAATCTTTAAGCTTCTTGAAACTTCCTTCACACGTATCCTACCAAGAAAGCCTCGCCTTTTTTTGAGTCAACTTAGTCAACGGGGCAGCTATAGAAGAAAATTCCTCCAGAAACCTCCTATAATACCCAGCCAAATCAAAGAAGCTCTGATTATCAGTTGGAGTCGTGGGTCTAGGCAACCTTTTAACCATAGTCACCTTTTGAGGATCCACTACGATCCCTTAACTAGAAATAATATGACCAAGAAAAGTCAAAGTGTTCAACCAAAACTCATACTTGGAGAATTTTCTATACAACTACTACTTTTTCAAGGTCTGTAACACTGCACAGAGGTGATTGGCATGATCCACCTCACTTTTAGAATACACTAGGATGTCATCAATGAACACAGTGATAAAAAAATCCAAGAAATGCTTGAAAACCCCATTCATCAAATCCATAAATATCATCGGGTCATTAGTCAAACCAAATGACATCACCAAGAACTCAAAGTGCCCATACCGAGTTTGAAAAGTTGTCTTAGGGATATCCTCCTCCCTAATCTTAAGTTGATGATACCCAGACCGAAGAACTATCTTAGAAAAGAACTTGTCACCTTGAAACTAATCAAAACAAGTCATCTATCCTCAGAAGAGGATACTTGTTCTTGATTGTTACATTATTCAACTTCCAATAATCAATGGAAATCTGAAGGAAACCATCCTTCTTGTGCACGAACAACATCGATGCACCCCATAGGGATACACTAGGATGAATAAACACCTTATCCAGAAGATTCTTAAGTTTCTCTTTAAGTTTCTTCAACTCAGCTAGAGCCATTCTATAAGGAAGAATAGATATTGGAAGAGTGTCCGAAACCAAATCAATACCAAACTCAATTTTTCTATCCGGAGGAACATCAGGAAGATCATCCAAAAAGACCTTAGAAAACTCACTTACCACAAAAACCGAGTGAAAAGAAGGACCCTCCGAGTTAGAATATTTAACCTGGACCAAGTGATAAAGACACCCTTTGGAAATTAATCTCCGATCTCTAAGATGAGAAATAAACCTCCCCTAGGAGCTAGGGAATCATCCTCCCACTCTATAACTGGTTCACCTGGGAACCTAAGGATAATCTTACTAGTCCAACAATCTAAGGACGCATAATAAGAGTGTAACTAATCCATCCTAAAATAACATCAAAATCTATCATATCCAACTCAAACAGATCTACCAAGGTCTACTTGCTACCAACAGATACCAAACCTCCCTATAGATTTTTTTAGCAATAACTGGGTCACCTACCAGGGTAGAAACATAAAAAGGATCCAAAATAACCTAGGGATCAAAACCAAAATATACAGCCACATACGGGGTCACATAGAAAATAGTGGATCCCGAATCAAGCAGACAATACAGGTCATGAGAAAAGAGTTGTAACATACCAGTAACGACATCAGGTGATACCTCAAATTCCTATAAAGATGCAAGAGCATACAACCTATTCCAGCTAGTGTCAGTACCAAAAATAAGAGCAAACATCATAGACACGCCACTAGGTGCAAGAGTAGAAGATGAAGCAACCAAAACTTTTACCAATCCCGAAGCACCATTACTAACAAAATAGTTTCTGAGCATATGTCCTGGCTAAATATTTTAAAACATATGTCCCTCCCTTCATCACAAAAGCCCCAATAAAGACAGCCACAGAACTGGCAAGAAGAGCATAACGAAGTCTACTATTCCTCACACGCCTAAGATTGGGCACCCTGTCTCAAAAATTATCACCACCCTACTGACGCCTATCACCCGAAGGCTTCGGGTAAGGATCACAACTAGAAAAAAAGGGACCAGAACTCCCCCTTCTTATTTGGCCACTTACCACCATCCCGACTACCTTGATATTACCCACCACCTTGTTCAGAAGACCTGAACTTCTTACCCTGCATTTCCCCAAATTTAACCCGCTTCCTATTTTCTTCTTCTACCTATTTCATATGAACCACCAACCTAGACATATCCATATTCTTAATCAGCAGCGCAGTTTTTCTTTTAAGGATCGAATCCTAAGACAATACAAAATCAAACTTTCTTATCCTCGCCCTCATATCAGACTCTAATTTTAGAGCATACCTTGAACGCTAATGAAATTTCAAGGCATGTTCCTTGACTGACATTCTACCTTGCTAAAGATTCATAAATTCTTCCATCTTTCCTTCTCTATCTCCTGAGGAAAGAAGCGATCCAGAAAAGCATTAGAAAAGGCCTCATATAAGGACAACTCCTCAATATCGCCTCTATCCATATCCCATTCCTTATAGTATTGTTACGCAACATCTTTGAGCTGATAAGCTGCAAAGTTTACCCCTTCCACATTCGTGGACTTCATCACCCTAAAGATTTTTACCATTTCATCCAAGAAAGCCTAAGGATCCTCCTCCACCTTTACTCCAGTAAAAGTAGGGGGATTTATTTTCATAAACTGGCCAACCCTTGTGGCCTCAGCAGATAAAACACTAGATGCATCCATCTCAGCTTGAGCAGCAACCAACTGAGCAATAACATAAATTGATTAATGAAATTTTGCATTAGTCACCTTACCTTGAGGAGAACTAGTAGAAATCAGGAGAACTCCAGAACAATCAGGGATAGATCATTGAGCTTGAGTACGAACTCTAGGTGTAGGGTGTACCCTATCAACATCGTCCTCAGATGGGAAAGAAGAATTTCCTTATTTTCCAGATCGTCGAAACATGATCTGAAAAGCAATCAAATAAAGATTAGAGAAAATTTTAGGACTTAGACTACAAGCTTGAAAATAGAATACCAAGAAAGTGAAACATTCCTAAATGCCTTATCGTCTTTCCCTTATAAGTGTGGCACGCTACACACCCTTAAAAGAGACTCTACTAGACACGGCTTTGTGGACTCTCAATTGACCATGAACCTCAAGCACTAATACCAACGTGACACGACCTGAACCAGGGCCTTGTCCTAATGGGCATCCCAAGTCCAACCAGGACTGAAAACCACCCCCGTTACCCAACCCAACCAACCTATGCACATCCTAGGTTAGATAAATTCTGAACATATAGCAAGATAGTGTTATTGCATAATCCAAGATTCTAGGATAAATCTATATCTGTGACCACCCAAATGAGTCCAACCATCTGATACCCAACTAATAACCAATACCAACCAAACCATAATCCAAACCATAATTATATGAGTTCTATAATAATAATGTATAATCCTAAAGTAAAAGAGGATAGAACAACCAACAATACAGTCAACCAATATCAACCCCAATACTAATTGAAATACTAAGGCTAACACCCCTACTAATCCCACTCATTCTAACCCATAGTAGTTCCGCAAAATCCTCTAGTCAAAAGAATACCAAGATCTAGTTGTGACATGCCCCTAACCATAGCCAAAACCAATATCCATTAATAAACTAATGTATGAAATAACATCCATAAAAAAAAGCCTTTCAAAAAGATAGAAGCTCATCACTTCATCCAAAAGTCTTAGGATTTCTGCCCAACTTCACATCATTTTGTTTCCACTTCTATTGACCTGATAAGAACCACAAACTGACGACATGGGATTCAAGTTAAAATTTAAAAAAATTTGCCTTGGCTTGATTCCTTACTTTAACTACAGAAGTTCTTGGTGTAAGTTTCATCCTTTACTGTACATCATTTCAACCCTCGATGCCTGCAAAGCTGCTTCCTTGGTATTCTGTTATTTTCTCTGGAGTTGATTATTTCAGCCATGCTAACTAGGCACAATTCTCTAGTAAAGTGTCCAGCTGCAGTCCACTTTACTATTTTTTTTAGAAAGATGACTGACGAATTTTTATTTTTGGATACACTTTTATATTTGCACTTGATTCAAATTTCTCATGTTTTAAGTCAATTTCTTTAGCCAGATTCGCTAGAATTTTCTTGCTTGCTACCCTATGTTTCCTCTTCAATAAGGTCTCAGATGATATAGTCTTTCATTAACTCCCATTTCTCGTGTAGGTATTCTCCTATGGCTCCTTCTGGAGTATAATCATTTTCTCGAATAATAAATCTATATAAATTTAGGCCAGGGGAATTTCTATTGGTTTTTCATTCTTGTTTGCTATAGTGGAAGGATTCGAATTCCTAATCAAAGTCCATTGCACCCTTAAAGTCAGTCTAATTGCTATTGTATCTCTGCAATGCCACCAAATATTGATCCCTTCTCAAAACTTGACATGCATACACATGATCAATAACCATCATTAAACAGTAATAGGCTATCGACACCATTTTCATGGTCTCTCAGCCTTATCAATTCAAACCTATCAAACTTAACTGTACAATGCAAGATCTTGTTTGAATGATAAATGTCTAATCGGTTAAAAACTGCATTCACAAAATCACTGTACTTTATGTGTGTTTTCACGATGACCTGATCAGTAATACATAATGCTCACATATAAATGTGGTTCCATCTATCTACACGCACCTTATTCTTTCTACCCCATCGATGGCTTAATTTGAATAAATAGATGAATAACCTGTTACAACAGATAACACGTCTGTTAATATCATTAGACAATTATAAATATTTGTTACAACAGATGATCAATCTGTTGCAACAGATGACTTATCTGATGGAAATAATTAAACAGATATATACATCTATTGTAATAGATTTCCAATATATTGTAAATTATAAAACAGATAGAATATATTTTGTGATAGATTACCCATCTGTTGGATTTATTTTAAAGTAATTTTTTTTCCAAAATAAAATAAAGATAAAATATTGTATTTAAATCTATTTTTTTAATTTACATAATCGAAAAGTCACCAGTTTTATTTAATTAAGGGATGTAATTATTAAAAAAGAGGTGAACAGTCGTGGATTTTTTACTAACCCATTCAAATTCAATCCTCTATAAATAAGTCCTTCCTTACTTGTTCAGTCTACTCAACTTTTAGATATGGCTGATCTAGATCGGGATAAGGTGATTCTATGTGATTCCTTGTGGGAACTTGAAAGGCAGATTCATGAATTTTGGTGGGAGTTGGGCACCATGAGAGAATGGATAAGGAGGGCCCTGCTGCTGCCGGATGACATTGGCAGGTTGACAATAATAATAATAATAATAATAATAATAATAAGGTTATGTTTTTTATTTTAGCATATGTATTTTGTTTTATTATATCGGATCTACCTAAGGGAGGAACCTAATGTATGTTCTATTTTTTATTGTATTTGTGTATGTAATGGATTCAAAAATCTATATTTGGTCGACTTTGACTTTTTAATTCTTATTTAATTTTCATTCTATCTATTCTTTATTCTTAATATATCGACGGTTGGAGGTAGAGACTGGGCGTTTGTTGCAACGGATGGACCATATGTTGTAACAGATGGTTAATCTGTTGCGATAGATAGATCATATGTTGTAACAGATGGTTAATTTGTTGTTACATATGGACTATATGTTTCAACAGATGGATACAAGAGTTGCAACAATTCAATAAAAATGGCTATATTATTGAAAAGCTTAAAAGTCATGACCTTTTACAATAATCAAAAAGTCATCAGTTAGATTTAATTATGACTTTTCAAAATAATCGAAACATCACCAGTTAGATTTAATAAAAGAGGTGCATAGTCATGACTTTTTGCCTACCATATTCAGATTCAATCCTCTATAAATAGGTCCCTCTATACTCGTTCATTCTACTCCACTTTATTTATTTCTTGCATTTTCTCCTTCGTATTACATCTTCAATTGCTCCTCTTCAAAGAGCATATTTCTTTCTTGTAGAGGTAAGATTTTTTTTGGTAAATCTACCGGTTGGTAGTATACATTGTATTATATTTGGACTCTTTTCTTTACTTCTGTGTTTACATTTTTTGTCAACTCATACGTGTTTTAGATATGGCTGATCCTATTTGGGATATTGCTATTCTGCGTGATACCGTGCGGGAACTTTAGAGTTAGGTTAATGACTTGCAGTGGGAGTTGGTGTCGTGAGAGAAAGGATGGTCCAAGAGATTCGAAGGTTGAGGAGGGCCCTGCTGCTGTCGGTTGACGATTGGATGGCTGGCAATAATAATAATAATAATAATAATAATAATTAATTTATGTTTTTCTTTTAGCATATGCATTTTTATTTTTATTTATATCCGATTTTGCTACCTAATGTGTTTTGTTTTTGTTTAATGAAAAATTTATGTTTCATCGACTTTGATTGTTTAATTCTTATTTAATTTTCATTCTGTCTATTTCTTCTTCTCAACAAATATGTCGATGGTTGGACGTAAGGAAAAATTTTGAATAAAGTAGCAATATCAAGAGTTTTGAGTTCTTTCAACAAATGGACCATCCGTTGAAACAGATTGGTCATCTGTTGGGTTTGTGGCAGGAATTGTATTGTGTTGTTCTAACAGATTACCCATCTATTGGAATAGATTAGTCATCTGTTGGAGGAACACAGTCCATTTTGATGAACTTTATTATGTTCTTCCCGCAAATGTCCATCTGTTGCAACAGATGGTAATCTGCTGAAAATAATTCTGTGGTTTGTTGAATTTAGTTCCTGTTTTACCTCTTTTTATTGATGCACAAGTTAATAAAAAGATATTTTATAAAATAAATAATAACATTTACATTCACAACAATGAGTTAAAAGTATCAAAGTCCATAACAAACAACACAAGTTTTACTATTACAACGATCATGGTGGATTACGATCCGAGAATGTAGTTCTTTTGTGGACAACGTTCTTACATATGGAGCACTTATTTTTTTATGGAAATGATTCTCCGGCTCCACGCCTCTTCTTATATCACCTTCTTCTCTGTTTGATAATTCTTGGGTCAATATATGAAGGATGTATTAATCTCCCCAAAAGCTTTACAGGAACAACCCAAGATTCTTCGCGAGGCACCGAATTAATATTCTCACTATATGTCATTATATATCTTTCCACCGAATAATATGAAGATGATCACTTATAAATTTTAGTTTCATATTGTGCAGCGTATTGGACTCGAAGCACTGCTATAGCATGTGGACAGGGCATTTTGTCCTAGTCAAAAACTCTGCATGTATAAGATCTTGTTTGAACATTAATCGTAGCAGCATCACCATGACCGTGGATACTAAACTTGTAATCAGCTATTTGATGAGTAAATAACCTATTCCCCAAACTGATATTCGTTGATATTTATTTTTTCGCTTCTAGAATAAATCTAGTTCATGCGTTTGCAAATTGCATACACCTTTTGTGAAATAATTTTCCATGTTTATTGTTTATTTCATAAAATAGCACCACAATGGAAAATTCTCTTTCAATGCCAAATAATGAATTCACTGATTCAACTATGTTTGACATTATAATATTATAATAATACAAAAGAATCACTTAGTACGACATCATACTAAACTTGTAACTCAAACAAGACATTAAATTCATAAGAATGTACCTATTTGCGAGACAAAATGACCGGCTCCATCTCTCGAAACTGACACGTACGAGATGTTCTGCTGCCTTGGGATGTATATTCATTATTTGATTGAAATGGTAAAAAAACTCATCTCTATTATTTGCTTTAGCTGCTCTATAAAAAAGGGTCATGACCCTTTCGTTGTGAAAGTTATTTTGAATATTATCTCCAAGATGTCTCATGCAACAACCTAAGTGAGCTGAAGTGTAGAAAATTGAACCCATCTTTGGGATACTTGGATGTCTATCCAAAATAAAACACAACTCTTTAGTATCTTCAATGCAACTTTGCATTTGTTCAAAAAAATATCCATACGAGGCATCACATTTCTTGTTTGCTTTACAAAAAGCGACAGGAAATATGTGACTCTCCGCATCCTGTGCCACTGCCGCTAGCAAAAATCCTCTATACTTGATCCTCAAGAAAGTCCTGTTGATGGCTATGAATTTTCTCAAGGGTTTAAAACCAGGAATCCAAGTACCATACGATACAAAAAAAAAGTACTTAAACCTTCTATTTTCCTCAACATGCAATGTCGTCTTACTTTCAGGATTTGTGGACTCGAGTATGTAACGGTAGGTATTGAGGACTGCATACCCGTGCTCGTGTTTCCTCCTAGAAAAGTCCTTGGCAATCCCCATGGTTGTATATATCTTCTAATAACTGACTGTAATACCCAATTTTGTAAGGAGTTGATTGTCCATATCACTTGTGGAAGAGCCTTTGCCATGGGGAATCTATTCTGGAAATATTGATCGAGGACCTTTGCCATGGTGTAAGGATTTTGGCTCGTAATGTGCTTCGAACCACATGTGTGATAGTTTTCATAAATATTAAGGATGAATCTGTTAGAACTTAAGTATTTCACAGCCTTCAACCACCATTTGCATTTCGGATTAGTACATCTAAAGGAAAAGACTTTGCTCGAATTAATCACCTTCTTTATTCTAAAATCCTTTTTCAAGCAAGCAATAAACAAAAAAGTAGATAGTTCTATCTTATCTTTGAATGACATTACCTTATAAAGGACAGTCTCATCATCTTAACGATTGTCCGACTGTGTTAATTGAGAAGAACTGCCCACCGTATTGCTCGCAACAACATGCATAGATGTTTGATAATCATCTAGAATATTCATGTCCAGATCATCCCACTTATCATCAAAGATGTTTTGTTGTTCTTCTTTTTCTACATTCTGGTTCTCATTCTGTCTCAATTTTTCAACCGTGTACACCCTTAACACTAGCCTATCTGAATCACTTAGATAAGCACGCAACCGAACCTGATCAGTTATATTGAAAGGTAGTACCCTCTGATTTTCAAAGAAGTTGTGCATGTAGCTGATGACGAGTTCTTCCAATAACAATTCAGTCCACACTAGCTGATAATTAAGTTTACAAAATCATCATACAAAACATCACTTTGGACTGTCATAGCTATCATCTCTAGCATTTCACCCTTCTTCCAATGCCATACATTTCGATTGCTCTTCTCAATCCATTCACCATGACAATCCACCCCTATTGTTATTGATTCCTCCATTAGTGGTACCTAAATAAAGTCATTTGTTAAAAAAAATTAATAATGACATCATAATAAAATTAATAGTAATTTTATAGTAATTTTATATTGTTGTAACAAGAACCCTAACAGATGAGTAATCTATTGTAAAAGGTGAAAAATATGTTGTGATAGGTCATTGATCTGTTGCAACATATGACTAACCTATTGAAATTCATGTTACGGTACTATAGAACCTGTAGCTGATTCCAAAAGATGAGTCATCTGTGGTAACAGGTGAGTCATATGTTGCAACAAATGAAGAACCTATTGGGATAGATGTTACAGTATTAAAGAATCTTTATAGCTGATTCCAACAGATAAGTGACATATTACAACAGATAACTAATCTATTGCAAAATATGAGTTACCTATTGCAACAGTCGACTCGTCTGTTGTAATCGAGTTCAGGTTCTGTTCCAACAGGTAACTAATCTAGTTCAATAGATGACTCCTCTGTTGCAATAAATAACTTGTCTATTGCAACAGATGACCAATTTATTTGATTCATGTTACGACACTATAGAACCATAAATATTAATCTAATATATGAGTCTCTCAGTGCAACAGATGACTCATCTGACGCAACAAATGAGTGATCTGTTGAAACAGATGGATTTCATGTTCGAATTCTATCCATTATTGAAAAAACATCACAGCAGCAGTGTACCCAGATGATAAATTCAACTAAAAATCATATTTTTACTTACCAAAGGCACCTATAAAGTAATGCCAAAGTGATGTACCAAACAAAATTTGACCTAAAAAATTAGTCAAGTAGCAGCAGTAGCAGTAACAACAACAACAATGGTCAACAAGAAGAAGATAATGATAATAAAGAAGAAGATAATGATGATAATAAAGAAGAAGAAGATGAATAAAGCAGCAGCAACAACGAACAACAAAAATTGTGAAGAGAGAGAAAACAATAATGAATTAGAAGAGAGAGAACCGTACGTTTTTTCCTCCGTTTCCTGTTATATTAGGTTATCATTTGAATCAAAGTGTAAATTAAAAAACTTGTGGGCGATTCTCAAACTTTTCCAACTTTCTTAATTCATAATAAAGTAATTGTCGCCTACACTCAATTATTAAAACTTGAGTCACCTACACCTCATTTTGAAACTCTTTCGTCACTTTTAACTCAATTGCCCAAGTAGCAGCAATAGCCAACTTTGAACACCCTTAACTGATCGAATTTTTTTAAAAAATAATTGTGGTGTTCATGACTTAAATATATTCAAAAATAATTTTTAATTTGTATACACAATTTTTGTAAAAGAATATTTAACTGATCATTCTTGTATTACTTGATAATGAAGGGCCCGTGAATAGTTATAAATGTATTTATTGATATTTAATTGGTTTATCAAAAAAATTACAACAACAACAACAAACCCAATGTATTCCCACAGCGTGGGGTCTGGGGAGGGTAAGATGTACGCAGTCCATACCGCTACCTCCGAAGAAGTAGAGAGGTTGTTTCCGATAGACCCCCGTCTTAAGATAAAGGATAATAAACAAAGGGATAGATGACATTGCCGAAATAAAGAATAGGAAATAATAGAATAAAATCACAGAAATATGAAATACGAGAAATAAGAGCAACACGGAATAAGAAAATAGGAACTAAGCAATAGAAAATAGGACACCCACCTAGTAGTGACATACACTCACATACTAAAGACACCTATGTACACTGTCCTATGATTACTAAATTCATCTACACAAGAACTCTCCTGACTGCTAGCTATAACCCACACACTAACACTAGCCTTCTACCCTAATCCTCACCTCCACACCTTCCTATCTAGGGTCATGTCCTCAGTAAGCTGAAGCTACTCCATGTCATGTCTAATCACCTCCCTCCAGTGTTTCTTCGGCCTACCTCTTCTCCTCCCAAATCCATCCAATGCTAGCCTTTCATACCTCCAAACCGGGACATCCATTCCCCTCCTCATCACATGCCCAAACTATCTCAACCTTCCTTCCAGCATTTTGTCCTCCACCAAAACCACTCCCACCTTATCTCGGATAATCTCATTTCTAACTTTGTCCCCTTTAGTAAGCCCACACATCTAATGCAACATTCTCATTTCCGCCACCTTCAATTTTTGGATATGAACGTGCTTAACTGGTCAACACTCTGTCCTATACAACATGTCCGGACGAACTACCACTCTATAGAATTTGCCTTTAAGCTTAAGGGGCACCTTCTTATAGCACAACACTCCCGGGGCGAGCCTCCACTTCATCTAACCTTCTTTAATACGGTTAGAAACATCCTTACCAATCTCACCATCCCCCTGGATCATAGACCCAAGGTACTTAAAAATATCCCTCTTCCACACATCCTGGGAGTCCAACCTCACCACCACTTCTTCCTCCTACCTCGAGTCACTAAACTTATATTCCAAATACTCCGTCTTGGACCTACTCAACCTAAACCCCTTAGATTCAAGGGTTTGCCTTCAAACCTCCAATTTGTCATTCACACACCACCCCTTCCCCCTCCCTCCAACCATATTTCATCAATCAATACTACATCATCTGCAAATAACATACACCAAGGCACTTTGCCTTATATACTCCACTTCAACACGTCAAACACCAATGCAAAAAGGAATGGACTAAGATTCGATCCCTGATGCAATCCTGTCTTAGTCAGAAAATGCTCTGAGTGTCCTTCCGCCGTCCTCACTCGGGTCTTCCCTCCATCGTACATGTCCTTAATAGCTTTGATGTATGCCACTGGGACCCCTCTTACCTCTAAGCATCTCCAAAAGACCTCCCTCAGGACTTTATCATATGTCTTTTCTAGATCGATGAACACTGTATATACCTTTTCTAGATCAATAAACACTATGTGTAAATCCCTCTTTCTTTATCTATACTGCTTTACCAATCTCCTTACCAGGTGGATTGCCTCTGTCTTCGAGCGACCAGGCATAAATCCAAACTGATTCTCTGAAATAGACACGACCCTCCTCAATCTCTGCTCAACCATTCTCCCCTAAATCTTCATAGTGTGACTCAACAGCTTAATACCCCTATAGTTGTTGCAACTTTGAATGTCCACCCTTGTTTTTATATAATGGAATCATCGTACTCCACTTCTAAGCCTCAGGCATTCTCGCATTCTTGAAAATATTATTAAACAAATTAGTCAACCAACTTAAACCTGTCCCACCAACATACTTCCAAAAATCCACTGAAATCTCATCAGTCCCCGTCGTCCTACCTCTCTGCATCCTACGAATAGCCTATCTCACCTCCTCAACCCTAAAACGCCTAAAGAAACTAAAAACATGGCTCTCCTTCGAGTCCTCCAGCTCCCCTAGCTGTCCCCCTCCTTTTTCAAAAGTCTATGAAAGTACTCATGTCATCTCTTCTTAATGTGCACATCCTCCACCAAAACACTACCATCCTCCCCCTTAATGCACCTCACTTGATCGAGGTCATGACCCTTTCGCTCCCTAACCTTAGCAAGCCTATACAACCTCTTTTTCCCACCTTTCTTCTCTAACCCCGCATACAAGCTCTCAAAAGCGGCTGACTTAGTAGCTGTAACTGCTAACTTAGCCTCCTTCCTTGCTACTTTGTAAACCTACTTATTCGCCCACTTCTCCTCTTCATCTTTACTCTCAATCAACTTAATATACACCCCCTTCTTAATCTCCACTTTCTTCTTCACTTCTTTATTACAACACCATTCCCCCTTATGACGACCTTCCTGTCCCCTCGAAACACCCAACACTTCTCTAGAAGTCTCTGTGATGCAGATGGCAGCCCTATCCTACATAACATCCAGCCCTATCAAAAAAACTAAATTAATAATTTAAAATAAATACAATAGAAAATGATAAAAAAGCTCACACTTTTTAAAAAATATATTTTTTATTTTTATAAATTAAATAATAGTTTATAACTTATTTAAATTGCCCTAATTAAAATTAAAATATAATATGATTCAATGTTTATTTTAACATCAGGTCAAACACATTTTCTTGAATTAAATAACTAATTTTAATATTTTTAATTTTAATTTTATTTGAAAATTATACAAGAGGATAAATTATAATTATATGTGTCAGTACATTAACATTTTTTACAAAATCTACGAGCAATATTTTCTTAAAATATAGTCTTTTTTTACCTATTTACCATATAAATAAAAGTAAATAGCATATTTATATTAAGAAGATAAGAGATTGTTCTTATCCATATAAATATATCACATATTCATTTTTATGATGAAATAATATAAAAACATTAAAGATACATTATTGATAGTTGAAATTATCTATCAAAAAATAGAGCACAAATCAATTAATATTGGTGGAGTTAAATTTTATCAAATGGATTTAAAAATATATGTTATTTAATATTAGTTTAAAGAAATTTTACATGTAGGTTAATTTATCTGTTAGGTCGTACTCTCTTCATTCCTTTTTATTTGTTGGGTTAGACACACAGCTTAATAAATCTTTTACTCCTATAAAATTAAAAATAATTTCACTAATATATCCCTAGTTAAATTTTATTCCTCTTTCCAAATCAATAATGATTACATTAATTGAACAAGAGCATAATAGAAAGATTTTTTTAAAACTATTCTTGAAAGATTAAAGGAGCTAATATTTAGGAATATAAGCAAAATCCATATTGAGCGAATCCGGCTTCTCTCCATTTCTATTCTCTCCAATTTCCCTGATTTCTTGTTTGGATTGAAGACACATCATAGTTTAAAATTAATGGTTGAGATTTAATTAGTTAAATCAAAGTTCTAACCTTAGTTATCTACTTCCATATATTTAGTTATATTTTCTCCTTAAATATCCATTATATCTTTTACTAAATATTTAAAAAAAAAATCTTTACTGCCACAAATATATATTAAAAAAATTTCCTAAATTTTTTATTTTTTTTTAATTCATAATATAGTTAAAATTTAAATTTTTCTAGTTGAAAATTCAAAAAATATACATAAATAAAATATAATGAATTTATTTGGCATAGTCTTTATATTTGATTTGACACACGTATAATGGATTTATTTGGCATATAAAGAAAATAAAATTTAAAAAATTTCAAGCCACAATCTTTATTTTTTTATTTGAAAAACATTACTCAAGAAAAATGGTAAGTATTAGCAGAAAAAAGAATAGCATAAAGAAAATATAATGGATTTATTTGCACAATCTTTATATTTGATTTAGCACACGTATAATGAATTTATTTGGCACATAAAGAAAATAAAATTAGAAAAACTTCAAGCCACTGTGTTTATTTATTTTTTATTTGAAAAACATTACTTAAGAAAAATGGCAAACATTAGTAAAAAAAATAAACTCAACAGAAAATTATTCAAGAATAAAAAGAAAATAGTTTAATATATTTAAGAAAGATGTAATATATTGTTAACAATATTTAATCAAAAAATATATTGAAGTAGATAACTATGGTTAGAACTTTAATTTAACTAATTAAATTTTAGCCATTAATTTTAAACTATGACATGTCTCATCAATCCAAACAGAAACTTGAAAAAATTAAAGAGAATGAAAATGGAGAGGAGACCGATCCCATATGGAGCAAATAATAATATGACTGGAGTATTATATATCTTATTTTTAAGATTACAAATCTCAATTTTTATGAAATCTTACATATAAATATATTTATATAATATAATAAAAGTTCTTTACACTGACCATTAATGTACTTCAATCTTTTTTCAAAAAATTATCTTTTAAAAATTTGTTTTGCAGGTTGACATGTACTTCAATAATGATTACACCTACAATCCATAAATGAATACAAAAAATCGTGCATTCGAATCCTTAATGAATATTATATATGTAATTCTTTTTTCATTTCTAGTAAAACATTTATAGACTGATTTAATGATATTTTTTGTAAGATTATTTGATAATGAATAAAAAATATCTTTAAATAGGTTAATAACTTTAAGTTTTTACCCACCAATTTCACGCATGATAGTATTTTTTGAACAAAAAACTAAAATACTAGAAGCTTGGTGTTAGACCCCACAAAATTTCTAGCTTAATTCAATCCTTTAAGCTTGTTAAAGGGTCCCAGACTTAGAAAATTCTAGTTAAGTATTCAGACTTAGTTTATTTTAGGCCTTCGAAAGTTGGTAATCTCATTTCGCGACCTTAAAGTCCTTTAAATGTCTATATTTTAGTTAATTCATGGTCAGGAAGGTCAATAGGTGTTCCCGGACAAGTTTCTAATTTTTCGGACTTCGTTTGAAGCTCCTTTGGAATCCCAAAAGAGTGTACCAATGTGATCTTGTAGTGTCGCATGGCCTATCACGTTGTTTAATATTTTCCCCAGCTACCAGCGCCAAATTCCAGTGAGTTGGTATGATCTTAGCGCGAGGCGTTGGATATCGCGTCGGTCTCATTAACACGTCGCTTCAACCTGCATGTCGGCAATTCAGTTTTCACTCATTAAAAGATCGCGTTCTTGGGGATATTTGGGTTTTTTTTCCCCGACTCTCATCCCCAAAACACGAAATTTAATACCTTAGGAAGAAAATAAACCCATTCTTTCTCAATTTCTCTCAAGAACAAGCCTTAGGGTTTTTAAATTTCAAATCAAGACCTCAAGATTCCACTATTTATTTCCAAAAATTCTTTAACAAGGTATGTAAAGTATTCATCCAAGGGTCCCTTCCACCCTTGGAGTTCAAGAAACTTCTTTTTAAAAACATGAATTATGATTTCCATGTTGTGGGTTTGAATGTAATCATGTTGATGTTGTGGAATGTGTTCCAAGTTGAAATCTTTATGTGTTTCTTGATATTATGATAGCATGTAAGTTGAATTTTGATTCTCTTATATTGAAAGCCTTGAAGTATGAAGTCATGATGTGTTAGCACTGTTGATCATACCCAAGTATAAAGCTACGCCTACCATGTGTTTGATAAAATGTTAAATTGAGACTATGGTGCTTTTGTGATCCTTTGGTGGTCTAAACGATGAACTTATGTTGTACCCACATGTTCACAATGTCTTCCATATTAAAGTTATACCTTGTATGTGTTTGATGGAATGCTCATGAGATTGGTTTAATGAAATTATGATGTGTTGGTATGCATTCTTATTCATGTACAAGTTCATGACTTTCAAGTTATTGATGAAATGCCTCATAGGTCGTATTGTGAGTTGTTGACAACTGTCAAGTATTCAAGAATTGTCATGTCTTATTATTTTCATGCTATCGAGTCCTGGGGGTATTTAATACCCGATAATTTAGCTGTGTGCCTAGATCCAGTGTCAGTTACAGAACAGTTTCAATCATGTCACGATCAGTAGTACTCTAGTTCAGTTACAGAACTCAGGAAAACTCAGTAAGCTCCATTCAGTTCAGTTAATCAGTACAATCAATAACAGATCAGTCCAGCCTAGTATGAACTAAGAAATCAGTTCAGTGTCTATTCAGTTGGGAGTAGGATTCAGCACCGAGTTAACCCAAGGATGGAGACTCACCTGCCAGAAGAGGGTGTGATTCCTAGAAGCATTCCTTGCGTTCCAGAACTACGTAGCCAGCGTAGGTTGAGACATCAAAATCTGCTAGTTGAGGGTTGATGAGGTGGCTTAACCTGACAGTTGAGGGTCCCACCGTTCTCATTTGAGAACTTGCCAGATGAGGGTATCTCTTTAGTGTATTTACCCATGGCACGGTACAGACACCCTTCCAACTGGGGTTACAGGTTAGACCCCGAATCTATTTAGAAAAGGGGCATATCGGTTAGATGATTACCTCCCACAGTCTCAGTCTTAGTCTTCAGTAAAGAACTCAGATAGTTCTACAAATTTTAGGACTGTCAGATACAATCATTCAGTTTAGTACAGAACTCAGCTAGTTCTATCAGAAATAGGACTGTCAGACATGGTCACTCAGTAAACAGTATATTAGTTATCAGTAATCCATGTTATCAGTAAACTCAGCATTCAGAATCCTTATGAATTTAGTTATAGTTATGTATTCATGCATGTATTCTCACGTAGTCTTGTTCATGTTATTCAGTCAGTTATAGTTCATGCATATAAACCCTTGCATTCAGCCTTACCTCACTTTGCGTACCAGTACATTCACACGTACTGACGCATACTTTTCTTTGCGCTGTGGTGTTTTATACCATAGGTTCAGACGTATGGGCCCCAGACCATTCTTAGCGGTTCAGACGTTCAGCCAGCAACAGTAGACTAGCAGTGAGTCCTCATCATTCGAGGATATTCTTTTATTTCATTATCTCATTAGATTTAGCATTTTAGTAGATTGAGTTAGTTGGGGGATTGTACCATCAACTCCTTATTCAGATAGTTCAATTTAAAGGCTTTTCAGACTAGATGCTCAGATAATATTCAGTATTTCAGATTCTGATGTTTTATCAGACTTTGTCATTTCCTTTTTATCAGTATTACAGTTTTGAACTTTATGACATTTCAGCCCATTATTCCGCATTATACCATATTATTATTTAGTTATTGCAGCAAGTACCAGTCATGGGTTAACTTGTGGTTCTTCGGGATTATGAGTACCATGTAGTGTCCGGAGTACAGACTCGGGGCGTTACACTTGGAGTATTAAATATTTCGATGGAGTCAGAATTTTTACTTAGAAAGTTTAAAATATAAGAAAAGAAATATATAAAGAAAAAAACTCAACATTTACCACATAAAAATAAAAACTAATTTTAGTTCTATATAAACAATCTAATATTTCGTGAAAGGAGATTCAGATTATCAATTTAAATTTATTTAAAATATTACTTCATAAATAATGTGGTCAAATAAGTTGGGACTTGGAAGTAAAAATGTTGTTATCCGCACAATGGATTCACTAAGAAAATGTAGACTGGCTTGTTTATGGGCCTGGCATTGTAATATTGAATTGAATTATAAATATTAGTCTACTTAAAAATTTTAATAATTTATTTTAAATCATGACACAAATAGTAACAGGAATTTCACTTTACAATACATTTCTTTCTATTTCTATAAATCTAAATTATAACTTATAAATTTTTTTAAGTTTTCATAATAAAAATTAAAAATTTATGTGCATTTGTACTCATTTTAACATTATGTCAAACAAATATATGTGATAAGATAACTAATGTCATGAATAACTTCATCTGTGCCATGCCTATAACAAATAACCCCTTAGTGCTACACCAAAAGTGCTTCAAGGAGAATTTAGATATATGATGATACAATGTGCGACCTTAAACAAAAAGATAACCATTAACAAAGATTAACGTGATAAAAATTTCAGTAATTCAATAAGTTTTAAAGTTATATTTTATATAATGTATTTTAATTAAAGGTCATTAACTGGTAATAAGATGATAAAGATGGGAATGCAATTCTACATAAATTATACATATTTTAAATATTTTTAATAAGAAAACGGATAATCTTCTTTACCTAATATTATAAATAAAAGTAAATAACATAATGTATTGTTAGAAGCTAAGAACTAATTTTGTGAATATAGGCATATCTTATATTGATTTTCATAATGAAACAACATAAAATTATAAAAAGTAACTCAAAAAAATGGAGTAGAAAAAGCACACAATTAAATGAGTTTATGTGATACATTGCCAGTGTAAAGAAATTTGACACTATCAAATTCATTTATTTAATGTAATATGAAATTTTTCTTATTTTGAAAATTTATAACTCTCATATTTTATAAAAAAAAAAAGTACTTAAATTATTATTATAATAAGAAGTTTTTAACTTTATAATATATATGAGTGTTAATTAAAATAATTTTATCAATTAAGCATATAAATTTTAGTATCCTCACATAATTTTGAAAAAAAATAACTTATATCTATTTTTTGGGTTTAAAAAATCATATTTTATAATTACTTTTAGACACATTAATATCAGGAATTAATTATGCAAACAAAAATTAATAATTCATTTATTTTCTAGATATTACTATTTTAATAAAATAAAATAAAATTTCACGTAAAACTTTACATCAGGTCAATATCTCATTAAAATAGTCTAATATACAAAGCATGTATAAAAATTTGTGTTTGAAAAAATATGAGTCCGCCTTAGATGTCACTTAATTAGGCACTTGACATTTAGGCAAAGGTGTTTGCTTATTTTGTCTTTTGATCCTATGACCAACTTTTGAAATTATATCATATAAATAAATTTTTTATCAAATGACAATTTTGCCCTTAATTGTCCTCTAACTCACTCTTCTATACAAACTATATATGAAAGGGCCTGTTTACAGCCTCAATATTGTAATCTTAATATTGTATGTGTTTAATTGATTTTTCAAGTAAATAAATTAATCATCAATATTTCCAGCTAACTATGATATCAAATTATAATATGAATCAAATTATAATATGAATCACACATTTATAATAAATTGTCCTTTTATTTTTATAAAATTATATAATAATTTACAACTTATCTAAGTTACGACAATTAACATTAACAGTGTGTGGGGTGGCTTGATAATGTGTATAAAATGGTAATGAATAAGGTGTGTAGGTATTTGTTAGATCAATGATGTTGAAATAGTTATGTTGGTTTTATTTTCGATCAACTATTGCCTTTTTGTATTAAGGGGTCGTGAGTGTATAAAAATAGTACTAAATTAATGTATTAGTAGTGTCGGAATTAGTTATTCTGAAATTAGTTGTGTTGAAAAAATTGTCCACGTTTTGATTTAGTATATTACCAAGCAAAGGTGAAGGCTGCTAAATAAGGTCTGTCTTGGTGTCTGGACAATGGTTTACAACAGTTCATTTTGGAGGTTGATTTTGAACTCTTTGTTAGAGGGATAAGAGATTAAATTCCAACCCCCTGGCACCTACGATCCTTAGTGGATTCATTACGAAGGATCATATCACAGTTCCAATTGTGCATTTGTAGACATGTATACATGAAAGCCAATTTTGTAGCTGATACACTATCAAAAGTTAATCATCAATCAGAACACCCTCAACATTACTTTCATTGCAGTCAGCTTCCATCAAATGTAGTAAGTTATTTTCATCTGGATAAGATGGGCATGCCATGTTTTTGGAGTAGGAAATTGCACAGACTTAAAGATCCCCCTTAGAACCTAGAAAGAGTTGGAATAGAGAAGTATCATATACCAATATACCAATATAGAAGGACAACTTACTTTCTGTATCACATACTTACAGATTTGTGATTAATGATAAAGCTTCGGGTGATGCTCAACCCCTAAAATTTTCGATTAAAAAAATTATTATTTTTCCTTATTTATGAATTCATCCCGTATATTGTTGATATCATAATTTTATATGTATTAGTTATACACCCTATGATAAATGATATGATGTTTATGATATATACATTGACTAATACATCTTACACAACAGTCCCTAAATGAATAAGAATAGTAATGAATAAGGTGTATTAGAACAAAAATAGTACCATGTATTGTTAGCAATGATTTACTATGTAATAGTTATACATAAGTTGAAAATGCTATCAAATAAAAAATATAAATAATATCAAAGTGTTATGAAGTTGGATGTCATGTGTCCAAAATTAAGGACACGTGGCATACACTTAAGGAGAGGTGAAAGACCATGTCATACTACACCTATTTTCAATTTTTGGATAAGTGTCTATTCTTATATTTTGGGATATAAATAGCCATTGTCAATGAAAGATTAAATAATCTTGCACTTCCATTTAAAGACTACTTTTTGGTTATTTTGTTATTTTCTTTATAATTATATATCACGTTATCAGCACGAGCTTCTGCAAAAAAAATTTGATAATATTTAAAGGTTAGTGTTTATTTTCTTAAATAATGTCTAATATTTCCAAACATGAATTTAGTGCCCTAGATATATCGGGCAAAACTTATATTTCCTGGGCACTAGATGCTGAAATACATTTAAATGCAATGGATCTGGCAAACACTATAAAAAATGACAATAAGGCATCAAGTCAAGATAAGGCCAAGGCCATGATATTTCTTCATCATCATCTTGACAAAGGCTTAAAAATGGAATACCTCACGATTAAGGATCCCCTTACATTGTGGAACAATTTAAAAGAAAGATATGACCACCTAAAGATGGTCATTCTTCCACAACGTTGTTATGAATGGACCCATTTAAGATTGTAAGATTTTAAGAATATAACTTATTATAATTCTGCGATGTTTAGAAATAAATCACAGTTTAATTTATGTGGGGAAGATATTATAGATCACGATATTTTAGAAAAAATATTATCTACTTTTCCCGCCTATAGTATGCTCCTGCAGCAGCAGTACCGGAAATAGGATTTAAAAAATATTGTGAATTGATTTCTCATCTTCTAGTTGTTGAACAACATAATGATCTTTTAATAAGTAATCATGAAAGTCGACATATTGGTACTGCTCTATTCCCAGAAGTGAATGCTATAAATTTTCCCCCAACTAGGCGTGAAAAAAGTCCTGACCCCATTCATGGTCGTGGTCGAGGCCGAGGTCATAGTCGTGGTCGTGGAAGGTATTTTAATCAGGGTGATCGCCTTGAAATTAGCAATAACCCTCAGCACCAGCAGTGCAAAAAAAAGGGAAAGCTCCTGAAGCAATGTCAAGGACGAACTCTGAAAGTAAATGCTATCGATGTGGAGGAAATAGGCACTTGTCGCGTACTTGTCGTACGCCAAAGCATATGGTAAAACTCTATCAGGCGTCCCTTAAGAAAGCAGAAAATAATGTTGAGGCAAACTTCCTCTTTGAAGATAATGTTGAGCCCATGGACTTGAAAGTTTCAGATTTCTTTGTAGTTCCTGAAGAATATGTAAATCACCATGTCGGTGATAATTATAAAATAGTCTGATTATGTTACTTTTATGTTTAAGTTGTATTAGTTTACGTTTTTGTTATTAGTATCTTACTAGTCGTGTAAATAATTAAAGTTTGTGTAAATAAAATTATATGTCAGTAATGCTGTAATATTTACTTTATTTATATTTTTATTTTGAAGAATATGGAATCAATAATTGATCGTGACGATATTTGACAGTGGGGCAACACACGCAATATTTAAAGATGAAAAATATTTTTCCCATTTACTTAGAAGAAAAGCAAATGTCACAACTATATCTGGCAATTCGAAATTAATTGAAGGCTCCGGAAGAGCTACTATATTTCTGCCTAAGGGGACAAAATTAGGTATAGAAGATGCATTGTTCTCTTCTAAATCTCCAAGAAATTTATTGAATTTTAAAGATATCCATCGAAGTGGATATCATATTGAGACAATAAATGAAATAAATGTCGAATATCTTGGTATTACTAAGAATGTCTCAGGTCAATAACAAGTATTGAAGAAATTACCAACTTTATCTTCCGGCTTATACTATACCGAAATTAGTACAGCTGAAGCACACTCTATCGTAAACCAAATGTTTACTAATATAAATACATTTGTGCTTTGGCATGATCGAATAAACCATCCTGGCTCAATAATGATAAGACTAATCATTGAAAATTTAAAAGGGCATCCGTTAAAGAACCTGAAGATTCTTACAACGAATAAATTTTCATGTGTTGCTTGTTATCAAGGCAAACGATAACTAGACCATCGCCATTGAAAGTTAGCATTGAATCCCCTCTATTTCTAGAAAGTATACATGGGGATATATGTGGACCTATTCACCCACCTAGTGGGTCATTTAGATATTTTATGGTCCTAATAGACGCATCTTCAAGATGGTCGCATGTGTGCCTCTTATCGTCTCGCAACCTGGCGTTTGCAAAATTATTGGTACAAATAATATGATTAAGGGCGCAATTCCTAGATTTCCCATTAAGGCTATCCGTCTCGATAATGCTGGAGAATTTACATCCCAAGCTTTTGATGATTATTGTATGTCAGTTGGGATAAGAGTTGAACATCCAGTTGCTTATGTTCATACTCAAAATGGCCTTGCTGAGTCATTTATTAAGAGCCTACAATTGATAGCAAGACCACTGCTTATGAAAACGAAATTGCCCACTACTGTTTGGGATCATGCTATCTTACATGCAACATCACTTGTTCGTCTCAGGCCAACTCATTATAATAAGTACTCCCCGTTACAGTTGGTCCTCGGTCATGAGCCAAATATTTTCCATCTATGAATTTTTAGATGTGTTGTATATGTGCCAGTAGCACCACTAAAGCGCACTAAGATGGGCCCTCAGCGAAGGTTAGAAATATATGTTGGGTTCGAATCACCCTCTATAATTTGTTATCTTAAACCATTGATGGGAGATTTATTTACTACTCGATTTGCAGATTGTCGATTTGATGAAACAAAATTCCCAGAATTAGGGGAGAAAAATATGAACTGAAAAGAGAAATTGCTTGAAAAGTTTCATCATTATCTCATTTTGATCCACGTACCCCCATATGTGAAAATGAGGTCCAGAAGATCATTCACTTACAGAAATTGGCAAATCAAATGCCATATGTATTTACTGATTTGAAAAATATAACCAAGTCACATATCCCTGCAGCGAATGTGCCTGTCCGAATTGAAGTTCCAAAAGAACCATCTTCTAATGTAATAGCTTTTTAATCCCAAACATGCTTGAAGCGTGGTAGGCCTTTGGGTTCAAAGGATAAAAATCCTAGAAAAAAGTGTGAAAAATAATAAAGATAATATTATAAAAGATTCTCCTGAAGAGACTCAAAATCTGATTAATCCTGATATTCCTGAAGAAATCAGTGCACCCGAGACTCAAGTGAATGAAGAACTTTCACTAAGTTCTACTAGTGATGAGGTAAATTTAGATCGATCGAAAATTACGATTGATAATGTTTTTGCATATAATGTTGCACTAAATATCATTTAAGACAATAAGGACCTTGAAAATCTATCTGTCGAAAAATGTTGATGGATAAAAGATTGGCCAAAATAGCAAGAGGCGATTCCATCGAAATTGAACTCACTAGCTAAATGGGAGGTTTTTGGACCTGTATTCCAAACCCCATATGGTATAAAACTAGTTGACTATAAATGGGTCTTCGTACATAAAAGAAATGAAAAAAATGAAATTGTAAGATACAAGGCACGCCTTGTTGCACAAGGATTCTCTCAAAGACCCGGTGTCGACTATGAAGAAACATATTCACCTGTTATGGATGCAATAACATTTTGATACCTTATCAGTCTAGTTGTACATGAAAATCTTGAAATTTATCAAATGGATGTGGTTACATCTTATCTTTATGGTTCACTTGATAGCGATATTTACATGAAAATTCCAGAAGGATTAAAATTTCCTAAAACATATAGTTCAAAGTCTCAGGGATTAGATTCAATCAGATTTCAAAGATCATTATACGGTCTAAAATAATCAGGGCATATGTGGTATAATCGCCTAAGTGAGTACTTGAAAAATAAAGGATACATAAATGATGTTATTTTTCCTTGTATTTTCATTAAGAAAACGACGTCAGGGTTTGTTAAACTCGTTGTTTATGTGGATGATATAAATCTCATTGGGACTCCAGAAGAGGTCCAAAAGGAAATTGAATATCTAAAGAAAGAATTTAAAATGAAAGATCTTGGAAAGACAAAACTTTTTCTTGGTCTGCAAATTGAACATTTAGCAGACGAGATCTTCATTCATCAAACTGCCTATACCCAGAAGGTTTTGAAATGATTTTACATGGACAAAGCATATCCATTAAGTAGTCCAATGGATGTTCGATCACTTGATGTAAGTAAAGATCCATTCCGACCTCTAAAAGAGGGTGGAGAGATTCTTGGTCCCGAAGTACCATATCTCAGTGCTATTGGTGCACTTATGTACCTCGCTAATTCTACAAGGCCGGATATAGTATTTTTTGTTAATTTGCTAGAGAGGTATAGTTCTTCTCCTATGCAGAGACACTGGAACGGAGTTAAGCATATATTGAGGTACCTAAAAGAGATTATTGATATGGATCTATTTTATACTAACAAAGTTAGTCCAGATTATATTGGTCATGCAGATGAAGGTTATTTATCTGACCCACATAAAGCACGATCCCAAATAGGCTATGTGTTTACATACGAATGTACTGCAATATCATGGCGATCGATAAAGCAGTCCATTGTTGCTACTTCTTATAATTATGTTGAGATAATAACGATCCATGAAGCAAGTAGAGAATGCATATGGCTGAGATCAGCGGTAAATTTTATCAAAGAGATATATGGCCTGAAGCTCGATATCAAGGTACCCACGGTCATATTTGAAGACAATGCAGCATACATAGTGATATGACCAAATTACACCTCTCTTACGAGAGCGTAAGCAGTCGTTGTCAAATATATAACCCAAGTAGGTTGGGGTCGAATCCCACAGGGAATATGGTGCTAATTAAGTTGAATGCAGATTAGTTGACTTTTAATCATTTGTTTTCGTAAAACAAAAAGGGGGGATTTGATTCAATTCATAAATTAATGGTTTCAGTTTAACAAGATGAAGTATGTGTGGTGGTGTTCAAATTCAAAGACATAACAAGCTAGGGTTATGTCCACCTTGTAGTTTTCAAGACTTTCTAACTATGGGCTATACGAATTCATACATATATCATGCTTACAGAGAAGCGTATTGTATTTAATAACATAATACTAGTATTTCTCAATCATCAAGGACTAATTCACTTTAGTTCTCTCGAATCAAAAGTGTTTACAAAAACAACATGAAATCTCCAAGTAGTTAATCCTGTTAAGGCATTAACATATGAAATAGGGGTTGGAAATTCTATTTTTCTGTCACTACACTCTTTTTTGAACAACAACCTTTCTCTCGAATAAGTTGTGTTTTAAGGCATATCCTCTATGTTTGCAACCACGAGAATTCAAGATAAACGAAGAGAGTATGATGTAAACAAATCAATGCATAATGAATTCAAAACTCAAAGTAATAGATTGTATTCTACAAGGCTTCCATAACCCTAACTAATAAACTTAACTACTCATGAATAAAACAAAAATCACAATAGAAATATTCATCATACCAAAAACTAGAAGACGATCTTAGTGTGCAAATAGTAAAAACAAGAGAGAAAATATCTTTTCTCTCCACCCTAAGCCGTTATTCCCTCATTCAAAATACTACAGAATAATGAATTATGATAAAAATTCAGCATTAAGTCTTTTTAATAATCTTTTCTCTCATAATTTCCTTCTAAGTCCCTGAACTAATTATAAATGATAAATTAGTCTTGGACATAGTTTCTAGGTGCCACATTTGGTCCAGACTGCTACTCTCTCTTGTGTCATATGCCATCCGCATTCCATAGTCCTATTATGTCTTCATCTACCTCATTAATACCTGAAATCATGCTAATCATATCGGTTAGCTCAATTACATAGAAGTAGAGTAAAAACATAAGAAACTAGGCACTTTGTTCTCTAAACTTAGCTAAAATATGGATAAGTTATGGTGCTTAGGCGTGTAAATACACCCAAGATCACCACCCCACACTTAAAGCTTTGTTCTTCCTCGAACAACATATCCATTTATACATACTACACAAGTCTTAGCACCCACGAAGGAAAAATAAGATGCTCAAATAGGCTCATACAACAATTATGAACAAGAAGTAAATTCATGGATCATTACTAGAGACAACCTACCCTAAAGAATAGACTCATTAAGTTGGAAAATTCATGCATACCGTTTAAGCAAAGAAATCATATAAATTACCCAACCTTCATCAACCATAGGCCCACACAACAAGAAAGTTACCCATAATCACTCACAATTATGAAATTTCTAACAAAATGGGTACAAGAATCAAGTTGCGCTCACTCTCACAAAGAATTCTCAAATTACAACTGATGACCATATGCTTTCCCTTAGTGTAATGCTCCACTAATATCAGAATGCTAAGATTAGGATCAAATAGGTCTTTTACGGGTTGTTATGCAGGCTAAAGGATGGGTAGGAACTATTTTGGCCAGAAATAGTGACTATGTTCCCTAAGCGCTTTAATACACTACAATATGCAACTAAGACCAATTTCTAACAACCAATTTACACCACTTTCATCTACCCATATCTTTTGTTTCCACCCCATCTCATTAAACTCAATTAATAACACTATGGTGGGAGTATGCAACTCTTTCAAATATTTTTTTTCTTTTTTTTTCACCCATTTCACATTATGCACCCCTATGATAGCCACTCTCAACTTAAGCGATTTGTCTTAGTTGAGGTACACAATGTCCAAGAAGGACCAGGGCCAAAACAGGTTCATTGTAACATGTCCGGGATAAAATTTGGAACTTTTTCAACAAGGTTTGCTACTCCCAACCACATCAATTTTACACGCCAATAACTAGACTTTGGGGCATCAATTTCACCTTTTTCCTCTTATTGTCAAACCCTTAACTCAAATTGATTTTACATTAAAGCACTTAGGAGCTTTTGGATCAAATTACGGTTTATTCAAAAATGGGTTAGGCTACATATAAGGCTAACAAAAGAACAATCTAAAGGATCAATGGGGCTAGCTAAGATAATTTACAAATGTAGGTCAAAAGAAGGTATGGACAATGGTTGTTAAAGAAATGCCTAAATTATCTCCTAAACTCACAATCTTTATTTCGCTTTGCACATACAACAGGAAAGTTCTAGCATCAGTTGCAATAAGGAATATACAACAGTCTTACACACTCATGGCATATGGTCAGTTCAATTAGGAGCATTATAGATTCTCGACCCAATAATTAAATGAATTCAACTAAAACAAACAATCATAACAAGAGTCACAACTAGAGCCTAGGTGTTTCAAACGTAATGATTCATCACATACTCATGCTAATGCCATATGATCCACAAGAACATTTACATGCAACAAATGACTAGTTTTCTCTTAAGATGGTCTTCATCCATCCATCATCAAGAAAAACACCTAACTATGACTAAATCAAACAAATATTTAACAAGAAACAAAATAAATAAAATAACTAATTCTATGAAAGAAGTATACTAAGGAGAAGGTACTATTTTCTTACAAAACAAGCAGCCAAGTAACCAACCACCCCACACTTAAGATAAGCACTATCCCCAGTACAAATAACAAGATAAAGAACCTGGCTAGTAGTAATATTCATCCATATTAGGAGTCAAGCCACCTGCATGGAGATTATTATCAGAGCTATTTTTCTTTATTTTCCCCAATTCTATTTCAATGAAGCACTTTTTGAACAAAATCATGCCCTGCAACTTCAACCATATAAAGATATACAGAACACCATTACTTTCACATGATTTTTTCAATATTATGTTCAACACAATAAGATGGAAACTAATGGTTACACAACTACCATGTTGGTTGTGAACAATTCACTCACATGTACAAGCTCAAGTACTATAACAATGGTGCTTATATTCCCAAGATGTTCAAAATCCTTCTTTGTCATAGACATGGCAAGAATTTAATTCATAATCCTCAAAAAATCAATTAACTATAACAAAAGGTCACAATAACTAAGGGTTAAGAAAGTAAAACTTACCTTGAAGATGGAAGATTTAGGAAGAAAGGGGAAAATTCTTGAGATTGTTAAGCAAAGAGTAATCTTAAAGGACAAAGAGAATGGTGAAGGAGAGATCTTGTATGGTTTGGGGGTGAAATAAGGATGAATTTAGGCATTTAGGGTGTGGAGTCTATTGAAAGAATAAAATACGAGTTGGGTTGACCCAATGCAAAAACGGATATATGTTAAAATTGGAAGGGTGTGCGGTGCATATGTTATCGCACACCATTAAGTGTGCATCGCACAGCCTATCGCTCAACCAAAATAGTGAGCATGTGCGTTGGTCTAGGCGGCGCATAAGTAATCGCACAACCTCAAGTGGGCGTCGCACAACCTACCGCACAAGGTGAGTTAGGCGCCATATTTGTTATCGCATAAGTGAGGTAGTAGATGTTGGCGATAGGGTAGGCGCCGCACACTTGATCGGCTAAAAGTATGTATGAGCCACACAGGTGATCATCTAGCTTGAGGTAGGCGTCGCACAAGGTAAAGCACACCTTAGACAGTAGGCTTAGCTATGTTTTAGGCGATGCTCTGCCATAGACTATGTAACTTAGGCGCCTCACAACCTATAGACATTTAAACTTGGACTTCATGCACCCCATTATCCATATAAGGCATTGAGAAAGGTCCGTACCACAAAAATTTTAAGGTCGGATTAACATAATTGGGTCACAACTCTAACACGAATCATAACTCGAGCCTTACACATTTGACCACTCCAACTTACCTGTAATGTTCCCGTTACTCCTAAACTTACCACAGTTGACATGGCTCAATTCCAAACAAAATTTGGTACCAATCACCTCCTTAGTACTTCATGCACCTACACTTAATCAAAAACAACAAAAATAATTAGAAGGATGGGTTGCCTCCCACCAAGCGTTGTAGTTTTGTTCGTGGCTCTTTTCTTATTTTTGTATTTTTATTAAACATGATAAAATTAAAATAAAATCATGGGTTGCCTCTCATTCATTGATACCCTTTGTACCTCATTTGTTGGATCAAGAAAATGCTTTATTCCAAGTCCAGCCACTTTGAAGTCACTCACATCCTTGCTTGCAAGTTCAACCAAACCAGTTATGGTCTCCACAGCAGGACTATCCTTAACTGGTATATCTCGCTCATCTTCATAGAATACATCAACAATTGAAAAGACACTTATCTCCTTTTATTGTTTCATGGATTTACATACTTCAAAACTAACCTCTTTCTCATTGAGCCTAAATTTCAGCTCATTCAACTCCAGGTCAACTAATACTCTCTCAGTTGTTAAGAACGGACTGCTCAAAATTATGGGTACTCTAAAGTCCACTTCGCAATCAAGAATTACAAAGTTAGTAGGAAATATAAAATCGTCCACCTTTATAAGTACATCATGTAAAATCCTAACCGACCTTTTCACCGATCTATCCGCTATTACAAGTCACATATTTATGGGTGTGGAGTCTCCCAAATCCAACTTCTTATAAACAGCTAGTGGCATCAGATTGATGCTAGCTCCCAAGTCATATAAGGCCTTAGCAAAATCCAGAGACCCAATCGTACAAGGGATGGTGAATGCTCCTGGGTCTGCCTTCTTCTGCACCAGTGACCTTGTAGAAATAACACTACAATGATAGATATTATCCATCAGATGGTAGCTTACCACTCTTTTCTTCATTACAAGATCTTTCATAAATTTAGCATATCCTGGCATCTACTCAAGTGCTTCAACTAAAGGGACGTTCACTATTAATTGCTTCAACATAGCCATGAATTTGTTAAACTTGACTTCATCTTCTTTCTTCTTTAATCATTATGGAAATGGGGGTGTTGTCCTTGGGACTTCAGCTGGAGCAACTTTTACCTCCTTTCTTATTCCTTGCTCCACATCACTAACATGTTTCAGCTTAGGTGGTTGTTCCACTTCCGTACTTTTTTTTTTGAAACCTCCCAACTCCAAAGGCACCACCAAAGATTCATCAACCATCTCCCAATCCATTTCGACCGCATTAGTATAAGAGGATGCTCCCAATCCCAGATTAGATAACATCCTACCGCTCCAGTGGTAATAGTCATACATGATCCATCAGTCCTCGGATTCTGAACTGTATCACTTGGTAGAGTCCTCTATCTTTGGTTGAATGTTGCAGATAATTGAATCATCTGCAGATCCAGTTGTTTAATAGAAATTGAGTTTGAATTTACTAGTTGACTCATGGAATATATGTCACTCTTCGTTGTAGTCACCCCAGAATTGGTTGCCTCAACTCCCTTTAATAGTTTCTCCATCTTGTCCTCCATGGACATTTTGCCTGAACTGGTGGCAGCATTATCACGGCTTCCAGGAGGTACATATAGTCCACTCCTGTCACTTTTATTCTTCTAATCTCTTTGATGGTTCCAACCTTGGTTTCCTTGACCACCGGTCCAGAAACCCCCTAGTTATGTAAGTAGTTAGCCTTTTCCTTGGTGTTTGATTCAGCTTTCTTACCGTAGGACCCCACAACTTTTACCTTTTCGACATTCCCTGATAGCAAATATTTCGTGAGAAGATACATTTGGGTTTTCATGTGAGCCATATCCTGATCACCCTCCTCTTCTCTGCTATAGTGCTCTGCTGATATTACACTAGACCCATTATTGCTCTCTACCACAGAATCTTTGGTATGTTAAGCTCTACTTGTCTTAGTCATTCTTTCTAACATGTCCGCATCCTAAATAAAGGTGAGCTCCATAAAAGCTCCTCCTGCAGCATTATCCACTATTGGCTTTGTAAGTGAGTTCAAAGATATGTAGAATATTGCTATCAAGTGTTCATCAGTCATCTTATGGTTTGGGCAGTGAGTCAACTTCTTTTTAAACCTCGCCCAAGTCTCATGCGAAGCTTCATTAGCCAATTGCCAAAAGTTGTTGATCTCATCCCTCAATTGTAACATTCTGGAGGACGGAAATAACCTTTTTAGGAAAGCTTCTTTCAATTGCCTCAAGTTTGTTATAGAATCAGGAGTCGGCTCATTCAACTATATAGTTTCCTCTCCAGACAGAGACAGTGGGAACAATCTTAAATGAATAACATTTTTTCCCACTCCAAGATTATCAAATAACTTACAAATACTGATGAAATTCACCAAATATAGATTTAGATCATCACCAGGTAATCCACCAAAGAGTCCTTTCAGATTCAGTAGCTGGATCATAGTACTGGTGATGTTAAATTTTACCCCAGGAGCTAGTGGTGGTAGAATGATTGCCCCTGTAGATCCAGTTCCATCTAAATTGTCCTTATCATTGTCAACATCAAATTAAGCAGTTTGGCGATCTAGTCTTTCTCTGAAAGGACGATTTCGATTTACAGGTGCAACTACACCTGATGCACGTCTCCTATTAGTCGGTTCAATTAAATCATCATCTCCCAGGTCCTCTTCATCTAAATTAGGTACCCGACCTGGGTTATCTACATTCTATTTATTTAATTGAGCATTAGCCAAAGCGGTTAATCTTTCAGCTTCCTGTTAGTTAGCCATTCTTTCAATGAGATGAGGTTCAGGATTGAAGGGTAATAATGGTTCTCCTGAACTTCTGGTTTGTGGAATAAACAACAATGAACCTATAACGAACAAAAATAACAAATAAACGTAAAATAATGAAACTTGACTAACAGTCAATTAATACACAAAAACTCAATCGACAATCATATTCTCCGACAACGGTGCCAAATTTTGATACGCCCAAATTACATCTCTCTTACGAGAGCTTAAGCAGTCGTTATCAAATATATAACCCAAGTAGGTTGAGGTCGAATCCCAAAGGGAATATGGTGCTAATTAAGTTGTATGCAGAATAGTTGACTTTTAATCATTCGTTTTCGTAAAACAAAAAGGGGGGATTTGATTCAGTTCACAAATTAATGGTTTCAGTTTAACAAGATGAAGTTTGTGTGGTAGTATTCAAATTTAGAGAAATAGTAAGCTAGGGTTGTGTCCACCTTGTAGTTTTCAATACTTTCTAACTATGGGCTTTACGAATTCATACATGCATCATGCTTACAGAGAAGCGTATTGTATTTAATAACATAATCCTAGTGTTTCTCAACCATCAAGGACTAATTTACTTCAGTTCTCTCGAATTAAAAGTGTTTACAAAAATAATACGAAATCTTCAAGTAGTTAATCCTGTTAAGGCATTAACATATGAAATAGGGGTTGAAAATCCTATTTTCATGTCACTACACTCTTTTTCGAACAACAACCTTTTTCTCGAACAAGTTGTTTTTTAAGGAACATCCTCTATGTTTGCAACCACGAGAATTCAAGATAAACGAAGAGAGTATGATGTAAACAAATCAATGCATAATGAATTCAAAATCCAAAGTAATAGATTGTATGCTACAAGGTTTCCATAACTCTAACTAATAAACTTAGCTACTCATGAATAAAATGAAAATCACAATAGAAATATTCATCATACCAAAAACTAGAAGACGATCTTGGTGTGAAAATAGTGAAAACAAGAGAGAAAATGTTTTCTCTCTCCACCCTATGCCGCTATTCCCTCGTTCAAAATTCTACAGAATAATGAAATATGATAAAAATTCAGCATCAAGTCTTTTTAATAATCTTTTCTCTCATAATTTCCTTCTAAGTCACTGAACTAATTATAAATGACAAATTAGTCTTGGACATAGTTTCTAGGTGCCATATTTGGTCCAGAATACTACTCTCTCTTGTATCATATTCCATCCGCATTCCATAGTCCCATTATGTCTTCATCTACCTCATTAATACCTGAAATCCTGCTAATCATATCAGTTAGGTCAATTACATAGAAGTAGAGTAAAAACATAAGAAACTAGGCACGTTGTTCTCTAAACTTAGCTAAAATATGGATAAGTTATGGTGCTTAGGCGTGTAAATACACCCAAGATTACATAGCTGTAATACCCCATACATTTTCTAGCTTGGAATTGTCTCAAAATGTTAGAAACTTGCTTTGAAATAGGAATCCATTTTTTAAAACGTGTAATTTTTTAGATTTTCACTTTTAATCATGTGGGAAATTGAATAAGCTTTCCAACTATACCAATTTCGTCCAAATCCGGTATCGGAGTAAAAAGTTATGGACGTTTTACTCAGAGCTGCCAGAATCGCCCAAGTGCAACGGCCAGGTTGACGGACCGTCGACCTAGCGACGGACCGTTGCCTTGACCGTCGCAGCCAAGGCAGTGAGGCAACCTTCTGGATAAGGTGCGATGAACAGGTTGACGTACCGTCGAACTTGCGACGGACCGTCGCCCAAGCCATCGCTACTTAGGCAGTGAGTCCCTATCCTGGTCCACCTACGACGGTCAAAATGATGGACCGTCGATCCAGCGATGGACCGTCGCATGAGCCGTCATAAGTTCCATTTAGTTATTTTTTTAAGTCATTTTTAAAGGAATTTTTTTTTTGTCTTTTACCACCCATTTATATACCTAGTAATATCCAACCAAGGCTCATAATTTCATTATTATTCTACAATATTAAAATTAGGGTTTTCTCCCTAAGAGCAATCCTTAAGCAATAAAATCCAAATCTTCTTCAAAAACTAAGAGATTCAAATTCTTCAAGTTCAAGAACTTCAAGAAATTCACTACCAGGTATGTATAGTGTTCATTCATGGACTCCTTTCGTCCATGAAGCCCAAGAATCTCTTTTGAAAGTTCAAGTGTATGATTTTTTTATTAATTTCATGTTGGGTTTTCTTTTGTTCATGTTGATAATGACCAATTGAATTCTAATCCATGTTGGGTGATCAATTTTATGTGGAATTTATTAGTATAGGTGTAGATTCATGTGAACCTATGATTAAACCCTTGGATGATGAAATTGGAGGTGAATCATGATGTTTATTTGTTGTATAGTGTTGTCTACATATACTATGCTTACCATATGTTTGATTAAATGCCTATGCGAAGGAAAAGCACCCAACTAGTATGATATTATGCAATCCTCATGTATATACACGTTTATGCATATCACATGTTTGATTAAATTCCTTAATAAATGTATTATGGATTGTGATGTTGGTCATGTATTCAAGAAAGTCATATTTTATCAGTTTCTTTCCATCGAGTCCTAGGGGTACTTGTACCCGACAATTAGCTGTGTGCCTAGAGCCTATGTCATGTTCTCAAGATACTCTCAGTCAAGATATGTTTAGTAGAATCCAGTCAGTTCAGTTAATCATTTACAATGTCTATTCAGATGGGAGTAGAAGTTAGTACCGAGTGAACCTAAGGATGGGAACTCACCTGTTATATGAGGGTGTGATTCTTAGAAGCAATCCTTGCATTCTAGAACTATGTATCCAGCATAGGTTGAGACATCATAGCCTTCTATATGAGGGTAGATGAGGTAGATTAACCTGTTATATGAGGGGTCCCACCATTCTCACTAGAGTTAACTGTTATATGAGGGTTACTCACAGATTGTCCTTACCAGTGGTGCGGTATTGACACCCTTTCAATTGGGGTTACAAATTGGACCCCAACTCAGCCATAATGGCATATTAGGGGCATGTCGGTTAGATAACTACTTCCCACAGCTTCAGTATCAATATCAGTAAAAGAACTCAGATAGTTCTACAGAATTTAGTATTGTCAGATATAGTCAACTCAGATACAGTACGGAGCTCAGCTAGTTCCATCAGATTTAGGACTGTCAGATATAGTCACTCATGTTATCATTTATATCAGTCATCAGAACTCAATTACCAGTCATGTTAGTTATCAGTAAATTCATGTTATCATGATCTCAGTTATAGTTACTATGTATTCATGCATCTATTCTCACGTTCATATTAGTCAGTTAATCAGTATTGTTCATGCATATGAACCCTATGCATTTAGCCTACCTCACATATATACCAGTACATTCAAAGTACTGACACATTTGTGTTATGGTGTCTTATACCATAGGTTCGGAGGCACAAGCTCCAGAGCATCAGTAGCATTCCAGTCTCAGCAGTCAGAGTTAGCAGTGAGTCCTCATCTTTCGAGGACATGACCATTTCTTTATTATCTTATTAATTAATTTATTATTTGGAGTTAGTTGGGGACATGTCCCATCCACTCCTTAGTCAGACAGTCATGTTTTAGAGGCTTTTCAGACTACAATATGTGCAGATAGTTTATTTCAGTTAGTTTTGGGTATTTCATACCCCACCCAGATGTTATAGTTTATCAGATATTATGTCTCAGTTTTGAATCTTATGGCCTTTCAGTTCATATTTCTGGATTATACAGTATATTATGCAGTATACAGGTACAGATATCAGTCATGAGTTAGCTTGTGGTCCTTCGGGGTCATGAGCACCGTGTAGTGTTCCGGGTACCAGATTCAGGGTGTTACAATAGCTTAATTAAAAGAAGGCTTTATAAAGGGAGATAGAACGAAACAAATTTCACCAAAGTTATTCTTCATGCACGATCTTCAGAAGAATGGTGATATTGATGTGCAGCAGATCCTCTCTAATGACAATCCTGCAGATTTGTTCACCAAATCTTTACCAACTTCAACCTTCGAGAAGATAGTGCATAATATTAGAATGCGAAGACTGAATAAGTTGAATTGGGGTCTTCATCAGGGGGAGTAAGAATACGCGTTGAACTCTTTTTTCCTTAATCAAGGTTTTTATCCCACTGGGTTTTTCCTGATAAGGTTTTTAATGAGGCAACACTCAAATGCGTATTCAGTAAATTTTTCTTTACATGGGCATCCAAGGGGGAGTGTTATGAAGTTGGATGACATGTGTCCAAAATTAAGGACATGTGGCATACCCTTGAGAAGAGGTGAAAGATCATGTCATACTACACCTATTTTTAATTTTTGGATAAGTGTCCATTCTTGTATTTTGGGCTATAAATAGCCATTGTCGATGAAAGATTAAATAATCTTGCACTCTCCATTTACAGACTACTTTTTGGTTATTTTGTTCTTTCCTTTATAATTATATATCACAAAGCTAATACCTATATTATTTTCTCTAATGCCTAATAGCAAACGATCCTATAGATATTTTTGTACTCATTTCAACATTATGTCAAAATATATATCAACTTAGCAATTTATTTAAGCAGTATTCTTTTCATACTATATTTGAAAATTCTACAAGTAAATAGATTATCATGCAAGTGTATTTTATTTTATCAACTTTTATAAAATTAGATGATGCTAAAAGCGTATCAATCTATCTCTAAACTAATATTGAATATATACAAATTTATCTTGCAGATGTTCAACCAATAAAAATAATTACCTCTTTGATGAGAGTTAAAATGGACTATATTATTTTTATAAATTACTTTAAAAAAATAAGAAAAAAAAATTATGTCCTTACTTTTTGTTTTATATGCAGTAAAATCAAGAAAACAAAAAGTAAGGGCATAGATTTTTTTCTCATTATTTTTAATTAGTTTTAAAAAAAAACATGTAGTACAGTAAGGCTCCATTTGTTTTATTTTCAGATTCAGACGTCTGAATCTGAAACCATATTTGAATAATTAAGATGTTGTCTCTAGATCTAAAAAATGAATGATTAAGACTGTTTGTTTTTCAACATCTGAATGTGTAAAAAAAATTATTTGTATACATAATAAAATAAAAAATACAATTCAAATAAAAAATTAATTATATATTAAAATGTATGTAATTTAATACAACAAAATTATTAGTATTTGATTGAGAAAAAATATTTATGTTTGTTAGTCATAGTAGAGATGGCTTATAATGGTGGTTGTGGTGACAATGATTGATGTTAGTGATTAATAATATTGGTGGTGATAATTGTATGGTTGGTATTGTAGTGACTGTTATGACGGTGGCGATTGATGGTGGTGGTGGTTGTTGTGATGTGACGTTGCTTGATGTTAATAGTTTAAGGTGTTGATTGTGTTGGCTGAAACATGAATGCATGACGATTGACGATGTGTTAGTGCTAGTTGGAGATGTTATTTGTTGTGATGGTGGAGATGGTTGTTAGTAGAGATAAATTGTAGTGATGGTACTGGTTGAAGTAGTGGTAGATGTGGCGTTACTAGTGACAATGGTGGTGGCGGCCAAAGAATGTGTAGAGGTTGTGATGTATTAGTGGTAATTAGTGGTGGTGCTAGTTGTGATATATGAGTTGGTTGGTAGTAGGGATTGGCCGGTAGTAGTTACTGATTGTGGTGTTGTTGACGGCAGTGGTGGCGGTAAATATAATTAGAATAAAAGAGGTAGTAGGTGTGGTAGCGGTATTTTCTGTCGATGGTGGTTGTGATGGTGGAGGTGGTTGGTGGTGGTTGACAATGGTGACAGTGGCAAAGATGGTTAGTGGTGGTGACTGCTGATTATGAATAGAGTGGTGAATATTATCCAACACCAGAATATCCCTTCAGACCTATTAAGACTTGGTTCTAGATCTGAATAATTAAGACCTATTCAGACCAATTAAGAGTTAAAACCTTAATAAAAAACACATGCACTTAATGATCTGAAGTCTGAACCATTCAGATTCAGACCTCCATTAAGTGTAAACAAATGAGGCCTAAGCAAATAACGCTTCTGAAGAGAGATTTGCATACATTATGAGATGATATACCAACTCAAAATCAAGAACCAAAAGACATAAGAAAAAGACGTGATATCAGTAGTAATTTAATAAGATAAGTAAAATTATTTTTTAGATAACTTGTTTAAAATGACATTAACTAATACGAAAATAATAAATATTTAAATGTTATTCCACATAAATTATACATATCCTAATTTTTTTTCAATAAAAATTGTAGTCTTAAATTAATGATATAATGATTCATATATTAACTTTCATAATGAAACAATCCATAGTGTTAAATCAGTGACATAATTATTCATATATTAATTTTTTCAATAATAAACCTAGCCTTACATTATAGTATATGAGTAAATAAAATAAAATAATTTAGTTTTTTAGAGAGAAAAGAAATTTATTTTTATTCATATGGATATCTCATATGTTAGTTTTCATAGTGAAACAATCTAAAATTTTAAAACAATAAATTCTAAGATGATCTATTAATAGCTGGAAATTACTCATGAAAATTGAATATAAAAAATAGATATTAAATGAGTATATGTCATACAAATTGATAGTGTAAAGAAATATTATAATATTAAGGTTTATTATTGTAGTGAATAATTTATGTTATTTCATTAAAATTACCTATTAATATCTGAAGTTTTTTTTTTTTGAAATTGAGTCTTTCTCTGTTTTAATTTGTTTGTTTGATTTTCACTTGACACGAAATTTAAGAAAGTAAAAAATAATTTTAAATCTTATGATCTTAAATTAATAACACTTAGAAAGTGTTAAACATGACATGTGAAAAGTTATAATTCAATAGTTAAAAAAAAGGTAATTTTTTGAAAGAAATTTAAAAGAAAAGTAAGCAAATAAATTGAATGTGTGGTCTATTATTAAAATATTTATAAAGTAGTATATATTTAACGTATAAACGTGTATATGTTTTATAAATTAGTATATAACTATATATATAGTGTGTGTGTATATTGTAGTATATTTTATTTAAAGTAGTACATATATATTGAATGGTACGTATATATGTGTATATATCTTCAATAGACTCTAAAGTAGTTTATATTTAACGTATACATGTGTATATGTTTTATAAATTAGTATATATAACATTATAAATGTAGTATATATATTGTAGTATATTTTATTTAAAGTAGTACATATATATTGAATGGTAATGTAATACCCGTACTTTTCCTAGCTTGAAAATTTTCCCAAAAATGTTAGAAGCTTTCTATGAAAGATGAATCCACTTTCATACACATGGTATTTTTAAGATTTTCACTTTTTATCATGTGGAGAATCGAATAAATTTTCCATCAATACCAAATTCGCCCAAATCCGACACCCGGGTGTAGAGTAAAGCCTTTTTAGTGAGACAGTGTATCACCTGAGCCTTCAGCGCATTGCGGAGATAGCTCAAATGGCAATTATCAATTTTCAGTGTTGCTCCACGATGTGGCGCGTCGCGCCAAACTTCCAGATCGCAGACAAAGTGGCAACGCAATAGCTCCGTGTCGCGCCATCATGTAATTTCTCATTTGTCACATTCCAGAAATCGAAAAACTTTCTCAAAAATTAAAGATGCGTCCAAGGTTGAAAGGGTCAAGTTCCCACCCCTATATATACCCAATAACACGTGATTCAGCCATATTTTATCCAAAATATAGGGTTTCTCTCAAGAATAAGCTAGGGTTTTCAATTGGAAATTCAAATCCAAGACTCAAATTCAAGAATCTCTCCATCAATCTTCATAGAATCAAGAACTAAGGTATGCATAGTATTCATTCATGGACTCCTTTCGTCCATAAAGTCCAAGAATCTCTTTTTAAGTTCAAGTGTATGGATTTTTGTATGAATTCCATATTGGGTTTGTGTTGCTCATGTTGATAATGACCAATTGAATTTTATTCCATGTTGGGTGATAAATTGTATGTGGATTTGATTAGTATAGATGTAGATTTATGTAAACCTATGATTAAACCGTTGAATGATGAAACTAGAATTGAATCATGAAGTTTAATTGTTGTATAATGTTGTCTAGAGCCATGTCATGTTTTCACTAGACTCTCAGTCAAGACATGATCCATAGAACTCATCAGTCATGTGACTCAGGAAAACCCAGAAATCTCAGTAGTTCAGTAATATCAGCAACCTCAGTACTCAGTAATCTCAGTGATCTCAGTATTCCCAGTAAATCTCAGTATCTTTAGTACTCTCAGTCAGTTTTCAGAACTCAGTAGCATTCCGTTAGTCAAGGAAACTCAGTAAACTCAGTTTAGCTCCGCTAAACAATATCACTAGTATCAGTTCAGTTCAGTTAATCAGTTCAGCTCAGTTAATCAGTTCAGTGTCTTTCATATGGGAGTAGGATTCAGCACCGAGCTAGCCTAGGGATGGGGACTCACCCGCTAGATAGGACTGAGATCTCTAGAAGCAATCCCTAAGTTCCATAAATACGTAGCCAGTGTAGGTACAAGGTGTCACCTGTTAGATAGGACTGGCATACTCATGGATCACCCGTTAGTGCATTTAAATATGTAGAACTGATCCCAGGGGTCACCTGCTAGATTAGGACTGACTCCACAGCAGTTGTCTTTACTAGTAGTGCGGTACTGACACCCTTCAAACTGGGGTTACAGGTTGAACCCCAGTTAGTTTAGTATGGGGCATGTCGGTTAGATGAATACATCCCATAGTTTCAGTTACAGAATCAGGACTGTCAGATACAGTCAATTCAGCTCAGTAGTATATATTAAGGACTTTCAGATACAGTCAATCCATATCATTATAAATAGACTCTGAGATCACCCACTAGACAGGACTGATCTTACCTATGGTCAATCAGTATCAGTATCATCAGATTTAGAGATCACCTGCTAAATAGGACTGATCTTAGATTCAGTTACTCAGATACAGTACGGAACTAATTTAGTTCTATTAGATTCAGGACTGTCAGATACAGTCACTCATGTAAGCAGTTATATCAGTTATCATAACTCATGTTATCAGTATTCAGCTTCAGGATTGTTAGATACAGTCAACTAGACCAGTTCTTTATAATCAGAACTGTTAGAAACAGTTATCCATGCATCTGTAACATAGTAGAAGTCCCTCAGTTATTCACTGTCTCAGTATTTCTAAACTCATACGTCAGTAAATCTATGTTATTAGTAAACTCAGTAGTCATAATTCAATATTCAGTCCTATCACAATGTCAGATACAGTTACGTATGCATACATGTATTCTCATGTTTATGTTAGTCAGTCAGTTGGTATTGTTCATGCATATGAACCTTTTTCATTCATTCTACCTCACTTTCATACCAGTATATTCAAAGTACTGACGCATTCGCGCTATGGTGTCTTATACCATAGGTTTAGAAGCACGAGCTCTAGAGCATCAGTAGCATCCAGTTTCAGCAGTCAGAGTCAGCTGTGAGTCCTCATCCTTTGAGGATATGATGATTACATTACTAATTTAGTTTTCATTTTATTTCAATAGTTGAAGTTAGTTGGAGACATGTCCCATCAACTCCTTATTCAGACAGTTTAGAGGCTTCCAGACTATAGCATGTCAGACAATTACTTCAGTTGTTTTGGTATTGTTACACCATATTTTTAGGTATGTATTAGTATTGAACCTTATGTCCTTTCAGTTCATGTTTTTACATTTATGATATTATTATTATTATTTAGTGCTCAGTTACAGATATCAGTCATGGGTTAGCTTGTGGTCCTTCAGTGTCATGGGCACCGTGTAGCATTTCGGGTACCAGATTTGGGGCGTTATAAACTTTGTATCAGAGCCTAAGGTTCAATAGTGTCCTAGGAAGTCTGCAAAGCCACATTTAGTAGAGTCTTGTACATGCCTGTGTTGTGCACCACACTTATGTGCAGGAGGCTATGAGATATTTTAGGAACAATTTCCCTTCTTTCATATCTCAGATCGTGCTATAAAAAGGTCCTATAAGAAACTCATGTAGATCCTCATCATGATCCACTCATGTTAACTCCACCTTACTTTCAAGGTGACAGAAGCAGTGAAGCTCAAGTCCTAGAGATAGGGCTTCCTCAGACAGTCCCTATAGTCAGTTATGGGGTTGGTCTCAGACTCAAAGTATCCAATCATTCCAGCTCGGTCCCAAAGTTGTACAGATTTTATTTATGAACATGAGGACCCATTCTTGAACCCGAATTTAGATATACCCTCAGATCCCTTCTCAGAATCCTATGATAGCATAGACCTAGACTTAAAAGCATGAACCCAGGAGTTTGGCAGTAGTAGAGTTGGGATAATATCATCCAGATTGAACATATTACATATTCATGGGGATAGTTGTACCAAAGTGATTCAGTAGGCTTGAACAGTGTGAGCAAGAAATTAAGACTATTCATTTGAAATTAAGTATGTAGAGGTGGATGTGAATTAGGAAGCATGATATTAGAAGTATATGAGGAAATAGCAGAAAATAATATGTTTAGTAAGGGAAGCATATGTCGAATAGAGTATAAGTATGTGGTGATGATTGTGGTTTAGCTTAGAGCTTAGTAATCAGTGTTCAGTCTTAGAATTTAGTGTTTCAGTATCAGTCTGAACCTCAGTTATCAACATTCAGTTATCAGAACCCAGCATTCAGTTCCAGTAAGAATCTCAGTTATAGTTTTAGTTATAGTGCCAACTTCAGTTCTGTAATCAGATCAAAAACTCAGTTCAGTCCAGACTTGCTTGACCAACGCTACATATATCAGTTACTCAGTTAGTAGTAATTTAGTACCTCAGTCTATAGAATGTTTCCAAATCATGTTATACCGCCTAGCTTTGCATTCTTGAGGAGGTACAGTTGTACTCCTTCATGCTCAGTTACCTCATGTTATCCAGTCAATCATTACCTCCTATGCATAATATTTTACAGCCTTAGTCCAGTTATTTGGACTAAGTGCAGACCAGTCTCACATGCCAGTATTCAGCTATCAGTTATTCAGTTAATCAGATCAGTTAGTGTATTCATGCAGTCATTATCAGCACCTCGTAAATCTTTTAGTTGTCTCGGTTACAGTGTATGAAGCTTAGTTACTACATCTTAGTTGATGTATCAGGCCTTAAGTTTCAGATCTCAGATAATCAATCACGATTCAGTTACTAGGTGCCTTGTACATCGCCTTAGTTTCCCTTAGTAGCTCAGCCAAGACAGTGTTCCTAGAGGGACCTAGTGTCCCAAGGGAGAGATATGATATTATCCCCCGAACCTTTATAACATAAGTGTCCCATTCTCTTCTCACGTAATGAATCCATTTTGGAGTAGGGTATACTCATAAGTTGACCCTCAAGTCTGAATCTTAGTCCTGAGCCATGTATTTAGGGGCTCAGTTCAGTTCATGAAATTCAGTTTATTTGTTATGTTTCATCCCCAGTCATGTTCTCAGGTTCCCGTTCACGCATACTTCTAGCATAACCATGGGGTCATCAGTACTTTCCAGTTACGTAGCAGTTTTTCTTGAACATACTCAGTTCCCTGTTCAAATTACTATTACAAACTTGGTATTCAGTTCATGCTCAGATCCTCATCACAACTTGGTATCAAATACCATTACATATTCAGTCATGTATTCATTAATCAATTATCAGTCATGCATCAGATACACATGAATTTAACTTATCAGTCATGCATCAGATATGCATATTCAGTATGTTATATTCAACTCTTCAGTCATGTCAGTCATAGGACTATGGTTCAGTTATTCATGTTCAGTAGGCACGTCAGTTCATCTTCTCCCCTCTGACTCAGTCTCATTCGAAGATGAATGTTCTCAAGGGGAGATATTATAATACCCGTACTTTCCTAGCTTGAAAATTTTTCCAAGAATGTTAGAATCTTTCTTTGAAAGATGAATCCACTTTCATACACATGGTATTTTTAATATTTTCACTTTTTATCATGTGGTAAATCAAATAAGATTTCCATCGATACCAAATTTGCCCAAATCCGACACCTGGGTGAAGAGTTAGAGCCTTTTTAGTGAGACAGTGTATCAGCTGAGCCTTCAGCGCGTCGCGGAGATAGCTCAAATGGCAATTGTCAATTTTCAGTGTTGCTCCACGATAGTGTCACGTCGCTCCAAACTTCCAGGTCTCAGAAAAGGTGGCAACGCAATAGCTCCGCATCGCACCACCATGTAATTTCCCATTTGTCACTATCTAGAGACACGGAGCGATAGCACCGAGTCGTGCCAAGGATGAAAATCGGGAAATTTTCTCAAAAATTAAAGACACATCCAGGGTTAAAAGGGTTAAGTTCCCACCCCTATATATACCCAATAATACGTGATTCAGCCATATTTTATTCAAAATATAGGGTTTCTCTCATGAATAAGGTAGGGTTTTCAATTGAAAATTCAAATCCAAGACTCAAATTCAAGAATTTGTCCATCAATCTTCATAGAATCAAGAACTAAGGTATGCATAGTGTTCATTCATGGATTCCTTTCATCCATGAAGTCCAAGAATCTCTTTTCAAGTTCAAGTGTATGAATTTTTTGTATGAATTCCATGTTGGGTTTGTGTTGCTCATGTTGATAATGACCAATTGAATTTTATTGCATGTTGGGTGATAAATTGTATGTGGATTTGATTAGTATAGATGTAGATTCATGTAAACCTATGATTAAACCCTTGAATGATGAAACTAGAATTGAATCATAAAGTTTAATTGTTGTATAATGTTGTCTACACCTACTATGCCTTCCATATGTCTGATTAAATGCCTAGATGAAGGAAAAGTTCCCAACTAGCATGATATCATGAAATCCCCAGTTATGTACAAGTTTATGCATATTATCTGTTTGATGTAATGCTTCAATAAATGAATTATCGATTATGGTGTTTATTATGTGTTCAAATAAGTCATGCTTTTTCAGTTCTTTCTCATTGAGTCCTGAGGGTACTTGTACCCGACAATTTAGCTGTGTGCCTAGAGCCATGTCATGTTTTTACTATACTCTCAGTCAAGCCATGATCCATAGAACTCATCAGACATGTGACTCAGGAAAACCCAGAAATCTCAGTAGTTCAGTAATCTCAGCAATCTTAGTACTCAGTGATCTCAGTATTCCCAGTAAATCTCAGTATCTTTAGTACTCTCAGTCAGTTTTCTGAACTCAGTAGCATTCCGTTAGTCAAGGAAACTCAGTAAACTCAGTTTAGCTCCGCTAAACAATATCACTAGTATCAGTTCAGTTCAGTTAATCAGTTCAGCTCAATTAATCAGTTCAGTGTCTTTCATATGGGAGTAGGATTCAGCACCGAGCTAGCCTAGGGATTGGGACTCACCCGCTAGATAGGACTGAGATCTCTAGAAGCAATTCCTATGTTCCAGAAATACGTAGCCAGTGTAGGTATGAGGTGTCACCCATTAGATAGGACTGGCATACTCAGGGTTCATCCGTTAGCGTATTTAAATGTATAGGACTGATCCCAGGGGTCACCAACTAGATTAGGACGGACTCTACAGCAGTTTTCTTTACAAGTGGCGCGGTACTAACACCCTTCTAACTGGGGTTACAGGTTAGACCCCAGTTAGTTTAGTATGGGGCATGTCGGTTAGATGAATACATCCCACAGTTTCAGTTACAGAATCAGGACTGTCAAATATAGTCAATTCAGCTCAGTAGTATATATTCAGTACTGTCAGATACAGTCAATCCTTATCATTATAAATAGACTTTGGGATCACCCACTAGACAGGACTGATCTTAACTATGGTCAATCAGTATCAATATCATCAAATTTAGAGATCACCCGCTAGATAGGACTGATCTCAGATTCAGTTACTCAGATACAGTACGAAACTCAGCTAGTTCCATTAGACTCAGGACTGTCAGATACAATCACGCATGTTATCAGTTACATCAGTTATCAGAACTCATGTTATCAGTATTCAGCTTTTGGACTGTTAGATACAGTCAACCAGACCAGTTCTTCATAATCAGAACTGTCAGAAATAATTATCCATGTATCAGTAACATAGTATAAGTCCCTCAGTTATTCACTATCTCAATATTCGTAAACTCAGACGTTAGAACTCAATATTCAGTCCTATCACGATGTCAGATACAATTACGTATGCATGCATGTATTCTCACGTTCATGTTAGTTAGTCAGTTGGTATTGTTCATATATATGAACTTTTTGCATTCAGCCTACCTCACTTGCATACCAGTACATTCACAGTACTAACGCATTTGCGCTATGGTGTCTTATACCACAGGTTTAGAAGCACGAGCTCCAGAGCATCAGTAGCATCCAGGTTCAGCAGTAAGAGTCAACTATGATTCCTCATCCTTCGAGGACATGATGATTACATTACTATTTCAGTTTTTAGTTTATTTCAGTAGTTGGAGTTAGTTGGGGACATATCCCATCAACTCCTTATTCAGACAGTTTAGAGGCTTCCAGACTATAGCATGTCAGATAGTTACTTTAGTTGTTTTGGTATTGTTACACCATATTTTCAGTTATGTATTAGTATTGAACCTTATGTCCTTTCAGTTTATGTTTCCGTATTTACGATATTATTATTATTATTCAGTGCTCAGTTACAGATATCAATCATGGGTTAGCTTGTGGTTCTTTGGGGTCATGGGCACCGTGTAGCGTTCTGGGTACCAGATTCGGGGCGTTACAGGTTTGTATATATATATGTATATATCTTCTATAGACTCTAAAGTAGTATATATTTAACGTATAAACATGTATATGTTTTATAAATTAGTATATAACTATATATATAGTGTGTGTATATATTGTAGTATATTTTATTTAAAGTAGTACATATATATTGAATGATACGTATATATGTGTATATATCTTCTACATACACTAAAGTAGTATATATTTAATGTATGCATGTGAACATGTTTTATAAATTAGTATATAACTATATATATAGTGTGTGTATATATTGTAGTATATGTTTTATTTAACGTAGTACATATATATTGAATGATACGTATATATGTGTATATAGACTTATAGTAGTATATATTTAACATATACATGTGTATATGTTTTATAAATTAGTATATGACTATATATATAGTGTGTGTGTGTATATTGTAGTATATTTTATTTAAAGTAGTACATATATATTGAATGGTACGTATATATGTATATATATCTTCTAAATTGTAGTTTATCTATTGTAGTATATTTTCTTTAAAGTAGTACATATATATTGAATGATACGTATATATGTGTATATATCTTCTAAATTGTAGTATATATATTATAGTATATTTTATTTAAAGTAGTACATATATATTGAATGGTACGTATATATGTGTATATATCTTCTATAGACTCAAAAGTAATATATAGTTAACGTATACACATGTCTATATTTTATAAATTAGTATATAACTATATATAGTGTGAGTATATATTGTATTATATTTTATTTAAAGTAGTACATATATATATTGAATGGTACGTATATATGTGTATATAGACTCTATAGTAGTATATATTTAACGTATACATGTGTATATGTTTTATAAATTAGTATATAACTATATATATAGTGTGTGTTATATTGTAGTATATATATTGTAGTATATATTTTATTTAAAGTAGTACATATATATTGAATGGTACGTATATATGTGTATATAGACTCTATAGTAGTATATATTTAACGTATACACGTGTATGTATTTTATAAAATAGTGCATAACTATATATATAGTGTGTGTATAAATTATAATGTATATATATTGTAGTATATTTTATTTAAAGTAATACATATATATTGAATGGTACGTATATATGTGTATATATCTTCTATAAACTCTAAAGTAGTGTATATTTAATGTATACATGTGTATATGTTTTATAAATCAGTATATATATCATTATATTGTAGTATATTTTATTTAAAGTAGTACATATATATTGAATGGTACGTATATATGCGTATATATCTTCTATAGATTCTAAAGTAATATATATTTAACGTATACACGTGTATATGTTTTATAAATCAGTATATATATCATTATATTGTAGTATATTTTATTTAAAGTAGTACATATTTATTGAATGGTACGTATATATCTTCTATAGATTCTAAAGTAATATATATTTAACGTATACACGTGTATATGTTTTATAAATTAGTATATAACTATATATATAGTGTGTGTGTATATTGTAGTATATTATATTTAAAGTATTACATATATATTGAATGGTACGTATATATGTGTATATATCTTCTATAGACTCTAAAGTAGTATATATTTAACGTATACATGTGTACGTTTTATAAATTAGTATATATATCATTATATTGTAGTATATTTTATTTAGAGTAGTACATATAAATTGAATGGTATATATACAACAACAACAACAAAGCCAGTATATTCCCACCTAGTGGGGTCTGGGGAGGGTTGAATGTACGCAGTCCATACCTCTAAAGAAGTAGAGAGGCTGTTTCCGATAGACTCCCGGCTCAAGACACAGGACAATATACAAAAATATTCCAAGCATGAAACATGATAAAACTAACATAGATACAACATCCACAAAAGTAATGTACAATACCAAACAAAAGATACCAAAACCCTCCTAACTACGGACTACGATTCATCTACCCACCTTATCCCTCTATCCTAGTGTTTTTCCTCCAAACCTTCCTATCCAGGGTCATGTCCTCAGTGAGACGTAACTGTTTCATGTCACGTCTAATCATTTCTCTCCAGTATTTCTTCGGTCTACCCCTACCCCGCTTGAAACCATCTAACGCTAGTCTCTCACACCTACGAACTGGGGCATCCGTGCCCCTCCTCATCACATGACCAAACCATCTCAACCCCACTTCCCGCATTTTTTTCTCCACCGATATCACTCCCACCTTCTCCCGAATAATCTCATTCTGAACCCTGTCAGCCCTTGTAAGACCACATATCCAACGTAACATCCTCATTTCCGCCACCTTCAACTTTTGGATATGGGAAGTCTTAACTGGCCAACACTCCGCTCCATACAACATAGCCGGCCGGACTACAACTCTATAGAATTTGCCTTTAAGCTTGGAGGCACCTTCTTATCGTATACATATATATGTGTATATATCTTCTATACACTCTAAAGAAGTATATATTTAATGTATACATGTGCATACATTTTATAAATTAGTATATATATCATTATATTGTAGTATATATATTGTAGTATATTTTATTTAAAGTATTACATATATATTGAATAGTACGTATATATGTGTATATATCATCTATAGACTCTAATGTAGTATATATTTAACGTATACATGTGTATATGTTTTATAAATTAGTATATATATCATTATATTGTAGTATATATCTTGTAGTATATGTTTTATTTAGAGTAGTATATATATTTAATTAACGTATAGTCGTATACACGATTACTTGTGTAATTGTGTATATGTAATCGTGTGTATGTGTATAAATTTTTTAAATTCTAATGTAGTATATACAATATATATTGTGTATATATATTGTTTAACGTATTTAAAATATATATAGGTGAGCATATATAGTGTATATTGAAGAAAAAAACTTCTTTTTTTAGTTTTGACTGGTTTTGACCAAATTTTGAAGCGATTTTGATCGGATTTAGGTGGGTTGAACCGGGTTAGGTTAAGTGGGCCGCTTCAGAATTGTTTTAAAAAAAATTACTGTTGGGCCCGGAACTGGACCAGCCCGTTTAACCAGGACCGAATCCGAATCGGCCCACAATCCGGTTAAAATTCACGGGCTGGTTCCGAATTGACCCACTTAACACCCTTAATTTGTCCCCCAACTCACTCTTCTATATGGTAGAAAAAAATAGAAAAATAAAATTTACAACTACTTTTAATCTAGTATTAGATCATATTTTCATATCTATTACGTTTGAGAACCAAGGATGGTGGAAGGATGAATCTATAATTTCTCTACAATTTAATCATGAATCTATAATTACTCTACAATTTAATCAAAGATCTTAAATTTAAATTTTGAATATAAAAAGATCCTGGTAGAAAGTAATTCTTCATAATGAGGCGCGAATCTTATTGCTATCCCAGTTCTCTGTTTAGATTGCAACACGAGTACTCGTTATCCATGCTTAAAGTGAAACAACATGAATAGACTAAAAAAATATTGCTTGAGCAAAAATATAAAATGACATATGTTACTCGTCTGTTTCCGCTCTGACTTTCATAGCCCCAAAAAAATATTTAAAATTATCATATCTGCATCTTGATTAGGCAAATCCATTTTTTTTTATTTACCTTGGATCCCAATAGTGATAGTTGCAGCCTGCAAGCACTAGAAAGAAGTCATATTTCATTTTTAAAATTTTCAAAAAATCGCTGTAGTCCTCCATTATTTAACTAGGGAATCGTGTCGCTCTGCGCGGTCATGAAAAATATATAGTAATAATTTTATAGATAATTATTTTGTTATTATAACATATTTATGAAATTATAAAATTTTTAATTTCATGTATGATATATATTGTGATCTAAATTTTCATTCGAATTATATTTGATTCACCTTTTTAGAATATTTACATATAAAGAATGGTGAAATGGTCTCGAGGACCCTTGTACTTGTACTGATTTGTAAAGTAGACACTTCTACTTACATTTTTGTCATCTGAACTCTTTAACCCATTAAAAATGAATTTTTTGAATCCTTTATCCATCAAAACATAACATTTTAAACCCTTTTTTCATTCAACTAATATGAGTGTAATACACTCGTTTACACGTGACATGCCACATCATATTTAAATGACACATAAGAAATAAAATATTCAATATATATATAAAATATAAATAATATTAAAAAAATTCCCCACCCCCACCCCCACCCCCGCCCCTCATTCTTGTCTTCTTTATACCACCCTCAATTCAACAACACCCATTCAATCAACTGAAAATTCACATTCAAGAAATTGATGAAAAATTAGGCGTGCACACCAACTGCTCAACCTCCAACCCTATTGTCCGTTCTTTTTTTGGGACATTTGGTAACAAAGACACTTTGCACAACTTATTTTGACAAAGAGATATTAGTGTTGGAAAATTGAAAAAATAGACACCCCAATGGGTCCACTAAAAGAAGTGTAAACCCTAACACACAAGTTTAAAAACATTCACTTTAATCCCACTCTCATTTCAGCCCCTATTATTTAATAACTACACTTTAGTTCATGTCCAAAAATATAAATATTAGATATTTAATTAAAAAAATAAAAAGCTCAAGTTTTTCAATCAAGATCCACTACCAATCGCTATTTGCCGATTTTCCCGCAATTTTTCGGCCATTTTTAATTCTTTTTCTCAATTTTTTCAGTATCCATTAGAAAGTGACATTACCTTCATTGTTTTAAGACATTTTCTCATATTTTTATCCCCACATTTTCATCTATTTTCATACAGAAAACTTGAAAATCAGTCCCACATTTTGAAATCGATTCTAGGCTCAATAGCAACATTCCAACACTTCTTAGCTTGTTTTTAAGCTCTAATCCATTGCATTATTTCGGTGATCGTCGAAAAAGGCAAAATCACGTACTGTACGGATAGAAGGTAAGATGAAGACGACTACAGTCTATTAAGTCTAGGATTTTAAACCCACTGTTTGTGTCTATTAAATACTATCATCGAGGTATATCATGTCTATTATAGAATACGTGGTTATTGGTGGTGAATTTTCTGGTAAATGGGAGAAGACTCTTAATTGTTAGATTTAGAAAATCAGGTCTAAGGAGACAATGCTCACTGTCTTTCGTCACAATGGTTCATGAATGATACGGTTAAAAGCGTAATGAAGAGCGGAGAACTAAGTTGTGATCCAAGCAATGTGGCCATTAGTGTCATATCATATTTTTACCTAACATCAAAATAAGTACGACATTATGGACTCAAAAGAATTAATTTTTATACAGAATCGCCACCTATTTTTTAAGAAAAATGAGGAAACCTATTTATTTATTAACAAGTACAACTTTATTCAATTTATAAAACCATTTAGATTTCAAGTAAGGGTTCAAATTATTTTAAAATATAGGGATTAGGCACCCTTCAAAATTTACAAATGTGATTCCCGACCAGACTTAGATTTATTACAAGACAAAGAAAAAAATCAATGTTTATAAATACAACTATAAAATATGCATTAAAATAATATAAACAATTTGCATATAAAGAATGTATAAATTACATAAATTATTGTATATAAAAAATGTGTGAAGATGATTGAAAGTATAAAATAATATGTATGGAAAGAAAAGAAATTTTTTTTTTTAAAGAAAAAGATTATGCAATATCTTTTAATGTATAAGTATGAATTAATTAATTAAATATCTAAATTAATTTAATTTTTTTAATATAAATATTAACGACCAAAATTTACCCAAAGGCGCGATGGAGATTGTATAAATAAAGAATATCCCTGCCCAGCGCCCCAAAAATAAAGTTTTCACCATGATAATATTTGTACAAGTCTTCTTTGAATGCCATTTTAAATGATTATTGCCAATAACCTGTATAAACACTTGTAATAAAAATATTAGTAACAAATAAATAGTTATAAAAAGGCATGTGCGTATATATGTATTTAAAAATATATTTTTTATTAAAAAGAAGGATCAGATAAAATTTTAAAAAATTATAAAGAGTTCATCATTACCCAAATTAATTTATTTTATTACGTATTTGTGTACGTAATATTTGTATTTTTATTTTTGAAGGCCTCAAAAATTGACGGAGAATTTCTTCATCAGCTAATATATTTTCAAACACAAAATTATATGAAACTAACTAAAGAAAAGATAGTACAAAATAACATGCCATAAATTACAAACAATAGGAGCCAAATGTAATAAAAACATAATATCGCAACTTGCTGAAAATTTTAAGAGATGCATGAAATCTGTTCAAATAAATTAAGAACAATAACATATAATATAACCAATATAAAGAAACTAAGGTGCAGGAAATAAAAATTCATACTAAGATTATCTAGATCATTACAAAATGAACATATATTATGCAAAATGAACACTAACACTGAACACATATTCACGTGATAGTATAATCTAAGTAAAATTATAGCAAGTCAACAAAAAAGATTAATACAATATTAAATCAGCCACAAATAATAATAATAATAAAATTAAAGAAACATAATATAGTAGCCTAAAAAAAAGTGATAACATTATAGAAGAAAACAACAATGGAGGTCGTTGGAATAATCCAAAATTCTCAAAAAGAATGCAAATTCCAAGAAGATTTATCATAAAACAAACACACAAAAAAATTAGAAATTAACAAACCCAGTCCGTTTACACAGTGAAAATATCGAGATAGAACAAAATAAAGAGGTAAATGAGTATAAAAGCTAATAGATTTCATCAAAGGAAAATATTTCTCGGCCAAACCTGAGCATCAATGGCGTATTGCCATGGTTTATGGTCATATCTGGAGGGACTTTGGCTGAAAATTCGCCCGTCGGTGACCAACTTCGGCGAGGTGAGACCAAAGATAGAAAAAAAAAAAGGAAGGCGGGTTGGAGGTTTGGTGGCTGGAATTCGCCGGCCATCAATTTCGGCGATCCAGCGACGAGATGGAGAAGCAAGGAGAGTCAACATGTGGTGAAGACGATGGCGGCGCTAGTGGCTGGAGAGAGGTTGCCGATGGTGGGTTCACTACCAAAAATTACCCCTATGGCAACGGTTCAAAAATCGTTGCGATAGGTATAAAAAACCATTGCCATAGGGCTACAACAATGGTTTTATATGTGTTGCATATATGGGCGTTGAGATAGGTCTATCGCAATGACATTTGCAACGGTTACAAAAACCATTGCAATAGGTCTATCTATTGCAACGATTTTTGCAACTCCTATTGAGACGGTTCAAATTATCTAATGGAACGACAAAAAAACGTTGCAATAACCCTATTACAACAATTATTGATCTTTTGCAATGATATTTCACTACCTATGTCAATGATTTTTGACACCTATTGCAACGATTTTTGAATCTTTTGCAATATGTTTTTGCCACCTATTATTGCAGCTAGTTTAAATACCAATTGATATATATAGAGAGAGAGAGTTATATTAATACACAATTATATATACACACATCACAACAAAATCTTTCATTAATAATTCAAATTAAAATATCCAACAAACGAGTAATCTAAGTCCAAAAGCAAAATTTTAAAGTCAAACGGTCATTAGTTTTCCCATAAAGTATCAAGTTCGAGTGGCGATAAGTTTCACAAAATTCAATATCAAAAATATTGATACTAAAATATCTATCAATAATTCAAAAAAATTATCAAGTAAGGTCAATTTCTTCATTACTTTATTTATCTCCTCCTTCATTTTGAACATCTATAAAAAAAGAAAAAACAATCTCAATTAGTAATTAAATGATAACATGTTTAATTTTCAATTAGAACATAGAAGAAAACCTATAAATAGAGCATAAACAATCTTAATAGCAAATGAATAAATTATTTATACAAATTAGTAAAAGAAATATAATTAACGAAAACTAAATCAAGAAACGAAAATAAAAAGAGAAAGGAATAATTAGTAACTCAAGAAGATGAACAAATTTATACCCCAAGAATGAACATACAGAGAAAGAAACTCACCAAAATTGTAGAACAACTGATGCAATAACATGAAAGGAAATACTGAAATGGTGAACAATTTAAAATGAAAAATTGGTCAAAGAGAATACTCTACATATTTGAACATATATCAAGTGTTCAATTGTTAAAGAGTTTAGCTATGGTATCTAAATCTATCAAAACAATATACCACGAGGATGTTTAGATGCTATTAGCTTATTCGAAGTAAAGATGAAGGGAATCATCATTTCGACCATTGTAGTTTTTGCCATGATTCAGCTCATGTTTGAGCCAGGACAATATGGAGAAGTACCGTGCATACCATACCTTACGTAAGGAGGTGAGCCAGGTGCAGCTTGCTGCAGTGGGGTGAAAATCCTGAAAGGAATGGCCCAAACCACAGCTGATAAAAAGGCAGCATGCAATTATGTCAACGAGGCTGCTAACCGGTACGCGAGTCTTAATAATGGGGCATGCGTTCCTCTGACTCCAATGCCATAAGTATCTACCAACTTAGTTGGAAAGTCACTGTAAGTAGGTAGGATGAGAATACAACCCAGTTTCCCCAGGGGCCAAACACTTGCACAATATCCTCTATTCTTGTTGTGATAGAGGCTTTAGTTTGTCATTAGGTTCACACTATATACACTCAGTACTTTGTTTTTCCTACTTCCTAAACTAGAAAAATGATACCAAATCTTGGTTGATTCATACTTGAATTTTTCTTTATTAAAAATGATAGAGAAAATGCTAATCTATTTTAAGAGTTGTTGAGGAAAAAATTCTATGTTCTTAACCAACCATGATATACAGTGGCTGGCCTGCATTACTTTGGATTCAAGGCCCTTCTACACCTAAGTGAGATCAATGACATTGCACAGTTTCACAAAAAAATAAAAAATTGCAGAAACCCATCCTCTACCATTAAATCAACATGGGCAAGTAGGATCATTCAAAAAGATAAAACTATGGGACTTAACATCTCAATAATTGATGAAACCATGCCTTGGAACTTAAAAGCAAGAAATAAGAAAACAAGTGTCATTCCATGTATGTAAGGGGAAATCAATCCAATCTCAGCTTTAACAGGTTTTATGGTTCTTCCAAAATTACATTATTAGACATCCCTATAACACCCTAATTTTCTAAACCAGAATGCTACATGGTGCTTATGACCCCGAAGGACCACAAGCTAACTCATGAAATATATTTGTACCTGTACACTACAATATATGACGTAATAATACAAAAAAACATGAACAATAGGCCATAAGATTCAACTGAATAAAATATCTGACAAATGTAATATCCATATGGGTGGAAAATACCCAAAAACAACTGAAGTCTGAATCAAATCTGAACTAAATCTGAAAGTCTCTAAATACTGTCTGAGTAAGGAGTTGAAGAAACATGTATCCAACTAACTCCGTCTAGCAAAACTGAACTGAAATAATAAATGAAATAAAATAATATCATCCTCAAATAGATGAGGACTCACTGCAACTCTGCGACTGGAATGCTACTGCTGATCTGGAACACGTGCCTCTGAACCTATGGTGTAACATAAGAGAAAACACCATAGCGCAAATGCGTCAGTACGTTTGAATGTACTGAGTATACGAGTGAGGTAGGCTAAATGCAAAGGGTTATATGTATGAACAATGCTGACTAATATGAACGTGAGAATACATACATGTATAAGGAACTATAATTGAACTCATGGTGATACTGACTACTGAGTTTAAATACTGACGACATGACTTTACTGATATTGAGATACTAAATAGATGAATGACTATTTCTGACAGTTTGAATTATGAAGAACTGGTCTGATTGACTGTGTCTAACAGTCCTGAAACTGAATAATGATAATATAAGCTATGACAACTAACATAACTAATATAACTGTGAAGATCGACAAGATTGATGTAACTGATACTGAGCAACTGTATTTAACAGTCTGAGTTTTGATAAACTATCTGAGTTCCATTCTATATAGAGTAACTGAATTTGAGATCAGTCCTATCTAGCGGGTGATCTTTAAATCTGATAATTTTGATACTGATTAACTATAGTTGAGATAAGTCCTGTCTAATGGGTGATCTTGAAGTCTATTTATAATGATAAGGATTGACTGTCTCTAATAGTACTGAATCTGTACTACTGAACTGAGTTGACTGTATCTGACAGTCTTGAATCTGTAAGTGAAATTGTGGGATGTATTCATCTAACCAACATTCCCCATGCTAAGCATATTGGGGTCCAATCTCTGCCCTGACTGGAAGGGTGTCAGTACTGCGCCACCAGTAAAGATAACTGGTGTGGAGTCAGTCCTAATCTAGCGGGTGACTCTTGGGATTAGTCCTATACATATAAATGTGTTAACGGGTGACCCCTGAGTATGCCAGTACTATCTAACGGTTGACATCTCGTACCTACACTGGGTACGTAGTTTTGGAACTTAGGGATTGCTTCTAATGATCTCCGTCCTTTCTAGCGGGTGAGTCCCCATCCCTAGGCTCACTCGGTGTTGAATCCTACTCCTATATGAAAGACACTGAACTGGATAACTGAGCTAAACTCAATAACTGAACTGAACTAATTAGCTGAACTGATACTGATTAACTGAACTGATACTAGTGGTATTGTTTAGCGGAGCTTAACTAACTTTACTGAGTTCCCTTGACTGAAGTAACGTACTGAGTTCTAAGGATTGACTGAGAGTACTGAAATTACTGAGATTGCTAGGAATACTGTTGTTACTGAGTACTGAGGTTACTGAACTACTGAGACTGCTGAGATTTCTAAGTTTTCCTGAGTCACATGACTAACTGAATTCTATATACCATGGCTTGACTGAGAGTATCATGATAACATGACATGGCACTAAGCACATAACTATATTATTTCGGGTACAAGTACCCCCAGGACTCAATAGAAAGAAATTGGCACACATGACTGACTTGATCATAAGAATAGAGTCCACAATTCACAATATCATAAGTAGGGGATTTCATACTACACTCGGTTCTCAATATCTTATACATGGAAGGGGATGCGTACAACATGTATATACTCGCGTTGCTTCAATATCATGCTCATTCCATATCACAACAATAACACACAACAATAACGTGGAGTTCATGTGGAATCATAAAGAATAGAACATGGTCTTATCATTTAAGCACTATTAAGTCATAAAAATATGGATTCTATCATTCTTGGCATTTTATCAAACACCTTACATGCACAACTTTGGTCATAGGTGTACTTATCAATTTGACAATCTTAATCCATCCAAAATTCAAAGGTTTCAACTAACCTACTCACATGATTCATGTAAAACACATCAAGATACAACCTTGAATCCAAACAACAATCATCAACATGAATATAGTCATAACACAACAAGAAAATCACAATTTAAAATTTAAAACATGATTATTGTGCTCCATGGATGAAAGGGACCTATGGATGAACACTACGCATACCTTAAAGCTTGATCTCGAAAGAGATATAATGTTTCTTGAGGGTTCTTGAAGAAATTCTTAGGCTTGTTCTTGATTTTTCGTGACTAGAGTTTAACCCATTTGGGAGAGAATGTTCTTGTTCTTGAGAGAAAACCCTAATCTTGTGGTTGAGAGTGTATGAGAAAGATTTTTGAGATGTTTAACTAAAGAGAATGAAAGATGATACACTCCTTGAGGGTTATAAGTCGTGGGAAGGGAAGGAAAAGACTAAAATACCCTTAAAAAATGTACCTCAATTGCTGGAAAAAATAGCTGACGACATTCGTGACAAGTCGTCAAACTGGTGATAAGTCGTCACGAAATGTCGTCACAAAAGGGTGAAATCTTGATTTTCTGGTTAAGGTTGACGACATTGGTGATAAGTGATAACGCCCAAACTACAGCTCTCGTAAGAGTGTAAGCGGTCACTGTCAAATATAGAACCCAACTGGGTTGGGTGTCGAATCCCACAGGGAATACTTGGTCACTAAGTGTTGCAATTGTTTGTAGACTGTTGATCGAAAATTCCACGGAAAAGGGGGGATTGGGTTTGGCGTGAATTAATACTATGGAAGTAACAACAGAATGCTTGATTTAGTAAGATTTAATCACAGAGAAAAATAAGTTAGGGTTATGTCCACCTTATGAGTTCTACGTATCTATTAACTATGAGTAATGCGGAATTCGGACATGCATGCACTTATAGAGATTCGTATTCTAATAGTAAATCCTAGTGTTTCTCAACCATCAAGGATTACTTCACTTTAACTCTCTCTAGCTTAAAGCGTATAACTAATGGTACGAACTCTCCAAGAGATTAGCCCAGTTACGGCACTAACGTGTAAATAGGGGTTGGTAGCCCTATTTCCTTGTCACACTCTCTTTTCCAAACACGTAACTTTTCTCTCGAACAAGTTAATGCTATAATGGCGTATTCTATATGTTTGAAACCACAAGAATTTAATTAAAACAAAGAGAGTAATGATATAAGTAGCATACGCATCAAGAATTCACAAACTCATAGTAATAGATAGTATATCAAAAGGCTTCCATAACTCTAACAGAGAAGTTTAGCTACTCATGATTGTAAAGGAGAACAACGAAGACATCATCATCATCATACCAAAACGATAACAATCTCACGATGGGTATGTATTGGCGTCACTATGAGAATGACGTGATTTCCTCTCTAGCCGTTCTTGTAGCGTTTTTTCTCTGTCTAAAATTACAGAATCTTTAAACTGAATAATACTCAAAGTGTCGATCGAATTCTGAAAAGTAATCGTGAATGAATGCATCAATGCTGAAAAATTCAGCAAATAGGGTTTTTATAACATCCTTGCCCTAGTCCTAGTAACAATAGTTACTGCTGCACCCCTAAGTATTTAAAAATACTGCTTTTGCCCGAGACAATTTCTTCATGTGTCACATTCAGTCCATAAGCTTCCAAAAGCTGCCTTCCCTCTTCTGTGAAGTTTTCCTTTGCTGCCCAAAGGTCCACAAAGTGCTGAAATCTTCATCATTAATACCTGAAAACATGCTAATCACGTAGGTTAGCTCACTTACAGGAAAATGGACTAAAAATGCAGGAATTATATATTTTATTCTCAAAACTTAGCTATAACATGGGTAAATTATGGTGTTTAGGCGTGTAAATACACCCAACATCAACACCCCACACTTAAAGCTTTGTTCATCCTCGAACAAAATATTACGTCCATGCAAACATCTAACTCGGATTTCACAGCAGTAACACAAACTATTCATCAAGACATGCACGCCAATTATTAACAAATAGTAGTTTTCTGGATCACTACTAGAAACCATTCAACCTCAAACATAGACTCGTGATTATGGTTAATTCGTATCCACAAGTTAAGGCACCAAGAATCATACAAAACTACCCAACAATCATAAACCATGTGTGTCTCACATAAGATATCACCCATAATCACTCACAAGTTTTGCATTTTTTGAAACATGGGTACAAGATTCTCCTTGCTCTCACTCTCACAAAGAATTCATATGTTGCAACTGATGACCATAGGCTTGCCCTTAGTGTAATGCTCTACTAATATCAGAATGCTTAGCTTAGGATCAAATAGGTCTTTACAGGTTGTAATGTAGGCTAAGGGACAGGTAGGACTATTTTGGCCAGAAATAGTGACTATGTTCCCTAAGCGCTTTAATACATCACATTATGCCATTAACACTCTCTTTTAAACAACTCTTCTACCTTTCTTTTCATCTAACACCCCTTTTCACCTATTTTGTTATTCAATTATAAACACAAAGATGAGAATATACAACCTATTTTTTTATTTTTCTATTTCTGTTTTTTTTTCTTTTTTTTTATTTTATAAAACACCTCTATGATAGCCACTCTTATTCACAACAATTTCAAGTACCAATACACTCTGAGGCATTACTCTCACTCACTTTCCTCTTATTTTGTCACATGACTCTACAATTTAAAGCGCTTAGGAATTTGGATCAAATTATGGTCTTGAAAAAAAATGGATTAGGCTACATATGAGGTTGTCAAAGAAAATAGCTAAAGGCTCAAAGGGGGTTAACTAGGATAATGTCCACGAGTAGGTAAAAAGAAGGTAAACAATCACAGGCTGCCAAAGAAATGCCTAAATTATCTCCTAAACTCACACTCTTTATTTCGCTTTACACACTCACCAGGCAAGTTCTAGCATCAGTCACAACAGAATATACTATAACCTCACACACACAAGGCACATGGTCTACTTAATTGGGAGCAGTATAGACTCTTGACCCAACATGTGAATGAATTAAACCATACAATTATCACACAGTGAGTCACACTTAGAGCCTAAATGTCTCAATAGTAATGATTTTGGCACAAACTCTTGTCATAATACCATGTCGCTTATCAGAACAATTTCATGCAAAAAAATTTAAAAATCTAAAAATTTAACTACAAATCTCAAAATTTAACTACAAACGAGAATAAATGCAAGCAAAGAAGTACAATACAGCATACAAATACCAGAACCCCACATTTAGACGGGACACACTGTCCTCAGTGAAAAATAAATAAGGAAAACCTGATTAGTCGGACTCTTCCTCTATGTCTGGGGTCATACCCCCTGCATCGGAATCATCATCAGAGTCGTCGTCATCAGAGTTATCCTCCATGTCCGAGTCTGGTTGTCGGTTGTCCTCGTCAGTCGGTACGTCATCATCGAGAGGTTCCTCAAAATGTACACCTACTCCACACATAGCCCGCGCATGCTCATTCATCGGGTAGTCATAATCTAACTGCTGGAGCTCTGCATCAGTTGGAACACGTCCCCCACTCATCATGGTAAACCTCGTCATGCCATATAAATGGCGGAAGAAGCTTTCGTTGCGAGCATGTCTTTCTGCAGTGGTTAGGTTGACGTCATGCATAGTTTCAGGATCTTTATCCTTCGTAAGATCAACCTTCTTCGGGTTCTGTGGAAGCTTATGATCTGCAGGTTCCTCTTCAATGTCCTCCTTCCTCAACATTGCGGTCAACAAATTGCCAAAGCTGAAATGGGACCTCTTGTGCAGCCTAGCCTTATGCATTGACGACCGTATAACCACACCAATGTGGATGGGAATATTAGTCATCAGAGCGTGCACCAAGCATACTCTATCACATGTGATCTTTGTGTACTGTGTCCCTGGAATCAGGCAAGAGTTGACTATCCGCAACCATATCTGAGCTTCTCTGTTCAAGGAAGCATACGGGAAGGTATTGTGCCGACCGGTATCCTTGTGACGACTCCAACGTGCCATTGATATTGTTCCGCACAGTGTGTGTCTGATTGACCTGTATGGAGTTCTGTGATAAAGCTCCTTGAGCGGTGATGGATCCACAGATGGAAGACCCAGAAAAAAGTTGAAGAACTCCGCATTCAGTTGCAAGACTTGGCCCCGAATCTTCACTTCACTTTCGGTAGTCTTTGGGGACCAATTGGCATAGAATTCTCGCGTTAGATCAAGATTGCATTCTCCCATATCTTGGAAAATGAAATCAAGATGTAGCGCCATGATTTTAGCCAAAATGCGAGGTTCTCTCTTCGCTAGACTCTCCTTTTGTATCAACTCCATGTGAACATATTTTTTCACTTTGTTGTTCTTGTACCACTCCTTTCCTTCCTCCTCTAGGACCCATTTTATCCCGAACATGTGGCGAGGTATTTGCAGCGAGAAGGATTCAGCTTGCTCTTTTCTTTCCCTTTTCTGACCTTTCTGTGAGGTGGACGTTTTTTCTTTTCCTGGTCGACCTTTTGGTGCCATTTTACCTGAGATTAAAATAAAGTCATGTTAGCTTATCTCGGAAGATTTGATCGGCAAACAAACAATAATTGCACCACCCCACACTTAATTTGTTGGCACCAACTAATTAAGTGGATGATATCGATTACTCAGACTTCATCGACATACATGTAGGCGATATGTTCCAACAATATGATCAACACAGTCATACTTTCATAGAACCTTAACTATCCTTTTCAGCTCTATGTCATGTAATCTTGACCATACTTTATGGTTTGGATTAATGCACTTTTTGAACAAGACTACTACGTAGAGATCGAATCAAGTTATGGCATAAAAATAATCACAACATCTCATGCTTGTATTCAGTCATGATCTTTATCTCGATGAACAAGTCATTCAAACATTCCAACTTTCAACTTACAAGATTATGTAATTAACTTTACCATTTCGATTCCGCAAAAAGATAACAGTGTATAACAATCAAATACAAATCGGAACAAAGTCAAGAACACCCATACGTATTCTTTCACTCAACTAGATGTATCATAGCAAACCAACCTCATTCAAATCACCAACACCACTTCAAGCTTTACCAAATCATTATAGTCGTAGTATTGTAATAACTACGGAATATAAAAGAAGAACTTACTTGGTGATGGACTTGGAAGATGATCTTGCAAGGTTAGATGAGCAAAAAAGAAAAGTTTTGAGAGATTTGGGAAGGTTAGGCGGCGCCTAGGTTGAGAAAATAATGTGATTTTGTCTCAAGGTTAAAGTTCTATTTATAGACCAAGGCTTGGGTCGGGTTTGGCCCATGAAAAATCGGGTTAGGAAACCAAAAAGCATAAGTAGGCGGCGCCTAATGCTTTGCCTATGCTTAGCATAGGCGGCGCCTATGGTATTGCCTAGTTGGGCATAGGCGGCGCCTATGCTATGGCCTAGTTAAAATAGTGAGCATAGGCAATGGCATAGGCAGCTCCTTTAGCTTTGCCTAGTTGAGCATAGGCGGCGCCTATGCTATGGCCTAGTTGAGCATAGGCGGCGCCTATGCTATGGCATTGTAGATTCAGAGAGCAAAGGCAATGGCATAGGCGGCGCCTTTATCTTTGTCTAGTTGAGCATAGGCGGCGCCTATGCTATAGCATTGTCGATTCAGAGAGTACAGGCAATAGCATAGGCCTTGCCTTGTCCGTTGCCTAGATTTACATAGGCCTTGCCTTGTCCATTGCCTAGATTTGTATAGGCAATGCCTAACCGAAAGACTTTTGCTCCTTCATTACTCACTTACCACCTTTAACATTGCTCACTTTCAAATCAAAATTTGAGACCTAGCTCCTCCTTTATACGTCCTCCCCTACACTTAATCAAAAACAACAAAAACGATTAGAAAGATGGGTTGCCTCCCACCAAGCGCCTTAGTTTTGGTCGTGGCTCGACTCTTCTTTTTGGATTTTTATTTAACAAAACAAACTCCTAGGAAAACAAAACGACTAAAAACAATGGGTTGCCTCCCATATAGCACTTGATTTATTATCGCGGCACGACATAGTTACCTCGATTACTTAGACTTCGTCGAGATAGATGGTGGCCATGCATTTTATCGAGTCAAGAGGATCGATATATGTCTTCACACATTGGCCATTCACCTTGAAGACACCACCATTTTCGTCTTCTAACTCTACTACTCAAGACGAGTAGACTTGGCTAATTCTGAACGGACCAGACCATTTAGACTTCAACTTACCTGGAAATAGCTTCAGTCTGGAGTTGAAAAGAAGTACCATATCACCCTTCTGAAAGTTTCTTTGGATAATCCGCCGATCATGGTACTTTTTCATCCGTTCCTTGTAGAGGTATGCCCTTTCATACGTATGTAGACGGAATTCATCCATCTCATTCAGCTGTTCCAATCTCAGATTAATAGCATCATCCCAATTCAGGTTAAGCCTCTTCAACGCCCACAATGCTTTATGTTCGAGCTCAATCGGCAAGTGACAAGCCTTCCCATAAACTAGTTGGTACGGGGACATGCCAACTGGTGTCTTGAATGCAGTCTTATAAGCCCATAAGGCATCATCCAGCTTTCGGGACCAATCCTTTCTACTAGCATTTACAGTCTTAGCAAGGATCAGCTTGATCTCCCGATTAGAAACCTCTACCTGCCCACTAGTTTGTGGGTGGTAAGGTGTAGCTACCTTATGTTGATTGACCCCATATTTCACCAATACAGCTCTGAACAGCTTGTTACAAAAGTGTGATCCTCCATCGCTTATGATGGTACGTGGTACCCCAAAACGAGAGAAGATATTTCTCTTTAAGAATGCTACAACACGCTTACCTTCATTATCAGCCAGCGCTACTGCTTCGACCCATTTGGATACATAATCCACAGCAACTAGGATATATTTCATCCCAAACGAACTCACAAATAGGCCCATGAAATCAATACCCCATACATCAAATAGCTCCACTTCAAAAATTTGACATGGGCATCTCATGGTGCTTCGAGATAGAGCCTTGCCTCTGACACTAATCACATCTTCTCACAAAATCGTAAGCATCCTTGAATAATGAAGGCCAATAATAGCCGCTTTGTAATACCTTCCTGGCTGTCCAATCACCTGCATGGTGACCCCCAACTTGGGAAGCATGACTTGCTTCCAAGATGCTAGGCACCTCCACATCAGAGATGCATCGCCTAATAACACCATCAGCACATCGTCGAAAAAGATACGGTTCATCCCAGAAGTAGTGTTTCGCATCATGCATGAACTTTCTCTTTTGATGAAAGGAGAGATTCTCAGGCATCACTTTACTTACCACGTAGTTCGCAAAGTCTGCATACCACAATAAGTCTTCCACCATAGCGGCTAGGATCTCTTCTTCGGGAAATGCATCATCAATCTCAAGGTCGGGTTGCACTATGTGCGCACTCTCAAGTCTAGATAGATGATCAGCTACTTGGTTTTCGCAACCTTTTCTATCCTTTACTTCGAAATCAAATTCTTGAAGCAATAACACCCACCGAATTAGCCTTGGCTTAGCATCCTTCTTTGCCATTAAATATCTCAGAGCCGCATGATCTGTATGAACCACCACTTTGGTTCCCAACAAGTGAGCACGGAACTTTTCAAAAGCATAAACAACTGCTAGAAGCTCTTGTTCTGTGACGGTATAGTTCTTCTGGGCTCCATTCAAGGCCTTGCTCGCATAGTATATTGGATGAAATAGCCTTTCTCTTTTCTGACCAAGTACAACACCCAAAGCTACCCCACTTGCATCACACATCACTTCAAACGGTAGAGACCAATCGGGTGCTACAATAATAGGAGCTTCAACTAGCTTCCCTTTGAGGCATTCAAATGCCTTCAAGAAATCTTCACCGAAGTCGAACTTTGCATCCTTCTCTAAGAGTTTGCATAATGGACTAGCAATCTTGGAGAAGTCTTTGATAAACCTTCGATAAAAACCTGCATGACCGAGGAAACTACGAACTCCCTTTACAAAAATTGGAGGTGGTAGTTTCTCGATAACTTCAATTTTGGCTCGATCAACCTCAATTCCTCTTTTGGAGACTTTGTGCCCAAGAACAATGCCTTCCTTAACCATAAAATGGCACTTCTCCCAGTTTAGCACCAAGTTGAACCCAACACATCTCTGTAACACCATACTCAGATTCGCCAAGCACGATTCAAACAATTCACCCACGACTGAAAAATCATCCATGAACACCTCCAAGGTGTCTTCAACCATATCAGAAAAAATGGACATCATACAATGCTGAAAAGTGGCAGGTGCGTTACATAACCCAAATGGAATACATTTGAAGGCAAACGTACCATATGGTCATGTAAAAGTGGTCTTCTCTTGATCCTCAGGAGCAATACAAATCTGATTATAACCGGAATAACCATCTAAGAAACAAAACCATCCCTTCCCTGCCAATCGATCAAGCATTTGGTCCATGAATGGCATTGGGAAGTGATCCTTAAGCGTCCACGAATTCAGCTTCCGGTAGTCCATACACACTCTCCACCCTGTGACAGGTCTGAGTGGAATCAGCTTATTCTTTTCATTCGTAACTACCGCCATGCCCCCTTTCTTGGGCACACACTGTACCGGACTTACCCACTTACTGTCGGAGATTGGATATACTACCCCAGCATCTAACCACTTAATAATTTCTTTCTTCACCACCTCCTGCATGGGTGGATTCAAACGTCGTTGATGCTCAATGGTAGGCACATAATTTTCCTCGAGCTAAATCTTGTGCATACATATCCCAGGAGGGATACCAATAATATCAGCAATAGTCCAACCGATGACTCTCTTGTATCTCCTCAGAACAGAAATCAGAGACGCAACCTGCTGCTCACCTAAATCAGCCGCAACAATAACCGAAAGTGTATCACCACTTCCCAAAAATGCATATTTCAGGTGACTGGGTTGCTCCTTCAATTCTAGCACTGGTGGTTCTTCAATGGATGGCTTTGCTGGTGGTGAAGGGCAATTTTTAAGATCCAGATCCAGCTTCTTAGGAGCATGAGAATAGGAGCCAATTCCTGTTAGAGCATAAATAGTTTCTTCATACTCTTCAACATCCCCACGCTCATAATTCATAAGCACAACAACCAATGGATCAACAATAAGTTGCTTCTCTACAGATAATTCTTTCTCATCATCATAATAAACATCAGCTACAGAGAACATATTCATATCTTTGGGCTTCTTCATTGATTTGCATACATCAAAACGGACCACTTCGTCATTCATCCGAAATAAAAGCTCATTAGCTCTTAGATCAATAATCACACTTCCTGTTGCAAGGAAAGGACGCCCCAAGATTATGGGAACTTCAGAATCCACCTCGCAATCCAAAATAACAAAGTCTGCAGGAAAGATGAAGGTAGAAACCTTCACCAACACATCATATAAGATACCAACAGGCCATTTTACTGACTTATCTGCCATCACGAGCCGTATATTGGTTGGTGTAGGATCACGCAACCCCAACTTTCTATAAATAGATAGCGGCATCAAATTGATTCTAGCTCCCAAATCGCACAATGCCTTAGCAAAATCCAAAGATCCAACCGTGCAAGGAATAGTGAAAGCACCAGGATCTGCCTTCTTCTGAACTAGCGTTCTTGTAGAGATTTCACTGCAATGATGAACATTATCTGCCAGATCATAGCTTGCTGCCCGCTTCTTTGTCAAAATGTCCTTCATGAATTTAGCGTATCCGGGCATCTGCTCTAGCGCCTCCACCAAAGGAACATTAATAGTCAACTGCTTCAACATAGTCATGAATTTACTGAACCTGGTATCATCGGCTTTTTTCTTCAGTCTCTGAGGAAAAGGTGGTGGTGGAAGGGGAATAGTTTTCTCCGCCACTTCCTTTTTATCTTGCTTCCGATTGTCGATCTTTTCAGGCTGCAGACATCTAGGGGTAACGTCAGGAACACTATCTTCAGCTTCTGCGGCATCTTCACATTCTGCATCAATAACATTATCTGCTATATCATAAATCACTTGCTTGCCTTTGGATGGATTTTCCAACGCTTTACCACTCCTGGTAGTAATAGCCATACATGATCCATCATTCCTTGGATTTTGTACAGTGTCGCTAGGTAAGGTGCCAGCCTTTCTTTGATTGAATGCCACTGATAGTTGACTCAATTGTTGCTCCAGCTATTTTATCGCGGTAGAATGCGAGTCAACCAATTGGTTTATTGAAGACAAATCATTCTTCACCTCGGTTACACCCATGTTGGTTGCCTCCACTCCTTTCAACAGCTTAGCCATCATATCTTCCATGGACATCTTCCCAGAGCCAGACGCCACAGCCTCACGATTTCCAGGAGGAACAAACAAACCACTCCTGTCGGTCTTATTCTTCCAACTACCTTGATCACGGTCCTTATATCCTGATTTATCATAATAGTTCCGACCTTGGTTTCCTTGGGCATTGCCTCGGAAACCCCCCTGATTATTCAAGTAGTTTGCTTCTTCCTCAGAGTCTGATTCATCTCTTCCCTGTGATACAATGGCCTTAACCTTTTCGGTCTTCCCTGATAGTAAGTGCTTGGTAAGAAGATCCATCTGCATTTTCATGTGAGCCATATCTTGTTCACGCTCCTCTTATCTACGCCTCTGCTCTGCAGTCAAGCCAATAGATACGGTAGATCTTGCTACCTCAGAATCCCTGGTATGCCAAGCTCTACTCTGCTTTGTCATACGATCTAGCATATCACTTACCTCAAGAAAAGTAAGGTCCATGAATGACCCACCTACAACATTATCAACCACTGGCTTTGTCACCGAGTTCAAATCCCTATATAATATTTCCATCAAGTGGATATTCATCATCTGATGGTTTGGGCACCGCATAAGCTTCTTCTTGAACCTCTCCCATGTTTCGTGGAGAGCTTCAGTTGGAAGCTGTCGAAAATTGCTGATCTCATCCCGTAGTTGGGCTCTCTTGGATGGTGGAAAGAATCTTTCTAAGAAAGCGTCTTTCAGTTGCCTCCAATTAGTAATAGAATCAGGAGTTAGCCCGTTCAGCCATAGAGTTTCCTCCCCAGACAGAGATAATGGAAATAAGCGCAGCCGAATTGTATTCTGCCCAACTCCTGGATTGTCAAACGACTTGCATGTTGAAATAAAATTGACCAGATGCATATTCAGATCATCTCCTGCAAGTCCACCAAATAACCCCTTGAGCTGCAATAACTGAATCATCGTGCTAGTGATATTGAACTTAGCTCCGGGTGCCAAGGGTGGAGGAATAATAGCCCCTGTGGCACCAGCTCCATCCAGATCGTCATCATCATCATCAAAAAGAGCCTGCACAGCTCGACGTTCAGGTCTCATTCTAGCTTGACGATCTCTCCTGTGCATAGGTGCTGCCACTTCATCAGTACGCCTGGGATTCAGTAACTCATCATCACCCAGGTCCTCATCATCAGTATTTGTTGCTCGCCCTGGGTTATCAATATTCTGTTGATGTACTTGAGCAGCTGTCAGTGCAGCTAATCTAGCCTGCTCCTGTTGAGTCGCCCTTCTATCAATGTCACGCTGTGCATCCATTCTGCCAATAAGTTGAGGTTCAGGATTTATGGGTAATAACGGTTGAACAGAACTACGAGTATTTGGCATGGACTCAAGAGAACCTGAATAAAACAAAAACAACAACTAAAAGTAAAATTCGAGAATCTTTGACCAAAGGGTCTAGTAACTATCACAAACTTAGTTGACAACTGTATTCCCCGGCAACGGCGCCAAAATTTAATAACACCCAAACTACAGCTCTCGTAAGAGTGTAAGCGGTCGCTGTTAAATATAGAACCCAACTGGGTTGGGTGTTGAATCCCACAGGGAATACTTGGTCACTAAGTGTTGCAATTTTTTGTAGACTGTTGATCGAAAATTCCACGGAAAAGAGGAGATTGGGTTTGGCGTGAATTAATACTATGGAAGTAACAACAGAATGCTTGATTTAGTAAGATTTAATCACAGAGAAAAATAAGTTAGGGTTATGTCCACCTTATGAGTTTTACATATCTATTAACTATGAGTAATGCGGAATTCAGACATGCATGCACTTATAGAGATTCGTATTCTAATGGTAAATCCTAGTGTTTCTCAACCATCAAGGATTACTTCACTTTAACTCTCTCGAGCTTAAAGCATATAACTAATGATACGAACTCTCCAAGAGATTAGCCCAGTTACGGCACTAACGTGTAAATAGGGGTTGGTAGCCCTATTTTCTTGTCACACTCTCTTTTCCAAACACGTAACTTTTCTCTCAAACAAGTTAATGCTATAATGGCGTATTCTATATGTTTGAAACCACAAGAATTTAATTAAAACAAAGAGAGTAATGATATAAGTAGCATACGCATCAAGAATTCACAAACTCATAGTAATAGATAGTATATCAAAAGGCTTCCATAACTCTAACAGAGAAGTTTAGCTACTCATGATTGTAAAGGAGAACAACGAAGACATCATCATCATCATACCAAAACGATAACAATCTCACGATGGGTATGTATTGGCGTCACTATGAGAATGACGTGATTTCCTCTCTAGCCGTTCTTGTAGCGTTTTTTCTCTATCTAAAATTACAGAATCTGTAAACTGAATAATACTCAAAGTGTCGATCGAATTCTGAAAAGTAATCGTGAATGAATGCATCAATGCTAAAAAATTCAGCAAATAGGGTTTTTATAACATCCTTGTCCTAGTCCTATTAAGTTACTGCTGCACCCCTAAGTATTTAAAAATACTGCTTTTGCCCGGGACAATTTCTCCATGTGTCACATTCAGTCCATAAGCTTCCAAAAGCTGCCTTCCCTTTTCTGTGAAGTTTTCCTTTGCTGCCCAAAGGTCCACAAAGTGCTGAAATCTTCATCATTAATACCTGAAAATATGCTAATCACGTAGGTTAGCTCACTTACATAAAAATGGACTAAAAGTGCAAGAATTATATATTTTATTCTCAAAACTTAGCTATAACATGGGTAAATTATGGTGTTTAGGCGTGTAAATACACCCAACATCAATAAGTCATCACGGGCGTGACGGCTTGTCTCAAAATGTCATCACTGGGATCAAAAATCTGCCCAGGGCTGATGACATTGGTGACAAGTCATCACGATTGTGACAGCTTATCACGAATATTGTAACTCAGTTTCCCAGCCTGACATGCTGGAGTGAAATGAGCATAACTCCTTGCTCTAATATCGAATTTAGGAAAAATTGATATCGTTGGAAAGATAATTCAATTATATATATTTTGGTAGGTCATGAGCTCAAAAATTCGTAGTATAACAAGAGATATTCTCATTCGAAGTTGACTATAGCAATATCTTCCCAAGAATTAAATCGGTAAGGAATGTTTTGATTCGTCTGATAGATGGGAGTTATTTGAAGACTTAATATACATATAACTTGCTCATAAAACTATAAAAGAATCATGATGTACTATCTATGAGATTAAAACATGGCGATAATATTGGTTTGGATTTTTCGGGGTATTACAATATCTCCCCCTTGGGAACATTCATCCTCGAATGAGAATGACTGAGATGGAAGAAAAGATCAACTAAAGTACGTACAATACATACACTACTAAAACATGGTTTCGGGATTGACATGACTGATAAGATGAATACATCATACTGAAAATGCATATCTGATGCATGAGTAACTGATTCATGAATGCATGACTGAGTGTTTTGATGAACTAAGTTTCTCATAATAGGAATGCATATATAATTCCTTATTGATGATATGAATCCATGCATATCTGATGCATGATTATACGACTGACATGATACATGAATGCATGACAGAAAGTATTGATAAGATGATCACGCATATCTGACGCGTGAATATATAACTGAGCGGGCTCAAGAACATGCGGCTGAACATGCAATGGTAAAGGTACCAAGTTTGAACTGAAAACTAAGCATGGACCTGAATACAAAGTTTAGTACTAAAATTTGAACATGGGAATGAGTAAGATCAAAGAAGACTGTCACCTTGAACTGAAAATATCGATGAGTCTGAGATTAATCACTTAATATGCATGAGCAGAAACATAAGAACATAATTGAGTTTGGAACGTGATACATGAACTAAACTGAGTCTGCAATTCATGACATGTATAGATTATTGTATCGTGGACAAAACTTAGCCATTGAGTACATGGCTTACTGCTGAGTTTTGGAGCTAGAGGGTCGGCTCATAAGTAATACTTCCTCCAAGATAGATTCATCAAAGAAAATGACATGTTTAAATCATGAAAGTTTGGGGGCTATAGTGTATCTCCCCATTGGGACACTATGTCCCTTGAAGGATGCTGGACTAACGTTGCTGAGATATTGAGGAAGTTGAGGCGATGCACAAGGCATCTATGAACTAGATTATAACTGAACCTCAGGAGTCTGGGACTAATGCATGATGCATGAAATGAAATGAACTTGCAACTACTAAGAGTTTCTACTTGGAATAGTTACATTCCCTGAGATCTTGGATAGCATGAATAGATGCAAGGATGAGGAAACAAACTATAAAAATCTGACTGCTTAATTGCTAAACTGACTTGCTGGCTTTATTAACCAACTCAATGTGAAACATATGTCTAAATCAGAGAAAGAGATATAACAATGCATACCATAAACATGAAAGACTGGTAACGTACCCGAATCTAGGTCAGGGAAACGTTCCGGATCATGACGGGTCTGGATTGCATAAAGTCTATTCTACTGACTACTCTTGGTGCCTTGATGACACAACTCTTTACCCCTCTGTGCTAGAACTATACACTCTCGCATCTTGTGGCCTGGATTTCCATACCCAAAGCATAAATCACTACCCGCCCTACATGCACGTAGGTAATTCTTACCACACTCTTCGCAAAGCAGATAAGTAAGATTTCTATTCTAACTACCCTAGGCCTCGTATCCTGGCTCTCCATCATGACAGTCAGTTCTGGACTTAGGTACTGGTGCAATAGCTGATGATGGAGTTGGGGATGAAAACTTCTGACTAGGCTGAGAACGGTTACCACCCTATGACTTAGGCTAAGCAAAGCTAAAACTACCTGTCCTTGCTCTCTTACTCTGTCTCTCCTTCATTCTAATTTCTGCTCCTCTATCTGCTGAGCATGAGTCATAAGTTTGGCTAAAGTTATATCACTATTCAACATGGCAGATCTGCACTTGTTTACCATGCTATCATTCACTTCTGACACAAACTTACTCATCTTGGCTCTACTGTATGCAACCATATGAGGGCATATCTGGCTAATTGAGTAAACTTAAGAGAATACTCTTTCACTGTCATACTGCCCTGTCAGAGGTTGATGAACTCTAGAACCTTTGCTTCTCTAAGCTCTAGCGGGAAAAATCTATCAAGGAAAGCAGAGGCAAACTCCTCCCACTCTATAGAACCTGCATCATCTAATCTTTCTGACTTCCACTGTTTGTACAAAGTATGAGCCACATCCTGCAACTGATATGCAACTAACTCAACACTTTCCACAGTAGTCACCCCTATAATATCTATCACTTTCTTAATCCGATCTAAGAATTCTTGTGGGTCCTCATCTGACTTAGACCCCATGAAAGAAGGAGGATTCATTCGGGTAAAGTCTTAAATTTTATCTACAGCTGAATTGGCCACTGGATTGGCCGGAACAATAGTTGGTCGTTCTTTCTGGGTAGCAACTGACTGAGCAAGAGTGGTGAATGCGGTGCTAAACTCCGCATGAGAAACATAATAGCCCAAAGGGTCTTCGGGATGAGGGGCTGACTGATTCCCATTTCTTCTTTTAGGAGGCATGTTCTGTAGAAGAAAGGGAGAAATAGATTAGACTGAGAGTGACTTGAGATTATGCTCACTAGTATGACATGAATACTAAAAAAAGAAAAACTGTTCCTAACACATCTCATAGCCTCCTTCATATAAGTGTGGTGCACAATACACACATGTATAAGACTATACTAGATGCGGTTTTTAGACTTCCTAGGACTCTATTGAACCTTAGGCTCTGATATCAAGTTTATAACACCCCGATTTTCTGAACCAGGATACTACACGGTGCTTATAACCCCGAAAGACCATAAGTTAACCCATGACTGATATCTGTACCTGTACACTGTAATATATGATGTAATAATGTGTGAAAACATGAACAATAGGCCATAAGGTCCAACTGAATAAAATATCTGACAAACGTAATATCAATATGGGTGGAAAATACCCAAAAACAACTGAAGTCTGAATCAAATAAGAACTAAATCTGAAAGCCTCTAAATACTTTCTGAGTAAGGAGTTGAAGGAACATGTCTCCAACTAACTCCGTCTAGAAAAATTAAAATGAAATAATAAATAAAATAAAATAATATCATCCTCGAATGGATGAGGACTCACTGCAACTCTGCGACTGGAATGCTACTACTGATCTGGAAGACGTGCCTCTGAACCTATGGTGTAACATAATAGAAAGCACCATAGCGTAAATGTGTCAGTACATCTGAATGTACTGAGTATACGAGTGAGCTAGGCTAAATGCAAAGGGTTATATACATGACCAATGCTGACTAATATGAACGTAAGAATACATATATGCATAAGCAACTATAACTGAACTCGTGGTGATACTGACTACAGAGTCTGAATACTGACAAAATGACTTTACTGATACTGAGATACTGAATAGATAAATGACTATTTCTGACAGTTTGAATAATGAAGAACTAGTCTGATTGACTGTGTCTAACAGTCCTGAAACTAAATACTGATAACATAAGCTATGACAACTGAAATAACTGTGATGATCGATAAGACCGATGTAACTGATACTGAGCAAATTTATTTAACAGTCTGAGTTCTGATGGAACTATTTGAGTTCCATTCTATATGGAGTAACTGAATTTGAGATCAGTCTTATCTAGTGGGTGATCTTTAAATATGATGATTCTGATACTGATTAACTATAGTTGAGATCAATCCTATCTAATGGGTGATCTTGAAGTCTATTTATAATGATAATAATTGACTGTCTCTAACAGTGTTGAATCTGTACTACTGAACTGAGTTAACTGTATCTGACAGTCTTGAATCTGTAACTAAAACTGTGGGATACATTCATCTAACCAACATGCCCCATGCTAAGCTGACTGGAGTCCAATCTCTGCCCTTACTAGAAGGGTGTCAGTATCGCGCCACTAATAAAGACAACTGTTGTGGAGTCAGTCCTAATCTAGCAGGTGACTCCTAGGATCAGTCCTATACATATAAATATGCTAACGGGTGACCCCTGAGTATGCCAGTCCTATCTAAAGGGTGACATCTTATACCTACGCTGGCTACGTAGTTCTGGAACATAGTGATTGCTTCTAAGGATCTTCGTCCTTTCTAGTGGGTGAGTCCTCATCCCTAGGCTCACTCGGTGCTGAATTCTACTCCCATATGAAAGACACTAAACTGGATAACTGAGCTAAACTGAATAACTGAACTAAACTGATTAGCTGAACTGATACTGATTGACTGAACTGATACTAGTGGTACTGTTTAGCGGAGCTAAACTAAGTTTACTGAGTTCCCTTGACTGAAGGAATGTACGAAGTTCTGAGAACTGACTGAGAGTACTAAAATTACTAAGATCGCTAGGAATACTGCTGTTACTGAGATTACTGAGTACTGAGGTTACTGAACTACTGAGACTGCTGAGATTTCTGAGTTTTCCTGAGTCACATGACTAACTGAATTCTATAGACCATGGCTTGACTGAGAGTATCTTGATAACATGACATGGCACTAGGCACACAACTATATTATTTTGGGTACAAGTACCCCCAGGACTCGATGGAAGGAAACTGACACACATGACTGACTTGATCATAAGAATAGAGTCCACAATTCACAATATCATAAGTAGGGGATTTCATACTACACTTGGTTCTCAACATCTTATACATGGAAGGGTATGCGTACAACATGTATATACTCGCGTTGCTTCAATATCATGTTCATTCCATATCTCAATAATAACACACAATAATAACGTAAAGTTCATATGGAATCTTAAAGAATAGAACATGGGCTTGTCATTTAAGCACTCTTAAGTCTTAAAAATATGGATTCTATCATTCTTGGAATTTTATCAAACACCTTACATGCACAACTTTGGGCATAGGTGTACTTATCAATTTGACAATCTTAATCCATCCAAAATTCATGGGTTTCAACTAACCTACTCACATGCTTCATGAAAAATACATCAAGATACAACCTTGAATCCAAACAACAATCATCAACATGAATATAGTCATAACACAACAAGAAAATCATAATTTATAATTTAAAACATGATTCTTGAGCTCCATGGATGAAAACTACACATTCCTTAAAGCTTAATCTTGAAAGAGATCTAATGTTTCTTGAAGGTTCTTGAAGAAATACTTAGACTTGTTCTTGACTAGGGTTTAACCCCTTTGGGAGAGAATGTTCTTGTTCTTGAGGAGATGATCTTGAGGGAAAACCCTAATCTTGTGGTTGAGAGTGTATGAGAGAGCTTTTTGAGATGTTTAACTAAAGAGAATGAAAGATAATATGCTCCCTGAGGGTTATAAGTCGTGGGAAGTAAAGGAAAAAAACAAAATGCCCTTGCAAAAACGTCCCTCAATTGCTGGAAAAAAAATAGCTGACAACATTCATGACAAGTCGTCAAGCTGGTGATAAGTCGTCACGAAATGTCATGACAAAAGGGTAAAATCTTGATTTTCTGGTTAAGGTTGACGACATTGGTGATAAGTCATCATGGGCGTCATGGCTTGTCATAAAATGTCATCACTGGGATTAGAAATCTGCCCAGGGCTGATGACATTGGTGATAAGTCATCACGCTTGTGACAACTTATCACGAATGTCGTCACTCAGTTTCCCAGCCTGACATGCTGGAGTAAAATGGGCATAACTCCTTGCTCCAATATCGTATTTAGGAGAAATTGGTATTGTTGGAAAGATAATTCAATTATATATCTTTTTGTAGGTCATAAGATTAAAAATTAGTAGTATAAAGAGAGATATACTCATTCGAAGTTGACTATAGCAATATCCTTCCCAAGAATTCAATCGGTAAGGAATGTTTTGATTCGTCTGATAACTGGGATTTATTTGAAGACTTAATATACATCTAAATTTCTCATAAAACTATAAAATAACCATGATGTAATATGTATGAGCTTGAAACGTGGCGCTAATATTGGTTTAGATTTTTTGGGGTATTACAACCCCTATCTCCAGAAACGTTAACTGTGATACAAATTTTGAGTTGCCATACATTCTAACATAATAAGTTACTAGATACAAACTCTATAATACAAAATCCTACCAGCAAAAGTTGAATTAATTCTTACTGGGATAAGTAATGTTGAGAGTAATCGGGATACAATAGCCAATTCCACCTATGCAAATATTGAAGTGGTGCCGCTGTGCTATGAGAAAAATATTGAATTAGTTTGCTACTAATTGATATTATGCATGTGATACTCCTGGTATAACACAATGAATTGTTTCAAATCTTATGATACAATCAACTTGGTCAAACTTTAAAGTATGTACTCTAAAGGAAAGTTCAAATCTATACAAGATACTTTCTGGTATATATAATAACATGAGATATATTACAAATTATTAGGGAATGTTGAGTTAGTTTATACTATTTGGAGGGCTTAGATTTAACAAACGCATCTGTTCGTGAAAGAAAAAATGATTTTTCTGAAAAGCCGTCTCTCAAGTTGTATAAACATAAGGACTCACTTGAAGTAGCATAAGACGACTTGCAGTATGCTAGGCTTCATCGAATCCTTAAGAAAATTTGACATGGTAAACTCTACCTTCTTCAATGTTCCCATTATTCTAATAGAAAATACAATTACTTTTGTGCTTAAATTAACTTCAAAAAGTACTTGACATTTCTCTCAAGAATTTTCAAAGGCAAAAGATGGTTAAGAAGAAACTAGTTTGCTATGCATGTATGATGTGTTCCGCATAAAGTCACCATAAATAGCCTACAAATCCTGCCTTTACATCTTAAGATGAGATGAATAAAAAGGTAAGGTACGGTAACTACCTTAAAAGAGAAGTTAATATAATCTAGAGTAGTAGGCACTATGTAACAGATTGAAATATTTGAATGGCTACTTTTTTGCCTGATTTATTAAGCAACAAACCAAAGTTCATGGATAACTCATTCATGGTCCACACCCATAGTTAACTTTAATGTCATAATTATGTGTCATAATCTTGTGAACCTTAATTATACAAGACTAACAAAGCTACCTTGAGATAATTTTACCATAAACTATAAGCTTGTGAAAAGAATCTAAGGGCAATTAGGATTATGAAAAGTTTAGTGTCCATTGAATAAACCACATCAAATTAGGGGGTAACGAGGTATTCTTCCACATCAACTACTTTTAAGTGGTTGAGGTGTTTGTAAAAACTTACAGAAAAAAATTAGTGCTTTTGTGCAGTAGTAGAAGTTATTTTTCAGAAGTTGAAAAAAGTAGTTTTTAGGCGCAAGTACTTTTGGTACCTTGGCCCAAGAAGAAACAACAGTTAAGTCTCCAAAAATACTTGCACAAAAAGCACTTCTGCCAAGAAACAATTTTCAAAACAAACAGATTTTAGAAGATTGGTCAAATAGGTTATCAATTTTTTGAAGAAACTAAATCAGATTATAGTTAAAAAAATCATGTGCGACTATAGAGACGTGGGCCATGAATGAAATTCAGGCATAGATTTGCATAGAAAAGGAAAAAAATAGTTTATGCTGAATTAAACTAACCTATATTGCTAGTTTTGACAAGATGAATTCAAAATGGGAGAAGCTTTGCCTTACTTCTACTCCAGTTATAAAAGTAGGTAACATCACAAAACAAATATGCCAACTTAAAAATTGGAAACACCACATGTGCACACAAATCCTTAGATTTATAATTTACTGTAATTGACTAGACAACCAAAAATAAATACATTTTCAAAAACTTTGCAGTTGAAGAATGTAAAATTTAGAAACTCACCCAACTCCCCAACTTTATGATGAGCTGGTTCATCACCAGCATCACTCTCAGCTCTGCATTTACGAGATGAAGCATTACTCCAGTATCATGGTCAGTGCTATGATTCTTCCCCAATTCCTTTTCTCTTTCTCTCTCAATAAAAATCCTGGCTCTGACACTGACCACATAAAGTATGAAACTAGAACAAACTCAGTGAAACTCATGCAATAATCTAAACCTTTTTCCTTCATTCCATACAAAAGCATCAGCACACCTCCTGTTTCTTCCTCCCGTTGCATATAAAATCATGTATAGTTGTTTATCAACCACGAGTAAATGGTATGTGAGAGTAGAATGGAAATTTCCAACTTACAGCAAGTAGTTATAAGATCTGCTACTCCACAACTCTCAATGAATGTATTATCTTTAACAGAAAGAAATAATACCTTGGATAATGCCTTCATCTCTCTCAAGCCAATTCGCATTATTGCAGCCTATTCGATCATTTAGGAACAAATGAGACACATTAATCATGGGAACAAATTGCTCTATTTTCTTAAAAAATAGAGAGATTCTATATATTCTGGTTGCTACCTTAGTGTTATTTCCCATTTCCAGGCCATCCACAAAATCTGGTATATAACGAGTTTAGATTCTCCATTACTCAAAGCTAAAATCAAATAATGATAAGATACATGACAATAAAAGCACAAGTATATTGACCAACTGAATCTTAACATTGGCAGTAGCATATTCTTTTAACTGAGCATCAAAACTATTTCGTACTACCATAGTTTCCAATTTTGCAATGATTTGAGCTCGTAACCTAACCTCCATTTGATGCAACTCTTCTTTTTGTTTTACCACACTACGCAATCTCTATTGCAGAATATCGTTGTTTGATGAACTTTCGTCAATAGTTATTGAACAAAAGTCCACATCAACCGACTCTTTCCCTTGCTGCACCTTTGTCAAAATCAAATCACCTTCATTATACTATGGAAAATACTAAACTCATCATAACATTATCTATAAATTTAAAATCTTTATCGTTACTTCGTATATCAATCTCTCATCCGATTGACCTAATCTGGAATCCTCCGTTTCCTTCACGTAAAATGGAAATGTGAATGAAAATATCCCGTCTAGATCAGAAACAAAGGCAATGCGAGAAGGATTTATAAGTTGTTACCTTACTACTGTAATTCTGCACCGATTGTTCAGATACAGCACGCCACTCTTTGCAAGAAGCCTGAGCCGATGATGAAACGGGAAGAGCAACACCCTCATAACTTACACTCGCATAACTAACACCCTAATAACTTACACCCGTATAACTAACACCCTCATAACTTACACCCGCATAACTAACGCCCTCATAACTTACACCCGCATAACTAACACCCTCATAACTTACACCCTCATAACTAACACCCGCATAACTAGCACTCACATAATTAATACCTGCATAACTAATACCCTCATAACGAACACTAGCATAACTAAAAACTGTATAATTAACAACCGGATAACTAATACATGCATTACTAATACCTACATACTTCTAACCGGCTCCCAAACGGCCACTTAAGGCTTTATCAACATTCAACTAAATAACTCAATAATTCTAAAACGTACACGAGCAAGAAACTTAACTTCGGCAACATAATTGAACAAGTAAAAGAGCCCAAATATAATCACATTGATCTTTTCATTTGAAACTCCATAATCCAAGTTATGCTGCTACTTATTGGTTTTTCCTAAATACGAAGGGGGAAAATCTTATGCCTTTCACAACTGATCTGTGGACAATTATTTCAGAGATATTTGTTTAATATAACAAATATATCAACTCTGACAGTGATTTTAGAAGATATAAAACACAAAACATCTTTATTGATGTGCCAGTAAATATCGACTCATCATCAAAACCTATTCAAAGACAGATAAACCCAAAAAAAATTATACTTAGTAATAGACCTGCAAGGTTTAAGAATGCACACCGGTGGCCATGGAAACAGGATTAACAATGGCAGCAGCGATGACAATTTAGGTAGATGGGGTCAGAAGCAAAAGGGCCAGAATCAGAATAAATGTTCTTGAGAATTTCATCTATGTTCATAGAACCAAAGTTTCTAAAAGGATGAGAGTGAATTTGATGTAGAGAAGAAGAATAAATATTCAAACTTGGTGATCGATTTGAGAGTGAATCAGTCGGAGCTCAATGAAATATGATTGGAGCAAAATAAAATTGGGTCATCGGAGCACAATGAAACATCAGTGAAATTGGGGACACAATGTTTATATTTCTTTAATTTTTAGCAATATTGAGGAGGGAAATAAAAAATATTGTAATAGTATTTTTTTTTACTAATAAAGAGTTGCCATAGATTACTCTATGGCAATGGTTCATGAAACTGTTGCTATAAGACACTCTATTGCAACGGTTCTTCAACAATAGCAACGATTATACCAGAAAATAATTCTATTAGAACAATTCTTTTTTGCAACGGTTGTAATCGTTGCAATAGAGCGTCTATTGCAATGCTTTTGGAACCGTTGCCAAAAAGTTCATTGCAATAGGGATAATTTCTAGTAGTGGTTGCTGAAAATAGGGTGGTTGTGCTGGTTTAGAAAGGAAAAAAGAGTAGAGAGAGAAAATGTGGAGGGGTTGTGGCTGTTTTTGTGTGTGTATACATTAGTGTGCGTGTATGTGTGGATGTGTATTTTGTACATGTATGTTAAAAGTGTGTGTTGTGTATGTGCGTATGTGTATTGTTTTTAAGAAAATAAATTCAGCCCCCTCCCCTTTATTTATACTAAATGGCCCTTTCATTTAACCAAAAAATAAAACATCTTTCGCTTTTATCCCCTTAGAACTTTATCTAGTCCAAAAGTTATTAACCAAAGATTTTTGCATTCTTTTAATCAATGAATAAATATTTTATTCAACAGATAAAAACTTTAATTCGTCAATTCAAGTGTCATCTTTTAAAAAGTGATGAGATCTTGACTTAACTGATTTGTTGCTCTGTGTATTTAAAATAATTAACCCGACTTACGTTTGCAAGTCGTATTAAATAATGTTCAAAAATATGAATGTCGATGCATAATTATAAAAAAATATAAACAAAAAATAAAAAATATAATTATCTTGAAAAAATATATTGTGATATAAATAATTAAAATTATACTGTATGGTAAAGAATTGCAGTGTTATGTTGTGTATGTATATAGATGACTATACAAAAATATTAAAATAATAATAAACTGATAAAAATTCTAAAATTTACGAAATTAAAGATAATTATCAATAAATTATGTAAAATTAAAATACAATAATAAATTGATAAAAATCCTAAAATAATGATGATTAGCAATGATTTATTAATAATTGTAAAAAAATGTGTGAAAAATTATATTTTGTGTTATTTAATGATCAGAAAGCCTAAATGCATTAATTTTAAGTTTAGGGAGCCAAAATTGGGTGTCAACAATTTTTCCCTTTTCGTTTTAAGATAATGTAGAAGTCTTCAAACAAAAATATTGACATGTAGTCAATTTTTATTGACATAAAATTCAAGTGAACTCCAATTTAGAGTTGCCTACATATTTCTAGTTACATGAGGATCTGGTCGGATATAGTTCAAAAGTTATCCCAACATGTCCTATTTTGGGTTGGACAAACCCAATGCATCCTCGAATTTTATGTCTGCAAAAATTTATAAAACTGAAAAGCAGTAGACTAACGAGTAACTAAACTTGATTTTTTTCGTTTTTCAAGAAATTCAAAAAAATGACATGTAATGCTTAGCTAATTTAAAGATAATAAATAAGGCATTGCATGATTTTAACCAAAGACAAATGAAACATTCAATTGAAAATAGACACACATAAAGATCTTGTTAGAGGATAGATTAACCCAAAATATCCTGTTTTAGGGTGGACGAACTCAATTTATCCTCAAATTATATGCTTGCAAATGCATCAAACTAAGAAATACTGCTCAATAAAATTCAAATAAAAAATTAAGCTTGATTTTTTTCTGAGAAATTTAAGATATCATGCAAGTGCTTAACTAATTAAGAAAAAATGGTACAAGTAAAGATAGTATCCAGTGCTTGAATGGTAAAATAAGTGCATTACGATATGTGCAAGTAAAGACAAAACATCCAATGCTTAAATAGCAAAATAAATGCATTACGATGAGCAAATAAATATAAAGATGACATGAAGTGCTTAAATTATAAAACAGATACATTGCGATATATGCAAGAGAAGGCCAAGATGGCATGCAGTGCTTAAATGATAAAATAAATGCATTGCAATTTTTGCGAGGCGTGCAGTGCCTAAATGATAAAGTGAATGCATTGCGATATATGCGTGTAGTGCTTAAATGATAAACAAATGCATTTGTGAGATGTGAAAGTAAAGGCCAAGGTGACATGCAATGCTTTAAATGATAAAATAAAAGCATTGCGATATTTGCAAGGCGTGCAGTGCCTAAATAATAAAATAAATGTATTGAGATTTGTGTGTGTGGTGCTTAAATGATAAATGCATTGCGATATGTGCAGGCAAATGCAAAGATGACATAGATGCTTAAATGAAGAAACTTAATGCATTGTGATATGTGCAAGCAAATGCAAAGATGACATATGGTGCTTAAAAATGATAAAATAAATGTATTTGCAATATTTTCAAGGCATGCAATGCTTAATGATAAATAAAAGTACTGCAGTATATGCCTGAAAAAGCAAAGATGACATGCGGTGCTTAAATAATAAAATAAATGCATTGAAATATTTGCGAGGTATGCAGTGCTTAAATAATAAAATATATTATGATATGTACGTGTAGTACTTAAATAATAAAAATAAATTCATTGTGGTATGTGCAAGGAAAGACCAAGATGACATGTAGTGCGTAAATGATAAAATAAATACATTGCAATATTTGCGAGGTGTGCAGTGCCTAAATGATAAAATGAATGCATTGTGATATGTGCATGCAGTGCTTAAATGCATAGCAATATGCATTGATAAAGGAAAAGATGGCATGTAATGCTTAAATAATAAAATAAATACATTGTGATGCGTACAGATAAAGACAAAGATAACATGTGATGCTTAAATGATAAAATAAATATATTACGATGCGTGCAGATAAAGGCAGAGATAGCATGCGGTGCTTAAATAATGAAAATAAATAAATGAATTGTGATGCATGCAAATAAAGGCAAAGAGAGCATGCGATGCTTAAATGATAAAATGAATGAATGCATTGTGATGCATATAAGTAAAGGGAAGGATAAAAATGCACTGCTTAATTGATAAGTAAATGCATTGCGATATGTGCATGCAAGGACAAAGAGAAATGCAGTGCTTAAATAATAAAATAAATACATTGCGAGATTCACAAATAAAGGTAAGGAAAGTATGCAGTGATAAAATAAATATATTGCAATGCATGCAAGTAAAGACAAAACTAGCATGCAGTGCAAAAAGAAATAAATGCAGTGCGATATGTGCAAGTAAAGACAAGACATCATAAATATTTAATTAAAGAAAAACATGAACAACTGTCTTATTGGAGGGAAGACTAACCCTAATTGTCCTATTTCTAATGCTGCTTTCAAATTTCCCTAGTATCGAGCTGTGAGATATTAGTGAATGCTGACCGAACTCTGCTTAGAGCTTTCCATATATCTCGATTGTTACGAGAATCGGGTCAATGTAATTCGAAATAAGAAAATAGAATAAATTTTTTAGGTGGTTCTCAAAATTTTTCCCAGTGTATGATCTATGGCTAACACTGTCTCTTTGAAAAAAAATATTAAAAAGACATATGACGTCTCCCGATTGTCTACGAGGACTTAAAAATGAATTCTTCGATTGTCTACTGAGACTTGATGCACGACATATTTAATTTTTTATGGAGACTGATGTTTATTATCGGCTTCGATTGTCTACGAAGACTGAAGCCCTCAACTAGTGAGGTGACTGAAATCTAACAGTCTCTTAATTAGCAAGGCTATTAAAATGTAAAAGGTTCTCGACTAGGAGAACAAATGTAATAGACTCTGGACTGGCGGGTCTATAAGAATATAGAAAGACTTAAAGATGGACGTTTGACTGAAAAATAAAATGTCATTTTTTAAAAGTATGTAGTTGAAAGAAAAAGTCAAATACCTGTATTTCAAAATTGGGCACCTTGAATGAAAAGTAAAAATGCATGTATGTGAAAGTGGACACTTTGAATAAAAGATAAAACAAATGTCAGTATATGAAAGTGGGCGTCTTGAAAAAAGAAAGAATTTTCATTTTCTTGGTAAGAAGTAGTGAAAGATAAAGAAGACACGATCATGTCTTGACTTCAGTTGGTACCAATAATTAGTAGTGTGCATAAGAATTTCCCCATCTCCTTCCCAGCTAAATGAGATATACTTTAGGGTAACTCCTATAGTTTCAAGTGGTACCTCAGACATGCCTAAGCATCGACAAGATTTTCTCGTCTTGCTTCGAACAAAGGTTTTGAGCTATGGTTATTCTCATGTTTCAAGTGGCCTCTCCTAAAAGAATATCTTATTTCGCACATATTTGACCAATTTTCTTTTGAATATGGGGACGTCTAGAAAAATACACTCACACTTAGAGAGATATTTAATGCATGCAATTGTGATACCATAGGCTTGACCTTCATGTAAGTATCTACTAATGTGAGAACACTTGAAATAGAATCTCGTAGGATTTGTTATCGGCTTGTAATGTAGGCTTGGGGACAGGTAGGATGATATTTGGGATGAAAGTTACTAATCACTCAATGAGAACAACACAACACTTGTGCTTTCGATATTTGTTATGCTTTAACGCGTGATCTTCTTTGTTGTGCTTCGTTGTCCCTTGTTTCATATTTGCTTTCAACTTCTTTTGAATTTTGTATTGGAGTTTCCCCATTTTTTTAACAAATTTTTTTTTTCTTTTTTTCCCTTTTTGTGGAATTTTTTCTCCTTTTAAAGTCATTTTTTTGGTTTATCTGGGACAATATATCCTTTGCATTTTGTGTTTCTGATCTTAAATCTTCGCCGCAATTTGCACGTATTTAGTGCACTCAAAGAGGTGGGGCCAAGAGAGGAATAGTGTATGTAAGAACTTAAAAAGGTATAGGCTCAAATGTAGTTGTTCAAAGAAAAAGGTTTTAGGCTCAAAATGGGAGAATGCTAGAGATAACTGTCATTTGGTGGGTTATGAAAGGCTCAATCGGGTGAAAAAAGCCTTCGATTCTTTCCTAAATCAAGTGTAACTCAGAATTTCTCCTCAACAGACATTAAGACCAAGTTCTAGATCAATAATGTAATGCAATGAATTAAACTAAAGCTCACCACATAATGCACATGAAACGATGAGGTTGGCTTCATTTTTGTCTTAGATGTACGCAAGAGAATTTTCCAGTGTTACTCAAGTATGATAAAAGGTACCAAAAGAATCTATGATTTACCATGAAGTCAGTTCTTTCTAACATACCAAGTTGTTCTTTCTTATGCACATTCCTAATTTTATTGGTATAAACCAAGTCATTTTTTTTAAAAGAATGGGACCAAACCCAAATGAGGGATGCCTACGTATCTTATGAAAATAAGAATCAGGTCCGCGTAGTTCAGGCAAATTTATAAATTTGTATGTACAATGTATGATTGTAAAAAAATTGATGATCATTCATTAAAATAATATAAAAGATGATCAGGAAAGAACTGTTTTTAGCATTAAAATTGTTCTGATCAAATAATTGAAGGAATGGATGTAAAGCATGGGGAGAGCTTGGACAACAAGATTGAAAAAGTTTGATATTGAAGGAATTATGACCTTATTTCACCGCAGTTGGCAGAATTGTTATGATTGAAATAATGTTGAACCCTTGCTTTTGAATGTGAGGATCGATACGTCATAAATTTAATGATTTACGATGTTCAAAAGAAGAAATCAGGTATTCTCGAATCAAAATCGAGTAAGGATCTGCAAGTAGGATGGCTAGGCACTAATGTAACTAAGATATGGATTTGAGGAGTTATTGATTTACGCTTTTGAAGACTTTCGGAGAGCATTTTTGGACTGTTTCAGAAAATTGCCCCAGTTTTAAATACCAGAGAAATTATTCTAAAATAGTGAAGAGACCAAACCCTAATATAGGGTTGTCTGCGTATCTTGTCTGGACAAGAATCAAATCAAAATATAATTCAAACCTATAACAGTTAGTGGCGATGTTGCTAAGGTGCATCTTTTAACTGATCGGCTATGTAAAATAAAAGTTAGAAACACCCTCCCTACTAAATTATAACCAATTTAGAGCAAATAAATATGTACAAACACAATAATCCTTTAAATATGTACAAAGACTATAATAATATGTCACTTGGGTTGTAAACCCTTCGGATATAAAGTTGACTAATGATGCATGCACCTAAAAATGTGTTATTTTAGCTATATCCTATGTTAACTAAGAGTGGGTAGACACAGACTTAGATTTCTTATATGAGAAGGCACGTGGTCCCTCGACAGTAAAACTCCCACTCACCCCATGTATGCGCCGACTCTCTAAAATAAGATGATTTGAAGGAATTTTGGGAAAACACAATGTACAATACGCGTGTACAATGTGTGTGAGTGTCAAATTTTTGAAATGAAGAAAATATGAACGAAATACTAATTTATATAAAGCGATAAACAAATAAACAATAAATCAAGACAATTAGAATGAAATAAATAACAATGTATGAAAATGTAAACAATTACCTAAGTCTGTAATGGTTAGAATCTTGAATCCCCAACAGAGTCGCCAAACTGTCATACCCAATTTTGAATAAAGACAATTAGTATAAATAATGTGTAAATTACATATGTTATTGTAATATGTGTATAAAAAGTGTATGAAGATAAACGAAAGTACATGAGAATATGTATGAAAAAAAAATGAAAAGATTGAATAAAGAAACTTTCATTTTAAAGGAAAAGATTAAGCAAATAATATTTTAATGTCAAAAAGTATGAATTTATTTGATTAAATATCTAAATTAATCTTAATATAAATATTAATGGCCTAAATTTGCCTAAATGTGTGATGGAGATTGTATAAATAAAGAATATCCCCGCCCAACGCCACAAAAATAATGTCTATGATAATATTTGTACAAGTATAAGAAGATAAAAATACAACGCAAAATTTAAAGTCTTCTTTGAATGCCATTTCCGACGAGTATTGCCAATAACTTGTACAAACACTTGTAATAAAAATGTTAGTAACAAATAAATAGTTATAAAAAGGCATGTGCGCGTATATGTATTTTAAAATATATTTTTTGTTAAAAAAATGAGCTCAGATAAAATTTTAAAAAATTATAAAGATTTTATTATTGCCCGAATTAATTTATTTTATTAAGTATTTGTGTACATAATATCCGTCTTTTTATTTTTGAAGGCCTAAAAAATCGACGAAGAATTTCTTCATCGGCCAATATATTTTCAAACACAAAGTCATATGAAACTAACTAAAGATAGTGCAAAATAACATGCAATAAATTACAAACAGTAGGAGCCAAATGTAATAAAAACATAATATCGCAACTTGTTGAAAATTTTAGGAAATGCATGAAATCTGTTCAAATAAATTAATAACAATAAAATATAATATAACCAAGATAAAGAAACTAAGGTGCAGGAAATAAAAATTCATACTAAGATTATCTAGATCATTACAAAATGAACATATATTATGGAAAATGAATACCAACACTGAACACATATTCGCGGGATAGTATAATCTAAGTAAAATTATAGCAAGTCAACAAAAAAGATTAACACAATACCAAATCAGCCACAAATAATAATAATAATAATAATAAAATTAAAGAAACATAATATAGTAGCCTAAAACAAAAGTGATAATATTATAGAAGAAAACAACAATGGAGGTCATCGGAATAATCCAAAATTCTCAAAAAGAATGCAAATTCCAAGAAGAATTTTCATAAAACAAACACATAAAAAAAATTAGAAATTAACAAACCCAGTCCGTTTACATAGTGACAATATCGAGGTAGAACAAAATAAAGAGGTAAAAGAGTATAAAAACCAATAGATTTATCAAAGGAAAATATTTCTCAGCCAAATCTGAGCATCAATGGCGTATTGCCATGGTTTACGGTCATATCTAGAGGGACTTCGGCTGAAAACTCGCCCTCCGGAGCGCAACCAAAAATAGAAAAAAAGAAAGAGAAAGGCGGGTTGGAGGTTTGATAGCTAGAACTCGCCGGCCATCAACTTCGGCAATCCAAAGACGAGACGGAGGAGCAAGGAGAGTCGGTGTGTGGTGAAGATAATGGCGGCGCTGGTGGCTGGAGAGGGGGCACCAGCGGTGGGCTGGCCTAAAATAGGGTGGTTGTTTTGGCTTAGAGGGGAAGAAAGAGTACAGAGAGAAAATATTGAGGGGTTGCGGCTGGTTTTGTGTGTGTATACGTTAGTGTGTGTGGATGTGTATTTTGTATGTGTATGTTAAAAGTGTGTGTTGTATACGTGTGTATGTGTATTTTTTTTTATAAAATAAATTTAGCCCCCTCCCCTTTATTTATATTAATAAATGACCCTTTTATTTACCCAAAAAATAAAACGTCTTACCCCCCCCCCCCTCCCCCTTTTGTCCCCTTAGAACTTTATCTAGTCCAAAAGTTATTAACCAAATGTTTTTGCATTCTTTTAACCAATGAATAAAGATTTTATTCAATAGATAAAAACATCAGTCCGTCAATTCAAGTGTCACCTTTTAAAAATTGATGAGACCTTGACTTGACTGATTTTCTGCTCTTTGTATTTAAAATAATTAAACTGACTTTCATTTGCAAGTCATATTAAATAATATACAAAAATATGAATGACCATGCATAATTACAGAAAAATATAAACAACAAATAAAAAATATAATTATCTTGAAAAAATATATTATGCTATAAATAATTAAAATTATACTGCACGGTAAAGAATTGCAAAGTTATGATGTGTACGTATGCAGATGACTGTACAAAAATATTAAAATAATAATGAACTGATAAAAATTCTAAAATTACGAAACTAAAGATAATTATCAATAAATTATGCAAAATTAAAATATGATAATAAATTGGTAAAAATTCTAAAATAATGATGATTATCAATGATTTATTAACAATTGTAAAAAAATGTGTGAAAAATTACATTTTGTGCCATTTTACGATCAAAAGCCTAAAGGCGTTAATGTTAAGCTTGGAGAGCCAAAATTGGGTGTCAACAATTAGTTACTTGATGAATGGGAGGGGAAAAATCTATCCAACGTTCATAAAGAATGATAGACACGTGAAATTGTACATGCTTTGCATTGATTTCGATAATTTCAAGCCTATATTGTGGGTTAAAGTTGTTGAAAGGTTTCGAGAAGAAGGTTCCACATCAGCCCCACTCCCACCCTCGGCAATTGATGTTATATCAATGGAATACGAGTGCATGGGTGGTCATGAATGGGATAATTTTGAATAATTTGAAGAAGAGTAGTATGAACGAGATGAAAAGGGGTAGTTCGAACCACAAATAAGCCACTCTTTCTCTGATGGCACAGATCTTTGTGTAGGACAAACATTCAATGACAAGAAAATATTAAAGCTTTTCTTGAAGAAGGCGTCGGTGAAAAAGTCTTTCAATTACACAATGGAGAAGACTTGTAAGAAATACTACAGGTGAGGCGTGTAGATCCTAATTGTTGGTGGATAGTGTGCGGATATGTGAATGGAGCTTCGAGTAGGTTTGAAATCTACAAGTACGTCGGTGAGCATAATTCTGTCGTTGAACATATCACAAAAAAGCACAAGAATGGCACCGCGGACGTCATTGCCTCACTTTGTTTGAACTTTTTCATCGACAACAAAGGTCCAAACCCGAAAGAGATGGAGAGGGTCATATTTAGGGAGCTACATTACAAGCTGGGCTATTAGAAGTATTGGATGGAAGTCGCCATTGCGAAGAACATAGTTTGGAAACACTCGAGCACAGATATGCAGTGTTTTTCACTTTTTCATATATTTTTAACGGCCTCAATCCCGAGTTCATAAATTCCCTCATGGTCGAGGAGGAGTCAGGCAAGTTGATGTAATACTTTATTGCGTTTGGGACTTCTATCCGTGGATATGCATATGAGAAAGGTCGTTGTCATTGATGCCACACATTTGTCTAGCAAGTACGAGGGTGTGTTGTTGTCCGTTGTTGTATAAAATACACCGAAGCATATCTATACCTTAGCGTATTATGTGGTAGACAAGGAGCATGATGCATCGTGGAGCTTCTTTTTCGAGAAGCTTAAGTCCATTGTCATCGACGAACCAGAATTGTGTGTTATCTTTGACAGATACGTAAGCATAGCCAACGGCCTCGTAAAGCATTATCCGCTTGCGCATAGTGGTGTTTGTATGAGGCATCTCAATGAAAATATTTGAAAGAATTACCATTATGCATATTATCTCCATTTGTACTACCATGCAACCAAGACATACACGTTGGAAGAATTTAATAACTACTTCAACGTCCTTAAAGAAAAATGCTCCGACGCAGCAACTTGCCTCGAGCATGATGTTGGATTTGAAAAGTGGAGCCGAGCGTACTTTTAAGGAAATAGATTCAACGTCATGACCACAAACATCATTGAGTCGCTCAACGCAATATTGCTCGACGAAAAAAAATATCCAGTGGAGGCCATCTTCAATTCAATTGAACATAGGTATGACGAAATATTTAGGAAGAAGTATGCAGAGGTGAACAATTCAAGGACTACATTCATTCCCGAAGCAGAGAAGATCTAAAGGATAAATATGATCAAGGGCGACACATTCTATGTGAACAAAAAAATGGAAGCACCGACGAATTCACCATGCTTGGTTGTGGTCCTTCCGCCAAAATTAATCTGCCAAAAATATCATGTTCTTGCAGAAAGTACAACTTGGTGAAATTACCATGTGCTCATGCAATGGCAGCATTGTGTTTGAAGCACGGGGACGATTATGATAGTAGCATTTATGACTACTCTTCGCCGATATATTCAAAATAATCATGCCTCCTTGCATACTTGGAACCTATTCATGTCGTACCTCTAGAGTCGGAATGGAGCATGGTGCAGGAGTATCTATCAATGAAAGTTCTTTGACCCAATTTTAATCCAAACTATGGAGGAGGATGGTGAAACACGTTAAGGGCATGTTGGAGTTTTCAAGGCCCAAGAAAAGGAACAAGTTCTCCAAGTGCAAAAGACCAAGACATAAGAGAACAACATATAGCCTTAACGTAGAAAGATAGGATTGACATTGTATCTTCTTTTTGTTTTGTTAAATGCACTAGACAAGTTGTAATGTCACCTGTTAGTATTCTGTTTTCAAAGGTAATGAAGTGCATCCAAAATTGACTTTTTTTGTTGTGTATTATCGATTTCAATTCATTTATTATAGTCAACGACTAGCCTTATAATATATAATAAATCTATGTTTGTTCTACAGAGTAGATATTCAATACATAGTGTATAATAAGACTTTCAAGTTATTTATTAACGAAACCCTTTTATTTATACAATGAACAATTCAAACTAAAATGACTCTTTGGAAAAAGGTATCATTTTGAAAAGACCCATCCCAATTTATTTATTAAATATTATGTACGAAATTGATTATACACATTATTCATCGACTAGACTTATAATATATGATAAATCTATGCGTGGTCTATAGAGTAAAGATTAAAATATGTAGTAAATAATAAACCTTTCAAGTGGTCTATTAACGAAATCTTTTTCTTCATACACTGAATATTTCAAAATAATAATGATGCTTTGGAAAAGATGACGTTTTGAAATGACTCGAATGCCGCTACTGTCGCGACTTTTCATTTCCCATTCTCACACACCTTTTCACCTTTCCTCAACACATGTATAGCATTTATTGGTCAATTTTGTTCTCCTATGGTCTATTTAAAGTGGCTACTAGCCGATTGTGAACCTACAACATCTACATCACTAAGTAAGAAGGGAACTATAGAATAGAAATGAAAAGAAGAAGGTACCCTCTCCATCCCATGTGAAGGATAACCACAACTCACAATCTGAATTTACTTCGACCGAGGAGTGACCTGGACATTCTGTGCTCGGGTCTTGCCGCTGATCAGCGGTGTCTTGATATTGAGCTCCGTCGGATGACCCGTTTCCTTTGGGCCATAGAGGAGAGGCTCCATTTGGACCCCCACGACCTTATCACCCCCTATTTCCTCCTCGTATAGTGTAGTTTAGTTTAGTGTATTTCATTGCGGAATCTTTAATGGTGGCTCCATTTTGTAAATAAAATCTTTCCTTTTTGTCTTTTTAGCTGGAATTTTGTCCCAACATTTGTATATGTAAATGCAATGAACTTTCTAATGAAAAACTCTATTTATGTACAACTTTGTGTTTAATTTATCTTCAACATTGTCTTAAATTTTTATTTTTTGTCCCTCTATTCCAGTAATAGCCATTTCTGATACTGAATTTATGTCTTCTATAATCAATCAGTACGGTATGTTTATGTCTTCTATCATCGATCAGTAAAGTTTATTATAGACCCTTTTATTGGATGGCCTAAAAGGCCTGTAATTTTGAACAAGGACTAAAGATTATTTAGTTAATGGTAAAAAAGAAAATATTGAAGAAATACTAGACTATGAGAAATATGTATTATATATTGATGTCATTGTTGATGATTCAATGTATAGACTGATTATCAATTTAATAGTATGTCAATTATCGGCCTATTCATTAGTCTATGCTCAACTTACTGAATATATGGACAGGTTCAAATAATGATAAAAAAAGAGAAATAAAATAAAATAAAATAAAAGTATGTCAATTAACACCATTCAAACATTGTAAAGCAATTTAGATACATCAATTGTGACACCAAATCACTTTTGAATGTGATCAAGTGTTATCTAAGACATGCTATAGTCGTAGATCATTGAGATGAGATTAAAAAAAGGGAGAAATAGAATAAATTAAAATAAAATAAAATAAATATGAATCATCCAAGCACTAAATAACAACTACATATCATGACATGAGATTAGACGTGTGTAATGAGCATGACGAAGAGTGGTGATTGTCACTTGAGGGTGTTTATAGGACAAGTAATGTTTGGAAGCAAGTAGTCCTTCTCAATGCAGATGTTTGTTCTGAGTAATTGGTTGTTACTACCATTTCTCTCCCTTATACTCTTTTGATCGAGTGTCCAATTTTTTTGTACTCTCGTATGATGATATTTAGTCGTTTTACATTACTTGAATGATGTTCTTTTATTTTATTTCTCCCCTTTTAGTATCATCTTACTTATCAATAGATCTATGAATATATCATGCACATATTATAGATAAATATCTTTATCTATACTAGACTATATTAATAGTCATGTATCGACCAATTGAGTCTAGTGGGAAGTAAGATGGGTTTAAAAAAGAAGAAATAAAACAAAATAAATAAACATCATTCACGCAATGTAAAGTTACTAAATATCATCATATGAGAGTACAAAATAATTGGACACTCGATCAAATGAGTATAAGGGAGAGCAATGGTAGTAACAACCAATTACTCAAAACAAACGTCTGCATTGAGAATGACTACTTGTTCTTAAACATTACTTGTCCCATGAGCACCCACAAGTGACAACCATCACTCTTTCTTATTCTCATTACACACGTCTAATCTCATGTCACGATATGTTGTTTTTCTTTAGTGCTTGGATGATTCATATTTATTTTATTTTATTTTATTTTATTTTATTTCTCCCCTTTTTTAGTTCCATCTCAATGATCTACGACTATAACATGTCTTAGGTAACATTTGATCACATTCAAAAGTGATTGAGTGTCACAATGGCTGTATTTAAATTACTTTACAATGTTTGAATGGTGTTAATTGACATACTTTAATTTTATTTAATTTAATTTCTCTTTTTTGTCATTATTTTAACCTTTCCATATATTTAGTAAGTTGAGCATAGACCAATGAATAGGTCAATAATTGACATATTGTTAAATCGATGATCAGTCTATACATTGAATCATCAACAACGATATGAGTATATAATATATATTTTGCATAGTCTAGTATATATAAACCTTCATAGTCAATTATAGAAGATATAAATATTCTTTAGAGCCCCTTTTAAGTAAATGATAAACCATTTGAATTTCCCCCAACGGTCTGATCCTTTACCAACAGTAACAAGGTACAACTTTTCAACAATCAATTTTTTGGTAGCCCTACTATATAAATGAAAGGGACCTTTTTGAACTCCTTCATGTTCATTTATTCAGCCCTTTCTCATTTTTCTTCAATAATAACAATGTCCCAATCATCTTAAACATCCAAAAGTACTATATTTGTTATTATGGTAATCCCGCTATTTTGAAGACATCACGAACCGACAAGAATCTAGATTAAAAAATTCTACAACTGTGCAGTTGAAAAGATGTGTTTCTGTTTAAACAAAAAAATTATTTATGTTCATCACTTAATATAATTTCTAATTGATCATCGTTATTTTAGGATAAGGATGGGTTCTTTTATTTCAAGTGGATTCCTTTCGATTTTGAGGAATCAAAATTTCAAGGCATCGCAAAGTTTGAAATGTTGGAAAGGCTTAGAGAATCTAAAGAAAATAAGGATCTTCTTATGAAATTATATAGAGAATCGGAACACAAGATTGATCACTTAAAAGGATAATTGAAAGATGCTGAAATTGATTGGGATCAACTTAAGCATAGGTTGGCTATGATAGAAGAAAAAGAGAAGGGCCTAAAAATTATGGTGTATGGTTTACTATTAGTTTTCACTTTCTGAAAAGTTGTAATGGAGGTGTAGTGGGATTGAATGTATTATGTCTCTTTCATTAATCGACTACTTTTCACTTATATCATATTTGTTTTACCTTTTTCAGTCATCAACTACACAACATTGTTTTATATATTCTTTACCTTTTAGTCAGAGTCTATAATCAATAATGACATCCATATAAAAGTAATGAGACATTGATTATATAAATTATAAAGTATTTATCATAAACTATAAAATCAGATTTGAAAATAAAACTGTCCAACACTACACATCCAGAGCTAAAAAATAAAAAAGTTAGATTGTCTTGTCTTCCACAAATAAACATCACCCACAAATAAAAGTTATACATTGTCTTGTGATTCATCAACATTTTTGTCTTCCACACGCATGCTATTGATTTCATCAATAACTTCCTTAAGAAAATTATCAATATCCACCGATGCATTTTCTTTTTCTTCCTTCGCAATAGCTTTTTTTCTGGTGCATTGTAATACCCCGGGAAATTTTTCATTGAAATTTTGTGTGAAAAACGTGTTGGGTTCTATCTTCTAGAATGAATTATAACTTTTTCGTGCGGAATGTCTTAGATTATGACCCACCATTGTGTAGAGTATCGAATAAGCTTTTCAACGATATGTGGATCATCCAAAACGGACACCCGAGCGATGAGTTATGAACATTCCGATCGAACCGTGAATAGTAGTGAACAATAAAACGTGCAGGAAAAAAAGTACTGAGGCCTGGCGTATTTTTGCTCCAACTTTAAACGATCATAACTATTTGTACATAATGATCTAGGTGATTTACTATATAGCAACGGAAATATCTGAGAGTCCTCTTTCCGATGAAATTGGTTTCATACAATTTGTCTATTGGAGCAAAAAGTTATGGTCAATCTACTTCAGCCTATCAAAAGTGAATTTTTGGGTCAACTTGAAACGATCATAACTCCTCGTACACAATGATCTGGGTGATATACTATATATAAATGGAAAGATATGAGGGTCCTCTTTCTAATGAAATTGGTTTCATCCAATTTGGATAGCGGAGTAAAACGTTATGGTTGATCTACTTCAGACTATCAAAACAGTCCACCAAAGGACAGATTCGAGAATTATTTGATTTTTAGGGGTGTTTTGGTCATTTTCCCTCACCCAAAATCCGTTCAAACCCTATATTAAAGCCTATTATAAGCATTAAATGTTATATTTCATCAAATTCCCTCAAAAAGAAAACCCTAAGCTCCTACATCCAACTTCAAGAACCTCCAAAGTTCACCATTAATTCTGCAAATTTATTCAAGATTCCAAGTTCCTAGTTCAAGAACTCCAAGAACCATAATTCAAAAACACGATTAACATCTCAAAAATGAGTATCGATCTAAAGTTCATCATTCAAGGTATGTGGGGTTTTTCAACAAGAGCACTCTTTCGTTGTTGTGCCCAAAAGTAATTTTTATTATGAAGACATGATTTTTACTTGATTATTATGATTTTGAAGCATGAACTCATATTCTATGATGATTATTATGAAATATTGATGTATATGATTTTGAAAGATGGATTTACATATGTGGTGGTACAAAGCATGAATCTTGAACGATATTTATCATGATTTTGATATTTGGGTCTTGAACTCCATTTGAAATTGTGTCTTTGAGAAAATATGTGCTATATGCACGTTGATGTTGAATATTTGAGATGTTTTGAATGATTTGACCTTTTGGTCGTGAATGAGTTATTTTGAACTCGACTATGAAAGAAATCCACATTTTTATTGATTATGATAAAGGGGTAGCAAATTGGCTCCCGATGAAAATTGTTGAAGTGTTTATTGTGGATTTTATTTAATGTGAGCCTGAGGCTGATTTAAATTTCTGAGCTAAGTATGGGAGTAATCTTTAGCACTGAGTGGGAGGTATAAAGTGACCTTACTTCCCTAGAACTACGTGCCCCCGTAGGACGTGAGCCTGAGGCTGATTTATGTAGTGATCACTAGTGTTTTTGGATTGATATTGGAAGTCCTACTCCTATGGAAAGGATAGGACGGCTCTCCCCAATGTGGGTTGGACGTTGGACTCCGTGTGGCTCACGTGGTTTATGTCGGTTATAGGATCTCCCAATGTGTGTGTGTGTACTCTTCTATCTGAGATGAAAACATATTTTCTTAAAAGGCTGAGTTTGAGAAAGTCATTATTCTTAAAAGATTTAAGAAATATATTCTAATGAGAATTGACATGAGATTTGATTGTTTTGATGATTTGAAATTGAGATGAAAGTGAATTGAGAACGTATTATAATGACCCACTTATTTTACTTTACATGTATTATTCATCCATGATTTTGATGATTTAATTCGAGCTAAGTGAGTCATCTATATCAGCATGCATAATTTTAGAAACTGTGATGATATTAAGATATTATTTTATATATGCATTGCACCCTCATATGCTTGGTATCTTTCCATGGTACTGACCCACATATTCGTGTGTGGGCTACATTTTCTTGGAATGTAGGTACAAGGTATAGTTGCACCTTCGGATCCAGTCAGTTCATGGTATCCAGTTAATAGGTGATGAGTCCTTTTGATTCAAGGGCTTGGGTTAGTTATGAAAAGTTTATAGTGTTGTATTTTCTTTATTCAGTCGTATTGAGTTAGGGTAGTCGGGAGTCATGACCCGGCTACCTACAGTCAGTTCTAGTAGAAGCTTCATAAACAGTCAGTAGAAGTTGATGTATTTTGTTTCAATTTTGGTTGTAAAGGCAGAATTGTAATCCTATAAAATTCCATTTTTGTATCGATCAGATTCAGAAAAGAGTTAATTTCTACTGATTTGTATGGATTTGTATTTTTATTTAGTTGCTTATGAGTTATGCCAGTAGAAGGGTTAGCTTGGGGTCACTTGTGACCCTAAGCACCGTGTGACGTCTCGGGACCCGATTTTGGGGCTTTACAAACTTGGTATCAGAGCACAGAGTTCAACTGTCCTAGGGTGTCTATAAAGTCGTGTCTAGTAGATTCTTGCGGAATGGTACGGAGACGTCTGTACTTTTCTTCGAGAGGCTACAGGGCATTTAGGAAATGTTTCCCTTCTTTCAAGTCTAAGATCGTGCTATAAAAAGGTTCTCCAAGAAGCTTATATAGATTCTCATCTTACTCTATTCTGGCCAACTCTGCCTCATTTTCAAGGTATCAGAAATAGTTAATCTTAATTCTCCGTAGATAGTTATGGGATTGTAAGAGAGCTAGAAAGTATCCTTTCAGTTCTTTTGAGTTCCAAAGATTGAAGTACTTTATTCATGTTCATAAAAGTCGTGAACTAAGCCTAGGTTAGGTGTGCTTTCAGATTCCTCCTCGGAATCTACAATGTTAATCTATACTTCTCCCTCTATGTATTATTTTTTAGATAACATAATTCGCAAGCTCCAGTTCTTCCCCAGGTAATGCTTCTATATTTTCTATAATAAATTTCAAAAGTTACACAAAGGTCTTGAGAAGAGCTCTCTAGTATGTTAAGTTCCTTAAGTTGAAAGTTATGCCCTCATTCTTATAATTTATTTAATTAAGATAGAGTAAGGTGTATTCTTAGATCGTTGAATGTTGTGTGTCAAGTTTCTATCTCTTGTATTATGTAATCTTGTTATCATTATGTTTATGAAAAATCAAAGTCTAGTGAAGTCGTGTGAGGCTCTTTTGATTCACTAGCACAGCTGCTTTGTTATTCATCTCAAATTATTTTTTTTCAAAACTCATATTCAAAGCCTAGTGGAGCCGTGTGTGGCCTATTTCGATCCACTAGCAACTTGTAGTTCATCTTGTTCCTTGTGCTGGCTGAAAATGTGGGATGTGGAGGTGTAGTAGTAAAAAGGATGGTAAGTGTGATTTGTTGAGCATAAGTATAGAGAAATCCCTTTTTTTGCATGTAATTGGGTTAATAGGAAGTGATATAGTTTGTTCGAGGTATGAAACGGGTATTGATGGTATTTGTATGACAGAGAGTATAGGTTAGTGATGGAAGTACTCGGTCGGTAAGTGTTGTTAATCTAGGCGCTCTCCAGATTGCAAGAGGAAGTTAATTTAAGACGTAGAGAGCTATGAACTATGTTAAGTTGTGTATGAAGGATACATAGTAGTGACGGGTGAAAGAAGGATGTGTTAATGGATTGTGAATAAGATAGGCTATATGATTAGGACCAATTATTATTGTTATGAAGTTTAAGTGGGCTAGTGTTCATAGATGTGTTGTTTTATAATCTTCAAGTGGGAGTTATGCGTGAGATGGAGTTGTAAATTATGTGAAGTGTGAGACCTTAAGTTTGAACGATTGGTGATCATGAAGCCGAATGTGACGGTTTCCGGATTAATGGTATTAGTTGCCGGAAGTGACCTAATAGGCTTGAACAGTGTACACAAGAGTTTAAGTGTAGTTGACTTGTAATTAAGTTTAATATTATATTATGATAAGAAAGTTCACCCAAGATATTATGGGACTGCTTTAATTTCGAGGATTAGTGTATATAGTGTAGTGAGTCGTGCCATGGGATTGTTAGATGGATAAATACTAGTTAGACGATGGATGATGTTTTGATGGATAAGTTAAGGCGAGGTATATGATTGGAAATGTTGAGCCTCTTAAGTGTGATTTTGATTCTTATGGGTTAGAAATATAAGTTCATAGGCATGGTATTAGAGGGAGAAGACAGAAGTAGCATGGTCTATCAAAAGGTTAGAAAGTATTCAAGTTGAGCTAATAGAAATAAGAGTTGAAGCACTAGATGGTGTACATTCCGGCGATAGAGATGTTCGTGGAGATTCGAAATTAGTAAGCATTTCAGAATTTGAGTGGTGGCTTAAAGCTAAGGGGGAGATGATAAAACAAGTAGTCAAGTCAAGCTTTTACATTTTAGTAGAAGTACCAGTAAGTTGTAAATTTGTTGTGAGAAAGATCGGTGCTTGACCCAATGTTATTTCAGTATTTTCAGCTGTCCCAAAACCTACTCATGCTTTACATTTCAGTTCCATGATCTTAATTTATGTCCATACTCGTGATGGAGAATTACATACTCTTCTAGTTTCCAAAAATGAGAAATTCCAGTTCTTCTACCAGTTGGAATCACATTCCATAAGTTATGAGCTCTAAATTCAGGGCATGCCGCGCATGACTCATATACTCTAGTTTTACAGTATGTTCAGTTCCAGTACTCAGGCAATACTCTTATTGATCAGTGAGATTCAGTTTCCATTACGGGTGTCTTCAGTTTTGATACCTTAATGAACCCATTGTATTTGATATTTTATTCCTAAGGCCTCAATAGAGAGAGTCAAGTTATTTACATTATCCCTTCATGTTTCAGGTCTTCATGTTTTAAAATTTTGTGACCTTTTCATTAAGTCAAGCTAATGGTGTTGAGCAGTTATCTAGAAGGGAGAGAAGATACTTTCTTATCTATGATAGAAGGTGGTGTGCTCACGACGGTGAAGTGAAGTTAGATTGAGGCTAAGTCCTTGATACATGCCGTGGTTAGTTGAAGTTTTAAATGTTTATTTGGAAAGATTGTTGTGCGTAGGTTTTATGCACTTCTATGAGGTTGTAGGAATAGTAATACAGAGTTTTTGTGTATAGTTCAATTGGTTGAGAAAATGTTATGTGTTTCGTTTAAAGAATTGACCAGTATGTGTGAATGATGTAGTTGATGGAATCTTAGAGAAAGCGAGGAAGATGCTTTATGAGTGTTCGTTTAGAGGTGCATGTGCGAAATGCGTATGTGGTTATGAGTATAGGCTTGAATGTTATGGTTGTATATCTAAAAGAATGCACCACAAGTTAGCGGATCCCTAGTATAAGATTGTATGTGGTTGTTGGAGTAGCAATAAGAGTTATGTTTAAAGTGAGGAGTTGTGAGGCTCAATGTGTATTAAGGTTCATGATATAGATTAATATTATAGTGTTACGTGGCGTATCTCATGAGTACTTGGAGTTAGGCTTGAACATAGTCGAGGGAGTAGTTGGGAAGTGTTGCTAAGTTTGGAAACAAGGAGTTATGTTTCCCAAGACCTAGAAATTCCTATCTTAATTTATTCCATATGGGTCCTTGTTCCCATACGATAGGATTGTATCAAATTATGGTTCATATTCACCCCGAACAATGTCATTTGAATCTTTTGGAGGGAGTGTTGAGGGACGTTTCATTTGGGCGCAAGTGGTCCTTCTTTTGATGAGATCCCCTTCGAGACCTTTGATTCTCAGTCTTTGAATAAACCAAAGATATCGATTCCTTAAAATCAGTCTCCTATGTTTAAGATCCAACTATGTGACCATTCTCATTATGAATCGCATGTTCTATGAAGTATTGGAAAGTTTAGAGTGAAGTAAGTGGATTGATTTCGTTATCCTAGCCTTTTGTTCTCATTTCCATGGTATTCTGTACTTATTCATCAACATTCGAGGATGAATGTTTCCAAGGGGGAGATGATGTAATACCCCGGGAAATTTTTCGTTGAAATTTTATGTGTAAACGTGTTGGGTTCTATCTTCTAGAATGAATTATAAATTTTCCGTGTAGAATGTCTTAGATTATGACCCACCATTACGTAGATTATCGAATAAGATTTCCAACGATATGTGGATCATCCAAAACGGACACTCGAGCGACGAGTTATGAATATTCCGATCGAACCATGAATAGTTGTGAACAGTAAAACGTGCAGGAAAAAAAGTACTAAGGCCTGGCGTATTTTTGCTCCAACTTTAAATGATCATAACTCTTTGTACATAATGATTTAGGTGATCTACTATATATCAACGAAAATCTCTGCGAGTCCTCTTTCCGATGAGCAAAAAGTTATGGTTGATCTACTTCAGCCTATAAAAAGTAAATTTTTGGGTCAACTTCAAACAAACATAATTTATCGTACACAATGATCTGGGTGAGATACTATATATCAACGGAAATATATGAGGGTCCTCTTTATAATGAAATTAGTTTCATCCAATTTGGATATCGGAGTAAAACGTTATGGTTGATCTACTTCAGACTATCAAAACATTCCACCAAAGGACAGATTCGAGAATTATTTAATTTTTAGGGGCGTTTTGGTCATTCCCTCTCACCCAAAATCCATCCAAACCCTATATTAAATCCTATTAGAAGCATTAAATGTTATATTTCATTAAATTCCCTCAAAAAAAAACCTAAGATCCTACATCCAACTTCAAGAACCTCCAAAGTTCACCATTAATTCTGCAAATTTATTCAAGATTCCAAGTTCCTAGTTCAAAAACTCCAAGAACCATCATTCAAAGGCAAGATTAACATCTCAAAAACGAGTATCGATCTAAAGTTCATCATTCAAAGTATGTGGGGGTTTTCAACAAGAGCACTCTTTCGTTCTTGTGCCCAAAAGTAATTTTCTTTACGAAGACATGATTTTTACTCTATTATTATGATTTTGAAGCGTGAACTCATATTCTATGATGATTATTATGAAATTTTGATGTCTATGATTTTGAAAGATGGATTTACATGTGTGGTGATATAAAGCATGAATCTTGAACGATATTTATCATGATTTTTATATTTGGGTCTTGAACCCCATTTGAAATTGTGTCTTTGAGAAAATGTGTGCTATATGTACGTTGATGTTGAATATTTGAGATGTTTTGAATGATTTGGCCTTTTGGTCGTGAATGAGTTATTTTGAACTCGACTGTGAAAGAAATCCACATTTTTATTGATTATGATAAAGGGGTAGCAAATTGGCTCCCGATGAAAATTGCTGAAGTATTTATTGTGGATTTTCTTTAATGTAAGCCTGGGGCTGATTTAAATTTCTGAGCTAAGTCCGGGAGTAATCTTTAGCACCGAGTGGGGGGTATAAAGTGACCTTACTTCCCTAGAACTACGTTCCACCATAGGACGTGAGCCTGAAGCTGATTTATATAGTGATCACTAGTGTTTTTGGATTGATATTAGAAGTCCTACTCCGATGGCAAGGATAGGACGGCTCTCCCCAATATGGGTTGGACTTTGGACTCCATGTGGCTCACATAGTTTATGTCGGTTATAGGATCTCCCAATGTGTGTGTACTCTTCTATCTGAGATGAAAACATATTTGCTTAAAAGGCTGAGTTTGAGAAAGTCATTATTCTTAAAAGATTTAAGGAATATATTCTAATGAGATTTGGTTGTTTTGACGATTTGAAATTTAGATGAAAGTGAATTGAGAATGTATTGTAATGACTCACTTGTTTTACTTTACATGTATTATTCATCCATGATTTTGATGATTTAATTCGAGCTAAGTGAGTCATCTATATCAGCATGCATAATTTTATAAACTGTGATGATATTAAGATATTATTTTATATATGCATTGCACCCCCATATGCTCGGTATCTTTCCATGGTACTGACCCATATATTCGTATGTGGGCTACATTTTCTCGGAATGTAGGTACAAGGTATAGTTGCACCTTCGGATCCAGTCAGTTCGTGGTATCCAGTCAGCAGGTGATAAGTCCTTTTGATTCAAGGGCTTGGGTTAGTTATGCAGAGTTTATAGTGTTGTATTTTCTTTATTCAATCGTATTGAGTTGGGGTAGTCGGGAGTCATGACCCGGCTACCTACAGTCAGTACTAGTAGAGGCTTCATAGACAGTCAGTAGAAGTTGATGTATTTTGTTTCAATTTTGGTTGTAAAGGCAGAATTGTAATCCTGTAAAATTCTATTTTTGTATCGATCAGATTCAGAAAAGAGTTAATTTCTGCTGATTTGTATAGATTTGTATTTTTATTCAGTTGCTTATGAGTTATGCCAGTAGAAGGGTTAGCTTGGGGTCACTTGTGACCCTAAGCACCGTGAGACGTCTCGGGACCCGATTTCGGGGCGTTACATACATTCTTTCTTTTCTTCTTCTCCTTCTCCTTCTATTGTTGTCATGGTTCCTTCTTCTTCTTCTTTTTCTTTGTTCTTCTTCTTCTTTGTTCTTCTTTTACTACTGCTATCTTCTCTCCTTCTTCTCTTGTTACATTCTTCTCTTCTCCTTCTTCCTCTCTTGATTTTTCTCTATCTTCTTCATTGTTTTCTTTTTCACAAATATTTTTTTCATAGTTTTCTTCTTTCTCCTACCTTTCTTTGTCATGATTATCATTCTCTACACCAGCTGATTCATCAGGTTTGTTTTATTTTTTCACAAACAACTTCTTTATTTTTTTCTTCTTTTCTTGATTGCCTTAATCCAGATTTTCCTTCTCTATAACAGTTGCATCATCAAGGATCATCACCCCATCAACATTGATCGAGGCCTGTTCCAAAACTACTACCTCAAGGAGCACTTCTTAATGCCACTATCATCGCGCCTCACTGATGAATACTGACTTTAGACATGCATACTTGCATTTTCAAGTATTTACAGTTTAGAATAAACTATGATATTAGTTAATAAAGAATTATATAGATTCTATTATAAGTTAAATTGATTATATAAAATATGCAACTTCTATAATATACAGAGGAGATATTTTATTTATCTTCATTTGCTTCTCCTTTTCTGCTCTACTTAGCCTCTCGTGTTTCACAAAATCAATGACATCCTTCATCGCCTCCTCCAGCCTAAAAACACACTCTTCCAAATCTTTGATCATCAGTGTCTTTTTTCTTCTCTCAATTTACTTATCCCCGCACCGGAGTGAACATGTCTTGACACAGGATTTCCATCCAAATACCGGTCATCATACCTATCCTCACCATCCTCTGATGAGGTGATGATAGTCATACCCTCCAGATGGGTCTTCAAGCCATCGATGAATGGGTCATTTTCCTCGTCCGTAAATGCTTTAAATTTTTTCATGTATTGTTGCTTCATTTCACAGACTATGGGGATAAGGTATGGGTGCACTCTCTACAGATAAATAGGCAAATATTATTATTAAGAAACACAATATTGTTAAAAATATTCTTCAGAAAAATAGTTTCATACCTTTGTGCTCCATCCCTTCAAATATAGATCACTTTTGATTAGTTTATTGCCTTTTGAGGTGTGCCATCTGAGCAATCGAGAAATGGACAACGGGTCTTCTACTGATTTACCATTTTTTCTGCCAAGCTCGGGAAAAGCTTCATTTATCCAAATCTACAATCAAAAGGAAAAACAAATATATGAATCAGTTAGTATAGTATAGATACATAGATAAATTACAGTATAGGATAAACTACTTTAATGGTTTATAATCAATACCAGAAATGCCTAGGGAAATCCATAGAGTGCGTATGATGAAACTCTCTTTATTACATATGTATTTTTCTGCTTGGTAAAATCTATCCGCTTCTTTAGATAGTCTAGAGTCAAGGTGAATGACTCATTACCCCAAGGGTATCTCTTAAAGAAACTCAAGTTACCAACCATCTTGATGGTGTCTATGTCCACGGTTTTTGACAAATTGCGTGAAAGCAATATGTAGTGCACGAACCAAACCAAGCAGCATTTGAACTTCTCCTCCTTGTCCAGCCTCCCACCTCTAATAAGCCTCAACAATCTCTTAGCATTTACACTTTTTTTTGCAATCCTTTTGGAAAAAGCTTCACCCTCTTCCATCACCTTGAGATATTTTGAATCATAGGGATAACACCTACAGTTTAAACCCGTGATTAGTGCAAACTTCTTCGGGCCAAAATATATCGTCCTGTTGTTGATGCAGAACCACATTTCATGCACAATGTTATCCTGTGACGAGGAAGTGTATAGTGGACAAGCTATCCGTTGAACTTCAAATGTTCTAGCAAGTCCCATAAACAACCAAAATACAAATTCTTATAACTCGACTTGAGATGTTGAGCAGCCACGGCTTGTTTGAATTCATAAAATATTTTCAAATGAGATCTAATGGATATCTTAGCCGAAAATGATCCAACATCATCCATGACTGTGGCGAGGTCACACTTCTCGGCCGAAATAAACCTTGTACGGTGGGGCAAGGTCAATGCTTTCTCATCTCTCCTATGCTCGATTTTCATTTCCTCCTACTCATCTCCACTCGAAGATTGAACAACTTCATCGCTATAATTTCTATTCTCCGGCTCACCGACTATCCATTTTTTCTTTTCTTAGACCTTTCAACTTCTACAACTTTGCGTTTACTACCTCTAGCCATTTTTTATGATCTACGTACAAAAATAAGATTTCTCATCTATCATAGAAAAAATAAGGAAAACAATACCTAATTGACCTAATAGTCCATTAACAGGACAACAACACCAGCACATGAATGTGGAATCATAAAAGAAGAAAACCCTATCTAAAACACCATTACAATCAAGCACAATTGAAGATCAAATCCAAAAATCAAACAAATACCTAATCAGCCAAGTGGTCTATTAAAAGACCAACAATAATGTATGATCAAACCATCACCCACAAGAAAATGTATCTAAAACACCATTACATTGAAGAAAAAATTGAAGGAAACCCAAATTTCTAGCAAACTAACCGATGAAATTTGGAAAAAAAAATCGCAATGCAATCATAAAGGGAAATCATAATCCATCAAAAATCGATCAACAATAAAACAAATATCACCTTAAAAACACAGATTTTTAGTAAAATCAAACCCCATTTTTCAAAAAAATAATCATTTTTTTCATTCAAATCAAATAAATACCTAATCAACCGAGCGGTCTATTAACACAACAAGAAAAATATATGATCAAACTATCCCCCCCAAGAACATCCATCTAAAACACCATTACATTGAAGAATAATTTGAACAAAATCCAGATTTCTTGACACATTAACCGATTAAATTTGCGAAAAAACTTCACCATGCAACCGGAAAGGATAATAGATATCCATCAACAATCAAACAAATACCAACTAAAAAAAAAAGATTTTCAGTAAAATCAACCCCCTTTTTAAAAGAAAAAATTAAATTTTTTTTCTCCCAAAGCAACTAAATTGACACAAATTGAAACAGAAAAAATAAAAAAAAATCCATCAATATAGAGCACAAATTACTCAGGAGATGAATAGAAATTACCTGAAGTTGAAGATGGAAATTCTTAAAGCTTTAGACAAGATACAAATAACAAATGGAGGTAAGGGAAATTGGAAGCAGGAGAGCCGATGGTGAGAGTGAGGAGACAGAATTTTTTTGGTATTTTATAAAAAAGTAGGGTGTGAAAAGTATTTAAAAAGGACTTAAGGGGTGCCAATAACTTTTCAGATTTTACACTTTAACCCATACCCTGATCCTTTTCTATTTTCTCTCCCCAAATCCTAGAAAATTAATTCAAAAATAAATAAGTATCTCTTTTCCTAAATAAGTTTTCAAAGCGTCTCTTTTTTCAAATCTTCTCCTCTTTCTTTGTTCGATTGTTGTCAATGGACAATTCAATTTCTCCATATTTCCTCATAAAAAGAGCATAAAGTTCATGCCAAATAAGTGGATTTTTTTTTCTAATTTGACTTAGAAATTTCAATTATATGTTCATAAAATGCAAACTCCAACAAAATCCTATTACAATTTTGGATTGATTTTACAAATTCACAAGACCCATTTTCTATTTTTCAAGCTTTTTAAAGATTGTTGATGGAGTTTTTTAGTTATTCAATGCCCACCATTATAACCATATCCATACTTCCTCTTTGAATCCAACTAACACAAATAATGATCTTAACTTTTTCAGAATTTAAAAAGTTATCAGAATTTAAAAAGTTAAAGAGAGAAGAGTGCATTTGTATTATTGAAAACAAAATAATTTTGTGATTTTTTTTCTTCTGAGTTTTCAGTCATCAATTGTAGAGAAAATGAGAGAGAGTTAGGGTGGGCGGGGTGAAGAAGATGAAGTGGAGAAGAAAGGGTTAAAAATGGTGGGTGGGTTTTAGAGGGGGCAGGAGGGCGAGGGGGTGGGGGGTTAGGTAAACGTTATTTTATTTCTTTATTTTTTTATAATTTTAATTTTATTTTAATAGAAATAGGATGCTTTACTCGATGAAAAATGCATGTAAAACATGCATTTTTTCACTTCATCAATTTACTGCCACATATGCAAAAGGGGTTTAAAATATTTATTTTTAATGGGTTACAGAGTCCAGATGACAAAAGTGTAAGTAGAAGTGTCTACTTTACAAATCAAGACAAGTACAAGGGTCCAGCAGATCATTTTTCCTAAAAATATTAACCTCATTTTGTAAATGAGGTTATTGCAATTTCGAAAAGCGATATATGAGAAACTTTTAAAATAAAGAAGTAATATAAAATGTACAACGAAAGAACACAAAACACTTGATATACAAGAAAGATGTTTGTGAAATAAAAAGTTTATGCTTAATAGATTTATCTGAGATTGCATCTTTGAAAATTACCTCATTATATGACAAGAAAAACTACTTCCACTCTTCATTTTCAGTAATCCTATTCTCAAAAATCAATGAAATGTTAAAATATACAAATTATTATCTTAGATTATATATTTAAAAATTACCTCACTATATGATAGGAAGAACAACTTCAACTCTTCATTCAATATCATATTTTCAAAAACCAACGAAAAGTATGTTAAAATATACAAACTAGAATATGTACAAAACTCCACTTCAAATATATATATATTTCTACTAATATATAAGTGAAGCTTTTGGTGGTACAACCAAGGCTATTACTGTAAATTTAATAAATAATAAATTCACAGTTAATGAACCACATAGCAAACTCAATTCACACGTGGTATGATATTGTTAAAGGACAATATCAACTGTTTCACATTGGATATACTCTTATCAGAATGTTTTTTTGCTAAATAAGAATTAAGTATTAATTTTTTCATCCATTATTGATTAGATCTTCTTCTTATTTTACCTTTGTTTCAGGTGGGATTTGTTTCTTCTTCCTCTTCTTTTGTTGAAGGACATCACTAGTGTCTTTTGGGCTTTATCGCTGCAAATAGATATGAAAATGGATATTTTTTTATTTTTTTTTATCTAAATGTGTTTCAGAGTAAAAATTTTGGGTTTCATCCTCCAATATTTTTGAATGTTCTGTCTTGCATGTAGTCTAATTGGCTTAGACTTAAGCTTTGACATATATGGTGGGATTGATTTACTATATTTGGAACTTGCTAATTGAGTCTTTGTTTATCCTATTTCAAAATAAAATTTAGGAAATCTTTAATTTTTTAGTAATTGTATGTTGGACTTTCCAAGGTTATTGTTGCTGCCTAGTTCTTCTTTTCTCTTTCATTGTTGTCCTGCTTTATTTACCTCTATCCTACTGAGTATTTTATCTATTCTTTGTCTGTTCAATGCTTTCGGTAATTGCTAATGAGATTTTGATGGATATTTGATAGTAATTTCTATGTTCTTATGATATTTTACATGGATTTTTACATGCATGTATTTTTTTTCTCTGATTTATACACTGGTGTAGCAATAGTGGTTGATACTATGCCTAAAAGATTAAAAGAAAATGAATACTATACTACTACATTTATTTTTTTAAAAAATCCCTTCTAATAGATATCTACAGCTTGAAACTGATTATATCACTTTTCTAAATTTTATTATTATTACTTTTAACAGGCTCAGTTGATACTAAGGAGCAATTGATGATTAATATTCTTTATTTTCCTGTGTTGACTTGGCAGATTGATGGTTACAGATGCACAGGTTGATTTATACTTTAATGCGAGATCAGATCAGAGTTAAGCATTTAGTTTATATGCTTGCTGGAGAACTCACAGGAATATGAGATTTATGCTTGTACAAGATAATCCCTCTTTTTTTCAAAATTATTGGGTGTATCTAATTTATTTCGCAGTTGAGCCATTGATATGGACTACGTATACTTTGCTCTCCCCAGATTCCACTTTGTGGGAGTACACTTGGTCTGTTGTTGTTATTGTAGCCATTGATAGGGCTCATTAGTCATTAGACCCTCTTTGCTATGAATAATTGAAGCTTAGATGATCGTATTCTACTTTAGAACAATTTTTCAAATAATGGTGATTTGAAATCTCATTGATATTATTAAATACATCATATTCTATCCCATTCAAACTTACATCTAATAATAAGTTTCTTCATGCTTTTTTTGACAATGCAAAAAGAAATTATATGTGGCTTGAAGTTAGTTATCGGGCCTTACCATGTATTCAGTTTGAGTCATTGCAGTTTTTTGGAAAGAAATTTTGATGTATGCATATATGTTGAGTTGTCCTGATGATAATGTTTGGTAAATCAACAAACTTCAAAGAGTCTTGGTGTTTTGCTAACTTGGGAGGTGCTAAGTGAAATGCTTTTTTATTTTTTAGGATAAGAAGTAGAATGTTGGCTGTTATGTCATGCGTTTTACTGGCCATAATGCCCATAATGTCATAATTCCATGATCCACATATTTATTTACCATAAGAAGGTAGTTTTGAAGGTTTAAAGTCATAAACAGACAATATGCAATCAACCTTAATATAGTTCCATCGCTTTCGAGTGTCTTTGATTGAGTAAGTGCATTCTTTGCTATTTTCACGAGAAGAAAGTTTATTAAGGAGTATATTTTCATGATCTTTATTTTAATAGTCTTCTTTTGAATGAAAGATATTTATGACACATTCATGAGTCTGCCTTCTGACATAGCACTAATGTTCAAAAAGATCTCATAAGGTCTAAGGAGAAAAGAAGTTTTATTGTGTTATTAGTTGCATCATAGTCTAGGGAAATGAATATTAAGTTATACTGTATAAACATTAGCATTGCTAATAATGAGTTGTAATGCCTCACATTTCGGGCTAGAACAAAAACCGTCGTTTCTATGCGTAGATGATCCAAAAGCCATAAATCCTATGAAAATTTGGCATGTTAATAAATTATATAATGTGGGAACCTATTTGAGCATGAATTGAGAAACCTATTTGAGCATGAATTGAGATCATAGAGGTCCCCAAACTCAAGGACGAGTTGAAAGCTTTCTTATCATTCGAGTTTGAGTGAGCGTCGAAACTTAGGTCAACCTCAATCGGCATATCTCTTTGTATATAACTAATTACAGGGCCTACTATATATCAAATGAAATCTCTTCGAATTAGCTTTCTAACGATACCAATTTTTCAAAAATACGATATCTGAGTGAAAAGTTATGGCCATTTTCGTGACTGAGATAGTAGCATCACGCGATTAGCGCGCGACACACGCTCTGTCGCACGCACCCAATTTTCAGGTTCTGTTTTCACATTTTTAAGGGCAAAAATGGTATTTTCCACCCCCTATTCAGCCATAACATGGGATTAAATCCCCCAAATACCAAAATAAGGTTATTTTCTCCCAAAATCACCAAGAACACTCCTTAAGGTTTCAACCCAAAGATCAATATATCTCAAGATTTAACCGTGGATTTTTCTTAATTCTTCAAGATTCGGAATCCCCATTGCGAGGGATACAAGAAGCACTCATCAATCATACGTATACCATACCAAAAGCTAGAGTTCATTCAAAAGCTTCTAATTTAAGGTACGTGGGGTTTATCCTAAAAACTACATGGGCTTGTAAACACTAGAACATGATTTAAAGATTGTCAAGCATGAATTTAGAAAGGGTTTTGGAATTCATGATTTTTAATTATGCATCATGAATATTTTAATGATATTGTTTTTTTGGCCTTATTCCCTTAAATTGATTTATATGTATATGTATATGTATATGTATATGTATATGTATATGTATATGTATATGTATATGTATATGTATATGTATATGTATATGTATATGTATATGTATATGTATATGTATATGTATATGTATATGTATATGTATATGTATATGTATATGTATATGTATATGTATATGTATATGTATATGTATATGTATATGTATATGTATATGTATATGTATATGTATATGTATATGTATATGTATATGTATATGTATATGTATATGTATATGTATATGTATATGTATATGTATATGTATATGTATATGTATATGTATATGTATATGTATATGTATATGTATATGTATATGTATGAAAAATTGTGATTAAAGATTGTTTGAGAGCACAAATTATGAAATCCCTCTCTTGTGATGAATTTAACTTTATGAACTTATTAGGAATGATTTGAAAGTGGTCTTTTCAATATCATAGTATTTGACATGATTTGGAGATGATGGGAGGGAGTCTCTTGTTATACTTATATGTTTGTTTTACAGAGAAAGAATTGCATGTAATTAAGAAACTTGACATGACCACCTTGTATTATTGAGATGTTGATAAAGCGAAAGTTTCTTGCATGTGTTTACATGAATTTAAAAGAAAGAATTCTTTGAATTGATTTATTGTTACGGTTGTCCCAAACTACATGTTTTGAAAGAAGAGATGATAATATGCTATAAATGGCTCAGAGATGTGACTTGCAAGTCAATGGTATGACGATACCATATAAATGTATGTTGTAACAGAGTTAGAGTTTTCAGAGTTTGATTTCAGAGAATACATGTTTTAAAGAGTTAAAAACTGGGTTAATGTGAGTTAGGTGGTTACCCGAAGAAAGCATGAGTCAAATGACTCTATGTTGAAAACCGTGATTTGCCGACACAGGAACTTGGTACCCTGCTATGTGATCTTGTGTACCTAGTATTTTTTCATCCCAAATCGGGACTTATGGTTTGGAGCCCTGCTTTGTGATCTTGAGCCCAACCACGACATAATGACTTGATTGGGGTTGTGGCACCCTGCTGTGTGATCTTATGTGCTCTTTCCTCACTAGAACTCCTATCTTGGCAGCAATCGATATAAGGTAGTCGGTGAAAGCTGTAAAATTGTAGGGTGTACCACCTAGCGCAGAAGTAAAACAAAGAGTGACAGAGTTCAAATGATTTTATAGAGTCTTTCAAAAATGCCCATGTGATTTCTTACCATATGATATATTTATGAACTGTTTTTAAATTACTCTCATATATGTTGAATATAAATTATTATTTTGGATTTGCTCTGCGTACCAGTACAGTTGTATTGGCCCCCTACCCTCCTAGGTTCTGAGGCTCAATCTAGGTGTCCTGATAAGCAGTAGATTTCTTCCGACAGAACTGCAAAGTTCAGTTGGTGAGCCTTCTATAATTCAGAAGGCCTAGTTGTTTTCAGTCATTTATCATTTATTATGTTTTTGATCTACTGGGGGACTTGTCCCAGTTTTCAGACAACTTTGATTTGATCATGTAGTAGCAATTTCGCAGACTGTTCTAGATGTTGTTTAGTTGATTTCAGATTTCATTCCTTATTGTTAAACTGAATTCAGAGTATGACCATGTTTACGTATCAGATTGTATTTCCTAATCTTCACTTATTAGATGAATGTTGTGCATGACTACCAGATAGAGTAGGACGTTCGGGCCTTCATGGTTCGGGATGTCCGTCATGGCCGCCCTAGTTCGGATCGTGACATGAGTCTTTGCACGTATATTGATTCTTAAACTGATTTGATGTGTTCTTTTATTCTATTTTAAACTAATTTGATGTTTATCTTTATTTTATTTTCGTCTTGTACAGGAGCTCCTTCTTTTGATTTACTGCTATAATTTTATTTCCATCTCTATAATGTAAGAGTCACTTCACTTTGCAAAATTGTGCATTACTAGATAGTAAATAAATACATAGATTGGAACTTTTTTGCTAATTGACTGATCACAATGTTTTCTTGATTTTCCTAGCCTTGATCCAGTAACCTGCATCTAGTTTAACCCTATTGATGATAGATATTCATCAGTGGCTCCCTAGATGTAAGGGTCACATATGGAGCATTTCTGAGCGGCAAGTTGTCGATTGGAATGATCTGCATAAGATGGTCACTGCTGCTTGCTACACACCAGATGGTCAGGTGAGAGCCTGCTAAACACAGAGCTCGCTTTGATGTTTGTGCCAATTCTATTCAAAGGTGGAAACCAAATGTTGTGGGTCTGCACATTTTACGATTAAGTTTCTAATGCTTTTTTGTTTCTTCTTTTCCAAGGGGGCACTTGTTGGGTCATACAAGGGGAGTTGTCATTTGTACAACATATCAGGTTCGATTTATTGTGTCTTTCCTGTCTCTCTTATTCTCCATCTTCATCTGTAGACAAAAGTTATGTTCGCTATGTTTTAATACTTATGCTTCTCTTCTTTCAGATAATAAATTGCAGCAAAAAGCTCAAATCAAACTGCAAAATCAGAAGAAGACGACTCACCAAAGAAAAACTATTAGTTTCCAGGTACAGTAATTTTAATTGATTGACGATGATGAAGCTTATCTGTGCAAGCTCATCTATGCCTTCTTTAGGGTAAAGGCAAACTGAAAGTAGCGTACACAGACAAATTGGTGTTAGGAACTAAATTCTCTCCCAGGAGAGGAAAAAAGAGAGTCGGCAAAAAGTGATCATTCACTGCTAAAACCGTCTATCTTGCTATTATATTTAAACTGAATTTGGTCAATACCTTTGAGATAAAACTAAATTTTCAATGAATATTGGCTTTTCCACAGTGTAGAACTGAGTTTTACATACATATTACATACTAAAATACTGAAAAGTATAGGAAAAAGTACTCCCTTTTAAGAAGTTGAACACAATTTGGGACAATCCAGAATGGAAAGAAGGGAAAAATTTGTCATAGATGAAGCAATCCAAGTAAATTTGTGTCTTGACCTTGTGAATTAATTACTAACTGTTTTTTTAATGAACAGTTTGTGCCAGGAAGTATGTCACAAGTGCTTATAACATCTGCAGACTCAAGAATTTGGGTGGTTGATGGTGCAGATCTTTTTCACAAGTAAGCTACAATACAGATTTAACTGCTATATATAAATATATGAAGCTTGTAGGTACATTGATATTGATTTGTCACAACTAATTAAAGCTTCAAATTTGGTTTACTTGACACTGGTATATGATAAACCTGAGCTGGAGTTATTTGTCCTTTTCCATCATTTAATTTAACTAATACCTTTTGTTTTCTGGATAAAAATGACACAAATTTTATGTTGTGAGCCACTTTAAAATGAGTTCCTTTAACAAAGCTACCCGGTACCTGTGTTGGTGGGAGGTAGAAGGTACCCCATGGAATTAGTTGAGGTGCGCTTGAGCTGGCGTAGACACCATGGTTAGAAGAAAGAGTTCACTTTCTTTAAGTAATTGGTCAGCCCTGGGATTCTATTGGTGATTGTAGCACCAGCTTTTGGTTTGTTCAGGCTGTTGGCCTCTTAACAGATTTTTTTTTGAGAATTGTATCACTTCATAAATCATAAATCATAAATGAATACATAGATCGCCAATATTTTGAGTCTTAAGAGGTAAGTTTTATACATCAGAATTACATTGTGTTCGAATTGTTACAAGTTAGAAATCTTTCACTTTTGGACAACTGATACTGAAAATGATAACCTTCAAATGTCTTAACAAGCTATAACTTGAAACTAATGAACCTAATTCAAGTGAGGTATGCATCTCTAATTTATTGAAGAAGTACTGAAGAATGTTCTTATCAAAAAAAAAAAATTAAAATGTTATAGGTCGATTGATTGTAGGATAATTAATTTGGATAGGAGTAGCAACTATCAAATGTCATTCTACTATAGGTTAAATATGTAGCCTTCTTTTCTTTCTTTTCCTCAATGTCGAGTTATATTTGGAGGACATGATTTATTCAGAAAAGGAAAAAATTATTTGAGAAATGCATGTCAAATTGAATGGACAGTCTAATTATAGCAAACTGCATTTACTTAAACTTTTGCCTTACACTTTCCATCACATTGAAATCATAATGGCCTTTAATATCTACAAATACTTGTTCTGTTGCAGCTCATTTGTAGCTACTCATTGTGAGAGAATGAAGGTAAAAACATAAGTTGTTGGAAATGGTGATTCCTTGAATGAACAAGAGGAGTATAGCCATAGGAATCAACGTGAAGACGAAGAAAGAAAACCTAAAGAAACTTTGGAATATCAAAGATGAGAGAATAATGCTAGATTGAAGAACCTAGCCGAGGAAAATAAGAGAACTGCAAAAGTAGTTCTCAGAAGCATCGATGCAGTTATGCATATCCATACTTACTTGAAGTACAACCATAATGATGGAGGAATATATGAACAATAGAAGAGTAGTAAAGAGGTCAATACTCCTATCCCATATTTGGACTCTCCTCTCTCTTAAATTTTCCCATTATGTTCTCTTTTTTTTTTCAAATGAAATCATTAAATATTAATGGATACTCCTAGAGGATATCTCTCTATAGAGTTGCAGTTCGGTCGGCTATGTTGTATGGAGCAGAGTGTTGGCTGGTTAAGAATTCTCACATCTAAAATTTGAAGGTGGTGGAAATGAGGATGTTGCGTTGGCTGTGTGGATTTATAAGGGCTGACAAGGTTAGGAATGAGATTATTCGGGAGAAGGTGGGAGTAATGTTGATGGAGGATAAAATGCGGGAAGTGAGGTTGAAATGGTTTGGTCATGTGATGAGGAGAAGCACGGATGCCCCAATTCGTAGGTGTGAGGGGTTGGCCTTGGATGGTTTCAAGCGGGGTAGGGGTAGACCGAAGAAATACTAGAGAGAAGTGATTAAACGTGACATGAAGCAGTTACAGCTTACTGAGGACATGACCCTTGATAGTAAAGTATGGAGAAAAAACACTGGGATAGAGGGCTAAGGTGTGTGGATGAGTCGTAGTCAGTAGTTAGGAGGGCTTTGGTGCAGCTTGGCTGTTAGTTTTAGGGTTGGGGGAGGGGGTGTCTTTTGTTTGGTAATGTACATTATTTTTGTGGATGTCGTACCTCTGTTATTTTTATCATGTTTCATGCTTTTGATGTTTTTGTCTATTGTCCTTTGTCTCGAGCCGTGGGTCTATCGGAAATAGTCTCTCTACTTCTTTGAAGATAGTGGTATGGACTGCGTACATTCTACCCTCCCCAAACCCCACTATGTGGGAATATACTGAGTTTGTTGTTGTTGTTTGTTATTTTAGGCTGAATTAATTGATTTTGACACGAAACTTGAAAATTTTGAAATATTTGATGTTGAAGAATGGATCTCAAACAGTGAATAGATTCTTTCAAAAACAATGTTGACGGGCTGACACAAAGAATTTACATGACCCTTAGTCAATGTCAGAAATAATATTTATGCTAGCTAAATAAGGCCCTTCGCTATACAGTGCCACCATGATGATGGCCTGGTGGTTATCTTTACTGGTAACCACATTTTTTGATTATGCATTGGTCTTCTATTTCTTTTGGGTATCTGTTAACTAATCTTGTTTTGGATTGTTTCCTGTCGGATTCTTGGGTATTCCTCTTCTTAAGTTGCTCTTCGATTGAAGGAGACTTTCGTATTAGCTTTTAATAAGGGAAATATTAAGAATTGGCAAATGCAAGTATGTCATCATATCCTCATCCTACTCCACCAGCTATTTTGATCACTATATAATAAGTGAGACTTCCATCGCTAGGGACATTCTTGGAAATTTCATTTTTAAGTGATGCTTCTACTACTACTTTCATCCCATTAAAACATGTGTACTTTCCATTATTACGTGTCACTCCTTTTCTAATATACCCATAAAGGAGTTATATGGATCCAAGTTCAAGGTAAGAATGAATCATTTTTCCCACCGCTTTGATTTACTACCATCATATTCAGTTTATATTCACTTTTCTTTGGATTGACATACAATTCGTAAGTTCCATTCAAATTGCATTTACTTTGAAGCTTATGTTATATGTTACTTAAGTGCAGTTTTGGTCAGTTTTCCTCTGCTCTTTCTCGCATATATTACCTTTACGATCATGGGTGTTCAATATATGCTAGAATTAATGGTCCATTTCACTTTGATTTTTTCCCTTATCATATACACGCATGATAGTTTTAAGAAAAATGATGTTTTTGAATTGGGTTATTTTTCTCCTTATTATCTATTGTAACTTTGTGCATAATAGACTCTTATGGTGCAGCTCTTAACCAATTCAATTTTTCGCTACAGAGAAATAGGAAAATGTACTATGCTTGTGTTAATTTACAGAGTAAGCTCCTTCAAAAATTAGAAAAATTGACTATTTGAGCTTAGGGATATCCTAATTTGGTTCTTTGTTTATTGGTTCTTCATTCAGTTTTATCGTGTACTGATTTCATACTTTTTGAGTTTGTGCTTTAGTGTTTATTTATTTTTTGTATGTATACAGGTTCACTCCACATCTATGGGTACCCTCCTCCAACTGCATTTACTTAAACTTTTGCCTTACACTTTCCATCACATTGAAATCATAATGGCCTTTAATATCTACAAATACTTGTTCTGTTGCAGCTCATTTGTAGCTACTCATTGTGAGAGAATGAAGGTAAAAACATAAGCTGTTGGAAATGGTGATTCCTTGAATGAACAAGAGGAGTATAGCCATAGGAATCAACGTGAAGACGAAGAAAGAAAACCTAAAGAAACTTTGGAATATCAAAGATGAGAGAATAATGCTAGATTGAAGAACCTAGCCGAGGAAAATAAGAGAACTGCAAAAGTAGTTCTCAGAAGCATCGATGCAGTTATGCATATCCATACTTACTTGAAGTACAACCATAATGATAGAGGAATATATGAACAATAGAAGAGTAGTAAAGAGGTCAATACTCCTATCCCATATTTGGACTCTCCTCTCTCTTAAATTTTCCCATTATGTTCTCTTTTTTTTTTTCAAATGAAATCATTAAATATTAATGGATACTCCTAGAGGATATCTCTCTATAGAGTTGCAGTTCGGTCGGCTATGTTGTATGGAGCAGAGTGTTGGCTGGTTAAGAATTCTCACATCTAAAATTTGAAGGTGGTGGAAATGAGGATGTTGCGTTGGATGTGTGGATTTATAAGGGTTGACAAGGTTAGGAATGAGATTATTCAGGAGAAGGTGGGAGTAATATTGATGGAGGATAAAATGCGGGAAGTGAGGTTGAAATGGTTTGGTCATGTGATGAGGAGGGGCACGGATGCCCCAATTCGTAGGTGTGAGGGGTTGGCCTTGGATGGTTTCAAGCGGGGTAGGGGTAGACCGAAGAAATACTAGAGAGAAGTGATTAAACGTGACATGAAGCAGTTACAGTTTACTGAGGACATGACCCTTGATAGCAAAGTATGGAGGAAAAACACTGGGATAGAGGGCTAAGGTGTGTAGATGAGTCGTAGTCAGTAGTTAGGAGGGCTTTGGTGCAGCTTGGCTGTTAGTTTTAGGGTTGGGGGAGGGGGTATCTTTTGTTTGGTAATGTACATTATTTTTGTGGATGTCGTACCTCTGTTATTTTTATCATGTTTCATGCTTTTGATGTTTTTGTCTATTGTCCTTTGTCTCGAGCCGTGGGTCTATCGGAAATAGTCTCTCTACTTCTTTGAAGATAGTGGTATGGACTGCGTACATTCTACCCTCCCCAAACCCCACTATGTGGGAATATACTGAGTTTGTTGTTGTTGTTTGTTATTTTAGGCTGAATTAATTGATTTTGACACGAAACTTGAAAATTTTGAAATATTTGATGTTGAAGAATGGATCTCAAACAGTGAATAGATTCTTTCAAAAACAATGTTGACGGGCTGACACAAAGAATTTACATGACCCTTAGTCAATGTCAGAAATAATATTTATGCTAGCTAAATAAGGCCCTTCGCTATACAGTGCCACCATGATGATGATGGCCTGGTGGTTATCTTTACTGGTAACCACATTTTTTGATTATGCATTGGTCTTCTATTTCTTTTGGGTATCTGTTAACTAATCTTGTTTTGGATTGTTTCCTGTCGGATTCTTGGGTATTCCTCTTCTTAAGTTGCTCTTCGATTGAAGGAGACTTTCGTATTAGCTTTTAATAAGGGAAATATTAAGAATTGGCAAATGCAAGTATGTCATCATATCCTCATCCTACTCCACCAGCTATTTTGATCACTATATAATAAGTGAGACTTCCATCGCTAGGGACATTCTTGGAAATTTCATTTTTAAGTGATGCTTCTACTACTACTTTCATCCCATTAAAACATGTGTACTTTCCATTATTACGTGTCACTCCTTTTCTAATATACCCATAAAGGAGTTATATGGATCCAAGTTCAAGGTAAGAATGAATCATTTTTCCCACCGCTTTGATTTACTACCATCATATTCAGTTTATATTCACTTTTCTTTGGATCGACATACAATTCGTAAGTTCCATTCAAATTGCATTTACTTTGAAGCTTATGTTATATGTTACTTAAGTGCAGTTTTGGTCAGTTTTCCTCTGCTCTTTCTCGCATATATTACCTTTACGATCATGGGTGTTCAATATATGCTAGAATTAATGGTCCATTTCACTTTGATTTTTTCCCTTATCATATACACGCATGATAGTTTTAAGAAAAATGATGTTTTTGAATTGGGTTATTTTTCTCCTTATTATCTATTGTAACTTTGTGCATAATAGACTCTTATGGTGCAGCTCCTAACCAATTCAATTTTTCGCTACAGAGAAATATGAAAATGTACTATGCATGTGTTAATTGACAGAGTAAGCTCCTTCAAAAATTAGAAAAATTGACTATTTGAGCTTAGGGATATCCTAATTTGGTTCTTTGTTTATTGGTTCTTCATTCAGTTTTATCGTGTACTGATTTCATACTTTTTGAGTTTGTGCTTTAGTGTTTATTTATTTTTTGTATGTATACAGGTTCACTCCACATCTATGGGTACCCTCCTCAAAATACACTTGCATCCTGATCGGAGGGCCTGATAACTGCCGAAAAGAATATATCTGGAATTTTGTTTCTTTTAATGTGGTGACTTTTTCTCTATTTTTGTTATTTTGATTACACCCGATTATTGTAGCGGGAATTTCAGTGTGTATCTGGTTGGTTCTCCGTACCATGAGTAGGTTTTGTGGTATTTCGCATGCATATGGATAACGATATCCAATGTGCATAGTACTGCACCTAGATTTGTTTGATAATATTCAAACAACAACATTCCCAATGTATTCCCACAAAGTCAGATCTGGGAAGGGTAAAGTGTGCACAGACGATACCACTAGAACTATGCTTGTGTTAGATGTGCACTTAACCTCTTTAGTTCAATCGGTTTTCAATTAGAGGCCTTTTGCCTTGTGATCGCCACATAAATAACATAGTCAACTGTATTGGATGTTAATGAAGCAGTTTTCAGTATGATGCTTTCTTCAAATATCTGGTTTGCTAATGCCGGTTAGGTTGTGTAGTTTCATAAGCACTGGAGAAATATTTTCCATGAAGAAGTTGAAGAAATCAAACATGCTTAGCCGTGGACAGGTAACGAATGGCATAAAGCAGCATCGTTTTTCTCTAAAATGTTTATGCTATGATATTGGAGATTTGCTTAAGCTGCTTAAATAAATTCATAATCAACATGCTTCCTCTATTAGCTGCTGTTAGAACTTTTATAGAGAGTGGAGGGACATGTTTTGAGAAAAGAAGGATGTGTAATCTTATAAGATCTATGTTCTAAAAGCTAACATGTTCTGCCAAGTATCATAGCAGAGAAACACCCGTCATTATGAATAGCTTGCATAGTATGTGCGTTCTGGTATTTAGAACAACACTTCAACGCAATTTCAAGATTTTACTGTGTACTCTTCTTTTCAGTTGTGGTAGTTGATATATCATTTTCCAAATTTCTTTGACCCTGTTTCCAAGTCAGTAGCAAGTAGCAATCACTGGAAAGTGTAACTTGCATAATACAAGGTGGGTCCTAATCGTTTGGTTTGAAAATGGTTATCTCGGGATAACTTATCTCACCATGTATATGGGATAAGTTATCCCGGGACTAAGGGGAAAATGGTGGGATAAGTTATCCCGGGTTGGATTAATCTCTCCAACCAAACAAAGAAAAATGTGTTTTTTTATTTTATCCCGGGATAATTAGTTATCCCAGGATAACCATTTTCAAACCAAACGACCAAAGGTATCTTCACTTCTTTGTACACAGAATATGAACTCATTAAGTCTACAATAATTGATGTCTTCTAAAGTTGATGAAAGAAGTAAGAAAACTTATTCAAAAGGGAGCAAATTATATCTCGAGATAACAAATGGATGACTCAATCTTAAAGCCAAGTCATAAAGCTTTTGTCATACTTTGGACGTAGCTCTGGAATAAAGTAATGAATTTTAGGTTTAAAGGTTTATTTCGTACTTGATATAGTTATTATGTTCTTTAGATTAATAATATATTTTTGGTACGCATGGTTTGGAATGCTCAAGTAAAGCAGATACCAAGATCAACTTCGCTTAGTGTTTTGAGGTGGACTTGATGTATTTCTGAATCTGCTATATGTACATGATGTTGTTAGTCTTTCTCATTCCTATGGAAGCCAGCTCAAGAATGTAATGATATAATTTTGTTATGTAACCAAATGTACATAGTTTAAGGCTTCTTTTTGGCTCTTTTCTTTTGTATAGTATAGTGATGTTAGCCATAGCCCGTGCATAACACGGGTACGGGCTATCTAGTATATATATATATATATATATATATATATATATATACATATTTATAAGGGAGGATTTTTAAATTTGGCAGTCCTATAAATTTCTTTTGTCCATTTTAATCCTAATTAAATTTTATCGACTTTGCAAGCTTTGACCCATTTTAGTAAATTTTACAATTACATGGACTTATTAAATGTCATGCAAAAAGTTGTGTCATAAAATAAGTGAAAGTGACGCCATGAAAGATCTTTATCTAATAAATAAAAAATTAATTCAAAATTTGTGGTCTTCTTTTATGTGAAAATAATAATAATAATAATAATAATAATAATAATAATAATAATAATAATAATAATAATAATAAGAGAGACCTAAGCAAATTTAGTCCTTACAAGGAATTTTTTGTTTATTAGATCCCTAACTGAAATTTTAATAACCTTGTAAAATTTTACCAATCGAAGAAACATCTACCAAAGTATTTTTGAATCGTACCTTTTTATTATTTTATTTAAGTTATATTCTATCTTAATTTATCTATTAACTTTATTAACGGGATCATACAATAATTCGTAGGATCAAATATTTTTATATCATTTAAATATTGTACTTTTTTTAAAAAATGTTTAAGCAATATATGTTTAATTGACAAAAAAATAAGAAATTTAATTCAATAGGCAAAAAATTAATTTAGATCGTTAAAGACTTTAATTTAAGAATTTTCAATAAAATAAAAAAGAGAAGAGTTTTAGTGCATTCATTTGCTTGAAAAATTAAAAGAAAGTCTATAATGTACTCTTAAAAAAATTATTTTTAAACTTACAAAAACTTTTACTCTCTTCGGTTCAATTTGTTTGTCTGATTTTGACTTAGCATAAAATTTAAAAAAGTAATGAAGATTTTTGAATTTGTGGTCTTATATTAAAGATATGTAGAAAGGATAAAAAATAGGATTATTCAAAATCAAAATGTAATCGATTACTCAACTGTAAAATAGTTTTAGATTGTTGGTAATGAGTTATCGGATTAATGGTTGGTGAACAAATTAAAATTTATATTTAATGACTTATTGATGCGGGCAGATTACTCAATTTTCTCGTGCGACAAATCGATAACCCAATAAGAATTGTATATTTACATGTTTACTCCTAGATATATAAAGTATCTCTTGTATAAACTCAAAAATTAGAACCTTATTCTATTTACTTCTTAGATTAGGAAATAAACAACTTCTTGTGACTTCTAACCATAAAGTGTAGTCGGTCTCCCTAAAAAGTAAATGAAATTTGAGATCAATTCTTAATTGAAAAGATAAATTAGTCTTGACAACATGAAGGACCATAAAAAAAATAAAACAACTCCAATGTGTTCTTCACAAAGTTTAATATAAAACTGAAAAATTTTCAAACCATATCAAAGTTTTGATTTTTATAATTGACCCAATAATTAAAAAATATTTCTACATACATTTTAGTTTAATAAAAAATTGTTATTTGATATTATGTTATAACTTATTAAAAATATTGAATGAACAAAACTCAACAAGCCTAAACGATTGATAAATAGATGAGCACTATATGCAAACAACTTAGCCAGTGATGAAATAGAGGAAATATAGAAAATCTCTCAATATTTCATTGTCACTTAGATTTATTCAATACATCGCCCAATAATCGTCTGTTCATTGCTAAGTAATCTGATATCGAACCAAGCAGTATCTTTTCAATTGGCTAGCAGATTATATAATTAAAAGTCAATAACCAATAAACCAAACAGATAAGAATAATTATCTGTACGACCTCCGATAGGCAATCCAATAATTTTTTTTTTAATCTTATGGTCTTCTACATGTCAAGTGAAAAGTCGAAATCAAGGAATTCCCAAGAAAGGAAAGAGACATTCTTTGAAATGAACTGAAAAAAATAGGACAAAAAAAATTAAAATATATTGATATATAATTTAAAATTTCAGAAATATTTAAAAATTGTTAAACTATCTTTAATTAATATAATGTAACAAAATGTCACAATCCGAATCAAGGCCTGGCTGTGATGGGCATCTCAAGTTCACCGAAGACCGGAGACCACCCCCTTAGCCTAGTCCAATAGTACTAAGAACACCTAGCAGTGGAGGAATTTAACATAAAACAAGATATGATAAGAAAACTCAATTATGATAGATCAATACCCAACAACGACCAACCAATGACCAATACCGATAACCAACCATAATGCCCATGCCTATAGTAATGTCCAACAAAGTCTCTAACAAAACCAAAGATGGTCTGGTCAGCACATGCCCCGGACCATAGCCAAAAATAAATTCAAAATAAAGAATCAATACATATGAAAACACAAAGCATGAAATGGGGTCTTCTAAATGATGGAAGCTCACCACTTTGGTCTGACTCACGAGTTACCCCACGATCACCTAGTCACTGTGTAGGAGGAATAGAAGTATGAACAGTTTCTAAATCGCATAGAGATACATCGCCTGAAGACGGTTAACAGTTGGAGCACTAGAATGTAACTCAGGGATAAAGGATAAAATAATGCCACGAACAAAAATATAAACAACATTAAAACCAGTGCACAACATCATATACAATATATATATATATATATATAAACACATATATCACATGCCGAAAAAGGAAACAGAGCTTAGCACGATCTTTCAAAACCTTAACCTGGACTGTGTAGCTCAACCGTCCTAAACCCGCACCCACGGGCTATATGGGTTCAGCTCCCCCTGCTGAAAGGGCCCAGTGCGTGTTAGTTGTACGAACTGGAGGTACCATAGAAGACCGGGGAATACTTACCCTTCGCCATCCATGATATAAATATATATTTATTATGACATAAGCACACGGTCAACAAGACCAACCCTCATGTCGGCAAACATGAGTTTCCAGTATCAGTCCCCCCGGGACCTCCACCTGCCATGGCTACCTACACAACCCCCTTTAAGCCCAATTAAAACCTTTAACACATAACCCAACCATTACATTCAGGAGTCAACTATTAAGGTATCATTAAGTGGTATCATTATACTGACTATAACTTGAAACAATGTCATTAGCCAACCATTTGGGGATTTTTTCGTACCCCCGACTCAATTATAAAAATCACTTAGGGGATTCCTTCGTACCCCACAAGGTTTTCAAAACCATCCTTAACCGTTTTTTCATTTATGAAATACATTAGTTTTAAAGAGAATAGCCAAACTAAATGATTATTCATATTCCAAAACTAATTATGCAAGTGGGTCGAGGTTATTATCAATTTTCGTACCAAAATCAATTATTTGAAAAATCCATTGCACCCCTAAATTTATTCACCATTCTCATGCACTCCAATGAGGGTACAAACCAATAATTCATGCATAATAAATTAATAGAAACCATGAAAAAACATTCAAACAATTTGTATCTAAAATTTTGAACCCATAGTTGAAAACCCAACATCAAAACAATAAATAATAAATTAATTTTCATGCCATTAATAAAATTCAAGTTTAAGGAGAGCGATACATGCTTTAAACACATGAGAATTGAAAAGTAATTCATAGCTTGAAACCCGAAATATAAATGTAGGATGAAACCCTTATGCTCTCTTGGGGTTTTGAGTTAGAGAGTGAAATAATAGCTTTTGTGTCATGAAAACTGATGCAAATAGGTTCATATAGTGTTTAAAGGTCGTTCATAGGTGAAACCACAATACCCCTTATCCCATATAAACAAAACAAAAACAACACGACTTTTACATAGCAGCTTGGCACGGACTTTATCGCGGAGGCTAACCTCCATGCCATGCTGCTAAACATGGAGACTATCCTCTATGTCACGCTGGCTATCGCAGAGTGTAGCCTCCGTGACACGGGGATATCGCGTAGTCTCACTGCCTTCGAGGTCAAAAATTACCCCAAACCCCATTCAAAAATTTCAAAACTCTCCCGAGATACCCCATTCACATGCCTAAACACAATTTAAGTCAAAAATCAACATTTTGAGCATGAAAGGGCCAAAAATAAAATACTTAAAATTTGGAGGGTGTTACATTATCCCCCAGGATCATTCATCCCCCAGGATCATTCATCCCCAAGGTATTTTTCGTACGAGAATATAAATATTACACCAAAATTAAATGATAAAGTTGGATAATAATAAGGGAAGAACGAAATTCATACCTTAAGCTCTTTCGCCCGACACATGGATCAAGAATGGGTACTTAGCCTTCGTATCTTCCTCCGCTTTCTAAGTGGCTTCTTCCACCTTATGGTTACTCCAAAGGACCTTTACTGAACCTACATTTTTAGTCCCCAACCTATGAACTTGTCTATCCAAGATCTCTACCGGGACCTCTTCGTATGATAGGGAATCAAAAATACCAACACTTTCAATAGGCACCACCAAGGAAGGATCACCCAGGCATTTCTTCAACATAGACACATGAAACACAGAGTGCATAGAACCCAAACTTGCAGGAAATTCTAGCTTATAGGCAACATTTTTTACTCTCTTAAAAATTAAATAGGGGCCAACGTAATAGGGACTGAGATGACCTTTCTTTCCAAATTGCATCACTCCCTTCATAGAAGACACCTTCAAGAATACCCAATCACCCACATCGAACTTTAAATCTCTTCGCCTGACGTTTGTATAGGACTTTTGGCGACATTGGATAGTCTTAATCCTATCCTGAATCGCCTTTACTTTCTCAATAACTTGAACTAAATCAGGACCGAACAACCTTGCCTCACTAATTTTGAATCACCCAATAGGAGATCTACACCTACCATACAACAGCTCAAACGGAGCCATACCAATGCTAGAGTGATAGCTACTATTATACACAAACTCTATAAGAGGCAAATGGTTAACTAAACTACTACCAAAGTCAATTACACAATCCCGAAGCATATCTTCCAATGTCTGAATGGTTTTTTCTATTTGTCCATCCATCTGCAAGTGGGAAACGGTGCTAAGGTTTTCCTTAGTCCCCAACCCTCGCTAGAATGACCGCTAAAAATGAGATGAGAATTAAGTATCGCGATCTAAAATAATGGAAATAGAGCACCATGCAACTTATCTCCTGAATAAACAACCTTGCATAGTCCTCAGAAGAATAATTAGTCCTCACTAGCAAGAAGTGAGCAGACTTAGTAATCCTATCCACGAAGACCCAAATAGAGTCAACCTAGTGCGAGACAACGGAAGACGGGTAAAAACTCCATATTAATCGCTTCCCACTTCCACACAAGCAACTTAATCTCTAGAGACAATCCACCGAGCCTCAAGTTCTCCCCATTCACTTGTTGGCACACCATGCACTTAGCAAAAAAATTAGCCACATCCCTCTTCATGTTATTCCACCCATAAATCTCCTTAAGGTCATGATACATCTTCATCGAACTAGGATGAACCGAATAATGCGACTCATGAGCTTCGGCCAAAAATTCTACCTCTCAGCCTATCCACATCGAGAACACACAAGCTCCCTCGGTACCTCACTATACCACCACCACTAACCTAAAAAATCATTGCCTTTTGTTTACCCACATCGTCCTTGATTTGTATCAAGATAGTATCTAACACCTGTTTCTCCTTCACCCCAGTGCCAAGAGATGACCTCGCTACCTTTTGAAAATATGCACCACCATCCTCAGAATCTAAGAGACGAACTCCAAGATTAGACAAATGGTGAATACCCTCCACCAAGTCCCATTTCTTCTCATCCACATGGGATAATCTCCCCATAGATAACCTGCTAAGAGCATCAACAACCACGCTAGTCTTATCTAGGTGATAGTGGAGACTCATGTCATAGTCATTGAGCAACTCAAGCCATCTCATTTGCCTGAGATTTAACTTCTTCTGGGTGAATACTTACTGTAGGCTCTTTTGGTCTGAATAAATGCCAATATGGACCCCATATAGATAATGTCTCCAAATCTTCAATGCGAACACCACATCTAGTAACTCCAAATCATGAGTTGGATAATTTCTCTCATAAACTTTCAACTTTATAGAAGCATATGCTACCACCTTTCCATGCTGCATTAACATACAACCAAGTCCCATAGGAGACGCATCATAATAAACCACGAAGCCATCAGTATCCTCAGGCAGGGTCAAAATCGGAGCAAAAGTTAATTTATCTTTTAGATTCTCAAAACTACCCTCACAAGCATCGGACCACAGAAACTTCACCTTCTTCTGAGTCATCTTAGTCAAAGGTGCAACAATCGATGAGAATCTCTCCGCAAAGTTCCTATAATAACTAGCTAAATTCAAAAAGCTCCAAATATCGATTAGAGTCATTGGTCTAGGCCACTTCTTAACCATCGTCACTTTTTGTAGATCCACTATGATCCCTTCACTAGAAACAACATAACCTAGAAAAGTAACAACACTAAGTCAATATTCACACTTTGAAAACTTAGCACACAAATGCTGATCTTTTAGGGTCTGTAACACAATATGAAGGTGATTGGCATAATTTACCTCGCTCTTTAAATATACCAAAATATAATCTATAAACACAATCATGAAAAAGTAAAAAAAACTAATGGAATACCCAGTTCATGAGATCCATAAATATTACTGGGGTATTAGTCAACCCAAAAAACATGACCAATAACTCAAAATGTCCATACCGAATATAGAAAGCAGTCTTAGGGATATCCTCCTCTCTAATCTTTAACTGATGATAACCCGACCGAAGTTCAATCTTAGAGACATACTTAGCACCCTTAACTTGGTCAACTAGGTCATCAATCCTTAAAAGAGGGTACTTATTATTCATCATCGCCTTATTCAACTGACGATAATCAATACACATCTAAAGAGAACCATCTTTTTTATGCACGAAAAGAATGGGATAACCCTACGGAGACACACTAGGGCGAATAAAACCCTTGTCAAGAAGATCCTTTAACTGCTCCTTAAGTTTCTTTAACTCAGCTGGAGCTATTTTATAAGGAGGGATAAAGATAAGATGCGTGTTCGGAGAAGATCGATCCCAAACTCAATTTCCCTATCGGAAGGGATGCCCAAAAAATTATCAGGGAAAACCTCAGGAAATTCACTAACCATGAGAACGAATTGTGGAGAAGGATCTTTGAGTTAGAATCTTTAACCCAGACTAAATAATAAAGATACCTCTTGGAAATCAATTTTTGGGCTCTAAGATATGATATAAACCTTCCCTTAGGAACTAGGAAACTCCCTTCCCACTCAATAACCGGCTCATTAGGGAATTTGAAGATGGTCCACCAGTTTAAGGAGGCCTAGCAAGAATGCAACCAATCCATACCCAAAATGACATCAAATCTAGCATGTTTAATTCAATCAAATCCACTAAATTTTCCCTACCACCAACAGATACCACACAACCCCTATAGACCCTTTTAACAAACATCGAGTCACCTATCGAGGTAGAAATAGAAAAGGGGTCCAAAATATAATCGGGATCAAAACTAAAATGCATAGACACAAATAAGGCCACATAAGAAAGGGTAGATAGATGAATGGATTGACGAAACTCAGTATTAGAAATATATCCCTAAGGTGACTGAGTACGAGTGCCACTAGTTGGAGAAGGGTCAGTGGATACAGGTGGAACTCCACTAAGACAATCAGAAGCAGCGACCCTTGACCGGGTATGTACCCCATAAATTAGATGGTATTTGTCCACACTGTCCTCAGGAGGGACAGATAAGTTTCCCTGAGCTTCAGATCATCTGGGAGGTATGATCTGAAATACGAATAAATGGGAGTTAAAGGAATCCAAGACCTTAGACTTTATAGCCCAAAAATAAGACAAAAAGAAAGGGAAACATTCTTAAATGACTCATTACCTCTCATTTATAAGTTTGGCGTGATACACACCCATAAAAGAGACTTTACTTGACATGACTTTATGGATGCCTAGTTAACCATGAACCTATTCTCTGATACCAACCTTTTCATGAACTGAACCTTGTCCTAGACATGATAGGCATCTCAAGTCCATCAAGTATCGAAGACCACCCCTCTAGCCTAGTCCAACAGAACCAAGAACAACTAGCAGCGGATGGATTTAACAAAAAGCAAGATATGATAAGAAAACTCAAAGAATTTATGATAGATCAATATCCAACAACCACCAACCAATGGCCAATACCGATAACCAACCATAATGCCCGTGTCCACAGTAATGTCCAACAAAGCCTCTAATAAAACCAAAGATAGTTTGGTCGGAACATGCCATCGACCATAGCAAAAAATGAACCCCAAACAAATAATCAATACATAAGAAAACCCATAGCATGAAATAGAGCCTTCCGAAGGATGGAAGCTCACCGCTTTAGTTTGACTCATGAGTTATCCTACGATCACCTAGTCACTGTACAGGAATAGAAGTATGGCCAGTTCCTGCATCGCGTGGGGATACAACGTCTAAAGATGGTTAGCAGTTCGAGAGCTAGCATGTAACTCAGGGATAAAGAATAAAATAATTCCATGAAAAATAATACAGATACCGTTAAAACCAGTGCATAACATCATATGCAATATATATATATGTATATATATATCACATACCAAGAAAGGGAACAAGGCTTAGCATGATCTTTAAAAACCTTAACCTGGACTGTGTAGCTTGACTGTCCTAAACCCTATATGGGTTCAGCTCCCCTGCTGAAAGGGCTCCAGTATATGTTAACCGCATGAACTGAAGGTACCATAGAAAACCGGGGAATCCTTACCCTTCGCCATCCATGAGACAAATATATATATATATATATATATATATAATGTGACACAAACACACAACCATCAAGACCAACCCTCATGTCGGTAAATATGATTTTCTAGTATCAGTCCCCCTGTGACCTCCACCTTCTACGACTAGCTACACAACCCCTTTTAAGCCCAATTAAAACCTTTAACACATAACCCAACCATTACATTCAGGATTCAAACATTAAGGTATCATTATGTGGTATCATCATACCGACTATATCTTGCAAGCAATGTCATTAGCTAACCCTTTGGGGATTTCTTTGTATCCCTGACTCCATTAAACAATTCACTTGAAGGATTCCTTCATATCCCACAAGGTTTTCAAAATCATCCTTAACCATTTTTCCAATTATGCAATACATTAGTTTTAAAGAGAATAGGCAAATCAAATTATAATTCATATTCCAAAGCAAATTATACAAGTGAATCGGGGTTATTATCAATTTCCATACAAAAATCAATTATTTAGGAAATCCATTGTACCCCTAAATTAATTCACCATTATCATGCACCCCAATGAGTGTACAAACCAATAATTCATGCATAATAAATCAATCAAAACCATGATAAAACATTCAAATAATTTATATCCAAAACTCTCAACCTATAGTTCAAACCCAATATTAAAACCATGAATAATAAACCAATTTTCATGCTATTAATAAAATTCAAGTGTAAGAAGAGAGATAGATGCCTTAAACACACGAAAATTGAAAAGTAATTCATAGCTTCAAACCCAAAAGATGATCGTATAATGAAGACCTTATGCTTTCTTAGGGTTTTGAGTTTAAGAGTGAAATAATAGCTTTTGTGTCATGAAACTGATGGAAATAGGTTCATATAGTGTTTAAAGGCTTTTCATAGGTGAAAAATACCCCAATACTCCTCATCCAAAAAAAAAGAAAAAAAAAGAATGACTTTTACATAGCAGTGTGGCACGGACCTTATCGCGGAGGCTAACCTCTATTGACACTCAATTTTGGCTCTCCTTTAAAACTAATTTCTTGATGCTTAAGATTTTTGAATATTTTCACAATACATTTTTCTTTTTTTTTTTACATTAATAGTTTGAAAAATGATATTTTCTTATGTTTGCATCTTATAAATTCACTCGAAAATAATAAATAAATATATTTAAAAATCATCATTTCACTACTTTTTCTAAAATGAATAATATATAGACACACACACACGTTAAATTAATCAAACAAAATAAGTATCTCTAAATTAGTAAAATAAAATCGATTGGGGAGAATTAGATTAATTCATCTTTTCATTTGGTCCAGTCTCTTTAATTAATTCTCAACTTTGAAAACCCAATTAAAACCGGCCCAAATATTTCCAAAACAACGCCAGCCCAACAACCCCTATCCGTTTAAATTGTACACGACCCGACCCATCGTCCAAATCCCCTAATCCTCTTTCTTGTCCATGGTTGCGACTCAACCAGAACATCGTCTCTTTCTTGATGCAATGATATTTCACCTTTGGACCATCGGATAATGGAAATTCCGATGGACCTCATCCTCCCCCTTCCCTTTCCACCTGCTCTCATCAACACGGTAGCCCCTCCATCAACTTTATATCACCTTTCTTTCAAAATGAGACCCCAAAATTACTGCACCGCCACTACTTCTATTGAAAAGGTGAAGGACATAAAGGACCGTCGGGTTTGAGGTCATCATCTCTTTAATTCAATAGGCTTGAAAGTGAAGCCTTCAAATAGCCCTTTTCCCTATCACATTAATCCCAAAAAGGGAGAAAAATTCAGTTTTACTTCTATTTTCTGCAATTAAGACTTTCAAGAATTCAAATTTTGAATTCAAGATTTTTTCTTCCAAAATGTTGAGGGACACTCTCAAATTTCAGCTATAAAAGAGCCTTTGGCCACCTATTTTTTGGAAGAAAAAAAAAAGCATGAAAAAACAAGAATAACCAAGTAAGGAAATTAGAAGAAGCTATTACAATTAGTTTGTATTACTATTTACACCTCATTTTTCTCGCTCTCTTTCCGAAGTCCAAGTTCGAATTTAAATTTTCGACGAGGAGCCCCCCTAATTCGCTGCCCCACACAAGGAGCGCATTTGAGGTTTTATGACTTGACTCCATCTCTGGCTGAATCAGAGAAAGCGATAACAAATGCATTACATATCTCCATCCAGCAGTCTAGTTCCTCATCCTTTTTTTAAGCTTTATTCTTGTGAATGCTTGTTATTCTTTTTTATATTTTCGCACATTATTATTTAAAATTTGTGTTTTATATGTTCTTATTTGAATTAGTGTGAACTGCTAAATATTTTAGCAAAAGTTTAATTATTTCCTTTCCCCTTTAGATTCTAAACTTAGCGCAATCAATAGACATTGGTATTTATTTTATATCATTAAAAGGTTAAAATTTGGTAGGTAAAAATATGTCCTTTAGAATAATGGTCGAGTTCGTTAGAATCCCTTTAATGCTTCTTTAATACAAAATAGTAGCTTATCTTTAGAATCAAGTCAGTTTCACACTAGATAACAATTTTGGAATCCCTTAATTATAAATTTTGCGGTACATGGGCGTATTATTGCTAAACTCGGAAAACTGACTTGACTAATTTTGGATACGGTAAATCAATTTTTTTTATTATTCATTTGTATAGTAATAAATAATAAATTCTCAAGCCACTAGATATTTAAACAATTATGTACTTTATCTATTCACTTAGTGTAGGATAATTAACTTATTTTTATGAAATTTAATTTTAAAAAGCAAAAGAGTCGTTTTTAAAATTAAAAAATGAGGAGTTCTTAATATAATTAATTTTTTTAATTATTAATTGAAAGATTTTGAGAAGAATTATTTTTTAAATAACTTTCTCTTGACAACAATAAGGTTACATCATTTTTAGAAAGTCTTATAAAATTATCTCAGGTAACTTTTTTGTAAGTCTTATGATGAGGTTCTTTAAAAGTTTATAATATTTTTCTTATAAATTTATTACCTTATAAAATACAAATAATTTTTTATGCCTTACCTATATCCTATATCTTATTTTAATATTTGATTTCATTATCTAATCTAAATTTTGCCGGTTAACCGTAATTAGCGGATCCTTTAGGGTGCCTAATTCCTTCTCTTCAGGATAATAAAAATCCTTACCTAGAATTTTAAGTTATGTAGACCTTAAATGTAGTCTTTAATTTCCTTAATGACATAGTTTATTATAGGTGTCCTAATTCACTGTAGAACTAATTAGGTGGCGATTTTCTTAAATTTAATTAGAATTTTTTGAATATGTTGTACCTTGGTTTGACCCATGTTAAAATGGGGTATAACAGCTTGGCGATTTCACTGGGTAAACATTCGGTTCTTGACCATAACAAACTTAGGTTAATAATCTAGTCTTTTAATATCTGTTTATTTTATCGTATCTGATATGTGTTTATCATGTTTGTGTGATATAAACTGTTTATTTATTATTACTTTGTATGAATTATTTGTTGATTCTTTATATACACTATCATTCCATTCATATTTCTTCCATTCAAAAAAATTGACACAACCACACATACACGTGAGGTGTGTTTCGCGCACTCGCAAATTTCTTTCAAATTCCAAATTTTAGAAGAGTTGGCGTATGGACGGTGTGTCCATATCTTTTTTTGTATGACTACGTAGCCTTCTCACTCGAGTTTTCTACTCAAGAACCTTGTGTCTAGCAACCCAAATCTTAGAAGAACTTAAGATATAGTTTCCCTGAATATAGTCCATGAATAAGCCTTAGGTAGTTTGACCTAAGGTGTCATTTCATGAATTTAGGAAAATGCCAGTGTGTCAAATGGGTTTAGTACATGGAGAAAATCACTCATATTATGTGCATGTGATAATGATAAATAGATCCAAGCCTAATTGTGACACCGCGAATTTGGAAAATGTGTACTTATTTTATTATATTTACATTGTAGGATGGATTTAGTTCCCCAAGTCCCCAAAATTAGAATGGTCGAAGGAGTTCCGCATAAGTTGAGTCTATGGTGGGAAAATTTTGACTAGACTGAAAAATTAACGATCAACAGGAAATTGGGGTTCCTCCCTACACTCTTCAGGATCTCCCCCGACAAGCATATGGTTAGAGAATTGATTCCATTTTGGGACCCAGATCAAGTTGTATTTGCATTTAAAGACTGTGAACTCACCCCCACATTAGAGAAGATCTATTACTTCACTAATGTGGAGTATCAAGGGAGAGGTCAGATCATCCCGCACCGTCAGTCAGGGAAGAAATTTCTTCACTACTTGGGATTAAAGAACACTGATGAACTCTGTTGCTTCGAAAATAATTGGGTTTCTTTGGATTATTTGTATGAAAGATATGGTCTTTAAGATAGTTATAAGTTGTTCAAGAAAGAATTCTCTTGCACTTCTATCCATTGGCGGGGTAGACGTCCAGTTGCATTTGTCGTTACCTTGTGAGGGACTTTGATATTTCCACAAGACTATGAAAAGATCTGTACTTGCATATGTTTTGTGGATCGAGCACTTTTTAAAGGATTTGATGGCACAGAAATCACCTTGGTTCCTATGATCTTGGCAGAAATGTTTCGCGCACTTGGAATGTGTAAGAGAGGTAAAACAAAGTTCTTTGAAGATTGCAATCTCCTTCTGCAGATTTGGGCAAAAGAGCATTTCTATAAGCGTGACAATCTGATTGACATAATGTTTGGTGCTTCACATAAGATCGACACTCATGATGACAGACTGAGGAGGTTTGTGTCCCCGGTCGGCACCGATGGTTGGTTTGTAGAAGGCCTCGTAGAAGGAGTTAAAAACTTGTTCATTACTGAAGAAAAAGTTGAGTGCAATGTGATTCTGGAGGATTGCATCGAGACTTTGACTATCTGGGATGCTGAGCCAGGAAATGCTTTGAACAATTAGACTTGTACCCCATCCCCGGTTCTACGGGAATCTTGTTAGATGATTGTATTAGTATTTATACCAAGATCCAAAATTGAGGCCTGAATCATGTTTATGAATTTATGTGTGTTTGTCTCCACTTTTGAAAGCTTAAATGGTAAATCCAAAATATGTTTTGTTGTTTTTATTTCAAATCATCTTCATTAATTTATTTTCTTTCCTTTTTCTCTTTCAGCAAGCAAACTAATAAATCTGCCAATACTATGAATGTGACATATAATGAAACAAGTGAAACAATTCCAAATAGCGAACAAGACTTTCCAGAATATGAAGAAGATCTGTTGTCTGAAGAGTTGACTAAATAATTTGAACATTTTGAAAATAAGGCAAAACCAAATTTGGATGAAATTGAGACGATAAACTTGGGGGATGCGAAACTCATAATAGAAACAAGGATTAGCGTCCATTTGACTCCATCCCAAAGGAATGAATTGATTGATATCTTGATGCAATATATAGATGTGTTTGCATGGTCCTATAATGATATGCCGGGTCTAAGCACAGACATTATTTCACATAGGTTACCAACCGATCCATCTTGTCCTCCTATGAAACAAAAGCCAATAAAGATGAAGCCTGATTTGAGTTTGAAAGTCAAGGAGAAGTATCCAAGCAATTTGATGCCAACATCATTCTAGCCATGAAGTATCCCACTTGGTTGGCCAACATTGTACCCGTGCCAAAGAAAGATGGAAAAATCAGAGTATGCGTGGATTATTGGGATCTCAACAAGGCTATCCCAAAGGATTATTTTCCTCTGCCAAATATTCACATACTCATTGATAATTGTGCAAAACACGAGTTGCAGTCTTTTGTTGATTGCTTCGCGGGGTACCACCAGATCCTGATGAACGAGGAAGATGCCGTGAAAACTACATTCATCACACCTTGGGGAGTATATTATTATTGGGTGATGACTTTTCGACTCAAGAATGCAGGGAAAATTTATATGAGGGTCATGACTACCATTTTTAAGACTTGATCCGCAAAAAGATTGAAGTTTATGTAGATGATGTGATTATCAAGTCGCGAAAGAGCTTAGATCACTTGGCAGATTTGAAAAAGTTCTTTAACAGGATGAGACGGTATGATCTAAAATTGAATCCTGTAAAGTGTGCATTTGGTGTTCCCATCGGGAAGATATTAGGTTTCATCGCAAGTAGGAAAGGCATAGAATTGGATCCTTTGAAAATAAAGGCTATCCAAGACTTGCCTCCTCCAAGGAGTCGAAAGGATGTGATGAGTTTCCTAGGTTGACTCAATTATATCAGTCAATTTATTGCACAATCCAGGGTGATTTGTGAACTGACATTTAAGCTGTTGAGAAAGGATGCTACTACGAAGTGGACATAAGATTTTCAGCAAGCTTTTGACAGAATCAAGGAGTACTTGTCTAATCTAACCATTTTGGTGCCCCAGAGCCCGAAAGGCCATTGTTACTATATTTATCTATGTCAAAAAATGTATTTGAGTGTGTTTAGGGACAACATGATGAAATTGGAAAGAAGGAGCAAGCTATATATTACTTGGGAAAGAAGTTCACGCCTTATGAAGCCCAGTATAGATTGTTGGAGCATACATGTTGCACCTTGACTTGGATTGCATAAAAATAAAGGCATTACATTGTGCGTAAACCACTTTTTTGATTTCTAGAAGGGATTCGCTCAGGTATATCTTTCAGAAGCCCATGCCTACCGGGAAGTTTACATGGTGGCAGATTCTGCTAAGTGAATTTAACATTGCTTATGTTACTCAAAAGGCGGTCAAAGTACAAGATTTAGCTGACCATCTTGCCAAAAACCCTGTAGATAAAGAGTACAAGCCTCTTAAAACTTACTGCCCAGATGAAGAAGTTTTATTTAGTTGAGAAGATATTTCAAAAGAATATCCACGTTGGAGAATATTCTTTGATGGGGCTGCAAAATTCAAAGTAGTAGGTATTGGGGCAGTACTAATTTCAGAGTCAGGCCAGCATTATTTGATCTCAGCAAATCTCAGATTTCCATGCACTAATAATATGACAGAGTACGAGGCTTGCATTCTTAGTCTTAGAATGGTTTCTGATATGAACATACAAGAGCTTTTGGTTATAGGAGATTCATATTTAGTGGTTCATCAAGTACAAGGAGAATGGAGTGTTAAGAATGTGAAACTGCTTCCATATCTGGAGTGTATGAAAGAGTTACGTAAGAAGTTCATCTAAGTTGAATTTAAACATGTCCCAAGAACTCAAAATAAGTTAGCAGATACATTGGCGACTTTGTCATCTGTGATTCAACATCCAAACAAGAATTTAATAGATCCTATAAAGGTGAATGTACAAGACCAACTGACATACTGTCTTCACATAGATGCAGAACTGGATGGAAAAACCTGGTACTATGACATTAAGACGTATCTCAAAGAAGGAGACTCTCCAGAAGGCATAACCACTTTTTAAAAGAGAACACTTTGGAGATTGGCAAATCACTTTTTCCCTAATGGAGAAATCCTTTACAGGAGGACTCCAGATTTAGGATTGTTAAGGTGCGTCAATGCTCAGGAGGCAACCAAGTTAGTTGAAAAAATACATGGGGGCATGTGTGGGCCGCATATGAATGGTTTTATTTTAGCAAAGAAGATCCTTTGGGCTAGCTATTTTTGATGAAAATGGAAATAGATTGCATATACTTTGTGTGAAAATGTCATCAATGTCAGATTCATAGTGAATTGATTTATGTTCCACCAAATGAACTCAATGTGATAAGTTCTCCTTGGCCGTTTGCAGCATGGGGCATGGATGTCATCGGTCCTATTGAGCCATTTGCATCAAATGGACATAGGTTTATTTTGGTAGCTATTTATTATTTTACCAAATGGGTAGAAATCTCTTCATACAAGTCTGTGACAAAGAAAGTGGTGACAGATTTTGTTTGCAATAACATTATTTGTCGATTTGGAGTTCCGGAGTCAATCATAACAGATAATGGAGCTAATCTCAATAGTGTCTTGATACGTGATATATGTGAGAAGTTTAATATTACTCATCGTAATTCCACCCCTTATTGTCCTCAGATGAATGGAGAAGTTGAGGACGCCAACAAGAACATCAAGCGGATATTACGGAAGATAATTAATAACTATAAGAATTGGCATGAAAATTTGCCATTTTCCCTCATTGTCTATTGAGCCACTATTAAGACTTCTACTGGAGCAACGCCTTATCTTTTGGTTTATGGAACGGAAGCAGTGTTACCCGTAGAAGTAGAGATACCATATTTGAGAGTCATTCAGGAAGTTGAGTTGAGTGATGACAAATGGATTCAAAATTGGTATGAACAATTGATGCTAATTGATGATAAGAGGATGAACGCATTTTGTCATGGGAAGCTTTATCATCATTGAATGTCCAAAGCTTTCAATAAGAAGGTAAGACCAAGACAATTGGTGTTGAAGTGCATATTTACACACCAGAATAAAGCTAAGGGAAAGTTCGTACAAAACTGGCAAGGACCTTACATCGTTCACCGAGTACTGACAGGCAGAACACTGATCCTAGCAGAAATTGATGGTAAAGTGCGGACAAAAGCCATCAATGCAGATGTTGTTAAGAGATACTATATCTAGAAGTCTTTATCTATTTATTATGTGATATTTCTTTTCTATGTAATGAAACTACGAATGACCTAGTTCCATCGGGAGAATACGTAGGAAACCATGTCGGGTTTGGTCTTTTAAGTAGAATTTTTTGAAAAATCCCTCTTTACTTGTAATGCAAACTACAATTGACCTGACTTTCTTGGCGGATATGTAGGCGGCCACATCGGCCTCGATCATATTAGAAGAAAAATCAAATTTCCCTTTTTATTTTATATGTAATGAACTACGTCCGGCCTGATTCCCATGGGATACGTAGTCAACCCACAGAGGGTTCGTCCCCTTAATTTTTAATTTTTTCAAATGTATTTCATGAACTACGCCTGGCCTAATTCCCTTGAAGGGATACGTAGGCAGCCTATACAAGGCTCGGTCTCATCATCTTGGAATGTCGGCATCTCTCAAGTCAAAGCTGAGACAACTTTTATGGGACATCGTTTCGAGAAATGGTCAAGAAAACATCATGAGATGTTGAAGAGTGTGGGTTCAAGGATAAAGGACATTCACTTTAGATAAAGGACATTCGCTTTGTTTCACAATATGTCACAGTTCAAATTTGTCAGAATTTCTTTTCACCACTATGCATATTTGCATATTTTATTTATCAAAGCTATTTATAACTCTTGTTTATCTTCTATTTTTAATAATTTTCAATCAAATATTTTCTTATTGTATATTGGCCAAGATTTGAATAGATTGGGTTATGAGTCCAAACAAAGCTAGAAGCATGAGGCATCGAGAGCCAGACCTTCAAAGTCAACACAAATCGACCACCCCCAAACTTATAAATTTTCTTTTAGTGTAGGTTTTGAAGAATAGTAAAAGCCAAAAGTTGACAACATTTACAGTCTTGCGAGGATTACACCTCGAATGATTTGAATTTTATTTAAAATATTTAGGAGAAATCATGCCTTTGTAGTAATATTGATTAAGTGATTTTGAAGAACTTACAAAGATTTCAAACGCGCTACACATGACTTTTGGCTAGTCTACATAGATGCCTTTTAATATACTACACAAGTATTTTCAAATGCTTAAAATGCACCGCACATGCATCGCACAAATGCTTTAAAATATGTTAAAATTCATTGCACATGGCTATAATAGCTCTACATAAGCACAAGCGCATTACACAATCGCTTTAAATTACTTTGAAATGCACAATACCTGGCTTTCAATTACTTTGCATGAATGCTCTAAAATGCCCTGCACATGCACTGCATAAATGCTTTAACATATTTTAAAATTCATTACACATGGCATTAATGGCTTTTGCATGGGCACAAATGCACTGTACAATTGCTTTAGATTATTTTTCCCTTTGCATGACTTTTATTTCCTTCTAAAGCACTGCACAACTGCTTTAAGTTTTGCATTATGCATGTATTTTATTTTCTTCTAAAGACACTGCACAATCGCTTTAAGCTATTCACAATATGCATGGCTTTAAATTTCTTCTATAGCACCACACAATTGCTTTGAAATGCTCTACATAATTGCTTTCTAATAATTGCACAAACTTATGAACACACAAAATAAATGCTTTATAGAAATCCATTGCTTGCAAAAGTTGTTTTTCATTAATCATTGGTTTAGAGGGAAGCCGTCATTCATCAATCATTCGGCTAAAAATGTCTCATGTTCATTATTTACTTAGTTTAAGACCTCATCTTCATCGCCAAAAGGCATTATTCGCATGAATCATCGACCTAAAACTTCATGTTGCATAAGCTTTATTTCCAGCTTGCAAGGCCACATTTGCATAAAGTAACACCTGAGGCGTTATTTTCACTAAGTTCACTGAATGCATTTACTATTTATGTACTAATTGCTTTGTCTAGTTTAAGTTTTGTAGGAACCTTAACGCAAATGTGAAACTATCTCTAAGCAGCAAACTAGGGCAAAACTAGCGGATGTCAAGCATCCCTTGTAGCATCGACAATCAAGAACTTAACTCGACTCGGGATTCACAATGTATCATATAACTTCAAGCCTTTTCACAAATCTACTCTCACATTCCAATGCCATCATAAGCTGAAACTGGGACAAATTTTGAGATCCTCTCAAATTTTTTGCAAATCTTAACGTTTGAACTACATCGACCTGATTCTCATGAAATTCGAGATATATTGGTGACTAAGGAACCAGGGTTCGGTCGAATTCATAATTAATCTTGTCAATTCTAGCTTCGCAATTCCATCCTTTGGGTGTAGCCTTTCCAGAGTCTGTCTAATTCACCAGTCGAAAAAAAATTGGCTTATGTCAACATCTTCGCCCAAAGACTCTCTTCATCATCTTTGGTCTAAGAGGGACAAGTTGTTGACACTCAATTTTGGCTCTTTTTTAAAACTAATTTCTTGATGCTTAAGATTTTTGAATATTTTCTCAATACATCTCCTTATTTTTTTTACATAAATAGTTTGAAAAATGATATTTTCTTATCTTTGCATCATATAAAATCGCGAAAAAATAATAAATAAATAAATTTTAAAATAAACAATTCACCACTTTTTCTAAAACGAACAATATATATATATGGTAGCGTGTTAACATAATCCTTCCTATAGTATCATTTTTTATTTACATATTTTAGTTAAAATACAACCTATTTACATATTTGGAAAATTATTTGTGTATACACACACACGTTAAATTAATCAAACAAAATAAGCATCTATAAATTAGTAAAATGAAATCGATTGGGGAGAATTAGATTAATTCATCTTTTCGTTTGTGCCAGTCGCTTTAATTAATTCTCATCTTTGAAAATCCAATTAAAACCATACCAAATATTTCCAAAACAACACCAGCCCAACACCCCCTATCCGTTTAAAGTGTACACGACCCAACCCATCGTCCAGATCCCCTAATCCCCTTTCTTCTCCATGGTTTAGACTCAGCCAGAACATCGTCTCTTTCTTGATGTAATGATATTTCACCTTTGGACCATCGGATAATGGAAATTCCAATGGTCCTCATCCTTCTTCCTTCCTTTTCCACCTGTTCCATTCAACATGGCAGCCCCTCCATCAATTTTATATCACCTTTCTTTCAAAATAATACCCCAAAATTACTCCACCGCCACTGCTGCTACTGAAAATGTGAAGGATATGAAGGACCATCGGGTTTGAGGTCGTCATATCTTTAATTCAATAGGCTTGAAAGTGAAGCCTTCAAATATCCCTTTTCCCTATCACATCAATCCAAAAAATGGAGAAAAATTCAGCTTTACTTATATTTCCTGCAATTAAGACTTTCAAGAATTCAAATTTTGAATTCAATATTTTCTCTTCCAAAATGTTGAGGGACACTCTCAAATTTTAGCTATAAAAGAGCCTTTGGGCACCCATTTTTTGGTAGAAAAAAAAAGCAAGTAAAAAACAAGAATAACCAAGTAAGAAAATCCGAAGAAGCTCAATTAGTTTGTATTACTATTTCCACCTCATTTTTCTCGCTCTCTTTCTGAATTTGAATTTTGAGTTCGAGTTTAAATTTAGGACAAGGAGCCCTCCCGAGTTCGTTGCCCCACACAAGGAGCACATTTGGGGTTTCATGACTTGACTCCATCTCTGTCCGAATCAGAGAAGTGATAACACATGTATTACGCATCTCCATCCAGCAGTCTAGTTCCTCATTTTTTTTAAGCTTTATTCTTGTGAACACTTGTTATTCTTTTTTATATTTTCGCATATTATTATTTAAAATTTATGTTTTATATGTTCTTATTTGAATTAGTGTGAACCGCTAAATATTTTAGCAAATATTTAATTGTTCTCTTTCCTCTTTAGATTCTAAACTTAGCACAATCAATAGACTTAGGTATTTATTTTATATCATTAAAAGATTAAAATTTGGTAGGTAAAAATATGTCCTTTAGAATAATGGTCAAGTTATTTAGAATCCTTTATTGCTTCTTTAATACAAAATAGTAGCTTATATTTAGAATAAAGTCAGTTTCTCTGTAGATAATAATTTTGGAATTCCTTAATTATAAATTTTGCGGTAGATGGGCGTATTATCGCTAAACTTGGAAAGCCGACTTTACTAATTTTGGATACGGTAAATCATTTTTTTTTATTTGTATCGCAAAAAATAATAAATTCTCAAGCCACTAGATATTTAAACAATTAAGTATTTTATCTATTCACTTACTATAGGATAATTAACTTGTTTTTATGAAATTTAATTTTAAAAAGAAAAAGAGTCATTTTTATAATTAGAAAATAAGGTGTTCTTAATATAATTAATTTTTTTTATTATTAATTGAAAGTTTTTGCAAAGAATTAATTTTTAAATAACTTTCTCTTGACAACAATAAGGTTACATCATTTTTAGAAGGTGTTATAAAATTATCTCACGTAATTTTTTTGTAAGTCATATGATGAGGTTCTTTTAAAGTTTCTAATCTTTTTCTTATAAATATATTTCCGTATAAATACAAATATTTTTTTATGCCTTACCTATATCCTATATCTTATTTTAATATTTGATTTCATTATCTAATCTAAGTTTAGCCGGTTGACCGTAATTAGCGGATCCGTTAGGGTGCCTAATCCCTTCTCTTTAGGATAATCAGAATCCTTACCTAGAATTTTAAGTTGCGTAGAACTTAAATGAAGTCTTTAATTTCTTTAATCACATAGATTATAATAGGTTTTCTAATTTACCGTAGAACTAATTAGGTGGCGACTTCCTTAAATTTAATAAGAATTTTTTCAATATATTGTACCTCGATGTGACCCGTGTTAAAATGGGGTATAACAGCTTGGCGAATTCACTGGGAAAACTATTCAGTTCTAGACCATAACAAACTTAGGTTCATAATCTAGTCTTTTAATATTTGTTTATTTTATCGTATCTGCTTATGTGTTTATCATGTTTGTGTGATATAAACTTTGTATGAATTATTTGTTGCTTCTTTATATACACTATCATTCTATTCATATTTCTTCCATTCAGAAAAATAGACACAACCACATGTACACGTGAGGTGTGTTTTGCGCACTCGTAAATTTCTTTCAAATTCTAAATTTTAGGAGAGTTGGCATATGCGCGGTGTGTCCGGATATTTTACTGTGTGAACTCATAGCCTTCTCATTCGAGTTGTACACTCAGGAACATTTTTTCTAGCAAGCCAATTCTTTGAAGAACTTAAGATAGAGTTTCCTTGGATATAGGCCATGCATGCATAAGCCTTAGGTGGTTTGACCCAAGGTGTCATTCCACGAATTTAGGAAAATGCCAGTGTGTCAAATGGGTTTATTACCCAACAACAACTGCTCATATTATGTGCATGTGATAATGATAAATTGATCCAAGCCTAATTGTAACATCGCGAGTTTGGAAAATGTATACTTATTTTATTGTATTTACATTGTAGGATGGATTTAGTTCCCCAAGTCCCCAAAATTAGAATGGTCGAAGGTGTTCCGCATAAGTTGAGGCTATGGTGGGAAAGTTTTCACTCGACTAAAAAATTAGCAATCACCAGGAAATTGGGGTTCCTCCCTACACTCTTCAAGATCTCCCCCGACAAGTATGTGGTTAGAGAATTGATTCCATTTTGGGACACATATCGGGTTGTGTTTGCATTAAAGGACTGTGAACTTACCCTCATATTAAAGGAGATCTATTACTTCACTAATTTAGAGTATCAAGGGAGAGGTCAGATCATCCCGCACAGTCAGTCAGGGAAGAAATTTCTTCGGTACTTGGGATTAAAGAACACTGATGAACTCCATTACTTCAAAAACAATTAGGTTTCTTTGGATTATTTGTATGAAAGATATGGTGATCAAGATAGTTATAAATTGTTCAAGAAAGAATCACTTGTACTTCTACCCATTGGCGGGTTAGACGTCCAATTGTATTTGTCGCTACCTTGCTAAGGACTTTGGTATTTCCACAAGAACATGGAAAGATCAGTACTTGCATATGTTCTGTGGCCCGAGCACTTTTTAAAGGAGTTGATGGAACAGAAATCACCTTGGTTCCTATGATCTTGGCAGAAATATTTCGCGCACTTGGAAAATGTAAGAGAGGTGAAACAAAGTTCTTTGAAGGTTTCAATCTCCTTCGACAGATTTGGGCAAAAGAGAATTTCCACAAGCATTACAATATGACTGACATAATGTTTAGCGCTTCACATAAGATCAACACTCATGATGACAGACTAAGGAGGTTTGTGTCCCCAGTCGGCACCGATAATTGGTTTGGGTTCTTAGATTCTTGTACCAGTGACCAAATCCAATGGAGATACCCACTAGTTTCATGTGCCATGGCTTATATACGTTGCAGAGGGCTTTATTATATTGATCTTATCGGATTAAGAGGTCTACAACCATATTCCCCAGTGCGTGTGCTCTAACAGTTTGGTCAGACGCATATCATCCCTCTTCGAGCAGATATGCAAGTTTCAGAAATCCTCTTTGGACCAGACTTTAGAGTTTCTAGGGCCAGTCAAATTTTGCATGAATAGAGTAACATTCTCACAATAGATGTGGGACATAGACCAGCAGAGTGCATGATAAAATATCAGGTATGGTTTCGAGAATATCGTGGCGATTTAAATCCCAGTCCAGAAGGGGAATAAGGTTTTGAGGATGTTGGGATGACTATTTGGATAAGGCATTTTTGTCTTGGAACTGCAGTGGTCACACTTGAAATGTGGGCTCAAAAGGACAACATAATGCAGTATTTGGATAATGCGGGAGCGGGTCCTAGTAATGTTCGAGCATCATCTTCACTTCTGTGATCAGAAGCAGGGTCTAGGCCAAGTCTTAGGGTTGTCTTTCTTACTTTTTCATGTATTTCAAGTTTATTTCTTACCATTGTACTCGATCAGTAATTCAATAATACTTGGCCTGTTATTTCCAAACATAAAGATTGTCTCAAAATTAATGGCTTGGATTGATTTATCATTATCTCAATTATTTGGCTCTTAGGCCCACCTTTTGGCACAAAAGAGGTCCCGTGCATAATAGGATGCATCTTGATTATTGAAGTTTTCTTTGTATTGTGTGCTTTATTTGCAACATGAAATATGTTTTTCATTTCCAATGTCTGCTTAGTTGTGAGTTATTTATGCAACATTATTCTCTTATATTGATATATTTCTCTCCTTTGAAGGTTTTACTTCCTTTTAATTTATTCCCTCAATGTTTGATTGGTGTTGGCTACAAATTGGCTGATCACCCATACTTTACGAGATCAAAAGCATGAGTAAATGCCAACATGATTGATTCAGGTACACCTGACGGCTTAGGGCTTGTTACTGTTCATAGAGGTGAACCCGAGACTTCGAGGGAGAGGGACACAAACCTTCATAATCAACATATAGCTCATGTGATGCAATAAATGGACGACATGAAAAGTGAGATTGATCGACTTCAGAACCTCACCAAACTGTCCATTACCATGAATACTCCACTTCCTGAACATGGAACAAATACCTCTATTCTATATTATTTTCCACCTGTTTATTCTCCCCCCTCCCAACACATCCCACCAAATCCTTCACTCCACCAAAACAACCCTATTTCTACCAAATCTCCAGTTAACCCACAAGAAAATAACCCGCAACAAGTAGACTCATAATAAATGAACCCATTACCCACTACCCTATATGTTCCTCAAGATCCTCTTATCCAAACTTCGTTAACCCGAGCTCACATACCCAAAATATCCCACTTGGCCAAACTACCCCAGTCGTTCAAAACCACCAAGAACCCCCACATATATCGATGGCACATACTATAAATCCTACACGTAATATGTGCCATAAGTATATGCATGGGATCTCAGGCTTTCACTATCCATGTACCAACTGCACAAGAAGTTGATCTTTATGAGGAGATGGAGAAAGAGGCAAGGTCCAAAGTAGATGAAAATGTAGCAAATGAGATTCATAGTTTAAATGAGGCATTCAGAAGAATCCAACAATATAAAGGATGTGAAGGACTTGAGTATGAAGATTTATGTGTTCATCCATATGTTGAGTTTCAAATAGGGTATAAGGTGCCGAAATTGATATGTTTGATAGAAAATGGAATCCTCAAGCTCATTTGAGGTCATATTGTGATAAGATAGTGGGAGTAGAGAAGGATAAGGCCATTAGAATGAAGATGTTCATAAGTAATTTGATGGGAAAAGATCTAGATTGGTACACGAGCCAAAGCTCACAAAAATGGCATAGTTAGAATGCCTCGGAGCAAGAGTTTATGGATTGGTTCAACTTTATCACTGAAGTCATCCTAGATTGGTTCCACTTAATGAAAATGGAGAAAATATTAATGGAGTCCTTCAAAGAATATGCCATATGGTGAAGATTAGATGCCGCAAAAGTTCAACCTCCTATGGCAAAAAGTGAGATGACTTCTCTTTTTGTGCAGTCTAAAAAAGATGCTATGTATTATGACAAATTGATAAGCGTGGTTGCACAAAAGTTCTCTGTGGTTGTTAGGATAGGATAATTTGTTGAAGAAGGTATTAAAATGGGGAAAATCATTAATCTGGTAGCTTTACAAGCGATAAGTAAGGCAATGAGGTCTGATCCAACTAGGGGTGCGAATAAAAATAAAAAGGATGGAGTTTCTGCTGTCATGATTATTCAAGAAAAAAGACCAAACCAAATGTTAACATACCCAAATACACCTCCCCAACCTTTATAAAATAACCAATATGCCCAAACTCCTCACCTATATTACCAATCTTTGCTTGCCCCATATCGAGTTTATGCCACCCAACCAATATATTGCCCATCTCGAGAACCAGCCTATCAAAACCCTCTATAATTCCAACCTACCCATCCACCTAAAACCCACTACCAACCATAAAATCATCCATCAAATTCACCCAGCCCCCGTTCGAACTATGAAAAAAGGCAAACCAAAATCTACACACCTCTAGCTGAACCCTTATCCCAACTGTATGAAAGATTAAGAACTACAGAAGTACTCCAGTTGATCCAAGGAAGTATTCCCAATCCTTTTCATAGATGGTATGATGGGATAAATCATTGTTATTACCACTCCAGGGTTGCTAGGAATGACACTGAGAATTGTCTTACTCTCAAGAATAAGATTGAGGCACTAATCAAAGAAGGAGTTATTCAGATCAAAGGAGCCCCCCCAATATGAAAAATAATCCCTTAAAAAATCATGGGGGTGCCCATGTGAAAATGATCACCATCGATAAAGAATGTAATTTGGAAGGGACTATTGTATCAGTCGGTGATAAAGAAAAAGAGGAAACATCGGCTTTTGTCACACCTGTAATTACAGTCCAAATACGAGCACCAATTGAAGTAGAAGTTGATGTTCCCAGGCCTATGATCATAACCTTAGTTTCTCAAACACCTTCAAATACTAAGGTAGTTCCTTGGAATTACTCAACTGATGCAAGGGACCAAGGAAAAGGAAAATTGGTCGTAGAAGCTGTTGCTGTAGGAATGACAAGATCTGGGCATTGTTATGCCCCTGAAGGAGTTGTGAAAGGAGTTCCTAATAAGGAGAATAGTCAGAAGAAAGTTGTAATAGAGTCTGAGGTAGAGGATTTCTGGAGGAAGATGCCGACTAAGAAGTATTCTATTGTGGAATAACTGAAGAAAACTCCTGCCCAAATCTCATTATTGTCATTACTGATAAATTCCGAAACTCATAGGAATGCTCTGGTGAAGGTGCTGAATGAATCTTATGTGTCAACTAAAATGACCAGCGAGAAGCTTTCAGCTCTGTTGGGATAAGTTTTGGAAGCTAATACAGTCTCTTTTCATGAATATGAGTTGCCTCCTGAGGGCTTGGGGACTAATAGAGCATTGAACATTACTCTCAGTTTAGGGACAAGTTTCTTTCTAAAGTTCTCATCGATAATGGATCATTTGTTAATATTTTTCCTTTTACTACCCTCCGAGCTTTGGAAATTGACATCGGGAAAGTTCATGAAAGTAATGTGAGGGTTAAAAGATTTGATGGGACAGAACAAGGAGTTATTGGAGGATTTAATTTAGAGTTACAAATTGGGCCTATGGAGTTTACAGTAGAATTTCAAGTGTTGGAAATTTTTACTGGTTACAATTTGTTACTCGAAAGACCATGGATTCATAGTGCGGCTCAGTCCCTTTTACCTTGCATTAGACTTTGAAGTTTGTTTTGGATTATTATAAGATTGTGATTCATGGAGAGAAGAATAGTGTTATCTACCAGGAGAGCTCAGTCCCTAATATTGAATGTGTAGATCACCTAGATGGATCCATTTTTCATGTTATGGAGATCATGTGTACTACTTTGGTAGAAAGCTTAAAATTGCCATGGGTACTTATGATGGTGGCTTTGCAAATGTTTAAGAATGTTTTTGTGCTTGGTCGTGGTCTTGGTGTGAACTTGGATGGAATACTAGAGTCAATTCAATTGTCCAGATAAAAGAAAACTTTTGGTCTCGAAAATGAGCCCACTCCTGAAGAAGTCTCATCGGCTAATCTCAAAAGAAAAGGTGACATTCTCTTGCCGAAGCCTGTTCCGCTCCTGAATCAGCCATTTTCCAAAGTGTTTGTTGCACAAGTATCAGAAGAAGATATTGTAGAAGACCTCGTAGAAGGAGTCAAAAACTTGTTCATTACTGAAGAAGAAGTTGAGTGCAATGTGATTCAGGAGGATTGCATCGAGACCTTGACTATATGGGATACTGATCCTGGATATGATTTAAACAATTGGACTTGTAACCCATCCCCGGTTCTACGGGAATCTTGGTAAATGATTATATTAGTATTTACAACACGATTCAAAATTGAGGCCTGAATCTTGTTTATGAATTTATGTGTTTTGCCTCCACCTTTGAAAGCTTAAATGCCAAATCCAAACTATGTTTTGTTGTTTTTATTTCAAATTGTCTTCATTAATTTATTTCCTTTATTTTTTCTCTTTCAGCAAACAAACTAATAAATCTGCCAATACTATGAATGTGACATATAATGAAACAAGTGAAACAATTCCAAATAGCGAACAAGACTTTGCAGAATATGAAGAAGATCTGTTGTCGAAAGAGTTGACTAAATAATTTGAACATTTTGAAAATAAGGCAAACCAAATTTGGATAAAACTAAGAGATAAACTTGGGGGATGCAAAACTCATAAGAGAAACAAGGATTAGCGTCCATTTGACTCCATCCTAAAGGAATGAATTGATTGATCTATTGATGCAATATATAGATGTGTTTGCATGGTCCTATGATGATATGCTGGGTCTAAGCACATACATTATTTTGTATAGGTTACCAATCGATCCATCTTGTCCTCCCGTGAAATAAAAGCCAATAAAGATGAAGACTAATTTGAGTTTGAAAGTAAAGGAGGAAGTGTCCAAGCAATTCGATGCCAACGGTATTCGAGCCACGAAGTATACCACTTGGTTGGCCTACATTGTACCCGTGCCAAAGAAATATGGAAAAATCATAGTATGCATGGATTATCGGGATCTCAACAAGGATAACCCAAAGGATTATTTCCATCTGCCAAATATTTACATACTCATTGATAATTGCGAAAAGCATGAGTTGCAGTCTTTTGTTGATTGCTTCGCAGGGTACCACCAGATCCTGATGAAGAAGGAAGATGCCGAGAAAACTGCATTCATCACACCTTGTGGAGTATATTATTATTAGGTGATGCCTTTTGGACTCAAGAATGCAGAGACAACTTATATGAGGGCCATGACTACCATTTTTCATGACATGATCCACAAAGAGATTGAAGTTTATGTAGATGATGTCATTATCAAGTCGTGAAAGAGCTCAGATCACTTGGCAGATTTGAAGAAGTTCTTTGATAGGATGAGATGGCATAATCTAAAATTGATTCCTGCAAAGTATGCATTTGGTGTTCCCGCCGGGAAGCTATCGGGGTTCATTGTAAGTAAGAAAGGCATAGAATTGGATCCTTCGAAAATAAAGGCTATCTAAGACTTGCCTACTCCAAGGATTCAAAAGAACGTGATGAGTTTCCTAGGTCGACTCAATTACATCAGTAATTTATTGCACAATCTACGATGATTTATGAACCGACATTCAAGCGGTTGACAAAGGATGCTGCTACGAAGTGTACAGAAGATTTTCAGCAAGCTTTTGACAGAATCAAGAAGTACTTGTCTATTCCACCCATTTTGGTGCCCTAGATCCCGGAAGGCCTTTGTTGCTATATTTTTTTGTGTCAGAAAATGCATTTAGGTGTGTTTTAGGACAACATGATAAAACTAGAAAGAAGGAGCAAGCTATATATTACTTGAGTAAGAAGTTCATACCTTATGAAGCCCGGTATACATTATTGGAGTGTACATGTTTCGCCTTGACTTGGATTGCACAAAAGTTAAGGAATTACATGTGTACTTATACCACTTTTTTGATTTCTAGAATGGATCTGCTCAAGTATATCTTTCAGAAGCCCATGCCTACTGGGAAGTTAGCATAGTGGCAGATTCTGCTAAGTGAATTTGACATTGTTTATATTACTCAAAAGGCGGTCAAAGGACAATCTTTAGCTAACCATCTTGCCGAAAACCCTGTAGATAAAGAATATAAGCCTCTTAAAACTTACTTCCCCGATGAAGAAGTTCTATTTATTGGAGAAGATATTTCAGAAGAATATCCACGTTGGAGAATGTTCTTTGATAGGGCAACAAACTTCAAAGGAGTTGGTATTGGGGTAGTACTAATTTTAGAATCAGGCCAGCATTATTAGATCTCAGAAAAGCTTTGATTTCCATGCACTAATAATACGGTAGAGTACGAGGCTTGCATTCTTGGTCTTAGAATAGCTGCTGATATGGACATACAAGAGTTGTTAGTTATAGGAGATTCAGATTTAGTGGTTCATCAAGTACAAAGAGAATGGAGTGTTAAGAACGTGAAGTTACTTCCATATCTGGAGTGTGTGAAACAACCGCATAAGAAGTTCATCAAGGTTGAATTTAAACATGTCCTAAGAACTCAAAATGAGTTAGCAGATGCATTGGCGACTTTGTCCTCTATGATTTAACATCCATAAAAGAATTTCATAGATCCTATCAAGGTGAATGTACAAGACCAACTGACATACTGTCTTCATGTAGATACAGAACTGGATGACAAACCTTCATTCTATGACATCAAGACGTATCTCAAAGAAGGAGACTCTCCAGAAGGCATAACCAGTATTTAGAAGAGAACACTTTGGAGATTGGCAGATCACTTTTTCCTATATGGAGAAATCCTTTATAGAAGGACTCCAGATTTAGGATTGTTAAGGTATGTCGACGCTCAAGAGGCAACTAACATAGTTAAAGAAATACATGGGGGCATGTGTGGGCCGCATATAAATGGTTTTATTTTGGCAAAGATGATCCTTCGGGCTAGCTATTTCTGGATGGCAATGGAAACAAATTGCATATACTTTGTTTGAAAATGTCATCAATGTCAGATTCATGGTTACTTGATTCATGCTCCACCAAATGAACTCAATATGACAAGTTCTCCTTAGATATTTGCACCATGGGGAATAGATGTCATCGGTCCTATTAATCCATCTGCATCAAATGGACATAGGTTTATTTTGGTAGCTATTTATTATTTTACCAAGTGAACATTTATATGTTATTCAAAGTTATGCTTTGCTTTACTTTTCATGCTATCGAGTCCTGGGGTATTTAATACCTGATAATTTAGCAGTTTATCTAGAGCCAATATCAGTTCTAGAATAGTATTAGTCATGTCACAATTAGTAGTACTCTCAGTTCATTATAGAACTTAGTAGAACTCAGTCAGTTACAAAACTTAGAAAAACTCAGTAATCTCAGTATCAGTCAAGTCAGTTCAGTATACTTAGTTCAGTGTCTTTCATTTGGGAGTAGGATTCAGCCCTAAGCGAGCCTAGGGATGGGGGCACACCCATTATTAGGACTGGGTCCCTAGAAGCAATCTCTAAGTTTCAGAACTACATAGACAACGTAGGTTATGAGATATCACCTGTTATATAGGATTGACATACTCAGGGATCACCTGCTAATTTAGGAATGATCTCAGGGGTCACCCGCTAGATTAGGACTAACTCCATAATAGTTGTTAGTACCCATGGCATGGTATTAGCACCCTTCCAGCTGGGGTTATAGGTTGGACCTAAATTAAATTAGAAAGGGGCATGTCAGTTAGATGATTACCTCCCACAGTTTTGGTTTCAGTCTTAGTATAGAATTCAGTTTAGTTCTATAGAATTAGGACTGTTAGATACAGTCAATTAGTATCAGTAACTCAGTTATCAGAATTCAGTACTTAGGCTCAGAAAAGCTTAGTTACAGTATACATTCACATACATGCGCAGTATTGCATACTCAGAAGCTATAGCAATTTTAGTTTTCATGTACTCTCATGTTCAGTTACTCTATATCATTTAGTCAGTATTGTTCATGCATATGAACCCTTGTATTCAACCTTACCTCATCTAGCATACTAGTACATTACACGTACTGATGCATATTTTTTTTTGTGCTATGATGTCTTATATTAGAGGTTCGGACGCTCCAATTCCCGGCCACATATAGATAGATTCAGATTCAGCCAACAGTAGATTTAGAAGTGAGTCCTCATCTACCGAGGATATGCTTTATTTTAGTATTTCAGTAGACTCGGTATATCAGTTGAGGGAGTTAGTTGAGGGATTATCCCATCAACTCTATTTTCAGATAGTTTCAGTTAGAGGCTTTTCAGACTAGTTGTCAGATAATATTCAGTTTTACAGATTATTATTTCAGTTGTTACACTTTATTAGTATTTATATTTTGAACCTTATGGCAATTCATCCAAATTCCACATTTATTTCATGATTATTATACAGTTCTCATAGTATATATTAGTCATGGGTTAGCTTGTGGTCCTTCGGGGTCCTAAGCACCGTGTGGCACCTAGGGTGTACTCCTGGATTGTTACAAAATTATTATCAAAGCCTAAGGTTCAATATAGTTCTAAGGATCCTGAAAGCCACATCTAGTAGAGTCTTGTGCATGGGTGTGTAGCGTGTCACACTTATGGATAAGAGGCTATGAGATGTTTTAGGAAAAGTTTCCCTTCTTTCAGTATTCATGTTGTGCGAGTGAGCATGAGCTCAAGTTAAACTCTTATTCTAATCCATTTATTTCTTTCACTTCCAGAACATGCCTTCCAATAAGACTAACGGAGGGAGAACAAGAAATCAGTCAGCACCTCAGCCCGTTCAGGAAGATCCCCTGGACGAGCATGTCTCTTATGTAAAATTCAGAGCTACTTTCACTACTTTAGCCTATTCGGTAGTTGATTAGAAAAACCTACTGGTTGTTGTGCTATCTAGGTTTGGGGTTCATACCCAGTAGAGCAAGAGAGAGAATTGTAGGAGAGAAGATAGAGAGAATAAAAGATTCAGAATAAGTGGTTTTAGGCCAAGGTTAGAGGGTGGTAACCGCTTCCAATTCCATCAGAAACTCTTAGCCCCAAATCCTTCGTTAGCTAGTACGCCAGTGCCAAATTTTATAAATGACACTCGAGGTAGCACGTCAGGCTTTAAGCCTCAAGATAGCATGAAAAGATGTCGTACCCACCCTCTTTGTCAGAAATGTAGTAGAAACCATCAAGATGTCTGTAGAAATGGCAGTGATGTTTGTTTCAAGTGTGGAAAGCTAGGCTACAGAGTCAGAGATTGTCCTCAGCCATGTCCTCAGGGTCAGTCCAATAGTCCTTCAGTCCCATCTGGTCGCCCAAATCAGCAGGGCGTCACTTCCAGTGCCACTAGTAGTCAATCCCAGAACAGATTTTATGCACTCCAGTCTTTCCATGATCAGTGAAGTTCTCTTAATATATTTATGAGTATGTTATGAGTCTTTCATCCTTATATTTGTGCTTAGTTAGATTTCGAGGCTTCTCTTCCTTTGTAACCCCTATATAGTTGTCAACTTTGGTGTCACCCAAAATATTAGCAGAGCTCTCCTCGGTGTTTCCCCCCAACTCTAGAGTTGACAGTCCAGTTTAAAATTATTGATTAAGTGGTTCATAACTTTAGAATAATGGCTTTAAGATAAGGGGGAGATGGTAGAACGAGTGACCAAGTCCGGCTTTCAGATTTTAGTAGTGATGCTAGTAATGTCAGCTCTATACTCATAGCTCATAGTCATGCACATTAACGAAAATCATGTACACTTACAGTTCCTAGTATAATAGAGTTTCAGTTTACTCAGTGTTATGATTCATGTTCCACGAATACAAAAATACCAACTTAGTTCATGCAACTCATGACTTATGTACTCATGCCTTATAGTATTCTCAGTTCCCATTACTCATGTTACGCTCCTAATGATTAGCTAAATTCAGAGTATGTCATGTCTATTATCCATTTACACCCCTTGATAAACTCATGATATTGATATTCTATTCCCTAGGCTTCAGTCAAGTGCCAAGTTCAGTATAGTGTCCATTCATGCTTCAGGTCCCTATGTTTTAACCTTTCAGTGAACCTTTCTTAGTGATAAGCAGTTGCTTAGATGGGAGATAGTAAATGTTTCATATTAGGAAAGATTGTTGCATGCTTGTTTTACATGAGGCTTTAGTCATGAAGATAGGTTTGAATGTCATGTTGATGTGTAAGTGGCTAGATATATTTCAGAGATTTGAGTAGACTTGAACTTAGCGGGAGAATTTAGTTCAGCTCAGACCTCAGTAGGTAGGGTTATCAGTGCCCATACTACAGAATTCTAGCTATGTTGTGGTTTCCTAGTCAGATATCTTATTCAGATCATACCAAGGTTCCTTACTCCCTAAAGTCATTAGAACCTTATAACAAGAGTGTCAAAGAAATGCTATAGTCAAGTCTAAGTTTTCAGCATGAGTTAGTTTGTGAAGCCAAGAATTCAATTTAGTTTAGCAGTCAGGTGGGCAAGCTCGTATCGTTTCCTATCTTTTCATCTAGTTGTACTATCTGAAAGTTTATGACTATGACCATTCCAAGATAGAGCATCCTAGAAGTTATGAGTTCAGCCTAGTTTATGCATCATGCCTCAGTTTTAGATCCCAGATATTCTATCACAATTTAGTTTGTAGGTGCCCCGTGCATCATCTCAGCTTTTACTTAGTATCTCAGCCAAGTCAGCATTCCTCAAAGGATATAGTGTCCTAAGGGGGAGATTCACTATAAACCCCGAGCTTTTATGTCCTAAACCTTTCAGTTTCTCTTCACATAGCAAGATATAGTTAGGAGGAATGAGTACCCACAAGTTGACTTTCTCGTTCCAGTCTCAGTCGTATGACCATTCCTGTGTCATGGCATGTATTCAAGGAATCGGTTCAGTTCATGATATTCAGTACACTATCATATTTCAGACTTAGTTATGCTCTCACGTTCCCATACATTCATGTTCAGTAAATGATCTCAGGTTTATCAGTACTCTCACCTTAGGAGAACAGTCTTCCTTAGCTTTACCCAGTTTAATGGTCAAGATATCAATTACCGTTGCATATTCAGTCATGCATTCATGAATCATTTTCTGTCATGTACTCATGCATCAGATATGCATGTTCAGTATACAAACCCAGCTTATCAAGTAGCTTCAGTCATGTATTCATGTATTTAGATATGCATGTTCAGTATGGAAAACTCAGGATATCAGCAGTTTCAGTCATGCAGTCATAATTTAGTTGTGCATGTCCAGTATTCACTCTCAGTTTATCATTTCTCCCATCTTAGTCAGTTTTATCCGAGGATGAATGTTCCCAAGGGGGAGATATTATAAGACCCTGCAAAATCCTAAGCTTAGCTCAGTCCATTAAAGCTTGATAAGGGGTCCTCAACTTAGAAAAGTTCAGCTAAATGTTAGGACAAGTTTATGTAAAAACAGTGGCTCACCGTGATTAGGCCGCATCGCGGTGAGTATTGCGATGAGCCCTCAATTGCATCACGCTGAAGGCCATTTCAGCATTGTCAAATTTCAGTAGCTCACCAGAATTGCCCCGTGTCGGGGTGAGGCTCAAATCGACAATTGTCATGAACCAGTGAGTCACCATGATTCCACTGCCCTGCGGTGGATATATAGATGACTCAGTTACCGCATCGCGGTAAGGCTTTAATCTGCATTCCAGTTACAAGATTTTGAATCCCAAGGGCAACTTAGACTTTTCTCATAACTCAGATCAGCCTTTAAACATAAAATTATGCCCTAAATACCATATTATGTCACTTTTCCTCACTTTCTCTCAAGAACAAAATCATTCTCTCTCAAGAGGAAAAAACCCTAGTTCAAGAAATTAAGGTCAATCCCAAAAATCTCTCCAAGAACTCCAAGAAACTCATAAATTAAGGTATGTTAGATGTTCATTCATGGGTCCCTTCCACCCATGAAGTCCAAGAATCCTTTTTCAAAGTACAGAGATTGTGTATTTATGATTTCCATGTTTAAATTAGATTAAATTCATGTTCATGATATTTGTTGGGTCTCAATCCATAATTTAAGTGCATGTTTTTCCTAAAATTGAATAGAAAGTGTGAAGAATATTTAATTATCTTGATAAACCCTTGAATTTACAAAGTGATTAAGGTGTCTATGATGATATTTTGATTTTGATCAATGATCTAGATTACAAGTTACAAGAATTGATCCTAATATGTATTGAACTACATGATATTCATGAGAATCCCTTCAATGAGTAAGTTGATTGTTGTAATCATGTCAACCCTAAGTGTTTATGATTTAATGTACCAATTATGCTTTCCATGTGTTGGATAAATTTTCTATGAGAATGAAATAATGCCATTATAGCATGCTAACATGTGTTCTCCATTCATGTACAAGTTAATTCATTATAGGTGTTTGATGAAATGTCTCTATGAATGAATTATGACCAAGTGAACATTTATATATTATTCAAAGTTATGTTTTGCTTTACTTTTCATGCTATCGAATCCTGGGGTATTTATACCCAATAATTTAGCTGTTTATCTAAAGCCAATGTCAGTTATAGAATAGTATTAGTCATATCACGATCAATAGTACTCTCGGTTCATTACAGTACTCAGTCAGTTATAGAACTTGGGAAAACTCAGTATTCTCAGTATCAGTCCAGTCCAGTTCATATAATACCCCAAAAAAAATCCAAACCAATATTAGCGCCATGTTTCAAGATCATTCATAGTACATCATGGTTCTTTTATAGTTTTATTAGCAAGTTATATGTATATTAAGTCTTCAAATAACTCCAAGCTATCAGACGAATCAAAACATTCCTTATCGATTGAATTCTTGGGAAGGATATGCCATAGTCAACTTCAAATGAGAATATCTCTAGTTATACTATGTATTTTTGTTATCATAACCCACTAATATATATATAATTTAATTATCTTTCCAACGATACCAATTTTGCCGAAATCCGATATCGGGGCAAAAAGTTATTCCCATTTTACTCCAGCATGTCAGCCTGAAAATTGAGTGACGACATATCTGATGACTTATCACAATTCTGACGACATTTCTGATAACCTATCACATTTCTGATGACTTATCAGCAATGTTGTCAGACTTAGGCAGAATGTCAAAAATTTCAGCTCCTAGGTGACAACCTGGGCTGACGGGCTATCACAGATCTGACGGCTTATCAGCCCATGTCGTCAGCTGATAATTTCAGCAACTGGGAGGTAATTTCGTAGGAGTATTTTGGTCTTTTTCTGTCACTCTAAACACAGTATTAAAGTCCTAAGAAGGCTATTATCCCATTATTTTCTCATTCTCCTCAAGAACAAGAACATTCTCTCCCAAAGGGGTTAAACCCTAGTCAAGAAAATTCAATAGCAAGCCTAAGGATTTCTTCAAGAACCTTCAAGAAACATTAGATATCTTTCAAGATCAAGCTTTAAGGTATGCGTAGTGTTCATCCACGGATTCCTTTCATTCATGGAGTTCAAGAACCCTCTTTAAAAATATGAATCATGAAGTTATATTGTGGGTTGATTATGTTTGTGTGATTGATTGTTATACAACTCCCAAATTAGAATCTTTATGTGATTTTATGAAACTAGGATGACATGCAAATTGAAGTATATGAATTTTGGATGGTTTAAATCATTAAGGTGATAAATATGCCTATGCCACAAGGTGTGCATGCAAGGTGTTTGATAAAAGACCTTAGAGACTAGAAATCATATATTATAGCTAAATAGAACTTAAATGACAAGACCATGCTCTATTCCTTATGACTCAACATGAATTCCATGCTAATTGTTGTGTATTGTTATTATGATATGGAATGCTCGTGAAATTGAAGTTATGCAAGTATTTACATGTTATACGCATTCCCTTTCATGTATATGGTGTTGAGAAACATGTGTAGTATGAGATCCCCTACTTATGGTATTATGAATTGTGGATGTTATTCCTATGATCAAGAAGTGTCATGTGTGTCAGTTTCCTTCCGTGAGTCCTGGGGGTACTTGTACCTGACAATTTAGCTGTGTGCCTAGAGCCATGTCATGTTTCACGATACTCTCAGTCAAGCCATGATCCATAGAACTCAGGAAACCTCAGAAATCTCAGTAGTTCAGTAATCTAAGTGATTTCAGTATTCTAAGTAAAATCTAAATAACTGTAGTACTCTCAGTCTGTCCTCAAACATCAGTACATTCCGTCAGTCAACGAAACTCAGTAAACTCAGTTTAGCTCCTCTAAATAATACCACTAGTATCAATTCAACTAACCATTTTAGTTCATCTAATCAGTTCAGTTCATCTAATCAGTTTAGTTTAGTTAATCAGTTCAGCTTAATTAATCAGTTCAGTGTCTTTTAGATGGGAATAGGATTTAACACCGAGTGATCCTAGGGTGGGGACTTACCCGCTAGAATAGGACTAAGATCCCTAGAAGTAATCCCTAAGTTCCAGAACTACGTAGCCAACGTAGTTACGAGATGTCACCCGTTAGATAGGATTGAAATACTTAGGGATCATCTGTTATCATATTTAAATGTATAGGACTGATCCCAAGGGTCACCCGCTAGATTAGGACTGACTCCACAACAGTTGTCTTTACTAGTGGCGCGGTACTGACACCCTTCTAACTGGGGTTACAGGATGGACCCCAGACTATCTAGAAAGAGGCACGTCGATTAGATGAATACATCCCACAATTTCAGTTACAGAATCAGGACTGCCAGATACAGTCAATTCAGCTCAGTAATACAAATTCAGGACTGTTAGATACGGTTAATCCTTATCATTATAAATAGACTTCAGGATCATCCACTAGATAAGACTAATCTTAACTATGGTCAATCAGTATCAGTATCATCAGATTTAGAGATCACCCGCTAGATAGGACTGATATCAGATTTAGTTACTCCATACAGAGCGGAACTCAGATAGTTCCATTAGAACTTAGACTATCAGATACAGTCGCTTAGTATCAGTTACAATGGTTAGGCCGATCATAACAGTTATATCAGTTATATCAGTCATCATAACTCATGTTATTAGTATTAAGTTTCAGGACTGTTAGACACAGTCAATCAGACCTGTTCTTTATAATTCAAACTGTCAAAAATAGTTGTTTATCTATTCAGTACCTCAGTATCAGTAAACTCATGTTGTCAGTATTAAGACTCAGTAGTCAGTATCAGCACGAGTTCAGTTATAGTTACTTATGCATGTATGTATTCTCACGTTCATATCAGTTAGCATTGTTCATGCATATAAACACTTTGAATTTAGCCTACCTCACTCGTATACTCAGTACATTTAGTCGTACTGACGCATTTGCGCTATGGTGCTTTCTCTTAGGTTACACCATAGGTTCAGAGGCACGAGTTCCAGAGCAGCAGTAGCATTGTAGATTTCAGCAGTCAAAGTTAGAAGTGAGTCCTCATCCTTCGAGGACATGATTATTTCTTTATTATCCCATTAGTCAGTTTATTAGACGGAGTTAGTTGGGGACATGTCCCATCAGCTCCTTATTCAGATTACTCAGACAGTAGAGGCTTTCAGACTAGAGGCAGACTAAATATCGACTTGGTTTAGACTTTAGTATTTTTAGTTTTTTTTTGGTATTGTGATACCACCTTATTCAGACGTTATTATTATTCAGATGTTTATCCAGTTTGAACCTTATGGCCTTTCAGTTCATGTTTCCATATTTCCAGTATTTTATGCAGTATACAGGTATAGATATTAGTCATGGGTTAGCTTGTGGTCCTTAGGGGTCATGAGCACCGTGTAGCATTCTAGTTCAGAAAATCAGGGCGTTACAATTTAGTATACTCAGTTCAGTGTCTTTCAGTTGGGAGTAGGATTCAGCACCGAGCGAGCCTAGGGATGGGGGCACACCCATTAGTTAGGACTGGGTCCCTAGAAGCAATCCCTAAGTTTAAGAACTACGTAGACATCGTAGGTTATGAGATGTCACCCATTAGATAGGACTGACATACTCAGGGATCACCTGCTAATTTAGGACTGATCTCAGGGGTCACCCTCTAGATTAGGACTAACTCCACAGCAGTTGTTAGTACCCGTGGCACGGTATTAGCACCCTTCCAGCTGGGGTTATAGGTTGGACCCGAATTAGATTCGAAAGGGTCATGTCGATTAGATAATTACCTCCCACAGTTTTGGTTTAGTCTTAGTGTAGAATTTATTTCAGTTCTACAGAATCAAGACTGTTAGATACAGTCAATCAGTATCAGTAACTCAGTTATCAGAATTCAGTACTTAGGCTCAGAAAAGCTTAGTTACAGTATACATTCACGTACATGTGCAGTATAGCATACTCAGAAATTATAGCAGTTTCAGTTTTCATGTACTCTCATGTTCAGTTACTCTATATCGTTCAGTCAGTATTGTTCATGCATATGAACCCTTGCATTCAGCCTTACCTCATCTAGCATACTAGTATATTACACGTACTGATGCATATTTTTTCTTGTGCTATGATGTCATATATTATAGGTTCGGATGCTCCGATTCCCAGCCACATATAGATAGATTCAGATTCAGCCAATAGTAGATTTAGAAGTGAGTCCTCATCTACCGAGGACATACTTTATTTCAGTATTTTAGTAGACTCGGTATATCAGTTGAGGGAGTTAGTTGAGGGATTATCCCATCAACTCTATTTTCAGAAAGATTTAGTTAGAGGCTTTTCAGACTAGTTGTCAGACAATATTCAGTTTTATAGATTGTTATTTCAGTTGTTACACTTTATTAGTATTTAGATTTTGAACCTTATGGCAATTCATCCAAATTCTACATTTATTTCATAATTATTATACAGTTCTTACAGCAAATATCAGTCATGGGTTAGCTTGTGGTCCTTCGAGGGTGTACTCCCGGGTCGTTACATTGCAACCCCTCCATCAACTTTATATCACCTTTCTTTCAAAATAATACCCAAAATTACCCACCGCCACTACTGCTACTGAAAAGGTGAAGGACATGAAAGACCATCGGGTTTGAGGTCGTCATCTCCTTAATTCAATAGGCTTGAAAGAGAAGCCTTCAAATAGCCCTTTTCCCTATCACATCAATCCAAAAAAATAAGAAAAATTCAGCTTTACTTCTATTTTCTGCAATTAAGACTTTTAAGAATTCAAATTTTGAAATCAAGATTTTCTCCTCCAAAATGTTGAGGGACACTCTCAAATTTTGGCTATAAAAGAGCCTTTGGGCACTAAAAAAAATGCAAGTAAAAATCAAGAATAACCAAGTAAGGAAATCAGAAGAAGCTATTACAATTAGTTTGTATTACTATTTCCACCTCATTTTTCTCGCTCTCTTTCTGAAGTCGAAGTTTGAGTTCCAGTTCAAATTTCCGACGAGGAGACCCCCTAGTTCGTTGTCCTACACAAGGAGCGCATTTGGTGTTTCATGAATTGACTCCATCTCTGTCCGAATCAGAGAAGCGATAACAAATGCATTACGTATCTCCATCTAGCAGTCTAGTTCCTCATCATTTTTTAAGCTTTATTCTTGTAAACACTTGTTATTCTTTTTTATATTTCCGCACATTATTATTTAAAATTTGTTTTTTTATGTTCTTATTTGAATGAGTATGAACCACTAAATATTTTGGCAAAAGTTTAATTGTTCTCTTTCCCTTTTAGATTCAAAACTTAGCACAATCAATAGACTTAGGTATTTATTTTATATCATTAAAAGATTAAAATTTGGTAGGTAAAAATATGTCCTTTAGAATAATGGTCGGGTTTGTTAGAATCCTTTAATGCTTCTTTAATATAAAATAGTAGCTTATCTTTAGAATCAAGTCAGTTTTCCACAAGGTAATAATTTTTGAATTCCTTAATTATAAATTTTGTGGTAGATGGGCGTATTATCGCTAAACTCAAAAAATTGGCTTTACTAAATTTGGATATGGTAAATTATTTTTTTTATTTATTTATATCGTAAAATTTATAAATTCTCAAGACACTAGATATTTAAACAATTAAGTATTTTATCTATTCATTTAGTGTAGGATAATTAACTTATTTTTATGAAATTTAATTTTAAAAAGCAAAAGAGTCGTTTTAAGAATTAGAAAATAAGGAGTTCTTAATATAATTTTTTTTTTTAATTATTAATTGAAATCTTTTGAAAAGAATTAAATTTTAAATAACTTTCTCTTGACAACAATAAGGTTACATCATTTTTAGAAGGTCTGATAAAATTATCTCACAAAATTCTTTTGTAAGTCTTATGATGAGGTTCTTTTAAAGTTTCTAATCTTTTCTTATAAATATATTGCCTTATAAAAGACAAATATTTTTTTTATGCCTTACCTATATCCTATATCTTATTTTAATATTTGATTTCATTATCTAATCTACGTTTGGTCGGTTAACTGTAATTAGCAGATCCTTTAGGGTGCCTAATCCTTTCCCTTTAGGATAATCAGAATCCTTACTTAGAATTTTAAGTTGCGTAGACCTTAAATGAAGTCTTTAATTTCTTTAATCACATAGTTTATAATAGGTGTCCTAATTTACCGTAGAACTAATAGGTGACGATTTTCTTAAATTTAATTAGAATTTTTTCAATATTTTGTACCTCGGTTTAACCCATGTTAAAATGGGGTATAGCAACTTGGTGACTTCACTGGGGAAACTATTCAGTTCTTGACCATAACAAACTTAGGTTAATAATCTAGTCTTTTAATATTTGTTTATTTTATCATATCTGCTTATGTGTTTATCATGTTTGTGTGATATAAACTATTTATTTATCATTACTTTGTATGGATTATTTGTTGCTGATTTATATACACTATGATTCTATTCATATTTTTTCTATTAAAAAAAGTTGACACAACCACAGGTACACGTCAGGTGTGTTTTACGCACTCACAAATTTCTTTCAAATTCCAAATTTTAGGAGAGTTGACGTATGCGCGGTGTGTTCGAATATTTTCCTGTGTGACCTCGTAGCCTACTCACTTGAGTTGTCCACTCAAGAACCTTGTGTCTATAAAGATTATTCTTAGAAGAACTTAAGATAAAGTTTCCCTAGATATAGGCCATGCATGCATAAGCCTTAGGTGGTTTGACCCAAGGTGTCATTCCACGAATTTAGGAAAACACCAGTGTGTCAAATAGGTTTACGAGCCAACGACAACTACTCATATTATGTGCATGTAATAATGATAAATAGATCCAAGCCTAATTGTGACACCGCGAGTTTGGAAAATGTGTACTTATTTTGTTGTATTTACATTGTAGGATGGATTTAGTTCCCCAAGTCCCCAAAATTAGAATGGTCGAAGGTGTTCCGCACAAGTTGAGGCTATGGTGGGAAAATTTTGACTCGACTGAAAAATTAATGATCACCAGGAAATTAGGGTTCCTTCCTACACTCTTCAGGATCTCTCCCGACAAGCATGTGGCTAGAGAATTAATTCAATTTTTTGACCCAGATCGAGTTGTCTTTGCATTCAAAGACTGTGAACTCACCCCCACATTAAAGAAGATCTATTGCTTCACTAATTTGGAGTATTAAGGGAGAGTTCAGATCATCCCGCATAGTCAGTCAGGGAAGAAATTTCTTTGCTACTTAGGATTAAAGAACACTGATGAAATCCATTGCTTCAAAAACAATTGGGTACCTTTGGATTATTTGTATAAAAGATATGGTCTTTAAGATAGTTATAAGTTGTTCAAGAAAGAATTCGCTTACACTTCTACCCATTGGTGGGTTAGACGTCCAATTGCATTTGTCGTTGCCTTGCTAGGGACTTTGGCATTTCCACAAGAATATAGAAAGATCAGTACTTGCATATGTTCTGTGGCCCGAGCACTTTTTAAAGGAGTTGATGGCACAGAAATCACCTTGGTTCCTATGATCTTGGAAGAATTGTTTCGCGCACTTGGAAAGTGTAAGAGTGGTGAAACAAAGTTCTTTGATGGTTTCAATCTCCTTCTGCAGATGTGGGCAAAAGAGTATTTCTACAAGCATTGCAATATGACTGACATAATGTTTAGCGCTTCACATAAGATTAACACTCATGATGATAGACTGAGGAGGTTTATGTCCCTGGTCGGCACCGATGATTAGTTTGGGTTCTTAGCCTCTCGTACTAATGACCAAATCCAGTGGAGATACCCACTACTTTCATGTTCCACGATTTACATACGGTGCAGAGGGATTTATTATATTGATATTTTTGGATTAAGAGGTCTACAACCATATGACACAATGAGTGTGATCTAATAGTTTGGTCAAACGCAGATCATCCCTCTCCAAACAGATATGCGAGTTTTAGAAATCCTCTTTGGACCAGACTTTGGAGTTTCTAGGGCCATCCAAATTCTGCATGAATGGACATTATCACAATAGATGTGGGATGTGGACCAGCAAAGTGTATGCCAGTATCAGGTATGGGTTTGAGAATATCGTGCCAATTTAATCTTTTCACGCGCGAGGAACTGTCTGGAAGTGAAAAACATCATAGGTAGGCGGCCTCCAGTCCAGAAGGGGAATAAAGTTTTGAGGATGTTGGGATGACTATTTGGATAAGGCATTTTTGTTTTGGAACCACAGTGGTCACACCTAAAATGTGGGCTCAAATGGCCAACATAATGCAGTATTTGGATAATGCGGGAGCGCATCCTAGCAATGTTCAAGCATCATCTTCACTTCTGTGATCAGAAGCAGGGTCTAGGCCATGTCTTAGGGTTGTATTTTTTACTTTTTCATGTATTTCAAGTTTATTTCTTACCATTGTATTCGATCAGTAATGCAATGTAACTTGACTTGTTATTTTCAAACTCAAAGATTGTCTCAAATTAACGACTTGGATCTATTTATCATAATCTCAATTATTTGGCGCTTAGGCCCACCTCTTGGCACAAAAGAGGTCCCGTGCATAATAGGATGTGTCTTGATTATTGAAGTTTCCTTTTAATTATGTGCTTTGTTAGCAATATGAAACATGTTTTTCATATCCAACGTTATCTGCTTAATTGTGAGTTATTTATACAAAATTATTCTCTCATACTAATATATTTCTCTCCTTCGAAGTTTTTTCTTCCTTTTAATTTATCCCCCCAATGTTTGATTTATGTTGGCTATGAACTGGCTGATCGCCTATACTTTATGAGATCAAAAACACGAGCAAATTCCAATATGACTGATTTAGGTACACCTGACGGCTTAGGGCCTTCCACCGTCCCAAGAGGTGAACCCGATACTTCAGGGGTGAGGGACACAACCCTTCATGATGAACATATAGCTCATATGATGCAACAAATGGCCGACATTCATAGTGAGATTGATCAATTTCAGAACCTCACCAAACTATCCATTACCATAAATACTCCACTTCCTGAACATGGAACAAATACCGCTATTCCATCTTCTTTTCCACCTGTTTATTCTCCCACCTCCCAACACTTCCTACCAAATCCTTCACTACACCAAAAAAACCCTATTTCTACCAAATCTCCAATTAACCCACAAGAAAATAACCCGAAATAAGTCGACTCACAACAAATGAACCCATTACTCTTCACTACCCCATATGTTCCTCAAGCTCCTCTTACCCAAACTCTATTTGCTCGAGCTCCACATACCCAAAATATCCCACTTGCCTAAACTACCCAGCCATCCAAAACCACCAAGTAGCCCCATATATATCGGTGGCATATACTGCAATTCCTAACACACAATATATGCCACAAGTATATGTAGTGAGAGCTCAACCTTTCACTATTCCTGTACCAACCGCGCAAGAAGTTGATCCTTATGAGGAGATAGAGAAAGAGGTAAAGTCCAAAGTAGATGAAAATGTAGCAAAGGAAATTTGTAGTTTAAAGGAGGCATTCAGAAGCATCCAACAACAAAAAGGATGTGAAGGACTTGAGTATGAAAATTTATGTGTTCATCCAGATGTTGAATTTTTGATAGGGTATAATGTGCCGAAATTTGATATGTTTGATGGAAATGGGAATCCTCAAGCTCATTTGAGGTCGTACTGTGACAAGTTAGTGGGAGTATGGAAGGATGAGGCTATTAGAATGAAGCTATTCATAAGGAATTTAACGAGAGAAGTCTAGATTGGTACACGAGACAAAACCCACAGAAATGGCATAGTTGGAATGCCTTGGAGCAAAAATTTATAGATAGGTTCAGGTTTAACACCGAAGTCATCCCAGACCGGTTCCACTTGATGAAGATGGAGAAGAAATCTATGGATTCCTTCAAAGAATATTCCATGCGGTGGAGAGCAGACGCCGCGGAATTTCAACCTCCTATGGCGAAAAGTGAGATGTCTTCTCTTTTTGTGCAGTCTAAAAAAGATGTGACGTATTATAACAAATTGATAAGCGTGGTTGTACAAAAGTTCTCTGAGGTTGTTAAGATAGGAGAATTTGTTGAAGAAGGTATTAAAATGGGGAGAATCACTAATTTGGCAGCTTTACAAGCGACAAGTAAGGCAATATAGTCTGATCCAACTAGGGGTGCGAATAAAAAGAAAAAAGATGGAGTTTCTGCTGTCATCACTATTCAAGAAAAAAGTCCAAGCCAAATGTTAACATACCAAAATCCACCACCCCAACCTTTCTAATATAACCAATATTCCCAAAATCCTCACCCATATTAACAACCTTTGACTGCCCCATATCCAGTTTATGCTACCCAGCCAGCATATTGCCCACCTCGAGCACCATCCTATTAAAACCCACCACAATACCAACCTACCCATCCACCTCAAACCCATTACCAACCACAAAATCTTCCTTTAAATTCACCTAGACCCCATCCAAACTATGAAAAAAGGCCAACCAAAACCTATACATCTCTAGTTGAACCCTTATACCAACTGTATGAAAGATTGAGAACTGCAGGAGTACTCCAATCGATCTATAAGAAAGAATTCCCAATCCTCTTCCTGGATGGTATGATAGGACAAAGCATTATGCTTATCACTCTAGGGTTGCTGGGTATGACACTGAGAATTATCTTACTCTCAAGGACAAGATTGAAGAACTAATCAAAGAAGGAGTTATTCAGCTCAGAAGAGATCCCCCCAATGTGAACAATAATTCCTTGCCAAATCATGGGGGTGCCCATGTGAACATGATCACCATAGATGAATAATATAATTTGGAAAGGACTATTGTATTAGTCAGTGATAAAGAAAAAGTGGAAACGTCAACTTTTGTCACACCTGTAATTACAGTCCAAATGCGAGCACCAATTGAAGTAGAAGTTGTTATTCCCACGACTACGATCACAACCTTAGTTGCTTAAACACCTTCAAATACTAAGTTAGTTCCTTGGAATTACTCAACTGATGCAAGGGAACAAGGAAAAGAAAAATTATTTATAGAAGCTACTACTGCAGGAATGACAAGATCTGGGTGTTGTTATGCCTATGAAGGAGTTGTACAAAGAGTGACTAATAAGGAGAATAGTCAGAAGAAAGTTGTAATAGAGGATGAAGTAGAAGATTTCTGGAGGAAGATGCCAACAAAAGAGTATTCTGTTGTGGAACAGCTAAACAAAACTCCCATCCAAATCTCATTATTGTCAACTCTGATGAATTCTACAACTCATAGGAGTGCTCTGGTGAAGGTACTGAATAAATCTTATGTATCAACTGAAATGACCAGCGAGAACCTTTCAGCTCTAGTGGGACAAGTTTTGGAAGCTAATACAGTCTTTTTTCATGAATAAGAGTTGCTACTTGAGAGATTGAGGCATAATAGAGCATTGAACATCACTGTCAAGTTAGGGACATGTTTGTTTCTAAAGTTCTCATCGACAATGGCTCAGTCATTAATATTTTTCCTTTTACTACCCTCCAAGCTTTAGGAATTGACATCGGGAAAGTTCATGAAAGTAATTTAAGGGTTAAAGGCTTTGATGGGACTCAAAGAGAAGTTATTGGAGGAATTGATTTAGCGCTACAGATTGGGCCTGTGGAGTTTACAGTAGAATTCCAAGTGTTGGACATTTCTACTAGTTACAATTTGTTACTTGGAAGACCATGGATTCATAGTGTTGGTGCAGTCCCTTCTACCTTGCATCAGACTTTGAAGTTTGTTTGGTATTATCATGAGATTATGATTCATGGATAGAAAATTATTTCTATCTACCAAGAGAACTCAATCCCTAATATTGAATGTGTAAAGCACCTGTATGGATTCGTTTTTCATGTTAAGGAGATCATGTTTACTGCTCAGATAGAATGCTTAAAATTGCCATGGGTACTTATTATGGTGGCTTTGAAAATGTTTAAGAATGGTTTTGTGCCTGGTCGTGGTCTTGGTGTGAACTTGGATGGAATACTAGAGTTAATTCAATTGTCCGGACAAATGAAAACTTTTGGTCTTGGATATGATCCCACTCCTGAAGAAGTCTCATCGGCTAGTCTCAAAAGGAAAGGTGACATTCTCCTGCCAAAGCCTATTCCGCTCCTTAATTAGTCATTTTTCAAAGTGTTTATTGCCCAAGTATCAGAAGAAAGATGTTGTAAAAGACTTCGTAGATAGAGTCAAAAACTTGTTCATTGCTGAAGAAGAAGTTGAGTGCAATGAGATCTAGAGGATTGCATCGAGACCTTGACTATCTGGGATGCTGAGCCTGGAGATACTTTGAACAATTGAACTTGTACCCCATCCCCGGTTCTTCGGGAATCTTGGTAGATGATTGTATTAGTATTTATAACACGATTCAAAATTGAGGCCTGAATTATGTTTATGAATTTATATGTTTTGCCTCCACTTTTGAAAGTTTAAATGCCAAATCCAAACTATGTTTTGCTAGTTTTATTTCAAACCATCTTCATTAATTTATTTCCTTTTTTTTTTCTCTTTCAGTAAGCAAACTAATAAATCTACCAATACTATAAATGTGGCATATAATGAAACAAGTGAAACAATTCCAAATAGCAAACAACAATTTGCAGAATATGAAGAAGATCTGTTGTCTGAAGAGTTGACTAAAGAATTTGAAAATTTTGAAAATAAGGAAAAACCAAATTTGGATGAAACCGAGATGATAAACTTGGGGGATGCAAAACTCATAAAAGAAACAAGGATTAGCGTCCATTTGACTCCATCCCAAAAGAATAAATTGATAGATCTCTTGATGCAATATATAGATGTGTTTGCATGGTCCTATGATGATATGCCGGGTCTAAGAACAGACATTATTTTGCATACGTTACCAATCGATCCATTTTGTCCTCTTTTGAAACAAAAGCCAAGAAAGATGAAGCCTGATTTGAGTTTGAAAGTCAAGGAGAAAGTGTCCAAGCACTTCGATGCCAACGTCATTCGAGCCACGAAGTATCCCACTTGGTTGGCCAACATTGTACCCGTGCCAAATAAAAATGTAAAAATCAGAGTATGCGTGGATTATCGAGATCTCAACAAGGCTAGCCCAAAGGATGATTTCCCTCTGCCAAATATTCACATACTCATTGATAACTGTGCGAAGAACGAGTTATAGTCTTTTGTTGATTGTTTCGCAGGTTACCACCAGATCCTGATGAACGAGGAAGATGCCGAGAAAACTGCATTCATTCTCCTTTTGTTGGCTCTCCTTTAAAATTAATTTCTTTATGCTTAAGATTTTTGAATATTTTCATAATACATTCTCCTTATTCTTTTTACATAGATAGTTTGAAAAATGATATTATCTTATCTTTGCATCTTATAAATTCTCTCGAAAACAATAAATATATATATTTTAAAATCATCATTTCACTACTTTTTCTAAAACAAATAATATATATATATATATATGATAGCGTATTAACATAATCCTTGCTATGATATTATTTTTATTATTTACAAATTTTAGTTAAAATATAACCTATTTACATATTCGGAAAATTATATATATATATATATATATATATATATATACACACACACACACACACGTTAAATTAATCAAACAAAATAAGTATCTCTAAATTAGTAAAATGAAATCGATTGGGGAGAATTAAATTAATTTATCTTTTCGTTTGGGCCAGTCTCTTTATATAATTCTCAGCTTTGAAAATCCAATTGAAACTGGCCCCAAAATTTCCAAAACAAGACCAGCCCAACACCCCCTATCTGTTTAAATTGCACCCGACCCGGCCCATCGTCCAGATCCCCTAATCCCCTTTCTTCTCCATGGTTGAGACTAAACCAGAACATCATTTCTTTCTTGCTGCAATGATATTTCTCCTTTGGACCATCGGATAATGGCAATTCCGATGGTCCTCATCCTTTCCCCTTCCCTTTCCACTTGTTCCCATCAACATGGCAGCCCTTCCATCAACTTTATATCACCTTTCTTTCAAAATGAGACCCCAAAATTACTCCACCACCACTGTTGCTACTGAATAGGTGAAGGACATGAAGGACCGTCGGGTTTGAGGTCGTTATCTGTTTAATTCAATAGGATTGAAAGTGAAGCCTTTAAATAGCCCTTTTCCCTATCACATCAATCCAAAAAAGGGAGAAAAATTCAGCTTCACTTATATTTCCTGCAATTAAGACTTTCAAGAATTCAAATTTTGAATTCAAGATTTTCTCTTCCAGAATATTGAGGGACACTCTCAAATTTCGGCTATAAAAGAGCCTTTGGGCACCCTTTTTTTGGTAGCAAAAAAAAAGCAAGAAAAAATCAAGAATAACCAAATAAGGAAATCAGAAAAAGCAATTACAATTAGTTTGTATTACTATTTCCACCTCATTTTTCTCGCTCTTTTTCTGATGTTGAAGTTCGAGTTCGAGTTCAAATTTCCGATGAGGAGCCCCCCTAGTTCGTTGCCCCACACAAGGAGTGCATTTGGGGTTTCATGACTTGACTCCATCTCTGTCCGAATCAGAGAACCAATAACAAATGCATTACATATCTCCATCCAGCAGTCTAGTTCCTTATCCCTTTTTTAAGCTTTATTCTTGTGAACACTTGTTATTCTTTTTTATATTTTCGTACATTATTATTTAAAATTTATGTTTTATATGTTCTTATTTGAATTAGTGTGAACCGCTAAATATTTTAGCAAAAGTTTAATTGTTCCCTTTCCCCTTTAGATTCTAAACTTAGCACAATCAATAGACTTAGGTATTTATTTTATATCATTAAAAGGTTAAAATTTGGTAGATAAAAATGTGTCCTTTAGAATATGGTCGAGTTTGTTAGAATCCTTTTAATGCTTCTTTAATACAAATAGTAGCTTATCTTTAGAATCAAGTCAGTTTCTCACTAGATAATAATTTTGAAATCCCTTAATTATAAATTTTGCGGTAGATGGGCGTAGTATCGCTAAACTCGGAAAATCGGCTTTACTAATTTTGGATATGGTAAATCAATTTTTTTAATATTTATTTATATCGTAATTAATAATAAATTCTCAAGCCACTAGATATTTAAACAATTATGTATTTTATCTATTCACTTAGTATAGGATAATTAACTTATTGTTATGAAATTTAATTTTAAAAAGTAAAAGAGTCATTTTTAAAATTAAAAAGTGAGGAGTTCTTAATATAATTAATTTTTTTTAATTATTATTTGAAAGATTTTGTAAAGAATTATTTTTAAATAACTTTCTCTTGACAACAATAAGGTTACATCATTTTTAGAAGCTCTTATAAAATTATCTCAGCTAATTTTTTTGTAAGTCTTATGATGAGGTTCTTTTAAAGTTTTGAATCTTTTTCTTATAAATATACTACCTTATAAGAGAAAAATATTTTTAATGCTTTACCTATATCCTACATCTTATTTTAATATTTGATTTCATTATCTAATCTAAGTTTGGCCCGTTAATCATAATTAGCGGATCTTTTAGGGTGCCTAATCCCTTCCCTTTAGGATAATCAGAATCCTTACCTGGAATTTTAAGTTGCGTAAACCTTAAATGAAGTCTTTAATTTCTTTAATCAGATGGTTTATAATAGGTTTCCTAATTCACCGTAGAATTAATTAGGTGGCGACTTCTTTAAATTTAATTAGAATTTTTCCAATATGTTGTACCTCGATTTGACCCATGTTAAAATGGGGTATAACAGCTTGGTGACTTCACTGGGAAAACTATTCGGTTCTTGATCATAACAAACTCAGGTTAATAATCTAGTCTTTTAATATCTGTTTATTTTATCATATCTTCTTATGTGTTTATCATGTTTGTGTGATATAAACTGTTTATTTATTATTACTTTGTAAGGATTAATTATATAAGTCATTAAAGTAAAATAAATATTTATGACATGCTTGCTTCAGCTGCTTCAACCGCGATTGTACTATATCATTCCTAATTAATTGTTATAAGTCATTTACGTATTAGAAAATTAATAATATTTAATTAAAAAATATAATATATATTTATGACATGCCTGCTTCAGCTACTTCAATCATGATTTTACTATATCACATCTAATTAATTATTATAGATCATCTAAGCATTAGAAAATTGATACTATTTCATTAAAAAGATAAAATAGACACAAAATTATAAGCTAACACTTGATGTTTTAAATTAACTGGACGACTTATATAGAGTCCACTTAAATTTTTTTCCACAAATACTTTTTATAGTAACTTCATTATATCGCTTCTAATTAGTTAACCATTGATGTTTTAAATTAACTTGACGACTTATACGAGGTTTACTTAAAAAAAATTCACAAGTAACTTTTATAGTAATTTTATTATGTCAATTCTAAATAGTTATTATAAGTCATTTAAGTATTAGATTATAAATAATATTTAATAACAAGGATAAAATAGATTAAAAAAATTGAAAATTAAAAATGATCGGATAAAGTACTTTGCTATAGTAATATCTGTGTCAAAAAAAGGTATGAAAGTAGTACACCTATTGAGATCTATATAATTAGATTCAAACAAAAAATTAAATACATAGTTACGATGTAGATTTGAGTGATTAAAATATCAATTTTTATTAGGTACAATTAAATGAAGCATAAAGTACATAAACAAGGAAATTAAATTTTAATTTTTGTAACAACCTTTCCGTTTAGGTGATCGACATGCTTGTCGACCACTATTTGCTCCGTAATTTTACCATATCACCCTTAATTATTATATGTCATTTATGTATTAGAAATTAATAATAATTAATAAAATAAATAAGTAAAATAGACATTTATAACATGTCTACTTCAGCTGCTTCAACCATAATTTACTACATCACCTCTAATTATAAATCATTTCAGTATTAAAAAGTTAATAAATTTGATTTAAAAAGTTAAATAGGCATAAAATGATTAATTAACTCTTTATTTTTTAAATTAATTTGACATATTATATGAGGCTCACTTAAATTATTTTTACAAGTATTTTTTAAAGAAATTTTGCTATATCATTTCTAATTAGTTATTATAAGTCATTTAAGATATGTCTGCTTCGCTACTTCAATCGTGATATTTGCTTAACTCTCGAAATTATATCGGTGTCAGTTAAAATAGAATAAAATAAAAAATATTATAAATTAAAATAATTAAAAACTTTAATTATTTAAAATTATTTAATAATAATAATTTATTTCACTGTCGAAATTATATCGGTGTCAGTTAAAATAGAATAAAATAAAAAATATTATAAATTAAAATAATTAAAAAATTTAATTATTTAATAATAATAATTTATTTCACTGCTTTTATAATAATTTTAAAAATTGAAGATTAGCATGTTGGGCTCGTGCTCAGCACGAGCCTATCATAACTAGTCTCTCTCTCTATATATATATATATATCTTCATCTACATCTACAATATATTAAAAGTGCGAAGACCCTTAAAAAAGTGACTTGAACTTCTTACCCTTTATTAAAATACTCTGCTTTAGACAAAATTGTCTTTTTACTATTTTCCTAATTTTTAAAAATTAAATATTCATTAAAATTTAGTTATTAAACCTTTCTTTATTTGAATTATGTACCTAAAATTTATGACTATAGAATCAATTAAACTATATTTTAGGTAAACTTTTAATCCCTTTTAGCCCCTTTAGCTTTATAAATCTTTATCTATATATAGAGAAAAAGACCCCTCCACGTGTTTTGTCGACTTCAAAGTAAAAAACAAAGTAGCAACAACGCGAATTGATAGTTTGTTTTTGTTATGGTTGTTTCAAATTCCTACTAATGCTTTTGTTTGAGTTTTTCATCGATTTTCATGTCTTTTCATGTTCTAGATTCTAGATTAGAGAAGAAAGAAAGAGGGAGGCTCTGCTCATGAAAAGCTTACACTATTGATATAATAAACAATTGATAATTTCTTTTGATGATTTCTTGTATTTTCTTTAGTTGAAAGTTTCTCATCGAAAAAAATAATGATGGTCGTCAAATGAAGTCTGAAAAATCAAAGGTATAATTTCTTTTGTTGTGTTTTTGGTAAACAAAATTGAAGTTACTGCCATGAAAATTGTCTTGTCGTTATTTTTGTAAAAATAAAAGTTGTTTATTGATATAGAAATTGTCGTATGAGTAATATACTAATATACATGACCACTACTATATATTTTTTGGATAATAAAAAACTTTAGGACACACGAAGGGGGTCTCTGGAATTATATTATCCATTCTCAAAGTCTTAATTTTTTTTCTTTTGACATTTATTTCATGATCTCTTTCCTTTTAGATCTAATATTTGAACACTTTCAGTATTCCTTCCTTTGTAGTTGTTTAATCGAGTTTTTGAAATGTCAAAAATGTTTATTTTAAAATTAAGGTGTTTGACCAAACTTATGAAAGAAAAATATTCTTAAGGAGTAGTAATAGTTATTTTGTCGTAGAATAACATTGAACGAGCGAAAACCCTTTAAATATTGATTGAGTTTTATGCCTTAGAAAAGTATCTTGAACTTTTTGTCCTTCATTAAAAAGTAATAAAATTTGAGAAAAAATTGTGTAGGTCAATAGAGGAAAAAAAGAGTTCCATACCTCAAAGGAATTAAGTACCAGCCGTTTGGCCATTAGAATTTTTTCACTTTTTTCCAAAAATTATTTTACTTTTGGGAAAATAGATTGTTTAGCCATAAGAATTATTGTCATTTAGTGACAATTATTTTTAAAGAAGTGTTTTTTCACTTCTATTTCTCTCACAAAATTCTAAAAATAAATCCAACTTATATTCATGGGGAAACACAACAACTTCAACTTCAGAAAATTATTATTTTCATGACTAAACGGGGCATAAATATATCAAAGTATTTAAAAGGAGGCCCACACAACTTTTTAAGGAAAAAAACTATGCATGGAAAGGAAAAAAATAATTATTTTAGGACTTTCAAATAAATAAAATTTTATTTGATCTAAGTAAGAAATCATAATATTTAACACTTTTAAATCAATTAACATTTTACCTTTATAGATAACAAGAATGTTTACAATGATCGGAGTAAACCTTTGCCTGAGGTTAAACCTCAGGCAAAGGATTACATTTCTAGATTCTAAATGTTTACTATTACAATTAATTTTTTTCTAAAAGAAAGAGTTAAAAGTAATTAAAAAGACAGAGAAAAAAAAGATAATGATATTTTTTGGTCAAAAAAATCGTCACAACACTTTTTTTGACTATTTCTATACTATGTTTCAAATATATAGTTTGAACAAAACAACAAAGATTAATAAATTATATATGAAAGAAAAAAAGAACAAAATAATGAAAATTAACAAAGTTCACTTAGCAAAATCATTTACCTCTAATAAGTGAAAATCTCGTAGGAAACCGATAAAATTCTACCTACTAAAGAATATATAAATAAATTATTAAAATATATTTAATAAATAAATTTAGGGAGGGAAAGAAAACATTGAATAATAATTATGATTTTGATTACAATAATATAGCAATAAATTAAAAAAAAAAAGACACAAAAAAGAGAAAATAAATATTATGCTTAATTAAAGAGATGTTCCAAGCCACATTGCTAAGAGAAAAAAAAAGAAGAGAAAAACAATAAATATGATCCTTAATATTCTGAAACGAATATTCCTCATATTTTAAGAATTATAACTTACAAGGAACAGATACGAAAGAAATAAAGTAAAGAACTTCAAGAGTTCTAACAATATAATTGGACTATTAAATTAAATTAAATTAAATCGAAAATGTTGAAAAAAGGAAAAAATAGAAAGAAAACAATGTCTTGATTGTGAAATCTATAATTTTCAATATGCTGATTTGGAATATGATTTCAAGAACCAAAAGATGTTCACAATATTTTGGACATTGCAAAAAGCCTTCAAGCTACAATATGATGAATGAAACTTACAATTTTTTTCTTGAAAATATATCTATTTTTTTATGTTGGAAATGATTATGTAAGCATATGAATGAAGAAGTGCAAGTGCTTTCACCATTGATCTCAACACGATGATTTTATTCCTTAAGGTTTGGAGAAATGAAAATGAGTATCCAACAAATCTATATTAAATTGTTATTTATAGATTGGATAGATTATAAAAATTAGATGGAAGAAAAGTGAGAGGAGACATACTATTTAAGTAGGTAATGTAAATAGTTGGAGGATTTTTCGTAACACATGAAATATAATTAAACATAAGTCTATAACCTTAACCAAACAGCCACAACTAAAAATCCAACTATTACCAATCCCAATGCTAATATCAATACCAATGTTAACACTACTACCGACACCGCCCATGCCTATAGTAGTTCAACAAAGCCTCTAACCAAAGTTAAAGACTATCCAGTCGGAACATGCCTCCGACCATAGCCAAAATCAAAATCAAAGAAATAATAATAATGAAAAGAGGTCCATAACATGAAATAGGGTCTTACAAAGTATGGAAGCTCACTACTTTAATCTGACTCAAAAGCTGTCCCCGAATTCAAGTCATTGAGCAGGAGAAATGGTAGTATGGTTGGTTCTTGCATCGGGTGGGGATATAGTGAGTGGAGACGGTTAGCAGAGTGAACGCTAGCATGTAACTCAGGGATAAAGATAAGATAATACTATCAATTCAAATCCAAATCAAATAACTATATGCAATGACATGCATACACAAATATATCGTGCTGGGATAGGGAACAAGGTTTAGCATGCATTTAAAACCTTAACCTAAGTTGTGTTGCTTGAACGTTCTAAATCATCCACGGGCTATATGGGTTCAGCTTCCCCTGCTAAAAGGCCTCTAAGCGTGCTAGCTGCACAACCAGAGAAAAGAACCTGAGATGACTAGTACATCCCAAAAATATAAAGTGTGACATCATGCACATGGTTACCAAGACCAACCTCACATTAAAAAATATGAGTTTCCAGTGTCGGTACCCTCGGGACCTACATCTTCCACGGCTTTGCTACTCAACCACCTTTAAGCCCATATCATATCAGTTACATATTTCTAACCACTTAGCAAGGAGTCTTTTAATTAGGTATTAATCGTTGGTATCGTCATACCAAAATTAGAGCTTGCAAGTCTATTACCTTATGCCATATAAACTGTTAAACCAAATTAGACTCCACCATTTCCAATTAAACTAAAACCATCCATGACCATTTTAACCATTTGTAAATATATTAGTTTCAAAAGATAAGTCAAACCAAATATCTTGGGGATTCCATTGTAACCCTAGTCCAAAACACAATTCAACTTGTGAAAATATCATTATTATTGACAATTTCACAAATAGGTTGAGGTCATTCCATTATCAAAGACAAAATCATCAAGTTTGGGGCTCAACCATGACCTTTCAATTAAATCACCATTCTCATGCACCCACATGTGGAAAAACATAATTAAAACATGAAAAAACATAATTAAATCATGAGAAATCATTAATCAACCATGAACAGAACATATGCTTTTAGTAAAATAAAAATGAGGAAAGAGTCACATGCCTTAGAAACCAAGATGTATGGAGAAAAACTACATTTGAAAACCTTAATTGATTATCTTAATGAAACCCTAGATTTTGCTTGATCAATGAGTTTGAGATAGAATTTAAGAGTATTTTATTGAGAATAATGTGTTAATGAAGTCCCAAAAGGTGTTTAAAGTCATGGAATCAAAGAGGGTTAAAGGGGGAAATGTCCAGAATGCCCCCAACTTAAAACTATAAAAAGGTAGTAGGTGGTTACAAGTCGATCACCTTGTCTCATGAACACAATATTTGACTCATACCCTTGAGTCATCACCAAGATAGTGAGTTGGACATCCATACACTATACAACATATGACTCCATGATCCCACTCGTTACAAGGCCATACGACTCATATGGTCTAGTCGTATTCAAGACAGAACCCAAAAGGATTTGACACTGGACAAAATACGAATCAACCCTACCACTCGTAACCTAACCTTATGGATTTAAGTAATCCACTCATACTCCGAGCCAATTCAAGTCACTAAGTTACTGATTTAACTAAGGATTAACTTAATGACCCGTAACTACCCCTAACGACTCGTACCACCAAGTCGAAACCATAACAGAACCCCAACCATCATCCACTGGACACCTTACGACTAGGGTCACCTAACCCGTACCCACACCATACGAATCATATGGTTAAGTCATCAATAGGATAGTATGCTCAAAGCTCAAGAAATTTTCAAGGGCCAAAGCCCAGGGTGTTTCAGATAAAGTTTGAGAGGAGGGGAAAATTCATCCCCAGGTATATCGAGACATTTGAAATCTTTCAAATAGTTAGGGAGGTAGCTTATGAGTTAGCCTTGCTTCCAATCTTTTCATCATTTGATTCAGTTTTCTATGTGTCGATGATTTGATGATAAATTAGGATAAGTCTTACATTCTTATTTAGGACTCAATTTAGTTGGATGATAGGTTGACCTTCATAGAGAAGCCAGTCTTTATTCTAGCATGAGAAGTTAGGTGATTGCATTTTAAAGATATTCTTATGGTTAAGGTTCAGTTGAGATATCATCCAGTTAAAGGGGCTACCTGGGAAACCAAGCATAAAATGCAGACTCATATCCTAACCTATTAGAGCCTTCAAATACTTCTTAATTCTTTACTCTTAATGATGAAAGTCCTTGTAGTAATGGATGTTGTTATGACCCTCCAAGTCTTTATCTATAATTTTTACTTATTCTATATTTAAAGTGTGACTATAACTGTTCCAAGTCATTTATAACTTTTTGGGACTGATAGATTAGTTACCGGGCAATTTGTTTGATTTTTATAACTAATTCTCTATTTTAGAGCTTTTGAGGTTAAGGAAAATAGTATCAGGCAAAAACTTTAGGAAAATGGCCTTAGATGGAAATTTTGATAGTTTCATTAGCACTGGAGTAAATTAGGCTAGGAGGATCCTTGCTCTGGGTCTCGAGGCTTTAGGGCCCATTTCAGGCTATTGGGTGGATTAGATCCTTAGGTGTGGGCTATACTTTTTGTCAAAACAACCTATGATGGAAATTTTGATAGTTCCATTAAGTCTGAAATACTGAATATAGTAAGGTAGTATAGTTCATTTACATTTTGGGATTTCAAAACCAATCTCGAGGTCCCATCTGAGATTTCCCAACCTGGCAAATTGTTGATGCATCAACACCTGGTGTAGGCCAAAATTTGAATTTTGGCATGTGTGATTGGGAGGACTCATCCATATTTTAGAAGGTGAAGGATTTTGGTCTTCATGTTTGCAAGGCCTTGGCCGCAATTATGAATGTCAAGGAATCTTGACCTCCACATTCGTGGGCTAGCCTTTGCACCGACAAAGAGAAAGCCGACATGCGCGGTCCAGGATACTTCTTTGCAATTGCAATAGACTGACGGTCATTTTGAAGGCCAATATTGATCAACTCCCATGATTTCTATAGGGGTCCCATATTCATGTTAAAGGACCCTAGCAGTATAAATAATTTCCCCTTCATTTTTCAGCCATTTTTAAGTATAAAACTTCATTATTGTTGTGTGTGAGCTCGAAATATCACGGGAATTGATATTCGGAGTTGGGATTAGCTTGAGAATATTATTGTGTACATTTTCTCTTATTTATCCCCTTAGTTGTTAATTGTAATTCAATTAAGATTCTTTGTTTAGGTTTTTGATTTATCAAATTATATTGGGACTGTTGTGGGGCTGATTTGGAGCTTGGATTATGCCTAATTTTGGAAAAGGTAATCCTTGAGTTGAAAGGGACCTAGTGATGGATTTAATTATCGATTCCATTGGTAGGCCCAATTATTCAATTTTAGCTCGATTTCTAATTTGGAGCATAAATCACAATATGAGTATTGATGTTCTCATCTTGACATGCAAAATTTTACTTTGATAGCATGGCAGTGGTCAAAGGCTACTCTGATGGGAAAAAATACTTTGGCTGCGTCTATCGGTGTCCTAGGCTTACCTTTATTTTATACTTATCTAATTTATGATATTAGAATGGTATTGTGCTATCTAGGGGTGGGTTCTTACGGTTCAGTTATTTATTTAGCAATTTTTGACTATTTTCCATCGTTTTGAGGGTTTTTATGGCATATTTCGACCCCATTTCCTTTAGGTATTATTGCTTACCCTGTATGATTAGACGCATCCTAGTTATAGACTTAGGATAGGATTGTAAAGCTTAGCCTAGGTTCGGGTAGGTTCTTGTCTTAGGTTGAGTTCTTGAGACTTATAGCGGGAATTATCATCCTTTTTAAGATAGATTGTTGTAGTAGAATGTCTGTTTAGACTTCATTTATTTATAGAATGTACTTAGGAAACTGTCATTTGGTACTAGGTTGCTTTAGTCCTTACCTTAATCTTGTTAACATTGATACCCTTTTTGTGGTAGTATTTTGACCTTAAAATTGCGACCTTAGACTTAATAAATAAATAATCTGATTATCCTTTAATAATTTGTCTTCTAAAATAGAAATAAAACTAGATGGACTTGATATAGAGTATATCACTGGGATATTGTCTCTTAATTCTTTATTTATGAGTTTGAGTTTAAGTTTGGCATCTATATATTCATATTATTTATGAGTTTCATTTCGAACCTGGCATCTGCATACTGAGATTACTTATGAGTTCTTATTCGAGTCTGACATTTGTATATTGCTATTATTCATTGAGTTTTAGTTTGATTCCAATATTTATTAGCTTTACTATTCTGGATCTGGGGTCGGAAATTCGATAAAGATTGGTAAGAATTATGATATGTCTAAGAAAGAAGTATATAATACGGATATCAAACATCTTGACTTATTTGATGTCATTACTACCATATCTAGTACTTGCTTAAGTTTTTACTCTTTTTGTACCCACCATGCTTATGGAGGCTCGATTGGATTTATTTCTCATTGTGTGCACTTTCTGGGCTTATAGGGGTTTAATTAGGCAATATCTAAGCATTCTTTTCAGCTTTTAGAGTTATTTATGTTTGGTTTATCTATCTTTTGGAAATCACTCTTTGAGCATGCCACTTTTCTATTAGCATAGCCTATTATTCCTTTTCTAACCCTAATTCATTGCCTTTAGTTCATAAACTCACTCCTTTTTTATTCTTTTACTATACCTGATCTCAGTCAGCTTATCCTAGCTATTGAGTACCCATGTTTTGGTACTCATACTACACTTCTACATCTTTTTTTTCAGATGCAAATCCTAGTATTAGTCACTGTCGTTGACACACTGCTAATCTGAGATTGGGTGAGCTTCTAAATTCTGGAGTTGATCCTTCTCTTTCTACTTTCATAATAGTCTTATTTTGTATATTTTAAGACTACAATGTATATTTTGACACTGTCTAATACTCCTTTTTGATTAGTATCTCTTGTACTGACCTTACTAAGTGTTGGGGGGATTTAGTTTGGTAATTTTTATCATCTGCCATTTCTTATACAGTATGCTTGTATGTGTGTGTGTGTATATATATATATATTAATATGTACACAAACACATACATACATATACTTTTCCTCTTATTACTTCTTACTGTCATCTTTATTCTTGTTTTTCTCGATTTTTTGCTTGTTAGCCCGTTATCCGTTGTTATGGGCTATAGCTTGGCTTACCTACTGATGGGATAAAGTAGGTGCCATAATTTTTGAGAAATAGAGCCATGATAAATCAGGGACATTAAAAATTCAACTACTCTCTCTATTGACTTTTACTGTGTATTATTTCAAATAAATTTTTATTTTTTACTTTCCACTTTTAACATATAAAGAAAAAATGATTATTTTTAGTCATGTTCTATCATTAGTATTAATTAATTATTTCCTCAAATCATTATAAATATCTAATACATTGTGATAAAATAACCATATTTGTTATTCCTCCATCCTATTTTGTGGCATACTTTTTTTTAGTCTATCTGGAAAAGAAAGCCACCGTACTATAATTAGAAAATAATTACCTTTGAAACTTCTCTTTTACACTTTATAAAATGATAGGAAAAGGAAAAAATATACCTCCAAACTATTATAAATGATATATATACCCTTCGTCATACTTTGGGTACACATATGCCGCCACCGTTAATGAAATGATACGTATATGCCCTCACACTAACGGTAGGGGTATATGTATATCCAAAGTATGACAGAAGGTATATTCGTACCTTTTATCATAGTTTGGGTGTATATTTTATCCTTTTTTATTTTAATATTTTTATCCCAAATAATTAACTTAAGCCCGCTACCCGACCAAATAAACCCAAAGAACCCGATTTTAAACAAACTCGAACCAATCTCTATTTTTTGTTCCAAACCTAATACTCCATTTATTTTTCTCTTAAACATGAACTCCAAGAAAATTCTAGTGATTGATCGCTACTGCTAGTTGGTGTTTATTGGTTAAAGAGAGTAGAGATCAGGCCGAAGGTGGTCGGAGCTAGGGGTGCGATGGTGGTTTGTCGATGGGGTGTTTTCCGTTCGATGGAGATAGTCGCTATGTGGTGTTGGTTGCTGGTGGGTAGTATTTTACCTACGAAATTTTTCTGGAAATCAAAATGTAAGGGGTTTAATTTATTTGGTGTTGTTTTTGGATTTTACGGGTTAATGATTTTTTTAAAATTGGTAGTAGTGGATTAGAATTTGTGAGTGTATTTTTTCAATTTAAATGGAGTAGATGGTGTAATTCATTGTTGTTTATTATATTGTGGTTATTGTTGGTGTATTATTGTTAGTGTTGTTAGTGGAGAATTAGAAGAGGGTTTTTATTGTTCCTGGTGGGTGTTACTATATTATGTGTGTTTATCACTATAAGAGTGGAAAATGCATCTGTTAGATAGATATCTCTTAGGTTTAATTGGGACCAGATTAAGTAGTGGGTTTATTGCATCGGGTAGTGGGTTTGATTAATTATTTGGAATACAAAAATTAAAATTAAAAAGGAACAAATATACCCACGAACTATAACAAATGGTACATATATACCCTCCGTCATACTTTGGGTACACATATGTCCCAGCCATTAGTGTAAGGGGAATATACTGCTATTTCATTAATAATAGGGGCATATGTATACCCAAAGTATGACGGATGGTATATGTATCATTTATCATAGTTTGGGGGGAGGGGTATATTTATCTATTTTTCATAAAATGATTCACAACCATACAAATATTCAAGAATTATTTTAGACCACAAGCTTTAAAAGTTTTTTTTTTGTTAAACAATGTGTCAAGTCAAAATATGCCACATAAAATGAGACAGAGGGAGTATTATTGTTTAAGAGACATACCAAATCCAAAGTGGATAAGTAAAGGTGAATGAAGGGAGTAATACCGACTTCAGAAACTTGTCACTGTTTTTATATTTGTCTTGGGAACCAAAAGTTTATTCTTTTCCTTTCTTATGGATCAGTGTGACATTCTTAAATTCTCAAAATCAGTTAATATATTCCTCCTTTGCATTAAATATTTTTTTTTATAATATTGGAAAATATTATATTAAGAACACAAGAATATATGAAGAAACGTAAAAATGAACTACAACTACTAGACTAAAAAATAAAGAAATCCTAGTCCCTTGAGAGTTCATGATAAATTAGTTCATCTTAATCACGTAGTACATCCAAATGTAACCTTAAAAACATTCTCTTTCATAATGTCATTATTCCTTGTCCTCTCATTATATATCTTTTTTCTATACTAAATTCAAGGCCTTACAAAATGTAAGACCCCATAAAGTCCTAGTCATTTCAGTCCTATATAGCAAGCCAAAAGAGGTCCCAGACTTAAAAAATTTCAGGTAAGTATTGACATTTAGTCTCACTTTGGCCTCGATATTTCAATGGCATTATTTATGATCTTTTCGGCCTTAGATTGTTGATTTTTAAATTAATTCATGATCAGGGATGTCAATAGGTCATATTGGGTGAGTTTCAAAATTTTCAAACATCGTTTGAGTCATGTTTGGGTGGCTAAAACAACAATCCAATGCAATCTTAACGCGTCGCATTAGCTATCGCGTCGTACCCATCGACGCGTCGGTGATTGCGTTGACCCCATCGATGTGGTGCATCTCCTATCACATCATTGGTCCAGTTTTGATCATTAACTTATGAGTTTCCAATGGTATTTAGGTCTTTTTCCCCTCACCCAGTTCAGCCAAAATACAAAATTAAGCTCCCAAAAAGGCAAAATACATTCATTCTTCACAAATCCTCTCAAGAAAAAAACCCTAGGTTCATCAAGTTCAATTCCAAGTTCCAAGAAATCCCCAACAATATTCACGAAATCAACAATCAATATATGTTAAGTGTTCATCCTTGGGTTTCCTTCCACCCTTGGAGTTCAAGAATTTATTTTAAAACTACAAGTTTTCAGATTCATGATTTACATGAGAAAATTGGGTTATATTAATATTTGTGTTGTTTTATGGGTTTCAATTCAAGATTTAATTATAATTTTCATGAACATAAGATAAAATGTATGTTGATTGATGTAATTCCATGTTAAAACCCTTAAAATTGCAAGTTTAAGTTGTAGTCATGATGCTTATGTGTTGTTCATTACCATGTGCATTAATTATGCTCCCCAAATGTTTGATAGAATGTCCATGTGAATTGAATAGTGTAATCACAACATATTATCATGTGTTCTCATTCATGTACAAGTTCATGACCTCCAAATGTTAGGTAAAATGTCTCAGTGAATGAATTGTGAACAATTAACTATTGTTATGCTTTCAAGATTTCTTATGTTTTATTATTAATGCTATTGAGTCCTGGGGGTATTTATTACCCAAAATCTAGTTGTTTGCTTAGTTGCAGTAGTTATAGAATAGTCCCAGTAATGGTAAAAAATAGTAGTACTCAGTCAGTAACAAAAAATGAACTCAGTCCAGTTCAGTCAATCAATACGATCAATGTTAGTTCAGTAAAGCCTAGTACAGTCTAGTGATCAGTTCAGTGTTGATTAAGTTGGGAGTAGGATTTAGCACCGAGCGAATCCAGGGATGGAGACATTCCTGCCAGCAGAGGGTTTGACCCTTAGTAGCAGTCCTTGTGTTATAGAACTATGTAGCCAGCGTAGGGTAAGTCATCCTTCTGCCAGACTAGGGTTGACGCCATCATATATATATTTCATGAGTCTTCCTGTCAAATTAGGGTTAACCCAACATTGTTAGTATCCCATGGAAAGGTTCTATCGCCCTTTCAACTGGGGTCACAGGTTGGACCCCAAATCAGTCTATATTGGGGTATGTCAGTTACATGAACACTCCCACAGTTACAGTTTCAGTCTCAGTATTCAGTAAAGAACTCAGTCAATTCTACAGAACTATGGCTATCAGTTATCAATTACTCAGCCATTAAAATTCAGTACTCAGTTTTAGTATAATCTCATATACATGATGTATACTACATGCGCAGTATTGCATGTTCAATATTTTCAACAGTTACAGTTTTGCATATACACTCATCCAGTTACTTTATGATGTTCATTCAATCACTTATCATCTCATACATATGAACCCATGTATATCACCCTTACCTCACTTAGCATACCATTACATTCCACGTACTGACGCATACTCTCTTTTGCACTATGATGTATCATATCATAGTTTTAGATGCACGGGATCCTGATCATATATAGCAGCTTAGGATATCAGTGACAAATTCAGTAGTGTATCCTCATCCATCGAGGATATTATTTTATTTCAGCATTTTAGTAGATTTAGTATGTTCAGTACTCAGAGTTAGTTGGAGACTTTTCCCATCAACTCCACATTTAGATAGTTAACGGCTTTCGGAATAGATTACTTCAGACAGATATTTAGTATTTTCAGTATTATTATCAGTATTCAGTGTTCGTTTTTAGTTTATGAACCTTATGGCATTTTTAGCCTAACTTCTGTATATATTTTTAGTATTATTATTCAGTGCTCATAGCAGGTACCAGTCATGGGTTAGCTTGTGATCCTTCGGGGTCGTAAGCATCGTATGATTCCCAGGGTATAGTCTCGGGGCATTACAAACTTGGTATCAGAGCCTAAGGTTCTAAAGAGTCCTAGGGAGTCTAAAAGCCGCATCAAGTAGAGTTTTGTGCATGGGTGTGTAGCGCGCCAAACTTATGGATGAGAGGCTATAATGCGATTTTAGGAAAAAGTTCCCTTCTTTTAGTGTTCATATTGTGTGAGTGAGCATGAGATCAAGTTAAACTCTCTATCTAATCTAACTTTTCCTTTCGTTACAGAATATGCCTCCCGGAAAGACCAACGAAAGAAGGACTGGGAACCAGCAAGAACCTCCACTCGTTTAGGAAGATCCCCTAAATGAGCATATTTCTCATGCAGAATTCATAGTAGCTTTCACCACCCTAGCTCATTCTATAGTATCCCAGAATGAACGCCCAACCACTGTTCAGCCAACCCAGTGGCCAATACTACTGCATCTAGAATTTGGGACTTCACTCGAATGAACCCTCCTTTGTTTTCAGGGTCTAAGTCTAAAGAGGACCCATAGGAATTCCTTGACATGGTGCAGAAGGTAACAAACATTATGGGGGTAACCACTAGTGAGAGTTCTGAGTTAGCTGCCTATCAGTTTCAGGATATAGCTCATACACAATTTAAGCAGTGGAAGGTAGATAGGGGCACAGATGCAGGGCTCATAGAATGGAAAGAGTTCGCTACTGCCTTTCTAGATAGGTTCTTTTCATTGGAATTAAGATAAACCAAGGTTTTAGAGTATATTAACCTGAATCAGGGTAACATGAGTGTGAAAGAGTATTCCCTCAAGTTTACTCAGTTGGCCAGGTATGCTCCTCATGTGGTAGCTGCTAGCAGATCTAAGATGAGTATGTTTATGTTTGGTGTATCCTATAGTATGGTCAAGGAGTGTAGAACCACAATGATAATTAAGGAGATGTACTTGGTTAGGTTGATGATACATTCTCAATAGATTGAGGAACAGAAAACTAAGGAGAAAGAGAGGGAGAACAAGAGGGCTAGAACATGTAGCTTCAACTTAACCCAACCTAAGTCAGAGGGTGGCAATATTTCTCAATTCCTTCCAAAATATTCATTCCCAGCTCTATCCTTAGCTAGTGTTTCAGTGCCAAAATTCATAAATGGTAACAAGGATAGGGCGCCAGGCTCTAAATCTCAGGGTAGTGTTAGCAGTGCTCGAACAAATCCTTTTTTTTAGAAATATGAAAGAAATCATCAAGGTGTCTGCAGAGCTGGTAGTGATGTATGTTTCAAGTGTGTTAAGCTAGGCTATAGGATAAGAGAATATCCTCAGGTGGGTTCAGAGAGTCAGCATAATCACCTCCCAGCTCAGTCTGATTGCCCATCTCGGCAGGGTGCCGCTTCTAGTGCCACAAGTGGGTAATGTCCAAACAGGATCTATGTACTCCAATCTCGACAGGATCAGGAAAGTTCTCCTGATGTGGTTACTGGTACATTATAATTTTACCATTTACATGTTTATGCTTTACTAGATCCAAGAGCTTCTTTATCCTTTGTAACTTCTTATAGAGTATTCAACTTCAGAGTTAGTCCCAAAATCTTAGCAGAACCCTTCTTAGTATCTACCCCAGTGGGTAAATCTATAATAGCCTAGTGGGTATACAAGAACTTTCCGGTTGTGGTATATCAAGAAGTTACTTCAGCAGACTTAGTAGAGTTAGAAATAATGAATTTTGACGTCATTCTCGACATGGATTGGATCCATTCATGCTATGCTTCATTTCATTATTGGAACAGAGTTTTCTATTTCCAGTTCCTAAATAAACCAGTTCTTTAATGAAGGGGTAGTACCACAACGCTTAAGGGTCAACTTGTTTCATACCTTAGAGAGAGAAAAATGATATCCAAGGGGTATTTCTATCATCTGGTGTGAGTCAAATACTATAGTTTCGAGAATCCTAACCTTGAGTCAGTTCCATTCACAAGTGAATTCCCAGATGTGTTTCCCAAAGATCTCCTCGGAGTTCCGCCCGAAAGGGAAATTGACTTTGGAATAGACCTTCTTCCCAATACTCATCCTATCTCTATTCTTCCAAATAGAATGGCTTTAGATGAACTTAAAGAGTTAAAAGAATAGTTGAAACACCTCTTAGACAAAGGGTTTATCAGGCCTAGCATCTCCCCGTGGGGCGCACCAGTTCTATTCGTGCGAAAAAAATGGTTCTCTCAGAATGTGTATCGACTACCATTAGTTGAAAAAAGTCAAAATCCAAAACAATTATCCACTTCCTAAAATTGATGACTTGTTTGACAAACTTTAGGTTTCCAATTGCTTTTCTAAGATAGACCTCAAATTCGTCTATCATCAGCTCAGCGTCAGAGAATGTGACATTGTGAAAACAACTTTCAGAACTCGGCATGGACACTTCAAGTTTCTAGTTATGTCATTTGGTCTTACCAATTCCCCAATAGCTTTCATGGAGTTGATGAACCGTGTGTTCAAGCAGTACTTGGACATCTTTGTCATAGTCTTCACAGATGACATCCTTGTATACTCCCGTAGTGAACATGATCACGTAAACCATCTAAAAATAGTATTATAGACTCTCAGAGCCTATCAGTTGTTCGCCAAATTCAGTTAGTGTGAATTTTGGCTAAGATCGGTAGCTTTCCTTGGTTATATAGTTTTCGGTGATGGCATTATAGTTGATCCTCAAAAGACCAAAGCAGTGAGAAACTAACCTAGACCCATATCTCCGTCAGATATTTGAAGTTTCTTGGGTTTGGATGGCTATTACCGATGGTTTGTTGAAGGATTTTCATCTATTACATCTCCCATGTCCAGATTGACTCAGAAGAAAGTCAAATTCCAGTGGTCAGACTCTTGTAAGAAGAGTTTTTAGGAGTTGAAGACTTGACTCACTACAACCCTAGTTTTGACTTTGCTCGACGGTTAAGATGAATTTTTTTGTACATTGTGATGCTTTCAAAGTTGGCTTGGGGTGTGTTTTGATGCAGAGGGGTAAGGTTATGGCCTATACCTCTAGATAGCTTAAGCCCCATGAAAATAATTATCCTACCTATGATCTTGAATTAGCAGCTGTTGCGTTTGCCTTAAAGATTTGGAGGCACTATTTGTATGGGGTGCATGTTGATGTGTTCACAGACCACAAAGGCCTTCAGTATGTGTTTTTACAGAAAGACCTAAACTTGCATTAGAGAAGGTGGTTAGAGTTGTTGAAATATTTGACATGAGTGTTCTGTATTATCCAGGCAAGTCCAATGTAGTAGAATATGCCATCAGTAGGTTGTCCATGGGTAGTGTTGCTCACGTTGACGATGGTAAGAACAAGTTAGTTCAGGAAATTCATCATCTTGCTAGACTAGGTATCCGTTTGGTTGATTTGGCTGAGGGTAGTGTTTGGGTGAAGAATAGTTTGGAATCATCTTTGGTTTACAAAGTAAAAGAAAAGTAGGACAGGGATCCCAGTTTAGTTAAGCTGAAGGAGTTAGTCAAAGACCAGAAGTTTGAGGTTTTCTCCTTAGAGGGAGATGGTGTGTTGCATTGCCAGGGTAGGCTTTGTGTGCCATGTGTGGATGGCATGACATAGAGAATTCTTGCTAAAGCGCATGATGAACGCTACTCTATTCATCTAGGGGCCATGAAGATGTACCACGATCTGCGGGAAGTCTATTAGTGGAGTGGAATGAAGAGAGATATTGTAGAGTTTGTAGCTAAGTGCTCCATGTATCAGCAGGTGAAGATTGAGCACCAAAATCCTAGTGGGCCTATGCAGGATCTCAGTTTTCCCACTTGGAAGTGGGAGGAAGTGAACATGGACTTTGTAATGGGTTTACCTCATACTCGCCGTCAACATGACTCGATTTGGGTCATTTTGGAAAGGATGACCAAATCGGACCATTTCTTGCAAGTTCATACTTTTTATTCAGTCGAGGACTATGCCAGGCTCTATATCATAGAGTCGGTTAGGTTACACGGTGTCCCATTGTCCATTATTTCAGATAGAGGTACGCAGTTCACCTCTCACTTTTGGAAAGCCTTCTAAAAGGGTCTTGTTACCTAAGTTCACCTCAGTACATCCTTCCACCCTAAGACATATTATCAAGAAGAAAGGAACATTCAGACTTTAGAATATATGTTGAGAGCGTGTGTCGTTGACTATAAGGGTGGTTGGGGTTACCACTTACCTTTGATTGAGTTCGCGTATAATAGTAGCTATCATTCTAGTATTCAAATGGCTCCATTTGAGGCTCTTTATAGGAGAAGATATAGATCTCCCATTAGTGGTTTGAAGTAGGTGAGACCGTGGTAGTGGGGCCTGACTTGGTGTTTGATGCTTTAGAGAAAGTGCAGCTAATTACAGAGAGGCTTAAAGCAGCCCAGAGCTGATAGAAATCTTATGCAGATGTGAGAAGGAAAGACCTTGAATTTGAGATTGGTGATTATGTGTATTTGAAAATCTCTCCCATGAAGGGGGTGAAGAGATTTAGTAAGAAGGGGAAGCTTAGTCCCTGATATATTAGTCCTTACAGAATCCAGAGTTATTTTGGTAAGGTAGCCTATGAGCTTGAGTTGCCTGCATACTTAGCATCAGTACACCCAGTGTTTCAGGTCTCCTTGATATAAAAGTGCATAGGTGACCTTGCAGTTTTAGTCCCAGTAAAGAGTGTAGATGTTCAAAACAGTTTCTCTTATGAGGAAGTCCCAGTCGAAATACTGGATCGTCAGATTCACAGACTAAGAACAAAGAAGTTTCTTTGGTTAAAGTTCTTTGGCGGAATTAGTTCATTGAGGGAGCTACTTGGGAAACAGAGGCAGACATGCGAACCAAGTATCCTTACCCCTTCTCCTCAAACTCAGACTCAGCCTAAGGTAACAGTCTTTCTTAGATTAACTCTATTCTATGCTCAGTTACAACTACATAACATTCTCATATCATTCATGCATTCATGAAATAGTTCAATCATGAGTCATGTCTCCAGAATTCAGTCATGCTTCAGTTATGCATGTCAGTGTAAATACAGTTCCTCATTTTCTTTAAGTTCAGTCAGTCTCATTCGAGGATGAATGTTCCCAGGGGGAGATATTCCTAGTCCTAGTCATTTCAGTCCTATATAGCATGCCAAAAGAGGTCCTAGACTTAGAAAATTTTAGCTAAGTGTTGACACTTAGTCTCATTTAGGCCTTGAATATTTTAATGGCATTATTTACGATCTTTTCGACCTTAGATTGTCGATTTTTAAATTGATTGATGATCAGGGATGTCAATAGGTCATATGGGTGATTTTTGGAATTTTCAGACATCCTTTGAGTTGTGTTTGGGTGGCTAAAATAGCAACCCAATGCGATCTTGACGCATCGCGTTGGCTATCGCATCGTACCCATCGATGCGATGCGTCGGTGATCGCGTCGACCCCATCGACATGACGTGTCGCCTATCGCATCACTAGGCTAATTTTACTTATTAACTTACGAGTTTCCAAGGGAATTTAGGTCCTTTTCCCCTCACCAATTCAGACAAAATACGAAATTAAGCTCCCAAAAGGGCAAAATACATTCATTATTAAAAAATTCTCTCAAGAACAAAACCCTAGGTTCATTAAGTTCAAGTCCAAGTTCTAAGAAATCGCCAACAATCTTCACAAAAATTACAATAAGGGTATGTTAGGTGTTCATTCTTGGGTTTTCTTCGACCCTTGGAGTTCAAGAACCCTTTTTAAAACTACAAGTTTTCACATTCATGATTTACATGCACACATTGAGTTGTATTCATGTTTGTTTTCTAGTATGGGTTTCAATTCAAGAATTAATTAAAAGTTTCATGAACATAAGATAACATGTATGTGGATTGGTGTAATTCCCATGTTAAAACCCTTGATGTTGCAAGTTTAAGTTGTAGTCATGATGCCTATGTGTTGTTCATTACCATGTGCATTAATTATGCTCCCCAAGTGTTTGATAGTATGTCCATGTGAATTTAATAGTGTAATCACGACATGTTATCATGTGTTCTCATTCAAGTACAAGTTTATGAGCTCCAAGTGTTTGACAAAATGTCTTAGTGAATGAATTGTGAACAATTGACATTGTTATGCTTTCAAGATTTGTTATGTTTTATTATTGATGCTATCGAGTCCTGGGGGTATTTATTACCCGAAATCTAATTGTTTACTTAGTTGCAATACTTATAGAATAGTCCCAGTAAAGGTCAAGAACAATAGTACTTAGTCAGTAAAAGAACTCAGCGAACTCAATCCAGTTCAGTTAGTCAACACGATCAATGTCAGTTCAGTCAAGCCTAGTACAGTCTAGTGATCAGTTCAGTGTCGATTCAGTTGGGAGTATGATTCAGCACTGAGCGAATCCAGGGATGGGTGTATTCTTGCCAGTAGATAGTTTAACCCTCAGTAGCAGTCCCTTCATTACAAAACTACGTAGCCAGCGTAGGGTAAGTCATCCTCCTGCCATACTAGGATTGACGCCATCATATATATTTCATGAGTTACCCTACCAGATTAGGGTTGACCTAAATTTGTTAGTATTCCGTGGCAAGGTTCTAACACTCTTCCAATTGGAGCCATAGGTTGGACCCCAAATCAGTCTATATCGGGGTATGCCAGTTAGATGAACACTCTCACAGTTTTAGTTTCATTCTCAGTATTTAGAAAAGAACTTAATCAGTTCTACAGAACCATGGATATTAGTTATCAGTTACTCAACCATCAGAATTCAGTACTCAGTTTCAGTATAATCTCAGATACATGATGTATATCTACATGTGCAGTATTGTATGTTTAGTATGTTCAACAGTTACAGTTTTGCATGAACACTCATCCAGCTACTTCATGATGTTCATTCAGTCAGTTATCATCTCATGCATATGAACCCATGTATATAACCCTTACCTCACTTAGCATACCAGTACATTCCACGTACTGACGTATACTCTCTTTTGTGATATAATTCTCATATCATAGGTTCAGACGCACGAGTTCCTAATCATATTTAGTAGCCCAGGATATCAGCGGTAGATTCAGCAGTGAGTCCTCATCCATCGAGGATATTATTGTATTTCAGTATTTTAGCAGATTTAGTATGTTTAGCAGTAGGGGTTAGTTGGGTATTTATCCCATCAACTCCACATTCAGTGTTTATTTTTAGTTTATGAACCTTATGGAATTTTCAGCCTAACTTCCATATATATTTTCAGTATTATTATCCAGTGCTTAAAATAGGTAGAAGTCATGGGTTAGTTTATGATCCTTCGGGGTCGTAAGCACCGTGTGACGCGCAGGGTGTAGTCTCGGAGCGTTACACAAAACCTATGGAGTCCTTTCTCTAAAATCACAAAGTCTAACCTAAATATGTTAATTCTTGACTATATCCTCTAGTTCACTTCCTATACTTGATATTCATTAGTACAATGATAGACCATGATGACTTCTTACCCAAACTTGGATAAAATTTAAGCCATCTTAACCAATAGTCCTTCCTTTACTTATTGCCATGAAATCTACACAAGTCTTATTACATCCTAGTCAATACCTTTAGTACCTAGTCATCTCATAATTTACTCAAAAATACATGACTCTAGCTATATATTCAATCAGTCATGATCTTCACTTTTTGGCTACTACATTTCTGACTTCATATTTTGTCTCGAGAATAATTCTACAATTTATGACTTGTGAGATCTCAAATCACCCTATATTTTGGGTGTATATATTACCCAAGCCTTGAGGCAGATACTCTTCCCTTAGAAGGTGTTATTAACATCAAGATATTTATAAGGGACTTGGATTTACATCTTAAATTAGGCTCAAAATGATTCATATAACAAGAGTATATCCCTTCAAACAATTGACTCAAATGCATTAATCGACTCCTCACAAGACCTCGTGAAGTCTCAAATTTGTTATGGCTCTATTTAAGAGCACCACTTTGATAAAAATATAAGATTTTCTCCTTCTATCACCTCAAAAGTGAACATAATCGGTGGAACTAGTGGAGTGCATTCAATCTGAAAAACTCATTATGGCATAGCTCTATTGCAAGATCTAGAGTATGAAGGAATATATTTTTTCTTAAAATTTTTTATAGTACCTCATTGATAGAATTAGGACCTTCACAACAATAAATAATACTCTACTAAAATAAATTCATATATTTTCTAAGACACTTGAATCTAGTTCTCTAATACCAAATTTGTTACATTCTGAGCCTATATTCCAAATGTGGCCGACATTTGAAGCCACTACTATCCTGAGTGTACCCTTAATGGGTGCAATGAAACATGAGCATACACTAGAAATAATTGAATTCATACTAAAAATATTTAAAGAGATAGATCTATTTATAAAAAAAATGCTTTATGATGTGACTTAATTGCCAAAACTGAATCTAATAACATGTCATAGCTGATTTACTAACTGTATTTTAAGACACTAATCATATCTAAAAATTGACTATTGGAATAAGTCTTGCAACATACCTTTAACTAACAACACTAGCAAAAATAGTCTCACCAATAGCTGAGAATGTAGAGCCTATAGTACAATTTGATCACATGCCTGAGTACATGTGTTAGGACAAATCTCAATGATTCTATTTAATAGATATCATACATTTTGAGGCAATTTTTAAGTTATTAAATGATAAGGAATGTTAGTGGGACCATCAGGAAGTATTTTGAGATTTTTGGAACGCGTTACAGGGAACTTTAGGATCCCCAAATAGTAAGGGTCGTGCCAAAGAGGTATGACACACCCTGACATGAAAACTAGTGGCCTAGTTGATAAGAGAATGCCACACCAGATGGTTGTTGCATTAATGGTGTGTCACACCCTTGGTGTAGCGCGATAAGGGTGTGTCACACCCATGGTCGCAATGACGTCAAATTCTAATTTTTTCTTCTATTTTTTAGGGCATTTCGGTCTTTTACCTCCTAATCTATCTACAACTAATACTAAATGAAATTCCCCATTCCCCTACTCAAAATTTCATGGTTCATCTTCTCACAAATTCTCAAGAACACAAAATAAAAGTTCCTTATAAAAAATTCAAGCTTCCAAGGCTCTAATTTAAGTTTCTCTCAAGAAAGTTCATCAAGTCAAAGTATGTGGGGTTTGAACAAGGATTACCTTTTTTCAGACGTATTAGCGCATACACTTACACACTTATTAGGAAGTATTTTCAAACTTATTAGCTCATACTCTATTTTAAGGTGAATTTCATATATTTTACGAGCAGTAGTATGATTTGGGAGTAGTACCTAGCAGCGACGATGAAGGTTTAGCGTACCCTAGTTCCATAAACTATATGCCACCATAAGTTATTATTCAACTTGTCCAAATAGACATGTACATACATTATTCAACTTGTCCAAACTGATATGCACATGTGATCACCCTAGTTAGTTTTTATACCCTGGTAAAGTATATCAGGCACATTCAGTGGGGGTTGTTAGATTGGACTCTATGTTGTGTGCATGGTATTATTGGTTAAGAGAATCTCCACATAAAATATAATTTCAAAAACCAAGTGTAAAGGCTCAAAAACCTCATTCTGATGTTGTTTTATTACTTAATCTTATATCGATTTAGTTTTTAGTTTATTCATGACCATGGTGATTCCATTTACACTTAGAATACATCCTCCATGATTATGATCAGTTTTAGTTTTTACTAATTGTGTTAACCCTCATATACTTAGTACATTCCATAAGTACTGACCACATATATATTCATGTGGCTATATGTGTTTCTAGTGTTCGTCCTTAGCAGTACGATTAGCCACGATCACCATCTCTTACATCTTGCCAATTGGCGAGTCCTAATATTTCTAAGTCCAAGTTTATGCCTCTTTTTAGATATTTAATTATTATCAGTTTGGACTTTGTGCTTTCAGTTTGGGTCAGTTGGGGTCTAGCCTAGTGGCTCTTCAGTAGATCTAGAGGCTTGTCAAGACTAGTCAGATGATTTTCTTCCTTCAGATTCTCATGAGTTTCAAATGATTCTAAGTTTGTAGTGTTTTATTGAGATTGTTCATACATTTGAACCCAGTTTATAAATTTTTTTCCAGTATCTGCACATGTTTTAAGATTACTTTATCATGGTTCATTGTTGAGTAGATATCATGGGTAAGCTTTGAGGGTACATGTAGTCTTAAGCACCCTATGACTTCCAGAGGGTATCCTCGGGCCATTAAAACTTGGTATTAGAGTGAGTCCTAAAGAGTCCTCTAAGACATATTATATAGAGTCTTAATCATGGGTGTAAAATACACCACAGCCTTGAGTGAGAGGCTACATGATATATTAGGAAACTATCCTTTATTTCATGATCTCTATCTTTATCTAAAGTTACCTTTATCTGCTCTAACTCGTACTTTCATGTGGTAGAGAATGCCTCTTATCAAAGTTTATACCCACACAAATAGGGACCAGTCAATCCAACCACTACCTGCAGATTCTTTGAAGATAATATCTCTCATTCTGAGTTTTAGGCTGCTTTCCAAATATTGGCTTAGGTTGTGAATGCTAATGCTCCAGGTAATCATCCAGAACTAGTCCTAATTTAGTAGAATGGTAACTTAGCTGCAGCCAGAGTTTGAGATTTTATGAGAATGAATCTACCTATATTCTTTGGGTCAAAGGGGATTGAGGATCCACAGTTTTAATTAATGAGTTGAAGAAAATTACTTAGATTACACATGTAACAAAATAAGAGAGTATGGAATTAGCATCCTATCAGCTGAAGGATATTGTCGATGATTGGATTACTATGTGTAAGAAATGTAGGGGTAAGAATGCAGCTCTAATAACTTGGGATATATTTTAGATAACTTTTCTAGATAGGTTCTTTCCTCTTGAGATGAGGAAGGATAAGGTGGAGGAGTTCATGAAACCTAGAAAAGGCTCTATGTCGGTGAAAGAATATTATCTCAAGTTCACCCAACTATCTAAATATGTACCAGAGTTGTTGCTAGATTCCAGGGCTCATATGAGTAATTTTTTTTTTGGGGGTTTCTGAATTAGTTGTCATGAAATGTAGGACTGCCATTTTTATTAGGGATATGGATATTTGAAACACCATGGGTTCTGACCCTTAGAAAATTTCCTGAGTTTTGGATTTTGGACATCATACGAGTTGGGGTACTTCTTGTATGATAGGGTATGACTAGGGTAGGTTTGGTTGTATGGTGAGCAGTTTGTTGGTTTTTTTCCAAGGTATGATTAGAACATACTAGTCGTATGATATGGTACGAATAGTAGGGTGTCAATCGTATGTTGCCCTACGTTTAGTCTAGGTGATTCTATTCTGCCTAGGGTACGACTTTAATGTACTAGTTGTATGGTAGGGTACAGTTTAGCTTGGATGGTCATATTTTGGACAATTTTGGGGTCCAAAGGGAGACCTAGGGTACGAGTGGTGGGTACCACTCATATGGTTGGGTACGACTGGTATGGGGTGGTCATACCATCCTGCAAGAATTTTAAGCAGTTTAAGTTATCAGAAATCTAGACATTTCCCCTCTTAATCTCTTAAGGATCCATGACTTATAACCCTATGTAGCTATTACTTGGTTTAGGTTATAGTTATTAAGTCTGAAACCCCAACCATTCAGTCAGTTCATGTAGTCAACGAGTTTCCCAAAGTCTTTCCAGATGATCTACCCGGGGTGCCTCTCAATAGAGAAATCAAATTTGGGATTGATCTCCTTTTAGTTACCAAGTCCATCTCCATTCCTCCCTACTGGATGGATCCAACAGAACTGAAGAAGTTGAAGGAGCAGCATAAGGACCTTTTTGATAAGGGGTTCATCAGACCTTGTGTTTCTCCATAGGGTGCTCCAGTTTTATTCGTGCACAAAAAATGGTACTCTCAAAATGTGTATAGGTTACAAAAAACAAAACAAGGTCACTATTAAGAACAAGTAACCCATTTCCATAAATATCTTGTTAGTTCAATTACAAGTTATGTTTATAAGTGTTTTTCAAGTGGGATAAGCCATTACATATTTTAAATGTTGTAATCTTTACGTTAAATCCCTAAGTTATGATTTTAGTCTTGCAATCATGTTATTCTCGCATGTTTTACCCATTCCCATGCCTAAGTTCTTGACTCTCATGTGTTTGATGAAATACCTAAGTGTTGGGTTTTGAACTACTATGGTTTTAAAGCTTTTATATGGTATTATTATTGATTCCATTCAGTGCTGGTGGGTTATGAACAACCGATACCTATCTGATTTACATGAATTCAGCTTTTCAAGTACTTAGACAGTTAATCCATGACTATTATAAGGATACTTACATGTTTATAATCATGATGAGCATTATCAATTATGTAATAATGTTTAGTCTAGTTCAGTCTATCCTAGTACCAGTGTCAGTTTAGTTAGAAGTATGATTTAGTACCAAGCAAACTCAGAGATGAGGGCTCACCTGATAGTAGAGGGTGTGAACTTTAGTAGCAATCCCCAAGTTCCAGAACTATGTAGCCAGCGTAGGTTACAGATTTCTACCTGCCAGTTGAGGGTAGACAAACTGTTTACCAACCAGTTGAGGGAGAAACATATCTCATAGAGTACCTGCCAGTTGAGGGTGACTCATTAGTCCTTTGGGACACCAGTTTAGTGGATCCATATATCTAGTATTAGTACCCGTGGCATGATACTGACACCCTTCCAACTAGGGTTACAGGTTGGACCCCAATTAGGTCAGATTGGGGCATGTCAGTTAGATGATATCTCCCACAGTCTCAGTATAATATTCAGTATAGTTTCAATTCAGGTTTGTTTTACCAATTGTACAGACTTTCAGTTATTTAGTCATACAGTTTGCAGTCTTTCAGATTTTAGAATCATTTTAGATTAAAGATTTGTGCTTGGTCTTGAATTCTCAGATGTTACAGTTTTCATGAATTTATGTTCAGTTATCTTATGCTATTCATTTAGTCCTTATTTTATATGCACAGTACGCCATGCATATTAGTCTAACCTTATCTCATATACCAGTACAATCAAAGTATTGACCGTATACCCATCTTTGCTTTATGATGTCTTATATTATAGGTTCAGACACACAGTTTGCCAACCGCAGTTGGAAAACTTAGTGTAATCCAGCAGCCATAGTGGTGGGTCCTCATCTATCTAGGATATGATATGGTTATTCTGGTATTTAAGTATTTTATTTATTCAATTAGTCAGAGTTAGTTGGGGGTCTATCCCATCAACTCCTCAGTCAGTTTAGAGGCTTTCAGACATTCAGACAAACAGTTAGACAGTCAGTTAGTTTGTTTCAGTTCTTATGAGATATTTCAGACATACGGTATTTTACATTTCAATATTCAGATCTATATTTCCTTCTCTGTTTATCTTCCGCACATGTGTTATGTTTATATTTTATTCAGTGCTCTCAACAGGTACCAACTCATAGGTTAGCTTGTGGTTACTTATGACCGTATGCATCATTATCGCAACTAGAGGGTAGCCTCGGGTCATGATAGCAAGGTATCGGGTTGGTTCAACAAAGCATGATAAGCCTATAGTTGATAAGCCAGGGGGAACACAATCCTAGTGTTCACCTATGACTAATTACAACTAAAGTTGATATTCGCGCTAGTTCAATATTGCTTCTCAGAACCCCCATTTACTTTTCCTCTTCTACCCATTGATTACAATAACTGAGAGCCATGATTACACCTATTACCTTGGGATTTGACCCTAACCTTCATTGGGTTACTATATTTGACAGTGATCTCATAACCTTCGAAGTGAAGGTGTAGCTTGGGCATTATCAAAGTTTAGCGTCGTTGCCAGGGAATAAGGTGTTTATTTATGAATTGAAGATGTAGTCTTTGGTTTTTTTTTTTTTTTGTTCTTAGTTGGGTATATGTTAGTGTATGCCTAGCGCATAGAGTAGAGGTGATCCCTTACACCTATTGAATTTGAACCCAGAGAGGATCCTACAAATAAATAGTAGGATGACTAAACCAAAAAAAAAGATGATATTCTTAAAGGGGTTTATGATGATCTGCCTCCTCCTCCACCTGAAAAAGTTTAAGATAGTATTGACCAGCTGATAGAGGTGTTGTTAGCACAAGCTGCTAATCAGAGAAGGGAAGAAGATGCTCAATACATAGCTCGAAAGGCAGAGTTAGCTAAGTAGAGGCCAGAAGTAGACCACCAAGCAACATTCGGTGGTAATCAAAATAGAGTTAGAGATGACCGTGCTCAAGTGATCCCAACATACCAGTGTTTGCACCATATGAGGTTCATAATGAGGATTTGGGGAACCTTGAGCCAATAGAGATAGGAGATACCACTTCTCCTATTTTTCCCCTAGAAGCTAAGTTTAACATAGCCAGTGCTATTATCCAACTCTTATATTTGAAAGGTATGTTTTCAAGATTACCTACAGACGATGCAAACATGCATCTATCCAACTTTATTGGGATTTTCACTTCTTATACAAATCTAGGGGTAAATCAAGAGGTGCTCAAATTGAGGATGTTCCCTTTATGCAGATAATTTTTAAATAGGTTCTTTCCTTTATCCAGGATGTTGCAACTTAAGGATGAGATATATAATTTTAGGTAGCTGCAATTTGACTCCATGTATAAGGCTTGATTCAGGTTCAAGAAGAAGTTGAGTATGGTGCCAAACCATTAAATTTCAGGGATGAACTTATTAAAGTTATTTTATAAAGCCCTGACCATCAGTTGTAGATCTATGGTAGACACTATCTCTGGAGGAGATTTTATGAGATTATGCTGGAAGGTAGATTCTAATATTCTAGACCAGATCTCTCTCACTAATTGATGGTGGAAAACTCAGGAGGCCGAGAGAGGTTCTGGCACTTATGCCATTGATGTTGTTGGTGACCAGAGAGTAGCTGATAATTCTGTAGTGCAAGAGATTGCACTATTGAGGAATGATCTTGGGTTGCTGGCAAACTAGTTCGTGACTGTGAATTTTGAGAAAGTTCATACAGTATGAGCATAGGGTACAACTTCTAGAACATATGAGTCAGCATTAGAAGAGGAGTCTAGGTATTTGGATCATCAGTTGGAAGGTTTTAAGACCAAAGGAAAGGAAATCAAGGTTGGAATTACTATGATGATAGATGTAGAGACCATAGTAAGGACAAAGAAGGTGAATAGAGATAGAAAGATGATTAGAAGGAGAAGGAAGATAAGTACACTTCCATTTGGCAGATGCGATATGAAATCAAGAATGGAAAAAATATTGACCAAACTAGTGAAGGGGCAAGAAAGTTAGGAGACTATCCTTAAGGAGATCAAGGCTAGTATTTCAGGTTTGATCTAGAAAGTTGAGTCTTATGCAACGGCTATCAAGTAGTTAGAGCATCAGTTTGGGCAGATGTCTGTCACTTTGTATCAAAGGCAGTCGGGTACCTTTCTGAGTAACATGGTGTAGAATTCTTCAAACATCAGTCATTGTCTATCTATCACCACTAATTATAGTACCACTACCGATGATCCCCATGTACCTACTATTAAGGAGTTAAAGATTAATAATACTGAGAGAGACGATACACCCAAGGTAGAGTCTAAGAAATTAATATAGAGTGATGATAATTTTAAGTATGATAGTGGTGAGGATTGGGTCACTAGCCCAATGATTATTTGCACCATTGTAGTACGACCCCTCCCTTATCATTAGTAGAAAAAAAGGAGGATCCTAAAGCAGTCACCATTTCATGTTCTATTGGGCCTTTCAATGTCAAGAAAGCTTTATGTGACTTGGGATTATGAGTAAATGTGATTCCACTGGGTGTTTACAAGTTGTTAAGGATGGGGGAATTGAAACCTACATCCATAAAGCTGTTGATGGCTGACTCGTCTATAAAAAAACTAGTGGGTGTTTTGTGTGACATAGAAGTAAGGGTTTCATCCCTTATGTTCCCTATTGATTTTATGGTTCTTGATCGTGAGATGAATTTTCAAGCCCCCATTATATTGGGTAGACCCTTCCTATCCACTGTTGGGTGGTTATTGATATGGACTTAGGGGAGACCACCTTGAAACTAAATGATGAGCAAGTAGTTTTGATGTGTATACGATAGGGTGTTGATTGACATGGACTTAAGGGAGATCACCTTCAAATTTAATGATGATCAAGTAGTTTTTGATATGTGTACGATAGTGAAGCAGCCATACGATATGCGAGTGGTGTCTATGGTAGACACTATTAATAAGGATGTTGTTATAGAGGCTAGTGTGCCAGATATACCAGGTGTTATGGAGAGAATAGAGGTGATGGATACTTGACTACCGATTGTTCAGACTGAGGTGGTGATATTATATAAGAAGATTCAGCCATGGGTTCAGACTACACTAAAGATTGATGAGTCTAGACTGTAGCATGTGCATCAAACTGTGATGTCAGAGCTATGAGCTTAGTTGCACTTACGGATAGATGCTTTTGAGGGTCGAGTATTAGCTCGGTTTAACAAAATTGAGATGTAGGATCTAGAAGAAATTTGAGAGGAGGTGGACCTACTTAGAGTGGAGGTATGCTCTCTCACTAAGAGCCACATATAAGCCATATCTCCAGTCGTACCCCCAGTTGTTCAGTTATTACCTCCGAATGGTCCCAGACACATTGATTTATTCGTGGAGGATAGTGTAGAGGTCCCCGTAGTTGGGACCAAGAGAGGCTGAGAGGGGGAATTATAAAATCTAGATAGGCTATATGAACAAGCCCTAAAAAGAGCCACCTATGATTCAATGGATATTGCATTTGTTGATAGGTAGAGGAATGCTGAGCTAGCACTGGTGCATCTTCTCGTAGTGTACCGCCACCACCATGGCCTTTGCGAATGGATATACCCCTAGCTGGGGAAGATCTTGACACGAGCACTTAGTGCATCCCAGGTATGTCCTTATTCCCTTTGATTTATATTATTTTAGTGCGCTGAGGATAATGCACTATTTTTAGTTGAGGGTGGGGTATACTATAACCATCGCGGGTTTTTATTTCCGTGCTTGTTTTCTATCTAGTCGTGGTATGATTGTAGAAATGAAATATCTAGGTTAAGATTTATGTCGTTTTATGTTTTTTCCGTATTGTGTTGTGTTTTTGTGCAATTAGGAGATTTTAAGTATTTAGGGCAGTTGTCAATTTTTTTAATTGAATTTTGATAAAAATGATACCCCTTCAAAATTGTAATTTAGAATTGTCTAAATGTATATATGTGTGAATATTGTTGATCTTGTTATGGCATTAGGAATAGGGAAATGATAATCACTTGCTGACAGTTAAATGAACAGGATAAGTAGTAGCTTGTAATATTGTGTTTATGCCATGTGTATGTGAGATGATACTTAGTTTTCTTTGTGTATTGAATTCAAAACTTGCTTGGTTAGTTTGCCTAGGTTGTAGGATAGTCTGTTAGGAAAGGATCATAGGCCATTTTTTAATCGTAGTTCACTTTTAGCCTAAATGACCTTCCCAAAGTGAAATAGTATCCCTTGATCAATGTTTTGAGACTTATAGCCTATTTTTCTTGTTTCACCTATCACCTTCCCATTTTGTTGCATTAACATGTTTTTGCCTTGGTCTTCCTTGGATATTATGCACCTCAACTCAAGAAAATCGCCTAAGTTAATGATGGCTATTATAGGGGTGTGTTATATAAAATGGGTATGTAGAAGGGTAAAATAAGAGAAAAGGTTAGTAGGACTGGGTCTGGTAGCAAAAGAAAAAGAATTTTTTTTTGTAAAAAAGTAAAGAAATTGAAAAAGTAAGAATAAAAGACCACATGCAACCAAAATGTGCTTTAAAATAAAAAGGGAGAAATAAGAGTGGAAATAAAGTGAAAAACATTTGGCTAATAAGTGAGACCCTAAGGTTAGTGTAGTGCCAAGAAGGCTTAGTCACTTGATATGTCCATATGTACTATACTAGCCCCCAATCCTACATTACAAGTCGACAAAAGTCCTATAGTGATCCTAACTTGACTGTCTAAATACTAAGGTAAAGAAAATAAGGGCAAACTTATAGTATTTGATGCACATTGATTGGAACTTCTTTTTTGAGTGTATCTCTTGACTATCCCTGCATTGACATGCTTTATTTTATATGAGTGAGTGGGACATTTTTTTTGTGAGAGCACATGTCATATTGCTATCTGTCTACATGTTTGGGTAGTGTAATTTTACATATGCATGGTTATCTATTGCTACATACCTTTATCCCATTGTGTCACATTATTGTACTTCATGTTTATACATAGTTGGTTTTGAAAAGTAAGATTGGAGGAGGTGTTGTGATTTTAGCTTAGAGTATTGATTGACTGACTTAAATAACTTAGATTCTCCTAGTTAAGCATCGTGTTTTATTTTGTTTTATTTTATTGTGTTTTGTTGCCTGAGAAAATCCAAATGTTCTAAGTTGAGGGTGTTGATGTGCTATAGAAATATAACACTTTCGACGCTTAAAATTATGAAAATATGCAAGTTTCTTATGTTGTTTTGTTAGATATGATGCGTTTTGGGTATGATAGAAATTACCCATATGGTGATGGTTGCAAAACCATTGCAATAGACAGAAAAACCGTTGCCATATCTCTACCGCCAAGGTTCAGCAAGCGTCCTATAGATGGGTGTTGCGATAGGTCTATGGTAACGAATTATGCAATGATTGTCTGAACTGTCGCCATAGCTTGACCTATGGAGACGGTTATTTTTTGACTTATTGAGACGCCTATTTTCATCTATTGCTATGGTTACTAACCGTAGAAATAGAAGTTATTCCAATGACATTAAATCGTTGCAACAATATCTATTGCGATGCTTTTGTTATTCTGTTGCAATGATTTTTGAATACCTATTACAACTATTTCATTACTTATTGGGATGCCTATTCTCATCTATTGCAACAGTTAATAACCATTGCAATAGATTCTATTGCAATGACATTAAAGTGTTGTAATAGATTCTATTGCAATGACATTAAACCGTTGCAATATCATCTATTGCGATGCTTTTGTTATTCTGTTGCACCGTTTTTTGACTACCTATTGCAGTGGTTTATTGATCTATTGCAATAATTATTGCCACGTGTTATTAAATTGAAATAAATTATATAAATAATCACTCGTATTAATGTAAATTTTTATTTACATACATAATAAATTATAACACAATATATATACATCAAAAAACAAAACCATTCATTAATAATCTCATAATTCAAAATATGCAACAAGCTAGTAATTTAAACCCAAAAGCAAAATGTAATCAAGTCCAAATGATTAGTTAAGTTTTTACATACTAGCAAGTTTAAGTCGCGATAAGTTTCAAGAAAGTCAACACAAACTATTGATATTAGAGCATTTATCCACAACCCAAAAATCTTCTCAAGTAAGGTCAATGTCTTCATCACTTTCTTCATCTCTTTCTACATTTTGGACTCCTATAAAAAGAGAACAAAATAATATAAATTAGCACTTAAAATGACGACATAAAAAAGATTAGAATCACCAAGTCTGTGAACTTTCAAAGTGGGCTTGTGGCAGCAACATGGGTAAATCCCATCCAATTACTACTTCGAAGTCCCAAAATGACCCCGAATGACTTTTAATAATTCTAGAACTTCACCAGAACACCCTTTTAACATTTCTTATCATAATTAAAGTCAAAAATTACATTACACATATGAAAGGGTTAAAAATAAAATGATCATAATATTTATGGGGTCTTAAAACCAACTACTCTTTCAAGGCTAACTGAACCCAAATACGCATATGCAAAGGCACTGTGACACAGTGACCCTATCTGGCCTATGCCGGGCAATATAAAAAAATTACAGCTCTACATTGCTAAATTGAATTTAGTTTAAAACTTGAATCTGCTAATACTACTTGGAGTATTCTTACCACTATAAATCTTGTACAACATCTTCATTCCCTACAACATAATTAGGAAGCCCTGGATAATACCAAGGAAGAAAAAGATAGCAGTGAAGTACAAATAAAGTCAGTACTAGTGGAAGAAATTAGCAATAAGGCAAGTTCATCTTCATCGAAAGATGATGAACCATTCTATAAGATAGAAAAAGATGCAATCTTAAAGTCTATTTCTTCTCCAGCTCTAAGAAACTTATCAGGTGATCTATCACATTTTGGTTCATCCTCATTAGAGAAGATGAGCAGGGATGAACATTTATACTATTCTAATTATCCTGTTCATCATAATCCTGGCTTGCGTATTGATTTTGACCTTCAAGGAGATGTCTGATGTGCTTACTGTGAAGAAGAGAGAGAGAGAATTTTTGAATGGTTCATAGGTGAGGATGAAGAGGGAGACTTACAAAGGAGATATTGCATATATTATGAATGGAAATGATATACGTCGATGAGTTACAGTGAATTTGATTCCCAGGATTGATTTTTGGGCTCTGGTTAACATGTTTGATGGTATAGAAATACCGAAAGAGGAGAATTTTTTCCCTCCTACGAGATTGTAGAGTGATACTAAAGATAAGGCAATGGGGATTCTAGTAACATGGAAGAAAGATTCAGTTACTGGTGATTACTTTGATACAGTGAATGGTATGAAGTTTCTGAAATTCAAAGATGGGTTTTTGTATAAGTCAGTGCCCATTTGGTCAATCAGTTATAAGGTTTAGCCAACTCTGAATGATCTTGAGAAATTTCATGGATCTAAGGGTGATTAAAATGAGCGTGTAGAAAGATTATCTTTTTCCACATTGCCCGTGAAAAATCATAGGAAGAAATACTTCAAGGAAAAAGATTGAGTTGTTGTTCTAAATGGAGAACTAAAAAACATACAGGGACGAGTTCTGAGAGTTGATGATGATGTTGTTTACCTTAAACCAAAGAGTTAAGGTCTTCCTTAGAGTGTTGAAATACACAACAAAAATTTGTCCAAGAGATTTGAACTTGGTGAGTATGTTAAAGTTGTTTCTGGTGGTAAGGAAGGAGCAACTGTACTATTACTTCAGTTAAAGGACATATAGTAATTGTATTGCCTGAAAAATCTACCAACACATTTGATGTGTTGGCTGATCATGTCAAGGAAAACTGTAAGGTTGTATATTGTAGAGAACCACCAAGATCAAATTCCAGAGAAGTACACGAGATCACTGAACAAGATATAGTAAAATTTGGATTTTTGAGGTTCCATATGCCCAAGAATAATGTTACTCCAAATATTCCATCAAGACGAACAATTGAACCATATTATACTAGTTCAAGCTCATTTCCACCTCCAAGGATAAAAAGGAATCAAGCTAGCAACAGTTATCAACATCGTAGGCCAGAAGGACTATTTGTAGTTAATGAGAGATTTCAAGGTTCAATATTACAATCAGAATTTTCAGTACAACCACTTCCTTTCGTGTTAACATCACTAGTATCACCGATATCTATTTTACAAGAAAATTTCTTAACTGAACATGGATCCTCTTCGACCATTGATCAACTACAACATATTTGAGGGAACCCATTTGTTTTAATTTTGAATCCAACGCAACTGCCAAGAAGTTGTGGATGTACCTTGTTTATTAATAACATTTATAAACACGAACACCTTCCATCCCTACACTAATGAAATAATTTTCACAGTAAAACTATCAAATATAAACAAAAACCCAAAGTCTAATCTTTTCCCTTTATGCAGTAACTTTTAGTAATTGTTTAAGTTTACCAAGCTTATTTTTGTATTGCTTCATAATGGTTATTGTCTACCAGATTCCAATTAATGAGAGCTTGAGACTAATACTACTATTAATAACTTCCTAAAGTGGAGTCCGAGGGTGTTTTCCTTGGTTTACAAAAAAACATGTCAATCTAAATCTGAAAAATACGCCTACAAGCCAAGGATGATATCTGATCCTCAAATAAAATACTACGCTTCCATATTTTTTAAGCAATAGATATACTAACATAACTATTATATAATACTTTTATGAGAAATACTTATATATAACAACCATTGTTACTACCAACAAATCAAAAAATGGAGACTGACCTTAATTGTTACTACCAACAGATAGATGGTTTATTGGTTTATTAGCAACCACTTCTCCCGATGAATGAACATTGAATCCTAGCATATTAGGATCAAGTGTTAATCCTAGATTTAGACGCTAAAGTTGTGAAATGATATTCATTGTAATATCTCGCTCAATGACATCTTTTTGAGCATTGAATTTTTCCTGCATCCTTTGTTACATCCTCTTTTCTAGATCATCCAATGTCTTCTCCACCAGTTCATCATCTTTTAAAGAGGATCCAAATTCACTTGATTTCTATTTCAAAAGAGACTTGGTAACCCCGCGTCCTAATAGTCTTACTCGACCAGGATGATCAGGCTCTATAACTATTATGAATGCATCAGTTGATTGAGTACCATATTCACTTTCTTGAGTCTCTACTCTCTCCATTTCAACTTACACATCAAATTCAAGAGAAAATAAATTTAATTGATTCAATATTTAAGAAAACAATGATTTTGATTAATTTAATAATAGAAAATTTCATACTATTTTGCTTGTAATCTCTTCAAATGTGTCCTTATATACTCGATCAAATTTCCTTCTTCTAGTAGCCACAAAGAATTCCTTATTTGACAAAGCAATAGAATTTTCCTTTATTTTTTCATAGTTACATGCAAGTCAGTATAAAATATTATCAAGTAAAGTCAACAAATTCATAGTAACAGTATGAGAAAACACCAAACCTCACGAATTAGAGCAAAACTTATTTTGCGCATTGTGTGTGGATACTTAAAACTTTTTCTCATTTTCTTTGTTAGTCTTGGATGTATCCTGCAAGTCAATATTTATGAATAAGTTTTTAATAAAAAGATCGAGGCAGTGAAGGTTTAAACACACAAAATTTGATGTCTTATATCCAAATAAAGAAAAATATAAAAATGAAGATCAGGCGTGATGAATTCAATAATGAATGCATGCTAACAATAATATAACAGTTGTCCATATTGATATCATACCTCAGCCTCTTTATTCCAATATTTAAGGAGATTCTCAAATACAGATTATGGAACAGTGCTAGGACTTTTTGCCCTTCGAATTTCATCATTGGTGTAGGCATAAAAGTGATCTTTCTTGAGTCTGGGATTATACACTCTAAATGCAGCATCAATTGATCCCATAGCCCAATCTTTCCCATTATTGGAAATGTTATATTTCTCTTATAATTTGGTTGAACTGGGTTAGTGTAAAAACTGTGAAAAGCATTCAAGTAGAAATCAAATAATTAATAACTTAGAACCTGAATATAGTTCCACATATCATCGTGTGTCTTCAACTTTGTCCAACTGAGATTAAGAGAACAAAATGTCCCATTCTTTGCCAATGTGTCAAGAAAGCTGAAAAATTTAGTGACCACTATTTTAGTTGGACCAATAGGCTGGTTTAACTCATTTAACACTATCAGTTAATGGTCATTCCGTCCATGTACTACTTGCATTTGTATAGCGCCTCTTTTTCTTTTATAATTTGAAGGACCTACAATAATATCAACAACAAAATTACTGAAATGCAGACAATTTTTGAAATAGTATGAACTAATATATATATATATATATATATATATATATATAAATTCTTACCTTCTCCAAATTGTTCATTTGCTTATGAATTAGGAATTTATGACTGATCTTGCTGCACTCATTCAACTGTGGGTTGTGATGCATGAATGGTGGAGTCTGGAAATTCTTGTCACACTTGCTCCTCTACTGGTGCTACAAGAGAGGTGGAATCCGGAGACACCTGTTGAACTTGTTCAGATACTTGAGATATAGCTGGCACTTGTTGCACTTGTTCTGGTACTTGAGATATAGGTGGAATATTTTTTGACTTCTCTTTCTTCTTTTGATAATTTTCCTTTGCATTTATGTAGCCTGTCTTCTTCTTCTTCTTCTTCTTCTTCTTCTTCTTCTTCTTTTTCTTCTGTTCTAGTATTTGTTTGTTTCTTAGAGATGCTGGTGATACAACTGAAAGAAAGTTTTTAGCTTTCTGATGATTTCTCGAACACCCTTGTTGATTCATGATTCTTTAAGTATCTGTAAGATCAAGAGCAAAAATGTAATGTCAATCTTGTTAAAATAACAAATAAAAACTTATTTCTGCTGACCAGAACAGAAAGTAATCGGGAAGAGCAATCATGAATTTATTTCTGCTGATCAACGATGTGTAGGTAACAAAGTGTCACATTTATGAGAACTGGGCTCTTAACTACTCATCTTAGTAATGCAATAATTTCAGCACACAACTAAGAAATCAAACTCTTATCAGGGACATTGATTTGGTTAAAACAAAAATGCACCCAGTGCACTAAGTTTTAGCCATGCATGGAGTATGTAGGTACACAGTGTGCATTCAGCATCAAGAAGTTGTATAAGCACATGAGACCACAATATCCAAGAGTTACCTAGAAGAACATGATACTTTAGCCTCAGTTACATCTCAACTTTAAATTTATACTTTCGCTAGCAGTCCATGAAAGGCTGGCCACAGTGGATAGATTACTAAAGATGGGAATCCAAGTACCTCAAGCTTGTGTGTTTTATGGATGTGATGATGAAGTGTTTGAACACCTATTTTTTAGTTGTCAATATGTCAAAATAATGTGGACAAGATTTCTGAAATAGATGGGATACCAACAAAATGCAGTCACATGGAAAGAAGAAATACAGTGGATAAGCAATGGAATAAGAAAGAAAATAGGGCACTAGCAAATTATCAATCGCGTTTTGGCATAATGGTGTACCTAATATGGAGAGATAGAAACATCAATAGATTTCAGCAAGGCACCACCTCCCCAGATAGACTATGCAAGGAAGTGGCTCAACACATACACATCAGGGGCAGTAAGATCAAGACCTGGAAGAATGCATTACAAAAGTTACAGCGCTACCCCTAGGAGCAGTTCGAATTGATGAAATTTTTTTAGTTCATGTGTATAGGCTTGTATGAGTTAGCTTATTAGATAAGTGAATGGAAAGAATTCACTAGTTTTGTAATGAACAATTTTTGGTGAAACAGAATTGACTGTTAACCAAAAAAAATACAGTTTTAAAGTGACCAATAGTACTAACTTGTATTCAGGCCCGACAAAGGTTTATCTCTCTTTTGAGTCCTGTAATTTTTTTTAAAGTGTATCTTCAAGTATTTAAGGTCAAGTAATGTAAGATTTTAAGGATTCCCTCTCCAATTGGAAAGATAGAGGTTACATAAATTCACTATTAATATTGCTATAATGTTCAACTCAAAGTTTTCAAAGTTTTCAGTAAATTGATATGATATTAGACAAAGGAAAAGTATGACTATGCAACAATGTGCTTACAAGTATCTTGAACTATCTAAGAAAAGGATATATGATGGTAAACTACCCACAGAACTGCAAAGGCTATGCAGAATAGAGAAATCACCAGCGTCAGATATGAAACAGGTCCCAGAAAAGGAATTTTAATGAATGACTATCCAAAACGTTCAAACCATCTAAAACTATATATAATGACTATTATCTACACTTTTAGTTGTGGTATGTAAAATGAAATTAAAATCTTATAACAAGAAAATATAATAAAAATTTAGTAGCAAGGACTAACAAAAGCAACAACCATAATCTTTTTACTATATGTTACAGTATGAGGATGTTGCAATAAAAAGGATGAGGATGTCGATCAATAAATTGCAAGTAGTGATGCAATCCATAAGGTGCAGGACTAAAGAAAGCAACATTATTACCAAGAAAAAAAACTACAATTACACAATAGTAAGCATATATAAATGAAACTAAGGAGATGGAATCAAAGCATCAGTTGTAGCAGAAAGAAGATGCTATGTTGATGGAGAATAACAGAAAGCCCTCTAAAGTAACAATATAACAATTAAAAGATATCGACCCTGAAGTAACAATATAACAAGATTGAGTTTACTAGAATAGCAAGCCCTCTGAAATGTTTGAGTGATTTTTAATACATTAAGGGTGTTGGATCAATTTTCTACTTCCTCTTCTCCTTGCTTTAACATTAATATGGAGTAAAAATCCTCAAATATGATTGCTTGGTCCAAGTATAAGAATAGAAAATGTATCTAACAGTTGAGAGAATCCAAGTCATACTCATGAAGATTTTGAAAAGATGATTGGTTGATGAACATTCACTTCCCTGGAGTCTCAGATTTCATATAACTTGAGTGAGTCTAACAGTTCCATTGCTTAATTTTACTGCCCACTCTCTAAGTTCTAGTTAGTTTGAATGGTTATTTTGTGTCCCATTAAAGTATTTGTTTGTTCTCTAGTAGCTAATTACCATGATGTTGATCGATTGTCTAAACAGATATCTCGTGAAATGGCAAATTAGTAGAGTTAGCACCATAATGCCTCACATAGACCTAAATATGATATAAAACAACAAGTAAATAGAGTGTCATATATCATTCATTAGGTTACGTTTTCCCCCTTTAGTCCTAATTTTTGTAGCTAGATCTTCATAGTATTGCATTAAGTCTTCATAACGGTTTCAGTCCTTTGAAACAAATTATAAGGAAAAAACAAAAAAAATATTGGTTAACTCGGGATTTATCCTTTCTATTTCTGGGTTGTCAAGATGCTTCTTGGCTAGAATCTTGACCCTTATTCTTGGTTTACTATACACAAGAACATATGGTTTATCTTCTTGAATTGTGAGACCATCAGACTTGAATTCAACCAACAGAAAGCCCTCTGAAGTAACAATATAACAAACCCTCTGAAGATGCTATGATATCCATGTTCCTATATATATAAATGATTCCAATGTACCAGAAGCAGAGAAATAGAGGGTAATACAATAATATATCGACTATTACATATAGAGGTAAATGTGTTAACCGAAGGAATAGGTCAGCAAAAAATATGATAACAACAACAAGTACATAGTCCTAATTTAATGTAGTGCACAAAAACAACTCTCCAATGAAAGTACTACATAAAATACTCAGTAATCCAATCACAAAGGTAGAGGAACCAGTTAAGTTTAAAAAAGGAGATGAAGTGATAGAAGACAAAGAAGAAAATAAGAACTAAAAAAACTAGAAACATATGTACAAAGAAGCAGATGTTTCACCGCTGGAGCAAATAAAGAAGAGGAAGGGAAAAAGCAAGGTTGAAGGCAGTAAGCCTTACTAAGTTAACATCATCCTCATCCTTACCAAAAGGTGATGAAGTGATCGACATCCTCATCCTTTTGAGAAAATCAAGTACTAAGTCAAAGGATCATCATATGTTACTGTATTTTGTGATCTTGTTAAACAAAAAAGTTACATGATTTACAGCAACAACCATAATCTTTTTCTTTTTTTTAGAGAAAAAAAAACCCGTATCTTTCTTTTTGCTACTCATAAATGGATAGTGTTTGTTCTCAGTAAAGATAAAACAAACTTATCACACACCTAACATACCTGAAATAGATATCTTGAAAGAACGGCTGCTATCTTAGAAGAAGCTCTTAGTGCTGCATAGTCAACTGAATCCTATGAAAGAAATGAAAGAGCAAATACTGAGACGTAATTTTAGCTATATATTGAGAATTAAAGTGATCAACTTTCTAAAAAATCACAGATATAAAATATGTACGAAAAGAAAATTTAACACTCACAAAAAAATAAAACTAATGATGAGCATATATTTAAAAGAACTTTTTTGTCTAATCATCTACTTCCATCCAATCCCAATCACTATCATCAAACTCATCCTCGTCTTCCAATGTTTCCACAACTATATTTTCTGAATGTTCTTTAGTAGATGGAATATCAACAACAACAACGGCTCCATCTTCTCCTGCCCATCTAAAGTCACCCTCATCTAATCTAGTTGAGGGGCCAATGTCATCATTAGGCTCTCTCCAAAATATTTCTCCTATATTAGGGCAATTCTCATCCTCTAGATCATACAAATCAACAGGGACTCTATTCCTTGCATAATAAACATCTTTCTCAATTGGATACACAACATAAAAATCTTGATAAACTTGTGATTCCAGCACAAAAGGATCATCTTGATTGCATAACTTGTTGAAGTATACTGAGTTAACTCATACTCATCTACTTTATTTTGATGCCAATCACATCTAAACAATACAACACTAAAACAATCATAGTAATCAATCTCAATGATATCTCGAATGACTCAATAATAAACCACCACTCCATCTATGGGATTTTGGTCCCTAGCACTAGCAAAACTATCAGTTGTTGCTGATAAAGTTACTGCACTATTCTGAGTCTTGCGTGGGGCATCCTGATCTTTTGTATGAAATCGATATCCATTGATGAAATATGCACTATATCTCTTGGCCACCATATTAGGCCCCATAGATAGCCATTTTAAATGATGGGATACTTCAACATTTTTAACTTTCTCTTCAAACCAACTGCTAAATTTACGACTATGATTCCTTGCTCTTACCCATGCATTGGATCTAGTATAATTACTCAATGATTTTTTATGTTCCCTGCCATCAAGAATATTGAAAATATAATTACTAGGTCATTATAAATAGATGTTTATGTACCTTATCATAAACAAATAAATGAAATTTAATATGTAAATATCTTACTCGATGAACTTTTTCACTTCTTCATCTTTCGTGTTAAAAAGTACATATCGATGTGCTTCATAACGTAACTTTGCATCCATAATAAAAGTGTAATTTTTTTCCTCTCACTTCCAATTGGATGACCATTCTTAGGGAATATAGGGAACAAATTCAGAATGGATTCCTCATTTTCATTTTGGTACCTACTAAATCGTGTCTTCACACCATCATGTAGGAATCTTGAAAAAAAAATTCAAGCACTCTTCAACCAAATAACCTTATGCTATTGATTCTTCTGGACATGATCGATTATGAACGAGCCCCTTAAGGTTACATAGGGACCTCACAATGGAATACATCCAACAAAAATGAATAGGACCCCCAAGCTTAATTTTATTTACTAAATAAACAGACAAATGTAACATTATATCAAAAAATGTTGGATGAAAAATCATTTCAAGGTTAGATGTAATTTCACCAATTTCAGACTATAGTTTTTCAAGATCTCTCAGCCTAATTACCTTACTACATATGGATAAAAATAAATTACACAACCTAATCAATGTCAATGCAACATTCTTAGGTAGCACTTTTGTAACAACAACCTGTAGCAAGTGATGCATTATAAAATAAGAATCATGACTCTTGTACCCTAATATTTTCATCTCCTTCTTATGCACACGATATGATATGTTTGAAGCACGCCCTTTAGGTAATTTGACATTTTTCAAGACACTACAAAACAATTTTTTCTGTTTTGGTTCCATGGAGAGTGAAGATTGAGCCAAACTTATATTTCCATTACTATCTTGTACTGGTTGTAGCTCCTCCCGTATTCCCATTTCTTGTAAGTCATATCGAGAATTTACATGATCCTTTGAATTTCCATCTATCTCCAATAAAGTCCCAAGCAAACTATCACATATATTCTTTTCTGCATTGGATCAAGATTGTGCCTCAATTTGTTAGCTGGCCAATATGACAATTAAAAAAAATAGATCTTTTCTTCCAAGGACCCTTATTATCTCAAGAAATTTCTGTTTGCCCTTTCCAAAAACATTGTTGAATTCGCACAACTCTTCAAGCACTTCTATACCTAACAAAGGAATGGGTGCGGGTCTATGTTCCTCCTTACCATCAAATGACTTTCTATCTTTTCACAGTGGATGATCAAGTGGAAAAAATCTCCGATGACACAAATAACACATCTTTCTACTATATTTGAGATATTGAGAGCATGTGTTATCATTGTAAGTAGGGCATGCCAATTTTCCCTTAGTACTCCATCCTGAAAGCATTGCTAATGCTGGAAAATCACTAACTGTCCACATTAAGGTTGCATGCATTTTGAATGTTTGTTTGGTTTAAACATCATATGTATCTATTCCAAATTCCCATAGTTAATTTAATTCATCAAGCAGTGGTTGCAAATATACATCAATATCATTTTCAGGAGAGGATGGGCTTGGAATGATCATTGAGAACTCAAGATACTCAAACTTCATGCAAATTCATGGTGATAAATTATAGTTCATCAACATAATAGGCCACGTGCTATGAGAAATACTCATGGTTCTAAATGGATTGAAACCATCACCCGAGAGACCTAACCTAACAATACTAGGATCTATAGATAAGTTTAGATATAAATGATCAAAATCCATCCATGCTTGGCCATCAACGGGATGCCTTAGTTTCCATTATTCGGTCGTTCATTAGCATGCCATTTTATTGCAACATTTATTTCAGGACACATGAACATCCTCTGAAGCCTAGGCTTTAAGGGAAAGTATCTTAAAACCTTTGCAGGAATTTTAGAGCTTGCATTGGTTGATTCACCACCAACACTCTTCCATCTAGAAGTCCCACATATACAGCAAATCTCTAATTTCTCATTGTCCTTCCATAATAACATGCAATCATTAGGGCATGCATGTATTTTTTTGATAATCAAGATCCAAATCTCTTATCATATTTCTGGCCTTATTGAAAGACTCTGGTATCTAAGCAAAGAGAAAGGCCTCTTTTATCAACACTAAGAGATCTGAAAATGTTGCATTACTCAATCCATGCAATGATTTAAACAAGAACAACCAAATAGTGAAACCCCTCTTACTAAAATTCTCACATCCCAAATATAATTGTTGCATTCCTTCCTCCAATAATTTAAAAAATCTAGTTGCATCTTCAGGTAATCTCTGTCCAACTCCTTCTCCATGTCTCAATTCAACATCTACATTTTTAAAAGTATCATGAAGTATTCCATCAATATTATCACGCATATTAGAACCTTCATCATCATTGATTGGATGATGTGTATTTCTCAAGGAAACACTTTCTCCATGAAAAGTCCATTTGGTGTAACTAGGAAGAAACCCTCTAGAAATAAAGTGATCCTCCACCAAATATCTATAACGCCAATGTTGATTCTTGCAGTCTCTACAAGGACATAATATCTCATTTCCTTGAGCAGCTCGTTCAAACGCTTTTTCAAGAAAATATTTCACTCCACGCTCGAACTCATCAGACCATATTAAATAATTCATCTAACTTTTATCTTTACTATCCATTAAAATCCTACATAACACAACGAAATCACCAAAATTATGATTCATGATAAGCTAAAATATGAAGTTACTATTTAAATCCCAAAATAAATAAAAAATCTTCAAATTTAAAGTGAAGTAACCATAAGTAACCTAATGAAAGGCCAACAATGCTGGAAGTGTATGACATAATCAAGAATATTTCTCAAGGTCGAAGGGACTAGATACAAAAGATATCATGATCAACTGATATTTCAAGTGTATATATGTCGAGTGCTATTGTTTTTATGGTTACTAAGATAAACAGATCAGGAATACACAAAATTCAATCATGAAATTAAAGTCGTGTTTTGAGTCTGTATGCTGGTAGATTTTCTTACAAGAATCTATGAAGACTAGTTTTATGGGCAATTTGTTGAATCACTAAATCTCCAGCTATGCTCGAGGTCCGGGGAAGGGCTCTATGAAAAGGGCGTATTGTAGCACAACCTTACCTTGCATTTCTCATTTCATATGCTTAAAGTGGTAGAATTCTATTCACAGAAAGTTAGCTTAATCGGTCACTAAAAGGAATATAGAGGTAAAAATGTCAACTATAGGAAAATAGACCAATGGTATTTAGTAGTCGACTTTATTGTTCTATATTCATAGGGTTGACACAATAATATACAAATTATATCAATGAAAGATTTTCATGCAGAGAAAATTCTTGGAAAGAAACTATACAAGTTTTTCTATTTTACCCATCCTGTTAGTTCTTGTTTAAATAAAGACAATAATTAAGGCTTTTTCATTGCTACAATATGCGTAAACCAAAGAAAAAAACAATATCAGAACAAGACCTTTCTTGTTCATCTGCATATTTCTTGGCTTTCTATCGATATTACTTAGCAGAATTTCTTTCTGCAGTGCTGTAGAGAGTGATTTTTAATGCTTGAAATCAGTAAAAGATTCATTACAAGACCCTTCTAATTCATTGGGCTCTTGGGAGTTCAGTAATTCTACCGAAAGATTCATCTGCTATTTTGTAGAAATTGAATGTTGGAATCCTTGTAAGAATAAGGTAATGAATATTAGACAGACTCGGGACTAATAGGTGAATTTCCTCGAGGCATTCAAAATTGTACAAGCTTGAGAGTTTATATATTTCAGACAACTTCTTGCATGGAACTATCCCTTCTGATATGTCCGTAATACTTGAAAATGTTACACACTTGATCTCTCAAGCAGCAAATTTTTGGAAATATACCACCTGACATAGATAATTATGAATACCTTAACTTTCTAATGTTGAACAACAACAATCTAAAGGTAAAATTCCAACCAAAATTGGCTCTTTATATCACCTTATGACATTCAGTGTGGCCAGCAATAACTTGACTGAGACAATGCCATCATTTGTTAATGTACAAATAAAAGCTCATAGTTTTGCAAACAAGATCGGGGCTTTGTGGGAAGCCCTTGAAAGAATGTGAGTATTATGAGGATTCTTGGATTTGGAAATATATCGACTGTTGCATTCATTGATGTATTTGTTGTAGGTTGGCTACTTTCCTATGCATTAGTTTTGGTCCTTTTCCTATTTAAATTACCTACCAAGGCTATCCACAAGTTAGTTTCACTGAACATATGGAAGCTGAGGTCAAAGAAACATTCTACTTCTAGGCGTGATTCACCAGGTGAAGATAAATTAAGAAGCCACCAGAAAGTAAATATTTTTCTAACTTTCCAGCTTTTACGCCATATTTTTAATTGTATCAAATAAACTTTGCATCTGTACACATGGATTCTGTTGTAACTGTAATATTTAAGACACTATATAATTTATAGCATTTACAAGTCATCTTGATTGTGTGTTTCAAAAAGAGCCTCAGCAAACTAATGTTGCATTGAAGAAATTCTCTGAGAGTTGTTAATTCCACAAGTGTCACAAAATGTCTTAGAAACTTGTACATTTTAATTGATAGAATTTACAGGAAATTCAACTCCCAAATTTCTAGACTTTGGAATTATTAAACAAAGTGACAAGATCATTTTCACAGTATTAAATGCACTGGTAGTTGTTAGTAAATCAGAAAGAATCTGATGCAGTAATTTTAAGTAGTTTCCTAAAATTGTAATTTCGAGTTGCCATTCTATCAGTAACATCAACATTATCTTATGCTGGAGTTATTCTATAATTGGTAAAGTTTCTTACTTACTGATTAAGGATGCCATTATATAAAAAATTGATACATACAATACAAGTCTTGCTTCGGTTACAGTTAGCCCAACTACTGCAGTTACTCTAATTAGTAACGCTCATCTTCCTCAACTTTTGGTTGTCAATATAACACATTATGACATCTTACCCAACATAACGACCGTAATCATCAAAAGTACAAGGAGAAATAAAAAATTTCATGCAATTAAATGAACCCAGCAATCAAATATTCAATCAAATATTCTCTAAGGAGAAGAATAATCCAAAATCCCAAAAAATTAGGTCAAAATCGTAGAAGAATACACTAACCTTAAAATTCCCAAATTGAAGCAATTAAAGTGCAAATTTGAGAGAAATTGAAGTGCAAATTTGATCTGACTTTCCAACACAAATTGAGAGCTGAAATTCGATCTCACTTTCCAACACTAAGAGAAATTGAAGTGCAAAATTAGCCCTAATCACAAATCAAAGTGCAAATTTGGTATGAAATTAAAGTGCAAATCAGATATGGTTTATCCTTAACTCACCAAAATGTAAGAATGAATTTTTGGTCAAGCGATTGAATTGTTGGTCTCCATGCCGAATATCCCTAGCACCAGTAAATTGATTTTCGAAGCGACACCAGTAAATCTAACAGAGCTCACCACCGGTAGCTCACTACCAGATTATCTCCACAAGACTGAATTATTTGTAGCAATTGTAGCAATTGTAGATTGATAGTAGAAATTGTCATTGTAGCGATTGTAGCAAAGAGAAGCTAATCGATTGATTGTATTCACGGCCCTAATCGTCGATTGTAGCGATGAGAAGCTAATCGATTGATTGTAGCAATTGGAGCAATTTTCTCCACAAAATAAGAGTACTGTGTACGTAGTAGCTAGGTTTAACCTAAGAGTAGCCACTCCAAAAGTTTTATTAAAATGTTCTTTTTTTTGGTGGACATAATGAATTTTTTTTGTGAAAATGGAGGGAATAAAATAAGTGTTGCTATAGCTTATTTTATTTATCTATTGTAATTCTTATGGTCAAAAGCAACTGTTATAATATTAAATTATAGCTAATAGAACAATTATTTTTGGCAATGCTTGAAACCGTTGCAATAGACCACCTATTACAACGCTTTGTTAACCGTCGCTAAAAAGCTCGTTTCCATAGAGGTAATTTCCAGTAGTAATGTTTTGCTGAAAACTAGGTTTTGGATGCTAAGTTTATGAAAAAGATGAAAAAAAGTGTTTTGGCTACTTATTTGGTCAATCTTGGGTATTTGAGACATTTTTTGGATTATTCGAGACTAAAGCATGTGTTGTAATTGAAGAAGAGCTATAAAAGACTTCCGACACCTACCTATGTCAACATGCGGACTGCATGTAGAACATGTGGATCGCATGTAGGCAAAGCACGTGTCAGAAATCCAAAATCCTGAGAGCAGAGTTGCAGGAATTTTGGTCTGAGCATATGCGGTGGCTAGATGCGCCCAGCCTCAGGCCGCATGTGCTACATGCTCCCAAGGCCAGGCCACATATGGACACTACATGTGGCCACCAACTTTTTTTTGTTTTTTTTTATTTGGGCTTTGATTTTAGGGTTTCCACATGTACTTTAATTACCCCTTATGTATTTTTTAGAAGAAGTTACACACTTTTGATACTTACAAACATATTTTGATTCTGAGATTTAATTTTTGTCTTGGATTTCTCTTGTATTGATTTTGGTTGATTAATTTAATTATGGTTTTGGGTTTTACTTGTGATTATTTTGATTTCATCTTATGCTTTCAATCATGAATATTGTTGATTACTTCACAAGCATGAGCAGCTAAAACCTTAGCTAGGGCTGTGGAAACATTAGCAGATTGGCAAAGTAGGGAAAGTGCTATTTTTGTTCTGAACCGATACCTATGCATGCATTATATTATCTTCACTTTAAAAGTTATTTTAACAGTTGCAAATGGTAGGATCTCACCTTGATTATTGCTACTTACTCTAAAAGAGGAGTACTGACTAGGAAAAGATAATGACAACATTAATTTTATGGTTAGCCATCGATCAACGCTACTAGGTATTATCTAAGTAAGATAGTTAGATTTCATATAATAACTAGAGACTCAAAAGGTAATAGTTAACAGGGATTAAGATAAGGGTAGTAAGGCGACATCCTTAGACTCAAAAGGTAAAGGGTGAAATCTATATACAAATCAAAAAGACTGTAGATGGTACATAACTTATCGATTCTGTATGTAAGGTATCGGGTTAGTTCAACAAAGCAAGATAAGCCTACAGAGTTTAGAAGACAGGGGAAACACAATCCTAGTATTCACCTACGACTGATTACAATCAAAGTTAATATTGACCATTAGTTCCATATTGCTACTCAAGACTCCCATTTACTTTTCCTATTCTGCCTATTGATTATAACAGTTGAGAGCCATAATTACATGTATTTTCTTGGGATTCGGCCTTAACCTTCATTAGGTTACTATATTTGACAACAACCACATAATATTTGGAGTGAAGGTATTGCTTGGGCGTTATCAAGTACCCGCAATATAGGCTTTCATATCATAGTCTCCCACAACCTTAATTTCCCATCTATTACCCTTCTCAAAATGCTTAACTTTCTCATAAAGAAGTACCTAATAGATTAAATGATACATTAGCGAAGCCATATATGTAAGTTATAGACCACACTTTCTCACATTTTCCAAAAAAGTTTGATATTATTAAATCAAAGAAACTCCTAATTTAATTGAGATATATCTCATGACACAAATATATGCACATTCAAAGAATAATAATTAATTCCTATACACAAAAGGAATTTTCTGAAAAACATCGATAAAAATATATGGGGTATATCGTTCATGTAAGAACATTCTTTATAGTCTTCACCACAGAAAAAATATAAAATTAAAATCAAGAACAAAAATAGATACCACCAAAGTACCGATGATGTATAAAAACCTGACGACACAGTAAAAAGTAGATCTCATAAGAATGTGAAGTGGAAGAAAAGAACGTTGAAGATGAGATTGGTTATAGCATCTTTGGATCCTAAACGTGTAAAGATGAATGGGAGTTTAAGTATTTATCTATTCAGTCTATAAGTTTATATGTCTATGTTACAAAATAGGTCAAGTTTAATTGGGCATCTAGGAATTAAGAAAAAAAATTATTTATACTGATTTAACATAGTAAATATAAATCTGAATAACTCTGTCATGTGGTATGTTCAGATGAAAAAAGTGAAAATTTGTTGAAGTGCAATCATACTATTCAATGAAATTCAAAATTTATGAGCTAGTAATCACTAACCCCACAGGCCAATTTAACTTTTGATGTCCAAATTTATGTAAATCATCACTAAGTTTGACACCTTAACTAAGAAATTAATCAAAGATATAATTATTCAACATCTCACACACAACATACGTAAAACCTCATGTGTGAATCTTCAGATAAGTAATTTGCTAAAACTAACAATCAAATTCAAATAGAATCCACCACCAAATTTGATCCCCAATATAGAAGAAATTATTCAAAGGTACAAACTTAGTACAAATTTATAGTTACACATAAATCCTCAACTCAAGTTTTTTGAGAACTAGTATATATTTAACTCAAGATGTCTTATCCAAGATTAACTTATCAAATTGTAGCAGCATATCATACGGTTGATTTGGACCGTCAGAATGCAAGGTGACTTGAACAATATGTACACTCTACATCGGGAACAAATGCGGATAACTTAGAAATGACATGCACATTAATTAAAAACATGCTAACAAATGAACTTGAAATGACATATAAAGTGAACCAACTTAAAGTAGTAGCATCCTCATAGGTTTCAGCTTTTACTTTAAATATACCTATCAAACAAACCCCTTCACTATAACACAATATTTATATAATAAAAATTACTCACTTTTCCACTATATTATTTTTGGCTACTAATTTTAACAGTTATAACTAAAGTATCAGACCTTTCAGTAGATACAACATAAATGCAGAGCACTAAATACAATGAACAAACCAAGGAAGAAAATTACAATCCTAGAAACAATAAAATGTAGATCTTTAGAAACTTCGTAAATCTGCAAAAAAAATTAAAATTTTGTTAAGCATAATTATCAAATTGGAATAGAAAAAAGTACCACAATAGAAAACTTCTCTGTAAAAACAGAAAATAAAAGTGGAGAGAAACCTCTGCGGCGGTTACTATAACGGATTGAGGCAAAAAAAACTTCAATTGTTATGAAACTAAGGAACAAATAAACTACTTATGGAGGAGTGAACTGAATGATAGAGATAATACTTTTAAATAGCAAAATATGAGGAAAGTAAAGAAGTCGATTGTGTGTTGTAACACTAAGTCTATAGTTCTCACCTCCAATTTTTTGGATATCTCATCCACTTCTTTGTTACTATTTTAAAGGAATAAACCTGTGACCTCATAGTCACAATGCAAATAAAGAATTAAATTGTATAAATAAATAAGAAATTAGTATAAATAAACTTCAAAACTATTTTAAAATAACAACAGAAAGAGATAAAGGAAAAAAAACCTTGATAATTCTGTGGAATTTGACGTTATCATAATACAATGTAGGAGCAATACTATTTAGAAAGTTAAATTATAAAACAACTAAAGTAAAAATTAGAAGAACGAAGCAGTTGATGTTATAAAGTGTAAATGAATCTTTCAAAGTTTAAACTGACCACTGCATTCGCAAATGTATTTTTCATTGGAGACATCTCTTTAAAATTTAGATAATTTCTAATCTTTTTCACCAATAATTTTTTGTTAACTCACAATAATAGAACATTTCCTTGAAAAACTTGATATTGACTCCCCAGAAGAACATCTAACAATAATACAAACAAAGACCCAAAGAGAGATGGACAAAGAAATTACGAAGCAACTATCAATAGAATGAATTTTTTTGTAATCATTACAGCCGAGAGAGATATATTTTTGAAAGGGAAAATAGCACCAATCAAATCCACCGAGATGTTTGATGAATATTTGATTTGTGCCTTTTTGAGTCAAAATATGAGAAATTTCTATTTCTTGTTTTAATGATGATTAGCTAACAACAAGGGAACAAGACCCTACGTCTTCATGAAAATATACAGCTGTCACATGTCTATGCAGTTTTGTCTATTAGTAGAACAAACTACGTAGGTGAGCTGTGTACTAATCAGGAAACATGGAAAAATCAAAATTCTACCCTAATCATTATCCTTCTATAAATAGAAAAGAATGTTTCTCAATTCAATAGTTTTTAGAATTTGGTTATTCTAGACGAAAAATGGAAAACTCAATATTGCTTAAGTTCCAAGTTTATTTTTGCTGAGAGAGTAATTGTTCTTGAGTCAAGTCTTGGTCTGTAATCAAATTACTCATTTTATAATAGTAATGCTTTTCTTGTGTCTGCAGAGCGCTTAGGTAGAGTTACCTGAGTTGATATTGGTTAGAGTTAATCAATATTGAGAAGAGATTTTGACAGAGTTGTCAAGGAGAGTTTGTAATAGAGTTGCTACAAATTAGTGGAGCTTAGAGTTAAGTTCCAATAGAGTCTATAATCATGAATTTGATTATAGTGGATTCTTGAGTTCTTGTGAGGGTAAGCTATGGTTTTTCCTTCCTTGAACAAGGAGGTTTTCACGTTAAATCATTGTGTTCTTTACTTTCCTATAAAGTTTTATTTCCTACTGCTTTATTTCTTACATCTAACTCTGAGGAACGTGGTCCCTTATAAGATGGTGCACCCTCCATATTTCATAAATTGGTATCAGAGTAAGGACATTCTAAAAGGTTCACACCTAAAGTGATTTATTAAGCATGGCTGCTCCACCTTATTTGGAAGAAGGGCAATCTACCACTAGGCCACCTCACTTTAATGGGCATTACTATGGGTGGTAGAAAACCTAAATATATGACTTTATTATGGTTAAGGACAGTGAGCTGATGGATGTAATACGTGATGGTCCTCATGTATCAGTTAGAGAGATAAAAGAAGGAGACATAACGAGGATGGTTATAAAAATAAGTAGAGAGTTTTATGATGAAGATCGAAAGAAAGTTGAGAAGAATTATAAGGTAAAGAAATTATTTGTCTGTGGTATAGGACCTGATGAATATAACAGGATTTCTACTTGTGAAAATTCTAAGGAAATCTAAGATTGCTTGAGGTCTGCTCATAGAGGAACCACTAATGTGAAAGATTCAAAGTTGATATGCTGACTACTCAATATTAAACCTTCACTATGAAAGAAGGAGAAACTATCCAAGAGATGCATACTAGATTCTTTTCAACCACCAATGAGTTGCACTTCTTAGGAGAAGTTATTCCTTTGTATAAATAGGTAAGAAAAATTTTGGGAGTTCTTCCTAAATCCTGGGAAAGCAAAGTAGATGCTATCATTGAGGCAAGAAACCTGAAAACTCTCACAACGGATAAACGTTTTGGTAATCTGAAGACTCTAAAACTCAAGAGTAGCAAGGGAAAGGAAAGAAGGAAGCAAAAATAGAAAAAACTCTAACATTAAAGGCTTCAAAGTTTGAGTCCAGTGTGGAGAACACTAATGTTGCCTATTTGAAAAAAAGAATTGTTAGAGAAATGAAGAAAAGTGGTCAGTTTCAAAGAAAAAGAAGTAGCAACAAAAGGGAATGTATAGTTGAAGTTTGCCACAAATGTGGAAAACCTGGGCATTTCATCAAAGATTGCCCAATGTACAAATAGGATTATCAAGAATATCTAAAGTCTATAGGTTACAAAGGATAGAAGAAGGACTAGGTTCCTGAAAAGTCAAGAAAAAAGGCTACAAATAATTATGCAGTTAAATAGGCATTAACTGTGTGGGGAGATTCCTCCAATGAATCTAAAAAGGATGAAAAGCTTAAATTTGTTTTTATAATGGCAGCGGAGGATGAGAATGTCACATTTGAATCCTTATTTGCTCTTGTGGCAGACACTAAAGATGAAGAAGAAAATGAGGTAACTATTTCTGACATTAAAGAAAATTTAGAAAAATACTCTACTAGAAATATAAAGAAGCTTGCAAATATGCTAATTGATTCTGCATGTGAACGAACTGCTAAGAAAAATGTGTTAGAAGAGAAAGTAGAAAATAAAGAGCCTGAATTAATTTTCTTAACTCTCTAGATATATGAAATAGAGGAATAATTCACTAAGTTGCAATTTGAAAATATGAGTCTAATGAATCAACTAAAGAAAGTGGATGATTCTGATAGTAAAGGGAAGAAAAAAACCTCAAGGTTTCAAATTGAGCTTGAAGAAAAATTAAGGGATTCTCAAAAGCATCTCATGACTGCACTCAATAAGAATGAGGAACTAGAAAGGGACTTGATCCGTATAAGAGAAACTTAACAAATCACTAAAGTAGACCACATTCTCAAAAATTCTTTTTAATTTAACTGGTCATGGTATCAATAATGGTAAAGGCCTTGGATATTAGTTTTAAATCCAATCACTTGGGTCTAAAGGGAAAGCTTTTCATGGTGCTATAAAAAAGGTCCACAAACCTCTATGCACTCATTATGGAAGAGATGGGTTCTTGAAGAAAAATTGTAAATATTGGCTTGGAGCTATTATGAGAAGTACTAGATGCACCCAACGGGAAAATTGTTACCCTAAGGATTTCATAACCTTGAAAAATATAAAGAAAAAATCTCTACCTTGATGGGCCAAGAAAGATTTGATCACAACTTTATTTTTCTTTTGGGAACTCAAACTCAAGTGGGTTCCCAAATCTAATAAATAATTTTAATTGTAGGTTGGAGAAATAGAATGCATCAGAACAGGTTTATGGATAGTAAATGCTCAAAGCACATGATTGGAAGGACTGACTGCTTTCTCTCTCTCAAGACACTTCAAGGTGGATGTGTCTCTTTTGGAAATGGTAAAAAGGGTTATATCCATGGTATGGGAAAGATTGGAAAATCACCTGATCAAGCAATAAAAGATGTTTACTATATGAATGGCCTCAAGTACAGTCTTCTAAGTGTTTCCTCAAGTACAGTCTTCTAAGTGTTTCTCAAATCTGTCACAAAGGTAATAAGGTGAAGTTCTCATCTGATGGATGTATTGTGTCAAGCTTGAAGTCTAGGAGAGTTATTCTCAAAGATAAAAGGTTCAAAAATATGTACGTAGATAATTTAGAGTCTGTAGCTGATGGAGAATTAACTTACTTAAGTGTTCAAAGTGAAGATGTTGATCTATGGCACAAAAAGCTAGGACATGTAAGTTCCTCTTTGCTGAACAAGTTGATTTCAAAGGACCTAGTCCATGGTATGCCAAAGTTTAAATTTCAAGGCAACAAGATTTTTGATGCTTGTGTTAAGGGTAAACAAACCAGGTCTTCCTTTAAATTGAAGAAAAGGTGAGTATGTCTAGACCTCTTAAGTTACTGGACTCTATGTGGACATGTTAAAGTCCAAAGTACTGGAAGAAAGATGCATGTGTTTGTCATTATGGATGACTACTCCAGGTTCACCTGGACAATGTTCTTGAGATCCAAGGATGAAACCTATGAGGTTCGTGTAACTTTTGCCAAGCAAATTCAAATGAAGCTGAATTGTAAAATTGCTGAATTTTGATTCTGATCATGGAACTGAATTTAAGAACTCCCAAGTTGTAGGATTCTATACTGAATATGGAATCAGTCACAACTTCTCTTCTCCAAGTACTCCTCATCAAAATAGAGTTAGAGATTGACAGGACCATTCTGATTGATAGTGGGCTTCTTAAGAGCTTTGGGTTGAAGCTGTTAATACTACCTATTATATGGAAAAAAAGATATTTGATTAGATCTCTCCTAAACAGTACCACATATGATCTTGTGTTTAATAGAAATCCTAAGATTGACTACTTTAGATCTTTTGGGTAAAAGTTTTTTGTGCTAAACAATGGGAAGAATGAACTAGGAAAGTTTAATTTGACTCTAAAAGTGATGAAACAACATTTGTGGGATACTCTTCAACAAGTAAAGGATATAGAGTTTTCAATAAAAGAACTTTATGTGTGAAAGAAAGTATATATGTGGTTTTTGATCAGTATAGAAAGCTAGTGCATTCAGGTGATGATGAAGATTCTAATATTGAAGAACTCATTCCTGTTCAAAGGGATGATATTGCTGAAGATGATGATCAAGGAATAAGATGCAGTTGGGAATGGTGAAGGTGATGATGATCTAGGATCTCAGTTACAGACCCCTGCTCCAGCTGAAGAACATCAAGAAGGTTCCAATCAAACTTTTCAGGGACCTGGTCCTAGTGGAACTCATCTCAGAAGATCAAACATGAGGCATAAATTTTCTCACCTACTTGAGAATCTAACTACACCTTTGGAATCTAGAGTCCAAACAAGAGCTCAAGCCATAACTTTCATGGCATTCTCAATATTCTTGTCCTAAATTGAGCCCAAAAATATGAAAGAATCTTTGAAAGATGCTGACTGGATCAATGCAATACAAGAAAAGCTTCAGTAATTTGAAAGAAGTAAAGTCTGGCACCTGGTCCCCAGACCTATTGACAGAATAATTATTGGGAACAAATAGGTGTACAGAAACAAGTAGGATGAGCATGGATCTATCAATAGAGATAAAGCAAGACTGGTTATTCAAGGTTATAACTAGGAGAAAAGAATTGACTATGATGATACATTTGCCCCTGTAGCAAGGATAGAGACTATCGGAATTCTTATTACATTTGCTACCTACATGGGGTTCAAACTTTTCCAAATAGATTTCAAAAGTGCTCTTTTGAATGGAAACTTAAAGGGTCTATGTCAAACAACCTCCAGGTTTTGAAAATGTACATTTTCCTCATCATATTCTTAAATTGGACAAATCTCTTTATGGTTTGAAGCAAGAACCAAGGGCGTTGTATGAGAGACTCTCAAAGTTTCTTCTGGAAATGGCTATAAAAGAGAGAAAATTGACAATACTCTCTTTTTAAAGTAAAGAGGTAGCAACTTACTAATTGTCCAGATATATGTTGATGACATAATATTTGGATCTACTACTGAATCACTATGTGAAGAATTTGCAAAGCTAATGAGGAGTTAATTTAAAATAAGCATGATGGGTGAATTATGTTTCTTCCTAAGCCTACAGATCAACCAAACTTCTCAAGGGATAATGATTTGTCAAGAGAAGGGCATCAATGAGCTACTGAAGAAATACAATATGAAATATGCCAAGCTAATTGAGGCTCCAATTGGAACCAGTTCAAAGATGGATAATGATGAACCTGGTTCTTCTGTTAATGAAACCATGTATAGAGGTATTATTGGATCCTTACTATATCTCACTATAAGCAGGCCAGATATTGTATTCATTATGGAAATTCGTGCTAGATTTTAGGTTTGCCCAAAGGAGTCTTATTTGAAAGCTTCAAAAAGAATTCTTAAGTATCTAAAAGGGACAAGGGATCTGGTCCTGTACTATCCATCTAGAGGTAGTTTTGATCCAATACGATATGCTGATGCTAATGCTGGATATTTGGTGGATAGAAAAAGCACCTCAGGAATGGCTATTTTCTGGTTTCTACCTTAATCTCCCGGGGTTCTAAGAAGTAGAATTTAACTGCTTTATCTACTGTTGAAGCTGAGTATATGGCTGCATCTTCTTACTGTGCTCAATTGTTATGGATCAAAAAACTACTAAAGGATTTTGGGATTGTCTCAGACATTATCCCTCTGATGTGTGACAATACAAGTGCTCTTAACATAGCTGAGAATCCAGTGCAACATAAGAGAACCAAGCATATTGATGTAAGGCATTATTTTCTAAGATACAACATTGAAAAGAGAGCTATTTGCATAAAGTTCTATAAGACTGAGCATCAGATAGCAGACATTTTTACTAAGGCTCTATACAAGAAACAATTTGTGAAGAACAGATTGAGGATGGGGTTGATCAAAATAACCCATAAAACTGACTATGATCAAGAGTTAGGTATGATAAAATATGTACCTATTTGTCTAACTCAGTACCATACCTTTGCAGGTATACACGCATGGGAATAACTTTGGAAAAAAATAGTTGAGAAAGACATAAATTTAAGAATTCACTCTAGAAAGAAAGGGACTTGGTCAATGTGCATTTTTTGTTCTGTTAGAAAAAGTTATGGCTTCTCTCCCTGTGTCAAAAAATTATCTTATCCTAAAAAGAAAGATGAGTCACCCCAAAATTGAAATTAATCTCATCTCATTCTTTCAAACGTTCATTCTTGTGCATATTAGTTCCCCTAATTTCTTTTCATGATCTATGTACTATTTTTTTTAAGGAGCACCTAATCTCAAATAGCCCAAGTATGATAGTTGTTGTTTTTCTAAAAAGGGGTGGGTCCTTAAATTTCGGACAATTCCTCATTCTAAAACCCCATAAAGGACTTAGAATTCCCCTAAAAATCCTCCAATCCTTTTAGAAAATTCCTTTATTAAAATAGTCATGTCCTCGGAATTTAGTGTAGACAAAAATCATCTCTCAAAACTTCTTCAAAGCTCCAATCCCACTTCATCCTTCACATCCCTGTCAGAACAACACTTGACTGAACTAGTCTTCACAACCACCTTACTAGATGAACCTCAAATTAATGAAATTCCTAAAAAAATGGAGCCTTTTTATGAGTCTGCTTCTAAATTAGAGGTCAGTAAAAAGGTTGATCTCCTTTCTGAAGTCGTGTTGTCTGAAAATATCCTTTTCTTCAGAGAGTCTACCAAGTTCAGTTATCGAATCTCTTAAAAGCCACCTTCTTCACTCAACTCATTGATGAAGATTTATCCCTGAAAACACATAATCCTTCTCGTAGTGTAATGATAAGTGATGATTGGGTCGCAGAAAATCTCATTTTGCTATCAAAGAACCCAAAGGGGAGTCTGGTTGGTCTTAAGACACAAGCTATCAGTATGAAAACAAAAAGTTCTAATGTTAAATCTAGAAGTCCTACTATGAAGCAACACACTTCAGAGGGACCTGGTCCCAAAGTGAGGAATCGAAGCTCAACACAATTGCTAAGGATGCAAATATTAGAAAATTGCAAATGACAATTCAACATCTTAATGATGAACAAAAGAAGAGAGTTTCAACACTAACTGATGAGGTTCTTAGCTTGAATGCAAATATAAAGTTGCTAACAAAGAAATTGTTACATTGTCATGCTGCAGAAAATAATAAGATGACACTACTTCTCCAAACCCTCTCCCCAAGTCCTTCACTTGTATAAATTTCTTAATTCTTGTGGCTTTTTTATGGAACAAAAAATTTAAATCTTTCCTTGCAATGATACTTAACTTTTACATATGAATGAATCCTTGTCTGTGTATTTCTTCTGTCTCTTATTTACTTTATAAGTTGTTCTTCATATTAGTGTTACCCCAGTGTCCATGAGTTAATTGACTTATGCTTATTTTACTCTTGGTTTACTGTTCTTACTTTCCAAAGATGCCAAAAGAGGGAATACTGAATTCATGTGGTAGGGACCAAGTACCAGGTATAGGCACATGTATTGAATAATGTGTTGAAGTGCAGGTTATTGACAAGGGGAAGCATGTTGGTATAGTGACAAGGAGAAGCAGGGAAGCATGTTAGCATATTGACAGGGAAATCATGGTGCATAGTGATAGAGGGAACATTCATTGACAATAGTGGTGATCACTCTGATTGAATGAGATGAATGAATTTTGATGCTCCAAAATTTGTGGTTTGTCATCATAAAAAAAGATAAATTGCTATATCTTTTTTTGATGATGATCAACTGACAACAAAGGACCAGGTCTGTAGGTCCTCATGAAAACATACAGTTGTCACATGTCTGCGCAGTTTTGTCTGTTAGTGCAAAAAAAATATGCAGGTGATCTATGTACCAATCAAGACACCTGGCTCAATCAAAATTCTACCCTAATAATTATCCTACTATAAATAGAAAAGATTTTTTCTCACTTCAATTGTTTTTGCAATTTGGTTATTCAAGAAGAAAATCGGAGAAAACTCAATATTGCTTAAGTTTCACGTTTCTTTGTGCTGAGAGAGTAATTGTTCTTGAGTCAAGTCTTGTCCTGTAATCGAATTACTCGTCTTATAAGAGTAATACTTTTCTTGTGTCTGTAGAGTGCTTAGGTAGAGTTACCTGAGTTGATATTGGTTAGAGTTAATCAATATTGAGAAGAGATCTTGACAAAGTTGTCAAGACGAGTTAGTAATAGAGTTGTTACAAATTAGTGGATCTTAGAGTTAAGTCCCAATGGAGGGTGTAATCATGAGTTTGATTATAGTGAATTCTTGAGTACTTGTGAGGGAAAGCCGTGGTTTTTTCTTCCTTGAGAAAAGAAGTTTTCACGTTAAATCATTGTGTTCTTTACTTTTCTGCAAAATTTTATTTTCTTATTGCTTTACTGCTTTATTGTTTGTATCTGACTCTGAGGGACCTGGTTCCTTATAAGGTAGTGCACCCCTACATTTCATTAGAAATTAAGAAGGAAACTTCAGGAACCACAACTAAAAGTTCAAAGACAGAAGTCTATGTATATAGCTAGTAGACAAATTTCCATCTACCTAATTGCCATGACTCCCCTCTTTTCTTCATTACCCAATTGCTATGACTCCTCATTTATTAGTGTCTTTGTCTCAAAATTCATTTGTCCTAGAATTGTCATTGTATATAAGAAATAGAGAAGAAACTGTTAATCCAATACAGTTACATTCTTGTTAAAATTTGAGAGAACTATTATTTGAAAGTTATGGACATTATGCCACTATATCCAATTTTTTTCAAGTTAGTTGAAGGAGCAGTTATCAATTTTAAATTTTAAATTCTAATTTTGTATTGGAAGGCATTTTTACTGTCCTAATGTAATCATATTTTGTGTCGTTAAATATATATTGTTGAAAGAAAATTAAAAATACAATTCTTATTCTAAAATTAGATTTCTAAAAAGAGAAAAAAATGTTATAAAATCACATATTTTAAAAACTGCAAATATTAAACTAATTGTCAAAATTTGTGTGTTTTAAGGAAATGCAAAAAAAAATAAAAAAAAATAGATAACTAATAACTAATCAAACTAATTGTTGTCCTGAACTGCCACTTGGCGTACTCTAGGGGTGGGCGTTCGGTCGGTTCGGTCTGATTGTTTAATATCGTTTTGGTTTATCGGTTTTTGGATTGACAAAAATGGCATCCATAACCAAACCGAAATAAATTCGGTTTGGTTCGGTTTTTACAAATTCGGTTTGGTTATTTTAGATTTTTATTTGGGTTTGAAATATTAAAGTAGTTAGCCTCTCTTTTTCATAACTGAGCATTTAAAATTGATGGATTTTTTTAGAAAAATTATTTTTTTCAAACTTGTTTTTCATTCCCAAATATAAATAATTATAAATAACTCAACATGGATGAAACGAAATGAAATAATCATAAGCTTAACATAATACATAACGTCATTAATCATTACATATAATATAACCTTGCATAAATAGTCTACAAAACAACACTAAACTCGTAAAAATAATCCATGAAACAACATACTTTCTGCATAAATAGTCCATAAAACAGTCCAAAGTCACCAAAATAGTCCATAAAATATTTGAGTCACTAAAACAATCCATAAACAGCCTGCGGCGTATGCGAATTTGCTATTAAATATTAATTGTGAATGTGAATTACTAAATATTATATATATATAACATAATATTATGTTATATATATAATATAATATTATATTATATATATATTATATATAATAAAATATATATATTATTTATTTATTTATAAAATTTCGGTTTAAACCGAATTTTTTTTTTAAAATAAAAAATCGAACCGAAAAACAGAAATTCTAAAATTACAAATCGAATCCGATCCGAAAAACCGAAAAACCGAAATCAAAATTAAATTTCGGTTTGATTTTTTTGTTTTTTCGGTTTAAACCAAAATATACTCTTATGTTCTCACTTAATTTATTGTGGAGGCTTTGTCCTCTATTATTAATAATCTATCGATATCTAATAACAATGACAAAAACTATCACATGTCAGTACCATAAAAAAAAAATATTAAAAATTTAATATAAAAGTTTAAAATTTGAATAATCCTAAATGATTACAACTTCTCCTCTTTATCTTATTAATTAAATTAAAGGATTAAAAAATAAACTAACCGAACGTTTGCCTGACTTTTTCATTTCACATTTCCCTAACTTCTCCTTTCACACACGAAAGTTCCTCTATGGATCGTTATATAATAGAATAGATAACATGATGAGACATTAATTCACATTTCTTCTTCTTTATTTCTGTTACTTTCTAAAATGGCCACATAAAAAAAGTATCAATTTACTATCAATGGCAAATATTTGAAAAAAGTTTTATGTATACCTTCCTTTTAAAAAGTCTACATTATAATGTGAAATGTATTTTCTTTATCACATAGTATATAAATTTTCTTTTTTCTTTTGGTTACCAGATGGGTGATGTTTTGCAGTATTTTGATTATTTATTTTGATTTTGCGATAGCTTGGCGCATAGCAAATCTTACAGCGAATTGAGGTAATTTATTCATGGAATAAAGTCAGAGAAGTTTATGTTATTATTTATATACTATTTTCAATATTTGTACTCCAGAAACTATATATTAGTACTTTCAATAAAGACTAATAAGTATTTATAATCAAGGAACATCAACTATATATTACTACAAAAATAGTTTCTTTGAAGTTTCACGAGCTAAAGGGTTGAAAGAATAATCTGGACATATGATATTGCACTTACACTGGATTGAAAGAATGTCTCACATGAACAAATTAATCGAGAAGTAAAAGTTTTGAGTTTTAATATTTTAAACAGGTAATGCATGTCATAATCAATCTTTTTGTCCTATAAAGTATTAAATTTCACAACTTTTTGTTCTTAGGTATATTGCATAGATAACTAACATCTATCAATATTTTCCAGCGTGAGAAAAATGAAAGTAATTTGGAGTCAATTTGATGTCAAAGGTTTTAAGATTATGAAATTGAATATGATAAACGAAAGTAATTTGAAGTCAATTTGATGTCAAAAGTTTTAAGATTGTGAAGTTGAATCTGATTGATTTGTTGTGAATAGAAAAGTTGAGTACCGCAGAAAAAAGGGTGCAACATGTATCAATTATTTTTAGTAATAAACTTTTTTAAATTCTTATAGTAGGGAAGGAGACATCAACAACATATGTTTTTAAGTATTCAAATATCTTAACTAATATAATGATTGAATTGTTATTTCAAATAATCTTTTATTTTATGAAACATGATGTGAAACAATTTAAATTCACATGCGTTGACAATATTGAATAAGCTATATACATGTATTTGAGTAACTTATTAATTCTATAGATAATATCTTAATTTAGTTTAAAATATTAAAATATTTCCATAAAGGAAATACTACAACACCAAAATAAAAAAAAAGAGAAAATGATCCCAAAAAAAGGAAAATAAACTAAATAAAACTATCCTAGAAAACCACGTTTATTGCCCCAACCTCCAACTACATGCACGGTTAAAGCTCCTTTTTTTACATCAAATTTTATTTTAATTAAAAAAATACGTTGAAGAAACTCCTTTCTATAACATGTAAAATATAAGTTTTCTTCTGCATTCTTTTACTTTATTAAATATTTATTCAAGTTTCTTCTATAACTTTTCCATTCTCTTTCACCATTACAATCAAATTCAAAGTTTAATATTCTTTCACAAATATTAATTTTAAAAATAAAAATTTAACTAGAAAATTGAGTTTGGACAAAAAAATATAAATTAAAAGTTCAAAAGTTTCTCATACATCCAATAATGAAGCTTCAGGATTCATCCATTAATAGTGTTGTGTTTGTGAAGTTAATAATTTGATATCAATTTATATTTTCAACACTTAATAACATGTGATGTACATATTATATTATAGATATTTAAATTATATAAATTAAAAATACCTTGAAACCTAATTTGCTTTCACTTCAATGTTAATTTCTATTTGATTGTACTGTTCTTCTGAGTTTAATAATCTGATACAATTTCTCTGTATCAATTACTAGACACAATTGATGAAAAATATCACACGTAAATATATGAAAAAATTTAATTTATTGGAGATATATTCAACATTAAGCTAAAAAATGTTATTAATTTTTATGAATTTGATAATTAGAATTTCGATAAATGTTAACCTTTTGCATATGAATTGGAATAGCATATAACTAAATTCTTATGACTTGAACATACTGCAACATTTATTTTTCTCATCAAAAGATACATTTTTTATGCAAAAAAAATACTTTGAATGACATAAATTTCTTGTCTTTTTTTATTCTAGTTCAAAACTGAAAATAAAATTCTTTTTAAAAGTTAAACTATAAGGCTTTCTATTCCAAATCTTTTATATTTTTTTTGGAGGACTTAAACTAAATTACTAATATTATTTACAAGAAAAGCGAATGTGAAAGTGGGAAGAGCTTAAGATCAAGAGAAGTACTCATACCTTTCTATTTAATAATGTGGGTGAAGATTTTCTTTTAATTTGTATAATGTTGTTTAAATTTGCCATTGCTAAAATTAAAAAAGTTAATATTATCAAGTAGAAAAGATCAGAAATGCACATATAGAGTGGGGGTGCGTCGAGATTTTGAATTAATTTTAAGAATGTAATAAAGTAATTAGATAATACACATTACTATTTATAAATTTTAAACGAAGATATGTGAATAATAATATAAAAAATTTAAAATTAAAAAATCAAAATAAACAACTTAATATTTTTAAATTGTGAATAATATAATAAAGAAAAATATGAAATATAAAACTGTATTACAATTATATATTTATTTTTAGTCATATAGATTTAGTTAGAAGTGGGAAGGGGAATGAACATTTCATTGAGAAATATTATAATTTAACATGTTCGAATTAGTCAACACAATCTGAAATGAGTAGAAATAATACTTTAATACTACCCCGCATCGAGCGAATACATATACTAGTATATATAGATAACATAACAAGTCCAGTGGCCATTTAACTTAAAAAGGAAAACGCCGACGAAGAAAAAAATAAACAGAAATGCGTAATGCAAGAAAATATAAACATAAATACACACGCTAAAATTATTTGAATAAACAATGAAAAAAAAAAACTAAAATTAACATATGTATATTTTGTTGTGTCCTTAAAGATGGAACTCATCGGTGAGATACACTCAAATGAGGTGAAAAGCATAATATGATTTTATCGTGCTTCAAAACTTAGACATGATTTGAGTAAGCATTTAATAACGTACTGTTTTTCATCTACTTAAGATTAAAAAGAAAAAAGAAAATACACATTATGCATAGTTAAAAACTACATCTATATACAATTACTAATAAATATTATTTCCGTTTTACCAAAGGATTAATAATTCACTTTTGCAAGAACTTTATCATTTATAAATTAACACAAACGATGTATGTATGCAATACTTTACTTTGGATTTGTTTTTCTATTAAATATTTTATACCACGTAGTTTTTTTCTTCTTCATTTGTTTCTAGTTTCTCTTTTTTTTTCCTCCATGTCTCAAAATATACTTTTTAAATTTTTTTATATTATAAAATATTTTATATTTATATAAGTATATTTATGTAATTAGAAAAGATATATTTGACTGTGCTAAGCACAGACAAATTCACTAATTAAAAATGAATTAGAGGAGATCTGAAGAAATATGACATCTTCGAACTTCGAAGCACTTGCAGCTATCAATATCAGGATCCAAGATAAATAAATAAATGGATTTGCCTAATTTTTTAAATTTTTTTGGTAATCAAAGATGCATTAGGTAAATTAGAAGGAGTTTCGAGCCTTAGTCCGGCTCAAGTACAAAAACAGTGGCCTCAGGCCCAGAAGTGTTTGAAGTAGAGATATTTCTAGGAACACCTAAACCTTCGACATCTGCCCATACAGTCTAGGCTACAGGGGGGGGGGGGGGTACAAAATGTATTATAGGATTCAAAAGCATGAGTCGTAGCTCCCTTTTTTGCCATGAGGTCCGCCACTTTATTCTGCTCCCTGTAGCTATGGTGAATGGGAGGGCTGCCTATTCTTACTATCATCAACCTGCAGTCATCAATAATTGGGTTATAGAGAAGATTCCCTTTTTTAAGCATTCTAATGACCTCAATAGAGTCAACATTAATGTGAACGGGGCATAAGTTATGCTCCCAGACAAACTTGAGGCCTGTTCTAAGTGCTAACAGCTCCATAAGGTTGTTGGTAGCATGCATGAAACTCCGGTAAAAACCCTAAACCCAATCACTATTAGAGTTTCTTATGACACTACCTATCCCACCTTTCCCTGGGTTCCCCAAGATAGAGCCATTAGTATTGAGCTTGAAATGTCCTATAAGGGGGGATCCATTTTAGCAAGATAGGATACTTAGGGGTGAAGGAAGGTTGGTCTGTTAGCAGGAAGTACTCCACTGCTTCATCATAGGCAATGATAAAGCTAGGAGGGATCTATTTATTGTTGAAAATATTGGAATTTTTGGTTTTCCAGATTGTCCAAAGGTAAAAGAGGAGAAGAGTAACCCAGTCCATCCCATTGTTAAAACTGACATATTGGAGGGTTTTCCAGGTGTTCTCCCAGCTAGTGGGAGTAAAGAGATGGGTTTGAATGGTGGTGTGATTAAGGGATTTAACCAGGTCCATCCAGAAGGCCTGAGCATAATAACATTCGAAGAAGATATGGGAAGAGTTCTCAAGGGGATGGTTACATATGCTACAAGAAGAGGATATATTGATTCCTCTATAAGAAAAAGTTGCCTTAGTGGGGAAACTGTTGTGGAGAAGAAGCCAAAGAAAGAAATGAATCTTGTTAGGGATGAAGGTTTTCCAAATCCAACCTAGAGGATGGAAGTTAGTGGTATCAATTTTAGTCTTGGTAGAAATGAGCCTATAGGCACTCCTATAGCCAAATCTACCATTTCCATTTAGGAGCCAGAGTGGAAAATCAGACTGGATTCTAGTATTAGTGAGAAAAGTATTGCGGATGAGGTACTGGATATTATTGGGGAGGTAAAAGGGGATACGAGTGAAGTCCCACCTGCCTTGTTGCCAAATGGTAGAGAGATAGAGAGGGGAATTTGGCTTGGGGAGGGGACTGTCAATGATGTAGCCTAATGGAAAAAGATTTGGGACCCATCTGTCTTTCCAGACGTCAACTTTCTGGCCATCATGGAAGGACCATTAGATGGCATCCTGATAGAGGCTCTAGCCTTTTTAGATGTCTCTCTAGATTCTAGAAGTAGGAGGTTTGGAGTTGGGAGGGTTGGAAGTGAATTTGTGGATAAGGGTCTTATCCCACAGGGATAAGGGATTGGTATGAAGTCTCCAGGCCAGACTACATAATAGAGTGTCATTTTTTAGGCTAGCTTTTTGTAGCCCAAGGCCCCATGCTCTTATGTTAGGTAAGAGTGTCCCACTTGACCAAATCCATTTTTTTCCTGGAATCAGTAGTGCCCCGGATAAAGTTTCTTTGGATTCTATCAATTATCTTATTGATTTTACTAGAAAGAGAAATGTATTTCATGATATGATTTGGCATACTACTAAGACAAACATTAGAAAGAGTGGTCCTACAAGCCATATTTAGGAAGTTGGTCTTCCAACCAGGTAACTTAGAGTACATGTTATCAAGAATGAATTGGAAGTCAGAGTTGGAGAACATTTTATGAAACATGGGAAATCCAAAGTATTTCCCAAAGAAAGTACTGGTTTTAATGTTGAGGATAGAGGAGAGCTCTTCTTGGGTTTCCTAGTTGTAGTTCCCAGAGAAAACCACTTTGGATTTGTGAACATTGACCTTCTCACCAGAGTGGGAACTGAAGAGCTTAAGGGTTCTGGTTATAGTAAGACAATTGTGACTGTCAGATTTAGCAAAAAGGGTTAGGTCATCTGCAAAGAAAAGATGGAAAATTGAGGGGACCATCCTGCTAATCTTAATAGGATTTCATTGGAGGGTGTCCACCTTATGGTTGAGTTTTCTAGACAGCATTTCCATGCAAAGAATGAAAATGTAGGGAGACATGGGGTCTATCTGCCTTATGCCTCTAGAGGGGTGGAATCTCTGGGTTTTATTCCTATTTACCAGGATAGAGATAGAGAAAAATGAGACATAAGACATGATCAGTTTGGTTAATTTGGGGGGGGGGAGGGCATTTGAAGAAGGTTAAAGCCTTCTTGATGAAGGATCATTCAAGTCTATCAAAGGCCTTTTCTAAGTCAATTTTGAGAATCATATTAGGGAATTTTTCTTTCATACTCTTATGACGAATTAGGTATTCCTGGACTATAATGAAATTATCAGAGGCTCTCCTATTAGAAATGAAGCTGGTTTAGTTGTGCCCTATGATGGTATGTAAGAAGGGCTTGATTCTGGTGGTAATGATTTTGGTAATAATTTTGTATTAGGTATTACAAAGCCTAATTGGCTTGAAATTTTTCAAAGAGGTGGCATTCTTACACTTCAGAATGATGCACAAGTAGGTGGAGTTAACTCTTGCATCCATGGTTGCATGGGTGAAAGTGTATGAATAGAAGTCTAGGAGAAGGGCGCTGAAGATATCCCATAATTTCTGATATAAAAAGAATGCATCCCATCAGGGCTTGGTGCTATGAAAGGCTTGAAGAAGAACACAATATTTATAATTTCTTCTATGTATGGGATAGAATTAAGAGAAGGGTACATAGAGGAGGGGATGGAGCCAAATTGGAGGGGTTAGGTTAGTATTATTTCCTACTACTGGAATGACTAGTGGTGAAGAGGGTTTTATAGAAGAAGGTAATGGCTTCTTTGATGACATCAGGGTTATGAAGCCAGTCTCCATTCTGTTGCAGGGAGGAGATGTTGTTACTTCTTTTTCTATTCAGAGTGGAGGTGTGAAAGAATTTGGTATTTCTATTCCCTTCCATGAGCCAATTGATTATGGATTTGAGAATCCGAAAATCACTCTCATTTTTTAGGATAGAGCTGAACTCAGAGAGGATTTTATTTTCCATATTTTGGAGAAAAGAGCTGGTAGGATAGCTTGGGGATTTCTGGATACCCCCAAGCCTGGCAAGAATTTGCCTCTTCTTCTTGAAGATATTGCCAAAGACATTCTTATTCCAGTCTTTAGTATTATCTTGGAACTCAATTATGGCCCCAGTGATATCTGAGTCGGGAGGGAAACAATGATTAATCAAATTGGGGAAGTCCTCATGATTACCCCACATGGATTCAACCCTAAAGGGCCTGAGGCAGCTGGGCATAGGTCCATTGAGGGTAAGCATAATGAGGGAGTGATTAGAGTGGGTCCTGGGGAGACGGAGGACAGAGGCTTCAGGGTATAGATAAAGCCAATGATCGTTTTCTAAGAACCTATCAAGTCTTTCAAGGATCTGAATATGACTATTTATATACCTCTTATTAGACCAGATGTATTTACTACCTCTGAAACCTAGGTCAATAAGCTTACAATGATTAATACAACTCTAAAAAAAGGAGGACCTACTTAAATTAATATTATTCCCCCCAAATTTTTTAGTAACTTTGAGAATTTCATTGAAATCTCCCCTACTATGAGCCAACTCTCACTACCCAGGGTATCCAGAGAGTCAGAGACCAATTTAAGCTGGTCCTAGAGATGTTTTCTAGTCATGAAATCAGTACTAGCATAAACTACACTATGGATCCAGTTTGAAGAAGGGAAACGTACCTTAATAGAGACATGAATGGCTTGGGAGGTAATAGAGATATCCTTAATGGTGACTATATTATCTTTCCATATAATGACAATGCCACCTGAGTTCCCAGAGGCAGCAGACTGGAGATTAAATTGGTAGACAAAGTCCACAACAAGCTTCTTATGATCAGACATCCTAGTTTCTAAGATACCCAGGATAGATGGCTGGTGGATGTTGATCATAGAGGTACATTGTCTTTTGAATTTAGCCCCATTTGCTCCCCTATCATTCCATATTAGGCAGTTCTTCATCATTTGCCTGGGAGGGGGTAAAGGGGTTGACACTATTTCTACTTCTTTTCCTTTCCATAGGGGGTTGGATTGATCTATCAGTTCCCTGAATTTTCTCTTCCTGGAAAAATGTGAGAACTTGGCTAGGAAGTGGTCTCTATCATAGGGCTTGGAAGATTGACTCTTATTTCTAGCAAGGAAAGATCTTGAGGCAGCAGAACAATTACAACCTCATGTATGGCTTCCATGAATTCCAGGTTTACAGGCTTTTCCAGGATGAGCACATCGGTCTTGGGTACCCTCAATTGGGATAAAAGGTCCTCCAGCTCCTTGTTTCTTTCTCTTAGTACCTCCAATATTTTTTCTCTTCCCCTTAGTATTAGAGGTGGAGATGGAGGGGGTGGTGGTGGTGGTAGAGTGAAGAGGTTTTAATCCTGTTGGAGGTCCTCATGAGAAAGCACAAAGGTTGGACCCTGAGCTAGTAGGTTCGGATTTGGGGGTGGGAAGATTGGGAGACTCCAGCTGAAGTAGTTCATTAGCTCCGATAGTAGAGTAGGAGTGATCTCCTCATAAAAGGTAGAGTTGATTACATAAATCATTGTTGTCATCCATACATTATGCCCGTAACTCTAGAGGCCCCGGTGAAGATATTCCATTACCAGCTGAGCTAGATACTGTGGGTCCTGGATGTGGAGAGTAACTTGTTTTCCCCCATTGGATGTGGAGTGAGATGGTTTGGTTGGATAAGAATATTTCCAATCATGATGCACGAGAGTGGGTGGGTGGGAGAGGTTCCGTTGTGAAGAAAATTAAGTTTGAAAGAGTTGTTGAGCTCATTATGAAGTTGCAAATTTGCTTGCATTTTGGGGTTTACTGGATTTAAGTTAGGAGAAAAGGAGGGAAGATTGAAAGGTGTAGTGTGGGGAAAGACACCAGTATTTAATATGGTGTCTATCTGATTGGAGAGGTCCATCACATCCCCTGGGAAGCGGAAGGGCTCAGCACCGTCATGATGGAAGAGTGAGCTTGGGGCTCCGAGACGGTAATGATTACTTTCTCACCGTGGTGCCCATTTTCTTGGTCATTTTCTTTTATATTAAGAATGAAGGAGAGAGTATTAGAGATATTAGATGAGGAATTAGAAATGGGATAAGAGGTACCGGGTCGAGAAAAGAGTTGGGTGGCCCAATCCTTTATTCATTGTGTGTTAAAATAATTTTGGGCATATGGGTCGTTGGAATGGGCCGTCTTGGGGACTTTGGGCGTCTCTTTAATCTCTATTGGGGCCTGAGTGGCTAGAGTGGTCCCCTTAGACGTAGATGGAGAAGAAACACCCAGAGAGGTTATTTGGCGGCCCAAACTCTCATTGCCCCGACATAGACCAGGGATTTGCTGGTGCCCTAGATTGGCACCACTACCGGGAATGAAGCGTGGAGTGGTGTTTTGAGTACTTACCTGGTGTCTCCGATAGAGTCTTACCGGTGGTGGCACCCGCTTCCTCTTTCTCTTGGGGTGATACTTGTCGGCGTTGCCTACGTCTCCTAGGAAAGGATACAATTTTCCAGTCAGAGCCACTGCAATCTGATGGGGTTGGAGGTGTTAGTGATGGATCTTTGGGTTCTGCAGTAGTCCACCGCCGGATGTAGCTTTCTGAAGTGTGACCTAAAACCCTACATAATTTGCAAAGAATCTGCTCCCCTTCATAGACTATTTCTTGCTTGTGATTTTCGATAGTAATCGAGGTTGTCACTGGAATTCCTAAATCGATTTGTACACAGATCCTTGAGTATCTGCCCCTTAGCATTGGGGAGGTACAAACATCTATTTTCAGAATTTTTCTGATCCTCTTTCCTACCCTTTCCATAATGTTACGATCTTAATATTCTGTGGGTAATTATGGGAGTCAGAGCTAGACGATAGTCGAGTCAATTAGGGATGAGCTTGGACCGAAGTTAGGTTCCCATCTTCGCACAGACAGGAAACTGTCAGCTATAAACCAAGGACCCCCTTCCAACACTTTTGTTTGACTGTCAGCTGATTAGAATTTTACTATAAAGAAATCAAAGCCCAGATCAATTAGGAAAATTGGCTCTGTCAATTTCCACAAGGCATACAATTTGATTTTGAGGAACTGATGGGAGAATTTTCCTCCAAAAGCTTTGATGATGACTGAGTATTGATAGGGGGTGTAGAGTTGCTCCTTGTCTTCTATTGTTAACGTAATTCGATCGTCCTTCGGGTTATCCATACCTTCATCTGTAGGGATTATGAACGGAGGAGGAGGAATGGCCTTATAGAATTAATAGTTGCATCCCTGTACGAACTTTTTTCTTTGCCCATCGGGGTATCTTCGATTGGAACTTGGGGGACTTGACATTGACAAGAAAGGATGTGGGACATTACCTCTAGAGAAATGAATTTAGGGGAGTCGGTGGTGAAAAAAAAAGGGGATCTTGGGTTTAGAGAGTGGTGAGACTTTCTCACTCTAACCCATATTGGTCCTACGGATTTGCCTAATTAACAAGCGAATAAAACGATAATGTTAAATAGTTTCTTTGGGCTATGAAAGTCATAGAAAAAATAACAGACCAAGATATACATGTTACTTTATTCATTTTTTTAGCTCAAGCAATATTCTTTTAGTCTCTACTACTAACCTTTCCACTTTAAGCATGGATATGATGAATCGTTGTATATTAGTTTTATATAACAAGAAATATAACCATATCTCCCGAACATAGCATATCAAAACATGATATAGGACTATATTAGAAGCAATGTCGTGCAAGATCATTAGTTGAACACTCTTTACGAAAAATTATATTATATACATAAAATAATATTATATTTGATATTAAATTATGTTATGTATATAAAATAATATTATATTTGATACTGAACACCCTGAATAGAATTAAAAAAAAGGAGTCAAGCGACTAAGGTTGCTCAATGGATAGTTATATACACATTCTTTTCATACCTTGATTTCTTAATTTTGATTTACAGATGACATGACATTGTAAACAAATCATAATTTTGAATGAATGAAAATCTCAATCTAAAGAGAACAAATTGTGAGTATACCCTTCATAAATACAAAATTGAGTCAATGCACTTATTTGTGGAAAATATAAATTAAAATTATTCACTTTTTAATAATTTAAGTACTTACTTTAGCAAAAAATTTAATTCCACTGACAAAAAGTAGATTAAAACCCCCATCAAATTAAGGTTGTCTCAGAACTGTGTATTGCAACAGATACTGCATAGGTGAAACCATCAGTGAAATTGATAAGAATCAAGAGGGAAGAACAATAAGGAAAGAAAACAAAAGAAGGATATGTGGATTAATATTCAAATTCTTAAATTTATGGAAATCAAGGGACTAAAACCCTCACCTCCCAATTGAACTCAACAATCCAAACAAAAATCCTAGTTTGAAAAATTATAGAAACAAGAATCACAAATGGGTAATTTTTTGATTAATCAAACTAAATAAATTCATAACCAATTTCAAGATTCCACCAAAGCTAAGCACTCACTAATTACTCACTAACTACTCACTAAGAAGAAACTATGATTTTAATGTTCAACATTCATCAAAAACTACATGCCAAAATAAAAGAGGTCCTATTTATACTAAAGAAAATAAGAAGACATTGGATTTTATAAAATTGCCTTTAATGAGGCAAGGACCTTCTTTGTGAATTCTTGAATTCAAGGTATTTTTTGTTCCTCCAATTCATTCCTATAAACTCCTAAGCTTTTCCTTTTACAAACATCGTACATGTCATTCATGCTAGTGTCAACCAAGTCATCCATGCTAGTATCATCCTCTCCTTCTTGAAAAGAATTTGTCCTCAAATTAAAACTTTGAAAATACAAGAGAAGGGAAACAACTAAAATATCATCAAAGTATGAGGGTTGGTACATGTATTAGCAATAATATCACCATGGGAAGGATGCACAAATATGAGATACAATCAAATATCCTTTGCTTCCAATAAAAACAACTCATCACATAAGTGAAAAGGTTTTGATTAGGATAAACAACAAGAGACAAGACATAAAGAATTCCAAAAGATGTTATCATATTTAATTTTAGAGTCATAAGACACAATTGAACAAGTTTAGCATCCTTTAGTCGAGGTACATTCGTCTCAAGCACAAGTGTGTTAAACAAGAATGCAAGAATATCTACAACTCGCAAGATAGGCAATAGAACATTTTCCTTAGAGTTCACAAGAAAGAGATCATATATGATCAAAGAGTCATCAAAGGCAAACAAGTAATAAAGACAAGAATAAGGACATTCAACTAATCTCAGGGGTTTTCAATTTAAAATACACACCTTAAATATTTAATGTAAACAAAAAAATATTCACAATTTGTAATATATGAGGGCAAGATTAGGCATTTCAAGTACACTTCATTGTCCTTTTTCAAACTACCACAAAGAGTGGATCAACAAATGGATCCATATTTCTTGAGAGATGAATAAACTATAAGATCCACTTTCTATATCCACTAATCTTAGCATTATTCTAAGAATCCATCCTAACACCTCCACTTTTCTAACCATATAAGTGTGATAAGGAGTAGAATACATAAATTAGGCATCACAAATGCAATATGCATTATTTCCAAAACAACAACTATGATTGACATTCAAAACATGAAACTCACATAACTTATGCATAGCCAAAACCAACCATGAATACATTAGAACTATATCATCACTCTTCTGGTAGAGTATGAAATCATATAATTTCAAGAACATACCTATCATAGGAAAAAATTTTCATAACTCTAAGAATTGCATGAAATAGAAGGAAAAGGGTATATACCTTGAAGGCGGGCCTTTAAATGTCCATTATTTTCTTCCAAACTTTGTTTACCAAAACATTCCCTCCCATGCATTATCTTGTGAATTAGGCCGATAGGCTCGGGCCACCCATTTCAATATACGATCTTTCTTGGTAGGCGACTTCTACTTTAGAGCCATGGGGTTGGATGTTTCACTTTTTTCACTAAGGTATCCACTATCCCTTGGAAGTTTTTTTATGTTCCTCCCTTGAGTCAAACCTCTATGTTCCTCTTTAAGGTAGAGATTCTTAGAAATGAGCTCTAATTGTCCTTTCCATACACACTTACAAGGAATTCTTTTTAAATCCTCCTTTGGAACAAATAGGGAATCTACCTCCACCTTTTTCTTAATATAAGATGGATTTTCATACATCATAAAATCAGAATCATTCTCTTGTAAGAGTCCACTCCTAATAAGGAGAGAAAAATTGACTCCATTCTCAATTATTTCCACTTCATCCCTCAAGGACACTCCATCATCCTCACCTTTATATTTCTCTCCCTCGCTTTTTTTTATCACAATCATTATCATCCTCGGTTTTATATCTATTTTGAATAGCCATAATTGTCCTTCTATTAGGACACTTACTAGAAACATGTCCCTTTTCTTGACATATAAAACATTGAATGGCAGAAGATCGAGGAAAGTTAGGTTTAGTATGGTTACCTCCTTGTGTCTTCTAACTTGATTTGTATTTGTAATCAAACTTGAATTTTATGTCTTGACCACCACCCTTAGGTTTCCCAATTGAAGATGTTATCTTCTAATTATCTCTATACTTGCCTCATATGGAAGTTGAAGAACCCTTGTCCTTAAATGATTTCTTTTCTCTTAAATTTGCTTCTAGCTTTAAGGCATCATGGAAAGATGATTTAAGAGTATTATAGAATTTAAGCTTTAAAGGTTCAAGATGTCATACCTCAAATTTTCCACGAATGCGATCACCGTACATTCCATGTTTTCTTCAAGCTTAGACTTCATTCTCAAGTTTTTAAAATCGTCGTAATATTCTTCCATACTTTTGGGACCTTGACTTAGCATATATACCTTTTTGAGTACTTCTTGGTAGTAGTTTGGAGTCAAGTACCTCATCTCCATATGTGTAATCAACTCTAGCCGAAAGGGCAACTCTAAGTTGTGATATCTCTCCCTTTCTGCCTCTTGGACTCCCACCAAGTAGACACAAACCCTTCAAATTATTTTAGAGCATACTTTGACTTCAAAGTTTCCAAAATATTATTTGGGAGAAAGATGTGTTGACTTTGAATTTTCCATTCTAAGAACTCATTGGGGTCACTACTTCCTTTAAACTTTAAAAGTGTGACCTTGATAGTATTTAAGCCTCAGTATTAAATATCATCAAGGTCACACTTCTAAATTAGTCACCTTGATAGTATTTAAACTTCGATCTCACTTCAAATATAATAAAACCTCTCTATAAAAAACCTTTAAAATGAAACCCTAATAATAACGGTGGCTAACATGGTTGTGACCACCACTAATGGGGCTATCCCATCGAAGACATTTCCACCCTTACCATCCAAAACAATTTGAAAAAGCTAATAGTAGATTATCTAAATATCATTAACACCATAGACTGAAATCACTATACTAACATCCTTAGACCTAAACCAATTACCTCACCAATTCCTAATGTACCATCGAAACTTGTTGGTATGCTCAATGGTGAACCTAATATTACATGGATGAAGTCTAAAGTAAAATACCTTATAATTTTGGAGAACTTATAATATACTATTTCAGGAAAGTTTCATGTTGAAAACCAAATATCAAAGAACTAAGGAAAACTATTTTGGGACAATATGGAATAAAAAATGAATGCACGTTAGGAGTTTTGGATTCCAGAAACATATTAATCTGGCTTACAAGTTTAGAGGAGTATGTGAAGATTCTATCTAATGTATCTTTCTATGTTAAATCAAAAGAAATGTATTGGCAGATGAGAACACTCAAATGGAATCCATGATTTTAGCCGGATGTGAAAAAAACAATTGGAGTAACATGAATTTCACTACCGGATCTACTTCTAGTCTTTTTGGTGGAGGAGGTAATTTTATCTATAGCATTTGTAGTAGAGAAATCACTCATTGTGGATATGGAGACTAGGAATCAAACAAGGCCAAGTTTTGCGAAAGTGAAGATTGAAGTGGATTTGGTTGTAAACCTACCATAAAGGGTGAGAATCAATGAGGAATATAATGTAATGAGAGAGATTAAGTCAAAATGGATTAAAATTCAAAATTAGTACATGCCCAAGTGTTGTAAAGAATGTTGCTTACAAGGGAATGATGAGGAAAGTTGTTGGACTATCCATCCGGAGTTGTTTGAAGCAAGGCAAGAGGAAGATAACAAAAAGAAAGGGGATGATGAGATAGAAAACTAAAACACTGGAGCAGTACCTAATCAAAGAAGGGTTCTATCAAGTGGGAAATTAGTTGGAAACAACCAATACAAACAGGAATGGATGACACAAAGAAGAAATAAGTATAGAAAGGATAAAAATGGTCAAATTAAGGGTGAAATTAATTACAATAATAAAAATCCTTTTAAAGCACTTAGAGAAGAGGAAGGAGAATAATTGACGAAGGATGGGAACAAAAAAGATCATAAGTAGGAAAAAATGAAAGACTGGTGTAATGACCCAAAATCACCTCCCGGGACGTCACACAGTGCTTACGGCTACAAGTAGCTCCAAGCTAACCCTATGAGGCTATCACTTCTCATAATAACTCATTTAAGAAGAAATATACAAAATGCAGGCACTGTCATATCAATTGAAAGGAAATACGAAGATAATACTCGGTCCAAACGACCATAATACTGGAAATCTCAACACAACCACAATCTGATAACTAGTCTGACAAAGCCTCTACTACTCCATGAACTAGAGAGCCGTTGGGACAGGTTCCCAACTGACTCAAACTGAACTGAAAGTAATAACATAAACACTTAAATACAAAAATGTCTGATGATAGGTCCTCGAACCATGATGACTCACCACTGGGGAGATGTAGACAAAGGTACTCGAAAATCACTGACGAGGATGGGAATGAGCACCTAAACCTATATTATAAGACAATGTAGCACATAGACGTATATGTGGATCAATACTTGGGAATGTACTGAGTATATGGGGGTGTATGCATTTACATAAAACAATATCAATAATCTTTAATAAAATCATGCATACAAATAGGAATGACTCACATGGATTGAATAAGTCAAAATGTAAAGCTCATAAATCATGTAGAATGAAGCAGATAACACAAATCTTGTGAGTCATTATACTTTAGCTTTAAAATCTGCACTCTCCTCTTATTCTCATTACTCATAGGATGAAGGAAACTTTAAACAATACTTTCAACTCATGAATATGTCTCATGGAGAGTAAAAATTCTATATTGCTCAAGAATTATAACTCTTTTGAACTCAAACACTTTGAACTCGGAATCATATAACTTTAGTTTAACAACCGGTGATCAACTCCTATTAGTAGATAAAACTACTTCCTTCTTTGGAAAATACTCAAAAGCAATTCGCTCACTTTAGAAAATATCTCATCTCAAAGCTTTAGGGAAAATATTCTATATCAATGGAAAATACTTTAGTTTAGGGAGGTTCTCTTAACCGACATAAACTATGCGAGCTACATGGAGTCCAACGTCTTGTCCTCCTAAGGAAGAAACCTCACGTTGGGGAGGGTATCATACTCTTGCCAAGGAGTATAACCTCAACTCAGTAATCACTTATCTCGGCCTCGGGCCCAATCATCTTGGCCTTAGGCCCAAAATCTTAAACCTATGGTGGTACGTAGTTCTGGGGTAAGAAACCATAGTAACTTACCCAACTCGGTGCTAAATACTACTCCCTTTAGTTTATCTCGCTCATCTCATGAAAATCCACTTTCAAAATAATCTCATGGTTCCTAAGAACCCAACAATCAAATCTGTAATCTCATGTAGTGAAGTGAATTTCAAAGCTCTATGACCATTAGGTCAAAATATTTCTCAATAATCTCAGAATACTCAAATCATGGGTGCTTATAGGACAAAAGTTCATAAAATTGCAAGTCTCAAGTAGGGCTTAATGACCCATAATTCAATATCAAGTTAAAACTTATCAAAATGCATATTAGATAGCATATGGATTCATAAATCATATAGAAATCAGGAATTTACAGCAATTTAGCTCATAATCTCAACATACTTATATACTTCAATATTTCAAACATTTTAACTATTAACTTCTCAAAGATTAAAATTATGGGGTATAGACCCAGCTGTAATTTCTCAAGAAAATAAGTAAAAATCATGCCATTAGACTTTCAATTCATGGGAAACATCAAAATCTTGCAACCAATAACAAAGGGTGAAAAACCCTTATTCAATTTCATGTAAAATCTCATAAGTTGCAGAAAATTGTAGTTTAAATAATCCTTTGGGCACAAGGGTGAAAGGATTATCCATGTTCAAAACCCCACATACCTTAGATTATGAAATTGGATAAACAAGCTTGCATTAAACTCTTATTCTTACTCTTGAGAGAGGGTTCTTGTAATCCTTGAACTTAGGAAACTCAAATCTCAACTCAATTTGTAGAATCTATGGTTAGTTCTTGGATTTCTTGGAGAAGGGTTTTAGATTTGATCTTGAGGGAGAAACCCTAGCTCTCTTATGTTTTGGATGACGAATGAAGCCATTTGCTTTGTTTGGAATATATCTGGTTGATAAAAGAGTGGAAAAGACCAAAACGCCCTTTTAAAAATGAGTTAAAAATACTGAACAGGGGCTGCGACGGTCGGAGCGACGATCCGTCGCTAGCCTGACGGTCCGTCCGATCGCATGGAGGTAAGAAAAAAAACACACAGCCTTGATGTGACAGTTGTAGCGATGGTCCATCACAGTATTGACTGTTTGTCAGAACATCTGTCGCACGTTGGCCAGGATGCGACAACACTGCCTTAGTGGCGATGGTCTCAGCGATGGTCCGTTGCAGCCTTGATGGTTCGTCGTCTTGGCCGTCGCACTTGGGATAGGAAAGAGAGTTTCTGCCTTGGCCACGATGGTCTGAACGATGGTCCGAGTGACGGTACATTGTAGACTCGATGGTCCATCGGATCATTCATCGCACCTGGGCGGTTCCGACAACTCACAGTAAAATGGCCATAACTTCTCACCCCGATGCCAGATTTTGATGAAATTGGTATCGTTGGGAGATATTTGGAAGAAAATGGCCAATCACTTGGGAAGTATTTTCTCAATCTTTTAGGTTCGGAATTACACTTCACTTGACATGCTCTGAGGCTCGGACTATGAGGGAACTTTGTGGGGTCTTACAATATCTCTCCCTTGGAAATATTCATCCTCGAATGTCGCTAGTTAGACTAGGAACACAAGAAAATGGAGTACACATAGCTGAAGCAATTTACTAAATGGGCTCAAAATCTTTCTTAACTCTTGAATACCTTGGAAAATGGAAGAACTCATGCAAGAATAGATATATAGTTGAACTTTAGATTAGAAGGGTGAATTAAGGAAGAATAATACCTTCGGATTGATCTGAACTCGCAGAAAAGAGGTGCGGGTACTTAGCTCGCATGTCTGCTTCTGTCTCCTAAGTAGCGCCCTCAATTGACTGGTTTAGCCATAACACTTTAACCAAGGGAACCTCTTTGTTCCTCAGTCTACGAATCTAAAAATCTAGGATCTCAATGGAAATCTCATCGAATGAAAGACTGTTTTGAATATCAGCACTCTCTGAAGGATCTACCACAACGGAATCACAAATATGCCTCTTAAGCATGGAGACATGAATAATAGGATGATCAAATGACAACTCCGCAGAAAACTAAATCTTATAGGATACTTTTCCAACACGGCTTAAAACTCTATACGGGCCAACATAATGGGGACTAAGCTTTCCCTTTTTACCAAACCTCTTCACCCTTTTCATGGGTGAAATCTTCAAGTACACCAAATCACCCACTTCAAACTCAAAATTTCTTCTCCTCACATCGGCATATGACTTTTGACGACTCTGAGCTATCTTTAACCTCTCTCTAATCAACTTAACATTCTCAATAGCTTCAAAAACTACATCAGGCCCAATCACGGTAGCTTCACCCACTTCAAACCAAATTATAAATGATCTATATCTCCTACCATACAAGGCCTCAAATGGTGCCATACTAATGCTAGCATGGTAACTATTGTTATAGGTGAACTCTATCAATGGAAAATACTCATCCCAACTACCTTTAAAATCAAGAGCACACGCCCTCAACATATCTTCTAGGGTCTAAATGGTCCTCTCATCCTGACTATCTATCTGCGGATGAAAAGCAGAACTCAAAAGAACTTGGGTACTAACACCCTGCTGAAATGCCCTCCAAAACTGAGAAGTAAATTGAGTACCCCTATCCGAATTGATAGACGAGGGAACTCCGTGTAGCCTGACTAACTCCCAGATATACAATCTAGCATAATCCTCCATTGTATAAGATGTATGCATGGGCAACAAGTGCTCGGACTTAGTCAGCTTGCCTACAACAACCCAAATAGAATCATGATGACGACGCTAAAGAGGTAACCCAGTCACGAAGTCCATATTCACCATCTTCCACTTCTAAGTGGGTATACTAAACTCTTTCATCACACCACCAGGTCTTTGGTGTTCTACCTTAACCTGTTTACACATTGCACACTTTGCTAAAAACTTAGCTATATCCTTCTTCATACTATTCCACCAATAGATTTCCCGTAAGTTGCGGTACATCTTGGTAGTGCCGGGAAGAATAGAATACCACGTGCCATGCACTTTATCCATAATCCTTTGCCTCAGATCATCAACACACGGAACGCACAATCTACCCTGCAATCTCAACACGCCATCTTCCCCTTAGGAGAAAACCTCTACCTTTTGGTCCTTAACTGCCTCTTTCAGTCTGACCAAACTAGGAACTCTATCTTGCTTCTCCTTCACTTTCAAAACTAAAGAGGATTCGAAACTACTTTGCACCAACGTACTTCCCTCAGCTGAATCAAGAAACCTAACACCCATTCTAGCCAGACAATGCACATCACGAGCTAACTTTTTCTTACCTTCGTCTACATGAGAAACACTACCCATAGACAATCTGCTAAGGGCATCCGCCACTACATTGGCCTTGCCCGGGTGACACAACACACTCATATCATAGTCTTTTAACAACTCTAGCCACCTCCTCTACCTAAGATTCAACTCCCTCTGAGTAAACACATACTGCAGGCTCTTATGATTAGTAAACACATCAACATGAACACTATAAAGGTAGTGTCTCCGGGCTTTCAAAGAAAAGACCACAATAGCTGACTCAAGATCATGGGTTGGGTAATTCTTCTCATGCGGCTTTAACTGTCTAAAGGCATAGGCTATAACCTTACCACTTTGCATCAACACATAACCCAAACCAATTCTAGAGGCATCACAATACACCACAAAACCATCTGTACCACCAGGCAAAGTCAACATAGAGGCTGAAGTAATCGAGTCTTCAGCTCCTGAAAACTCTTCTTACAGGAATCTGGCCACTAGAACTTAACTTTTTTTTGGGTCAACTGGGTCATGGGAGACGCAATAGAAGAGAAACCTTCAACAAAATGGTGGTAGTAGCCCGCTAGACCCAAGAAATTTCTAATGTCAGACAGAGAAAAAAGTCTTGGATAATTTCTTACAGCTTCTATCTTTTGGGGATCAACTCTAATACCTTTGGCTGAAATAATATGACCCAGAAAAGCTACAGACCATAGAAAAAATTCACACTTACTGAATTTGGAAAACAACTGGTGACCTCTAAGAGTTTGCAAGATAATTTTAAGGTGATCTGCATGATCATGCTCACTGCGGAAGTAGACAAGGATGTCATCTATGAACACTATGATAAACATATCAAGATATTGCTTAAACACTCGATTCATGAGGTCCATAAAAGCTGCTGGGGCATTGGTTAGCCCGAAAGACAAGACTAAAAACTCAAAGTGACCATAGCTAGTTCGGAAGGCTGTCTTTGTAATATTACATTCCCTCACTTTAAGTTGATGATAGCCGAATCTAAGGTCTATCTGGGAGAAATAACTTGCACCTTGCAACTGATCAAACAGGTCATCAATTCTTGGAAGAGGATACTTATTTTTTACTGTGCCCTTGTTAAGCTGACTATAGTCAATACACATACGCAAAGAACCATATTTCTTTTGCACGAATAAAATAGGTGTGCCCCAAGGAGAAATACTAGGCCTTATGAAACCTTTGTCTAAAAGATCTTTGAGTTGTTCTTTCAACTCCTTAAGCTCAGCAGGTGTCATACGGTATGGTGGAATAGAAATGGGGCAAGTTTCGGGAAGAAGGTCAATCCCAAATTCTATTTCTCTATCAGGAGGTACTCCTGGGAGATCTTTCGGAAAAATATCTGGAAACTAATTTAGAATTTTGACTTACTGAATAGTTGGAGCCTCGGACTTAGTGTCTTTGACTCTAACTATGTAATAGATGCAACCCTTGGATATTAGCTTTTTGGCTTTGAGATAGGAGATAAAATGACTCTTGGGAGGTACTGAACTTTCAGACCACTAAAAAACTGGCTCATCAGGGAACTGAAACTTGACCACACTGGTACGCAGTCTATAGATGCATAACAAAAAAGAAGCCAATCCGTACCCAGAATAAGGTCAAAATCCACCATGTCTAACTTTATCAAATCAGCAAGTATGACTCTACAAAGAACAGTAACAGGACAATCTCTGTACACTTGTTTAGCAACAACTGACTCCCCTACTGGTGTGGAGACTAGGAAAGGCTCAGGAATCTTTTCGGGACTCATTTTAAAATTCACAGCCACCAGTGGGGTCACATAGGAGAGACATGACCCAGGATCTAACAACACATAAACATCAAAACAAAAGACGCGGAGCATACCAGTAACAACATCGGGAGAGTCCTCCTGCTCCTAACGGGATGGTAAGGCATAAAATATCTTCTGGCGCTGGCCGCCAACAGTGCTAGATGAAGCGCCCTGAATAAGGGCGGGACGAGTGATAAGAGCTGGTGTACTAGCTGTCTGTGCTTGAGGTCGGGCATCTCTGGTCCCCTGCCTAGAATGCAAACAATCTCTAAGTCTGTGGCCCTTATTTCCACAACCAAAATAACCCCTCAAATCTACGAAACACTCACGGGATGATCCCTACCATACTTAGCACAAGGAGGATAACGGGGCCTGTTACCAACACTGTTCTGTGACCTACACATAAAATACCTGCTCCCTTGCTCCTGCCTACCTTTAGGTGCGGGAGCACTAGCTGATAAAGGCGCTAGAATAGACGGACGTCTCTGAAACTGAGGGTAGTTTCCTCCATGGAACCTAGGATGACTAAACTCATGCTGCTCAGATCTAGCCCTCTTGTTACCCCTTACTCTGTCTCTCTCTCTAATCTTATCCATCTCTATCTACTGTGCATGTATCATCAACCTAGACAAATCCATATCCCTATGCAACATCACAGTCCTACACTCTTTCAACACCAAACCAAAAACACCTATCACAAACTTGCCCATACTAGCTCGGGTGTTAGAAATCAAATCAGGAGAAAACCTGTCCAACTGGTTGAACTTTAAGAAGTACTCCTTAACATTCATGGAGCCCTGCCTCAAGTTCATAAACTCATCAATCTTTGCTTCCCTCATCTCAAGCAGAAAGAACTTGTCCAAGAATGCATCTTGGAAAACCTGCCAACTCATAGGTGCAGCATCCTCACCTCTACCCTTCCTCCACGATACAACCCAGTCATAAGCTATGTCCTTCAACCTGTAAGATGCTAAATCAACACTTTTCTCCTCAAAAACATGCATCACCTGCCTGAACTTTCTCACCTCCTCAAGGTACAACTGTGGGTCCTTACCTGCCTTGGACCCATAAAACTCTGGCGGATTCATCCACATGAAATCACAGATACTAGAAGCAGCTAAATCACCTCCCTACTAATTTGCAACTGCGGCCTGATTATTGGCCTGAACATTAGTGGTGACTGCTTGGGCTAACGCCTGAAAGGCCACCCAAAATTCAGCATGAGACGTAGTCTCATTCAAAGGATCAATAGGTGGGGGTTGCTCATCATTGTTTCTGTAGGCATTCGCTATTCGGAGAGGTATTTTCTGAAATAGGAGAGCACAAATTATTAGATGAGAGGGACAACTGCAGGCACTATGGAATCTGAAAGAAAGAAACAATTTTTTCCTAAAATGTCTCATAGCCTCTTGCTCATAGATGTGGCATGCTACACACCGATGATCAAGAACCTACTCAACGCGGCTTATCAGACACCTTAGGACTCCTTAAAAATATTAGGCTCTGATACCAAGTTTGTAACAACCCAAAATCACCTCCTAGGATGTCACACGGTGCTTAGGCCTACAAGTAGCCCCAAGCTAACCCTTTGAGCCTATCACTTCTCATAATAACTCATTCAAGAAGAAATATACACAACACTGGCACTATCATATCAAATGAAAGTAAATACGAAGATAATACTCAGTCCAAACGACCACAATACTGGAAATCACACAACCACAGTCTGATAACTAGTCTGACAAAGCCTCTACTACTCCATGAACTCGTGAGCCATTAGGATAGGTCCCCAACTGACTCAAACTGAACTTAAAGTAATAACATAAGCACTCAAATACTGAAATGTCTGAAGATAGGTCCTCAAACCATGAGGACTCACCACTAGGGAGATTTAGACAAAGGTACTCAAAAATCACTGACGAGGCTGGGAATAAGCATCTGAACCTACATTATAAGACAATGTAACACATAGACGTATATGTGGATCAGCACTTGGGAATGTACTGAGTATATGGGGGTATATGCATTTACATAAAACAATATTAATACACTTTAATCAAATCATGCATGTAAATAGAAATGACTTACATGGCTTGAATAAGTCAAAAAGTAAAGCTCATAAATCATGTAGAATGAAGCAGGTAACACAAATCTCGTGAGTCATTATACTTTAGCTTTAAAATTGCGCTATCCTCTTATTCTCATTACTCATAGGATGAAGGAAGCTTTAATCAATACTTTCAACTCATGTATATGTCTCATAGAGAGTAAAACTTCTTTATTTCTCAAGAATTATAACTTTTTTGAACTCAAACACTTTGAACTCGGAATCATATAACTTTAGTTTAAAAACCGGTGATCAACTCGTATTAGTAGAGAAAAGTACTTCCTTCTTTGGAAAATACTCAAAAGCAATTCGTTCACTTTAGAAAATATCTCATCTCAAAGCTTTAGGGAAAACATTCCATCTCAATGGAAAATACTTTAGTTTAGGGAGGTTCTGTTAATCGATATAAACCATGCGAGCTACATGGAGTACAACATTTTGTCCTCCTAAGAAAGAATCCTCACATTGGGAAGAGGCGTCCTACCCTTGCCAAGGAGTATAACCTCAACTCAGTGATCACTTATCTCGGCCTCGGGCCTAATCATCTTGGCCTTAGGCCCAAAATCTCAAACCTACGGTGGCTCGTAGTTCTGGGGTAAGAGACCGTAGTAACTTACCCAACTCGATGCTAAATACTACTCCCTTTAGTTTATCTCACTCATCTCATGAAAATCCACTTTCAAAATAATCGCATGGTTCCTAAGAACCCAATAATCAAATCTGTAATCTCATGTAGTGAAATGGATTTCAAAGCTCTATTACCATTAGTTCAAAATATTTCTCAATAATCTCAGAATACTTAAATCATGGGTGCTTATAGCACAAAAGTTCATAAAATTGCAAGTCTCAAGTAGGGCTTAATGACTCATAATTCAATCTCAAGTTAAAACTCATCAAAATGCATTTAGATAGCATATAGATTCATAAATCATATAGAAATCTAGAATTTACAACAATTTATCTCATAATCTCAACATACTCATATACTTCAATATCTCAAATATTTCAACTATTAACTTCTCAAGAATTAAAATCATGAGGTATAGACCCAGTTGCAATTTCTCAAGAAAACATGTAAAAGTCATGCCATTAGACTCTCAATTCATGGGAAACATCAAAAGCTTGCAACCAATAACAAAGGGTGAAAAACCCTAATTCAATTTCATGTAAAATCTCATAAGTTGCAGAAAATTATAGTTTAAATAAACCTTTGGGAACAAGGGTGAAAGGATTACCCATGTTCAAAAACCCACATACCTTAGATTATGAAATTGGATGAACTATCTTGATTTAAACTCTTCTTATTACTCTTGAGAGAGGGTTCTTGCAACCCTTGAACTCGGGGAACTCAAATCTCAAATCAATTTGTAGAATCTATGCTGAGTTCTTGGATTTCTTGGAGAATGGTTTTAGATTTGATCTTGAGGGAGAAACCCTAGCTCTCTTATGTTTTGGATGATGAATAAAGCTATTTGCTTCATTTGGAATATATTTGGTTGATAAAAGACTGGAAAAGACCAAAAAGCCCTTTTAAAAATGAGTTAAAAATACTAAACGGTGGCTGCGACGGTCGGAGCGACGGTCCGTTGCTAGCCTGACGGTCCGTTGGATCGTCTATCATATGACGGTTGAAAAAAACACACTACCTCGATGTGAATGTCGTAGAGATGGTCAGTCACAATCTTGATGGTTCGTCAGAACGTCCATCGCATATTGGCCACGATGAGACCACACTGCCTTAGTGGCGACGGTCTCAGCGACGGTCCATAGTCCTGGCCATCACACTTGGGCTAGGAAAGGAAGTTTCTACCTTGGTTGCGACGGTCTGAGTGACGGTCCGTCGCATACTCGACAGTCCATCGGATCATCCGTCGCACCTGGGCAATTTCGACAACTCTCAGTAAAACGGTCATAACTTCTCACCCCGATGCCGGATTTGGAAAAAATTGATATCATTTGAAAGCTAATTCCATTCTCTACACGAAAAAAGTCGAATTTAAGAAAAATCCATATGGTTTAAATACCAATAACTTGGGAAGTCTTTTCTCAATCTTTTAGGGATGGAATTACACTTTACTTGACACGCTCTAAGGCTCGAACTATGAGGGAAATTTGCAGGGTCTTACAGTTGGAGAACCAAAGTTTTGCCAAAGAAACAGTGGAAGGATTTGGCATCAAGAATCATGAGAAATCACAATTGAAAGAGAAGAAAGACATAGAAAAAAGTAGAGTGAGAAAGTGGAAGACATAGAAAAGATAGAGTAATTTAAAGAAAAGGATCTGGATAAACAAGTAGAGTAAATAACAAATCAAAAACAAATTGAATAAATTAAGAAACAGGGTAACAAGAAAAAACATAGAGCTATAGTGATATCTGATAATGTCCAAGCAACACCTCCTTTTAGATATTGGTATGGTCATTGTCAAGATATAGTAACCCAACTATGGTTGAGGTTGAATCCCAAAGAAATAAGTGGTTTGCAGTTATCAGCAGTTTTAGTTTACCGGTAATACTGGAAAGTAAATGGGGGGATTTTTTTGTAGTAATATCGAGCAAGTAAAAATATTAACTATGGTTGAAATTAGTTATAAGTGAACTAGGATTGTGTTCCCCCTGGCATCTCAACTCCGTAGGTTTATCGTGCATTTTTGAACTAACCCAATACCATGCATGCAAAATTGATAAGTTATGTACCTCCTACAGTCTTTTGGACGAGTAGGAGTATTTCACCCTTTACCTATTGGGTCTCAGAGTGTTTCATTACTAGCCTTACCTGGTCCCAGTTAACTATCTCATTTTGAGTCTCAAGTTATTAGGTGAAGGCTAATAATTATTCATATATACCGTTGTGCTATAATGGATCGACTATTAAGTCCTAAATTATTGTTTTCTTTATCTTTTCCTAGTTACGACCTCTTTGTTAGAGCAATTAGTAATATCTAGGCGGAATCCTAACATTTTCAACCACTAAGACAACTATTATCCTAACAATCAAGCCATAAACATGCGAATCACCCATAATTACTCCAAAAGTAGCCAAAAATACCTTTTTCTTCATTTTCATGATCTTATCATTCAAATCATGGTTTCCTACAAAACATACCCAGAACGAATCATAACTAACAAAAAGGCCTAAAAAACTTACATATTTTCCTTGTTTGAAGCATCGAAAGTGCTAAATTTCTATAACATATCAACACCATCAACTTAGAACGTTTGCATGTCCTCAGGAAATAAAACCACAACACAACAAAAATAATGCTTAACTATGAGAATCTAAGATATTGAAGGCATCAGTCATCACATTTAGTTCAATTCACAACATCCCCTCATATCAAATAACACATGTCAATACAGGTATGGTAAAAAACACTCACACTTAACAAAGAAGTTCCAATCAATGCATGTCAAATACCAGAGGCTTGCCCTTATTTTCTTTACCTTAATATTCAGATAGTCATGTCGGGATCACTATAGGACTTTTCTTGGCTTGTAATATAAGCTTGGGGGATGGTATGATAGATATGGTCATTTAAAGTGACTAAGCCTCCTTGGAACTACACTAACTTTGGAGTATCACGTACTGATCAATTTTTTTTTATTCAACCCTTATTTCTCCCTATTATTCTTTTATTGCACATTTAAGTTGGGTGTGGTCTTTTATTCTTTCTTTTTCACTTTTTCACAATTTTTCTTTTGCTACCACACCCAACCCTACTAATTTTTTCTCTTAGTTTACCCTTCTTCATACCCATTTTACACTATGCACCCCTATGTTAGCCACCCTCAACTTAGGCTTTTTTCCTAAGTTAAGGTGTTCAATATCCAAGGAAGACCAGGGCCAAACAAGCTCATTGTAATACAAATGAGAAGGTGAAACAAAATAAATAGGCTATAAGGCTCAAAACAGGAATTGAGGGATATAATGCACACATGGAAGGTCATTTAAGCTAAAAGTTGATTGAAATAAGAAATGGCCTATGATCCTTTACTAACTAAATATTCCTCAACCTAGGCAAGACTAACTAGGTAAGTTCTGAATTAAACACACAAAGGAAACTACGTAATATCTCTCACACACATGGCACAGAGTCAATATGACTGACAGCTATCTATCTAGTTCATACAATTGTTAGAAAGTGATTATCATGTCCCTAATTCTCATGACATAGAAAAATCCACAATATTCACACATATATACATCCACAAAGTTCTAAAACACAAAATTATTTTTGGAGGGCTATCAAAAATCAATTAAAACATGACTACTTCCCTAAATGCTTAAAAATCTCCTAATACACAAAAATAACACAATACAAAGAAAAACACAATTCGACACAAAATTAACCTAGATATGTCGATTCTATAACTATACCGCGACCGATGGTAAAAGAAGCATGGAAAAAAAAGCCCGCGGCGGCATGGTATGCCCACCCTTAACTAAAAATTACGCACTATCCTCAATGCGCTAAAATAGAGTAAAATAGAGGAAACTGAGAATATACCTGGGATGTACTAAGCGTTTGTTTCATGATCTTCCCTATATGGGGGTATATCAACAGGTGGAGGCCATGGTTGTGGTGGTTCACTATGAGAAGATGCACCTGCAGCTAGCTCAACAAGCCTCTACCTATCAACAAATGCAGTCTCCATCAAATCATAGGTGGCCTTTTTCAGGGCTTGCTCATATTACCTATTTAGATTCCGTAATTCCCTCTCTCGGCCTCTCTTGGTCCCAACTATGGGGAATGTCACATTATCCCTTGTGAATAAATTGAAGTGTTTGGGACCATAAAAAGGTGATGGATGAATAATTGAGGATACAATTGAAGGGGTGGGAAATATGTGGCTCTGAGTGAGAGAGAACACCTCTTCTCTAAGTAGGTCCACCTACTCCCTAATATATTCTAACTCCAACAACTCAACCTCTGCAAACCTGTCTCTTACATATCTCTCATCAATACCTAGTGTAATCAATACAATGGCCTCTACAACAATATTCTCATCAATAGTGTCTATTACAGGCACCACTCGCATATTATTGGGCTGCTGCACAGTCATAAATACATCAACCACTACTTTATCATCATTCAGTTTTAAGGTGATTTCCCCTAAGTCCATATCAATCAATACTCTACCAGTGGATAGGAAGGGTCTACCTAATATAATAAGGGCTTAAGAATTCACCTCATAATTAAGAACTATGAAATCAATGAGGAACATAAAGGATGCAACCCCTACTTCTATGTCACACAAAACACCCACCGATTTCTTCATAGATGAGTTAGCCATCAACAACTTTATGGATGTAGGTTTGAGTTCCCCCATCCTCAACATCTTGTACACAACCAGTGGCATCATATTTACTCCTAATCCCAAGTCATATAAAGCCTTCTTAACATTTAATGTCCCAATAGAACACAAAATAGTGACTGTTCTGAGATCCTCCTTCTTTTTTACAAACCGTAAGGAAGGGGTTGCACTATAAGGGTAAACATGATCATTGGTATCAATGACCCAATACTTACTATTATCATACTTAAAATCATCATCACCATATGTCGACTTCTCAGACTCTGCCCCAAGTGTCTCATCACTCTCAGTGATACCAATTTTTAACTTTTCAGTAGAAGGTACATGGGGATCATCAGTTGTGGCACCATAATTAGTGGAGATAGCTAAAACATGATGTATATCTTGTGGAATATGAACTTTTTCACTCGGAAAAGTAACAGGCTATTTTTTATCATGGCAAACATTTTCCCAAACTGGTGATCAAACTACTTGATAGTAGTGGCATGAGACTCCACCTTCTGGGTCAACCCTGAAATGTCAGCCTTAATCAATTTAAAGTTGTTCTCCTAATTTTCTTGACCCTTCACCAGTTTGGTAAATATTTCTTCAATTCTTAATTTTGTATCTCATCTGTCAGGAAAAATGTACCTGTCTCCCTTTTCTTTGTAATCATCACTCAATCTCCAGTCACCATCCTTATCCATACTGCTATCTCTATATCTGTCATAATAGTTCCAACCTTGGTGCCCTTTTCCTTGGTCTTGGAAGCCCTCCAATTGATGATCCAAATACCTCGCCATCACTTCTAATACAAACTTATAAGCTCTGGAAGCTACACCCTATGCTCATACAATATGAACTTCTTAAGAATTAACGGTCGCGAACTGCTTTTCTAACCCACTAAAATCAATCTTCAGTAGCAGAATCTCTTATACTACAGAATCATCAACTACTCTTTGGTCACTAATAGCTCCAATAGCGTAAGTACCAGAACCTTTTTCTTTCTCCCAAGTTTGTCACCTTCAGTTAGTGAGAGAGATCTGGTCTAAAACATCATGAGCTACCTCTCATCATAATCTCATAAAAGCTCCTCCAGAGATAGTATCTATCATAGTTCTAAAACTGATAGTCAGGGCACTATAGAATAACTCCATTAAGTTTGTCCCAAAAATCTAATGGTTGGACACCATACTCAGCTTCTTCCTAAACCTGAACCAAGTCTCATACATGGGCTCAAACTGTAGCTTCCTGAAATTATAGATCTCGCTGTTGAGCTGTAATACCCTAGATGAAGGAAAGAACTTGTTCAAGAATTTTCTATGCAATAGAACTGGTTCAAGAATTCATATTACCCCAAAGGACCCTGAAGGACCAAAATCTAACCCATGACTGATATTTGTAACTGAGCACTGCATAATAAGATGTAAAAATGCAGAAATAAAGGTTGAAAGGCCATAAGGTTCAAATATCTGATAAAACATAACATATGGGTAATATGGTATAACAATACCAAAATATGAAAATAACAATTGTCTGAACATACTATAGTCTGAAAGCCTCTAAACTGTCAGAATAAGGAGTTGATGGGACATATCCCCAACTAACTCCAACGGCTGAAATAACTAAGTACTGAAAAAAATAAAATAATCAAATAATAACATCCTCGCATAATGAGGACTCACTTCTAGTATATCCGCTAAAATGTTGATCTACTAAGGATTCTATGGATCTCTTACTTTTGAACCTAATGTATAAAACACCATATCACAAAAGAAAAGTATGCATCAGTATGAGGAAATGTACTATATGCAACTGAGGTAACCTAAATGCAAGGGTTCATATGCATGAACTATACTATCTAACTGAGTAACATAAATGTAAGAATACATGCATGAATACATAACAATAAATGAGATCATGACAACACTGATAACTGAGTCTGAATACTGATATAACTGATATTGAACGACTGTATCTAATAGTTTAGGTTCTGATGGAAGTAGTTGAGTTTTATACTAATCTGAGTGACTGTATCTAACAGTCCTAAATTCTGTAGAACTATCTAAGTTCTATTACAGAGACTGAGACTAAGAGTAAGACTGTAAGAGATAGTCATCTAACCCACATATCTCAAATAACACAATATAGCTGAGTTGGGGTCCAATCTGTAACCCCAATTAGAAGGGTGTCATGACCGTACCACTGGTAAGGACAAGATGTGAGTGACCCTTATCTAACAGGTACTCTAACGAGAATGGTGGGACCCTCATCTAACAGGTAAGGCACCTCATCTACCCTCATCTAGCAGGTTTGATGTCTCAACCTACGCTGTCTATGTAGTTCTGGAGCACAAGGATTGTTTTTAAGAATCATACCCTCTACTAGAAGGTGAGTTTCCATCCTTGGGCTCACTCAGTGTTGAATCCTACTCCCAACTGAATAGACACTGAACTGATTATACTAAGATAAACTGGGCTGAGCTCACTGAGTTTAGTGGACTGACGGAATGCTACTGAATTCTGTTAATAGACTGAGTTCATGAGATTTCTGAATTTTCCTGAGTCATGTAACTGACTAAATTGTAATGAGTACTAAAACTGATCGAGAATACTATAGATCGTGGCGTGACTGAGATTATTATGAAACTGACACCGGCTCTAGGCACACAGCTAAATTGTTAGGTATAAATACCCCCAGGACTCGATAACATAATAAAGAAATCATGACACAAGTTTAAGAAAACTCAACAATAGCTACAATGTTTATCATTCATTCATTAAAAAATTTCAACAAGCACTTGGGGTGTATCACTTGTACATGAATGGGGAATACATAATTGCATACTATATCGTGGCATTAATCCATTCTTATGGACAATTTATCAAACACTTACATGACAGATCTTGCACATAACTGTCATGGCATGGTTTCTTTCTTTTTTTAGTTCACATAGGCAATTCATCAAGCACATAGTGAGCATAGTATATGTAGACAACATTACACAACAAATAAGCATCATGATTCAATTCTAATTTCACAATTCAAGGGTTTAATCATGGGTTCACATGAATCTACACCTATAATAATTATCTCCACATAAAATTTATCACCAAACATGGATTAAAATTCAATTGGTCATTGTCAACATGAACAAAAGTAAACCCAACATGGGATTCATAAAAATCCATATACTTGAACTTTGCAAAGAGATTCTTGAGATTCATGGGTGAAAGGGACCCATGAATCAAACACTTGACATACCTTGATTATGAGTTTTCTTAAAGTTCTTGGAGGGATTCTTGAGATTGGTCTTTATTCTTGAGATCTAGGGTTTTGTTTCTTGGGAGAGAAGATCTTAAATTTATGGGGTGAATTGAATAATGAGTAGCGAAGGATGTTTTTAGGGCTTAAATACCACATCTGGGTGGAATAAAATCATTGGGAAAAACTCATTTAAGCCTGGATGTATCTTTTAATTTTTGTAAAAATTTCCTGATCGGGACCCCTGGCACGACGCGACGCTATCATGTCGTGTCTCTGGAAAGTGACAACTGGGAAATTACATGATGGTGTGATGTGGTAAAATAGCATTGCCACTTTGGATGCGACCTGGAATCTCACTGCGGCGCTGTGGTATCACGTTGAAATACTAGAAAAGGACAATTCTGAAATAGAGCCTTGGCGCGACGCGCCAATATCACGGAGGCTTACTGGATTTTGACGATTGCCATTTAAGCTGGATCCACGATGCGCTGATGGACCAGGTGGTACACTGTCTTACTAAAAAGTCTCTTACTCTTTGCTCGGGTGTCAGATTTAGGGCGAACTTGGTATAGATGGAAAGCTTATTCATTTTCCTATATGATAAAAAGTAAAAATCTTGAAAATTCCACATGTATAAAAGTGGATTCATATTTTAAAGCAAGTCTTTACATTTTTGGGACCAAGTTGAGCTTGGTAGAAGTATAGGGTATTACAATATCTCCTCATTGGGAACATTCTTTCTCAAATGAGAATGATTGTGATGGAGAAAAGATAAGCTGAAGTACATACTGAAGATGAACAACTGAAACATAACTACGTGACTGATATTACTGAGATTCATACTAAGCATGCATATCTGATGCATGATTTTATGACTGAGGTGACACATGAATGCATGATTGAGAGTACTGATAAGCTGATCATGCATATCTGATGCATGAATACGTGACTGATATAATGTGTGAACATATGATTGAATATGCAATGGTAAATGGATACCAAGTTTTAAAATTGAAATATGAGCATGAAACTGGTTTGTAACTGGAATTTGAACATGAAACTGAATAAACTTTAAGGAAAGCTATTACCCTCAACAGAATGATTCCTCCAAAGAGCTTTGACTAGAGGGACTTCTTTGTTCCTCAGTCTATGAGTCTGATAGTCAAGGATTTCTATAGGAATATCTTCAAAAGAGAGGTTGTTTTGAATGCCTATGCCCTCTATAGGGACTACAACTGTCGGGTCACCTATGCACCTCTTGATCAAGGAGACATGGAACACTGGATGATTTGAGGCTAGATCTAAAGGCAATTCGAGCTCATATGCTACCTTGCCAAAGTAACTGAGAATTTTGAAGGGACCGACATATCGAGGACTGAGCTTTCCCTTCTCACCAAATCTCTTCACTCCCTTTATGGGGTAGATCTTTAGATAAACATAGTCACCAATCTCGAACTCGAGATCCTTTTTGCGCACATCTATATAAGACTTCTGTCGGATTTGAGCAACCCGGAGTCTTTCTCTGATCAACTGGACTTTCTCTAAGGCATCAAATACCAAGTCAGGACCTATAACTATAGCCTCACTAACTTCGAACCAACCGAATGGATATCTACATCTCCTACCATAAAGAGCTTTGAATCGACCCATCTTAATACTGGAATGATAGCTGTTGTTGTATGCAAACTCAATCAAAGGCAAGTGGTCATCCCAACTACCCTTGAAATGAATTGCACACGCCCTTAGAATATCTTCCAAGTTCTGAATTATCCTTTTTGCTTGACCATGTATCTGAGGATGAAAGGTGGTACTGGGATGAATTTGGGTACCAAGACCCTTTTGGAACGCTTTCCAAAAATGAGAGGTGAACTGGGTACCTCTATCTGAGACAATAGACAGTGGAACACCATGCAATCTAACCAACTCTCTGATATATAGTTTGGCATAATCCTCAGCTGAATAAGAGGTATGGACTAGAAGAAAATGAGCTGATTTGTTCATCCTGTGTATGATGACCCAAACCGAATCATTATGGTGACGAGTATGAAGAATCCCGTCACAAAGTCTATGTTCACTTTTTGCCCCTTCCAAGTGGGAATATTAAACTCCTGCATGGACCCAGTAGGCTTCTGATGCTCAATCTTAACTTTCTAAGATGTTGATCACTTAGCCACAAAACCTGTAATATCTCATTTCATCCCACTCTACCAATAGATCTCCCACAAATTGCGGTACATCTCAGTGGCCCCTGGATGAATTGAGTAGCACGCACCATACACTTTTGCCAGAATTTGTTGCCTCAAGTCATCTACACCTGGCACACAAAGATTACCCTGACAACATAACACACCATCTCCCCCTTGGGAGAAAACCTTAACCTTCTGATCCTTGACTAATTTCTTTAACTTAACAAGACTGGGATCCTTATCCTTCATTTCCTTCACCTCAGAAACTAGAGATGATTCTAAAATACTCTGAACCCATATGTTACCCTTTATTGAATCAACTAGGCGGACACCTAGTCGGGCAAGCTGATGAACTTCCTGAGCTAATTTCTTTTTACTGTCCTCAACATAAGTAACACTACCCATAAACAATCTACTAAGAGCATCGACCACTATGTTGGCCTTGCCAGGATGGTAAAGGATACTCATGTTGTAATTTTTCAAGAGCTCTAACCACCTTCTCTGACGAAGGTTAAGATCTTTTTTAGAGAATACGTACTGAAGTCTTTTATGATCTGTGAACACATCTACATGTACCCCATATAAGTAATGCCTCCAAATATTTAAGGAAAAAACTACGGCTGCTAATTCAAGATCATGAGTCGAATAATTCTTCTCATGGGGCTTAAGTTGTCTGGAGGTGTAGGATATGACTTACCATGATTCATGAGGACACAACCCAAACCTACTATAGATGTATCACAGTACACTACGAACCCATCTGAACCATTTGGAAGAGCTAAAACTGGGGCTGAGGTGACTCGAGTCTTCAACTCCTGAAAACACTTCTCACAAGGATCTGACAACTAAAACTTGACTTTCTTTATAGTCAATATAGACATAGGGGATGCAATAGATGAAAATACCTCAACAAACTGTCTGTAATAGCCAGCTAGACCCAAGAAACTCCTGATATCTGATGGAGAGACAGGGCAAGACTAGTTTCTTACTACTTCAGTGATTTGAGAATCAAGTATAATGCCATCACCGGAAATGATATGAATAAGGAATGCTACTAACCTTAGAAAAAATTAGTACTTACTAAATTTAGTGAACAACTGATGATTTCTGAGAGTTTGAAGTACAATTTTGAGATGTTCTGCATGATCCTGCTCACTGCAGGAGTAAATAAGGATGTAATCTATGAAGACTATGATGAACATGTCCAATTACTGCTTGAACACATGATTCATCAAGTCCATGAAATATGCTAGGGCATTAGTAAGAGCAAAGGACATGACTAAGAATTCGAAGTGACCATACTGAGTATGAAAGGCTATTTTTGGAATGTCATATTCTCTGACTCTGAGTTGATGATAGTCTAACCTGAAGTCTATCTTAGAGAAATAGCTGGCACCCTGAAGTTGATCAAACAAGTCATTGATTCTGGGAAGTGGATACTTGTTCTTGACCGTAACTTTATTAAGCTGAGAGAATTGTCTTTCTTTCGCACGAATAAGACTGGTGCGCCCCACAGTGACACACTGTGTCTAATGAATCCCTTATCTAAGATATCTTTCAACTGTTCTTTCAATTCTCTAAGTTCTTCTGGTGCCATTCTATATGGAGGAATAGATATGGGCTGAGTATTTGAAAGAAGATCAATGCTGAAGTCTATTTCCCCTTCGGGAGGAATTCCTGGAAGATTTTTGAGAAAGAGATCTGAATATTCATTCACTACTAGAACTGATTCAAGGCTGAGAGTCTCGGAGCTAGAGTCCTTAACATGAACAAGATGATAGACACATCCCTTAGATATCATTTTTCTAGCCCGTAGATAGGAAACAAGCTGACCTCTGAAAGCTGAAGTACTACCCCTCCATTCTAAGATAGGTTTATTTGGAAACTGAAATTGGACAATCCTGTATCTGCAGTTAACTATGGAATAGTAGGAATGAAGCCAATCCATGCCGAGAATGACATTAAAATTAGTCATCTCTAATTTAACTAAGTCTGTTGAAGTAACTTTCGAAGATATCATAACCGGACAGTTCCTGTATACCCGTCGGGATATGATAGTTTTACCCACTAGGGTAGAGACTGAAAAAGGCTCTGCTAGAATTTTAAGACTGACTTCGAAATCAACTGCTATATAAGGAGTAACAAAAGACAAAGAAGATCCTGGATCTAGGAAAGTGTAAACATACAAGTGAAAGATCTGTAACGTACCAGTAACTACATCAGGAGAATTTTCCTAATCCTATCGGGACTGAAGAGCATATAGTCAATTTGGGTGTTGCCCACTAGTAGTGCTGGAAGTGGCACCCTGCTAGTTAGGGTGACTGGACTGAGCTGAGGAATAATTATGCTGACCCTGTGGACAATCTCTAGCTTTGTGTCCTGGCTTACCACATCTGAAACACACATTACTACCAGCTCTGCAAGTACCCTGATGGTGTTTTCCGCATATCTGAAAAAGAGGATGGGTGCGGGCACTGCTAATACTGCCTTGAGACTTAGAGACAGGTACCCTATCTCTGTTACTATCCTTGAATTTCGGAGCTAGAGCACTGGCTGAGGAAAGAGATGGAATGGATGACTTAGGATGGAACTGAGAATGATTCCCTCCTTCTGACTTAGGCTAAGCAAAGTTGAAACTACCTATCCTTGCTCTCTTATTCTTCTTCTCTCTCATCTTAATCTTCTGCTCTTCTATCTGTTGAGCATGGATCATAAACCTGGCTATGTCCATCTCACTAATCAGTATTGCAGATCTACACTCATTGTCCACACTATCTTTAACCCCAGAAAAAAACTTACTCATCTTGGCCCTGCTTTCTGCTACTACATGAGGAGTATATCTAGCTAGTTGTGTAAACTTAAGAGAATACCCTTTCACTATCATATTTCCTTGCCTGAGGTTAATAAATTTTAATACCTTAGCTTTCCTCAGCTCTCGGGGAAAGAATATATCAAAAAGGGTCGTGGCAAACTCCTCCCACTCAATGGGCCCTGCATTAACAACCCTCTTGGCTTTCCACTATTTGAACAATATGTGAGCCACATCCTGCAACTGATATGCATATAGATCATTACTCTCACTAGCGGTAACCCTCATGATATCCGTAACCTTCTAAACCTGGTCATGGAATTCCTGAGGGTCCTCATCTGACTTAGACCCGAAAAAGAATGGAGAGTTCATTCAGGCAAAGTCCCGAATCCTGGCTGTAGCTGAATTAGCCACTGGGTTGGCCAGAATGACAGTTGTTCGTTCATTTTGTGTAGAAACTGAGTTAGCAAAAGTGGTGAATGCAACTTTGAACTGTGTGTTGAACTGAGTTATATCAGTATTCAGACTCAGTACTCAGTGTTGTCACGATCTGCTTTCAAAGTTGCAGTTCAACACTGAGTACTGAGTCTGAATACTGATATAACTAATACTGAGTGACTATGTCTGACAGTCTAGGTTTTGATGGATCTAGTTGAGTTCCATACTAAGCTGAGTGACTGTATCTGACAGTCATAAATTCTGTAGAACTAAATAAGTTCTATTACTGAGATTGAGACTAAGACTATAGGAGGTAGTCATCTAACCTACATGCCCCAAATAATGCAATATAAATGAGTTGGGGTCCAATTTGTAACCCCAATTAGAAGGGTGTCAATACCGCGCCACTGGTAAGGACAAGCTATGAGTGACCCTTATTTAATAGGTACTCTAACAAGAATAGTGGGACCCTTATCTAACAGGTTAAGCCACCTCATCTACCCTCATCTAGCAGGTTTGATGTCTCAACAAATGTTGGCTACATAGTTCTGGAGTGCAAGGATTGCTTCTAAGAATCATATCCTCTACTAGTAGGTGAGTTCCCATCCTTGGGCTAACTCGATGATGATCCTACTCCCAAATGAATAGATATTGAACTGATTATACTGAGATGAACTGGGCTGAGTTCCCTAAGTTCCGTGGACTGATAGAATGCTACTGAATTCTGTTAACTGACTGAGTTCATGAGATTTCTGAATTTTCCTGAGTTATGTAACTGACTGAATTCTAATGAGTACTGAAACTGACTACGAATACTATAAATCATGGAGTGACTGAGATTATCATGAAACTTCCACTGGCTCTAGGCACACAACTAAATTATTGGGTATAAATACCCCCAGGACTCGATAACATAATAAGGAAATCATGACACAAGTTTAAAAAAACTCAACAATAGCTACAATGTTCATCATCCATTCATTAAAACATTTCAACAATCACTTGGGGTGTATCACTTGTACATGAATGGGGAATGCATAATTGCATACTATATCGTGGCATTAATCCATTCTCATGGACAATTTATCAAACACTTGCATGACAAATCTTTCACATAACTAACATGGCATGGTTTCTTTCTCTTATTAGTTCAGATAGGCAATTCATCAAGCACATAGTGAGCATATTATATGTAGACAACATTACACAACAAGTAAGAATCATGATTCAATTATAATTTCACAATTCAAGGGTTTAATCGTGGGTTCACATGAACCTACACCGATAATAATTATCTCCACATAAAATTTATCACCAAACATGGATTAGAATTCAATTGGTCATTATCAACATGAACAAAAGCAAACCCAACATGGAATTCATAAAAATCCATATACTTGAACTTTGCAAAGAGATTCTTGAGCTTCATGGGTGAAAGGGAACCATCAACACTTGACATACCTTGATTGTGCGTTTTCTTGAAGTTCTTGGAGGGATTTTTGAGATTGTTCTTTATTCTTGAGAGCTAGGGTTTTGTTTCTTGGAAGAGAATGTCTTACATTTTGGGGGTGAATTGTATAATGAGTAGCTAAGGATATTTTTAGGGCTTAAATCCCACATCTTGGTGGAATAAAATCATGGGGAAAAGACCCATTTAACCCTGGATGCGCCTTTTAATTTTTGTGAAAATTTTTCGATCTGGACCCTTGGCGTGACGCGGTGCTATCGCACTGTGTCTCTGGAAAGTGACAACTGGGAAATTGCATGGTGGTGCGATGCAGTACAATCACATTGCCACTTTAGATGCTACCTGGAATTTCATCGTGGCACAGTGTTATCGCGTTGAAACACTGGAAAAGGACAATTCTAAAATAGAGCCTTTGCGCGATGCGCCAATATCGCGGAGGGTCACTGGATTTTGATGATTGCCATTTAAACTGGCTCCGTGATACGCTGATGGCTCAGGTAGTACACTGTCTTACTAAAAAGGCTCTAACTCTTCGCTCGGATGTCGGATTTTGGGCGAACATGGTATCGATGGAAAGCTTATTCAATTTCCCATATGATAAAAAGTGAAAATTTTGACAATTTCATATGTATAATAGTGGATTCATCTTTTAAAAAAAGTCTTTACATTTTTGGGATGAAGTTGAGCTTGGCATAAGTACGGGGTATTACACTAATATACTTGGATCACTTAAGGTTGGCCTCTATTCTAATTTACACTAAGTTCTGCTCGGCAGTCTGTTGTCTATCTCTCAACAACATCTGAACTCCATCTTTTGGGAAATTATACCTTATTGCTTCTTACATTATTCTATGTTATTGTAAGATCCTCTTTAAAATAAGTGGGAATAAGGGATTTTCTATTCTTCGTGTACTAGGCATACACTGATGTATGACCAACTAAGAACAAAAAATAGAACCTAAAAAAAATAATAACTTCAATCCACAAATCAACACCATATTCCATGGCAATGACGCTAATTTCTTGATGACGTCCAAGAAATACTTCATTTTAGATGATGGTACGGTCGCTGTCAATATATAGTAACCCAATTAAGGTTAGGGTCGAATCCTAAAAAAATATGTGGTTTGCAGTTATCAGAATTTATAGTCTACAAGCAGTACTAGAAAGTAAATGGGGGTATATATTTTTAGTAATCTCGAGCAAGCAACAATATTAACTCTAGTTAAAGACAGTTTTGGGTGAACACTAGGATTGCGTTCCCCCTAGCATCTCAACTCTGTAGGTTTATCGTGCGTTGTTCAACAAACCTAATTCCTTGCATACAGAACCAATAAGTTATGTACCTCCTACAGTCTTTTGGACGAGTAAGAGGATTTCACCCTTTACCTATTGAGTCTCAGAGTGTCGCATTACTAATCCTTACCCTGGTCCCAATTAACTATCAAGTTTTGAGTCTCAAGTTATTAGATGAAAGCTAATAATCATTCATATATACCGTTGTTCTACAATGGATCGATTATTAACTCCTTAAATTACTGTTGTCTTTATCTTTTCCTAGTTATTACCTCTTTGTTAGAGCAAGCAGTAGTATCTAGGTGGGATCCTAACGTTTGCAACTGCTAAGACAACTATTATAATGAAGATAAGGCAATGCATGCTGTTGGTATTGGTTCCTATCAACAATCTCACTTCACCTACTTTATCAATTTTGCAGGGTTTCCACAACCCTAGCTATGGGTTTTATCCTCTCATACTTGTGAAGAAATCAATAACATTCATATTAGAAAGCAAATATGAAATCACAATTATAAGATGAAAGAAAACCCCCAACTGTAAACTAAATAATCAAGCAAAGTTAATACAATGAAATCTCAAAATCAAAGATGGATCTTGAAAACAAAATATGTTTCTAAGTGTTAAAAGTATCAAACCTCTACTAAAAAGTATATAAGGGGTATTTATAGTATAAGAGAAAATCATAAAATCTAAGCCCAAACAAAATAAGAGAAAATAGGGTCGATGGCTACCCACTTTCTGTACCTGCGGTTTGGTCCTGGTCGCAGGTGTACCTGAAATTTTCTTCAGGCGCAGGTACCAACTGCAGGTACCGGTTGGAATAGTTTCTGTAAGTCAGCTCTCGGGATTTTGGACTTTTTAGTACCCTCTTTGTCTACCTGTGTTCCATAGGTCAACATGTGGTCCGTAGGTTGACTTAGTAGGAGCCGAGAATCAGTTTTTCAGGTCTACTTCAAATATCAAACATACATTAATCACGATTAGGCCAAAAAATATCTCAATAATCCATAATCACTACAAAAGTGGCTAAAAACACCCTTTTTACCATTTTTACGAACTTATCATTCAAATCATGGTTTTCTAAAAAACCATACCCAAAATGAATCATAACTAACAAAAAGGCCTTAGAAACTTGCATATTCACCTCTATTTAAGCGTCAAAAGTGCTCTATTTCTATAGCACATCAATAGCTGAAGTGGATAATAATGAAGTACTTCCGCTGGAAGCCTAAACTAGTGACTTTGGTAATACAGGTTGATGTATGGATAAGGAGGACTTGGAGCTTAATATAGATAAGATAGAAAGGGATGGAGATTTATCTCCAAAATAGATTGATAAAATCAAGGAGAATAAAAAAAATAGAAAAAAGGTAGTGGAGAAATGTCATCATCTCAAGCAAGTTCAAGAAAAATAATGAGAATAACTACCAAAACAAATAAAGTCCAACTATTGCATAAATATGGAATATAAGATTAGTGAACACCCAAAGAGTGGTCACTGGATTAGTTAACATGTAGAAGAGATATTATTTTTTTATGGTCTTATAGAACCTTTCCAAGATAGACAAGAACTTGAAATATACATAAGAAAGATAGGGTTTAGACATGTAGTAGCCAATGTTAATGGAAAGATATGGGCTTTCATAGATGTAAATTATGGTGTATGCGATCTTAAGTGGCGAGGAACAATAACTTACTCTTAAGGTGTATAATTAGGACCAAGATCTGGAGTTGGTGGTTACTCTGGTGTATGCTAAGAAGAGAGATTACAATTGTAGGAGTCCTTATATAAGTTATCCAATATAGTACAAACTTCATGGTTGGTGGAAAGAGATCTTACGTAATCACTAATGAAGAAAAAAAGATGGGAGGACTCCTAATCACAAAGCTAGAGATGTGGTATTTCAATTATTGCATAAACATGTGTCCACTAGATGACAACAGTTTTAAAGGAATCAAGGACACCTAGTGTAATGGCAGGACTAATAATGAATGCCTTTTCACTAGTCTAGATAGAGTACTGTAATACCCCATAAATTTTCCTAGCTTAAATTTGCTCCTAGAATGTTAAGGAATAGCTTCCAAAATAAAGAATATTTATTTCATGTGGAATTCTTTAGATTTAGATTTTCCATTGTGTGGGAATTGAATAGACTTTCCATCGATACCAAATTCGCCCAATTCTGACACTCGATGAAGAAGTTAGAGCATGTTTAAGTTGACGGTGTGCCAACTGGGCAGACACCACATCGCGGTGAAGGACAATTTCATAATTGTCACTTTCCAGTGGACCACAACAATGATGGCATATCGCGACGAGGTCCAAATTCCTATTTGTCAATTTCAAGTGGACCTCCGCGATATTGGTGCATCACGGAGAGGTCCATTTTTCCAATTGTTGAATTCCAGTTGTCCAATGCTATAGTGGCACGTCACGCCGAAGGAAAAAATGGCATTTCTATAGGGCACCACGATGGTGGCACGTTGCATTGAAGTTCTAGGTCCTAATTATCAAAATCCAGTGGGACAACGCGATAGCTCCACATCGTGGAGGTCCCCAATTTCCCATTCATCAAATTCTAGTGAGCCACCGCGATAGTGGCGTGTCATGGTGGACCATTAATTGGGACCCCAGTTATGTTTTTTAGCTTTATTTAGGAATTTAAAAGGGGTATTTTAGACTTTTCACAAGCCCCCAATCCGTCTAAAACACAAGATTTAACATATCCTAAGGCATTTTATGCTTATTTTATCCATTCTTTCTCAAAATAAAACCCTAGACCATCAAAGTTCCTTCTCCAAGAAATCCAAATTCTCCCTAGGTTGTCCAAGGAAGCTTAAAATTGAGGATTTCTAAGACAAGGTTATCAAGAAACCATCATCAAAAACTCAAAAGGAATCCAAAATTCAAGGTTTCTTCATATAATCATACAACAAAGATGTGGGGTTTATGAACAAGGATCCTCTTTCATCCTTGTGCCCAAAACTAGTTTTTATTTTACAAGTTCATATGATTTTAAATGTTTATACATGAATTTTAAATTAGGGTTCATACCCATTATTGATTTTTTCAAGATTTTGCTATTTCAAGTATTTAGAAGATGAATTGCACGCCTATTTTCATATTTTCATGCCTATTGTAGTAATTTATAGATTTTGAGATGAATTATCGTTGTTTTCCTCATTGAGCATGAATATTATGATGTTTTGACATGAGATTGATGCATTGGTTAGTATCCTAAGATTAAATATTAGTATTTCAAGAAAGATGATGCTTTAAGCATCGTACTATAAGATTATTTTTAGATTTTTAGTAAATCTTTGATCTTTCGATCATCAGATTAGCTATGTAATTAACTTTTCAGATTATTACAGATTATAGAATTCAGATCAACTTTATTTAAAGATTTTATCAGATTAATGCATAATTGGTTTTAGATAAACCTTTATTATAGTTTTAAAGTGGATTTCCAACAGAATGAGCATAGCAAATAAAAAGAAAGTAGTATTTAGCACTGAAAGGGAAGTGTGGGTTTAGCGCATCCTACTTCCATAAAACTACGTAGCCAATATAGGTACAGATAATTAGATTATTCCCATTTCTATATGGATGACAGATTTACCTTGTGATCGATCACATGGGTATGTTATACTCCCTGGTAAGAGTATGACACCTCTCCCAAATGTGAGGTTTCTTCCTTAGTAGGATGAGACATTGGACTCCATGTTAGCTCACATGGTTTATGTCAGTTAAGAGAATCTCCCTGGTAATCAAAGTAAAATAATGAAAGAAATGCTTTTAGAAAAACTAAGTGTAAAGGCTCACAGTTTTATTCAAAATATGCTTTACAGAAAGATAATAGCTTCAGATTTTAGCTTTCAGATTTCAGATTTAGGGTGAGATCTTTTACACTTGGACAGTATGATTTAAAGAAAGAGTTTTAGTACAGCTTTTAGAACTTAATGTTATGGATCAAAATATTTATAAAGTATGTTATGTTTAATATTGCTACATATTTCAGTATTTCAGACATTCCTACTTATGTGAGTCATTTTTATTTAGCATGCTTTGTTTTATAAATAATGATTATGAAATGATATTTTACTTATTCATATCATCCCCATATACTCAGTACATCTTCAAAGTACCGATCTACATTTATGTCTATGTGCTACATTGTCTCATAATGTAGGTTCAGGTGCTCAATGTCAGTAGCATGAGTAGTTCGAGCATCTCCATCTACATCCGAAAGTTGGTGAGTCCTCATACTTTGGGGACTTATTCATTTAGATTTTGTAGTTTAGCGGTTTATGAGATTTAGCATTTCCTTTCATACAGTTCGATTTAGATGGGGTTTGTCCCAGTGACTCTTTAGTATTAGTAGTAGAGGCTTTTCAGACTACTAGTTTCAATGCAGATTATTCAATTTTGATGTTTCAGATATTATGGTTAGATTATTCTCAGATATTAAAGATAGTTTTTGCATTCAGTATGACTTTTATGTCTATATTTTCATTATTATAAGATTGAGGATTACAGGGTTAGTTTAAGGCTACTCGTAGTCTTGAGCACCGTGTGACGTCTCGATATTAGATTTTGGGGTGTTACAAACTTGGTATCAGAGCCTAAGGTTTTTAAGAGTCCTAGGGAGTCAGACAAGCCACGTTACGTAGAGTCTTGGTCATGGGTGGGAAGCGCGCCACATTTATGAATAAGAGGCTATGGAACATTTTTAGGAAATCATCTCTTTCATTCATGATCTATCGTGCTTACAGTATTTCTATCTGCTTTTAACTCCTGCTTTTATGTGATAGTTAAAATGCCTTCTCATCGAACTAATTCCCGCAGAAATGATAACCATCCACCTCAAAACGTTGATCCTTTGAATGAGAATGTATCACATGTAGAGTTTTGGGCTTCCTTTTAGGCACTAGCCCAAGCTGTGACAACTAATGCTTAGAGAAATCGTCAAGTTACAGTCCTACCTAAGCAAGATGGGGACTTAGCCTCATCCAAAATTGGGGATTTTATTAGAATAAACCCGCCAGAGTTCTTTGGGTTGAACGAAGGTGAGGACCCACAGTTGTATCTTAATGAGGTAAAGAAGATCACCCGAATTATGCATGTTTCTGAAGAGGAGAGTGTAGAATTTGCATCCTATAGGCTGAATAATGTTGCATATGACTAGGTAGTGCTGTGGAAGAAGAGTAGAGGGGAGAATGCAGCTCCCATGACTTGACAGATGTTTCAGGATGTGTTTCTAGATAAGTTCTTCCCATGTGAGATGAGGGAAACTAAGATAGAAGAGTTCATGAACCTGAGGCAGGGCTCGATGATAGTGAAAAAGTATTACCTCAAGTTCAATCAGTTATCTAAGTATGCCCCTGATCAGATGGCTGACCCTAGGTCAAGCATGAGTAAGATTATGACCGGAGTGTCTAGATTGGTGGTCAAAGTATGTAGGACTGCCATGCTTATTAGAGATATGGATTTTTCTAGATTGATGATGCATGCTCAACAGATTGAGGCAGAGAAGTTAAAGGAAAGTGAGAGAGAAAATAAGAACGATAGAATAGGATAGTTTAATTATAGTCAGAATAGGTCTAGGGGAGGAAATCATTCACAGTTTCAAAAAATTTCATCCATGCTAGCACCATCTTCAGCTAGTGCTCCCGCTCCCAGAGGTAGACATGAGCAGTAGGGTAAGTCTTCTATGTCCAGATCCCGGGGTAGTGTGGGTGGTAAGACTAATTATCCTATGTGTACTAAGTGTGGTAAAAATCATCCTGGTGAGTGTTTGGCTGGTCAGAAAGGTTGTTTTGGATATGGTAAGTTTGGCCACAATATTAGATATTGTCTGCATGCTAAGCACGGAAATAGAGATAACCGTACCTAGACTCAGGCTCCTAGTGCACCAGCTCCTTTAGGTCGCCCAGTTCCTCCTTAGGGTGCATCATCTAGTACCGGTGGCGCTCAGTGCCACAATCGGTTCTTTACTTTACTATCCCACCAGGAGTAGGAAGATTCACCAGATGTAGTTACGGGTATGCTTCGTGTCTTTCATCTTGATGTTTATGTGTTGTTAGACCCTGGGTTAAGTTTCGCTTATGTGACCCCATTAGTTGCAGTAAATTTTGAGATAAGTTCAAAAAAAATCCCTGAGCCTTTCTTGGTTTCTACTCCAAAAGGTGAGTTAGTTGCGGCTAAACAGATTTATAGAAAGTGTTCTATCACTGTCCTCCATAAAGTCATGTTAGCAGACTTAATAGAGTTAGATATGGTTGACTTTGATCTCATTCTTGGTATGGATTGGCTCCATTCTTGTTATGCCTCTATAGATTGTCATACCTGTATGGTGAAGTTTCAGTTCCCATCAGAGTCCCCCAAAAGCCATTTCATATCTTATCTTAAAGCTAGAAAGTTGATTTCCAAATGATGTATCTATCATCTCATTTGAGTTAAGGACACTAAGTCTGAGACTCCAACAATTCAGTCAATCTGTGTAGTTAGTGAGTTTCCTGATTTCTTTCCCGAAGATCTCCCAGGAGTACCTCCTGCTAAAGACATAGAATTTGAAATTGACTTTCTTCCCAATACTAAGCCTATTTTTATACCTCCATACATATGGCTCCTGCTGATCTTAAGGTGTTGAAAGAGTAACTCAAAGATCTACTAGATAAAGGTTTCATAAGTCATAGTATTTCTCCATGGGGCGCTCCCGTCCTATTCATCCGAAAGAAAGATGGTTTTTTAAGTATGTGCATTGACTATCGTCAGTTGAATAAATTTACAGTCAAGAACAAATATCCTCTTCCTAGAATTGATGACCTATTTGATCAACTCCAAGGTGCGACTTATTTGTCAAAGATAGACCTTAGATCCCGCTATCATCAGCTTAAAGTAAGGGAATGTGATATTCCAAAGATAGCTTTCAAAATATGTTATGGTCATTTTGAGTTTCTAGTCATGTCTTTTGGATTAACCAATGCCCCAGCATCTTTCATGGACTTGATGAATAGAGTGTACAAACAGTATCTAGACATGTTTGTCATAGTCTTTATTGATGATATTCTTGTCTACTCTCGTAGTGAGTATGATAATGCAGACCACCTCTAAATTGTGTTGCAAACTCTTAGAGATCATCAGTTGTTCACAAAATTCAGCAAATGTGAATTTTGGATAAGGTCACTTGCTTTCCTCGGTTATATTATTTCCATGTAGGGTATTTGAGTTGATCTCCAACAGACAGAAGCCATTAGAAATTGGCCTAGACCTATCTCTCTGTTAGAAATTAAGAGTTTCTTGGGTTTAGAAGTCTATTATAGACATTTTGTTGAGGGGTTTTCATCCATTGTGTCTCCTATGACCCGATTAACTTAGAAGAAGGTTAAGTTTCAGTGCTCAGATTCCTGCGAGAAGAGTTTTAAAGGAGTTGAAGATTCAACTCACTTCAGCCCCAGTCCTAGCATTACCCGATGGTATGGATGGTTTTATGGTGTATTGTGATGCCTCCAGAGTTGGTTTGGGCTGTGTTTTGATGCATAGAGGTAAGGTCATAGCTTATGACTCTAGACAAGTTAAGCCTCATGAAAAGAACTACCCAACCCATGATCTTGAATTAGCTACTGTGGTGTTTGCTGTGAAAATCTGGAGACATTATCCTTATGGTGTGCACGTTGATGTGTTCACGGACCATAAGATCTTGCAGTATGCGTTTACCCAGAGGGAGTTGAATCTCTATCAGAGAAGGTGGTTATAATTGCTGAAAGATTATGACATAAGTGTGTTGTACCATCCGAGCAAGGCCAATGTAGTGGCAGATACCCTTAGTAGATTGTCTATGTGCAGTGTTTCTCATGTGGAGAATGATAAGAAAGAATTAGCTTGAGAAGTACATCGATTAGCCAGATTGGGTGTTAGATTAGTTGATTCCGCCAAAGGAAATATTTGGGTTTAGAGCAGTTTCGAATCTTCCCTAGTTTCGGAAGTGAAAGAGAAGCAAGATAAGGATCCTACTTTGGTCAAACTGAAGGAGTCAGTTAAAGACCAAAAGGTAGAGGTTTTATCCCAAGGGGGAGATGGTGCGTTGAGATACCAAAGTATATTATGCGTGCCATGTATTGATGATTTAAGACAACGGATTATGGAGGAAGCGCATGGTGTTGGTTATTCTATTCATCCCGATGCTACCAAGATGTACTGCGACTTGCGGGAAATCTATTGGTGGACTGGTATGAAGAGAGATATAGCGTAGTTTGTAGTGAAGTGTGCAACTTGTCAATAGGTTAAGGTAGATCACCAAAGTCTTGGTGGTGTTTTGCAGGAGTTCAGTATTCCTACTTGGAAGTGGGAAGATGTGAATATGGATTTTGTAACAGGGTTACCCCATTCTCGTCATCATCATGATTTGATTTGGGTTATTGTGGATAGATTGACTAAGTCAGCCTATTTCTTACCAGTTTATATGTCTTATAAAGATGAGGATTATGCTAAGTTGTATATCCAAGAGTTAGTCAGATTGCATGGAGTTCCCTTGTCTATCAACTCAGATAGGGGTACTCAGTTTACCTCTCAGTTTTAGAGAGATTTTCAGAAGGGTCTTGGTACCCAAGTTCATCTTTGTTTAGCTTTTTATCCATAGATAGATGGCCAGGCAGAGAGGACCATCTAGACCTTAGAGGATATGTTGAGAGCTTGTGTTCTTGATTTCAAAGGTAGTTGGGATGAGTATTTGCCATAGATTGAGTTTGCCTATAATAACAGTTATCATGCTAGTATTCAGATGACTCCATTTGAGGCTCTCTATGGGCGGAGATGTAGATCGCCGATTGGTTGGTTTGAAGTGGGTGAGGCCACTTTGATTGGGTTAGACATGGTGTTTGAAGCCATGGAGAAAGTTCAGTTAATTAGAGAGATTGAAAGCAGCCCAAAGTCATAAAAAATCCTATGCAGATGTAAGAAAAAAAGATCTTGAGTTTGAGGTTGATGATCTTGTGTATTTGAAAGTTTCACCCATGAAAGGGGTGAAAAGATTTTGCAAGAAGGGGAAGCTTAGTCCTCTTTTTGTAGGTCCCTTCCATATTTTGAGTTGCGTTGGTGTAACGACCCGAGACTACCCCTTAGTCGTTACACGGTGCTTACTGTCCCGAGGGATCGCAAGCTAACCCATGAGCTAGTGCCTACTGTGAGCACTGAATAATATAATCATGAATGTGGAAGAATAACTGAAATTCCATAAGTTATTAATAATGAAATAACTACTGAATTATGAATCTGATAAAAATACTAAAACCTGAATAGTCTGAATAGCTAACTGTTATGTCTGAAAAAACTCTAAACTGGATACTGTGAGTTGATAGGACAGGCCCCAACTAACTCTACTAACTATTGAGATAAAGACATGAAGTAATATAGCCTGTCCCCGGATGATGACGACTCACCACTGCTACTGTACTGGTGATGATCTGAGGGACTAAGTGCGATTCGGGAACTAAGCATCAGTATATATAATATGATTCATCATAGCGCAAAAGAAAAGGTATGCGATCAGTACTTTGAATATACATGTATGATAAATAAGGTACGCTGGTATGCATGGTTTCATGAACGGATGATAATTAACTAGATATGCATGTAAAGCATGGAGTACTGAATAAAGAGCATGGAATTTGTAGATACTGAAAATGCATGAAAATCTATAAATACTGAGGATGCATGACCAAGCATTTAACATGAACTGAGTAAAATTTGTAAATACTAACATACTAAAATAACTAAAATCTTTATTCTTTGGTCAAACACCACTAAGACTGTATAACTAAACTGAGACTGTAACTGAGACTATATCTGAGACTGTGGGAAGTATCATCTAACCGACATTTCCCAATTTGAGCTAATAAGGGTCCAACCTATAACCCTAGTTAGAAGGGTATTAATACCTTGCCATGGGTACTAACAATGGCTATGTGGATCCACTAAATTGATATAATATCCAAAGGACTAAGGGTGTCAATCCTGAATTGACGGGTGACCCCTGCGAGATAGTCAAGCCTAATCTGACGGGTGACTACTCATATCCTATGCTGGCTATGTAGTTCTGGAGTGTAGGGACTACTACTAACAACTCGGCCTATCTGATGGGGAATCCTCCATCCCTACACTCATTCAGTACTAAATCCTACTCCCAACTGAAAGATACTGAGATACTAGACTATTTTGAGTTCAATGACTGATATCTGACTATTCTAATAATGCTCATCATATAATTTGAAGATTATTCTATAATGTATTGAGACTAGACTAAATAAACAGCTATGGTTTTTAGGTATTCAATACCCCCAGGACTCAAAAACAACAATACTGAAAAGATACTAAAGCTTGAAGGCCAAAACATTAAGGCTCTTATTAAATAAAGCACTCTTGTAGGCATTTTATCAAACACTTTACTTCATAGCTTAGTCAATTCATGGGAATAGTATAAAACTTGAAATAATAGCATGAATTCAATATTTATAACACTAAATCATGATCTAATTCGAAGAATGACAAGATTAAAACATGGGAGATTTGATAACAACGATAATTCCAATAAAGTATGGTATAAAATCAATATTCATGGAAGTTCATGGAAATTCATAGTTTTAAATCACAATTTAATATCTTAAATCTTGAAAAGATGATAGATTTGTAATTAAACCAGATACTTGGACTCCATGGATGAAAAGAATCCATGGATGAACATCTAACATACCTGGGATGATGAATTTGGAAGGTTTGATGGAGAGTTTTTGAGATTTGACTTTGATTCTTGAAGGTTAGGATTTTGCTACTTGAGAGAATGTTCTTGATTTTGGGGAAAAATTGGTTAGAATAATGCCCAATTAGGTTATTAGGACTTAATTTTGAGTTTGGGGTTGAATGGGACAAGGGAAAAGTACTTAAAATCCCTAAGAATTAAAACTCGGAACTTACTGAAAATCCCAATTTTTTTGGGTTGGCAAGATGTGGCGCTATTGCGCTGTGTCACTAGAATTGGGCAACCGGGAAACTGGTCTATGGCGCGATGTGGTTAAATTGTCGTCTTTCACCGATTGGGACCTGGAAGTTCACCGCGATGCAGTGGTATCACGCTTCGACACTGGAAATAGACAAATATCAAATTGACCTATGGTGCGACGTGCCAGGATCGCGGAATCTCACTGTAATTTGCCAAATGGGAGATTGGCCTGCTCCACGACGTGCTAAAGGTTAAAATGATGGGTTTTTGCGACTGAAAATTAAAATTGCCATAACTTCTTACCTGGTTATCGGATTTGGGAAAATTTTATATCGTTTGAAAGATAATTGAATTTCTTACACAATGGCAGGCCCTAAAATGAAAAATAAAGAGTGTTTCAAAAATTTCATATACGAATACTCATGTATTAGGACTTAGATTATGCTGGGGAAATATGGGGTGTTACAATATCTCCCCCTTGGGATCATTCGTCCCCGAATGAAACTGGTTAAGCTGAGGGAACTGATGGACTGAGCTTACACACTAAATATGTATGTAGGATGCATGGAATGCATGACTGAACTGATTCATGAATCCACGACTGACATGAACATGATGTGCGGCTGAAACTGAGCATGAAAGAGAAAGAAAATCTTAAGAAGATCGATACCTTATACTGAATCTGGATTTACGGAGAAAAGATGGGGGTACTTGGTCCGTATATATTCTTCTGCTTCCCAAGTGGCTCCTTCAATTGAATGATTCCACCAAAGAACTTTGACTAGTGGAACTTCTTTGTTCCTTAGACTACGAACTTGATGATCAAGAATTTCGACTGGAACTTCCTCAAAGGAAAGACTGTTCTGAATATCTACACTTTCTAAGGGAACAACTACAGCTGGATCACCAATACATTTTTCTAGAATGAGACATGGAACACTGGGTGTACTGAGGCTAAATCTGAAGGCAGCTCAAGCTCGTAATCTACCTTTCCAAAATGACTGAGAATTCTGAAGGGACCGACATATCGGGGACTGAGTTTCCCTTTCTTGTCGAATCTCTTCACTCCCTTCATGGGAGAGATTTTCAAGTACATGAAGTCACCGACCACAAACTCAAGATCCTTTCTCCTTATATCTACATACAATTTCTGTTGACTCTGGGCATCCCTAAGCCTTTCTCTGATCAACTAAAGCTTTTTTAACGAATCAAACACTAAGTCAGGCCCTACTACTGCAGCCTCACCTATTTCAAACTAACCAATTTGAGATCTACATCTCCTACCATAGAGAGCCTCAAATAGATCCATACGAATACTGGAATAATAGCTGTTATTATATGAGAACTCAATCAAAGACAAATGGTCATCCCAACTACCCTTGAAATCAACAATGCATGCTCTCAATATATCCTCAAGAGCCTAAATGGTCCTTTCTTCTTGACCGTCTGAGGGTGGAAGGCAGTACTGATATAGACTTGGGTACCAAGACCCATTTGGAATACTTTCTAGAAGTGAGAGGTAAACTGAGTACCTCTATCTGAGATGATAGATAAGGGAACACCGTGCAACCTAACCAACTCTTTAAGATAGAAATTGGCATAGTCCTCAGCTGAATAAGAGGTATGAACTGGCAAGAAATAAGCTTATTTAATCATCCTATCTATGATAACCCAAATACTTTCATGTTGTTTACGGGTATGAGACAAACCTATTACAAAGTCCATGTTTACTTCCTCCCATTTCCACATGGGAATATTGAACTCCTACATGGACCCACTAGGCTTATGGTGCTAAATCTTAACTTGCTGAAATGTAGAGCACTTTGCTCAAACTCTACTATATTTTTCTTTATTCCACTCCACCAATAGATCTCTCATAAATCATGATACATCTTAGTGGCCCCTGGATGAATAGAGTAACGTGCCCCATGCGCTTCTGCAAGAATTCGTTGCCTCATATCATCTACACCAGGCACACATAATCTACCCTTACAACGCAAAACACCATCTCCCCCCTTGGGAGAAAACCTCCATCTTCTGATCTCTGACTGATTATTTTAACTTAACTAGACTGGAATCTCTATCCTGCTTTCCCTACCCCTCGGAAACTAGAGATGATTCTGAGCTACTCTACACCCATACACTACCTTCTGCTGAATCACTAAGCAAACACATAGTCGGACAAGCCAATGAACTTCCTGAGCTAACTTCTTCTTACCATCCTCACCATGAGCTACACTACCCATGGACAATCTACAGAGAGCATAAGCCATTACATTGGCCTTGCCCGAGTGATACAAAACACCCATATCATAATTCTTTAATAATTCTAACCACCTTCTCTGATGTAGATTCAAATATTTTTGAGAGAACACATACTGAAGGCTTTTGTGATTTGTGAACACATCAACATGCACCTCATTGAAGTAATGCCTCCAAATATTTAAGGCAAACACTACAACTGCTAACTCAAGATCATGGGTAGGGTAATTCTTCTTATGAGGTTTAAGCTGTCTAGAGGCATAGGCTATTACCTTACCTCTCTACATGAGGACACAACCCAAACCTACTCTGGATGCATCACATTACACAACAAAACCATCAAAATTGTCTGGTAGAGTCAAGACTGGGGCTGAGGTGAGTCGAGTCTTTAACTCCTGAAAAGTCTTCTTGTATAAATATGACCACTGAAACTTAACTTTCTTATGAGTCAACCAAGATATGGGGATGAAATAGAATAAAATCCTTCAACAAACCGACGGTAATAGCCAGTTAAACCTAAGAAACTCTTGATCTTTGATGGAGATATAGGTCTAGACCAGTTTCTCACCACTTTAGTCTTTTGAGGATCAACTCTAATGCCATCACCGGAAATAATATGACCAAGGAATACTACTGATCTTAGCCAGAATTCACACTTACTAAATTTAGCAAACAACTGGTGAGCTCTAAGAGTCTGAAGCACTATCTGAGATGGTCTGCATGATCGCTTTCTCTACGAGAATAGACAAGAATGTCATCAATGAAGACTATGAAGAACATGTCCAAGTACTGCTTGAACACTCAATTTATCAAGTCCATGAAGGATGCTGGGGCATTCGTAAGACCAAAGGACATGACTAGAAATTCAAAGTGACCATATCGAGTTCAGAAAGATATTTTTAGAATGTCACAGTCTCTGACTCTAAGTTGATGATAGCCTGATCTGAGGTCTATCTTGGAAAAGTAACTGGTACCTTGAAGTTGGTCAAACAAGTCATCGATTCTAGGAAGTGGATATTTATTCTTGACTGTGACCTTGTTCAACTGATGGTAGTCTATGCATATTCTGTGAGAATCATCTTTCTTACGCACGAATAGAATAGGTGCGCCCCATGGGGAGATGCTGGGTCTGATGAATCCCTTATCTAAGAGATTCTTCAACTGTTCTTTCAGTTCTTTGAATTCGGCTGGAGCCATTCTGTATGCCAAAAAAGATATAGGCAGAGTATCTAGGAGAAGGTCTATTTCAAAGTCGATTTCCCTTTCGGGTGGAACTCCGAGAAGATCTTCAGGAAATACATCTAAGAATTCATTTACTACTGGGACTGACTCAAGAGTTGGAGTTTCTGAGTTAGAGTCTTTAACTAACACAAGATGGTAGACACACCCCTTGGATATCATCTTTCTGGCTCTAAGGTATGAAATTAACTGACCCCTAAGAGCTGTAATACTACCCCTTCATTTAAGGACTAGTTCATTTGGGAACTAAAAATGAACTATTTTGTTTCTATAATCAACTGAGGCATAGCATGAATGGAGCTAATCCATGTCGAGAATGACGTCAAAATCCGTCATCTCTTACTTCACGAGATCAACTGAAGTAAATTTTTGAGATATTATGACCAAAAAGTTCCTGTATACCTGTTTGGATACAATGGAAATGCCTACTGGGGTAAACACTATAAAGGGCTCTGCTAGATTTTTGGGACTGACTCCAAAATTGACGGTTATTTATGGAGTTACAAAAAAATAGCTCTAGAGTCTAGTAAAGCATAAACATATAAGTGAAAGACCTATAACATACAAGTAACTTAGTCAGGAGAATTTTCCTAATCTTGGCGAGACTGAAGAGCATATAATCTATTCAGACGCTGACCACTGGTAGCACTGAAAGCGGCACCCTACTGAGTTGGACGGTCGGATGGAACTAATGACTGATGGGACTGGTCCTGTTGGCGTGCATCGCTACTTGTTTTAGCAACTACCCGACATTCCTAAATCTGATGGACTGACTTGCCCCACCCAAAGCACACATAACTACCCGCTTTATACTCAACCTGATGATGTCTGCCACATTTCTGACATAAGAAATTGGTACGAGCACTACTAACACTGACCTGGGACTTAGAGCCTGGTGCCCTATCCCTATTGTTGTTTCTGAATTTGGGTACTGGGGCACTGCCTAAAGAAGGTACTGGGGATGAAAACCTCTGATGAAACTGAGGATGGTACCACCTTCTGACTTTGGCTGATTGAAATTAAAACTACCCGTCCTAGCTCTCTTATTTCTTCTCTCCCTCTTTTTAATATTTTTCTCCTCTATCTATTGAGCATGGACTATCATCCTAGACCAATCCATATCACTAATCAGCATTGCAGTCCTACACTCCTTAACCATACTATCATATATGCCAGACACAAACTTACTTATTTTGGACCTACTGTCAGCTACCACATGAGGAACATACCTAGCTAACTGAGTGAACTTGAGAGAATACTCCCTCACACTCATACTGCCTTGCCTCATATTAATAAATTCTAATACCTTGGCCTCCCTCAAATCTAATGGAGAGAATCTATCCAAGAATGCCCTGGAAAACTCTTCACATTCTATAGGCCCTGCATCAATACCTCTATCAACTTTCCACTACTTAAACCATGTATAGGCTACATCTTGCAATTGATATGCAACCAACTCGACACTCTAACTAGATGTCACCCCCATATCATTCGTTACCTTATGAACCATATCTATGAATTCCTGTGGATCCTCTATAGACTTGGACCCTGTGGAGGAAGGAGGATTCATTCAAGTAAAGTCCTGAATTCTAGTTGCATCAGTATTAGCCACTGGGTTGACTGGAACAGCTGTTGGCTGTTCATTCTGTTCTACTATGGAGTTTGCTAGAGTAGTGAATGCATCCCTGAATTCAGCATGAGAGACATGCTCATCCAGAGGATCTTCCTGGACGGGCTGAGGGGCTGGCTGAGTTCCTGTTCTTCTTCCATTCTTCTTGGGAGACATATTCTGTAAACGGAAGGAGAAAATGGATTAGACTGAGAGTTTAACTTGAGCTCATGCTCAATTGCATAACATGAATACTTAAAAGAAGGAAAACTTTTTCCTAAATTCCTTGTAGCCTCTCGTCCATAAGTATGGTGCACTACACAACCATGCACAAGACTCTACTCGACGCGGCTTTCAGACTTCCTAGGGCACTTTAAAACCTTAGGCTCTGATACCAAGTTTGTAACGACCTGATACTACCCCCTAGTCATTACACGGTGCTTACGGTCCTGAGGGACCACAAGCTAACCCATGAGCTGGTACCTGTTGTGAGCACTGAATAATATAATCATGAATGTGGAAGAATAACTGAAATGCCATTAGGTTTTAATAATGAAATAACTACTAAATTATAAATTTGATAAAAATACTAAAATCTAAATAGTTTGAATAGCTAACTGTAGTGTCTGAAAAGCCTCTAAACTAAATACTGTAAGTTGATGGGAGAGGCCCCAACTAACTCTACTAACAACTGAGATAAAAACATGAGGTAATATAGTTTGTCCTTAGATGATGAGGACTCACCACTGCTACTGTACTGTTGATTATCTGAGGGACTAAGTGCAATTCGGGAGCTAAGCGTCAGCACCTATGATATGATACATCATAGCATAGAAGAAAGGTATGCGATCAGTACTTTGAATGTACTGGTATGCTAAATGAGGTAGACCGATATACATGGTTTCATGAACAGAAGTAATAATTAATTGGATATGCATGTAAAGCATGGAGTACTGATAAAGAGCATAGAATCTGTAGCTACTGAAAATGCATAAAAATTTGTAAATACTTAGGATGCATGACCAAGCATATAACATGAACTGAGTAAAATCTGTAAACACTGAAATACTAAAATAACTAAATTTTGTATGGTTTGGTCAAACAACACTAAGACTGTATAACTAAGCTGAAACTGTAATTGAGACTATATCTGAGACTGTGGGAGGTATCATCTAACCAATATTCTCCAATTTAAGCTAATCGAGGTCCAACCTATAAACCCAGTTGGAAGGGTGTTAATATCGTGATATGGGTACTAACAATGGCTATATGGATCCACTAAACTGATATAATGTCTAAAGGACTAAGGGTATAAAGCCTGAACTGATGGGTGACCCCTGCGAGATAGTCAACCCTAATCTGACGGGTGACAACTCATATCCTACACTGGCTATGTAGTTCTGGAGTATAGGGACTGCTACTAATGAATCTTTCTATCTGATGGTGAAGGTGCTAAATCCTACTCCCAACTGAAAGACACTGAGATACATAATTGTTGTGAGTTCAATGACTGATATCTGACTATACGGATAATGCTCATAATATAATCTGAAGACCATTATTTAATTTACTAAGACTAGAATAAATAAACAACTATGGTTTTCGGGTATTCAATACCTCCACAACTAGAAAAAATAATACTGAAAAGACACTAATGCTTGAAGGAAAAAACATGAAGGCTCATATTAAATAAATCACTCTTGTAGGCATTTTATCAAGCACTTGTATTTCATAGTTTAGTTTCATGGGAATAGTATAAAACTTGAAATAATAGCATGACTTCAACATTTATAACACTAAATCATGATCTAATTCGAAGAATGACAATATTAAAACATGAGGGATTTGATAACAACAATAATTCCATTAAAGTATGGTATAAAATCAATATTCATGGAAGTTCATGGAGATTCATAGTTTTAAATCACAATTTAATATCATAAATCTTGAAAATATGATAAATTTGTAATTAAAATAGATACTTGGACTCCATGGATGAATATCTAACATACCTAGGATGATGAATTTGGAAGGATTGATGGAGAGTTCTTGAGATTTGACCTTGATTCTTAAAGGTTAGGATTTTGCTACTTGAGAGAATGTTCTTGATTTTGGGGAAAAATTGATTAGAATAATGCCCAATTAGGTTATTAGGGACTTAATTTCGTGTTTGGGGCTGATTGGGACAAGGAAAAAGTACTTAATAGCCCTTGGAATTGAAACTCAAAACTGACTAAAAATCCTAATTTTTTGGGCTGGGCGATGCGGCGCAATCACGCCGTTTCACTAGAATTGGACAACTGGGAAACTGGTCTGTGGAACGACATGGGTAAATACTGTCCTTATTTAATTGGGACCTGGAACTTCACCGCAATATGGTGGTATCATGCTTCGACACTGGAAATGGACAAATGTCAAATTGACCTATGGCGTAATGCGCCAGAATCGCAGACCCTCACTGGAATTTTCCAAATGGGAGATTGGAATTCTCCACGATGTGCTAAAGGTTAAAATGATGGGGTTTTACGGCTGGCACTTAAAATTACCATAACTTCTTACCCGATTATCAGATTGGGGTGAATTTTATATTGTTGGAAAGCTAATTGAATTTCCTACACAATGGCAGGCTCTAAATTGAAAAATAACGAGTTTTTCAAAAATTTTATAAATGAATACTCATGTATTAGGACTTAGATTATGCTAGGGAAATACGGGGTGTTGAAATTAGGAAGGTAGCGTACGATCTTGAGCTACCAGCAGATTTATCCTCAGTTCATCCAGTATTCCATGTGTCCTTGTTGAAGAAGTGCATGGACGATTTAGCTGTTGTAGTTCCTCTAGAAAATACAGATATTTATAATAGAATTTTATATGAAGAAGTCCCAGTAGAGATTCTTGATCATCAGATACGTAGGCTAAGGAACAAAGAAGTTCCCTTGGTCAAAGTTTTATGGTGAAATCATTCCATTGAGGGCACTACTTGGGAAGCAAAAGTAGACATGCATACCAATTATCCTCATATCTTCTCCACAAACTTAGATTTAGTTGAAGCTAATAGTTTCCTTCATTCAGTTCTTTTCTAAGTCTCAGGTTCAGCTCTATAGCTATTTTTCTAAGAATTCATGTTGAGCATCAGTCATTCAATTTATTTTAGTTGTGCATGATATATTATAGCCTCAAATTCCTCAATATTTTTAGCATAACCAGATAGATTTGAGGACGAATGTTTCCAAGGGGGAGATATTGCAATACCCCATAAATTTTCCTAGCTTAAATTCGCTCCTAAAATGTTAAGGAATAGCTTCCAAAATAAAGAATATTTATTTTGTGGGGAATTCTTTTGATTTAGAATTTTCATTGTGTGGAAAATTGAATAAGCTTTCCATCGATACCAAATTTGCCCAATTCCAACACTCGATAAAGAAGTTAGAGCATTTTTAAATTGACAGTGTGCCATCTGGGCAGACATCGCATCGCAATGAAGGAAAATTTCATAATTTTCACTATCCAGTGGACCACAGCGATGATGGCACATCTCGGCGAGGTTAAAATTTCCATTTGTCAATTTCCAGTGGACATCCACGATATTGGTGCATCGCAGAGAGGTCCATTTTCCCAAATGTCGTATTCCAGTAGTCCAACGCTATAGTGGCACATCGCACCGAAGATCTAAATGGCATTTCTATAGGGAACCGCGATGGTGGCGTATCGCGTTGAAGTTCCAAGTCCCAATTATCAAAATCCATTAGGACAACGCGATAGCTCTGAGTCGCGGAGGTCCCCAATTTCCCATTCGTCAAATTCCAGTAAGCCACCGCGATAGTGGCACGTCGCGGTGGACCATTAAATCGGGACCCCAGTTACATTTTTCCAGCTTCATTTTAAAGATTAAAAGGTATATTTTGGACTTTTCACAAGCCCCCAATCCATACAAAACACAAGATTTAACATATACTAAGGCATTTTATGCTTATTTCATTCATTCTTTCTCAACAAAAAACCCTAGACCATCAAAGCTACTTCTCCAAGAAATTCAAATTCTCCATAGGTTCTCTAAGGAAGCTTAAAATTGAGGATTTTCAAGACAAGGTAATCAAGAACCCATTATCAAGAACTCAATAGGAATTCAAAATTCAAGGTTTCTTCATCTATTCATCCAACAAGGTATGTGGGGTTTATAAACAAGGATCCTCTTTCATCCTTGTGCCCAAAACTAGTTTTTATTTTACAAGTTCATATGATTTTGAATGTTTATACATGAATTTTAAATTAGGGTTCATACCCATTATTGCTCTTTGTAATATTTTGATATTTCAAGTATTTAGAAGATGAATTGCATGCCTATTTTCATATTTTTCATGCCTATTGCCGTAATTTACAGATTTTGAGATGAATTATCATTGTTTTCATCATTGAGCATGATTATTATGATGTTTTAACATAATATTGATGCATGGTTTATTATCCCAAGATTAAATATTAGTATTTCAAGAAATATGATGCTTTAAGTATCCTACTATATTATTTACAAATTTTTGGTAAATTTTTTATCTTTCGATCATCAGATTAGCTATGGAATCTACTTTTCAGATTATAGAAATCAGATTACCTTTATTTATAGATTTTATCAGATTAATGCATAATTGGTTTTAGAAAAACCCTTATGCTAGTTTTAAAGTGGACTTCCAACAGAATGAGCATATCAAATAAAAAGGGAGTAGTATTTAGCACCGAGCAGTAAATGTGGATTTAGTGTGTCCTACTTCCACAGAACTAGGTACAAATTATCATATTATTTTCATTTCTATATGGATGATATATTTAGCTTGTGATCGATCATATGGGTAGGTTATACTCCCTGATAAGAGTATGACACCTCTCCCCAACGTGAGGTTTCTTCCTTAGCAGGACTAGACGTTGGACTCCATGTTAGGTTACATGGTTTATGTCAGTTAGGAGAACCTCCCTACTAATCAAAGTAATAGAATAAAAAAATGCTTTTAGAAAAACTAACTGTAAAGGCTCACAGTTTTATTCAGAATATGCGTTACAGAAAGATAATAGCTTCAGATTTTAGATTTAGAGTAAGTTCTTTTACACTTGGACTGTATGATTTAAAGACTGAGTTTTAGTACAACTTTTAGAAATACATGGTATGGATCACAAGATTTATAAAGTATGTTTTGCTTTCTACTGCTACATATTTCAGTATTTTAGACATTCCAGCTTATGTGAGTCATTTACATTTAGCATTCATTGTTTTATAAATGATGATTATGAGATGGTGTTTTACTTATGCATATCACCCACGTATACTCAGTACATCCTTAAAGTACTGATCCACGTATACGTCTATGTGCTACATTGTCTCATAATGTAGGTTTAGGTACTCAGTGTCAGTAGCGTGAGTAGTTTGAGCATCTCCATCTACATCTGACAGTTGGTGAGTCCTTATAGTTTGGGGACTTATTCATTCAGATTTTGCAGTTTTTCAGTTTATGAGATTTAGCATTTCCTTTCAGACAGTTTGAGTTAGCTGGTGGTTTGTCCTAGTGAATCTCTAGTATTAGAAGTTGAGGCTTGTCAAACTACTAGTTTCAATGCAGATTATTTAGTTTTGATGTTTCAGATATTATGTTCAGATTATTCTTAGATATTATAAACATTTTCCGCATTTAATATGACTTTTATGTCTATATTTCAATTATTATAAGATTCAAGCTCAGTAGTATGCAGATAGGTTTAGCTTAAGGCTATTCATAGTCTTGAGCACCGTGAGACGTTTTAGGATTAGATTTAAGGCATTACAAACTTGGTATCAGAGCCTAAGGTTTTTAAGAGTCTTAGGGAGTCAGACAAGTCACGTTACGTAGAGTCTTGGTCATGGGTGTGAAGTGCGCCACATTAATGAACAAGAGGCTATGGAACGTTCTTAGGAAATAATATCTTTCTTTCATGATCTATCATTCTTATAGTATTTCTATCTACTTTTAAATCATGCTTTTACGTGACAGTTGAATTACCTCCTTGTCGAGGTAATGCCCGTAGAAATAATAACCAGCAACCTCAGCCCGGTGATCCTTTGAATGAGAATGTGCTACATGTAGAGTTTTAGGATGTATTTTAGGCACTAGCCCAAACTGTGATAGCTAATGTTCAGGGGAACCGTCAGGCTACAGTCCCACCTCAGCAAGATGGGGACTTAGCTGCAGCTAAAATTCAGGATTTTATGAGAATGAACCCGCCAGAGTTCTTTGGGTCGAAGGTAGGTGAGGACCCATAATTGTATCTTGTTAAGTTGAAGAAGATCACACAAATTATGCATGTTTCTGAAGAAGAGAGTGTAGAATTGGCATCCTATAGGCTGAAGGATGTTGCATATGACTAGGTAGTAATGTGATAGAAGAGTAGAGGGGAGAATGCAGCTCCCATGACTTGGTAGATATTTTAGGATACATTTATAGATAAGTTCTTCCTATTTAAGATAAGGAAAGCTAAGATAGAAGAGTTCATGGACCTAAGGTAGGGCAGGAAGACAGTGAGAGAGTATTGCCTCAAGTTCAATCAGTTTTCTAAGTATGCCCCTGATCAGATGGCTGACCCTAGGTCAAGCATGAGTAAGTTTATGACTGGAGTGTCTAGATTGGTGGTCAAAGAGTGTAGGACTGCCATTCTTATTGGAGACATGGATCTTGCTAGATTGATGATGCACACTCATCAAATTAAGGGGGAGAAATTGAAGGGAAGTAAGAGGAGAAATAAGAAGGTTAGAATAGGGCAGTTTGATTATGGTCAGAATAGGTCTAGGGGAGGAAATTGTTTGTTGTTTCAGAATCGTTCATCCATGCCAGCACCATCTTCAGCTAGTGCTCCCACTCCTAGAGGTAGACAAGAGTAGTTGGGTAAGTCTTCTATGTCCAGATACCAGGGTTATATGGGTGGTAGACCCAATTATCCTATATGTACAAAGTATGGTAAGAATCATCCTGGTGTGTGTTTGGCTGGTCAAAAAGGTAGTTTTGGATATGGTAAGTTAGGTTACAGCATTAGATATTATCCGCATGCTAAACATGAAAACAAATATGACCGTCCCCAGACTCAGGCTACTAGTGCACCAGCTCCTTTAGGTCACCTATTTCCTACTTAGGGCGCATCATCCAGTACCGGTGGCGATCAACACCAAAATTTGTTCTATGCTTTACCATCCCACCAGGAGTACGAAGATTCACCAGATGTGGTTACGGGTATGCTTCGTGTCTTTCATCTTGATGTTTATGTGTTGATACACCCTGGGTAAAGTTTCTCTTATGTGACCCCATTATTTGTAGTAAATTTTTTACATAAGTTCTGAAAAGATCCCTGAGCCCTTCTTGGTTTCTACTCCGGTAGGTGAGTCAGTTGTAGCTAGACAGATTTATAGAAAGTATTCTATCACTTTCCTCCATAAAGTCATGTTAGCAGACTTAATAGAGTTAGATATTGTTGACTTTGATCTCATTCTTGGTATGGATTGACTCCATTCCTGTTATGACTCTATAGATTGTCGTACTCGTGTGATAAAGTTTCAGTTCCCAGATAAGCCAGTCTTCGAGTGGTCTAGTAATTCAGTGTCCCCCAAAATCTATTTCATATCTTATCTTAAATCCAGAAAGTTGATTTCCAAAGAATGTATCTATTATCTCATTTAAGTTAAGGACATTAAGCCTGAGACTCCAATAATTCAGTCAGTCAGTGTATTTAGTGAGTTTCCTAATGTCTTTCCCAAAGATCTCCCAAGGGTACCTCCCGAGAAAGAGATAAAATTTAGAATTGACCTTCTTCCTGATACTCAGCCTATTTCTATACCACCATATTGTATGGATCCTACTGAACTTAAGGAGTTGAAAAAGCAACTCAAAGATCTACTAGATAAAAGTTTTATAAGGTCTAGTGTTTCTCCATAGGGCGCACCCATCTTATTCATCCGAAATAAGGATGGTTCTTTGCGTATGTGCAATGACTATCATCTATTAAATAAAGTCACAGTCAAGAACAAATATCTTCTTTCTAGATCGATGACCTATTTGATACACTCCAAGGTGTGAGTTATTTCTCAAAGATAGACCTTAGATCCGGCAATCATCAACTTAAAGTAATGGAATGTGATATTCTAAAAATAGCTGTTAGAACCCATTATGGTTATTTTGAGTTTCTATTCATGTCTTTTGGATTAACCAATGCCCCAGCAACCTTCATGAACTTGATGAACAGAGTGTTCAAACAGTATCTATACATGTTTGTATAGTGTTTATCGATGATATTCTTGTCTACTCTCATTGTGAGTATGATCATGATGACCATCTCCAAATTGTGTTGCAAACTCTTAGAGATCATCAGTTGTTCACCAAATTCAGCAAATGTGAATTTTGTCTAAGGTCAGTTGCTTTCCTCTGTCGTGTTATTTCCATGGATGGTATTAAAGTTGATCCCCAATAGACAGATATCATAAAAAATTGGCTAAGACCTATCTCCCCATCAGACATTAAGAGTTTCTTGGGTTTAGATGGATATTACAGACGTTTTGTTGAGGGGTTTTCATCAATTGTGTCTCCTATGACCCGATTGACTTAGAAGAAGGTTAAGTTTCAGTGGTAATATTCCTATGAGAAGAGTTTCTAGGAGTTGAAGACTTGACTCACTTCAACCCCAGTCCTAGCATTACCCGATTGTACGAATGGTTTTGTGGTGTATTATGATACCTCCAGAGTTAGTTTGGGATGAGTTTTGATGTAGAGAGGTAAGGTAATAGCTTATGCCTCTTGACAGCTTAAGCCTCATGAAAATAACCACCCAACCCATGATCTTAAATTAGTTGTTGTGGTGATTGATTTGAAAATCTGGAGACGTTATCTTTATTGTGTGCACGTTGATGTGTTCATGGACCACAAGAGCTTGCAGTAGTGTTTACCCAGAAGGAGTTGAATCTCCATTAGAGAAGGTGGTTAGAATTGCTGAAATATTATGACATGAGTGTGTTGTACCATTCGGAAAAGGCCAATGTAGTGGAAGACGCCCTTAGTAGATTGTCTATGGGCAGTGTTTCTCATGTGGAGAATGATAGGAAACAATTTTCTCAATAATTTCATCGATTAGCCGTATTGGGTGTTACATTAGTTGATTCTGCTGAAGGAAATATTTGGTCTCAGAGTAGTTCTAAATCTTCCCTAGTTTTGGAAGTAAAAGAGAAGCAACATAAGGATCTTAGTTTGGTCAAACTGAAGGAGTAAGTTAAAGACCAAAAGGTAAAGGCTTTATCCCAAGGGAGAGATGGTGTGTTGAGATACCAAAGTATATTATTCATGCCTTGTGTTGATAAATTGAGATAGCAGATTATGGAGAAAGCGCATGGTGCGGGTTATTCTATTCATCCCGGAGCTACCAAGATGTACCGCGACTTGCGGGAAATCTATTGGTGGAGTGGTATGAAGGGAGATATAGAAGATTTTGTAGCAAAGTGTGCAACTTGTCAATAGGTTAAGGTAGAGCACCAAAGGCCTGGTGGAGTTTTGAAAGAGTTCAGTATTCCTACTTGGAAGTGGGAAGAGGTTAATATGGATTTTATAACATGGTTACCACATTCACGTCGGTCATCATGATTCGATTTGGGTTATTGCTGATAGATTGACTAAGTCAGCGTATTTCTTGCCAGTTTATACATCTTATACAACTGAGGATTATGCTAAGATGTATATCCCAGAGTTAGTCAGATTGCATGGAGTTCTTTTGTCTATCATCTCAGATAGGGGTACTCAGTTTACCTCTCAGTTCTGGATAGCATTTTAGAAGGGTCTTGGTACCCAAGTTTATCTTAGTTCAGCTTTTCATCCACAGAAAGATGGCCAGGAAGAGAGGACCATCCAGACTTTAGAGGATATGTTCAGAGCTTGTGCTCTTTATTTCAAAGGAAGTTGGAATGAACACTGTCCATTGATTGAGTTCGCCTATAATAACAATTATCATGCTAGTATTCAGATGGCTCTATTTGAGGCTCTTTATAGGTAGAGATATAGAGAGCCGGTTGGTTGATTCGAAGTGGGTGAGGCCGCTTTGATTGGTCTAGACATGATGTTTGAAGCCATGGAGAGAGTTTAGTTAATTAGAGAGAAATTGAAAGAATCCATAAGTCATCAGAAATCCTATGCAGATGTAAGAAGAAGAGATCTTGAGTTTGAGGTTGATGATCTTGTGTATTTGAAAGTTTCACCCATGAAAGGGGTGAAGAGATTTGGTAAGAAGGGGAAGCTTAGTCCTCATTTTGTAGGTCCCTTTCGTATTTAAGTCATGTTGGGAAGGTGGCATACGAGCTTGATCTACCCGCAAATTTATCCACAGTTCATCCAGTATTCCATGTCTCCTTGTTGAAGAAGGTGGAGTAGAGATTCTTTATCATCAGATCCATAGGCTAAGGAACAAAAAAGTTTCCTTGGTCAAAGTTTTGTGGCAAAATCAATCCGTTGAGGGTGTTATTATGTAAACAGAAGCAGACATAGGTACCAAGTATTTTCATTTCTTCTCCATAAACTCAGATTCAGCCGAAGGTAATAGTTTCCTTCATTCAGTTCTTTTCTAAGTCTCAGGTTCAGCTATATAGCTATTTTCATAAGAATTCATGCACATTCAGATCAGTTCAATAGTTCAGTATGTTGAGCATCAGTCATTCAGTTTATTTCAGTTGTGCGTGATAGATTATAGCCTCAAATTCCTCAGTATTTTTAGCTTAACCAGCCACATTCAAGGACGAATGTTTCCAATGGGTAGATATTATAACTCCTCATAAATTTTTCTAGCTTAAATTCGCTACTAGAACGTTAAGGAATCGCTTCCAAAATGAAGAATATTTATTTCGTATGGAGTTCGTTTGATTTAGAAATTCCATTGTGTGGGAAATTGAATAAGCTTTCCATCGATATGAAATTCGCCCAGATCCGACACTCGGTGAAGAAGTTAAAGCATTTTTAAGTTGACAGTGTGCCAACTGGGCAGACACCGCATCACGGTGAAGAACAATTTCACAATTGTCACTATCCAGTGGACCACCGTGATGATGGTTCATCTCGGCAAGGTCCAAATTCCCATTTGTCAATTTCCAGTGGATCTCCGCGATATTGGTGCATCGCAGAGAGTTCTATTTTCCCAATTGTAGAATTCCAGTAGTCAAACACTATAGCGGCACATCATGCCAAAGGCGAAAATGCCATTTCTATAAGGCACCGCGATGGTGGCATATCACGTTAAAGTTCCAGGTCCTAATTGTTAAAATGCAGTGGGACAACGCAATAGCTTCGTATTGCGGAGGTCCCCAATTTCCCATTTGTCAAATTCAGTGTGCCAACGCGATAATGGCACGTCGTGGTGGACCATTAAATCGGGACCCCAGTTACATTTTTTCAGCTTCGTTTAGGAGTTTAAATGTGGTATTTTGGACTTTTCCCAAGCCCTCAATCCATCCAAAACATAAGATTTAACGTATCCTAAGGCATTTTATGCTTATTTCATCCATTCTTTCTCAAAAGAAAAACCCTAGACCATCAAAGCTCCTTCTCCAGGAAATCCAAATTCTCCATAGGTTCTCTAAGGAAGCTTAAAATTGAGGATTTCCAAGGCAAGGTAATCAAGAACCCATCATCAATAACTCAATAGGAATCCAAAATTCAAGGTTTCTTCATCTAATCATCCAACAAGGTATGTGAGGTTTATAAACAAGGATCCTCTTTCATCCTTGTGCCCAAAACTAGTTTTTATTTTACAAGTTCATATGATTTTGAATGTTTATACATGAATTTTAAATTAGGGTTCATACCCATTATTGCTCTTTGCAAGATTTTGATATTTCAAGTATTTAGAAGATGAATTGCATGCCTATTTTCATATTTTCATGCCTATTGCAGTAATTTATAGATTTTGAGATAAATTATCATTGTTTTCATCATTGAGCATGAATATTATGATGTTTTGACTTCATATTGATGCATGGGTTACTATCCCAAGATTGAGTATTAGTATTTCAAGAAATATGATCTTTAAGCATCCTACTATCAGATTATTTTTAGATTTTCAGTAAAGTTTTGATCTTCGATCATCAGACTAGCTATGGAATACACTTTTTAGATTATTATAGATTATAGAATTCAAAATTGCTTTATTCATAGATTTTATCTGATTAATGCATAATTTGATTTTGATAAACCCTTATTCTAGTTTTAAAGTGGATTTCCAACAGAATGAGAGTAGCAAATACAAAGAGAGTAGTATTTAGCACCGAGCGGGAAGTGTGGGTTTAACACATCCTACTTCCACAGAACTACGTAGACAACATAGGTATAGATTATCAGGTTATTCCCATTTCAATATGGATGAGATATTTTATTTGTGATCGATCACATAGGTAGGATATGCTCCATGGCAAGAGTGTGACACCTCTTCCCAAAGTGAGGTTTTTTCCTTAGAAGGATGAGACGTTGGACTCCATGTTTGCTCACATGGTTTATGTCGGTTAAGAGAACCTCCATTCTAATCAAAGTAAAAGAATGAAAGAAATTCTTTTAGAAAAACTAAGTGTAAAGGATCACAGTTTTATTCAGAATATACTTTACAGAAAGATAATAGCTTCAAATTTTAGCTTTCAGATTTTTTATTTAGAGTGAGCTCTTTTACACTTGGACAGTATGATTTAAAGACTGAATTTTAGTACAACTTTTAGAACTAAATGTTATGGCTCACAAGATTTATAAAGTATGCTTTACTTTGTATTGCTACATATTTTAGTATTTCAAACAGTCCAGCTTATGTGAGTCATTTACATTTAGCATGCATTATTTTATAAATGATGATTGTGAGATGATGTTTTACTTATGCATATAAGCCCCATATACTCAGTGCATCCTCAAAGCACTGATCCACATATACGTCTATGTGCTATATTGTCTCATAATGTAGGTTCAGGTGCTCAGTGTCAGCAACATGAGTAGTTTGAGCATCTCCATCTACATCTGACTGTTGGTGAGTCCTTATAGTTTGGGAACTTATTCATTCATATTTTGCAGTTTATTAGTTTATGAGATTTAGAATTTCTTTTCAGACAGTTCGAGTTAGCTGGGGGTTTATCCTAGTGACTCTCTAGTGCTAGAAGTTGAGGCTTGTCAGACTTCTAGTTTCGATGCAGATTATTTAGTTTTGATGTTTCAAATATTATGTTCAGGTTATTCTTAGATATTATAGATAATTTCTGCATTCAATGTGACTTTTATGTCTATATTTCCATTATTATAAGATTTAGGCTCAGTAGTAGGTAGAGAGGTTTAGCTTAAGGCTACTCATAGTCTTGAGCACCGTGAGACGTCTCAGGATTAGATTCAAGGTATTACAAACTTGGTATCAGAGCCTAAGGTTTTTAAGAGTCTTAGGGAGTCAGACAAGCCGCATTACGTAGAGTCTTGGTTATGGGTGTGAAGCGCACCACATTCATGAACAATAGGCTATGGAACATTCTTAGGAAATCATATTTTTCTTTCATGATCTATCGTTCTTATAGTATTTATATCTGCTTTTAACTCGTGCATTTATGTGATAGTTGAATTGCCTCCTCGTCGAGCTAATGCCCTCAGAAATAATAACTAGCAACCTCAGCCCGTTGATCCTTTGAATGAGAATGTGTCACATACAGAGTTTTAGGATGCCTTTTAGGTGCTATCCCAAGCTGTGACAGCTAATGTTCAGGGCAACCATCAGGCTGCAGTCCCACCTCAACATGATGGGGACTTAGCTGCAGCTAAAATTTAGGATTTTATGAGAATGAACCCGCATGATTTTATGAGAATGAACCCGCCAGAGTTCTTTGGGTCGAAGGCAGGTGAGGACCCATAATTGTATCTTGTTAAGTTGAAGAAGATAACTCGAATTATGCATTCTTCTAAAGAGGAGAGTGTAGAATTGGCATCCTATAGGTTGAAGGATGTTGCATATGATTGGGTACTGATGTGAAAGAAGAGTAGAGGGGAAAATATAGCTCCCATGACTTGGCAGATGTTTCAGGATACGTTTCTAGATAAGTTCTTCCTATGTAAGATAGGTGAAGCTAAGATAGAAGAGTTCATGAACATAAGGTAGGGCTCGATGACAGTGAAAGAGTATTGCCTCAAGTTCAATTAGTTGTCTAAGTATGCCCCTGATCAGATGGCTGACCCTAGGTCAAGCATGAGCAAGTTTATGACTTGAGTGTCAAGATTGGTGGTCAAAGAGTGTAGGACTAGCATACTTATTAGAGACATGGATCTTGCTAGATTGATGATGCACGCTTATCATATTGAGGTTGAGAAGTTAAAGGGAAGTGAGAGGAGAAATAAGAAAGATAGAATAGGGTAGTTTGATTATGGTCAGAATAGATCTAGGGAAGGAAATCGTTTGCTATTTCAGAATAGTTCATCAATGCCAGCACCATCTTCAGCTAGTGCTCCCACTCCTAGAGGTAGATAGGAGCAGTTGGATAAGTCTTCTACGTACAGATCCCAGGGTTGTGTGGTTGGTAGACCCAATTATCCTACGTGTACTAAGTGTGGTAAGAATCATCCTGGTTAGTGTTTGGCTGGTCAAAAATGTTGTTTTGGATATGGTAAGTTAGGTTACAGGATTAGATAGTCCATATGCTAAACATAAAAACAAATATGACTGTTCCCAGAATCAGGATACTAGTGCACCAGCTCCTTTAGGTCTCCTATTTCCTCCTCAGGGCGCATCCTCTAGTACCGGTGGCGGTCAGCGCAAGAATCGATTCTAGTCTTTACCATACCACCAGGAGTAGGAAGATTCACCAGATGTGGTTATGGGTATTCTTAGTGTCTTTCATCTTAATGTTTATGTATTATTAGACCCTGGGTCAAGTTTCTCTTATGTGACCCCATTAGTTGCAGTAAATTTTGAGATAAGTTCTGAAAAGGCCCCTGAGCCTTTCTTGGTTTCTACTCTAGTAGCTGAGTCAATTGTAGCTAAACAGATTTATAGAAAGTATTCTATCACTTTCCTCCATAAAGTCATGTTAGCAGTCTTAATAGAGTTAGATATGGATGACTTTGATCTTATTTTTGGTATGGATTAGCTCCATTCCTGTTATGCCTCTATAGATTATCATACCGGTGTAGTAAAGTTTTAGTTCCCAGATGAGCCAGTCTTTGAGTGGTCAGGTAATTCAGTGTCCCCCAAAAGCCATTTCTTATCTTATCTTAAAGCCAGAAAGTTGATTTCCAAAGGATGTATCTATCATCTCATTCGAGTTAAGGACACTAAGTCTGAGACTCTAACAATTTTGTCAGTCAGTATAGTTAGTGAGTTTCCTGATATCTTTACCGAATATCTCCCAGGGGTACCTCTCGATAGAGAGATAGAATTCAGAATTGACCTTCTTCTCGATACTCGGCCTATTTCTATACCTATCTATCATATGGCTCCTACTGAGCTTAAGGATTTAAAAGAGCAACTCAAAGATCTACTAGATAATGGTTTCATAAGGCCTAGTGTTTCTCTATGGGGCACTCCCATCCTATTCATTCGAATAAAAGATGGTTCTTTGCGTATGTGCATTGACTATCGTCAGTTGAATAAAGTCACAATCAAGAACAAATACCCTCTTCCTAGAATCAATGACCTATTTGATAAAATCCAAGGTGGGAGTTATTTCTCAAAGATAGACCTTAGATCCAGCTATCATCATCTTAAAGTAAGGGAATATGATATTCCAAAGACAGCTTTCAGAACCCGTTATGGTCATTTTGAGTTTATAGTCATGTCTTTTGGATTAACTAATGCCCCAGCAGTGTTCATGGACTTGAGGAACAGAGTGTTCAAAGAGTATCTAGACATTTTTGTCATAGTCTTTATCGATGATATTCTTGTCTACTCTCGTAGTGAGTTTGATTATGCAGACCACTTCCGAATTGTGTTGCAAACTCTTAGAGATCATTAGTTGTTCTCTAAATTCAGAAAATATGAATTTTGGCTAAGGTCAGTTTCTTTCCTCGGTCATGTTATTTTCGTGGAGGGTATTAGAGTTGATCTCTAAAATACAGAAGCCATAAGAAATTGGACTAGACCTATCTCTTAGTCAGACATTAGGAGTTTTCTAGGTTTAGCTGGCTATTACAGGCGTTTTGTTGAGGGGTTTTCATCCATTGTGTCTCCTATGACCCGATTGACTCAGAAGAAGGTTAAGTTTTAGTGGTCAAATTCCTGTGATAAGAGTTTTCAGGAGTTGAAGACTCGATTCACTTCATCCCCAGTCCTAGCATTACCCGATGGCATGGATGTTTTTATGGTGTATTGTGATGTCTCCAGAGTTGGTTTGGGCTATGTTTTGATGTAGAGAGGTAAGGTCATAGCTTATGCCTCTAGATAGCTTAAACCTTATGAAAAGAACTACCCAACCCATGATCTTGAATTAGATGTTGTGGTGTTTTCTTTGAAAATCTGGAGACATTATCTTTATGTTGTGCATGTTGATGTGTTCATAGACCACAAGAGCTTATAGCATGTGTTTACCCAGAGGGAGTTGAATCTCCGTCAGAGAATGTGGTTAGAATTTTTGAAATATTATGACATAAGTGTGTTGTACCATCCGAGCAAGGCCAATGTAGTGGCAGACACCCCTAGTAGATTGTCTATGGGCAGTGTTGCTCATGTGGAGAATGATAAGAAATAATTATCTCGACAAGTGCATCAATTATCTAGATTGGGTGTTAGATTAGTTGATTCTGTCAAAGAAATGTTTGGGTTCAGAGTAGTTCTGAATCTTCCCTAGTTTCGAAAGTGAAAGAGAAGAAAGATAAGGATCCTAGTTTGGTCAAACTGAAGGAGTCAGTTAAAGACCAAAAGGTAGAGGTTTTCTCCCAAGGGAGAGATGGTGTGTTAAGATACCAAAGTATATTATGTGTGCCTTGTGTTGATAATTTCAAACAGCGAATTATGGCGGAAACGCATGGTGCGGGTTATTCTATTTATCTCGGCGCTACAAATATGTACCGCGACTTGCGGGAAATCTATTTGTAGAGTGATATGAAGGGAGATATAGCATAGTTTGTAGCAAAGTATGCAACTTTTCAATAGGTTAAGGTAGAGCACCAAAGGCCTGGTGGTGTTTTCCAAGAGTTCAGTATTCCTACTTGGAAATGGGAAGAGGTGAATATGGATTTTGTAACAGGGTTGCCCCATTCGCTTCGGTCATCATGATTCGATTTGGGTTATTATGGATAGATTGACTAAGTTAGCATATTTCTTGCTAGTTCATACGTCTTATACAATTGTGGATTATGCTAAGACGTATATCTGAGAGTTAGTCAGATTGCATGCAGTTCCCTTGTTTATCATCTCAGATAGGGATACTCAATTTACCTCTCAGTTCTGGTGAGTTTTTCAGAAGGGTCTTGGTGCCCAAGTTCATCTTAGTTCATCTTTTCATCTGCAGACAGATGGACAGGAAGAGAGGACCATCCAGACCTTAGATGATATATTCAGAGCTTGTGTTCTTAATTTTAATGGAAGTTGGGATGAGAATTTGCCATTGATTGAGTTCGCCTATAATAACAGTTATCACGCTAGTATTTAGATGGCTCCATTTGAGGCTCTCTATCGGCGGAGATGTAGATAGCCCATTGGTTGGTTTGAAGTGGGTGAGGCCACTTTGATTGGGCCAGACATGGTGTTTGAAGCCATAGAGAAAGTTTAGTAATTAGAGAGAGATTGAAAGAAGCCCAACGTCGTCAAAAATCCTATGCAGACGTAAGAATAAGAGATCTTGAGTTTGAGGTTGAGGTTGATGATCTTGTGTATTTGAAAGTTTTACCCATGAAAGGGGTGAAGAGATTAGGCAAGAAGGGGAAGCTTAGTCCTCATTTTGTAGGTCCCTTCCATATTTTGAATCGTGTTGGGAAGGTGGCGGATGAGCTTGAGCTACCCGCATATTTATCCGCAGTTCATCTAGTATTCCATTTGTCCTTATTGAAAAAGGTAGCATAGAGATTCTTGATTATCAGATCTGTAGGATAAGAAACAAAGAAGTTCCATTGGTCAAAGTTCAGTGGCGAAATCAATCCGTTGATGGCGCTACTTAGGAAGCAGAAGCAGACATGCGTACCAAGTATCCTTATCTCTTCTCCACAAACTCAGATTCATCCGAAGGTAATAGTTTCTTTCATCCAATTATTTTCTATGTCTCAGGTTCAGCTATATAGCTATTTTTATAAGAATTCATGTATATTTAGATTAATTCAGTAGCTCAGTATGTTGAGCATCAGTCATTCAGTTTATTTTAGTTGTGCATGATAGCTTATAGCCTCAAATTCCTCAGTATTTTTAGCTTAACCAGCCATATTCGAGGATGAATTTTTCCAAGGGGGAGATATTATAATACCCCATAAATTTTTCTAGCTTAAATTCGCTCCTAGAATGTTAAGGAATTGCTTCCAAAATGAAGAATATTTTTTTCGTGTGGAATTCTTTATATTTAGAATTTATATTGTGTGGGAAATTGAATAAGATTTCCATCGATACCAAATTTTCCCAATTCCGACTCTCGGTGAAGAATTTAAAGCATTTTTAAGTTGACAGTGTGCCAACTGAGCAGACACCGCGTTGCGGTGAAGGACAATTTCATAATTGTCACTTTCCAGTGGACCACCGTAATGATGGCACATCGCGGCGAGGTCGAAATTCCCATTTGTCAATTTCCAGTGACCTCTGTGATATTAGTGCATCGCGGAGAGGTCTATTTTCCCAATTATCGAATTCCAGTGGTCCAACGCTATAGTGGCGTATCGTGCCGAAGGGCAAAATGACAGTTCTATAGGGCACCACAATGGTGGTGCAACGCGTTGAAGTTCCAGGTCCCAATTGTCAAAATCCAGTGGGACAACGCGATACCTCCGCATCACGGAGGTCCCCAATTTCCCATTCGTCAAATTCTATTGAGCCACTGCGATAGTGGTACGTCACGGTGGACCATTAAATCGGGACCCCAGTTACGTTTTTATTCATTTAGGTGTTTAAAAGGGGTATTTTGGACTTTTCCCAAGCCCCCAATCCGTCCAACACAAAAGATTTAACATATCCTAAGGCATTTTATGCTTATTTCATCCTTTCTTTCTCAAAAGAAAATCCTAGATCATCAAAGCTCCTTCTCCAAGAAATCCAAATTCTCCATAGGTTCTCCAAGGAAGCTTAAAATTGAGGATTTTCAAGACAAGGTAATCAAGAACCAATCCTCAAGAACTCAATAGGAATCCAAAATTCAAGGTTTCTTCATCTAATCATCCAACAAGGTATGTGGGGTTCATGAACAAGGATCCTCTTTCATCCTTGTGCCCAAAACTAGTTTTTATTTTACAAGTTCATATGATTTTGAATGTTTATACATGAATTTTAAATTAGGTTTCATACCCATTATTTATCTTTGCAAGATTTTGATATTTCAAGCATTTAGAAGATGAATTACATGCCTATTTTCATATTTTCATGCCTATTACAGTAATTTACAGATTTTGAGATGAATTATCATTATTTTCATCATTAAGCATAAATATTATGATGTTTTGACATGAGATTGGTGCATGTGTTACTATCCCAAGATTGAATATTAGTATTTAAATAAAGATGATACTTTAAGCATCCTACTATGAGATTATTTTCAGATTTTCAGTAATGCTTTGATCATTCGATCATCAGATTAGCTATGGAATCCGCTTTTCAGATTATTACAGATTATAGAATTTAGATTAGCTTTATTTACAGATTTTATCAGATTAATGCATAATTGATTTTAGATAAACCTTTATGCTAGTTTTAAAGTAGATTTCCAACAAAACGAGCATAGCAAATAAAAAGAGAGTAGTATTTAGCACCAAACAGGAAGTGTGGGTTTAGCACATCCTACTTCCACAAAAATATGTAGCCAACGTAGGTACAGATTATCAGATTATTCTCATTTTTATATGGAAGAGAGATTTAGCTTGTGATCGATCATATGGGTAGGTTGTACTCCCTGGCAAGAGTATGACAACTCCCCCCAATGTGAGGCTTCTTCCTTAGGATGATGAGACATTGGAATCCATGTTAGCTCACATGGTTTATGTCGGTTAAAAAAACCTCCCTGCTAATCAAAGTAAAAGAATGAAAGAAATGCTTCCAGAAAAACTAAGTGTAAAGGCTTACAGTTTTATTCAGAATATGCTTTACAGAAACATAATAGCTTCAGTTTTTAGCTTTCAGATTTTAGATTTAGAGTGAGCTCTTTTACGCTTGGACAGTATGATTTAAAGACTGAGTTTTAGTACAACTTTTAGAACTAAATGTTATGGCTCACAAGATTTATAAAGTATGTTTTGCTTTGTATTTCTACATATTTTAGTATTTCAGATATTCCAGCTTATGTGTGTCATTTACATTTAGCATGCATTGTTTTATAAATAATGTTTTACTTATACATATCACCCCCATATACTCAGCACATCCTTAAAGTACTGATCCACATATACGTCTATGTGCTACATTGTCTCATGATGTAGGTTCAGGTGCTCAGTATCAGCAGCGTCAGTAGTTTGAGCATCTTTATCAACATCCGATAGTTGGTCATTCCTCATAGTTCGGGGACATATTCATTCAAATTTTGTAGTTTATCAGTTTATGAGATTTAGCATTTCCTTTCAAACAGTTTGAGTTAGCTGGGGGTTTGTCCCAGTGACTTTCTAGTATTAGTAGTTGAGGTTTGTCGGACTACTAGTTTCGATGCAGATTATTAATTTTTGTTGTTTTAGATATTATGTTCCGATTATTCTCAGATATTATAGACTTTTTCCGCATTCAACATGACTTTTATGTCTATATTTCCATTATTATAAGATTCAAGCTCAGTAGTATGTAGACAGGGTTAGCTTAAGTCTACTCATAGTCTTGAGCACAGTGTGACATCTTAGGATTAGATTTTGGGGCGTCACAAGTACATTGTAATGACATGATACAAAATGATTTATAGTATTAAAGGTGGAACATTTGGTGAGAAGATTTAGATTTTTAAACATCTGGTTGAAAGAGAGATCATTTATGGAGGTAGTAAAGAAGCACTGGCATGCAAATTTTAAGGGAAACCCTTTCAGTCTATTTCACTATTAGATAAAGAGACTGAAAAATGTATACTCAATGAAGCAAAGCAACTTTTGGGAACATATTTTAGGAAATAGCTACTCGGGTGGAAGTAATAAAAGTAAAGAAATTTCAATTTGAAGTAGACCCTTCGGAAGCTAATAATGAGAGGTTACACAAAGCTCGAGCTAGCTTGAATAAATATTTGCATATGGAGAGGAATTTTATAGTAGAAAGCACCATGGAATGTTCCAAAATGGGGAAAGAAATACAAAATTCTATCACACCATTGTCAATAGAAAAAAAAAGTAGTAGATTAAGGGTGAACAGAATCCAAAGTGAGGAAGAGTAGTAGTTCGAATAGCAGGATGACATTGTAGAGGCAGTAGTGGGATTTTTCAAGAATCAATTTAAGAAGAATAATTATTCATAATTTGAAATGCTGAATGAATTGACTACTGTAATCATTAGAGTAGAGAGTGAAAATTTTCATGGAATGTGATGTCTCCCAAGAACTAACCTCCAAAGAAGTATGCTATAGCCGATGTCAAATATAGTATCCCAAACCAGGTTGGGGTCAAACCCACAAGGAATACGTGGAACAACCTCTTAAACTTGACAAATTCACTATAATTGCGTAAAATTAAATGGGGGATTTGAAGATTAACTATAACAAGTAACCAAATTTAAATGCTTGCAGTTGTAGCCAATAGAAGACAAACACTAGGACTGTGTTTCCCCTAGATTTTCAACTTCGTAAGTTTCTCGTGTTTGATCTGCCTAACCTACTTCTCTATGATCAAAGTTCAAAAGCTATGTATTATCAACCAACTTGTAAACGTGTTGATAATTCTCACCTTCACCTTGTAAGTCTTAGGGTGTCGCCTTATTGTCCCTTGTCTATAACCTCAGTACAACTCTCAGTTATTGAGTCTCAAGATGTGACCAGGGTTGATATCCTCGAATCACTATCATAACCTCATTTTCCCAATCTCAAACTCCCTTGTAAAGAAGTTCTTAAATACAAGCAATTCCTAATATTCGGCAGTAGTTTGGGGTACGATTATAATAAAGAAGATTACAATATACACAGCTATAATAGAATAGACGAATCTCTCACTTCTCTTACGTATGTAATCTACCAGGGTTCACACAACCCTAGTTAAGGAAATTATCCACTCATGCTTATGCCAAAATCCATGACAATCAATGAATAAAACATGTGTTATGAATTGCACAATTGATCTGAGGTGAATTTTTGCACCTCAGTATCCTTATTTATGCTTGTTTATCCTTGTTTTAAGGATTTAATATTTTCTTAATGTGTTTTTAATGATATAACTGAGCATCTAAGTGTTAAATAAATTTATTACAATGTTTAAGGTGCATTATAAACAAGTATGGAATCAATTTGATAGCTTAGAATTTAGATGCGAACACTAGTGTTACTAGCTTGAGCTATGTGTTATTCTAGTTAATCTCGATAGATTCCAGTTTGTGTAATGAGTTACTAAGGTTATTATTGTGTCATTTTGTGTGGAATAAATTTTGTATAGTGTTTAAGGTTAAATTGAAGCAAGCTAAGAGAAAAAACACTAAGTTAAAGATCAAAAGGAAAAAACTAGTTCTTAGCTTGAGTTACTAGTTCAATGTCTTGAATTGTACATTGTTTTGATCTCTAATTCGTAGTGTTTGTGTAAGACCCCGTAAAGTTTCCTCGTAGTCTAAGCCATTAGATCCTGTCAAGTGAAGCCTAATTTCGCTCTTAAAAGACTAAGGAATGGTTTCCAAAGTGATTAGTGTTTAAACCATATAAAATTTTCCTAATTTTGAATTTTTATCATATGGGAAATTGAATTATCTTTCCAATGATACCCATTTCATCAAAATCAAACACCGAAAGAGAAAGTTATGGTCGAATTACAGAAATCAGTCTGAACCGCCTAGGTGCAACAGAAAGGGCCGACGGACTGTCGAGCTAGCGAATGACCATCGTCCAAACTGTTGCAGCGGAGGTAGTGAGTCCACCTTCTGGCCAGGCATGACGGAATGGCCGACAGACCGTTGAGCTAGCGAAGGAATGGTCAACGGACCATCAAGATAGTGATGGATCGTCGCCCAACCTGTCGCCGCCAAGACAGTAAGTCCCATTCTAGCCCAGGTTCGACAGTCAGGCCGACGGACCGTCGAGCTAGCGATAGACCGTTGCACGAGCCATCGCAGATCCCGTTTAGTATTTTTAAGTCATTTTTAAAATGAATGTTTGGACATTTTCCATTCTTTCCAACATCTAAATACATCTGTCCAAGGCAAAGATGTTATATTCTCCTCAAGCATAAAAAATCTAGGGTTTCTTGCAAAATTTACTCCCTAGAACAAGGTCCAAATTTTCCTTCAAAAAATTCAAGAACTCACCATAGATTTTACAAATTGAGTTAAGATTCAATACTCCCAAGTCAAAAGCTTCAAGAACCCTCATTCAAGAGTGAGAAAAAGAGTCTCAAGCAAGCTTGCTCATCTACATTCAAAATCTAAGGTACGTGGGGTTTGAACAAGTGTAACCCTTTCACCCTTGTGCCCAAAGGCTTATTATAAATACAAATTTCTACAAATTATGAGATTTTCCATGAAATTGAAGTTAGGGTTTATACCCATTATTATTGTTTGCAAGATTTTGAGATTTCCTATGGATTAAAGTTTGAATTACATAATTTTGTTTATATTTCCATGCCTATTTCAGAATTTTCCAGATTTTAAGATGATTATGAATGTTTTGTTATCAAGCATGAATTTTGAGATGTTGAAATCATGAGATTCATATTATGAGTTATTTTTTCCAATATCTTGATTTAGATGATTGTAAGCTTTTTAAGATGATGGCTTAGCATGAAGTTTAAATATGATTTTGATGCATTAAAGTTTTATATTTTGAGTCCTAAGTACAAGTGATGAGTTTATAAAGAGATTATGATCTCAAGTTTTGTTGACAAGTTTTGATAAGTACTTTCAAAAGCTAAGATAGGAATCCACACTACTTATGCTTTAAATATAGGAGAAGCATAATTTGGCCTTCATTATAGACCCTTGAGTTATTTTAAGGTGGATTTCCTAAAAGTTCTGAGCCTAAGTATGGGAGTAGTATTTAGCACCAAGTTGGGTATAATTCCAAGGTATCATACCTCAGAACTACGTGCCATCATAGGTTCAAGATTTACGGGCCCAAGGCCGAGATAGTGATCACTAAAGATGAGTTTTTACTCCGATGGCAAGGATAGAATAGCTCTCCCCAATGTGGGAAAGATGTTGGACTCCATGTCAGCTCACATGGTTTATGTCGGTTAGAAGAAACTCTCAAAGAAGTCCCCTACTCTAAATTAAGATAAAAGTGTATATGTTGAAAGTTTGATTTTATGATTCTCAGAGTCCCCCAAGTCCAAGTTCTCTAAGTCCCAAAGTCCTATAATCTCTAAGCTTTAAAGAAGTCCTTTATTCTCCATAAGATAATAGTACAAGTTTTGAAAGCTAATGTGTTAAGATTCCTCTTGTTTACAAGTTTTGAGAATAAGGTGGAGAATGCATATTTTTGAACTAAGTGTAATGGCTCACGAGATTTGTACTATATGCTTCATTATACATGCAGATTTCAGTTTTTCTCAAGCTATGTGAGTCATTCATATCGTCGTGCATGTTTTATAAAAAATGATAACATTGTTTACTCAAATGCATACACCCCCATATACTCAGTATATCCTCAAAGTACTGATCCACATATATATTTGTGTGCTACATTGTCTTATAATATAGGTACAAGTTGTAGCATATACACCATATTTAGTCAGTTTGCAGCTTTCAGTCAGCAGGTGATGAGTCCTTTTGATTTAAGGGCTCAAGTCAGTTATATAGTTTAAGAAGTATTGTATTTTCTTTATTCAGTCATATTGAGTTGGGATAGTTGGGAGTAATGCCCGAATACCCATAGTCAGTACTAGTATAGGCTTCACAGACAGTCAGTAGTGTCGATGTATTTTATTTCAGTTTTGTTCGTAAAACTTGTAAACTAAGATTTTGTATTGATCAAGTTCAGACAATTTTTATTGTTCCCACTGATGTTGTTCAGATTTATGTATTTTATTTAGTTTCTTATAAGTATGCCAGTAGTAGGGTTACCTTGGGATCACTTGTGACCCTAAGCACCGTGTGACATCTCGGGACCCATTTTTGGGGAGTTACAGTTTGATGCTATAAGATGCTTGGTTATTTTATAATGATGAAATATGGATGATACATAATCTATAAATCAATTTTACACAACACCAAAAGTCTTGGAATAGATGGAAAAAATCACGGGACAAGACTTGAAAAAAATGGACGTTTTAGGGTTATTGGCATGCCACAGACCTTAGCCACCGTGTTAGGGTCTGTGCCACACCCTTGGGGTCATCATAAATGACCAATTACAGTTTTTCACCATGATATTGTCATTACACAAACCCTAGGAACTGCGATAAGGTCTGTGGCATGTTGGTAAGTTCAAATCGACATCTTGTGTCCTCGTATAAATAGGACCCTTAAACATTATGCTACACACCTTGGACGACCTTGAAAATTAGAGGGGGGATGGAAAACACTTCAATTAGGGTTTTTATTCCATTAATTTATTCTGTTTATAGATTTTAACATGTATTCTATCTTTGCAATTACGGTTATGTCCATGAGCAGCTAAACATCCTTTACGGGGGTTAAGGCTAAGAACATGATTACTCTTATTATGAATTGATTTGTTTTTTATTATTTATCATATTTGGTTATTTATTTATCTTTTTTATCACTATTTTAAGGATTCACGACCCTTAAAATACATCCATTGTCATCTTGTGAGCCCGAAAGGAGGAACAAGAGGATAGAACATAGGCTAAGTAGAATTGGATTGTAGCCTTCTATAGAATGAAGTTATAATTTGCATTTAGGATAGAAATACACCTGTGTGACCTATTTGGTTCACTTATGGGATTAAATATGAACGCATTTAACTTCATTCTCACATCCCCAATCAAGATATAGTTATGGGTCTAAGTTAGATAGGTGATTAGAGGCTCGAAAGACCATGATCATAATATCAACCACGTGAATCAACAACCAATTTAAGTAACATAATCAATGAAGTTCAATAGTATAGTATGATTGTTCTAGAGCATTATCGTTCGGTTTCTCCCCATTGATTGTCCAAGAACTTTACTTTTCTGCATTGTTTACGTTTACGTTTAGTTTTAAATCTCAAACTCTTTTGTTACTTGTACACCAATTTAATCTTAATAGTGAACTAGAATTGGATAGTTGTCAACACAATTCTCTGTGGGATCGATACTTGTCTTGTAAAAGGGCATTTTACTACTTGGTGGGACCATGTACACTTGCATGTGCGCTTGGGAGAAATAAGTTTTTGGCACTATTGTCGGGAACTTGTAATTTGGAAATGGCTTTAGTTTTAGTTTTAATTTTTAGATTTCCTTGGTGCTTTTCACTTGGTATTCATTTTGACTTTGCAGTCACAGGTTAACAAACTAGCAAGTTGGAAAGTGATAGGGGGTTGGTTGAACCCGACCCTGAGCCCGAACAACGCTTACACCAAAGAAGAAGAGAAGAAGTCCTTCTCTACCGCATCCCACAAATAAATAAAGAATAAGATATTCCTACTCCCATGTCTAAGGATCCACCATCCCACAAGATAGTTCACGAAGTGGAAATCCCACTTGCAACTAAATTGACCTCCTCCATTCAAAAATCAGCTCCTTGAGGTAGATTTGAACTGAAATAGAACATGGTGCAACTTTTTTCAGCAGTGTATAGTTTACCGGGCTTTCACATGAAGATCCACAAGTCAACTTGTAGAAATTTTTGGAGATTAGTGACACATTCATCCCTACGGTTGTGTCAACTAACTATGTGAGGCTAATACTTATCCCTTTTTCACTAGTGGGGGAAGCAAAAAAGTTCTTGAATGTTGAGCTGGTAGGTTCAATCACAACTTGGGATCACTTAAGCCAGAAGTTCCTCATCCATTTTTTTCCATCTGTCAAGAATGCGAGACTTCACAGTGAGATTTTAAGCTTCAAAAAGAGGCCAGTTGAAAACCTATATCATACTTGGGAGAGTCTCAAAGCTCTTTTTTGGGGCTTTACACATCATCAGCAGTCTAATGATGTACTAGTTCACAACTTTGTTGAGGCACTTAACCATAACATATAAATTTTGTAGATTCAGTTGCAGGTGGTCAAGCATTGGAAAAGACATATAATGAGCTATACACCTTGTTGAACCAAATTGTACAAGGAAATCCGTATTGGCATGGTGATGTCTCAAAAGGCTTAATGAAAAAGGTTGTAGGCATGATTGAAGTTGACAATATCACATCCTTAGCCTCCCAAGTATCAGCTCTGTAGAACCAAATAATGACATAATTCAACAAATTGGGTATGCAATATTCTCAGGCTCATGTGAACGCAGTGAAATAAACTCCATCTTAGTGTGAGGTTTGTGGCAATAGTCGCCACTCTGTAAATATGTATGGTGCAAATCCTGAGTCAGTCAATTTTGTGGGCAATGCTCAAAGGCAAAATTATGGTAATCCTACAACCAAAAGTGGCAGACTCAAGCACAAAATTATTCATGGAACAATAATCTGTAATATCATCAGCAGTAAAACACACAGGCCAATAACATAGAGTAAATGTTAAAGAAGATCATGGCCACCCAAGAACAGATGGTTGCTGAACTCAAAAATCAGCAAGTACTTCAGAAGCAATTGGAGCATCAGTTGGGGAAATTGCAATAGTCACAAAATACTAGGCCTCAAGGTGGTTTACCAAGTGACAATGAAACTCCTAAACAAGTAATGGCAATCACATTGAGGGGTGGTAAAGAGTTGATTGACAAACCACCAAAAACAAATAAGGAGGTATATACAGAATTGATTCCTCATCTAATTGTAAATAAAGTTGCTGATTATTGAGGGAAGTCTGAGTACCTAAAAACAAAATTTGCTGAGACAGATAGACTACCACCACCATTTTTAAGATAATGAGAAAATAAAAGGAGGATGTGTGCTTCAAGAAGTTCTTTGACACGTTCAAAGAGCTTTACATTAACTTTCCTCTTTTAGATATTTTATAGGGAATGACCAAGTATGATAAGTACTTAAAGGATGTGGTAACTAAAAAAATTAAGTTACAGGATATTGAGACAGTAGCACTCACTGAGAAGGGTAGCTTTGTGGTGATGTAAAAGATGCCCAAAAAGCTTAAGGACCCTTGGAGGTTCACTCTCCCCATTCATATTAATAGTAGAGAGGTGATTCAAAAACTAAATGATTTGGGGGAAATTATCAATTTGATTCTCCTATCAATGTTCAATATATTAGGTTTTGGGAAGCCGAGACCATACTCTGTGCTACTCTAAATAGTAGATCGAACTATAGTCCATCCTGAAGGAATCATCGAGGATGTTCTCATCAAGGTTGGTATGTTTATTATACCTATTGACTTTATTAGTTTGGATTATAAGGTAGATGACAGGGTGTTGATTTTCTTGGGATATCCATTCTTGGTGATGGGAGGAGCATTGATAGATGTGAGAGAGGGTATACTGATAATGAGGTTAGATAATGAAGGGGTGGTCTTCAAGGTTTACAAACCAGTAAACACACTATACCATTACAAAGATTTATGCATAATTATAGTGATGGAGGTGGATAAGTATGGGCTGGTGGAGACCAATCCACTAAAAAACTCTTCATACTTTCTCATTGAGCTGACCAAGCCACCAATACCTAATCCTGAAATGATTATGATTGATGATCCTAAAAAGACTTTTGTTGAATAATCGATTAACCTTGAGAGAATATACTCAAGAGATTAGAAATGAGTGATAATAAGGCCTCCAAGCAGGAGGTAGAGGATGAAGAAAAATGGATAAGTTGATATGGGTTATGCCGCGACACTGATGATAGGCGGATTTACACGCCTATATCAATATATTTTGCCCATATTTTAGCCTAGTTTTGAGAACAAATTATATATTTCATGCACTTTTAGTCCTTTTTCCTGTAAGTGAGCTAACGAACATGATTAGTAAAGTTTCAGGTATAAATGATGCAGAATTCAGCATTTTATGGCTTACTTGACGCAAAAGAAAGCTCACGAAGGAAGGGAAGGGAGTTTACACGCCTAAGGACCAAAACTGCTGCATGGAAAATCTGTCCCGGGCTAAAACAGCATTTCTGAAGACTTTGGGGGACCAAAACTGCTGCATGGAAAATCTGTCCCGGGCTAAAACAGCAATTCTGAAGACTTTGGGGACTTACAGACACAAAGCTGGATTTTGACAATGATACATTAACCTAGTACAATTAGGTTATGTATTTCATTATTTTATTTGGATTATGATAATGTTACATTAACCTAGTACAATTGGGTTAAGTATTACATTAGCCTAGTAGGATTTGGTTAGATATTTTATTTATCTAGTAGGATTAGGATATGGGTGTTATAAATACCCTATCATGCTAGAGATTTTAGAGAATAAGGAGGGAGGAAGGAGGGAGAACACAATACTTCCTTCCATCCCTCACATCTTCACACATCTTCTATTCCTCTATTATTCTACACTACAAACAATTCTACAACTCTTCTAATCTTTCTATTAATTCTAGTTTTCTTCTTCCATTCATCTATTCTTAATTTCCGCAACAAGAGAATCGTTACTTTGCTAAGGAATTCACGCCTCACGCCTACCACTTACGCTACACGAAATTAATCAATCTTGTGGTATAACAACAATGTCAAGCGTGATCTCCTTCGCATTCATGAGTAACTAAACTTCTCTGTTGGGGTTATGGAAGCCGAATGAGTTACTATCTATTGCTGTGAGTTTGTGAGTTCAAGGAACGTATATTGCTTATATCATTATTCTCTTCATCTTAATCTACATTCTTTGCGGTTGCAAACGCAAGAATACGCCAGTCTAACATTTAACTTGTTCGAGAGAAAAGTTATTTGTCTGGAAAAGAGATAATGTCAAGGTAGTAGGACACCCTTTCCTATTAAAACGCTAGTGCCGTAACTGGACTAACCTCTTGGAGAATTCGTACCATTAGATACGCTTTAAGCTCGAGAGAGTTAAAGTGAAATAGTCCTTGTTTAGGTCGAGAGACGCTTGGATTTACCATCGACTACAATCCTCTATAAGCAATTGCATGTCAGAATTCTACACACTCATAGCCAATAGAGACGTATACCTCAGAAGGTGGACATAACCCCAACTTCTCAATTCTCATTGTTTACATCTCACCAAAACATTCTTTCTCTTTTTACTTTGCTATTGCCGTTTTTAGATCTTATTTTTGTTACATTACTTGCACGACAAGACTCCCCCCTTTTTTTACGAGACTTGCACTAAAAGTCTAGTAATCTTTACTTACTTGTTGACCAAGCTATTCCCTGTGGGATCGATACCCAACCCAGTTGGGTTCTATATTTGCTAACGACCGCTTTACACTCCTACGAGAGCTGTAGATTGAGCGTTATCAAATATTGGCGCCGTTGCCGGGGAATACAAGTGTCAATCAAGTTCGTAATAATTACTAGACCCTTTGGTCGAAGACTCTCGTACTTTTACTTTTAGTTTTTGTTTTTGTTTACTGCAGGTTTTTGTTCAGTGCATCAATGGATGCACAACGTGAGATACCGTTCGATGATGATGATGATGATCTTGATGGTGCCGGAGCCACTGGAGCTATAATTCCACCACCATTAGCGCCCGGAGCCAAGTTCAACATCACAAGCACCATGATTCAGTTATTGCAACTCAAGGGATTATTTGGTGGACTAGCAGGCGATGATCCGAATATGCATCTCATCAACTTTATTTCTACATGCAAGTCATTTGACAATCCTGGAGTTGGTCAGAATGCAATTCGGTTACGCTTATTTCCATTGTCTCTGTCTGGGGAGGCAACACTATGGTTGAATGGGCTGACTCCTGATTCAATTACAAATTGGAGGCAATTGAGAGACGCTTTCCTAGAAAGATTCTTTCCGCCTTCCAAAAGGGCACAATTGAGAGATGAAATCAGCAACTTTCGTCAGCTTCCCACTGAAGCTCTTCATGAAACATGGGAGAGGTTCAAGACAAAGCTAGCGAGATGCCCAAACCATCACATGACTAATGTTCACCTCATGGAGATATTGTATAGAGCCTTGAATTCAATAACTAAGCCAGTGGTGGATAACGCAGCTGGAGGATCCTTTATGGATCTCACCTTTGGTCAAGCAAGCAATATGCTAGATCGCATGACGAAACAAAGTAGAGCTTGGCATACCAGGGATTCTGAGGTAGCAAGCCCCACTTTATCTATAGGCATGACTGCAGACCAAAGAAGAAGACAAGAAGAACGTGATCAAGATATGGCGCACATGAAAACACAGATGGATCTTCTTACAAAGCATTTATTATCAGGGAAGACCGAAAAAATGAAAGCTGTGGTGCTAAAAGGAAGAGACGAATCTGATTCGGAAGAGGGGGCCAACTACTTGAACAATCAGGGGGGTTTCCATGGGAATACCCAAGGAAACCAAGGTTGGAACTATTATGATAAATCTGGAAGCAAAGACCAAGGTAGTTGGAAGAAAAACAATGAAAAGAGTGGTTTGTATGTTCCCCCTGGTAGACGTGATACCACCACATCTAATTCTGGAAGTATGGAAGACATGATGGCTAAATTATTGAAAGGAGTGGAAGCAACGGGCGCGGGAGTTACTGAGGTAATTAATGATTTGTCCTCCATGAAACAACTAGTTGATTCTCATTCCACTTCAATCAAGCAAATAGAGCAGCAATTGAGCCAACTCTCAGCAGCACTCAATCAAAGAAAGGCTGGCACTTTACCTAGCAACACCGTGCAAAACCCAAGGAATGATGGGTCATGCATGGCTATTACTACCCGAAGTGGTAAGGTTCTGGAAACCTCATCTAAGGGCAAGAAAGTGGTTGACGAAGTAGTGGACATTGATGATACGGCAAAAGGGGAAGATGCCGCAGCAGCTGATCCTGACATCCATAACGTCACCCCTCACGATTTGCAACCTGAAAAAGCTGAAAAACGGAAGCAAGAGGAGAAGAAAGCCATGGAAATAACAATTCCATACCCACCACCACCTTTTCCTCAAAGATTGAAGAAGGTGGCGGATGATACAAAGTTCAGCAAATTCATAACCATGTTGAAGCAACTGACCATTAATGTTCCGTTGGTAGAGGCGCTAGAAAAAATGCCTAGGTACGCTAAATTCATGAAGGACCTGTTGACAAAGAAGAGGGCAGTAAGCTATGAGCCGACAGATAATATTCATCATTGCAGTGCAATTGCCACAAGGTCCTTAGTACAGAAGAAGGCAGACCCTGGTGCTTTCACTATTCCTTGCACGGTTGGATCTATGAATTTTGCTAAGGCATTGTGCGATCTGGGTGCTAGCATCAATTTGATGCCACTATCCGTCTACAAGAAGTTGGGGCTAGGAGATCCAACACCAACCAATATGAGGCTCGTGATGGCTGATAGGACGGTAAAACGACCTGTGGGTATCTTGAATGATGTGTTGGTGAAGGTATCTTCATTTATCTTTCCTGCAGACTTCGTTATTCTGGATTGTGAAGTGGATTCTGACGTTCCCATAATCTTGGGACGCCCCTTCCTCGCAACTGGAAGTGTGCTTATTGACATGAAAGATAATGAGCTTTTGTTTCGAATTAATGACGAAGTGGTCCGCTTTGATATATGCAAAGCCATGAAGCAGCCCAGCGATATGAATGAGTTATCTGTAGCTGATGTTCATCATGAGGATATGAAAGCATTATCTATAGAGAAACAGCCTACTGTTGAGCCATTGTCTGCTGCGCCACTGAAAGTTGAGCATGAGGATAATGAAGATTATGAAGAATTTATGGGTGCTCTAACAGAAATAGAGTCTTATACTCCTAAGCAACCGGATTGTGATCCCAAGAATCAACCAACAACGAAGACTCTCATTGACGAGACACCAACACTAGAATCGCAAGAGCTCCCCGATTATCTAAGGTATGTGTTCTTGGAAAGTAGAAATATACTTCCGGAGAGTGCAGATGATTTAAGTGAACAGCACGTAAAAGCTCTCATCTCTGCTCTGAAGAGATACAAGAGAGCTATGGGTTGGACTATTGATGATATAATTGGTGACTCTCCGGGGAAATGTATGAGCCATCTCGAAGAAGATCACATGCCCACAGGTAAGCCTCATTGTCGTCTAAATCCTTTTAGAAAACGATCCTCCATTTACCTCGACGAAGTCTGAGTACTCGAGGTAACCATGTCGTGCTACGATAATAAATAAGGCGCTAGATGGGAGGCAACCCATCGTTTATTGTTTTTCATTTATCGTTTATCGTTTTGCATTTTTCATTTCGTTCTAGTATGTGTTTTGCTTTTGATAAATAAAAATCCAAAAATAAGAGTCGTGCCACGACCAAAACTAAGGCGCTTGATGGGAGGCAACCCATCGTTCTAATCGTTTTTATTGTTTTTGAGCAAATGTAGGTGCAAGAGGTATTCAACGAGGAGATTGATTTCAATTGACGATTTGGACGCATTGTATGGTAAAGTTGGTAAAGTAGGAATAGTGATGCATAAGGCTATGGATTGAGCATTGCTCATGCCAAACTAGGCATCGAGGAAGGCTAGGCCTAGGTAAAACTAGGCCACAAACGATGCACAACCTATCCTATAGCCTAAGGTCTCGGAATCTAGTGTGCTATACACTATGCGTCGCCTATTCCTAGGTATGCTTTTGACTATGCGCCGCCTATGTTATGGCAGTTGGTCTCAGTATCTCATATGCCATAGACTATGCGGCGCATATGTCCTATTATGCCATAGACAATGCGCCGCATAGTGTATGGCATTCTTAAATAAATGCATGGCATATGCTATGGCATTCTTAAATAAATGCTTGGCATATGCTATGGCATTCTGCTCAACTAGGCAAAGCATTAGGCACCACCTATGGTCACTTTTGGTCTCCAAATCCGATTTTAATGGGCCAAAACTCGACCCAACCTTTTCTTATAAATATGAGACTTAGTCTTGAACCAAAAACACATTGGAAACCTAGCTTATGCACCACCTATAGTCTCCAAAACCTATCAAAAAGTTTCTTTTTGCTCTTTTTTCATCACAAGAACATCATCCAAAGGCTTCAACCAAGTAAGTACTACTTTGTTCTTCATTTATATTTTGTAAGTACTACTTTACTACACCTATTATGAATTGCTAAATCTTGAAAAAGTATTGGTGATGTGAACGTGTTTGAATTGTTGATACAAAACCAAGTGAGTGAACATGTACGTTAGGATGCTCTTAACTTATGTCCGACTTGAATTTGATTTTGATGCATTGTTATACTACTTGCAGAATTGCTATAGTAATGAACATTGCATAATCTTGTCACTTGAATACTTACATGTTAGAATATCCCGTTCATCGGAATAAGACTTATAACTGCCTACCGATATAGGAGGTTGAGTTTATTGATAGAAACGATACCATGATGTAATCCCTATGTAGTAGTCTTGTTATACCTAACATGAAAGTATTGCAAAGGTTGCAAGAAGTGATATATCTCTGATTTTCTCGTCGGAATATAGCTCCTAAAATGCATGTCGATGAAGTCTAAGTAATCGACCACTTTCACTTCACTAATTTGTAGCAACAAACTAAGTGTGGGGTGGTACCCCTACTGCTTGTGTATAGATTGTATCCATTGGGATTGTGCTACCATTAACACTATTTCAAGTCTCAGGTACAATGGCACCCAAAGCAAGACAAGGCAAAGAAAAGGCTACCACTTCCCAAAAGAGCAAGAAAAGAGGCCGCAAGGAGCAAGGAGAACCCTCCTCACTGCAAATACCTCGACTCACACTTGGAATTAAGTGGGATACTTATGAGGAACTTCTGAGGATGATGACTCTGATGATGATTCCAATGCAAGGGGTATGACCCCAGACATAGAGGATAAGTCCGACCAACCAGGTTCCTCGTATTTATTTTCCACTGAGGACAGTGTCCCGACTAAGTGTGGGGTGGTGGTATTTCATGCTATACTTCTCTATTCACATCTATGTTTGTTTGTTTTTGTTTCATTTTTGTTTCGTTTTGTTTTTTTAGTAGTTAAATTTTTTTTTAGCTTCGCATGAAATTATTTTGATAGGCAGCATGAGATTATAACAAGAGTATGTGCTACAATTGTGACTATTGAGACGTTTAGGCTCTAGTTGTGACTCAATATGTGATATTGTGTGATTCAATTCCTTCACTTGTTGGGTCGCGAGTCTATATTACTTCCAATCAAGTCGACCATGTGCCTTGTGTGTGTGAGATAATAGTATATTCTATGTATGTGGCTGATGCTAGAACTTGCCTGGTATGTATGCAAAGCGAAAATAAGGAGTGTAAGTTTAGGATATGATTTAGGCATTTCTTTGGCAACCTATACATGTTTACCTTCAGTTTTACCTACCCATGGACATCATCCTAGTTAACCCTTTTGAGCCTTTAGCCTATTTCTTTGACAACCTTGTATGTAAGCCTAATCCATTTCTTTCAAGACCGTAATTTGATCCCAAAATCCCTAAGTGCTTTAAAGTGAAAAAGTCATGTGACAACATAAAAGGAAATCGGGTGAGTATAATGCTATAAATTGGAATGGTTCTTGAATGTGTTATGAAAAAGAAAAAAAAAATGCTATCATAAGAGGTATGTTGTGAAAAGAAAAAGGAAAAGAAAGCTGAAAAGCGAGTTGTGCTTAAAATTGAAAAACAAAAGAGGAGAACAAGGGTGGTAGAATAAAAGAAAGAAAGGTTGAAAGAAAAAAAAAGTGTCAATGATACAAAGTGATGTATTAAAGCGCTTAGGAACTTAGTCACTATTCCTGGCCAAAATAGTCCTACCCGTCCCTTAGCCTACATTACAACCATCAAAAGACCTATTTGATTCTAAGCTTAGCATTCTGACATTTAGTAGAGTATTACATTAAGGGCAAGCCTATGGTCATCAGTTGCTACATATGAACTCTTTGTGAGAGTGAGAGCAAGGACATTTTGATACCCATGTTTGAAAAATATGCTATATTTGTGAGTGATTATGGGTACTATATGGTGAGACACACATGGTTGATGAGTTTTGGATAGTTGTATATGATTCTATGCACTTTAACGTTTGCATGCGAGTTGATCACCATCACGAGTCTATACTTGAGGTTAAATTGTTTCTATTTATAATCGGAAAGCTACTCTTGGTTGATAATCGTTGTACTTGTCTTAATAAATGTTTTGTGGTGTTGTTGTAAAAACCTTAAGTTGATGCTTAGAAGGACATGATATGTTGTTCGAGGACGAACAAAGCTCTAAGTGTGGGGTGTTGATGATAGGCGGATTTACACGCCTATATCAATATATTTTGCCCATATTTTAGCCTAGTTTTGAGAACAAATTATATATTTCATGCACTTTTAGTCCTTTTTCCTGTAAGTGAGCTAACAAACATGATTAGTAAAGTTTCAGGTATAAATGATGCAGAATTCAGCATTTTATGGCTTACTTGACGCAAAAGAAAGCTCACGAAGGAAGGGAAGGGAGTTTACACGCCTAAGGACCAAAACTGCTGCATGGAAAATCTGTCCCGGGCTAAAACAGCATTTCTGAAGACTTTGGGGGACCAAAACTGCTGCATGGAAAATCTGTCCCGGGCTAAAACAGTAATTCTGAAGACTTTGGGGACTTACAGACACAAAGCTGGATTTTGACAATGATACATTAACCTAGTACAATTAGGTTATGTATTTCATTATTTTATTTGGATTATGATAATGTTACATTAACCTAGTACAATTGGGTTAAGTATTACATTAGCCTAGTAGGATTTGGTTAGATATTTTATTTATCTAGTAGGATTAGGATATGGGTGTTATAAATACCCTATCATGCTAGAGATTTTAGAGAATAAGGAGGGAGGAAGGAGGGAGAACACAATACTTCCTTCCATCCCTCACATCTTCACACATCTTCTATTCCTCTATTATTCTACACTACAAACAATTCTACAACTCTTCTAATCTTTCTATTAATTCTAGTTTTCTTCTTCCATTCATCTATTCTTAATTTCCGCAACAAGAGAATCGTTACTTTGCTAAGGAATTCACGCCTCACGCCTACCACTTACGCTACACGAAATTAATCAATCTTGTGGTATAACAACAATGTCAAGCGTGATCTCCTTCGCATTCATGGGTAACTAAACTTCTCTGTTGGGGTTATGGAAGCCGAATGAGTTACTATCTATTGCTGTGAGTTTGTGAGTTCAAGGCACGTATATTGCTTATATCATTATTCTCTTCATCTTAATCTACATTCTTTGCGGTTGCAAACGCAAGAATACGCCAGTCTAACATTTAACTTGTTCGAGAGAAAAGTTATTTGTCTGGAAAAGAGATAATGTCAAGGTAGTAGGACACCCTTTCCTATTAAAACGCTAGTGCCGTAACTGGACTAACCTCTTGGAGAATTCGTACCGTTAGATACGCTTTAAGCTCGAGAGAGTTAAAGTGAAATAGTCCTTGTTTAGGTCGAGAGACGCTTGGATTTACCATCGACTACAATCCTCTATAAGCAATTGCATGTCAGAATTCTACACACTCATAGCCAATAGAGACGTATACCTCAGAAGGTGGACATAACCCCAACTTCTCAATTCTCATTATTTACATCTCACCAAAACACTCTTTCTCTTTTTACTTTGCTATTGCCGTTTTTAGATCTTATTTTGGTTACATTACTTGCACGACAAGACTCCCCCCTTTTTTTACGAGGCTTGCACTAAAAGTCTAGTAATCTTTACTTACTTGTTGACCAAGCTATTCCCTGTGGGATCGATACCCAACCCAGTTGGGTTCTATATTTGCTAACGACCGCTTTACACTCCTACGAGAGCTGTAGATTGAGCGTTATCAAATATTGGCGCCGTTGCCGGGGAATACAAGTGTCAATCAAGTTCGTAATAATTACTAGACCCTTTGGTCGAAGACTCTCGTACTTTTACTTTTAGTTTTTGTTTTTGTTAAGTCACGGGTTGATAAGAAGTCTGGGTATCAGAAACCTAAGCTAAGGAGCATGTCAAAGACTGGGTGTAAGGTTCCTGGACCCTCGCTATGTATGAATATGCTACTAGCTAGGCCTAGAGGCCTTAAGGAGTATTTCTATCTTTAATTTTAAGTATACTTTGGGGACAAAGTAGATTTTTAAGTGTGGGGTGGAGAAATTCCAATTGTTTTAGGTGAAGTGATGTTGTAGGGTCTTGATTCTTAGTTTTATTTCTAGTTTTTACATAAATTTAAAAAAAACTCACAAAAAAAATTATCTTTTTAGTTTTTATTTGTGTGGGTCAGTTTGATAGGTGCATACTTCACCCACCCCGTGGTTGTTCTTTTATGTTCTTTTCCAAAGGGGATGCCCCTTAAATTCAGTATTCTTTTTCTTTTTTTTAGGAGTAAATTTAAATTTTTGTGCAGGAAAAGTGAGATGTTCTTATTGGTGCTACGTGTGATTTCATGATGCATGACGTTTTGTATGTAAAAAGCATTTTGATTGGGTGAACTATTACTTTTGAGACTCCTAGGCTCTAGTTTATGACTCTTGAATGCTGTTGGATTAATGTTGAATTCATGTTATTATTTCGTTGAGAGTCTATGATGATCCTACTTGAGTCGAGCATGTGTCATGCGTGTAAGGTTGTTGTGTATTCCTTTTTTCTTGTGATTTCTAGAACTTTCCAGGTGTATGTGCAAACAAAATAAAGAGTGTGGGTTTAGGAAATGATATAGGCATTTCTTTGATAGCCAAGTTTCATACCCCTTTGACCCACCATTGTGCAAAATCCTAGTTAGCCCCATTGAGCCTTTAACTTGTTTTTCAGTAGCCTCATATATAGCCTAATTTCCAACTTTGAACGACCTTAATTTGATCTAAAGCTCCTAAGAGCTTTAGTGAAAACTTAAGAAAGTTAAGGAGCTTGAAAAATAAGAGGAGAAAAGGTGAAAGTGAAGCTCCCAAGAAATAGCTATTGGTGTTGAAAATTGATATATGTGGTGGTTGGGAGTTGGGTAATGAAAAGAATGAAGATTGTTCAAAATTTAATAATGTGTACAAAGATAACATTCCTACCTATCCCTTATCCTACATTACAACCTTTAAAGACCTATTGGATCCTAAGTCTTAACATTCCAATATTAGTTGACTACACTAAGGGAAAGCTTATGGTTCATTTTGTGTAACTTGTGAATTCTTTGTTAGAGTGAGTGTAATTTGATTCTTGTACCTATTTTGTGATAAATTGTATCTATACGAATGAGATTGGGTAACTCTCTTGTGGTGAGGGAACATGTTTGATGATAGGTGGGTGATTTGTATGATGTCTTTAATTGAGAAATATGTATGAGTTTTCCAACTTGGTGAGTTAATTCTTAAGGCTAGGATTTTTTGGATTAGTGTTCTTCTTCTTTCAATTGTGTATAACATGCCTAGTGTAAAAATTTGTATTCTGTGTAGTCATTGTACTGCTATCTTGAATGTATTTCTTTTAGTAGAAGTAAGGAGTGTCCTCTGATTATGATTCTTATAGTAAAGAGTTGTTCAAGGACGAACAAGATTTTAAGTGTGGGGTGATGATCTGAGGTGAATTTATGCACCTTAGTGTCCTTATTTATGCTTGTTTAACCTTGTTTTGAGGACTTTTTGTGTGATTAATGTGTTGTTAATGATACAATTGATAATATAAGTGTTAGATAACTTCATTATAATTTTTAAGGTGTGTTTCAAATAAGTTTGGAATCAATTTAGTCACTTAGAGTTTAGATAAGAAAACTAGTGTTACTAGCTTGAGCTATGTGTTGTTCTAGTTGATCTCGATGTAGTCTAGTGTGTGTAATGAGTTAATAAGGGTATGATTCTTCCATTTTGTGGGTAATAAATTTTTGATAGTGTTTAAGGTTAAATTGAAGCAAGCCAAGAGACAAAACACTAAGTTAAAGATCAAAAGGACAAAACTAGTTCTTAGCTTGAGTTACTAGTTCATCTTCTTGAATTGTACATTGTTTTGAGATCTAATTCGTGGTGTTTGATGATATAGTATGCTTGGTGAGTTGATCATGAGTATATATGTATGATCCATAAGATTTAAATCAATTGTAATAAAAACCACAAGGCTTGGAATGGATGGACAAAAGCACGGGACAAGACTTGACAAAAAATGGATGTTTTGGGGTCATTAGCATGCCACGGACCTTAGCCACCATGATAGGGTATGTTCCACACCCTTAGGGACATACTAAATTATAAATTACAGTGTATAACCATGATATTGGCATTCCGCGGACCCTAGGTACCGACATAAGGTCCGTGTCACGTTGGTAAGTTTAAATCGACAACTTGTGTCCTCATATAAATAGGCCCTTAAATATAATGTTACACACCTTTGACGACCTTGAAACTTTGAGGGAGGCTGTTGAACACTTAAATTAGGGTTTTTATTACATTTATTTTGTTTTCTTATAGATTTTAACATGTATTCTATCATTGCGATTGCGATTACGGTTATGTCCATGAGTGACTAGACACCCTTTTTCCGGGGTTAAGGCCAAGAACATGATTACTCTTGTTATGAATTGATTTGTTTTTCATTATTTATAATATTTAGCTGTTTATTTATCCTTTTTATCACTATTTTAAGTATTTGAGTCCCTTAGAATACATCCATTGTATCTTGTGAGCCTGAAAGGAGGAACAAGGGGATAGAACGTAGGGTAAATAGAATAGGATTGTAACCTTCTACAGAATGAAGTTATAATTTGCTTTTAGGATAGAAATAAACCTATATGACCTATTTGGTTCACTTACAGGATGAAATATGAATTTATTTACCTTAGTTCTCATATCTCCGCTCAACGGTGTAGTTAAGGGTCTAAGTTAAATAGGTGATTAGAGGCTCAAAAGACCATGATCGTTATATCAACCCAGTGAATCAAAAACCAAGATAAGTAACACAACAAATGAAGATCAATAGCATAGTATGATTTTTCCAGAGCCTTAGCCTTGGTTTTCTCCCCATCGATTGTCCAAGCGCTTTACTTTTCTACATTGTTTATGGTTACATTTAGTTTTAACTCTCAAATCTTTTGGTTACTCTTACACCAATTTAATCTTAATAGTAAACTATACTTGTATAGTTGTCAACACAAGTCTCTGTGGGATCAATACTTGGCTTGTAAAAGGCCACTTTACTACTTGGTGGGACACATACACTTACGTGTGCTCTTGGGCGTAACAATAATTATGAAAGAGTAAAATCCAAAATCTCCAACTGAATACGAAACCAAAAATTCTAGAACAATCGTATCAATGATCAAAGTATGTGAAAGTATGAAGAAAATTATCAAAAGTGCGTAACATAATAAAGGAATCACCATAATATATTTGTAGTATCTCAAAACAACAAAGGGATTTGGTGTCTCTTAAGTGTATTGTCTTTACAACTTCTTACCATAAGTTGTACTTAGACGTGACGACTCGTGGGCTTCATTTTCAACAACTGGAGTATCACTCTTGAGGACTTTAGATACTGGTCACAGTGTGACTTTTCTATATGAGTCGTAGTCTATCCTAGCAACTCGTACCCTTCACTGTTTAGTTCCTCAACTTATTTTCATCCATTGTTATCCTTGCGAGTTGGGCTACGAGTCACAAAATGACTTAACAACTCGTAGCCTGATCTGCACTTTACTTCTTGAGAGCATTTTCTTCTATGTTTTTCAGTCCAAGCCACTTCCCACCTAAATTTTTGGGAAACACACAAAACACACATTATATTCGACAAAACAACATAAGTCAATGCATAGTTTCACCATTTTAAGCAGCGAATGTGCCATGTTTCCACTACACATCAACCCCCTCAACTTAGAATGTTTGCATGTCCTCAGGCAAAAATATGAACAAAAACAAACACTATGCTTTAACTGGCAGATCCTAAGATACCTTTGGCAGTCAATTTGTATTTTAGTTCACAACATAAGAACCCCCACCTATTTTTACTTTTTAAGAACCCAACAATATATATTAATTTGGTACCACAATGTGACATATAGGATTATAATGATGTCATTACATTAGTAATGAATAGATCGTCATAAATACAAGTTACACTAATCGAACAGACAAATAATCTAACAATGTAATCCCTGTACCCTCACAATAAAAAAAGTCCCTGTCACTCAAATAGATTAATATTTTCATCCAGGGATAGTCAAGATATGCTCGCACTCAAAAATAAGTTCAATTAGTGTATACAGAATACCATAGGCTTGCCTTTATGTTCCTTACCTATGTTTTTGGATAGTCGGGTTAGGATCACTTATAGGGATCTATTCGGCTTGTAACGTAGGTTTTGGGAATGGTATGATATATTTTGGAAATTTTTTAGTGACTAAGCCTCCTTGACACTATGATTACTTTGGGGTCCACTTATTTTACATCTTTTCTTTCACTCCGCCCTTATTTCTCCCTTTTTATTCTTTTTCTACTTGTTCGGACTGGATGTGGTTTTTTTGTTCTTTCCTTTTGGGATTTTCTTTCAATATTTTCTTTTTCTTGGTCTTTTTCTATTTTCATAGTTTTATCACTTTTCTTTTTCTACCATACCCTATCTCCCTTTCTTTTCTATTCACACACTTTTTTTATACCTGCTCTATACTATGCACCCCTGTGATAGCCACCCTCAACTTAGGCGATTTCCCTGAGTTGACGTGCACAGTGTCCAAGGAGGACCAGGCCCAAAATAGGTTTATTATAGTCTAAACAAGAAAGTGAATCAATGTAAACAAAAAATGTAGGTCTATTAAGGTTCAATAATCAAGATCAAGGTACTCATATATTATTTGGTTGGGTAATTTAGGATAAATTGGACTAATAACAAAAATGGCCTATGATCATCTTCTAACCAACCACCCTAGAACCTAGGCAAGAGAAACTAGGAAAGTTCTAGATTTTGTATACACTGGGAACTAAGTAACGCCTCACACACATATCGTACAGGGTCACATTGTTAGTTACTACTAATCTAGTTATGCTTTTGTTTGCCACAGTTGTTTCATTCCTAATTCTAATACCATTATCAGATTAACCGTAGTCCTAACCGTATACACATATTACACCATTTTTAATAAAAAATTTAGTAGGGGTCCCAATTTTTCAAACATCTTTAGCACAACTATTCAAAATATGTCTACTACCTTAGGTACAAAACTTCTTCCTAATTGAGCATCACACAACACAAAAAATAACTAAAACACAAAAATATATTGGTTCCACATTCAAACCGCAGCCAACGGGAAAAGAACCATGGAAATAATAACTCGTAGAGGCTATGTGTTACACCTCCACCCCCAACCAAATACCTATGCACTGTCCCAGTGCATTTAAAAATACAAATCAAGGGACAAAGACATACCGGGGAGCCTTAGGCATCTGATCAAACATCATCAGTATGGGGGCTCTTAGACTGATCCCCACTCTTATTATTGGTGGTCCCAATAGCTGTCGGGACCTACTCAGTAATCATGGCACCTGTGGTGACCGTTGTGCTCTGTGGTGGAATAGGTGGTGGGGCTGTACTACTGCTAATTCCAGCAGTATCAGCGGGTCTCGAACTACCATCCCCCGCTGCCATCTCTTGGACCCTAGTCTACCAGTCTAAATAATCCTGCACACACTCTATTTTCACCGCCTAAATATTGTCTTCCTCTGTGCTTTGTCTCTTTATTTTCTTGTTTTTCTTTCTATTCCTTCCTCCTTCAAAATTTCTGACAGGGGTTGAATCATCAACCGCCCTAATGTTTTCAACCACAGGCTCTCTAGAAATCTCCCCAATAATCGGCATTGGGAGGATTGGACTCTCATGAAACTCCTCTACTGATTTCCGCATGTCGACTAACTCAACATAAACCTGTAATACCCCACAAGATCCTAGTCGATTTCCAACTATTAGTTACATATTTAAAGGGGTCCAAGGCATTTGTTTTACACTAAGTACAAGGACTTACCCATTTTAAGACCCCAAGAATGCAAAATTTTTATTTTTTTCCTACCTGAGTCTGAAATATTGATTTTTGAGTTAAAATGTGTTTAGGGATGTTAAAAGGGTCATCCGGGAGAGTTTCAAAATTTTTGAAAGGGGTTCGGGGTATTTTTAGACCACAGAGGTAGAATACCTCCATGATATGGGCGTGTCGTAGAGGCTGGGCCTCTATGATACATGGCGTGTCATGGAGGTTAGCCTCGGTGATACATATTATTTCATGGAGGCTAGTCTCCGCGATAGCCTCCATGCCACGAAGGCTGGTTTTCCTGCCATAATATTAAATGCTCAAGAGGGGAATTTTGGTCCTTTTCCCCTCACCCCAAACACCCAATCATGAATTAAAACCCCAGAGGGGAATTATTTAACTTGTTCCCCATAAGTAAACCATAAAAAATCATCCCCATTCCTAAGAACACAAATTTTAAGTTTCTCCCAAGGATTTAGTCATTTAAGGTCCCAATTCCAAGCTTTTCTTCATGAATTCAAGAACTCGGGCATGTGGGGTATTCATCAATGGGTTCTTTCCACCCATTGAGTCCTAAGAATCTTTTTTTATTCAAGTGTAAACCCTTTTTCCTCTTGTTATGGAATTTCATTGTTAAGCATGAATTTACTTAATTTTCTCTTAATAGTCTTGAATATAAGCCATGATATTGTGTTTGCCCGTGTGAATTATATTCTTACATGCTTTATAATATCAATCATCTATATTATGTTCAGTTGATATCGTGTCAATTTATCAAGTTATGAATTAAACCACTTGAGCATGTTGTGCTCCCAAGTTTAACACATCCCCATATTTAAAATTCTTGGATTTCATCAGTTAAGTGAAATGTACTATGTTTTGGGTCTTCAAATAAAAAATTTACTTGCAGTGTTTTAGATGATGTTATGGTATTTAAAGTATAACTCAGTGTTGGAAGTTTATGTAAACACAATACCTATATGTTTACATATGATTTAGATTTTTAAGTTACAAGTTAGTTAGATCATGATTTTATTCATCTGAGTAATTATCAGTTTTGAGTCCAGTTAACTTTAATCAGTACTAGTATCTATACTGTTGGGAGTAGGATTAGCACCGAGCGAACCTAGGGATCAAGGCTCACCCTCTAGTAGAGGACTAAGACCTTTAGTAGAAGTCCTTAAGTTTTAAAACTACGTAGCCAGCGTAAGTTATGAGATGTCACCAACTAGTAGAGTACTGGAACTCTCTTAGGGGTCACCCACTAGTAGAGGACTAACTCCCTAGTCCTTCGGGACATCATCCATGTAGATCCACATCGTCAGCCAGTGTTAGTACCCGTGTAAAGGTTCTGACACCCTTCCAACTGAGGTTATAGGTTGGACCCGATTAGCTCACATTGGGGTGTGTTGGTTACATAATAGATCCCATAATTTCAGTTCAGTACTCAGGTTATATCAGTATAGGTTTGAATGACCAAGTATTCAATTTATCATCTATTTAGTCAATCAGTTTTATAGATTTTTTAGTATAATTTTAACTTGGTCTTACATTTATTTTACATGTTCATGCGTTCATATTCAATATCCATATATATTTCAATTAGTCCCTATATCACATACCAGTACATTTAAAGTACTAACCGCATACTCTCTTTTGAGCTAGATTGATTTCATAATATAGGTTCGAACGCTCTGTTCCCGAATCGCCCTTAGTTAGTCCAGTACCACTCAGCAGCAGTTGTGGTGAGTCCTCATCCTTCAACAACAAGTCATTGCAGTTATTTTTAGTATTTCCTTTATTTTAGTCAGTCGGAGCTAGTTGAGGGATTGTACCATCAACTCCTCATGTCTTAAAGGCTTTTAGATATTCAGATAGTCAGACTTTTTTTTAGTTTCATCAGTAGTTTCAGACATGTTAAGTATTGTTTTAGTATTTCATCTTGACAAAGTTTTTATAATTTTATATTCCACATATGATGTTTGTGTTATCATTGTTTCAGTGCTCACAACAGGTACCAAATCATGGGTTAGCTTGGGGTACTTATGGCCTTAAGCACCGTGTTACGACTAGGGGTAGTCTCAGGTCATTACAATGCCCCTGTTATATCTGGGGACTGGGCTCCCTCAAGCTGTTGGGTAATCCTCAGTTCAAACCTATCAAACCTAGCCTGCATCATTCTCATTTCTTCACAAAGACTTATCTCAACCAATGATTTTACTCCTTCTCCCATTAATTGCACCTTTGTCACCACAGTACTTAACCTTATTATTATCTTAGTCAGAAATGACTGAGACACCATTACATAGGTGGTTGGGATCAACCTAGTTGTGGATGGTCGTGGTGTCATAGTAGGTGGTGGAGTAGGAATACTGGAGATGTCTTCTATATCTAAGGTTAGAGGTTCAGACTAATTAGTCTAGTAGGGGTGTCACCTTTCTTAGAGACTTTTCTCTTCCTTTGGGCCTCATAAGCATCACTAACCATAAAAGCTGCAGTTTGTCCATCTTCGAGATTGGGTTGGTGATGCCTCTGATCAACTCCAAGTCTATAGTGGTCCTTGGCCTCAAGAATTGATCAATATCTAGAAGATCTGGTACTCCGCATCCAGACATATCTAAGTTAATAGGCAAGTGAAGACCAACACTATATCTGTGCTAGTAGCCCTGTCTCTGATCTCATGAGCTATCCATTTTTCTACATCGATCTCATAGACTGACATTATGCTTCCTATCAGTGCTGCCTTATCTAGACATACTACGTTGTCCAACAAATTGGACTCAATTTGTGTCTAACCAAGGTCCACTAGGCCTTAGCCTAAAATTTTAGGCTATTCTTCTTAATTTATGTTGAATTCCTAATACCTCCAGTTCCCATGGGGCCTCTTCATGAGTTGAATCAATAATTCAGCCCATCCACCAAAATTGAACAATCTTATCTTCCTAACCTATTTGTTTCACCTTCACTTTCTTCATCTCATCTACTCAGAATTCTAATTCTGTGGTGTTAGATGAAAGTGTAAATTATGTCCCATGTAATATCTGGGAGATTTTCTGAGCTGAGATATTAACCCAGACACCTTGAGTTACTAATTTTGATATCGGCTCTGTACCTCTCCACAAGTTTCTTTGCAGATTTTGCCTTTTTTAATTCCATCTGATATGCAGCATAAAACCCACGTACCAATGCTTCTATATACTGTCCTTGTGCTCTATTCATCCACTCAAACTTGTATTGCTTGAATCGTGCCTCAAACTCAGGCATCTCAGACATACCTATTGTGGTTAACCTTCTCTCAAGATAAACACCTCTTATGGGATTTCTATTTTTGGGGTTTATGGCACTGTGTTGTTCATATAGGGCCTACATTTTAGGGTACCCTCAATATTCAATGATGGGCACCGAAGTAGGCTGGATGGATAGTGGAGTAGGAGGTACTTGTGGTGGTGGAACTACTCTCATCGGGTTGTCATTCTCCTTACTCTCTCCTTCTTCTTGAGTTGCTGACCCATTATCATTCAAATTTTCATCCCCGGGCTCTGATTCTTCCTCTTCATCAGAACCTAATTCTTTCTCACCAATATCCTTACCATATTCTTCTTCATCATTGTCATCATCATCATCTTCATTGAGGGATGATGGTGAATGGGGTGGTGAGGTGCTAGGGTCCTTTATTCATGGTGTGGATCTAAGGGGTCTGTCATTCTCTATAGTAGTATCTTTCTTCCCCTAAGGTTTCCTATCTCTTGGATCTATCGTCCCCACTTGTGGATATTCTTTGAGATCATCACGACTCATCAGAGCCCTCGTATATGAGATGACGAGTAGACTCTGGGGAAGGTTTATTTGTAGTGTTATTCATAGGTGCCAGTTTCTTTGATGAATTGCCTTTTGGAACCATTAGTACCTACTGAATAAGACTCATTATTTAATCATAAGAAAAGACAAGGAAGTCAAGGAAATAGTTTTTTAGTGTAGCAGACGTTGGTCACATTACGACTCTTATGGTACGAGTCGTATCTATTGGTCACTAGTCATAGTGAGACTCGTAAGGTGGAAGGATGCATGATTAGTATTCAATGGTCAGGCAATGAGTCCTCCTAATGAGTCATAATGTTAGACTATGACTCGTTACCAACACTCGTTAATAGACCAAAAATACATTCCTGATGTAATATCTTTCTTAGTCATTATGACTCATGACAACGAATTATTTAGTGTGACTGCGACTCTTTGGGAGAAGTCGTGATGACAACAGAACCTACACTCTTCTAATAAATAATATTACCAGTGGTTATGAGTGATGTAATGACTCATTAAGTGACCTTACGAGTCATTAAAAGACACGTAGCTACTGTGACATGACTAATTCGAGAAGTTGGTTCCAATTTCAAACTTAACCCAATAATATACATAGTTAATGACATCAATCATCTCTAATTCATCCTGTGTAACCAAAACTAGTTTACATTAGGTCATGAACTCCTATTATCAATGTTATTTTACAAATTTCTCAAGCTTAGGGCTCGTCTACTATTACAATCATAGATTTTGAACAAGAAATCCAAGAAACCATTTACATTGAAGCATCACTTTAATAATATAGAATTAAAACACAAAATACATACTTTGTTTCTTGTATTGGATTCTTTTTTATCTTATCTTTCAAAGAATTTTGAGCCCTACCTTTTGAGCTTATTTGATTCTTGGGAGTATTTTTAAGTAATTAGAGTTGGGATGAGTTTAGAGTTTTGTTGAGTTGAGTTTGGTTGTCTAAAATAATGGAGTGAGTTGACAGTTTGAATGATTGGAATGCCAATCATTTAGCCCTTGGTATATTAATTTTAATCATTCGATTTGGGATGGGTTGACCCGATGGGTATGTGCTATCAAACCTAGTTACGACTTGTCTTAATGACTTGTAACCAGTGAATAAGAGTCTTAGACTCCCGCCATAATTCTTGGAACCTTACCTGGGTCTCCATTTATTACAACTCACGGTGACAAGTCGTAGTCACTAACTACAACTTATTCTGAGAGTTGAAATAATTCCAGAGACCAAATACATGAGAGTGGTATGAGTTTCGGTCACCCTACGACTCCTCACTATGAGTTTTAAAGTCCTCTTGTGACTCATAAAGTGGGTCGTATGGCCTGGCACCAAAAAAAGTTTTTTGGTTTATTCTTGCAATCTCCAGCCCTGCACATTGAACAAACAAATTACCCTATATTTAAATAAATACAAAACATGGGTTGCCTGCCGCACAACACTTGATTTAACATCGCGGTATGACATAGATAGGTTGGATACTCAAATTTCACCAACCATCCCCATAGGTTGCCTCCCATGTAGCGCTTGATTTAATATCATAGCGCGACGCAATTGCATTGGTTACTCATACTTTACAATGTCCATAACAACAACCACTTTTACTTCTGCAGTGCTTCCCGTGTAGTGCTTCACTTTTTGCCCATTCACCTTGAATGGGGCCTCACCATCATTCTTTAATTCTATAGCACCATGTGGGAACATCCTCACTACAGTTAATGGCCTATACCATCTAGACTTTAACTTTCCTGGAAACAAGTTAAGTGTCAAATTATACAATAAAGCCTGATCACCTAGCTCAAATACTCTTTTCTTGATTTTTCGATCATGATGCAGCTTCATTATCTCCTTGTATAGTGTAGAACTCACATAAGCCCAAAATTAGAATTCATCCAACTCATTCACTTTGCTCATCCTTATCTTTGTTGCATCATGCCACTCAAAATTCAGCTTCTTCAACGATCATAGTACCTTGTGCTCAAGCTCAACAGATAAGTGGCATGACTTGACAAACACTAGCTAATATGGGGAGGCACTTATAGGGGTTTTATAAGTTTTCCAGTAGGCCCATAATGTATCATCCAATTTTCTTGACTAATCAATCCTATTGTCATTCACAGTCTTTACTAAAGTGAACTTTATCTCTCTATTGGAGACCATAACTTGTCAACTTGTCTGAGGGTGATAAGGTGCTGCCACCTGATGATTTACTCCATATTTATCAAGCAAACTCTTGAAAAAGTGATTGCAGAAGTACGACCCACCATCACTAATTATTACACGTGGAGTGTCAAATCAAGAAAAGATATGTTTTTTCAAAATGCGGTCACACTTCTACCTTCATTATTGGGGAGCGCTACTATTTCCACCCATTTGGACACAGAATCAACCACAATGAAGATATAACTTATTTCATAGGATCTCATAAACAGCCCCATGAAATCCAAACCCCACACATCAAATAGATCCAACTCTAAAATAGGGGTCATAAGGAGTTTATGGCACCTTGAAATATTTTCGTGATGTTGGCATTGGTCACAGTCTATAGAAAAATCATGAGCATCTTTGTAGATTTTTGGCCAGTAGTACCCACACTACAAGATCTTATGGGTTGTGCGGGTTCCTCCATGGTGACCCCCAACTAGTGAAGCATTACAACCTCAAGAATGCTCATCATCTCCACTTTAGAGATGCATCTACGAATCATACCATCTGCACAAATTTTGAACAAATAAGGCTCATACCAAAAGAATTTCCTTCCCTTATACATAAATTTCTTCCACTGATGAAAGGACAAGCCTTCTGGAATAAGATCACTTGCTAAGTAATTTGCAAAATTAGCAAACCAGGGAATTAGGTCTTGCAATGCTGCCAAAATCTTCTCGTTTGGAAAAGTATCACCAATTTTAAGCCCATCCCTTATTTTCTACATTGCTTCTTCCTTAAGTCTGGACAAGTGATCTACAACCTGATTTTTCGTGCCTTTTTGTTCCTTCACCTTAAAATCAAACTCTTGTAGTAAGAGAACACATTGAATCAATCTTAGTTTTATATCTTTCTTCACCATCAGGTATCTCAATGTTGCATGGTCTGTGTGAACAATGAACTTAGTCCAAATTAAGTAGGATCATAATTTCTCAAAGGAAAAAACCACTGCTAGCAACTCTTGCTCAGTAATGGTATAATTCTTTTAGCAGGGTTTAATGCTTTACTAGCATAGTAAACAAGATGAAGTACCTTATCTCGCCTTTGGACTAGGACAACACCTAAAGCCACACCATTTTCATAACACATAATCTCAAAAGGTAGAGACCAGTTGAGAGACACTATAATAGGGGTTGACACCAACCGCTCCTTCAAGCACTCAAAAGCCTTCAGACATGCCACATCAAAATTAAATTTCACCTCTTTCTCAAGAAGCTTGCAAAGAAGGTTTGCAATCTTTGAGAAATCATTGGTGAATCGCTTGTAAATGCTAGCATGGCCCAAAAAATTCTGAATACCTTTCATCAATACTAGTGGTGGTAGTTTCTCAATTACATTAATTTTTTTATTGTCAACCTCTAAGCCTCTTTTTGAGATCTTTCTCCCAATCATAATTCCTTCTTTCACCATAAAATGGCACTTCTCCCAGTTGAGTACCAAGTTTTATTCTTCCCATCGATGCAGAGCATTGTCCAAGTGGACCAAACAGTCATAAAAAAAATCACCAACTATAGAAAAGTCATCCATAAATACCTCAATGGTGTCCTTCACCATATTAGAGAACATCGATATCATGCATCTCTGAAATGTGAATAAAGTCTTGCATAACCCAAATGACATTCTCTTGAAAGCAAAGGTCCCACATAGGTAGGTAAAGGTTGCCTTCTCCTAATCTTTGGGAGAAATCGTGATCTTATTGTAAACCAAATAGTCATCTAAAATATAATACCAGTCCCTTCCTGGAAGTCTATCTAGCATCTGGTCCATGAAGGGTATTGGGAAGTGGCCTTTTTGGGTCCATGTGTTTAGCTTCCTATGGTCCATCCAAACTCTCCAACCTGTGACTGGTCTCATTGTCATGAGCTTATTCTTCTCATTTAGCACGACAGTAATTCCACTTTTCTTTGGGACATACTAAATAGGGTTGACACACTTGCTATCAGCAATGGGATAAACTATAACAGCATCCAACCACTTAATGATTTATTTCTTTACCACCTCATGTATATGAGGATTTAGCCTATACAGATGCTCAATACTTGGGATGTAGTTCGGTTCAAGATGGATTTTGTGAGTACAAATGCCTGTCGAAATACCCATAATATCTACAATGGTCTACCCTATAGCTCCCTTAAACCTCTGCAACACTAACAGCAATGCCTCTAGCTCTGTCTTAACCAAATCAGTTGTAATAATCACTGGCAAGGTATTTTCGGCCCCCAAAAAATATATAACACAAGTGAGGTGGGAGGTCTTCAACTCGAAGACCGATGGATTCTTAATTGACAGATGATCTGGAGGAGTGGTTCTATTTTTCAAATCTAGATCAAGTTTCTTTGGAGCATAAGTGTAAGAACCTCTCCCATGTAGAGTACCTACTATCTCATCATACTCCTTAATTCCATCATAATCAAAATTCATAATCACAGTTGCTAATGCTTCAACACCCGATCTTTTCTCAATTATAATAGTCAGTGCATCAACCTTATCATCAATGGTGTTTATCATAGAGACAAATCCCATATCATCAAGATACCGCATCGAATAGCATACATTGAAGATTACCTATTCATCATCGAGTCTGAACTTGATCTATCCCAATTCCATATCAACCAATGCCCTACCCATAGCTAGGAAGGGACTGCCCATAAAGATAGGGACTTGGCAGTCCACCTCAAAATCAAGTATCACAAAATCAACTGGAAAGATAAAGGGTTCCATATTTACCAACACATCACAAAGAATACCAACCAGTTTTTTTCACAATCCGATCAGCCATAGATAATCTTATTGATGTCGGTTTGAGTTTCCCCAACCCCAACTACTTAAACACAACTAGTGGCATAAGATTGATACAGCCTCCTAGATCACATAAAGCCCGAGATAAGTTGAAGGACCCAATGGTACATGGAATGGTGAAGGCTCCAGGGTTCTCCTTCTTCTCTACGAATGATCTATAGGCAATATCACTATAGTGATGAACATTGTTAGCAGGCTCATAGCTCACTGTCCGCTTCCCAGTGACTAGAACTTTTATGTATTTTACGTAACCAGGTATTTTCTCTGATGATTCTACAAGTGGTATGTTTACAGACAACTCCTTCAATATTGATAGGAACTTCTGATATTTACCTTCTTCCTGCTTCTTCTTCATCCTCTAAGGAAAATAAGGGCCAGGTATTGGAATAGTTTTCAAAATAAGTTCCTCAACCTTACCCTTTCCCTTATCTTTTGTAGAACTATGCCCAACACCTAATGATTTTCCAGCTTCAACTTCAGGTGCTTCCTCAATATCAGTATTAAAATTATTATTTGTTGGCTCAACTGCAGTGGCCACAAGAGGATCCATGGTGGTCTTTCCACTCTGAGTGGTAATGGCATGAAAATGACTATTATTCTTCGAATTTTGCACTGTATTAATGGAAAGAGTGACAGGCTTCTTTTGATTCAATGTGATGGACATTTTGCCAAACTACTACTCCAGTTTTTTTATCACGGTGTCATGCGACTAAACATTCTAGTTCAGCCCTAATATGCCTGCCTTAATCTCCTTAAGGCAGCTTTTCTGACTTTCTTATCATTTTATTAACTTCGACAATATTCCCTCCATTCTTGACTCTGTATCTCGACTACCTGGTGGAACATATCTATCACTCTTCTCTTTATAATCATCTTTATGCCTTGAATCACTATCTCACTTTATACTTCTGTCTCGGTACCTATCACCATAGTAGTTCTAACCTTGGTTTTGTTGCCCTTTGGATAGAAAACCCACCACTTCTAAATCTAAATACTTTGCTTCCTTATCTTCATTAGACTCATAAGCCCTGGACATAGTTCCTTGTGCCCCCACTGCATTCATATTTTCAGCAGTCATTGTTGCAAATTGTTTTATAAGCAGACAAATATCAATTTTGAGTTGTTCAAATTCTTATTCTACCGTATCATCGCCAACTCTATAGTCACTCGCATCCCCAATAGCATACGTACCAGCTCCTCTATTATCCTCCAGAGTGTGCCACCCTCGGTTTATAAAAGAGATCTCATCTAGCATTTCCTAGGCCATATCCCAATAAAGATTATAAGTGCACCTCTATATATAGTCTCTGTCTTCACCCTAGAGATAATATTCAAGGATCTGAAGAATATTTCTAATAGGTTGGATCCAAAAATCTGGTGATGAGGTTCTATGCTTAACTTCTTTTTGAACCGAAACCATGCTTCATACATAGACTTTGCAGGCAACTACCAGAAGTTGTAAATCTCATCTTTTAGTTGTAGAATCGTGGAAAAAGGAATAAACCAATTCAAAAACTGTCTGTGCAGCTCATTCCAAGTTGTGATTGAACCCCTAGAAAGTTTCCCCAGCCATAACGATGCTTCTTCTATTAGTGAAAAAAGGAACAACTGCAACCTCAAAGCTTTCTAATCTACCCTTAGTATTGTACATGAAGTATAGATCCCAATAAAATTATAAAGATACACGTTTATATAGTTTGTTTCCAGTCCATAAAATACACCCTTTAAGTTCAGCAGCTGGATTATTACACTAGTAATATGAAACTTCACTTCAGGGGGTAGAGAAGGAGGAAAATATCTCATGTCTCTGCAGGCTCAACATAACTTGTGTCCTCATCTTTATCATATGATGGAAGATACTGATAGGTAGGTATTACTTGAGCTCTACCACTACGTGCTCTATCATGGTCATCGTAGAGTGGTGCTCAATGATCAACTGGTCTTAGCCCGACTAGATCTGCCTGTTGGTCCAATCAGGCTTTCTCTGTTGCTCCTCCCTGTTCAGTTTCCTATGTTAATATCAACTTCGTCTGTCTATTAGCAATATTCTATGGATCACCTAGAGTAGAGGTAGGTATAGAAAGAGGGTTATCCCAAACCCCTTCTGGAACACCATCACAAACATGCTCCATCATCCTTTTGGAGTTTGCAGAATTCTTTTGGGCTCTAGATCAATGAGAAGTAAGAAATCTTCTTAACATCTAGTGCTATGCATACACCATCATATACCCAACTAAAGCTAAAAGTAAAAACTCACAGACTATTAACTTTAATCAATAATTCAACATTGTATTCCCCGACAATGGCGCTGAAATTTGATGTCACCCAAAAACTAACCTCCAAAGAATATGTTTCAGCCGATGTCAAATATAGTAATGCAAACTAGGTTGGGGTCGAACCCACAGGGAATACGTGCAACAACCTCTCAAATCTGACAAAATTATCGAGAAATATGTAAAAGTAAATAGGGGGATTTGAAGATCAATAGTAATAAGTAACCAAAATTAAATGTTTGCATTTGTAACCAATTGAAGACAAACACTAGGACTGTATTCCCTCTGGCTTGTCATATTTGTAAGTTTTTTGTATTTGATCTGCCTAACCTACTGTTCTACGTGCAAAGTTGATAAGCTATGTATTATCAATCATCTTTTGAACGTGTTGATAAATCTCACCCTTCACCTTGTGAGTCTCAGGGTGTCTCCTTGTTGTCCCTTGTCTATAACCTCAGTACAACCTTTACCTTTTCAGTCACGAGTTGATTAGACAAGGAGAAATAGCCTCGAATGATTGTCGTAACCTTTGTTTCCCAATCTCAAACTCCCTTGTAAGGACGTTTTTTAGTACAACCAATTCTCAAGCTTCTGTAGTAGCTTAGGGTATGATTACGATGAAAAAAGGTTACAATAAATGCAACTACAATAAAATAGATGAATCTCTCACTTCTCTTACGTAGCTAATCTACCAAGGTTCCCACAACCCTAGTCAAGGAAATTAGCTGCTCATGCTTATGCAAAAATATATGACAATTAATGAAGAAAACATGTAATGAATTGCACAATTATGAAAGAGTAAAATCCAAAATCTCCAATTGAGTACAAAACTAAAAATTCAAAAACAATCATATCAATGATCAAAGTATGTGAAAGAATAAAGAAAATTATCAAAAGTGCATAAAATAATAAAGGAATAACCCAAAGGTATTTATAGTATCTCAAAATAATAAAGGAATCTTAATATAAAAAATAGGAAAATTAATTCGACAGTGGTAATGCCTTTGGAAATGAGTCGTTGGGTATCCTTACAACTCGCTGCCTGCTATTGTAACTCTTTTTTTTCTTCAGCGGTGACAACTCATATAGACATATTATGTGTCGTATCCTTCTAATTATAGTCACTCCAGTAGCTCTTCGTCTTCATGGCTCTTGAGTCTGATGTCTTTACAACTCCTCATCATGAGTCGTACTCAGACATGACGACTCATGGTCTTCACTCGCCACCACTGGATTATACTCTTAAGGGCTTTAGATACTGGTTACAGTGTGACTTTTCAATACAAGTCATAATCTGTCCTAGAGACTCATACCCTTTCATTAATTACATCCTCAGTTTATTTTCAGCCACTGTTATCCTTACAAGTTAGGCTACGAGTTATAAGATGACTTAACAACTTGTAGACTGATCAGTACCTTACTTCTTGAGAGAATTTTCTTCTATCTTTATCAATCCAAGCCACTTCCTACCTAATTTCCTAGGAAACACACGTCATATACGACAAAATAACCTAAGTCAATGCATAGTTTCACCATTTTAAGCATTAAATGTGTTATGTTTCCACGACATATCAGAATGACAACAAATGAAGAAGTCCAATAGGCAGTAATGGGTTTAAATAAAAATAGTGTAGGAGGACCTGATGGTATGAAATGTGACTTTTTTAAGATACATAGAAGATAATTGGTGATTATGTGTATGAAATAGTGAAAGCTTTCTTTTGTGGTGTTGAGCTACCTAGATTTGTAAATCATACAAATCTAGTTCTACTTCTAAAGAAGGTGATGGTGAATAATTTTTTAGACTTGAGACAAACATCCTTGAGTATTTTGTGGATAAAATTTTCTCAAGGATAATACATGAGAGGATAAAGGCAGTGCTCCAAGAATAAATTCCAATAAGAAGGCTGGTTTTGTGCAAGGTAGAAATATAGTAGAAAATGTCTTGCTAGTACATGAAATTATCACTGAAATAATAAAGAGGGAAAAGCCACCTAACCTTGTGATTGAACTAGACATAATAAAATCTAATGATAGGATAGTATGGTTGTTTCTAATGAAAGTGCTTTGAAAGATTGAATTTAGTAAAAGATTAATTGATATAGTGTATAGACTGGTGGAAAGTAACCGGTACTCAATAATTTTAAATGGTCAGCCTAAAGGTTTTTTTAGCTTTTAAAGAGGTATTAAACAAGGGGATCCCCTATCCCCTACTCTCTTCATATTAGCAGCAAAAATGATGTTTAGATCTTTAAATTTCCTAATGGAGAAAAAAGAGTTCAAAAGATTTGGGATGCCAAAAGAAAACCCTAAAATTAATCATTTAGCATTTGCAGATGATATGACAATTTTGTGCATTCCAATAAAAGTTGGTTACATTGCTTTATGTTATTTGTACCAATAACCAGTTTATTGCAAAAGTAAGAACAATACAAATGTTTGCTGAGACCTTGGAGAGATATGAAAGGGTTTTGGATAGAAAGTCACCAAAGAAAAAAGTGTAATATACTTGCATCAAAGTTTACCAGAAGGGGATGTTGTAGTAGCACAGGTAGCAATAAGTAGTTTAAGGAAATAATTTCCTTTCACCTACATAGATCTCCCTATATTTTATAAGGGGAAGAAAAAATATTATTAGTACCAGATGATACAAAGAATAAGCTCTAAATTATAGACTTGAAAAGGAAAACTACTTTTTTATGGAGGAAGGGCAATTTTGATCAAGCATGTTTTACAAAGTATACATATTCACTGCTTATTAGTAATGAATCCTTGTATGAATATGTTAAATCAGATACAAAAATAATGGCTCAATTCTTTTGGAGTAGCTATATTGGTGGAAGAGGTAGACACAAACTAAATGGAGCAATTTATGCCTACCTAAGAAGGAAGAAAGTTTAGGGTATAGGCTGTTATAGGATACGTCGGTAGCCCTTTTTTGTAAGCTTTGATGGAACTTCAGAACAAAGCAATCAATTTGGAGTAATTACATTGTGAACAAATATTGCTAAAAAGTGAATTGTAACTTGGTGATGTGGAAAGTAGGAAGTAGATGATCTCAAGAGTGGAAGAAAATGTTACAAGCAACAGACTTAATAAAGCACAAGATATGGTGGAATACAAGAAAAAGAACAACTTCTTTCTTGCATGACAATTGAACTGGGCTAGGATATCTTTATACTATTATTGTAGAGGAGTTTGAATGAGATAAGTCATATGAGATAGTCAAAGAGTTGAAAAAGGAGGGTGAGTGGGATGCAGAGATTTAGAGAAAGTTTTTGCACAAAAAGTGGTAGAATATATCATTATCCACATCAAATATATAAGGGGGGAAGGGGTGATAGGATAACCCATGTTGGATGTTAGACACTAAAGGAGTCTTAGTAAACCATCCTGGTAGTATATCTGGCATAAGAAAGAGCATAACAAAATCTACAAGTTCATATGGATTAAAGTCATGTAGTTCAAAATGAACTTTTTTATATAGAGACTATGAAAGATTAAAATTCTAGTGGATTATAGAGTGAGAAGGTGGGGTATTTAAAGGACCATAAAAATATTGGTATTATGATAATCCATCTCAAGAGACATTGGCACATATGTTCCTAAGGTCGACTACTGCTAACAGGACTTGGTCTTATTTTTGTTCCTTTACAGGTTTAAACATTAAAAGCCTCTTACTTAGGGAGTTAATAATGTTATGGTAGGGAGCAATGGTGAAAAGGGGACTAAAACCTTACTGTAAGGATTTACCAAACATTGTAGTATGTGAATTATGAATGAGAAGAAATACTAGCAAACATGAAGGAAGGATGAGCTCTACTCAAAGGATTATTCACAATGCGGTGACAATAATGCACATGCTACTAAGAGTAAGAAACCTATTTCAATGGAAACCGACTAGGAATACAAAAGGAGTTAGATGAATTCAAGCTAGGGGTAAGAGTTACTAAAGTTTTATAGGAATTCCCATCCCAAGGATGGGTTAAATATAACACGGGAAGAGCCTTAAATGTAATCTTGGACTAAGTTCTTATGCTTTATATTTAAGGGATTATAATGGGGATTTACTATATGTAGAAGTTGCTAAATTTTTATAACACCACAAACACCTTAGCAGAAGTAACAACAATACTGAAGCTAGTAAACATTGTAAGCAATCAAGTTATGGAAAAGTTATCATTCAAATTAATTCGACGCTTAGAAAAACAGTATTAGTAGGGGAGTAGACATGTACATAAAATACAACAAACATAATAGAACAGATTAAAGCATGTCTCCAAGGTATGCCAGCTATAATACAACATATTTTAAAATAAGGAAACCAATTACCTGATTACCTAGTGAATCTAGCAATAGATATAGGTAATTGCAGCTTTTTGCATTTTCAAAGCTTGGAAACAAAGGGTACAGGGATAATCAACTGTGATGATCTAAAGTGTCCATATTTAAAAGTATCACCTATCAAGGGATAATGGTGTAGGAAAGGCTAAATTATAAGTTTTTTCACATGAAATATATTTACAAAAACTATATAGGCATCAAAAAGAGTTAAATGCTATCTAGCCTATTCTACTTTAGTCATCAAAAAGGACTCGACAAAATGGGAGGGTCTTAGATCGGATTGGAAATTCGGAACCTAGATGTTGATGTTTTAACTACAAGATGGAAGTGTAGAGCTTCCCACACACTCTACTCCATATCCTTTTACAGAAAATAGATGGTCAAAAAATGCCTAGAGAAGGATGAATCAAGGAAGAAGGACACTTACCTAGTGATGAAAGATGACATCAGTAGACGAGCAACTCAATAAAATAAGATGAGAATAATCCTTCACCAAAGAACACAGTTGAAAATGAATAAAGTGAGATAAGGACGAAAGAGATGCTAAATCAAATGAGAAAGGTGTATTACTTACTTTTGAAAGTTGTCATATCATCAAAGGAAATAAACAAGAGGGCAATATTGATAATCCACAACAAGAGAAAGAGAAGGTGTTGGTTAATCCTCGGCAGTGTCATTCCTTAGGTGTTGGAGGTTTTTGAAAAGGAAAGAATGAGGAATGAAATAGGAAACCTTAACATAGTTATATATGTAATAAGCACGGATGGGCTAGGATGTAGTCCATTATAGGCAGGTAGTATCGGCTTGATTTGTATATTTTAGGTTGATTGGCCTTTGTATTATTTTCCTTTTTGATTGGTTAGTAAAATGCCCATAATTTTCCAAAAAAAAGCCTCGCTCTTGATCATTCATATCCCTAAATCTATCTCTTCTATTTCACATCATATTGCCTCTATCCCATCCTAGCTCCTCTATATCCCATCCTACCTCATCTATTTTTGTATTCTTGACCTCTCATGCCTTGGTCCCACCTAATTCCCCAAGTTGGACTCCTTTCTTTGGTACTTTATAGCCACCCTACCTTCATGCTCCCAAAATCCATTGTTGTTAAACTCATAATTCATTTTATTAAAGAGACAATTTTTTATTGGCAATCTTGGTATGAAATTTGTGGCACATTTGATAGAGGTGATATGTCAGAATCATATGAGGATGTATTTGATGTATTTCAGAGTGGATTTTGAAATTAAATTTTACTATCCACAAAAGATTTGTTCTCTTGTGTAGGATGAAAGGGTTGTGGTTAGGGATATGGTGTAAGTTGTCTAGGAAAATTTGAAGGGTTTTTCATTTGGAAGGTAGGTTGGTGGAAGTTTCAGATTTGATTTGATATAGGGTAACATAACTCGTGAGCTATCCTAGAGTAATGGTAGTGGATTGCACCGACACCCTCCTTACCCATTTGTCTTCTAGCTGAAATGATTTTTCTCTCTCTTTCCGTACCAATCTTTCCTCCATACCTCTCATTCTTTTATTTATTTCCTCCCTCATTTGATTGATATCCACACTCACTTGGCTATTTATTTGTTAATATGGATAATAGCCTCCATGATGTAGTTCGCGCTTTCCCCGGTTTGACTCGTGTTCGACATGTCACCTACAAAAATCAAAAAACAATATTAGTAGAAAATGCATCTTGTCACTCATATATAAACTCTCAACTCACCTTCTAAAGTGTCGTCTCCAAATGGATAGTGAACTAATTTTGCTCGATCAATTCAAGATCACCTATACTTTATGGTCTAGTGAATTCCTGTGACTCTTGAAAGAAATAAAACTCGATTGAAGGTAAAAGGACTTGACTCAAGAATTTTATCAATGAATTAAGATGAGAAAAGTCGAAGGAAAGAAGAATGAAAAAAGTCATACTAAAAAAATTAAGTAACAAAAGTAGAAAAATTACTTGTGTTATTTAATTTGATGAATCAAAGAGAGGATTTGAAGATTTAAAACTAGTTAACAAGTGATTTAATAAGTCCATTACTTGCTAAATAGTTGAGAAAATGAAGGAAGAAAGTGTATAAAAAACAATCACGAAATTTGGACACTTAATTTTTTGGGGGATCTCAAAATTCTCTAACTATAAAAATTGTGAAGATCCCCTCTTTGAAACCGTACCTCATGGGCCTACCGGACGGCTAGTGCCTGGTGCTGCCGTCAGCTGCTGACTTGGCTGATGATTGTTGGTTGTTGGCGCTGCATTGTGGCTGACTAGGTTGTTGATGTGGCATCTAAATGAATTTTTAATTTATTTTTTTTACTTTTTAAAATTTTCACAAATGGACCCAGCAACACTTTGACCAACTTTGACCTCAAAATTTTTATCAAAGTGTACTTATCTAGCTTTTTCTTCAAGAACAAGATGAAAAAACTCAAGAACAAAAGCAAAATCTGCAATCTTCACAACATAACTTCTTCATATCAACTCCAATTTTGATGAAATTTTCACCCACGCTCTTCGTTCAACGCCACGAGCAAACTCCACTAATCTTTAGCCTTCAATTCCAAGTTAAAATAAATTCACTTTTCAAAATGGACAAAATTTCAAAAGCTTCAAATTCTTCAATGGTATCTTCAATTCTATACCTTCAAATCATACAAAATTCAAGATCTAGGCTAAAAAAACTAGGAAATCAAGATCTAGTATCAAAAATAATAAATAAATAAAAATAGATTTTTGGGGGATGTTTGCATGATATTTTGGATTTTAAAAAAAAAAATTGAAATAGAGCAATACCTCAAGTTTAGATTTGTAAAAACAAACCTAAACCTAAGCTCGTGATTCCAGAATTATAAGAATCAAGAAGGAAGAACAAGAAGGAAATAAAACGAAAGAAGGATATGTGGGTTAAACTTCAAACTCTTAAATTTATGGGTTGTAAGGGACTAAAAACCTCACCTCCCAATTAAATTAATTAATCCAAACAAAAGCTTTAGTTTGAACATCAAGGAAATAAGAACCACAATTGGGTAATTCTTTAATTATTCAAACTAAATAAGTTCACAACCAATTTCAAGATTCCACCAAGGCTAAGTACTCGTTAATTACTCACTAACTTCTCACTAAGAAGAAACTACAATTTCAATGTTCAATATTCATCAAAAATTATCATTCCAAAATAAAAGAGGTCCTATTCATACTAAAGGAAATAAGAAGATATTGGATTTTTACAAAATTTCCCTTAATAAGGCAAGAGTCTTCTTTGGTTGTCTTCTTTGTGAATTTCCTGCATTCCAAGGGTCTTGTCTTCCTCCAATTCATTCCCGCGAACTCCTAAGCTTCCCCACTTATGAACATCGTACATGTCATTCAAGCCATCCATCCTTGTGTCAACCAAGTCATCTATGCTAGTATCAGAAATAAAACATGTAAATCAACTCAGTCCAATAAACCAATCCAACATTGTTCCAATAAAGTTGTCTTCCATATAATAAATCAAACGAAAAAAAGAATATAAAGCCACGAACCTCATAGAAATGGATATATAAAGTACCACATCTCAATTATTTGCCAAGTAAATTAGGACTATTTTAAAAATACTCAACGTTTCCTTCCTAACTTACCGGGTCACCTCTTCTTCGGCATGAAAACATGAAAATAAAGTGGAGAAATTTCATTTTTCTATATATAATAAGAGAGAGTTAAGCTGAAACAAGAACGAGGTCGGTGTCTTCTTTTGCTACCTGCTTCAGCTGCTTCAATCATAATTTTACTGTATCACCCCTAATTAATATAAGTCATTTACGTATTAAAAATTAATAATATTTAATAAAAAAGTAAAATTAAAATTTATGACATGTCTGCTTCATTTACTTCAACCGTAATTTTACTATATCACCCCTAATTAATTATTATAAGTCATCTAAGTATTAAAAATTAATAATCTTTAATAAAAAATATACATATAATGATAAATTAAATCTTGATGTTTTAAATTAACTTGAGGTCTTATATGAATCTCATTAAAATTTTCTCCACATGTATTTTTTATAGTAATTTTGGTATATCACTTCTAATTGGTTATTATAAGTCATTTAAGATATGTCTGGTTCGTTGCTTCAATGATTTTATTATATTACCCCTAATTAATTATTATGGTCATCTAAGGATTATAAAATTAATAATATTTTATAAAAAAGGTAAAATAGATGCAAAATGATATGTCAACATAAAAAATTTGATTAACTATCGAAATTATATTAGTGCCACATAAATAGGGATGAGACAGAGGAAGATATAAAGTAACATATATTATTTAAAAATGATATAAAAAGTATTGTAAATCACAATAATTAAGAACTTAATTATTGACTGACATATATTATTTGATTGACTGTCCGAATTTTATCATTATTACTTAAATTGAAATAGAAAAAAAAAGTATTATAAATCACAATAATTAAAAACTTAAATTATTTTAATGATTGATTATCTAAATTCTATTCGTGCCATATAAATTGAGACAAAAGAAAAATATTGGATTCGTGCTTACAAGGGTTGTCGATATCTAGTTCTATATATAAATCATACACTAAATCAATTTCTTTGTTGTCACCCATATATTATATTCTTCAATTTGAATTTGTTTGATTGGTTTTAAATTGTCACAGATTAAGATATACTAAATAAGATTTTTGAATTTTATGTTTTTAAATTTAATCTGTAGAATATACCAAAATGTTCTTCAGTCTTGTGATTTAAAATATGTTTTGTAGAAAGTTACAGCTAAAGAATCATCAAAAAAGGAAATACACTTTTCTGAAATAATTCAAAAAATGTAAGATAAACAAATTGAAACAAGAGAGCAACAATTTTCCTACGTAAAACTGAAAAACTATGCTAATTTTATTATTATCTTTTGAAGCATCAGTAATGACACCATGGCAACTTTTCTTCTTAATATGAGCTAATCAATATTCATTTTTATAATTGTGGTGCTCGGGCTAGTTTGTATGTACCTCGATTAATTTTATGGGATACCTATCACCTCCTACCAGAACACATGTATCATATATGAGCTAATCAATATTAGACGAGCAAAGTAACATGTATGTTTTTCAAACCTTTCCCATCTATTATGTTTTAGTTTTAATTTTAACTAAATATAAGAGAGGATGTTGTACTTTTGGTGGTCCTCATAAGGGCATTTTTGATATTTTAATTTTTTTGGTCAAATAAAGTTACTACACATAGCAAGTGATGGTGGTTTTTCTTACATATTTACATTCTTGCCCTTATTTTTCTTGTTAAGATCATTGTACTTGAATTTTTGTAATTAATTTCTTCTTGTCACTTGTTAGATTATGTTTTAATTAAAATTTTATTCATATAAAAATCAATAATCACTTTAACACCAGGAAAAAAAATCAAAACAACTTAATACAAAATTAAATTTTGTAGTGATTTCAACTACTACCTTATAAATTTTTCTAATATTAATTAATTCTCCCAAAATATATAATAAATAGGATAAAAAAATAAATAATAGCTTGCACTTATTATTTTTCTTAGTGGATATGAAAAAGGATAAAAAAATAATTAAAATTATATAACTATATAAGAGAGGATGTTGTATTTTTTATAGTCTTCAAAAGGGCATTTTTGATATTTTAATTTTTTTGATCAAATAAAGTTGTTACACATAATAATTGATGGTGATTTTTTCTTATTTATTTTCATTTTTGTCCTTATTCTACTTGCTGAAATCATCACACTTGAATTTTTATAACTGATTTCTTCTTTCCACTTGTTAGATTATCTTTTCGTTAAAATTTTCTTTATTTTAAATCAGCAATTACTTTAACTCAAAAAAAATTAAAATAACTTAATCAATAAATAAATTTTGTAATGATTTTAACTACTACCTTATAGGTTTTTCTAATATTATTCGATCCTCCAAAATTATATAATAAATAGAATAACTTATGAGTTAAAATTTTGTACTTATTTATTTATTTTTCTTAGTGGATATAAAAAGGATAGGAGAGTAATTAAAATGGGGCGGATAGAGTATTCTTTTAAGGGGCGTATAAAAAATAAACATGACAAGTAAATAGACCAAATGGAGTAATCTATTGATATTAGTTTAATTATCAATTAATATTCTTATAGATGATAATTAAGTTAATTTATATAATTACTCTAAATTAAATTTAAAATTATTACTACTAATAATAAGAGGAATAAGCAGGTAGCAGGTCGACGTGCCTGTTTGTGTTGTCTGCTTCAGCTGCTTCAATCATGATTTTACTATATCATCCCTAATTAATTATTATAAGTCATTTATGTATTAGAAAATTTATGTTAATTATATTTATATTTTACTTATGTACAAGAGGTAGTTGAGATGAGCTTTCTGTCGTCCTCCTTGCCGACTAATTCAACTGTTTGCTTTGTTATTTTACTATATTACTTCTAATTAATTATTATATATTATTTAAATTAAAAAAATTAATAATATTTAATAAAAAAATAAAATAGACATCTACGATATGTTTAATTTAACTGCTTCAACTGTAATTTTACGATATCACCCCTAATTAATTATTGTAAGTCACTTAAGTATTAAAAAATTATTATAAAGTTATTTAAGTATTAAAAAAATAATAATATTTAATATTAAATTAATTTGACGTCTTATATGTGATTCACTTAATTTTTTTTCAGAAGTAATTTTTATAAAATTTTTATTATATCACTTTTAATTAGTTATTATAAGTCATTTAAGACATGTCTGCTTCGCTGCTTCAATCATGATTTTACTATATCACCCCTAATTAATTTTTACGGCCATCTAAACATTGTGTCATTTAAATAGTAAAAGAAAAAGTATTATAAATCAAAATAATTAAAAATTTAAATTATTTAAAAAATATAATTGACTATCAACGACACAAAATTTTGAATAAGGAAAATAACTTATATTATTTAAAAATTACATACAAAATATTATAAATTACAATAGTTAACGGTTTAAAATATCTAAAGAAATTTCCTCTGTTATATATTTTAAAAAAATTACTACAAATAACAATAATTAAACACTTTAAAAATTTAAAGATTAATCTGTCTGCTTTGGCATAACTTCATTGGTCCTTTTCCTTGCTTTCATTTTTTCATCAATTTAAATTTATTTGTCTTATTTTTTTATCTAGTATATATTTCAACAAAAGTACGAAAAAATTTTTGATTAATCAAAATAATTAATAACTTAAAATATTTAAAATATATAACATATTTGGTTGACTCTCGAAATTATATCAGTATCATTTAAATTTTAAAGAAGAAAGAGTACTATAAATCACAGTAATTAAAAAATTAAATTATTTTTAAAATATAATTGACTATCAATGCCAGAAAATTTTGGATAAGGTGAGTAACATATATCATTTGAAAAGTACAAAACAAGTATTATAAATTATAATAAAACTTAAAATATCTAAAAAAAAAATTAATCTGTTATATATTAAAAAAATTATAGATCACAATAATTAACAACTTAAAAAATTTAAAAGATCTAAAATATTTGGTTGGCTCTCGAAATTATACTAGTGTCACTTAAATTGGAATAACTAAAATTGTAGTTGACTATCAATACCACAAAAGTTTGGACAAGGAAAATAACATGTATTATTTAGAAATTACGTAAAAAAATACTATAATTACAATAGTAAATAGCTTAAAATATCTTTTTAAAAAATTAATCTGTTATTTATTTCAAAAAAAAAAGTACAATAAATCATAATAATTAACAACTTAATTTTTTTTCAAATATATAAAATATTTGATTGACTCTTATAATTATATCAGTGTCACTTAAATAGGAATAGAGAAGAGGTATTCTAAATCTCAATAATAAAAAAATTAGATTATTTTAAAAATATAATTGGTTATCAATGTCACAAAAGTTTGAACAAGGAGAGTACCATATGTCAGTTGAAAACTACATAACAAGTATTATTAATTAGAATATTTAACAACTTAAAATATCTAAAAAAAATTAATGTATTATCTATTAAAAAAAAATTAGAGATCACAATAATTAACAACTTAAAAACTTTAAGAGATCTAAAATATTTGGTTGACTCTCGAAATTATATCATTGTCACTTAAATTGGAATAACTAAAAGTATAATTGACTATCAATGCCACAAAAATTTGGACAAGGAGAGTAACATGTATTATTTGAAAATTACGTAAAAAGTATTATAATTACAATAGTTAAGAGCTTAAAATATCTTATAAAAAAATTAATCTTTTATATATTTCAAAAAAAAAAAGGTACATTAAATAACAATAATTAACAACTTAAATTTTTTTAAATATATAAAATATTTGGTTGACTCTCAAAATTATATCAGCGCCACTTAAATAGGAATATAGAAGAGGTATTCTAAATCTCAATAATAAAAAATTTAGATTATTTTAAAAATATAATTGACTATCAATGTCACAAAAGTTTGAACAAGGAAAGTAACATGTATTATTTGAAAATTAAATAAAAATCTTATAAATTACGATAGTTAACAACTTAAAATAACTAAAGCATCTTAAGAATATAATTGATTATCTATATTATATTTGTGTCACATAAATTGAGACTAAAAAATAACATATATTGGGTCCGTGCCACGAACCTTCGACCTCTAGTTATAATTTAAATTTGAAGTCATTGAAATATTTTGTTTTAGATAATTCTATAAGATGAAAAAAATATGTTGCAAAACTTTTGCCATTGAAATCATGAGAGAAATTAAAACTCAATAAATATCAAAATACATTTATTTCTATCTATAACTAAAGAATTACATACTAATAAATCTATTAAAATATCAATATTTTCTATTTATGATCTTCTTTAAATCTTAATTATTACATATTTTAAATCATGTTATTTTATAAAATATCAATTTACTTGTAACATTTTGATGTATTCTAATACTCTGGTAATACTTTCTTCCTCAATTTTTTTTTTTGAATTTTCCAATTATAATGATTAAAAAATTATAATTATGGAAACGTATCAATAAGACATGTTTAATATACCTTTAGATTATACTAATTGTAAAGTAAAAAAATAATATAAGTTATATATTTAAATTTGAATTATTATTTTTTTATCTTGAGTTTGAGCTCGGGTTTAGTACCGACCTCATGAAACTAGTCAATAGTAGACGGGACGAGAAAAATGTGTTTGCGTTTTTTTTTTGTTGGAATAATTACACATTTGATCACTGAGTTATGGATAAAATATGACTTTATTTATTATGATATCTTACTAATCATATTTAACTTTAACTTATTTAAAATGTGTGTTTTATACCTTTTGCATGGAAATAAGTTACAGTTGGATTGTTTTAGAACTATATTAGTCTAGAATATAAAGTAACGCATTAAAAACTTAATATATAGCATAAATAATTAAATATCTCAAGAATAAACTAACAAAGCTTTGGAAACCCATAGAAGACCTCACTCAATTGACCTTGGTTGGGATTTTTACATAGAAAAATTCTCCCAACAAGCTAATATACAACGAGCTCTTCACGATGAACCTTGGTTCATCCTTGACAATTTCCTCTCCGTCTATCAATAGGTTCCAAATTTTACTCCCCACGAATCGACAATCACACAAAGCAATTTGGATCAGGCTTCCTAAATTGCCGACAGAGTTCAACGATAGGAACATTTGAATAGAATAGGAGAGAAGCTTGGTGCCCTCCTAAAGATTGATACCTGAACATGGGTAACGCCGCGTGACTACTATGCACGCATCTGCATTCAAGTCCCTCTGGGAACTCCGGCTTTGACATTTATCACCATTAGGATCATGTCCAAGAATTGGTCTATCAGGGTGAAAGAACGATGTGTACAGGGTGCAGTAGGATTGTCCATGCAACCAAAAACTTCACCTTTACCACACCCAAACCCAATCTACCCTCATCCCAAAGAACTTCAATCAGTGGATAAAAGATAGCCCAATGGTGCAGAGTCTTTCAAAAATCAAATCCTAGCTCCAAACACAAAAACACTACTAAGAACACAAGCTCCAATCATATAGACAAGGCATCCATACACGAAAAAAGCTTATGATGCGACAAGTAAGTTCATCAAGCCCTTTATTTAAAACTCTGTATTTGATGCCTCACACTTACGTGACAAATATGGATCTCTAATGATTAAGAGTAGTCTGAGAAAATGCAAGCACCACTAAGAGTCCATCTGGAAAAATTACAAGAATGCTCAATCCCTAGTGGAGAATGGCAATAAATTTCCCTCATCCAATCTTTGGGTCCACCCGTCATTAAATTGTGACAACTCCACACAAGTCAACAAAATAACTTACATGTCTTTTAATCCTACTACCTGGCTAGCAAAATCTCCAACGCCCTCTTATCTTATTTAATAAGAAGGAGCATTCTCCATCAGAACTAATGGAGAAAGGGCCTATTAAGGACCTAAGCCCTAAGGATACTCCTCCTCTCTCTTTTCAAATGACCCATCTCCTTCTATGGAGAATGAAACTGTCAATCTTCTATCGAGATCTCCTCTTAGTTAGTAATAAATCACAGTATAAGGGAAGACATGACAGCCTCCCTCAACAACAACATACCCAGTATATTTTAACAAAGTGGGGTTTGGAGAGAGTAAAGTGTACATAGTCCATACCACTACCTCACATAAAGTAGAGTTGTTATTTTTGGTACATTCTCAACTTAGGACAAATAACTGTATAATAGACAAAAAACATAAAAATAAATAAAAAGAGATATCACACTACTAGATAATAAAAGAAATAAGACATCCACAGAGTAGTACTAAAAACTATCTATCAAAAATTATAAACAACACTGAAGCACCACGAACAAGAAACTACAAGAAATATACAAAGCACTCTTCCTTACTATTAAGGACGCACTCCTACTCACTAACCCTCTACACTGATTTGTATCCTCCACACCTTCCTATCAAGGGTCATGTCCTCTGGAAGCTGTAAATGCTACATGTCATACCTAATTACGTCTCTCAAATATTTATTCGGCCTACTCTAACCCTCTTAAAACCATCCTCAGCCATTTTCTCACATCTCTACACTAGAGCATCAGTGCACCTCCTCATCACATCCCAAACCATCTCAATCTCACTTCCTACTTTTTTTCTTCCACCAAAGATGATGTGCTATAGAAATATAGCACTTCGATGCTTAAAACGAGGAAAATATTCAAGTTTCTGAGGTAATTTTGTTAGATATGATCCTTTTTGGGTATGTTTAGCAGAAAATTATATTTTGGATGCTAAGTTCGTGAAAAGGGGGGTCTTGGCTACTTTTTGGAGCAATTATGGATGTCGGGGGACACTTTTCGGCTTGTTTATGATCAAAGCATGTTAAACAGTTGAAAAAGAGCTAAAAAGATAACTCCCTACACTTGCCAAGTCAACCTACGAATCGCATGTAGGACCTAAGGACCACAAGTACGTAAAACAAGTGCCAAAGGTTGAAATCCCGAGATCTAGGATGCAGGACTTGTACCTGCGGTCTGTAATGGCGCTCACCCTGCTGACCGTAGGTACTACCTGTGCCCAGGGTCAGGGCGCAGGTACAGACCACATTTGGCCATCGATCCAATTTTCTTCTATTTCTTTCGGGCTTTGGTTTTAGGGTTTCCTTATATACTATAAATATCCTTTATGTGTTTTTTAGTTGGAGTTACGCACTTTTGATACACACAAATATATTTTGCTTCCAAGATTCAATTTTGATCTTAGGATTCTCTTGTATTAACTTCAATTGATTAATTCAGTTACAGTTGTGGGGTTTTACACTTCTTATCATTGTAATTTCATCTATGCTTTTGATTATGAATGTTATTAATATCTTCACAAGCATGAGCGAGTAAAATCCATAGCTAGGATTGTGAAAACCCTGGAAGATTGATGAAGGAAGTGCTATTGTTGAATTGAATCGATACTCACACATGTATTGCTTTATATTCATTATAATAGTTTTCTTAATGGGTTCACAAATTAGGATCCTTCCTAGATATTTCTACTTACTCCAAAAGAGTAGTGACTAGGAAAAGATAAAGACAACAGTAATTTGGAGTTTAACTGTCGATCCACGCTTCTAGGTTTTATCTTAGTAAGATGGTTAGGTTTCATCTAATAACTAGAGACCCAAAAGGTAATAGTTAACTAGGATCAATATAATGGTTAGTAAGGATACATCTTGAGACTCAAAAGGTAAAGGGTGAAATCCTTCTGCTCATCCAAATAAGTGTAGAAGGTACATAACTTATTGATTCTGCATGCAAATTATCGAGTTTGCTAAACAAAGAATGATAAGCCTACGGAGTTGAGAAGCCAGAGGGAACACAATTCTAGTGTTCATCTACACTGATTACAACCTAAGTTGATATAGTTACTTGCTCAAGATTACTACACAAGAATCCCCTCCTCCCAATTTACTTTTCTTGTTCAGCCCACTGACTACAACTACTGAGATTTGTAATTACACGTGTTCCCTTGGGATTCGACCCCAACCTTTATTGGGTTACTATATTTTGAAAGAGACCGTATAATCATATAAGAGGAGATGTTGTTTGGACTTCATCAAAATTTTATTGTTGTTGTCGGGGAACACAATGTTGATTTGTGATTTGAAGTTGTTGTAGTTTTTGGGTTTTTCTTTTTGTTTTGGTTCGTAGTTGGGCATACATCTGTGTATGTCTAGCACAAGGAGTAGAGGCAATCCCTTACTCCCAGTGAATCCTACAAATACCTAGTAGGATGTTTGTCTAGAAAAGAGATAATAATCCTGAAGAGGTTCGTGATATTGTACCTCTCCCTCCTCTTGAAGGAGTACATGATATGGTTGATCAACATAATGGTCAGCTTTTAGATCAAGAAGAGAATGAGGGGATGGTAAATGAGAAGCTCAACGCATATCTCACAAGGCAAAGCTAGCTAAGAAGAGACAAGAAGCATACCGTCGAGCAATACTCGGTGAAAACCAGAACAAAGCTAGAGGTGCCCATGTCCAAGTAATCCCAACATTTCAGTATGTGCAACCATATATAGATAATGAAGAAGATTTGGGATATGCTGAGCTGACAGAGACTGGAGCCATAGTCCCTCCTGTTTTACCCTCAGGCATCAAGTTAGATATCACAATCGCAATGATCCAGCGTATAAATCTGAAGGGGATGTTTACAGTCTGCCTATAGATGATGTAAACTTGTACCTTGCCAATTTCATCAGGATCTGTAGTTCTTATACAAATATAGGGGTGAATCAGGAGGCACTTAGATTGAGGATGTTCCCTTTCTCACTTACACGAGAAGCATCTTTATGGTTAGGGAAACTGCCAAGAGGCTCTATCACTACATAGAATAAGTTGCGTAAGAAATTCTTAAATAGTATATTTACAATTTCAGGTAGCTTAAGTTAGAGTCTATGTATAAGGCATGGTTTCGGTTCTAGGATAAGTTGAGTATGGTGACCAATCATCGGTTGTCAGGGACTAGCTTACGGTAGATATTCTACAGAGCCTTGACCATCAGCTCCAGAGATATGGTTGACACCATATATGGAGGAGCTTTTATGAGAATATGCTGGGAGACAGCTTTAGAGATGTTAGATCAGATCGCGCTCACTAATTGAGGGTGGAAAACTTTGATGCGGTTGTTGATGGCCGACTGCACAGTGAAGAAGACTGTTTGAATCTTGTTTGATATGATCGTGAGGATGAATAACTTTATATTTCCAGCTGACTTCGTCATCCTAAACTGTGAGGTTGATACCGAGATGCCCATTGTATTAACAAGACCATTTATGAACAAAGTAGAGCTATGATTGACATGGAGAAATGTGATCTAAAATTCAATGTCAATGGTGAGGAGGCCAACATCCGAAAGTCAATGAAGTAACCAACCGACATGAGGGTAGTGTCGGTGATTGATTGTATTAATGACCCTGGAGGATACTTCTTTGGGTATCTTGATGAATTAAGAGTAGTCAAGATACTCGCATCATGCCATGATGTTAAATAAAGTGTTGCATGAGAGGCAATCCATATGCTTGTTGGTGAAGTTTGAGGAACCAACATAGCCATGTCGTGTCGCGACGTTAAATCAAGCATTGAGTGGGAAGCAACCCACTATTGTTAGTGTTTATATTTTTGTTATTTTTTTTTTGTAGGTTCTTAGCTCTTGGACTTACCCAGAATGGTAAAAATTGCTACATTCATCGAGTTCCAAGTAAGGGGGCTGTGTGATCAACCCATCATGGTCACAAGTCCCACATGGTAAGTTAAGTAATAAGTTGAAAAGTTAAAATTTAAGGATGAAAAATGGAGGGTTGTGGACTTTGGCATCAAATTTTACTTTTGAAACCTAAAACTTAGGTTGCAGGACCACAAGTATCTAGAAAAATATTGAAACGCTAAGCCCAGATTGTAGGAAAGTGGCCCCAAATTTTTGGCATATGCACCTAGCACCTGCTGGACGCAGGTGACACCTGCGCCCAAATCCTGGCCACAAGTGGTGGCCGCAGGTGGAAGCCGCGAGTTGGTATTTTGCGGGACCAATTTTTAATTCAAATTTTGGGCCCACCAACACTTATATATGACCAAAAATAGCTCCCACCTATATTTAAACAACCTTAACCTCATTCTTACTCATTCTAATCCTCAAAACTTCACTTTTCTCTTTGAATTCAAACTTCTCTCTTAAAACACAAACCAATCCCACACTTAAGTAAAAGATAAAGTGACACTTATTTGAGATACCAACTTGTCCCAATACGCTAAAAATAATTTCCAACTTTGATTTTGCTTAACTTCCTCAATATTTACTTTCGGTTCTTCATAAAAACGGTAACTTTCTTGGCTCCTAATGGTTATATATTGATCTATTTGTTGTTTAGGTGGAACCCATCGACAGATACCTAACGTTTCACTGATCTTCACTTTGGCACCTAAAGTAGACAATGTTCATTTTAAACACCTAAATTGGAATCAAATATGTCACTTTGACACTTTTTGCCCTGTTGGCAGCTCGCATGTAATTCACCTAGACAAGGCACGTTGAACCCTCATTTTTGCTGACTTGGCATCTGATTTGGTCCCCCAACGGTTATTTCCCCCCATTGGCTTATATATTCATCTTCTTCCTAAAATTTAACCCTAAATTCCCAAATCTTTTATTCTTCAACTTTTTTTCCTCTATCCAAATTATTTGTATTTTTTTCTTCTTTATTTTTTTTTTCATATTTTCTAACTGAGCTTGACAATGTCGAGATCATCATCTACTATTTTTTGTGATAAAGATTTTTGATATTGTAAGTGTGGTCATAAAACTCTATTGAAAACTTCTTGAACTCAACAAAATCTAGGTCTTAGATTTTTTACTTGTAAAATTTCAAAGGTAATATTTTTTTATTTAATCAGTTGATTAATTATAGATTTATAATTATTTTATAATTGTGGTGTTGTTTTCATAGAAATTAGTTGGATGTGATACTTTGATTGGTATGAAGAACGACACCCTTCACAAGAAAATTGGGTAATTTGGGATTTGTTGAAGAAAGTCAAGACCTTTGAAGAGAAACGAAATCGAGCAAGAAGATACTACATTGTTGGTGTTATTGCTACTGGTTTTGTGTTGTTGGGAACATGGATATTCAAGCCTAATTGCTGAAATTTTCATGGTGGTGTATTTGCTACTGGTTTGGTATTGTTGAGCACATGAATATTCAAGCGTAATTGCTGAAATTTTCATGGTGTAATTGCTACTGGTGTGATGTACCAAAATTATTGGTTTTCATGATGGTTTAGATTTACTATTTTGATGTGTATTTGGTTGCTATTTAGGGCAGTTTTTGTGCAATCTTGGCCATGTAACATTCCTTCCTTTTAATGAAATGAAAAGTTTATTTTGGCTTAGCCCTTAAATATTCTTAGCAACAAAGTTTATTGCTGAATTTTTCATGTTGTAATTGCTACTTGTACAATAAAAGGTGTTGTCAAAGTAGACAAGCAACAAAACAAATTTGCAGCAAATCACTTTCTTATCCATGGTTCACATTGAGCTCAAACTAATATCAATACAACTTCATAAATATGCTTCAAATTGAGGCCAAACCTACAGAATAGTTAGCTTCATAAATATGCTCTAAATTGAGCTCAAAGTAACATTCAAAAAATTGCTCCATATTGAGCTCAAAGTTTGCATAATCTGTATTACTAGACTTTAAAATCTAAGCAACTAATTGTTACTGATATTCATTACTAACAAATTCAACGGAACAACTGAGACTAATTGTTTATTTGGTACTCCAAATTATAGAACAAAATGCACATATAATCAATATGAGAAACTTCTTCTTGGCTACTACTTCTTTTTTTTTGTTTTCCATCTGCTGCAACCGATTTGTGGGGATAGCATCTTTGTTTTCCATCTCAACCCTCTAGTCTTATAACCAAGATCAACTCCTATAGAACGTGCATCCATATAAGTTGCACCATAGGATCCTTTGGCTTGACGTACCTGGATGTTTTTTTTTTAAAAAGGAACAATATTTTTAGTATATTTACTTAGCCATTTACTTTTTTTTAAAGAAACAAAATTGAAGTAAACTTACATTCAATATTTTGGTAGCCTTTGCACTTATGTATATCCCAAATCCAACATTCTTAGTCCTTTTTTATCCATCTTCTCCAGTGTCTTCTGGACCCGCAACTCTTTCTTTCTTCTGTCCAATATTTTCACTTCTTTTAGGAGGTAGTTGACTCTTGATTCCTTGTGTATTAGGGAGTTTTATAACCACAAAAAATTGATTCTGCAGCTTTCTTGAAGATCCTAACTCTGCTTGTATCAACACAAACTGTTGTTGAAGATGCAACTTGGCTTTAACATGTTGGTACATATTGACTTGAACTAGATTATGCTATTTTTTTTGTGGATCCCTTGTGAATTTTGATCAGGATCCTAAAAACTCAAACATAACAGTTAATATATGGAAAATGCAATATGAAAGATCAACTTTTAAAATCACATGTAATGTGACTGTTTTACCTTGCAATATCTTCTATTATTGCCTCGTTGATGGCACTTGGAACATGTTACTTTCACTCCTTGTTTGGACAACTTTCCATATTTGTTTTTTGGTTTATCTTTGCCTCTTCTTCTATTTTTGTAGGCCTACCAGACATTTTCTTAGGTTCAGGAGGCTCAATCTTTGGATTATTTATTTTAGGCCACATCTTCATATTAGAGATTGGTTGGATGAAGTAACTATAAGCTTTCATGAAAGTTTTCTTCTTATACCAATGCTCCACATAAGGTTCAGGCTCCTCTTCAATATGATACAATGCACAAATAGCATGTTGGCAAGGAATGCCTCTCAGCTGCCAAGTTATACAACTGCAAGTCCTACTAGTCAAGTTCACTATATGCCTATACTCCCCATCTCCAATATCAAATCCAACATCAGCATTCCAAAGCACCTTGCAAGCCCTATCCCTGTCCTCATTCTCCTCTAATATAAGTCTAGCCATAGGTGAAATATCACATACCCAAGTGTTGGCAAACTTAATTATGTCCACTTTTCTAGTCATTGTTTTTATCCTCATTTCCTCCAACGTGGTAATAATAGATTTGTTTCTACTGGACAATATCCATGAATTAAAGATCTCACACATGTTATTTGCAACACCATCACACTTACAATCTTCTCTAAAGAATTACCTAACCCATGACTCCCCAGGATAATACAATAAATTACCATTAATATTCTTACCTAGAACACCAAGTTGGCTCATGCAATCAAGTTCCTCTTTGAACTCCACTACAAAACTTTCCTTGGAACATCTCCAAAACTATTTTCTCCTTTTTTCGCCCTTTTACTCTTGACTCCAGTTGGACCATACGTGTTTAGCACACCTTCTAACCTCAACATTTGGTAACAACTCAAATATAGCTGCATGAAAACCCTAAAATTTTTTAAAAAAAAGTTAAAGTAACTAGCAAAAAAATGAAGTATGTCAAATAATTTACAGTTAAGAAAATAGTTTACTTTCTGCATATCATCCATCAAAGTGAGACCTACTCTAGTACCCAAATGCAAATCATTTTTTTAAATATTTGTTAAAAAGTCCAACTATGCTTAGTTTCCTTGTACACAACTGCCCAGGCTATGGGAAATATCTAATTGTTTTCATTCTTTTCAATTGCTACAAAAAGTTCACCCTTACAAGCACCGTTTAAGAAACATCAATCAAACCCTATAATTCTTCTACATCCTTCCATCCACCCTTTCTTTAATTCATCCAAACACACATAGAAATTCATAAATAAATTTTTACCTGGACAGTTTCATTGTCCTTTCTTAGACAAATAAAACTGCCAGGATTAGTTTGTTTAATCATCTCAACATAATCACATAATCTTGAAAACTCCATGTTCAATCCCCCTAAGAATCCCTTAGAACCTGTAACTTTGCCTTATAACAGATAATTCTACCCACATACAATCCTAATTTCTCCCTGTACAATTCTTGTATTTACCAAATCCTCAAAGATGGTTATTTAATTATTTCCTCCTTAAATCTGTTGGCAACATACTTAGTTGTACACATCTGGTTCTTATTTTATGTAATAAACTTATGAACTGGATTATAATTTTCTATCAAGAAATTACCTGAATCTCTGTCAACTGCACCATAACACAACCAACTACATTTTTTCTTGAATTTACATTTAGCCCTCACTCTATGAGCTTCATACCAAGTTCAAAAATAGCAAAACCACACTCATCATTATACCTAATTTTACCACTATTTATTTTTCTTGGTAAATAAACACCACAACAACATCCTCATCTAACAAATCAATGCTATCAATATTGTCACATTCTGAACTATCAATGTACTCTTCATTACCTCTTAATCTACCCACATATATATCTTTTTTATTTCAGCCAATGTCTTGAAAACCTTTGTCAATACCAGCTTTACTAATTGGAATTTTTTCAGGTGCTTTTGACTTTCTTCTAGGATTTATTTTGCTTCTACTTTCAGCCCTAAAGGCTCTCAACTCTTCATCAATGTCTGAAGAATCCACATCAGGGATTTCACTTCCACCTGATTCCTCACTAGGCAGATCGATCTATTTTATTTCCATCCAGATCTGGATTAAGCCCCTATCCTCATTACCATCACTACCTGTACCATCTTCAGAAAAGGTATTATACTGTTGCCTTTCTAAAAGACAAACTGGGGTTGACACAACCTCTAGATCATCATCAATTACATGTTCAACAAACACATCAACTTTATGACCATGTTTTAAGTCTTTTATAAAGTCTAACAACTGTCTATCAGTAGTAATTTGAACTAAATCACCACCATCTATGTGCTGATAATAAAATCCCTTCACCTTTGCATACCCAAGATCATTATTGTAGGAAAGAAACTCAACAAGACTGAAGTGGTCTTTGTCAATAACAACAACAAAGATATTTAATTTATTTTTATATATAGGGTTAGGATCGTCTACAAGAATCGCCCCATGATGAAAACAAGTCAAAATAAAGTCATCCATTATATTTCTTTCAAAACCCCCAAATATTCTGAAAAGCAAGGAAATACCCCAAAAGCCCTTAACTTTAAAATTACCAAAATAACCCTAAATTAGTCAAATCCCCAGAAAAATTCACATTTTATAACTAAAATACCCCAAAATTCAAAGAAATCAGAAATATATTACTAAATTTTTTAAAAAACCCCAAACAATCCTAACTAAAATCCCCAAAACCCCCCAAACAATCCTAACTAAAATCCCCAAAAAACCCTAAATACAAAGACTATCCAAACATTTATATTGTTATCAACAAGCATACAACACATCAATAAATATGAAGAAAAAGAAATGAAAATTTTATTAGACCTCCAACATATCAATTTCATTAAGAAAACTATACTTCACATTCGATTTTGAACCCGACATAAATAAAAAAACATTGAAACTTGATTACAAGTAAGATACCTGGAAAATACACTATTAGAGTTAGTAATCACTTTGGATCTATGTAAAATCAAAGAGAAATCAAAGAAAAGTCAAGGAAAACTCACCTAGGTTTTCATCGGTTTCAAAATTGAGAAATGACTAAATGACCCATTCTTCTCTTTTCCCTCTTTTATATTTAGTTATTATGACATGGCATCGAAAATAATGTGGCCTCTTTTAATTGGTTCTTAAGATTCACCTAGAAACGTATGTTTACATGCTCCAGAGATGTTTTAAAACACGGGCAAAAAGTGCCAAAGTGACACATTTGATGCCTATTTTAGGAGTTTAAAATGAACACTGTCTACTTGAGTGCTAAAATGAAAGATTGCTGCAACTTTAGGTGCCTATTGATGGGTTTTTCCTATTATTTAAATACGTTATATGTGTATCCCATTGCAAAATATATAAAATCTATCATGCTTGTATGTAGGATCCTTGAAGTAGCCTAAAATCATAATGTAGGGCCTTGTTTTGAAGTAAAATCTAAAGTTAGGCCCCAATCGGAAGTTGAACTTGAATGAATAAAAGTAATAACAATAGTTAAGCATATTTGTTTTCTTTAAAAGCTGTGATTTAGGATAGGTGCATGCAAATTGGGCTTATTAGGATTTCAAATAGGTTATAAGAGTGCAAAAAATGAGGAAAAATTCAAACTTTTCAAATCTTGAGTTTTTCTTCAACTTTAGCTATCTCTCATTTTTGTTGGAAACTAACAACTACTTTTTCAGGTTCATATGGTGCCTAAAACTATGAAGAAAATATAGGATGATACTTTGAGAAGATGGGTAGAGTCTCCCGAGCCTAGTGGTTTAATGGGTGAATACCCGAGGTAGAGACGTAGAGAAACTACTATTGAGGTGACGCAGAGAGTCATGATAGGAAAGATGCAGCAGTCTGCTCAAACAATTATAGCCCGGCTAAGGATGACGTCAGCGTGAATGTCACCCCTGCATACTCTTTCACCTAATGATGATGATAAGTAGGAGACATATTCTGAGTCTACTCCATAGGTTGTTGCTCAGGACCCCCAGTCTAAGGAGAAGTCTTAGTATTTATTCGAGGAGGTAGAGTAGGAGGAGCCATTAATCGTGCCCCAGTTTAAAGAGGGTACCACTAGTCAGGTACAGTAGATAGATGTACCTCATTTTGAGAAGGGTAAAAAGTATCCTTCCCATAATGCATCAGAACAACAGGTGCAGAGTCCTGCTCCCATACATGTCTGACATGTACCTCCCGAGGAGGGACATCTAAGATGGTGTGTGGAAGGGATACGAGAGATATTTAATATTGACAGTCGTGTATGGGAGGTAGGAAGTCTACGAGGTAAATTTAGGAAGAGAGCCAAATTGACCTATATATCAGATATAGTGGATGACTAGGCCACTCGGTTCCTACAGCCCGACTATTGTATGGGAATTTTATGTATCCTACTGAGCTATGGTAATAATTTTTATGTGTAGACATCCAGGCTTGGTGAGATTTTTTAGGCAGCCACAACTTGATCATACACTAGTCAAAGGGGTTAGAGTTTACATTTCAACAGAGACTATCCATAGAGTTATCTTTGTCCCATATTAAATTAATCCTACATCTACAACTGAGTGTGACCACAGACTGAGGGTTTTACATGATTGACATATCATGTGAGAGGTTGAGCACCAACGAGAGAGGGTTGATATGGCTAGGTGGATACCCAATTATATTTCACCTTTAGGTGATATGACTCCATGGAATAAGGGGAATGGTCTGATCAAGAAGGGCCTATTGACATTTGAGGCCAAATTTTATGGTTCCTAATTAAAAATTGACTGATACCCACTTCTTCAGTTAATACATTGACGTAGGAGGGAGTAGAACTTGTTATTTGTATGATGGACAGATATGCTATTGATTTTGGTGCCATCCTCAGTCATGTGTTACATGACAGAGCATTTGGGAAGTTGGCTAATCTGTCATTCCCTTACATGATTCAGAGACTGTGTGACGAGGTTGGTATGCCTAAGATATAGAGAGTAGACAAGAGGGTACTTGTGAAGATGATTGCACAAACAAAGATTATAAAGTATCAGGCATGTCCAGGCACTTTTAGGAAATTAAAGTAGTAGACAGCAGTACCACAGGCCCAGGATGAGGGCCCAGCGGTTTCCCCAGATTCTGATGAGGCACATCGAAGTGATATGAGTATTAGTATTGATATGGAGATAAGGGAGCAGAGAGAGTCTCCAGACTCTAGTACACAGAGAAAGAAGACACCGGCTACTTTTTCTTCAGCCTTAGCTTAGACCTCAGAGCCGGTTAGTGTATCTTCAGATCTTACTCACCCATCTACTACAACTCCTACTGCATGTATGATTATTATATCTAGTAAGTTTTTGCAAATCTTAACGGATAGCCAAACGGCTACCGATGCTCAGCTGAGGGTTGTTGAGATCGAAATGACTACCCTCTATAAGAAGATGAGAGAAGGGGTTAGGATAAGATTTGAGCAAGCAAAGGCCCGATGGGAGAATGCATAGAGCACTGGACTGTATGAGCTACGTGATGACTTCCAAACATGTCTCGATGAGTTTGAGAGATGGGTTACATCCTGATTTATAGATACAGATGCACCTGATCTAGCCCAGATAAGAGAGGAGTTTGATATATTATGAGCAAAGGTACTCTCTCACAGAAAGTCATGTAGAAGCTATTCCCTTAGTTATACCCCATGTGGTCCAGATAAAAACTCCGCGTGCACCCAAAGAGTTTGATGTCTTTGCAGAGGGTGATGATGAGGTCCTAGTAATTTGGCCAAGAGAGGTCACATAGATGTCTTGTAGGACCCTGATTTACCATATGACCAGGCTGTTAAAAGAACCAGCTATGATTTGATGGAGACTGCATTTGTTGATAGGCAAAGACACACCGAGCTAGCTACGAATGCATCTTCTCATACTGAACCCGCCACCATCATGGCCTCGGCCAGTGGATATACCCCTATTTGGGGAAGATCATGACACAGGCATTTAATGCATCCTAGGTATGTCCTTAATCCCTTTGTTTTATATTATTTTAGCGCATTGGGGATAGTTCATAATTTTTAGTTGGTGGTGGGATGTACCATAGGCATCATAGGTTTTTGTTCTCGTACTTCTTTTCCTATAGGTCCCAGTATGGTTGTCTAACTTCCATGTCTTGGATAATTTTGTGTCGTATTGTGTTTTGTTTTTTAGTATGGTTTATTTTTGTGTCATTAGGAGATTTTATTTATTTAGGGCAGTAGTCATGTTTTGACTAATTTTTGATACGCCACTAATACAACTGTGTGAATGTGTATATATGTCAACTTTGTGGATCTTGTTTTGGAATTATGAATAGGGACATGATAATCACTTTAACAATTGCATGAACCGGATAGGTAGTAGTTGGTAATATTGATTCTATGCCATGTGTGAGTGAGATACTACCTAGTTTTCTTTGTGTGTTGAATTTAAAACTTGCTTGGTTAGTTTTGCCTAGGTAGAAAGATAGTCAGTTAGGACAGGATAATAGGTTATTTTTGATTTTATTCCACTTTTAGCCTAAATGACCTTCCATATGTGAATTATATCCCTTGATCCCTGTTTTAAGTCTTATAGCCTATTTTTCTTATTTCACTTATTCACCTTCCCATTTGTTCTATGATAAACCTATTTTGGCCCTGATTCTCTTTGGATATTGAGTACCTCAACACAGGTAAAATGCCCAAGTTAAGGGTGGCTATCATAGGGGTGCATAGTGTGAAGTGGGTATGAAGAAGGGTAAAATAGAAAGAAAAAGTTAGTAGGGTTGGTTGTGGTAAAAAAAGAAAAAGAAAATAAAAATTGTGAGAAAAAGTGAAAAAGAAAGAATGAAATACCACACCCAACTTGAAAGTGCAATAAAGACTAATGTCACGACCTGAGACTACCCCTTAGTCATAACACAACGTTTGGAACCACAAGTGATCCCAAGCTAACCCATGAACTGGCATACTATTGAGCAACTTATTTAATATGTAAAACAAAACTTAATTTGCTGAGCGGAAGCATACTTATGAAAAGTCTGAATAAAGTTAATGCTGATACAATATACATAATGATAAAACTGAAGAAAGAAACTCAAATTACATGACTGACTCTGACTGACATCTATGAAGCCTTTACTATACTAACTATAGATAGATGTGACATTTATTCAACTACCACTAATCAATACACATGGAAAATAAAAAATATAGTAAATGATCTACAACTGTTAGGAGTTCTCTAAATAGGAGAACTTATCACCTGCTAGTTGAAAGCTGCAAATTATCTGACCCTGGTGTAAGAGATACATATGGTACCTAAATTATGAAGGATGTAGCCACAAATGCATATATGTGGTCAGTACGTTGGAATATACTGAGTATATAGAGACATGCACTAAATCATGGAAATATTTCAAAAAAACTATAAAACTAAGGATATAAGATATTTACTAAAATATACATTTGAAACATGACTATATGTGAAAACTGTAAATCATAGAGAATTTATAAATCATGAGCTAAAAATAGTTCTGTAAGCTAGGGAGGAGGGGGGTGGGGTAGAAACATAAATGTTGTAAGCAATTCTCTTGTAAGTCTGAATATTCTATAAAAGTTGTACTGAAAATGACGTACGAATATTGGGTCTGAAACTATGTGGTGGAAACTGACTTAACTCAAGGGTATGAATCTACAAATTTATTGAGCATGAATGAATAAACATTAAAAACCAACATACCATATACTAAGTAGATCTGATCAACTGAATAACTGATGTCTGTGTGACCGAACAACTAGAATTTAAGTAAGGGATAACTAACATTGGTATGCTGAGTATCGGATATATGAATACTAATCATGTAAAACTGAACTGTACTTAGTTTGAATAACTGGACTGAAACTGTGGGGTACTTTGCATATGAGATAAGGACTATCTGAACAACATGAGATAACTGAGCATGATTGCATGAAAACTATAATATATGAGAATGCAAAACCAAGCATAAATATATTTATTAAATAATCTATAAATTTAAAGACTGAAATTTGATAACTGAATAATTGAGAATATGTACACTTGGTCAGAAAAACCTGAACTAAAAATACACTGAATACTGTACTGAGACTGTGGGAGCTATCATGTAACTGACATTAACCATGTGATCTATCATGGAGTCCAACGTCTAACCCATGTTAAGTAGGGTTGCTCTATCCTTTCCATTGGAGTAGAACTTGAACTGGTGTAATCACTAAACTCATGTCTCGAAGGACTAGGGAGTCATTCCTAAATGGCGGGTGACCTCTAAGAGAGTGTCAGTCCTAAACTGGCAGGTGACATCTAATAATCCTATGCTGGCTACGTAGTTCTGGAACTTAGGGACTGCTTCTAAGGACCCAGTCCAAACTAGCAGGTAAGCCCTTATACCCAGGTTTGCTCGGTACTAATTCCTACTTCCAATTGAAAGACACTAAAATACTAATTGGTGCATGCACTAATAACTGATAACTGGTAAGCTCAGGTCATGGTATTCTAAAAATAATAGTGCATACGGATTCTGAGGTAATCGTAAATATATAAACTGATAATTCTCAATATGATCATGGTGTTCTGAATATGATATTAAAATTATAGTCTGACAGACTTGTTACTTGAAAAATGGAAATCATATAAAACACATAGGTATCAGGTGTACATAACCCACCAACACTGAATGATCATTAAAACATGACATTTAAACTCAAACTGTAGTATTGGATCATGGTTCAAATCAAGACATGGGCATTTCATCAAACATGAGGAAAAGATGAATTTAAAAATATGTGAATGTTGCTAAAATCATGAGTTCAGGATCTATCATGGAATTCACTTGAATAAAGCATGTGAAACTTAAATTCATAGTATAAGAAATTCAAAATATTTCATGGGATCATACATGGGCTGAATTAAATTAAAATCACCATGAAAACATGAAATTCAATCTTTTTTTAACATATAAAATATTATAATGATAGAAAATTCACTCTTTAATTGAAAGAAAAGGGGTTTGGGGCTCCATAGGTGAAAGTGACCCATGAATGAATACCCCACATACCTTAAGCTTTTAACTTGAGAGGAAAATACAATTCTTGATGCTTTCTTGAAGGTTCTTGAACTTGGGAAACTTAGATTCTTGATTCCTTGGAGAAAAAGGAATTAAATTAGTTCTTAGGAAAAGGAGAGGGTTTTCTTGAGAGTAAAATTGGAGAAGAAGGGTAAAATTATGCCCTAAATGATGGCCAAATCGTGTTATGGATGAATGGGTTGGGGGGAGGGGGAAGACCCAATTGCATGATTATAACTTTTCATCCGGGTATCAGATTAAGGCAAAATTGGTATATTTGGAAAGATAACTCAATTATATAGAATTTGGTGGGTCTTGAGATGAAAAATTACATATATGTAAGAATTTATACACGTTCAAAGTTGACTCTTGTAGAATCAAATACCAAAATTTGGATGAATCAAAGGCTCTTACCTCAACTTTGTTCTAAGTGATTCCTATGAAAAATTTTCACCTCATGAGCACTTAAAACAATATTATAAAGATCATGACACATGTATTCAATTATAAATTAAGAACTGGACATAACACCTTTATTACGATGCGATCAACATGCGATCAGGACTAATGTCGCATCGCGGGCCTATCACGGTGACCCACTGGTTCCGTGATCCAAACCTTGTCTAAAAAATTTGAAACTCCTTTGAGACATACGTTTTATATCCCTGAAAATATATTAACTCAAAAACTAATGTCTCACGGTCGGCAAGACCAAAATAAAAATCCTTGAAGTTTAGGGGTCTTGAAAATGGCTAAGTCCCCAACACTTAGTGAAAATTTCAAGCCTTAAACCCCTTAATCATGCAACTAAGAGCTGAATCGAGCTAACAATAGTAGGGGATATTACAAATAAAAAGGGAGAAATAAGGGTGGAATAAAACAAAATTGGCTAGTAAGTGAGACCCCAAGGTTAGTGTAGCACCAAGGAGGCTTAGTTACTTGATATGTCCATATGTATCATACCATCCCCTAATCCTATATTAAAAGTCGAGAAAAGTCCTATAGTGATCCTAACTTGACTATATGAATGCTAAGGTAATAAGGGAAAACTATAGTATTTGACATGCATTGATTGGAACTTCTCTTCTGAGTGTGAGTGTCTTTTGACTGTCCCTAAATTGAAATGCATTATTTTATATTGAGTGAGTAGGTCATCTTTATTGTGAGGCCACTTGAGTCATGTTGCTAACTGTTTGGTTGTTCGGGTAGTGTAACTTGTATATATGAGTAGTTGTCTGTTTCTAATGTAATTTCCATACCTTGATCCCATTGTGTCACATTATTGTGCTTTATGTTCATATGTAGTTGGTTTTGAAAAAATAATATTGGATGGGGTGTTGTGTTCTAAGCTTTAAGTATCGGTTGACTGCCTTGAATAACTTAGATTCTCCTAGTTAAGCGTCGTTTTTGTTTTTGTTATGTTTTGTTTCCTGAGGACATACAAATGTTCTAAGTTGAGGGTGTTGATGTGTTATACAATTATAGCAATTTCAATGCTTTAAACACGGAAAATTTGTAAGTTTCTGAGGTTATTTTGTTAGATAGGATGCTTTTTGGGTATGTTTTGCAGGAATCATGTTTTGGATGCTAAGTTTATGAAAAAGGTAAAAAAGTAGTTTTTGGCTACTTTTGGAGCAATTATGGATGTTTAGGATACTTTCCGACATGTTTGTGATCAAAGAATGTTCTAGAGTTGAAAAAAAACTGAAAAGATGACTCCTGACACTTACCAAGTCAACCTACAGACCACATGTAGGACCTACAGACTGCAAGTGGGCAAAGCAAGTGACAGAGGTCAAAATCTTGAGAGTTGGGATGCAGGACTTGTATTTGCGGTCTGTACCTGTGCTCACCCTACTGACCGCATGTACTACCTACCCCCAGGGTCAGGGTGTAAGTACAAACCACATGTGTCCACCAACCTAATTTTCTCCTATTTTGTTTAGGCTTTGGTTTTAGGGTTTCCTCATGTACTATAAATACCCTTTATGTGTATTTTAGTTGGAGTTACATACTTTTGATTCACACAAACAAATTTTTATTCCAAGATTCAATTTTGATCTTGGGATTCACTTGTATTAACTTCAGTTGATTAATTCAGTTATGGTTGTGGGTTTTTACACTGCTTATCATTGTGATTTTATCTATTCTTTTGATTATGAATGTTATTGATTTCTAAACAAGCATGAGAGGCTAAAACCCATAGCTAGGGTTGTGGAAACCCTATCAGATTGATGAAGTAGGGGAAGTGCTATTATTTAATTGAACCGATACTCATGCATGTATTTCTTTTTCTTCATTATAATATTTTTCTTAATAGGTAAACACATTAGTATCCCACCTAGATATTTCTACTTACTCCAAAAGAGGAGTAGTGATTGGGAAAAGTAAAGACAACAGTACTTTGGAGTTTAATTGCCGATCTACGCTTCTACATTTTATCTTAGTAAGATGTTTAGGTTTGATCTAATAAATAGAGACCCAAAAGGTAACAGTTAACTGGGATCAAGATAAGGATTAGTAAGGTGGCATCCTGAGACTCAAAAAGTAAAGGGTGAAATCCTTCTGCTCATCCAAAATACTATAGAAGGTACATAACTTATCAATTTTGCATGCGAAGAATTGAATTGGTTCAAAAAAGCATGATAAGCCTACGGAGTTGAGAATCCAGGGGACCACAATCCTAGTGTTCACCTACACTGATTACAAATATAGTTACTTGCTCGAGATTACTACACAAGATCCCTTTCTCCCCAATTTACTTTTCTTGTTCTGCCCATTGACTACAATCACTGAGATCTGTAATTCCACGTGTTCCCTTGGGATTCGACCCCAAACTTTGTTGGGTTACTATATTTTGACAGCAACCGCATCATCATCTAAGCATAGGTGTTGTCTGGACATCATCAAAAGCCACTCACACCTTTGATTAAATAATCTCATTTATAAACTAATCTAATATACCTCGAATTCTGGTCCTTGAATATTTATTGTCCCATGAGCCTACTGCCCAGATAACGACTCTCCCTACAAGTCGTGGGGTGCCATTACAGGTCGTATATCCTCAATAGTAGCCAGACAAATGTGTTATCCTAAATATTCACCTATATTTGGACTTGTTTTGAGAGCCAAAATGTGATATTCTTATTGCATTTAAGACTTAATTATGTTTCATATCTAACCGATGTGATTATTGATGCATGGTAAATTTCTAATGGATTTGGAAAAAATTAGATGTATAGTATGGAACAAGTGATGATTGACGCTGTGAGTTAATTATATAGCGTATCGAGGACACTGGAAGAAGTTGGAAAGCAAGTTGGGAAGGTTGGATTAGGTAGCAAAGCAATGAGATGAAAGGAACAAGTGTTGTGCATTAAGAAAATAGTGGAAAAAAATTCCAGTGGACCAGGGCGATTAGCCCGCGATGCGGGCTCCAAAACCGTGCTTCCATGACTTAGAGAAATTTTTCAAGGCGAATTCCAGGGGACCAGGGTGATTAACCCACCTGGAGCTGCGCTACAGACCAGGTGGTGCCTCACTTAGAGCGGTGCACTGACACCCACGATGCGGCCTTCACTCCACCAAGGCATAAATTAGCCTTGTATAAAACCAATAAGGAAAACATAATTAAGACACTTTCGAAAGCACAGAGCGGTAGAAAAATAGAAAAATCTCTCTTTTTGGCTTCTTAGAAATTCTTGGAACTTCTTTACTTCAAGATTAATTCTTGGTATGATTAATTATTTATTTTGGATGTTGAATTCAGACATGAGTGGCTAAATACCCTTATTCTAGAGTTGAGTCTAAAAACATGATTACTCTTTGATATTCTTTGTCGTAGTTTCTTGTTGGATTATCAAATGGGTTGTTCTTAATTTCTTATGCTTATTATTTTGATGAGTGGCCACCATTAGAATAAATTTATATTTCTATGTGCATCCGGGAGGAGAATCGCAGGATAGAACAAAAAAATTAAAGAGCAAGGTTCTTATCCTTTTATAAAATAGAGGATTTGAATTAACATCTAGAATAGGGATATACCTAGAAGACTTGTTTGGTTCAATCGTAGGAAGATATCCATATCCATCTAAATGGATTATTGCAACCCCGCTCAACGATGTAATTTCCAAATTCATGTAGGTAGAAGATTAGAGGTCGGGAAACCATAAATGTGTTATGAACCTTATGAATCAACAACCCGATAACCAACTACAATACGACAAGAATAGAGATCTATAAGATTGATAGAAGTTCCACAACCCTGGAATTCTCATCTTTACTGTTTACAACCGTTGCTTGCTTTTCTATTGTCACAAATTGTTATTTTTTATTTATTTACATTTTTTTCAAAACATCAAAATCATCATGATACTTGACATTACTTAATACCTACTTTTCTAAAACTAAAGTTGGTTAAATTGCTAGTTGCATAGTCCTTGTGGGTACGATATCCAACTGTTTAAGTCATTATATTACTTGTACGATCATGTACACTTGCGTGTGCGATAGACACAACAAGTTTTTGGCGCTATTGTCGGGGACTAGTATAATTAGTAATTTGCTAAATTTTTGGTTTTTAAAAGTAAGTTTAAGTGTTAACGACTTGATCTTAGCAGATGACTTTTCACAGGTTTAGCTGAATATTGGATTGGCGAGAGATAGAGAGTTGGTAGAGCATTTTTCAAAACCAAAACTGGTATTTCAATAAAGGTGAAGAGCTCATTATCCAATTCAACAAGTTCAAATGGCTGAATAAAGAAATGATCTAGTTGATCCAAATGTCGGACATGTCCCAACTCCAGTTATCCCAGCTGTTCCGGCTCAAGTAGTTGCTAGACTTGTTTATGAGGTGACAATCCCACTCACGAACCATGCAACTAACAGTATTCGCAAGCCCGAGCCAGGTGGTCAATTTGAATTGAAGCAGAATATGGTGTAGTTGCTGAATTTGGTTGGACAGTTTGCAGGATTTTTACATGAAGAACCATAGCAGCACATACAGACCTTCCTGGAAATAAGCAATACTTACATTCCTGCAGGGGTGAATACTGATTATGTTCGACTGAATCTCTTCCCCTTTTCTTTAATTGGGGATGAGAAGAGGTGGTTACATTTTGAACCGCCACTCTTCATTACTTCTTGGGAAGATCTAGGTCGAAAGTTCCTTATTCAATTCTTTCTATCAGGGAAGACTGCACATTTGAGAAGTGAGATTCTGAGTTTCTCATAGAAAGAAGGAGAGAATCTCTACCAAGCTTTGGAGAGATTTAAAAGTATGCTCAGAAATTTCCCTCACCATCATAGGTCTAATGATGTTATTCTTCATACTTTCATTGAGGGGATAGATCCAAATACCAAGATTCTCTTAGATTCAGTAGAAGGTGGGCAAGCTATTGAGAAGACCTATGATGAATTGTACACACTTCTGAATCGGATTTCACAAGGGAATCTTGAATGGCATGCTAACTTAAGGAATGCTCCTATGAAAGTTGCAAGTGTGTTATAGGTAGATCAGTTTACTGTTCTATCAGCTCAGCTTGAAGCAATGCAAAATCAGATTCTTAATCAGTTTAACAACATAAAGTTGGGAGTTACACAAGCAACAACAACAACTAATGTAGTCCAACAGGTAAATTCTTGGTGTGAGGTTTGTGGAAGTAGTAGCGAGTAGCAGATGCTTATGTGGTTAATCCAAATTCTGTTAATTATATAGAAAATGCAAATTGTTCAGGACAACTGAATTTCAATAACACATATAATCCCAACTGGAGGAATCATCCCAATTTCTCATGAAAAGGAAATCAGGCACTAAACAATAACCAGTCTAAGGTGCAAGAGCAATAGAATCAACAACAGGTTCAGAATAATCAAGTTTCTAATCAAACAAGTAACATAGAAGAGATATTGAAGTAGCTTTTAGCTAATCAAGAACAGTTTGTAGAAAATTTAAAGAGTCAACAGTTGATTATTAGGAATTTGGAGTTGTAACTCGATTAGATTGCAGGAGCACAAAACACAAGACTTAAATGAGGCTTACCTAGAGATACAAAGGCAAATCTAAAGTAGGTAAATACAGTTACAACAAGGAGTGGGTTGCAATTAAAAGAGGTGGTAACTAAGCAGGATAGTCCCATATCTACTGATGATAATCCTAAATCCAATAAGGAGAAATGGGTTAAAGAAAGAGTTTCAGGTGATGAGATTTAATTGGAGAAGAAGACTATTCCTTTACCTACTCCTCAAAGGCAGCAAAAACACTCAGAGGAGACAATTTACAATAAGTTTTTGGACCTTCTAAAGCAGGTTTGTGTAAATCTTTCTCTTGTTGATATTCTACAGAATGTTCTAAAATATGCAAAATACCTGAAGGACACAGTGGTAAACAAGAACCGTTTGACAGAGTATGCTACAGTTGCATTTACTAAGGAGTGAACATCCAAGATACAAAACAAACTACCCACAAAGCTGAAGGATCCAAGTAGTTTTACTTTGCAGATTACTGTTGGGCAGGCCATCAGTGCCTGTGGATTATTTAAAATTAGAGCTTAAGGTTCTTCCTCCTCACTTGAAATATATTTACTTTGGTGACAATGTTAGCTTTTCTATTATTTTATCTGTAGGATTATCTGATGTACAGGTAAGGAAAGCTATGGCAGTTTTGAAAAGAAGAAAGAAGGTGATTGAGTGGCAGATGTCTGACATTATAGGGATAAATCCATCTTTTTTGCATGAATAACATATACATGGAAGAAGGTTCCAAACCAAGGGTGAATCAACAATCAATATTGAATTCGGTGATAAAGAAAATGGTACAAAAAGAAGTCATCAAGTATTTTGACAGTGGGATTGTTTACCCAATTTCCGACAGCAAGTGGGTAAGCCCAGCACACTGAAACCCAAAGAAATATGGTATGACTGTGATTACCAATGAAGCTAATGAGTTGATTCCCACTCTCATGGTGACTGGATGGAGAATCTATATTGACTACTGAATTCTAAATGAAGCCACAAGAAAGAACCACTATCATATCCCATTCATTGATCAAATGTTGGATAGGTTGGTAAGGAAGGAGTACTACTATTTTCTTTATGGATGCTCAAGATATAATTAGATCACCATTGTGCTAGAAGATAAAAAAAGGACCACATTTACATGTCCATATGGAACATATGCATTCAAACGCATGCCTTTTGGCCTCTGCAATGCACCTGTAACATTTTAGAGATACATGATGGAAATTTTCTACAATATGGTTGAAGAATTTGTTGAGGTATTCATGGATGACTTCTATGTTTATGATAATTCTTTTGATGTATGCTTGCAGAATCTAAATCGAGTCCTAGCTCATTATAAAGAGACAAATCTTGTGCTGAGTTGGGTAAAATGCCACTTTTTGGTCAAGGAAAGAGTTCCTTGGACATAAGGTGTCATGTAGAGGACTTGAGGTAGATAGAGCCAAAGTGAAAGTGATTAAAGCTGCCATATCCGGTAACAGTGAAGGGAGTATGAAGTTTCTTGGGGTATGCGGGCTTCTATAGGCATTTTATTCAAGATTTTTCAAAGATTACCAGCCCTATGTGTAAATTTTTAGAAAAAAAAGCTAAATTTGATTTTGGGGCTGCTTGTTAAGAAGCTTTTTAAAAGTTAAAGAAGAAATTGATAGAAACACCCATCTTGATTTCTCTAGATTGGGCATTAGTTCGAGCTAATGTGCGATGCAAGTGACGTGGCTATGGGAGCAGTTTTGGGGCAAGGAAAAGACAAAGTATTTCATTCTATTTATTATGCAAGTAAAATCTTGAATGATGCCTGGATGAATTACACAGTCATAGAAAAAGAGATGTTAGCACTGGTTTATACATTTAACAAATTTAGATCATACTTGGTGGGCACCAAGGTTATTATTCACACAGACCATTCTACCATCAAGTACTTGTTTAACCAAAAAGATGCAAAACCTCGATTGATCAGGTATATTTTGTTGCTTCAAGAATTTGACCTAAAGTAAGAGACCTAAAAGGAGAAGAGAATCAAGTTGCAGACCATTTGTCAAGGCTAGAGACTCATGACCATATTGCTAATGATACATTATGAATTTGGGAAGAGTTTTCGGATGAGAATTTGTTAGCTCTTGATATGTGTAAAGTTCCTTAGTATGAGAATATAGTAAACTTATTAGTGTGTGGTATTTACCCTCTTGAAGCTACCACTCAACAGAGAAAGAAACTGCTACATAATTCTCATGCATATATATTGGATGAGCTTTATCTCTTCAAACAGGTCTCGAATGGGATAGTGCATAGATGTGTGTCTGAAGAAGAATCTCAATAAGTGCTGCAAAAATGCCATTCATATTCCTAAGTTATCTATCATGGGGGTGAATAAATGGAGACGTTGTTAAAAGATGCAGTGGCGTTCGTGAAGGGGTATGATCAGTGCCAGAGGTTAGGTACAATTTAAAGGCATCATGTGATTCCCCTGAACAATATTTTTGAAGTTGAGGTATTCGATGTTTGGGGGATAGATTTTATGGGACCATTCCTACCATCCAATGGTTACTAGTATATCCTAGTGGAATTTTATTACATATCTAAGTGGGTGAAAGCAATAGCTTTTCCTACTAATGATGCCAGAGAAGAAGTACATATTCTCCGAATTTGGAACTCCCAAAGCTATAATCAGTGATGGAGGTACACATTTTATTAACACTTGGTTTAAAAATCTTCTAGCTAAATATAGTGTTAGGCACAAGGTAACCACTGCGTACCATCCATAAACAAGTGGTCAAGTAGAGGTATCCAACCAGGAGATAAAGCAGATATTGCAGAAGACTATCAATAGTCAGTGAAAGGATTGGGATAAAAAACTAGACGATGCACTATGGGCTTATAGGACAGATTATAAGATGCCCATAAATACCTCTCCATATTGCTTGTTTTATTGTAAAGCTTGCCATTTGCCTGTGGAGCTGGAACATCAAGCTTATTGGGCAGTAAAAAAGATGAATCTTTATATGAAGGCTTCGGGAGAGAATAGATTATTGCAGCGTTTTGAACTTAATGAGTTTCGTCTCCATGCTTACTAGAATGCCAAACTATACAAAGAGAAGACTAAGAAATGGCAGGATAAGTATATCCTTGATAGAGTTTTTGAATCGGTACAACTTGTTTTGTTGTTCAATGCGAGGTTGAAATTATTTTTGGGTAAGTTACGGTTGAAGTGGTTTGGGCTTTTTGAGGTAGTGCGCATGACATCTCATGGTGCGGTAGAGTTGTGGAAGAAGGAAAAGATTGAAAAGTTCTTGGTGGATGGACAATGTGTGAAGAATTATTGGGCAGATCATGGAGATAAGCACCATGGGTCCATCACCTTTGAGAAAGAGTAAGACTGAGCTGAGTTATGCCACGATGTAAACTAAAGCACTGCGTGAGAGCCAACCCGCAAATGTAATGTAATAGCGTAGTTCCTTTCTTTTTTTAGTTGTTAGGTAAGAAAATAAAACAAAAATACAGAAAAATAAGTCGTGCCACGACCAAAACTAACGCGATGAGTGGGAGAAAACCAACTTTTTCTGATGTTACTTTGTTGTTTTTGGTTAGTATGCAAGAATGAGAAACATGGAAGCATGAAGGTAAATAAGAGATGAGTGAAATAATATTAGGGAAACGTTCAGGTAAGTAACATACTCCTTATGGAATGGTATAGGGTGAAAAATAAAAGGGGGAATGAAATATTTCCCAGATGATTAAAATCCATGCCAAAAATTTTGGCATTCTAGTGAGCAAGGGTGATAAGCCTGCAGCGCCCTGCCTAGAGCAGCGCTATGAAGCTCGCATTGCCCCACTTAGAGCAGTGCTATGGATCCCACGACACCCCACTTAGAGTGGCTATATGGAGCCCACTCCTCCTGCTTAAGTCCCGCCCCATCCAATTTTCAATGCCTTTAAATACCACCATATTTTACAACTCCCATTTCATTTCTAACCCTAGCCCGCGCCGCCCCATAATTCCCCTAGAAAAAATTCTTCTAAGTGGTGATTTTTTCTCAAGAAAAGTAGTGCAACATCTTCATTTTCTTCACCACTTCAAAGGTAAGTACTCTATTTTACATTCTTTTGCTTGATAAAGTGTAAGAAACAATTACATTAGTTTCTTTGTTGAAGATTTAGTATGATTTTTGCCTTGTGTATGTGATGTTCCACTTTATGAATTAAGAGAATGTATTTATTTAGTGCTTATTCATTGATGTAAGAATCTGCTAGCCCATGATTTGTTATGGGATTTTGCATGTTTGGGTAATTTTGTGTTAAAAATATGGGTTTGTTATGGCGCTTGAATTAGTTTATCTGTTGTACTTTGATAATGAGGGAAGTCTGAGTACCTTGAAGTAATATAGTTGGACAACCATGATATTCATAAGTGTGGGGTGCCCTAACCACTTTACATTCAATTAGTGGTTTTTATACTATTATATATATGTTCCATCGGAATAACCTCATGTGAAACCACGTAAAAGTATCGGATTAGGATATGTGAGTACATGTTAATGAAATCTTCTTGAAATGTGAATTTGTATACATATCAAGTTGTGTTTGATACAGTGCAGACTATTGTATGCACTATGTTTTGAATAACATATGAGTTTAATTTGTTACGATGTTTGGGGGAAATATGTGCTTATGATGATTGATAATTGAGGAAAAGTCTGAGTACGCCAGATTTTCTACCTAAGCACTTGTACTAGCAACTAAGTGTGGGGTGTTTCAAACACCAACACACTTAGTGCTTTCTAGTTAACTATACTCCATATGTTTGATATGGTTGCTGCATGTTCAGCTTTAACAGAAAATATGTTGGGTCGACAACAAAAGGGCAAGCCAAGGCGGGAACATCTAAGCCAACCAAAAAAGAAATAGACCAAGTGGTAGTGCATCTCATTCCCTGATTATCCCACATGGGTATGAGAGGATACATGGAACTAGATGGGTGTTGGAGGCTGGCCGCAAGTGGTATGTAAAGCATGACGATTCTAAGTATATGGCCGAGCAATTTATTCATAGGGAGTACCTTCTACGAGAGTTTCCCCACATTATTCACTGGATAGAAGAATTACATATAGAATTCTTGTTTGCACAACCTCATGAGTGCAAATTGAGCCTCATTAGAGAGTTTTACACTAACTGGGACCTATGAGATAGAGACTCCAAAGTTAATATATGAGGACAGGTTGTCACTTTCAAAGATCATTCATTGAATGTTCTTCTCGGGATACTTGAAGTTGATACTGAGCCCCTGAAGCTGATGTATGTAGAACCACCATATGCTACTATCTGCCATTTACTGTTTGGAAATCACTCGATAGCTAGATGGACCTGTAATAAAGAAAACGATGTTCACCTCACATTACCCTTTAGTCACATGAACAGAGAGGCTCGAATCTAGGCCAAAATCATCTACACTTGTCTCATATAGGCGAAGCACCTGACCTAATATAAAATGCAAAATGGTATGCCTTATCTATACCTTAATGTGTGATGATGTTGATATGAATGTAGGTGCAGTGATTTTCTCAGCTATGAAAAAGGAACGTCGTCGTTCGGAGAGCAAGTATGGCTTTGGGGGTTTATTGACCGATTTCTACAAGATCAGGGGGTAGACAAGGAGGAATTGTACTATAGGCTTCTTATAATTACAAACCCTATTAATGTATCCCGTACTAAGCGGGTCCTAATATGGTGCTGCATTGACTATGCCCGAGCCTCAGGCTCGGAATGATGAGATCACTACCCAAATGTACGGGCTACATATGCTTCAGTAGTGGGTTGGTGGGCGCCCAGCTACCCAGTAGGAGATTAGAGTTGTAGAGTTGGACTATTCTCTTGGTCAGAACGCGAGACCGTGCTACGGATAGGCCCTGATTTTATAGAGCCAGTTGATGATTATGTGCCTACTGACGAGGAGCATCGGCTACGTGCTTCCAATTCAGAGTCAGAGGAGGCAGATGCAGATGATGATAATCCAGACTTGAGAGAAGCGGCCTATGGCCTAAAATTAGATGCTGACATCTGATCAGGGAGTTCATCGTCGCCTCATACTATGCTTATTTTGCAAGCACTGGGACAGTGCTTCTTTTAAGTGTAGGCTGGTGGAATTCTCATTCCTTATTCTCTTTTTATTTGGTTTAAGTTGGTTGGACAATTTTATCTTTATTTCTACTTTGGGATGTTTTTCTTTTTGTGTTTGGATGTTAACTATTCGGAACACTGTATCTGTAATAGTTAGTAAGTTCAAAGTATGGATTGCTGCAATTTCCCCTCAAGGCAATTCTTACGTATTGCTTTAGTTTAAAGTATTAATTTTTACCCCCAATGGTAATTCTCGTTTGTGCCCTCAAGGTAATTTGAAATAAATAGTCATATCTAGTTTCCTACCTCTATGATAGATGGATGACGACCGTCTTAAGGGGATTTATTCTTTAAAAGCTGAGAATTGATAAGAATCCAATAATCACGACCTTTTGAGTAGTGCTTTTTGTTGGGCCATTGGTACAGTGACTTGGAATGAATTGGTTATAAAACAAAAGCATGTCTTAAATTAAAGAGGATTTAATTGTAAATGCTTAATCTCTATAGGTGTAATATAATTTTTTAGCTTAATTTGAATTTGACAAATAACAAGATCTGGAACCATAATGATCCAACTTGACTCCTAGGATGCACCAAGAGTGTGAGATTTTTTGTTTGTACTCTACATATATAGGAATGTCTAGAACTTGACTGGTGTGTTTACAAAGCGAAATAAAGGGTGTTAGGTATAGGAAATGATTTAGGCATTTCTTTGATAGCCAAAATTTCAATACCTTATTTACCTACCCTTGAGCATATCCCTAGTTAGCTCTATTGCACTTATAACCTGATTTCTTTGGTAGCCTCATATCTAGCCTGATCCTTTCTTTGATAGACCTTTATTCGATCCAAAGCTCCTAACTGCTTTAGTATAGATGATTAAATGAGTAGGGAGTGTGAAATTGAAGAAGTAGAAAGGTGAATGTGATGCCATAAAGAAATAGTCATTTGTGTGTTTAATTGTGATGGTTGGGAGTTATAGAAAATTTGAAAGAAATTTTAGTTTTTGTAGCCCAGTTTTGATACACTGAACCTGTTTTGGTCCTAGTCTGCCTCAGATATTGTGCACCCCAACCACGGGGAATAACTTTAGTTAAGGGTGGCTATTATAGGGGTGCATAGCAGTAAATGGTATGAAGGAGAGCGGAAAATTGAATCATGGTGTAAAAGTAAAATACTCCCCCTATAGTTGATGTTAATGTGCTTAATGTGATTCGGGTAAAGCAAATGATGTGTGAAGGTAATAAGTAGAAATTGGGTTGTTATAATGTGATTTTGATTGTATATTGACATGTATTAAAGCGCTTGAGGAGATTAGTCACTATTTCCTAAATAGTTCCTACCCGTCCCTTAGCCTACATTGCAACCATAAAAGATCTAGTTGATCCTTCATCCTAATATCCAACTATTAGTAGAGTGGTACACTAAGGGCAAGTTTGTGATTCATTATCTATCATGTATGACTTCTTTGTTGAGAGTGAGTGATGGAAATTTGATTATTCCCTTATGTAATGTATTGAATTTTTTTTTGAGTGGTATGGGGAAACCTTTCTATTGTAAAGGTGTATGCAGATAAAAGTACGGATTACTTATTGTGCTGTTAGATTGAGTGATTTGATTAAGTTTGCCAATGAATTGGATATCACTGTTGAGATAATGAGGGTTGAAACAAATTGTCCATGTGCATAAAAGTATTTTTGACATGTTTTAAGATGAAAAATCATTGTTATAAATTGTAAGCACCCAAGCATTACTCTTATGTTGTGATATGGAGCTTAATTGGGTATTGTGTTGTTGATTGTTCAAGGACGATCAAGGTTGTAAGTGTGGGGTGGTGATCTTGGGCATATTTACATGTCCAATCACAATATTCACCCATATTTGGACTTGTTTTGAGAGCCAAAATATGCTATTCTTATTGCATTTAAGCCTTAATTGTGTTCCGTATCTAACTGACGTGATTAGTGATATAGGATAAATTTCTAATGGATTTGGACAAAATTAGATGCATATTATGAAGTAAGTGATGATTGATGTCGTGAGTTGATTAAATGGAGTATCGCGAACACTGGAAGGAGTTAGAAAGCATGATGGGAAGGTTGGATCAGATAGCGGAACAATTAACTGAAAGGAACAAGTGTTGTGCCTTAAAAATAATGGAAAACAAATTCTAGTGGACCAGGGCAATTATCCCAAGACACGGGCGACAAAACCATGCTTCCATGACTTAGAGAAAATTTTCAAGGCAAATTCCAGTAGACCAGGGCGATTAGCCCACGACGCCTGACCTATAGCCGTACTACAGACCAAACAATGCCTTACTTGGAGAGATGCACTGACACCTATGACACATCCTCCACTCCATCCATGCGTAAATTGGCCTAGTATTAAAGCCAACACGGGAAACATAATTAAGATACTTTAGAAAGAACAGAGCGGTGGAAAAATAAAAAAATCTCTCTTTTAGAGTTCTTAGACATTCTTTGAACTTCTTTACTTCATGATTAATTCCTGGTATGATTAACTATTTATTTTGGATGTTGAATTCAAACATGAGTGGATAAATACCCTTGTTCTGGGGTTGAGGCTAAAAACATGATTACTTTTTGATATTTGCTATCTTAGTTTCTTGTTGGATTATCATTGGGCTGTTCTTAATTTCTTGTGCTTACTATTTTGATGAGTGGCCACCATTAGAATAAATTTATATTTCTATGTGAATTCGAGAGGAGAATGCAGGATATAACGAAGAAATTAAGGAGTATGGTTCTTATCTTTTTACAAAATAGAGTATTTGAATTAGCATCTAGGATAGGGATATACCGAGAAGCCTTGTTTGGTTCAATCATAGGAAGATAGATATATACATCGAAATATATTATTGTGACTCCGCTCAAAGATGTAGCTGCAAAGTTTATGTAGGTAGAAGATTGGAGGTTGGGAGACCATAATCGTGTTATGAACCCTACGAATCAACAACCCAATAACCAACTAGAATACGATAATAATAGAGATTTGTAAGATTGTTAGAAGTGCCTCAACCCTATAATTCTCATCATTACTGTTTACAACCGTTGCTTGCTTTTCTATTGTTACAAACTGTTATTTTTTAATTTATTTACATTTTTATTCAAAAGTTCAAAATTATCTTGATACTTGACAACACTTAATACCTAATTGTCAAAAACTAAAGTTGGTTTAATTACTAGTTTTATTGTTCTCGTGGGTACGATATCCAACTGACTAACATAAAAGACCTAGTTTATCCTTCGTCCTAACATTCAACTATTAGTGGAGTAGTACACTAAGGGCAATCTTATGGTTCATTATCTATTATGTATGACTTCTTTGTTGAGAGTGAGTGATGTAAATCTGACTGTTCCCCTCATGTAATGTATAGAAAATTTTTGAGTGGTATGGGGAAACCTTCTTGTTGTAAGGGTGCATGCGGATGAAAGCCCAAATTACTTATTGTGTTGTTAGATTGAGTGATTTGATTAAGTTTGCCAACGAATTGGATATCACTATTGAGATAATGAATGTTGAAACAAATTGTCCTTATGCATAAAAGTATTTTTGACATATTTTGAGATAAAAAGTCATTGTTATAAATTGTAAGTGCCCAACGCAAGAATTACTCTTAGGTTGTGATGTGGAGCTTAATTGGGTATTGTGTTGTTGATTGTTTGAGGATGAAAAAGGTTTTAAGTGTGGGGTGGTGATCTTGGGCGTATTTATATGTCCAATCACCAATATTCACCCATATTTGGACTTGATTTGAGAGCTAAAATGTGCAATTCTTATTGCATTTAAGCCTTAATTGTGTTCCGTATTTAACCGATGTGATTAGTGATGCAGGGTAAATTTCTAATGGATTTGGACAAAATTAGATGCATATTATGAAGCAAGTGATGATGGATGCTGTGAGTTGATTATATGGAGTATCACAGACATTGGAAGGAGTTGGAACACAAGCTGGGAAGGTTGGATCAGGTCAACAAGTGTTGTTCCTTAAAAAATAGTGGAAAAAAATTCCAGTAGACCAGGGTGATTAGCCCGCGACAAAACCGTGCTTCCATGACTTAGAGAATTTTTTCAAGGCGAATTCCAGTGGACCAAGGCGATTAGCCCGCAGCGCCTTACCTGGAGCTGCACTACAAACCAAGTGGTGCTTCACTTGGAGCGGTGCACTGACACCCACGATGCGGGCTCCACTCCACCCAGGTATAAATTGGCCTATTATAAAATCCAACACAAGAAACATAATTAAGACATTTTAGAAAGCATAGAGCGGCGAAAAAATAGAAAAATCTCTCTTTTAGGGTTCTTAGACATTCTTAGAACTTCTTTACTTCAAGATCAATTCCTGGTATGATTAATTATTTATTTTGGATGTGTAATTCAGATATGAGTTACTAAATACCCTTGTTCTAGGGTTGAGGCTAAAAATATGATTACTCTTTGATATTTTTCATCGTAGTTCCTTATTGGATTATCATATGGGTTGTTCTTAATTTCTTGTTCTTACTATTTTGATGAGTTGCCACCATTAGAATAAATTTATATTTCTATGTGCATCCAGGAGGAGAATCGTAGGATAGAATGGAGAAATTAAGGAACAAGGTTCTTATCCTTTTATAAAATAGAGGATTTGAATTAGCATCTAGGATAAGGATATACCTAGAAGCCTTGTTTAGTTCAATCGTAGGAAGATAGCCATATACATCTAAATGGATTATTGCAATCACGCTAAACAATGTAGTTGCAAAGTTCATGTAGGTTGAATATTAGGGGTCGAGAGACCATAATCGTGTTATGAACCCTACGAACCAGCAACCCGATAACCAACTAGAATACGATAAGAATAGAGATCTGTAAGATTGTTAGAAGTGCCTCAACCCTGGAATTCTCATCATTACTGTTTACAACTGTTGCTTTCTTTTTTATTGTCACAAATTGTTATTTTTTTTATTTATTTACATTTTTATTCAAAACTTCAAAATCATCTTGATACTTGGCAACACTTAATACCTACTTGTCTAAAACTAAAGTTGGTTGAATTGCTAGTTGCATAGTCCTCGTGAGTATGACATTCGACTGTCTAAGTCACTATATTACTTGTACGATCACGTACACTTGCGTGTGCGAAATAACGCAACAATATTAAATGTAAAACTATTTAAAACATTTGGTTATACAAAATAAAACTGGAAGTAAATACATCAACTCTGAATGACCATCTATGAAACCTTTACTAATACTGACTATAGGTAGCCGGGACATGACCCCCAACTATCCCTAATCAATACAACTGAATAATGAATGATACTGGAACTATATTTGACTCGAGTCTTTGAATAATAAGGACTCATCACCTGCTGACTGGAAGCTACAAATTGTCTGATTATGATGTGTGGGCTACAACTGGTACCTACATTATGAGATAATGTAGCACATAGACATATATGTGGGTCAGCTCTTCTGGAATGTACTGAGTAAATGGGGGTGAATGCATAAGTAAAAAAAAGGATAATGCATAAGTAAAACAATAACTGAATATACACATAGACTTTCAAATGATGCATGCTAAGTGTAAATGACTCACCCTGAACTTGAATAAAACAAAGACTGCAAAATCATAAACACGAGTAATGAAGTATAATGATAAACTTTGAGATCCATAATACTTAATTCTAAAATCTTTACAAACTATTCTTTATTTTATTGAGAGTCTTCTAACCGACATAAATCATGTGAGCTATTATAGAGTCCAACGTCTTACCCATGTTTGGGAGAGCTGTCCTATCTTTGCCATCAAAATCAAACCTTAATCTTAGTGATCACTGAACTTCATCAATATTGAGAAAAAGCTTAACCTACGTTGGCTCATAGTTTCTAGGAATTAAGGATACACTTATCTGCATTCCCTTCATGGTGCTAAATACTACTCCCAGAATACTTATATGCTCATACTTTAGGAAATCCACCTTAAATTAGCATAAGGGTTTTATATAGTGAAAATCAGTTATGCTTATCTTTACTTTAAATCATAATCAAGACGAACAAGTGTGGATTTCATATCTTATCATAAGATCAAAAGATCAATCTTTACTTTGAATCATAGAATAAACTTATCAATGGAGCTTAAGAGCATAATCTTCTTGTAAACTTAATACTTGTACTTAGGGCTTATAATACATGCTTAAATTCTAAGAATTTCATCACAAAACTTCATGCTCAATAATTATCTTGAAAGCTTTCAACAATATCAAGTCAAGATAATGAAATTAAAATCACAATATGAATCTTATAAGTCAAACATGAATATATGCTATTCTTGATGCACTTAAAGCTTTCAATCTCATGGTATTAACATACTTCAATAACATAGCAATTTGGGTATGAACCCTAAATCAAAATAAATGAATTAAATCTTAAAACCAGGCAATATGGGTACAAGGATGAAACAATAACCTTGTTCATAAACCCCATATACCTCAACTAGATGACTTCTTGCAGAAGGCTTGAAATTGGAACTTGAATTCTTGAATTCTTGGGAGGAGAAGCTTGAATTCTTTGTTCTTAGGAAAGGGGAGGATTTTTATGTGATTAGTTTTAAGGATAATGGGAAAATAGTGCCTTTTTGAGTGTTATACGTCATGTTTTGGATCACTGGGATTGAGGGTAAAGGACCAAATTACCCCTTGACCCCGTTTCCATGGGAATAGCCCTCGTGGCACGATAACACGACCCGAAATAAGGCCTTGTCGTAATGGGTAATCCCAAGCCCAACTAGGATAGGGAACCACCCCCATTACCCAACCCCATCACCAAACGCATACCTTGAGTCAGCTGAAGTTCGAACACACAACAAAATAGCGTATCAAACCATGTGGTGACTCTGGGGTAAGTCTATATCTGAGACCAACCCAAACAAGTTCAACCACCCAATGACAAACCAAACCAATGCCTAAGCCCATAAATCAAAACTAAGATAATAACCCAATGTATATAAGTAAATCATAACCAATCCATACCATACCCAAGTCCACAGTTGTCCATACAAAGCCTCTAGACCAACCAAAAAGTACCTTGTCGGGACATGCCCCCGACCATAGCAAAAAAAACAAAGTCTATGAAAGATAAGAAATATGTAAAGTAAACCATGACATAAAATAGATGCCTTCCAAATTATGGATGCTCACTACTTCAATCCAACATCGATTGTCCCTGAATTCGATCACTAAGCAGGAGAAGTAGAATGGTTGGTCCCTACATAGCGTTGGTATACAGCCATCCGAAGACAGATTAGTAGGTGAACACTAGCATGCATTCAGGATAAGGTTAAAATAATACCATTTACAAAGCCAAGTAAAACCATCCATAATGCATACAACCATATATATATATATAACTATTCCGGGAAAGGGAACCAGGTTTAGCATGTTTTTAAAACCTTTACCTGGGCTATGTAGCTTTGCCGTCCTAAACCACCCATGGGCTATATGGGTTCAGCTCCCCCTGCTGAAAAGGCCCCAGTGCGTGAAGTCGCATGACCAGGGAAGAAAAAACTAGGATGACTAGTACATCCCCTAAATATAAAGTGTGACATCATGCACACGGTCACCAAGACCAAACCTCACATCGACAAATATGAGTTTTCAGTTTTGGTCCCCCTGGGACCTCCACCTTCCATGGATTTGCTACACATTCCTCCATTATTCCACAATTAAATCTATTACCAAACAACTAACCAATCCATTAACCATTTATTACGCGAGACCATTTAGTAGTGGTATTATCATATAGACTATACTTGCAAGTACTATCCATAGCCAACCATATATAAGGGTAAGGACTTCCAAGTACACTTTTATTTACCATAGTAAACCTCTTTGGGGGATTCCCATGTACCCAAAAAGTATAACCAATTTCATAGCCACCAAGGTTTTGCCATTTAATCCTTCCAAACTATGTACACCATTTATGCCATTTAAAACCATTCCAAACCATTTATGACCATGCCAAATATTTAAAGAATTTATATCATTTAAACCATGCAAAACCATCCAAAACCATAAAGTGTTCCCTTACCCAACAAAACTATTCAAAAGTTCTAATGAAAGTTCAATAATAGAATGAAGACATTCTTTTAGGAATTTTATCAAACATGTTGAGGGCATACCTTTACCTAGACCAAAACCAATGCATAAAACACCATAATTAGGGTTACTTAAGACCCATTTGTTAATCCATAACCAACAAGTACCAACATATTCAAACCATTACCAAAAACACATAAAAACATAGTTTAAACCAATACCAAACCATATGCATCAAGACCCTCAATATAATTTCAAAAACCACCATTCATAATTCATAAATCAATGTTTAAAACACAATAAACATGCCTTTAGTTGTAAATAACAATTGGAAAGGAGTACATGCCTTATACAAGAAGATTCCAAAGAGAAACATGACTTTTGAGCCCTTTTGAAGAACACATGAGAACCCCTAGCCTCCAATCTTTAGGAATGAGTTTTGAGAGAGTATTTAAAGTGTTTCCATCCTCTAATTAAGTGTTATAAGAGGACACCAAGGGTTATATAACCTGAGAACATAAGTTATCTGAAGTATCAAATGTATTGACTAGCCTTGACTTAAAATTAAAAACAAGCCACATCCAGGGGTACGACTCACCTATACCATCTATATCCTAGGGTATGAGTGGTACCCCAACTCGTACCCAAGACCTTGAGAAGACCCTACCTACTGGTTTCTATATGAGTCACACCTCCCTAACTCATACCTAAGGGTATAAGTGGTATTCCAAACCATATACACCAAGCGTACCTTGGGAAGATTCCACAAGATAGCTCAAATAAGCACCATACGACTGTCTTGCACCTCTCGTATGTTCCTATACGACTCATACCTAAATGAGTCATATCTTAGGACATAGCTATACCAAACACACTGTCGAGTGTATGAGTGAACCACCAATCCATCCCAAAAGTCATATTTATGGGTACAATTGGTACCCTTGAGTTGTACCAAGTCCAGTAAGTCCCAAACCAAGGAAATTTTACAAGGGTACAAGACTTGGGGTGTTTCACGTGACCCTTATTCCATGGGAATAGACATCGTGGTTCAACCCCTATTACCAGGGAATATACCTCATGGAACGACCCCTATTCTGATGGAATATCTCTCTTGGAAAGGAGAAATTATGGGCCCTTACTATTTCTCACAAAAATGGTCATAACTTTTTGCTTGGGCATCAGATTAAGGAAAAATTGGTATCATTGGAAAAGTAATTCCATTATATAAAATTTTATGGGTATTGAGTGAAAAAATTACTTATATGTCAAAAGTAATATACGTTCAAAGTTGATCCTTGTACAATTGAATACCAAAATTTGGCCGAATCAAAGGCTCTTAGCTCAACTGTTCTCTAAGTGATTCTTATGAACATTTTTCATGTAATAAGAACTCTTCATAGTAGGATAATTATAATGAAACATATAATCAAATATAAGTCATGGTATTTGAGTTTATACATGTAGGAATGATAATTCAAAGTCTAGCCCCAAAATGCGGGTTGTTACAAATATAAAACACCTTGGGGCCATTATTTCCAAATTTTATCAATCACAAACACTCTATCAAAATCACTTAAATACCTAAGGCAAGAACAAGGTAGAGTTTCTCAAATTTGGTCATTTAAGGGCTCAAGGGTAGATTTCTCTCTATAATTCTCTGTACTTTCAGGCATGATTCTTTTCCCCAAATCTTATTTTATGAAAAACATGTATTTTAAATTATTTAATTATATGGATTTGAATGTGGGTTTTGACATGGGATGGGGGTTTTGAAATGGTTGATCCTTGAATTGTTTTCCATGGTTTTCATAGTTGTTCATGCTTTAAATTGAATGGTTTTGAACTAATGGGATGCATGGGTGTGTTAACTTGAATAGGGGTCAAGGAAATCCCCCAAATTGATGTTTTGAACTTGGAAATTGGTTTTGAACAATTGTATTTCCTCAACCTACTTGTGTAAATGGCTTTGAATTGTGGAATTGTCACTTGGTTTGATTTACTCACCTATACTATTGCATTGAATAAATGGTTAAATGTTGAACATATATTTTGAATTCATTCTTGGATATGTTTTGACTTAATGAACAAAGTGGGTCAAGGCATTCCTCTAAGTTAATGGAATTATAATGGCATAATTATGAACTTGCAAGATAAATGGTATGATGATACCATGGTATGAATTAATGTAATATTCCTTGGTTAATAAATGGTTTATGTGAATTTTTTTTAATTGGGCTTAATGGGGGTTATGTAGCCAAGCCGTGATGGTGTGAGTCTCAAATGACTTATACTGGAAACTCACATTTGCCGATGAGAGGGTTGTTCTAGATGATCATGTTCATGGTTCAGAATATTGATATATTTATTATCTAGGATTGATATAGGGTCAGGGAATTCCTAGGTCTTTCTTAATACCTCCAGTTCTTGCGGCTAACATGCACTAGGGCTCTTTTAGTAGGGGGCTGAACCTATATAACCAGTAGGTGCCTATTTATGATGGTTGAGCTACATAGTCTAAGATAATTTATTACTATCATTATAAACCTTAATCCATACCCTATTATATACTATATATATGTATGCATGAATGTGAACTGTACAATGAGTTTGAAATTAAACTTTTGAATGACACTACTTTATCCTTATCCTGAGTTACATGCTAGTACTCACCCCACTATCTTCGAATGTTGTATCCCTATATGATGTAGGGTTCGAAGGTACTTCAACTTTTCTTACACAATGATAGGTGATCTCAGAGTCAATCATTTGTTGTGAAGTGGTAAGCTTCAATTTTGCAAAAGACTTGATCATTCCATTAATTTTAGATCCATAAATTAGAATTGATGAATTCATATTTACATTTTCATTTTTATTATCATTGTTAGGGTCAGGGACATGTCCTAACATAGGTTATTTTCTGGTATAGAGGCTTGATGGATTACTATGGGTTGGGTATTGGTTGTTGACATTCTCAGACTTTGGGTTACTGTTTACTTTATCTTGTTATATGTTTGAAATTCATCCACTAGCTAGTGGATTATGTTCTATTTGACTAGGAAAAGAGGGTGGTCTTTGGTCCTCAGTAGACTTGAGATATAAATCACGGCCAGGCCCTTGTTTGGGTTGTTACAAAGTATCAAAGCCTAGGTTCATGGTTAATTGGGTGTCCACAAAGCCATGTCAAGTAGAGTCTCTTTCATGGGTGTGTAGCATACCACACTTATATGAGAGTGGATATGAGATAGTTAGGAATGTTTTCCTTTCTTGTTGTTCTAGTTTTGGGCAGTAGAGTCTAGGGTGTTGAAATCTCCTTTATTTCCTATTTGTTCACTTTTTAGATCACACCTCCTCAAAGATCTGATGCCCGTGGAACCTTTTCTATCCGACCTAAGGACAATGTGGATGAAACTCGTCCTACGTATGGAGTTTAGACTTGGTCTAGGTCTTCAGCTTCTAATTATACTACCCCACGTAGAGTTCTACCGGTCCCCACCAGTCCTCATCAGGATCCTCAAACTGATGATGATTATGCCGCACCACCCCAAAGAGATATTTATAATGCTAAGTTTCATCGATCTATTTATCTATTGACCTAGTTGGTAACATATGAGTCACGTCAGTCGGGTCCTCCTAGTACTACTGTGAATTTTTCTAAGGTTAATCGAGTTAGACAGTTTATGAGGCTCAATTCTCTAATTTTTATTAGATCTAAGGTTTAGGAGGATCCTCAAGGGTTCATAGATAATATAAAGAAGATATTCAGGATTGTGCATGCTTTTGACTATGAGGGTATGTAATTTGTTGCATATCAGCTAAAAAATGTAGCATATTAGTAGAATGAGATATGGGATCAGTCTAGGGGTAATGATACAGAGTTGGCACTATGGGATAAGTTGTTGGGTACCTTCTTGGATTGTTTCTTTCCTTAGGAGTTTAGGGAGCTAAATCTGAGGAGTTTGTGAAACTAAAATAGGGTAGGATGTCCGTTAAGGAGTATGCCCTGAAATTTCATTAGTCATCTTGTTATTCTTCTAAGCTAATATCAAGCATAAAGGCTAAGGTGAGGAAGTTTGCTTTGGGCTTATCTCGAGACTTGGCGCTAGAGTGCAAGCCCACTTTATTAAATAGTAACATGGATATATCTAGGATTGTAGTGTATATGCAGTAGGTTGCAGATGAAAAGAAGAAATAAGTCAAAATTAGGGAAAGGCAAGGTAAGAGTCCAATATTCTGTGCAGGGTGGAGGCTAGTAGAACAGTGGTAGAGATGGCAAGAAATGGTCAAAGAAGAAGTGAAGAAATTTAGATTCTTATTCTATGGCTAGTGCTCCATAACCTAAGTCATCCAGTGACCGTTTCTTTCAGAGCAACAATTATTTTAACATATAAGGTGCCAACCTAAGGCAAGTGAGGCCTAGTCAGCTTTGTTGTATCCTCCTTGTAGATTATATTATCAGTTGCATCATGGGTTTTGTGATAAGGGGAGAAATAAGTGTTTCAAATGTGTCCAACCTAGCCATATTTAGAGGAAATGTCCTACCGGCAATGTTGCTACTGGGCTAATAAGGTCCTGATTGCTTCTTCTTTAGTTCTTGCACAAAAAGGTGCTACTTATGGCTTTGGCACTGGTCAAAATCATTTGTATGCTCTTTCCACCGGTCAGGACTTTGAGGCATTTTCTAATGTTGTTACTGGTACGCTAAAACTTTTCTCTCATGATGTGTTTTGTCTGCTAGATCTAGGGTATACCCTTTTCTATGTGATCCCTTATGTGGCTATTCATTTTGGTTTTGTTCCTGAGTGTATTCCTAATTCTTTTTCTAGTTCTACACTCGGGGTGACTCTATTATGGCTAGGAGAGTCTATATGAGTTGCGTGGTATGTATTTATGATAGGGAGATGTTGGTGGATTTGATAATATTGGAGATGTTAGATTTTGATGTTATCTTGGGGAGGGATTGACTCTATTCATGCTATTCGTCTCTTGATTATAGGACCCAAAGGGCTAGTTTCCAAATCTCGAATGAATCGGTGATTACATGGGAAGGGAATTCCCTAGTGTCTAAGGGAAGGTCCATTTCTTATCTAAGATCTCAATAATTAATTTCCAAAGGGTGTATGAGTCACCTAGTTTAGGTTAAGGATTTTAATTTCAAGGGTCCTTCTTTGTTATCTATCTCCGTTTTGAATGATTTTCCTAAAGTATTTCCTGATGATCTTCCTGGTGTCTCTCCCGATAGGGAAATTAATTTTTGGATCGATCTTCTTTCAAACTCTTATCCTATCTCTATCCCTCCTTATAGAATTGCTCCAGTTAAGTTGAAAGAACTTAAAGAGCAGTTGGAAGATTTTCTTGATAAGGGTTTTATGTGCCTTAGTGTTTTTTCCCGGTGCGTGTCAGTACTTATTGTGCATAAAAAGGATGGGTCCCTTCGAATTTGTATAGATTATGGCCTATTGAATAAGGTGACAGTGAAGAATAAGTACCCTCTTCCTAGGATTGATAACCTGTTTGACCAGTTGTAGGGTGCAAAGTACTTTTCTAAGATTGACCTTCAGTTGGGTTATCATCAGTTGAAGATTAGGGAGGTGGATATCCCTAAGACTGCTTCTAAACCCGGTATGGTCATTTCGAGTTTTTGGTAATGTCCTTTGGTTTGACTAATGGACTGGCGACATTCATGGATCTTATGAACCAGGTTTTTTGTTAGTTTCTAGACTTATTCATCATTTTGTTTATTGATGACATCTTGGCTTATTCTAAGAGCTAGGCGGATCATTCCGATCACCTCCGTATAGAATTGCAGACTCTCAAGGATCAATATTTGTATTCTAAATTTTTGAAGTATGAGTTCTGGTTGAATGCTATAACTTTTTTAGGTTATGTTGTTTCTAGTAAAGGGATCACAGTGAATCCATAGAAAGTTGTGGTGGTTCTGAAGTGGCCTAGACCAACGACTCCAACCGACATTCGGAGCTTCATGGGCTTGGCCAGAGATCATAGAAGGTTCATGGAGAGTTTCTCTTTGATTGTTGCTCCACATACTAGATTCACTCTAAAAAAGGATAAGTTTCTATGGTCTGACACTTGTAAGGGTAGTTTTGATAAGTTGAAGGATAAGTTGACTTCTGCACTTATTTTAACCCTACCCGAGGGTACTGATGGCTTTGTTGTTTATTATGAAGCATCCTGTGTGGGAATAGGTTGTGTATTAATGTAGTGGGGCAAGGTTGTGCATATGCTTCTGGGTAGCTGAAAGTGCATGAGAAGAGCTATCTGACTCATGACTTGGAGTTGTTGGCAGTAGTCTTCTCTTTGAAGATTTGGCACCATTACCTGTATGGGGTTCATGTTGACATCTTCTTAGACCACAAGAGCTTTCAGGACATGTTCACCCAGAAGAAGTTAAATCTTAAGCAAACGAGATGGCTTGAGTTGCTCAAGGACTATGATATGAGTCTCCATTATCATCCAGGTAAAGCTAATGCAGTTGCTGATTCTCTTAGCAGGTTATCTATGGGGAGCTTATCTCATGTTAATGAAAAGCGAGGGTTAGTGAAGGATATTCACCATTTAGCTAATCTTGGAGTTCGTCTTTAGGACTTTGAGAGTGGTGGTATGATTGGTCAAGAGGTGGCAAAGTCCTTTCTAGGTGCTGAGGTGAAGAAGAAGCAAGGTTCGGATCCTATTATGATAAGAATCAAGGATGATGTGGGCCACCCAAAGGTGATGGATTTTGAGATTGGTGGTTATAGTATCTCGAGGTACCAAGGTAGATTATGTGTTCCTAATATTGATGGGTTGCAGGAGAATCTTGGATGAGGCTCATGAGTCGAGGTACACTATTTATCCAGGTTCAATGAAGATACACCACGACTTGAAAGAGATCTATTGGTGGAATAACATGAAGCAGGATGTGGCAAATTTTTTGTCTAAGTGTATGGTGTGTCCTCAAGTAAAGGTGGAGCACTTGAGGCTCGGTGGGTTCTTTCAAGAAATTGAGTTGCCTATGTGGAAGTGGGAGGAGATTTATATGGATTTCATTACCGGTCTTCCACAATCTCAAAATTAGTTTGATTTGATTTGAGTCCTCGTCGATGGGATGACTAGATCCGGTCATTTTTTTCCAGTGAAGACTACTTATTTTGCAGAGAATTATGCTAGACTTTTCATTCAGGAAATTATCAAGTTGCATGGTGCTCCAATTTCCATCATATCTGATCGAGGTAATCAATTCTCATCTTATTTTTGGCATTTTTTTCAGAGAGGTTTGGGAACTAAAGTGAGCCTTAGCACCACTGTCCACCCTCAAGCGAAAGGACAAGTGGAGAGGACTATTCATACATTGGAGGATATGCATCTAAGGTCCTATGTGATTGACTTAGGTGGTAGTTAGGTTTATCATTTACCTCTCATAGAGTTCGCATACAATAAGATTTTTCACTCTAGTATTGGGATGGCTTTTTTTAAATCCCTTTTTAGTAGGAGGTGTAGGTCTCCTATTAGGTGGTTTGAGGTTGGAGAGAATATGTTACTTAGTCCTAACTTTGTTCACCAACCCATGGAAAAGGTAAAGGTGATTTGGGATAGACTTACGTCCGCCCAAAGACGCCAAAAGTCCTATGGAAATGTGAGGCGTAGTGAATTGGAGTTTAATGTCGATGATTTGGTGTTCTTTAAGTTATCTCCCATAAAGGGAGTGATGCGGTTTGGAATGAAGAGGAAGCTTAGTCGTCGATAAGTTGGCCTCTTTTGTGTTTTGAGGCGAAAGGGCCTTGTGGCTTATGAGTTGGAGTTGTCATCTAGGTTGGGTTCTATTCATCTGGTCTTCCATGTTTTGATGTTGAGAAAGTGTTTGGGTGATCCTTCCTTGATTTTTCCTTTGGTGAGTGTTGGTGTTTCATATTCCTTGTCCTATGAGAATGTCCAAATGGAAATTTTGGATAGGCAAGTCCATCGTCTGAGGACTAAGGATATGGCTTCGGTGAAAGTTCATTGGAGGAAACATAAGCTCGAAGAAGCAATTTGGGAAGCCGAAGAGGACATGAAGTCCAAATATCCATTCTTGCTTCCCACTTTGAATAATCGCGCTTGAGCTATATGTATTTCCCTAACATCTTTATTTTCTATCTTTGTTAAAGGTAAATGTGGTTGTACTCTGTGTTAAATCATGCTAATGGATTCCTTGACTCATCATTCGAGGATGAATGATCCTAAGGGGGGGAGAATGAATTACCACAGATTCTAGTCCTTGAAAATTTTGTGTCCCATGAGCTTACTACCCAGACAACAACTCTCCTTACGAATCGTAGGGTGCCATTATGGGTCGTATAACCTTAATTGTAGCCTGACCAGTGTTCTAGCCTGAATTTTTTATTATGACTATGACTAGGGGGTTACTAGTCGTAAACTCTCTATACGAGTTATATAGTCTCATCCGTATCCAAACCAGTGTGATTCCCAAATATTCTGTCAAGCCTACGATTTGACCAAACTAGTTGTAACGTCTGAGTACCATTCTTATGGTACGACTCATAGTCAGACAAGTGTGGGAGCCCATGGATGATTTCTAGACTACAACTGGACTTCACGAGTCATAAGGTGACCCTACAAGTCATAAGTTTGCTTCGTAATGACTGGGCGATAATTTTTTAGTTTTTAACTAAGGGTCCTTTGGACATTTCCCTCCTTACCCACTTAGACCCCACATACATAAAACACATCTATTATTTCCAACTTTTATTAATCACAAACACTCTCTCAAACTCTCTAAAATCCCTAAGGAATGAAAAAACTAGGGTTTCTCAAAATTGATCATCTAAAGGCTCAAGGGTTGACTTCTCTCCTTAATTCTCTGTACTTTCAGGCAAGTTACTTATCCCCAAATCTTATTTTGTGAAAATCATGTGTTTTAAATGGTTTAATTGTATGGATTTGAATGTGGGTTTTGATATGGGTTGAGGGTTTTGGAATGGTTGAGCCTTGAATTGTTTCTCATGGTACTCATGAGTTGCTCATGCTTTGAATTGAATGGTTTTGAACTAATAGGGTGCATGGGTGTGGGAATTGGAATGGGGGTCGAAGTAATCCCCCAAATTGATTCTTTGAACTTGGAAATTTGTTTTCAATAATTGTATTCCCTCAACCTACTTGTGCAAATGGCTTTGAATTGTGGAATTGTCACTTGGTTTGATTTACTCACATATACTATTGTATTGAAAAATAGTTAAACAATTAACATAGATTTTGAAAGCCTTGTTGGCTATGTTTTGATTTAATGACCAAATGGGTTGAGGCATTCTCCTAAGTTCACGGAATCTTAATGGCATAACTATGAACTTACAAGCTAAATGGTATGATGATACCGTGGTGTGCCTTAATATTTGATTCATTGGTTAATAAATTGGTTATGTAAAAAAAATTTTAATTGGGATTAATAGGGGGTTATGTAGCTAAGCCGTGAAGGTGTGGGTCTCGAATGACTTATACTGAAAACTCACATTTGCCAATGTAAGGGTTAGTCTAGATGGGCATGTGCATGGTTCACACTATTGATATATTTTGTATCTAGGTTTGACATGGGGTCGGGGCATTCCCTAGTTTTCCTTAATATCTTCGATTTACATGGATAACACTTACTGGGGACCTTTCAGCAGAGGGAGCTGAACCCATATAGTTCGTGGGTTCCTATTTATGATGGTTGAGCAACATAGTCCAGGATAATGTTTTACTATCATGGAAAACCTTGTTCCCTACCCGTAGCATTTACTATATATATGTATGCATGAATGTGAACATGTACAGTGAGTTCAAAATTGAACTTTTGACTGACACTACTTTATCCTTATCTTGAGTTACATTCTAATGGTCACCCTACTAATAGTCTCCAGAGTTGTATCCCCATGTGATTCAGGGTCTGGAGGCACTTTTACTTTTTCTATGCAGTGATAGGTGATTTTAGCGTTATTTGTTTGTGGTAATGTGGTGAGCTTCCATTCTACGGAAGACTTAATCATTCTATAGGTATTCATTCCATAAATTAGAATTGAAGACTTCACATTGACATTATCATTCTCAGAGTTGGGGGCATGTTCCGATGTAGGTAGTTTTCTGGTATGGACGCTTTGTGGATTATTATGGACTGGGTATTGGTTGTTGACAATCTCAAACTTTAGGTTACTATTTAATCTATCTTGTTATATGTTCAGAATTCATCTGCTGGCTAGTGTATTATGTTCTGTTTGACTAGGAAAAGGGGGTAGTCTCCGATCCTCAGTAGACTTGAGATACCCGTCATGTCCAGACCCTGGTTTGGGTCATGACACTATCTCTCCTAGTAAGAACACATCCATCACAACATCCTCATATTTGTCTGTTTCAACTTTTGGATGTGGAAGTTCTTAACTGGTCAACACTTCGTGCCATACAACATATCTGGTAGGACTACCACTCTGTAGAGCTTACCTTTAGGCTTAGGAGGCACCTTCTTATCACATAAGTCTTTAAAAACGAGCCTCTATTTCAATCACCCAGCTCTAATACAGTGTGTGACATCCTCGTCAATCTCACTATTCCTCTAAATCATAGACCCAAGATACTTAAAAATATCTTAGTTTTGAATGTCCTGAAAATATAGCTTCACAACCATGTCAGCCTCATGCTTTAAATCACTGAACTTACATTTCAAGTAGTCTATCTTAGTCCTACTTAACATAAACCTTTTAGACCCCAGGGTCTGCCTCCAAACCTCCAACTTATCCTTAACTTCTTCTCAGGTCTCATGAATTAGCACTACATCATCAGGAAATTATATAAACCAATGTACCTCTTATTGAATGCACTACATCAATACATACATCACTAAGGTGAGTAAAAACGTGTTAAGAATCAATCCCTAGCACAACACTGTCAAAATAAGAAAGCGCTCTAAATCTCTTCCTACAATCCTCACATGAGTCTTCGTTTCGTCGTACATGTCCTAAATTAACCTAGTGTAAACTAAGGAAACCTCTAGCCTCCAATCACTTCCACATAACCTTACTGGGGACTTTGTCATTAGCTCTCTCAATATCGATGAACACCATATGGAAGTCCTTCTTCCTCTCTTTACACTGCTCCACTAATCTTCTTACAAGGTTAATGTCCTTGATAGTCGAGTGACTTGGTATGAAACCAAACTAATTCTCACAAATATTTACGATCCTCTTCTGCCTCAACTTTACCACCCTTTCCCAAACCTTTATAGTATGATTTAATAAGTTAATACCCTTATAGTTGTTGCAACTCTGAATGACCCTCTTGTTCATATGTAATGGAATTATCTTACTCCCTCTCCAAGATTTAGCCATCTTTGACATCCTAAAAGTGATTTAAACAACCTTGTCATCCAATTCATACCTACCCCACCAGTGCTCTTCTAAAAAACCAGTAGAATTTTCATCTGGCTCAGTCGCCCTGCCTTTATGCTCCCTACAAATAGCACCCTTGACCTTCTTGCATCATATCACTTAAATTCACACCCAACCTTTCCTTTTTAGTAGGGATATCAGTCTTATAAACACTCATACTACCAACTCCACTATATCAGAAACTTTCACCAATAATAGCGAATCCAAATAATCAGTGAGCCCCACTTACTTTATCTTAATCCCTCTCTCTTTTGGAGGACCATATCCCAGAGTCTTGGCTAGAACTAGCTCTTCACAGCCAAACTCTGACCTGAATATCAACACATGGATTTAACCCATTATTGTGATACTAAAGAACCCTCGATACCTGGAATAAGTGGTTCGTAAGAGCATGAACCTAGCAATAACATAGTTTGGATAATAACTTTGGATTCAAACTCTTCTCTAATCATGTTTTTCTATCCAACTGTGCCAAATTTCCAATGCAGGGTTGAACTTTCTCCTGTAATAAGCACATCTCTAGTTAACTTTTCCTTCTCTCCTCTTGATCAACCCACAGTTCACTTAATAGTCCCTACTGGGATATATAAGTTGGGTCGAATATCGAGAAAGGGACATTCTCTCTACTCTAAAACTACTTAAATAGAGTAACCAAGAAATGAAAAAGATCTTGCACTCCTTCAAAGAAAAAAAGGTGAAGGTCTTTCAATTAGAAGGCATGTTCCTGAAAAAGTTAGAAGAGGCATACAAGGAAGTTACTTTAGCACTCTATTCGATAAATCTCAAAACTCTGACACTGAATCTAAGAAACTAAAGGGATCAGATCCCCCACCCATGATATTAAACTCTGTAAGTCACTCACTAATCCCCCCTCTCTCCCGAGTGGTAAGGAAGGAAGGATATATTTGTCACCCCACCATCATCAACCAGCTCTATGAATTTTATCATTTAAAATTAATGGAGGCTAACCACACTTGTTTTTCTAGAAATGTCTTGATATGGTAAATCTCCATAATCTCGCTATATTGGTTTTACTTAAAACCAAAATGACAGAGCATGGTAAGCTTACATAATTGTTAGGGTATAAATCACAAATCTGGTCTTCTTCTAAAGATCTATCTGGTGGGATTGTAGTAGACCTAGGGTTTAAAGATAGTGATACGTCTGGACCAATTAAAGGTAAAAAAAAAGAATTGGGTTCATCCTTAAGTGAGTGGATAGGTTCTTTGATAATAACACTTGGATTTTGAGTTATCCCGATTCCAGTGTAACTCATCTTTGACGTACTTACTCTAACCATTCCCTGCACTTGGTCCAATTCTACAAAAAAAGGCCCATTAACCATGATAAGCCTTTATGATTCGAGACCATGTAGTATGGACACCACACTTTCCAAGGGATGATCCATAATTCTTTTATTTCCACCTCTCCATCTCAGTACATAATCACTACTTTTAAGGAAAAGGTCACTACCTAGAACAAGAACACTTTTGGAAATATTTTCCATGGAATTACAAGAATCCTTACTAGAGTGGATGTCATCCAAAGGTCCACCAACAACTCTCATAACCCCTTACTTCATAGTCTGAAAGAGGAGCTACTTTGTAAATATAATATGTTCCTCAAATTTGAGGAGGACTCTTGGAAAACCAAATACAAAATATACTAGCTCAATAGGGGAGATACCAATTCTAGATTCTTAATATCTCCCCTTTGATAGGAGGAGAAAGAATATGATAACCTTCTTGAAAGATAAGACTGGGAACTAGTACCTTGACTACGAGGCTATCAAGAGTCATATATCCAACTTTCTTGATACACTCTACACGACTAGTCACTATAGTTCTAGGTAGAAAAGCACTGACCTCCATTCATATAATTCCTACACTTTTCTTTATAGCAATGTTTACACTCTAGATAACTCTCTACAAGAGAAAAAAATTATCATAATCCCGAGATCCTTTAAACCCCTGAAATCCCCTAGACCAAATAGCCTTCATCCTATATTCTTCCAAGAATATTGGAATGATGTGGGTGCTAATATTGTTAAACTCTGTAAGGAGACTTTCATATCAGGAAATATGATCCCCTCAATGAGCAAAACCTATTATTCCTCATTCCCAAATGTCAAAATGCTACAATGCTCAAAAACTTCAAGCACATTGGCCTATGCAATACTACTTACAAGCTTATGACAAAAGTATTGCAGACAAACTTAAGTTATTCCTTCCCTATATCATTATATCTAGTCAATCAAGATTCCTAAATAGGAGAATTACCTTTGATAATAATATCATTATCTAGAAGTGCATCTCTTATTTCAAAAATATAGAAGGTGCAAAAGCCAACATGATCCTCAAAATTGACTTGTAAAAAGCCTTTTATAAACTTCAGTGGTCATTGATCAAAAACTCTTTATATTCTTCAACTTCTCTCCTAATATAGCTAATCTCATAATGTTCAATATCACCACGGTATCTACATCCCTATTAATGAGTTCAAGACTGAGTATTTCAGCCCTTCTAGAGGCATTAGGAAAGAAACCCCCATCTCACCCTACATATTCATTATTTGTATTGAATAGACTCTCTAGTAAAATATATAGGGCAATGGCTGTAAAAACTTGAGTACTAATTGGTATATTAACTTTTGGCCCTAAAATCTCTGATCTTTTCTTTGCAAATAACCTTAATTTATTCTCTATAGGAAACTCTCATACGTGTACTGTCAATAAATATATTTTATGAATCATCTGGCTAAAATCTAAACCTGACCAAGTCTAAAGTGGTCTTCTCCAGTAACAGTACTATGAGCAACTCTTCTAATTGCTCCTCCATCCTGAATATTAAGGCTAGAACAACTTTGGCAAAAATCTAGGTTTTCCTATCTTACACTCTAGACATATACAGACTTTTAATGCATAAAAAATAACATGTAGTCCAAGCTTAATGGATAGAATACCAAGCTCTTTAATATGACTGTACATGTTGCACTTTCCAAATAAATCCTTAGTAGCATCTCAAGTGATGCATAATGTACAATTACTCTCGGAAACACTAAAAACCACCAACCAAATTTAGAGAAACAAATGTTTAAGGAAACATCTCAGAAAAAAGAAGCTTTATTTTATTATGTAGAAAACTATCACTTGCCTTAAGAATCACGAAATTGTAGGCCTCTAAAATAGAGAAGTCAAGAATAGAGCCCTACATACTAAAACAGAATACCGAATATACCATAACGCACAATCTCTTTGGGCCAAAGTTCTTTATTTTAAGAACTTCCATAATAGAAAGCAATCCTATAAAGTCCCTGCAACCTCTAGGAAGTGGAAATATTTCCAAAAAAGTTGTGAAATCTCAAAATAGGTTGTAGGTAGAGACAATAAAGTGAAGTTCTTTAAGGATGCATAGTTCCCTAATCTTGGACCCATTAGAAGCCCCATATATGGTCCTCTCGAGTAAGAAGAGAAAGCCCTAAAAATAAAAAATATTTCCAATGATTGTTTCTAGGAAATAACTGGCTCTTCCTACCTATCCCAAAGGACCTTATGCATATTTAAAAGACTTCTTCGAATTTGAGATCAAGAGTAGACAAGATAAACAAACCTAGAACCTTACCCTCATTGGTATATTCTCTACCAAAATTGTTTATCACTTTGTTGACCATTTTAGTGTTGAACATCCCATCCAAGAAACTAAAGAATCCAAGGTCCCTTAAGATCTCAAAAAAATCAAGACCAGATTTTCATCTCAAATATTGTTCTTTGATAAGGAAAAGACTCCGGCTACATGGCATTTTGTTTGATTTTTTCAATGGATTGGAGATTTGATATCGAATTCCAAGTCAAGATTTAGTCTTGATTAAGTCTCGAGCCTTCGATCGGGGTCTAGTTATTGGTCCCATATCTTCTTTTGAGGTTAGGTTTTATCCATGCTTAGATTACTAGTCAAGGTTGTGTCTCAAGTCCCGAGTACCAACTCACGATCGAAGATTGGATCCCAAGTTAAGGTCAATTTAGGGTTCATATTCTAGGTAAGTATCATAATTAGTTCTTGAATATCAATTTAAGTTGGGTATTGGGTCCTTGTTCAAGGTTGGGTCTTGAGTCACAGTCAGTTCAGGGTCAGATTGGGGCTCATGTTCCAAATTTGGGTCTCGATCGAGGGTTGAGGATTAGGTATCAAGTATCAAGTCTCAAGTGAAGGTCAATTCTTGAATTTTAGGTTAAGGTTAGTTGTGGAGTTGGGGATGGGTCTTAAATCCTGAGTCAAGGTCAAATTTTGATTTGGGATCAAGACTTGAGTCTCATGTCCTAGATCTCTAATTGAGGTTAAAGGTTCGGAGTAAAACCTAAAGGCTCAAGCCTCGATGGATGGTGAGGGTGGACCTGAGCAAAGGTTATGGTGGGATAGAAGGGGTGTATTAGGATCGAAATCAGCAGGGCTTCATGCGGAAGCTTATAATTAGTTCCAAATCATCAACCCTACTAGAAATTCGGTATTTTCCGATAGCACATGTAGTCGGAATGTAGTCGGAAAATAAGGTATTTCCAACCACATTCCGACTGCATAGTGGTAGTCGGAAAATACCTTATAGGAAAAATATTGCCGACCACATCTGTCGGAAATTTCTGACTACAACAGTTGGAAATATTAAATTAATAATTAAAAATAATTATTTAATAAATAAAAACTTTTCGATCAATTTAGTCGGAATATTTATTAATAATTATTTAATAAATAAAAACTTTGCGACTACTGTAGTCGGAATATTAATAAATAATTATTTAATAAATAAAAGCTTTCTGACCAATGTAGTCGAAATATTTATTAAAAATTATTTAATAAATAAAAACTTTTCGACTACCGTGGTCAGAATTTTAATAAATAATTATTTAATAAATAAAAACTTTTCGACCAATGTAGTCGGAAGATTTATTAAAAATTATTTAATAAATAAAAATTTTCTGACTACCGTGGTTGGAATATTAATAAATAATTATGTAATAAATAAAAACTTTTCGACCAATGTAGTCGGAATATTTATTAAAAATTATTTAATAAATAAATTATTTTCAATCATTGTAATCAGAATACCCTCTCTTCAACTAGAATTTAAAAATTACAAATAAAAAATTAAATATTCAACTACTTTGAAACATTCAAAACAAATAGCGGAATCAAATAGTATAAGAATTTCAAGACAAGTCTAAACGTCACAATCCAAAACAAACACCAATTGTAATAGTTTCAGTCTAAATGTCACAATCATAAACAAAAACCAACCACTACAATGTAATCTAATCATCTGATTCCCTATCTTCCCCATCCTCAAATACTTGCGGCATATGCTTCTTGACTAATGCCTCAAACTTGGCAAATTTTTTACAGTGTTGCGTCAACTCTTCAATTTTTGTTCTCATCGCTTCCATTTCTTCCGCATTTTGCGAAATAGAAGCGGATTTGGGCAATATTGGGGAAGAACTACTCGAGGATTGGTTAACTCCAAGCCCGTAGGTTTTACCCTTCTTTGGACACCTACCACAGTTGTCCATATTCTATTCATATCAGCAGGAGATGGTTGGACCATGGTACCATCCTTTGAAGCAGGTAGAGTTTGGCGCCAATCTTCAATGGTTTTTTGAAATTCCTCCTGAAAGAAAAATAATTTTCATTAAGTAAAAAAGCTAAGTTGAATAATAAGAAAATAATATATATAAAATTTATTATCTTACATATGCATCCTTAGCACGCGGTTCGACCCACTCTTCTCTTGTACCATCCGTATTCTTCTTTCTATATGTCTCTTCGAAGGCCGTAGGAAGAGGTACATATACTCCTCTATTTAAGAATTTTTGCAAAATTTTTCCTATATACAAGGTCAATGCTATTGTAAAAGTTCATCTATTAAGGTTATATCAATTCCACACTGTTTGGACTTAAAGAACATGAAAAATTTCTATAAGTCCTACATTCCTAAAGTTCTGAATTTGCAATAGAACCTTCTGGTGTCTTTTTTACATTGATAAATGATGTAGCAAGCACTTGATCAAAACCAAAGAAACACAAATACATAGTCTCCTCTAAACAGAACTTCATACCTCACTCAATGTTTATCAAGAAACGGTACTAACAAATGAAAAATTTAAGTTTTAGTTCAGCTAATTTCAAATAAAAACTCAGGTTTCAAATAAAAGAAGGTTTCTTGTAATATGGATACTCTAAAATCTTATTACATAAAAAATCTGAACAAGACACCTACATGTTATAATTCAGCAATATTATCAAACTATCTCAAGCTACCTTCTCGTACTATATTTTTTTATGCAATTCCTTTTCTTTTTGTTGGTGCCTCAGCTTGTAGATCTAAAATTGGCGGGTATCAACTGATGCTACAAAGTTCTTTATAGTTTACACTATGGTCAACCAAACATATAATGGACAGAATTTTATTGAAGTTATCCTTTCTGGACTATGTATGGAAAAGGACAGATTGTGAATAGACTTTAGTTGGATGAGAGTGGGACATGAGCAATAATTTCACATTTTGAAAACCAACCTTCTATCATTGATATCTATAATATGCAAATGAAAGAATTATCAATAAAAGCTTTACAATATGCAAACATATTTGGTGCCTTTTTGAGGGACCAAATATGTCTGCCACAATACCTAACATTGCTTATCTGAGAAAGAAAAAAGAGTTGGCCAAGAATTGAATATTTATTTGGTCCCTATAAGAAAGGATTCAGTCAGTGATAAACAAAATGTTAATCATTAGCTTCCTTTCTTACATTGGTTGCTTTATAGTTAAAACCATCACATTTCAGTTGGTAAACTGAAGCATGTTTCGTTAACTTAGATTTTTATAATTATACTATACCTTCAACTGATCTATGAACCATATCATAGGAAAAATGGATTACCCATATCAATAATAACACCAAGATCACGACTATTACCAGATAGTGAACGTACCAAATCAAAAGGGCAAACCTCAAACTGATCGATCTCCTAATGGCCTGCCAAATCAGTTGGATGCTACTCGGTTCAGTTGGATGCTAGTCGGTTCAGTTGGCTGAGTTCAGTTGTCATGGATGCAGAAATAGAAGAAATAAGAAACTCGACTAATAGGCACTATGCTTTATCAAAATTCAGACTATATAGTTAAACGCTTAATAGGGTATTAAGCAAGTCACACTGAAGAGGGCATAGTTTAACAGAAGTCCAGAGCCATATGAATTAAACTGGAGACTCATAAACAAATACTTTTCTATTATAATGAAATAAAGGAGAAAATGGATAAAAGGTTCGGACAAGAATAGTACCAGTCTTCTTTGGTGGGTAGAAAAACTCATCGAATCTCTGGTGTGCAGTGAGCCACCCATTTTAGAGGCTCGATTTGCCTTTCCCCATTCCCTTTTCGCCTTATATTTAGGAGTGTTCCATACTATCAAGAACTTAGACCACACTTCATCATTCAACCAACTAGGTTTTACCCATTTATTTCGGGCCTCATACAAGTGTTCTTTGACCCGTAGAGCTGCTTACAACCAAAAAATGTGGTCTACTTAATTATCATGACAATCACTCCATTCACACTTTGTCTGCAAAATAATTTAATATAAAATCACAAAATGAGTTGATGGATACAATGGAAAAACTATCTTTAGGCAATGAGATTCATAGCTTATAAAACTGCTTATACCATAAACTGTTTCCATATAACAATTCTAATTTCGTAAGAAATCTCTAACCAACTATTCCATGGCTCATTGAAAAATGGTTTAATTACTTTTATAACCATATGCGCACCGGCATATACTGGAATGAACCTGGGATAAAATTATATTAAACCATCATCTTAGCTTTTAAAAACTAAGGAAAACTTAAGTGTTACATACCCATCACGATAAGGGATGATTTGTAGCTTCCCAACATTGTCATATTCTAATACCTCCTTAAATTGTAAATTCTGAGAAGCAACTGCTATAGCATTAGGTGTTATGGTATCAATGGATGGCGATGTTGCTGTGTTAGGACCTCCAACTCTCAATCCAGAAAATCTTGGTGCGGATGATGTCGAAGGCATAGATGAAAAGCTACTATGTAGACTATTTTGGGATGAAAAGGTGTGGAACTGGTCAGATGGTGGAGGCATGAAAAATGCATTTGGTAGTGAAATAGTGCATCTAGAAGGGGGAGGAATATTTGTAGTAGTTGGTTGAAGAGTTGTGGTAACAGGTAGTGGTGGTGGTGGTGGCAGTGTATATTGACCTGTAGGAAGATTATCAGTTCCTTTCTTACTTTTCTTACGTCGTCCATTAAAATTACCTTTTGTGCCATTGATTTTCATTACTAGCCACCTAAAAAAGAAGGAACAACTAAATTTAAGAATAGTCATGTTTGTTACAAGGTAGGAAGATATATACTTTAAAAAATTAGGACGGGAGTTCTATGAAATAGAAGGACAATAATAGCGCTACCGGCATTACTATGGTTTTTGGACAAAGAAATATAGTGATAAAGAAATGGTTCTAATGACAGGATACCAAAAATTTGTATATGGTTATCTTATAGTATCAGATTTCACTTTCTTCAGCTATAGAAAGTTCAGTGACAAGATAATTTGCACAACACAGCACATCTCTCAAAAGTACTATACTATACTACTTTGTGAAAAGTTGATGCCCTTTACACCAAAAGTCATTGTGAATCAGGTGAAGGTTTAAAGTCTGTCCCTGGTATATTCATTGACTCCTTCAAAAGCTTAAGAAATCAGCGTGATGAACTTGTCCTAATTATACTCTTTGTCAGTAAATCAAGTGTGTAGGAGTTTAAGATATCTTAAACTCCTACATAGTTCATTCGTCTTCTACACAGTTTATATATAAAGTCATACCTTTTCTTAATGAAAGGTCTTCCAACCCAGTCCTCTTCTGCTCCACTTATAAAGTATTTCCAGTTCCTAACATAATATCCTGATCTCCACTTCTTTGTCTCTCTAAACAAGTTCTTGTAGAATCCCAGGATTTCAACATTTTAATATTTATTTCGATACTACTTAGAAAATATAACTGGCAATCTAATATCTTAAACTCCTTGTTCTTTCATATGGTGTCACATCTAACCTACAGATGATTTATCCAAAAAAGAGAAAAAATACAGAGGAAGTGTTCCAACCAAATGCTCAGAAGTAATTCAATTCCTTTATACTCTTTATTCTCTATCTGCCAAAGACTGGCTGTCAATTGCTATTTTTGTAAGTTAAATACTTATCAATTACTTTATCCACACTAAAAAATAAAGCTACAAATTCATTTTTTTAAAAGGTAACAAGTACATCTTTTGAGAGATAAAAATGCACAATCATCATAGAAGAATTTACAATAGACATGAGCCACATACTGATCTGGACAGATGAAAGTTTGCTCCAGATATACCATTACTAGTCAAAGTGCGTACAATACACATTAGAAATTGACTAAACCCTTGGTATAATCATAACTTCCCAAGGTACAAAGAATATGAAGAAAATATTCACATACTAACCTGGTCAGGTGAAGGTGAAAGTTACTATGGTAGTTTCAGAATTCAGCAAAGAAGTGCAACACATATTAGGAAATGATAACGACTAATCAATTTCACATACAATCATCCGTGAATTATGTACCACACATATGGACACAGATACTCATCCAACCAGATGAAATATGCTACAGTAATAACAATATAATAGGAAAAGGGACCGAAATACACATAAAAAACTAATAACATCAAATCAATTTCCATACAACCATTACCGCAGAAGGTATAACACATGTGAATCAGATATTCATCTGGTAATAACAAAACTATCAGGCAGGGGTCTCTAATACATATTAGGAACCGTAATGACAAAGCAATTTTCCATCCATTCATCACAGCAGAATGTACAATACATATGACATAGATACTCATCCAGCAAGCTGAAAAATGCTCATAAAGGCAAGTCAATTTGCGCACAATCATAACTACTGATTGTGATGGAAGTCAATTTACGTACAATCAATATGGTAATAGCAATATACGAGGCGGTGAAAGTCTTATACACATTAATAATCGTAATCAATTTCCCATACTACTAAAAAAGCAAAAGGAGACAACACATAAAGCAGACACTCATCATCCGGTAGAAACAAAATCTACTCTGGAGATACGCATTGCTATGCAATATTTAGTACAATCAAACATCCGAAGATACAACACATATGAAATACAAAAGCATAAATTGATCTGGTATTCGAAGTATACTGGGTTTCAGGTCGAGCATTCTGCCGGAGTTTAGCTTCAAGTAGAAGGTACAACACATGAAGCAAACACTCATCTGGCCTAGACACGAAAGCTGCTCTACAACTAATGCTATAATGCAATATCTTGTACAACTAGAACTACAAAATGTACAACACATTAAGCAGATACTCATCCGGCCAGACGAAAGCTTTTCTAGAGTTTAGTACCCTATTTTATTAATGATACAATATCTAAGCAATTTCTGGTATAATTAAAATAGAAGAAGGTACAACACGTGAAGACTGGATATAACACTACTATAGAATTTCTGATACAATCAAAAAAGCATAAGGTACATTACATGAAGCATACACTCATCATCTGGCACAAAAAAAAGCTACTCTAGAGATCACACCATTATGCAATATCTAATACAATCAAAATAGCATAAGGTACAACACACATAAAGCACTAAAGCACAAATTAATCCATAATTAATAATATTCATAATTCAGTATTCAAGGAAGATACTCATCTGAGCCAAATAAAAGCTTCACTGTAGATAGTACTGCTATGCAATACCTAGTATAATCAAATAAGAGTGTATACAATGTGCGATGAAAAACTATTGTCGCAGTAATCATTACTACACCACACACCAAGTATAGAAAAGAAATTAAAAAAAAAAATTATGCAAGTAAATGGCACGGCAAGTCAAATTATATATGTAGTATCTCAAAGTACAAAATATAAGGTATGGGCCTAACTCTTCTTTATATTTAAAGCAATTAAAAGTAAGAATTTGTAGACAAGATTCTTACACAAAGATATCGTGTACTGTCCCAATTTCAGGATGATCAAGAAATCTAGTAACAAGCTTCAGAGGAGATCGCACAGATCTGTAATAATCATCACTTAGTTCCTCATATGACTTGGGAAGTTATAATTAATCATAACTAATTACATATGTTGTTTACCCATAGATATATTGTATGTGAGTGAATGTGAGCATTATACGTGCATGCACATCTTATGAACATGTCTTTAAGAAACAACTGTGTATCTCATGGTTGAAGTAGAAAATACATTTATCTGTACACATTCCATTTTCCTGTCTATAATTTCTCAGGAAGAACTACGCTGAAACCCTGACCTGATCATAATTGAATGTGTGATTAACTAATTAAACAATGAAAAAGAATAACAAAGCAATGAATGAACCCAAAAAAAATGAAAAGAACAAAGCCACTCCATAAAAGGTAGAAAGATGTGTTGTAGTCTATGCAAAACCTTAGCAGGTCAGATATAAAATATCAGCCAAATTTGTAACTATTTTTCTTTTCTTTTTGTACATTAGAATCGTAGATCTGGTTAAAGGAGTACATAAGAACTAGTATGACAGAATATACAATCTCCAAGCCGAAGCTCACAAGTTTTTAGAGAACCATCATAATATATTTTCCCACCTTTATACATCCTATACAGTTTGTTCATAAGTTAAACTTACGTTACTTCAGGATACTCCTTGCACAGAATAAGGACCAGACACGTTCGACAGGAGATTATCAGGACATATGTTATCGGGCATGTACTATATTCCAATAATAATCAATATTCAGCTAGAAAATTGAGGATAGAATGCTTACAGTTCCAGACAGCTAATAACTTTGCACATATACCTAGCATGAAGATATGAGTACACGAGACTACTTCGATTCTTTCTAAACTACTTTAATAACCTGAATGTTCTTACTGACACTACAAATGTTACCAAAGAAAACACACTATATCGTAAAGTAAAATAACAAAAAGCAGCAGCTAAAATACAATTCAAGATCCTGTTACTACACACTCCTATTAATAACAACTCAATCCTCATCGCTTGTTTCATAATCACTCATCAATTCTTCCTCATCACTTGATTCATATTCATCCATCGATTCTTCCTCATCACTTGTTTCATTTTCATCAAGTAACTCTTTCTTGCTTATTTCATTTTCATCAATTAGATCTTTCTTATCATTTTCCTCGGATGTTCCTTCTCCATAATCATTAACATTCAAACAAAGTTCAGAAGGATCAAATTCTTCATATAGGCCTTCGCTATGATGCAACTCACCTGCGAATTCATTATCCACCCTTTCTTCAACACTTGAAATGTCATTCTGATACGCTACATCCAATACATCCTCTACTTCAACTCTACCTATGAGCTTTGTTTTTATAACTACCCACCATGCAGATTTATTCTTACACAAAGGATAAGGAGTGTAATGCACTTGTTTCACATTTTGTGCAATGACAATTGGATCATAGAGTCCATACTCCCTTGTACGCTTAATTTTGATTATTTTGTACTGAGGGTGCACCTTTGTACCTAACCTAGGCATAGGATCATACCACTTATACCGAAAGAGAAATAACTTTTTCTTTGTCCAGCCAACATGATAATCGAGTTCTAAAATCTCATGAAGCACACCATAATAATCAACAACGCCATCACCTTTCACCCAAAATCCATTGTTGCTGGTTTTCTTGCCCTTAGAGAACTCTTTTGTATGAAATATGTACCCATTGACAAAGTACTTATAAAACTTTCTGACTTTAGCATTAGGTACCTAAGCTATATCACATAAAAATTGGTCATTTGGGTCATAATTAAGTGGATTATGAACCTATAAAAAGTTCAAGAAAAGTTAGAATTTAAATATACATAAGACTAAAAAAAAGTGTAAATTGTGTTAAATATTTAAGTTACACTTACATATTCTCTAAACCGCACTGAAAATATAGGATAAATAGCAGCATCCCCATGTAAAGCCACGAAGTAGCTGTCCGATAAAGTTATGACTTTCATGACTTAAAGCTTAGATAGACCTTGAATGATTATCCTTAATATAAATATACTCACTTATAGAAAGGCAGGACCTCGGGAAAATTTAATAATACATGTGTTGTAGCTAACTTATGCTCCACTTCATTCAAATATCAAAGTGGACCAACTTTCGGACTTTCTTTACCTGGTTGATTGAATATTGAAAATGGTGCTGCTGAAAGATCTATATTGTCTCCATCATCATGCCTATTAGGTCGGTTTCTCAGAAATGGTACATCATGTTCAAAATAATATGAACAAAAATAAAAGGCCTTTTTAGCCAAATAAGCCTTATGTATTGATCCCTCAATTAGAGATCTATTTTTTATGGTCCGCTTACATTTGCCAATAGTCCTGCATAGTATGATTTTTTAGATGAAATAATGTTCAATTATAACACATGAAAGTAAATGTTAAAAGTCAATACCTCTCAAAGGGATACATCCATCTACACTGAACAGGCCCTCCAAGTCGTGCCTTACGCACAAGGTGAATTGGAAGATGCTCCATAACATTAAAAAAATAGGAGGTAAAAAATTTCCAACTTGTTTAAGGTTAAGCGAATGTTGATATCCATCAAAGATAGGTTCTCCTTCTTTAATGTGTTAGAACATAAATCTTTGAAAAATAAGCTTATCTTTGTTATGGGCTTCCATATTCTATCGGGCAATGCACTGAATGCAATTGGCATCAGTGACTCCATGAAAATATGACATTCATGGCTATTCATAGAGGTCAACTTCCATTCCTTCATGTCAATTCACTTGGATAAATTTGATGCATATCCATCTGGCATTCTCAAATTCTTAACCCAATCACAAATTACTCTTCCATCATCCAAAGTGAATGTGTAACTGGCCTTGGGCTTCTGAATCTTATTGTTGAAGTATGTCAGGTACAACTCACTGCATCAACAATACTCTTTTAAGTCCATCCTGGACTTCAAGTTATCTTTTGTTTTGTTACTTACATCCATCACAGTATTAAACAAGTTGTCAAAGAAGTTTTTCTCAATATGCATGGCATCCAGATTATGAGGCAGAAGATGGTCCCTCCAGTAATCTAACTCCCAAAATATGCTTCGTTTAGTCCAGTTATGTGTAACACCATAACTAGGTATTCTAGATGGCAGAGACACTGTTTCCTTAGGCAGATTCCTTACTCTATTCCAAATTTCTTCTCGTAATAAAATTGGTGATGGCTCCCCAAAATCAGACTTATTCTTTATTAAAATCACTAGTATTTCTCCTAAACTCATGTTGCATTGGAAATAATCGACGATGATAGTCAAACTATGAGTTTTTACCCCCATGTTTCAAAATGAATGCTTTTGTGTCTTCCATACAACAAGGGCAAGCTAACTTGCCCGCAGTCGACCACCCAGACATCATTCCATAAGCAGGAAAGTCATTTATAGTCCACATCAAAGTAGCACACAATCTAAAGTTTTGTTTCATTGATACATCCTATGATTCCACACCTTCATGCCACAATAAGTTCAACTTATCAATCAATGGCTGCAGCTATATATCAATCAAAACTTTTGGATTGCGAAATCCTAAAATAATTCAAGTTAGAAATATATATTGACTTGTCATACACAATTCAAGTGGGAGATTATAAGGAGTCACAAACACTAGGCAACATGAATATGGTGTAGTTGAGACAGAAAATGGAGTGAATCCATCAGTAGATAATCCCAACCTAATGTTTCTTGGTTCACTAGCAAAATTCGGATACACACTATCAAAATGCTTGCATGCTTCTCCATCTGACGGATGACATAAAACACCAGGTGGTCTTTTATTTTCATAGGTCCATCTATATGAGGGGCAGAGCTTATTGATGCATACAACCTCTTTAACCGTGGTATAAGGGGTAAGTAGTGCATCGACTTCACAGGAACCTTCTTCCCTTTGGCATGTGTGACTTCCTTATAACGAGGTTGATTACAAAATTTGCAATGTTCTAAATTTGTATATTCCTTATAGAATAACATGCAACCTTTCTCGCAACAATGAATCCTCTCTAATGATAGTCCTAACTTAGAAACCAACTTCTTTGTTGTGTAGAAATCTTTGGGTAAGTCAAGTTTATTTGGGTTAAGTTCATTCATAAGTCCAATGATAGAATTTATGCCCTCTTGAGAAATAGAATAATCTGAATTAATACTCAGTAGCCGAACGACAACAGATAACTTAGAAGGCACTGATCCTTCATACAATGGATGACAAGCTTCCTATAACTGTTCATAAAAGTGCTTAGCCTTATCATTTGGTTCATTTTAAGCCCCTAAGTGTTTCCCAAAAGCATCCCTAATCATCTCACTATATCATGAACTTTCAACATTATTCTCTCTTATTGTACTTTCAATATAATTATGAAAAGAAAAATCATTAGCATCACTACTCTTTCCATGAGTTGTCCACACAGTATAATTCACCATAAAATTCTTCCTATAAAGATGTAGTGTAACAACATCTGGACTCAATAACTTGCAACACTTACAATTCCAACAAGGATGCCTAATTGTCCCTTCAGTAAGAAAATCATCAAGTGTCATTGCTTTAGCAATAAATCCAGCTACCCCAGCTTTATATTCCTCCCTCAACCCCACACGGTTAGGATAAGTTCTATTATACATCCATGTACGATCTTTATTTTCCATCTACACAAAAATGCCAAACAATAATAATAAAGAAGAGAAACAAAAACAAGAGAATCAAAACAATAATAGAAGAAAAAAATACCAATAGTGTAGTTTTCATACATTTCATGGCTTAAAGTACCTTTAGTTTTCAATGCTTCACTTAGTTTCAATAGTTATTTATGAAATTTTTTCAACATTTATTGTTCTACCACAACTCTTATTGGGTGTACTTTTGAACTACTCATATTTTTAGATATTAAATAGAAAATCAAGAAGAAGCAAAAGTAATCATAGCTTTACCTGATTCATGAAATTAAGTAGCAATTTGTGTGAAAAGGTATTTTACTATACCTTCTTAGCTTTTGCCTTAAGTAGGCTTTGCTTATCAAGTGCAAAAAAACTTATGTTGAGAAGAATGGTGAGAATGGGACACCAATTTTTTTTCCGCTGACTAGCTAGAAGAGACGATTGTTCCTTAGCGGACTCAACAGGCAAAGATTCAGCAAGAAGTGCCAAGGATGAGAGCAAGGTGCATAAAAACCTGCACAAAAATAATTCAGGCCAGTAGGAACAAACATTATAAACCCCAAAGGCTACAAATTCAACTCTATCAGTAAGGAAAATGTTTAATATTAGATCAAATTTAGTATCTCTAAATTTCATCAGAACAAAGATTGCGAAATAAACCCCGAGATACCGATCTGCCTTAATATATTTAACAGAATCGTATCAAACATTTTGAAATAGAGCAACTAATTAAAATTATAGATTCGATTAACAACATCTACTTTTAACTATATATAATGTTACTATCAATCGATAATGCTAAACTTTTCACACAGAAGATTCACGCAGTCAGAGATACGAATAGAGCATGTGTATCCACCTGAAAATGAACTAAAATTGAATCATACCTAAACTGGTAAGCTAGAATTCTCTTCATATAAAAATAATTTAAACATTACATATACATTTTTAACGCATCAATTATATCACAATTGGCCTGAATATGTGAAACATAGTTGTATCAAACATTCTGAAACAAAGCAACTAATTTAAACTATAAACTCAATAAACAACATCGATCTACTTTCAAGTTTCAAGTATACATAATGTTACTATGAATCCATAATGCTAAAGTTATACAAATAGAGCATGTGTATACACCTGAAATCGAGCTAAATTTCAAATATACTATACACATAAAATTGGAATCCAAACTTGAACAGAGAGATTTGAGAGAGAAATTCACTTGGCCTTGGCCTTGTTTCTCAGTCGGACTATAACTCAAGCCTACTGCTCAGTACTGAGTCAGGATTCAGGGATTTCAAACACTCTAATGGACTATAACAGTTGAGTAGTACAAATACAATAGCCCTGAGTGACACTTGGCTGCCTTCAGTGATAGACACAATTACTTGGACGATTCTATTCCTACGAATAGAGATCGCAGAGAAAGGCGTTGTCACGAGACCCGCCTTCCAGGATAGAAAAAGCAAAAATCCTAAGTGGCTAGTCACAGGACAAACATAAGTTAGCAACAACAACTTCACAGAATTTATCAAAAATCCAAGAAATTGAAGGCTCTCATGTTTCTCTTCTTGTTCTGCCTACTAGTAAAGCTAAAATTGAAATTCCAAGTTCGGTTCAAGTCCTTCAGCTAATCATTTTTTATCGATGCATCTGCGTATGTTGCTAATGTCACAAGTCATAATCTCCCCTACTGTGATTACTTATATTCTCCTGATCCCAGCTCCAATAGAAAATTGTACAAATGAATGAGAGGGATATGTTCAAGTACATACTATATAGTACTATCTTTCGCTCACTTTAGCCTTCTTAATTTTCATTCTGGTAGTCATAAATCTATTCACTTATGAAACTTTCCCGTCACCAGCAATTGTTGAGTGTATTATATTAACGTAGTTCAAGGGCACAAAGATAGGGAACATAGAAGAACAATAAAAAATAAAGCACAACAATAAGTTACACTGGCAAAGCAACACAGAATAAAATATTAGTGCGTCGACAAATGAACAATCTTAGTTCAATTGCACAACTAAACAATCAGAAAGGGTCAAAACAAGTAGCCAAAAGCTACAAAACAAGCCAAATACAGTAAGGAACTCAACAGAAAACTCCATTATCAGCACAATGAGTTATATTGTAGAATCCTTACAGTTTCAGATGTAGTTTACAGACCAAAACCCACAAAAAAAAAACCCAAAATCCCTAAAAGCAGCAAATACCAAACAACTCACCATGAGAGTGAGAGATAGACACCGCTGATATCGTCACCGTAACCATCACCGCCAATTTATGGGACAGACACCGTCAATTTCTAGGGTTTAGAGAGAGACGCGACAGTGAGATTGAGAGAAAGGTTTTAGAGAGAGAGACGATAGTGATAGTGAGAGAAATGAAATACAATTTTTGATATGTTTATTTTTTATCTTACATATATTATTTAATAATTAAATATAAAATTTCGACTACTTCCATCGGCTAAAAATTTGATAAATTAAATTATTAATAAAATTTCCGACCATAGTAATCGGAAATATTTTTATTATATTTAATTAATTATTAATTTTTTGTATAAAGTCATATATTTATTTAGATATTACTATTTCCGACTACAGTAGCTAGAAATAAAATTTAATAATTTATTAATTTTATTATTTATATTTTTGACTATAGTAGTCAGAAATATATATTTAATAATTTACTTATTTGATTATTTTTATTTTCGACTAACTCGGTCGAAAATATATTGATAATAATTTATTTAGATAATTATTTAATTTTTGTATAAGGTATGATTATTTATTTAGTCATATATTTATTTATCTATTAGTATTTTCGACTATAGTGGTCAAAAATATATATTTAATAATTTATTTAGTTTATTATTTATATTTCCGACTATAGTGGTCGAAAATATATATTTAACGATTTACTTATTTGATTATTTATATTTTCGACTACAGTCGTCGAAAATATATTGGTAATAATTTATTTAATTAATTATTTAATTTCTGTATAAGGGTATGATTATATATATATATGTATTCATATATTTATTTAGCTTTAGTATTTCTAACTAGAGTGGTCGGAAATTTATATTTAATAATTTATTTATTTATTTATTTATATTTTCGACTACAGTGGTTGGTAAATAATTGATAATAATTTATTTAAATATTTATTTAATTTTTGTATAAGGGTCTAATTATATATTTATTAATATATTTATTTAATTATTTATATTTCTACTACAATAGTTGGAATATATATTTCTCAAAATTTACCGCCAAATATTCTGACTGTTGTAGTCACAAATAGTATCGGAGAAATATTTTATAAAATAAAATAATAAAAAATTAAATATTCCAACTGAAGTAGTCGAAAATTTGCGACTGATTTTTTTCAATCGGAATTTTCGGTCAAAAAATAGCAAATTTCTGATAGTACAATCGGTAAATCAGATGACATAAAAAATATTTTAAAAAATATATTATTGATATAGTTTGGTCAAACAACCTACATATTAAAGCTAATTCAAAAAGCATAAAAACTATTAGTGAGAAAATCTCCCCCTAACTAAGACTCTTTTGAAGACTACATTGTGGATGCTATTGTATTATGGTATGAGAGGAGAGATCTTCTATTTATGGATGTCCAAAACCTTTCCTCCAAGAAAGATGTTAGTCAAATAGGAAATAATTTTATATTTTTCTTTTAGAAAAATTAAAAGTAATTATGGTATTACTTTTGTTTTCCTTTAATAAAAAAATTATACTCAAATTTGGTAAGAAAATCAAGGCAAAACTGCAATAAAATCTTTACTTTTTGGCTTGATTTTCTAAACTTGACCAGCCATTTTCATATTCATTATCTTCTTTCATTCACATAATCCTTATATTTGTTGTTTGGTATGCTTAAAATTGAGCCTTTTGGATTAAAAATATATGAAACCTTTTGGATTAAAATATTAGGGCCCTTTGCAAGGTTAAAAGTGAGCTTTATTTTCAAATATGTAATAATAAGATTGTTAAAAATCTAATCGATAATTATCTCCACATGTAATTATTTTTTGGACTTGTTTTTTACAAGATATCTTCACTATCGTCAAATTAGTTGCAACTTTCATCTTAATTTGTCCTCAATCTAAACCATCGGCTCTAATACCACTTGTTGGGGTCGAAACTGTGAGGATGTCATGTGAAAGCTTATAGTTACGAACTGTCAAGGTAATAAACAAGATGACAAAAAATGTACAAAAAAGAAAATTATTAATATGATTTGGTCAAATGACCAAAAAAATTAAAACTTATGCAAAAAACATAAAAAATACTACTGAGAAAATCTCTCCCCAACCAAGACTCTTTTGAGGACTACATTGAGGATGATATTGTGTTATTTTATGAGAATTCGAGTCTTCTATTTATTGAGGTCCAAAACTTTTCCTGCAAGAAAGAGGTTAGCGAATATGGAAGAGTTTCATACTTTTTTTTTAGAAAAAGTAGAAGTAATTATGATATTACTTTTATTTTCCTTGAATAGAACATTAATACTCAAATTTGATAAGAAAATCAGGGCAAAAACCTTAACAAGGTGAAGGTGGACCATAAAAAAAAATTGGGTTAAGTTGGGAAAGTCATGACATAGCTCATTTTATTCCGAGTAACTTTTGGTTTAACTTGTCCATTTTCAGTTCAATTCGTCCATTTGATACCATTATTTTATGTTTGGATAGTGAAGGGATCATTTACGGGCCCAATATTACAATCTTAAATATTTATATAGGTATTTAATAAATTTTTAAAAATAAATATTAGTATTTTTAAATAAACATGATAGGAAATGACAGTAGAGACTAGACTCTATAATAAAATATATTTATTAATTTTATTAAATGAAATAATAACTTATTATTTTTTAAAATTGTCCTAATAAACATTAAAATATCATATGATTCCAAACACATTCTATTGAATTAAACAATCAATTTACATTTTTTTTTATTTTTCAACTTTATTTGAAATTTATATAAGAGAATAAACTAAAATTATAAGTGTCATTATATTAATAATTTTTTATAGAATTACACAAAAAATAAAGGATAATGATCCATGTATAAATTAATTTTGAATATGTTTAAATGCGTTTTATAAGTGTTTAACAAACGGAAATAAAAACCTACTTGATAAACATTATGATGAATCATATCATTACAAAGTGATAAAGGATTAAAAATATTAATTGTTACATCTTTTTTTTACATGACATGTCTTAGGTGTTTTACTTGATTACCTAATAAACAAATGAGACCATCTGCAAATGAAAATTCTTAAAAGTGAACTGAAAGTGTCTAATTAGGAGACTTTATTCGAAGTTGAGATATTTGATTCAAACAATTGTTAGTATTATACAATATTTTCTCCTTTTTCCTTTTAGAATGATATATAATTGCTAAGTGCTTTTATCTTTTATACAAGGTTAAGTAAAAGACTGAATATATAATATCAAATTATAATTGTATTTTCTTTAATATTTTTTATTTATAGTTAAATTTTAAAATTTCTTATGGGTGATCTTTAAGGCATTCAATATTTAAAGTTACATATCAAATTAAGTTTTTGACAAATATTGTCACTTCACAACTATTCGATTAGGTATTCTGTCAATGATTAGTACAATTTATTGTTGATATGACTCATAATGAATTTTAAAGGAGAAATGAATAATGGATATTTACATGATCTTACTATTTTGATTACTTAAATATTATGAAACAATATACACTCTCTTATTTTGAATATTTTTTACATATACTCTATAATCAACGTGACATAATAACTTAAAATTCAGCTATAGTGCAACAAGTTCAACACAAATAAAGCCATAACTCCATCTGAGACTCAATACATGAAGAAAAATAATGACAAAGACATACTATAACTAACTTATTGTATGGTGTACACTTGTAATTTTATCAATTTTTTTCAATTTTTTTCTTTATTAATGTTAATAGGTTATCTAACTTTTCAAATTATTTTTTAAAATTCTTATTTAAATTATATTCAACTTAAATTCATTTACTTCTCTGATAGCCAATAAGTTAGATGTTCAAATGATCAATTTAATAGTTCATGTTCTTATTCAAAAGGTTTATCATTAAATTTGCTACAATCATAAAGTTTGTGAAAACTAAAATTCTCAAATATAATATATTCATGAAATTTATTAATATTTTGCTGAAAGATATAATTTAGTTAAAAACAAACTCTTTTTTCTTATTCTCGTTTGAGATAAAATACTTGAGTAGTAGAATTATGCATTAATTCATAACTTGTAAATTAAACTAAGTAATATACTATAATTAATTAAATAACTTGAAATTTGCTTATCAAACTCATATATAGTTGTTCAATTGTATTTAAATTAGTTTACTGCTTAACATGAAACAAAGTACAAACTTTATTTTTTGCTTAAATGAAGAACTATAATATAAATTTTGTTAACTTTCCTAGTTTACTTTGATTTCATTAATTACATCCAAACATTTAATTTGTCATATTGTCTTCATTTATGTTCTTTAAAAGAATAGGAAAAGAATTTTTTTTTATTAAATTAATCATATTCATTATTTGATCATAATTTAATAATATTCTTATGTTATATTTATTTATTTTTATATTTATTAGAGAAAAATTACAAGTGATAAAATGTGAATGAATTATATTTTAATTTTTAAAATAATAAATATTTAAATATATTTAATCATTTTTAATAAACATGATAAATGGAATAAAATATGAAGGAATACTAAAATACATCAATTAGATTAGATCTAATCCTATTTAAGAAATTTAAAATATAAAGTGTCTATTTTATAGAACGAACATTTTATGTAAAGATAAGATAATAGAGTACATAGTATAATAGAGATCTATATAAAAGGAAATGCCAAAAATTTTATGGCCTAATTCTAGAATGACTATTTTCAGAAGAGATAAGATTCCACTTTAATGGATGTGACAAATAATATTGTATACTCTTTTCACATGGCCATCACATTTACTTAAAATTGAATGGCTTTTTTGAAAATCCATAACTTGCACGTTACAATGTACATTTGTTTTAAGTTGTACCTTTTGTTATTGGATAAATATGCCATTTATTGTCCTTGAACTTAAATAATAAAAATTTATCCTTTTATTTTTATAAAATTATACAGTAATTTATAACTTATCTAAGTTACAAAAATTAACATTAAAAGAGTGTGGGGTAGCTTGATAATGTGTACAAAATGATAATGAATAAGGTGTGTTAGTATTGTTAGATTAGTAATGTTGAAATAGTTATGTTAGAATGATTTCCTATCAACTGTTGGCTTTTTGTATTAAAGGGTCGTGAGTGTATATGAATAGTAGTGTCGAAATTAGTTATTTTTTGCTAAATTAAGACTTTTTGAAGTTCCTCCAATATGTGCCCAAAAGCAACTATAGGCAAACATGATGAGGACTACCTTTGAAGGAAGGTCAACTTTTGTAACAGCATAGACCAAAGATTAAATCCCTTATTTTTGAACTTCAATCCAGGCTGAATTCCAGCCTTGTAAAATTTCTTATTTTCTATTATGCTATCTTCTTAACCAAAAAAAAATAAATACACAACTTAGAGAAATAATTATAACCATGTATGCTGGCAAGGAATTAAAGGGTTGAAAATCCCAAAAAGAAATTGTATAAGGACTTTTTTTTTTTATTTCTGTAGTCAAATTTTTCAATAGTAGTGCTATTTTTATACTTGTAGAATCAAATAAGTAATAAAAAATGGGTTTGAAAGAAAAATGAATATCACAAACAGAGATAAAAGGTTGTACAAATTTATTTCATGAAATATTTAGACACAAACAACACCAACTTCCAAATGTAGCACCACAAACTATTCAAACTATCAATTTACATAAAGGATATTGGGGTACCATTGGCTCCGTGATCAACTACTGTAATTATACTATGGGTAAAATTTTCTAATTACAGTAGAACAATTTATCAGTATAGTAGATTAGAGGCGGATTCATGATTTGAAGTCTCCGAGTGTCAAGTAGACTCATCAATTAAATCAAGAGGATTGTTTGTGTTAGAATTGAAAAAGGCTCATCGAAATCCATGGAGGATTCTCACTCTCACTCTAAAAAAATACAAGATAAAGTTTCAACTCCAAAGACAACAAAGGTCTGTTCTAGAACTTGTCAAAATCTTGCTCCATCACGCACATGCATGGACAAGAGCACACATCAATTAAAAACAACAAGTAAATTCAGCTTGGATCACAAATTAATCCTGATAGATAAGAAACATATAAGGCAACCCAATAATAATTCAGCACACAAGATAAAAGGCCAAAATAGATAAATAATACATGTAATGTATGGTTTCTTTTAGCATTGTAAAACATATTAGTAGATTTAAAATAGCCAATATAAATAGGCCAGGTGTCTAGTTCATTATCATGGAATATTCCTTTTCTTTCCACCAACTTGTATAAATATACTTGATTTCCAAGCAATAAAGAATGGAGAAGAAAATTTCAAATTACTGTCTCTCATTTTCTACAAGGTATCATAGCAACAATCACATTCAAATCACTCTTTTGTTCATCAACTCTTCTCTAAAATCGAAGATGTAGTCACTCTCACACCTACTTCTAGTTCATTCAGTCAAACCACTTCAACAATGGATCCCACTCATACCTTCTACCTCCATTCTTCAGATTCACCTAGAATGACCTTGGTAAACACTCTATTTGATGAAAGATGATATCAAGAATAGAAGAGATCAGTGCTTATAGAACTGTCAATCAAGAACAAACTTGGTTTCATCAATGGTATTGAGGCTGCCCCAGAGATCACAAAATCTGCAGTTTTAGAATAGATGCAATGATATAGTAATATTTTGTCTTCTTAATTCCCTTTCTAAGGACATAACTAACAGTGATATCTACTCTAGGACTGCCAGAATTTATGGCTCAATTTAAAGCATAAATTTGGGCAGTCTAATGGAGTTAAGTTGTTTCACCTACAAAAGGAACTAAATAGGTTAGTTCAAGACAAAGATGAAATTGCATGGTATTTTACTAAACTCAAAAGGTTTTGGGATGAGGTTGAATCTCTAAATTTTGGTGTTAAGTGCAGTTGTGCTTGCACTTGTGGAGGAAAGTTAAAGCTAGAAAAGACTCTAGAAGATAAAAAACTTATATAGTTTTTGATGGGTTTGAATGATGTTTATTCTCAGGCTAGGGGAAATATTCCGATGAGGAAAATTATATGAGTCCACTAATTCCAACAAATTCTTCTTCTTCTTCATGGTGAGCGACATGAATTAGTACAAGGTTGCTAAGAAAATTCAGAGATCTCCAAACCCTATGCCCAATTCTGGATCCAGTTCTTTTAACTCTTACCCAAGAAAAAATAATCATCCGCAACCACCAAAGTTCACAAACACAAACCAGCAAAATCAGAAACATAAGGTTAAGAAATAATAGAATCCTAATGTGTCTTATGACTATTGTGGTATGACATGTTATGTGGATGATGATTGCTTCAGGTTACATGGTTTTCTTTAAGACATGTCAATGAAAAGTGTCAATTTTCTTACTGTTCCTCCTAATTGTGATTGTCATTATGAAATTTTTTCCTTAGCTAGGCAAGCCAGACTCGTTTTTTCAAATAATCATATCAGCTTCAAATCTATTTTTTACTTGATTCATATAGACACATTGGGTCCTTATAAGTTACCTACTTATACTAATTATAAGTATTTCTTGACTATAATGGATAATTACAGTAGAGGAACTTAGACATATCTGTTAACCACCAAACGGAATACATTTTTAGTTATCCAATATTTCTTACAAATGATTGAAAGACAAATTGAAAAGAAGGTATAAATTATTAGATCTGAAAATGCTATTTAATTAGAAGAGAGTGCTTCATCTTTCAATTTTTTCAGTTCTCAAGGGATTATATACTAGACTTCATGTGTTGCTACCCCACAATAAAATGGGGTAGCTGAGAGGAAACATAGATACTTTCTTGAGATTACGAGAGCTTGAATGTTTTAATCCTAAGTTCCCATGATTTATTGGGGCAAGTGTATACTTATAACTACCTACTTGATAAATAGGCTACCTTCTAGGGGTTTTCAAGGTAAAAAGCCCTATGAAATTTTATTTGGCAAAGCACCATCCTAGAATGCTTTGGTTGTTTGTGTTTTGAAAATACCCTTTTCACATGGGAGAGGAAAAATTGATCCTAAAGCCACTAGGTGTGTGTTATTAGGGTATCCAAGAGATATAAAGGGATACAAACTCCTTTACCTATCTTTTAAAATATTCTTCGTTTCTAGAGATGCGAAATTTTTTGAATATGTTTTTCTTATTGCTAATGATTATTCTTATATTCCTTCGCCAGTTTTCCTATTCATACAGAACATGATCATTCTTTGAGTTTCTCTTGTCCCCCTTCTACTTTCATAGATTCAACTCCTAGTTCACTAGCTTCTCATTTTCCTTTCTCATCTGGCTCTCCTATTTATCTATATTCTGAGTCATCTAGTCTCTTCTAAATCACCATCCTCACCTCCTCTTAGAAGATCTCAAAGAATTAATATAGGTATTTTACCTTCTCACATAAAGGATTATATTTGCAACACTATCTATCATAGTGATGTTAGAGACTCATGTTTTATTGTCCCTACTGCCCCTATTTTCCTATCAATTTTGATTCTATCTACTCCCAGTAAGGTTGTTCTCAATTTTATTCCCTTAATTACTGAAGCTAACAATTATTCACAAGCTTGTACCCACCCTGGTTAGGTAAAAGCAATAAAGGATAAGATTGATACTTTCTTACTTAATCAAACATGAGAGGTATTTTATTTACCACACGAAAGAAAATCATTACCTTGCAAATGGGTATATAAAATTATATAATATGCAAATGGTTTTCCTGAGAGATTAAAAGCTAGATTGGTGATTCAAGGAGTTATTCAAGGGAAAAGGGTTGATTTCAATTAAACCTTTTATCGAGAGGTTAAAATGACCACTATCAGACGCACTTTGGCAATTGCAACAAAGAAAAAGTGGGATATCTCATAAGTTGATGTAAATAATGCCTTCTTGCAAGGAAATTTGCAAGAAGAAGTCTATATGAAGTTGTTTGCTGGCTTAGATCCTCATCAACTAACATGGTTTGTCGACTTAAGAAGTCTCTATATGGGTTGAAGCAAGCCTCCAAGAAGTGGTATGACCAGATAGTAGGAGCATTAAACTTTAAGGGTTATACAACTTCACTTAAAGATTATTCATTGTTCTTTAAACACTCAGGGGTTTCTACTTTAATTATTGATGTCTACATAATGATATTTTAATCATAGGAGATGCTACTGATGAAATCAAAGAACTCAAGTTTTTTCTTCAAACCAAGTTAAAAATTAAGGATCTCAGTTCTTTACATTTTTTGGTGCGGAGGTTTTGTGGGAAGAAAAAGGAATTATTCTTAGTCAACAAAAATATACCTTAGATCTATTAATGAGTTTGATGTTTCTCATCTTCCTTCGACTTCGTCCCTGATGGATCATACAGTAAAATTCTCTACAGAATAAACCAATCTTTTGTCATATCTGATTCTTTACAGACATCTCATTGGCGAGATTAATTATTTAATACAAACAAAACCATATTTATGCTTTGCCATTTTAACTCTTAGTCAAAATATGCAACAACCTTGTTTTGATCATTACAAAAAAAAATTTAAGACTAATCATTTACCTGAGAACTTGCCCAAATCAGGGGTTATTCGTTAATGCATCTTCATTCTTTTCTCACTATGCTTACTTTGATGCCAATTGGACTTCTTGTCGAACTACACATCGGTTTGTTTGTGGTATTTTTATCACCTTAGGTGGTTTACCAATCTCTTGGAAGTTGAAGAAACAATCCTCTATTTATCTTTTATCTTTAGAAGCCATTTATCGCTTAATGCAATGATTGGTATCTAAATTGACCTGGTTAACGAGATTACTCACCGATATATTAGTTCCTCTACCAATTTCTATTTTGATTTACTTGACAGTCAGGCCGCACTTCATATTTCTTAAACTCTATTTTCACAAAAAAACAAAACATGTCAAACTCAACTATCATTTTGTTAATCATTAATACCTTTTCGTCTTAGTTTCTCTATCCTTTGTCCCTTCCAAGGATTAAATTGCTAATATTTTCACAAAATCTATATCTGGACCTCTTTATCATCAAAATCTATCTAAGATGGGTGTCACTTCCCTCCCCTCCAACTTGAGAGGGGATGTTAGAATTGAAAAAGGCTCATGGGAATCCATGGAGAATTCTTACTTGCACTTTCACAAAAAACAAGCTAAAGTTTCAACTCCAAAGACCATAAAGGTTGGCTCTAGAACTTGTCAAAATTTTGATCCATCACATCCATGTATGGACAAGAGAAAAAACACATCAACAAACAACAATAAGCAAATTCATCTTGGATCACAAAATGAGCATGATATACAAGAAACGGATAAGACAACCCAACAATAATTCAATACATAAGACAAAAGGCCCAAATGGATAAACAAGACATGTAGTGTATAATTTCTTTTAGCATTGTAAAGAATATTAGTAGTTTAGCATGGGCAATGTAAATAGGCCAGGGGTCTAGTTTTTTAGCATGGAATATTCTTTTTCTTAAAATTAACTTGTATAAATATACTTGATTGCCAAATAATAAAGAACAGAGAAGAAAATTACTAATTTTTGTCTCTCATTTTCTACAGTTCGCCCTTCCAGTCTATATGACAAATCAATCAACAAAAAATGAACAATAATAAAATGACAATCATGTATTACATATACTGCAGATTCAAACAATTTGATTGAGATCATAAAGTGAATAAAGCTTAAACTTTCAATGATATTTCTAATTCATAAATATTTATCATTCATTACACATGTTCTCGACGAGTTTACATTCATATTTGAACACGATCAATGACAACATCAATACTTAAGTTTTCAAATACATCATTCTCTATGTAACACACTAAACAATAAATTTAAATATTGAACTGATGCTATTTCATACTTCATTCTTAATGTTCTTCATATACGAGAATGCTCTATCATATTCAACTTCACAAGTGAATAATTCTCCACAAGATTTAACTATCTTTACTAAATCATGAATTCCTTGCAAATTGAAGAAATTGTGATTACCACCTCGCATATGAATTACGTAAGTATCGAGTTGGAAATTCAAATCTCAAAGTTGTCCATTGTCAAAATCATTTGAATAATACTTCACTAAAGTTATATTATACTTTTATCAAAGTTAGAGGAGCAATTGATTGGACTTAAGTTACCCATTCTAAGAAGCAGATCAATACTCACTACATTAAACAATCATTAAGCTCTTGAAATTATACATCAATAACAATCCAAAAAAATTTAATGCTCAAGTAGTTGCGAATAACAAACACCCAAAGACTTATGCTTTGACTTTCCAAGAAAGTAAGATTCATTAAAAGACTTTAAAACTGGAGAAGAAGCCAACTAGCCATGAAGACCGATAGAGTTGTGTAATACCCCGTGCCCTTAAGTTCACTATGGAATCTATGACTCACTCAATAAGTCATGAAGACTCATTATGAGTCATACTATTAAATCATAGTGAAGACAATATGAGATGGTTGAGGTTCTATTTTCGTTACGACTTATACTAAATGAGTCGAAGCGAGACTATACGAATTATGTAGTCCGGTTGTAGTCATCTCAGTAGGGAAACCAAAATTTTTTGTCACATGACAACTCAACCTTATGAGTCATTATGAGTGATTACGATTCATTTAGTGATAGTTGTAGCATTAATAGTGTAGGCCTTCTAAGTTTATACTCAGACTATGGTTGGTGACTACGAATCGTAGTGGATGACTACGAATTATTAGGTATGACTCGTAGCCAGACCAGTGTGTACCTTTCTTATTACTACCAAGACTATGAGTCACTAGAGTGACTCATAGCCATACATCATGAGTCATAAGATGACCCATGACGACTGGCGGTCAAGTCTCTATATGTTAAATTAAAGGGTCTTTTGGTCTTTTATCCTCTTAAAACTTATAACCCATGAGTTAAAATATAAAAGAGGCATTATTATCCCTATTCTTAATCAGTTAATGACTTTGTTTCTTCTCCCACTCTTAAGAACAACAAGGCTAGGATTTCTATTTCAAATTCACTTCTCAAGTTCCCAAGTCTATTGCCTTCAAGAAAGTCAAGCAAATCTAGGTATATGGGGTTTGAGCAAGGATAATATTTCATCCTTGTGCCGGAAAACTTGATTTTAAAGTTGAATTTATATGGTTTCAATTAGGGTTCATACTCAAATTCTTATATTCTTAAAGTTATGTCATCATCATGTGAATTTAAAGTTTAAAGTAAATAAGATTTTTCCTTTATTCATGTTTTGACTTGCATGATTGCTACTATGACATGATTTCCATTACTTTGACCTGTATTGTTATGAATTGATGAAAGATTACTAATTGAGTATTGAGAATAGTATTTTGCTATGAGTTCCTATGAATAAATGCATAAATTTCAAGACTTAAATACAAGTTGTCAAGTTACAAGAAGTTTAAGCTTATAAGTTCAATTTACAAGTATTACTATATGATGAAAGTTCAATTTTGATCTTACGATCATATTTAAGGCTAGAAATCCATAAATTTACCCCATGAATATGATTCAAATATGAGAAGCATTGTTGTTTTTTAGTTTACAAACCCATATGCTATTTTAAGGTATTTTTTCTAAGTATGAGCATATATATATATATGTTGGTAGCAGTATTTAGCAGTGAGAAGGGGAATATAGGTTTAGCGCATCCTATTTCTTGAAAACTATGAGCCACCATATATTTAAGATACCTCTCTGGAGAGTGTCTTTTTTTCCCAATATGGCTACGTTTAGAGATCACTTAAGTTAAGTTTCTATTCCAATGGCAAGGGTAGAACAACTCTCCCCAACATGAATAAGACATTTGGACTCCATGATAGCTCACATGATTTATGTCAGTTCTAAGAATCTCCCACAAGAAATAAAATCAGTAAAGATTTTAGAAACTAAGTGTAATTACTCACTAAGCTTATACGTTATGCTTTATCATTTATGTTTTATGATTTTTCATCTTTCAGTTATATTCATGTCCAAGGTGGGTTCCTTTACACTTAGCATGCATGATTTGAAAGTGTATTCAATTCTATATATTTATGAATTCAATCCCATATACTCTGTACATTCCAGAAGTAGTAACCCACATATATGTCTATGTGCTATATTTTATGATAATGTAGGTCCTGGTGCTTGTTTCTAGCAGCACAATTGATTGCGGGTATCATCTCCTACATCAGAATACTTGGAGAGTCCTCATAGTTTGAGGACTAAGTCTATTAGAATTTTAGACTTTATGGATATTGCTTTGTTATTTTATTTCCTTTACGGGTCAACTAGGGTTTGTCCTAGTGACTTTTTAGTTATAAGATTAGGGGCTTGTTAGACCATGTTTATTTCAGTTAAAGAAATTTTATTGAGATTTCCAAGTTGTAAGATTTCAAAAGGGAGATTTTAAACTTGGTTTCTTTTAGCTGTTGTGTATATCTTAGTCTACCTTCTTATGAGTTCAGTGCCAAGTAGATATCATGGGTTTGCTTGGGACTATTCATAGTTTCAAGCACCGTGTGATGTCCAGGGGTATTCTCGGGGCTTTACAAATGTGGTATCATAGCTTAAGGTTTTGAAGAGTCCTAGGGAGTCTGACATGCCGCGTTACATGGAGCCTTGATCATTAATGAGAAGCGCGCCACACCTATGAGCAAGAGACTACGGGTCTTATTAGGAATTTTCTCTTCTTTTATGATCTCTGTCATGCTTTAAGGTTATATATATCTACTCTAGTTCATGTTTTTGTGTGATAGAGAATGCCTCCTTGCAGAGCTTACACATGCAGAAACGAGGATCATCCAGCCCCACCCCCACCTGCAGACCCCCTAAATGAAATATTTCACATGTTGAGTTTAGGGCTTTATTTCAAGTGTTAGCCCAAGCTATGAATACAAATGTTCAGGGACACCAGTCAACAACAATCCCACTCTAATAACGCTCAAACTACACCTCTCAATGAGAATGTAAGCGATCGTTGTCAATATAAAACTCAACTAGGTTGGGGTCGAATCCCACAGGGAATATGGTGTGAACGTAAGTCGTTTGTGATTTAATCAACTGATAGTTGAATGTTTCCAGAAAAAGGGGGGTTTTTAGTTAACAAGTAATTGTTGGTCACTTTAGTTTAAATGTTTGTAATCAAGAGTTTATGAAATATTAGAATTATGTTCACTAGGGGTTTTGGTACTTGATAGATGCTACTAATGGTTCAAGATTCTCACGGTAGGTAGGACAACAAGTTATATTTAGCGAAGTTATGCTTAAATGTCTCTCGACCTACTTAAGCATTTAATTACCTAATCCTCTCGGACTTAGGGAATTTATATTCACTACCCAGACTTTACCTCAGGTTAACCAACCTTGTTACAACGCTGATTATTAAACGGAAGTTTAGTGTTTCCAAGTCCCTATTGATTATTCACTTCCCACTATATTTGATTTCTTTATCAAGCAAATCAAAGCGGGTGTTATCTATCATTTGCAACCAACAGACAATAATTAAAACATAAAAATTATCAAGGAGTCCTACCACCTTTTGAATCTTGAACACTCAACACCTTATCAAGACCTACCCCTAGATACCATAATTCAGGTTAAAGGAATTTAGCTGCTCATGACGTAATAATCAAAGCAACTAGATGAATTCATTCTTTGAAAGATGAACTTACCAAAAGATGAATATAAAATAGAGATTTTCAGATTAAATCACCAAAGGAAAATCCCAAAATAATGATGATAGTCTCTTTAAAGTAATTGCTTTCTCAAGCCAAAAGAAGAGGGAGAAAAATATCAAAGTATCGTGTCTCAAAACTCAAGGTTCGGAACCCTTAAGAAAATCCTAAACAAGGCTTTAAATAGTTCACCCTAATTATCGAAACAAAATAATAAAATTCAAAAATTCCTCAGATAAAGTTCACCCTTATCAAAAATGTATTTATCTTCCTTTATGCTTTTGGTACTCGGTGCCTAACGCTGACGACAAACGGTGAAGCCCTATCATCTCCTTGACGACCTATAACAAATGTCATCAAGAATTTTCCTCAGCTCTCATGTTCTGCCTTAGGTTGACAACAATCTTGACAACTTATCAGCTCCTTGACGTCTTATCACAAAATGTCGTCACAACTTTCAACTTAGGCCAATTCTCTATCTACTACTGATGATGAAGCTGATAGCTTATCACAAGGATGATGACTTATCACAAATGTCTTCAGCCATACTTCACCTTTATTTACTCCAGATTTCAGCTCATTTGCTTCCATTCTTGTTGGTTCTCTAGCATCTTAGCTTCTACTGCAAAATCAAACATAAAGCAATAAAAAACGACAAAAGTTACTTAAGATTTAGCAATTATTCTTAGTTAAAAGCCTCAAATATGTTAGCATTAGCTCACACATCAACATCCTCAACTTAAAACAATTGTTTGTCCTCAAGCAACTCAGCATAACTAAGAGAATACAAAGCATATTTGGCAGTCAATCATCTATATCATCTCAAAACACTTTCACCATCTCCAAAGTCAGTCAATTCAAGTACAATGAAGAACACCAATGCAACACACAAGAATAAATATATGGCCTCAATTCAGCTATAACAATCATGCATAGACCAGTATACATTACCCGAACAAGTTAGTAACTAGCAATGTAACCAGTGTGCCCTCAAAACAAAGAAATGCCCCTCATCTCATATCAGGAATTATATATGCAACCATGGGGACAATTAAAACACTCACTCTCAGAACAAAGTTCCAATCAGTGTATGCTAAGTACCATAGGCTTGCCCTTATTTTCATTACCTAGATCTGCAGATGGGTTAGCTAGGATCACTATAGGACTTCTCTTAGGCTTGTAATGTAGGCTAGTGGTTGGTATGATACTCAATGGCATTTAAAGTAACTAAGCCTCCTTAACACTACACTAGTTTTTTGGGTTTTCACTCATTAGCCTTTTCCGGTCTTCTCTTTTCTTGATCACAATTATTTACGATGGGTGCAGTCTTTTCTCAATTACTTCTTTTTCATAATTTTTTTTTCTTGCTATTTTCTTCTGCACCTAACTTTTTATTCTTTTCTTTTATGCTACCTTTCTTCATACTCATTTTATATCGAGCACCCCTATGATATCCACCCTCAACTTAGGCCATTTTCTAAGTCAAGGTGCATAGTGTCCAAGGAGGACCAGGGCCAAAATAGGTTCATTATGATCTAAATGAGAAGGTGATAGGTGTCATACAAAGAAATAGGCTAATTAGGCTCAAAACCAGGATCAAGGGATATGATACACATAGGGAAGGTCATTTAGGCTAAAGTGAGCTAATATTAAAACGGCCTATGATCCTTTCCTAACCCCTATCCTTCAACCTGGGTAAGACTAATCGGACAAGTTCTAGATTCAGCATACAGAGGGAACTAAGTAACATCTCACACACACACTTGGCGCACAGGTATATTGCACTCGACTACTCATTCAGTTCGTCCAGCTGTTTAGCATGATTATTATGTTACTAGAACCAATGCCATACAAATATGCAGGGTGGTCACACTTAAATGAAAATCACTCAGTTTAAAGTAGTAGACCACTTGAAGAGGTGTACAAAAATCACAAAAACAATTCAACTGCCTCAAGTACAAGTATTTCTCCTAGTTGACTACAAAATTTTACAACAACAAATTTACCCTACACCCTCAACTTAAAATCAAAGAAAATCTAAACTAAGGGTTAGAATATACCTGGAATAGATCAATCCCATAGGTCATGGGTTTTCTCCTATGAAGCGCCTGATTTAACATCACGGCATGACTCAGGTATCTCAATTACTTTAGACTTCATCGAGATAGATAGTAGTGACACTTTTCATTGATTCTTTTAGACCAATATAAAGTTTGACTCCTTTCCTATTTACCTTGAAGGTACTATCGTCTTCATTTTCAAGTTCCACCACTCTAGATGAGTAGACTTGACTAACTCTAAAAGGGTTTGACCACTTAGATTTAAGCTTACCTGGGAACAGTTTGAGTCTGAAATTGAACAAGAGCACCAAGTCACCCTTTTGGAAGTCTCATTTCTCTATCCTCCAATCATGGTATTTTTTTCATCTTTTGCTTATATAGGTCTTCTCATTCATATGACCTAAGACGGAATTCATCCATCTTATTCATCTGTCCCAGTCTCAGCTCTGCTGCCTCCTTCTAACTCAAATTTAGCCTTTTGAGTGCCCATAAGGCTTTGTTCTCCATCTCTATTGGTAAGTGGAAAGATTTTCCATAGATCAGTTGAAATGATAACATGCCAATGGGTTTCTTGAAAGCATTTTGATATGCCCACAAGGCATCATCAAGCTTTTGAGACCAATTTTTCTGACTAGTATTCACCGTTTTGGCTAGGATGGCTTTAATATCTCGATTTGACACCTCCACTTGCCCGCTAGTTTGTGGGTGATATGGAGTGGCTACTCTATGCTGTTTCACCCCATATTTTACTAATGCCGCTCGAAACACTTTGTTGCAAAAATGAGATCCGCTATCACTTATAATAGTATGTGGTACTCCAAAGCAAGAAAAAATGTTCTTCTTGAGAAAAACAACAACCCTCTTTCCTTCATTATCGGAGAAGGCAACAGATTCAACCCATTTTGAGACATAGTCAACAGTAACTAAAATATACTTGATCCCGTACGATCTTACAAAAGTTCCTATGAAATCGATGCCCCAGACGTCAAACAATTCCACTTCAAGCATCTTAGTCAAAGACATCTCATGTCTTTTGGTGATTGACCCCTGCCTCTGACATTGGTCGCATTTCAGCATAAACTCATGGGCATCTTTGAATAATATTGGCCAATAGTAGACGCTCTGTAATACCTTCTTATCCATTCGGTCACCTGCATGGTGGCCTCCAAATAGGGAAGCATGACATGCCTCCAATATGCACAATACATCCACCTTTGGCACACATCTCCTTATAATGTTGTCAGAACATCACCAAAAAAGATATGGCTCATCCCAGAAGTAATGTGTCACATCACGCAGGAATTTCTTCCTTTGATGGAAAAAGAGATTTTCTGGAATGACTTCACTCACAACATAATTTGCAAAATCGGCGTACCATGGAAATTTCTCCACCACAATAGCTAATAGCTCCTTATCAGGAAATACATCATTTATCTCTATTTCATCACTACTTGTTTGCTCACCTTCCATTCTAGACAGATGATCTGCTACCTAGTTTTTACAACCTTTCCTATCCTTGACATCAAAGTCAAATTGTTGTAGAAGAAACACCCATCTAATCAACCTTGGTTTGCATCCTTCTTAGCCATCAAATACCTCAAGGCTGCATGGTCAGTGTGGACCACCACCTTGGTCCCAAGCAGATAAGCCCTGAATTTCTCAAAACATACATTATAGCCAGAAGCTCCTGCTCAGTAATGGTGTAGTTCTTTTGCGCTCCATTCAGTGCTTTGCTGGAATAATATATTGGATGAAATAGTTTGTCCTTCTTTTGTCTCAACATAGCTCCAAGGGCAACACCGCTTACATCACACATGATCTCAAACGATTTTGACCAGTCTAGTGCAACAATAATAGGGGCCTCAACCAGCTTCTTTTTAAGGCATTCAAATGCCTTCAAGAAATCATCATCAAAGAAAAATTTTACTTCTTTCTCCAAAAGTTTGCAAAGTGGATTTGCAACCTTCGAGAAGTCTTTTATAAACCTCCGATAAAATCCAGCATGTCCAAGAAAACTACGCACTCCCTTCACTGAAATGGGAGGTGGTAGTTTCTCAATAACTTCCACCTTGGCTTGATCAACTTATATCTCTTTTGCTGAAATATTGTGGCCGAGAATGATGCCCTCCTTTACTATAAAATGACATTTTTCCTAGTTAAGCACCATATTGAATTCAACACATCGTTGCAGGGATATGCTCAGGTTTTCCAAGAACACCTCAAATGAATCTCCCACCACAGAGAAATCATCCATGAATACCTCTATGGTGTTCTCCACCATATTTGAGAAGATAGACATCATGCACCGTTGAAAAGTGGTGGGTGCATTGCATAGTCCAAATGGTATCCTCTTAAATGCAAAGGTGCCATATGGACATGTTAATGTCATCTTCTCCTAATCTTCAGGAGCAATAAAAATTTAGTTGTATCTGGAATATCCATCCAAGAAGCAATACCATCCCCTTCCAGCCAATCGATCAAGCATTTGGTCCATAAAGGGCATCGAGAAGTGGTCTTTCAGAGTCCATGAATTTATCTTATGGTAGTCCATACAAAATCTCCATCCAGTCATATGCTTGAGTGGAATCAACTCATTTCTTTCATTTGCAACCACAGTCATGCCCGCTTTTTGGGCACGCATTGAACTGGGCTCACCCATTTGCTGTCAGAAATTGGGTAAACCACTCCTGCATCCAACCACTTAATAATCTCCTTCTTAAACACCTCTTATATTGGTGGGTTAATACGAAACTGATTCTCTATGGTTGGAATACAATCATCTTCAATTTGTATTTTATGTGTGCAGATGCTAGGGGGGATGCCAATAATATCTGCGATAGTCCATCCTATAGCTCTCTTATGCCTATGAAGTACTGAAATAAGTAAGTTTACCTATTTTTCACCTAGATCAGTAGAAATAATAATAGGTAGCGTGTTTTTGTTGCCCAAAAACACGTACCGTAAGTGCCCAGGCAATTTTTTCAATTCGAACATCGGTGGCTTTTCAATAGATGGCTTGGATGGTGGTGTTGGTCAATTATCCAGGTCAAGGTCTAGATTTTTAGGAGCATAAGGATATGAACCCAATCCTGAAAGGGCACAAATAGTTCTTTCCTACTCCTCAATGCCTTCACGATCGAAGTTAATCAGAACTGCGGCTAAAGGCTCGGTAACAAGTTGCTCCTCTTTTGACACCTTCTGTTTGTCCTCATAATACACATCAACTACTGAGAACAAACTCATTTCTTCCTGCTGGTTCATTGATTTACACACATCAAATTATACCACTTCATCATTCATCCTGAATAAGAGCTCATTCGCTTTCAAATCAATCAATACACTTCCACTTGCAAGGAAAGTTTGACCTAAGATTATGGGAACCTCAAAGTACACCTCGCAATCCAGAATGATGAAATCTGTAGGGAATATGAAGTTTGCTACCTTCACCAACACATCATATAAAATGCCAACAGGTTGTTTTACTGACCTATCCGCCATCAAGAGTCGCATATTAGTGGGTGTGGGATTTCCCATACCCAACTTTCTATATACAACTAGCGACATCAAATTAATTCTTGATCTCAGATCACATAATGCCTTGGCAAATTTCATAGTCCCAATTGTACAGGGAATAGTGAATGTGCCTGGGTCTGGCTTTTTCTGCACTAAGGTCCTTGTAGAAATAGCGCTACAATGATGGAGATTATCCTCCAATTCGTAGCTCACTGCTCTTTTCTTAGTCACAAGGTCCTTCATGAATTTAGAATATCCTAGCATTTGTTCGAGTGCCTCCACCAATGGCCCATTTATTGTCAACTGCTTGAGCATTCCTATGAATTTGCTGAATTTTGCATCATCAGTTTTATTCTTCAATCATTGAGGAAAGGGAGGTGGTGGTCTTGGGATATTTCTCAGCACTACCTCTTTCTCCTTCTCTTTGTATTTATCTGGAGCATCATCAGAATTATCCAGCTTCTTAGACTCCACTGGACCACTTTCTTCCGGTTCAACATCAACTACATCATCAACTACAGGTTTGCCCACAGAAGGGCCAGGTAATATCTTACCACTTCTAGTGGTAATATCCATGCATGAGCCATTATTCTCTGGATTTGGATCATATCACTTGTTAACGTTCCGCTCTTCCTCTGGTTGAATGTTACAGAGAGTTAGCTTATCTGCTGCTCCAACTGTTTGATTGCGATGGAGTGTAAGTGCACCAACTGACTGATGGATGTCCAATCGGTCTTCATGGTAGTCACACCAGAGTTGGTAGCTTCCACTCCTTTCAATAACTTAGCCATCAGGTCCTACGTGGACATCTTTTAGAACTTGTTGAAGCAACCTCATGATTTTCAGGAGAAATATGAATCCCGCTCCTGTCATTGTTATTCCTCCAATTTCCTTGCTCCCTATCTTTAGAACCAGGCTTATTGTAATACCCCGGGAAATTTTTTATTGAAATTTTATGCGTAAATGTGTTGGGTTCAATCTTCTAGAATGAATTATAAATTCTCCGTGCGGAATGTCTTAGATTATGACCCACCATTGCATATAGTATCTAACAATCTTTCCAACGATATATGGATCATCCAAAACTAACACCCAAGCAACGAGTTATGAACATTCCGATCGAACCGGGAATAGTAGTGAACAGTAAAATGTACAGGAAAAAAAGTACTGAGGCCTGGCGTATTTTTTCTCCAACTTTAAACAATCATAACTTCTTGTACATAATGATCTGTATGATCTACTATCTATCAATGGAAATCTCAGCGAGTCCTCTTTCTGATGAAATTGGTTTCATCCAATTTTTCTATCGGAACAAAAAGTTATGGTCGATCTACTTCAGCCTATCAAAAGTAAATTTTTGGGTCAACTTCAAATGATCATAACTCCTCGTACACAATGATCTGGGTGAGATACTATATATCAACGGAAAGATATGAGAGTCCTCTTTCTAATGAAATTGGTTTTATCCAATTTGGATATTGTAGTAAAACGTTATGGTTGATCTACTTCAGACTATCAAAACAGTCCACCAAAGGACAGATTCGAGAATTATTTGATTTTTAGGGGCGTTTTGGTCATTCTCCCTCACCCAAAATCCGTCCAACCCCTATATTAAAGCCTATTAGAAGCATTATATGTTATATTTCATCAAATTCCCTCAAAAAGAAAACCCTAAGCTCCTACATCCAACTTCAAGAACCTCCAAAGTTCACCATTAATTCTGTAAATTTATTCAAGATTCCAAGTTCCTAGTTCAAGAACTCCAACAACCATCATTCAAAGGCACGATTAACATCTCAAAAATGAGTATCAATCTAAAGTTCATCATTCAAGGTATGTGGAGTTTTTTAACAAGAACTCTCTTTCGTTCTTGTGCCCAAATTGATTTTTCTTTTATGAATATACATGATTTTACATGTTTTGATATGAATTTGAAGCATGAATTTATACCCTATATGATTTTACATGAGATTATGATACTCTCTATGTTTTGAAAGTTGAATTGAATAAGAATGATTACACTTTTGTACATAAAACTGAATTATCCAGATTTTAAAGTAAGTTATATATATTTATGATGAAAAACATGAATCTTGAGAAAATTTAATATGATTTTGATGTATGAGACCTTGAGTCCTAATTGGAATTGTACTTTGAGAAATTATGTGCTATAAGAACAATGAGATTTGAATTCCAAAGCTAATTTTCTTTACCAAGATGTATGATTATAAAGCTGAAATTTTAAGTTTTAAGTGATTATTTTTGTGCTTATGTCATAAAGTATGAAACTTTGGAAGATTTTATGGTGATATTGATGTATGGGTTTTTGGAACCCTATTTGAGATTATTATTTTGAGAAAATCATATGTTATAAACACCTTGAGTTTAAATAATTTGAGATGTTTTGAATGATTTGATCTTTTGGTCGTGAATGAGTTATTTTGAACTCGACTGTGAAAGAAATCCACGTTTTTATTAATTATGATAAAGGGGTTGGAAATTGGCTCCCGATGAAAATTGTTGAAGTGTTTATTGTGGATTTTTTTTAATGTGAGCCTGAGGCTGATTTAAATTTCTGAGCTAAGTCCAGGAGTAATATTTAGCACTGAGTGGGAAGTATAAATTGACCTTAATTCCCTAGAACTACGTGCCCCCGTAGGATGTGAGCCTAAGGCTGATTTATATAGTGATCACTAGTGTTTTTGAATTGATACTGGAAGTCCTACTCCGATGGAAAGGATAGGATGGCTCTCCTCAACGTGGGTTGTACGTTGGACTCCATGTAGCTCACATGATTTATGTCGGTTATAGGATCTCCCAATGTGTTTGTGTGTACTCTTCTATCTGAGATGAAAATATATTTGCTTAAAAGGCTGAGTTTGAGAAAGTCATTATTCTTAAAAGATTTAAGGAATATATTCTAATGAGAATTGACATGAGATATGATTGTTTTGATGATTTGAAATTGAGATGAAAGTTATTTGAGAACGTATTGTAATGACTCACTTGTTTTACTTTACATGTATTATTCATCCATGATTTTGATGATTTAATTCAAGCTAAGTGAGTCATCTATATCAACATGCATAATTTTATAAACTGTGATGGTATTAAGATATTATTTTATATATGCATTGCACCCCCATATGCTTGGTGTTTTTCTACGGTGCTGACCCACATATTCGTATGTGGGATACATTTTCTTGGAATGTAGGTACAAGGTATAGTTGCACCTTCAGATCCAGTCAGTTCGTGGTATCCAGTTAGCAGGTGATGAGTCCTTTTGGTTTAAGGGCTTGGGTTAGTTATGCAGAGTTTATAGTGTTGTATTTTCTTTATTCAGTCGTATTGAGTTGGGGTAGTCGGGAGTCATGACCTGGCTACCTACAGTCAGTACTAGTAGAGGCTTCATAGACAGTCAGTAGAAGTTGATGTATTTTGTTTTAATTTTGGTTGTAAAGGCAAAATTGTAATCCTGTAAAATTTTATTTTTGTATCGATCAGATTCAGAAAAGAGTTAATTTCTGTTGATTTGTATTTTTATTCAGTTGCTTATGAGTTATGCCAGAAGAAGGGTTAGCTTGGGGTCACTTGTGACTCTAATCACCGTGTGACATCTCGGGACCTAATTTTGGGGCGTTACAAACTTTGTATCATAGAACAGAGTTCAAGTGTCCTAGGGTGTCTATGAAGTTGTGTCTAGTAGATTCTTGCGGAACGGTACAGAGACATCTGTACTTTTCTTCGAGAGGCTATAGGGTATTTACAAAATATTTCCCTTCTTTCAAGTCTAAGATCATGCTATAAAAAGGTTCTCCAAGAAGCTTATATAGATTCTCATCTTACTCTATTCTGGCCAACTCTGCCTCATTTTCAAGGTATCAGAAATAGTTAATCTTAATTCTCCGTAGATAGTTATGGGATTGTAAGAGAGCTAGAAAGTATCCTGTCAGTGCTTTTGAGTTCCAAAGATTGAAGTACTTTATTCATGTTCATAAAAGTCGTGAACTAAGCCTAGGTTAGATGTGCTTTCAGATTCCTCCTCAGAATCTACAATGTTAATCTATACTTCTCCCTCTATGTATTATTTTTGAGATAACATAATTCGCAAGCTCTAGTTCTTCCCCAGGTAATGCTTCAATATTTTCTAGAAGAAATTTCAAAAGTTACACAAAGGGCTTGAGAGGAGCTCTCTAGTGTGTTAAGTTTCTTAAGTTGAAAGTTATGCCCTCATTCTTATGAGTTATTTAATTAAGATAGAGTAAGGTGTATTCTTAGATTGTTGAATGTTGTGTGTCAAGTTTCTATCTCTTGTATTATGTAATCTTGTTATCATTATGTTTGTGAAAAATCAAAGTCTAGTGAAGCCGTGTGGGGCTCTTTTGACTCACTAGCATAGCTTCTTTGTTATTCATCTCATTTTCTTGTTCAAAATACAAACCAAAGTCTCGTGAAGTCGTGTGGGGCCTATTTCGATTCACTAGTATAGTTACTTTGTTATTCATATAACTTTCTTGATCAAAACACAAAACCAAAGTCTAGTGAAGCCATTTGAGGCCTATTTCGATTCACTAGCAACTTGTTATTTATCTTGTCGTTCCGGTGTTATTTGAAAGTGTGGGTTTAGAAGTGTAGTGACAAGAAAGGTGGTAAGGGCAATTTATTGACTATGTATATCTGAATTTTTGCTTATGATTGAATTAGTAATGAAGTGATATACCCTTGTTTGTTAGTTTAGTGAAAGTTAGAGAAGGAGTTATTAGTTAAGGTGGATTGTTGTTTGCTTGGGGTAGGGAAAGAGTTATTGATGGTATTTGTGGTGTTAGAAAAGTATAAGTTATTTATGAAAGTACTTGGTGGGTAACTGTTGTTAATCTAGGCGCTCTCCAGATTGCAAGAGGAAGTTAAGTTAAGACGTAGAGAGCTATGAACTATGTTAAGTTGTGTATGAAGGATAGATAGTAGTGACGGGTGAAAAAAGGATGTGTTAATGGATTGTGAATAAGATAGGCTATATGATTAGGACCAATTATTATTGTTATGAAGTTTAAGTGTGCTAGTGTTCATGGATGTGTTGTTTTATAATCTTCACGTGGGAGTTATGCATGAGATGGAGTTGTAAATTATGTGAAGTGTGAGACCTTAAGTTTGAATGATTGGTGATCATAAAGCCGAATGTGACGGTTTCCGGATTAATGGTATTAGTTGCCGGAAGTAACCTAATAGGCTTGAACAGTGTACACAAGAGTTTAAGTGTAGTTGACTTGTAATTAAGTTTAATATTATATTATGATGAGAAAGTTCACCCAAGATATTATGGGACTGCTTTAATTTCGAGGATTAGTATATGTGGTGTAGTGAGTCGTTCCATGGGATTTTTAGATGGATAAATACTAGTTAGACGATGGATGATGTTTTGATGGCTAAGTTAAGGCGAGGCGTATGATTGGAAATGTTGAGCCTCTTAAGTGTGATTTTGATTCTTATGGGTTAGAAACATAAGTTCATAGGCATGGTATTAGAGGGAAAAGACAAAAGTAGCATGGTTTATCAAAAGGTTAGAAAGTATTCAAGTTGAGCTAATAGAAATAAGAGTTGAAGCACTAGATGGTGTAAATTACAGCGATAGAGATGTTCGTGGAGATTCGAAATTAGTAAGCATTTGAGAATTTGAGTGGTGGCTTAAAGCTAAGGGGTAGATGATAGAACAAGTAGTCAAGTCAAGATTTTACATTTTAGTAGAAGTACCAGTAAGTTGTAAATTTGCTGTGAGAAAGATCGGTGCTTGACCCAATGTTATTTCAGTATTTTTAGTTGTCCCAAAACCTACTCATGCTTTACATTTCAGTTCCATGATCTTAATTCATGTTCATACACGTGATGGAGAATTACATACTCTTCTAGTTTCCAAAAATGAGAAATTCCAGTTCTTCTAGCAGTTGGAATCACATTCCATAAGTTATGAGCTCTAAATTCAGGGCATGCCGGCCATGACTCATATACTCAAGTTTTACAGTATGTTCAGTTCCAGTACTCAGGCAATACTCTTATTGATCAGTGAGATTCAGTTTTCGTTATGGGTGTCTTCAGTTTTGATACCTTAATGAACCCATTGTATTTGATATTTTATTCCTAAGGCCTCAATAGAGAGAGTCAAGTTATTTACATTATCCCTTCATGTTTCAGGTCTTCATGTTTTAAAATTTTGTGACCTTTTCATTAAGTCAAGCTAATGGTGTTGAGCAGTTGTCTAGAAGGGAGAGAAGATACTTCCTTATCTATGATAGAAGGTGGTATGCTCATGGCGGTGAAGTGAAGTTAGATTGAGGCTAAGTCCTTGATACATGTCGTGGTTAGTTGAAGTTTTAAATGTTTATTTGGAAAGATTGTTGTGCGTTGGTTTTATGCACTTCTATGAGGTTGTAGGAATAGTAATACAGAGTTTTTGTGTATAGTTCAATTGTTTGAGAAAATGTTATGTGTGCCGTTTAAAGAATTGACCAGTATGTGTGAATGATGTAGTTGATGGAATCTTAGAGAAAGCGAGGAAGATGCTTTATGAGTGTTCGTTTAGAGGTGCATGTGCGAAGTGCGTATATGGTTATGAGTATAGGCTTGAATGTTATAGTTGTATATCTAAAAGAATGCACCAAAAGTTAGCGGATCCCTAGTATAAGATTGTATATGGTTGTTGGAGTAGCAATAAGAGTTATGTTTGAAGTGAGGAGTTGTGAGGCTCAGTGTGCATTAATGTTCATGATATAGATTACTATTATAGTGTTATGTGGCGTATCTCATGAGTACTTGGAGTTAGGCTTGAACATAGTCGAGGGAGTAGTTGGGAAGTGTTTCTAAGTTTGGAAGCAAAGAGTTATGTTTCCCAAGACCTAGAAATTCCTATCTTAATTTATGCCATATGGGTCCTTGTTCCCATATGATAGGATTGTATCAAATTATGGTTCATTTTCTCCCCGAACAATGTCATTTGAATCTTTTGGAGGGAGTGTTGAGGGACATTTCATTTGGGCACAAGTGGTATTTCTTTTGATGAGATCCCCTTCGAAACCTTTGATTCTCAGTCTCTGAATAAACCAAAGATATCGATTCCTTAAAATCAGTCTCCTTTGTTTAAGATCCAACTATGTGACCATTCTCATTATGAATCGCATGTTCTATGAAGTATTCGAAAGTTTGGAGTAAAGTGGATTGATTTCGTTATCCTAGACTTTTGTCCTCATTTCCATGGTATTCTGTACTTATACATCGACATTCGAGGACGAATGTTTCCAAGGGGGAGATGATGTAATACCCCGGGAAATTTTTCGTTGAAATTTTGTGCGTAAACGTGTTGGGTTCTATCTTCTAGAATGAATTATAAATTCTCCGTGAAGAATGTCTTATATTATGACCCACCATTGCGTAGAGTATCGAATAATATTTCCAACTATATGTGGATCCTCCAAAACGAACACCCGAGCGACGAGTTATGAACATTCCGATCGAACCGTGAATAGTAGTGAACAATAAAACGTACAGGAAAAAAAGTACTGAGGCCTGGCGTATTTTTACTCCAACTTTAAATGATCATAACTCCCTATACATAATGGTCTGGATGATCTACTATATCTCAAAGGAAATCTATGCGAGTCCTCTTTCCGATGAAATTGGTTTCATCCAATTTGTCTATCGGAGCAAAAAGTTATGGTCGATCTACTTCAGCCTATCAAAAGTGAATTTTTGGATCAACTTCAAATGATCATAACTCCTCATACACAATGATCTGGTTGAGATACTATATATCAACGGAAAGATATGAGAGTCCTCTTTATAATGAAATTGGTTTTATCCAATTTAGATATCGGAGTAAAACATTATGGTTAATCTACTTCAGACTATCAAAACAGTCCATCAAAGGACAGATTCGAGAATTATTTGATTTTTAGGGGCGTTTTGGTCATTCCCCCTCATCCAAAATCCATCCAAACCCTATATTAAAGCCTATTAGAAGTATTATATGTTATATTTCATCAAATTCCCTCAAAAAGAAAACCCTAAGCTCCTACATCCAACTTCAAGAACCTCCAAAGTTCACCATTAATTCTGCAAATTTATTCAAGATTCCAAGTTCCTAGTTCAAGAGATCCAACAACCATCATTCAAAGGCATGATTAACATCTCAAAAATGAGTATCGATCTAAAGTTCATCATTCAAGGTATGTGGAGTTTTTCAACAAGAACTCTCTTTCGTTCTTGTGCCCAAATTGATTTTATTTTATAAATATACATGATTTACAGGTTTTGATATGAATTTGAAGCATGAATTTATACCCTATATGATTTTACATGAGATTATGATACTCTCTATGTTTTGAAAGTTGAATTGAATAAGAATGATGACATTTTTGTACATAAAGCCGAATTTTCCAGATTTTAAATTAAGTTATATATATTTATGATGAAAAGCATGAATCTTGAGAAAATTTAATATGATTTTGATGTATGAGACCTTGAGTCCTAATTGGAATTGTACTTTGAGAAATTATGTGCTATAAGCACAATGATATTTGAATCCCAAAGCTAATTTTCTTTACCAAGATGTATGATTATAAAGCTGAAATTTTAAGTTTTAAGTGATTATTTTTTTTGCTTATGTCATAAAGTATGAAACTTTGGAAGGTTTTATGGTGATATTGATGTATGTGTTTTTAGAACCCTATTTGAGATTATTATTTTGAGAAAATCATATGTTATAAACACCTTGAGTTTAAATAATTTGAGATGTTTTGAATGATTTGACCTTTTGGTCGTGAATGAGTTATTTGGAACTCGATTGTGAAAGAAATCCACGTTTTTATTGATTATGATAAAGGGGTAGCAAATTGTCTCCCGATGAAAATTGTTGAAGTGTTTATTGTGGATTTTCTTTAATGTGAGCCTGAGGCTGAGTTAAATTTTTTAGCTAAGTCCGAGAGTAATCTTTAGCACCGAGTGGGAGGTATAAAGTGACCTTACTTTCCTAGAACTACGTGCCCCCGTAGGATGTGAGCCTAAGGCTGATTTATATAGTGATCACTAATGTTTTTGAATTGATACTGGAAGTCTTACTCCGATGGCAAGGATAGGACGACTCTCCCCAATGTGGGTTGTACGTTAGACTCCATGTAGCTCACATGGTTTATGTCGGTTATAGGATCTCCCAGTGTGTGTGTGTACTCTTCTATCTGAGATGAAAATATATTTGCTTAAAAGGCTGAGTTTGAGAAAGTCATTATTCTTAAAAGATTTATGGAATATATTCTAATGAGAATTGACATGAGATTTGATTGTTTTGATGATTTGAAATTGATATGAAAGTGAATTGAGAATGTATTGTAATGACTTACTTGTTTTACTTTACATGTATTATTCATCCATGATTTTGATGATTTAATTCGAGCTAAGTGAGTCATCTATATCAGCATGCACAATTTTATAAACTGTGATGATATTAAGATATTATTTTATATATGCATTGCACCCCCATATGCCCGGTATTTGTCCACGGTGCTGACCCACATATTCGTATGTGGGCTATATTTTCTCGAAATGTAGGTACAAGGTATAGTTGCACCTTCGGATCCAGTCAGTTCATGGTATCCCGTCAGCAGGTGATGAGTCTTTTTGATTCAAGGGCTTGGGTTAGTTATGCAGAGTTTATCGTATTGTATTTTCTTTATTCAGTCGTATTGAGTTGGGGTAGACGGGGGTCATGAATCGGCTACCTACAGTTAGTACTAGTAGAGGCTTTATAGACAGTCAGTAGAAGTTGATGTATTTTGTTTCAATTTTGGTTGTAAAGGCAGAATTGTAATCTTGTAAAATTCTATTTTTGTATCGATCAGATTCAGAAAAGAGTTAATTTCTGTTGATTTGTATGGATTTGTATTTTTATTCAGTTGCTTATGAGATATGCCAGTAGAAGGGTTAGCTTGGGGTTACTTGTGACCCCAAGCATCGTGTGACATCTCGGGACCCGATTTCGGGGCATTACACTTATCATAGTAAGTCTGACCTTGATTCACTTGGCTATTTCCTCGGAAACCCCCTGATTATTACATAGTTAGCCTCTTCATCTGCATTAGCCTCACTTCTATCCTGAGATCCCACAGCTTTCACCTTTTCAATCTTGCCTGATAGCAAGTTCTTAGTTAGTAAGTCCATCTGTGTTTTAAGGTGATCCATATCTTGGTCATGCTCCTTTTATCTATTACGTTGTTCCACAGTAATACCTACAGAAGCTGTGGGGATGAACCCCACAGAGTCTCTGGTATGCCATGCCCGACTCTGATTGGTTATTCTATCCAGCATCTCTGAAGCCTCTGGGAATGTAAGATCAACACACGAACCAGCAGCAACATTGTCTACAATTGGCTTTGTAATGGAGTTAAGAGCCTTGTACAATGTCTCCATCAACTATATGTTGGTCATATTATAGTTCAGACATTATGTTAGATTCTTTTTGAATCTTTCCCAGGTTTCATGCAAGGCTTCAGTCGGGAGCTTCCTAAAGTTGCTAATCTCATCCCTTAACTGTACCCTCCTAGAAGGAGGAAAGAACCTTTCTAGGAAATCTCCTTTCAACTTCCTCCAGTTAATTATTGAATCGGGTGTCAGCTCATTTAGTCACAATGTTGCCTCCCCAGACAGAGACAACAAAAATAATCTCAACCGGATAGCATTCTGGCCCACTCCTGGGTTATCAAAAGATTTGTAGATGGTGAAAATATTCACTACATACAAGTTTGGGTCATCCCCAGGAAGTCCACCAAACAACCCCTTCAGTTTTAAGAGTTGAATCATAGTACTCTTAATGTTGAATTTTGCCCCAGGTGCCAACGGTGGAGGAATAATTGCACCCGTTGCACCTGCTCCGTCCATTCCATCATCATCATTATTAAGATCATACTGGACCGGCTGGTACTCTTGTCTTTCTCGAAACGGATGGTTCCTGTTAATATTATGTCGTACTAGTGCATCTATTTTCTCTGCACGCCTTGGGTTACCAGGATTCAATAACTCCTCGTCTCCCAAATCTTCATCCTCAGGATTTGGATGTCGTACTTGTTGCCCGACATTTTTCACATTCACCTAAGCTCTAGCTAAGGATGCCAATATATCAGTCTCTTGCTGTTCTGCCATTCTTCCAATTCGTTGTGGTTCTGGATTAGGTGGTAATAATGGTTCTCTAGAACTTTTGGTTCTTGGCATACACTATAAATATCCTACAAATAAACAAAAACAACAAATAAACGTAAAACTAGGAAACTTGATGAACAGTCAATTAGTGCACACAAACTTTAGTTTTTAACCGTATTCCCCGGTAACAGCACCATTATTGATAACGCTCAAACTACACCTCTCAACAAGAATGTAAGCGATCATTGTCAATATAAAATGCAACTAGGTTAGGTTCGAATCCCATAGAGAATATGGTGTGAACGTAAGTCGTTTGCGATTTAATCAACTGATAGTTGGATGTTTCCAGAAAAAGGGGGTTTTAGTTAACAAGTAAGTGTTGGTCACTTTAGTTTAAATGTTTGTAATCAAGAGTTTATGAAAAAACAAAATTATGTTCACTAGGGGTTTTGGTACTTGACAGATGCTACTAGTGGTTCAAGATTCTCACGGTAGGTAGGACAACAAGTTATCTTTAGCAAAGTTATGCTTTAATGTCTCTCGACCTACTTAAGCATTTAATTACCTAATCCTCTCGGACTTAGAGAATTTATATTCACTGCCCAGACTTTACCTTAGGTTAACTAACCTTGTTACAACGCTGATTATTAAATGGAAGTTTAGTGTTTCCAAGTCCCTGTTGATAATTCACTTCCCACTATATTTGATTTCCTTCTCAAGCAAATCAAAATGGGTGTTATCTATCATTTGCAACCAACAGACAATAATTAAAACATCAAAATTATCAAGGAGTCCTACCACCTTTCGAATCTTAAACACTCAACACCTTATCAAGAACTACCCCTAGATCCCATAATTTAGGTTAAAGGAATTTAGCTGCTTATGACGTAATAATCGAAGTAGCTAGATGAATTCATTCTTTGAAAGATGAACTTACCAAAAAATGAATAGAAACTGGAGATTTTCAGATTAAATCACCAAATGAAAATCCCAAAATAATGATGATAGTCTTTATAAAGTAATTGCTTTCTCAAGCCAAAAGAAGAGGGAGAAAAATATCAAAGTATCGTGTCTCAAAACTCAAGGTTCAGAACCCTTAAGAAAACACAAAACAAGGCTTTAAATAATTCACCCTAATTATGGAAACAAAATAATAAAATTAAGAAATTCCTCGGATTAGGTGACGCTATTTGTGATAGCCTATCAGGTGGCTGATCACTTATCACAAATGTCGTCAGCTTCCTTTATGCTTTTGGTACTCACTGCCTAACGCTGACGAAAAATGGTGAAGCCCTATCATCTCCTTGATGACCTATCACAAATGTCGTCAAGGCTTTTCCTCAACTCCCATATTCTGCCTTAGGCTGACGGAATCTTAACAACTTATCATCTCATTGATATCCTATCACAAAATATTTTCACAGCTTTTAACTTAGGCCAATTCTCTGTCTACTACTGATGATGAACCTGATATTTTATCACAGGGATGACGACTTATCACAAATGTTGTTAGCTACACTTCACCTTTATTTTTTTCAGATTTTAGCTTATTTGATTCCATTCTTATTGGTTCTCTAGCATCATAGCATCTACTGCAAAATCAATCATAAAGCAATCAAAAACTACAAAAGTTTCTTAAGACTTTGCAATTATTCTTAGTTAAAATCCTCAAAGGTGTTAGCATTAGCTCACACATCACACTCCAGTAGAATGGTAACTTAGTTCCAGCCAAAATTGGGGACTTTATGAGGATGAACCCACCTAAATTCTTTGGGTCAAAGGTGAATGGGAATCTGTAGTTCTTTATTGATGAGGTGAAAAAGATTATGCAAATAATGTATGTTACTGAAGATGCGAGTATAGAGTTGGAATCTTATTGGTTGAAGAATGTTGCTTATGATTAATTTACCATGCGGAAGGATAGTAGGGTTGAGAATGCAACACCTATGAGTTGGCAGGTGTTTTAGAGTACTTTTATCGATATGTTCTTTCCTCGTGAGATGATAGAGGCCAATGATGGAGGAGTTTATGAACCTTAGGAATGGTTCTATGCTAATGAAGGAGTACTACTTTAAGCTCACTCAGTTAGCTAAGTATGCTCCAGAATTATTGCCTGACTCTAGAGCTCGTATGAGTAAGTTTGTCACTGGAGTATCTAATTTGGTGGTCAAGGAGTGTAGGACTGCCATGCTGATCAAATATATGGATATTTCTCAGTTGATGACTTATGCTCAATAGATTGAGCCAGAGAAGTTGAAGGAACGAGACAGGAGGAATAAAAGGGTTATGGCTGGACAGTTTAAGTATAGTCAGCAGAGATCGGGAGGAGGAGGTCATTTTCAGCTCGAGGGTCACTAACCAATACATACACCATCCTCAGCCAGTGCCCCTGCACCCAGGACCAAGCAAGAAAAGTGGATTAAAGTTTTGAATTCGAGATCTCAGGGAAGTGTGGCTAGGAGGCCTACTTGTCCAAGTTGTGCAAAGTGTGGTAGGACCCATCCTGGTGAGTGTTTGATGGGAAAATGAGGTTGTTATGGTTATGGAAAGATGGTCCACAGGATTAAGGAATGCTCATATACTAAGCAAGGAAATAGAGATATTCATCCTTAAACTTAGGCCATAAACCTAGTAGCTCAGCTAGGATGCCCAGCTCCCCCACAGGGTGCATCATCCAATATCGGTGGCAGTCAACACTAGAATCGGTTTTATGCTTTACCATCCTTTCAGGAGCCAGAGAGTACCCCAGATGTTCTCACTGGTATGTTTTATGTATTTTACCTTGATGTATATGTGTTGTTAGACCCGAGATTGAACCTCTGTTATGTGACCTTGCTTGTTGCTGTACATTTTAGGGTGAGCCCTAAAAATCATCCTAAGCCCTTCTCTGTCTCTACTCTAGTAGGTGATTTAGTTATAGCTAGTCGAGTCTATAGAGGATGTCCTATTACCATCCTCCATAAGTTCACTCCATTAGACTTAATAGAGTTAGAGATAATAGATTTAGAAATTATTCTGGGCATGGATTGGTTTTATTCATATTATGCGCCAGTTAATTGTCACCCCCGTATGGTGAATTTTTAGTTTCCTGATAAGTCAGTCTATGAGTGGGAGGGTAGTTTGATGCCTCCAAAGATTGTTTCATCTCCTACCTTAAGGTTAGAAAGTTAATATCAAAAGGGTGTATCTACCATTTAGTTCGAGTCAAAGATACTAAGTTTAAAGCCCCAACCATTCATTTAGTTCATGTAGTCAGTGAATTTCCAGAAGATTTGTCATATATACCTCCAAATGGAAAAATATAGTTCGGTATTGATCTTATTCCTGATACTCAACCCATCTCCATCCCTCCATATCATATGGCTCCAGTCAAACTCAAAGAGTTAAAGAAGTAGCTTAAGGATTTCTTAGATAAGGGTTTCATTAGACCCAATGTTTCCCTGTGGGGTGCTCTAATTTATTCATGTGCAAGAAAGATGGCACTCTCAGAATGTGTATAGACTATAGACAACTAAATAAGGTTACCATCAAGAATAAATACCATATTCATAGGATCGATGATTTATTCGATCAACTTCAGAGAGCCCAGTGGTTTTACAAGGTTGACCTCAGGTTTGGGTACCTTAGTTGAAAGTCAAGGAGTACTATATTTTGAAGACTACTTTTAAAATGCGGTATGGTCATTTTGAGTTTATAGTGATGTCGTTTGGACTAAAAAATTCTCCTGCAACCTTTATGGATCTAATAAATAGGGTCTTCAAGCAGTACTTGGATTTGTTTGTCATTATCTTCATACATGACATATTGGTGTACTCTTGGAGTGAGGAGGAGCATGCAGACTATTTGTGGACAGTGTTGCAGATCCTCAAGAACTATCAATTGTATGAGAAGTTTAGTAAGTGTAAATTTTGGTTAGAATCTATTACCTTTTTAGGGTACGTCATTTCAGGAGTTGGCATTTATGTAGACCCTCAAAGACTAATGCAGTGAAACACTGGCCTAGACCCATCACTCCATTCTCTATCAGGAGCTTTTTAGGTTTACCTGGTTATTATAGGAGATTTGTTTAAGGGTTTTCTCCATAGCCGCACCATTGACTAACTGACACAAAAGAAGGTGAAGCTTATATAATAAGATAAATATGGGAATAGATTCTTAGAGTTAAAGAATAGACAGACTTCAGCACCAGTGTTAGCTCTGTCAGAGGGATTAGATAGATTCTTAGTGTATTGTGATGCTTCTAGAGTTGGGTTAGGTTGTATCTTGATGCAAAACTAGAGAGATAGTATATGCCTCCAGACAGTATAAGGATCACAAAAAGAACAATCTAACTTATGATCTAGAATTAGCTAATGTAGTATTTTCTATAATGATTTGGAGACACTATTTGTATGGTTTGCATGTTGATATTTTTACTAACCATAAGAGTCTTCAGTATGTATTTTCATAAAAGGAACTATATCTTCATCAAAGGAGGTGGTTGGAATTATTAAAGGATTACAAAATAAATATGTGGTACCATCCGAGTAAGGAAAATATGGTGGATGATGTATTAAATAGGTTATATATGGGTAGTATAGCTCATGTAAAGGAGGAAGAATGGGAGTTGTCCAAAGAAGTGCATAGATTAGCCTATTTGGGAGTATGTTTTCTTGATACGGATGATGGGGGAGTAGTGGTGTAGAATGGTTTGGAATCACCTCTAGTAGTGGAAGTGAAAGAAATGCAGCATAATGATTCCATACTTAGTCAGATATGGGAAACAGTCCAGCTACAGAAGGTCGAGGTTTTCTCCCAAGGGGGAGATGTTGTACTTTGCTATCAAGGTCGACTTTGTGTTCCCAATATGGATGGGTTGAGTGAAAGAAAACTAGCTGAGGCTCACAATTCAAAATATTCTATCCATCCTGGTGCCAGTAAGATGTACCGTGATTTACAAGAAATCCATTGGTGGAACGGTACTAAGAGGGACATAGACGAGTTTGTAGATGAGTTTCCCAATTTCCAGCGAGTTAAAGTTGAGCACTAGAGGCCAGGTGGTATGCTTCAGGAAATCAACATTCCTAATTGGAAGTGGGAAGTAGTGAATATGGATTTCATCACAGGGTTGCCTTGTATAGGACGTCAGAATGATTCAATTTGGGTCATAGATGATCGAATAACCAAATCAGCTCATTTCCTACCTATTAAGACTTCAGATACGACGGAATATTATGCCAAAATGTATATTCGCCAGTTAGTAAGGCTTCGTGGGATACCCTTATCCATTATTTCAAATAAGGGAACACAGTTTACTTCTGAGTTTTGCAATCATTTCAGAGAGGCCTTGGTGCAAAGGTTACGCTTAGCGCTGTATTTCATCTACAAATAGATGGTCAGGTTGAACATATAATTCAGACATTGGAGGACATGTTGAGGGGTATGTATTAGACTTTAAGGGAAGCTGGGATGATCAGATAGCTTTGATCTAGTTTGCCTATAATAATAGTTATCACTCTAGTATTCAGATGGATCCATTTGAGGCATTGTATAAGCATAGGTGTAGATCACCCATAGGGGGTTTGAGGTTGGTAAAGTGGCTATGATTAGGCCAGACTTTGTTCTTGAAGCTTTGGAAAAGGTCCATCTTATTCGTGAGAGGTTGAGGACTACTCAGAGTCATCAGAAATTATATATAGACGTAAAAGAGAGGGAACTCAAGTTTAAAGTTGGTGATTGGGTATTCTTAAAGGTGTCTCTTATGAAAAAGATAATGAGATTTGGGAAGAAAGTAAAGGTGGGTCCACAATTTATTAGTTTGTATGAAATAGTAAAGTGTATTGGAGAGGTTGTGTACGAGTTGGACCTCCCGCCGGAGTTAGCAGCTATCTACCTAGTTTTCCATGTCTCAATGCTAAAAAGGTAAATTGGGGATCCATCCCTAGTAGTCCCCCTAGAGAGTGTTGGGGTCAAGGATAAATTGTCCAATGAGGAAATTTCAGTCGAAATACTTGATAGTTAGGTCCGAAGACTAAGGAATAAGGATGTGGCATCAGTAAAAGTTCTTTAGAGAAACCAATTGGTTGAAAGAGACACTTAGGATGCTGAAGTAGACATGATGAACAATTACCCTCATCTCTTTTCTTCCAATTCAGTCCCTAACGAAGGTAAATTGTTCTTTTCAGCAAATTTTTTCTCTTTAAGATCGTTTGGTTGAATTTTCCCCAAAATCCTAATCTTAGATGGGTCTCATTCGAGTACGAATATTTTCAAGGGAAAGATATTGTAATACCATGTGTCCTTAAGTTCACTATGGAATCTATGACTCACTCAACAAGTCATGAAAACTCATTACGAGTCGTAAGATTAAATCATAGTCAAGATAGTGTGGGATGGTTGAGGTTCTATTTTTGTTATGACTGGTACTAAATGAGTCATAGTGAGACTATACGAATCACGTGGTCCAGTTGTAGTAATCACAGTGGGGAAATCAAATGTTTCTGGTCACATGAGGACTCAACCCTATGAGCCATTATGAGTGACTACGATTCGTATAGTGAGAGTCATAACATCAACAATGTAGGACTCCTAAGTTTCTGGTCAAACTACGATTGGTGACTATGAGTCTTAGTAGCTGACCAAGATTCATTGGGTATGACTCGTAGCTAAACCAGTGTGTACCCTTCCTGTTACTACCAAGTCTAAGAGTCATTGGGAAGACTCGTAGAAAGACATCACAAATCATATGGTGACTCATGACGATTGGCAGCCAAGTCTCTATATGTTCAGTTAAGGGTTATTTTGGTTTTTTCTCCTCTTAAAACTTCCAACCCACAATTTAAAACATAAAATAGGCATTATTTTCCCCTATTCTGAATCAGTTAACGCATTCTTCTTTCACTCTCAAGAACAATAAGTCTAGGGTTTCTTATTCAAATTCAGTTCACAAGTCTCCAAGTCTAAATTCCTTTCATTAAAGTCGAGAAAATCCAGGCATGTGGGGTTTGGGAAAAGATAATCATTCATCCCTTTCCCGAAAACTTGATTTTAAAGTTGAATTTATATGGTTTCAATTAGGGTTCATACCCAAAATCTTATATTCTTAAAGTTTTGACATTATTATGTGAATTTAAAATTTAAAGCACATAAGAGTTTGCCTTTATTCATGTTTTGACTTGCATGATTGCTACTATGACATGATTTCCATTACTTTGACTTAGACTTTTATGAATTGATGAAATATTTCAAATTGAGTATTGAGCATGATATTTTGCTATAAGTTCCTATGAAAGAATGCGTAAATTTCAAGCCTTAAATACAAGTTGTCGAGTCATAAAAAGTTTAAGCTTATATGTTCAACTTACAAGTATTACTACATGATGAAAGCTCAATTTTGATCTTATGATCATATTTTAGACTTGAAATCCAAAACTTCACCCTATGAATATGATTCAAGTAAGAGAAGCATTGTTGATTTTCAGTTTACAAACCCATATGCTATTTTAAAGTGGATTTTCTAAGTATGAGTATATATATTTATATATGTATATATATATATGTATATATATATATTTATGTCTTTATGTATGTATGTATATATATATATTTATGTATGTATGTATATATATATATATATTTATGTATTTATGTATGTATGTATGTATATAGTGGGAGTAGTATTTAGCATCGAGAAGGGGAATGTGGGTTTAGTGTGTCCTATTTTTAAAAAACTATGAGCCAGTGTAGGTTTAGCCAGAGAGTGTCTTCTTTTCCCAATATAGGCTAAGTTTAGTGATTTCTTAAGTTAAAGTTCTATTCCAATGGAAAGGGTAGGACAACTTTTCCCAACGTGGGTAAGATGTTGGACTCTATGATAGCTCACATGGTTTATGTCAGTTATAAGAATCTCCCACCAGAAAGAATACAAGTAAGGATTTTAGAAACTAATTGTAATGACTGACTAAGATTAAACATTATGCTTTATCATTCATGTTTTATGATCTTTCATATTTTAATTTTATTCATGTCCGAGGTGAGTCCCTTTACACTTAGCATGCATGATTTGAAATTGTGTTCAATTCTATCTATTTATGCATTCTCCCTCATATACTCGGTATATTCAAGGAGTAGTAACCCACATATATGTCTATGTGCTACATTGTCTGATAATGTAGGTCCTGGTACTCGTTCCCAGAAGCACAATTAATTATGGGCATCATCTCCTATATCTGGATGCTTGGTGAGTCCTCATAGTCCAAGGACCAAGTCTACTAGCATTTCAGATTTTATGGATGTTTCTTAGTTATTTCATTTCCTTTACGGGTCAGCTGGGGTCTATCCCAGTGAATTTTCAATTATATGATTAGGAGCTTTTTAGACAATGTTTACTTCAGTTAAGGAGATTTTATTGAGATTTCTAAGTTGTAAGATTTTAAAAGGGAGATTTTAAACTTGGTTTCTTTTGGTTGTTGTATATATCTTAGTCTACCTTCCTATGAGTTCAGTGCCAATTAGATATTATGGGTTAGCTTTGGACTATTCATAGTCTCAAGTACCGTGTGACGTCCAAGGGTATTTTTGAGTCATTACAAGTTGCTGCTGGTTTTGAGAGAAGGACATGGTATTCTTTTAATTTGATGAGATAGAAAGAGAACAAAAAATAATCTTTTAATTTATTTGTATCTTAAAGAAATATTAACTAATAAGAAATAAATGAAAATTTAAAAATTAACAACTTAATTTAATCAAAAATAAATTTTAATTTATACCAAAGTATGAATATAGAATGTCTAATATTCCATGACATTTCTACAGATGCTTGAGCTAAAATTACAAAAAAAGATGTATTCTGCTTGACTTGAACACGCACCTTGTGGACGAAAGTTATAGCCCTTTGCCACTATTAGTAGGGGAACTTTGGTTCTTTATTTGTTGTGGCATTATTTTTATTTATATATATAATCCTCTCTCTCTATATACGTGTGCGTGTGTATATGTGTGCAAGTGTATATACACCTTTATATACAGATTTTTTGTCAAAGCCTACGAGTGGCATGGCACCATTACGTGCCTTAGTAGATCTGCCCCTATACTAGACAAGTAAAGATCGAAGGATAAAGTAACTCATTTAGAAGTTAATTTTTCAATTTTTTTCTTAATTTTACGCAACTAAGAGAGAGTGAATTCACTCTTTTGTCATGAAACATTAAGAGGTTCAAGGCTATCAAACTACGTTCAAGAGAGAACCAAGACAGAAATAATTTTGGTATATGTATCAAGTGTAGGATATCCAGGGATTTTCTTTCTGTGAGGTATTCTAAGCCAAATCAAATGACGACTTTACTTCTTTATAGGCCTGTAATAATATTATTTATATTCTCGCCTAAGTTCATTTTATTTTTTTCCTTTTTGCACAAAATGTAGAGGGGCAAGAGAAGGTTGTCAAGGTAACTATTGAAAACGTAGATGAAGAAAAAAGATTAGTGACATTTAAAATATTGAAGGTCATTTATGTTGGGTACTATGTAGTTTTGATGATTGACAAACTAACATATGAATGAAACATGTTACTTGAGTTGGTCCACGCATAAGAAAGCAAATTTCCAGTTTCACTGATAGATGCAGACAAGATTGCTTATAGACAAGAACGAATACGCAAGCCTAATTCTGATATACTCAAGCTACTGATCATGTGGGGAATATAACAAGTTGAATTTGATTCAAACACTTAATGATAAGGGAAAGCAATTTGAGTTGAAAAAGGAGTCCTACGTGAAGAAGGAGTTTCACTTCTGAGTATATCTTAAAGAGTCCTATGTGTGGAAGGACAAAGACTCTGATAAATAAACATATGCTGATTTAAAAGAGTTGGAGTTTTACTACAACACTAAGGAAACAAGAGTTGGAATTAAAGAAGGAGTCTTACTTGAAGTAAAACTCTATGCAATGAGAGATTTGATTAGAGGAGAAGTTTGAAATAAAGAATGACTCTTTGGAGAGATGTGCTTAAATAGAAGATATATCAGTCAGAATAATTCATGCACTTAAAAAGAAGAAAAGCACAATTGACAGATTGACTTTACAAAGTTCTACTCAATCACTGAAGAAACACGTTGAAGAACCTGGTCCTCAGTACAGAATCCAACAAAGTTTTAGCATTGATTTTTAGAGTTGTTCATTGTGTTTGAGCTATTTATGTAATATTAGTTTCAGCGTGTTATAAACTGAATTAGGAGCTAGTCTTTGAGTTGGGGAAAACTCAGAGACTTTGGGAAAGCATACCTTGGGACGTGTGTGTGTAGTTAGGAATTAGAGTTTATAATTCTTAGTTGTTGAGTTATAGGGATTAGAGTTTATAATTACTATTTGTTGGTTACAAGAGTTTTGTAATCAGTCATCGTTGAGGCTCAGAGTTATTTAGTAAAGTTGGGATTAAATCCTGTAGAGGTACAGGTCATGGATTTTTACACCTTTTTGTGCCGGGTGTTTTCCACGTAAAAAGCATTGTGTTCTTTACTTTTTGTTTTACTGCTTCCTCGAAACACGTCAGTGGAACACGTTAGGCAACCCATTCCATCGATAAGCAACAGTTAGGTAAAAATGAGACAATTAGTAGGCCACGAATTCTTAACAAGTGGTATTAGAGCGAGGTTGTCTTAAAAAGGGCTAACACCTAAGACTAGATCAATATGATGAATTTCGCACCACCTACTGGTCACAGTGAATGTCAATCCACTATTAGACCTCCAATCTTTGATGATTCTCACTTCATTTGGTGGAAAGGTAGGATGGAAACATTCATTCAAGGCGAAGACTACGAGTTATGGGATAGTATCACTGATGGTCCTACTATTCCAATGAAGTTAGAAGATGAGAAATAGGTCATGAAAGTAAGAAGTGAATTCACTCCTAATGACTTATTGGCATTAAAGAAAAATGCTAAGGACAAAAAAATTTTGTTCTGTGGATTAAGACCTGCTGAATACAACAGGGTATCAACATGCACCACTGCTAAGCAAATTTGGAATGCTCTAGTAAATGCTCATGAAGGCACATCTCAAGTAAGAAAATTCAGAATTTCTTTTCTCTTCACTGAGTATGAGGCATTTAAGATGAAGGAGAATGAAACCTTGCATGAGATGATGACAAGGCTTACTGCCTTAACAAATGATCTGACCTCCTTAGGAAAAGTTATATATGAAGAAGAACAAGTTGAGAAGGTACTGAGGGTATTACCAAAATCAAAGTGGAATGTTAAGGTGACTGGAATCAGGAAAGTAAATAAGGATTTTGCAGGCATGACCCTAGATGAATTAGTGGGGAATTTAAGAACTTATGAAATGGAAATTAATGGAACTAAAATGGTAGAAGCTTGGGGATTTGACTTAGACGATGATGAAGTTGATGAAGCAGCACTCATGGCTCTTGGAGATTCAGACTTGGAGGAAGAAGATGATGCTTCTGAGGTAAGTATACTTGAACTTAAAGAAAAGTTACATTTGTTTTCTAAAACAAAACTTATTTCCTTGATGAGTGCACTAATTGATGACTTCCAAGAATCAACTTCTGATAGGGATGAGCTATTCAACAGTTTTGCAGGAATTAAATTTGATTTTATTGATTTAGAAGCTTGCAAGAACACTGTTGAACAGGAAAACTACTCTCTCAAGAAATAGGTTGAGCAACTTGATTCTACAAATAATTATCTTAAGTCTGAAGTTCTAAAATTGACACTCTCTGAAAAAGGAAAAAACACCAAGAGTAAAGAACAAGAAAAAGTCGAACTTGAATTGGTCAAGTACAAAGAAGAGTGCAATAATGCAACAAAAATGGTGAATAAACTGAGTCAAGAAGAAATTGTGAATAAACTGAGTCAAGAAGTCTCTAAACTAAAACTTGACTCTGAAAGAGCAAACAAGTGGACAAATTCCTCAAGAATTGTTCATAAGTTGAGTGAAAGATATCACAGTGAAAAAGTTGGGTTAGGTTTTCACAAAAGTCTTAATGTTTATCAAGACTTGTGCTATATCTGTGGAAACCTTGGACATCCAACAACTAAATGTCAAGTTGCTTCCAAAAGCAGATCCACCAGTCTAAATCTGGCAAATAAACTATCTCAGACCAAGAAAACGATAACTAAAACTGGTTAGAGAAATGGGTCACGTAACCTGTTGCCTGTAGGGGCTAGAAGAAATCTGATTCATCCATTTACTTATAAGAAAGGACCCAAGCTTATCTGGGTGCCTAAAGTTAACCCCTAATTTGTTTTGCAGGCGAGAGTGAAAGGAGGCAAGCAAAATTTGTGCATAAATAAAGCTTTCTCAAGGCATAAGACTAGAAGAAAATAAAGTTTCTTTCACTCACCACATTTAAAGGGGGAATGGATCATTTAAAAGATGGCCAGATTTGTAGTGCTCGTGTAAGGGGGAAGAAAGGGATATTTAAAAAAAATAAGAAAAGAGAATGATTGTGAAACTGATGAGCATGCACAAGAACATGTTGTACTACCTGGTTCAACTGTTGTACAAACTAAGGGCATATTGATAGGGGGAACAACAAATAAAGATATGAATGCATCAATAAAACCAACACAAGTTGCTCGTAATTTTGTTAGTAATTCATAAAAATTGGTGTTGTCAAAAGAATCTTGAGATATCCCATGGAAATCAATGGCTTGAGACTATGGTGTCCAAAGGAAAGCAATTTCACTCTTGAGGGCTATAAAAATGTTGACTATGTAAGCACCAAAGGCACTAAGTAGAGAGCATTTTGAAAGAAATAGGTTAAACTTGGGGATGATTAAAATTGCATGAACTCCCTTCAATGATTGACTAGAATAATCATTTTTTTCTTAATCTTATTAGCTAAAAAGTTATTCTATTCAGTCTTGCACATTTAGTTGTGTGTCCCAATTCCAGATTTTTAACTTTTCTAACCTTATTTTGTATTAGATTGTGTAGAAAAATAGGTACAAGCAAGCAATTGTGACCACAAATTTTTTGTTAGCAGGTATGTTGTTCACTGACATAAGTATAGGTTGTCTAAGTTGAAATAGTTGAGCATACCTGTTCAATTCCTCACTCTTCATTCTCCCCTTGTCTTATAAAGCTGACGAATTGGTTGACCAAACTTTCTTTGATTCTCTCCAAATGGTTGTGCACAAATATGTTAATCCTATAACAGAAATTCCTTCTTCTCTCTCAACCAAAATATCAGTTGTGTACCATGGATTTTCCAAGCTTGATCATCAATCACATGCAATATAAGTTTTCTGAGAAATGAAAAGGGATATGATCTCCCTTTTAGTTCCTAATTGGTTATTTTTTTGGATTTCTCAGTCCTAGTTCAGGTTGACTTACAAAACAACAATAGATGTTCTTGGACAGATGAATCAAGTTGCTCTACCAGTTTCAATAAGGAGGGATAACACAAAAAAAATTGAAAAAAATAATTTATTTAAAAAAAATAAAAAAAAATACCTGAACTTGAAGCTGAACAAGACAGTCATGAAGTGGAATATGTGGTCCTTCAGGCTTGGATCATGACTTTGAAGCTTGACCTTGATTAAGTGAGGGATGAAAATGTTGAAGTCATTCTTCAATTGACACAGTTGATATCACATGTTCCTCCTTTCTCTTCACTATTTGTATCCTTAGTCATGTCCCACTTTTATACCATATTTTTTTTATTAATGCTCAGTTGTTTTGCTTTGTTCAGTACTAGCTTCGTCGGTTAATGTAGAACATGCTCTATCAGTAAAATGGAATGGTTATCTTTGCTAAATTGACTCATATTTTTGCTCTCTATAATACATTACAAGGTTGGCTAAAATCTTTGTCTGATTGTTTTAGTAATAGCTCCAGTGGCTATGAATAGCATAAAAAATCACTTTGGCTAATATATTATTGCATTAAAATAGTTTTTCGATGATGCCAAAAGGGGGAAGATAAGAGGGATAAGAGGGTTGTGTAATGTTTATAACCCATTGACAAACTTGTTTCATTCTAGTGTTTTATACTTTAGTGCCTACAGGTGAAGATGGTTGAATGAACAAGACAAGAGGTTTGTCATTATTAAAAAGGGGGGATTTGTTGGGTACTATATAGTTTTGATGATTGACAAACTGACACATGAATGAAACATGTTACTTGAGTTGGTCCACACATAAGAAAGAAGATTTCCAGTTTCACTGATAGATGCAAACAAGATTGCTTAAATACAAGAATGAATAAGAAAGCCTAATTTTGATATACTCAAGGTACTGATCATGTGGGGAATATAACAAGTTGAATTTGATTCAAACACTTAATAATAAGGAAAAACAATTTGAGTTGAAAAAGGAGTCCTATGTGAAGAAGGAGTTTCACTTCTGAGTAATATCTTGAAGAGTCCTATGTGTGGGAGGAGAAAGATTCTGATAAATAAACATGTGCTGATTTAAAGAAGTTGGAGTTTTACTACAACACTAAGGAAACAAGAGTTAGAATTGAAGAAGGAGTCTCACTTGAAGTAGAACTCTATGCAATGAGAGTTTTGATTAGAGGAGGAGTTTGAAATAAAGAATGACACTTTGGAGAGCTGTGCTTAAATAGAAGATGCAACAGTCAGAATAATTCATGAACTTAAAAAGAAGAAAAGCACAATCGACAGATTGACTTTACGAAGTGCTACTCAATCACTGAAGAAACACATTGAAGAACCTGGTCCTCAGTACAGAATCCAGCTAAGAGTTTTAGCGTTGATTTTTAGAGTTGTTCATTGTGTTTGAGATATTGATGTAATATTAGTTTCAGTGTGTTATAAACTGAATTAGGAGCTAGTGTTTGAGTTGGGGAAAACTCAGAGACTTTGGGAAAGCATAACTTGTGATGTGTGTGTGTTGTTAAGAATTAGAGTTTATAATTCCTAGTTGTTGAGTTATAGGAATTAGAGTTTATAATTTCTATTTGTTGGTTACAACTATCCATATTGAGAATGAAAGAGAAAAGAACCTGGTCATATGGACTATCGAAAATGCGATGCAGGCTGCAGACATTTCGGAACCCTTCAGTTATTTGCAATTAGTTGTTAATCTGACCAAAGATGTTGAAGCCCACCATGTCAACCTGTAATATCCTGTGTTTCTCGGAATCTTAAAAAATATGGACGAGTGCATGCCAAATCCTCCATTAGTAGTGCACTTTTGGAGAAATCCAATATGCATAGGGCATGTTTGTGAATAGTCAAAACTATATAGGTAATATCTATGGTTGAAAGAAGATTAATTATTTTGTTACGAATAAAGGGAGTTTCATGTTCTCTATGAATGTGGTGCTTGCCCCAAGTTCAAGATCTTATGATTCTGCCTATTGATGTGAATATTTCTCATAAAGATGTAATTTTCTTCATTGTGTGCTAATCAAATATATTGTACTGTTTTCATTTCTTCAAGAACTTGTTTTGTAGATTTTGTGATTTAAATAAGTTGAATCTTTATTCCTCTCCGTAATACTTTGCTTAGATATTACGTCAGTGTTACTATTATTTCTGAAAATTTCAATATAATGGAAAAGTCCCTTTGATATGTTGCTAATAACAATAAATTTCCGATAGAGAGTGAACTTTCATAACACAACTTGTTGAAAGAAACTTTCGGACAAAATTTTCATCGTCCGAGTGTCCTCTATATTGCTTGTGGCAAGAGAATCAGGGGTAAGTTTGATTAGTAATGGATCATTCCTTGTTGTGAAATCCATGGACACCCCTTCCCCATAGTCCCACAACCTGTTATAATTTAAACATCCTTTTTAGAAAATACACGTCTCTTTTGAGACTTTGTGTGGCCGATAACATATTTTGATAATTAAATATTACTTCGTCTATCAAGTAAATTAATAAATCAGTCAATTAATTTTCCTCCAAGTTATGCATATGATGTTTATTTAATAGCAAGAAATAACTATGAGAAGTATCTAGGGTTACAATTATTTACCTAAGAGTCCCTAGCCTACCTATAAATACGTCTATGAATTCATCAGTCTGACATACACTTTCAGACGTGGAGCCAGGATTTGACTCTTGGGGGTTCTGAAATTTGAAATGAGATAGAGACCTGAAACTAATGTATAATAACCGTCAAACTAGCCTGCGAGTATCTCTCTCTCTCTCTATCTCTCTCTCTCTCTCTCTCTATATATATATATATATATATATATATATATTTAAAAATCAACAAATCATTTAACACTACATAAATATACTAAATATTATCATTACAAATGCTCTCGACAATTTGTCTTGATTTGAAAATAATCAATCATCGAATTATTGGGTATACTTTCAAATACTTAATCTTCTTTATAACAAAACTAAACAATTCTTCAGAAAATCATCATCAATTTTACTTTCAAGTCATTTTTAATAAACTTCATAGAGGAAAAAAGTGATTACTATTGTCTCTATCTATGTTTCATTTTCAACTCATATAAAGATTGCAGTGAAAGGAAATTACATTAAAAAAGAATAAGAATTATCAAAGGGACTATATACTTATCGGCTGGCATGAGTTTAATTTTTTGGAAGTAAAACAATAAAAATTAGTAAATATAGAAGAACATTATGGGACAGTTCAAGAATCAAAGATTAAATTTTATTTTTGAATAAATATTATGCATTATAATAGGCAATAAATTGAAATCAAACACGATCTTTGAACTCCACAAAGGGGTGGGTGGTGGATGAGCAATGAATTTCGTAGCTTTTGAAGAAAAAAAACGAAGACCAAATAGGTTATACGTCTTTTTAAAAAAATCAACTTTGGATTTGATGTTTGTAAAAGAAACTTAATCTCTTTTATTTAGAGGGTAATTTTTTTTTTCCTTTTTGTAATTATTACTTTTATTTTTTTTAAATAAAGTTTTTTGTTTTTAAGAATCTACATATATTAAGAGTTAACAAAGAGTAAGAAGGTGTTGATGAAATGAGGGAAAAACAAGTTCCTTGAAAATAACATTTATTTTTTAAGAAATCTCTTGAAAAAGTATAAGTGTGGATAGCCAGGTTTGAACGCACAACCTCACGATAAGGAAGATATCACAACTTCCTTCTTACCACTAAACCGTCAACCAAGATTTGGCAATGGGTTCACAGGTTTATAAATATATATTTTGACTAAATTTTCTAATACAAATATAGAGTCCACGTAAAAGCTACTGAGTTTATCCGAACCTCCCTAATATATTGTAGCTTTAATCTTGTATACTTTGATAGAAATATGCTACAAGGCTCCTGAGCTTTGTTACAAATTTTATCTCACATATCTTTCTTTCTTATACTTGGATAATGATGAATGAAAATACGTTCCTCATTTTTTCCGTTGCGTTTAGTTTTATGCATTTGTTGAATATCAACACGTGGCATCAGATCCTACCTCCAAGCATGTCGTTCGGTGTCAAGATTGTATTCATAATGATGCAAATCTCATTTTTGGAAAAAGCCCGTATGTGTAGTTTTATATATAACACCGAAGGTTTGATTTGTTGTAATGAAGTTGATTCAGTAAGGCTAAACTTTTTTAATGAGTACTGATGATTTTTAAACTACGTTTCTTGTTGTTAAGTTAAATATTTGTCCACTCAAAATTTTTGAATTACTTAAATGATATCTTTGGAATTTAAGATGTGCTAATATAGATGAATATTTGTTTCAATTTTTGGCCAAGGTTATTTTGATCATTTGTTGCTATTCCAATGTGAATTTAGTTCCGACGTTTAAGTTTGTCTCATTTAAAAATTAGATTAGCCTTGGTATTATGTACACAAGAAAATCTATTTATTTGGTACATAAATTGGTTCAGTTAATTGAGTAACAAGTAATTATCATATTTCAATGAGGTATATGTGTCACAACCCGAACTAGGGCCTAGCCGTGACAGGTATTCTAAGTCCACCGAGGATTCGAGATGAACCTCTTTTCCTGGCCAAACAAAATATAATGCACCTATCAACGGCTGAATTTTGAACATATAACAAGATAAAAGTAATAATTTCAAAGACATCTAAGAGTTTAAACATCAATATCCAATCCATAGTAATATCCACAAAGCCTCTACTAATCCAAAAACAACCAACATTGGGACATACCCCTGAATCTGACAATGACAATGACAATGTGAAGTCTTTAATTTTGGGTTATGGAAGGAAATTGATGAAATGATCAAGTCTTCTGAAGAATGAAAGACCACTACTTCACTGCAAATGATTGATGACCCCAGCCGATCCACCTAACATTGTGCAGAAAAAGTAGACTTGCCTTCAAACCCTGCATCGTCTGGGAATACAATGTCCAGAGACAGTTAGTGGGTTGAGCACTAGTATGTAACTCGATAATAAGGATAAGGTAATGACAATTCAAAATCTCGTTCAACTAAATGTATATGTTCACATACATGTGTGCATACATATAGACACTTATATAAAATATTGGGATAGGGAACAAGGCTTAGGATGAATTTTAAAAATCTTAACTTGGGTTGTGTAGAATAAACATCATAATAAGGCACCCACGGGATATAAGGGTCTAGCTCTCCCCCATCTTAAAGGGGCCAAGTATATGAAGCCGCACGAACCAGATAGATAATCATATGTATATATGCACCATGGGGGACTTGAACCTCCCGAAATTTATCAATGGTGACTTAAGCACCTAGTTATTTAACATGGGGGACTCAAACCACCCAATAATATAATAAGGATGACTCGAATCACCCGTTCATTTAAACCCCTGCGTCGGAAACCTCAGTTTTCAGTATTGGTCCTCAAGACCTCTACTTTCACGGCCAAGCTACACATTCATCTTTTAAGCCTAATTATAACACTTTTCACACATTCGCATTCATTAACAACCATAATCCTTAAGGCATACATTGTTGGTGTCGTCACACCAACTACACATGTAAGGTAACATGATCATGCCATTTCAATTTCATTAACTTGGGAAAAAAATCCCATTGTTCAGTTACACAAGGTGGTAGAGCATTGACTCTCTTTGTTCATTATATCAAACCATAATGTGTCAATAACCTCTTTACATCATGCAATTGTTCCAAAAGTCATTTATTGAAACTATACCCATACTGTAGTTCATTGCAACTATACCCATACTCAGAACCATTTATACAAAAATTGGGTTGGGGTTATTACCAATTAAATTGTCAACATTTACAAAATTTGGAGAAATCACAATCCCCTAGTTTATTCACCATGTCCATACACCCCACAAATTTAAAACCATATATAAAGCATGAACAATGCATAATAAATCATGAGAATTTTTTTTATGAAACATTCATTCTAAAACCCTCAACCCATACCAAAGCCCCTATTCTAATCCACATAAAAAATCATATAATTTCATGCTTTAAGTAAAACAATTTTAAGGGTAGAGTCACATGTCTAAAATATCAAAAGTTATGAAGAGAATTTTCCTTTGGAAGCTCTAATTGACCAACCTCTTGGAACCCTAATGTTCTTGCTTGAGAGAATTTGGGAGAGTTTAAGAAGTTATTTTGATTTGTTTTGGAGTGATAATGATACCCTAAAGGGGTTTTAAGTCGTGGGTCATGATTGGGAAGAGGAGAAATGTCCAAATTTCCCTTAGTTAAAAGCTGTAAAATTGTCGCCAGTGACTAAGGGTCACTATGCAACTCGTAAGGACACGTTATGAATCGTTACCTCGAGTCGTAGTCAAGATAGTAACTGAAGGACCCTTCTCTGGTGACTCTATGATTCACATCATACAACTCGTCAAGTAACCCAACAACTCGTAGAGTGCTAGTCGTAGTTAAAATAGAAACATTTGGGGAACACACTGGTTTGGTTACAGATGGGACCATACGACTTATTTAGAGTCTTTATGACTCATTAGGAGCCTCTCATAATCGGGATAGTAACATAGGATACCTTCACTGGACACCCTAGGATTGGGGTCCTATGACCCTTAATGTCATGTTACGATTCATAGAGAGAGTCATAATCTAGGCAGTGAGTTTAAAAACTCAGAAATTTTTAGGGACCAAAATTTAGGGTGTTTCATTCTCCCCCCTTAGGATCATTCATCACGAATGATAAGACAGTGCATTCATTAGCATGAGTTAACACATAGCATATCCATACTTACCATGCTTCATTAACACATAACCCAGTTCAACATGATCAGTACCCTCGAGTAGAGTCAAAATCAGAGCCGAGGTCAATTCATCCTTCAACTTCTCAAGACTACCCTCACAAGCATTGGACCATAAGAACTTCACCTTCTTCCGAGTTAGTCTAGTCAGCGGAGAAATAGTAGAAGAATAACTCTCCACAAACCTCCTAAATACCCAACTAAACCCAAGAAGCTTCAAATATTGATTGGAGTTGTGGGTCTAGGGCAATTCTTAACCTCCTCAACTTTCTGTGGATTCACTTTGATCCCTTCACTAGAAATAATATCACCTAGAAATGTGACAACATTCAACCAGAACTCACACTTGGAAAATTTAGCATACAACCGCTAATCTTTCAAGGTTTACAACACAATATAGAGGAGATCAACATGATCCTCCTTACTCTTGAAATACACCAAGATATCATCAATAAATACAATGATGAATAAGTCCAGAAATTGACAGAAGACCCAGTTTATAAGATCCATGAATGTCGTCGGGGCATTAGTCAAACAAACGAACATCACCAAAAACTCAAAATGACCATACTGAGTTTGAAAAAAAGTTTTAGGGATATCTACCTCCCTATTCTTCAACTGATGGTACCCAGACCAAAAATCAAGCTTAGAAAAGTACTTAGCACCCTGTAGTTGGTCAAAGAGATCATCAAACCTAGGAAACAGATAATTATTCTTCACGGTCACCTTATTCAGCTGACAGTAATCTATACTCATTCAAAGGGACCCATCCTTCTTAAGCACGACGAGTACCAGAGAATCCCATTGAGAAATAGTAGGGAAAATAAAAACTTCATCAAGGAGATCTTTCAACTGCTCCTTAAGTTCTTTCAACTCAATCAGGGCCATTCTATAAAAATAGATAAAGATAAGATGGGTATCTGGTCGACGATCAATCCTAAAATCTATCTCCCCATCAAGAAGGACATCGGGAAGTTCATTAGGAAATACCTTGGGAAACTCACAGACCATAGGAAAAAATTATAAAGAAGGACTCTCCGAATTATAATCTTTAACCAAACCAAGTGATAGAGACACCCCTTGGAAATAACTTTCAGGTATTAAGATAAGAAATGAACCTTTCGTTAAGCACTATGGAACTACCTTCCCACTCAATCACAGGTTCACTCAGGAATTAAAAACTAACCCTTTGGGTCTAGCAATCAATAGAGGCATAGCACGAGTGCAACCAATCCATTCCAAAGATCACATCGAAGTCTAACAAATCCAACTCAGTTAGGTCTACCAAGGTCTCCCTGCCATAAATAAATATCATACAACCCCTATAGACTCTTCTAGCCATAATAAAGTCAACCATCGGGGTGTACATAGTAAAGGGATCTGGGATACACTCCGGACCAAAACCAAAATAAATAGCCACATAAGGGGTCACATAAAAAAGGGTAGACCTAGGATCAAGCAAATTATATACATCACGAAAAAAAAGTTTTAGTGTACTAGTAACAACATCAGGAGAGGCCTCAGAATCCTAATGGGTGGCAAGAGAATACATACAATTTTGACCAGTGTCAGAGCTATTAAGTAGCAACCTTGGGTGTAGGAGCTAAATAAATAGCAAAAAGAACCTTATTAGCTCAAGAAGAAACCCTCAAAGGACAAACCCACTGTATGTGACCAAGATGACCACACTTAAAACACTTATTCCTCTTCTCATGACATACCCCATGATGCACCTGCCCACATAAACGACAAAGGGGATAGGACGGGGCAAACTAAGCTCTATTAGCCAAAGATTGTGTGCCTTGTACCCTAAATCCACTATTTCTATAAAAATAACGATCACCAGATGGCTTAGGGTATGGGTAACTCACCGTAGAATAGGAACCAAAATTGTCCCATTTCTTCTCAGACCATTTTCTACCATCTCTACCACTCAATTACTAACCTCTATCCCAATCCAAATATTGAAAGTTCTTATTATGCCTTTCCCCTATCTCTGCTTGCTTTCTTTGTTTCTCTTTGACCTGTTACATATACACCATAAGCCTAGAGATATTCATGTCATTATTTAACATTAGAACCTTACACTCCAACAATAAGTCATGTGACAAGCCCAAAGCAAAATTCCTCATCCAAGACCTCGTTGTAGACACTAGCTCAGGAGCATAGCGGTACAACTGATGAAACTTCAAGGCATACTTCTTCATAGTCATCTTGGCTTACTTTAAATTCATGAACTCCTCAGCCTAATCCTCTCTCAACTCCTGAGGAAAAAAGTGATAAAGAAAAGCACCAGAGATATTCTCCCATAATGCCAACTCTTCATTATCACCACTAAACTGGTCCCACTTCTCATACCACTGATACGCCATATCTTTTAGTTGGTATAAAACAAACTCTACACCCACAGAATCAGAAATATGTATCACACGAAAAATCTTCTCCATCTCATCTATAAACCCTTGAGAATCCTCCTCAACCTTAGAACCAGTAAAGGTTGAAGGATTTTACCTCATAAACTAGACAACCCTAGTGGTCTCAGAAAAACTAATAACAACACTATTAGGACCCGACTAACATGATTGAGATTTTACCAATTGGGTCAACAATTGAATAGATCGATGAAACTCAACATTAAAAATGTCTCCTTGGGGCTATGAGGCATGATCATCATCAGCCCGAGAAGGACTTATAGGGACTGATGAAAATCCATGCAGGGTATTCCAATCAGGAGTTAGAGCCCTAGACCGAGTCTGAACTTTCTAAGCAGGAAGAGTTCTTCCCACATTATCCTCAGCTGGGATAGAAAAAGTTCCATGAACATCATATCTTTGAGGAGGCATGATCTGAAAAGTAAGAAAACTAAAATTGGAGGAGATTTCAACACCCTAGACTCTACAGCCTAATAGTAGATCACAAGAAAAAAGAAACATTTCTAAATGACTTATAGCCTCTCTCTTATAAGTGTGGCATGTTACACACTTATAAAAGAGACTCTACTTAACAAGGCTTTGTGGACACCCAATTACACAAAACTTAGGCTCTATACCAACTTTTTTAACACTTGAACTAGGGCCTGGCCGTGATGGGTGTCTTAAGTCTACCGAGGACCAGAGACCACACCTCCTTTTCCTAGCCAAATAGAATATAACACACCTATCAACTGTTGAATTTCAAAAATATAACAAGATAAAAGTAATAAGTTCATAGATATCTAAGAGTATCAACATCAATACCCAATCCATAAAACCTTTAATAATATAAAAACAACCAAGGTCAGGACATGCCCCCAACTCTAACATTGACAATAACAATGTGAACTCTTTAATTCTGGGTTATGTAAGGAAACCAATGAAATGACCAAGTCTTTTGAATAATGAAAGCTCACCACTTCACTACAAATGACCAATAAACTGAACCAATCCACCTAATACTACACAGGAAAAGTAGACTTGCCTTCGGACCTTGAATCGTATAGGGATACAATTTCCAAAGATAATTAGTAGGTTGCGCACTAGCATGAATGACATTCAAAATCCAGTTCAACTCAATATATATGTTCATATACATGTATGTATATAAATATACTAATATAAAATACCAGGAAATAGAGTAAGGCTTAGCATGTATTTTAAAAATCTTAACCTAGGTTGTGTAGCATAACCGTCATAATAAGGCACCCACAAGCTATATAGATTATTGAAACACCCTAGTCTCTGGACCTTAGAAAATTTCCTAGAATTATGGTCTCTAGACCCAATAAGACTCATGGCTACGAGCTGTATGTTGGGGTATAGATAGTATGGTCCAGTCGGATACTGACCAGTGTTTGTTGGTGGGATGGATTTTGGTTACTGGAATGGATACGACTTAGGGATACGACTCATATTGGTATTTACGGATTGTTTGGTTCCTTAACTTAATCTTAGACTTGGTTACTTAGGTTAGATCTAAGTATGTGTGCTCACCATAAGGCATAAGCCAGGGTATGAAATATACCAGGGACTCGTATGGTAGGTAGTGTCCAATCCTCCTGGTATTTTATTTTGCTAGGGATACACATCATGGATACAGATCGTATGTTGTGGTTATGACTTTGTTGGATAAGTCATATACTGGACAGTATTTGGTCCAGGGTGGAGGTTCAGGATATGAGTGGTGGATACCAATCGCATTGGGTAGGTATGACTTGTGGGGGTCAGTCGTATCCCTAAGATGAGATTTTTGTGCAACTTAAGTGACGGTATTCTAGACATTTTCCCACTTATCTTAATAGGATCCCGCGTATATATATATAACCTAATTGAGAGGTTATTTACCCTATTATTGTATTCATTAACCCTTAGAAAGTTTTCTAAAACACTCCATAATTTTTTCAAGAGCTTTTGGGAAAAGGGAGCTAAGGTTTCAACTAAAGGATCAATTTGGGGCTTGTCTTGGTGATTTCCTTCCATCATCATATTGGTTTAAGGTATGTTCTCTTCCCTCATTATTAATTTTACTGAAAGGCATTTTTTATATGAATATTTTCATAATTTTTACATGATTTTGTCTTTCAAATATGATTTGGTGGGGTTTTGATTTTATATGGTTGGTTCTGGTTTCCCATGGTTTTAATTATGCTTTTATATGCTTTAATGGTGGTTTTTGATAATTGGATTGCATGGGAATGGATGATTGGTAATTGGAATTGGTTTTGGTTATATTATGCCTCCAATATGTTAGATAAAATGCTTATAAAGATATGTTCATTGCATTGACGTTTTTTAATGGAACTCTTGCATGTTTTAAACTTGGTAAAAAAATTATTCATGGTTTAAATGGTTTAGAAAGGCTAAAAGCTAATTGGATATGGTTGTGAGGAACATAAAAGTCTCCCAAGTGGTTTAATATGGTAAATAGAAGGGCACTTAAAAGTTCCCTTAAACCTATAAATAGTTGGCTATTGATGATACTTGCAATTAAGGGTTGGTATGATGATACCAATATCAATGGCCTTGGTTAATAAATGGATAATGGTTTGATTATTTGGAAATTGGTTTTAATTGGGCAAAGATTTTTGGATGTATAGCAAAGCCATGGGAGGAGGAGGTCTCGGGGGGACCAAAACTAGAAACTCATATTTGCCAATATGAGGTTGGTTTTGGTGACCGTGTGTATGATGTCACACTTTATTTGGGGATGTACAAGTCATCCCATGGGATACTTCCCTAGTTGTGCGACTACACGCACTAGGCCTCTTCAACAGGAGGAGCTGAACACATATAGTTTGTGGGTAGTTTAGGACGACAAAGCTACACAACCTAGGTAAAGGTTTTAAAGGTATGCTAAACCCGATCCCTTTTCCCGGCATGGTTAAATATATATATGTATGGTTGTGTGCATATGGATGGGTTTACTTGGTTTTATAAATGACATTATTTTATCCTTACCCTGAGATCATGCTAGTGGTCACTCGCTAACCCCGTCTACTTATGGTTGTATACCAACACTTTGCAGGAACTGACCGTTCTACTCTTCCTACATAGTGATTGATTCGAGGACAATATTTGGACTGAAGTGGTAAGCGTCCATCCTTTTGAAAGACATTATTTCATATTTTGGATATTTCTAGATATTTTGGTTTTATTTTGGATATTAGTTTTGGCAATGGTAGGGGCATGTCCCAACCAAATTTTATTACTATTTTGGTTAGAGGCTCTGTGGTAGTTTTATGAGTTGGAATAGGCGAGATCAGTATAGGTGTCAGCCTTGGCATTGGAATAAGTTGGAAGGCTGGCTTCATCAGACATAATTTCTCACTGTATTGTCATATTTATTTTGGGATTAATTATATTATGTTTTGGAGCATCTTTGGTTATTTCTTGGTTTATGACCCTTGTTTAGCCATGGTTATAGGATGGTTGGACTCAGTTAGGTTGGTCACGGTTGTGATCTATTCCTAGAGTCTTTATATGAGCTGTTACACTATTTGGTTTCATGCTCAAAATTCTACCAACTCAGGGAAGAAGACTGGAGGTTGGGTTGGGTAACAGGGGTAGTCTCCAATTCTAGTCGGAATTGGGAAGCCTATTATGATAAGGCCCCAAGGGTGGGTCATGTTAATTTAGTATCAGAGCCTAGGTTCATGGTCAATTGGATGTACACAAAGCCGTGTCGAGTAGAGTCTATTTTAAGGGTGTGTAGTGTGCCACACTCATAAGGAAGAGGTTACAAAAAATTTAGGAATGTTTCACTTTCTTGGTATTCTATTTTCAAGCTTTAAGTATCAGTCCTGAAATATTCTCTTATCCCTATTTGTTCGTCTTTCAGATCATGCCTCATAGATCTGGAACACAAGAAAATTCTTTTATCCCATTTGGGGGTAATGCTGAGAGGGTGCATCCTACTTCTGGGGTTCACCTTCGATCTCACGGTCCTATCCCTGATAGTTATGGAGTTCTACTGATTGCTGCTAGTACTTTACAAGGTAAGGTAACTAATACAGAATTCTGCCAGTCTATTTATGTTATTGCAAAACTAGTTGCTGCTCAGGCTGAGCGAAATATGTTTGGTGCTTTGTCTGGTTAGGCCACAAGTGTTGGATAATTTATGAAGATGATTTCTCCTTTTTTTAAAGTAAAGGTAGAGTAGGATACAAGGGCTTCTTAGATGAGACGAAGAAGATATTTTGGGTGATGCAGGTTAGCAATATGGATGGGGTAAACTTTGCATCTTATTAACTTAAAGAGGTTACATAGCAGTGATATGGAGAGTGGGATAGGGATAGAGAAGATGTGCAAGAGTCACCCTTATGGGATGCTTTCTCTAGTGCTTTTCTGGATTGTTTCTTTCCCCAAGAGTTTAGGGAAGCAAAGATGGAGGATTTTGTGAACATCAAGTAAGGGAGAATTTCAGTCAAGGAATATTCCTTGAAGGTTCACCAATTGTCAAGGTATGCTTCTGATCTAGTGGCTGACATGCAGGCTATAATGAGAAAGTTCACTTCTAGTTTGAATTGGGATTTGATTTTGGAGAGAAAAACTACCTTGTTGATTAAGGATATGGACATCCCTAGGTTGACTATTCATATACAAAAAGTGAATGATGAAAAGAGAAAGCAGGCGAAGTTTGGAGATAGGTAGCATAAGAGAAGTAGGTTTTCTAATCAGAGAGGTGCTTAGTCTTAAAATGGTAGGGATGGTGGAAAATAGTAGAAGAAGAAGTTGGGGAGGGGGTTTGGTTTCTCCTCTTCTTCTAGTGTTCTTTTTTAGTTGGGTGACATGCATCATCATGGTGGTGATAATTTCTAGGTATAGGGTTCCCAATCTCAAGCAAGCAGAGGTCAGTCAGTTTCTTCATGTTCTCTTTGTTGGTTCTATGGTCATCTTCATTGGGGTTATTATGATGAACGAAAGGAAAAATACTTTATGTTTGTCTAGGAAAGCCATCGTCTTAGGTATTATCTGATTAATAAGGTTGGTACGAGGGTGAATAATATTCATATAGATTCAACTTCTACGCCTACACCTGGTGGTATTGCATCTGATTCTATTACTACTCCTGGTTCTAGTATTGGTTGGAATAGGTTGTATGCTTTGGTGTCCCAACATGAATTTGAAGCATCACCTGATGTCGTTACTGGTATGTTACAACATTTCTCTCATACTATAAATTGTTTACTTAATCTAGGGTCTACTCTCTCTTATGGGACTCCTTATGTGGTTGTATCTTTTGGTTTTAATCCGAAAGTTATTTCAGATCTTTTTTCTATTTTTACCCCAGTAGGTGACTCGGTTATTGCTAAGAGAGTCTATAGGAGGTGTGTAGTATATGTTGGTGGTAGGAAAACCTTGGTGGATCTATTTGAGTTGGATATGGTGGATTTTTATATTATTCTGTGTATGGACTGGTTACACTCTTGTCATGCATCTTTGGATTGTCGGACCCATAGGGTTATCTTTAGGTTTCCTGGTGAGCCGGTTATTGAATGGGAGGGTGTTTTTTTAGCTCCTAGGGGGAGGTTTATTTCTTATCTTAGAGCTCGGAGTTTGATCTCTAAAGGTTGCCTTTATCACATGGTTCAGATTAAAGATTCTAACTTGAAAGGTCCTTCTTTTCAGTCAGTTCTAGTGGTTAATGAGTTTCCAGAGGTATTTTTAATGATCTTCTTGGTGTTCCTCCGGATAAGGAAATAGAATTTGGCATTGATCTAATTCCGAACACTCATCCAATTTTTGTTCCTCTATATAGAATGGGTCTGTCTGAGTTGAGGGAACTCAAGGAGCAACTTAATGATCTTCTATATAAGGGGTATATTCATCCTAGTATATCTCCTTGGGGTGCACTAGTGTTGTTTGTGCGCAAGAAGGATGGTTCCCTTTGGATATGCATTGACTATAGGCAGATGAAAAAGGTCACGGTCAAGAACAAGTATCCTCTTCAAGGATAGATGATTTGTTTCATCAGTTGCAAGGTGCCAATTTTTTTCTAAGATAGATCTTTGGTTTAGGCACCATCAGCTAAAGATTAGGGAGGTAGGTATCCCTAAGATAGCTTTTCATACTCGGTGTGGGCACTTTGAGTTTTTGGTGATGTCATTTGGGTTGACTAATGCTTCGGCGGCATTTATGGATCTAATGAATAGAGTTTTTCATCAGTATTTGGATCTCTTCTTCATTGTGTTTAGTGATGAAATGCTGGTTTATTCAAAGAGTGAGGTGTATTATGCTAATAACCTCTGTGTGGTATTGCATACCTTAAAGGAACATCAATTGTATGCCAAGTTCTCCAAGTGTGAGTTTTTCTTAAATATTATGACTTTCTTTGGTCATATTATTTCTAGTGAAGGGATCATGGTGGATTCGTAGAAGGTTGTTGTGGTGAAGAATTGGCCTAGACCTACGACTCTATTCGACATTCAAAGATTCTTAGGTTTATACAGGTATTACAGATGGTTTGTGGAAAGCTTTTCATCCATTGTTGCTCCTTTGACTAAGTTAACTCAGAAGACGGTCAAGTTTTCTTGGTCAGATGCTTATGAAGGGAGTTTTGAGAAGTTAAAGGATAAGTTAACTTTAGCTCCAATTTAGACTTTGCCAAAAGGCAATAATGAGTTCGTTGTTTATTGTGATGTATCTCGGGAAGATCTTAGTTGTGTATTGATGCAACATGGGAATACGATTGCCTATGCTTCCAGGCAGTTGAAGATATTTGAGAGGAATTACCCTACTTATGATTTTGAGCTATTGGTGATTGTGTTTGCTTTGAAAATATGGCATCATTATTTGTATGGTGTTCAGGTGGATATCTTTTCTGATCATAAGAGTTTACAGTATATGTTCACTTAGGTGTAGCTTAATCTTAGCTAGAGGAGATGGCTTGAGCTTCTCAAGGATTATGATATGAGTCTTCACTATCACCCAGGTAAGGCTAATGTGGTTGCTGATGCTCTTAGCAGGTTATCTATGGGGAATTTGGCTCATATGGAGGAAGGAAGGCAGGAATAGGTGAAGGATATTCACCATTTGGCTAATCTTAAAATTTTCCTTTTGGACTCCAAGGATGGTGGTATGGTGGTGCAAGAAGTAGTTTGATCGTCTCTTAGTGCGGAGATTAAGGAGAAGCAAGTGCTACATCTTACCTGGATGAAAATTAATAGTAATCTCCAAAGGGTATCTCTATTATCTAGTTTGGGTTAAAGACTCTAACTCGGAAGGTCCTTATTTATATTTGGTTCTAGTGGTAAATGAGTTTCCTGAGGTCTTTCCGAATGATCTTCCTGGTGTTTCCTCGAATAGGGAGATTTTGGGTTTGGGACTGATTTGGTTCTGTACACTCATCCAATATCTAATCCTCCTTATAGAATGGCTCTGACTGAGTTGACGGAACTCAAGGAGTAATTTAAGAATCTTTTAGATAAGGGTTTCATCCATCCTAGTGTATCCCCGTGGGGTGCACTCGTATTATTCGTGCATAAAAAGGATGGTTCCCTTCGGATGTGTATTAACTTTCGAGAGTTGACTAAGGTTATGGTTAAAAACAAGTATCCTCTTCTATGGATAGATGGCTTGTTTAATCAATTGTAGGGTGCCAAATTCTTTTCTAAGATAGATCTTTGGTCTGGGTATCATCAGCTTAAGATTAGGGAGGTTGATATCCCTAATACAACTTTACGTACCCGGTATAGGCACTTTGAGTTCTTGGTTATGTCATTTAGTTTGACCAATGCCCCAATGATATTCATGGATTTGATGAAAAGAGTATTTCATCAGTTTATGATCTTTTGGTTATTGTATTCATTAATGACATTCTAGTGTATTTTAAGAGTGAGGTAGATCATGCCAATTACCTCCGTATGATGTTGCAGACCTTGAAAGAATATCAGTTGTATGTCTGATTCTCTAAATGTGAATTCTTGTTGAACACTGTTACTTTTTAGGTCATATTATTTCTAGTGATGGGATCTTAGTGGATCCATAAAAGGAGTAGTGGTTAAGAAGTGTCCTAGACCCACAACTCCAACTGACATTTGAAGCTTCTTGGTTTTGGCTGGGGGTTTGTGGAAATTTTTTCAATGATAGATTCCTCATAGACTAAGTTGACTAAGACGAAGGTAAAGTTCTCTTGGTCGAATACTTGTGAGGGTAGTTTCGAGAATCTGAAGGATAAGCTAACTTTAGATTTGGTTTTGACATTGCCTGAAGGCAATGAGGGGTTTATGGTTTATTGTGATACGTTTATGGTGGGCTTAGTTGTATTTTGATGAAACATAGGAAGGTGATAGCCTATTCTTCTAGACAGTTGAAGGTGCATGAAAGACACTATCCTACTCATGATTTGGAGCTTTTAGTAGTAGTGTTTGCGTTGAAAATCTAGTAACATTATTTGCATGGAGTGAACATGGACTTATTTTTTTATTAAGTATACAGTATGTGTTTAATTAGAAGGAGCTTAATCTCAAGCAGAGAAGATGACTTGAACTTCTCAAGGATTATGACATGAGTCTTCACTACCATCTAGGTAAAACTAATGTTATTATTGATGCTCTCAGAAGGTTGTCCAGGGGGAGTTTAGCTCATGTGGATAAGGAGAGACAGGAGTTGGTGAGGGATATTCACCACTTGGCAAATCTTAAAGTTTGCCTTTAGACTTCGAGAATGGTGGTGTGTTGGTATAGGAAGTGGTTTGGTCGTCTCTTGGTGCAAAGATCAAGGAGAAGTAAATTCTAGATCCTATCTTGATATAGATCAGGGGTGATGTAGGTAGGCCAAAAGTAATGGCATTTTCGATCAGTGGTAATGGTACCTCGCGGTACGAAGGGAGGTTGTGTGTTCCTAACGTGGATGGTTTGGGAGAAAGGGCATTGGCTTAGACACATGAATCATACTAAGTTGTTCAACCTGGTTCGACGAAAATGTATTATGATCTCAAGGAGATGTATTGTTGTAATGGTATGAAATAAAGATGTGGCTGATTTTGTGGACAAATGGTTGGTGTGTCAACAAGTGAAAGTTCAGCATATGAGACCTGGGGGTTTGTATTAGGAGATTGAATTGGCTGAATGGAAATGAAAGATGATCAATATGGATTTCATTACGATCTTCCTCGGTCTCTAAACCAATTTGATTCGGTTTGGGTCATCATGGATAAGATGACAAAGTCGGCTCACTTCTTGCCAGTGAGCACTAACTTTTTAGCTGAGGATTATATGAGGTTGTATCTTTACGAGATTGTAAAGCTTTATGGGGTACCTATTTTGATTATCTATGATCGTGGTATGCAATTTTCATCTCACTTTTGGTGGTCATTTTAGAAGAGGTTGGTTAATAAGTTTTGTCTGAGTACTACTTTCACCCGCAGACGGATGGGCAAGCTGAGAGGACTATTCAAACATTGTAATATATGCTTTATGCATGTGTGATTGATTATGGTGTCAATTGGGTTGAGCATCGACCTCTTATATAGTTTGCTTACAACAATAGCTACCATTCTAGCATTAGGATCGACCTTTTTGAGGCATTGTATGGTAGGAGGTGTAGATACCCTATTGGGTAGTTTGATCTTAGTGAGGCGGATATATTTGGCCAGAATTTAGTTTATCAGGATACAGAGAAGGTGAAGGTGATTCCGAATAGGCTTAAGGCTGCCCAAATTTGCCAAAAGTCCTATGTAGATATAAGGCGTAGGGACTTAGAGTTTGAGGCTGGGGATAGAGTGTTCCTAATAGAGTATCCCATAAAGGAAGTAATGCGATTTAGGAAGAAAGGGAAGCTCAATCCTTGGTATATTGGTCCTTATGTGGTTTTGTAGAGGGTTGGTAATGTTGCATATGATTTGGAGTTGCTTTCTAGTTTGATCTCCATTCATTTTATATGTCATGTCTCTATGTTGAGAAAGTGTATAAGTGATCCTTCATCGGTTGTTTCTTTAGAAGGATTGGGTATCTTGAATTCTCTGTATTATGAAGAGATCCTGATTTAGATCTTAGATCGGTAGGTTCGTCGGTTGTAGACCAAGGATGTAGCTTCGGTTAAGGTTCTATGGAGGAACCACAAGGTGGAAAATATACTTGGGAAGTGGAATAGGACATAAAGTCCAAGTATCCGCATCTATTTTCTTCTCTAGATATTCGTACGGAAGGTATGTGTTCATCTTTATTTTCTAACATGGTTAAAGGAAAGGTTTATTTCTTTGTATCTTTGTTTTCTAACTTAGATAAAGGTTGGAATGGTTATGTTGGGGTGTAATTCATGCTTGTACTACCTTGTCCATCATTCAGGGATGAATGATTCTAGTGGGGAAGACTGAAACACCCTGGATTTTGTTCGTTAGAAATTTCTTGAGTTTTGAACTCTCTGGACATTATACAACTAGGGGTACTAGTAGTATATTGGGATACAATTTAGGCGTCATCACTTGTATGTTGATAAGTGTAGATGGGTTGGCTACTATCCTAGGTACGACTTCTCTATAAGGGTTGTATGATGGGGAGTGAGTAGTATGATTCAACTTTTACGATGTCCTATGTCTTAACCTAGGTGATTCTATTCTTCCTACGGTACAGTTTATTGTACCAATCATATGATTGGGTATGAGTGGGACTTAAGAGTCATAAGTTGGTCAGTGTGGGGGTTGAGATTCTTCTTGGGGTATAAGTGGATGTACCATTTGTATCCTAGGGTACGGATGGAGGGGTGGTCGTACACTCCTGTGGGAAATTAATACAATTTAAGTTAGGGGTGTTCTAGATATTTCCCCTAATAACTCCTTAGGACCCGATGACTTAAAATACCTTTTTGGGGCATCATTAACCTATTTCTAATTAATCAAGCACTTTAAACTCGCTCAAAATCTCTAGAGCCTCTTGGGCTAAGAAGAAACTAGGGTTTCCTTCAAAGTGGTCAATTGTGGCTCATAGGGGTGATTTCTTCTCATTTTTTTCTCAATCTAAGGCATGTTACTCCTCCCTCATTGTTAGTTCCAACTAAAGGCATATTTTATGAATTGTTTTCATAGCATAAATGTTGTATAGTTTTGGGTTTTCATATATATGTTGGGGTTTTTTGGTTACAATAGTTGGTTATGGTTTTCCCATGTCTTTTACTTATGGTTTTCATATTATTATGGTGGTTTGAACATTTGGTTTCATGGGAATGGGTAATTGGTACTTGGTTTTTGCTTTGGAAATACTATGCCCCCACATGTTTGATAAAATTCCTATGAGAATGTTTTTGGTTAAATTGTTGGACTTTTATTGAACTATTGCACGGTATAACTTGGTAATGATACCCTAAATGGTATAAATGGTTTGGAATCGTTAAATGGTAAGGTCTTGTTGGTTATGGTTTGTCTAATCGAAAACCTTGTAAGGTACAAGGGAATCCCCCAAGCCAATATAGTAATGATCACTTATGGGGTACATGGGATTCCCACAAGTCAACTTGATAATGCAATATATGGGCACTTAGGAATCCCTTATCTTTAAAAGGTCATCTAAGGACATTGCTTGCAAGCTATAGTAGGTATGACGATACCACTACTCATAGCCTTGGTTAATAATAAATGGAGTGGTGGTTTGGTTGTATGGTAATGGTTTTAATTAGACAATAGTGGCGGGCTATGATAGTTAACCGTGAAGGTGTGAGTCCAATTGATGGACACTGGAAACTCATGTTTGATGACATAAGGATTGGTCTTGACGACCATATATGATAATTATGGGGTACACGGGAATACCCTAAGTACACTTGTACATATGTATCATAGAGAGTGAAGGGTACTCTGGAATCCCCTATTCCTATGGTATCTCAGGTTCGTACGGCTACACACATCGAGGCTTGTTTAGGGGGTTACACTGGACTCATATAGCCCATGGGTGGCTCTAGGACAGTTAATCTACATATACCCAGGTTAATTTTTTTAATGGCATGTTAAACATTATTCCCTTTCCCAGCATGGTTAGATATATGTATGTATGGTTGTGAATGCATATGGTTGGTTTACTTGGTTATAAAGGTTGGAATTATTTTATCTTTATCCTGAGTACTTGCTAGCGTTCACCCGCTAACCCATGTTCGGGCGGCTGTATCCCCACGCGATATAGGAACCGGCCATTCTACTCCTCCTGCTTAATGATAAGATTTGGGATCATCTCGGTTGGATTGAAGTGGTGAGATTCCATATTCCGGAAGGCTCCTTTTCATATCATGGATGTCTTTACATACTTTGGTTCTTTCATATATATTGTGTTTTGATATGGTTGAGGGCATGTCCCAACTAGATATTGTTTTACTTTTGATTAGAGGCTTTGTGGAACTATTATGGGTCATTATAGGAGGTGTCGGCAGTGGTGTCAGCATTTGTATTAGAATTGGTATAGTGAATTATACTGTTTGACTATATTTATGATTTCCATCATTTTATGTTATGGACTCGTATTTGGTTATTATTTTGGTTTTGGTATGGTTAAAAGTTGGATTTTGGATGGTTGGACTTTTTTGGATTGGTCACGGTCATCGACCTATCCCAGAGTCTGGAATTGTAATAAATGCTATCTTGTTATACATTCAGAATTCATCCAACTCAGGGTATGTGTAATACCCCGTACTTCTACCTAGCTTGAGACCATCCCAAGAATGTTAAAAACTTACTTTGAAATATGAATCCATTTTTGAAATTGTCCCAAGAATGTTAAAAACTTAATTTGAAATATGGGAAATTAAATTAGCTTTCCAACGATACCAATTTCATCCAAATCCGGTATCGGAGTAAGAAGTTATGGACGTTTTACTCAGAGCTCTAGAATCTCCCAAGTGCGACGGCCAGGTTGATGGACTATCGATCTAGCGACGGACCATCGCCTAGACTGTCGTAGCCAAGGCAGTGAGTCAACCTTCTGGATAAGGTGCGACGGACAGGTTGACGAACCGTCGAACTTGCGACGGACCGTCGCCCAAGCCGTTGCTATAAGGCAGTGAGTCTTTTTTTTAGTCCATGTACGATGGTCGAAATAGCGGACGATCGAACCAGCGACGGACCATCGCACGATCCATCGCAGGTCCCGTTCAGAAAATTTCAAGTCATTTTTATAGGGTATTTGAGTCTTTTTCCACCCGTTTTAACCATTAATTTGTGATGCCCCAGAAAAAATTACCGTTAAGATCTCGGACGAAAATGTGTTGAATTATATTCTTTATCGTGATTAATAATTTTTCTGTGTGGAATTTCTGGATATACGAACCGTCATCGCGTAGAGAATCGAATAAGATTTCCAACGATATGTGTATCATACAAAACGGACACTCGAGAGATGAGTTATGATCATTCCGATCTAACCGTGAATAGTGGTGAACAGTAAATGTGTAGGAAAAAATACTGAGGCCAGGCGAATTTTAGGGTCAACTTCAAATGATCATACCTCCTTGTACATAATGATCTAGGTGAGATACTATATATCAAGAGAAAGCTCTGAAAGTCCTCTTTCCAATGAAATTGGTTTCATCCAATTTGGCCATCGGAGCAAAGAGTTATGGTCGATCTACTTCAAACTATCAAAATAGTCCACCAAAGGACAGATTTGACATTATTTGATTTTTAAGGGTATTTTGGTCATTCCCACTCCAATCCATCCGGGTAAACCATGGATTTAAGTCCATTAAGAGCATTCAATAGATCATTTTTCTCCAAAATTTCCTAAGGCTCAAACCCCAACCCTACTACTCCAAATTTCATCCTTCTATGTCTCTTGATTGAACCGTAGAAATTTCAAATTGATTTGGGATTCGAGTTGATCATGTTAAGGGATTCTAGAAGCACCCTTTATTTTCGTGAATAAAGTTCCGGAGTCGGAAGTTCATATTAATCTTTCATTTTTAGGTATGTGGGGCTTTGAACAAGATTATCCTTTCGATCATATGGCCGGTATTTTTTTTGAATTAAATTGACATGAGATTTTACATGTTTTACTATGAATTGGAAATATGGTTTTATATCTTATATTATTGTCCATGAGCTATGGGATTATGTCATCCGATATGTGTATGATGTTGAGATGGAATTATGTCCAAAAAGTATTTGATTATGAGAGTATGATGATTTAATTTGTTAAGCCTTGATTTATACTATCATTCCACTATTTCCTTATTATGAATTTATAATTGATATTGCAAATTTTATATCCCTACTATGGGTTGATGTCTCAAGTACCTTTAAATGAGAGTTGGATGGGAAATTGAGAAATGTTCATATTGAAGTTGCACTGAGTCTTGGTATTTTTTGGATGGTTTTGATGAGTTAAATTGTTAAAAATTTTGTGTATTGAGTCTTCATATCCTTGTCCAAATGTCGAGTAGATTATGGTTCAACGCATTGATACCTTGTTAATGTTTAGGAAGATTAAAATGTTTTGAGCTAAAATATGTTGAGTTAGGAATCCACAAATTGATATGATTTGATAAATAAGAAGGAGATTTGATTTGGTCTTTATGATAGACCCTTGTGATGTTGTGGTGGATTTCCTAACGCGTTTTGAGCTTGTCGTGGAGTAGTACTTAGCACCGAGAGGTAAATTTGGTATTTCCCCAAACCTATGTGCCACAGTAGGGTTGTTTGATGATGATATTATTAGCCAGAGAGCCCGATTGTGATTATTGCAGTTTTAAGGTCATACTCCCTGGCAAAGAGTATGATGCTCCCGCCAATGGGGGTTTCAAATGTTGGTATTCCACGTAGCTCACGTGGGGTTGTCGGTTATAGGAAACTCTCCTTTCCATAAGAGTCATGTTTATTGAAATACCGAATCCCTCCGAGTTTTGATGTGGTAAGTCAAGTTGCCTATGATGATCTATAATGATTTATGAGGTCTTACTCCTATATTTCCTATCTAAGATGTTATGAGTTGCATGATTCAATGTCACTCAAGCCAGGTGTGTCATTATGGTCCGTATGTATGTTTTTACGAAATTTATGATATTATTTATATTTTTCATGCGCCCCCACATACTCAGTACGTATCTTGTGCTGAACCACATATTTATCTATGGGCTACAGTCTTACCTTGATGTAGGTTCAGGTACTCAGCCGCAGCCGCGACAGTGATATCCGAGTGCCGCATCTACGTTCCTTCAGTGGTAAGTCCTCATGGTTCGAGGTCCAAGTTCTAGTTTTGGTGTTGTTGTTTTGTGATCCCTTTGGTCTGTTGAGTCAGTTGGGGGTTTGTCCCAATGGCTCGTTGATTTTGTTGTATAGAGGCTATGCCAGACTAGTGTATTGTTGGGTTGATTTGGGTATGACATTCCATATATGTACATTCTAATGATATTCCGTGCCATGTGCGATGTGATATGATATGTACTTATATATATATCCTTAGAGTAGCGTGTATGTTATTGTGTTGGAACCCAAGGGTAGTGTTTTGGCTTAAGGGGTTAGCTTGAGGCTACGTGTAGTCTTGGGCACCGTGTGGTATCTCGGGATGATATTTCAGGGCACTACAAACTTGGTATAAGAGCCTAAGGTTGTGAAGAGTCCTACAGAGTCTGACAAGCCGCGTTACATAGAGTCTTGAGCATCGGTGTGTAGCGCGCCACACCTATGATCAAGAGGCTGCAGGGCGTTCTAGGAAAAGTTATTTCTTTCTTTCTACAAGAGTCTATCATGCTTACAATTGTTTCCTTCTGCTTTTAATTCGTGCGTTTTTATGACAGAAAATGCCTTCACATCGAGCTCGCAGAAATAACAACCAACCTCAACCCATTAATCCGTTACATGAGATGGCATCCCATGCTGAATTTTGGGCAGCTTTTTAGACGCTAGCCCAGGCAGTTACTGCTAATACTTAGGCCAACGCTCCACCTCCGTAAGAAAATAATTCGGCAGCAGAACGAATCGTGACTTTATACGGATGAATCTGCCAGAGTTTCATGGGTCGAGAGCAGGTGAGGACCCGCAGATGTATGTTGATGAAATGAAGAAAATTACATAGATTATGCACATGACCGAGGAAGAAAGTGTGGAGCTGGCTTCTTATCGGTTGAAGGATATTGCCTATGACTGGGTGCAGATGTGGAATAAGGGTAGAAAGGAATATACCGCTCCGATGACTTGTCAATTGCTCCAAGATGCTTTCTTGGATAGATTCCTTCCTCTTGAGTTACGGAAAACTAAGATAGAGGATTTTTTGAATTTGAGACAAGGATCCATGTCGGTTAAAGAGTATTGTCTTAAGTTTAATCAGCTATTGAAGTACGCTCCCAATATGATGGCTGACTCAAGGACTAGTTTGAGCAAGTTTCTAACTGGGGTGACAAGTTATGTGGTGAAAAAATGTAGATCTTCTATGATCAATAGGGATATTGATCTTCCTAGGTTAATGATTCACACCCAATAAATTGAGTAAGACAAGATAAAGGAAAGAGAAAGAGTAAGAGGGATTAAGAGAGTCAGATCGGAGTAACAGGGGTCTGGTCAGACTAGATTCTCCGGAGGGAGTCGCCCTCAGTTTCAGAGATGTCCATTTATACCTGCACCTTCCTTAGCTAGTGCTCCCGTATATCGGGGCAGGCAGGAGCTCGGGAATAGATTGGTACCTTCTAGGTCTCAGGACAGTGTAAGCAACCGGCCTCATCCTCCTTCGTGTGCTAAGTGTGGTAAAGACCATTTTGGGGAGTGTTATATGGGGCAGCGGGACTATTTTGGTTGTGACAAGTTGGGCCACACACTTAGAGACTACCCGTATGCCAGACAGCGAAGTCGTGATGCCCGTCCCCAGAGTCAGGCTACCAGTGCCCCGCCTCCCGCAGCCGTCCAGTTCCTCCTCAGGGTGCTTCATCTAGTACTATTGGCAGTCAACGCCAAAATCATTTCTATTCTATACCACCTCGTCAGGAGCAGGAGGACTCTCCCGATGTTGTCACTGGTATGCTCCGTGTTTTCTATTTTGATATTTATGTGTTGATGGACCCCGGTTCGAGTTTTTCTTATGTGACACCTATGGTTGCTGTAAATTTTGAAATGGATCCTAAACTAATTTCTGAGCCTATTTTGGTTTCTACTCCGGTAGGAGAGTTTGTCATTGCTAAAAGGGTGTATAAGAAATGTCCCATTACTATATTTCATCGGGTTATGTATGTTGATTTAATTGAGCTAGATATGGTTGACTTTGATATCATTCTGGGTATGGATTGACTTCACTCATGCTATGCGCCTATTGATTGTCGTGCCCGTGTGTTCAAGTTTCAGTTTCCTGATGAACCTATCCTCGAATGGTCCGGGAGTTCTGTGAATCCTAAGGGTCGTTTCATATCCTATCTCAAAGCTAGGAAGTTGATTTCCAAGGGTTGCATCCACCATTTGGTTTGGGTTAAAGACACTAAGTCTGAAACCCCGACCATTCAGTCAATTAATGTTTTTAATGAGTTTCTTGATATCTTTCCGGAAGATCTCCCAGGAGTACCTCTTGATAGAGAGATAGAGTTCGGGATTGACCTTCTTCCCGATACTCAACCTATTTCCATTCCTCCGTATCGTATGGCTCCCGTGGAACTTAAAGAGTTGAAGGAGCAATTGAAAGATCTTTTAGACAAAAGCTTTATCAGACCTAGTGTATCCCCGTGGGGTGCACCTATCCTATTTGTGCGTAAGAAAGATGGTTCTTTACGGATGTGTATTGATTACCGGCAGCTTAATAGGGTTAGTATCAAGAATAAATATCTGCTTCCTCGAATTGATGATTTATTTGATCAATTGCAAGGTGCGAGCTATTTTTTGAAGATAGACCTCAGATATGGTTATCACCAACTTAAGGTTAGGGAATGTGATATCCCAAAGACAGCCTTCCAAACCCGTTACGATCATTTTGAATTTCTAGTGATGTGTTTCAGGTTAACTAATGCTCCAGTGACTTTCATGGATCTTATGAATCGTGTATTACGGCCATATTTGGATTTATTTGTAATAGTGTTCCTTGATGACATTCTTATTTACTCCCAAAGTGAGGGTGATCATGCAGATCATCTCCGAATCGTGTTGGAAACTCTTCAAACTCATCGGTTGTATGCTAAGTTCAGTAAGTATGAGTTCTGGCTGAACTCTGTAGCCTTCTTGGGTCATGTTGTTTCTTTCAAAGGTATTAGAGTTGATCCTCAAAAGATAGAGTCTATGAAGAGTTGGCCTAGACCTATTTCTCTTTCTGATATCTAAAGATTCTTGGGTCTAGATGGTTATTATCGTCATTTTGTTAAAGGTTTTTCATCTATTGCGTCTCCTATGACCCGTTTGACCTAAAAGAAAGTGAAGTTCTTGTGGTCCGAATATTACGAGAAGAGTTTTCAGGAGTTGAAGACTCGACTCACTTCAGCCCTTGTGTTGACTTTGCCTGACGGTGTTGATGGTTTTGTGGTGTATTGCGATGCTTCCAGAGTCGGTTTGGGTTGTGTATTGATGCAAAAGGGAAAGGTTATAGCTTATGCTCCCAGGCAGCTAAAGCCTCACGAGAAGAATTATCCTACCCATGACCTTGATTTAGCTGCCGTGGTTTTTGCTTTGAAAAGCTGGAGACATTATTTGTATGGTGTCCATGTTGACGTCTTCACGGACCATAAGATCTTGCAGTATGTATTCACCCAAAAGGAATTGAATCTTAGATAGAGAAGATGGTTAGAACTGTTGAAAGATTATGATATGAGCGTACTATATCATCCGGGCAAGGCCAATGTAGTAGCAGATGCCCTTAGTCAGAAGTCCATGGGTAGCGTAGCACATGTGGAGATTGGTAAGAAGGAGTTGGCCCGTGAGGTACATCGTTTGGCTAGATTGGGGGTTAGGTTGTTTGGTGATGCTGAGGGTAGTATAAGAGTGCAAAGCGGTTCCGAATCCTCTTTAGTTTCGGAAGTAAAGGAGAAGCAAGACAGGGATCCTACCTTGGTCAGGTTAAAAGAGTCAGTTAAAGACCAAAAGGTGGAGGTTTTCTCCCAAGGGGGAGATGGCGTTTTGAGACTTCGAGAAAGATTATGTGTTCCTGATGTTAATAACTTGAAGCAGAGGATTATGGCAGAAGCGCATGGTACGCGATACTCCATCCATCCCGGTGCTACCAAGATGTACCATGATTTGCGAGAAATCTATTGGTGGAACGGTATGAAGAGGAACATAGAAGAATTTGTGGTGAAGTGTTCCACGTGTCAACAGGTTAAAATAGAGCATCAAAGGCCCAGTGGCGCGATGCAAGAGTTTAGAATTCCTACTTGGAAGTGGGAAGAAGTGAATATGGATTTCATAGTTGGTTTGCCTCCTTCTCGTCGCCATCATGATTCGATTTGGGTTGTCGTAGATCGGCTGACGAAATCATCTCATTTCTTGCATGTGCATTCATCGTATATAGATGAAGATTATGCTAGAATATATATTCGGGAACTCGTCAGACTTCATGGAATCCCTTTGGCTATTATTTCTGATAGAGGTACTCAGTTTACCTCTCAGTTTTGAAAATCTTTCCAAAAGGGTCTCGATACCCAAATTGGTTTAAGTTCTGCTTTCCATCTACAAACAGATGGTCAGGCCGAGCGAACCATTCATACTTTAGAAGATATGTTGAGGGCTTGTTTGCTTGATTTTAAAGGTAGTTGGGATCAGCACTTAGCATTAATCGAGTTGGCTTACAATAACAGTTTTCATGCTACTATTGGAATGGCCCCGTTTAACGCTTTGTATAGTAGAAGGTGTAGATCACCCAGTGGTTGGTTCGAAGTTGGTGAGGCTGCCGCAACTGGACTGGATGCGGTGTTCGAGGCCATGGAGAAGGTTAAGTTAATTCGGGAAAGGTTGAAAACCGTCCAAAGTAGTCAAAAATCATACGCAGATGTAAGGAGGAAAGACCTTGAATTTGATGTTGGTGATTTAGTGTACTTGAAAGTTTCACCCATGAAAGGGGTGAAGAGATTTGGGAAGAAAGGGAAACTAAGTTCCCATTACATTGGTCCCTACAAGATTGTGGATCGCATTGGGAAGGTAGCGTATAAGGTTGAATTGCCCGCGGAGTTATCTAACGTCCATCCGGTTTCCATATTTCTATGCTTAAGAAGTCTATTGGTGATTCTGTTGTGATTAATCCTTCCAAAAGCTCGGGTATTCAAGATAGTCTTTCATATGAAGAGATTCCGGTTGAGGTTTTTGACTTTCAAGTTCGTAGGCTAAGAAACAAGGAAGTTCCTTTGGTTAAAGTGCTTTGGCAAAATCAATCCGTGGAGAGTGGTACTTGGGAAGCCGAAATGGATATGCGCGCCAAATATCCCCACCTCTTTCCTACGAATCCTGAGCATGTCAAAGGTATCGTTCTCTTTTGATTTAATCCTTATTGCTATGTTTATCTTGGCTTGTGTGTTTTCTACGATATCCAAAACAATATAGAATGGAGTATATGCTTGGGCAAGATGATTTTTCTCTATTTACTCATTTTCATAGTAATCTTGACCTACCTATCAACATTTGAGGACAAATGTTTCCAAGGGGGAGATGATGTGATACCCCGGAAAAATTTTCCATTAAGATCTCGGATGAAAATATGTTGAATTCCGTTCTTTATCGTGATTAATAATTTTTCTGTGTGGAATTTCTGGATATGCGAACCGTCATCGCATAGAGAATAAAATAATATTTCCAACGATATGTGTATCATCCAAAACGGACACTGGAGCGATGAGTTATGATCATTCCGATCTAACCGTGAATAGTGGTGAACAATAAATGTGCAGGAAAAAAATACTGAGGCCAGGCGAATTTTAGGGTCAACTTCAAACGATCATACCTCCTTGTACATAATGATCTGGGTGAGCTACTATATATCAACAGAAAGCTCTGAAATTCCACTTTTCAATGAAATTGGTTTCATCATATTTGACCATCGGAGCAAAACATTATGGTCGATCTACTTTAGCCTATCAAAACAGTCCACCAAAGGACAAATTTGACATTATTTGATTTTTAAGGGTATTTTGGTCATTCTCACTCCAATCCATCCGGGTAAACCATGGATTTAAGTCCATTAAGAGCATTCAATAGCTCATTTTTCGCCAAAATTTCCTAAGGCTCAAACCCCAACCCTACTACTCCAAATTTCATCCTTCTATGTCTCTTGATTGAACCGTAGAAATTTCAAATTGATTTGGGATTCGAGTTGATCATGTTAAGGGATTCTAGAAGCACCCTTTATTTTTGTGAATAAAGTTCCGGAGTTGGAAGTTCATATTCATCTTTCATTTTTAGGTATGTGGGGCTTTGAACAAGATTATCCTTTCGATCTTGTGCCTGGTATTTTTGTTGAATTACATTGACATGAGATTTTACATATTTTACCATAAATTGGAAATATGGTTTTATATCTTATATTATTGTCAATGAGCTATGGGATTATGTCATCCGATATGTGTATGATGTTGAGATGGAATTATGTTCAAAAAGTATTTGATTATGAGAGTATGATGATTTAATTTGTTAAGCCTTGATTTATACTATAATTCCACTATTTCCTTATTATGAATTTATTATTGATATTGGAAATTTTATATCCCAACTATGGGTTGATGTCTCAAGTACCTTTAAATGAGAGTTGGATGGGAAATTGAGAAATGTTGATATTGAAGTTGCACTGAGTCTTGGTATTTTTTCGATGGTTTTGATGAGATAAATTGTTTAAAATATTGTGTATTGAGTCTTTATATCCTTGCCCAAATGTCGAGTAGATTATGGTTCAACGAATTGATACCTTGTTGATGTTGAGGAAGATTAAAATGTTTTGAGCTAAAATGTGTTGAGTTTGGAATCCACAAATTGATATGATTTGATAAATGAGAAGGAGATTTGATTTGGTCTTTGTGATAGACCCTTGTGAAGTTGTGGTGGATTTCCTAACTCGTTCTGAGCTTGTCGGGGAGTAGTACTTAGCACCGAGAGGTAAATTTGGTATTTCCCCAAATCTATGTGCCCACGTAGGGTTGTTTAATGATGATATTATTGGCCAGAGAGCCCGATTGTGATTATTGTAGTTTTAAGGTCGTACTCCCTAGCAAAGAGTATGACGCTCCCGCCAACGGGGGTTTCAAATGTTGGTATTACACGTAGCTCACATGGGGTTGTCAGTTATAGGAAACTCCCTTGTCCATAAGAGTCATGTTTATTGAAATACCGAGTCACTCCGAGTTTTGATGTGGTAAGTCAAGTTGCCTATGATGATCTATAATGATTTATGAGGTTTTTCTCCTACATTTCCTATCTAAGATGTTATGATTTGCATGATTCAATGTCACTCAAGCCAGGTGTGTCATTATGGTCCGTATGTATGTTTTTACGAAATTTATGATATTATTTATATTTTGAATGCGCCCCCACATACTCAGTACGTAGCTTGTGTTGACCAATATATTTCTCTATGGGCTATATTCTTACCATGATGTAGGTTCAGGTACTCAGCCGCAGCCGCGACAGTGATATTCGAGTGCCGCATCTACGTTCCTTTAGTAGTGAGTCCTTGTGGTTCGAGGACTAAGTTGCTAGTTTTGGTGTTGTTGTTTTGTGATCCCTTTGGTCTGTTAAGTTAGGTTGGGGTTTGTACCAATGGCTCGTTGATTTTGTTGTATAGAGGCTATGTCAGACTAGTGTATTGTTGGGTTAGTTTGGGTATAGACATTCCATATATGTACAGTCTAATGATATTCTGTGCCATGTGCGATGTGATATGATATGTACTTATATATATATTCTTAGAGTAGCGTGTATGTTATTGTGTTGGAACCCTAGGGTAGTGTTTTGGCTTAAGGGGTTAGCTTGAGGCTACGTGTAGCCTTGGGCACCGTATGGCGTCTTGGGATGATATTTCGGGGCGTTACATAATTATATCAGACTAAGGCTCATAATTTCATTATTCATTCACAACATCAAATTAGGGTTTACTCTCAAAGATCAATCCCCAAGAAAGAGAAAACCCTAGGTGTTTAATTCCAAGTCAAGAATTCAAGTTTTCCTCTATCAATCTTCAAGAAATCACAATCCAGGTATGTCATGTGTTGATTCATGGGTCCCTTTCACCCATGAAGCTTAAGAATCTCTTTTAGAATCCAAGATTTGGGTATTTATGAATGTTCATGATTTAAATTGAATTGAAATTCATGTCCATGATGCTGTGTGGTTTTGATTCATGATTTAAATTACATATTCCAATGATTGACCCCAGTATGTGATGGTTTGCATATTAACCATGATAAACCCCTTTCAAATTACAAGTTTATTGATGTATCCATGATTATTAGATGTGTTGATGATTTTATGACCAAAGTATACTCCCCATGTGTTTGATTAAATGCCTGTGTGAAAGAAAAGTACCATACTAGTATGATAATATGAAATCCTCATTCATGTACAAGTTTATGCATGTCAAATGTTTGATGAAATATCTTACTTAATGAATTATGGATTGTTGATGTTAGTCATGTATTCAAGAAAGTCATGCTTTGTCAGTATCTTTCCATGGAGTCCTGGGGGTACTTGTACCCAAAAAATATAGTTGTGTGCTTAGAGTCGGTGTCATGTTTTCACGATATCCTCAGTGAAGCCATGATCCATAAAACTTAGTTAGTCATGTGACTCAAGAAATCTTAGTAATACAGTAATCTCAGTACTATTCCGTTAGTCAAAGGAACTCAGTTAATTTAGTTAAATCAGTTCAGTAATCCATGTCCAGTGTCTATTCAGATGGGAGTAGGAATTAGCACTGAGTGAACCCAAAGATGGGAACTCACCTGTTATATGAGGGTTTGATTCTTAGAAACAATCCTTACGTTCCAGAACTACGTAGCCAGTGTAGGTTGAGATATCATAGCTTGCTATATGAGGGTACATGAGGTGTCTTAACCTATTATGTGAGGGTTCCCACCATTCTCAGTAGAGTTACCTGTTATATGAGGGTTACTCACAGATTGTCCTTACCAGTCGCATAATATTAACACCCTTCTAATTGGGGTTATAGATTGGACCCCAACTCAGCCATAATGGCATATTAGGGGCATATCGGTTAGATAACTACTTCCCACAGTTTCAGTTACAGAATTAGGACTATTAGATACAACCATTCAGTCTCAATAATAGAACTCAGATAGTTCTACAAAATTCAGGACTGTCAGTCAGAGTCAACTCAGAACAGTACGAAACTCAGCTAGTTCCATCAGAAACTAGACTGTTAGATATAGTCCTTTAGTATCAGTTATTTCAGTTATACAGTTATCAGTATCTCATGTTTTCAATACTAAGATTCAATAATCATGTTATCACGAACTCAGTTACAGTTATTATGTATTCATGCATGTATTCTCATGTTTATGTTTTCCAGTCAGCTAGTATAGTTCATGCATGTAAACCCTTTGCATTGAGCCTACCTTTCATGCATACTAGAACATTCAAAGTACTGACGTATTTGCGCTATGGTATTTTATACCATAGGTTCAGAAGTACGAGCTCCAGAGCATCAGTAGCATTCCAGTCTCAGCAGTCATAGATAGTAGTGAGTCCTCATCCGTCGAGGACATGACCATTTCTTTATTATCTCATTAATTAATTTATTAGTTAGAGTTAGTTGGGTACATGTCCCATCAACTCCTTATTCAGACAGTTCAGTCAGTTAGAAGCTTTTCAGACTATCATGTTCAGACTGTTATTTCTATGTTTGGGTATTTCATACCCCATCCATATGTTATGATTGATCAGTTATGTTTCATTTTTGAACCTTAATTCCTTTTAGTCCATGTTTTTGCATTTATACAGTATATTATGCAGTGTTTAGGTAAGATATCAGTCATGGGTTAGCTTGTGGTCCTTCAGGGTCATGACCATCGTATAGTATTTCGGGTACCAGGTTTGGGGCATTACAAACTTGGTATGATAGACTAAGGTTCAATAGATTCCTAGGAAGTCTGAAAGCAGCATCTAGTAGAGTTTTATAAATAGGTGTGTTGCGCGCCCCATTTATGTGCAGTAGGCTACAAGATGTTTTAGGAATAGTTTCCCTTCTTTTAGTATTCATGCATGCCAGTGAGCATAATCTCAATCTAGTCTCTTAGTCTAATCTGTTTCTCCCTTTTATCTACAGAACATGCCTCCTAAGAGAAGAAACGGGAATCAGCCAGCCCCTCAGCCCGAAAAACCTTTGGGCGAACATGTTTTTCATCAGTGTTCAGAGCTGTATTCACTACTCTTGCTCAGTCAGTTTCTACTCAGAATGAATGACCAGCTATCATTCCGGCCAACCCAGTGGGTAAAACCATCATAGACCGGTGGGTATACAGAAACTGCTCGGTTATGATATTTCAGAAAGTCACTTCAGCAGACTTAGTCGAATTAGAGATGACTGATTTTGATGTAATTCTTAGCATAGATTGTCTTCATTCCTGCTATGCCATAGTCGACTGCAGAAATAGAATAATCCAGTTTCAGTTTTCGAATGAACCCATCCTAAAGTAGAAGGGCAGTGTATCTGCTTTCAGAGGTCAGCTTATTTCCTACATTTGGGCACGGAAAATGATATCTAAGGGATGTGTAAATCATCCTATTTGAGTTAAGGACACTAGTTCTGAAACTCCTAGTTTTAATTCAGTCCCAGTTGTGAATGAATATTCAGATGTCTTTCCCGAAGATCTTCTAGGAATTCCTCCCGAAAGGGAAATAGACTTCGGTATTAATCTTCTTCTAGATACTCAGCCTATATCTATTCTGCCATATAGAATGAAACTAGCAAAACTGAGAGTATTGAAAGAGAAGTTGAAGGATCTCTTAGATAAGGGATTCATCAGACCCAGTGTGTCCTCGTGGGGCACACTAATTTTATTCATATGCAAGAAAGACGGTTCTCTCAAAATGTGTATTGACTACCGTCAGCTCAATAAAGTCACGATCAAGAATAAGTATCCTCTTCCAAGAATCGATGACTTGTTTAACCAACTTCTGGGTGCCAGTTATTTCTCTAAGATAAACCTTAGATTCGGCTATCATTAACTCAGAGTTAGAGAATATGACCTTCTGAAAATAGCCTTCTGTACTCGGTATGGTCACTTTGAATTCCTAGTTATGTCCTTAGGTCTTACCAATGCCACAAAAGATTTCATGGACTTGATGAACCATGTGTTCGAGCAGTACTTGGACATTTTTGTCATAGTCTTCATAGATGATATTCTGGTTTATTCTTATAGTGAGCGTGATCATGTAGACCATCTCAAAATCGTACTTTAGACTGTCAGAGATCATCAGCTATTCGCCAAATTCAGTAAGTGCTAATATTGGCTAAGGTCAGTAGAATTTCTTAGCCATATCATTTTCGGTGATGGCATTAGAGTAGATCCTCAAAAGACCAAAGCAGTAAGAAACTAGCCTCACCTTGTCTCTCCATCAAATATCAGGAGTTTCTTGGGTTTGGATGGCTATTACAGATGGTTTGTTGAGATATTATCTTCTATTTCATCCTCTATGTCCAGATTGCCTCAGAAGAAAGTCAAGTTTCAGTGGTCAGATCCTTGAGAGAAGAGTTTTCAGGAGTTGAAGACTTGACTCACCTCAGCACCAATTTCAGCTCTTCTAGATGGTTCTGATGGGTTCGTGGTGTATTTTGATGCATCCAGAGTAGGTTTGGGTTATGTCCTCATATAGCATGGTAAGGTCATAGCCTACTCCTCCAGAAAGCTCAAACCTGATGAGAAGAATTATCCGACTCATAATATTGAGTTAGCAGCCGTAGTATTTGCCTTAAAGATTTGGAGGCATTATCTATACGGAGTACATGTGGATGTGTTCACAGATCATAAGAGCCTTCAGTATGTCTTTTCTCAAAATTATCTAAATCTTCGTCAGAGAAGGTGGTTAGAGCTCTTGAAAGATTATGACATGAGTGCCTTTTATAATCCGAGCAAGGCCAATGTAGTGGTCAACGCTCTCAGTAGATTGTCTATGGGTAGTGTTGCTTATGTTGAGGATAGTAAGAGAAAGCTAGCTCAAGAAATCCATCACCTTTCTAGACTAGGTGTTCACTTAGTCGATACAGAGGAGGGTGACATAGGGGTTCAGAGTAGTTCAAAATCATCTCTAGTTTTCGAAGTGAAAGAAAAGCAAGATAGAGACCCCAGCCTTGTCAAATTGAAAGAGTCAGTCAAAGATCAAAAAGCAGAGGTTTTCTCCCGAAGGGGAGATGGTGTTTTTCATTTTCAGGTTCGTCAGTGTGTTCCAGGTGTAGATGACTTAAGGCAGTGAATTCTTGCAGAAGGGCATGGTGCACCCTACTCTATTTATCCAGGGGCCACAAAGATGTACCGCGACTTACAAGAAATCTATTGGTGGAGTGGGATAAAGAGAGATATTGCAGAGTTTGTGGCTAAGTGCTCTACATGTTAGCAGGTTAAAATAGAGCATCAGAATCCTAGTGGGTCCATGCAGGAGTTCAATATTAGTACTTGGAAGTGGGAAGAAGTGAACATGGACTTCGTGGTAGGTTTTCCTCGTACTCGTCGCCAGCATGATTCAGTCTAGGTCATTGTAGACAGAATGACCAAGTCAGCTCATTTCCTTCCAGTCCATACCTCTTATTCAGCCAAGGATTATACCAAACTCTACATCAGAGAGTTGGTCAGATTGCATGGTGTTTCATTATCTATTATCTCAAACAGAAGTACCCAGTTCACCTCTCATTTCTGGAAAGCATTCCAAAAGGGCCTTGGTATCCAAATTCATATCAGTACAACCTTACATCCTCAGACAGATGGTCAGGTAGAAAGGATCATTCAGACACTAAAAGATATGCTGTGAGCATGTACAATTGATTTCAAGGGTAGTTGGGAAGACCACTTTCCTTTGATTGAGTTTGCATACAACAACAACTATCATTCCAGTATTCGGATGGCTTCATTCAAAGTTCTCTACAGTAGGAGATGCAGATCTCCAATCGGTTGTTTTGAAGTTAGTAAGGCCTCAGTTATAGGACCTGACTAAGTACTCGATGCCTTAGAGAAAGTCCAGTTGATCAGAGAAAGACTCCAGACTACTCAGAGCCGACAGAAGTCTTATGCAGATGTGCGCAGAAAGGATCTCGAGTTTGAGATTGATGATTTTGTCTATCTAAAGATCTCTCCCATAAAGGGAGTGAAGAGATTCGGCAAGAAGGAAAAGATCTGTCCCCGATATATCGGTCCCTTCAAGATTCTCAGTCAATTCGGCAAGGTAGCTTATAAGCTTGAATTGCCTTTGGATCTAGCCTCAGTTCACCCATTCTTCCATGTCTCTTTGCTCAAGAAATGCATATCTGACCCAGCAGTTGTAGTCCCTATTCAGAGCATAGATGTTCAAAATAGCCTCTCTTATGAAGAGATTCTAGTCGAAATCCTAAAATATTAGACTCGTAAACTGAGGAACAAAGAAGTCCCTATAGTCAAAGTTCTTTGGAGAAATCAGTCTGTTGAGGGAGCTACTTGGGAATCAAAAGAAGACATGCGTACCAAGTATTCTCACCTCTTCTCCGCCAACTCAGATCAAGCTCAAGGTAACAGTTTTCCTTAAGTTTTTCAATTTCATGTTCAGATTTTAGTTACAAGTTTGGCATCCTTGTCATGTTCAGAATTCTATTATAATCTTGATATTAAATACCGTTGCATACTCAGTTATGCATTCATGAATCAGTTATACATGCATCATATACGCATGATTAGTATGATATATTCAGTTATCAGTCATGTTAGTCATGAGGTAATGTTCCAGTCATTCATTTTTAGTATGTACGTCAGTTTATATTCTCCCCTCTCACCCAGTCCTATTAGAGGATGAATGTTCTTAAGGGGGAGATATTGTAATACCCCGTACTTCTACCTAGCTTAAAATTATCCCAAGAATGTTAAAAACTTACTTTGAAATATAAATCTATTTTTGTACAGTTGGAATTTTTAATATTTTCAATTTTTATCATGTGGGAAATTGAATTATCTTTCCAACGATACCAATTTTATCCAAATTCGATATCAGAGAAAAAAGTTATGGAAGTTTTACTCAGAGCTGTAAGAATAGCCCAGGAGCGACAGCTAGGTTGACGGACCGTTGATCTAGCGACGGACAAGTTGATAAACCGTCAAACATGGGATGGACCGTCGCCCAAGCCATCATAATAATGCATCGAGTCTTTTTTTTGGTCCACGTATGACGGTCGAAACGATGGACCATCGAGCCAGCGATGGACCATCTCACGATCCATCACAGGTCCCGTTCAGCAAATTTTAGGTTATTTTTAAAGGGTATTTAGGTCTTTTTCAATCCGTTTTAACCCCTAATTATATCATACCAAGGCTCATAAGTTCATTATTCATTCACATCCTCAAATTAGGGTTTCCTCTCAATGATCAATCACTAAGAACGAGAAAACACTAGGTATTTAATTCCAAGTCAAGAATTCAAGTTTTTCTCCATCATTCTTCAATAAATCATAACCCAGGTATGTCATGTCTTGATTCATGGGTCCCTTTCACCCATGAAGCTCAAGAATCTCTTTTAGAATCCAAGATTTGGGTATTTATGAATGTTCATGATTTAAATTGAATTGAAATTTATGTCCATGATGCTGTGTGGTTTTGATTCATGTTTTAAATTACATATTCCAATGATTGACCCAGAATGTGATGGTTTGCATAATAACCATGATAAACCTCCTTCAAATTACAAGTTGATTGATGTATCCATAATTATTAGATGTGTTGATGATTTTATGACCAAAGCATGCTCCCCATGTGTTTGATTAAATGCCTATGTGAAAGAAAAGTGTCATACTAGTATGATAATATCAAATCCCCATTCATGTACATGTTTATCCATATCAAATATTTGATGAAATGTCTTACTCAATGAATTATGGATTGTTGATGTTAGTCATGTACTCATGAAATTCATGCTTTGTCAGTTTCTTTCCATGGAGTCCTGGGGGTATTTGTACCCAAAAAATATAGTTGTGTTCCTAGAGTTGGTGTCATGTTTTCACGATATCCTCAGTCAAGCCATGATCCATAGAACTCAGTCAGTCATATGACTCAGGAAATCTCAGTAATACAGTAATCTCAGTACTATTTTGTTAGTCAACAGAACTCAGTTAATTTAGTTAAATCAGTACAGTAATCCATGTCCAGTGTCTATTCAGATAGGAGTAGGAATTAGCATCGAGTGAACCCAAGGATGTGAACTAACCTATTATATTAGGGTGTGATTCTTAGAAGCAATCCTTACATTATAGAACTACGTAGCTAGCGTAGGTTGAGACATCATAGCCTGCTATATGAGGGTAGATGAGGTGGCTTAACCTGTTATGTGAGGGTTCCTACCATTCTCACTAGAGTTACCTGTTATGTGAGGGTTACTCACAATTGTCCTTACCAGTGGCGCGATATTGACCCCCTTCCAAATAGGGTTACAGATTGGACCCTAACTCAGCCATAATGGCGTATTAGGGCCATGTCAGTTAGATAAATACTTCCCATAGTTTCAGTTACAGAATCAGGATTGTCAGATACAGTCATTCAGTCTCAATAATAGAACTCAGATAGTTCTACAAAATTCAAGACTGTCAGATACAGTCAACTCAGAATAGTACAAAACTTAGCTAATTCCATCAGAAACTAGAATGTCAGATACAATCCCTCTGAATCTGTTATTTCAGTTTTACGGTTATCAGTATCTCATGTTGTCAGTACTCAGATTCAGTAATCATGTTATCACACACTCAGTTACAGTTATTATGTATTCATACATGTATTCTCACGTTCAAGTTGTCCAGTCAGTTATTATAGTTCATGCATGTGAACCCTTTGCATTCAGCCTACCTTCCATGCATACCAATACATTCAAAGTGCTGACGCATTTGCACTATAGTGTTTTATACCATAGGTTCAGAAGTACGAGCTCCAGAGCATCAGTAGTATTCCAGTCTCAGCAGTCAGAGATAGCAGTGAGTCCTCATCCTTAGAGGACATGACCATTTCTTTATTATCTTATTAATTAATTTATTAGTTGGAGTGAGTTGGGGACATGTCCCATCAACTCCTTATTCAGAGAGTTCAGTCAGTTAGAGGCTTTTTAGACTATTATGTTCAGACAGTTATTTCAATGTTTGGGTATTTCATACCCCATCCATATGCTATGATTTATCAGTTATGTTTCAGTTTTGAACCTTAAGGCCTTTCAGTTCATGTTTCTGCATTTAGACAGTATATTATGTAGTGTTCAGGTACAGATATCGGTCATGGATTAGCTTGTGGTCCTTCGGGTTCATGAGCATGGTGCAACATTCTGGGTACCAGATTCAGGGCATTACAGTATGCATATTTGGAGGTTGGTTGGGTAATAGGGGTAGTCACTGGTCATGTTTTGACTTGGGATGCCCATTACGATAAGGCCCTGGTTCGATTCGTGTCAACACTAATTTTTTTCTAATTTTTTTTAAAAATGATATGAATCTACTTACTTAGATAGAACTCAATTTCATGAATGTTTTCCCAGTCAGTTATTGTTTAGTTCATTAAAGAATTATTTCATGTCCCACAATAAAAATTTAATCTCGACTTATCAAATTTACACAAACCTTTTCAGATCAGTACTATAAATCATGCATGATATTTTAGAAGTTTTAAAATAACCCTTTGATCTTTAAAACTAATAATGAACTTTTTTTACGATAGATTATACTTAAATAGGGCCAATCTACCCAAAATGTTCAAATCTCATTCAGAACCTCTCGAACACAAATAAAAAATGCTAATAGCTTGGAAAAACAATATTCTAGACTCAATGGTGCATTAAAATTTCCAACAGAGCATGTTATCAATAAATTACCTTCGAAATCAACTCTACGCAACTTAAAACCAACTTCTCGTCTAAAGACTCAAAATCAAACTTAAAACCTCAGAATTCAAACCAACCATGCTACTAATCAAAAAACAACATTTCAGATCTAATGGAATTGAGGAAACTCTCATTTGATGCTCGAATCATAGAATGTTGATCAAAGTCAACTATATCACTTTAAAGTCTACTCAAAACCACAAACTTACATAAATAACTCTCGAATGCTTTGGGGACCATTCCAACCATCCCCATAACTCATAAATAATATAAAGCAATTATGAGGAAGTGAAATATGATTTACTATAGAAAAACCAGAAAATCACCACGAGGATTGTTTCACGGTCTTCCCTAGATCAAACCCTTCTCACCAGTTAAATACACTATAAAAACTATAGTAAATCTCAAAATAGGAATAATATAAGAAGTACAAAAATGATCTAGAGGGCCATTACAACTCATGTACTCAGTATGATAAGATAAGATAAGTCATGTCCTATCTAATATTCTCACCCACAACTTATTTAATATATGTTTACCTTTCCTAATATGCACTATAATGACCCTATCAAACCCCCTCTCCAGTTTATCTATGCATCTTCTCTTCACATACATAAACTATCTCAGCCTCATCTTCTTCATCTTTTCTACCATGAAGGCCACTCAAATCTTGTTATGAATAGCTCTATTCCTAATAGTATCTTTTCTAGTATATCCTCATTTCCATATTTTTTGCTACTCTAACCTTTTGGGAATACAAGTTCTTGACTTACCAATACACTATTCTACATATAAGATAACTGGTATGACCACCACTTTATAAACCTTACCTTTATGGCTTGGTGGTATATTATTATCATAAGTCACAAATATAAGTTTTAGTTTCATCCACTCATCTCTAATACAATGAATAGCATCTTCATTTATCTTTCTATTTTCTTGGAATATTAACCCAGATATTTAGAATTCTTTTCTTTAAGATGATTTGTGTATCGATCCTTACATCCATATTTGTGATATGAGTTATGTCACTAAACTTTCATTATAAGTATTCTATTTTATTCCTATTTAACCTGAACCATGTAGACTTTAGGGTCTTTCTCTAAGACTCTAATGCATTATTAACTTTAGTGTATATATCTTTAATAACGAATATGTCATCTACAAATATCATATTCCATGGAAACTCTCATTAAATATGTCACATCAATTCTTCCATGGCCAAGACAAATAAAAATAGGCTATGATCTGATCCCAGGTGTAACACCATTTTTATTGCAAATTGATAAGTATCTCTTTCAACTTTTAACACAAAAATCTTGGATCTATTACAAATGTGGTTAGTGGCACTAATGTAAGCTTCATGGTCACCTTTATCCTTCAAACATCTTTATAGAGCCCCTTAAGAACTTTGTTATAATATTTTTTGTAACACCCAAAAACTTTAGAGCTTTCATGCACTCAATGTTGTGTAAATGCAAGTACATATGGAAACAAACTTCATGTCTTTGTATTATTGGAAGTGATTTAAAAATGTATTAAGGCCTCAAATAACTCCAAACTCTTGGCCAAGTCAAAACCGCCCTTATTAATTAATTTCTCATAAAGTATCTTGCTATAGTTAACTTCAAACAAGCATAACTGCTAGATTTTATAGGTTTTTTTGAGATGAAGACCTATCAAATGATAGATAAATAAATTAGCTTTCTAATGCATCAAGATTTGCCTTAATAGGATGTTGGAGTAAAACTTTATGGCCATTTTGCTGAAGCCATGTCAACTGTCTACCTACTTACAACCCCCAACTTACGGGTCGTAAGTACTACTTACGAGGGTAGTAAGTAGATTTGTAAGTAGATCCTAAAAGATGAAAAAGATCTAATACTTCCGATCCAACTTACAGGACATAAGTCCTACTTACGACCCATAAGTCATAAGTAGGTTTTGAGAGGTTAAAAAAGAGTCTAATAACTACGACCCTACATAAGGGCCGTAGGTACTAATTTCAAGGTACATAAGTGAGGTTATTTTTGGGAAATTTTTCTGGATAAGCTTAGGGTTATTTAGGTAATTTTCCTTATAAGGTCCGACCCTTATATTTTTTAAACCCTTTTTGAACACTGAAGTACTATCCTTCTTAAAAATAAAATATCAATAACTCTTACCTTCACTAGGTTGAACCTTCAACTGGATAGTTTATTTGGTTGAACCTCTTACCTTCACTAGGTCCAAAGCTTAGGAAGACCCTAAAAAGTTTGTTGATGAAATGGAAAAAGTCTTTGGGATGATGCATGCTATTGATATTAAGGGGGTAGAGTTTGCAGCTTATCATCTAAAAGGGGTGTCTTATTGGTGGTATGATGAATGGGAGGAAATTAAGGGTAATAATGTTGAACCTACTATTTGGGAGGAGTTTTCCAATGCCATCCTCGATCACTTCTTCCTTAGAGAATTGAGAGATACCAAGGATAAGGAGTTCATGAACTTGAAGCAGGGTAAGATGAGTGTTAAGGAGTATGATATGAAGTTTACTCACTTGTCTCATTATGCTCTTGAGTTGGTGTCTAACATTAGGTCCAAAATGAAGAATTTACTTCAGGCCTTTCTAGAGACTCAGTACTAGAGTGTAAGGGTTCTATGCTAAACAATGACATGGACATATATAGGTTAGTAATTTATATGTAAAAAGTGAAAGATAGGAAAAAAAGCAGGCAGAGGAAGAAGAGAGATAGATTAAAAAAGATAAGCACGCAGATCAGGATGCGAGTCAGCAAAATAGTATAAAAGGGGGTAGGAAGTTGTTTAATAAGAAATCCTAGGGTAATTCTCATCCTTCATCTAGTTCTCCAGTCCCCAAACTTTCAGTTGATCAGCGATCTTAATCTACCAATAACCCTAGGGTGCAGGGTGCCTAGTATCAGGATAGTGTACTTAGTAGGCACCATCTTACCCTTTTTCCATACTTATGAGAAGCTTTATCATGGCTTGTGTTATTTTGAAAGTAACTTGTGCTTTGGATGTGGTCATCCATGTCATAGGCAGCAGGACTATCCCACAACAATGGATGCTCATGTGACTAATAAAGCCCCAACTACTACTGCTTCAACTTTTAGTAAAAAGGGTGCTACTTCAAGGATGGAGAATGGTTGTAATTGTCTTTATGCTCAGTCTACTCATCGAGATTTTGAGGCATCTCCAGATTTTGTCATAGGTATGTTATAGCTTTTCTCCTATGATATTTGTGTATTGCTTGATCATAATTTCACCCTATCCTATATGACTCCTTATATGGCTTTAAACTTAGTTTTGGTCCCAAAAATATTCCTGACCCTTTCTCAGTCTCTACCCTGGTGGGTGATTCCATTGTTGCTAAGAGAGTTTATAGGGGCTATGTTGTGTCTATCTCTTAGTGGAACACTGTGATAGATTTGATAGAGCTTGATATGGTGCATTTTGATGTAATCTTTGAAATAGATTAGCTTCACTCATGGTATGATACCCTAGACTATAGAACTAAAAAGGTCACTTTTTAGTTTCCGAATAAATCAATGATAGAGTAGGAGGGGAGTTCCCAAGCACCTAAGTAAAAGTTTATTTTATATCTTAGAGTCTAGAAGTTGATTTCTAAAGGGTGTCTGTCCATTTGGTTTGAGTTAAGGATTCTGATTCAGAAAGTCCCTCTTTGTAGTTTGTTCTTGTGGTTGATTCTGAATCAGAAAGTCCCTGTTTGTAGTCTGTTCCTATGGTTAATGAGATTTTTGAAGTCTTTCTCGATTACCATCCTAGAATTCCTCCCGATAGGGAGATAGACTATGGATTAATCTTTTGCCGGATATTCATCCTATCACTCTTCCAACATATAGAATGGCTCCTAAAGAGCTAAAAGAGTTAAAGAAACAACTAAAAGACCTCCTTAATAAGTGTTTTATTTTTCCTGGGGTGCTCCTGTACTTTTTGTGTGAAATAAAGATGGGTTCCTTTGTATGTGCATAGAATACCACCAACTGAATAAAGTCACCATGAAAAAATAAGTACCCTCTTCCTATAATTGATGTTCTCTTAGACCAACTTTAGGGTGCTAAGTATTTCTCTAAAGTAGATCTCTATTCGGGATACCATCAGTTAAACATTAGGGAAGCTAATATTCTCAAGACTTCTTTTTGGACCTATTATGGCCATAATGAATTCTTGGTCATGTCATTTTGAAAAACCTTGCTTTTGAACCCTTAGAAAAATTTCCTTTGTTGAAGTTTCTGGGCAAGGTACGACTCAAGAATACTACTCATACCCTAGAATACGACTTGGGGTAATCTCAATTGTATGTTAGGTAGTGTAGTGGGGGTTACATTCTGTCCAAGGAACGGTTTAGCCTCTCCCAAGTTGTTTGTTAGGGTAAAGGTCGTATATTACCTAGTTGTATGATGCCATATGCTTAGCCTAGTTGAATCTGTCCAAGGTACAACTCAGGGTACAGTTTAGGGTACCATTCACACCCTAAGGTATGAGTTATCTTAGCATGGTTGTATGTTTAATAGTTTAGGTGTCCATGGTGAAGCCTTGGGTACTAGTTAGGGTACCACTCATACCCTAGGGTATGATTTGGGTGTGGAATTCGTATCCTCCTGGGTGCAACTTTTACTATTAAATTGAGGGCATTATAGATATTTCCCACCCCTAAACCCTTATGAACCATGACTTATAACCTTATTTGGCCTCCCATTCTTCATATATACAAGATTAAAAAAATTCCAAAACACTCTGCAAAACTTCTCTAACATAATTGGGGCTTGGGTTCATCAAGAAGGACATCTAAGAGCTTGGACAACAAGAATCTCTTTGTGAATCTTTATGTATAAGCCATGTAATTCTTCCCTCTTTTTTATTTCTCAAATATCATGTGTTTTAAACAATGATTTGATTCTTGAATGGTTGGCTTTGAAATCAAATGTTAAGGGTTTTGATGCATAGTGATGGGTATTGCTTACTCTTGTTCAAACTTTGTGTTTACACATGCTTTTGGTGATGGTTTGCACATGCGGGTGCTTATTTATTGTGGTTTAACAAATGGGTCATGTTTACCCCTAATCTTGATGGTTTTCACATGGGTTTTAGTCATAGTAAAGGTAAGCCCGTAAGATGTTTGTGAAAATGCCTAAGAGAAATAATTGGTTACATACTAATAGTGTTTTGAACTAAGGTAATTAATTAATGAGTAAGAATGGTTTGTAAGTGACTTATAAAGAACTTGTTTGATATGTAATGAGTTAGTTGGTGACTCTGGTGGTTTGCTTGGTTAAATGGGTTAGAGTCCCTAAACATGAAATTGAATTTATCAAACAAAAGTTTGGTGTATGAACGGTAAGGAAGAATGAATTGTGTGTTTAGGTCTTGATGATAACAAATTGACTTAAATGGTAATTGAAACTAATGTATTGGCCTATAAAAGTGATTTATTGATAAATAGTTCATAAAGACCTTGTGGTCATGTATGGTGTTGAATTGTAACCTTGATGGCTTAAATTGACAAAGAGGGTTAGTCCTCGAATGTTGAGTTGAATGGTTGTTAATGCATGGACAAAGGGTAAGAGTCCCAATGTCAACTAATAATGGTCACCATAGCTTGAGGTTAGATTCCCTTGCCCAATGAAATAGCTTGAGGTTAGAGTCCCTTGCCTAATAAAATGACTTGTGGTTAGAGTCTACGTGCTTCGTAAGAAGGCTTGAGGTTAGAGTCCTCTGTCTTAATAAACTGGGAAGTCCAAACATCCTAAGTTGCGAGAGTGTAAGGATAGAGTCCTCCACTTCATGTTTCATCATTGGATGTTTGAGATGTATGCTAAGGCCTTGTTCTTTTTTTTTATTCTTGATGTATCTATATGTCTATTTATGTGCCTGTGTATATAAATATGTTTTCTTATGATTATTTGACTTGGATTTGAATAATGGTACTATGTTATCCTTATCCTTGAGTTATATGCTAGAGGTCCAACCGCTAACTATCTCTGGATGCTATGTCCCCATGTGACATAGAGGCCAGAGCTTCTTCTCTTCCTACGTAGTGACCGGATGTTCGAGAGGTTCATGTGTTAACATTGAAGGGGTGATCTTCCATACTTATGAAGACATACATTTCATAGTCTTCTATTCTCAAGTTATAGACTTTTTTAGACCTAGTTTTGGCTATTATTGGGGGCATGCACCCACATGTTATAGACATCAGAATTATATGGGCTTTGTGGATAACTGTGGACTTGGGTATGTTAGTTTGGTATGTGGACATTAATGGAATGATTAGATATTCTTAGTCATGTTTTTAATCTTTTTTTGCTATCTAGATTATATGTTCGAAGTTTATCTAATGCTTGTGGATTGATGTGATGGTTAGATTAGGTTATCGGGGCAATCTCTAGTCCTTCTTAGGTTTTAGATGCCTACACGATAAGGCCCAATCTCAGGTTATATCACATTTGGATTAACTAATGGTCTTGCTTCTTTCATGGACCTTATGAATAGGGTGTTTAGGGAATTTCTGGATTTATTCATCATAGTCTTTATTGATGATATTTTGGTGTACTAAAAAAAGTGAGGAGAATCATGTCAATCACCTCTGAATTTTGTTGCAGGCCCTCAAGGATCAAAAGTTATATGAAAAATTTTCTAAGTGTGAATTTTAGTTGAGTGTTGTGACTTTCCTTAAGCATGTTATTTCCAGTGAAGGAATTAAAGTGGATCCCGAAAAGATTAAGGTAGTGAAAAAAATGTCCTGGACCCATGACTCCAACTGACATTAGGAGCTTCTTGGATTTGAGAGGCTACTATAGAAGATTTGTGAAAAGTTTCACATCTATAGTTTCTCCACTTACGAGATTGACTTAGAAGAAGGTAACATTTTTATGGTCTGATGCTTGTGAGGGAAAGTTTTATGAAATTGAAGGATAGCTTGACTACCCTGTCTTGAGACTTCCTAATGGTACTGAGGGATTTGTTGTGTACTATGATGTGTCCCGAGTAGGACTTGGTTGTGTTCTAATGTATCATAGAAAGGTTGTATCTAATGTATCTAGGCAACTTAAGGTTCATGAGAAAAATTATTTGACTCATGATCTTGAGTTAAAGGCTATGGTATTTATATTGAAAATTTGGCATCACTATTTGTATTGAGTGCATGTTGACATATACTTGGATCACAAGAGCTTGCAATATGTATTTACCCAGAAATAATTGAACCTTGGGAAAAGGAGGTGTTTTGAATTGCTAAAAGATTATGACATGAGTCTGCACTACCACCCATGTAAAGCTAATGTTGTTGTTGATGAACTTAATAGGTTTTCCATGGGAAGTCTATCCCACGTTGAGGAATAAAAGAGAGGTTTGGTGAAAGACATTCATTTACTAGAAAATTTGGAAGTTCAACTTTTGGACATTGAAGATGGAGATGTGATTTTCCATGAAGTGGATAACTCATCTCTTGGGGCAGAAGTTAATGAGAAGCAGGTTATCGATCCCATACTTATACAAATCAAGAAAGATGCGAGTCAGCAGAACGTTATGGCTTTTGAAATTAGGGGAGATGGTGTCCTATGGTTTCAAGGAAGATTGTGTGTTGTCGATGTAGATGGGCTGTGAGAGAGAATTTTGACCAAAGCTCATGTGTCTAGGTATACGGTTCATCCTGGTTCAACAAAAATATATCATGATTTGAAGGAGATGTATTAGTGGAATAATATGAAAAGAGATGCTGCTAATTTTGTTGCCAAGTGTTTGAATTGACAGCATGTCAAGGTTGAACATTTGAGGCCGGGTGGAAACTCCCAAAAGATAGCCTTACCTATGTAGAAGTGGAAGATGATTAAAAAGGATTTTGCTACCATTCTTTTCGTGGTCCCGAAACCAGTATGATTCCATTTGGTTCATTGTTGATAGAATGACCAAGTCTGCCCATTTTCAACTTGTAAGGACTAATCATTCAATTAAAGATTATGCAAAGTTATACATTGAGGAGAAAGTTTGGTTGCTTGGGGCCCCGGTTTTCACCCTTAAATGGATAGGCAAGAAGAGCATACTATTCTAATTTAAGAGGATATGCTAAGGGCCTGTGTGATTCACTTTAAAAGAAGTTGGGTGGATCACTTGACGCTTATTGAGTTTGCCTACAAAAATAGTTATCATTCTAGCATTCAAATGGCCTCTTTTGAGGCCCTTTATGGTCGAAGGTGCAGGTCTTCAATTGGATGGTATGAGATCGGTGAGACAAGGTTGTTTGGACCTAATCTTATGCATCAAGTGATGGAGAAAGTCAAGGTTATTTTAGAAAGAATTAAGACCACTAAAAGTCATCAAAAGTCTTATACGGACGTGAGACGGAGAGAGCTATAATCTGAGATTAGTGATTGGGTGTTCCTAAAAGTCTCTCCTATGAAGGATGTTTTGATGTTTGTAAAAAGAGGGAGCTTAGTCCTCGATATATTGGTCCATATTAGATTCTAAAAAGAGTTTGGAATGTTACTTTGAAATTAGACTTACCAACAAGCTTAGCATCAGTTTATTCTATATTTCATTTGTCCATGATCAAGAAATGTGTGGGTGACCCTTCCTTGGTGGTGCTTGTAGAATATATTAGGGTGAAGGATTCTCTGTCTTACAAAGAAGTTCCTACTGAAATTCTTGATGAATAATTTTGAAGGTTGAGGACCAAGGAGATAGATTCGGTAAAAGGTGCTATATAGGAACCAACGGGTGGAGGAACCTAGTGGGAATTAGAGGTGGACATGAAAGCTAGATATCCCTTCTTATTTCTTTCTCTGGATGAGTTTGGTTGAGGTATGGAGCCTAGGTTTTCTCTAAATCTATTTGATTTCATGAATTTGGTTCTTCTATGTTCGTCACTACATTGTGCTAAAATTATCCTAAGTTCTCATTCATGGATTTATGATCCCAAGGGAGGGATAATGTAACACCCCAAAAACTTTAGAACCTCCATGTACCCAACGTTGTGTAAATCCAAGTACATGTGGAAACAAACTTCATTTCTTTATATTATTAGAAGTGATTTATACATCTATTAAGACATCAAATAACTCCCAACTCTTGGCCAAGTCAAAACCTCCCTTACCGATTTATTTCTCATAAAGTGTCTTGCTATAGTAAAATTAAAATGAGTATAACTCCTAGATTATATATTGTTTTGATCTCAAGAACCACTAAATGATATATAATTGAAGTATCTTTCCAACGCATCCAGTTTTGCCTTAATCCGATGCTGGAGTAAAAAGTTGTGGTCATTTTACTGAAGCCCTATCAAGCTGTCTACTTACTTATGACCCCCAACTTACGGGTTGTAAGTACTACTTATGGAGGCTGTAAGTGGGTTCATAAGTAGGTCATGAAAGCTGAATAAAGGTATGATACTTACAACCTTACTTATGGGTCGTAAGTACTAGTTACGACCCATAAGTACTATATACGGCCCGTAAGTAATACTTATGACCCATAAGTTGGTGGTCGTAACTAGGTTTCGAGAGCTGAAAAAGGATCCGATACCTATGACCCTACTTATAGTCCATAGGTACTACATACAGGGGCCGTAAGTGAGGTTGTGGGGACTTATTTTTGGGAAATTTTTTTGGGTAAGCTTAGGGATATTTTGGTTATTTTCCTTATGAAGTCCAACCCTTATATGCTTAAAATGCTTTTTGAACATTTAATTATGATCCTTCTATAAAATAAAACATCAACAACTCTTTCTTCTCTCAAAAATATTTTTAGAGGCAAGAACACCTAGGATTCCGCATTCAAGGCTCAAATTCAAACTCTATTCATAAAAAAAGGCATGTTAAACACTCCTTTACTTTAAATATCATTATATGGTGTTAATTTGGTATTTATGTGTTATTTAAATGGTTGACTGAAAGTAGGGTTGAGTAGATTGTTGTAAAATACTTTATATTGAATTTCTCTTCTTGTTTTATAGGTTTTCTAAGCATTATTAATGAATTTTGATAAGTAATATGTTTTATAAAACTGGTGATTTTTTTAAAATGGATTCACAATCTTTAAGAATTTTGCAAAATGAAAATATAACCCTCAACCCACTTCAAAAACTTGGTTTTTCTTCATGGGAATTATGATTTCTTACACTGTCTTTTGAATAATGTATGAGATGAAAGAATGAAAGGTTTATGAACTTTAAATATGAATTCGGGATTCTAAAACATTATATGAAAATGATTTGGATGGTGAGCTTGTTAACATGGATTCACAACCTTTAAGGATTTTGCAAAATGAAAATATAACCCTCAACCCACATCAAAAACTTGGTTTTTCTTCATGGGAATTTTGATTTCTTACACTGTCTTTTCAATAAGGTTTGAAATGAAAGAATAAGAGGTTTATGAAATTTAAAGATGAATTTGGGAGACTAAAACATTATATAAAAATGATTTGGCATGTTATGAATGACTTACAAGTCTTGGTATGACGATACCAATATGGGAATTACCTAATATAAGACTCTATGGATAATAATGTGTGTACAAAATGTTTTAATTGAGACTTAAAGGGAATTATATAGCTTCAGCGTGAAGTTTATGTCTTCGTGACCAATGTCCAAAACCTATGTTTTGCCGACATAGGGATGTCATACCTTAATTGGAAGATGAGCAATATCCTTAGCATGAGGATAATATGGTGGCTCTAGTCTATTGGTGATTTTAATCTAATCTCAGTACGTACAGAAAATATGGACTGAGGCTCCACCTGTTAGGGAGTATCGAGCCCATATAGCTCGTGGATTACTGGATGACGGTGAAAAGCTACATAGTTTAAGAGTAGGTTTTAAATTGTTATGTCTTTATATCCCATATCCCCGATACCCTACTTTATTATTATTATGGATGCTTAAATGAGTTATGACTTTCCTTTGAAAATATTTATTTCTCTTTCCTTGAGTTGCATGCCAGTATTGCGGCACTGACTGGCCCTGGATGCTACATCATTATATGGCGTAGATTTGGAGGAACTTTCTCATGATTCTGTGTAGCACTAAGGTGTTCGTATTTATGCTTGGACAGTTGTTGAGAAGTGATGAGCCATCCATCATCCGTAAGGCAGTGTTACTTTTCATTTATATTTCTGTTCCAGTGTTTTATGTTTGTTTATGGTATAGTCGGGGGCCATATCCTGACTTAGGAGTTATTCTTAAAGTTAGAGACTTTGTAGATAGGTATTGGATAATTATTTGAATTTGGTTTTTAAGACATGGATGTTTCTTTACGTAAATGTTTAATTCTTTTTAATGGTATTATTTTTATAACCTTACATATGACTATGCTTATGATATAATGCTATGGGGTCATCTCAGGCCTTTATTGGTTTGGGATGCCTATCACGGCCAAGGCCTTGGTTCGGGTCGTGACATTTTTCTAGGTCAATGAACACCATATATAGGTCTCTATTTTTGTCCTTGTATTGCTCCATTTATCTCCTTACGAGATGTAAGAGTTATATAGTTAAACGCAAATCAACATAAATACAAATTGATTCTCAATGACACTTCTCCTCATATTTATCTCCACATCCTCTTTAAAATATTCATAGTATGGTTTTGCAACTTACTACTCCCATAGTTTTGAAACTATGAGTTTCACCTTGTTCTTGGAAAACAAGATCATCTTACTCTATATCCATTCTTCGGACCTGTTTTACATCTTAAAAATAACATAAATAACATGGTTAGATACTTAATACTTGTTATGTTGTGTGCCTCTATAAATACACCGAATCTCGTCTATCCTATTCTCCCTTCCCTATCCTCATATTATTAATAATATCCTTAACCTTCTTAAACTTAATGCCTCTAGAATACCTAAAATCTCAACAATTCTCAGAGTACTCTAAATCACTCAACACGATAATGTTGTCCGTTTCTTTATTCAAAAGCTTATGAAAGTAGGTCTGTCATCTTCATATAATAATGTACGTTTGTTCCTCAAATATCTTACCTTCCTTATTTTTAATGCACTTCACTTGGTTCAAGTATCAGTCCTTCCTCTCTCATAACTTGGAGAGCTTATATGATTTTTTATCCCTACCTTTATGTTGAAGTTCTTCATACAAAAATTCAACACTGCCGCCTCAACCATTATAACTACTAATTCCATTTCTTTTTTGGAAGTACTATACTTATCCTTATTCTTCCTTTTATCCTCCTTGTATCTATCTCGAACAACTCCACATAGGTACCTTTTGACTTCCACGTTACTTTAGACTGCTCTACTCCATCATCAATTCTCTTAATGTGTACAAGTATTATCCATTGAGACTCCAACACCTCTATAACTTATTTTTAAAATAATTATCTATCCTTTACCCACACTATTAACATCTCACTACTTTCCCAAGCCACTATCGCCAATAACTTCTCTCCCATCTTTTGAGCTCCACTAATAGTTAAGCTACCCCACTTAATCCTTAATAGATTATACAAGGACCTTTTCTTTGCCTTTCACTTAATTTATAAATCCATAGTTGATATCTTATATTGAGTTGTAAGATACTAACCTGAAATAACCTTGCGGTCCTTTTATAGACTATTATTACACTTTTTATGGAGTAAGTAATCTATATGAGTTTAGTCACATTATTACTGAAGATCAGACCTTCTTTGGAAAACTCGAGCTACTAACACCAAATCAAAACCATTAATGAAGTTCAAAAGAGAAACTCCTGCTTCATTAGATCATACATTTTACTTGGACACTTCGAATATACTCTTACGTTTTGGGTGCCAACAAAAAATTTATTTAATAATATAATATATATGATTTATATATAGAAAATGACATTTCTTCATTTTATTTATTTTAAGTCAAAATAAGGAAGAACGCCTATTCATAAAATAAAATTAGTCTTTAAACAAAAGGGCAAAGTAAAAAATGACTCAACCCAAAAAGCAGAAAAAAACAAATAAAGTTAAAGAAAATGAAAAGGGACATCAAGTGAAAACAAATATCTCTCTTTGTTATGAAATGTATGTCTATGTAAATAATTTCTTGGTGGCCCCAAACATTTTACTTGTACTATTGCATAAGTAATGTAGAAGTCACTAGCTTGTCTTCCAGTGCCTCAATATTAAAAGTAATGGACAAGTTATTGGCATGTATATAGGCCTCTTCCATGTTGTAGAAATATTTCTAGAAACAATACAAAGTGAAAGAACAAAAGAAAAGTTCTATGACTCTTGTTCTCTCCTTACTTTTCATTGTTGTTAGCTCTATCTTATATTAATTAGGATTAGTATTTTGTATTCATTTTATATGACATTATTAGTATGAGTCACTACCATTTCAAAATTTGAAGCCTAAGGTATTACTTTCTCTTTTTTTAATATTTCTAATTTTATAAAATTTGAGTTTGTTGCCCTTAAAAGTTTGGAAAAGAACTATTTTTCATGGGTGTTCGATGCTAAAATCTATTTAGATGCTATGGGTATTGGAGACATCATTAAAAATGAATAAAACATTAAACAAAGATCATTCTAAGTCTATGATATTCTTGTGTCATCATATTGATGAAATTTTTAAAGTTGAATATCTTACTATTAAGGATCCACTAATTTTTAGAATATCCTGAAAGAACGGTATAACCACATGAAGTGGTCAGCCATTCAAAAGTACAATATTATTAGATGCAACTGAAGTTTTAAGACTCTAAGACAAAGTATTACTCTGCTATGTTCAAAAAAAATTTCTTAGTTAAAACTATGTTGGAGAGACTAGTATGATACTGATGATGGAAAAGATTCTCTCCATATTTGTAAGACCCCGTACAATTTTGACAAATTTATATTTGACTATTCCGTGTATGCGTAACATTAATTTTTTACAGAAATTATGGCAAGGGATATTTAAAGGGGTATTTTGAGAAAGTTTCAGAATTTTGAAAAGGAGTTCAGGGTCATTTTGGGACCCCGAGGCAGTAAGGGTCCGCGATTGTGGTGTTCCACTCCACTTAGTTATCGTGATAAGACCATATCACGCTGGCTACCCTCCGCATTAGAGGTACACCACGCTACTATGTTATTTTTGTCTAGCTTTATTTTTTTCACTTAGGGGCATGGGATTTTTGGCCCTTTACCCCTTAAACGACTTAAAAATGCCCAATTGACCCCATTGACTTTAGTTATAAAGATCAAACCTTGTTTTCTCCACTTAAACTCCCAAGTTAAGAAATTCAAGGGTTTTATAAGGAATTCATCATTCAGGTTCTAAACTTCAATTCCTCTTCGATTTCATCTATATTTCAGGCATGTTACTCATTCCCAAACTTATATTGTACATTGTGGCATTAATTTAATCAATCATGTCTTTTGAATGATGGGTTTCAAATTAGGTTGAGGGTTTTTGATTGTTAATGCTTGAATTACTTTTTCCATTATTTTAAGGTGTTAATTCATGCTTTAAATTTTGGCTTTTGGAATTGAATTGGTGCATTATTATAATAGTTATAATGGGTGACATGGGTTTCACCAAATTGATGATTTTTTTGCATGGTATTGGCACTAACCTCAATCCACATTGAAATACTGGTTTTCAATATGGATTTCTACATAATTTATCTTTTGATATCATTGCATTGCATTAAATGATAAATGAAAAAAGGATAACAATAGTTATGGAATTCCCTTGGTGGCCCTAGTTTTTGATTTTAAATGGAACTTTAGAGTCTAATGGTCATATGAATTGGTTTGGCATAAATGAAATAGTTTGCAAGCATATTGTTATGAAGATACGAAGTTGGGAAATGCTTTAGAAAATACTCCATGGTGAATGAATGATTTGTTTTAATTTAGGCTTAAAAATTGTGTAGCCCACCAAAAAGGTACAGTCCTGGGAGGGACCAATACTGGAAACCTTGTTTGCCGACTTTGGGGGTCTATATGACCATGTGTCTGATTCACACATTATATTCTGAATGGCTATCACCTTGGTATCTTTAGCCATTCCTCGGTACATGTGGCTAACATGGACTGGGGGCCTTCAAACAAGGGGAGACGGACCCATATAGCTCATGGGTGTCTTTAGGTCGGTACGAGCTACATAGTTCAGGCTTAAGTTTTGAAAGATCGTGTTTTATGTGCCTCATCCTTATCCCAACATCCTATATATGTATAATAGTATGCATGTGGTTTATGACTGAATTTTGGGGATTTTATTATTTTATCCATTTTTGTTGAGTTACATGCAGTGCTCACCCCACTGAACGTCCCCGGATGCTACATTGTTTCTGGGTGTAGGATCTAATGACTTTTTTGTTGCTTCTATGCAATATTAAGAATTGGGTAGTACCATTGATTAGCTGAGTGGTGATCCTTCATCCTTTAAATGGCCTAATCATTTCATTAGTTTCCTTTATTTTCATAGTACTTTTGAATTTTTATTGTTATGGTCGAGGGCATGTACCGACTTAGTTGGTATTCTTATTTTAGAGTCTTTCGTGGAAAAGATTGGGGTGTCATTGTTACCTTACTTTGATTCTTTAGATTATCTTTTATTTTCACATATCTTATATTATTTTGGTTGGCTTCCATTTTTTATCTTTATTTGCTCTTGAGGTAAGGCTAAGGGGGTTGTCCCCGGCCCATGGTTGACTTGAGATGTTCATCACATCCAAGCCCGGATTTGAGTCATAACAAGCTTGGTATCAGAGCACGGTTCAGGGTTGCTGGGTGTCTAAAAAATTATGTCGAGTAGTGTCCATTTTATGGGTATGTAACGCACTAAACTTATAAAGGAGAGGCAACAAGGCATTTAGGAACTCAGGTAGAACCTCTGTCCCACCTGGGGAAAATATAGAGGGAATTCACCATGCTTATGTAGTGCAAACCCTGTATAGGGTCCCTTCTTCTGATTGTACTGATCTATATGGGGTTTCACCGGTCCCTACTAGTCCTCCTCGGGCTTTCCAAGATGGTGATACTTATTCTCAGTAACCTCTGGGAGATATCTCTAATTCAAAGTTCTATTAGTCTATCCAAATGCTTGCCCAAGTGGTGGCATCATAATCTTGTTGATTTAATTACGTTGAACCTATTGGTAATTCATCTATAGTTACTTGGGTTGGATGGTTTATGAGGTTGAATCACCCAACCTTAGGGGTTTATTGATGAGATAGAGAAGATCTTTAGGGTGATGTATGCTACTAACTCAGAAGGTGTGGAGTTTGCTGCTTATCAATTAAAGAATGTGGCTTACTAGTGGTATAAGGAGTGGAAGAAGATGAGGGGTGATGATACTAAGACAGTAGTGTGGGATGAGTTTCAATTTCTTTTCTTGATCATTTCTTTCCTTAGGAGTTAAAAGAGCCTAAGAACAAAGAGTTTGTGAACTTGAAGCATGGTAAGATAAGTGTTAAGGAGTATCCACTAAAGTTCCAGTCGTTGTCCTATTATACTCCAAAGTTGGTGTCTAATATGAGGTCCAAGATGGGGAATTTTGCTTCTGGGTTATTGATGTGCTATCCTTCTGTTAGCACATTTAAGACTTTTAACTTGAAATAATTGTAAGTTCTTAAGTAGCTATTGTTGTTTTTTTTATCATATTTTATGTGATTTGTAGGAAAGTTAGGATGCATGGAAATATATGAAAGCTACATCAAGAAGGATGTTTTTTGGTGAAAATAATTGAGTTTTGAAAACTTCACCTAATGACATGGTCTTATAAGCTATCAGATCTCTGATAAGCCGTCAGACATCTCATCACATTGAGGCAGAGAACAAAAAATAGAGACATGTCTGACTATATGTCAGATAAGTTATCAGATCTCTGATAAGCCATCAGAAATGTCATCACATTGAAGTAGAACACAAGAAAATTAAAGATTTTCTGATGACATGTCCTGATAAGCTATCAGATCACTGATAAGACATCAGGCATGTCATCACTCAGAAGCAGAAGGTAAAAACTTAAAGCATGCCTGACGTCATGTTCTGATAAATTATCAAAACTTTGATAATCCATCAGGAATGTCATCATACATAAGTAGAAGGCAAGAAATGGGAATCATATCTGATGACATGGTCTGATAAGCTATCAGATTTCTGATAAGCCGTCAGACATGTCGTCAGCTAAGGAGAAAAATCTAAATTTTTTATTTCAAATTTTTCTTAAGTTATGGATATAAATAGCAGCTTTTAGGATTTCATTGAAAAGGTCTTAACATCTTAAACTTATTCCAAAGACTACTTTACTTCTATTTGGTCTCTAAAAACTTAGATTTCAATTTTCAACTCTGTAATTGGGTTGTGGGAACTTCTTCTTGAATTTGGAAGAGAACGAACCTAAAACTTCATCTTTTGTAAGTTTGACTTCTTTGAATGATGAATATAATTGTTGCTATCTCTTTTTATATCATGTGGAACTAAAAACCACAACTAGGGTTGTGGGATCTATGATTATTTCTTCATGGATTTAATAGTTTGTTAGGGTTTGAGTGATTGTGGGGACATCTTGATAATTTCTTTGTAATGATGGTTATCTATTGGTTGTAAACAATAGATCCCGCCTTATGTTGATTTTCTCGAACTAAGAAATAAACTAAAGGTAGCAAATTATCAATGCGGATTTGGAAAGGTTAAGTTCTCATCTAATGATTAATACTGTAACAAGATTGATCAACTCGAGATAAAATCAGTATGAATAGAATGTTTTCCTAAGTTCGAGAAAATTAGAGAGTTCAACATCTAGGTAGGTTGAGAAACACTTAGATGAACTGTTGAAACTGATAATTTGGTATTTCCCACAAGTCATGAGAATCCAGTGCTACAACTATTATTCAATGAAGGGTTAATAATCATAGTGACCATAACTCTAGTTTCTCTCTATCATTGATTTGAACCATTAAAATTTTAGCTTTGAGTTCTGAAGCAAGTCGAAACTTGTATCAACCATTAAAAAACCCCATTTTATCTTTTTGTATCATTTATTTGAAGTTAACTTGTAGCTATAGTTTCAAATTAGTTTAATCGTTACTCACATTGTTTCTCGTGGATTCGACCCCGACTCCAAAGTTGGGTAATTATATTGACGACAACCACCTTGCACTAAATTGACGTGTAAGTTGAGTGTTATCAGTTGTCCCATGAGTTGATGTTGGAATGTAAGGCTTTTATGTTGAATAGTTATATGGATATATCCAGGTTGGTGGTTTATATGCAGCAAGTAGAAGATAAGAAAAAAAAACAGGTGGAGATGGAAGAAAGGCAGAGAAAGAAATTCAGGTATGCAGAGCGGGGTTTTAATCACTAGAATAGTGGAAGGGATGGTAGGCAATGGACTAAGAAGAAGAATTGGACAAATTCATATTCATTAACTAGTGTTCCTTATTCTAAAAATTTAGGTTATCATCATTTTTAGGCTAGTAGTGGTCCTATGACACAAGGTGCCCAATCTAAGGTCGATGGAGCTCAGTTAGCCCCACCCTACCCTCCTTGTCAATTTTTTGGATAGCTTTATCATGGGAATTGTGAGGAGGAGAGGAACTTGAGTTTTAATTGTGGCCAGCCTGGTCATTTGCGATGGAATTATCCTAAGCTAAAGTTTCCACTAAAGCTAATTAAGGTCCCGACTTCCACTTTTTTGTCTCCTGCACCTAAGGGCACCACATCAGGAATCGACAATGGTTGGAATTACCTCTATTCACTTGCTACTCATTAGGAATCTGAGGCATTCTTAGATGTTGTCACTAATATGTTACAAATCTTCTCTCATTATGTTTATTGTTTGCTTAATTTGGGTTCTACTCTATCTTTTGAGACCCCTTATGTGGTTGTACACTTTGGTTTTGATCCTAAAAATATTTTCAACCCCTTTTTTATATCTACTCTTATGGGTGAGTATATTGTGGCTAGAAAAATCTATAGGGGTTTTGTGGTGTCCATTAATTATAGGAAGACATTGGTGAATTTGATAGAACTTGATATGGAGGATTTTGATGTGATCTTGGAGATGGATTCGCTCCATTTGTTCTCTACTTATATGGATTGTAGGACGCTAAAGGTCAGTTTTATTTTTCTAATGAGTCAGTGATTAAAAGGGAGTGAAGTTCCTTAGTACCCATAGGGAAGTTTATTTCTTATACTAGAGATCAAGAAATAATTTCTAAAGGGTTTCTATATAAATAGGTTCGAGTTAAAGATTCTAAATTTGAGAGTCCTTTGCAATTTATCCATGTGGTTAATGAATTTCTTGAAGTTCTTCCCCATGATCTTCCTGGAATTCATCCCAATAGGGGAATAGACTTTTGGATTGACCTTCTACCAAATACCTATCCCATTTCCATTTATCTTAATAGGATGGCTCCAACTGAACTAATGGAGCTAAAAGAGCAATTAAAGGATCTTCTTGATAAAGGTTTCTTTCGTCCTAGTTTTTCTCTATGGGTTGCCCCTATACTCGTCGTGGAAAAAAATGGGTCTCTTCAGATGTGTATAGACTATCGTCAGTTGAATAAGGTTATAGTGAAAAAGAAGTATCCTTTTCATAGGATTAATGACCTCTTTGATCAACTTCAGGGTGCTAAGTGTTTCTCTAAAATTGATCTCCCTTTGGGCTATCACCATTTTAAAATTAGGGAGGTTGATATTCTCAAGACTGCTTTTCAAACCTGGTATGGTCATTATGAGTTTTTTGTTATGTCATTTGGGTTGACTAATGCTCCGACTACTTTCATGGATCTTATGAATCGAGTATTCAGGTAGTTTTTGGATTTGTTTGCTATAGTCTTCATTGATAACATCTTGGTGTACTCCAAAAGTAAGAAGGATCATTCCGATCACCTCCGAATCATGTTGCAAACTCTCAAGGAACAGAAATTGTATGAAAAATTTTCTAAGTGTGAATTTTTGCTAAGTATTATGATTTTTCTTGGGCATGTTGTTTCTAGTGAGGGGATCAAGATAGATATTACAGAAAGTTGAGGTAGTTAAGAAGTGGTGTATACCCACAACTCCAGCCGATAATAGGAGCTTCTTGGGATTGGTAGGGTACTATAGGAAATTTATGGGGATTTTCTCTTCTATTGTTTCTCTTCTGATGAAGTAAGTTAATAAAAAGGTTAGGTTTTTGTGGTCTGATGCTTGTGAAGGTAGTTTTGAGAAGTTGAAGAATAAGTTGACTTCTGCTCTAGTTTTGACCCTGCCTGAGGATACTGATGAGTTTGTTTTATATTGTGATGCGTCCCGTATAGGACTGGGTTGTGTTTTTATGTAGCATGGTAAGTTTGTAGCCTATGCTTCCAAGCAACTTATGGTTCATAAGGGGATTTACCAGACTTATGATCTAGATTTGGCAGCTATAGTTTTTGCTTTAAAGATTTGGCGTCATTATTTTTATGGGTTGCACATGGATATTTATTAAGACTATAAGATCCTACAATATATGTTTATGCAATAGGAATTGAATCTCAGGCAAAGCGGTATCTGAAACTATTTAAGAATTACAACATGAATTTGCACTATCATCCAGGTAAAGCTAATGTTGTTGCCGATGCTCTTAGCAGGTTGTCTATGGAGGCCTTATCTCACATTGATGAGGATAAAAGAGAACTAGTGAAGGATATTCAAAGGCTGGTTAATTTAGGAGTTTGCCTCTTATACTCCTATGATAGAAGGGTAATAAATAATTCAAGAAATGGTTAAGTTGTCTCTTGGTACTAAGGTCAAGAAGAAGCAAGTTTTGGGAGCCATACTCATGCAAATCAAAGATGATATGGTTCAGCAAAAGGTTATGACTTTAGAGATTGGGGGAGATGGCATCTTGAGGTATCAAGGAAGGTTGTGTGCTCCTGATGTAGATGGTCTGCGGGAAAAGATTTTGACCAAAGCTTATGAGTCCAGATATACAGTTGATCTGGGTTCGATCAAGATGTATCATGACTTGAAAGAAATCTACAAATGGAATAAAATAAAGAGAGATATAACAAATTTTATTGCTAAGTGTATGGTTTATTAGCAATTCAAGGTTGAACATTTGAGGCCCGGTGGCATGTACCAAGAGATAGAATTTCCTATGTAGAAGTGGAAGATGATTAATATGGATTTTGTTATGGGACTTCCGCGGTCTCGGAATCAGTATGATTCTATTCTGGTCATTGTAGATAGAATGACCAAGTCTGCTCACATCTTGCCTGTGAGCACTAACTATTTCAGAGAGGATTATGCCAAGTTGTTCATACAAGAGATAGAAAAGTTGCATGCTGCACTGATGTCCATCATTTTAGACCGAGGTATACAGTTCTCTTATCATTTATGGTGTTCTTTTCAGAAAGCTTTGGGTACTCAGGTAAACCTTATCATCACTTTTGTAACGACCTAAAAATTTGATGAAATATGTGTCTTTGTGTAAAATGACTATTTTACCTCTCCCCATAGTTGTATTATGTTTTTTTGGGGTGTATGGATGATTGGCATGGTTTTCGATGAATTTTGGTGCCTTCTATGTGATATCATGGTTTTTGGAGTCTTTGAGAGCCTTATTATGTACTTATGTGGTTATCTTTTGATTCGTGCGACAGATGCCAAATAATTATCCCAACAGATCTAGAATGAGGATTTTAGGGTGGTAACATGTTTGATTGGATTTTATGGCTTTTAAATCTCATTTCGACCCTAGGTTTGGAAAGTGTTTTGGAGTTTTGGGGGTCAACTCTATGAAAACAATCTTTTTTTAATTCTGATATCGCCATTGAGTCTAGAGCATCGAATTTAGTGTGTTTACATAGTTTGTTTGCGTATATCGGACTCCAAATGAATCCTGGGCACCCCTCAAAGTATGTTTTGGACTTAAAATTTAATGCACCAGGTTAACTGGTGCACAAAGGGTAAAACGCATCTAGAGCATGTGGTTTATTCCTTAATAGGGTAAATCACATGTGAGGGATGCTTTTTATGCTCTATTGCACCTTGTAACCTGGTGTGACATATAAATAACCCCTTCTACCCAATTTTAGCTCATTTTTCACCATGCCTCTTGAGTGTTAAATACTAAAATAGTGTACAAGCTTAAAGATGAAGCTTGTAGGTGATTGGGAAGATAGATTAACATCTATTTCTTGATTCTCTTATGTATTTAAGGTGAGATTTCTTCTTTTTCTTACTTTGGTTCTTGATTTAATTGTTCAAAACCCCAAAAACCTTATTACTTAATTTATCTCCAAATTTCACTCCTTTTTACTTGAATAATGTTCCTAACCCTATAATTACTTATTTTTCCTCGATTTCATCTTTGATCCATCGTTGATTCTTGAATTTTAAACGAATTTCAAAGAATTTACCCGATAAAGACTAAAAATGGTTTTTCTTTGATTTGAACCTCGTTTTTACTCGATTTGACTTAGGTTTTCAGCTATAGATTCCTAAAGTTATGAGGAAAATGTTTTTGTAATAAAGTTCTAATTTTGTCCTTTTTTTGAAACCCATTCCGAGGGTCCATGTTGACCCCGAACTAAAAGTAGGCAATATGGATATCATTGGCTTTATTTTGATACGTAGATTCTATGTGTTTTGGTTTTATTTTATTTTGATATTGTTCGTGAGGAGTAGGACTTTAGGATCAAAGTATTGCAGATCGATTTTGACATTTGAGGTAGGTTATAGCTTAACTCTTCAGACTGGATTGGGTAGTTAATCTGTATACCAAAATGCATGTTACGGGTAAGAGATAATCATGAAATACTTCTATCTATATGTTGTGCCCATATGGGGGCCTAAGTATGATGTAATTATTAAATCTGAGATATCCAGCGATTTGTGTAACTGCGAGGGGTATTATGTGATAATTTGATAGCCTTGAATACATGAGAATAATTGTATTATGTTAATTAAAAATTCCTATTGTGGTGCCTTTGGCGTATTATGATATAGTCATGCTTTGTGGGCATGTGAACCATGTTGAAAATGCCTGGATAGTGGAAATAGTGAGTGAATATTTACTCACGTGATTGTGAAAATACTTCATATGGACTGGTTAAGGAAATACATCATGTGGATTGGTTGTGGAAATACTTATTTGAATAGTTTTGAACCTTGTATAATCATTCTCATGTCATCATATCAATCATTTCACTTATTTGTTCTATTGCTTTATATTTACTTGTTGTCATGTATGTGTACTTGATTTGTGTCTTATGTTATGGATGTGCTTTGGGAATACTAGAATTACTAAAATTATTTGAGATACTGGAAATACTGGAAACACTAAAAATACAGAATATTGCTTAAGGTTGTGTGCCAATCTCAAGGTTGTGTGCCAACCTCAAAGCTGTGTGCCAATCTTAAGGTTGTGTGCCAACCTCGTATATCATCATCATTAGCATTATCATCCTATACATTATATTTTCATTATTATGATTAATGTTGTGATTGGATTGTCATATTGACTTGTTATATGTCTACTTGCTCTAGATACTGTTATTTGTACTTGACCATTTTGTATATACATATTCTTTTGTGTTTCTACTTGTATGTGATATAATGTATACTTGTGTTCTATGTATTGCGTTGTTAGTATAATTATGATATATTAGAGTTGTTAGTGCAAGAGCTGTGAGCTATCATTGTGGGATATTTTTTTATTGCAGGTGACGTGCCCTTAGTGTGTATTTTGTATGCTTTTTTTTCTACTTTGCTCGATCGGCCTATGATACCTAGTGATTAACAGTGGATCATACTCACTCCTACTATACCCTTTTGGCACAGATTAAGGTTCGGGTATGCCCCACGTTGCTTGATTCGGGCGATTATTAGATCTTTCAAGGTAGTTGGTGCTTTTCAGGCATCCGGATATCTTCTACTATTTTTCTCTATTGATTATGTCTTTACTTTTATTTTAGAGATAGAGTTTCACTTGTATTTGGATATCTTATGTATTTCTAGGGATTCGAGTTGTACTAGATACACTCTTATACTGTTGACACCTGGTTTTGGGAGTTCTGGCTACATTATTATGTTTCTTTTTGTATTTATTATACATATATGGTTTGATTTCATTCTAGAAGACTTACCGTAGGATTGTTATTATTTCCCCCCCTTTGTGTATTGGTTAGGGTGTTAGGCTTACTTGTCAAGGTTAGCCACGACAAGTGCCATCATGACCTCTTGTATTTTGGGTCATGACAAATTGGTATCAGAGGAGCCAGATTTCATTAGTCTCAAGGGTGTAAGAACTAGATATTTAATAGAGTCTCACGAATCAGTATGTAGATATTCGTATCTATCTTTAAGAAGTTATAGGATGTCTTTAGGAAAATTCCCTTATTTTACTCCTTATTGTATGAAGTTTTTTGATATATTATGTTCTGAGTTGTGTTTCACTCTTTCTGTATAGATGGTGTTGACTAAGTTTAGCAAGGTCGGAGATGCAAAGCCTGCTTCTAGAGAGAGTTTAGTCGAGATGGAGAGCCTCAAGTCATGGACAGACTCAAGGAAAGGGACGGGTTTGTGGTTCAGCCCTTTCTAGGAGGAGTGTTAGGGGACTCTCTCCTGAGCCTTGTTTTGAATAGGTTGAAGGTGTGGGTTCTACTCCAGTTCTTCAGAGTTAATCTACCCTAGTGTTGGATGGATTGTTAGTGCATTTGTTGACTAGTTTAGAGGGTTCTCCTTTGGTTATGTCAAGCATTCCTCCAATTTAGAGTGTGGATCCTCTTATTTCACCTATTTCTATTTTGGGTACTCCTCAGTCCCCGAGTCCTATTCCAGTTTAAGCATCGATATTTGAGCATGGTGTTCTGAGAATAAAAGTTCAGCCTTTGTTTATGTTACTTCCTCAAATAAGATCTCAACCTGCTAGATTCACTATGCCCCCCTCTCCTTGTTGTGAGCACTGTGATCTCTTCTGATAATCAAAAGAAGTTTAAGAGATTTCCAAGTTTGGGTCCTCCTATATTTAGTGCCACTGTGGGCGAGGATGCCTATGATCTCTTGATTGATTGTCAGGAGAATTCGCATAACTTGGGTTCTCCTGAGTCGTATGGAGTAGCCCATACTACCTATCAGTTGAGAATCTGCATAACTTGGATTGTCTAGAGTCTCATGGAGTGGCCTATAATACCTATCATTTGAGAATCTGCATAACTTGGATTGTCTAGAGTCGCATGGAGTGGCCTATAATACCTATCATTTGAGAAATATTGTGAGAGATTGGTGGAGATTTTTTGTTGGTTATAGACCTCTTGATGCTCCTGAGTTGACTTGGGACCAGTTTACTGATGCTTTTCTGGAGAGATTTGTGCCTTATAGTTTGGGAGATCGAATGCCTGATGAGTTAGACCGACTGGAGCAGGGCTTCCTGACTATAGCTGAGTATGAGGCACGCTTCTATGCTTTGTCCAAATATTCCTATGCTAGTATTTCCATCGAGTCTGAGAAGATTTGAAAGTTCATGAAAGGTTTGGATGTCTCCCTTCAGTTAGCTACGTCTCAGATGGTCGTATTTAGGGTATCTTTTCAGAGTATTATAGATCATACGAAGATGACGGAGGGTATTTTTAGAGAATCTCAGGGAGGCACCAAGAATGTGTGCTATTTTGGTGAGTTCAGTGGTCAGGTTTCTTATGGTTGAGATCTTAGAGATTCTCATAATTATCAAGGTAGGCCAGTGTAGGCGGCCTTACAGAACTTAGGTGGTGGATCTTCAGGTTCAACAGTGTAGGGTGGCCATTCGGGCCTAGTGGTTGCTTCTCCTTTTGAGGTAGACCGTAGGACTTGTTAGGTGTATCATGAGGTTGTCCATTTGGCCAAAGATTTCCCCCACCATGAGATTAAGGCTACTCATATTTCAGTAGTGATAGATAGAGGTAGTATTATAGGTTCGAGGGGAAGAGATAGTGAAGCTTATGGGGGTGGTCGTGGGGAAACTCAGGCAGTTGGTGGTCATAGGAAGTTCTATGCTATACCATCTAGACTTGAGGTAGAGGCTTTATATGCTATGATCACAAGTATCATCCTCATTTGTTTCAGACATGTATTTGTGTTATTTGACCCTGAATTAACTTTCTCCTTTGTGTTTGTGTTTTGCTTTGGGTTTTGAGTTTGTTAGTAAGCCTTTTGCAATGTCTATTCATGTATCTACCCTAGTTAGTGATTCTTTAGTGGTGGATCGAGTGTACCAATTTTGTGTTGTGACCTTTTGCGTCTGTAAGACTTGGGTAGATTTTTTTATGTTAGATATGGTTTATTTTGATGTTATTTTGGTTATGGATTGGTTGTCTCCTTATCATGCTATCTTAGATTATTTTTCTAAGATTGTGACTTTAGCTTCCCTGGGTGTGCCAAGAATAGCTTTGAAGGGTGCACTTCATTTGTATCCTAAGAGGGTCATATCTTATGTTCAGGCTTGTTGATTATTTGAGAGGGGATGTTTAGCTTATTTGGCTCATATTCATGATATTAGTATTGTTTTACCCTCTTCTTTGGATTTTGTTCATGTTGCCTGTGAGTTTATGGATGTGTTTTCTATGAATTTTCCCAACATGCCTCTGGATTGTGATATTGATTTTGCTATTTATGTTGAGGTGGGCACTAATCCCATTTCTATTCCTCCTTATAGGATGGCCCCAACTAAGCTAAAGAAATTAAAGAACCAGTTACAGAAAGTGTTGGATAAGTGATTTATCCAACCTAGTATATCACCTGTGGGTGCGCCTGTCTTGTTTGTAATAAAAGAAGGATGGGTCTATGTGTATGTGTATTGATTTTCCACAGTTGAACAAGGTGATGGTTAAGAATAAGTATCCTCTTCCTCAGATTAATGATTTATTTGATCAGTTTTAGGGTGTTGTGGTATTTTTGATGATTAATTTAAGTTTCGGTTATCACCAGTTAAAGATTAGTGATTCAAATATTCTGAAGATAGCTTTTCAAACTCGATATGGTTATTATGAGTTCTTGGTCATGTCCTCCAATGCCCCTGTCACGTTTATGGAGTTGATAAATCGTCTTTTCTGACCTTATCTTAACTCTTTTGGTATTAGATTTATAGATGTTATCTTGGTGTATTCCAAGAGTGAGGTTGAGCGTGAGGAGCATTTATGTATTATGCTTCAGAGATTGAGGGATAAGAAGTTCTCTAAGTGAGAGTTTTGGCTAGAGTCTCTTTCTTTCTTGGGTCATATGGTGACTAAGAAAGGTATTATAGTTGATCCATCCAAGGTTGCAATAGTTCGTGATTGGGATAGACCTACTTCGTCCACCAAGATTCAGAGTTTTATTGGTTTGGCTGGTTGTTATCAGAGTTTTGTTAACTAAGTTAACTCAGAAGAAGATTTCTTTTCAGACGATGCTTGTAAGGTGATATTTCAAAAGCTCAAAGATTTGTTGACTTCAGCTCCTATTTTGGCTCTTCCCAAAGAGGGCATGGTTTTTACTGTATTTTGTGATGCTTCAGGTATTAGATTTGGTGCGGTGTTAATGCATAAGGGCAAGGTAATTACTTATGCGTCTTGCCAGTTAAAGCCTTATGAGACGAATTATCCTACCCATTATTTGGAGTTGTGCACAGTTGTATTTTCCTTGAAGTTGTGGAGGCACTACTTGTATGGAGTCCATTGTAAGATCTTCTCTGATCATTGTAGCCTTCAATACTTCTTTACACAATAAGATCTTAATACGAGGCAGCTCTTTTTATCTTGAGTTGCTTAAAGATTATGACTTGACACTAATCTACCATCCCAGTAATGCTAACATAGTTGTGGATACCTTAAGTCAGATGTAGACTAGAATGGGTAGCCTGGTGCATCTTTTGACCCAAGAGAGGCCTTTAGCCTTAGAGGTCCAGTCTTTAGCTAACCAGATGGTTAGGTTTGATATTTTGACACCTGGGTATGTTTTGGCATTTGTTGAGGCTAGATCTTTTTGAATGGAGCAGATTTGAGTTCCTCAGTTTAATGATGTTGGATTGAGGTAGATTAGAGATAAGGTGTTGACTGGGGAGGCTAAGAAAGCCTCACTTGATTCAGATGGAGTTTTGAAGATTGGAGGCCGAGTTTGTATGCCAAGAGTGGGTGACTGGATTAGTTTGATCTTAGAGGAGACCCATTGCTCTAGATATTTAATCCATCCAGGTGTGATTAAGATGTACCTTGACTTAAGACAGCACTATTGGTGAGGTGGTATGAGGCAAAATGTAGGAAATTTTGTGGCTCGATGCCTATGTTATCAGCAAGTGAAGGATGATCATATAAAACCTGGTGGTTTGATTCAGAGGTTACCCATTCCCAAGTTGAAATGGGCATAGATTACTATGGAATTCATGACTGGGTTGCCTCACACTTCCCATGGATCAAATAGTATTTAGGTCATTGTAGATTAGTTGACCAAGTCTGCACATTTTCTTTCGGTGTAGGTATCTTTTAATGCCGAGAAGTTAGATCATATCTATATTCGTAAGATTGTATGACTACATGGTGTGTTAGTGTATATCATTTCAGATCAGGGTTATGTGTTAACTTTTCACTTTTGGAAGACTTTTCAGGATGAGTTGGGTACTCGGGTTGACCTTAGTACAACATTTCACCCCCCGACTAATGGTCATTCAGAGCAGACTATCTAGGTTTTAGAGGATATGCTTTGCGCTTGTGTGATGTATTTTGGTGTCCAGTGGGAGTAAACCTTAGCTCTAGCAGAGTTTGCTTATAAAAACATATACCATTCTAGTATCAATATGGTTGTTTTTGAGGCGTTGTATGATAGGCATTGGTCATTTTCCAATTGGTTGGTTTGATGTTTATGAGGTGAGACCTCGAGGTATAGACTTGCTTCGTAAGTCTTTTGATAGAGTCTGGAATCTTTGGGATAGACTTAAAGTGGCTTAGAGTAGCTAGAAGGGTTATGCAGATTGTAGACTTTGTGCCTCGAGTTTGGGGTTAGTGATCGTGTTTTCCTTTGAGTTTGTAACACCCTGATGTCTTCTTATCTAAATTCCGTCCATGGAAAGTCTAAGCATTAGCTTTTAGAATGATCTAAATTAATTTTCATGTGGAATTTCCTAGATTTCAACCTTTCATTACGTAGATGACTGAATTAGCTTTCCAACGATATAAGATTCGTCCAAAACGGACCCTTGGTGAAGAAGATATGAATAATTTAAAGTTCCCATCGTAAACATCGTCATTTTGGTGTCTAGAGCGGCACGGAGAGGGTCAAATTGACAATCGTCCAATTCCAGTGAGGCTCCGTGATGGTGGCGCATCGTGGAGGCACTCAATTTCCCACTCGTCGAATTCCAGTGGACTACTGCGATTGTGGCGCGTCGCGGTGGCACCCGAAATTGGGTTTTTAAGTTCAAATTTTCAGTTCCATTTAGGAGTCATTAAGGGTAATTTTGACTTTTTCCTAGCCTTTAAAACCGTCCAAACAAAGGATTTAGGGTATGTTTGAGCAACTTAACCCTACTTTCATCAAAATCATCAAGAATCCTCTCTAGAGCTTCAAACAAGAACTTCAAGAAACTCAAGATTCAACTGTGGGTTTTCAAAATCGATTGAAGATTCGGAATCCTTGGAACATAGGCTTCAAGAAACACCCATTGTTTTCCTATTTTGAGGTACGCAGGTTTTTTCTAAAAATCTCATGGGCATAGAAATCATGATTTTAAGAAAAGGGTTTTCAGATTTATGAATACATTCTTATTTTAGAAATCTTGACGGTATTGTTTTGGTCTTTTGACCTTCCCCAAATTGATTTGAAATTATATATATATACATATGCATATGTTTTATGATTTATGAATGAATTGAGAGAATGACGTACATGAATCCCTCTCTTGGTATGATTTTCCCAATTTTCTTATGATATAGATTGTTTTGAATGTATCTTGAAAAGCATGATATGAAATATCTTGATTAATGCTACAAATTGATTTATGGTTTTGAATTTGAAAGAGAGGGTTGTGCATATTGATAAATGTTGAAAATATTCATATAATGAAAGAGTGCATAATTTTGCCAAAAGCACATGACCACCATATGTTTGAACAATCTCAGCATAGTTTTGACTTGTGTTCTCGGAACATGAAATCTTTTATATTGTTTGCATGTTTGGATGGTCCGAACTGTATTTTAATGAAAGAATTATGCATGATGCATTATGGCTCAGAAATAGGACTTGAAAGTTATAGTGTGACGACACCAATTTAGATTATGCCATGATAATTCAAAATAGATTTAATGCATTTTTGAAATCAGATTTTTCAGATGTTGAAACTAGAAACATGCATGATTTAGAACAGGATAAAATTGGGCATAAAGAGAGTTTAGATGGTTCCCCGAAGAAGGCATGAGTATTAAACAACTCATCGCCCAAATCTGTGATTTGCCGATCCGGGTTTATTTATTATACTGGCCTAGAGCCCTGTGGCATTTCAGATTCAGGAACTCCAACCCTTGAGTCACACTTGGGTTAGGGGCTTCCCCGCCGAGTCAATGGAGGATTCCATACCGCCCGTGGAATATTATAATTGTAGGAGAGTTCCACCTAACTCAGAAGTAATATACAGATCAGAACTTGCATTGACAGGCAGGTTACATGTTTTACAGAAATGCGCCCATGTGTTTCGAAAGCCACTTGATGCATAATTTTTTGACAAAGTTGTTTCCCAAAATATTTTATTTACATATAAGATTTATTTTGGATTTCTTTACGTACCAGTACATCTGTATTGACCCTCTCTCTCCTCCCTCCAGGTTCTGAGGCTCAGTCTAGGGATCCAGAAAGGTAGTAGATTCGTCACACAGAGTTGCAGTGATTAGTTGGTGAGCCTTCTCTATTCCAGAAGGTTCGTCTTTTAGATTATGTCCCTTATTATCATTTTGGTCTACTGGGGGCCTCGTCCCAGTTTTCAGACAGTTGTCAGATCTTTCTGTAGTAGAGATTTCACAAACTGAGTCACATGTTATTAGATGTAGTTGATTTTCAATTTTCATACTTATGCTGAATTCAGAATTGACCATGTTTCCGTAGAAGATTATGTTTCTGCATCTTCTTTATTTATATGAATGTGTACATTCTTACCAGATAGAGAGGGACGTTCGGGGACCTCAGGGTTCGGGATGTCCATCACGGCCAGGCCCTAGTTTGGGTCATGAAAAACTTGGTATCAAAGCACGGTTCATGGTCCAGGGTGACTGCGAAATCATGTCGGGTAGAGTCTTTTTTATGAGCGTGTAGCACGCCACACGAATAAGCAGGAGGATACTAGGCATTTAGGAATGTTGCTTTTCTTTGTGATTTAGTTCGTGCTTCAGAGTCTAATTTGTCCCTTAATCAATGATCTCTTGCTTTTCAGAAAAAACAGTTATGCCTCCCCGTCGCATCAACGTTAATGCCCAAGAGGTCGAAGTACGTCCCACTCATGGGATGAGGACACGTAACATAGCTCACACTCCAAAACCTGTCCCTACTTCGGGAGTCCCTCCATTCCCAACCAGTCCACCCAGGGCTTCTCGGACTAATGTTAACCATCCCCCGACTACTCAGAGGGATATTTTAAATGTAGAATTCAGATAATCTATTCATATGCTAACATAGTTGGTGGCTAATCAAGCCCAACGATCAGAAGATGTTGGGTCTGCACCTATTACATATGAAGCTACTAGGGTGGGTCAGTTCATGAGAATCAACCCGCCTAAGTTTACTGGCACTAAGGTAGAAGAGGATCCGCAAGAGTACATAGACGAAATGGAAAAAATTTTCAGAGTAATGCATATGGATCAGGTGGAAGGTGTTGAGCTAGTGGTATACCAGCTAAAGGATGTAGAGAACCAATGGTATAATGAGTGGGAAGAGGCGAAGGGTGACAGTGCTGAGCCCACAGTGTGGGACGAGTTGGTGAAAGCTTTTCTTGACCGGTTCTTTCCTCTAGAGTAGAGGGAAGCCAAAGCGGAGGAGTTCATAAACCTTAAGCATGGTAAGATGAGTGTTCAGGAGTATACTTTAAAGTTTAATCAGCTGGCCCGTTATGCTCCTGAGATGACAAGCAGTATGAGGGCCCGAATCAGGAAGTTTGCTTCCGGCCTTTCAGATGATCTGGTGCTTGAATGTCAAGGGGCGATGCTAAATAGGGAATTGGACTTCACTAGGCTGACAGTATATATGCATCAGGTTGAGAAGAAAAAGAAAAAGATAGCCGAGTCTAAAGAGAAGGACAGGTAGGCGAAGAGAGCCAGATCAGCAGATCAGAACCCCAGTCAGCAGCAGGGTGGTAATTGGGGTAACAAATAGAAAAAGAAGAAGTTTTGGTGCAAGGCGCAGTCTGCAGCTAGCGCCCCAGTGCCCATACCTCCAGTTGATAAACGATCTCAGAGTTTTCAGGCTAGCCAGGGACCCAGAGCTCAGGATACTCAGTCGCAAGACGGTGTGGCTCAGCAGTACCATTCTCATCCACGATGTGAGACTTGTGGTAGGCTTCATCCGGAAAGGTGTCACTTGGGCTCGTCGGTGTGTTATTTATGCGGTCAGACGAGCCACTTCCAGAGAGAATATCCCTCTGCTAGGAGAAATATTGGTGGAGCTAAGTCTCAGGAAAACTCTTCTTCATCACCACCTCCTCAAAAAGTTACCAATTCAGCTACTGGGAGTGGTCGCAACCGGCTGTATGCTCTGACTAATCGCTAGGAGGCGGAAGCCTCGCCAGACGTAGTCATTGGTACGTTACAAATCTTTTCCCATGAGGTATATGTATTGCTTGATCCCGGGTCTACCTTATCTTATGTGACCCCATATGTGGTTTTTGGTTTTGGGTTTGAACCCGATGTGATTGCTGAACCTTTCTCTGTTTCCACTCCGATGGGAGATTTTATTGTGGCTAGAACGGTGTACAAAAATTGTGTTGTGTCTATTCTTAGTAGGGATACTGTTGAAGACCTCATAGAACTTGATATGGTTGCTTTTTATGCTATCTTAGGGATGGACTGGCTCCATCGATGTTATGCCACACTAGACTGTAGGACCCAAAAGGTTACCTTTTCTTTTCCTAATGATCTAGTAATAGAGTGGGAGAGGCATTCCTTAGCACCTAGAGGGCACTTTATATCTTATCTCAGAGGTAGTAAACTTATTTCCAAGGGTTGTTTGTACCATCTTATTCGGGTTAAAGATTCTAATGCTGAAAGTCTCCCCCTTCAGTCTGTCCCAGTAGTAAATGAATTCCCAGAAGTTTTTCCAAATGATCTCCAGGAATTCCATCTGATAGGGAGATAGATTTTGGCATTGATGTGTTGTCAGATACCCGTCCTATTTCTATTCTACCATATAGAATGGCTCCTACAGAGTTATAAGAGTTGAAAGAACAGCTAGCAGATCTCCTAGATAAGGGTTTTATCAAACCTAGTGCTTCTTCTTGGGGTGCACCTGTACTCTTCGTGCGAAAGAAAGATGGCTCCCTGCATATGTCCATAGATTACCGCTAGTTGAATAAGGTCACAGTGAAAAATAAATATTCTCTTCCTAGAATCGATGACCTTTTTTATCAGCTTCAGGGTGCTAAGTGTTTTTCAAAAATAGACCTTCGTTCGGGATATCATCAGTTGAAAGTTAGGGAGTCAGACATTCCTAAAACAGCCTTCCGAACCAGATATGGTCATTATAAATTCTTAGTCATGTCCTTCGGGTTGACCAACGCCCCTGCAACTTTCATGGACCTAATGAATAGGGTCTTTCATTAGTTCCTAGACCTGTTTGTCATAGTTTTTATTGATGACATCTTGGTTTACTCTAAAAGTGAGGAGGACCATTCCAATCACCTCCGCACTGTTCTTCAGACCCTCAAAGTTCATAAGTTGTATGCAAAATTATCCAAGTGTGAATTCTGGCTGAATTTTATTGCTTTCTTGGGGTACATTGTGTCTAGTGAAGGGATTAAGGTTGATCACCAAAAGATTAAGGCAGTAAAGAAATGGCCCAAACCCACGACTCCAACTGACATTCGGAGTTTCTTGGGTTTGGCAGGGTATTACAGGAGGTTTGTAGAGAGTTTCTCTTCTATAGCTACTTTACTTACTAAGTAGACTCAGAAAAAGGTGAAGTTTTTATGGTCCTACTCTTGTGAGAATAGTTTTGAGAAGTTGAAAGACAAGTTGACTACGACTCTTGTTTTGATTCTTCCGGAAGGTACAAAGGGTTTTGTTGTATAATGTGATGCATCCTATGTAGGACTTAGGTTTGTACTTATGTAGCACGTAAAGGTGGTGGCTTATGCATCTAGGCAGTTAAAGGTGAATGAGCAGAACTACCCCACTCATGATTTGGAATTAGCAGTTGTGGTATTTGCGCTTAGAATTTGGAGGCATTATCTTTATGGGGTGCATGTTTTTTCACTGACCATAAGAGTTTTCAGTATGTTTTCTCGCAGAAAAAACTAAATCTCAGGCAAAGGCGTTGGATGGAGATTTTGAAAGACTATGACATGAGTCTTCACTATCATCCAGGTAAGGCAAATGTGGTAGCCGACGCCCCAGCAGATTATCTGCGGGCAGTCTTTCTCATGTTGAGGAAGGGAAGAGATATGGTGAAAGATATTCACCGACTTGCAAATTTAGGAGTGCGACTCTTGGATTTCGAAGATGGGGGAATGGTTGTTCATGAGATAGTTGCGTCTTCCATTTGTGCGGAAGTTAAAAAGAAGCAGGTTGAAGATCCCATCTTGATGCAAATTAAGAATAATGTGGGTCGGCAGAAGGTGATGTCATTTAAGATAGGTGGTGATGGTATTTTGAGATACCAGGGTAGATTATGTGTACCAGATGTGGATGATTTGCGGAATAGAATCCTTGACGAAGCTCACACTTCGACGTATGTTGTTCACCCAGGCTCTACTAAGATGTACCAAGATATGAAATCTTTATATTGGTGGAATAATATGAAGTGTGATGTGGCTAACTTTGTTTCCAAGTGTTTGAATTGTCAACAAGTTAAAGTAGAACACATGAGGCTAGGTGGTTCTTCCCAAGAGATAGCTTCTCCCTTATGGAAGTGGGAGATGATTAATATGGACTTCATTACAGGGCTCCGGAAGTCTCGAAACCAGTATGATTCTATTTAGGTGATTGTAGATAGACTGACCAAGTCAGCCCATTTTCTGCCTGTCAGGACAAACTATTCGGGAGAGGATTATGCCAAGTTGTTCATTGTAGAAATAGTTCATTTGAACGGTGCGCCTATGTCCATCATATACGATCGAGGTACATAGTTCTCTTCTCATTTTTGGATAGGTACCCAAGTGAACCTAAGCACTATTTTTCACCCTCAGATCGATTAGCAGGACGAACGCACCATTCAGACCCTTGAGGACATGTTGAGGGCCTATGTGATTGATTTTAAAGGTAGTTGGGTAGAACACTTCCCGTTGATAGAGTTCACGTATAATAACAGTTTCCATTCCAGTATTAAGATGGCACCATTTGAGGCACTGTATGAGAGAAGATGTAGGTCTCCTATAGGATGGTATGAAGTAGGTGAGATGTAAATTTTTGGGCCTGAACTTGTTCATCAGGCAATGCAGGATGTGAAAGTCATCAGAGAACGACTTAAGACGGCTCAGAGTCATCAGAAATCTTATGCCGATATTAGGAGAAGAGATTTAGAGTTTGAGGTCGGTGATTGGGTATTTCTAAAAGTTTCTCCTATGAAGAGAGTCATGCGATTCAGGAAGAAAAGTAAATTGAGTCCTTGCTATATAGGACCATATCAGATTTTGATGAGAATAGGTAGTGTTGCATATGAGTTAGAATTGCCTGCCATTTTGGGTTCTATCCATCCGGTATTTCACATATCCATGTTGAAGAAATGCATTGGAGACCATTCTTTGGTGTTGCCTGTTGAAGAGATCAAGGTGAAAGACTCCTTATCATATGAAGAGGAACCTATTGCAATCCTAGATCATCAGGTCCGGAAGTTAAGTAGTAAAGAAATAGTTTCAATTAAAGTGTTGTGGAGAAATCAGAAAGTTAAAGAAGCCACTTGGGAATTAGAGGATGACATGAGAGCAAGATACCCACACCTTATTGACCCAGTAGATGACGGAGTTGAAGGTAAAACCCTTACCTTAATCTTTTTATGCTTTAGTATTCTTGGAATCGTACTTGTCTATTTTCTGCATCATCATTCGGGGATGAATGATCCTAAGGGGGGGATATTGTAACACCCCGACATCTTCATAGCTAAATTCCATCCACGGAAAGTCTAAGCATTAGATTTTAGAATGATCTAAATTAATTTTCATGTGGAATTTCCTAGATTTCAACCTTTCATTACGTAGATGACTGAATTAACTTTCCAACGATATAATATTCGTCCAAAATGGGCCCTCGGTGAAGAAGTTATGAATAATTTAAAGTTCCAGTCGTAAACATTGTTATTTTGGTGTCTAGCACGTCGCGGAGAGGGTCAAATTGACAATCGTCAAATTCCAGTGAGGTTCCGTGATGGTGGTGCATCGCGGAGGCACTCAATTTCCCACCCGTCAAATTCCAGTGGACCACTACGATTGTGGCGCGTCGCGGTGGAACCCAAAATTGGGCTTTTAAGTTCAAATTTCCAGTTTTGTTTAGGAGTCATTAAGGGTAATTTTGACTTTTCCCAAGCCTTTAAAACTGTCCAAACAAAAGAATTAGGGTATGTTTGAGAAACTTAACCCTACTTTCATCAAAATCATCAAGAATCCTCTCTAGAGCTTCAAATAAGAACTTCAAGAAACTCAAGATTCAACCATGAGTTTTCAAAATTGATTCAAGATTCGAAATCCCCGGATCATAGGCTTCAAGAAACACCCATTGTTTTCCTATTTTGAGATACGCAGGGGTTTTCTAAAAATCTCATGGGCATAGAAATCATGATTTTAAAAAAGGGGTTTTCAGATTTATGAATACATTCATATTTTAGAAATCTTGACGGTATTGTTTTGGTCTTTTGACCTTCCCCAAATTGATTTGAAATTATATATATATGTATGCATATGTTTTATAATTTATGAATGAATTGAGAGCATGATGCACATGAATCCCTCTCTTGGTATGATTTTCCCAATTTTCTTATGATATAGATTGTTTTGAATGTATCTTAAAAAGGATGATATGAAATATCTTGATTAATGCTACAAATTTGATTTATGATTTTGAATTCAAAAGAAAGGGTTGTGCATATTGATAAATGTTGAAAATATTCATATAATGAAAGAGTGCATGATTTTGCCAAAAGCACATGATCACCATATGTTTGAACAATCTCAACATAGTTTTGACTTGTGTTCTCGGAACATGAAATCTTTTATATTGTATGCATGTTTGGGTGGTCTGAACTGTGTTTTAATGACATGATGCATTATGGCTCGGAAATAAAACTTCAAAGTCTTGGTGTGACGACACCAATTTAGATTATGTCATGATAATTCAAAATAGATTTAATGCATGTTTGAAATCAGACTTTTCAGATGTTGAAACTAGAAACATGCATGATTTAGAACAGGATAAAATTGGGCATAAAGAGAGTTAAGGTGGTTCCCCGAAGAAGGCGTGAGTATTAAACAACTCATCGCCCAAAATCGTGATTTGCCAATCTGGGTTTATTTATTACGCTGTCCTAGAGCCCTATGGCGTATCAGATTCAGGAACTCCAACCCTTGCGGCACACTTGGGTTGGGGGTTTCCCCGCCGAGTCAATGGTGGATTCCATACCGCCCGTGGAATATCAGAATTGTAGGGGAGTGCCACCTAACTCAGAAGTAATATACAGATTAAAACTTGCATTTACAGGCAGGTTACATATTTTGCAGAAATGCGCCCATGTGTTTTAAAAGCCACTTGATGTATAATGTTATGACAAAGTTGTTTCCCAAACTATTTTATTTACATATAAGCTTTATTTTGGATTTCTTTACGTACCAGTACATCTGTATTGACCCCCCTCCTCCCTCTAGGTTCTGAGGCTCAGTCTAGGGATCCAGAAAGGCAGTAGATTCATCAGACAGAGTTACTGTGATTAGTTGATGAGCCTTCTCTATTCCAGAAGACCTGTCTTTCAGATTATGTCCCTTATTATTGTTTTGGTCTACTGGGGGCCTTGTTCCAGTTTTCAGACAGTTGTCAGATTTTTTTGTAGTAAAGATTTCGCAGACTGATTTAGATGTTATTAGATGTAGTTGATTTTCAATTTTCATACTTATGCTGAATTCATAATTGACCATGTTATCCTAGAAGATTATGTTTCTGCATCTTCTTTATTTTTATGAATGTGTCTATGCTTACTAGATAGAAAGAGACGTTTCGGGCCCTCAGGGTTCAGGATTTCTGTCACGACCAGCCCCTACTTTGGGTCGTGACAGAGTTTCACCCATGAAGGGTGTAAAAAGGTTTAAGAGGAGGGACACGTTTAGCCCTATATATATTGGTCCATTTGAGATTTTTTGAACATGTGTGATATGGCCTATGAGTTAGCTTTGCCTCCATATTTATAAGTTGCTCATCCAATTTTTCATGTATCTATGCTTCGCTATTATATTCCTGATGACTCCTGTGTCATTCGTTGGGAGTCAGTTTAGTTAGATGAGTAGTTGTCTTTTGTTGAGAAGCCGGACTCCATTTTTAGCAAGATATGTTAGGCGATTGTGCTCTTAAGTTTTCCCTATAGTTAAGGTTCACTAGAGACATCCACCTGTAGATGAGGATACTTGGGAGGTAGAGTCTGATAGACATAGTTCTTACCCCCAATGCTTTATTGATTCAGGTATTTCTTTGCCTTAGTTTGAGGATGAATTAGATTTTTAGTGGTGGATGATGTAACGATATGAAAATTTGATGAAATATGTGAATTATGTGTTTCTTTATGAAATAACTTTTTACCTCTCCCCATAGTTGCATTGTGGTATTTTTGGGTTGTGGGGGTGATTGGCACAGTTCTTGATGCATTTTGGTGCCTTCTGTGTGATATTGTGGTTTTTCGAGGCTTCGAGAGCCTTATTATGCACTTATGTGGTTATCTTTTGATCCACGGGACAGATGACTAAATGGAATATGCCAATAGATCCAGAACTTTGATTTTAGGGTGGTAACATATTTGGTTGGGTCTTATGGCTTTTAAATCTCATTTTGACCCTCAGTTTAGAAAATTGTGATTTATAGTTTCGAGGGTCAACTCTATGAAAAATATGTTTTCTTGAAACTATGATATCTTCATTGAGTCCAGAGCATCAAATTTAGTGTGTTTATATAGTTTGTTTCCACTTATCGTACGCCGAACAAATCCCAGGCATCCCATCGAAGTCTGTTTTAGACTTAAGAATCAGGTGCACCAGGTTAAGTGGTGCACAAAGGGTAAAATGATTTTGTGCATACATTTTATGCCTTAAAAGGGTAAATCGTATGCTATGGATGACTTTTATGATCTATTGCACCTGATAACCCGTGTGACGTATAAATAGCCCCTTTTACCTGATTTTTGCTCAAGTTTCACCTTACCTCTTGAGAGTTAAATCCTAAAATAGTGAGAGCTTAAAAGTGAAGCTTATAGGTGATTGATAAGATAGATTAACATCTATTTCTTGATACTTTTATGGGTTTAATATGAGAGTTCTTGCTTTTCTTACTTTGATTCTTCATTTAATTGTTCAAAACCCCAAAAACCTTATTACTTGATTAGTCCCCAAATTTCACTTCTTTTTACTTGAATAATGTTTCCAATCCTACAATTACTTGTTTTTCCTTGATTTTGATTTTCAAACCATCCTCTATTCTTGAATTTTTAATCGATTTGACTTGGGTTTTCATCTTTGGATTCCTAAAGGTATGGGGAACGTGTGTTTATAGTAAAGTTTTGATTTTGCCCTTCTTTCTCGAAAACCTATTTTGGGGGTCTATTTTGATCCAAAACCAAAAGTAGGCAATATGGATATTATTGTCTTTATTTTGACGTGCAGATTTTATAACTCTTTGTTTCAGTTGATTTTGGGATCATTTGTGAGAAGTAGAACTTTGGGATCAAAATATAGCAGACCGATTTTGGCATTCGAGGTAGGTTATGGTTTAACGCTTTAGACTAGATTGGGTAGTCAATTTGTACACCAAAATGCATGTTAAGGGTGGGAACTAATCATGAAATATGGAAATATACATGTTGTGTCTATGTGGGGGCCTAAATGTGATGTAATTGTTAAATCTGAGATATCTTGTGATGTGTGTGACTGTGTAGGGTCATAAGTGATAATTTGATAGCCTTGAATACATGAGAATAATTGGATTGTGTTAAATAGAAATGCCTATTGTGGTGCCTTTGGCGTATTATAATATAGTCATGCTGTGTGGGCATGTGAACCATGTTGAAAATGCGTAGATAGATGAAATAGTGAGTGAATATTTGCTCATGTGATTGTGGAAATACTTCATATGGGCTAGTTATGGAAATACATCATGTGGATTGGTTGTGGAAATACTTATTTGAATAGTTGTGAACCTTGTATCATCATTCTGAAGTCATCATATGCATTATTTCACTTGTTTGTTCTATTGATTTATATTTACTTGTTGGCATGTATGTGTACTTGATTTGTGTCTTATGTTATGTATGTTCTTTGGGAATACTAGAATTACTGGAATTATTTGAAATACTAGAAATACTGGAAACACTAGAAATACTAAATATTGCTCAAGGTTATGTACCAATCTTAAGGTTGTGTGCCATCCTAAAGGTTGTGAGACAATCTCAAGGTTGTTTTCTAACCTTGTGCATCATCATCATTATAATTATCCCCATATACGTTGCATTTGCTTTATTGTAATTGATGTTGTGATTGGATTTCCATATGGACTTGTTATATGTCTACTTGCTCTATATCTTGTTATTTATACTCGACCATCTTGTACGTACATATTCTTTTCTCTTTCTACTTACATGTGATATAATGTATACTTGCATTGTACATACTGAGTTGTTTTTGTAATTGTGATATATTAGAAATCTTAGTGCTAGCGATGTGGGCTACCGTTGTGGGACATTTTCTGATTGCAGATGATGTTCCCTTAGTCTGTGTATTTTGTATGATTTATTTTCTTCTTTGTTCGGTCATCCTATGATAACTACTGAGTACCAGTGGACTATAATCACTCCTACTGTACCCTTCTTGTGCTGATTCAGGTTTCGATGTGCCCCATATAGCTTGATTTAGGCGATTATTGGAGCTTTCAAGGTAGTTGATGATTCAGGCATCTGGATTTCTTCTACCATCTTTCTATATAGCCTATGTCTTTACTTTTATTTCAGAGATAGAATTTCTCTTTTGTTTGGATATCTTATGTATTTTAAGGGATTCGAGTTGTGCTAGATACGTTCTTATATTGTTAACGCCTGATTTGGGGAGTTATGGTTGCATTGTTACGTTTATTTCCGTGTTTATTATACTTGTATAGTTTAGTTTTGTTCTAGAAGCCTTACCATAGGGTTATTATTGTTTTTTCCCCCTTTATGTATTGGTTAGGGGGTTAGGGTTAATTGTTAAGGTTCACCGCGACAAGTGCCATCATGACTCCTTGGATTTTGGATCGTGACAGATTTCCACCCTCAAATGGATGGACTAGCGAAATGTACCATTCATACTTTAGAGAATATGCTAAGGGCCTGTGTGATTGATTTAAAGGGTAGTTAGGTTGACCATTTCCCTCTTACCGAGTTTGCTTATAATAATAGTTATCATTCTAGCATCCAAATAGCTCTTTTTAGGGCCCTTTATAGTAGAAGGTACAGGTCTCGTATTGGATGGTTTGAGGTGGGTAAGACCGGGTTGTTTGGCCCTGATGTGGTTCACCAAGCCATGGTAAAGGTGAAGGTGAAGGTGAAGGTGATTAGAGAAAGGCTTAAGACTGCTCAAAGTCGTCAAAAGTCTTATGCGAATGTGAGATGGAGAGACTTGAAATTTAAAGTTTGCAATTGGGTGTTCTTAAAGGTTTCTCCTATGAAAAGAGTAGATTTGGGTTGAAGAGGATGCTTAGTGATGTTGGGTGTATTTATGCATTCTAGCGTCACTATTCTAGCCTTATTAGCCTTGTTTTGAGGATGATCCATGTGATATATGGGTTGATAATGAGATAAATGTGCATAGACGTGTTAAAGAATGTGTTTATGATTTTTAAAGTGAGTTCCAAACAAGTTTGTACTTAAAAGTTTCATTTAGAGTTCAACTTTGAAAACTAGAGTTACTAGCTTGAGCTAGGTGCTTGTCTAGTAGATTCCAGTGGATTCTATTGTGTTTAAAGTGTTGCTAATGATTTCTATGTGTTATTATGAGTGAAATAACTTGTTGGTAATGAGAAAAGTTCAATTTGAATGAGTCTATAGCTGGAACAATAAGTGAAAGATCAATGCTAACTAGCTATGTTTAGCTCTTGTTTTGATTTGTTGTTATGGGTGTTGTGTAGTGTTTCTCTATTAATTTGTTTGGTGTGATGATGTAGGAGGCTTTTGATCTGAATATGATGATAATTTGATGTTAAAGAGGCTTGGAATTCATGGGAAAGACGCCACAAGACAAGGGATCAAGAGGGGAGACTCAACACTTAACCAAATTTTGGAGAGCGAATTCCAGTAGCTCTGGGCGATATTGAGGCGCCGCCCCACCTGGAAAGGGGATATATCCAGGTCGCCACCCACTTGTAGTGTGGATGAACCCAGGGCGCCACCCCATGCACTTCTAGGCTCAACATTGGAAGCTTTTCTTGTCCAACACGGAAAGGGTTTGTTCCTATACTATAAATACATGTTGTATCACATTTTTACACATCTTTTAGCATATTTTGGAGAGCAAAGGGCTACTACAACTTCTTCATTAGGTTTTTATTATTTTTACTTAGCTCATTCATGTTTTTAGCCGTTAATTACTATTTTGTGATTACAATTATGACTATATGTGGCTAAATGCCCCCTTTCCGAGGTTGAAGCCAAGAACATGATTATTATTGCTATGGATTAAGTTTGTTTTCTTTGCTTATCAATATTGGTTGTTTTCTTATTCTTATTATTACTATTTAAGGATTTTAGACCCTTAGAATACATCCATTGTCAACCTTGTGAACTGGGGAGAGGGAATAGGGCGATAAAACATGGGAATAACCAAAGTATGGTTCTTGATTCTTTATAAAATAAGAAACTTGAATTAGTATCTAGGATAGGGATGTACTTAGATACCTTAATTGATTCATATGTAGGATGATATTTGTTAAGAACTTAAGTGAATTATTACATCCCCGTTGAACGATGTAGGTGTAAGGTTCAACTTAGGTAATAGATTAGAGGTTAGGAAACCATAATCATGCAATTAACCCTACGAATCAACAAACAAGATAAGCAAGTTAACGAATGAAATCCAAAAGCATAATATGATTGTTCAGAGTGCTTCAACCCTGGGTTTTCTCCTATTGATTATTACAAGATCTTTACTTTACGCATTATTTACTTTACTTTCAATTTACAAACTCAATTCTCTCTTTTGATTACTCTCGCATCAAGTGAATCTAAATTGTGAACTGAAATCAAATCGTTGCCAAATCTAGTCTCTGTGGGATCGATAACTCGGCTTTCTTGAAGGCCACTATATTACTTGGTAGACCATGTACACTTGCGTGTGAGCTTGGGTGCTGTCAAGTTTTTGGCGCTATTGTTGGGGACTTGTTATTTGGCAATTGTTTATTTTCATTTTACTTTTAGGTTTATTTGGTATTTTTACGCTTGGTCTTGGTTTTGTTCTTGCGGGAAATAGTTTTTTAAGTTGATAAGTTGGAAAGGGATCGGGAGTTGGTAGAATCAATCCCAGAACCCGAGCAATTTTACCATTAACGCAGGAGAAAAGCAATTCTTCTCCCTGGAATTCCTCAAGTCCAAGAAAGCCAAGAGAATATTGTTCCTATGGCTGAACAACAAGCACCTGGTATGAAGGTTAGGGAAGTGGAGGTCCCACTTCTAACGAACTTGACTTCCCAAATTCAAAGACCGACAGTTGGGGGGAATTTCGAGTTGAAACACAATATGGTACATCTTCTTATTAGCAGTGGACAGTTTGCAGGGCTTTCACACGAGGATCCACAAGTCCACTTACATACTTTCATTGAGCTTACTGATACATTCACTCCGACTAGAGCGACCCCAGATTATGTAAGGCTGACATTATTTCCCCATTCACTTTTGAGGGAAGTAAAAGGGAGGTTAGATGCAGAGCTGGCGAATTCAATCAGATCATGGGATGACATAGCCAGAAAGTTCCTCATCATACTTTTTGCATCAGTCAAGACTACGAGACTTCGTAGTGAGATAGTAAGATTCAAATAGAAACCTGATGAAAACCTCTATCATGCTTAGGAATGCTTCAAGGCTCTTTTTCGAGATTGTCCACATCACCAATAGTCGAATGAGGTACTTGCTCACACATTTGTAGAAGCTCTTGATCATAATACAAAGATTTTGTTAGATTCAGCTGCAGGTGGTCAATCATTGCAATTGACTTATAATGAGTTGTACACATTGCTGAACCACATAGCACAAGGAAATCCAGATTGGCATTCAGATTCTAGAAGTTCCACAAAAAAATCATGGGTGTATTGGAGGTAGACCAATTCACAGCCTTATCAGCACAGGTTTCTGCACTACAAAATTTAACCAACACATCATTCAGCAGCATAAAGTTGGGAGTAGCACAACCTGTAGCCACAGTTAATGCCATCTAACAAGCTGCAGGTTGGTGTGAGGTATGCAAAAATAGTGGTGATGTAGAAGGCATGTGTGCTTCAAATACGAAATTTGTGATGTATGTAGGTAATGCTCAAAGGCCAAATTATGGTATGTCCTACAACATGAAGTGGAAAACTCAGCCACCAAATCAGCCATGGAATGGCCCACAGCCGCAAGCCCAATCAAATCAGTTAACGAGCAACATGGAAGAGATGATTAAAAAACTCTAAGCTGGTCAAGCACAATTTTTTGCATATATGACAAGTCAAAAGGTAGAATTATAGAATCAACAAGCGGCCACAAGAAGATTAGAGTTACAAGTGGGCCAATTATCATAGGTACTAAATATAAAACCACAAGGTGGGTTGCCAGCAGATACAGAAAATCCAAAGTAGGTTATGGAAATCACCTAAAGAAGTGGTAAAGAGATTCAAGGAGAACCTCCAAAGTCAACAAAGGAGGTAGATGTTGAGGTGCTGACCCAACAAGTTCCCGAAATAGTTGTTGGTAATTCAATAAAACACTGTCATTACTCTTCTCTCAGGAGAACATATAAGCGAAGGAGGAAGCCCTGCTCAAAAAGTTCATCGATACATTTAAAGAGCTTTATATTAACTTACCTTTGCTAGATGTTATGAGATTATGCATAAGTATGAAAAGTACTTGAGAGATGTGGTGGCAAACAAGGATAAATTGCAAGATATGGGAGTAATAACACTCACTAAAGAGTGTAGAGCGGTAATGATATATAAAATCCCCAAGAAATTAAAAGATCAGGGGAAGTTTGCTATCCCGATTCAAATTGGGAGTAAATATGTCTATGCATAGAGTGACTTAGGGGCGAGCATTAATTTGATGCCCCTATCATTGTTCAAAACATTAGTCTTGGGAGATCTTAGATTATCACCTGTGGTTATGCAGCTTGCAGACGGATCCATACCACATCCAAAAGGAATAATTAAGGACGTCCTCATAAAGGTTGGTAAATTTGTAATTCCTGTTATTTTTTGTTCTAGATTTTATGGCAGACAAATAGGTACCAATTATCTTGGGGAGTCCATTCATAGCAACCGGTAGGGCCTTAATAGATGTTAGAGAAGGCATGCTCAAAATGAGGGTAGATGATGAAGAGGTGGTATTTGATGTTTACAAAGAACCCATTGAAAATTTCCAATGCAAAGATTTATGTATGATAAATGTTATTGAAGGGGAAAAGTATGGGGTGACTAGTCCACAAAATACCTCTTTAAACTATCTGATTGAGCAGCCTAAGACTCTATCTCCTAAGCCTAACATAATGGAAGTGTATGAGCCTGAAAAGGCTAAAGTTGAGAAACCTACTACTCTTGAGAATTCACACCCAAAAGGAGTAAAAAGGATAAGAAAATGGTCTCCAAGTGTGAGGAAAAAAATGAAGAAATATGGTTAGTTGAGTTGGGTCATGCAGCGGCACTAAATCAGGTGTTTCTTGGGAGCCAACCTAAGTTAATTAGGTATGTTTTTTTTTATTTCACGTATTTTTTGTTTTTGGTTGAGTCACATGTTAATGGAAAGTCTGAGTACCATAAACTTGAGCTAAGAAACATGGAAAAGACTGAGGGTGGGGTCCCATGAATCTCATTTATGTTTAAATATGCTACTAGCTAGGCCTAGAGGCCTCAGGAAGTATTTTGGTCTCTTACTTTTAAGTTCACTTTGGGGTCAAAGTAGATTTTTAAGTGTGGGGTGGGGAAATACCAAAATTTTGGCTCATTTTAAAAATTTTTGGTGTAAGATATTCTTGTTGGTGCTATTTTTATTACATGATGCAAGTGAGTTTGTTTGTAAAAGCATGTTGGTTGAGTGAATTGCTATTTTTGAGACTCTTAGGCTCATGTTTATGAATTTTGTACTTGTTGGCTTAATCTTGAATTCATGCGATTATTTAGTTGAGAGTCTATGAAAATCCTATTGAGTTGAGCATGTGCCATGTTTGATGTGAGGTATTTGTATATTCCTTGTTGCATGTTATGTCTAGAACTTTTCCGGTATGTGTGTGAATCTAAATAAAGAATGTGAGTTTAGGAGATAATATATGCATTTCTTTGATAGCCTTGCTTTATACCTTCTATTTGTCTTACCCATTGTGCATTATCCTAGTTAACCCCATTGAGCCTTTAGCCTTTTGCTTGGTAGCTTCATTTGTAGACTAATCCCCTTCTTTAATAGACCATAATTTGATCCAAAAATCTTCTAAGTTATTTAAATAAAAAAAAATGAGAAAGAAGTTGAGAAATTAAAGAAGAAAAAAATGTAATTGATGCCCTAAGGTAAGAGTTATTGGTGTTTATAATTCATATGGGATGGTTGGGATTGATGTATATGGTGTTACAAATATTCCCATGATTGTAGAGAATGAAAAAAGTGAATCTTGAAGGAATAAACAATACGCCCACCATGTGTTTGTAAAAATGCTTGAAAGAGATGGGGAAAAAAATAAAATATATGGGTAATGAAAAAGTGTACTTTGGTTGTTGGGGAGTGATTTTAAATGTATAATGTAGTGTATTAAAGCGCTTAGAGAGGTTAGTCTCTATTCCCAAATAGTTTCTACCCATCCCTTAGCCTACATTACAACCTGGAAAAGTCCTAATTGATCTTAAGCTTTACATTCTAATATTAGTGGAGCATTACACTAAGGGTAAGCCTATGGTTCATTGTGTGTAGCTTGTGAATTCTTTGTGAGAGTGAGCGTAATTTGATTCTTGTACCCATCATGTTCTAAATCGCTTAATTCTGAGTGATTATGGGCAAATCTCTTGTTGTGAAGGCACATGTTTGATGAATATTGGTGATTTGTATGATGTCTTTGATTGAATAATAATCATGAGTTGTCCAACTAGGAGATTCAATTCTTGAGTCTAGGATATTTTGGAGTAGTGTTCATAAATTTTCAATTGTGTTCTAACATGCTTAGTATAGTAACTAGCATTCCGTGTAGTCATTGTAGTACTAGTTTAAGTCTATTTCATGTAGTAGAAGTGTAGAGTCTTCATCTCATGATGTTTATAGTTAAGAGTTGTTCGAGGACGAACAAGGCTTTAAATGTGGGGTGGTGATGTTGGGTGTATTTATGCATTCTAGCGCCACTATTCTAGCCTTTTTAGCCTTGTTTCGAGGATGATTCATGTGATATATGGGTTGATAATGATATAAATGTGCATAGAAGTTTTAAAGCATGTGTTTATGATTTTAAAGTGAGTTGCAAACAAGTTTGTACTTAAAAGTTTCATTGAGAGTTCAACTTTGAAAACTAGTGTTACTAGCTTGAGCTAGATGTTTGTCTAGTAGATTCTGGTGGATTCTATTGTGATTAAAGTGTTCCTAATTATTTTTATGTGCTATTATAAGTGGAATAACTTGTTGGTAATGAGAAAAATTCAAATTGAATGAGTCTACAACTGGAACAATAAGTGCAAGATCAATGCTAACTAGCTATGTTTAGCTCTTGTTTTTATTTGTTATTATGAGTGTTGTGTTGTGTTTCTCTCTTAATTATTTTGGTGTGATGATGTATGAGGATTTTGGAGCAGAATATGATACAAAGGGGGAATAATGTAAGACCCAGCAAAATTTTGGAGAATTTAATTTTGATCCCCCTCTCTCGTATGTGCGTAACATTAATACTTGACTTGAATTATGGTAAGTAATGTTAAAAGTATATTTTGGGAATGTTTTTGGAATTTTTAGAAGGGGTTCGGGGTCCTTTTGGGACCCTAAGGCAGTGAGGGTCCGCGATAGTAGTGTGCCACGCCACTTAGTCACAATGATAAGACTGTGGCACGCTGGCTATCCTCCGTGATAGTGGCATACCATGCTGCTATGTTATTTTTGTCCAGTTTTATTTTTTTCACTTAGGGCAAGGGATTTTTGGTCCTTTACCCCATAAACAACTTAAAAACACCCAATTGACCTCATTTCCTTCAATTATCAAGATCAAACCTTGTTTTTTTCTCTTTAACTCCCAAGTTAAGAAAATTCAAGTGTTTTACAAGGAATTCACCATTCATGCTCCAAACTTCAATTCCTCTTAGATTTCTTACATATTTTTCATTCCCAAACTTTTATTTTATATTGTGGAATTAATTTAACCAATATTAATGTGTTTTGAATGATGGATTTGAATATGGGTTGAGGGTTTTGGGTTGTTAATGCTTGAATTACTTTTTCCATTGTTTTAAGTTGTTATTCATGCTTTAAATTATGAGATTTGGAATTAAATTGGTGCATTATTATAATGGTTGGAATGGGTGACATGAGTTTCACCAAATTGATGAATTTTTGGCATGGTATAGATACTAATCTAAACCCACATTGAAATCTTGGTTTTGAACGTGGATTTCTACATAATTTAACTTATTTTTTATGTCATTTCATTGTATTAAAGGATAAATGGAAAAAGGATAAAAATGGTTATGGAATGCCCTTGGTGGCCCTGATTCATGATTTTAAATGAAACTTGAGACTCTAATGGTTATATGGATTGGTTTGAAATAAATGAAATAGCTTGCAAGCATATTGGTATGATTATAACAAGTTGGAAAATGCCTTAATAAAAGACTCCTTGGTTAATGGTTGGTTTATGTGCAAATTATTTTAATTTGTGCTTAAAGAGAATTGTGTAGCTCACCGAAAAGGTGTAGTCTGAGAGGAACCAACACTAAAAATCTCATTTTCCAATGTTGGGGTTCTATATGACCATATGTCTGACACACACATTATATTTTGGATGGTTATCGCCTTGGTGTCTTTAGCCATTCCTCGGTACATGCGGCTAAATAGACTGGGACCCTTCTGGCAGGGGGAGACGAATCCATATAGCTCATGCGTGACTTTAGGTTGGTGTGAGCTACACAATTAAGGCTTATATTTTTGAACGATCATGTTTCATGTCCCTTGTCCCTATCCCGGCATCCTATACAGGTATAATTGTGCGCATGTGGTTTATGACTGGATTTTGGTCATTTGTATTATTTTATCTATTTTCTTTGAGTTGTATGACAATGCTTTCCCCACTGACCATCTCCGAATGATACATCATTTAATGATGTAGGATTCGAGGATTTTTCTGTTGCTCTTGTGCAGCGTTAGGCAGTTGAGTACTCCCGTTGATCATCTATGAAGAGTTGAGCCTCAATCTTTCGGAAGGCCCAGTCATTTCATTAGTTTTCTTAATTTTCTTAGTACTTTTGAATTCTTTTTATCATAGTTGGGGGCATGTCTGAATTTAGTTGGTATTCTTGGTTTAGAGTCTTTCGTGGACAGGATTGGAGTGTAACTATTACCTTACTTTAATTGTTTAGATTATCTTTTGTGTTTACATATCTTTTATTGTTTGGGTTGGCTTCCGCTATTTATCTTGATTATGCCCTTGAGGTAAGTCTAAGGGAGTTTTCTTCGGTCCATGGTGGGCTTGATATGCCTGTCATGGCAAGGCCCGGGTTCCGATCTTGACAACAATTCATGCCTCGAATGTGCTCTTACTGTAGTAATATCGAGAAAGGTTTCAAAAAGTATTCTAAATTGACTTCTCATCTTTTTGTGGCTGAACAAAATGACAATTTGTTAATATAAAATCACTAGCTTTGACCTACTGGATCTGCATTATTTTTAAAGTGCTTGAGGTGTACACCCACCATACTAGGCGCCAAAAAGGCCGTAGACCTAGTCATGGTCGTGGACGTGGTGGTCATTATGGTCAATAATGAAATCATGTTCTTGGTGTTAATCATTCATCAAATAAAGGACATTGCTAAAAAAGAATAAGGAAATAATGAAAAACCTGTAGTTAGAGCATGTGTTTGTTTTTTATGTAGTGCAAACGGACACTATGCATGTGACTGTCATACTCCTGAACACTTGGTTGAGCTTTATCAAGCATTACTAAAGAAGAAAGGTAAAAATCCAGAAGCTAATTTTATCTCTAAAAATTATATTGACATCGCACACTTGAATGTATCAGATTTCTTTGAGCATCCTGAAGGAAATACATATCTCTTGATTGGTGATGATTTTGTAGTTGTGGAAGAGTTAACAACTTTTTATTTTTTCTGGTAATAGTAGTTAATGAACAAATGTTTATGCAATTATAGGTTTTTACATGAGTTCTAGTCTTTTAGTTAGTATTTTGATTTAGTAATAATATCTTAACTTCACTAATGAATTGAACTCTTTTGGTTCCGTTTTGATTGAATGAAATATTAATATTTGTCTTAGTTATAATATTTTTATTACCGGTTAAATATCTCAAAAAAATATTATAAGAAGTGTTGTTTCCTCACGGTTGTAAGTACGATGTATTTAGAGGAAGACATTACCCAGATGGTAGTATTTTCATCTGGTCTTCTTCACAATGCAACTGATGATATATTTACTAGCATGGATTATGTGCATGTGTTAATTTAGACTTTAATTTACATTCCAAAGCCTACAATATATTTGCAGGTGTTAAAATTGGTTTAATACATAAGGACGTGTACTTACGTTGTTTTCCCATCATTGTCATTAGTCTTCTTTTAAATTACTACTTAGTCTTTACTTTGTAGTTTTTGAAAACACAAATAATTAATATATATTTATTTTATTTTATGTATGTAATTCATTTAAAGATAAGGATAATTCTCAAAGCATGTTGTCCATTCATGAAGACATTTGTTTGATTGATTTTGGAATAACACACTTGATATTTAAAAATGAGAAATATTTTTCTTATTTAAGTATGGACAAGATAAATGTTACTACGATGTTTGATAGTACTAATTTGATTGAGGGCTCCGAAAGAGCCATTATAATCTTTTCTAAGAGAGCTAAACTTATCATAAATAATGCAATGTTTTCTCCCAAGTCTGAAAGAAACTTCTTGAGCTTTAGAGATATCAGTGAAAATGGTTATCATATCAAGACAAGGAATGAGATGAATCTTTAATATATTGGTATCATCAAGAATGTCTTTGGGCAGATGTCATGATCCGAACCAGAACCTGGCCGTGACGGATATCTCAAGTCCAACAAGGACCAGAGAACACCCAATTGCCTAGTCAAATAAAACAGAATTCAAGTATAGCAGCGGAACTTCAAACATATCACGCGATGGATAAGTAAGACTCAAAAGAAGTCTAAGGATTCAACAACTAATCCCAAATCCACAGTAATCCACAAAGCCTCTAAACACAACTAAATCAATTTAAGTCGGGACATACCCCTGACGATAGCAAAAACTAGATTAAAGAAATGTATATGACATAAGAAAACCAAATCATGAAATGAGGTTTTTAGAAGTATGGAAGCTCACAACTTCAATCTGACTCACGAGCTATCCAACGATCACCCAGTCACTGTGCAAGAAAAGTAGAAGTGTTTGTGATTCCTGCATAGCATGGAGATACAATATTCGAAGATGGTTAGTGGGATGAGCACTAACATGTAACTCAGGGAATAGGGATAAAATAATGTCTTGATCAATAATCCCAGAATCAGTCCAAAATCCAAATGCACACACAAGCATATGCATATACATATAAATATATAACGTGCCGAGGTAGGGAATGAGACTTTTCATGAAATTAAAACATTATCCTAGGTTATGTAGCTCAACTGTCATAAACAGGCACCCATGAGCTATATGGGTTCAGCTCCCTCTGCTGAAAGCGCACCTAGTGCATGTTAGCCGCACGAACTAGAGGTATCAAGGAAGATCAGGGAATTCCCTAACCCCACGTCAATCCAAGATACAAATATATATATATATATATATATGTGTGTGTGTGTGTGTCTTGGATTGATGTGGGGTCAGGGAAATAGTGTGAACCATGCGCACGGGTCATCACGATCAAACCTCATGTCGGCAAATATGAGTTTCCAGTATAAGTTATCCAAGACCCACACCTTCACGGCTTATCTAAATAACCCCCAGTAGGCCTGATTTAAAACAACTTTTATGTAACCCATTTACTACAAAAGGAATTTATGCATCATGGCACACCATAGGTATCGTCACACCATACGCTTGAAAGATCATACTTACACCATTACAATTCCATCAATTTAGGGGAATGCCTTGACCCCCTTTTGTTTATTAAATCAAGTTGGATGATTGCCTCGACCTCCTTTATTTGATTTTCAAACAAAAACATGGTCTACAGGACCTTTAAAGTCCATTTTCATTGTTTAACTATTTAAGCAATGCAATAGTATAGGTTAGTAAGTCAAACCAACTAACAAATCATATTTCAAAACCAATTTCACAAGTGTGTTGAGGGAACACAATTATCTAAGATCAATTTCAAGTCTAAAAACATCAATTTGGGGGAATACCTCGACCCCAATTCCAATTCCCACACCCATTCACCCTATTGGTTCAAAACATGAAAACAAAGCATGAACAACTGTATTATAACTATGGGAAATAAATTCAAGATGCATTCATCCCAAAACCCTCAAACTGATATTCACAAACAATAATTTAATCACATGGGTAAAATTATAAACATATGATTTTGGTAAAATAATAGATGGGGAAGAGTAACATGCCTTAGATACACGAGAATTGAAAAGTAATTCAGAGCTTGGGACCCACAGGATGAATGTATGATAAAATCCTTATGCTTTCTTGGAGTTTTGAGTATGAGAGTGTAATTGGGGAATTTTGATCTCTTAAAGATGAAAGGAATAGGCTATTTTATGCTTAAGGATCATACATAAGTGAAAATACCCCGACACCCCTCATCCAAGTAAATTAAACAAAAACTACACGAATGTAAAACATCAGTATGGCACTGTGCTAATCGAGGAGGCTATCATCCGTGCCACGCATCTTGTCATGGATATTATCCTCCCTAACACGCTGCTTATCATGGAGATTATTCTCTGAGACATGGTGGTATCGCAGAGGCATACTGCCTCAGAATTCCAAAATAGTCCCAAACACCTTCTAAAAATTTTAAAACTCTTTCGAAATACCCCATTAATATTTCTAACCACAATTTAAGTCCAAAATCAATGTTTTGAACAAGAAAAAGCCAAAAATAAAATGCTCAAAATTTTGAGGTTGTTACATTATCCCCCTTAGGATCATTCATCCCCGACTGATGAGATGGGACACTTATGGCATGAGAAATAGTAAGAATACACCCAATTCAAATGACAAACTTAGAAAGTAATAAGAGGAAAACAAAATTCAAACCTTAAGCATTATTATCTGGAATGGGGAACAAGAATGGATACTTATACTTCATGTCCTCTTCGGCTTCCCAAGCTGTTTTCTCAAACTTTTGGTTTTTCTAGAGAACCTTCCCCGAAGCCACATTATTTGTCCTCAAATAATGTACTTGCATATCCAAGATACTTCATAAGACAAGGAGTCTGAAACACCTACACTTTCCAAAGAAAAAATCAAGAGAGGATCTCCTAAACACTTCTACAACATCTAATTCATAGGCCATACTACCCACTCTATTCAAAACCAAATACGGACCCACATAATGAGGCTAAGATTTCCCTTCCTTCTAAATTGCATTACTTTCTTCATGAGAGACACCTTCAAGAACACCCAATTCATAGCTTGATGAACCAAGTAATGACCAAACAATTCATCCTCACCTACTTTGAACCACCCAATAAGAGATCTATACTTTCTACTATACAAAGCCTCAAATGGAGCCATGTCAGTACTAGAGTGATAGTTGTTATTATTAGCAAATTTGATGAGAGGAAAATGATTAACCAAACCACCACCAAAGTCAATCACATAAGACCTCATCATATCTTCAAAACTCTGAATCATCCTCTCTACTTGTCTATCCATCTAAGGGTGGAAAGTGGTGCGAAGGTTCACCTTAGTCCCTAAACCTTTTTGGAAAGTATGCCAAATGTGAGATACGAACTATGTACCTCTGTTTGAAATGATATAAATGGGAGCACCATAAAATTTGATTATTTTTTTAATGAGAAACTTTGCATAGTCCTCAATAGAAAAATTAGTCCTCACTGACAAAAAGTAAACAGACTTCGTCATCCTATCCATAATGACCCAAATGGAGTCAAACTAGTTAGACACCGCGGAAGACCAATAAAAAGTCCATATTGATCACCTCTCATTTCAACATAGGTATCTTAATCTCTTGAGACAACCCTCCAAGCCTTAAGTGCTCCACCTTCACTTGCTGACAAATCATGCACTTAGCCACAAAATTGACCACATCTCTCTTCATGTTATTCCACTAATAAATCTCTTTCAAATCATGATACATCTTTGTCGAACTAGGATGAATCATATACCTTGACTCATGAGCCTCATAAAAAATTCTTCCTCACAAAGCATCCATATTAGGAACACACAACCTCCCTTGGTACATCAAGATACCATCATCACCAATATCAAAAGCTATAACTTTTTGTTGGCTCACATCATCCTTGATCTGCATCATGATAGGATCCAAAAAAAAATTCTCTTTTACCTTAGCATTAAGAGATGAATTTAGACCTCTTGAAAAAAAACACCTCCATCTTCAGAGTCTAAAAGACAAACTCCAAGGTTAGCCAAATGGTGAATATCTTTCCATAATACACATTTCTCTTTATCCACATGAGATAGAATCCTCATAGATAACCTGCTAAGAGAATCAACAATAATGTTAGATTTACCTGGATAATAATGAAGACTCATGTCATAGTCTTTAAGCAACTCAAGTCATCTCCTTTGCCTGAGATTCAACTCCTTCTGAGTGAACATATACTGCAGGCTCTTATGATCAGAATAAATGTCAACATGAACTCCATACAAGTAATGTCGCAAAATTTTCTATGCAAAAAACACAACTAATAACTTTAAGTCTTGAGTCGGATAATTCTTCTCATGAACTTTCAACTACCTGGAAGCATAGGACACCACCTTACCATGTTGCATCAACACACAACAGATTCCCACACAAGATGTATCACAATGAACCCTGAATCTATCAGAACCCTTAAGAAGGGTCAAGATCAGAGAAAATTCAACTTATCCGTTAGCTTCTCAAAACTACCCTAACAAGTATCTGACCGCAAGAACTTTACCTTTTTCCGAGTCAACCTAGTCAATGGGGAAGCAATGGAGGAGAAACTTTCCATAAACCTCCTATAGTACCCAGCTAAACCCAAGAAGCTCCAAATATTGGTTGGATTCATGGTTTTAGGCCATTTCTTAACCATCACAACTTTCTGTGGATCCACTATGATCCCTTCACTAGAAACAACATGACCAAAAAAAGTAACAACATTTAACCAAAACTGATACTTTGAGAACTTAACATACAACTACTGATCCTTGAGAGTCTGCACCACTATGTAGAGGTGATCGGCATGATCCACTCACTCTTGGAATACACTAGAATATCATTAATAAACACAATTATGAATAAATTTAGGAACTAATGGAAGACCCAATTTATAAGATCCATAAATATTGTTAGGGAATTATTCATTCAAAAAGACATAACCAAACACTCATAATGTCCATATCGAGTACGAAAAGTAGTCTTATAGATATCGACCTCCCTAATCTTCAATTAATGGTAACCCGATCGAAGATCTATATTAGAAAAGTACTTAGCTCCCTGAAGTTGGTCAAACAAATTATCAATCCTTGAAAGAGGGTACTTATTCTTCATAGTCACCTTATTCAGCTGGCAGTAATCAATACACATCCAAAGGGACCCATCCTTCTTACGCACGAAGAATGAAGGAGCACCTCATAGAAAAACACTAGGGTGAATTAAACCCTTTTTAAGAAGGTCTTTCAACTGCTCCTTAAGTTATTTCATGAAATATCCTGGTTTTTTATCCTTAGAAAATTTCCTTGAAATCTGTTCTTCAGACCCTATACGACTCAAGGGTATGAGACGTTGTTGGGGTACGAATGGTATGGTCCTATCATATACTGAACAGTGTTAGTTGGTGGGATGGATTGTTCACTGTAATAGTTACGACTTAGGGGTATGATTTGTAGGTCTTGGTATGAGTCGTATCAAGGACTCGTATGGTTGACAATGTTTAATCCTCTTAGAATTTTATTTTGCTAGGGATACGGGTTATGGGCATGGATCGTATACTGTGGTTACGACTAGGTTGGATGACTCATTTACTAGATAGTTTTTGATCCAAGGGTTGAGTCCTGCACACGAGTTTTGGATACTGATTATATAGGAGGGTACGACTCATATGGGTCAGTCGTATCCCTGTGATGGGCTTTTAAGGGATTTAGTGAGGGTATTCTGGATATTTCTCTACTTTCCCTAATTAGGACCCACGACTTCTAATACACTTAGGAGGTTATTTACCATATTATTCTATTCATTAAAACTTACAAACTATTCCTAAACATTCAATAATCCTCTCAAGAGCTTTTAGGGAAAGAAAGCTAGGGTTTCAACTAAGGGATTACTTTAGGGCTTGCTTTGGTGATTTCCTTTCATTAATTATTTTGTATAAGGCATGATTCTCTTTCCTCATTTTAATTTCAACTAAAGGCATGGTTTATATGATTGATTTCATGGTTTTACAATTTCATGATTATGGTTTTTCAACTATTATTGGGGGTTTTGATATTGAATGCTTGGTTATGGTTTCCTATAGTTTTAATTATGCTTTTATATGCATTAATGGTGGTTTTGGAAAATTGGAGCATGATAATGGTTTTATGGTCTTTGGAATTGGTTTTGGTTATATTATGTCCCCAAGGTTTTTGATAAAATGCTTATAAAGATATATTCATTGGATTGACTTTTTTTAATAGAACTCTTGCATGTTTTAAACTGGACAAAGGATTTATGCATGGTTTAAATCATTTGGAAAGGCTAAAGTATAAATGTTTATGCTTGTGGAGAACTAGAAGTCTCCCAAGTTGATTTAATATGGTAATTGGAAGGGAACCTAAGGTCCCCTTAACCTAAATGGTTTGTCTATGGATATAACTTGCAAGTAAGGAATGGTATGACGATACCACTAATATTGTCCTTGGTTAATAAATGATAAATGGATTGTTTGGACATGGTTTTAATTTGGTATTAATGGCGAGGTGTGTAGCTAAGCTATGGAAGGTGGCAGTCCTGGGAGGGGCCAAAACTGAAAACTCCTATTTTCCAGTATGAGGGGTCTTGATGACCATGTGCATGTGTCACATTTTATATTAGGAGATGTACTAGTCATCCCATGGGATATTCCCTAATTGTATAGCTACATGTATTGGGGACCTTTTAGAAGGAGGATCTGAACCCATTTCCACCGTGAGTGGTTAGGACGGCCAAGCTACATAGCCCAGGTTAAGGTTTTAAGTGCATGCTAAACCTGATCCCTTTTCCCGACACTTATATATGTGGTTGTATGAATTATGGATGGTTTTACTTGGTTTTATGACTTGCATAATTTTATCCTTATCTTGAGATTCATGCAAGCGGTCATTCGCTAACCCCATCTACTGGTGGTTGTATACCCACGCTATGTAGGAAACAACCATTCTACTTTTTCTATTTCGCATGCGAATTCGGTATCAGCATTTGGACTAAAGTGGTGAACTTTCATTCTTTTGGAAGGCACCATTTCATGTTATGGATTTTCTTAGACACTTTTCTTTTATTTTGGATATTGGTTTTGGCTATGGTTGAGGGCATGTCCTAACAAAATTTGTTTACTCTTTTGGATAGAGTCTTTGTGGTACTTCTGGGGCTTAGTATGGGTGGGATTGGAATTGGTGTCAGCCTTGACATTGGAATAAGATGGTAGGCTGACATCATTTGATGATATTATTGGTTGTTCCATCATATTACTTTTTGGGATTGATTTTCATATTATGTTTTGGTACTCTCTTTGGTTTATTGTGTATGGTTTATGTTTGGTACGATTGGGCGATTAGTGAGGTATAGTTGGACTCGGTTGGGTCGGTCATGGTTGTGACCCTATCCCATAGTCTTAATGTGAACAATAATTTTATCGTGTTATATGTTCAAAATTCAGCCCATCTAAGGTTGGATATAGGTGGTTGGGTTGGGTAATAGAGGAGGATCCCCGGTCCTGGTTGGAATTGAGATGACTATTACGATAAGGCCCGGGGTTAGGTCAGGTTAAGGTTGTATCACAACTTTAGGTCCATGGTCAATTGGGAAGTCCACAAAGCCATGTCAAGAAGAGTCTCTTTTAGGGGTGTGAAGCGCGCCACACTCATAAGAGAGACACTGCAAGACATTTAGGAATATTTCACTTTATTGGTATTCTATTTTCAAGCTTGAGTTCTCAATCCTAGACTCTCTTCTAATCCTTGTTTTTTCATCTTTCAGATCATGCCTACTAGATCTAAAGCATAAAAAAATTCTTTCATCCCATCTGGAGATCTACGTTTGGAGTACATCTTCGATCTCATGGTCCTATTCATGATGGTACTGGAGTTCCTTCTATTCTGTCTAGTTCTCCTCAGGTCCCTTAGGGCAATGTGACGATCACAGAATTTCATTAGTCCATTCATGTAATTGCCCAATTGGTTGCTGCTCAAGCTGAGCGGGGTGCGACTAGTTCTTTGTCTGCTAAGGCCACAAGGGTTGGTTAATTTATGAAGATGGACCGTCTAAATTTTATTGGGGTGAAGGTGAAGGAGGATCCATAAGGCTTCTTAGATGAAATAAAGAAGATATTTTGGGTGATGTAGGCTACTAATGTAGAGGGGGTTAACTTGTCAGCTTATCAGCTCAATGATGTTGCTTATCAGTGGTATGAGGAATGGGATAGGGATAGAGGTGATATGGAAAATAAAGGGTTGTGGGAGGCTTTTTTTAATGCCTTTATGGATAGTAAGGTTGCGGAAAAGAGAGATGACCCCAGAGCATTCACTATTCCTTGTACAATTGAGACGCATGAGTTTGCAAAAGTTCTATGTGACCATGGTGCAAGCATAAACTTAATGCCTTTTGTCATCTACAAGAAGATCGGATTGGATGCCTCTACACCGGCCTCTATGCAACTTTTAATGATGGACAGTTAAATTTTATTTGATCTCCTTGTTAAAGTGGACATGTTTACACTTCTGGCAGATTTCATTATATTAGATTGTAAAATGGACCAAAAGGTACCTATCATCCTGGGTCATTCTTTCTTGGCCATCAAAATATCCATTTTCGATTTAGAGATGAGGGAAATAAAGTTTAGAGTGCAAGAGAATGAGGTCTCTTTCAAAATTTGCAAAATAAAGAAGAAAACCGCAGAGCTTCAAGTGGTCTCTATGGTAGATATTGAAAGTGAGAAGGTTAATGATGAGGTACTTGGTGACCCACCTTGAGCGTTGGAGAAGAAAGACATCATGGTACGATGATAACTAAGGCGCTATGTGGGAGGCAACCCATAAATGCCACGAAAGTGGCTCGTATCCTTTTTCTCATGTTTTTGTAGTATAGATGTTAGCTTTTGAATATGATTAACTCATGAATTTATGGAACTATGGAGTGCATTGAATGAGCTTTGAAAGGGGGAAGTGTGCAATTTTGTATTGAAAACTGAACAGGGGAAAAATTGGTAAAAATTAAGCAAAGAGCTGAGCAGGGGAAAAATAGGGGAGAAGAACTGCTCTCAGTTACTACGATCGCGGTCCACAAGTGTGAACGTGGTCATATACATGTTTGCGATCACGACCACCTGACCGCGGTTGCGGTCACTTTAGCCTCTTAATCCCTAATTTCCCTCACTTCCGTCATACTTTCTTTTATGATTGTACTTTCTAATTTGGGCTAGATTCTGGCCAAGTTTGTGAGGTCTCCAATAGCATCCTTGCATCCCTCTTGCATCATAACTCTGGTAGGTATCATGAATCTATGTTGTTATTTTTTTAAACAATAGGCCCTAAAATACATGATTGAGAGAGGGCCTAAAGTTTTGATTGTTATGCTTTCCATGTTGTCATACTTGGTGATGGTTTGGTGTTGGCTTCTTGAATTAGGTGTGCATACAAGTGGGAAAATCTTGAGTACCCAATAATGTGCGAAAAATGTAAGTAAATAAGATGTGCACACCATGTGTTTGACACTTTGCCCAAATGAAATTTCATTAGTGATATTTGCATTCGAAAGGCACATTCACACTTATTTGCATTGTTCAATTGGTCTTCATGTGAATCCATGTTGTGGAGCATGCAAGTAGCCTAAGAACTTGAAATAGATTTGAACATAGGGATCTAGAATAAAACCAGAATCAGATATCGCCAACGCGGTCACGGTCTGCGATCATGGCCACGTGATCGTGGTTATAGCTTGCGATCGCGGTAACCGGGACCAGTTCCCTGCTATACAAAAAATCTAGCACTCCTAAATTTTTATCCTAGCATCATCAAGCACCTTTTTGAATGAGATTTAGTTAACAATGAGGTATAGTTTTCAACATAAAATGTCATTTATTGATATAATTTATTCCTAGTGTTTTCAGGACAACCTCCTGGACAAGTATGATCACATCTGATTCATGGCACCTGAGTGCCACACTCACTACTACAGTGATCTTCTGAGGACAAGTATGCTCCTAAAAAAAGGTATTTGCGTGGAGAATGTGCCAGAGAAATTACTGGCATTTCATGAAAATCTTGAAGCCACGGGGTGGCGGTGCTTTTCCCTAAATCCCTGTGTTGCAAATGAATAATGGGTCTGTGAATTTTATGCCAACATCAATGAAGTGTCCTTCTTGGACCCATTCTATTTGACTGTTAAGATTCGGGGAAAAACAAGTTAAGGTTGGGGTTAAGCAAATCAATGATTTTTATGGGCTCCAATATGCAGACATGGGTGAATTCAAAGAAAAATAGTTTAAATTGGGGAGTTAGTTGGTGAAATGGCTATGCCCCAAAAAGGAAGTCTATTGGGAAAAGACTAAAAGCAACATCTCCATGAACGACTTCACTTTCGAGGCTCGAATATGGTTGCACATTATTTGTAGTTGAGTCTCTCCTTGCACCCATATGACAACAGTCCCAGATCTGCGTGCTTGGATTGTTTCTTGCATTCTAGATAAAATCCTTTTGGATATTGGTCAGCTTATGGTAAATAAAATAGATCACTTTAAGAACCAAGGTGGTACGCATATCTTCTTCCCTTCTTTTATTACTGAGCTTTGCAGGAGAGCAGAGGTTGACGAGTATGCTAGTGATACATGGGTTCATCCTGGTGCTGCCATCTACCCCTTGATTATTCGAGGAGAGGGCGCACCTGGCAAAAGAAAAAAGTGAAAGATCGACTTGGAAAAGTTGGTATGCATTTATTTTGAGTCTTATAGGCTAACCACTATCGGACCTTTTGAGGAAATTGGAGTTGATATTGCAGCCATCAGGTAGTTTGTGTCTATTTTTTCCCAAGGACCAGGAGATCCTTCCACCACTCATCATTCATATGTATCAGGTTGTGATTATGAGAAGTACAGGGAGGAAAAAGAGAAGCAAAAAGCTACCATTGATAATCTTAAGAAAGCCTACTCCTCTTTGGCGGAGTCACATTGAGACCTCTGGATTCCAAATAAAAAATTGGTAACAAGAGAGAAGAAGAGGGATGAGTTATTTATCAAGATATAGAAAGGGATGAAGGGACTATGAAAGGTCCTAAAATACCGAGATAGACTTCCTGTCTCTTGAGTGGAGAGTGATGATGAGGCCCTAGCCGAGTGGACTGATCTTGAAAAGAATGGTAATGATACAAATCCGAGAGTGAAAGCAGCCCTTGATGCGGGTTTAGGGAGCACCCTTATCTCTTTTACCCTTGATTATTTATGCAGTGGGGATATTGCTACCTTTTTAGTTGTGGGTGTCACCTAATAAATGTGATTTAGGCCTGTATTATTAATATTTCAACATATTTTTCTGCTCTTTTGGATGATTCTTACTTGGGTTGTAATATTCGGGCACTCTGATGGGTCCCACATTTGGATGGATTAGTTACTTTGTTCTTAGTATTTAAAATTATTTTAGTTTTAATCGACTAGATTTTTCCTATGATTAACTAAGTGACGACATTCTTAACGGTAAAGCATCGTGATTGGATTTTTAACCATAGATGCAGGGGAAGTCCCCGTGGCATCAGGGCCATAAATGCAAGGGAAGTCTGAGTACATGTGACATTGATGACTTGGGATCACATTCGAACCCATTGGCAAAGTCTAAGTAGCAATGTGGATGGTCCGCTCATATCAGAGCCACAATGTGAGACAATAACTTGGGTTGTTGCCAAGGTTAATAAATTATGCGTGTTGCAAATGCAAAACAAACAACACCCTCCGTCCAAATATTTTTCAAAATTTGAGGGCGTAGACCTGAGCAACCTTGTAACAAAACTTTTCCTCTCTCTATGACTCTGAAAATTTGTTTTAGAAGAATAGTAAATACTCTATTTTTTTCTCGAGCAGGAGGAACAATTGACCCCTTGAAGAAATTTGCATGCCATGTGTGTGAGCTTATTTGTCTATAGCTCATGTGTACTTGTACCATCTAGAACCTTCCCCATTAGTCTTTCAAAGCTAAATTTTGATTGTGCTTGGTTTGTAAAATGATCATAGGCTATCTTGTGACATTGGAAGCCCGATTTAGCCTAAAAAGCCAACCAATACATAGGAGTTACCCCTAGTTACCCTCTTTGAGCCATTGGATTTTTCTTTGACAAATACATTACAAGTTGTGACCCTTCTATTTGTCTTCCTTTGAGCCCTACCCTTCTTGAAATTAAGAATACAAGTTGAGTCTAAAAGCCTAAGTTGGGGGTGGTGAAAATTAAAAGAGATGTAGTTGGGCCACGAATTCATAAGAAGGTGCCTACAAGCTTAATGATAATAAAGCATTTTGATTTGAAGAAAGAAAAGATCCCACACAGGAAATAAAGGCATGATTTATGCACAAAAAAAAAGAGGAAGTGGGGAAAACGAAGAAAAGGATAAGTAGCCAAAATAGTAAAAGAAAAAGAAGTGGCCCAATAGCAAAAAGTGAAGATAGTAATATAGGAGTTCAAGGAGGGTTTATCCCTATTATCCTAAGTTGATATCCTACCCTTCCCTAAACTTACATTACAAGTTCAAAAAGTCCTTTATGATTCCCAATCAATTGTGGTCATTGTAATAGCGATTGAAAATAGGGGCAAGCCTATGGCATGGTACTTGTTAACATAGAGAATTTCTTGAGAGAGAGAGTTATTTCACTTAAAATTCCTTATTGTAGGATTGGTAACTAGGTGTGTGAAATCTTCTTTATTGTGGGGAGGCATGTGAACAAGTTGAGGTGGGTGATTTTGTCATCTTCAGCACAATGAGATAAAAGAAGTATAACATGGTTATAGTCAACAAGTGAGTCATTTAGAGTGTTAGTAGTTGTTACATGGTTCCTTCCCAAAGCCTAATACATCTTTCAAATATTCCATTTTATCGAGGGATGTAGTTGAAACCATTTTGCCCATGTGCAAAGAGTTTTTTGTGGTAGAAATCATGTTTAAGTTATCATGATCATTGGGTAATATAATGAGGGCATACATGTGAATTTGTCTCATAGAAATGGGTGGTGCTACTTGAGTACAAGAAAAGTTTTAAGTTGGGGGTGTTGATGAGTAGTGATTTTACCACTAATTTGAACCCAAAATTTATGCACACTACCATGTTCTGTATCAGAAAATAAGACATCAACATGATTTAAATGCACTAATATCCACATTTTACAGGTATCTAGTTAAGAAGGTGAAATGATATGGATTGAATCTCAAAAAGGGATCAAATGGACGGAAATGGAGTGCAGTAGGAGATCTGAAGTAGGTCAACCTCAGTTATCGCGACCGTGGTCCTGAAGTTGTGGTCGCGGTCAGTCAAGATGGTCAGCATAAGGCGATCACGGAGCATATCCATGGTTGCATAGCAACGGTCACAATCAAGTCTGTATGATTGCAGCTCAGTAGAAATATGACCCAAGGCAGTTTTATAAAATTACATAGACAAATCCCAAATAATATTTAGGTAAAAACCCTTTCTTCTTTTGGTATTGCTTACCTCATAGATATTTTTTGAATTGAAAGCGAGAAACCCTAGTTGGTCAAGTGAGTAACTAATTGTGGAGGCTTTAATTTCTTAGTATTTTGTAAAGAATGAATGCTTTGGATAATCCTTATGGTATATCTTTCTTTACCTTCTTCATGAGTATCTAAGTAAATTAGTCTTGGGATTATATTGAACTAAAGTGTAATTTTGTGTGGGTGTTGTTGTCTTTGCATGATTCATAGTTGTTGAGTATCGATTCCACCATTGTTTAAATTTATGAGTTGGAATTTGTAGGTGAAAACCCTAAATCTCCAAATGGGTTTGATGGATGAAAACTACAAACTCTAAAACTCATCATCATCCTTGAAAGAGGGATGAAGGTGAACTTGAGGTAACCCATAACATCCTTGAAAGAGGGTTATAGGGGGACAAGGTAATGGTGGACAATTGATCCTATGGTTTACTACCTATTGTGATCTTAAAAATAAGTACGTTTGGAGTGTAAATCATGTCAAGAGAATCATCCTAGAAATAAGGATGCTTGATTGAGGTTTTGGGTGGTTACGAATTACACACTTGTTAGGTGATCGAAAGATCCAATGGGTTAAATCGTTGTGGTTTTATTGAAAGATTGACCACAATAACGTTCGACCTAGATATCATCTAGTTAACAACTAAGCTTCATACTAAACCATCATCAACCCACATGTTTTACCTTTAGGTAGACGTAATCCCAATATATCCTCAATTCTTGATTTTAAATCAAAACTATTCTATTTTTGCATTGTTAGTTGAAAATCATTACAAACCAATCCCCCCTCCCCATTTTATTTTACATGTCGTGTTTGTTATCATTTTGGGTAACCATTTAGTAATTAGAGCACCCATAGGACTTGAAATTTATAATTCAATCTTTGTGGATTCGACCCCAACTCTAGTTGGGTTATTGACAATGACTGACTCACCCCTCAAACATGAGAGTGAGTTGAGCATTATCAAAATGACGTCGTTGTCGGGGAGTGGAATATAGATTTCACTTTTGCGGTGTGATTCTTACTTGGGAATACCCGAGGTTGTATAATTTACTTTATTTATTGTTTTTACTTTTTTAGGTAATTGAAGTGTTAACGGAACAATGAGTGATAATGCAAGCAACATGGGCCCATTTTATGGTCACCTAGATGATGAGGGCCAACTAAATGAAGCAGGACAAATAAGTGTGATCCGTATCCCACCAACTAATAGGAACGGAGTCTTCCATATGACTATCGTCATGCTTCACATGTTTTAAATGAAAGGATTGTACGGGGGTCAAGCCTTTGAGGACCGAAATGTCCTTTTGAAAATTTTATGGAAATATATGTGACATAAAAATAGCACACATTAATTGAGAATCCATTTGGCTTCGCTTTTTCCGGTTCTCACTAATGGGCGAGATTATAAATTTTTGGCAAATGAATGGAGAGCCATTATTTGAACCTTAGGAACGATTTAATGAAAAATTAGCCCAATGTTCAAACCATGAAGTCCCAGAGAAGATGCTACTTGAGATCTTCTAATATGCCCTTGATCCATTAAACAAAATGGTGGTGGATAATGTGGCGGGTGGATCTATAGTGAAGATGCACCACTATATGGCCTTTCTATTGATAGGAGAAGTGTCAAAGCAAAATCAGGGTTGGCATACCTGGGATACCGAAGTTCCCAAGATCCCTTCCACTACTTCCATAGTTGATAATGAACAAAGAAAGTGGAATGAACAGAAGGATGAGGCCATGGAAAAAATGATGATCCAACTTGAACTCTTGACAAAGCATATTGTGGGTGCACCCGCGAAAGAGGTAAATGTTGTAGCATCAAAATCTTATGTAGATGGTGAATAAGCAAAGAAGTTGGATGAGGAAATCTGGTATTTGCCCCCTTCCCCTCTCCCCCTTATCAAAGGTAAGGTGGTAATCAAGATCGGATGGACCACAAGCAGGATAGAGATTGGAGAAATCATGAGCGTGATTATGACCATTATATCCCCACTCATGATCGAGCTAAGGCCAAGGAATCTAGTATCATTAACCCTAAAAATTTCAAGACCCAGGATGTGTTAACAAGGATATTTAATAGATTGGAAGGTATGGACAAAATAGTCCATGAGTTAAAGGGTGATTTATCCCAACTTTCCCAAACTGTGGTGTCTCACTCCACCTCTATCAAAAAATTGGAGATCTATGTCGGGAAAATCTCCATGCAACTAAATGTTAGGTCTAGAGGCGGACTCCCTAGTGACACGATTGCTAATCTAAAGAATGATGCTCAAGTTCTAGCAATAGTCACAAGAAATGTAAAGATACTTGATGAACCCTCTAAAGAAGGCTTAAGTGAGAAAATACCCAAACCTAAAGCAAAGGAGGTTTTACCTTGAATTCAAGAAGATAATGATGGGAAGGAAACAAATGAAAGTGACGAAGAAATGGTTGAGACTAAAAAAGCCACAAAGTGAAGCAAGAGATCCAAGAGATCCAGGGATACGCTAAGTTAATGAAAAATTTGATGTCCAAAAAGAAGCTTGTTGAAGGTGAAACCATTGAGGTCACTCTTGAGTGTAGTGTTATCATGGATAGTAAGGTTACGAAAAAGAAAGATGACCCCTGAGCATTCACTATTCTTTGTACAATTGAGACGCATGAGTTTGCAAAAGCTTTATGTGACCTTGGTGCAAGCATAAAATTAATGCCTTTTGTCATTTACAAGAAACTCATATTGAATACCCCTACACCGACCTCTATGCAACTTTTAATGGCAGACTAGACCATCAAAAGGCTGGTGGGAATTTTGTTTGATGTCATTGTTAAAGTGGGAAAGTTTATACTTTTGAAAGACTTCATGGTATTAGATTGTGAAATAAATCAAGAGGTAGCTATCATCCTTGGTCGTCCTTTCTTGTCCATTGAAAGAGCCATCATCGATTTAGAGATGGGGGAAATAAAGTTTAGAGTGTAAGAGAATGAGGTCTCTTTCAAAATTTGCAAGATAAAAAAGCAAACTTCGGAGCTTCAAGTGGTCTCTGTGGAGGATGTTGAAAGTGATAAGGTGAACAGGTAGGGACTTAATGACCCACCTTGCGTGTGAAAGAAGAAAGACGCCGTACCATGATGATAATTTTTCCTAGCTCAAACTTGTCCCAAAAAAAGTCAAAGATTATCTCTTAGAATGAATGATGTTTATTTTGTGTTGATTTCTTTAGATTTGAACTTTCCATGGCGTAGGAAATTGAATAAGCTTTCCAACGATATAAGATTTTCTTAAATCCGATAATCAGGTAAGAAGTTATGGCTATTTTAAGTTCCAGTCATAAAACACCATCATTTTGGAGTTTAGCGCATCGCAGAGAAGGTTTAAATGACGATTGTCAATTTTTAGTGGCCCTCTACGATGTTGTCACGTCATGAAGAGAGCCAAATTCTCAATTTTCCAAATCCAATGAAGGGCCGTGATATTGGCACGTCGCGCCAAGTGTCCAGGTTCCATCGAAGGTGGCAACGCGGATATCACCGCGTCGCGTCGCGCCACCATGCATTTTCCAGTGGCTTGGCGCAATAGTGGCGCATCGCGCCAAGGCCAAAAATTGAGACCCCAGTTTATTTTTTCAATTTTGTTTAGGAGTTAAAGGGGGGTATTTTGGACTTTTCCCCAATCTATCCAAACTCATTATTAAAGCCTTTTAGAAGCATTATATGCTAAGTTTCATCAAAATTACTCTTATCCAAAACCCAAGGCTTCAATATTCATCTCCAACAAACTCAAGATTCCACCATCCTTTTTCCAAATAATTTCAAGATTTAAGATCCCTAGACCCAGAGCTCCAAGAATCTTCATTCAAGAGCATAAATAGTATCTCAAAAAGCATGCGTATTTACTTAGTTCGTCATCTAAGGTATGTGGGGTTATGAACAAGGACAATCATTTCGTTCTTGTGCCCAAAATTATATTTTTAATAAAGTTTCTTATGATTTGAAATTAGGGTTAATGCCTAAAGTATCTTATTGATGATTTTGAGTATGATATGATTGAATTATGAAATTTCATGTTTGTTTTGAGTTAAAGAATGCTCTTTTATGATTTTTGAATACCATGAGCATAATTTGAGACATTGTTTATAGCTTTTCAATTGAATTGAGCATGACATTAAGAATCTTGATTTTACTATATGGGCGTTGTTGATGAGTCTCAAGAAGCATATTTGAGTATTGATATTTCAAGAATTTGTTCTTTTAAGCTACCTGAGATTAGCATATTTTCAGTTATATAGACAATATTTGATCTTTGGATCTAGCTATGGAATCGACTTTTCAGAATTTACTACAGTTTATAGAAACAGATTTCAGATTTGAGTACAGTTTATATTAAATAGATGCATAATTGGTTTTAGATAAACCCTTTTGCTAGCTTTTAAAAGTGGATTTCCAATAAAGTGAGCAATAGATAATAAGGGAGTAGTATTTAGCACCGAGCGGGGAGTGTGGGTTTAGCGTATCCTACTTCCATAGAACTACTAGCCAACGTAGGTATAGATTCAGATATTTCCATTAGATATGGAGGACAGATTTAGCTTGTGATTGATCACATGGATTAGATTACACTCCCTGGAAAGAGTATGACACCTCTTCCTAACGTGAGGTTTCTTCCTTAAGACGACGAGACATTGGGCTCACATGGTTTATGTCAGTTAAGAGAACCTCCCTACTAGTAAAGAAAAGCTTTGAAAGGATTCCCTTAAGATGAAATATTTCCCCCAAAGCTTTGAAAAATCTCCCTTACAAAACAGTTTTAAAAGAATTTTCTTTCAGATAAAACAATAAAGTATTTTCTATACAGACTTCCAGATTCCACTTAGCCTATATGATTTTAGAATGAGAACAGAATACAGATTTCATAACTAAGTGTAATGACTCACAAGATTTAGACTATATGCCTTGTTATTCATGATTTTGACTTTTAGATTTTAAATTTTCTCAAGCTTTTGTGAGTCATTTACATTTAGCATGCATGATTTTATAAACTGTGATGATATTGGTTACTTATTGCATGCACCCCCATATACTCAGTACATCATCAAAGTACTAATCTACATATATGTCTATGTGCTACATTGTCTCTTAATGTAGGTTCAGGTGCTCAGTCTCAGCAGCGACAGTGATTTTTGAGCATCTCATCTACATCCCTGTAGTTAGTGAGTCCTCATAGTTCGAGGACTTAGCTATTCATGTTTCAGTTTATTAGTAGATGTCCCTTTATTTATTTCAGACAGTTTGAGTCAGTTGGGGCCTGTCCCAGTGACTCTCCAGATTCATATAGTAGAGGCTTGTCAGACTACCAAATTCAGTCTTAGATCTCAGTTGTATTCAGACCTTTTCAGTATTTATTTAATCAGATTGATGGGATTAGTACTTTCAGATATATTCAGATTATTCAGATAGTTTTTCATATTTTATCATGAATTTATACTTATATTTCCCTATGATGAGATTCATATATGTTAGAAGGCAGCCAGGGTTAGCTCAGGACTACTTGTAGTTTGAAGCACCGGGTGGCATCCCGGGAACTAGATTTTTGGGGTGATGTAACTAAGGCGCTATATTGGAGGTAACCCACAAATGCCACGAAAGTGGCTCGTATCCTTTTTGTCATGTTTTTGTAGTATAAATGTTAGCTTTTGTATATGAATAACTCATGCATTTGTGGCACTATGGAGTGCATTGGATGAGATTAGAAAAGGAGAAGTGTCTAGTTTTGCATTGAAAACTAAACAGGGGAAAAATTAGTAAAAATTGAGAAAAGAGCTGAATAGGGGAAAAATAGGGAAGCAGAACTGCTCTTAGTTATCGTGATCATGGTCCCCAAGCACGATATCGATAACTAGTGTGTCCGTGATTGCGGCTACCTGAACGCGGACGCAGTCACTTCAGTCTATTAATCCCTAATTTTTCTCATTTCCCTCACACTCCTTTTCATTACTGTACTCTCTAATTCGGGCTAGATTCTGGCCAAGTTTGTGAGCTCTCCAATAGCGTACTTGCATCCCTCTTGCATCACAACTCCAATAGGTATCATGAATATATGTTGTTATTTTTTAAAAAAAATAGTCCCTAAAATGCATAATTAAGAGAGGGGCTAAAGTTTTGATTGTTATTTTCTCCATGTTGTCATATTTGGTGATGGTTTGGTGTTGGCTGCTTGAATTCGGTGTGCGCACAAGTGGGGAAATCTTGAGTACCCAATAATGTGCGAAAAATTTAAACAAATGAGATATGCACACCAAGTGTTTGAAACTTTTCCCAACTAAAATTTCATTAGTGATATTTGCATTCGAAAGGGCAAATTCACACTTATTCGCATTGTTCAATTGGTCTTCATGTGAATCCATGTTGTGGAGTATGCTAGTAGCCTAAAAACTTGGAAAAGATTTGAACATGGGGATCTGGTTATGCCAAAAATCCTGCACTCCTAAAGTTTTAGCCTAGATTCATCAAATACCTTTTCCAATGAGCTTTAGTGAACAATGAGGTATAGTTTGCAAGATAAAATGTCATTGATTGATAAAAAAAAATTCTAGTGTTTTCAGGATAACCTCATGGATAAGTATAATCACATCTGATTCATGACACATAAGTGCCACACTCATTACTATAGTGATCTTCTAAGGACAAAGTTGCTCCTGGAAAAAGGTATTTACTTGGAGAATGTGCCAAAGAAACTACCGGTATTTCATAACAATCTTGAAGCCATAGGGTGGCGGGGCTTTGCCCTAAATCTTTGTGTTTCAAATGAACAATGGCTCCGTGAATTTTATGCCAACATTAGTGAAGTGTCCTTCTCAAACCCATTCAATGTGACTATTAAGATTCGAGGAAAACCGGTGAAAGTTGGGGTTAAGCAAATCAATGATGTTTATGGGCTCCAACATGCAGACATGGGTAAATTCAAAGCAAAGTGGTGTAAATTGGGGAGTTAGTTGGCGCAACGGCTATGCCCCGGAAAGGAATTCTCTTGGGCAAAAACTAAAAGCAATATCTCCATGAACGACTTCACTTGCGAGGCTCTGATATGGTTGCATATTATTATTTCTGAGTCTCTCCTTGCACCCACATGACAACAATCCCAGATCTGTGTGCTCGAATGGTTGCTTGTATTTTAGATGACATCCTTTTGGATGTTGGTCAACTTGTGGAAAATGAAATAGATAACTTAAAAAACCACGGTGGTATGCATCTCTTCTTCCCCTCTTTGATTACTGAACTTTGCAGAAGAGCAGTGGCTAACCAGTATACGAGTGATGCATAGGTGTGCCCTGGTGCTCTTATCTACCCCTTGAGTATTTGATGAGAGAGCGCACTTATCAAAGGAAAAAAATGAAATATTGACTTGGAAAAGTCGGCATATATTAAGTTTGAGTCTCATATGCTAATGTAATGCCCTGAAATATCATCTCGAGATGCCACACGGTGCCCAAGGCTACACGTAGCCTCAAGCTAACCCTTTAAGCAAAAACACTACCCTTGGGTTCCAACACAACAGCATACACGCTATGCTAAGGATATATATATAAGTACATATCATATCCCCTCGCACATGGCACGAAATATCGTTAGACTATACATATATGGAATGTCTATACACAAACTAACCCAATAATATACTAGTATGACATAGCCTCTATACAGTAAAATCAATGAGCCATTGGGACAAACCCCCAACTGACTCAACAGACCAAAGGGATCACAAAACAACAGCACCAAAACTAGCAACTTGGTCCTCGAACCATGAGGACTCACCACTGAAGGAACGTAGATGCGGCACTCGGATATCACTGTCGCGGCTGTGGCTATGTACCTGAACCTACATCATGGTAAGAATGTAGCCCATAGATAAATATGTGGGTCAGCACAAGATACGTACTGAGTATTGGGGGCACATGCAAAATATAAATAATATCATAAATTTCGTAAAAACGTACATACGGACCATAATGACACACCTGGCTTGAGTGACATTGAATCATGAAACTCATAACATCTTAGATAGGAAATGTAGGAGAAAAACCTCATAAATCATTATAGATCATCATAGGCAACTTGACTTACCACATCAAAACTCGGAGTGACTCGGTATTTCAATAAATATGACTCTTATGGACAGGGGAGTTTCCTATAACCGAAAACCCCACGTGAGCTACGTGGAATACCAACGTTTGAAACCCCCATTGGCGGGAGCATCATACTCTTTGCCAGGAAGTACGACCTTAAAACTGCAATAATCACAATCGGCTCTCTGGCCAATAATATCATCATCAAACAACCCAACGGTGGCACATAGGTTTGGGGAAATACCAAATTTCCCTCTCGGTGCTAAGTAATACTCCCCTACAAGCTCAGAACACGTTAGGGAATCCACCACAACTTCACAAGGTTCTATCATAAAGAACAAATCAAATCTCTTTCTCGTTTATCAAATCATATCAATTTGTGGATTCCTAACTCAACACATTTTAGCTCAAAACATTTTAATATTCCTCAACATCAACAAGGTATCAATGCATTGAACCATAACCGACTCGACATTTGGACAAGGATATGAAGACTCAATACATAATATTTTCAACAATTTAACTCATCAAAACCATCCGGAAAATACCAAGACTCATTGCAACTTCAATATCAACATTTCTCAATTTGCCATCCAACTCTTATTTAAAGGTACTTAAGACATCAACCCATAGTAGGGATATAGAATTTCCAATATCAATTATAAATTCATAATAAGGAAATAGTGGAATGATAGTATAAACCAAGGCTTAACAAATTAAATCACCATACTCTCATAATCAAATACTTTTTGGACATAATTCCATCTCAACATCATACACATATCGGATGACATAATCCCATAGCTCATGGACAATAATATAAGATATAAAACTATATTTCCAATTCATGATAAAACATGTAAAATCTCATGTCAATGTAATTCAACAAAAAATACCGGGCATGAGATCGAAAGGATAATCTTGTTCAAAGCCCCACATACCTAAAAATGGAAGATGAATATGAACTTCCGACTCCGGAACTTTATTCAAGAAAATAAAGGGTGTTTCTCGAAGCCCTTAACATGATCAACTCGAATCCCAAATCAATTTGAAATTTCTACGGTTCAATCAAGAGACATAGAAGGATGAAATTTGGAGTAGTAGGGTTGGGGTTTGATCCTTAGGAAATTTTGGAGAAAAATGAGCTATTAAATGCTCTTAATGGACTTAAATCCATGGTTTACCCGGATGGATTGGAGTGAAAATGACCAAAATACCCTTAAAAAATTAAATAATGTCGAATTTGTCCTTTGGTGGACTGTTTTGTTAGGCTGAAGTAGATCGACCATAACTTTTTGCTCCGATGGCCAAATTGGATGAAACCAATTTCATTAGAAAAAGGATTTTCAGAGATTTCTGTTGATATATAGTAGCTCACCCAGATCATTATGTACAAAGAGTTATACTCGTTTGAAGTTGACCCTAAAATTCGCCTAGCCTCAGTATTTTTTCCCTGCACATTTACTGTTCACCACTATTCACGGTTAGATCGAAATGATCATAACTCATCGCTCGAGTGTCCGTTTTGGATGATCCACATATCGTTGGAAAGCTTATTTGATTCTCTATGTGATGACAGGTTGCATATCCAGAAATTCCACACAGAAAAATTATTAATCACAATAAAAAACAGAATTCAACACATTTTCGTTCGAGATCTTAACGAAAAATTTTTTTGGGGCATCACGTCATCTCTCCCTTGGAAACATTCATCCTCGAATGTTGGTAGGTAGGTCAAGAATACTATGAAAATGAGTAAATAGAGAAAAATCATCTTGCCCAAGCATATAATCCATTCTAGATTTTTTTGGATATCGTAGAAAACACACAAGCCAAGATAAACATAGAAATAAGGATTAAATCAAAAGAGAACGATACCTTTGACATGCTTAGGATTCGTAGGAAAGAGGTGGGGATATTTGGCGTGCATATACGCTTCGGCTTTCCAAGTAGCACTCTCCACGGATTGATTTTGCCAAAGCACTTTAACCAAAGGAACTTCCTGGTTTCTTAGCCTACGAAATTGAAAGTCAAAAACCTCAATAGGAATCTCTTCATATGAAAGACTATCTTGAATACCCGAGCTTTCGGAAGGATCAATCACAGAATCACCAATAGACTTCTTAAACATAGAAACATGGAAAACCGAATAGACGTTAGATAACTCCACGGGAAATTCAACCTTATACGCTACCTTCCTAATGCGATCCACAATCTTATAGGGACCAATGTAACGGGGACTTAGTCCTTCCTTCCAAATATCTTCACCCCTTTCATGGGTGAAACTTTCAAGTACATTAAAACACCAACATCAAATTCAAGGTCTTTCGTCCTTACATCTGCGTATGATTTTTGATGACTTTGGGAGGTTTTTAATCTTTCCCGAATTAACTTAACCTTCTCCATGGCCTCGAACACCGCATCCGGTCCAGTCGCAGCAGCCTCACCAACTTCAAACCAACCAATCGGTGATCTACACCTTCTACCATACAAAGCTTAGAACGGGGCCATTCCAATAGTAGCATGAAAACTGTTATTGTAAGCAAACTCGATTAATGCTAAGTGCTCATCCCAACTACCTTTAAAATCAAGCACACAATCCATCAACATAGCTTCTAAAGTCTAAATGGTCCGCTCGGCATGACCATCTGTTTGTGGATGGAAAGCAGAACTTAAACGAATTTGGGTACCGAGACCCTTCTGGAAAGATTTCCAAAACTTAGAGGTAAACTGAGTACCTCTATCAGAAATAATAGCCAAAGGGATTCCATGAAGTCTGATGAGTTCCCCAATATATATTCTAGCATAATCCCCAGTTGTATACGATGAATGCACAGGCAAGAAATGAGCTGATTTCGTCAGCCGACTTACGACAACCCAAATCGAATCATAATGGCGACGAGAAGGAGGCAAACCAACTATGAAGTCCATATTCACTTCTTCCCACTTCCAAGTAGGAATGCTAAACTCTTGCATCATGCCACTGGGCTTTTGATGCTCTATTTTAACCTGTTGACACGTGGAACACTTCACCACAAATTCTTCTATGTTCCTCTTCATACAGTTCCACCAATAGATTTCCCACAAATCATGGTACATCTTTGTAGCACCAGGATGGATGGAGTATCGCATACCATGCGCTTCCACCATAATCCTTTGCTTTAAGTTATCAACATCAGGACCACATAATCTTTCTCGAAGTCTCAAAACGCCATCTCCCCCTTGGGAGAAAACCTCCACCTTTTGGTCTGTAACTGACTCTTTTAACCTGACCAAGGTAGGATCCCTTTCTTGCTTCTCCTTCACTTCTGAAACTAAAGAGGATTCGTAACCACTTTGCACTCTTATTCTACCCTCAGCATCACCAAACAACCTAACCCCCAATCTATCCAAACGATGTACCTCACGGGCTAACTCCTTCTTACTGATCTCCACATGTGCTACACTACCCATGGACTTCCGACTAAGGGCATCTGCTACTATATTGGCCTTGCCCGGATGATATAGCACGCTCATATCATAATCTTTCAACAGTTCTAACCATCGTCTCTGCCTAAGATTCAACTCCTTTTGGGTGAATACATACTGCAAGCTCTTATGGTCCATGAAGATGTCTACATGGACACCATTCAAATAATGTCTCCAGATTTTCAAAGCAAAAACCACGGCAGCTAATTCAAGGTCATGGGTAGGATAATTCTTCTCGTGAGGCTTTAGCTGCCTGGAAGCATAAGCTATAACCTTGCCCTTTTGCATCAATACACAACCCAAACCGACTCTGGAAGCATTGCAATACACCACAAAACCATCAACACCGTCAGGCAAAGTCAACACAGGGGTTGTAGTGAGTCGAGTCTTCAACTCCTGAAAACTCTTTTCGCAAGATTCGGACCACAGGAAATTCACTTTCTTTTGGGTCAAACGGGTCATATAAGACATAATAGATGAAAACCCTTCAACAAAATGACGATAATAACCAGCTAGACCCAAGAAACTTCGGATATCAGAAGGAGAAATAGGTCTAGGCCAACTCTTTATAGCCTTTATTTTTTGAGGATCAACTCTAATACCTTCGAAAGAAACAACATAACCCAAGAAGGCTATAGAGTTCAGCCAAAACTCACATTTACTAAACTTAGCATACAACCGATGAGTTCGAAGAGTTTCCAACACGATTCGGAGATGATCCGCATGATCACCCTCACTTCAGGAGTAAATAAGAATATCATCAGGGAACACTATTACAAATAAATCCAGATATGGCCGGAATACACGGTTCATAAGATCCATGAAAGCCGCTAGGGCATTAGTTAACCCGAAAGACATCACTAGAAATTCAAAATAACCGCAACGGGTTTGGAAGGCTGTCTTGGGGATATCACATTCCCAAACCTTAAGTTGGTGATAACAAGATATGAGGTCTATCTTCGAAAAGTAGCTCGCACCTTGCAATTGATCAAATAAATCATCAAATCGAGGAAGCGGATATTTATTCTTGATAGTAACCCTATTAAGCTGTCGATAATCAATACACATCCACAAAGAACCATCTTTCTTACGCACAAACAAGACAGGTGCACCCCACAGGGACACAATAGGTCTGATAAAGCTTTTGTATAAAAGATCTTTCAATTTCTTCTTCAATTCTTTATGTTCCGTGGGAGCCATGCAATACGGAAGAATGGAAATAGGCTGAGTATCGGGAAGAAGGTCAATCCCAAACTCTATCTCTCTATCAAGAGGTACTCCAGGGAAATCTTCTGGAAAGATATCAAGAAACTCATTAACAACATTAATTGACTGAATGGTCGGGGTTTCAGACTTAGAGTCTTTAACCCGAACCAAATGGTGGATGCAACCCTTGGAAATCAACTTCCTAGCTTTGAGATAGGATATGAAATGACCCTTAGGAATCACAGAACTCCCGGACCATTCGAGGATAGGTTCATCAGCAAACTGAAACTTAACCACACGGGCATGATAATCAATAGACGCATAGCATGAATGAAGCCAATCCATACCCAAAATAATATCAAAGTCAACCATATCTAGCTCAATCAAATTAGCATACATCACTCGATGAAAGATAGTAATGGGACATTCCTTATACACCCGCTTAGCAATGACAAACTCTTCTACCGAAGTAGAAACCAAAATAGGCTCAGAAATTAGTTCAGGATCTATTTCAAAATTTACAGCAATCAGAGGTGTCACATAAGAAAAACTCGAACTGGGGTCCATCAATACATAAACATCAAAATAGAAAACACGGAGCATACCAGTGACAACATTGAGAGAGTCCTCCTACTCCTGACGAGGTAGTATAGCATAGAAACAATTCTGGCATTGACCGCCTACAGAACTAGATGAAGCACCCTGAGAAGGAACTCGATGAGCTACGTGAGGCGGGGCACTGTTAGCCTGACTCTGGGGACGGGCATCATGACTCCGTTTTCTGGCATACGGGAAGTCTCTAAGTATGTGGCCCAACTTTCCACAACCAAAACAGCCCCGCTACCCCATATAACACTCCCCAAAATGGTCTTTACCATACTTAGAACATGAAGGAAGATGAGGCCGGTTGCTTACACTATCCTGAGACCTGGAAGGTACCGATCTATTCCTGAGCTCCTGCCTACCCCGATATATAGGAGCACTAGATGAGGAAGGCGCAGGTATAAATGGACATCTCTAAAACTGAAGGCGACTCCCTCTGAAGAATCTAGTCTGACCAGACCCTTGTTGCTCCGATGTGACTCTCTTAATCCCTCTTACTCTTTCTCTTTTCTTTATCTTGTCTAACTCAATCTGTTGGGCGTGAATTATTAACCTAGGAAGATCAATCTCCCAGTTGATCATAGCAGATCTACATTCTTTCACCACTTAACTCGATACCCCAGTTAGAAACCTGCCCATACTAGTCCTCGAGTCAGCCATCATATTGAGAGCATACTTTGATAGCTGATTAAACTTAAGACAATACTCCTTAACTGACATGGAGCCTTGTCTCAAATTCATAAACTCCTCTATCTTAGCTTCTCATAACTCAAGAGGAAATAATCTATCCAAGAAAGTATCTTGGAATAATTGCCAAGTCACTGGAGCGGTATCTTCCTCTCTACCCTTATTCTACATCTGCACCCAGTCATAAGAAAAATCCTTCAACTGATAAGAAACTAGATCCACACTTTCTTCCTTGGCCACATGCATAATCTGTGTAATTTTCTTCATTTCATCAATATACATCTGCGGGTCCTCACCTGCTCTCAACCCATGAAACTCTGGTGGATTCATCCGTATAAAGTCACGAATTCATGATGCTGCCGAATTATTTTCCTGTGGAGGTGGAGCGTTGGCCTGAGTATTGTCGGTAACTGCCTGGGCTAGCGTCTGAAAAGCTGCTCGAAATTTGGCATGGGATACCGTCTCATGTAACGGATCAACGGGTTGAGGTTGGTTGTTGTTTTCGCGAGCTCGATATGGAGGCATTTTCTGTCATCAGAATGCACAAATTAATAGCAGAAGGAAACAGTTGTAAGAATGATAGACTCTTATAGAAAGAAAGAAATGACTATTCCTAGAATACCCCACAGCCTCTTGATCATAGGTGTGGCACGCTACACACCGATGCTCAAGACTCTACGTAACACGGCTTGTCAGACTCCCTAGGACTCTTCAAAACCTTAGGCTTTGATGCCAAGTTTGTAACGCCCCAAAATATCATCCCGAGATGCCACACGGTGCCCAAAGCTACACGTAGCCTCAAGCTAACCCTTTAAGCCAAAACACTACCCTTGGGTTCCAATACAACAACATACACGCTACGCTAAGGATATATATATAAGTACATATCATATCCCCTCGCACATGGCATGAAATATCGTTAGATTGTACATATATGGAATGTCTATACACAAACTAACCCAACAATACACTAGTCTGACATAGCCTCTATACAGCAAAATCAATGAGTCATTGGGACAAACCCCCAACTGACTCAACAGACCAAGGAGATCACAAAACAACAGCACCAAAACTAGTAACTTGGTCCTCAAACCATGAGGACTCACCACTAAAGGAACGTAGATGCGGCAATCAGATATCACTGTCGCGGCTGCGGCTGAGTACCTGAACCTACATCATAGTAAGAATGTAGCCCATAGAGAAATATATGGGTCAGCACAAGATACATACTGAGTATATGGGGGCGCATGCAAAATATAAATAATATCATTAATTTCGTAAAAACGTACATACAGACCAGAATGACACACTTGGCTTGAGTGACATTGAATCATGCAACTCATAACATCTTAGATAGGAAATGTAGGAGAAAAACCTCATAAATCATTATAGATCATCATAGGCAACTTGACTTACCATATCAAAACTCGGAGTGACTCGGTATTTCAATAAACATGACACTTATGAACAGGGGAGTTTCCTATAACCGACAACCCTACGTGAGCTACGTGAAATACCAATGTTTGAAACCCCTGTTGGCGGGAGTGTCATACTCTTTACCAGGGAGTACGACCTTAAAACTAAAATAATCACAATCGGGCTCTCTGGCCAATAATATCATCATCAAACAACCCTACGGTGGAACATAGGTTTGGGGAAATACCAAATTTCCCTCTCGGTGGTAAGTAATACTCCCCGACAAGATCAGAACGCGCTATGGAATCCACCACAACATCACAAGGGTCTATCATAAAGACCAAATCAAATCTCTTTCTCGTTTATCAAATCATATCAATTTGTGGATTCCTAACTCAACACATTTTAGCTCAAAACATTTTAATCTTCCTCAACATCAACAAGGTATCAATGCATTGAACCATAATTGACTCAACATTTGGTCAAGGATATAAAGATTCAATACATAATATTTTCAAAAATTTAACTCATCAAAACAATCCGGAAAATACCAAGACTCATTGCAACTTCAATATCAACATTTCTCAATTTGCCATCCAACTCTCATTTAAAGGTACTTGAGACATCAACCCATAGTAGGGATATAAAATTTCCAATATCAATTATAAATTCATAATAAGGAAATAGTGGAATGATAGTATAAATCAAGTCTTAACAAATTAAATCATCATACTCTCATAATCAAATACTTTTTGGACATAATTATATCTCAACATCATACACATATCGGATGGCATAGTCCCATAGCTCATGGATAATAATATAAGATATAAAACCATCTTTCCAATTCATGGTAAAATATGTAAAATCTCATGTCAATGTAATTCAACAAAAAAACACCGGGCACAAGATCGAAAGGATAATCTTGCTCAAAGTCCCACATACCTAAAAATGGAAGATGAATATGAACTTCCGACTTTGGAACTTTATTCAAGAAAATAAAGGGTTCTTCTCGAAGCCCTTAACATGATCAGCTCGTATCCCAAATCAATTTGAAATTTCTACGGTTCAATCAAGAGACATAGAAGGATGACATTTGGAGTAGTAGGGTTGGGGTTTGAGCCTTAGGAAATTTTGGAGAAAAATGAGCTATTAAATGCTCTTAATGGACTTAAATCCATGGTTTATCCGGATGGATTGGAGTGGGAATGTCCAAAATACCCTTAAAAAATCAAATAATGTTGAATATGTCCTTTGGTGGACTGTTTTGATAGGCTGAAGTAGATCGACCATAAGTTTTTGATCCGATGGACAAATTGGATGAAACCAATTTCTTTGGAAAGAGGACTTTCAGAGATTTCTGTTGATATATAGTATCTCACCCAGATAATCATGTACAAGGAGTTATGATCGTTTGAAGTAAACCCTAAAATTCGCCTGGCCTCAGTATTTTTTTCCTGCACATTTACTGTTTACCACTATTCACGGTTAGATCGGAATGATCATAACTCATCGCTCGAGTGTCCATTTTGGATGATCAACATATTGTTGGAAATATTATTTAATGCTCTACGCGATGACGGGTCGCATATCCAGAAATTCCACACAGAAAAATTATTAATCACGATATAGAACAGAATTCAACACATTTTCGTCCGAGATCTTAACGGAAAATTTTTCCGAGGTATCACAGCTAACCACTACCTGACCTCTTGAGCAAATTGTAGTTGATATTGCATCCATTAGGGAGGTTGTGTCTAGTTTTTCCCAAGGATTGGGAGAACCTTCCACCACCCATCATTCATATGTGTCATTTGCTGATTATGAGAAGACCAAAAGAAGCTACCATTGATAAGCTTGAGAAAGACTACTCCTCTTTGGAGGAGTCACACTGAGACCTCAGTATTGTAAATGAAATTGGTTACAAGAGAAAAGAAGAAGGATTAGGTATTTATCAAGATATGGAAGGGTTTATGGGCCTATAGAAGGTCCTAAAACCCCAAGATAGACTTCATTTATCTTGGGTGGAGAGTGATGATGCTGCCTCAACTGAGTGAACTGATCTACATAAAAATGGTGATGAAGCAAAATTCGAGAGGGAAATCAGCCCTTGATACGGTTTAATAGAGAACCCTTATTTCTTTTTCCCTTATTTATTTATGTAGTGGGGTCACTGTTACCTTTTCAGTTGGGGATGTCTCCTTATTCACTTGATTTAGAAATGTATTATTGATATTTCTGCATACTTTTCTGCTCCTTTGGATTATTCTTATTTGGGTTGTAATATTCGGGCACTTTGATGGTGCCCACATTTGCATGGATTAGTTACTTTGTTCTTAGTTTGTTAAATTATTTTAGATTTATTCAACAAACTTTTTATATGATAGATTGAGTGACGACATTCTTATGGAAAAAGCATCATGATTGGGTTTTTAACCATAGATGCAGGGAAAGTCTGGGTAGCCATAGCATCAAGGCCATAAATGTAAGGGAAGACTGAATACCTATGGCATTGATGACTTGGGATCACATTCTTACCCATTGGCGAAGTATGAGTAGCCATGTGGGTGGTCCACCTATATTAAAGCCACAATGTGCGACAATAACTTGGGTTTATTCCATGATTAACAAAATATGCATGTTGCGAATACAAAACATTCAACCTCCTCTATCCAAACATTTTTGCAAAATTCAAGGGTATGGACATGAGCAACCTTATAAAAAAACCTTTTCCTCTCTCTATGACTCCAAAAATTGGCTTCGAAAGAATAGTAAATACTTCATCTTTGTCTCGAGCGGGAGGATCAGTTGACCCCCTTGACAAAATTTGCATGCCATATGTGTGAGCTAATTTGTCTACATCTCATATGTACTTGTACCATCTAGAACTTGCCCCATTAGTCTTTCAAAGCTAAATTTTGATTGTGCTTGGCTGGTAAAATGATCATAGGCCATCTAGTAACATTGGAAGCCCGTTTTATCCTAAAAATCTTACCAATACATAGGAGTTACCCCTAGTCACCCTCTTTGAGCCTTTGGACTTTTCTTTGGAAAATACATTACAAGTCGTGACCCTTCTATTTGTCCTCTTTTGAACCCTACCCTCCTTGAACTTAAGAATACATGTTGAGTCTAAACGCCTAAGTTGGGGTGGTGGAAATTAAAAGAGATGTAATTGGGCCACGAATTCATAAGATGGTGCCTACAAGCTTAATGACAATAAAGATTTTTGATTTGAAGAAATAAAAGATCCCACAAAGGAAAGAAAGGCATGATTTATGCACAAAAAAGGAAAAAAGACGAAAGGGGAAAGTGGCAAAAACAATAAAAAGGCTAAGTAGGCAAAATAGTAAAAGAAAAAGAAGTGGCCCAATATAAAAAAGTAAAAAGAGTAATGTAGGAGTTCAAGGAGGGTTTATCCCTACTATCCTAAGTTGATATCCTACCCTACCCTAAACCTACATTACAAGTTCAAAAAGTCCTTTCTGATTCCTAATCAAATGTGGTCATTGTAATGACGATTGAAAATAGGGGCAAGCCTATGGAATGTTACTTGTTAACGTAGAGAATTTCTTGAGAGAGAAAGTGGTTGCACTTAGAATTCCTTGTTTCATGATTGATAACTAGGTGTGTGAAATCTTCTTTCTTGTGAGGAGGCATATGAACAAGTTGAGATGGGTAATTTTGTCATCGACCGCACAATGAGATAAAAAGAAGTATAACTGGTTGTAGTCAATAAGTGAGTCATTTCTAGAGTGTTAGTGGTTGTTACATGGTTTCTCTCCAAAGTCTAATGCATATTTCAAATATTCCATTTTACCAAGAGGTGTAGTTGAAACCATTTTGCCCATGTGCAAAGACCTTTTTGTGGTAGCAATCAACTTTAATTCATCATGATCATTGGGTGATAGAATATGGGCATACATATGAAATTGTGTCATAGAAAAGGGTTGTGTTTCTTGAGGACAATAAAAGTTTTAAGTTTGGGGTATTTATGAGTGGTGATTTTACCACTCATTTGCACCAAACATTTATGCACACTACCATGTTCTGTATCAAAAAATGAGACATCAACATGATTTAAATGCACTAATATCCCCATTTTACAGGTTTCTAGTTGAGAAGGTAAAATAATATGGATTGAAGCTCAAAAAGGGATCAAATGGAAGGAAATGGAGTGCAACTGGAGACCTAAAGAAGTTTAGCCTCAGTTACCACAGCCACGGTCCTCGGGCCATGGTCATGGTTAGTCCAGATGGTTAGCATAATGTGATCATAGAGCGTATCTGAGATCGTGTAACCACGGTCGCGATCAAGTCTGTTCGATTGCAGTTCTGCAGGAATATGACCCAGGGAAGTTTTGTAAAATTACATAGACGAATCATAAACCATATTTAGGCAAAACCCATTTCTTCTTTGGGTATTACTTACCTCATAGATATTTTTTAAATTAAAAGTAAGAAACCCTAATTAAGAAAGTGTGTAACTATTTGTGGAGGCTCAATTTCTTAGTATTAGGTGAAGAATAAATGCATTGGATAATCCTCATGGTATATCTTTCTTTACCTTCTTCATGAGTAGCTAAGTAAGTTAGTCTTGGGATAATGTTGAACTAAAATATAATTGTGTATGGGTGTTGTTGTGTTTGCATGATTCTTAGTTATTGAGTATGGATTCCACCATTGCTTGAATTTATGAGTTGGAATTTATGGGTGAAAACCCTAAATCTGCAAATAGGTTTGATGTGTGAAAACCCCAAACTGTAAAAATCCTTCATTATCCTTGAAAGAGGGATGAAAATGAACTTGAGGTAACCCATAACATCCTTGAAAGAGGGTTATAGGAGGACAAACGGGAATTACAGAAGACTTCAACACCCTAGACTCTATAGAACGAAAGTAGATCACAAGAAAGGAAATCATTTCTAAATGCCTCAAAGCCTCTCTCTTATAACTGTGGTACGCTACACACTCATAAGATAGACTCTACTTAACATGACTTTATTGATGATAAAACTCATCTTACACTTCAATTTAAGTTCAAGGAGGTCGTCATCAATATATTTACCCAACTTTGGAGTTGGGGTCAAATCCATGAGAACAATGTGAGTAGAGATCAAATTAATTCAAAATAATAGATACAAGTTGAATTCAAATTAATGGTACAAAAGATAAAATGGGCTATAGGTTCCTACACTAATGTTTCATTTTGTGTTTTTCTAGTATAAATTCGGGGTTATGAATAATTAGAGTTTTACACGGATCATGGGATTGTGCATTACTAAGGGAGTGACATGTGGGAGTGATAAATCAACATCAATTTAATAAATCACATATGGATAGGTTTGGTTATATATTTTGATGCTAGTTTTTTAATAAAACACCAAACTTTCACCCATTGATTCTTTCGAATACCTAATCGGTGTGTTCAACAATTAGTAACCAGAACCTCAATCTAGGTATCCCTATTTCTAGGATGATACCCATGGTGTAGATAACCTAAAATTCACCCTTATGTCTAAGATAGTAAAAATTTAGCAAACTACACACGTGATTGTCTATTATTGCTTTGGTCTCCACATCCCTCTTTTGAGGATGATATAGATTCCTAAAGTTAACCCAAAACCCTTCTTTCGAAGATGGCCCAGGACTTTCTAGAGCTTGGAGCTTACACTCATAAAACCCATATGGGTATTTGGGGATTTCATACATCAAATCCTAACCATAATAGCATAGAAATGATAAAACACATAAACACGAATAAACATGAGAAATATGCTCATTTAGGGGATCTTCCTGAACGGGCTGAGGTGCGGGATGATTCCCATTTCTTCTTCCATTATTCTTTCTAGGAGGCATGTTCTGTAAACAGAAGGAATATTAAATAAGAAAAAGAGTTTAAATTGATCTCATGCTCATTCGCACGACATAAATACTGAAAGAAGGGAAACTTTTCCTAAAACATCTTGTGGCCTCCAATCCATAAGTGTGGCGCGCTTCACACCCATTCATAAGACTCTACTCAATGTGGTTTATAGACTCCCTAGGATACTTTAAAACATTAGGATCTAATACCAAGTTTGTAACTCCCCAAAAATACACCTTGGATGCCACATGGTGCTTTCAGTCACAAGTGACCACAAACTAACCCATGAGATGGTACCTGCTGCGAGCACTGAATAATATACTAATAATAAAGACATTTACAAAAAATAGCTGAAAATGTCATAAGGTTTTAAGTACTAAAAAGTATACCTAAAGTTACAAGTCTGAGAAAAATATATGCGAAAATAGTGCAACATGACTGATAAAACTGATGAACTAACTAACTATCTGAAATGTCTAAAAAACCTCTAAAACTAACAGACTGGGGAGTGTATGGGACAAACCCCCAACTAACTCTGACTGGCCATATAACTACACTGTTAACTCAACTGAATAAAGATAAACTCGTCCTCAAAGTATAAGGACTCACCATTGTTGCTGATGTTGGCTAACTGATCTTGTCTAGTCCTAGTCAGGAAACTGGGCATCCGAACCTATAATATAAGACATCATAGCTCAAGAAATTAGTATACGATCAGTACTTTGAATGTACTGGTTTATGAGATGAGGTCAAGCGAAAATGCATAGGTTCATGTGCATGAAATATTGACTAACTGAAGAGCATAAGATAATGATTGGCTGAATAACATGAGATATCTGATGTATAATACGCATGACAGTTGTTAAATCTGAGAATGCATGACCAAGCATATAACATGATACTGAAGTAGTCTGTAAACTGAAATACTGAAATTTGGTATTAGAATAACTGATAAACTGTATGCTATGGTCACGAAAACCTGAACTGATATCTATACCGAATACTAAAGTGAGACTATGTGAGGTATTATCTAACCGACATGCCCCATTCTAAGTTGATTGGTGTCCAACCTGTGATCCCAATTAAAAGGGTGTTCATACCATGCCATGGCTACTAACAATCATTGTGTGGATCCATTAAGCTACTGATGAACCAGGGTATATTAAGCCTAAACTAACGGGTGATCCCTAGGTGGAATCAAGCCTAAACTGATGGGTGACCCCTGGGAGGTAGTCAAGCCTAAACTGACGGGTGACTCCTTATAACCCACGCTGCCTATGTGGTTCAGAAATACAGGGACTACTACTAACGATTTCTCTTAACTGACAGGGAAGCTACCGTCCTGCATTCGCTCGGTGCTAAATCCTACTCCCAACTGAAAGACACTGATTACAGAACTAAACTAAGCTTATCTGAGACATCAACTGAGCAATGATACTAACTGAATGACAAGGCTCATGGTTTATCTAAAACCATTCTGAATGTTCTAAAAACTAGGTAAACAGCTAAGTTTTGGGTATTCATAACCCCCAGCACTGAATGAAAATAACAATAAAGGTATGTAAAAGCTTTAAAACCATAATGGGGAAATCATTCTACAAAATCATTCTCTTTGGCATTTCATCAAACACTTGGAATTCATAGACTTGAGCATGGGAATAGTTAAAACATGTGCTACTAACATAATTCCAATACTAAAATCATGGTTTAAGGATACAACATGCGAAAATCACTATTCAAACCTATCACGGACAAATTCCAATGAAAACACATGGTAAACATGAATTAAAATCAAAGTTCATAATATTTTCAAGTAGATAATTCATAACAACATGTAAAAATCATAACTTTAAACTTGAAAACGGATTCTTGGACTCCATGGGTGAAAAGGGCCCATGGATAAACATCACACATACCATTCATACTTAAATCTTGAAAGGGAACAACTTTTTTAAAAGTTCTTGGATGGTGAAGGTTGAATTCTTGAGTTTTTTTGAAGTGGAGAGGGTTTCATTTGATGCACTAAGGGAAAGCTTAGGGTTTATTTGAGAGTAAAATTAGGAAAGTGGGCAAATAATGCCTTAACTGAAGGTAAATCCCGTGTTATTACGGATTGGAGCGATGGAAAAAGACAAGACTACTCCTCTGGAATTTAAATCCGCAACCATAATGCTTATTGAAGACATGACGCGATGCGATGAACCCTTCATCACTATACCCACCATGACACGATGCAATCGCGTTGAGCTGTTGGAAACAAAATTCAAACGTGCCTCAATCCTCGTCCAAAAAATCCAAAACTTACCTGAGACATGCTCCTTACTCCCCTAAACATGAATGAACTCAAAAACTTACGTCTCACTACTAAAAATACAGGAAAACCGACCACAGTTTGTCGTTGGAAAATACCGACCACATGTGGTCAGTTTTTATTTTTTAAAAAAAAAAATATTTTTTTAACAGAAGCGACCACATGTGGTCGCTTTTATATTTCAAAATTTTAAAATAATCATTTCAAGAATTTTTATATCAATTATTATTTCTTTTACAAATAAAAAAATAAAAAAAACGACCACTAGTGGTTGGTTTTTAATTAAAATAAAAAAGAAAATAATTTAAAAAAAGACCACTTGTGGTCGGTTTTTGAATTAAAAAAATAAAAAAGTAAAGAATTTTATAAAACCGACCACTTGTGGTAGGTTTCGGTATTAAAAAAAATTATTTAGTCAATTTTTATTAAAAAATAATTATATGTATAATCTAATATATTATTTTTTAAAATTACAGTGATCACACGTAGTCAATAACCAATATAATAATAATAAAAATCAATCAATCTTAGATTTTGTGAAAAAATTATACTAAACATCTATCAAATAAAATAAACAAATTACGTTAAATAAAATCTTTATCTTTTACTTATGTTTCAATATATAAAATAAATATTTTCCTTTGTTTATATGTTAAATGACGTTAAACATGCATCATCTTTATATATATATACCATACCGTTGAGATAATGATATTATGCTTTTATTGCAGTCATAATACTGTACATATATAACCGATAATTCATCATAATATAATGAATGTGTTCTATTATGAGGTAATATACTTGTGAATATGATATATATATAGTACACATTTAAGAGTTCATATATATAAAAATCGTTATATATATATATGATGTAGTGATCGATTGATGAACGATGTAGTCAAAAACTAGTAGAATCTATCCAAACATATTATTGAATACCGTGATTTGAAAGGATAAAAGTAATAATATACTGTACATTGAAGTTATATTAATTCAATCTAATCAAATTAATCGATAACTCATCAGAGTATGTATATGAAATACGTCTCATTATATTATTGGATAATTTACTCGTGTACGTATGTGATGTATATAGTACGTATTTAGAACTTGATATAGTCGATAGTGTGTATATGTGTGTGTATATATGTATAGGTATATATATATATATATTATATAGTAATGGTATATTAATGATATAAGATAAACTAACCGACAATTTATCTGAGTATATGTGAAATATATTGTATATTATTACGGGGTAGTAAAATCGTCTATGTGATGTATATAATATGTATTTGAAAGATGATAGACAATTGAATATATTTATATGTATGTATATCTCGTGTAGTGACGTATGCATTAATCGAAAGCTAGATAACTGAATTGATATATCAAAGTATTTTGAATAATATATTGATATCATACTATTGAGGAAATAGATATACTATTTTGTATCAATGTAGACACGCGTGTATTATTGAAGTTGTAATAACATAAGACAATTAATCGATAATTTATCTGATTTAAACATTGTATTACGAGGAATATCTATAATATCGTATTTAAAATCTAATTAACCATAAATTTATCGTAATTTATAAAATTCATTGATATTATTATACGATTGAGGAAATACACCACTCGTTGCAGCTTTCTTGTGACACTCGATTTACATGAGTGTTGGAACTAGTTCATAAAAATATAAACCATTCAATACGATTAACGTATTTATTTATTAGTGTAATTGTTTTAACTCATTCATTTTAATTTGTCTAATATGTGTAGTTCAAATTAACCTCGGAATAATTTTGTAATTTTTTCCTCTTTTTTATATATTATATATAGTTATAATAAATAATTAAAAAATTAAGTACTTAAAAAATATATAATAACAAGCAAAATATTTTTTTAATTAATTATATAAAATCGAATAATTAATTAAAATAATATTAAAGTTAACCCGACCCTACCAACACAACAACACAAAAAAACACACATACCCTTAATCGCGACCCACACACACAGCCACCAACAAGCACGGCAACACACATCGCAACACACACCCCCTAATCTCCGGTGAACTTCGGCAGCTCGGGTACGTTGTTCTCTTCTTCTCAGTTAGCCTAATTTGTGTATATCTTGAAATTATACTTTCAACCCTAGTCTCTCCTCAATCTCTTTCACAACCAAACCAAATTTGTTTAGCCAAATACACCAACTTATCAGCTTTACTGAAGTTGGATTTACATACTACAAAACAACTGATTTGTAATTTATCTGTAAATAATAGTAACAATCTCTAGCATCTTCAATTTTAACTTACTTAATAAAAAGGAGAATTTTATGTTCTAGAAGTAACAAGTGTTTCCATAAGCTCAAAGCAGTTCAATGTCACATATATTTAAGTATACTAAATTAGTAAGTATGTTGAAAAATGATTTGGGTGAACATTATTTGTGTGTCCTTGTGATTATTGGACAAACATCTGTGTACTGCAAATGTTACAGTTCCGGACTTTAATAAAGTGACCATAATTTTGAAATTAGATGCATAAGTTATCAATAAATATTTTTGAAATTATTTAATATAAGTTTAGGTCAGTGCAGGATATTGGAAAACATTAATTAATTAAATTAAAAATAAAACCGAACACATGTAAATGGTTTTATTAAAATTAATTAATTAATTAATTTAAAAATAAAATCGACCACTTGTGGTCGATTTTATAAAATTAAATAATTAATTTAAATAAAAATACCGATCACAAGTGGTCGATTTTTAAAAAATTAATTAATTGATTTAAAAATAAAACCGACCACTTGTGGTTGGTTTATTTTGAATTTTTTTATTTTTAAAATATTTTTTTATTTTTTAAAAAATAATACTAAATTTTAAATATATATATATTTTTTTCAAAAAACCGGCCACTCGTGCTCGGATTTAAAAAAACTACCATGTTTTTACTGACCACATATTTTGGTCAGTTTTGTGGTCAAAAATGTCAGAAAACCAACCACTTATGGTCGGTTTTTCTGTTTTTTTAGTAGTATCTCGGGGTCGGGAAGGTCACTTTAAAAATCATAGAAGTTAAGGGACAAAAAATAAGGCTAAGTCCCCAACACTTAGCTAAATTTTGTTATGCATGCAGTATAGGATGAACTGAACTAAGGATGATACGGGGTATTACATAAGCACACCAATATAATCATCCTCCGACCTTGTCGGGTATCAATACATTATCATATCCATCCTCCGGCCTTGTCGGGTATCAATGTGTCATCATAATCATCCTCCGAACTTGCCGGGTATATATCATAAACATCCTCTGACTTTGCCGGGTAAGCATCATCATAATCATCATTCAAAATTGAACTGTGCATAATTGATATCATCCTCATTCTCTGGATTTAAATCGGGTATAATCAAATCAACATCATCTTCCCAAATTGAACCCAATATATAATCATCATAGTCAGCTTTCGAAATTGAACCGGAAATAAGCAGTGACATAAGTGCTAATATAGTCAACCATCAATATTTCTAGCATAATTAATAGAATAACTTCTCATATAATTAATAAGCATGCCTTCTAGCATCTTTAATAACACAATTGCTAGCATCACCATTAAGAATGTTTCCTAGTATGATTACTAACATAATTGTTTAGAATGATCATAATCATAAGTAATAGCGTAGGCAACAACTTATCAATAGCATGGTCAAAGGCTCATCATTAGCATAGTAGATAGATTATACATATCATAACCAATAACTTATCAAAACATGATCAATATCTCCTTGTAGCATAATCAATAATCTAATCCATTGGTCTATGAGAATTATTTCTAATTCCATCATCACCATAACCATCAAGAACCAAGGTTCCTTAATGTGGCCTCAAAGGGGCTTTCTCTAGGTATTCAACAAGCATATAAGGGTTTCAAGAGAGCTAATAGTTTCACCCAAGCGCACATGCAAGTGTACGTAGTCTCACCAAGTAATATGGTGCCCTTAAATAAATATGAATATCAATCCCTCAGAGACTTTTTTTAACAACTATTCAATTTTAATTCACTGTTGATTCAGTGCAAAAGTTGCCAAAAGAGTTTTAGAGTTATAAACTGAAAGTAAACAATGCATAAAATTAAAAGTCTTGTACAATCAATGGAAATAAACACAGGGTTAAGGCTCTGTGAACAATCATACTACGCTATTGACCATCATTGGTTAGATTACTTATCCTTGTTGATGATTCACGGGATTAATATTATGATTATGGTCTTCCAAGCCTCTAATCCTCTATCTAACTTAGACCCACAACTACATCATTGAGCGGAGATGTGAGAGATATGCTAAATTCATTTATATTTCATTCCGTGATTAAACCAATTAGGTCACTTAGGTATATCCCTATTCTAAGTGCATATTATAACATTCGTTATGTAGAATTTTATAATCCTACTATATTCATCCCCATGTAGTATCTTTTTGTTCCTCCTCTCGGGTTCACAAGTTGTCTATGGATGTATTATAAGTGTAGGTAAGCCTTAAAATAGTGATAACAAGGATGATTAAACAACCAAATATTATAAAAAATCATAACCAATTCAATTCATAGCAATAGTATTCATGTTCTTGGCCTTCACCCCGGAAGGGGGCTTTTAGCCACTTATAGACATAACCGTAATCACGATAGATGAATACATGATAAATCCATAAACAAACAAAAGTAAAAGAATAAAAATCCTAATTGAAATGTTTTACAACCTCCCTAAATATTACCAAGTCGTCCAAGGTATTTTGCATCACGTTAAAGTATCCTATTTGTAGGAGGACAATTCTTGTCGATTCTGACATGGGTCCACGTCGCGCCACTTATCGTGGTGGTATACCTACGCGTTGTGGTATAATCACTGGGTCACATTGGAATATGTATATTAAGAAGCTCCCAAGTTTGTGTCACACCCCTTATCGCGGTGGCATAACTCCGCGACATGCTAATGCCTCCAAGACATCCATTCTCACTTCTAATCTTGTCTCATGCACTTGTCCCTTTATTCCAAGCCTTGTGATGTTGTTTCCAATTGATTTAAAGCTTTTTTATATTCCAAATATCATCATATTTATCTCAAAAATCATCCTATATAATGAAACACCATGAATTAGTGCTCAAAACAACACAACATCCAAGACAGTGAGCTAGAAACTTAAACTAAGAATACTAGTTTTGTCCTTTTTGATCTTTAACTTGATTCTGACTCTTGGATTGATTCAATTGAATATTTAACACTATAAACAAGTATCTAAACTCATAATTATGCAATCAAACTATTAGTAACTCATTACACACATTAGAGTCCATCGAGATCAACTAAATTAAAGCCTAGCTTAAGTACAAACTTGTTTGAATTACACCTTAAACATTGTGATAAAGTATTTTATCACATATATGCTTAATTATACAATTAAAAACACATTAATCACACAAATTATACACAAAAGAAGGCTAAATAATCTCAGATAACAACACTGAGGTGCATAAATCTACCTCAGATCACCACCCCGATCTTATAGCCTTGTTCGTCCTTAAAAAACTCTTTACTTTAAGGATCACATTCAGAGAAGACTCCACACTTCTACTATAAGCAAGACACTCAATCTAGTACTACATTGACTACACAAAATGCAAGTTTCTACACTAAGCTTGTTACATACAATTGAAAGCTCAAGAACACTACTCCAAAACATCCTAGCCTCAAGAATTGACTCACCAAGTTGGCAAAATCATACATATTTCTCAATCAAAGACATCATATAAATCACCCAACTATCATAGAACATGTGACCTCCCAATAAGAGAGTTACCCATTAATGCTCACATAGATGCAATTTATCATAGAATGTGTACAAGAATCAAGTTACGCTCACTCTCACAAAGAATTCACAAGTTACACAATATGAACCATAGGCTTTCCCTTAGTGTAGTACTCCACTAATATCAGAATATTACGATTTAAGATTAAATAGGTCTTTATGGGTTGTAATGTAGGCTAAGGGATAAGTAGGAACTATTCTGGCCAGTAATTGTGACTATCTTCCCTAAGTGCTTTAATACATAACACATTTTATTCAATCCACTTTTAACAACCAACTTTTACTACTTCTAACTACCCATATCTTTGGTTTTTCCCTATCTCATTAAACTTACTCATATACAATATGGGAAGGGGTATTGTCTATTAATACATGATTCAATTTTTTAGAACAAATTTCTTTCACTCCCAACCTTAATACATCAATTGTACACACCAATAACTATTATTTTAGGTCTTCAATTTCACCTTTCCTACTTAAATTTCTAACTCCTTAACTTAATTGAATTTTAACTAAAGTGCTTAGGAGCTTTGGATCAAATTACGGTCAATCAAATAAAGGATTAGGCTACATATTATGTTGTCGAAGAAAATAAGCTAAAGGCTCAATGGGGTTAACTAGGATTATGCACTAGGAAAGGTAAAAGAGGGTATGAAACATGACTGTCAAAGAAATGCCTATATCATCTCCTAAAGCCACACATTTTATTTTGCTTTGCATACACACCAGGCAAGTTCTAAACATCAAGATTAAGAAGGAATACACAAAACCTCACACACACATGGTACATGCTCAACTCAAGAAGGATCATCGTAGACTCTCAACCAAACAATAGTATGAATTCAAAAAATTAAGATAACAAGTACAAGAGTCATAAACTAGATCATAGAAGTCTCAAAAGTAGTAATTCACACCATCAACATGCTCTTTACATTCAAAAACACTTGTATCACGCAATCACATATAGCACCAACAAGAACATCTTACTTATTCTAACACAAAAAAAAATTAAAATATACTCCTAAACCATGGGAATTTCCCCACCCCATATTTAAAAATTTCCCCAAAGTATAGTTAAAGGTAGAGATAAAAATACTCTTTGAGGCCTCTAAGCCTAGCTAGTAGCATCTTTATACATCAAGAGGGCTCAAAGACCCCCACACTTTGTCTTTGCCATGCTCCTTAGCTTTGGTTTCCATTACCCAAACTTCCCATCAACATTTGACCCAACAAAATAATAACTTCATGAAGTAAAAACTAAAAATACTAAAAATAAAATACCTACCTTAACTTAGGTTGCCTTTCGTGCAGCTCTTGATTTAGTGTCGTGGCACAAGCCATATCACGCTTAACCATTTCCTTTATCTTCTTCCTCCTACTTGGAGGACATCTTCTTATTAATTTTTGACCTTTTGAGTATGAACTCTCAAGGTCAACAGCTTTCTCAACACTAGCTTTTTTAGGCTCATCAATCAGTATCTCTTTGGGATTAGGTATTGGCGGCCTGGGTAACTCAATGTGAAAGTTAAACGAGGCCTTTACTGGATTGGTATCCACCACCCCACACTCATCCACTTCCATAACTATAATAATGCACAAATATTTGTAGTAGGATATTGTGTTAAGTGGTTTGTAAACTTTGAAGACTACCTCTTTATTATCCAACCTCATTTTGAGTGTGCCCTCTCTCACATCTGTAAATTCTCCTTCTATCTCCAAGAATGGACGTCCCAAGATGATCGGCACCCTTCCATCTATCTTATATTCCAAAATAATAAAATTAGCAGGAATAATAATCTTACCAACCTTGATGAAAATATCCTCGATGATTCCTGCAGGATGGACTAATGATCGGTCTACCATTTGGAATGCCACAGAGCTCAATCTCGACATCCTCAAGCCTAAAGTGTTGAATAAGTATAGGGGCATCAAATTGATAATTGGCCCCAAATCACTCAGTGTGTCAACCACCTCACTGTTACCAATCAGAATAGAGAGAGTGAAACTCCAGGATCCTTGAGATTTTTAGGCATCTTCTACATCACCACAGAGCTACACTCCTTAGTGAGTGCTACTAACTGAACATACTATAACTTAATGTTATTAGTGACCACGTCCTTTAAGTACTTAGCGTACTTGGTAATTCCCTACAAAATATTTAAAAGATGAAGGTTAATATGAAACTCTCTGAACGTGTTAAAGAACTTCTTGAACTAATGCACCCTACTGTGCTTTTCTTAGACTATATGGAAATAGTGGTGGTGGATACCTTAACCTGTTCAGAAACTTTTTTTCAGGTACTCAGACTTCCCCAAATAATCAGCAACTTTTTTTGCAATTGGTTGAGGAATCAACTCTACATCTACCTCCTTATTTGTCTTTGGAGGTCTATCAATCAACTTTTTACCACCCCTCAAAGTGATTGTAATTACTTGTTTAGGAGGTTTATTGTCACTCGGAAAACCACCTTAAGGTCGATATTTTATGCTTGTTGTAGTTGCCTCAACTGATAATCCAATTGCTTTTGAAGTACTTTCTGATTTTTGAGTTCAGCAACCATTTGTTCTTGGGTGGCCATGATCTTCTTTAACATGTTATCTATATTACTAGCCTGTGTGTTTTGCTACTGCTGAATTTTCTATTATTGGTTGTTGTTCTAGGATTGATTTAGTGTCTGAGTATACCACTTTTAGTAGTAGGCACTACCATAATTTGACCTTTGAGCATTGCTCACAAATATGGCTGACTCGGGATATGCACCACACGTAGCTACAGAGTGACCACTATTGTCATAAACCTCACACCAACTTGTGGTCCACTGCACTGCATTTACTTGAGTTGTAGTTTGATTAACACCCAATTTTCTTAATTGGGTCATTATCTAATTCTGCATGGCTGAGAGTTTAACGACCAAGGCTATAACACTATCAACTTCATTTATGCCTGTAGCCTTTTTTACTAAACTTCTCGAAGTATCACCATGTCAATCTAGATTAACTTGAGCAATTCGGTTCAACAAGGTGTATAACTTATCATACATCTTCTCCAATGCTTGACCACTTGTAGCTGAATCTAGTAAAAATTTCATGTTATGGTCAAATGCTTCAATAATAGTGTGAGCTAGTACCTTATTAGACTACTGATGTTGTGGATAGCTCGAAGAAGAGCTTTGAACCTCTCCCAAGCATGATGCAGGTTTTTATTCTGTCTTTATTAAAGCTCATAATCTCACTACGAAGTCTCACAATATTTCCAGATGAAAAGAAGCTGATAAGAAACTTCCAAATTAGTCATCCCAAGATATGATGAAATTGTCGGCTTAGTATTCAACCACTTCTTTGCTTTCCCTAATAGTGAAAATGGGAAAGTGTCACCCTCACATAGTCGATTGACACACCCGTAGGGATGAATATGTCACTAATCTCCAAAAAGTGCTACAAGTGGACTTGGGAATCATCATGTGAAATCCCAATAAACTATCCACTACTGATCAAAAGCTTCACCATATTCTATTTCAGCTCAAATCTACCTCCAGAAGTTAGTTTTTAAATAAGGGAGGTAAAATTTATTGTAAGTGGGATTGCCACTTTGGGAACTATCCTGCGGGATGGTGGGTCCTCATATATGGGGACAAGAATATCTTGTTCTTTTTTATTTTCGGGATACAATAGAGAAGGGTTATTTCTTTCCTCCTTTGGTGTAAGTGTTTTCTAGGCTCAGGGTCGAGTTCAGCCAACTCTTTTGTAACACCCCGAATCTGGTACTCAAAATGTTACACGATGCTCATGACCCCGAAGGACCACAAGCTAACCCATGACTGATATATGTACCTGAATACTATAATATATCATGTAAAATGTGGAAGTAATAGACTAAAACATGCCATAAGGTTCAAACTGGATAAAACATAATATCTAAGAGTACGGTATGTCAATACCAAAACATGAACTGAAATAAACGATCTTAATATACTGTAGTCTGAAAAGCCTCTAACTGTCTGAATAAAGAGTTGATGGGAAAAGTCCCCAATTAACTTTATCTACTGATAGCTAAAACTAAATTAATAAAATAATTCATAATATCGTCCTCGAATTATGAGAACTCACTGCTAAACCTGGCTGCTACTGATGCTCTGGAGCTCGTGCTTCTGAACCTATGGTATAAAAAAGCACCATAGCGCAAATACGTCTGTACAATTGAATATACTGGTATTCATGTAAGGTAGGCTAAATTCAAAGTGTTCACATGCATAAAATATACTAACTGGCTGGATAATATGAACGTGAGAATACATGCATGAATATGTAATAACTATAACTGAGACAATAACAACATGATTACTGAGCCTGGGTGTTGATAACATAAGATACTAATAGCTGTATAACTGAAATAATTGATACTAAGCGACTATATCTGACAGTCTATTTTCTGATGAAACTAGCTGAGTTTCGTACTGTTCTGAGTTGACTGTATCTGATAGTCCTGAAATCTAAAGAACAATATGAGTTCTTTTACTGAAACTGTATGATTTTATCTGGCAGTCCTGATCGTGTAACTGAAACTGTGGAAAGCAGTTATCTAACCGACATACCCAGAATAATCGTAATATAGCTGAGTTGGGGTCCAATTTATAACCCTAATTGGAAGGGTGTCAATACCATGCTACTGGTAAGGACAATCTATGAGTAACCCTCATATAACAGGTAACTCTAGTGAGAATGGTGGTAACCCTCATATAACTGGTTAATCCACCTCATCTACCCTCATATAACAGGCTATGATGTCTCAACCTACGCTGGCTACGTAGTTTAGGAACACAAAGATTGCTTCTAAGAATCACACCCTCATATAACAGGTGAGTTCCCATCCTTGAGTTCACTCGGTGCTAATTCCTACTCCCATCTGAATATACACTAAACATAATTCACTGAACTGCACTAGGCTGATTTCATGGAGTTCTATTGACTGGCAGAATACTACTGAGATTTTTGAATTTACTGAGATTTCCTGAGTCACATGACTGACTGAGTTCTATGGATCATGGATTGACTGAGGATATCGTGAAACATGACACTGGATAGGTACACAGCTATATTTTTTGGGTACAAGTACCCCCAGGACTCGATAAAAGGAAAACTGACAAAGCATGACTTTCTTGAATATATGGCCAACATCAACAATTCATACTACGATAGTAGGGGTAATTTCATGAAGCACATGGTTATCATAATATTGTATATAGCTTAGAATACACATGATCATGTGTTAACTTTATCATTTTAATATCATAATTATATCATGACACAATTGTATTAGACAACAATCCTCATGGAAATTATTTTAAATATAGGGGAACACGTACATTCATAACTTGGGTCACAGTTTAACTATAAAGCATAATTTCTATTCTCCTATGTATTTTATCAAACACTTAGATTGCGTGATTTAAGGCTTAGGCATAAGCATGAATTTAACACAACCATACTTCAGAATTCAACCCAATTTCATGATTTCAGTCTACATATTAGCGTAATTTCATAAAGACATAATAAAGGTTCCATCTTGGAATTCATACAACAACAACACATGAATATTATTCAGTTCATCACAATTCATAATTTAAAACTTGATTCTTGGGCTTCATGGACTGAAGGAGTCCATGAATGAACATTATGCATACCTTAGATAGAAGATTCTTGATGATTCAAGGAGAAATTTTCTTGGACTTAGATCCCCAATTGAAAACCCTAATGTGTTCTTGAGAGGATCTTGAGGAAAGTGGCTATATTTTGGTGTAAAGGGGGCTTAATCCCCTATTTTTGACTTATATCGGGGTGGGAGAATTACCTTTTTGCTCTTTAAAATGCAGACATTTAATGACTAAATAACTGGGCATCGACGCTAAGGGCGACGCGGTGTGTCGAGGGTTTTGACGCTATACCAAACGCGTCACGCCGTAAATGCGTCGATCCTCAGTTATTTTGGATCTGGTAGTCTGCACAACTGGTGACCAACGCGATTGGCAATGCAGCGCGCCAAGATCGCATTGGTCCACAGTTTTGGACTTCCAGACTTGCTTGAAACGAGTTTTGAAACATCCGAAACTTATACGAGAATATCTATTGACCTTTTTAATAATGAATTAACAAGAATATAAACCATTAATGGACGTTAAGGTGGCAAAATGTATTTTCCATTTTTGAAGGCCAAAATTAAGCTATGTCTGGGCATCTAGCAAGAATTTTCTAAGTCTGTGACCCCCTTGACAAGATTAAAGGACTGAATTAAGCTTAAGTATTTTACGGGGTCTTACAATATATCCCCCTTAAGAACATTCATCCTCAAATGAGACTAACTAAGAGGGGAGAAATGATAGACCGAAACACATACTAAGCATCAACGACTGGAACATAATTTCATGACTGACATGAACGATAACTAAATACATCATACTGAGCATCCATATCTGATGTATGTGTAACTGATTCGTAAATACATTATTAAGCATTCTAATGCATGTGTTACTAAGGTTTCTCATAATGAGAATGCATGTCTGATGCATGACTATATAACTAAACTAATACATGAATGCATGACTTAATGTGCAGTGGTGTTTAATATCGAGTTTATAATGGAATTCTGAGCATAAACTTGTAATATCCCATACTTTTTCCTAGCTAATGTCATCTCGAGAATGTCTAGTATTAGCTTCTAAATTGAATGATGGCTATTCCATGAGAAGATTTTTTTTATTGCATCCCCTATGTCTAGATTGACTCAGAAGAAAGTCAAGTTTTAGTGGTCAGATCCTTGTGAGAAGAGTTTTCAGGAGTTGAAGACTCGACTCACCTCAGCTCCAGTTCTAGCTCTTCAAGATAGTTCAGATGGGTTCGTAGTGTACTGTGATACATCCAGAGTAGGTTTGGGCTATGTCCTCATACAGCATGGTAAGGTCATATCCTACGCCTCCGGACAGCTTAAACCCTATAAGCAGAATTATCCTACTCATGATCTTGAGTTAGCCATTGTAGTCTTTCCCTTGATGATTTGGAGGAATTATCTCTATGGAGTTTATGTAGATGTCTTCATAGATCATAAGAGTCTTCAGTATGTCTTTTCTTAGAAAGATCTCAATCTTTGTTAGAGAAAGTGGTTAGAGCTCTTGAAAGATTATGACTTGAGTTTCCTCTATCATCCGGGCAAGGCCAATGTAGTGGCCGACGCTCTCAATAGACTGTCTATGGGTAGTGTTGCTCATATGGATGACAGTAAGAAGAAGTTAGCTCATCAAGTACATCAGCTTACTAGAATAGGCTTTTGCTTAGTCGATACAGATGAGGGTGATATATGGGTTTATAGTAGTTCAGAATCATCTCTAGTTTCTGAGGTGAAATAAAAACAAGATAGAGATCCGAACCTTGTAAAGTTAAAATATTTAGTTCAGGATCATAAAGTAGAGGTTTTCTCCCAGGGGGAGATGGTGTTTTGCGTTGTCAGGGTCGTCTCTGTGTTCCAGGTGTAGATGACTTAAGGCAGCAAATTCTGGAAGAAGTGCATGGTGCGCACTACTCTATTCATCCAAAGGCCACAAATATGTACCGCGACTTGCAGGAAATCTATTGGTGGAGTGAGATAAAGAGAGACATTGCAAAGTTTATGGCTAAGTACTCTATATATCAGCAGGTTAAGATAGAGCATCAGAAGCCTAGTGGGTCCATGCAGGAGTTCAGTATTCCTACTTGGAAGTGGGAAGTTATGAACATGGACTTCATGATGGGTTTGCCTTGAACTCGTCATCAACATGATTCAGTCTAGGTCATTATTGATAGAATGACTAAATCAGATCATTTTCTTGCAGTTCATACCTCTTATTCAGCCGAGGATTTCGCTAAACTCTACATCAAGGAGTTGGTCAGATTGTACAGTGTTCCGTTGTCCATTATCTCAGACAGAGGGACCCAGTTCACCTCTTATTTTTGGAAAGAATTCCAAAAGGTCTTGGTACCCAAGTTCATCTTAGTACAGCCTTTTATCCTCAGATAGATGGTCAAGCAGAAAGGACCATTCAGACGTTACAAGATATGCTAAGGGCATGTACAATCAATTTCTAGAGAAGTTGGGATGACCACTTACCTTTGATTGAGTTTGCATACAACAACAGGTATCATTCCAGTATTCAGATGGCCCTATTTGAAGCTCTTTATGGTAGGATATATAGATCGTTAATTGGTTGGTTCGAAGTTAGTAAGGCCTCAGTTATAGGGCCTGACTTGGTATTCGATGCCTTAGAAAAAGTCCAGTTGATTAGAGAAAATCTTTGGGCTGCTGAGAGCCGACAGAAGTCTTATGCAGATGTTCCTAGAAAAGATATCGAGTTTGAGATTGGTGATTATGTCTATCTAAAGATCTCTCCCATGAAGTGAGTAAAGAGATTCGGCAAGAAGGAAAAGCTTAGTCCCCGATATATTGGTCCCTTTAAGATTCTCAATCGCTTTGGCAAGGTAGCCTATGATCTTGAACTGCCTTTAGATCTAGCCTCAGATCATCCAGTATTTCATGTCTCTTTGCTCAAGAAGTGCATAGGTGACCCATCAAATGTAGTCCCTATTCAGAGCATTGATGTTCAAAACACTCTCTCTTATGAAGAGATCCCAGTCGAAATCTTACACTCTCAGACTCGTAGATTGAGGAATAAAGAAGTCCCTCTAGTTAAGTTTCTTTAGAGAAATCAGTCCATTGAGGTAGCTACTTGGGAAGCATAGGTAGAAATGCATACCAAGTATCCTCACCTCTTCTTCTCCAACTCAGATCAAGCTCAAGGTAACAATTCTCCTTAAGCTTACTCAGTTTCATGTTCAGTGTTAATCATAAACTTGGTATGCAGTTTCATGCTCATGTTCCTATTATAACCTTGGTATCAAGTACCATTACATATTCAGTCATGCACTCATGTATCAGTTCATTTATGTAATTATGCATCAGACATGCATTCTCATTGTGAGAAACTTAGTTCTTTAGAACACTCAGTCATGCATTCATGAATCAGTTACACAGGCATTAGATATGCATGTTTAGTATTATATGTTTTGCTTGTCAGTCATGTCAATCATGTTCAGTATGTACGTCAGTTGTATTTTCTCCCCTCTCAGTCGGTCACATTTGAGGATGAATGTTCTCAAAAGGGAGACACTGTAATACCCCATACTTTTTCCTAGCTAATTTCATCTCAAGAATGTCTAGTATTAGCTTCTAAATTGAATGATAGTTATTCTCCGTAAGGAATTTTTAAGATTTTCACTTTTTATCATGTGAAAAATTCAATAAGCTTTCCATCGATATAAGATTCTCCCAAATCCGATAATTGGGCCAGAAGTTACGACTATTTAAAGTTCTCATCGAAAAACAGCGCCATATTAGTCAGTGGCGCGCCACCCACAAGAGGAAATTGCATTTAGAAAATTACAGTAGGGGTCCTTGATTATGGTGCATCGCTCCAGGGTACAAATTTAGAATTGTCTATTTTCCAGTGTCTCAGCGCGATTTCCCCCGCGTCGCGCCAAAGTTTTAGGTCAAAAAGAAAGTGGCAACGCGACGGCCCCGTGTTGCGTCATCCCTCAATTTTGCAATTGTAAAAATTCAGTGACATGGCGTGATAGCGCCGCATCGCGCTAAAGTTCCAGTTCAGGAAATTTTTACAATTTTAAATGACGTGTCCAGGGTTAAAAGGGTCAACTTTCCACCCCTATTTAAGCCCTTTAACACATGATTCAGCCAATTTTCACCCAAAATATACAAGTTTATCTCAAATTTCTCTCAAGAACAAGCTACAGTTTCTATTGGGGATTCGAATTCAAGAAGGTTTCACCGCCAATCCTCACAAAATCACTAACTAAGGTATGCATAGTGTTCATTCATGGACTCCTTTTGTCCATGAAGCCCAAGAATCCCTTTTTTAAATTCAAGTTTATGGATTTTCTTATAAGTTTCATGATTGGGCTACTCTTGTTCATGTGGATAATGAGAAATTGAATTCTACTCCATATTGGGTGATAAATTCTATGTGGGTTAAATTATTATAGATATAGATTCATGCAAACCTATGACTAAACCCTTGAATGATGAAATTAGAATTAAACCATGATGTTTAATTATTTTTCAATGATGTTTACATATACCATGCCTACAATATGTTTGATTAAATGCCTAGATGAAGGAAAAGTGCCTCACAAGCATGATACCATGAAATCCCCATGTATGTATAAGTTATGCCTACCACATGTTTTGATGAAATATTTCTATAAATGTATTATGGATTATGATGTTAGGTATATGTTCAAGTAAGTTATGCTTGGTCAGTTTCCTTCCATCGAGTCCTGGGGGTACACGTACCCGAAACATTAGTTGTGTGCCTAGAGTCATGTCATGTTTTCACGATACTCTCAGTCAAGCTATGATCCTTAGACTTCAGATAGTCTTATGACTCAGGAAATCTCCATGATCTCATGAACTCAGTCAGTTGTCAGATATCAGTAGTATTCCATCAGTTAACGAAATTCAGTAACTCAGCACATGTTCAGTTCAATAAATCATGTTCAGAGTCTATTCAGATGGGAGTAGGAATTAGCACCGAGTGAATCCAAGGATGGGAACACTAACTATCAGATGAGGGTGTGATTCTTAGAAGTCATCCTTGCGTTACAGAACTATGTATCCAGCATAAGTTAAGACATTAATACTATCCGATGAGGGTTGATGAGGTGGATAAGCACTGTCAGATAAGGGCCCCACCGTTCTCGTATCGGGGACACTATTAAATGAGGGTCGCCCACAACTTGTCCTTACCGGTGGTGCGGTATTGACACCCTTCTAATTGGGGTTACATATTGGACCCCAACTCAGCCATAATGGTATATCAGGGGTATATCGGTTAGATAACTACTTCCCACAGTTTTATGTTACAAAATCAGGACTGTCAGATATAGTCAATCAGTCTCAGTAATAGAACTTAGATTGTTCTTCAGATTTTGAGACTGTTAGATACAATACGGGACTCAGATTGTTCCATCAGATTTAGGACTATCAGATACATTCACTCATGTTATCAGTTACATTCAGATTTAGTAATCATGTTATTACAGTATTAGTGTTAGTTGTTATGTCTCATGCATGTATCTCATGCTCATGATGCTCATGACAGTTAGTCAGTTATTATTATTGTTCATGCATATGAACCCCATGCATTCATCCTACCTCACATGCATACCAGTATATTCAAAGTACTGACACATTTGCGCTATGGTGTCTTATACCATAGGTTCAGAGACATGACCTCCAGAGCAACAGTAGATTCCAGATATCCGCAGACAGAGTTAGAAGTGAGTCCTCATCTTTTGAGGACATAATTATTTCCCTATTATCTCATTAATTAGTTTATTAGTTTTAGTTAGTTGGGGGTATGTCCCATCAACTCCTTGCTCAAACAGCTCAGTTAGTTAGTGGTTTTCTAGACTATCATATTTTAGACTTCAGTATGTTTAGATTTGTTTTGGGTATTCTATTACCCCACACAGATGTTATATCATTCAAATCATGTTCAGTATTAAACCTTATGGCCTTTCAGTTTATTTTTCCATATTATAAAGTATTTTCTAAATTATACAGGTATAGATATCAGTCAATGGTTAGCTTGTGGTCCTTCTGGGTCATGAAAACTATGTAGCATTTCGGGGTACCAGATTTGGGGCATTACAGAATGGAGTACCAAGATTGTAACTAAAGTTCGAACATTAAACTAAAAAGCTTAAGGAGAGGTGAGGATACTTGGTTCACATATCTTCTTCTCCTTACCAAGTAGCTCTCTCAACAGACTAATTTAGCCAAAGAACTTTGACTAGAGGAACTTTTTTGTTCCTCAGTCTACGAGTCTAAAAGTCTAGGATTTCGACTAGAATCTTTTCATAAGAGAGGTTGTTCTGAACGTCTACACTCTGAATAGGGACTACAACTACCAGGTTACCTATACACTTCTTGAGCAAAGAGACATGGAAAACTGGATGAACTGAGGCTAGATCTGAAGGCAACTCAAGCTCATAAGCTACCTTGCCAAAATGGCTGAGTATCTTGAAGGGACGGATATATCGGGGAATGAGCTTTCCCTTCTTTCCATATCTCTACACTCCCTTCATAGGAGAGATTTTTAGATAGACATAATCCAAATCACAAACTCGAGATCTTTTTTGCGTACATCTGCATAAGACTTCTGTAGGCTCTGAGCATCCTGGAGTCTTTATCTAACCAACTGTACTTTCTCTAAGGCATTGAATACTAAGTCTAGCCCTATAACTGAAGCCTCACTAACTTTGAACCAACCAGCTGGAGATCTGCATCTTCTACCATAGATATCTTCAAACAGAGCCATCTTATTACTGGAATGATAGCTATTGTTGTATGCAAACTCAATCAAAGGCAAGTGGTCATCCCAACTACCCTTGAAATCAATTACACACGCCCTTAGCATATCTTCTAGAGTCTAAATGGCCCTTTCTGCTTGACCATCTGTCTGAGGATGAAAAGTTGTACTGAGATGAACATAGGTACCAAGATCCCTTTGGAATGCTTTCCTGAAATGAGAGGTGAACTGGGTACCTCTGTCTGAGATAATTGATAATAGAACACCGTGCAATCTGACCAAATCTCTAGTATAGAGTTTGGTGTAATCCTCAGCTGAATAAGAGGTATGGACTTGAAGAAAATGAGTTGACTTGGTCATTCTGTCTACAATGACCTAAACTGAATCATGTTGATGACGAGTACGAGGCAAACCCATCACGAAGTCCATGTTCACTTCTTCCCACTTCCAATTAGGAATACTGAACTCCTGCAAGGACCCACTAGGCTTCTGATGCTTTATCTTTACCTACTGATATATAGAGCACTTAGCCACAAACTCTGCAACATCTCTCTTCATCCCACTCCACCAATAGACTTCTCATAAGTCGCGGTACATTTTTGTGGCCCCTGGATGAATAAAGTAGCGCACACCATGCACTTCTTCAAGAATTCACTACCTTAAGTCATCTACACCTGGAACACACAGACGACCCTGACAACGCAGAACACCATCTCCCCCTTGGGAGAAAACCTCTACCTTTTGATCCTTGACTGATTCTTTTAACTTAACTATACTGGGATCTCTATCTTGTTTTTCTTTCACCTCAGAAACTAGGGATGATTCTGAACTACTCTAAACTCATATTTCACCCTTCTCTGTATCGACTAAGCGAATTCCTAGTCTCGCAAGCTGATGGACCTCCTAAGCTAACTTCCTCCTACTGTCCTCAACATGAGCAACACTACCCATAAACAGTCTACTGAGAGTGTCGGCCACTACGTTGACCTTGCCCAGATGATAAAGGATGCTCATGTCATAATCTTTCAAGACCTCTAAACACCTTCTCTGATGAAGATTGAGATCTTTCTAAGAAATGACATACTGAAGGCTCTATGATTTGTGAATACATCTACATGAAATCCGTATAGATAATGCCTCCAAATCTTCAAGGTAAACACTACGGCTGCTAACTCAAGATCATGAGTAGGATAATTCTTTTCATGGGGTTTAAGTTGTCTGGTGGCGTAGGATATGACCTTACCATGTTGCATAAGGACACAACCCAAACCTACTCTGGATGTATCACAATACACTACAAACCCATCTAAACCATCTAGAAGAGCTAAGACTGGAGCTAAGGTGAGTCGAGTCTTCAACTCCTGAAAACTCTTTTCGTAAGGATCTGACCACTGAAACTTGACTTTCTTCTGAGTCAGTCTGGACATAGGGGATGCAATAGAAGCAAATCCCTCAACAAATCGTCTGTAATAGCCAACCAAACCCAAGAAACTCCTAATGTCTAACGAAGATACAAGGAGGGGGCTAGTTTCTTACTGCTTTGGTCTTTTAAGGATCAACTCTAATGCCATCACCAGAAGTGATATGACCAAGGAATGCTAATGACCTTAGCCAAAATTCACACTTATTAAATTTAGAGAACAACTGATGATCTTTAAGAGTCTGAAGCACGATTCTGAGATGGTATGCATGATCACGTTCACTGCGAAAATAGAAAAGAATATCATCTATGAAACATATGACGAACATATCCAAGTACTGCTTGAACACCTGATTCATCAAGTCCATGAAAGCAGCTGGGGCATTGGTAATACCAAAGGACATAACTAAGAATTCAAAGTGACCATACCGAGTATGGAAAGCTATCTTTGGAATGTCACATTATCTGACTCTGAGCTGATGATAGCCTGATCTGAGGTCTATCTTAGAAAAATAGTTGGCACCCTGAAGTTGGTCGAACAAGTCACCAATTTTGGGAAGGGGATACTTGTCCTTGACCTTGAATTTATTGAGTTGATGGTAATCAATACACATTCAGAGAGAACTATTTTTCTTGTGCACAAATAAGACTGGTGCACCCCATGGGGATATGCTGGGTCTAATGAATCTCTTATCCAAGATGTTTTTCAACTCCTTTTTCAATTCCTTGAGTTTGGCTGGTGCCATTCTGTATGGAAAAATAGATATAGGTTAAGTATCTGGAAGAAGATCAATACCGAAGTCTAATTCCATTTCATGAGAAATTCCTGAAAGACCTTCAGGAAAGACATCTAAATATTCATTCATGATTGGGACTGATGCAAGACTGGGAGTTTCAGATCTAGAGTCCTTAACATGAACAAGATGATATACACATCCTCTAGATATCATTTTTCTTATCCGAAGGTCGGAAATAAGCTGACCTCTGAAAGCTGAAGTAATACCCCTCTATTCTAGGACAGCTTTATTCAAAAATTGGAACTGCAGTCGACTGTGGCATAGAAGGAATAAAGCCAATCCATGTCAAGAATGACATCAAAATCAGTCATCTCTAATTCAACTAAGTCTGCTGAAGTGACTTTCTGAAATATCATTACCGGGCAGTTCCTGTATACCTGTCAGGCTATGATGTTTTACCCACTGGGGTAGAGACTGAGAAGGGTTCTACTAGAATTTCAGGACTGATTCCAAAATCAACTGTTATATAGGGAGTACAAAAAGACAAGAAAGCACCTGGATCTAACAAAGAGTAAATATGCATATGAAAGATCTGTAATGTACCAGTAACCACATCAAGAGAAGTTTCCTGATCTTGTCAGGACTAGAAAGCATAAAGACGATTTGGGTGTTGCCCATTAGTAGCACTGGAGGTGGCACCCTAATGGTTTGGGCGATCGGACAGAGTTGAGGAACGGTTCTGCTGACCTTGAGGACATACCTAAGGACAGTCTTTAACTTGGTGGCCTGGCTTGCTATATTCGAAACAAATACCACTACCAGCTCTGCAAATACCCTAATGGTGCTTGCCACATGTCTGGCAAAGAGGATAGGTATGGGCACTGCTAACACTGCACTAAGACTTAGATCCTGGCGCTCTATCTCTGCTACCGTCTCTGAATCTAGGAGCTGGAGCACTAGCTAAAGAAGGAGATAGAACTGATGACTTAGGACAAAACTGAGAACGGTTTCCTCCTTTTGATTTTAGGCTAATTTTGGAAGAACCACTGGGTTGGCTAAAATAACAGTTGGTCGTTCATTCTGAGCAACGACTGACTGATCAAGAGTAGTGAATGCATCTCTGTACACTGCATGAGAGACATATTCACCCAAAGGATCTTTGGGCTAGGGGGCTGGCTGATTCCCATTTCTTCTTTTAGGAGGCATGTTCTGTAGGAAAAAAAAAAGAAATAGATTAAACTGAGAGATTGACTTGAGATTATGCCCACTGGCACAACATAAATACTGAAAGAAGGGAAACTGTTCCTAAAACATCTTATAGCCTCCTTCACATAAATGTGGCGCGCAACACACCCATGTACAAAACTCTACTAGATGCGGCTTTTAGACTTCCTAGGACTCTATTAAACCTTAGGCTCTGATACCAAGTTTGTAATGCCCCGAATTTGGTACCCAAAATTCTACACGGTGCTCATGACCCCGAAGGACCACAAGCTAACCCATGAGTAATATCTGTACCTGAATACTGTAATACATCATGTAAAATGCAGAAGTAATAAACTGAAACATGCCATAAGGTTCAAACTGGATAAAACACAATATCTGAGAGTACGGTATATCAATACCAAAACATAAACTGAAATAAATGATCTGAACATACTATAGTCTGAAAAACCTCTAACTTTTTAAATAAGGAGTTGATGGGATATGTCCCCAACTAACTCGATCTACTAAAATCCAAAATTGAATTAATGAAATAACTCATAATATCATCCTCAAATGATGAGGACTCACTGCTAAACCTGGCTGCTACTGATGCTCTGGAGTTCGTGCTTCAGAACTAGTGGTATAAAAAACACCATAGTACAAATACTTTAATACGATTGAATATACTGGTATGCATATGAGGTAGGTTAAATGTAAAGGGTTCACAAGCATAAACTATACTAACTGGCTAGATAACATGAACATGAGAATGCATGCATGAATACGTAATAACTATAATTGAGATCGTGACGATATGATTACTGATCCTGAGTGCTGATAACTTGAGATACTGATAGTTGTATAACTAAAATAACTCATACTGAGTGACTGTATCTAACAGTCTAATTTCTGATAGAACTAGTTGCGTTCCATACAGTTCTGAGTTGACTGTATTTGACAGTCCTGAATTCTGGAGAACTATCTGAGTTTTTTTACTGAAACTGTACGACCGTATCTGACAGTCCTGATCATGTAACTGAAATTATGGGAAGTAGTTATATAACCAACATGCCCCAAATAATCGCAATATAACTCAGTAGGAGTCCAATCTATAACCATAATTGGAAGGGTGTCAATACCGCGCCACTGGTAAGGACAATGTATGAGTAACCCTCATATAATAGGTAACTCTAGTGAGAATGGTGGGAACCCTCATATAACAGGTAAATCCACCTCATCTACCCTCATATAATAGGCTATGATGTCCCAACCTTGCTGGCTAAGTAGTTCAGGAATACAAGGATTCCTTCTAAGAATCACACCCTCATATAATAGGTGAGTTCCCATCTTTGGGTTCACTCGGTGATAAATCCTACTCCCATCTGAATAGACACTAAACTGGACTAGACTGATTTCATGGAGTTTTGTTAACTGGCGAAATACTACTGAGATTTCTGAATATACTGAGATTTCCTGAGTCACATGACTGATTAAATTCTATGGATCATGGATTGACTGAGGATATCTTGAAACATGACACTGGATCTAGGTACAAACCTATATTTTTTGGGTACAAGTACCCCCAGGGCTCGATAGAAGGAAAACTAACAAAGCTTGACTTTCTTGAATACATGGCCAACATCAACAATTCATACTACGACAGTAGGGGATATTTCATGAAGCACATGGTTATCATAATCTTGTATATATCTTAGAATGCACATGATCATGTCTTAACTTCATCATTTTAATATCATAATTATATCATCACGCAATTGTATTACACAACAATTCTTATGGAAATCATTTTAAAAATAGGGGAACACGTACATTCATAACTTGGGTCACAGTTTAACTATCAAGCATAATTTCTATTCTCCTAGGCATTTTATCAAACACTTAGATTGCATGATTTAAGGCTTAGGCATGAGCATGAATTTAATACAACCTTACTTTGTAATTCCACCTAATTTTATAATTTCAGTCCACATATTAGCGTAATTTCATAAAGTCATAACAAAGGTTCCATCTTGGAATTCATACAATAACAACACATGAACATAATTCAGTTCGTAGAATGAATATCGCAATTCGTAATTTAAAACATGATTCTTAGGCTTCATGGACGAAAGGAGTCCATGAATGAACACTATGAAAGCCTTAGATGGAAGATTCTTAAAGATTCACGAAGAAATTTGCTTGGACTTGGATCCCAAAACCCTAATGCATTCTTGGGAGGATCTTGAAGGAAGTAGCTATATTTTTTCTTTAAATGAGGCTTAATCCCGTGTTTTTGACTTATATAGGGGTGGGAGGATTACCCTTTTGCCCTTTAAAATATGGAAATTTAATGACTAAATAACTGGGCATCGATGCTATGGGCGACGCGGCGTGTCGAGGGTTTTGACGCTATACCTGACGTGGCACGCCGTAAACACATCGATCCTCGGTTGTTTTGGCTCTGGTAGTCTGTACAACTAGTGACCAACGCGATTGGCAGTGCAGCGCGCCAAGATCGCGTTGGTCCACTATTTTAGACTTCCAGACTTGCTTGAAACGAGTTTCGAAACATCCGAAACTTGTCCAGGAACATCTATTGACCTTCCTAATAATGAATTAACAAGAATAAAGACCATAAATGGACATTAAGGTGGCAAAATGAATTTTCCAACTTTTAAAGGCCAAAATTAAGCTAAGTCTGGGAACCTAGCTAGAATTTTCTAAGTTTTTGACCCCCTTGACAAGCTTAACGGACTGAATTATGCTTAAGATTCCTACAAATTCAAAACCAAGACCAAGTGCAGAGCACCAAAGAAATCCAAAAAGTAAAACTAAAACTAGAGCAGTTGCCAAATTTTAAGTCCCCGACAACCGCGCTAAAAACTTGGTGCGCCTAAGCACACATGCAATTGTACATGGTCTCACCAAGTAATACAGTGGCCTTAGCAAAAAATCCAAATATCAATCCCTCAGAGACTAGTTTTAACAACTATTCAATTTTGGTTTACTATTGATATTGATTCAATGCAAAAGTATCCTAAAGAGTTTTAGAGTTATAAATTAAAAGTAAACAATGCGTAAAAGTAAAAGACTTGTACAATCAATGGAGATAAACCAAGGGTTAAGGCTCTTCTAGCAATCATACTATGCTATTTAACATCATTGGTTAGATTACTTATCTTTGTTGAAGATTCACGGGGTTAATATTATGATTATGGTCTTCCGATCCTCTAATCCTCTATCTAACTTAGACCCACAACTACATCATTGAGCGGGGATGTGAGAGCTAAGCTAAATGTATTTTTATTTCATCTCGTAATTGAACCAAATAGGTAAATTAGGTATATACCTATCCTAAGTAAAAATTATAACATTCATTATGCAGAAGTTTATAATCCTACTCTATACATCCCCACGTACTAATTTCTTGTTCCTCCCTGTAACACCCCACATTTTACATGTACTAGTAATGTTCACATAAAATGACATACGACTTGATTTAATTACTACCAAAAAATTTTTCAAGTGTTCAAGTGTTAGATTGGGGCACTATATGGAAGTCTATTTAGAGACTGTGGCCTTAAACGGAGAAAATCATTGACGTGCTTATGGAACTTAGGAAGCTAGCAGGTGAGTCACCTGTGTGGTTGGCTTAAAAATATATGTATATATACATGAGGGAGAATAATTCATTCATAAGTGAACTCACTTGAAGTCTAGATGTTAGTAAAAAGAAAGGGGAACGAAGACAAGGCTTAACGCTGAAACTTTCCAAGTCTTGTGACAAACGAAGCCCAAGTTAGGGAGGCTATTAAAACCAATGGTTTAGCATTATATTGGGCCAAGATGTTCAGCCCAAGATTTTTATATAATATGCCCAACTACATTCATTCACTACTAACAAAATTGGGCCCAAACAAAGTGCAAGAAAGATTAAGGAAAATGGGCCGCTAAAGCCCATTGATTTAGAGATCCAAAAGGCCCAAGTGAAAGGGGAAAATTAGTCATTGACCAACTTGAGTTAATCAGCTGCAAATATCAGGAGAAAGTCGGTCTAAGGTCTCCTTAAAAAGGGACCAAAACCGAGCTCCTTAGGTTAACTAATAAAAGACCAAAAATTTCAGCTTTTCTCTCTAAGTTTCTCTTGGCATTTATTCACCTTGGAAGGCAACCAAAGGCTACTTTTTGAGTTCTTGAATTAGACCTACACATTGGGAGTTAAGGTATGTAAAAATGACCATATACTTGATATGAATTTTCCATGGAAAACAAGATAAGTCGGCTGGTGCACTGTGCAGGAATTTCTGGACAGCTTGTGTCCTGAAAGTTGTTGTTTGATTTTCTTGGCTTTGGAACGATTTTTACCCTGATTTTTGACTTTAATATGGTATAGGTTGAGGTTATTAATATGTTATAGTGTGTATATGGTTTCCAAGGTTGCTGGACTGTTTTGCTAGTTCTTTGGAAACAAGTATCCTTATATGATCTTATGTGCTTCCAAAATCGTATTGGACTGTTTTGATGAGGGGGGCGATGTTTCACGTTTCCCCCTGTGTTTTGAGCTATTTTGTGACTATGTTAAGGTTTATTTGATGGATATATATGTTGGGAGCATCTGTTTCGAAGTTGAGACAAGTATGAATTGTTAACGACGAAATGTAGGGAGACGGCGAGATGTTGTGCTTCTTAGTTGAGCGTTTTGTAAAATGGTTCTGTGTTGTAGTTATGGACTGTTGCCAGCATGTTATAGAGCTAATATAGGCTGTATACCTCATGTATATGATAACGTGTACTGGTTGAAGACAGTTAGAATTGAGAAAGTCGGAATAACACCATTGAGTCGATGGTTATACGTTTGTTGCCAAAGTGTTGTGTCTTGTGAGATTGGGATGTCCAGATGCATTGATTAGCTGCTAATACCCGCTTTAAAACATGATATTGTAGATAAATAGTTGGATGAAAAGAAGTCATTTCGAGGTAAAAACAAGTTGATATGTCGAGGTATGTAAGGCTATTCGATCTCTTATTATTTGGCATGGAATCCAAAGTCTTTATTGGCACATAGAGATCTTTACAAACTTCGATATAACCACTCCACTCTTTCACATGTATTTGTGTGTCCAGATTCGAGCATTGTCACTGCTGCATACATACAGTGGATACCATGACATATGAGTCTTCTTTTAGCAAAATAAAGTTCATACGTTGTTTATGTCCTACATGTTTCACTAATTGTATAACCCACTCTTTTCATTGTGATATGATGTTACATGGTCACATACTTGTCATTTGTCATGCTTATAGTCTTATAGCTCAAATGTTACGACCACCAAAGATTCATCTCAAAAGTAATAAGAAGATATATGTATACAGTTGCTTCTGTTGGGTGGTATCCCAGGGGTGAAAGGATCACCTAGCATGGGTCAATCCCAGTATTACAGGGGGTATCCCAGGGGTGAAAGGAAAGCCTAGCATGGGTCGATCCTGATATAGATTTACCACTGATCAGCTGGTCATCTGTATTACATGCTGTGCACAGATTATACAAGTGATAAGAGTAAAGTAACATAATTGTTATACGATGCATGACTCCACAATATTCATAAAGGTGGTCCTTTACCCTACAGCAGTGTATGGTTTCATTTGAGCTTTTATCTCATACATAGTACATGTTGCCTTACATATTCAGTACATTATTTCATACTGACGTCTCTGTTGGGGGACCTGCATTCCATGCTGCAGGTGCAGAAGCTACTAAACCTCCCCAGTAAGAGTACAGGATATCAACTGCAGTCACTGAGCTCCAGGTTGCTTCGGGGCTTTGAGCCTTATCATATCTTCTTGCATTGTATTGTATCTTATCATGAGGCGGGGCCTGTCCCGACCCTTATAAGATAATGTTTCTTGTCTAGAGGCTTTGTAGACTATGTAAAGTATAGTATGGTCATGTATCGTATCGTAGACATTGTGGCTCCAACGGCCTGGTCATACAACATCTTTTGGCTTGCTAGTCCCATTTATCTTTTGAGGGCATGTTAGTATAAAAGTAACTTATAATGTTCATAGGTAATGTATTGCTACAGGTTGGTTCTCCCGAGCCTTACCGGCAACGGGTGCCAGTCCGCCTTAATAGGATTTGGGGCGTGACAGAAGTGGTATCAGAGCGGGTCGTCCTAGGGAGTCTACAAAGCCGTGTCTATGTAGAATCATGTTTATCGATGTGTTGTGCACCACATTTATAAACAAGAGGCTACGTGGCATTTAGGAAGTTATCACTTTTTTTCATTCTTTAGATTGTGCCATAGAGCCAAATATTATAAGTGTACCATGTCTAACCCCTAAATTATTTTGTACAGTAAGTATGCCAGAGACAAGGAAGAGTAAAGGTAAAGGAAAGGAAGTAGAAGTGGTAGTTGGTATACCCAATCGGGCGAGATGGCAAAGTGAGGCTCTAGATGAGTCTCTATCACAGACATCTCCAACCCCTCCATCTGTTGATGTACCAGGAAGTAGTGAAAATCCCCGAGAACCACCTGTTGACGCTTCTGTGCAGGATTTGAGAAATGCAGTTCAACTGTTGACTTGTATAGTTGCTGGACAAGGTCAAAAACAAGAAGGCCCAGTTGCAGGTGCAGTTGGTGCAGGTAGGGCAGCCAGTACGAGAATACGTGATTTCCTCAACTTAGACCCTCCATCATTCACTGGGTCAGATCCAAATGAAGATCCACAGGATTTTATTGATCAGATCCAACGCACCTTAGATGTTATGCATGTAAGTAGTTCGGAAGCTGCTGAGTTGGCAATATATAGATTGAAGGGTGTGGCTATACTGTGGTACGAAGCCTGGAAGCATTCCAAAGGAATAGATACACCTCCAACTACTTGGGAGGAGTTCAAAATGGCCTTTCTTGATCATTACTTGCCATTAGAGATCCGAGAGGCCCGTGCAGATCAGTTCCTGAACCTCCATCAGGGGAATATGAGCGTGAGGGAATATAGTCTTAAATTTAATTCTCTGGCCAGGTACGCTCCTAATGTTGTTGCTACTATGGCAGATAGAGTCCATCGGTATGTGGATAGGTTGGATTCATATTTGGTTAGAGATTGTACCATTGCATCTTTGAATAAAGACATGGATATAGCGAGGATGCAAGCTTTTGCACAGAAACTGGAGGATCAGAGACAAAGAAGGAAGGCACAAGAAATAAAAAGGGGGCAATCCAAGAGGTCCAGATCTACAGGACAGTTTACACCACCCCAGGGTGAGTTTAGGCCACGATTTTCTAATAGGCCACCCAGGCCATCATCCTCTTACTCTACAGCTAGTGCTCCACCACCACTTCAAGGGTCTAGAAATGATCAATTTGGGCAGAGAAGTGAGGGCCAAGGTACACGGACAACAGGATATTCGGGAAGCCAGCAAATGCCTCCTAGGCAGCCTTGCAGACAATGTGGGAGATATCATATAGGTGCGTGTCGCAGGGGAACGGATGTTTGTTATTGGTGTGGTATGCCAGGGCATGTAATAAAAGATTGCCCAAGAAGACGCAGGGGTGATATGGCACAACCTACTGGATCAGCTGTTGTATCATCATCATCAGTGCCTCCATCAGGTAGAGGTGAGCAATTTCCTATAGGTCGCAGCAGAGGTATTAGAGGGGCAGCCAGTTCCAGCGTGGCCCAAAATCGCACATATGCTCTAGGGACTCGACAGAACCTGGAAGCTTCACCCGATGTAGTTATAGGTACATTGTCCATCTTCTCACATAAAGTGTATGCATTAATTGACCCTGGTTCTACATTGTCATATATTACTCCATTGGTTGCTGGGAAGCTTGGTAGAACTCCTAAATTATTGAATAAACCACTTGCGGTGTCTACACCAACTGGGGAGTCAATTATAGCTAGAAGAGTCTATTGTGACTGCATAGTGACTATCTGCGACCGAGATACATTAGCTGATCTTATCGAGTTAGAAATGGTAGAATTTGATATTATAATGGGTATGGATTGGTTGGCTTCTTGCTATGCCACCGTTGACTGTCGAACCAAGAGAGTGTACTTTCACTTTCCAAATGAAGCAGTCCTTGAATGGGAAGGCAATATTGGGGCACCAAAAGGGAGGTTTATCTCTTATTTTAAAGCCAGAAAAATGATATCAAAGGGATATATATGTCATTTTGTTAGAGTGAGAGACATGGAGGCAGAATCACCAACTATCCAGTCTGTTCCAATAGTGAATGAATTTATTGATGTCTTTCCTGAGAAACTCCCTGGTTTGCCTCCAGAACGAGAAATAGATTTTGGTATTGACTTATTACCAGGCACCGAGCCTATCTCTATTCCTCCATATAGAATGGCCCCGGCAGAATTACGTGAATTAAAGGAGCAACTGAAAGACTTGTTAGAAAAGGGTTTTATAAGGCCTAGTGTGTCCCCTTGGGGTGCACCAGTTTTATTTGTGCGTAAAAAGGATGGCACATTGAGGATGTGTATTGACTACCGACAACTGAATAGGGTGACAATTAAGAATAAATATCCCCTCCCCAGAATTGATGACTTGTTTGATCAGTTACAGGGTGCCAAATACTTTTCAAAGATCGATTTGAGATCAGGTTATCATCAGGTGAGAGTGAAGGAAAAAGATATACCTAAGACAGCTTTCCGAACCAGATATGGTCACTTTGAATTTCTTGTTATGTCGTTTGGGCTAACGAATGCACCAGCAGTTTTTATGGATTTGATGAATAGGGTATTCAAGCCTTTCCTGGATGTGTTCGTGATAGTATTTATAGATGATATTCTAGTGTATTCAAGGTCAGAAAAGGATCATGCAAATCATTTACGACTAGTACTACAAGTTCTCCGTGATCGCCGGTTGTATGCTAAGTTTTCCAAATGTGAATTTTGGTTAAAATCAGTGGCATTTTTGGGCCATATTGTATCGGATGAAGGAATAAGGGTGGATTCACAAAAAATAGAGGTTGTGAAAGATTGGCCAAGGCCAACGACACCTACAGAAGTTCGAAGCTTCCTGGGATTGGCAGGTTATTACAGAAGGTTTGTTGAAGGTTTTTCTTCTATGTCTGCACCTCTTACTAAGCTAACTCACAAGGAAACCAAATTCCAATGGAATGATGCATGTGAAAGGAGCTTTCAAGAGTTGAAAAGCAGGTTAACCTCAGCACCTGTGCTAGTGCTTCCAGAAGGCTCAGAGGGATATGCAGTGTATTGTGATGCTTCCGGAGTTGGTTTGGGGTGTGTACTAACACAACATGGTAAGGTGATTTCTTATGCCTCGAGACAATTGAGACCACACGAGAAAAACTACCCAACACATGATCTTGAGCTAGCAGCGGTTGTTTTTGCTTTAAAGATATGGCGCCACTATTTGTATGGGGTGCATGCGGACATATATACAGATCATAAGAGTTTACAGTATATTTTCAAGCAGAAAGATCTAAATTTGAGGCAGCGGAGGTGGCTAGAGTTAATAAAGGATTATGATATTGATATATTATACCATCCAGGGAAAGCAAATGTGGTGGCTGATGCTCTAAGTCGTAAGACACTCATGGGTACCAGTGATCAGAAAGGGGTAAAGCAAGGCATGGCTAAGGATCTGCGTCAACTAGCCAATCTGGGTGTTCGTCTACTCGAAACTCCAAGAAAGGATATTATTGTACATAATGCTACCGATTCTTCATTGATAAGGGAAGTGAAAGAAAGACAGTGTTATGATCCTATTCTACAATTCCTTAAGGAGAAAGTAAGTCAAGGTATAATGAAGGAGTTTAGGCTTACACAAGATGGAGTACTTTATTGCCAAAATAGATTGTGTGTGCCTGATGTTAACAGACTCAGAAGGAGAATAATGGAAGAAGCCCATCATTCAAGATATTCCATCCACCCGGGATCTACTAAGATGTATCATGACCTAAAGGGAGTGTTTTGGTGGGGAGGCATGAAAAAGGACCTTGCAGAGTTTGTGGCTCAATGTCCTACTTGTCAACAAGTCAAAGTAGAGCACCAAAAGCCAGGTGGTTACATGCAATGTATAGAGATTCCAACTTGGAAGTGGGATATGATTAATATGGATTTTGTAACTGGTTTGCCTCGGTCAGTTAATAAGTTTGACTCCATATGGGTGATAGTTGATAGACTCACGAAGTCAGCGCACTTCCTGCCAGTTAGAAGTGATTATACAGCTGAAAAATATGCCAAATTATACCTCAAAGAGATAGTTAGGCTACATGGGGTCCCACTTTCTATTATATCCGATCGAGGAGCTCAATTCACGGCAAAATTTTGGAAGTCCTTTCAAAGGAGTTTAGGGACGCAAGTGAATTTGAGTACAGCCTTCCATCCCCAAACAGACGGCCAAGCAGAGCGTACTATTCAAACACTTGAGGATATGTTGCGAACCTGTGCATTAGATTTTAAAGGTAGCTGGGTAGAACACTTGCCCCTTATTGAATTTGCCTATAATAACAGCTACCATTCGAGCATCAAGATGGCGCCTTACGAAGCTTTGTATGGGAGGAAATGTAGGTCACCAATTGGTTGGTTCGAAGTGGGTGAAACCACCTTGCTCGGGCCAGATTTAGTCCAACAAGCCATGGAAAAAGTTAAGGTGATACAACAACGGCTAAAAACAGCCCAAAGTCGTCATAAATCATATGCAGACATGCGGAGAAGAGGGCTGGAATTCTCTATTGGAGATTGGGTACTTTTAAAGGTATCACCAATGAAAGGGATTATGAGATTTGGTAAGAAAGGGAAACTAAGCCCACGTTACATAGGGCCATATAAGATTACTAAAAGGGTCGTACAAGTTGCATATGAATTAGAGCTACCCCAGGAACTTTCAATGGTTCATCCAGTGTTTCATGTGTCAATGCTTCGAAAATGCATAGGTGACCCCTCTCGTATCACTCCTATAGAAGATGTACAGGTCACAGAGGATCTTACTTATGAAGAGGTACCGGTTGCTATTCTAGATCGCCAAATTAAAAAGTTAAGGAACAAAGAAATGGCATCAGTAAAGGTACTCTGGAGAAACAACCAAGTAGAAGAAATAACGTGGGAACCGGAGGAAGTAATGACATCTAAATACCCTCATCTATTTGAAGACAAGGAGGGACCAAAAGATACAGAGGAGGAATATCAATAGGTATGTGTTTGAATACTAGTTATGTTATTAACAGTTGTGTGACCAGAAATTCAAACCTGCCTAGACTATACAGTTATGTTAACATTCGGGACGAATGTTCCTAAGGGGGGAAGGATGTAACACCCCACATTTTACATGTACTAGTAATGTTCACATAAAATGACATACGACTTGATTTAATTACTACCAAAAAAATTTTCAAGTGTTCAAGTGTTAGATTGGGGCACTATATGGAAGTATATTTAGAGACTGTGGCCTTAAACGGAGAAAATCATTGACGTGCTTATGGAACTTAGGAAGCTAGCAGGTGAGTCACCTGTGTGGTTGGCTTAAAAATATATGTATATATACATGAGGGAGAATAATTCATTCATAAGTGAACTCACTTGAAGTCTAGATGTTAGTAAAAAGAAAGGGGAACGAAGACAAGGCTTAACGCCGAAACTTTCCAAGTCTTGTGACAAACGAAGCCCAAGTTAGGGAGGCTATTAAAACCAATGGTTTAGAATTATATTGGGCCAAGATGTTCAGCCCAAGATTTTTATATAATATGCCCAACTACATTCATTCACTACTAACAAAATTGGGCCCAAACAAAGTGCAAGAAAGATTAAGGAAAATGGGCCGCTAAAGCCCATTGATTTAGAGATCCAAAAGGCCCAAGTGAAAGGGGAAAATTAGTCATTGACCAACTTGAGTTAATCAGCTGCAAATATCAGGAGAAAGTCGGTCTAAGGTCTCCTTAAAAAGGGACCAAAACCGAGCTCCTTAGGTTAACAAATAAAAGACCAAAAATTTCAGCTTTTCTCTCTAAGTTTCTCTTGGCATTTATTCACCTTGGAAGGCAACCAAAGGCTACTTTTTGAGTTCTTGAATTAGACCTACACCTTGGGAGTTAAGGTATGTAAAAATGACCATATACTTGATATGAATTTTCCATGGAAAACAAGATAAGTCGGCTGGTGCACTGTGCAGGAATTTCTGGACAGCTTGTGTCCTGAAAGTTGTTGTTTGATTTTCTTGGCTTTGGAACGATTTTTACCCTGATTTTTGACTTTAATATGGTATAGGTTGAGGTTATTAATATTTTATAGTGTGTATATGGTTGCCAAGGTTGCTGGACTGTTTTTCTAGTTCTTTGGAAACAAGTATCCTTATATGATCTTATGTGCTTCCAAAATCGTATTGGACTGTTTTGATGAGGGGGGCGATGTTTCACGTTTCCCCCTGTGTTTTGAGCTATTTTGTGACTATGTTAAGGTTTATTTGATGTATATATATGTTGGGAGCATCTGGTTCGAAGTTGAGACAAGTATGAATTGTTAACGACGAAATGTAGGGAGACGACGAGATGTTGTGCTTCTTAGTTGAGCGTTTTGTAAAATGGTTCTGTGTTGTAGTTATGGACTGTTGCCAGCATGTTATAGAGCTAATATAGGCTGTATACCTCATGTATATGATAACGTGTACTGGTTGAAGACAGTTAGAATTGAGAAAGTCGGAATAACACCATTGAGTCGATGGTTATACGTTTGTTGCCAAAGTGTTGTGTCTTGTGAGATTGGGCTGTCCAGATGCATTGATTAGCTGATAATACCCGCTTTAAAACATGATATTGTAGATAAATAGTTGGAAGAAAAGAAGTCATTTCGAGGTAAAAACAAGTTGATATGTCGAGGTATGTAAGGCTATTCGATCTCTTATTATTTGGCATGGAATCCAAAGTCTTTATTGGCACATAGAGATCTTTACAAACTTCGATATAACCACTCCACTCTTTCACATGTATTTGTGTGTCCAGATTCGAGCATTGTCACTGCTGCATACATACAGTGGATACCATGACATATGAGTCTTCTTTTAGCTAAATAAAGTTCATACGTTGTTTATGTCCTACATGTTTCACTAATTGTATAACCCACTCTTTTCATTGTGATATGATGTTACATGGTCACATACTTGTCATTTGTCATGCTTATAGTCTTATAGCTCAAATGTTACGACCACCAAAGATTCATCTCAAAAGTAATAAGAAGATATATGTATACAGTTGCTTCTGTTGGGTGGTATCCCAGGGGTGAAAGGATCACCTAGCATGGGTCAATCCCAGTATTACAGGGGGTATCCCAGGGGTGAAAGGAAAGCCTAGCATGGGTCGATCCTGATATAGATTTACCACTGATCAGCTGGTCATCTGTATTACATGCTGTGCACAGATTATACAAGTGATAAGAGTAAAGTAACATAATTGTTATACGATGCATGACTCCACAATATTCATAAAGGTGTTCCTTTACCCTACAGCAGTGTATGGTTTCATTTGAGCTTTTATCTCATACATAGTACATGTTGCCTTACATATTCAGTACATTATTTCGTACTGACGTCTCTGTTGGGGGACCTGCATTCCATGCTGCAGGTGCAGAAGCTACTAAACCTCCCCAGTAAGAGTACAGGATATCAACTGCAGTCACTGAGCTCCAGGTTGCTTCGGGGCTTTGAGCCTTATCATATCTTCTTGCATTGTATAGTATCTTATCATGAGGCGGGGCCTGTCCCGACCCTTATAAGATAATGTTTCTTGTCTAGAGGCTTTGTAGACTATGTAAAGTATAGTATGGTCATGTATCGTATCGTAGACATTGTGGCTCCAACGGCCTGGTCATACAACATCTTTTGGCTTGCTAGTCCCATTTATCTTTTGAGGGCATGTTAGTATAAAAGTAACTTATAATGTTCATAGGTAATGTATTGCTACAGGTTGGTTCTCCCGAGCCTTACCGGCAACGGGTGCCAGTCCGCCTTAATAGGATTTGGGGCGTGACACTCCCCCGGGTTCACAAGTTCACTATGGATGTATTCTAAAGATAGTTAATCCTTAATATAGTGATATAAAGGATTAATAAACAACCAAATATGATAAACAATCAAAACCAAATCAATTCATAGCAATAGTATTCATGTTCTTGGCCTTAACCCCGAAAAGGGGGCTTTTAGCCGCTCATGGAAATAACCGTAATCACGATAGATGAATAAATGATAAAATCTATAAACAAGAAAAATTAAAAGAATAAAACCCATAATTGAAGTGTTTCCAGACTCCCTCAATATTTCAAAGTCGTCCAAGGTGTTTTGCATCAAGTTCTATTGTCCTATTTATAGGAGGACAATTCTTGTCGATTTTTACATGGGTCCGCGTCGCGCTACTTACCATGGTGGTATGACTTGAATATCTGTATAATTGTGGGGGAACATTTGAATTTGTCTCTTAATCAGATACCAAGTTCGCATTGCGCCCCTTATCGCAGTGGCATAGCTCCGTGACATTCTAATGCCTCCAAGACATCCATTTCCACTTCTAAACTAGTCTCGTGCACTTGTCCCTTCATTACAAGCATTGTGATGTTGTTTCCAATTGATTTCCAAATTATGTATAATCAATTTATCATCATATTCATATCAAAAAGCATCCTATATCATCAAACATCATGAATTAGATCTCAAAACAACACAAAATCTAAGATGGTGAGCTAGAAACTTAAACTATGAATACTAGTTTTTCCCCTTTTGATCTTTAATGTAGTTTTGACTCTTGGCTTGATTCAATTGAATATTAAACACAATAATAATAAAAAAATTCACTCATAATTACACAATCAAACCATTTGTAACTCATTACACACATTAGATTCCATCGAGATCAACTTGAATAACACCTAGCTCAAGCTAGTTACACTAGTTTCCTTGTTTGAACTCTGAGTGACCAAATTAAGTAGAAACTTATTTGAATTACACCTTAAACACTGTTATCAAGTAGTTTATCACTTAGATGCTCTGTTAAACCATTAATAACACATTAAGCACATGAGTTGTACTCTAAATAAGTCTAAATAAGCTCAAATAACAACACTGAGGTGCATAAATCCACCTCAGATCACTAATCTTCAATCTGGACTTAAGGTGGGCTAATGATCCCACTTCTAGATCCCAAAATACATTCTAAGGAAAGTTCTACCCCGTACTACCCTAAGGTATCTAAATATTTTCATTGATGTTAAGAAAGCCACAAATAGCCCTAAGGTTGAGATTCTTCAAGCATATAACTAAGTTCAATGCAAACTAAGGCAACCTTCATTAGTGTAAGCAACAAAGGACAAACTTTCCCTAAGCATGGATGTCTAAAGCATTTTTATCTAACTTGAATAATCTAGACCATTCTCATGCTAAACGTAAGAAGCAAAGTCCAATACACCTAAGGCACAAGGAAATGAGCAAAGTATTTCAACTCTATGGTTTCAAATTAGCCTAAATGGTCCAACTAACCCATGTTTTGAATTTCATCAATCCAACACCTAAAACACATCCCTAAATCTAACACAATATCATGAAAATACTATGAAATAGCTCAATCTAACAAGGGATAAACCTAGCCTACCTTGACGTCGAAGAAAGCTCAACGAACCCCTAAACCACTATTTTTGCCTTTCGAGAAGCCTCCTAAAATGTCAATCTTTCATAAACACATTCTACTTATCAATACAATAATAACGATACCCATATTGCACCATTGTACTTTGAATCCAAAATCATATAAAAACCTCATGTGGTTCCTACTTATGGAAATTGCATTCTGGAAAACAACCCAACATTCTTACATGATCAAGGAATCATTATCCTAAAAAATGGGTAAAAACCAAGCTAAATTGGCGATAAAATCAAGCCCTCAAGATTTTAGGGTTTGAGCAATAAATCAAGAAATTTCACCAATAAAAGGATGAATTCTTACCTCAAATCAGAAGAAAATCACAAAAATAAATGATAATAGGGTTTTTGGCTCTCAAGAAAGTGATGAATAATGGCCAAAATTATGGAAAAGGGGTTCTTTTATACCTAGTCCAGATAGTCGAGAGTCGCTATCATAACCTTAAGGCTCGGATTGCTCCATCTCTCATCTGTCATAAGATTCATGATCGCGACACACCCTTTGTGATCGTAGTATCTTCTCTGCATGGCAAGTCGTGATCGCAGTACAAAGTGTCGCTATCACGATACACCAGAAACCTGATGCACCAACTTTTTCAAGTCTAAAATAGACCCCAATTGGGTGCTCAAGATTCATTCAGAATTTCGTATATGCAAACAAACTATGTAACTACACCAAATTCAATATTTCAGACTTAATGGTATAATTGAATTTTCCATACAATGTTGTTTCAACCGAATGTGGGTCCCACCCCCATATTTTATTTTCTTAACTTTTTGACCAATAGGTCAAAATAAGATCAGGTGTATTGATGTACTATGAATTTATAGCATTTTAAACGCTTAAAACTTTAAGAATATGCATGGATTTAAAGCAATGTTGTTGGATTTGATGTGATTTTGGAGTTTTTTATAGGAAATTAGGTTTTGGATGCTAAATTTAAGAAAATGATGAAAATGATGTTTTTGGCTACTTACTTGGGCATTTTTGGTGTATGTGGCAATTATCGGGCATATGTGACCAAAGCATGTGCCAGAACTTGAAGTCCAGAGCTTGGATTCAAAAATTTGAAGACTTTGTCACTTACGAAGGACACATATGGTTTGTATGTAGTATATACAATCCGCATGTGGCCAAGGTATTTGAAAAAGTTACTGAAAAAGTTAAAGATCCTGAGAGTTGACAGTTCTTTAGTAATCTAGCCATAAATTCTCACCTCGATATTGGATTAAGCCAAAATTGGTATAGTTGGAAAGCTAATTCAATTATCTATCTGATGGTGAGGACTTTGTTCTTACCTATGCCCACATACGGTCTATATGTGGCACATACAATCTGTATGTGTGATTGTATATGCCATAGGTATATGCAGATATTAAAGTCGAGAGAAGCTGCAAGATTGTACTTCAACTTCTGGCACATACTTAGACCACGTACAATCCGTATATGCTACATATTAGTCATATGTAACCTAAGTAAGTGTCCTCTGATGGTATTTTTTTGGATCATTCTAAAATCATTTCGTAGGGTTTCCATAAATCCTACACACAGTCTTATGATATTTTTAATTCTTATTATGTATGGTTAGTAAGGTTTTTCGATTTTATTTAGGATTTGATTTCTAGGGTTTCTTGTAATCTATAAATACCCTTTAGGCTTTGTTTAATTGACATTGAGAGAGACAATTTGGAGGGAGAGGCTCTTTGGGGCCAAGTTCACAAATATCTTATTGTTCTTGGTTTGTTATTTATTTGTTATTCAATTTAAGACTTTGGGATTTCTTCATTTCATTATTGTGAGATTGATTCTGTAATTTTGTTTGTGGATTCCATGATTGATCTCATAACTATGAGCAATTAATTCCCTTAGCTAGGGTTGTGGGAACCCCAACGAATTAATGAAGTAGAGAAAGTGCCAAGCCATTCTAGGTAAAGATACCATGCATGTATTGTATTATCTTCAGTTTAATAGATATCTTAGCATTTGTAAATGTTAAGATCCTGCCTAGATTATTTCTACTTACTCCAAAAGAGGAGTAGTGACTAGGAAAAGATAATTGTAATAGTAATTTGAAGATTAACCATTGATCCATGCGAATAGGTATTATATAAGTAAAATTGTTAACTATCATCTAATAACTAGAGACTTAAAAAGTAATAGTTAATTGAGATCCAGGATAAGGGTTAGTAATACGACATCCTGAGACTCAAAAGGTAAAAGATAAAATTCATCAACAAGTCCAAAATACAGTTGATGGTATATAACTTATTAGATTCTACATGCCAGGTATTAGAATAGTTTGACAATGCACGATAAGTATACTAAGTTGATAATACAGGTCTAACACAAGCCTAGTGTTCGTCTTAGATTGTTTACAACCAAATGCATCCAGTTCTTGTTACTTCTTTCTAGTTACTACAAATCCCTTTTTTACTTTTCTGCACTGCCTGGTGATTTCAATAAGTTTGAGAAGGATTTTTGACATATTCCCTGTGGAATCAACCCCATCCTAATTGGGTTACTATATATTGATGGCGCCATTTTATCCTTTAATTGGAGGGGTAGTTTGGGTATTATCAAATTTTTGCACTGCTGTTGAGTAATACAGTTTAGGAGTCTTGATTAAAGTTGTTAGAGTTGTTGGGTTTTATTTTTTATTTTGTTTATTCTACTGTTCCTCTTCTTGACATGACAACTTGGCTAGAGGAAGTATGGAGTGATGATGACTCCTTATTTATTGATCATTTTCCTTTTGATATCGTGCATTATGCAGAAGTGTGGCTAATATAGTGTGTAAGCATAAGGATAGCTGATGGAAATAGTGACACACCTTATCCACAATAATCATTATCTTACTCAGAAGGTTGATAGATTTGTCTTGGATATCTACCACTTACAAGTAGAATTGGACACAAAAGTAGTTGTGTGTAACACCCAACAACCTAGTTATGGGTGGTGCAAGACTAAAAATTTCTGAAAAAACAACTGGAGTAGCTAAAATTAGAGGAGTCAAAAATAGTTCATACTTTTATAGATAGTGCCATGCTTAAGGAGAGCATACTATAGATATGAGGGTATGTAAAGAAGGATGCAATTCCTGAGTTGGGATATGTTGGACCTCATTTGAAGTATTTTTTGATATTGTGTTTGGATAGTCAGATCTTGATCAAGTCATCCGAGCCTGAAGAAGAGTGTAAGAAGGAGGAATCTATGTCTATATTCTTGAATTTGCTGAGCCAGAATCAAAGAACTATATTTCTCATATAAGGGACAAGAAGTATAACATGCCACATCTATTTCTTGGATCCTTTTTTATACCTCTGCCCCATAAGCATAATGGAAAATCAGAAAAACAATTAGGGGTACAATTCATAAGTTCAATGTGGAAAGAGAAATTTGGAGGCCAACTATGGGGCCACCTTCATAAAGTCTGAGTAGTCAAGGTAACCACTGGCTTGTTGGGGAAATCTGAGAAACCAACATAGCCCCGCCATGCCACAATGTGAAATCAGGCACTGCTTGGGAGGCAACCCAAGGTATTTTGTTATTTGTATTTGTATTCGTGATTTATGTCAGATCTCCACACCTATGGTGCCACAGTTATGTTCCTAACTCTCTTGTTTTGTAGCGGTTTGATGCATAAGGGATGATATATGATTTTAAGTTGGGGTGGGACTGCTTGTGGATCTTGATGTCCTCTTGGGGTTTTTGTTGTCATGCCTCTTTTCTCCAGAGTCTTGTTCCTAGTAGAACTGACATATTTAGGCGTATTATGTTTTATTTTGTGTTTAACTAGGAGAAAAATGAGTGTCGAGGGTCGTTGACATGTTTTTTATTTTTGAGAAAAATGATACCTCATTGAACTACGTACATATATATATGTGTGACTATTGTGAATCTTGGTATGGCACTAGGATTTGGGAAAAGATAATCATTGTTAACAATTACATGAACCAGATAGGTAGTAGCTTATGATGTAATCTTGTGCCATGTGTGTGTGAGATACTAGTTAGTTTTCTTTGTGTATTAAATCCAGAACTTGCCCGATTAATCTTTCCTAGGTTGTAGGATAGTAGGTTTAGAAAGGATCACAGGCTATTTTTATTTTAGTCCACTTTTAGCCTAAATGACCTTCCATGTGGAAATTAGTATCCCTTGATCCTAATTTTGAGCCTTATAGCCTATTTCTTTATTTTAGCCTTTTACCTTCCCATTTGTATTATAATGAACCTGTTTTGGCTCTGGTCCTCCTTAGATATTTGCACCTCAACTCAGGCAAAATTACCTAAGTTGAGAATAGCTATCATAGGGGTGTATAATTTAAAGTGGGTGTGAAGAAGGGTGAATAAAATAAAAAGAAAGTAGAATTGGGTGTGGTAGCAAAAGAAAAAGAAAATGTAAAAAAGTTGAAAAAAAAAAGAATAAGAGAAACACACCCAACCTGAATGTCATTTAAAATAAAAAGGGAGAAATAAGAAGGAAAAATTGGTTGATAAGTAAGACCCCAAAGTTAGTGTAGTGCCAAGGAGGCTTAGTCACTTGATATTCATATGTACCATACCAATACCCAAGATTACATTACAAGTCGAATAAAGTCCTATAGTGATCCTAACTTGACTGTCTAAAAACTAAGGTAAAGAAAATAAGGGCAAGCTTATGGTATTTGATGCACATTGATTGGAATTTTTCTTTTGAGTTTGAGTATCTCTTAACCGTCCCTTCATTGGCATGCATTATTTCATATGAGTGAGAGGGACTTTTTTATTGTAGGGCACATGGGTTGTATTGCTAGCTGCTTACTTGTTTGGGTAGTGTTACGTGTATATATGCATGGTTGTTTGTTGCTAATGTAATGCCATAGATTGATTCCTTTGTGTCACATTGTTGTTCTTCATTGATACACAAAGTTGGTTTTAAAGTTATTGAACTAGGAGAGGGTAATGTGTTTTGAGATAAAATTGATAATTGACTGCCATAGGTATCTTAGCTTCCTCTTGGTTAAGCATCTTCGTATTATTTTGTTCGATTTTGTTGCCTGAAGAGATGCAATATTCTGAGTTGAGGGTGTTGATGTTCTATGAATTTAAAGCATTTTAGATGCTTAAAACTATGAGAATATGTATGTATTTAAGGATATTTTATTAGATTTGATGTGTTTATGGAGTGTTTTGCAAGAAATTAGGTTTTGGATGCTAAATTCAAGAAAAAGATTTTAAAAAATGATGTTTTTGGCTACTTGGGCATTTTTGGGCGTATATGGCACCAACCGGGCGTATGTGACAAAATAAAATACCATAAATTGAAGTCCAGAGGCTTGGTTGTAGGAATTTGAAGACTCTGTCACTTACTAAGGACACATACGGTCCATATGTGGCCAAGGTATGTGACAAAGTTGAAGATCCTGAGAGTTGACAATGCTTCAGTAATTTGGCCATAACTTTTCACCCCGTTATTGGATTAAGAAAAAATTGGTATAGTTGGAAAGCTAATTAAATTAAAAATCTGATGGTAGGGACTTTACACGAACCTATGTCCATATATTGTCTGTATATGGCACATACTATTTGTCTGTGGCTTATAGGGTCTGTATGTGACACATACGGTCCGTATGTGTCATATACAATTTGTATGTGACATAGGTATGTGCAGAGATTAAAATCCAAAGAAGTTGCAGGATTGTACTTGAAATTCTGGCACATACTTATACCACATACAGTCCGTATGTGCTACATATTGGTCGTATGTGGCCTAAGTAAGTGGCCTCTGATGGTGATTTTTTAGATCATTTTGAAGTCATTTCCTAGGGTTTCCATGAATCCTACTTACACACCTATGATGTTTTTAAGTCTTATTATCTATGGTTAGTAAGGTTTTCTGATTTTATTTAGTATTTGATTTGTAGGGTTTCTTGTAATCTAAAATACCCTTTAGGCTTTGTTTAATTGACATTGAGAGAGAGAATTCAAAGGGAGAGGGCCTTTAGGGAAAAGTTCACAAACATTTTATTGTTCTTGGTTTGTTCTTTGTTCGTTATTCAATTTAAAACTTTGCATTTCTTTTTTTTATTATTGTGAGATTGATTCTATAATTTTGTCTGTGGATTCTATGATTGATCTCATAACTATGAATGGCTGCGAATTAATGAAGTAGAGGAAGGGTCAAGCCGTTCTAGATAAACATACCATGCATGTATTGTATTATATTCAGTTTAATAGATGTCTTAGCAGTTGCAAATATTAGGATCCCGCCTAGATTATTGTTACTTACTCCAAAAGATGAGTAGTAACTAGGTTAAGATAATTATAATAGTAATCTGAAGATTAACTGTTGATCCATGCTAATAGGTATTATCTAAGTAAAATCATTAAACATCATCTAATAACTAGATACTTAAAAGGTAAAAGTTAATTGGGTTAAAGGTTAGTAATGCAACATCCTGATACTCAAAAGGTAAAGGGAGAAATCCATCAACGAATCCAAAAGACAGTTGATGGTACATAACTTATCAGATTTTATATACAAGGTATTGGAATATTTCAATAGTGCATGATAAGTCTACTGAATAGAGAATCCAGGGAATACATGAGCCTAGTGTTCGTCTTAGATTGTTTACAACTAAAAGCATCCAGTTCTTGTTATTTCTTTATAGTTACCACAACCCCCCCCCCTCCTACTTTTTTACTTTTTTGAACTTCCTAGTGATTTCAACAAGTTTGAGAAGGATTACTTACGTATTCCATATGGGATCAACCCCAACCTAGTTGGGTTACTATATTTTGACAACAACCACTTTATCCTTCAATCGGAGTGGTAGTTTGGGCGTTATCATATATTGAGATCCAAACCAAAGGTCTACCCAACCTAAAATCTACATTCTAGAGTTGTTGTTACAATCAAAATTTGCATATGATATTGTTCTACTAAAGGTTTTGCCCAATGGTCATTTGGAACCAACGAAGACTTTAAATTAGTGAATTAGCTCTGAAAAAACAAATGAACTATCTGATAACCAAATTGTCAGTTCCAGTAAGTCATAAATGACTTGGGGCAGCTATAGAAGTAATCTAATGGAAAAAATAAGTAAAAATATGGAAAATAACCTAAAGGATCATTACAGTTGATTTTGTTACCAGTTTATCTGAGTTTACTTGGGTTAGCCAGTTTATGAGGTTGAATCCCCCAACCTTTATAGTCTCTAAGGTTTAGGAAGATCCTCAGGGGTTTATTGATGAGATGGAGAAAATCTTTAGAGTCATGCATGCTAGTGTTTTAGAAGGTTTAGAGTTTGTAGCTAACCAGTTGAAGAAAGTGTCTTATTAATGGTATTAGGAGTGAGAGGAATCATGAGGTGACAATGCTGAGCCGATTATGTGGGAAGAGTTTGTGGGTTCCTTTGTTGATCACTTTTTCCTCGAGAGTTAATGAAAAATAAAACTGAAGAGTTTGTGAATTTGAAATAAGGTAGGATGAGCATTACGGAGTAGCAGTAAAGTTCCAACAGCTGTCCCATTATGCTACAAAGTTGGTGTCTAATATGAGGTCCAGAATGAGGAAGTTTGCTTTTGGTTTGTCTCTTGATTTGGTGTTAAAGTGTAAGGATGTCATGTTGAATAATGATATGGATATATCCAAGTTAGTGGTGTACATGTAACAGGTGGAAGATGAAAAAAAATAGGCACAAATGGGGGAAATACAGAGTAAGATGTCTAGGTATGCAGAGCAAGGTACAAATGAATAGAGCAACGGGATAGATGGCAGGCAATGGTCTTAGAATAAGAAATGGGGAAATTCTTATTCGTTGGTTAGTGCTTCTTATCCTAAGCCTTCGGTGATTGGTGTTTCCAATTTAGCAATGGTTCTAAGGCACAGGGTGCCCAATATCAAGCCATTGGAGCTCAGTTAGCCCCACTTTACCCTTCTTTCAATTTTTATGAACAATTTTGCCATGGATATTGTAAGGAAGGAAGGAATTTATGCTTTAATTATGGTCATCCTGGTCATATACAGAGGAATTATCCAATAGCTAGGGTTTCTAGTGGGCTAATAAGGTATCAGTGGACACTTCTTCAGCTCCTATAGCAAAGGGTGCTACTTCACGAGCAAGATCTGGTCGGAATTATGTTTATACACTTTCTACACATCAGGAATCTGAGGCATCCCTAGATATTGTCACTGGTATGTTATATATTTTCTCCCATGATGTTTATTACTTGTTTGATTTGGGTTCTATCCTATCGTATGTAACTCCTTATGTGGCTGTACACTTTGCTTTTAGTCCTAAAACTATTCTCGATCCTTTTTCTATTTTTAGTCCGATAGGTGATTCTATTTTTGCTAAAAAAAATTGTAGGGGTTGTGTGGTGTCCATTTTTCATAAAAAGACATTGGTGGATTTGACAGAACTTGATATGGTGGATTTTAATGTATTTTTGGGAATGGATTGGCTTCGTTCGTGCTATGCTTCCCTCGAATGTAGAAATCGAAAGGTCACCTTTTATTTTCTTAATGAACCAGCATTAGAATGGGAAAGGGAGTTCCCTAGTTCCAAAAGGGGAGTTTATTTCTTATCTTAGGGATTAGAAATTAATTTCCAAGGGGTATCTATATTATCTAGTTTGGTTAAGGATTCTAACTTTGGAAGTCCCTCTTTGCAATTTGTCCCTGTGGTTAACGAATTTCCTAAAGTTTTTTTCGATGATCTTCCTAGAATTCCTCCCGATAGGGAAATAGATTTTAGAATTGATTTTCTATCGGATACCTGTCCCATATCTATTCCTCCTTATAAGATGGCTTCGGCTAAAATAAAGGAACTAAAGGAGCAATTAAAGGATCTTATTGATAAGGATTTCATCCGCCCTAGTATTTTTTCGTAGGGTGCTTCTGTGCTTTTTGTGTAAAAAAAAATAGGTCCCTTCAGATGTGTATAGATTACCATCAGTTGAATAAGGTTAATGTGAAAAATAAGTATCCCCTTCCTAGGATTAATGACCTCTTCAATTAGCTTTAGGGTGCTAGGTATTTCTCTAAAATTGATCTCCGCTAGGTCTATCAGAAGCTAAAATTAGGGAGGTTGATATTCCCAAGACTGCTTTCTTGACCCAATATGGCCATTATAAGTTTTTGGTTATGTCATTCGAGATGACTAATGTTTCGACTACTTTCATTAGTCTTATGAATCAGGTGTTGAGGCAGTTTCTGTATTTGTTTGTTATAGTCTTCATTGATGACATCTTAGAGTACTCCAAAAGTGAGAAGGACCATGCAAATCACCTCCAGATGGTGTGTGAACCCTAAGGATTTATGCAAAATTTTCTAAGTGTGAATTTTGGGTAAGTGTTGTGACTTTTCTTGGGCATATTCTTTCTAGTGAAGTGATCAGGGTAGATCCACAAAAGACTGAGGCATTAAGAAGTGGCCTAGACCCACGAATCCAATCTACATTAGAAACTTTTTGGGCTTGGTTGGGTATTATAGGAGGTTTATGAAGAGTTTCTCATATAATTATGCTCCGCTAAAGAAGTTAACCCATAAAAAAGTTAAGTTTTTATGGTCCAATGCTTGTGACAACAGTTGTGAAAAGTTAAAGGACAAGTTGACTACTACACCTATATTGACCCTACTCGAGGGTACTGAAGGGTTTGTTGTGTATTATGATGCGTCCCGTGTGGGACTAGGTTGTGTTTTTATGTGGTATGATAAGGTTGTAGCCTATGCCTCAGGCAGCTTAAGGTTCATGAGAGAAATTACTTGATGCACAACCTAGAGGTTGTGGTTATGGTCTTTTCATTGAATATTTGGAACCACTATTTATATAGGGTGCATATGGACATTTATTTAGAACATAAGAGTTTGCAGTATGTGTTTACACAGAAGGAATTAAATCTCAGGCAAAGGCGGTGGCTTGAACTACTTAAGGATTACAATATGAGTTTGCACTACCATCTAGGTAAAGCTAATGTTATTGTTGATACACTTAGCAGGTTGTCCATGGGGATCTTGTCTCACTTTGAAGAGGAGAAAAGAGGATTAGTGAAGGATATTCACCTGTTGACAAACTTAGGAGCTCGCATCTTGGACTCTGAGGATAGAGGGGTAATTGTTTAACAAGTGGTTAAATCATCTCCCGGTGTTGAGGTCAAGGAGAAGCAAGTTTTGGACCCCATACTCATGCAAATCAAAGTTAATGTGGTTCAGCAAAAGGTTATAGATTTCGAGATTTGGGGAGATGGCATCTTTAGATATCGAGAAAGGTTGTGTGCTCCTGATGTAAATGGGTTACGGGAAAGGATCTTGACCGAAGCTCATGATTTTAAATATATAGCTCATCCAAGTTTCACCAAGATGTATCATGACCTGAAGGAAATCTATTGGTGGAATAATATGAAGAGGGATGTGGCAAATTTTGTTGCTAAGTGTATGGTCTGTCAACAAGTCAAGGTAGAATATTTGAGGCCTGGTTACACATCTTAAGAGATAGAATTGCCAATATAGAAGTGGGAGATGATTAATATAGATTTTATTATGGGTCTTCCGTGGTCTCAAAGTTAGTACGATTCTATTTGGGTCATTGTAGATAGAATAACTAAGTCTGCTCACTTCTTTCCTGTGAGGATTAACTACTCACCAGAGGATTATGCTAAGTTGTTCATTCAGGAGGTAGTCAAGTTGCATCGGGAACCGGTCTCTATCATTTTAGACTAAGGTACGTACTTCTTCTCTCATTTTTGGCATTCTTTTTAGAATGATTTGGGTACTCAGGTGAACCTCAGCACCACTTTCTACTCTCAAATGGATGGTCAAGTGCAGTATACTATTTAGACTTTGGAAGATATTATAAGGGCCTACGTGATTGATTTTAAAGGTAGTTGGGTTGACCATATTCCTTTTATTGAATTTGCTTACAACAACAGTTATCATCTAGCATCCAAATGGCCCTTCTTTAGGCCCTTTGTGGTAGAAGGTGTAGGTCTCTAATTGGATGGTTTGAGGTTAGGTGAGACTAGGTTGTTTGGCCCTGATTTGATCACCAAGCAATAGGAGATGTTAAAGGTAATTCAAGAAAGACTTAATATTGATAAAATTCACCAAAAGTCTTATGTAGATGTGATGAGAAGGCAGTTGGCATTTGAAGTTAACGATTAGGTATTCTTGAAAGTTTCTCCTATGAAGGGAGTAATGAGGTTTGGGAAAAAAGGAAGCTCAGTCCTCGTTACATTGATCTATACCATATTCTGAGAAGGATTAGTAATGTTGCTTATGAGTTGGAATTACTAATGAGTTTAGCTTCTGTTCATCCCGTGTGTCATGTGTCTATGCTGAGAAAGTATGTAGGTGACCCTTTCTTAGTAGTGCCTGCTGAGAAGATCGGTGTTGAGGATTCGTTGCCCGATAAGGAAGTCCTAGATGAAATATTAGATAAGAGAGTTTAAAAATTGAGGACTCATTATATAGGTTTGGTGAAGGTTCTTTGAAGGAATCAAAAGGTAGAAGAGGCTACATGGTAGTTGGAAGAGGATATAAAAACCGAGTACCCATTCTTGTTTCCCATGTTGGACGAATGTGCTTAAGGTAGGAGTTTCATTTTTCTCTTGTAGCATTTCAAATTTGTCTTTGATTTTTGTTGTGTTCTTTTTATTATCATGCTAAAGATGTCCTAACTTCTCAATTGGGGATGAATAATCCAAAGGGAGAAAATATACGACCCTATAAATTCACGACTAATTTTTTTTTCTTGGGATGGGGTCTTTTTTGTCTTTTTCACTTTAAAACATCTTAAAAACATCCTCTAACCCCAGAAACCCTCAAATTCATTGAGTTTTACATTTCTCTCTCTTCTTTAACTCCCAAGTCAAGAAATACAAAAGGTTTTTCTGTGATTCCATTCTCCAGGCTCTAAAATTCAATTTCTCTTTGAATTCATCTATATTCCAGGCATGTTGTACACTACCTAACTTAAATTTTATATTATTGAATCAATTTATCCAATATTTATATATTTTGAATGATGGGTTTGAACTAGGGTTGAGAGTCCTTGGATTGTGATAATTTTGAATTGTTATATCTTGTTTTAAATGGTTTACTTATGTTTCAAATGATGGATTTGAACTGAATTAGTGTAGTGCTATAATGGTGAATTGTGAATGGAAATTGTGGTTTATGATAATGGTGGAGTTTGGTACTTGGTTTTACGAAATTGACGAATTTTGGCTTGGCAATGGCATAAGTCTTAACCCACATTATAATGTTGGTTTTGAATATGAATTTTATATAATTTAACTCATCCTTTTGAAAATATTACATTGCATTAAAGGGAAAATGGATAAAAATATTTTGGATATCCTTGGTGGCTATGGTTTGGTTTTTAAACTGGTAATTGGAGTTAATTTGGTTAAATGGTTATGGTTTGGCATAAATACAATAGCTTGCGAGCATATTGGTATGACGAACCAAACTAGAAATGCCTAAATAAATGACTTCATGGTTAATGGTTGGCTTATGTGCAAATTATTTAAATTTGGGCTTAAAAGAAATTATGTAGCCCACCGAGAAAGTGTAGTCTCTGGGGGAAACACTGGAAACCACATTTGTTGACGTTGGGGGTCAATATGAACATTGTGTATGGATAAACAATATATTTTGGATAGATATCACCTTGGTGTCTTTAGACATTCTCGATACATGCGGCTAACATGAACTAGGCCCATTTCGGCATGGAGAGCCAGGTACTTATTGTTCGTGGGTGCCTGAAATGTCAGTAGAAGCTATATAGTTCAAGTTAATATTTTAAAATCTCATATTTCATATCCCTTGTCCCTACCCTTGCATCCTATATATATATAAAAAATTGTTGTGCATATGATTTATGACTAGATTTTTGATAAATGTATTATTTTATCCCTTTCCTTAGTATGCATGCTAGTACTTTTCATACTGACCATCCCCAGATGCTACATCATTTCATGATATAGGTTCCAAGGTCTTTTCTGGTGATCTGGTGCAGCATTAGGTGGTTTGGTTTTCCTATTGACCAGTTGTTAAGTGGTGTGCCTCCATCTTTCGAAAGGCCCGATCATTCTCTTATATTTCCTTTATTTTTCTAGTACTTATGGATTTCTCTTATCATAGTCGGGAGCATGTACCGACTTAATTGGTATTCTTAGATTAGAGGCTTTTGTGGACAGGATTGGGATATCATTGATGTCTAGTTTTGACACTTTAAATTTTCCTTTAGTTTTATATATTTTTTATTGACTTGATTAGCTTTCGCTATTTATTTTTATTGTGCTCTTGAGAAAAGGTTAAGGGGGTTATCTCCGGCACTCGGTGGGCTTGAGATGCCCATCACGGCCAGGCCCAAGTTTGGTTGGGACATTTTGGAAATTTGGGTGCAGTAACCCTATCACTCCTCGATGCTAAATAATACTCCCTAAACATACTAGTGCTCGTAATATATGAAATTCACCATAAAGTAAGCATATAGGTTTGTAAATCTGAAAATCAATCATGCTTTTTTTAGTTAATTTTGTTTTAAAATAAATATATGAATTTCATATGTTATCTAAGATCATCAGATCAAAACTAAAATCTCAATCATGCGGTAATAATCTATAATTTGAACTAATAAGCTTGAACTTTTTATAAACTGAGTGAATCATGCTAAATCATGTATACATTTACAAACTCTTGGAACTTTCATGTCGAAACATTATAAATCGATTCAAAAAATCAATTACGTGAGTAAAAACATGAGTAAATATGAATTCTTGTACTAAATGAAGTATAAATCAGAAAGAAGTATCATAATTTCTAAAGCAAGGTGAGTGGGTATGAATCCTAATGATCAAATCTCATATATATATATATATATATATATATATATATATATATAACTGAACTTTTAGGCATAAGGATGAAACGTTATCCTTGTTCAAATTCCACATACATGAACTTAACAAATTTCTTGAAGGTAGAGTTCTTCAGATAGAGTATTTTAGAGAAATTCTTTCTTTTGACATTCTTGAGAGTATGAGAGAAGAGAAAATGGTATAATTTGAGTTATGGGATGGGAAAACACATTTGTACTAGTCGTAGGACCAATTAGGATGTAAGAACAAAATTACCCTCAAAAATCTAGAGGAAAAATAAAATTTTGGCATCGCTACGACCACTGGCATGGTACACCCTTATCGCACGAAGCCACTAATTTTTTTGTCGGGGTGTGTCTTTCCTCTGTGGCATGAACTAAACGCAAACCCTTACTGTTTTGGAGTTTTGCCAGGCTCCAAACTTATTTCAAAAATCTAATACACTTCCTAATGATTCTCTAACATTTCTAATCATCATTCAATCTTAAAATCGCATTAAAACACATAGTTGCTATCAGAATAAAATCTTCAAACATATGGGGCATAATAGTCTATCACAACACTACCCCTAGATCCCAGTTGTGAGATTATACTAAATTTTTTATTATTATATCATGTAAAACATGAGTCTATTTTTTGAATAATTACACTTTTGATTGCCTAGCTATTAATTAGTTATGATTTTTATTCCTTGCATATCTTAGTAATCATACTCAATTGTAACTTATTATATGTGTTTTTTTATCCCTTTACATGGTAAATAACTTATAATTGGATTATTTTAAAACTATGTTATCCTAAAATATTGAGTAACGTTAAAATTGAACATAAAGCTTAAGTAATTAAATGGTTTAATGATTAATAATACATTAAAAATGTGAATATTTAGAAGAAGAAAAATGAGTAAAGGTGTACGTTTCTACTAATTATAAATGAAGGATTGAAGTACTACGAATGGCATATATGTAATTACGGTAGGTAAAAGTTGCACTAATAATATAGATGCAACACCCATATATCCAAATGGCTCTTTTGTTTGTCACGTGGTGGCTCTTTTGGTTTACTTACCATTCATTTGCTTCACTTCACTTCTTCCATCCATTTGCTTAGTTCTCTGGTGAGTTCTTCTACTTTCTCCTTTTTTGCTTGTTTCCGATGGATTTTATTGATGACTTTTGAATATCCTTTGTATTTTCTCTATTTTTTAGCCATATATGTGTTTCAATCCAAGTAGTATTTTGAATTTGGTTTTCCCTTATTTTGATTGAGTTATTCTCTGTGTTGCTTGTGTTGACTATATTTTGAGATCACTTATGGAAGTCCATTTGCAGTGCTTTGCACCTACAAATTTAGTCCTTTATTCTCTCTTGCTGATTTAGAATCACTATTTACCATCAAGGTGTTATTTTGTTATGATAGATTTTGATTCTGAATTTTGTATTGTTTTATTATTTTTAATTATTCCATTCATATCAGCATCTCTATCTGTTCTTGGTCATTTGTGACTTTATTTTTTTGATTCTTCAATCGTTGCATGTTGATAATTTTTCTTCCTTGTTGTTTTCATTAAGAATTTAAAATTTTGACTTTAGGTTTTGAAATGAGAAGTTTGAGAATTTCTAGCTAGATGGACCAAATAATTGAAAGGTGGCCATTTCAAATTGGATTTTCTTTGTGAGTTCAATAGAAAGAAGTAGAAAATGGCTCCAATGGTGAAAAATAGTCGATAGTATGCATTGGATGGCTCATACTTAAGAGGTAAAGAATGAACTTATCTAATCTTACATTAATTCTTCATATTCAAAATTTTTAGTTAAAGAGCTATTTTTCTATGTAATTTGTTGTTTCTCTATCCTGGTTCCAATTTGTCAATCATATGTGGCTATATTTTTAGTTTTGATAAGTTTTTCTCCATTCTTTCTTCATCCCAGTTGTTGATAATGAAAGGTGGTATCTGTAGGTTTATTAATTTATGATAATTTCTTTTTAGTATATAATATTTTTTCATGTTTGAAAATAGATTACTAGGTTCATAATATTGAATATTTAAATATGAAGTTGATATATTTTTTCCTTTTTTGCTCTTCAATAGTTAAAATTAAGATGGATTATAACCTGAATTTGGTTGATCTGTGTTCTGGACAATATTTTTTTCATAATACACATTATATTATTTTGGTACTTGGTGAATTGGTTTACCAAATTAATTTGATGCACACGAGATATTTAATTATATGCCTAAAAGATTTGGATAATGTATTTTACCTTTTCTCTTTTGATAGCTACTTTATGATATAGCTTTTCATTTCAACTTGGTGACTGGGTTGTGATAGTGTTTCTTTTTTATCCCCCTTTCACAGTATTGTACTATGTAAAGGAAGCTTTTGTCAAACGCAATATCATTATTAGCAAAAAAAACATTCAGCATTCAGGGAATTAGAAAAAACATATTAGGGAAAAGAGCAATGAGGCATATGTGCGCTAACTACATCTAATGATTCAGGGTAAATATAATTTAAAAAGATAGCATATAATCTCTTAAGTCACAAAAATATGAGAGTGAATTTATAATTGAGTGTTACTACATCTACTACATTCAAAGAAAGTTTTTTTTTTCAATCTTGTTAAGGCTTCTTTTTTTCATCTGATTTGACCCTTCAGGATTAGAGAATAAGGCATGAGCAATAAAATGGTGTACCTCGGCTCTTCACCAGAAATAATGGTGAAATTTTTTTATGAGTTTGAGAAATTACAATTACAACCAAAAAGTAGGTACATAATTTTTCCATAATTTTATATTTTTTCTTTTGCTTTTGGATCTTTTCTTACTCCATTGTACATACACATGTTCTTTTTTAAATATTTGGTATCAAATGTCTAAATTTCTTCAAAAACAATGATCTCTAGGAGGTTGTGCTGAGATCTGAGAGAACTGTAGTGGGGTACTTTATTAGAGATTTTTTTCTTCTTCTAAGTTCTTTAATAGACTAATCAAAATTCTCAAAGGTCAGTAATAAACTTATGCAAAGTCGATTATTTTGATTACTATTAGCTTGTTTTCTATATAAATTGAAACGGATGAAAAAAAGAAAGCTATTTTAGCATTTCCTAAAAATTTGAAGTAATGCATTTTGTTCTAATTTTGAAGATTTTACTGAAAACAAGAAACAATTGGGCTTGCAGTAAGAGAAATGATGCTGATAAAATGAGGCGAGCTCAAAATGAAAAATAGACATTGGATGTCATTTCTAAAATTCTACGTCTGCTGGGAGAGAAAATGTGAAACATGTTTTTAGTTGATAAAAATATTTTTAGAGTACTTTATCTATGTATTTATGTGGTGAGCAAGGAAGAAAATATGATTAAAATAGTTTGAAGAATGGAAAGCGGAAGTACCTCCACTTTGGTAATAAATGAAGTAAATTTTATTTCGCTATTTTCAGCTACGTAATTTCACTGCTACAAAATTATAAACTACTAGATTTGTAGTAATAGAATATGATTATTTTCTTACTGCGATGTGTGAACAAATATATTTGCATCTGTGATTTACGTTTTTTTGCAATTCAATAAATTAATTTAATGTTTAGTTTGGTTGACATCACACATTCTTAAATTCTTTGCATATTAGAGTACATGGTGCTGTGCATTTTGTTTCTGATGAAGAAGTATTTGGGATCTGAAAATATCTTCAATAGTGTAAGAGACAATTGAACTTCAAAACTTTTCTTCAATTTCAATGTTCAACCACTTTAGAAACAAAGAAGGGGGGAGGTCTGAATTCTTGAATTTGTGGATGTCGACTTCTTGATTTTTTCAAGATCCTCGGTTGGTGTATAAAAAAGATATGTATATATGCTGCTAACAGATTTTCTTTGTTACATTTCTATTTTATAGATGGTATTTGTGATTCTGTCAATGACAACTGCCTTCTATTTATTTCTATGACCCGATTATGATCATTAGGTAAAATCTTTTGTATAGAGGCATTAGATAAAAATATTGTATGAATTGGGTTTTATATTAATTTCTTATTCACCCTCCAAGACATTTTCGTCCTCTATAGGTTAGAGAAAAAATAAAAAATTATCAATGCCATGTATTGTCATATTGTTAGTTGCGAGCCTGCGGCCGAATATTTGACACACACACATACATATATAACGAAAGTGATAGATGAGAAATAAGTAAATACTATCAGTAAATAGCTACCTAGCAATTAAGCCGATGGTTGAGTAAGAAAACTTAGATTTAGTTCAAACTTTTGCCACTTCCATCTTTTTCCCTCATTGTCTTGTCAAATTTCATATAGATTTCATCCTCATCACTCATACTAGTGGATATTATTTCTGCAAAATAAAAATAATTACAAACGATATGAAATCAACAAATTCTGATATATTATTAACCTTGGTTTATCATTTAATCTTTTTTTTTGTCCTAATCCTGCTACCTTTATATGTGAAATGACATACAAGCTTGATGACCTCATGGTTCAATGTGAGGACTGCAGTGACTAGTAATTTTAATTCTTCACACATTTTCCATAACAGAAAATATATTATGATATGCTTCCATGTTCAGTTTTCAGTTACACTATTTTTAAAATCTTAAAGTATCCAAAAAAGAGGCAAAATAGTGTGGTGATAATAGCTGAAAAGTGTAGGTCATTGTCGCATTGATTGCATACATTAATTATGCGAATGAAGAATAAATTTCTTGAGATTGTCAGCTTTTCTATAATAGAAGGTTTACCCTCTCTTTTACTTGAGCATTTATCATTCAAATTTTTGTCTGGTATGTTTATTTTTTATCGTAGTGCTTGAAAACTTTTTCCAGTATGTACTGTCAATTCCAATTGTTAAGACTCAAATTTTGTTCAATTGTGGCATGGTGACCTCCAACAGAAACATGAACAATCATACTTCTTTTATTTACAAGCTCAAGGATATAGAACAACATTATTTTGCAAATGAAATAAATGGTGTGAAGTATATTATGTAATATTTATTCACCTCGATCATGTGCACCTTTCTTTTGGATAATTCTGCTTAGCATTTAAACCATTATGAAGTTTCCGTTCTCAGTATCAGATATCTCTTATACAACAATGTTGGGTTAACTCCTGTGCTAAGCACGGGCACAGGCCATCTAGTTATGAATTAACTAAAAATTAAATATGTTTAAACAAATGTTAAGACCATTAAAATTAGAATTTGTGATACATATAGGGTGAGAATGGCATGATATATATCAAATTATCATATCAAGCAAAAAAATTGTATACCATAATTTTGATATTTTAATATTTGATGTGGTATATGGTATATAATTTAAATTTTTTTGGTATTTCATACATTATTCAGTATTTATAAATGACATACCAAAATATTGAATACCATACTGAAGTATATAATTGCATAAATATCTTCTATATTATAAAATATTATCAAATATTCAACTTAGTGTTAATGTAAAACTAAATGCTCAGATGTTGAAAAGTTGGATACTCTATATCTGATTGAAACATCTTTTTACGTAATTGATTGATAAAAGGAGTTTTTTGTATTTTCTTTTGAATATATATATTTATACAAGTATTATGACAGTACAATACATTTGAGATAAAAAAAAATTGAAAATTCAAAGTCATAATACTCTATTGTAGGAGCATATATTGTCAAAATTGAACAAACTATGATTATTGATTACCATACCGCAAAATATCAAAACCGTACATCAAAATACTGAACCATACTGAATTAATATTGTATAATAATGATACAGTATTCTTAAAGATTGAATATAGAAATTACGATATCAAAATTTAAAATACAGTATCATACCATACCCACCCCTAGTTACATCTCAACCCAAAATAATTGCGACAACTTATATGAATTGTGTGATTTACTATTTATGTTATGTAGTCTTATTTTATGAAATAATATGAATAATAAAAAGAAACAGTAAAAAAAGTTTTATTTTCTCTGGTTGAAAATTCTTTGCATCTTTTAAATAAGGAGAAAGAGCTAAAAAAAAATATCCCCTAAATTATTTTAGAAAGGTAATTTTTTAAATCAAATGTGTCTCTTGGGTTGGTTTTATCATATCTCAAAGCAAAACAAGCAAAACTAAAAGGTTAAACTGAGGCCGACCCAATTTGTTATCTACTAATTGGGAGCATTCAACTTATTGTTATTCTATCTCGAGCAATAACAATAATGTACTCGATGTATTCTATCAAACAACTTTACCAAGTAATTTCTTGTAGCTCACTATGACCTTGTCAAAACTTCATTATCTCCAATCCTGTTTATCTTAAAATCGATAAGCTAAATTTGTAGAAGATCAAGAACACGTGTTGCAGTTTAAATATGTTTTAGGTCTGACTTACTAGCATTTTAGTTATTAGTAGATGATGAAAATACATAGAGTATAATATAAATAAGCTAAATAAGCTAAACAGAACAAATATAGGCGTATTCAAGGTGAATGTGGGAGATCCGGAGATCCTAGATTTTGGCTCTGAGATCTTCTACTTACATAACTATTGAATTCAAGATAGGATGCGAATAAAGAAAATGCTTGGAGCCCAAGAAACTGATAAATTGCTCTAGAGAATCATAGTCAGGATCTCTGAGGAAGATAAATTATTAATAGGCTATAGTGTTAAGGCCTTCTCCAATAAGAAAATGTCATTAGATCCCTAAAGTACTAAAGCATATATCCTTGTGCCATGGGTTTAATCCATTTGAAAGTGCGAGCTAATATTCATATATAACCCAAATTCATAAGATATCATCCACACAACTGAGCATCCTGAGTCTCTTGTCTCATATTTATCCTTGGGAGTTATCGCTTATCTTCACACACTGGACACATTGGTTGATGAAGAATTTTCCCTTATACAATTATTTTTGCTTTATTCCCCTCGTCAAGCTTGGGGAGGAATAGTATAGCTAGTTCACCACAGAAAGAGGTTGCTACTTGATAATTTAGATGACATCCATGATCGAGAGTGGACTAATTGCTTCACAGCTATAGCCATTGAAAATCTCTTCGAGTCCCTTTTCCCCAAAACCTGAAACACGCAGCGTGAGCAATTGTGACTCGCCCATTTTTTCTTCTTTTTTAATTCGTTTTTAGTCTATTTTTTATTGACAACTTATTGTTTAAGTGTATTATTTATCTTGTTAATGGTGTCCATCCATCGATATTCCCTTTCTTTACCAAGTTGGGAGACTTTTTTCATTGGTCATGGGTATCCTAAATTCTTTCATTACTGCTAGTTGATCCTGGATGAATCTTTCAGCCCACCATGATATGTTATCATTATCATAGGCTATCAATTTTTACCTTATGTATCCTCAAGACCTTTTTCGTGTCGACCTAACCTTTAGTTCAATGTTTTTTCTGCCTTTGGTTGTTGCTACTAGTATTATTGGTTGATACCCCTGCAATCGACTCCATGATCTTATTCATACGATGACAGATCCATTTTTTGAGGTGGGGTCTCATTCTCTCAATGAAGGGGAGAAAAAAAAAGGGGTTGAGATTATACGAGGAGTAGGCGAGAAAGTCCACTTCTAAAGCATTGCCTTAAATGGAGACCTTGAAGGTTTATAGGGAAACTTGATGGTCAAAAGGATGGAAATCCTTGACACACCTTGTCTCAAAATTGTGGAGTTATTTCATGAATACTAACAGGCTAATTCTCGGACCCAACCTCCCATGGTCCCTATCGGGTGTAATTGATGCACCACTATTAGGAATAGGCAAGTCACACCTTCTTAATCTACCCAGGATTCTCAGTCGAGGGATATTCCCCGAGGGTCCTTCAACCTTTAATTCATAAAACCTCAAGGTACAATAACCCAATACTTCCTGGGTCGCAATCTCCTAAGGGGCTTGCAAGCTCTTATACCATAACAAATATTTTTCCTCTCCTGGTCCAAGACCTAACATAATGTTAAATGATGGACACCAATACCAGTGGGGATAGTCAAGTATCTAGATTTTGTGATCTCACTAAAAGATCACTAGAGGATGGACAGGGTTACCATTGAATGCCTTATGAATAGTTATGCTAACGTCTCTGCTAAGGTTAGTGATTATTACATCTTATATTCCTACACCTAATAAATTTCTACATTTTGCCAGTAATTTACTCTTCATTGGTACAAGCTAACATGTTAGTTGAGGGGAGCCTCTAATGGTTACTGAAGGAGAGAAAACCCCTCTGACTAAAGTGCAATAAGCTTGAGAAAGCTTTGGTCGTCATGTAAGATTAGAACATTTTTGTTGAGACCTTGGAACATCAAGATCCTAAAATCAAGGCATTAATAATCAAGTTGGATATGGTATTAAATAAGATAGAGGGCTATTGAGGGGACATCCAACAATGATTTAAAGAGTTGAAAGCTTTGTGGTGAGAGAATACTTCATAGGACACCATTATTGAGAATCTCATAAGGAAAGACTAAGCTGAAGAAGAGAATCCACCTAGTGAGTATAGGATTGAATCATCATATACAGACCTCTACATCCCTTGGTGTACTAGTATTGCCTCAAAAATGATATACTGCCTAAAGTAGAAAATTACGCTCTAAGAAAGAGAGCTAGGCTTAGGAAAAAACATCTTAACTCGAAGAATGCTCTCGATGCCCAGATCATGTGAATTCGGATTCTAAAGGACGCTAGTATAGGATGCCTTGATTTTGACATGTAGATAGCCAAGTCCCAAACCTTGGTTGATCTTGTTAGTCGATCACATTTTGATAGTAAGAGGTCTGCCTCTAATTAAAAATTGGAGATTTCAGTTATCAAAAGGTGTAACAACAGCTCCGATGATGACTATGATAGTTGAGATCTCTCTCTCTTGGTTGCCAAGGTTGTTAGCTTATGTAATATTTACAACTTTATTTTGATTTTTCATACCTCTAAAATCCCATCTTTAAAACCTTGAGTATGCCCTTTTGCACCTTGATTAGAATTTTGTAAATAAATTATTAAAGATTTGCAGTAAGAAATCAAATCATCAATTTTGAAAAATAGCAAGCCACCCTAGGTGCCTTATTTCTTGAAAACCATTGTAACATGCCTTGATGGCATTAATTGTGTTATACACGTGGAGAGAATCTTCAGTCTTCCTTTTTCTATGAATTAAATAAGGTTTGGTCTATAAAAATAACCTTCTTTACCATTTTTCCTTACTCTTCTATTATCTTTGTATATTTATTAGCATAAGAGGAGAAACCCTCTTTATGGAGCACTTCCTCCCCTATCTCATTGGATTGTTTATTTTGCACTTTACTTTTTTCATGATTTTTGTCTTATCCTTTTCTTTGATCCTGGCACTATATCTGGGATTTCATTGCTAGGGTTCTCGACAAGGGTAAAGTAAAAACTATGGATGAGTCTAAGGGTGAGAGCGGTGAGATACATTTCACCCAACCACTCTCCTTCTCAACAATCCTAGGATTAGGGTTCAGCCTTATGGGCACCTTTCAGTACCCTAGAATTATATTCAGTGAGCATATTAAAGGTATATCCTTGAGGTTATGTTTATTCAACTCGTCAATGACTTTATAGCTGGTTGTGAGTTATATCTAACCTTCTTAGGTTACTTTCGACATAACCCATCAACTAAAGTAGATTGATTGAGTAAATCAGATTATTTGAGCCATAGAAAACCCATATCCAAATGACACCTTTACGAGTCCTTTAAGAAATGGGGGTTGCATTGGAAGATAGGAGAGCATCATATATCCTTTTAGTCAGTTTGAGGTTTCTTCCTCTGAGGGTTTCATAAGATTCTCCCATTTTAATTATGAAGTCAGTCATTTTCATGGGTCAAAGGCTCCAACTTTCTATGCTTCTTTAAGATTGTGGTTGGTAGTTTGTTTTTGGATTTTTATAACCCATTCTGGGGTTGTAATTTGTAACATATTTTGGGGCTTGTAATAAAGGAAACTTCTTTTGCTTCATGGATTTTTCGTGTTACCTGGCCTTTTTGTATATTTTTTTTAGCAAATGGACTTCCATTTTATTTTACAGCTTTTAGTATTGCTTAATTTTTCTTTGAAAATGAGAGCACAAACTCGTTAACTTCATGGATTCATCGGGTGCACCTTTATGAAAGATGGGAGACATTGCCCTTTGGAGGTTTTCTCTAAGGTGTCATGCTCTTAGCATGCTCTATCTTTAGAACCTGTACTTGATGATCCTATTTGGGTTAGTAAGCATTGGGTTATTTCATTCAATAAATGAAAATAGCTAGCAACCAATTTTTTATTATGGTGCTTCTTACATAATTATCTCGTAAGATCGGTGTGCTTGTAGCTTTTTGTCTGGCTAAGGAATCTTTAAGTCTAATAATTATCATATATCATGGAACAAGTAGGGATCTCTTTAATTTTATGTGTTTGGTTTCTAATTTTTGATCTCTCTAAATTAATTTAAAGCGTAGCATTTTAGAGAAATATCTCTATTTTGTCAATTTTTAAATTAGGACTCCTTGATAGGGAACTTAGGTTTAAACTTGTTTTGAGAATATCTCCTGATTGGGCCACACACCGATTGCATAATAGTTTCATCTAATTTTTTCTCTATCAATGATCATTTTTTGTATCTCACATGACTTTATTTCTAGTAAAGTTGTGGCTCCAACGTTCATTCGAAAGTAGTGTCTTGAGTCCCTTAATTAGAAATCCATTCTTGATGTTTTCCTCAGTCCTTCGTGTTTTACCGTAGGTATAGGGACCTCAAAGTGCAGGCTTATCTCTTAGACTAATGATCGGGGGCTACTGACACGATCAAAATTGGGGCCTTGTTGTAATGGGCAATCTCCAGTCCAACCTGGACCGAAGACCGCCCCTGTGTAATACCTCATAAGATCCTTGCTCAATTCATCTCTCAGTTGCATGATCAAGGGGTTCAATACTTGAAAATTTACTTAAGTATTGAGGACTTAGTCATTTTTGAGATCCCTAGTCTTCGATGATTTTTATTTTGGTCTTTCCAACCTCGAGACGTTAATTTTTGAGTTGATTCATGATCGGTGTTGTTCAAATATGTCTCGGGTGAGTTTTGGAATTTTCAAATGAGTGTAGAGGTTTGTTTGGGAAACCAAAACAGAAGCACCATCGAGATATGAAGGCGCCGCCCGCGTCTCCCCTACCTATTTTGCCCAGGTTTGTTTCTTAACTTTTAAGGGTATTTAGATCAATTCACTTCACCCAATTCATCCATAGCACTAAATTGGGGTCCCCAAGGAGCATTATTGCCCTTTTATGCATAAATCCTCACAAGAAAACCATTTTTTATCCCAAGAACAAGCCCTAACTCTTTCATAAGATATCAAGGAATTCAAGCTTCAAGTTTAAGAAATTCGCAAGGAATCTTCAAGAATTAATATAGTGAGGTATGTAGGATGTTCATCCATGGGTCCTTTCACCCATGGAGCCCAAAATTCTCTTTTTTTTTAATTTATGAGTTTATACCTATTCTTGATGAAATAAATCCATTAATATCTTGTTAATTCAATTTCAAATTATGGGTCCAAGTGTTTTCTAGTAGAACGAGTCATATCATGCTTCAAGTATTACAATTCATATGTAACGATCCATTGCTTTTAGGATTAACCCTCAAGTTATAAATTTAACCATGTAATCATGTTGTTTTCCTCACGTTAAAGTCATTCCCATGTCCAAGTTTATGATTATTACATGTTCGATGAAATACCCATTTTTTGGTTCTTTGAACTGTGATTTCATGCTACAGTATTTCGAGTTTGATATTGTATTTTATAATCATTCAGTATTGGTGGGTTATGAATACCCAATACCTAGTTGTTTTACATGATTTTAGTGGGTTATGAATACCCGATACCTAGTTGTTTTACATGATTTTAGTTTCTTAGAAATGATTTCAGTTGAACCATGAGTATTATCATTCAGTCAGTTGTTATGGTCAGACCGTGATGAGCAATATCAGTTGTGTGTTCAGTTATATCTAATTCAGCTCAGTTCAGTACCAGTGTCAGTTCAGTACCAGTGCCAGTTCAGTTGGGAGTATGATTTAGCACTGAGTGAACCTAGGGATGGGGGCTCACCCACCAGTTAGGAATGGGTCCTTAGTAATAGTCCTTACGTTCAAGAACTACGTAGCTAGCATAGGATTATGAGATATCACCCGCCAGTTTAGGACTGACACTCTCTTAGGGGTCACCCACCAGTTTAGGACTAACTCCATAGTCCTTCGGGACATCAGATTAGTGGATCCACATAGCTATTAACCCATGGCACGGTACTGACACCCTTCCAACTGGAGTTACAGGTTGGACCTCGATTAGTTCAAATTGTAGCATGTCGGTATATGATACCTCCAACAGTCTCAGTATAGTATTCAGTATATTTCAGTTCAGGTTTGCTTGACCAAGTGTACAGAACCTCAGTTATTTAGTTATATAGATTTTTCAGTTATTCAGTTTACAAATTATTTCAGAAATATATTTATACTTGGTCTTGCATTCACAAATGTTACTTGATCATGCATTTCAGCCAGTCATCATCTCATATTCCAGTACATTCAATGTACTGACCGCATACTTTTCTTTGTGCTATGTTATCTTATAACATAGGTACAGATTCTTAGCTTCCCGACCACTCTTACACAGCTTAGCGACATTCAGCAGCAGTAGTGTTGATTCCTCATCTATCGAGGACATGATCTATTTATTTCAGTTATTTTTGTATTTTCATATGCTCAGTTAGTTGGAGTTATAGTTGGGTGTCTATCCCATTAACTCTTTAGTCAGTTTAGAGGCTTTTAAATACTTAGTTAGGTAGTCAAACAGTCATTTCAATATTATCAGTTGTTAACAGATATTTTAGACATTTTAAATTCGTGTTTCAGTATCTAGTTTTACAGTATTTTATCAGTTTATTTTTTGCATATGTTATATCAGTGCTATTATATTCAGTGCTTACAGCAGGTACCAGTTTATGGATTAGCTTGTGGTCACTTATCATCGTAAGCACCGTTGTCGTGACTAGGGGCTAGCCTCAGGTCGTGAAAAAAATTGGTATCAGAGCCTAAGGTTTTAGAGTGTCCTAGAAAGTTTGAAAACCGGGTTGAGTGGAGTCTTGTGCATGGGTGTGAAGCGCGGCACACATATGGACAAGAGGTTATGAAATATTTTAGGAAAGTTTCCCTTATTTAAGTGATTGTGTCATGTGAAAGAGCATGATGCTCTATCTAAATTCTCTTTATAACTCATCCTTCATTCCATTTATAGACAATGCCTCCTAGAAGATACAACGAAAGAAGAAATGAGGATCAGCCTACTCTACGGCCTGCTCAGGAAGATCCCCTTAATGAACATGTCTCTCACGCCGAATTTAGGGCTACTTTTACTACCTTAGCCCATTCAATAGCTTCTCAGAACAACCAGTGAGTTGTTTCCCCAGCCAATCTAGTGGCAAATACGACTGCAGTTAGGATTCGGGATTTCACCCAGATGAATCCCCTTTTGTTTTTAGGATCCAAGTTTGAAGAGGATCCGCAGGAGTTTCTTGATATGGTTCAGAAGGTGACAGATATTATCAGGGTCACTTCGATTGGGAGTGTAGAATTGGTTGCATATCAGTTGTAGGATGTAGCTTACACCTGGTTTAAGCAGTGGAAGAAAAACTGAGGTGTGGAGACAGGGCCTTTTGAGTGGGAGAAGTTTGCCACTACCTTCTTAGATAGGTTCTTACCATTAGAATTAAGGGACGCTAAGGTTCAGGAGTTCATTAATTTGAATCAAGGTAATATAAGAGTGAAAGAATACTCACTTAAGTTCATCAGTTGGCGAGGTATGCTCCTACCATGGTGGCACAAAATAAGTCTAGAATAATGTAAGTTTGTGTCTGGTGTTGCTGATAGTGTGGTCAAGAAGTTTAGTACCTCTATGTTGATTTTAGTGATGGACTTATCCAAACTTATGGTTTATGCTTAGCAGATTGAGGAAGAGAAGCATAAAGAGAGAGAGAACAAGAGGGACAAAATAGGTAGTTTCAACTTTTCTCAGCCAAGGACATAGGGTGGAAATCGTTCTCAGTTTCATCAAAAGTTTTTAGCCGTATCAGAATCTTTAGATAGTGTACTACTGCCTAAGTTCAGGCAGGACAGTCGGGACAGGGTGCCAGGCTCTAAGTCCGAGGACAGTGTGAGCAATGGTCGTACTAATCCGCTCTACGGGAAATATGGTAGGAATTATTAGGGTATGTGTAAGGCGGGTAGTGACGTGTGTTTTGGGTGTGGCAAGTTGATTCATAGGGTCCGGGAATGTCCAGTGGTTGCTCAGAGGAGAAAGGATTCACACCAACAGGGTCAGTCTAATCTTTTATTAGCTCCAATAGGTCGCCCAACTCAGCAAGGTGTCACTTCAAGCGAAATAAGTGGGCAGCGTCAGATCAGTATATATGCACTCCAGGCTTGGCAAGATCAGTAAAGTCCTCCTGATGTGGTTACGGGTACGTTGCAGGTTTTCCATCTTCATGTTAATTATTTATTAAACCTCAAAACTTTACTTGCCTTTATGACCCCCTACATAGCAGTAGACTACGGTGTTAGGGGTGTTTGGATTGGCTTTTAATAAGGATCTTATATGCCAAAAGCCATAAGTTGGTACTACCCTACTTTTGGCTTTTGTCTTATTTTGACACTTTTTCACTTAAAATAAAATGCTTAAAAGCACTTTTTTACTTTGCCAAACACCACCATAACTAAAAAAGAGCTTAAAAGCTAAAAGCACCTAAAAATAAGTCAATCCAAACACCCACTCAGTCCCAAAACTTTACCAGAACCCTTCTCAGTGTCTACTCCTGTAGGTAGCTCTATTATAGCTAAGTGGGTATATAGGAACTGCCTGGTCATAGTATCTCAGAAAGTTACCTTATTTGATCTTGTGGAGTTAGAGATAATAGATTTTGATGTTATTCTCAGCATAGATTGGCTCCACTCATGTTATGCCTCAGTTGATTGCAAAAATAGAGTCGTTCAGTTTCTGTTTCTGAATGAACCAGTCATTGATTAGAGGGGTAGTACCTCAGTGTTTAGGGGTCAGTTTGTTTCATATCTCAGAGCAAGAAAAATGATATCTAAAGGGTGTGTTTACCATTTTGTTTGAGTCAAATACTTTAGTTTTGAGACTATAAGTCTCGAGTCAATTTCAGTAATATGGGAATTTCCAAATGTGTTCCCTGAATTTCAGTAATATGGGAATTTCCAGATGTGTTCCCTGAAGATCTTCCCAGAGTTTCTCCCAAAAGGGAAATTAACTTTGGAATAGATCTCCTTCCAGATACCCAACCTATATCTATTCCACCCTACAGAATAGCTCCGACTGAGATTAAGGAGTTGAAAGAGTAGTTAAAAAATCTCTTAGATAAAGGTTTCATCAGGCCCAGTGTCTCCCCATGGGGCGCTTCAGTCTTATTCGTGCATAAGAAATACTTTTATCTCAGAATGTGTATTGACTACCATCAGTTGAATAAAGTCACAATCAAGAATAAGTATCTGCTTCCCAGAATTGATGACTTGTTCAACCAAATTTGGGGTGCCAATTATATACCTCAGATCCAGCTTATCAGCTTAGAGTCAGAGAATGTGACATTCCAAAGATAGCTTTCAGAACTCGATATGGTTATTTCCAATTCTTATTTATGTCTTTTGGAATAATGAATGCCCCTAAAGCTTTAATGGACTTGATGAACAGGGTGTTCAAGCAGTACTTGGACATGTTAGTCATAGTCTTCATTGATGATATCCTTATTTACTCTCGTAGTGAGAATGATCATGCAGACCATCTGAGAATTGTGTTGCGGACCCTTAGAGCTCATGAATTGTTCATCAAATTTAGTAAGTGTGAATTTTGGATGAGATCAGTAGTTTTTCTTGGCCATATTATTTTCAGTGATGGCATTAGAGTTGTCCCTCAAAAGACCAAAGTAGTAAGAAACTGGCCCAAACCCATCTCTTCATCAAATATTAGGAGCTTCTTGGGCTTTTCTGGTTATTACAGGCGGTTTGTTGAAGGCTTTTATTCTATTGAATCCCCCATGTCTTGATTGACTTAGAGAAAAGTCAAATTTCAGTGGTCTTATTCTTGCGAGAAGAGTTTTTAGGAGTTGAATACTCGACTCACTTTCGCTCTAGTCTTGACTTTGCCAGATGGCACGGATGGGTTTGTAGTTTATAGTGATACTTCCATAGTTGGTCTTGGTTGTGTATTGATACAGAGAGGTAAGTTCATAGCCTATGCCTTTAGACAAATTATGCTCCATGAAAAGAATTATCCTACCCACGATCTTGAGTTCGCAGCAATTGTTTTTTCGTTGAAAATTTGAAGACATTATCTTTATAGGGTTCATGTTGATGTGTTCACTAACCATAAGAGTTTACAGTACGTGTTCACACAGAAAGATCTTAATCTTTGTCAAAAAAGGTGGCTTGAGTTGTTGAAAGATTATGATATAAGTGTGTTATATCATCCGAGCAAGGCCAATGTAGTGGAAGATGCCCTTTATAGATTGTCTATGGGCAGTGTTTCTCTTGTTGAGGAGGATAAGAAGAAGTTAGTCAATGAGGTTCATCAGCTTGCTAGATTAGGCGTTCAGTTTGTTGATTAAACTAAAGGTAGTGTATGGGTTCAGAATAGTTCAAAATCTTTCTTGATTACCAAAGTAAATGAAAAGCAAAACAAAGATCCTAGTTTGGTTAAGCTGGATAAGGAAATTAGATATCAGAAGGTAGAGGTTTTCTCCTAAGAGGGAGATGGTGTGCTCCATTGCCAGGGCAGATTATGTGTTTCGAGTGGTGATGATTTGAGACAGTGAATACTTGTAGAAGTGCATGGTGGATGATACTCTATTCATCTAGGAGCCACTAAGATGTACTGTGATTTGTGGAAAATCTATTGGTGGAGTATTATGAAGAAGGATATTGCAGAGTTTTTGGCTAAGTGCCCAAATTGTCAGCAGGTCAAGGTCGAGCACCAAAGGCCTAGTGGTGTATTTCAGGAGTTTAGCATCCCCACTTGGAAGTGGGAAGTGGTGAATATGGATTTTTTGATAGAGTTTCCTCGTATACGTCGTCAGCATGATTCGATACGGGTCATTGTGGATAGAATTACCAAATCAGCTTACTTCTTGCCAGTTCATACTTCTTACTCAGCTGAGTGCTATGCCAGGCTTTATATTAGGGAGTTTGTTAAGTTGCACAGCATTCTGTTATCTATTATTTCAGATAGAGGTACTCAGATTACCTCTCATTTTTGGAAGGCTTTTCAGAAGGGTTTTAGTACTCAACTTCATCTCAGTATAACTTTTTATCCTCAGAAAGATGGTCAGGCAGAGAGGACCATTCCGACCTTAGAGAAAATATTGAGGGCATGTGTTATTGACTTTAAAGGTAGTTGGTATGACCACTTACCTTTGATTGAGTTTACTTATAACAACAATTATCACTCCAGTATTCAAATAGCTCCGTTTGAGGCTCTCTATAAAAGGAGATGTAGATCACCTATTGGTTGGTTTGAGGTAGGTAAAGCTACTTTGATAGGGCCAGATGTAGTGTTTGATGCGATAGATAAATTTTAGTTGATACGCGAGAGACTGAAGATAGCCCAAAGCCGTCAGAAATCTTATGCAGACATGAGGAGAAGGGATCTTGAGTTTGAGGTTGGTGATTTGGTCTATTTGAAGATTTTTCCTATGAAGGGAGTGAAGTGATTTAGAAAAAAGTGGAAACTCAGCCCCCGTTTTGTTGGCCTATATAGAATCTTGAGTCATTTTGGAAAAGTAGCTTATGAGCTAGAGTTGCCTGGAGATTTGGCGTCAGTACATCCGGTATTTCAAGCTTCTTTGTTAAAGAAGTGTATTGGTGATCCAGCTGTAGTTTTTACTTTAGAAGATTTGGATGTTAAGGATAGCCTTTCCTATTAAGAACTTCCAGTTAAGATCCTTGATCGTTAGATCCAAAGACTAAGGAACAAAGACGTTCCCTTGGTTAAAGTTCTTTGGCGGAATCAGTCTGTTGAGGGATCCACTTGGGAAGCAGATGCAGATATGTGAACCAAGTACTCTCATTTTTTATCCGCAAACTCAAATTCAGCTTCATGTAATGATTTTCCAATGATTAACTCTCTTTCGTTTTTAGTTTCAGTTATTTGACCGTTCTCATGTCATTTTATCCATTCATGCTACCAGTTCAGTTAATGTATCATGTTTCAGACTTAGTTATGTAATCATGTTTCCAATTGTGCATATTCAGTTTATGATCTCAATTTCCCTAGTAATCTTAGTTAAACCAGTCTCATTCGAAGATGAATGTTACCAAGGGTGAGATATTGTAATAGCCCGTAAGATCCTAGCTTAATTCACCTCTCAATTGCATGTTCAAGGGGTCCAAGACTTGAAAATTGCACTAAGTGTTGAGGACTTAGTCATTTTCGAGACCCTTAGACTTCGATGATTTTTATTTTCATCTTCCCGACCTCAAGACGTTGATTTTTGAGTTGATTCATGATCTGGGTTGTTCAAAGTGTGTTGATTCATGATCTGGGTTGTTCAAAGTGTGTCTCGGGTGAGTTTCAGAAATTTTCAGATGAGCGTAGGAGTGTGTTTGGGAAACCAAAATAGAAGCACCACCGGGATAAGCAGGCGTGGCCCTTTTTAGACTACTGGGGTAAGGCAGGCGCCACCTAGGTTAGTCTCTCGCTCTAAGGTGGGCGCCGCCTGGGTTAGCCCCCCACTCTAATACGAGTGTCGCTTGGGGTGGTCCGTCGCTCCAAGGCCCATGTCGCCCTTACCTATTCCGCCCAATTTTGTTTCTTAACTTTTAATGGTATTTAGGTTAATTCCCTTCACTCAATTCATCCATAACACGAAATTAGGGTCCCCAAGGAGAATTATTTTACCTTTTACTCATAAATCCTCTCAGGAAAACCATCTTTCATCCCAAGAACAAACCCTAACTCTTTCACAAGAAATCAAGGAATTCAAGCTTCAAGTTCAAAAAATTCTCATGGAATCTTCAAGAATTCTTCTTGTGAGGTATGTGGGATATTCATCCATGGGTCCTTTCACCCATGGAGCCCAAAATTCTCTTTTGGTTTAATTTATGAGTTTACACATGTTCTTGTGAAATAAATCCATGAATCTCTTGTTAATTCAGTTTCGAATTATGGTTACAAGTGTTTTCAAGTAGAATAAGTCATATCATGCTTCAAGTGTTGCAATTCCTATGACATGATCCATTGATTTCAGGATTAACCCTCAAGTTATGAATTTAGCCATATAATTATGTTGTTTTCCTCATGTTTAAGGCATTCTTATGTCCAAGTTTATGATTATTACATGTTTGATGAAATGCCCATGTTTTGGTTCTTTGAACTGTGATTTTATGCTACAGTATTTCAAGTTTGATATTGTATTTTATGATCATTCAGTGCTGGTGGGTTATGAATATCCAATACCTAGTTGTTTTACATAATTTCAGTGTCTTAGAAAAGATTTCAGTTGAACCATGAGTATTATCATTCAGGCAGTTGTTATGGTCAGACCATGATGAGCAATGTCAGTTGTATGTTCAGTTGTATCTAATTCAGCTCAGTTCAGATGTTAGTTCAGTTGGGATTAGGATTCAACACCAAGCAAACCTAGGGATGGGGGCTGATGTGTGAGCCCATGCTAACACATTTGAAGCTTTTAACTCTAAATAATTGCGAAGTCTTGAGCAACTGTAGTCGTTTTTTATTAATTTACTTTGATTTGGCAGTAAAAGTAGAGGAGAGGGGGAACCACAAATAAAGAAAGCAAAAAGCATAAAATCGAAAGCAAATAGAGAGTTAAGTGTGGCTGACGACATCCATGACACGCCGTCAGTCTGGTGATAGGCTATCACGGATGCCGTCAACCTTAAATAGAAGATGTAAAGATGCAGGAAGTTTTTGTGATGGCAATCATGACACGCCGTCAATATGATGATAGGGCGTCACCATCGTCATCAAACTTAGGCAGCAGGAGATGAATTTGCAGAGAAGTTGACGACGTCCGTGACAGGCCGTCAAGATCATGATAGGCCGTCACGGGCGCCGTCATCTAATCCGAAGAAAATCAAAAACTTTAATTTTATTTCCTTATTTAGGGTTAACTATTTAAAACCTTGTTTTAGGGTTTTTAGGGGGATTTTTATCCATCTATCCATTGACATATTGACAATATACGACTTTTCTCTCTCTCTCTCTCTAAACCAATATTTCAGTGTTTGCTTTGTGATTCAATTACAAGTTCACTTTTGATTTCCTTCATTATTGTAATTTAATCATCTCAATTATGAATTCAATTTGTGTGCTTATTTCTTGCATCATGAGTGGCTGAACACCCTTAACCTGGATTATGGGATCTAGGGTTAGGTCATGATAAGGTGGTAATTAATTACTCAAGGTTTAATAGGTGTTAGGATTTCTTGGTAATTCTGAGATTAGAATTTATGTATGTTGGTTGCAAACAATAGGCGTACCTACTTTGGTTTGCTTAAGAAAGAAATCATAAATAGTAGGAAGTAAATTATCAACAGGGACTCGGAAAGGCTTTGTTTAATAATCGGCGTTGTAACAAGGTTGATTAACCTGAGGTAAAATCTGGGTAGTGATTTACGATTCCCTAAGTCCGAGAGGATTAGAAAATAAGACGCTCGAATAGGTCGAGATACATTTGAGCATATCATCGATAAAGATAGCTTGTCATCCTAACCACCGTGAGAACCTTGAGTTAATGGTAGCATCTGTCATGTTCCGTAAGCCCTAGTGAACATAATCCTGGTTATCTCATAAAATCTTAGTTACAAACATTAAATTCAAAGTGATAAATAATTATCTGCAAAACTTAAACCCCCATTTCAGGAAATAGTAAACTATCAGTAAATTATATCATAAACAACTTGAGTTCACACCTTATTCCCTGTGGGATTCGACCCCAACCTAGTTGGGTTTTATATTTATAACGATCGCTTACACCCATTAAAGAGTATAATTTGAGAGTTATCAGGAGCTCACCGCCAGTTTGGACAGGGTCCTTAGTAGCAATCCCTAAGTTCCAGAACTATGTAGCTAGCACAGGATTATGAGATGTCACCCGCCAGTATAGGACTGACACTCTCTTAGGGGTCACCCGCCAGTATAGGACTAATACTCTCTTAGGGGTCACCCACAAGTTTAAGACTGACTCTCTATTCCTTAGGGACATCAGATTAGTGGATCCACACAGCAAGTGTTAGTACCCGTGGCACAGTACTGACACCCTTCTAATTGGGGTTATAGGTTGGACCTCGATTATCTCAGATTAGGGCATGTCTGTTATATGATTCCTCCCACAGTCTCAGTATAGTATTCAGTATATTTCATTTCAGGTTTGCTTGACCAAGTGTAAAGAGCCTCAGTTATTAAGTTATACCGATTTTTCTATTATTCAATTTACAAATTATTTCAGAAACATATTTATACTTGGTCTTGCATTCACAAATGTTATTTGATCATGTATTTATGTTCAGTTATTCCCATGCATTTCATCCAGTCCTCATCTCATATACCAGTACATTCAAAGTACTGACCGCATACTTTTCTTTGCGCTATGTTGTCTTATAACATAGGTTCGGACGCTCTATTTCCCGACCATTCTTATACAGCTCAACGATATTCAACAGTAGTAGTGGTGAGTCCTCATCTATTGAGGACATGATATGTTTATTTCAGTTATTTTCATATTTTCATATGCTCAATCAGTTGGATTTAGTTAGGGGTTTGTCCTATCAAATCTTCAGTTAGTTTAGAGGCTTTTAGACACTTAGTTAGGCAGTCAGTTAGTCTTTTCAATATTATCAGTTGTTATTAGATATTACAGACATGTTTGTAATTCATGTTTCAGTATCTAGTTTTTTACAGTATTTTATCACTTTATTTTCCGCATGCTAACATTATATCAATGCTATTATATTCAATGCTCACACAGGTACCAGCTCATGGGTTAGCTTGTGGTCATTTATGGCCGTAAGCACCATTGTCGCGACTAGAGGGTAGGCTCGGGTCATGACACGCTGATACCCAACCCAACCAACGAACATGTACCTTGAGTCAGATGAACTCCAAACATATAGCAAGATAGCATATCGACCATGTGGTGACTTTGGGATAAGCCTATATCCGAGGCCAACCCAACTAAGTCAATCCCACAAATAGCCAATCAATCCAACCCAAACCAAAATCATAAACCAAATCCAAGACAATAATTTAATGTATGTTTATATATATGACATAATCTATCCATACCATACCCAAGTCCACAATTATCCATACAAAGCCACTAAACCAAATCAAAGAGTACCTAGTCGGAACATACCCCCGACATAGCCATAAACCAAGTCTTATGAAAGACAAAATTACATAAAGTAATCCATGACGTAAAATAGATGCCTTCTGAACTATCGAAGCTTACCACTTCAATCCAATAGCTGATCCTGAATCCAATCACTAAGTAGGAGGAGTAGGATGAAAGGCTCATGCATCCTGTGGGGATAAAGCCGACTGCAAATGGGTTAAAGGGTGAACGCTAGCATGTACTCAGGATAAGAATAAAACAAGGCCATACAGTAAAACCAAATAAACCAACCATATGCATTCAAACCATACATATATATACATAACCATGTCGGGAAAGGGAACTGGGTTTAGTATGCATTTTAAACCATTATACAGGGTATGTGAAGTTTAACCATTCTTAACCACCCATGAGCTATATGGGTCCAGTGTAACCCCTTGAACGAGCCCTGATGCATGTAGCCGCATGAACCAGAGATACCATAAGAGTAAGGGATTCCTAAGTACCCCTATCCTCCAAGATCATATGTACAGTGTACTTAGAGGATTCCCGCATACCTCATAGTATCATATAAGGTCGGCATGACCTACCCCTCATGTCGACAAACATGAGTTTCTAGTGTTTGTTCATTGAACTCCCCCCTTCACGATTAGCTATCACACCCTACCAATATTGCTGAATTAAAACCATTTCCAACCAACCAAACCATTGTTAATAACTGAGGCTATACATGGTGGTATCATCATATTATCCAAACCTTTTTGAGATCGAGGGATTCCCATGTACCCATAGATCACATTATCCAATTAACTTGGGGGGTCCCATGTACCCCACAAGTGTTCCATTATTATGATTACTTGGGGGATTCCATTGTACAATACAAGAATGATTGTTAAACCCAAAACTATTCCATTTTGACCATTCCAAACCATTTAACCATTTAGGGTTCCATTACTAAGTTTAAACCATGCATAAGTTCCATTAAAACCCAACAATGTAGTGAAAACATTCTCATAGGCATTTTATCAAACACATTGGGGGCATAGTATTTACAAAACCAAAGCCAATTACCAAATAACCATTCTCATGCAACAAATTATCAAAAACCACCATTAAAGCATATAAAAGCATAATTAAAACATGGAAAAACCATAACCAAGCATTTATAACCAAAAGCCCTAAATTATATTTGAAATCCCAAAACCATACACTAATCAAACCATGAAAATATTGTATAAAACCATGCCTTTAATTGGAACTAACAATGAGGGAAGAGAACATGCCTTATACAAAAAAATCCACGAAAATTACTTGACCCTTCTTAGCCTCTAGTGAACACTTGAGAAACCCTAGCCTCCAATCTCCAAGAGAGTGTTTAAAGAATGTATTTGGAGTGTTTATATTTTTTAACAAGTGCTATGAAATGCCACTGAGGGTTATATAGTGGGGACATATGGGTTTTAAGGTAGGAAATGTTCGGACTACCCCCAACTTACAACTAAAAATAAGCCACATAGGAGGGTACGATTCACCCGTGCAATCCGTATCGTAGGGTACGGGTTGTACCCTAACTCGTACCCTATACCTCCCCAAGACCCTTCACACTGGTTCTAATATGACTACACAAACCTAACTCGTACCTTAGGGTACGAGTGGTATCCCCAAACTGTATCATGGACAGTTTCCATAAGACCAACCAATCAAGCACCATACGACATGGCATTGTACCCCTCGCATCTAAACATATGACTCGTACAATATTGAGTTGTATCTTGGATGGTAACCAAGCCAAACCTACTACCTAACATACTAGTGAACCATCAAGCCATCCCCCAACTAGTAACCAAGGGTACGATTGGTATCATTGAGTCATACCAAATCCAGGAAGTCCAAAACCTAAGAAATTTTACAAGGTCCAAAGTTTAGGATATTTCATACTTCCCCACTAGGATCATTCATCCTCGAATGATGGTAAGGGCAAGAAAAGCATGAGATACCACATTAACACACATCAAACTTTACTCCAACCGAAATAGAGAACAGGGACATAACCTAAGATAGGAAGTTCATTACTAACCCAAACACGATTTACACCCCAACACCTCCATTCCGACCTCTAACTAAGTTAGAAAACAACTATGCAAGAGGAACCATTCCTTACCTTTAACCAAGTTAATAAAGTAAGATGTGTCTAAGATCACATACCCTTCATATGAATTTCCAAAAAGAAGAACAGATGTATATCCTTGAACTTCATGTACCCTTCCGCATCCCAAATTGTTTTCTCGGACTTTTGGTTTCACCATGGAACCTTTACCGAAGCCACACCTTTCATTTGAAACTGGCAAACTTACCGATCCAAGATCCTCACCGAGAACTTGTGAAGGAACAAAGAATCCAAGATACCAATACCACCCAAAGGAATCAACCAATGAAGGACCATTCATACCTTACCTCCACACAACCATATAAAATACAAGATGAATGGACTAATGCTAGAGAGTAAGTCCAATTCAACTTATAATTTCCCCAAGACACATCACTATGAGAAAATGAGTCTAACTATACACCACCACTTCCATGTTCAAACCTATCCAATGCTAAAAGGAGTTAACTTAGGCCAGCGGGCTCTACTCCTTACATCCATCTTAAAATACTATTGTACTTCAATCACTATTATAAACCATAAGTAATGGACATAAGGTTAAGACTCAGATCCAGGAAACAAGGCAAATGTAGAATGCGAATCTTAGGCATATGTTCTAATAGAACGCATGCAATACTAGTATAGTACTCTCTTAACCAAGTAGAAGAGAATCGCTAGAATTCGCAACCCGACCTTCCCTTAAAGTCCATCACTAAAGGGAAAATTTTTAAATTAACCATCAACTTTCATCCCATGCCACGTATAAGCACAACACTCCGCTCTAATGGGTATCACCAAGGATGTACACTAGGGACACTTGGTTTTCCTATGCCTAAAACCTTATTCATCTATATGTTACCTAGTGCTCAGCATAGTCATATAGACTTCATGCTCTAACCTATCCATTGTCTAAACCTCCAATTCATCCGTTCAACCTGAACTTTTGGCCTATATGTCATACTTTACCACTATTGTATTCCCCAGGCCATCAACTTTACCCATTCCGCACACCTCATCCAACCTACCAATTTACCTTCACCATTCTCGCATTGCTATCCCCGAGTTAACATACTCCTTTCATCAAAATCCCCACCTAGGATCAAACCTAGTATTCATCAACCACCACGAACTACCAACAAGCACCCCATGTAGAATATGCACATACAAGGTCCACCTCACAAGGAGTACATTAGGACAGATAAAACCATTTATTTAAGAGATTCCTTAATCTTCCTTATGCTCCTTTAACACAATTGGAACCATTTTATAAAGAAAGAATGTGAATTGGACAAGTGTCCTAAACAAGACCAATCCTAAACCAACCTCCTCATGAGAAATACACCACAAGGATCATCAGAAAGGAGCCCAAGAAATCCACTCACCACCAAAACCAAAGGAAAAGAAATACCTTCTAAGTTAGAACCTTTAACTCGGACCAAACGATAACAGAGATACCCCTTTATAGACCAATCTCCGAATACTAGATATAATTTAACCCTTCTTAATAGTGAGGTAATAAAACAACCCTCTCATTCCATAACTAACTCACCATGGAGCCTAAAGATAACCTTTTTTGGATCCAACAACCTAAGGATGTGTAGCATGAGTGCAACCAATCTGTCCCCCGAATGATATCAAAATCCTCTATATCGAGTCAAAAAATCCATCAAGACCCCTTTATTACCGACAGATACCATACATCCCTATAGACTCTTTTAGCAAGCACAGAGTCACCTATCGGGGTAGAGACTGAAAAGAAAAGAGATGAAAATAACCTTAGGACCTAAACCAAAACACACAACCACAAATAGGGTCGTTAAGAGAAAGGGAACCCCAAACCAATTAACCAATACTCATAATGAGAAAAGAGTTTTCAAAATACCAGTGTCAATATCAGAAGATGTCTCAGACTCTCGAGGGATAGTGAAATCATTGAGACAATCCTGACCAATATCGAGTTATTTAAGGTGAGTTATTCTTAATATCTTGGGATTTTGATCTTTAAGTGTTTGCAGTATATCACGCTTAGACTCAATAGTTTTTTTCTAAATTTTAGAACTTTGGGAGTTCTATATTTGTAAAGAAAGTGTGGACTCATACTTTCTAAGAATATTTTTTCTTTTGAGATCTTTCGATAAGGAAATGGAAATCCTAATTAATATCTAGAAATCCCTACTGCAACCTTGTTAAAAACCTTATCTATAAAACAGTGAAAAAGAGTTGAGGAAAAGTCCTAGAAAAAGGAAGCGATTTTTTTCAAAAGAGTGGAGGGGATAGTATTTTCCCACGTAAAGTAAAATTTGACCTCCTCTTTCACCCACGTGGACTATTCTCAAAATTGGACAAAGGAAAAAAAGGGTATTATGTATTTTGGGGCCTTTTGAATTGTCATCCAAATGCAATACTCCTCCACTTTTGATGGCTCCAAGAAGATCTTTCTCCCTATTTCCTTACATATTAACACTATCCTTGTCTAGACAGCATATTTCTATTGTATGGATAATAATGGTGCTCTTAATTACATGCTTGGGCTTGGGAGGAGAAAGAAAAATAACAATAAGGAAATTAATAAAGAGAGGTAGCATACCTATCATCTTGCTAGGGGTGTTCATCTTATTGTCTTTTGAGGTGTGCTCAGGTTCACATATTGCCTATTTTCCTTGACACCCTTCCTAAATCTTTTCTCAACTCGATCTCTCAGGAACTTTTAGTGGTGGCCTTACTCCAACAAGTCAGCAATTTCCTCTTTGAGGTGCAAACAATCCCCAATATTTTTGCTATGTGTCCGATGTTATTCACACCATGAGTTCTTATCTCTTAAATCTAGGTTAGAGTGGACAGGCTTTGGAAATTTTGCCCATTTGATACTCATATAGCTAAGAACAACTGTGTCTGGCTAATAATAAAATAGTACTTAAAGAGCAGTGAGACTTCACTAACAATGTATACTACTAGTTTTACAGCCTCCTTATTCAACAACCTCATTCATGGGGAGTCCCTATACACTCTTTTCTTGAACCAAGATTGTTTTGTAATATATAAACAGCTACCTCAACTTGCACCAATTCCTGTATCAGCAAAATAGGGCATATACCTTCCTTGAGTTGAAGCCTTTGGATCAACTCATTTTCTTTATCCTAAAAATATGTTTCGTCTGAAGCTGAACCTTCTTGGGTCCAGTATGGCCCTAATAAAACTATCTCCCAATATGTTAAACAAATGGATAGAATTTTCTTTAAACAGAATACCAGTCCAATGTTTCTCCCGACAAGGTTTCTCTAAACTTCTCGCCATTACGTATTCGGCTTCCTCTTTCATTATATAATGTGCATAAGGATCCGAATTCCAATCACACTTGGGGATATCATTCATTTTAAACCTCATTGGGAATGGTTTAATAATTGTGCTAACCATCTAGGGTACTTTGGCATATTTCTTCGAGTCTAGCCCTTTTATAAAAGATGGTGGCCCTAGGATTCGATTTATACGAGACTCTAATTCTACATACATAGACTTTATCTCCATCCTTAATAGCTTACTCATCATTGTCTTTGTGGATGCAAGAGGATTAGATCTCCACTTCAATCTCTATAACTATACAATCGTCCAATCTATCATCACATTACAAATCATTGAGAATGTCTTTCACAATTCCCCTCAAGGAGTTCAGAGTTACGTGGGCCAAATTTTCCTAGAGATCTTTTATTTTCATATCATGAGCCTATCCTAGCAACCAACAACTTTTAAGAGTACAAAAATCCCTTGAGGGCCTTCGGAGACTTCCTATGCCAGTCATTCCTTCCTCTGCTTTAATAAGGGGATTGTGTCTACTATTTTGTGTATTCACATTAGCATGTCCATTAAGGATCTATTCTTCCTTATTATAGTAGTTTGTTTGCTAGAATCCATCTATCTAGGGAGAAAAGTTCTTGTTGCATCCTCAGCCGTGATTTTGTCGATATCTAGATCTATGATTTGATCGTTGTCATTAGCCATATCATGTTGCATGCAAAACAAAACACAACCAGGCTAGCAAGAAAAAATAAAGTTAAACCCACACAGTTGTTCTGGACCTACGGTGGGTGCTAAATTATTTACCCTGAAATCTGTATATTAAATTTTTAGGGGGTCAAGAACACACGTTATGGTTTAACATTATTTTAGGTCCCATTTACTAGCGGTTTGATTATTAATAGATAATGAACATATATAAAGTATAATGTAAGTAAGCTAAATAAATAACTAGAATAAATCTAGGTATATCCAATGTGAACATGAGCTTCCTAGGATACGGTCTATGACTCTGAGATCTGCTGCTTCGATAAATATCAAATTCAAGACAAGATGCAGATAAAGAAAATGCTTAGAGCTCAAGAAAATAGTATATTGCTAATATATTGCTTAAGAAAATCAAAGTTCGGATCCCTTTACAAATAAAGAGGGGTTGACTATTTATAAGTGAAAGTGTTAAGGTGTTTACCAATAAGAAAATGTCACTAAAGAGCTTACGTACTAAAGCTTATATCCTTGTGCCACACATCTAATCCATTGAAAGGAGCCAGCTAACATTCCTGCATAACCCAAATTCATATGAACTTGTCCGTGCACATAAGCAGCCTAAAACTCTTTTGTCTATTGTTTGTCCTTTTTGCTACTTTATTATTGGCGATGACACCTTAGTCCTTATTGTGTAAGAATTTACATATTTGTCATCATATTTTTTCAGATGGGAACTCTTAAGATTATGCATTCTTATTGCATTGAGATTTCGTGTTGGGCTTGTTGTTGATGCCACATATTCCTAATCTGATTTTACCCCATGTTGAAATGTTAAGGTGCACCACCATTCTAGAGATCTGGTCACTAAGACTATTATAAAGGCAATAAAATAGTAAAGAACTAAACTGGCAGAAATTAAAGAAACACGGTGATTTACATAGAAACCGCCTTGCTCAATGGAGAAAAAACCACGGCTTGCCCTCACAAGCACTCACCCTTCACTACAATCAAAACTAATTGATTATAGACTTGAAGAAATTAACTCTAAGTTCCACTGGTTGCAATAGCTCTACTTGATACGAGTGTAATCTACGAAGATGAAAAATGAACATAAACACTAATGAATCGATGAAACTGAAATACAAAAAGTAAAAGGGTAAAAGGATAGATGATAGAAAGATAGGTAGATTGACACAATGAAAGGAATTGAAAGCAAACAAAGCATATATTAAACCCTTAATCCTCAATCAATTAACCAAGAAAAGCACCTAATCTCTTACGTTGACCGCAAGGGAATCGAAATGCCCTTACAACCACTGTTTCTAAACAAGGTTCAACATTAGCTTTTCCAAGCACTTAACACTCCCAATGGATTTTTAATGAATTCATCATCATCACTAAACAAACACTAACTAATGAAATGTCTAAGGCACCTATTTATAGTAATTTCCTTTTCACAACTAGCCAATTATAAAAATAGCCCATAAGTGGCTATTTCGAAAATAACCCATAAGAGATTTCTTTATTTCTCGTGCCATGGATTTCCTCAGCTCCAAGCTATCTTCCAAACATGAAATTGCTTGATTAGGAGCTCAAAGAAGGGCCTCCAAGAACATTCTTGGATCCTTAGGACGATTAAGGCTTAGACCTTCAAATTTTGGCCTCGAGTTGTGTGATCAAAAATATTGACGCCCATTTAACTTGTATCATCCTACCCTTCTTGAAAAGGATTCGACCTCAAATCCAAACCTTGTAAAACCAAATAAAGGTCAAAAAAATATGATATCCTCATGGCATGAGATTTAGAGTTAGCGCAACCAATCATAGCATCTTGCCAAGGTTGCGCACACTTATGATATAACCCAGGATCCTTCATGTTAAATATTAGAAACTCATTGAAAAATGCATAAAGGATTTGGTTAGGGAAATCATCAAGAGATAAGGAAACTACAAAGGTTATAATGGCATTAAATAATCTAAAAGGTAGAACTACCATCACCTTATGAGACATAAGACATAATTGCTTCATTATCTCTTCAAGAGACCACACCAAGGGTGGTGCCTCAATTAGTTCTAAAGTCCACAAGATCCATACAGAATTGTCCCTTAAACAAGTGGACAAACCAACAATTTTCCTACCTCTACGTAAAATACATCCAAGATTAGCATGGATATCATCATAGGCAAAGAGGTAGTATAGCAAGGAATCAAGTGTAAAAACATCATCCAAGGTGCTATTATCTATGAGAATGCCATTTGGCTCAAAATACTAAGCACATGATGCGCAAATGGATGGAGTTAAGACATTTAAGCCTATAGGACTTCTTCCTTTTAAGCAAATAATCAACTTGGCATCTACAAGTTGGGAGTTACACAATTTAAGCACAAGTGTGTCAAGAAAGGATACAAGTTTATAAGAAATACCCAAAGGAGATAATGACACATTAGCCCTCGGGTTCTCAAGAATGATACCACCTTTGAGAAGGAGGTCATCAATTCCACTCAAGTATTAAAGAAGGGTATCACATGAATGGAATTCATCCAAAGTAGTGTCAAGAGAAGACTCTCTTCTTGACCTACAAGTAGTGGAACCTTGGTCAAGAGTGGAAACACACAATGGTGAACTTTTTTGTTGGTTTTCACTACTCCCCTTCTTTAAATATCTCTCATCTTTGTTGGAGATCTTTACCCTACACAATGTTGGTCCATCAAGTGGATCAGAAATCCCCAAGAAAGACTTTCCATCATAGGGAAGGATACCAACATCCTCACTTAAAGTTTTCTTGTCACAGAGACCAAGAAACAAGTTGGGTGTGCCAAAATCACTATATCCAAATTTGGCACGGGGTTAAAATGGATAGAGTGGCCATAGACACAGGTCTAGACAACACTATTTTTCCCCATAAGCTTCACCCAAACTAAAAGATATACTCTCCACATTAGCATAATCATCATCAAAAACAAAGGAAGAGTAGAGAAAGGTATAACTCAAGTCAATTTCAACTAAGGTGTCCTCATGTATGTACTCACTATTAGATTTAAGATCATCGCCATGAGTATTCTCAATAATATGAGCACACAAAGTAGAAGTAAACAATTGATACTTTCACTTTCAATGGAAAAATCCTCAAGTAGACATATACCACCACTAACTTCAAAGGAATTATTGCTTAAGTCTTTACAAGAAACAAGCAATTCATCCTCATAATTATCAAACAAAGATAGGGTGTCATACAAAGGATCGCAACCACGAGAATTTTCATAGGAACAATAATTAATTGGGTTTCTCAAATATTCAAGCAAATCAAAGTTATTATCACCCAATTGATTATTCCTTTCCAAGACTTCATATTTTTTTCCCTTAAGAGTACTCTTATCTTCCAAGAAGAGATTTTCTTCCTTAGGAGGAATGTTGTCACACTATAGTGGGTTGTCATATAAGATATAACCCTCAAGATGAGCTACATCATGAATTCTATCCATACAACTAGGTAATTCATTAAGAGTGATTTCGTCATCTTTAAACAAGATATTGTTCAACGGAGAAGGTTTTATCCATGAAAAAGATGTAGAACATGCAAGTTCACTCTCTAAAAGACAAGTATCAAGCATCAAAGATGGTTCAAAAATATGATTATCCCCATGAGCCAAACTAACATTAAGATCTTTACTAGAAGACATGCTCAAAGGGTCACTCCTATTCACTTGATCAATATTTTCAACATCATCAGTCACTTGAGGTTCATTAATCACATCACACACATCCTCAAGTGGAGGGAAAATTTTGCATACAAGTTGATCAACATTATTTTCCCAAGATAATGTACTATCATTCAACATAATGGCTTCAACACTAGGTGAACAGAAATTTATCTTACAAGAAGAGTCAATTCGAACATCAACAGGATCAATTAGTGTATCTACACTCACAATATGTACACCATCATCAAGAAGTAAAGAATAATTAGACTCACATGTAGATAAACTACTACTCACACTTAATGGGCTACTAGCACACAATCACCATTCTTATGTACAAAAGTGTAAGAGTTAGCTATTTTACCTTAAAATTCTTGAGCATATTCTTCTTCACCTTGGTGTGAAGGTCCTCCTCAATATTTAGAAGCATCTAAGATTAACATCATCAAATCTTCAAAGGGAATCTTTCCTTTTGACTTTTGTTCTCCTCTGCTTGCCATGTTGGTACCTACACAAATATCTTGATTAAAAGAAGGACAAATAATATTAGCTCCGATTGGTGGAAACCCCCTCACTTCACACCTCAAAACCTCTCATTTTTCCTCTCTCGGGTTACCACCTTGCACTCTCTTACTCCTCTCAATCTTTTGTCTCTCATTTTAATAAGGCTTGGAGTAACTGGGTATATTTTCTTGAGATTTGGGAAGTGTAGTGGAAAGAAATGGTTTCCCTATTGGTCCAATATAATCTTAGTCCAATTTTGCATATTTGGAACTCTATGCATTGCAAACCAATTGGCACCTTAGCATAATTGTCCTCATTCAAATGGGAAGATGTCACACTAAACCTCCTCATAGTACCCACATCGGGTGAAGAAAACCTTCACTCTCTCAAAAACCTTATACCTATCCAAGAAGTATGGAACAAGTAGAGGTTCTTATCATGACCCGAGGCTACCCCTTAGTTGTGAAAACGGTGCTACGATCACAAGTGACCACAACCTAACCCATGAGTTGGTACCTATTGAGAGCACTGAATAATATACTGATAATGAACATGTACGGAAATAACTGAATAAAGCCATAGGGATTTAAATAATGAAACACAATTAAATCTTAAAACTAGACGTATGAAGACATACTGAAAAGAATGATAAAACATTTGATAAACTGACCAACTATCTGAATGTTTGAAATATCTGAAAGCCTCTAAATTGACTAAAGAGTTGATGGGATAGGCCCCTACTAACTCAAACTAAACTAACTGAAAAAAATATGGAAATACTAAAATAACATAACATATCCTCGATATATGAGGACTCACCACAACAATTGTTGCTGATAAGCTAAACTGTCTAAGAGAGGTCAGGAAACTGAGCGTCCGAACCTATGATGTAAGACATCATAGCATGAAGAAAAGTATGAGATCAGTACTTTAAATATACTGGTATATAAGATGAGGTTAGGCTGAAATGCATAGGTTCATATGCATAAAATAATGACTGACTGAATAGCTTGAGATAACTGATGCATAAATGTGTGAAAGCTATAAAATTTGAGAATGCATGGCCAAGCATATAACATAGTACTGAAATAGTCTATAAACTAAGATACTGAAATATTGTAACTAAATAACTAATGAACTGTATGCTATGGTAAAGAAAACCTGAACTGAATTTTGTACTGAATACTCTAAGCTAATTGGGATCCAACCTATAACTCCAGTTTGAAGGGTGTCATTATCGTTCCAAAGGTACTAACGTTGGCTATGTGGATCTACTAAACTAATATCCTAAAGGACTAATGAGTCACCCTTATTTGGTAGGTTCTCTAATGAGATATGTATTACCCTCAACTGGCAGGTAAACACTTTATCAACCCTCAACTGGCAGGTTGATATCTCTAACCTACGCTAGCTACATAGTTCTGGAACTAAGGGACTGCTACTAAAGGTGACACCCTCTACTGGAAGGTGAACCCCCATCACTGGGTTCGCTCGGTGCTAAATACTGCTCACAACTGAATGACACCGATTACTGGGCTAAACTAAGCTTAACTAAGAAAACAATTAAACATGATGCTAACTGAATGACAATGCTCATAGTTTATCTGAAATCATTCTGAAGATACCAAAATTATGTAAACAAAAAAGTATAGGGTGTTTATAATTCTCCAGCACTGAATGAAAATAATAATAAAGACATATGAAGCTTTAAAAAACATAATAAAGGATCATTGCTCAAAACCAAACATTTACACATTTCATCAAACACATGGGAGTCATGAATTTAAGCATGGGAATGGGTAAAGCATGTGATTTAAAACATAGTTACAATACTAAAACCATAAATTAGGGATTTAACATGAGGATTTCAAAACTCAAATCATATAAGGGCACATTGCATTGAAAAACACTTGTAATATAACTTGTAATCAAAATCATTAACAATTTCATGGAGATAATTCATCATAAAGATGTAAAAACTCATAATTTGATATCAAGAGGGGATTCTTGGACTTCATGGGTGAAAAGGGCTTATGGATGAACATCACATATACCTTAAATTCTTAAGCTTGAAAGAGAAACACAATCTTGATGCTTTTCTTAAAAAATCTTGGATTTGTGAACTTATATTCTTGGTTTACTTGAAGAGAAAGGAATGAAATTGATGAACTAAGGGGATGATTAGGGTTTGTTTTTTAGAGGAAATTGGAGAATATGGGCAAATAATGCCCAAACCGACATTTTAATTCAGATTTTTATGAATTGGATTGAGGGAAAAAGACTCAATTGCCCCTCAGAGAATTAAATTCAAAACTGGGATGCGGATTAAAGGTCCACTATGATGCAGTGAGGTTTCCACCATTATAGCCACCACGACGCACCACTATCGCAGTGAGGTTTTGGAATCGAAATCCAAACACGACCCAATCCTCATCCAAAAAATCCAAAACCTCCCCTAGACATGCTCCTTACACCCCTAAACATGAATTAACTGAAAAACCTACGTCTAGGGGTCGGGAAGACCCATTTAATAATCCTCAAAGTTCAGAGGCCAAAAATATGACTAAGTCCCCAACACTTAGTGAAATTTTTAGGATTTAATCCTCTTATACATGCAACTAGGAGTTGAACTAAGCTAAGAATAGTATGGGTTATTACAATATCTCACCCCTGGGAACATTCGTCTTTAAATGAGACTGATTAAGATGAGAATACTGGGGAAATTAAGATCATATACTGGATATTCATAACCAAAAATATGATTACATGACTGAGTATGAAACATGATACATGAACTGAACTGATTCATAAATACATGCAATGACTTGAGAATGATTATATAGCTGGAATTTAGAATGGAAAAAGACAATCTAAGGAAAATTGTTACCTTAAGCAGAGTCTGAGTTTGCGGAGAAAAGATGAGGGAACTTCATATGCATATCTGCTTCTGTTTCCCAAGTGTCTCCCTCAACGGATCGATTCCACCAAAGAACTTTGACCAAGGGAACTTCTTTGTTCAGTAGTCTACGAATCTGACGATCAAGGATCTCGATCGAGATTTCTTCGTAAGAAAGGCTATCCTGAACATTTGTGCTTTCTAAAGGAACTACAATGGTTGGATCACCAATACACTTCTTTAACAAAGAGACATGGAACATTGTATGCACTGACGCCAAATCTGCAGGCAACTCAAGTTCATAAGCTACCTTCCCAAAATGGCTCAAGATTTTGTAAGGGCCAACATATCAAAGACTAAGCTTCCCTTTCTTGCCAAATCTTGTCACTCCCTTAATGGGTGAGATTTTCAAATAGACCAAATCACCAACCTCAAACTCAAGGTCTCTTTTTCTCACATCTGCATAGGATTTCTGACGGCTTTCGGTTTTCTTAAGCCTCTCCCTAATTAACTTAACTTTATCCATCGCATCAAATACTGAATCAGGCCTTAGCAACATAGTTTCACCTTCCTTAAACCAACCAATAGGAGATCTACATATCCTCCCATAGAGAGACTCAAAATAGAGCCATCTGAATACTGGAGTGATAATTGTTATTATAGGCAAACTTGATCAATGGTAAGTGGTCATCCCAACTTCCTTTAAAACTAATACCATATGCTCTCAACAAATCCTCTAGGGTCTGAATGGTCCTCTCTTCCTGATTATTTGTCTAAGGATTAAAAGTTGTACTGAGATGAACTTGGGTACCAAGACCCTTCTAAAAATCTTTCCAAAAGTGAGAGGTAAACTTAATACCTCTATCTAAAATAATAAATAATGGGACTCCATACAACCTAACCAACTCTCTCATATAGAGCTTGGCATAGTCCTCAGCTGAATAAGAAGTATGAACTGGCAAGAAATAGGTTGATTTGGTCATTCTATCTATAATAACCCATATCTAATCATGCTAATGACACGAATGGGTCAACCCTATCAAAAAATCTATGTTCACCTCCTCCGACTTCTAAGAAGGAATACTAAACTCTTACATTGTACCACTAGGCCTCAGGTGTTCAACTTTAACCTGCTGATAGTTAGAACACTTAGCTATAAGTTCTGTAATATCTCTCTTTATACCACTCCACCAATAGATTTCCTGTAAATCATGGTACATCTTAGTGGATCTTGGGTAAATAGAATAATGCACACCATGTACTTTTGCAAGGATTCTCTGTCTCAAACCATCTACACACAGAACACACAGCCTACCCTGACAGCACAACATACCATCTCCCCCTTAGGATAAAACCTCTACCTTCTGATCTCTAACGGATTCCTTCAACTTAACCAAATTGGAGTCCCTATCTTGCTTCTCCTTTACTTTAATAACCAAAGAAGATTCTAAACCATTCTAAACCCATATACTACCCTTAACTGAATCAACCAACCTAGCACTTAATCTAGCAAGATGATGAACCACCTAAGCTAGCTTTTCTTATCATTCTCAACATGAGTAACACTACCCATAGACAATCTACTAAGGGTGTCTGTCACTATATTGGCCTTGCCCGGATGATACAACGCACTCACATCATAATCTTTTAATAACTCTAACCACCTTCTCTAATGAAGATTTAAATCTTTCTACAAGAATACATACTGTAAACTTTTTTGATCCGTGAACACATAAACATGAACCCTATACAAATAGTGCCTCCAAATTTTTAAGGCAAAAAAAATAGTTGTTAACTCAAGATAATGGGTAGGGTAATTCTTTTCATGGGGTTTAAGCTGTCTAGAGGCATAGGCTATGAACTTACCTCTCTGCATCAACACACAACCAAGACTAACTCTGGAAGCATCATAGTAAACAAAAAATCTCTCTGAACCATCTGTCAGAGTCAAAATTAGGACTGAAGTGAGTCGAGTCTTCAACACCTAAAAACTCTTTTCACAAGAATCTGACCACTGAAATTTGACTTTCTTCTAAGTAAATCAAGACATGGGGACGCAATAGAAGAAAACCCTTCAAAAAACTATCTGTAATAGCTAATCAAACCCAAGAAGTTCCTGATATCCAATGGAGAGATGGGTCTGGGCCAATTTCTCATTGCTTCAGTCTTTTGAGGGTCAACTCTAACGTCATCACTAGAAATAATATGGCCAAGGAAAACTACTAATCTTAGCCAAAGCTCGCACTTACTGAATTTGGATAATAACTAATGGGCTCTAAGAGTATGCAATACGATTCTGCGATGGTCTGTATGATTATTTTCACAATGGGAGAAGACAAAAATATCATCAATGAAGACTATGCCGAACATGTCTAAGTACTGCTTGAACACTCTGTTCATCAAGTCCATGTAAGCTGCTGGGGAATTTGTTAGTCCAAAAGACATGACTAGAAATTTGAAGTGACCATACTGAGTTCTGAAAGTTGTTTTCAGAATGGCACATTCTCTGAATCTAAGTTGATAATAAGCCGAATCTGAGGTCTATCTTAGAGAAATAACGGGCATCATGAAGTTTTTCAAACAAGTCATCAATCTTGGGGAGTGGGTACTTAATTTTTATAGTGACTTTGTTCAACTGACGGTAGTCGATGCATATTCTGATAAAACATCTTTCTTACATACGAAAAAGACTGGAGAGCCCCATGGGGAAACACTGGTCCGAATAAATACCTTATCTAAGTGATCTTTCAACTATTCTTTCAACTCTCTAAGTTCAGCTGAAGCCATTCAATAGGGCAAAATAGAGATAGGCTGGGTATCTGGAAGGAGATCTATTGCGAAATCAATTTCCCTTTTGGGTGAAACTCTGGGAAGATCTTCAGGGAACACATGTGGAAATTTCTTTACAACTGGAACCAACTCGAGACTTGGAGTCTCATAATTAGTGTTTTTAACTCAAACAAAATGGAACATGCACCCTTTGGATATCATCTTCCTAGCTCTAAGATATGAAATAATTTGACCCCTAAGCGCTGAAGTACTACCCCTCCATTCAATGACTAGTTTATTAGGAAACTAAAACTGAACGACTCTATTTCTATAGTCAACTGAAGCATAGAATAAGTGGAGCCAATCCATGTCGAGAATGACGTCAAAATTAGTCATCTCAAACTCCACAAGATCTACAGAAGTGATTTTTTTAGATACTATAATCAGGAAATTACTATACACTTGTCTGGTTGTGATAGACTTACCCACTGGGGTAGACACTGAGAAAGGCTCTACTAATATTTAGGGACTAACATCGAATCGATAGCTATATAGGGGGTTACAAAAGAAAGTGAAGCTCCAGGATCTAACAAAGTATAAACATAAAAATGAAAGACTTGTAATGTACCCATAACCATATTAGGTGAGCTTTCCTGATCATGATAGGACTAGAGTGCATATAATTTGTTCTGGCGCTAACCACTGGTTGCACTAGATGAGGCATACTGTTGGGTCAGGTGACCAGATAGAACTAAAGGACGATTGGACTAACTTTGTTGACGTTCTTTAGGCAATCCCTCTCTGTGGCCTGGCTTGCCACACCCAAAACACATATCACTGCCGACTCTACACACACCCTGATGATTCTTACTATATTTCTAGCAAAGATGATTAGTACAACTGCTGTTCATACTACCCTAGGACTTGAAGCCTGGCACCATATCCTGATTTTTATTTTGGAACTTTGGCACTGGAACACTAGCTGAAGATGGAGCTCGAGCTAAAAGCTTCTGATGGAACTGAGAACGGTTACCACCCTCTGACCTAGGCTGAGAAAAATTAAAGCTACTTATTTTGGCCCTCTTATTCTCTCTCTTTCTCATAAAGTTTTTTGTTCCTCGATCTATTTAGCATGGACCATAAGCCTACATATCTCCATCTCTTTAATAAACACAGTAGTTTGACACTCCTTGACCATATTATTAGATATACCAGACACGAACTTACTTATTCTAGACCTATTATCAACCACCATCAAAGAAGCATATCTTACCAACTGAGTGAACTTTGGCTAGTATTCCTTCGCACTCATACTACCCAGCTTGAAATTAATGAAATCCTTCACCTTAGCTTCCCTCATGTCTAATGGAAAAAACCTATCTAGGAAGGTCGTGGCAAACTCCTCCCACTCAACACTCCCTGCCTGAACACCCCTATCCTCATTCCACTACTTATACCACGTATGAGCTATATCCTGCAACTAGTAAGCAGTCAACTATGCAGTATCACTCAAAGTAACACTCATGATATCAGTCACTTTCTAAACCATATCAAGAAACTTTTGCGGATCCTCCTCAGAATTGGATCCCAAAAATAAAGGCGGATTTATTCGGGTAAAGTTCTGAATCCTAGTTGCAGCTCTATTTCCCACTGGATTAGCTGGGGAAATAGCCAGATGATTATTCTGAGCAGCTACTGAGTAAGCTAATATAGTGAAAGGAGCTCTGAACTCGGCATAAGAGATTTGCTCATTCAAGGGATCTTCCTGAACAGGCGGAGGTGCGGGCTAGTTCCCATTCCTTCTTCCATTATTCTTTCTGGGAGGCATTTTCTATAACGGAATAAAGGATGTATTAGAAAGAGATTTTAAATAAAGCTCATGCCCATTCACACGACATGAATAATGAAAGAGGGGAAATATTTCCTAAAACATCTTGTAGCCTCTTGTCCATAAGTGTGGCGTGCTTCACACACATGCACAAAACTCTACTCAATGTCGCTTTTAGACTCCCTAGGACACTGTAAATCCTTAGGCTCTCATACCAAGTTTTGTCACAACTTGAGGCTACCCCCTAGTCGTGACAACGGTGCTTATGGTCAAAAGTGACCACAACCTAACGCATGAGCTGGTACCTGTTGAGATCACTAAATAATATACTGATAATGAACATATGCGGAAATAAATGAATAAGGCCATAAGGTTATAAATACTGAAACATGATTAAATCTTTAATCTGGACGTCTGAAGACATACTGAAAAGAATGATAAAACATCTGATAAACTGACTAACTATCTGAATATTTGAAAGATCTAAAAGCCTTTAAACTAACTAAAGAGTTGATGGGACAGGGACTAACTAACTCCAAACTGAACTAACTAAAAAAAATACAGAAACATAAAAATAACATAACAAGTCCTTAATAAATAAGGACTCAGCACAACTATTGTTGCTGATAAGCTGAACTGTCTAAGAGCGGTCAGAAAACTGAGTGTCCAAACCTATGATGTAAGACATCATAGCGCAAAGTAAATTATGTGATCAGTACTTTGAATGTACTAGTATATGAGATCAGGTTAGGCAGAAATAGATAGGTTCATGTGCATGAAATAATGACTGACTGAACAGCGTGAGATAACTGATGCATAAATGCATGAAAGCTGTAAAATTTGAGAATGCATGACCAAGCATATAACATGATACTGAAATAGTCTATAAACTAAAATACTGAAATCTGGTAATTGAATAACTAATGAACTGTATGCTATGGTAAAGCAAACCTGAACTGAATTTTGTACTAAATACTAAACTGACATTGTGGGAGGTATCATCTAACTAATATTCCCTAATCTGAGCTAATCGGGGTCCAACCTATAACCCCAGTTTGAAGGGTGTCATTACCATTCCATAGGTACTAATGCTGGCTATGTGGATTCACTAAACTAATGTTCTTAAGGACTAATGAGTCACCCTCATCTGGCAGGTGCTCTAATGAGATATGTATTACCCTCAACTGGCAAGTAAACACTTTATTAACCTTCAACCGATAGGTTGATATCTCTAACCTACGCTGGCTACATAGATCTGGAACTAAGGGACTGCTACTAAAGGTGACACCCTCTACTGGAAGGTAAGCCACCATCTCTAGGTTTGCTCGGTACTAAATTCTACTCACAACTGAATGACACTAATTACTGGGCTAAACTAAGTTTAACTGAGCAAACAACTAATCATGATGCTAACTGAATGACAGCGCTCATTGTTTATCTGAAATTATGTAAACAGCGAAGTATCGGGTGTTCATAACCCTCCAGCACTGAATGAAAATAACAATAAGGACATATAAAGTTTTAAAAACCATAATAAAAGATCATTGCTTAAAGTCAAGCATTTAGACATTTCATCAAACACATGATAGTCATGAATTTAAGCATGGGAATGGGTAAAGCATGTGATTTAAAACATAGTTACAATACTAAAACCATAAATTAGGGATTTAACATGAGGATTTCAAAACTCAAATCATATAAGGGCACATTGCATTGAAAAACACTTGTAATATAACTTGTAATCAAAATCATTAACAATTTCATGGAGATAATTCATCATAAAGATGTAAAAACTCATAATTTGATATCAAAATGGGATTCTTGGACTCCATGGGTGAAAAGGACCCATGGATGAACATCACACATACATTAAATCCTTAAGCTAGAAAGAGACACATAATCTTGATGCTTTTCTTGAAAGTTCTTGGATTTGGGAACTTGATTTCTTGGTTTTCTTGAAGTGAAAGGAATGAAATTAATAAAGTTGGGGGATGATTAGGGTTTGTTTTTGAGAGGAAATTGGAAAATATGTGCAAATAATCCCTAACCGACATTTTAATTCATATTTTTATGAATTGGATGGATGGAAAAGACTCAATTTCCCCTCAGAGAATTAAATTCACAATTGGGATGCAGATTAAAGTTCCACCGTGATGCAGTGAGGCTTCCACTGCTATGGACACCGTGACGCGCCACTTTCGCGGTGAGGTTCTAGAATCAAAATCCAAACATAACCCATTCCTCATCCAAAAAATCCAAAACTTCCCCGAGATATGCTCCTTACACCTCTGAACATGAATTAACTGAAAAGCTATGTCTCAGGGCCGGGAAGACCCATGTAAAAATTCTTGAAGTTAAGATGAAAAAAATATGACTAAGTCCCCAACACTTATTAAAATTTTCAGGCTTTATGCCTCTTATACATGCAGCTAGGAGCTGAAATATGCTAAGAAAAGTATGAGGTATTATAGTTCTCGAGTTATCCCTAGATGTTAAACCATGGGTGGAATGATGTAGTTCTTATAGCTGCAATCATCTAGCATAAGGAGGCATCCCGGAACCCCACAAATGCTTACTTTCCAGAGTGAACATTTCTTCTTGGATAAACATTGTAAAGCTTATTATACCCGAATGGTACATGGGCACCGCTCTTGAGTTCCTTCAGGGAAATCCATGTTTGGTCGGACTTTCTTCTAATATCCCACCAAATCGATGTCGGACCTCGAATATGTTTAGTGGCATACGTAGCTTTTTTGAATTCATGAAGATCCTTTCACACTCCCATTCCCAATCAAGATATTCTTCGAGACCGACTCTCTCATAAAGATTGGGAGAGTAAGAAGATCTTGACTCCTACTATACCCTCCATATCTACCTTGGTTCCTGTTTCCATATCTTTAGGCACTAGGATAAAAGGAGTAAGATGTAGTACCCCAAGGTTTTGGAGATGTGCGCTCTTTCATTCCCATGGATCAACCTCTACTTTAGTTAGCATAACCATTCACATTAATTCAACCTTGATAAGAAGTACTATAAGACAAGGAATACGAAACTTCACAATCCTCACATACATTCTCACCATGATCGTCATAATATTTGTCAATGAACGAGTTATACCTTAAATCACCTCTAGGCTCATAGTGGGAAGCGTAATACTCCTCACATGCCCCATCTTCCTTATAAGAACCATACAAAGGCTCCTCATCATCTCTATACTAACTATAAGAACTTGGATCATCATTCATTTCACATTCTCCTTCGGAATAGAAGCCCTCATTTTCATCCATCTCTTGATCATGGCTACATTCTAGCCCCCATAATATCCATCTTCTTCATAGCCATAACTATCTTAACCACAATCATAGTCTCCTATGTCGTAGTCAAAATTGTCCGAGGCTATCGAAGACATGCTTTCTTACATTACCATGTACCTACAAATGAACAAACAAGATTAGTAGTAAAGATCCTCACTAACACTCATAATAATCTCACCTTTGTGATCCTCACCATTGGAGTGGCGAATGTTGAAAATTGCTTATATTCCGGTGGATAATAAGGTGTCAATCTCTACTTTGCGAATGGAGTGGATTCTTGTTTAAAAAACTCAAAGAAATAAAACTATTTATGGACTTGAATCAAAAAGTTACAACAAAATAAAAACTAGAAAAGGTCAAAAGAAATAGGACGATGAAAGAATTCTGACTCAATACTAATCGAACAACTTAGTAGACGAATTACTAGTCGATGATTATTTTAAGAATCAAAAGAAAAGATTAGAAATCAAGAAAATGAAACTAAAGAATCAAACCTTGAGCAATGGAGTAATTAAAGTGTTAAAATGCACTTTAGAAATATGAATTTTATGTTTTGGAATTTGATATGTGTTGGAGGGGTAACTATGTGTTGGGGAAGGCTGACTTGCGCTTGGGCTATGTTGGGTCCTGCTCCAGCAGGTGTGAAGTACCTTGGATGCAGGTGGTGGTGTTTCTTACTACTTTTGGGTGCGTTGGGGATGCTGCAGTATGTTAGCCGCAGATGGAGGGAAGGATAGACATAGCTCATTGATGGATCACTATTTTGAGTTGTGTTGAGGGTTTTGTAGCATGTCAAATGTAGATGAAGGGAATGCTAGATGCAGATGGTTTATATGTCACTATTTTGAGCTGCCTTGGACCTGCTTTAGCAGGTCAGGCGTGCAGGTCAGCCAAACTAGCCTCTTGAATGGGCGAAAATGCCCCTTTGTGGTCCCTCTTTTTGGAATATACTTGGAATTCCTTGTAGATGCCTTGGTACAACACTTTTTCACCTTTTCTCTTCATTCTTTTTGGATCAAAGATTCACTTTTGATGAACTTTAATAAGTAGATAACAATTTTCTCAAAAACACACCAAGAACACTTTAGCTCAAAATAAATCGAAAATTTGAATCTATGATCCTTTCATCATTCTAAACTCATTCCATTCATTATTTTTCTCAAATTTCTCATCCAACACTTCAAATCTTGCAACACACCTTAAACTTATTCTTTTCGAATCCAAGTTTCTAATGATTGTATAAGGCTCAATTTCACTCCGATTTAACTCATATTTGATGTATGGACTCTATTGGTGTTAGGGAATGAAAACCTAACACACTAAACACAAGAAAAACACAAAATATAAGACTTAAATTTTGACCTAAGACCAAAAACATGACTTTTTTGGGATTTTCAATTTTGACACTTTTTTTTGTTGATTTTCAAGATAACAAACCTAAGATTGACTTTGTAGGAACAAAATCAAGCTCGGATATGATACCAAATGATACGAAAGTTATCTAAGAAGATGAAAAATGAATGCAAACACTAATGAATCGACGAAACTGAAAATACAAAAAGTAAAAGGGCAAAGGATGGGTGATAGAAAGATAGGTAGATTGACACAATGAAAGGAACTAAAAGCAAACAAAAGGTATATTAAACCCTTAATCCTCAATCAATTAACCAAACAAAGAACCTAATATCTTACATTGACCACAAGGGAAGCGAAATACCCTTACAACTATCATTTCTAAACAAGGTTCAACATTGGCTTTTCTAAGCACTCAACACTCCTAATGAAGTTTTATTGAATTCATCATCATCACTAAATAAAGACTAACTAATTAAATATATAAGGCACCTATTTATAGTAGTTGTCTTTGAACAACTAGCCTATTAAAAAAATAGCTCAAAAGTGGCTATTTTGGAAATAACCCACTAGGGCTCTTTTTATTCCTTGTCCCATGGATTTCCTCGAATCCAAGCTATCTTCCAAACATGACATTGCTTGATTAGGATCTCAAAGAAGGGCCTCCAAGCACATTCTTGGATCCTTACGGTGATCAAGGCTTATACCTCCTTAAGTTAGCCTCGATATGTGTGATCTAAAAAGTGTTGATGCCCATTTAACTTATATCACTACTACAACCACCACTACTCATTTCAACAATTTCACAGTTGAGTAACTCTAATCTATTTGACCTTAGGTAACTCTACCTAAGCACTCTACTGCAAAGATAAGGACATTACTCTTATAAGATGAGTAATTTGATTACAAAGCAAGACTTGACTCAAGAACAATTAAACTTAAAGCACACATAAATTTGGAACTTGAGCAATGGAGTTTTTTTCATTTCCTTGGTTCACCAATTTTGCAAAAACTACTTGAATGAAAGACATCCTTTTTTATTTATAGTAGTGAATAAATTAGGGTTGAATTTTGATCGGACCAAGTGTCACAACGGGTACACTACACTCCTGTACAATTAGTTGCACTAGCAGATAAAACTGTGCAGAGATGTGACAGCTGTACCACTTCATGATGATCCAGGGACCAGGTCCTTCAAAGATAACTGATCATCATCAAAACATGAGACATCAATTTTCCCCCTTTTTGATGAGGACAAACCAAAACTCAGAGCATCAAAACTCATTCAATCAACAGAGCACCCACTACTATCCATATGTGTTCCTCTTGTCACCATGCTTCCTCTTGTGATGTTCCCCCGGTCAATATTCCCCCTACTTTAGATAGATAGCCATATCAATACCATATATTATAGCACCTAGTCCCTACCACAATTTAATATTCCCCTATTTGGCATCATTGAAAAGAAAGAATAGTAAACCAAGAATAAAATAAGCACAAATCAGTTAAATCATGGCTATTGGGGCAACATTAACATGAATGAACACTTAAGTCAAAAAGACAGATGAGAAACACAAACAAGGAATTCATTCATATTAAATAGAATTAGCACCATGACAAAGAAAAATTAGATTTTCTGTTCCACAGAAAATGCCACAGGGATTAAGAAAAGAGACACTAGTACAGGAGGGGTATGATAACAAAATTAGTTAGGTGAAGGTCTTAGGGAAAGGGTTTTGAGAAGGAATTCCATCTTATTGCTTTCTGTAGAATGATAGTGTAACAATTCCTTGGTCAGTATCTTTATCTCTACATTCAAGCTAATAACCTCACTGGTTAAAGTTGAGACTCTCTTCTTAAGTTCCACATTCTCAATTCTAAGTGTTTTCGAAACACTTGATCCCTCATATAAAAGTTGTTGAATTATCTTTTTCAATCTACTATCTCTGTATTTTTAGCAACTATATTGAGATTCATTTTCTCTATCTTCTTGTTTAACTATTCTTGAGAGATAGTTCCTGATTTCTCTATCACACACTCATTTTTAATCAGGGTTTTTAATATGACCAATTGTTTCATAGTTCCAGGAGTTCCATTTTCACAGACAATTCGAAAATGATCAAATAATCTATTCAGCAAATATCCATAAGGCATGTCATGCTTTCCATTCTTTCCATGAACAACCTTATACATGTGGTCAATCATTAGAGTAGGCAGAATAATTAACTCGAAGTTGCTAAGACACTCCATCACATATAGATCTGCATCTGAAGTAATGTTTCCTTTTTGTGCTCTGGGAAGAATCACTTTGTTGTCAAATTCAAAGGTTTATTGTACCTCACTCTTGAGTGATGACTTTTTTACTCCAACTACAGATTTTTCTTTAACCTTTGATGCATTCGCCATGTACTTTATTGAGGGTTGTTGTTTTGAAATAGCCCTTACCCCATTAATGGGAACTTCCAAAATCCTTCCAAGCAATACAATATCAAGATCCAGCTTTTTTCCTTAAACTAAGGCAGTCATTTTTAGTCCATCATTAGAAAAATCCAATATGGATTTGAATTGCCTGACTTCCTCATCAAAAACAGAGGGAATGGGTACTTTCATAAGATGGAGCCATTCTTGATGTTTGACAAGCTCAATTAACTCCATCATACTTGGTTTTGTTAAAATGCTTTAGTCAAAAAACCTCCCAAATAGCACCTTTTGATTTTTCAAAAATCTGTTTCGTACTTCCTTAGTGACATGCCCCAAAACTATTCCATGTCGTGTGGGCATCTCAAACCTAACTTGGACCGGAGATCGCCCCGTCAACCTAACCTAACCATCTATTCAATTCATAAGTATCGGATGAACTTCGACCAAATATCAAAGTATCAAAAAATAAAACTAATAGCTAATACTCTGAAAATATCTAACATTTCATTAATGTCAACAATCTAGCCAAAATACCTAAGTCCACAGTCATCCACAAAAGCCTCTACGAATCTGATGTCTGCACATGTCAGGACATGCCCCCGACAATAGCAACACTAAGTCAAAATAAATCAAGTCTATGACTTAAAGTAAAAGATCATGAAATGCATGCCTTATGGGGAATGGAAGCTCACCACTTCAATATCAACACACTATCCTACCGAACACTTGGTCACTGCATAGAAAAAGAAGAAGAAGAATAAGCTCTGGTCACTATGTTGCGTGGGGACATAGCGTCTAAAGATGGTTAGCAGTTGGAGCACTAGCATGTAACTCAAGGACAAGGATAAAATAGTGCATTTGTTCAATCCTGGTAAACCATCATATGCAATCACATTTACATTAGTATAGGCAGATATAAAGATACATATAATTGAATTTATATAGCATGTCAAATCATGTAAGAAGTCATAACAATCATTCTTAAAGCATTCATTCATAAGACATGGAGTGAAGAACTTTCAACTTTTCACCTTACCAATTTTTTGAACCTTAAACTTCTCTGTTACATTAGTCAAGGGGATCCAAACCTCAAACCAACTCTACTAATTCAACCAAATTCATTAGGCAAGGGACTCTAACAACAATCCATTTCATTAGGCGAGGGACTCTAACCATAAGCCATTTTATTGGGCGAGGGACTCTAACCACAAGCCATTTCATTGGGTGAGAGACTCTAACCACAAGTCATTTCATTAGGCGAGGGACTCTAACCACAAGCTCTTTCATTGGGCGAGGGACTCTAACCACAAGCCATTTCATTGGACGAGGGATTCTAACCACAAGCCATTTTATTACCATTTTTAGTCGACATTTGAGCTCTTAACCCCTTTAGTTCATGCCTTAACATCCATACAACTCATTTCAACTCTTAAGGACTTGAACCATTTATCTAAAACACAACCACATGTGGAACTAGAAGGTCTTCATGGGAATATTTATCAATTGAAAACTTTATTAGGCCAATGCCTTAACCCAAATCATCATTCAATTCATTCAGTGGTCATCGAAACCCTTACCAAACTAATCATTCTTCATTAGTATTTCTATACCACACTTTAATTCTACACACAATTCAAGTTCATGTTTAGGGAATTGAACCCCTTTCTTAGCCATCAAACCAACATGGTCATAATTTAACTAATTACATGGCTAAAAGCATAGTTAAAATACCATTTATCAACCACTCATACTTATTATGCCATCATACCATCTAAAGTCATAAATTAATCCATTACATGATTAACAAGGTTCTTACCACCTATTTACCAAGCATTCATATTCATCATGACTCAATACATAGTCAACAAGGCCTTTACCAATCATTTACTAAGTACTCACATACATTACAATAATATCGTATTTCATTCATATTCACTAGACCAATACCATAGTTCAACACACCATTAACATGTGACTAGATAATTCATTTAGACATTTTCACAAACACCTTATGTACATACCTTTACCAAGACCAAATTCATGGTGGAATTCATCATTATTAAGGTTATTCAAGACCCATATGTTAGAACACATACAGACCCATATGTTAGACCACATACAAAAAGTACCCACACATGCAAGCCATCACTAATAACATGTATAATCACAAGTTCAAGCAAGAACAAACATTATTCATCATTGACAACAAAAACCTTTTTCATTTGATTTCAAAAACACCATGTACACTTACTAATCCAAGTGTGAAATACATGTTTTTTGAGTTATTTAACAAGGGAGACAGTTACATACCTCAAGCTAGATGATTCGTCAAACAATATTTGACTTCTCTCACCCCAAGATGAACACCCTTGAAACCCTAGCCTCCAATTCTCCAAAATATGCTAGAGAGAGTATTTAGGAAGTTTGATCCACTAAAAATGTATCTTAGGAGTCCACACACACTTATATAGTTAGGGGACTTAGGTTTTTGAGGGTAGGAAATGACCATAGGTCCCTTGATTAAAAGCTAGAAAATGACCACGATGTTAGGTACGACTCAATTGAGTCAATCGTACCCTAGGGTATGAGTAGTACCCTAACTTGTACCCTAGGCTTCTCCTAGGTCATCTATAGTGGTTAAGGTATGACTACACACCCTTGAGTCATATCCTAAGGGTAAGACTCATGCCCTAAACCATACATACCACTCGTACCAAAAATAGTCCACTTCAAGTTCAAGACACCACTCTATACGACCAAGTTGGGTACGACTCATACCTTAGTGTACGATTGGGGGGCTAACTTATATCAAGGATAGTAAGTAACCCTTATCAGACTACCTAGGGTATAAGAAGGGGTCTATAACTCATATACAAGGGGTACGACTCATTCCCTTAGTCGTACCTAGCTCACTGACATCAAATAAAGAATTTTTTCTTATGGTTCCAGCCTAGGTGTTTCAATTCTCCCCCCACTTGATCATTTGTCTGCGAATGACGGGTAAGGCAAGCATAAACACAAGTCAACACATTAAAACAACCTCTAAGAAAGTTAGAACAAGGCATACCACAAGGATATAACATTAATCACGATCATTATCAATCAACTATTCATTTCATTATCTTTGGGATTCAAACCCATCATTTATAAAAAAACACTTGATAAATTCAAAGCTTAGGGACTTGAACCCATTGTCTACCAAAGACATTCATCAAATTAAGAAGATTAATACATACCTCAATCATGAGTTTTTGGAACGAAAAATGAATGCAGATACTTGGACTTCATGTCCTCCTCTGTCTCCCAAGTAGCTTCCTCAAACTATTGGTTCCTCCATAGAACCTTTACTGAAGCCACTTCTTTCATTCATAACTAGCAAACTTACCGATCCAAGATCCTCACTGGGATCTCTTCATAGGACAAAGAGTCTGAAATGTGCATCCTCTAAGGTAACAACCAAGGAAGGGTCACCCACACATCTTCTCAACATAGAGACATGGAAAACCGGGGTTATAGAGTTCAATCTAGAAGGTAACTCCAACTCATAGGCAACATTGCCAATTCTTTTCAAATAAAATAGGGACCAACATAACGGGGACTAAGTTTCCCCTTTTTACCTAATTTCAACACTCCCTTCATGGGAAACACCATAAATAATACCCAATCGCCAACACTAAACCCTAAATCCCTATGCCTCACACCTGCATAGGACTTTTGGCGACTTTGAGCAATTTTGAACCTCTTACAAATTACCTTCACCTTTTCTAAGGCTTGGTGAACTAAATTGGGGTCAAGAAACTTACCTCACCAACTTTATACCACCCACTAGGATAACGACATATCCTACCATACAATGCCTCAAAAGTCATCATGCAAATGCTAGAGAGCAAGTCCGATTCAACTTATAGCTTCCCAAAGACACAGCTTTACAAGTGCCTGAGTTTAGCCTTACACTACTTCAATATTCAAGTTTATCTAAAACTTAGAAGGAGTTAGCATAAGCTACTGGGCTATATTCCTAACATCCATCCTGACCACTACTCTACTCCATTACCATTATCATATGCAAATGACAAGTGGAAGACATAGGAATACTGTAACCAACTACTATAGCCAAAATCACCAACATACGATTGAAAATCCAAAGCTATTTTATCAGTAAGGAATAGAAGTTGGAAAAGCATTCGAAATAAGACCAATCCTAAAATCAACTTCCCTATCGAAAGGGATACCGGGAGGATCAATGAGGAAAACATCAGAAAACTCATTGACCACGGGAATAGATTTTAGGGAAAAACCTTTTGAGTTAGCACCTTTAACTAAGACCAAATGACCCAAACTCCCTTTAGAGATTAACTTAAGGGTATTATGATACAAAATGAATCTCCTCTTAGACACCAAAGAACCACATTCCCATACAATGACCGGCTCATTTGGGAATATGAACATGACCCAATGGGTCTGACAATCTACGGAAGCATAACATGACTGTAACCAATCTATACCTGGACAACATCAAAAATCAACCATGCCCAATGATGTGTGTGTTGATGCTAACACATTTTAGGATTTTAACGAGAAATAATTGTGAAGTCTTGAGTAATTTTTGTCATTTTTGATTTTTTTACTTTGATATTGCAGAGAAAATGATGATGCAAGGGAACATAAGGCAAATGGGAATAAAAAAAGTTGAATCTGGAACAAAAGAGTTGAACCTGAAAAATAATGTGGCTGAAGACATTTCTGATAAGTCGACAACCATGTGATAAGCTATCAGAGTTGTCATCAAGCTAGACAACTGAGAGTCTTCTAAGATATGTGATGATATTTTATGATAAGCCGCCAGGAGTGTGATAAGCTATCAAGTTCATCGTCAGGCTTAGGCAGAACATGAGAATTGGAGTAGAAGTGTGACGACATTGCTGATAAGTCATCACAAACCTGATAAGCCATCAACAGTCGCCATCAAACTAAGACAGGACTTGTACAAATATGAAGAGGACCTGACGATATTCCTGATAAGTCGTTAGGATCCTGATAAAGCATCACAACTCGTCGTTGTCTATTTCGAGAAACAGCTATGATCTTTATTTTGTTTCCATAATTAGCTCTTGGTATTTAAAGCATTAATTTAGGGTTTTCTAGATATTATTATTATTATTGTTCCACACATTGAGTTTTGACAATACTTTTGATATTTTCTCTCAAATTTCTTGGCTTGAAAAAGCAAATACTTTGAAGAGATTATTATCATTATTCTGGGATTTTCCTTTGTTCTCTAATCTGAGAATTTCTAGTTTCTATTCATCTTGTGGTAAGTTTATCTTTCAAAGCATAAATTCATCTAGTTGCTTCAATTTTTACATCATGAGTGGCTAAACTCTATTAACCTGAGTTATGGGATCTAGGGTTAGGTCTTGATAAGGTGCAAAGTGTTCAAGATTCAAAAGGTGGTAGGATTTTTTGATAATTTTGAGGTTTTAATTAACGTCTGTTGGTTGCAAACAGTAGACACGCCTGCTTTGATTTGCTTGAGAAAGAAATCAAATATAGTAGGAAGTGAATTATCAACAGGGACTCAAAAATACTTTGTTTAATAATCAGCATTGTAACAAGGTTGGTTAACCTGAGGTAAAATCTGGACAGTAAATAGAAATTCCCTGAGTCCGAGAGGATTAGGGAATTAAACGCTTAAGTAGGTCGAGATACATTTAAGCATAACATCAATAAAGATAACTTGTTATCCTACCCACCGTGAGAATCTTGAACCACTTTTAGCATCTGTCATTTACCGGAAGCCCTAGTGAACATTATTCTGGTTATTCCATAAACTCTTGATTTATAAACACCAAAAGTAAAGTGACAAACAACAACTTGTTAAACCTAAACCCCCATTTATATTTTTGTATCATTTGTTTGAATTTAACTTGTAGCTTTAGTTTCAAACTAGTTTAATTGTCACTCACATTGTTCCCTGTGGATTCGACCCCGACTCCAAAGTTGGGTAAAAATATTGACGACGATCGCCTTGCACTAAATTAACGTGTAAGTTGAGTGTTATCACCCAACACTATCAAATCTACAAGAACTTTTCTACCACTAACTGATACCACACTCCCCCTTTAAACCCTCTTAACAACCTTAGATTCTCCTACAAGGGTAGAAATAAAAAAAAGGAATGCTAGCAAGAACTCAGGATAAGGATAAAATAATGTCAATTATAAAACCAAGTAAAACCATCCATATTCACACATACCATACACATATATATCCATACCGGGAAAGGGAACAGGGTTTCGCATGCCATTAAAACCTTTACCTAGGATGTGTAGCTTTGTTATCCTAAACCACCCACGGGCTATATAGGTTCAGCTCCCCTTACTAAAAGGGACCCAATGCGTGAATCCACACAACCAAGAAAGATAAGTTGGGATGACTAGTACATCCCCCAAATATAAAGTGTGACATCATGCACACGGTCACCAAGACCAAACCTTATATCGACAAAAATGAGTTTCCAGTTTTGGTCCCACGGGACCTACACCTTCCATGGCTTTGCTACACACCCTGCCATTATTACCCAATTAAAACCATTACCAAGCAACCAATCAAACCTTTAACCATTTATTAACCAAGGCCATTAATAGTGGTATCTCCATACCAATAATAACTTTCAAGTTTTGTCCATAGACAACCATATATAGGTTTAAGGGATTCCATGTACCCTTCATGATTTCCAATTTAATCAAAACCATGGCCACCAAGGCCTTTTCCATCCATTTAAAAATATTTAAACCATTCATACCATTTAGGGTTCCATAACCAAGTTTAAACCATGAATAAATTCCATTGATAAATCAATATTATAGTGAAAACATTATTAAAAGATTTTATCAAACACATTAACGCATGGATATCCAAAACCAAAGTCCATTACCAAAGAACCATTCCCATACAACTAATTATCCAAAACTACCATTAATGCATATAAAAGTATAATTAAACATGGCAAAACCATAACCAAGCATTGATAACCAAAAAACCCCCAAATCATAGTTAAAAACCCAAAATCATATAACAATGAAATCATGAAAACTATTCATAAAAACCATGACTTTAATTGGAACTAACAATAAGGAAAGAGAACATACCTTAATTGACAAAGTAGATGGAGAGAAACAACCAACAAGATCCCCAAATTAGTCCTCTAGTTGAAATCCTAGTTTCTTGCCTAAAATCTTTTGAGAGAATTATAGAGTGTTTAGGAAGAATTTTTAAGTGTTAATAAATATAATAATAAGGTAAATAATCTTCCAACTGAGATAGAAGTCATGGGACCTTAATAGGGTAAGTAGGGAAATATCCAGAATACCCCCACTTAAGTTGCACAAAATCTCAGCATAGGGGTACGACTGACCCGCATGAGTCGTACCCTTTGATATGAGTGGTACCCACCACTCATATCCTAAGACTTAATCCTTGGACCCATTACTGTCTAGTATACGATTCATCCTACCCAAATTGTATTGACAACATATGATTCGTACCCTACATCCGTATTCCTAGAAAGATAGAATCATAAATGGTTTGAACACTGTCTACCATACGAGTCCAGGGTACAAATCATACCCTAGCTTATATCTCCTGTTGATCCACTCATACTCAAATACAACTCAATTTACCAAGTCTAAGGTTAAGTGAAGGAACCAAATGACCCATATTCAACCATACGACTCATACCACCAAGTTATATCCATTCCAGTAACCAAAATCCATTCCACCAACCAATATTGGTCAGCATAAAACTGGACCATACCATCCATATGTAATATCTCGGGAAATTTTTCGTTGAAATTTTGTGCGTAAACGTGTTGGGTTCTATCTTCTAGAATGAATTATAAATTTTCCGTGCGAAATATCTTAGATTATGACCCACCATTATGTAGAGTATCGAATAAGATTTCCAATGATATATGGATCATCCAAAACGGACACCCGAGCGACGAGTTATGAATATTCCGATCGAATCGTGAATAGTAGTGAACAGTAAAACGTGCAGGAAAAAAAGTACTGAGGCCTGGCGTATTTTTGCTCCAACTACAAATGATCATAACTCCTCGTACACAATGATCTGGGTGAGATACTATATATCAACGGAAATATATAATAGTCCTCTTTCTAATGAAATTGGTTTCATTCAATTTGGATATCGGAGTAAAACGTTATGGTTGATCTACTTCAGACTATCAAAACAGTCAACCAAAGGACAGATTCAAGGATTATTTAATTTTTAGGGGCATTTTGGTCATTCCCCCTCACCTAAAATCCGTTCAAACCTTTTAAAACCTATTAGAAGCATTATATGTTATATTTCATCAAATTCCCTAAAAAGAAAAACCCTAAGCTCCTACATCCAACTTCAAGAACCTCCAAAGTTCACCATTAATTCTGCAAATTTATTCAAGATTCTAAGTTCCTAGTTCAAGAACTCCAAGAACCATCATTCAAAGGCACGATTAACATCTCAAAAATGAGTATCGATCTAAAGTCATCATTCAAGGTATGTGGGGGTTTTCAACAAGAACTCTCTTTCGTTCTTGTGCCCAAATTGATTTTTATTTTATGAATATACGTGATTTTACATGTTTTGATATGAATTTGAAGCATGAATTTATACCCTATATGATTTTACATGAGATTATGATACTCTCTATGTTTTGAAAGTTGAATTGAATGAGAATGATGACATTTTTGTACATAAAGCTGAATTTTCCAGATTTTAAAGTAAGTTATATATATTTATGATGAAAAGCATGAATCTTGAGAAAACTTAATATGATTTTGATGTATGAGACCTTGAGTCCTAATTGGAATTGTACTTTGAGAAATTATGTGCTATAAGTACAATGAGATTTGAATCCCAAAGCTAATTTTCTTTACCAAGATGTATGATTATAAAGCTGAAATTTTAAGTTTTAAGTGATTATTTTTGTGCTTATGTCATAAAGTATGAAACTTTGGAAGGTTTTATGGTGATATTGATGTATGGGTTTTTGGAACCCTATTTGAGATTATTATTTTGAGAAAATACGTGTTATAAGAACGTTGATGTTGAATATTTGAGATGTTTTGAATGATTTGACCTTTTGGTCGTGAATGAGTTATTTTGAACTCGACTGTGAAAGAAATCCACGTTTTTATTGATTATGATAAAGGGGTAGCAAATTAGCTCCCGATGAAAATTGTTGAAGTGTTTATTGTGGATTTTCTTTAATGTGAACCTGAGGCTGATTTAAATTTCTGAGCTAAGTCCGGGAGTAATCTTTACCACCGAGTGGGAGGTATAAAGTGACCTTGCTTTCCTAGAACTACGTGTCCCCATAGGATGTAAGCCTGAGGCTGATTTATATAGTGATCGCTAGTTTGTATGGATTTGATATCGATAGTTCTACTCCGATGGCAAGGATAGGATGGCTCTCTCCAACATGGGTTGTACGTTGGACTCCATGTAGCTCACATGATTTATGTCGGTTATAGGATCTCCCAGTGTGTGTGTGTTTCCTTGTGTCTATGGTGAATGGTGAAGTGATTTGAAACTGGAATTGTGAAAGTTATTCTTTCGAAAGATTTAAATGATATTTACATTATGAGAATTGATATTCTTGATGAACTGAAAGTAATTGACAAATTATATGATGACTCACATGTGTTATTATACTTATTTCATCCTCTCATGATTATGATGATTCTCTTCGAGCTATTTGAGTCTTTCATACATCCTACATATTTCTTATAAATATTTATGATGATGATGTTTATACAACTGCATACACCCCCATATAATCAGTTCCTTTCCATGGTACTGACCTACATCTTCGGATGTGGGCTACATTTTCTCGAAATGTAGGTACAAGGTATAGTTGTACCTTTGGATCCAGTCAGTTCGTGGTATCCAGCCAGCAGGTGATGAGTCCTTTTGATTCAAGGGCTTGGGTTAGTTATGCAGAGTTTATAGTGTTGTATTTTCTTTATTCAGTCGTATTGAGTTGGGGTAGTCGGGAGTCATGACCCGACTACCTACAGTCAGTACTAGTAGAGGCTTCATAGACAGTCAGTAGAAGTTGATGTATTTTTTTTTAATTTTGGTTGTAAAGGCAGAATTGTAATCCTGTAAAATTCCATTTTTGTATCGATCAGATTCAAAAAAGAGTTAATTTTTGTTGATTTGTATGGATTTGTATTTTTATTCAGTTGCTTATGAGTTATGCCAGTAGAAGGGTTAGCTTGGGGTCACTTGTGACCCTAAGCACCGTGTGACGTCTCGGGATCCAATTTTGGGGCGTTACAAACTTGGTATCAAAGCGCAGAGTTCAAGTGTCCTAGGGTGTCTATGAAGTCGTGTCTAGTAGATTCTTACGGAACGGTACGGAGACATCTGTATTTTTCTTCGAGAGGCTACAGGGCATTTAGGAAATGTTTCCCTTCTTTTAAGTCTAAGATCGTTCTATAAAAAGGATCTCCAAGAAGCTTATATAGATTCTCATCTTAATCTATTCTGGACAACTCTGCCTCATTTTCAAGGTATCAGAAACAGTTAAGCTTAATTCTCCGTAGATAGTTATGGGATTGTAAGAGAGCTAGAAAGTATCCTGTCAGTTCTTTTGAGTTCCAAAGATTGAAGTACTTTATTCATGTTCATAAAAGTTGTGAACTAAGTCTAGGTTAGATGTGCTTTCAGATTCCTCCTCAGAATCTACAATGTTAATCTATACTTCTCCCTCTATGTATTATTTTTGAGATAACATGATTCGCAAGCTCCAGTTCTTCCCCAGGTAATGCTTCTATATTTTCAAGAAGAAATTTCAAAAGTTACACAAAGGGCTTGAGAGGAGCTCTCCAGTATGTTAAGTTCCTTAAGTTGAAAGTTATGCCCTCATTCTTATGAGTTATTTAATTAGGACAGAGTAAGGTGTATTCTTAGATCGTTGAATGTTGTGTGTCAAGTTTCTCTCTCTTGTATTAGGTAATCTTGTTATCATTATGTTTGTGAAAAATCAAAGTCTAGTGAAGCCGTGTGGGGCTCTTTCGATTCACTAGCATAGCTTCTTTGTTATTCATCTCATTTTCTTGTTCAAAATACAAACCAAAGTCTAGTGAAGCCGTGTGGGGCCTATTTCGATTCACTAGCATAGTTACTTTGTTATTCATATAACTTTTTTGATCAAAACACAAAATCAAAGTCTAGTGAAGCCGTGTGAGGCCTATTTCGATTCACTGGCAACTTGTTATTTATCTTGTCGTTCCTGTGTTAGTTGAAAGTGTGGGTTTAGAAGTGTAGTGACAAGAAATATAGTAAGGGCGATTTATTGAATATGTATATCTAAATTTTTGCTTATGATTGAATTAGTAATGAAGTGATATACCCTTGTTTGTTAGTTTAGTGAAAGTTAGAGGAGGAGTTATTAGTTAAGGTGGATTGTTGTTTGCTTAGGGTAAGGAAAGAGTTATTGATGGTATTTGTGGTGTTAGAAAAGTATAGGTTATTGATGAAAGTACTTGGGGGGTAAGTGTTGTTAATCTAGGCGCTCTCCAGATTGCAAGAGGAAGTTAAGTTAAGACGTAGAGAGCTATGAACTATGTTAAGTTATGTATGAAGGATAGATAGTAGTGACGGGTGAAAGAAGGATGTGTTAATGGATTGTGAATAAGATAGGCTATATGATTAGGACCAATTATTATTGTTATGAAGTTTAAGTGGGCTAGCGTTCATGGATGTGTTGTTTTATAATCTTCACGTGGGAGTTATGCGTGAGATGGAGTGGTAAATTATGTGAAGTATGAGACCTTAAGTTTGAACGATTGGTGATCATGAAGCCGAATGTGACGGTTTTTGGATTAATGGTATTAGTTGCCGGAAGTGACCGAATAGGCTTGAACAGTGTACACAAGAGTTTAAGTGTAGTTGACTTGTAATTAAGTATAATATTATATTATGATGAGAAAGTTCACCCAAGATATTATGGGACTGCTTTAATTTCAAGGATTAGTGTATGTGGTGTAGTGAGTCGTGCCATGGGATTGTTAGATGGATAAATACTAGTTAGACGATGGATGATGTTTTGAAGGCTATGTTAAGGCGAGGCGTATGATTGGAAATGTTCAGCCTCTTAAGTGTGATTTTGATTCTTATGGGTTAGAAACATAAGTTCATAGGCATGGTATTAGAGGGAGAAGACAGAAGTAGCATGGTCTATCAAAAGGTTAGAAAGTATTCAAGTTGAGCTAATAGAAATAAGAGTTGAAGCACTAGATGGTGTACATTCCGGCGATAGAGATGTTCATGGAGATTCGAAATTAGTAAGCATTTGAGAATTTGAGTGGTGGCTTAAAGCTAAGGGGGAGATGATAGAACAAGTAGTCAAGTTAAGCTTTTACATTTTAGTAGAAGTACCAGTAAGTTGTAAATTTACAGTAAGAAATATCGGTGCTTGACCCAACATTATTTCAGTATTTTCAGCTTTCCCAAAACCTACTCATGCATAATATTTCAGTTCCATGATCTTAATTCATGTTCATACACGTGATGGAGAATTACATACTCTTCTAGTTTCCAAAAATGAGAAATTCCAGTTCTTCTAGCAGTTGGAATCACATTCCATAAGTTATGAGCTCTAAATTCAAGGCATGCCGCCCATGACTCATGTACTCAAGTTTTACAGTATGTTCAGTTCCAGTACTCAGGCAATACTCTTATTGATCAGTGAGATTCAGTTTCCGTTATGGGTGTCTTTAGTTTTGATACCTTAATGAACCCATTGTATTTGATATTTTATTCCTAAGGCCTTAATAGAGAGAGTCAAGTTATTTACATTATCCCTTCATGTTTCAGGTCTTCATGTTTTAAAATTTTGTGACCTTTTCATTAAGTCAAGATAATGGTGTTGAGCAGTTATCTAGAAGGAAGAGAAGATACTTCCTTATCTATGATAGAAGGTGGTGTGCTCACGGTGGTGAAGCGAAGTTAGATTGAGGCTAAGTCCTTGATACATGCCATGGTTAGTTGAAGTTTTAAATGTTTATTTGGAAAGATTATTGTGTGTTGGTTTTATGCACTTCTATGAGGTTGTAGGAATAGTAATACAGAGTTTTTGTGTATAGTTCAATTGGTTAAGAAAATGTTATGTGTGCCGTTTAAAGAATAGACCAGTATGTGTGACTGATGTAGTTGATGGAATCTTAGAGAAAGTGAGGAAGATGCTTTATCAGTATTAGTTTAGAGGTGCATGTGCGAAGTACGTATGTGGTTATGAGTATAGGCTTGAATGTTATGGTTGTATATCTAAAAGAATGCACCGCAAGTTAACAGATCCCTAGTATAAGATTGTATGTGGTTGTTGGAGTAGCAATAAGAGTTATGTTTGAAGTGAGGAGTTGTGAGGCTCAGTGTGTATTGAGATTCATGATATAGATTAATATTATAGTGTTATGTGGTGTATCTCATGAGTACTTGGAGTTAGGCTTGAACATAGTCGAGGGAGTAGTTGGGAAGTGTTGCTAAGTTTGGAAGCAAGGATTTATGTTTCCCAAGACCTAGAAATTCCTATCTTAATTTATGCCATATGGGTCCTAGTTCCCATACGATAGGATTGTATCGAATTATGGTTCATTTTCTCCCCGAACAATGTCATTTGAATCTTTTGGAGGGAGCGTTGAGGGACGTTTCATTTGGGCGCAAGTGGTCCTTCTTTTGATGACATCCCCTTCGAGACCATTGATTCTCAGTCTCTGAATAAACCAAAGATATTGATTCCTTAAAATCAGTCTCCTTTGTGTAAGATCTAACTATGTGACCATTCTCATTATGAATCGAATGTTCTATGAAGTATTCGAAAGTTTGGAGTGAAGTAAGTGGATTGATTTCGTTATCCCATCCTTTTGTCCTCATTTCCATGGTATTCTGTACTTATTCATCGATATTTGAGGACTAATATTTCCAAGGGGGGAGATGATGTAATACCCCGGGAAATATTTCGTTGAAATTTTGTGCGTAAACGTGTTGGGTTCTATCTTCTAGAATGAATTATAAATTTTCCGTGCGGAATGTCTTAGATAATGACCCACCATTGCGTAGAGTATCGAATAAGCTTTCCAACGATATGTGGATCATCCAAAACGGACACCCGAGCGACGACTTATGACCATTTCGATCGAATCGTGAATAGTAGTGAACAGTAAAACATGCAGGAAAAAAACTACTGAGGCCTGGCGTATTTTTACACCAACTTCAAACGATCATAACTCCTCGTACACAATGATTTGGGTGAGATACTATATATCAACGGAAATATATATGAGTCCTCTTTCTAATGAAATTGCTTTCATCCAATTTGGATATCGGAGTAAAACGTTATGGTTGATCTACTTCAAATTATCAAAACAGTCCACCAAAGGACAGATTCGAGAATTATTTGATTTTTAGGGGCGTTTTGGTCATTCCCCCTCATCCAAAATCCATCCAAACCCTATATTAAAGCCTATTAGAAGCATTATATGTTATATTTCATTAAATTCCCTCAAAAAGAAAATCCTAAGCTCCTACATCCAACTTCAAGAACCTCCAAAGTTCACCATTAATTCTGCAAATTTATTCAAGATTCCAAGTTCCTAGATCAAGAACTCCAAAAACCATCATTCAAAGGCACGATTAACATCTCAAAAACGAGTATCGATCTAAAGTTCATCATTCAAGGTATGTGGGGGGCTTCAACAAGAACTCTCTTTCGTTCTTGTGACCAAATTGATTTTTCTTTTATGAATATACGTGATTTTACATGTTTTGATATGAATTTGAAGCATGAATTTATACCCTATATGATTTTACATGAGATTATGATACTCTCTATGTTTTGAAAGTTGAATTGAATGAGAATGATGACATTTTTGTACATAAAGCTGAATTTTCCAGATTTTAAAGTAAGTTATATATATTTATGATGAAAAGCATGAATCTTGAGAAAATTTAATATGATTTTGATGTATGAGACCTTGAGTCCTAATTGGAATTGTACTTTGAGAAATTATGTGCTATAAGCACAATGAGATTTGAATCCCAAAGCTAATTTTCTTTACTAAGATGTATGATTATAAAGCTGAAATTTTAAGTTTTAAGTGATTATTTTTGTGCTTATGTCATAAAGTATGAAACTTTGGAAGGTTTTATGGTGATATTGATGTAGGGGTTTTTGGAACCCTATTTGAGATTATTATTTTGAGAAAATGTGTGTTATAAGCACGTTGATGTTGAGTATTTGAGATGTTTTGAATGATTTGACCCTTTGGTCGTAATGGAGTTATTTTGAACTCGACTGTGAAAGAAATCCACGTTTTTATTGATTATGATAAAAGGGTAGCAAATTGGCTCCCGATGAAAATTGTTGAAGTGTTTATTGTGGATTTTCTTTAATGTGAGCCTGAGGCTGATTTAAATTTCTGAGCTAAGTCCGGGAGTAATCTTTAGCACCGAGTGGGAGGTATAAAGTGATCTTACTTCCCTAGAACTGCGTGCCCTTGTAGGATGTGAGCCTGAGGCTGATTTAAATAGTGATCACTAGTTTGTGTGGATTTGATATCGATAGTTCTACTCCGATGGCAAGGATAGGACGGCTCTCCCCAACGTGGGTTGTACATTGGACTCCATGTATCTCACATGGTTTATGTCGGTTATAGGATCTCCCAGTGTGTGTGTGTTTCCTTGTGTCTATGGTGAATGGTGAAGTGATTTGAAAGTGGAATTGTGAAAGTTATTCTTTTGAAAGATTTAAATGATATTTACATTATGAGAATTGATATTCTTGATGAACTGAAAGTAATTGACAAATTATATGATGACTCACATGTGTTATTATACTTATTTCATCCTCTCATGATTATGATGATTTTCTTTGGGCTATGTGGGTCTTTCATACATCCTGCATATTTCTTATAAATATTTATGATGATGATGTTTATACAACTGCATACACCCCCATATACTCGGTTCCTTTCCATGGTACTGACCCACATCTTCGGATGTGGGCTATATTTTCTCGGAATATAGGTACAAGGTATAGTTGTACCTTTGGATCCAGTCAGTTCATGGTATTCAGTCAGCAGGTGATGAGTCCTTTTGATTCAAGGGCTTGGGTTAGTTATGCATAGTTTATAGTGTTGTATTTTCATTATTCAGTCGTATTGAGTTGGGTAGTCCGGAGTCATGACCCGACTACCTATAGTCAGTACTAGTAGAGGATTCATAAACAGTCAGTAGAAGTTGATGTATTTTGTTTCAATTTTGGTTGTAAAGGCAGAATTATAATCCTGTAAAATTCTATTTTTGTATCGATCAGATTCAAAAAAGAGTTAATTTCTGATGATTTGTATGGATTTATATTTTTATTTAGTTGCTTATGAGTTATGCCAGTAAAAGGGTTAGCTTGGGGTCACTTATGACCCTAAGCACCGTGTGACGTCTCGGGACCCAATTTCGGGGCGTTACACCATACCCCAACATACGGCTCGTACCCATGAGTTATATTGGGTCCAGAAACTAGAATTCTAAGAAATTTTCTAAGGTCCAGAAACTAGGGTATTTCAGTGAAGGTGATTTGGGATAGACTTAAGGCTTCCCAAAGTTGCCTAAAGTCCTATACAGATATGAGGCGAAAGGAGTTAGAGTTCAATGTTTGTGATTGGGTGTTCTTGAAGTTGTCTCCCATGAAGGGAGTAATGCGGTTTTGTAAGAAGAGGAAGCTCAGTCCCCGTTATTTTATTTTGTACTTGGTTTTGAAGAGGGTTGGTAATATCTCATATAAATTGGAGTTGCCTTCTAGTTTGAGCTCTATTCATCTAATGTTTTATGTTTCGATGTTGATAAAGTTCATGGGTGATCCTTCAACGGTTGTTCCTTTAGAGGAAGTGGTTGTTTCAAATTCCATGTCCTATAGGGAAGTTTCGATCAAGATTTTGGATCGGCAAGTCCGTCGGTTGCAGAAGAAGGATGTGGCTTCGGTAAAGGTTCTTTGGAGGAACCAAAAGGTTGAATAAGCTACTTGAAAAGTCAAGGAGGACATAAAGTCAAAGTATCTATGCTTGTTTCCCATTTTGGGTAATTATGCTTGAGGTATGTGTATTCCTTAACATCTTTATTTTCTGTCTTTATTAAAAGTAAGTGTGGTTGTGTTTGGAGTCAAATTTTGCTAATAAATACCTTGTCCTATCATTCGAGGATGAATTATCCTAAGGGGAGGAGTATGTAACGCCCTGGGTTTTTGGTCCTTGAAAAATTCTAAAATTTTATCATTGACGAGTCGTTGGACCGAATCGTAAAAAATCAATAAATGTGTAGATGGAGTTCTGTTCTAAGTACGAGTGGCTCACTATGAGTCATAAGGACTTTCGATGAGTCATTGGGTGTAAATCATAAGGGGTCCAATGTATACCCTAATTAGTTGTTGGGTTTACTATAACTATACCCTATGATTCATAAAGTCCCATTACGAGTCATATAATTTGAGTCATAAGGTCAATAGATTGTGAGTGTCTTAGAGTCTGTCTTGGCTACGACTTGTGGTGACTAGTCATAATGAGTCTATACGAGTCGTATAGTGACCCGTAGTCACTGATGACTAAATTTTAGTTTTTAAATTTTGGCCATTTTGGACAATTCCCTTCTCATCCAATTAAAACCCCACATTTATAAAGCACATAAGAAGGGTTATTTCTCATTCATAACATACTCAAACAATACCAACACTCTCCTAAATTCCCTCAAACAGACATACTTAGGGTTTTCAAAAAATAGACCATCCTAGGGCTCAAGGGTTGAATTCTTTCCATGAAACTTAGTATTTCAGGCATGTTACTCTTTCCTAATTTCTAATTTTGTAAAATCATGTGTTTTAAAGTGTAGCTCATAAGATAATGATGTTGTTTTTGAAACAAGGGTTGGGGGTTTTGAATGCTCGGTTATTAAACAATGTTCTCCATGGCTTACTTATGATTATTCATGCCTAATTATTGTTTTGAACTTGTGGGTGCATGGTTATGATGAATGAATTATCAAATTGCGATTTTCTCAAAACTTGTGGCTTTTGAAGTGGTTATGACCCCAAACCATATTGTGAAATTGGTTTTGAATATGAAAAGTATGCACATTGAACTACTCTTGAACTATTGCATAATGTGAAAGGTTAATGAAGTATAATAATTTTTAATTGAAACTTATGGGGTTATGTAATTCCCCAAGCTAATGTATAATTGATCCAAAGGGGATTGTGATTTCCCCAAGTGATGATAATTGGAGTGGCATGCTGATGTTACTTTCCAAGTATAGTTGGTATGAGATACCAACAATGTATGCCTTACTGTGTAATGTGGTTCAATGAATGGGAATGTGTGATAATTATTTTAATTGGGCTTTAATGAGGATTATGTATCTGAGTCGTTAGTGTGAAGGTCCTGAAGGACCAATACAGTAAACCACGGTTGCCGATGTGGGGGTCTATATGATCGGGTGGTTCGAGTCCCCCTTATTATTATCACATGATTTGGAGGTTCGAGTCCCCTACATTATATTGCATGATTTGGTGCTTGTGTCATCGTGGTATACCGAGAGATTCGAGTCCCCCATAGTGCATATGTATACCCTTGGTTAGTGTGGACACCCGCACTGGGGCCCTACCAGCTGAAACAAAGCTGGGCTCACATAGCCCGTGGGTGCCCTCTTATGTTATGACGATAGATCTACATAATCCAGGATAAAGTTTTGAAGTGCGTGTTAAATCTTGTTCCCTATCACGGCATGTGATATATATATATATGCATTTAATTATGTGCATTGGTTTTGAATGATTTTGAATTATTGATCACGGTATTGCGTTATCCATATCCTCGAGTTACATACTAGTGTTCACCCCTCTAACCGTCTCTGGACGTTATATCCCCATGCAATCCAGGCACCGGAGATAACTCTACTTTTCCTACGTAGAGTTAGGTAGATCGGCTTGGTTCGTCAGTTCGTTGTGGTGAGCTTCCATTCTTCGAAAGACTTAGTCATTTCATCTGTTATTATCATAGACTAGAATTAATATTTTTCATTATTATTAACATTATCATTTTAATTATCATCTGTTAAAGTCAGGGACATGTCCCAACCAAGACTGGTTTTGGTTGTTTTGTTAGAAGGCTTTGTCGGATTACTGTAGACTTGGGGGATATTGGTCAGTTGTTTTGGCCGGTCGATGGTTATCAGTTATAGACATACCCTTTATTCTTTACACTTATCATGTTATATGTTTGGAATTCATCCGACATTAGGGATATTAAGTAGTTTGGTTAGGTGCATAGGGGTGGTCTCCAGTCCTCAGAGGACTTGAGATACCCATCACGGCCAGGCCCTGGTTCGGGTCATGACAGAGAGTCTTCAGGTTTTTTGCCTCAGTAATAGCATCCACTTTGCTTTCCCAAGACTTAGGAAGAACACCTAGAATTTTTCTCACTTGCTTATACAAGGAAATCACTTCTCCTAGACAGTCCAGCTCATTTGTGATTGAAGTGAATATAGTATGCATTTCTTGAATTATTTCTCCTTCCTTCATGAAAAAAGTTTCACACTGAGTAGTCAGCATGTCAACTTTTGAATTCTTCACATCAATTGTTTCTTTATGAGCAGTCTTCAGGCAGTCCCAGATTTACTTTGTATTTTCGCAAGCGAAAATTCTATTATACTCATCTGGTCCTATACCATGCACAAGCAATTTCATAACCTTGTAATTTTTTTCAACTTTTTTGTGATCTTTCTCATTAAATTCTTGCCTGGTTTTGACAACCATTCTTGTTATACCTCCTTCTTTGACCTCTCTAACTGGCACATGAAGACCACCAAGTCTTACATCCATTAGCTCACTATCCTCAGCCATAATGAAGTCATACATCCTAGTTTTCCGCCACCCATAGTACTGCCCATTAAAGCAAGGTGGTCTAGTGATAGACTGCTCTTCTTCCAGTGTGGAGCATCCATGATCAAGAAATCACTTTAGGTGTGAAACTTTTAAAGTGTTCTTGCTCTTATAGCAATTGTTGAAACATGGGGGTGCATTACCATTCTAGGGACCTGATCCCTGAGACTTCGATAAAGGCAATAAAATAGTAAAGAACTAAAACCGGCAGAAATTAAAGGAACACAGTGATTTACGTGGAAACCTCCTTGGTCAAGGGAGGAAAAAATACGGCTTGCCCACATAAGCACTCAACCGTTACTATAATCAAAACTCATTGATTACAGACTCCAAAAACTTAACGCTAAGTTCCACTGGTTGTAATAACTCTACTACAACCACCTCTACTCACTTCAATAGTTTCACAATTGACTAACTTTAATTGATTTGACTTTAGGTAACTCTACGTAAGCACTCTACTGCAAAGAGAAGTACATTACTCTTATAAGAAGAGTAATTTTCTTTCAAAGTAAGACTTGACTCAATAACAATTAAACTTGAAGCACACATAGCTTTGAAACTTGAGCAATGGAGTTTTCATTGTTTCTTTGATTCACCAATTTTGCAAAAATTGGTTGAATGAGGGGCATCCTTATCTATTTATAGTAGTGAATAAATCAGGGTTGAATTTTAATTGGACCAGGTGTCCCAAAGGGTACACGGCACTCCTGCACAGTTAGTTGCACTGGCAGATAAAACTGTGCAGAGATGTGATAGTTGTACCACTTCATGATGAGCTAGGGACCTGGTATTTCAAAGACAACTGATCATCATCAAAAAATGAGACATCATCCCATATGAATCCAACTTTTAAACTCATCGTACGATCTATCGTATACTTGGAGAATAACGTTGTTCAACAATACATAAATTTGCATGCTCTCTCAAGCAATACATAATAAATTGGTTGCACAACTAATGTAACACCCCAACTGAGGATAAAGAGTCCCACGTCGACAAAAATACAGGAGTGATGCTGGGTATATAAGTAAGCAAGCCTTACTCCCTTGTGACGTATTTTAAAGCCGTGCGGGCCTGGGCCCAAAGCGGACAATATCACTAGTGGGTTGGGGAGTACACGTCAGAATATCACTAGATATTTCTAAAATAATCGAATTTCAACCATGTATAGGTGCACTATAATTTTGATAAAATAATAGGTTCGTCTTTTATTGAGATTTTGATTAAAAAGATGTTAGGTTGATTTCTCACGTGAACTCCATTAGTTTGGCAAAAAAAAAATTATTCAGCTAAACGCAGTGTTGGCTCTACCATTTTAGAAAAAAGTCAATTGGCTTAGACCTTCAAATTTAGAGGTCGCATTATTTTTTAGCAATAATTGATTGTAGGTTTTTTATAAATAAATACTACTTATAGGAAATGAAACCTTTTTTTGATAAAAAAAAAAAAAAAAAAAGTTATTAGGAGAAATTTGATATATTTGAATTCTGGAGTAATATGTTATCTTAAGAAAGATTAAATACATTGATTGAAAATCGATTATAAAAAATTATTAATAACTTTACATGTCAAAATTTTTAAAGGTAGACTACACACATATATATAGGGGTGTTCATGGGTTGGTTTGGATCGATTAGTGGTTAAAACCATAACCAAAACCGATTTAGTCGGTTTTTGAATTTCTAAAACCAAACCAAACCACAAAAAGAAAATAACCGTCGGTTTGGTTCTTGTTGGTTTGGTTCGATTTTTTCAGTTATTAACTAGCCTACTCCAACTATCTCTAGAATAAACTCCTTTTTTTAACCCATAGAAAAGAGTATCACATTGAATAATTTCTCATGAAATATTTGTACAGTGATGGACAAATGACACTATAAACTCTTAAAAATCAGAACAAACACATTAAACAAAACCAATATTGAGATAAAAAACACCATCTTTGTATTGTAGGCACTAAGATTATCCAACAACATACAAAAAAATACATGTATATTGTAAAATCGAGCTTTGTATTCTGTTGCAGTGTACTACAAGAAGAGACAGAGTTGGGAAAATTTGAGTTATCTGTTTACTTTAAAGACTAGCTAGGTGAGCTAATCATATAGGAAAATGATTGAATAAACAATGAGACATAAAACTACCAGTTGAACCAGGGACCATGGTAACTCGTATTGTGATAGCTGAAGTAGAAAAAGTGAGGTAGGACTGTAGGGTTAACTTATTAGTAATAGTAAGTAGAGTTGGGCTTGGGTTTGGGGCTTTGGGTAATTGGGCTAAAGTATTGGTTGGGCTAGACAAAGATTAAAATTTAGTTTTAGATTAAATTTAATAAAATATTTATGTTTTATTTATAAATTATATATAAATAATTATAATATATATATATATATAATTTATCGGTTCGGTTTGGTTATTTTCACAATTTTTTTAAGTAAAACCATAACCAAACCAAATAGCATCGGTTTTTAAAATTTAAAACCAAACTTAACTAAACCAAACCAAACGTCGGTTTTTTTAATTGGTTTGGTTCGGCTTACGGTTCGGTTTGATTTTTAACCAAATCCATGAACACCCCTATATATATATACTAGACAATTATGAGGATCAAAGAATTTTCTCCACACCTTTCATTATTTTCATAGTAACCTTTATCTCGATACTAGATATTGACTGTTTGTGCTAGCACGGACCCAATATATGTTATGTTTTTATCTTAATTTATAAGACACAAATAGAATTTAGATACCCAATCATTAAAATAATTTAAGCTTTATGTTTTTAATTAATACGATTTATAATAATTTTTTTATTTCAATTTAAATGACATTGATATAATTTTAAGAGTTAGGCAGATATTTTATATCTTTCAAATATATAAATTGCATATGTTATCTCAAAGAGTGTATTCACACTCTGTATCATGTTACCAGAGAAAATTGAAGAAAAGGTATTTTTTAAGTCTTGAATAAAGAATTGGTGACAATGACCAACTTAAAGGATCAAACATAATTAGGAAACTTGATTAAGTTAATTGTGGACTTGATTAATATTTTTAAAATTTTCTAATCTTTTCAACAATACAAATCAACCCAACCCACACCCCACTTAAATCCAAATCATCGATCATCTCTCGACAGCTTCTCTCAACCAACAGTTCTACAAATTTCTCATTTCAATCCCCGGCGACTTTAACCTCCGATGACAAATAGTTGGGCTTCGAGTTTCTTTTTGAATTCAACCATCAATCGACATCGCAGCTTTGCTCTTCGGCCACAACAGCTTTGAATTCTTCATTATTTCTTTTTTTCTTTTACAGGTAAAAAATTATGGCCTTTTTAGTTTTGAAGAAAACGAGGAACTTGAGCCAACTTCTCTTATAGTATTAGTTAACAATTTCAATATTTGTTGCTTTAATTTGAAATGCAATCTGAATAAAACCCTAATTTCTGATATTTCTTCTCTTCTTTTCTCTTTTTTTCTCTTCTCTTTTGTTGTTTGATTTCAAAGTTTAATTTGTTGCGCCCGTTGCTGGGTTTATTTGTTCTTGTTCTTATTAAAAATGGTGATATTGTTGTTGTTCTATTAAACAAAATTGTGCTACTATTTTTTTCTCCAACAGATTATTCATCTGATGCAACATATTAACCATCTGATGCAACAAATTTAGCATATAATGCAACAGATCAATCATCTAATACAACAGAGAAACCATCAGATTAAAATTCTAATACAACAGATTAACCATCTGATGCAACAAATTAACCATCTGATGCAACAGATTAATCATCTAATGCAACAGAGGAACCATCGGATAAAAATCTGAAGCAACAAATTTAGCATATGATGTAATAGTTTAACCATCTGATGTAATAGATTAACCATCTGATGCAACGAAGGAACCATTGGATTAAAGATCTGATGCAACAGATGAACCTCCTGTTGGATAACATCATATCAACTCTTCCAACAGGACATGTTCAAGACTTGATTTTTTCAACTGATCATTCATTTGTCGCGATAGAAGACCCTTCTATTGGAAGAAATCTAAACAATATTGGCCGTTAATAACTATTCCAACAGATCACTCACATGTTGCGGTGGATCATAACCTCTTGCACAAACCATTTATTTATTTTAATAGATAAGTGATATGTTTTGTATTATCACAATAGATTAGTCAGCCGTTGCTATAGGTTACTTAACTATTCAAACAAATCACTCATATATTGCAATAGATTGTGATCTATTGCACAGAACATTCATCTTTCTCAATAAATGAGTGATATGTTTTGTATTGTTGCAACAGATTACTCAGTCATTGCTACACGTTAGTTAACTGTTCTAACAGATCACTCATATGTTACAATAGATGTGTGATCTGTTGCACAGACCATTCATCTTTCTCAATAGATGAATGATATGTTTTGTATTGTTGCAATAGACTACTCATTTGTTGCACCAGGTTATTTAACTATTACAACATATCACTCATATATTGCAAAAGATGTGTGATCTATTGGACAGACCTATCATCTGTCTTAAAAATGAGTGATATATTTTGTATTATTGCAACAGATTACTCATTCATTGCAAGAGGTTAGTCATTTAGTGCAACAGATAACCTACCTGGTGCAACAGATGTGTGATTTATTGCAACTGTTATTTTACTATTTTGCATGATAGATTTACCGTTATCCTTTTTTAATGATGCATTAATTAACTATAATATATTTTTTTATGTTTCTGTTAATTATAGATAATATGGCTCCCAAAAGAATAGAAACCGAATCAAGTCCAAGTAAAAGAACAAGTGAAGTAGCTAGTCTACATCCACCACGTATGAGCTTGTTTTACAAGCGTTATCTTAATCAGGAAAAGAATATGATGAACACGGGAAGGAGGAATGTTTCAAAAGAAATTATCCAAATGCTAATAGCCCTTCCACCGAAGAGTTGGTCAAAACCTTCAGTATTGATCATTATCCTATGAGAATGCATTGTGATGGTGCCATAAATTTAACAGGTGATCTCGTGGTTAAGTCAGCTATGGGAAAATCTTTCGACGCGTTCAGAAAAATACTTCAAGAACAAAAATTGAATGCTTATTTCAAGGACAGTTGCTTTGGAAAATGTCTTGATTTGTCGAAGGACAACAATGCTCGCATCCAAATGAAAATGGTATATGAACTTCTCAAGCGTAGGTTTATGTATGAAAACAAAGATAAGATGGATGAGGTGTGGATAAATTATTGTGGCATGCCTGTTTGTTTTGGTTGGAAGGAGTTTGCCATAGCTACTGGACTAAAATGTTATCCTCCTTCTCCTTCCCACGTTATACCTATTCTAACCCAAAAAGAGCACCTCGCACACCTAAAAAAGGAAAAGGCAAGTCGTGTAATCGTGATGACCTGGTGTCCATTGTTGGTCCAAGCTTCAAAAACAAAAATTTGATAGAAGCATTGAAAGAGAAAAGAATTTCAAAGAAGCACAAGCAGTCATTGTGTTTGGTTTGGATTGCACATAATATTCTTTGGGCGAGAGACGTTAACAACAATATAAGAGTTGATTTGATAAATCTCTCTGAGGATCTTGAGGCGTTTAACAGCTATCCTTGGGGGTTATGAAAGCTTCAAAATGACTGTCAAATATTTGTTGACTCCATTAGTGCCAAAGACAGTCAACTTATACGGCCTACCATGGGATTTCATGGTAAATATTTCTTTATTTTATTATGATATCATTCATTTTTTTACACAATAATAGTTTAAATTTATTGGTGCTATTTTATAGACTTGAGCGTTCGAAGCCATTCCTTATTTGAGACAACAAATGAACTACCAGGAAGAAGTTTCTTGTCCAAGAATCTTGAGATGATTGTCGGCCAAAACTGATAAAAATGCAAAATTTCTTGATATCTTCAACCCCCCGAAGGATGCAGTAAGTATAATTATAATTAAGTTTTTATTTTAATTAATGATTTTTTTGAATGATCTAATCATCATTCTAATATATGTAATATTTATGTTAGATTGTGCATCCGTCACTAGTTCCGACCAATCAAGAGTTGAAGATGTCATTTATCTTACTTTATGGTCTGTGCAAACTTTATCGGACCCTAAGGTCATTGACAGAATAAAAATGGAATTGTTTGGAGCAATAGCCATTACAAGAAAAATAATTTTAGAGGGTGGGCATGTTGTTGATGGTGGTCTTAGTGGTGATGGAGCTGTTGGTAGTCATACTCGTGCTGTTGTTGGTACTAATGATGCTCCTCTTACAGTATTTAAAACAAACCATTATGAGTATGATCATACTGGTTATACAGATTTTGCCTCTCCCAGCGAATGTTCTGCATGCAAATGGCAAGACTGCAAGGCAAAACATGATGTAGTGATTAACGTTATTAATGAATTAACTTCTTCTATAAAGGAATTGACATCAAAGAGGGGTGTCATTTCATCAAAGAGGATTTTATATCCATCCACTCTATTAGAGATTAAGGCTAAGAGGAAAAGAAAAGTAATTTCCAAGGCATTATCAAGTATCCAAAAAAGAAAAATTGTAAATCCTCTGTCCGTTGTTGCATTGAGAAATGTACAATGTCAAAAGAAGAGCAGCACGAGCTGAAAAAGGTAAATATATATGTCTGTTCCACCTAACAAATAGACATATATCTATTTCAACAGTTGACACATTTGCTAAAAATTATCAAACAGATATACACATCTGTTGCAACAGTTTACTAACTTGTTGCATTAGATAAAGTATTTGTTGCGACATATGTCTTGTCTATTTTTAGCAAATCAAACAGCTCTTTGTACCATTTTTATTTGTATCAACAGATGACCTATCTGCTACAACAGATGAGTTATATGTTGCAATAGATGGTTCATCCGTTGAAAATTATCATACAGGTCTTCCTTATGTAGAAATTTATCCCAACAGCTGATTCATTTATTGCAACAGAAATATAATCTGTTTGGGATAATTTAAAATAGGTGAAAGACCTATTTGATTTGCTAGAACATATGAGTTATTATTTTTCATTTTATTGTATCTCCATGATTAGAATTGACTAATTCTATCTTTTCAGGTGGATGTAGAAGCTACTACTGAATAGCATTGACACTATGCTACTCCTTTTATGGAAATACAAAGAACAAAAAGCGCAGAACCTGAACGTAAGCGACATTAAAGATCCATGACGACCAAAGCGGGATTCCATAGCATCGGATGAAGAATAACTTGTCCATATTTAGTAGATCTTTATAGCTTGTGTCTGTCAAAGTAATAACCTCACCCCTCCTTAGGAATTATTGGCACCAATACTTAAATTGTTGATGTATTTGTTCAAATCTGTACCCATAACAATTTTTTACATTTTATTTATTTTTATTTCAGCTAATTTTTGAAAGCTTCGACTTATTTTATTTTATTTATGAATTTTATTTTTTCCTTAGATTTGAACTTATTAATTGAAATGGAATACTAGATTCAAATATTACAATAGATAATGTATTTATAGCAACAAATAACACATCTGTTAGAAAATATCAAATAGATTTAGACATATGTTGCAACAGGTAGGTAATCTATTGGAAATTACCAAACAGGTCTTCCCACTGTTGCAACATTTAGACTTAGATAGAAACATCGACATAATGCAACAGATGATCAACCCATTGCAACAGATAAACTATATGTTAGAAAAGGTAGAATATCTGTTACAACAGATGGACAATCTGTTGCATTATAAAAAATCAACTTTCATTAGACATAAAAAATTGCCACTATATGTAAAAAAGTGAAAGTGACTTAAAATAAAAAAGGCAAAACCCATCGACAGTGTTCAGTTTAAACACCTAAAATAAAATAGGCATCAAGTAGACAGTGTTCAATTTAAACACGTAATATAAAATAGGCATCAAATGTGTCAGTTTGTCACTTTTTTGCCCTGTTGGTTGCTCGTGTAACTCACGCAGCCAAGGTTCATTGAACCCCCATTTTTGCTGATTTGGCCTCCAACGGTTATTTTTCTCCCATTGTCTTATATATTCATCTTCTTCCTAAAATTTAACCCTAAATTCCCAAATCTTATTTTTCTTCTTTATCTTTTATCCAAATTCATCTCAATTATTTATATTTTTTTCTGTGTATTTTTTTTATTTTTTCCAACTGAGCTTGACAATGTCTAGCTCATCTTCCACTATTTTTTGTGACAAAGATTTTCGATATTGTAAGTATAGTCATGAAGCTCTATTGAAGACTTCTTGGACTCAACAAAATCCAGGTCGTAGATTTTTTACTTGTAAGATTTCAAAGGTAATTTTTTTTATTTAATTAGTTGATTACTTACTGACTTGTAATTGTTTTATAATTATGGTCTTATTTTTTGTAAAAGTTGGGTGGATGTGAATACTTTGATTGGTATGAAGAAAGACACCCTTTATAAGCAAATTGTATAATCTGGGATTTATTGAAGAAAGTCAAGGCTTTTGAAGAGAAACAAAATTGAGCAAGAAGATACTACATTATTGACGTTCTTCCTACTGGTTTGGTGGTTTGGGGCACATGGATATTCAAGCCTAATTGCTAAACTTTTCATGGTGGTGTATTTATATTTGCTACTGGTTTGGTGTTGTTGAGCACATGAATATTCAAGCATAATTGTTGGAAAATATCAAATAGATTTAGACATATGTTGCAATATGTAGGTCATCTGTTGGAAATCATCAAATAGATCTTTCCACTATTTCAACAGATAAGACTATATCAGCATAATGCAACAGAGGACCAACCTATTGCAATAGATAAACTATCTGTCAGATTAGATACAATATATTTTACAACAGATAGGCAATCTGTTGCATTGTGAAAAATTCAACTATCATCAGATAAAAAAATTCTCCCCTACATATATGTATATATATATATATATGTAATGTAATGTAAAGTATGTAAAGTAAAGTGACTTGAAATAAAAAAAACTATTATTTCACAAGCTCATCTTTGTACACAGGCTCCAAGCATCCAGTTAGCACCCCGTAAGCCTAGACCTCTTGCATGTTTTCCATAGCATTGTCGCACATAAAGTTCATTGGCTCGGCCATTTTTGTGCCAATCAGCAAACATTCTATGTGTGCAAGAGCGTACGACCCGCACGCGGCAGCGATTTCATTTTTTAGAACATTCATGTCCTTGTTTCGACCTTCAAAATCCTATGACTACTTCATCAACACTTTCGTTGGCAAACGATCCATCAGTTTACTCGCCTTAACAAGATGGGGAACAAATCCAACAGTGGCTGCATGTAGGCAAAAAATTCTACCTCGTCCAAGGCAGGTAAGTTGTTGTCATAAACCTTGATCTTTTCCTCCTCAAAAAGTATCTCAATAGCACGATAATGTACGTCGTCCACGTTCATGACTCTAAGAATCCTTTTTGCCTCGGTCCAGCTCTTGTTGTGTGGATTTGGCCTCTCTCCTCAAACATATTTTATTATTTCTTCATCCCATTAGAACCCAGAAAGTAAAGAATAAAATCCCTCGCCACCGGGAGTGGACGATAGGTTACTGAGATAATCGTACCTATCCTTGAAATTCATATAGAAATCGAGGTCCATTATCCTATCGACAGCATCATAAGCTTTTGGATAGGCTAATTGCCTGCCCCTCATGAGGAAGAAAATTTCTTCAACATACTGTGATATAAGAAGTCAATTTTTAAATAGGTTAGTAATTGTAAAGAAGGAAAACATAGTGAAAGTACAATGGATGGTCTATCTATTACAGAGGTTTCTCTGAATTTGTTCACAGATTATCCATCTAACGTAACCTATGTAAGAGATGGGTAATATATTGCAACAGCACCACCATAAATTGTACCAGAATACACATATGTTGCAACAGATGACAAGTAGATTAGAAGGCTAGGTTAGGAAAAGTAAACTTACCCTGTCCACGTACTACGTACGCATATTTGTTTATACTTCTGAAGTCTTCGACGGAAAAGGTATGGATGGGGCAATCTTTTGCTCCTTGCTTGGCCCATCGTAGATCCCTCTTCTCTTTGGCGCCAAGTTTCGCATATATGTCCACCTTCTTGAACAGCCCCTGAACTTCAATAGCTTTTGAAAAGGGAGGAGTTGTAATTTTTTTGGATTTTCGATTGGAGAGTACTTGGCTAATTGTTATTTTCTTCCTCCTAACCATCACTGTAAGAGTGTATGGCTCCCTCACCTTCTTGGATGGTATGATACCCCTCTTGGATTTAAATTCCTCAACAGCTTTAGCGATAGCCTCTACTTTTTCAAAAATTTTATCATGGCTATCCCTGTCTCTTCGTATTTGCAATAAGAACCTGAGGGTGAAGAGGGGTGAGAAGGACCGGTGTAAGGGTGAGAGGGACCTGTGTAATGGGGAAAGGGACCTGTGAGAGGTGGGTTTCTAAATATATTTATTTTTTCTCGAGCATCAACATGCTCAATATCATGACTGGGAGTAGCATCATCATGCCTGCCCCCAACATCAACTCCACCAGCAACACCCCCCGAAGAAGCACGCGGATTTGTTGTAGTAGTTTGGTCATAAAGAGCCTCAACACTAGGCTGACCTTGCCCAACTGCTCTTCTTATGGTTGTTGCTCCAGCCAATTCCTGCTTTATTAACTCCACCGTTGGGTCTACTATACTATCAACATGACCTAGAGTAATAAAAAAAGTCATCCCCAACTCTTTCTCAGTAGGCACGATCCATGGATGCACAACCTATGAAAAAAGACAGATACATTTAAATCATATAATATAATAATTTTCACAGTTAGGTTACATGTTAACACAGATAATGTATGCAATAGATGATTTGTATGTCGCAATAGATTAACAATATATTACATCAGATTATCCATTTGTTGCATAATTTGCAGTAGATGGTTAATCTGTTAAAGTCGGGTTCAGAGAACCAAAGCAACAGATGGGTAATCTGATGCAAAATATCAATCGTCTGTCGCAATAGATTACCCATCTGTTGTACCAGTTGGCACAAAAAGGGTAATCTATCACAACAGATGTCCCATCTGGTGTATCAGATATAATATCTATTGCACCAGATATAACATCTGCTCAATTTCTTTTATTGAGTCAAATTATTTTTCTTGAAGAAGACGTACTGCGTCAATCGGAGGGTTAAAGAGATCATCCTTCTTATTCTTGTGTTGTTCTTTGTAGCCAACCACCTAACATCCTTAGATGAGTAACCTCATTCGGGTAATACATTACCTACTTTTGGAGGGAAGGAATGGCTTCAAATGCCCAAGCCTAAAAAATATAAACAGGAAGCAAGCAAAAAAAAGTCATAATAACTATATTCAATATACATTAATGGATGAATAAAAATAGTGATTAATTTTACAATGAAATCCCAAGGAAAGTCGTATAGTGTGGTCGTCCCTATGGATAGCTTTGTCAGTAAATATTGGACAGTCAAGTAGAAGTTGTCATATCCCCAGGGATAATTGTTAAATTTATCAAAATCCTCAACACAAACCAAAAAATCATCTTCAATGACCTTGTTGATGTCTCTTGCCAATATAAACGAATGGGCAAACCAAACTAAGCACAATTTCTCCCTGTACTGCTTTGGTATGGTTTTATCGTTAAGATCTATCATCAAATCCGATGCTTTTAGCCACGTCCAGCAATGTCCAACAACCATCTATTTTTTCTTTGTGTTTGTTGGTTTTGCTGGGTCGTTTGGCTGTCTTACTTGCCTTGGTGATAGGTTCTTCTGGATGATCGTATCTCAAGCCCGTCAGTATAACAAACTCTCGCAAGCCAAAACAAACCGGCATGACACAGTAGTTGATCCAGATTTCATCCATCTTTTTGCCCCCTCCTCCAAATCCTTATCATCCCCCACGTACTTAATATTGCGTTTGAGAAGACCATATAGCATCCTCATTTGGGAACGGGCAGGAGGTCCTCGTGCAGCTCGAGAAAGCATCCAAAGCAGCTCCTCTTAAAAAGTCCGTCTATGTTTTCCTTCTTCTTAATATTCCTAAAATAATTAAATTTTTTCCCCAACTGACATTTAAGTACAAGTTCACCAGTTAGTTTTTTTGGGTTATCTATCGGCATCGCATCTTGAAAACTGTCAATACTAATAGTTTTGACAGGATCATACTGGGATGTCGATATTAATTCACGCCCCATTGGTGATCCATTATCATCATCTTGATGATCATCCTCTTTCTCACTATCAAATTCCTCTTTTTTCTCACTTTCATTTTCTTCATCACCATCTACAGACCCTTGTCCACCTCCCTCAATATTGTTTTCATATCTCTCATCAGCTTAACTTTTCCCTGACTGAGATTATTCAGGAAGCTCCTCCGAATCCCTCTGTGCTATAGCCTTTGTTGTTGAGTGGTCAGAAGTTGATCTACTTTCACTTTCTTTTCTTTTGGGAGACATGTTTTACCTACAAACAATAGAAAAAGAAAAATTACATTACAATTGATGTATGCATAAATTCTAAAAAATACATTACAAATACCACCAATACCGACACACCAATAGCCACCACCATAAACACAGCTAACCAATGCCACAAATACCACAAATACCGATACCACCAACAGCTACCACAAACACCACCAACCAATGCCACCAACAGCCATCACAAATACCACCAGCTCCACCACGACGACCACCAACACCACGACCACCAACACAACCAACACCACAAATACCATCCAACAATACCACGAATGTCAACAGAATACTATGGCAAAAACTAGGGTTTTCTCAAGTTCTTCCTATAATTTTGCCATCAAAACTCATTCTCGAAGATAATACAACTAAAAGTCTTCTTTTTCATCATTAACTTAAAAGCCCTTATTTTTCAGAAAAAATAACAAATATAGAACTCTTCTCAAACTCTATTGCCTATGAAGACAGAGAAAACAACTGATACAAGCAAAAATGAGTTGAAAATAACACCTATGTGGTTGAAAATGAGAAGAAAATCAATTTGTTGTAAAGGATTGAGCAATTTTTTGAGTAGTTGTTGTATTGTTGAGAGAGAAAAAAGAGTGAGAACTCGAGATTTGAAATGATGGAACATTTTTCTCGTAAATGGTTGATTTGTATAGGTTGATTTATATTTTGGAAAATAATGACAAGTATTGAAAATGTTAATTTGGTCCGAATTGATCTTAATTATTTTTTAAAATTATAAAATATATGTATCATTTTTAACACTCTGATCATGCGATTGCCAAAAGACTTAATTAAAGTTGTAGTTGACCCTATGATAACTCACCCCTAGTCCTAGATTAATCAATTAAGGCATTAGTTGAACATATGAATTCAATTGAAATTGTATAAAAAAAAAATATTCAACCTGTTGCAACAGATGACCCATCTGTTGAAATTAATCAAACAGATTAAGTCATTTGTTGCAAAAGATTACCCATTTGTTGGAACTAATCAAACAAATTAAGTCATCTGTTACAACATATTACCCATCTGTTGTAAATTATCAAATAGGCGTTGTCATCTGTTGTAGTTGACCCTATGATCAATTAAGGTATTAGTTGGACATATTAGGTAATAAAAATCGCTTCACCTCAGAGTGATCGATCAACGACTCTGGTCGGGAGGAACGTGGTATCGTCTCATCATGCATCTGTCAAAAGACTTAATTGAAATTGTAGTTGACTCTATGAGAACTCACCCCTAGTCCTAGATTGATAAATTAAGGTATTAGTTGAACATATGAACTCAATTAAAATTGTATAAAAACAAATGTTCAACCTGTTGCAATAGATGATCCATCTGTTGAAATTAATCAAACAAATTAAGTCATCTATTGCAACAGATTACCCATCTATTAGAATCATCTGTTGCGACAGATGACCGAGTTTTAGAAATTTTCAATCAAAATTTGTCATCTGTTGCAAAGTATGACTTTGATGTTTTAAGATCATTTTTTTAAAAGTATTTTAGGTATTTCCTGTCTAAGATGAAAAAAATACTAAGACGGTAAAAAATATTACATGGATAACTCAAAAATCTCCTCAATGAGTAGTTTTATCTGGTCTTTTCAATTTGACGTCTCCTCATGCTCCTCAAAGTTATTAATGAATGTTTAAAACCCATATCTACTCTCTCCATGTCATTTTAGTTAACCTTCTTTCTAAAAATATATGTTTCAATTTAGTTGTCCCAAGGTTGAAATCAAGAGAATTTTAATATGTTCTTCCAATAATACTCTTATCATTAAATGACTAAACAAGTTGTATATATTCAAATTTATATTTTCAAAGCATAATTAATAAGGTTAATTTGATAAAATAGACCCCTAATAAATATTTCTTAATGGATGTGCCAAGTCTATAAGGGCCAACTCAACTAATATGAAATGGAGGAACTAGAATACTCTCTCCTTCAGCCATAAACTTGAGATGAGAAACTAAACTCATCTCTCTCTCTCTCGTTTATCCTCAATTCTCTTTATTTCTTTTTTTCCCCTCTTTTCTCTCTTCTTTCGGATGAGAATACTTCCAGATCTCAACCTATCAATATCTTTTTTTGACTGAACTGGATGTTCTAATCCCTTTTCTTTTTTGACATTGCCGATATAGTTCACTACTGCTCTTTCCTTCTCATCTTCTTCTTTGTATGATATTTAAATTAGATATTTACATCTGTTGCTATTAATGATTTACCCATTACTAGTTTTCTATTTATTGAGAAAATTTAAGGAAAGGTGACTTGTAAGTCTTGAATGAATGAACCATTATTTTTAATAAAATATGCAAAAAAAAGTCATCTATTGTGAGAACTTAAAAATCCTTGTTGTCAGTATAGTTTTTTTATGTCTTTTGTTTGTTACTTTGGTGGTGGTGTTGTTGGGGGTGGTTGTGGTGTTGGAACATGTGGTGTTTGTGTTGTTGATGGTGTTGGAACATATGGTGTTGTTTCTTTGTTGTTGATGTTGCTGGTAGTGGTGTTGCAATAGTTTCCTCAACTATTACAACCGATGAATCAGTTGTTGGAATAGACGGAGCAACTATTTAAAAAAATCAAACTAGTAGCAAGGTTGTTTGATTTATTCCAATAGATTACCCATCTGTTGAAATATGTCATCCATCTATTGCAACAGATGCCTCATCGGTTGAACAGATGGGGAAACTGTTGCATCAGATTGGTCATTTGTTGATTCATTCAATTTGTGTTACCTTTTTTTAATATTTTTTTTGTTATTCTCTTGTTTGATATCAAATATATTACTCTTGTTTGCAGATAAAAGGAAGTGAAACGGGATCAAATTTTGCCCGACCGACATTAAAGGCTAGAGTAAAGATTGGTTTGGGGAATAAGCTGCTTGCGAATAGAACCACTTCATATGTAGGGAGGTATGTATTACTGATCAACCTATCGTGAAAACACATATCCAGTACAATGATTTTATGAATGTTGGTTCTTTATCTATTAGGCGTTAATCCTTTAAACAAGATATGGCATTTTATAGTTAAGATTGTTAGGTTCGAACCGATAAGGCTGAGGGACCAAGTAGGTATTGTCGATACCCTATTATGATTCAATGAAGATTTTTCTAATGTTTATGTGTCAATTTTGGAGGAGGGTTAAGGTTTTTGGTGACAGTATAAATATTCAAATAGCGATTGCACTGACTTTAAGGGCTCAATGGACTTTTGAAAGGCCTCCGAAGCCTCGCACTACTGCAAACAAGAATGGAAATGAATATAGTTATTGCTCTGGTCCAAATTTATATGGATGGGTTTCTTGAGGAGACTATTATACAGCATAAGGTTATTGTAAGAATACCTGTGCGGGAAGGGAGAGGTGGAAAAGACCATATATCAAATCAGACCTTATTAAAGAAGAAACACAGGGTAGAAAGGGAAGTATAGCGAGACTGGCTGATGAAATCAACATGAAAAATGAAAAAACTAAATGAGTTATGAATGTGAAAGTGTATCCAAAAAATGAAAATTCATCAGTCGTTCTTGAAAAAGAAAAATGCTCAACTGGAATAAAGTTGCACACTTTGTTAGGGGGATGTAACTAGCTAGTGTGGCTTGAATGAAGATCCACAAAATGCAGGACTAGAACTCTAAGGAAACAGCTTCACGAGCATGAAAGGTGGTAAGATTGTTGGGCAGAATTAAAACCTGAACCAACTACTCCTGAATTAAAAATAAGGGATAAAGACAAGGTGGCAATTTCTCAAGTTAAACTTGCATCCCATGCCTCCTATTTATTGCTCTGGTCAAGTCAAAGGCAGTGGAAACAACAAGGCTTAGGATTTCTACCCAACTTTAGACCTTTTAGTTTCTACTGTCATTGGCCTGATCATAGCCACAAATAGAAGGCATGGCATGCAAGTTAGACTTCAGAAATTAACGCCTTGGCTTCCCTTATTTTTACTTCTGCAGCTGTTAGTTCAGGTTTCATTCTTGACTGAAAATCTTACCAATCTCCTGTGCTCGTTGAAGCCTCTTCCTTAGAATTTTGGTCCTGCACTTTGTGAGTCTTCATTGAGGCCACGCTTGCTAGTTGCAATCTCTAACAAAGTGACCATATCCGGTCCTCTTGACCATTCTTCTTTTTCTTCAACGACTGACGGATTTTAATATTTGGATACACTTCCACATTTAAGGCTCATTCATTTTTTTTGTTTCTCGTGTCAATTTCATTGGCCAAATTCTCTAGAAGTTCCTTACTTGCTTCTATGTGTTTCCTCTTAAATAAGGTCTGAGATGATATATGGTCTTCTCTACCTTCCCCTTTCCGCACAGGTATTCTCCCAAGCACCTTCTGTTGTATAATAGTCTCCTCGAGCAACCCATTTATATAAATTTGGACCAGTGAATTTCTATTGGCCCCATCATTATTTGTTGTAACGCGAGGCTTCGGAGGCCTTTCAAGAAGTCCATTGCGCCATTAAAATTGGTCCAATAACTATTGGATATTTACACTGCCGCTAAAAACTTGAACCCCTCCCCAAACGTAACACAAAAACATGGGCATAACCCATTATTAAATTATAACAGGGTATCGACACCACCGTCTTGGAACCCTTCAACCTTATCAGTTCACACCTATCAAACTAAATTGCACAATGCAGGATCTTATTTGAAGGATCAATATCTAATCGGTAAAAAACTTCCTTCACAAAATCATTGTACTTTATGTGTGTCTGTCATGGTAGACTGATCAATAATATATAACTCCCATGGATAAAAGTGGATCCATTCATCTGCACGCACCTTATTTTTTCTACCCCATCAAGATATGTCAGACAATGTTTATTCATCTGCACGCATGTGATGACTATTAAAAAAGAGGTGAAGAGTCATTACTTTTTATCTAACACATTCAAAATAGTTGACATATCGAATTCTCCATTTGTTGCAGCTGATGAATTAGCTGTTAGAAGAAATCAAAATATCTCCTCCAACAGATGGTCCATCTGTTGCAACAGATAATACATATGTTACAACAGATAGTAAATCGGTTGCGACAGACCAGATAGTATTTATTCATCTGCACACATATGATGACTATTAAAAAAGAGGTGAAGAGTTATGACTTTTTATCTAACACATTCAAAACAACTGATGAATCGAATTCTCCATCTGTTGAAATTGATGAATCAGTTGTTAGAAGAAATCAAAACATCTCCTCCAACAAATGGTCCATATGTCATAACAGATAATACATATGTTGCAATAGATGTCTCATTTATTGCACGTACAAACCATCTATTGCAATAGATGGTAAATCTATTTTGACAGATCATCTGTTGCATATACAGACCATCTGTTGCAATAGATGGTAAATCTGTTGCAACAGATGGTAAATCTGTTGTGTTAGATGGATAATTTGTTGCAACAGCTCAATAATAACGATTGTTATCAAGTCTCAAACTGTTTTGAAAAGGTGAGAAGTATTAATGTAAAAGAAAAAGTTATGACTTTGAATAGAAAACAAAATGCCTGCAGTTTGAATGTAATTAATACAATGGAGCTGAATAGTCGTGCCTTTTGGCCTGACACATCCAGATTCAATCCTCTATAAATAGGTACCTTCTTAATATTCATCTACTCAACTTTATTTATTTCTTTCATTTATTCTTTTCATGTGACATAGTCAACCACTTCTCTTCAAAGAGCATATTCCTTTCTCGTTGAGGTAAGTTTTTTTTCGATGTAAATCTACTAGTTGGTAGTATGCGTTGTATTACACTTGGACTCTTTTCTTTATATTTGTCAATTGATATGTGTTCTAGATATGGTTGATCCTGTTTGGGATATTGCTATTCTGCGCGACACAGTGCGGGAACTTCAGAGGCAGGTTAATGACCTGCAGAGGGAGTTGGTCACCATGAGAGCGATGATGTTCAGAGAGATGCAGAGGCTGATGGGAGCCCTGCTGCTGTGAGTTGATTGGTCGGCTGTCATTAATGATGATGATGATGATAATAATAATAATAATTAGAATATATTTTTTATTTTAGCGTATGTATTTTAATTTTTCTATATCGGATCTATACCTAATGTATTTTATTTTTTGTTTAATGAAAAAATTATTTTTAGTAGACTTTGGCTTTTTAATTCTTATTCAATTTTCATTCTATCTATTTCTTCTAAACATACATGCTAACATATCGACGGTTGGAGGCAAGGAGCAATTTTGAATCAAATGGTAATAGCAATTTTGGCTTTTGAGTTCTTTCAACAGATGAACCATGTGTTGGAATAGATTGGTCATCGATTGGGTTTCTGTCAACAGATTATCGATCTGTTGCGACAGATTTGTCATCTATTGGAGGAAAACATTCCAGTTTGATGGAACTATGTTGTGTTCTTCCAGCTAATGTCCATCTGTTGCCACAGATGGGTAATCTGTTGAAAATAATTATGGTCTGTTGTATTATTTAGTTCATGTTTTGACTCTTTTTATTGATGCACAAGTTATTAAAAAAGATATTTTATATATAATAAATGATAACGTTACGTTCACAACAATGATTTAAATATATAAAATTCCACAACAAACAACAACACAAGTTTTTGCAATCACAACAATCATAGTGGATTACGATCTGGGCAAGTAGTTCTTTTGTGGCCAGCACGCTTACATACGGAGCACTTGTTTCTTCTTGATGAAAATAATTCTCCGACTCCATGCCTCATCTTGTATGACTTTCTTCCCGGCTTGATAGTGCTTGGGTCAATATATAGAGGAGGTATTAATCTCCCTAAAAGCTCTGCAGGAACAACCCAAGATTCTTCAAGAGGCACCGGAGTAATATGTCCACAATATGTCATTGTATATTTTTTCATCGAATAATATTGAGAGGAGTGCTTGTAAATTTTAGGTCCATATTTTGGACCATATTGAGCTCGAAGCGCTGCCATAGCATTAGACAGGGTATTTTATCCAAGTCAAAAACTCTGCACGTACAAGATCTTATTTGAAGATCGATCGTGGTAACATCACTATGACCGGTGATACTGAATTTGTAATATGCTATTTGATGAGATAATAACCTATTCCCCAGACTGATGTTCGTTGATATTTCCATTTCTATAACAAATGGGGTTCCTGCATCTTTGAAATGCACACGTCTTTCGTTAAAAAATTGGCCATACTTCTTGTTTATTTTTTCAAACAAAGCCTTGATGGGAAATTATATTTCATCGCCAATTAATGAATTCACCGTTTCAGCTATGTTTGATGTCATAATATTGTACCTATACAAAAGAATCACTTAGTACAACATCATACTAAACTTGTAACTCAAACAAGACATTAAATTCATAAGATGTACCTATCTGTCGGACAGAATACTCGGCTCCATATCTCAAAACTGACACATATGAGAAGTTCTGCTACCTTGGAATTCACATCCGTTATTTGATTGAAATGGTCTAAAAACTCCTCTCTACTATATGTTTTATCTGCTCTATAAAAAAGGGTCACGACCCTTTTATTGCGATAGTTGGTCCGAATGTTCTCTTCAAGATGCATAATGCAACAACCAAAGTAAGTTGAAGTGAAGAAAATTGAACCCATCTTTGGAATACTTAGATGTCTATCCGAAACAAAATACAACTCTTCGGTATCTTCGATGCAGCTTCACAATTATTCAAAAAAAATCCATAAGAGGCATCATTGTCCGCTACACAAAAAGCGGCAAGAAAGATGTGATTCTCCGCATCCTGCACCACCGCCGCTAGCAGAACTCTATTATACCTATTTCTCAAAAAGGTACCATCGACGGCTATTCCTTTTCTCAAATGTCAAAAACCTTGAATCCAAGCACTATAGGATACAAAAAAATACTTGAACCTTCCGTTTTCATTAACATGCAATGTCGTTTTACTTTTGGGATTTATGGATCCAATCATGTAACGGTAGGCATCCAGGACTGTATACCCATGCTCGTGTGTCCACTTAAACAAGTCCTTGGAAATTCTCGTGGCCGTATATATCTTCCAATAACTGACCAAGACACCCAATTCCATAAGGAGTTGATTGGTCATAACCCTTGTAGAAGGGCCTTTGCCATCGGGGAAACAACTCTTGAAATATTCACCAAGGACCTTTGCCGTGGTGTGAGGATTTTGGCCCGAGATGTGCTCCGAACCACATGTGTGATGCTTTTCATATTTATGAATGACGAATCTATCAGAACTTACATACTTCACCGCTCTCAACCACCACTTGCAATTCAGATTAGCACATTTGTAGCAAAAGACACTGCTCGAATTAATCACCTTCTTTATTCTAAAATCTTTTTCAAGCAAGAAATAAATAAAGTGGTAGATAGTTCATTCTTGTCCTTGAATGACATTCCATTGAAAAAGCCAATCCCGTCGTCTTGAAGATTGCTAGATTGTGTCGATCGAGAAGAACTTCCCACCATATTGGTCGCATCAACGGCCGTAGGTGTTTGATCATCATCTGGAATATTCATGTCTAGATCATCCAACCTATCATCAAAGATGTCTTGTTGTTCTTCTTTTTCTACGTTCTGGTTCTCATTCTCTCTCATCTTTTCAACCACATACACCCTTAACACCGGCCTGGATGAATCACTAAGATAAGCACGCAATCGAACCTAATCGGTTATCTAGAAAGGTAGTACCCTCTGATTTTCAAAGGAACTGTGCATGTAGATGATGATGAGTTCTTCCGATTGACAATTCAGTCCACAATAGCAGATGATTAAGTTCACAAAATCATCATACAAAACATCACTTTGGACTGTCATAGCTATCGTCTCTAGCATTTCACTCTTCTTCCAATGCCATACATATCGCTTGCTCTTCTTGATACATTGACCATGACAATCCACCCCTATTGTTATTAATCCCTCCATTAGTGGTACCTAAATAAATTCATTTGTTAAAAAAAGTTAATAGTGATTTCATAGTGTCGAAAATGAATCCCAACAGATGTGTAATCTATTCCAACAGGTAAGTGATTAGTCGCAACAGATTACTTATCTGTTGGATTCATGTTACGCTCCTGAAACTGATTTTAATAGACGAGTCATCTATTGTAATAGGTGAATCATATGTTGCAACAGACTATATATCTGTTGCAATAGATAAAGCACCTGTTGGGATAGATGTTATGGTACTAAGGTACCTTTGAAGTTGATTCCAACAGATGAGTGATATTTTGCAACACATAATTAACCTATTACGATAGATGACTTACCTGTTGCAACAAATGATGATCTGTTAAAATCGAGGTTAGGTTCTATCGCAACAGGTTACTAATATGTTGCAACAGATATTTAACGTCTGTTGGAATCGAGTTCAGGTTCTGTTGCAATAGGTTAATAATATATGCAACAGATATTTACCCTGTTGTAATAGGCAACACGTCTGTTGGAATCGAGTTCAGGTTTTGTTGCAACAGGTTACTAATCTGTTGCAATAGATATTTATCATATTGCACCAGATAACTAATTTGTTGTAACAGATAGGTCAAATGTTGCAACAGATCACCCATCTGTTCGATTCATGTTACGACACTATAGAACCATAAACATGAATCTAACATATGAGTCTTTTGTTGAAATAGATGTCTCATCTGTCGCAATAGATGATTAATCTGTTTAAGCAGATGGCTCTTATGTTGCATTTATGTTCACGTCCTATCTATTGTTGAAAAAATAGCACAATAGTAGTTACCCAGATGAAAAATTCAACTAAAAATCATAATTTGACTTACCAAAGTCTCCTATGAAGTAATGCCAAAGTGGAAAGTGATGTACGAAATAAAATTTGACCTAAAAAATTGGTCAAGTAGCAATAGTAGCGGTAACAACAACAACAACAACAATGGTTAACAAAAAGAACATGAAGATAATAATGAAGTAGAAGATGATGATAATGAAGCAGAAGATGATGAATAAAGCAGCAGCAACAATGAACAATAAAAATCGCTAAGAGAGAGAAAACAACAATGGATGAGAAGAGAGAGAAAGACGCCTTTTTCCCTCCATTTCCCGTTATATTAGGTAAATATTTGGGTCAAAGTATAAATTTAAAAACTTCTGGGCTATTCTCAAACTTACCCAACTTTCTTAATCCATAATAAAGTAATTATCACCTCCACTCAATTATTAAGACTTGTGTCATCTACACTTCATTTTAAAACTCTTTTGTCATCTACAGCCCAAAACCCTATGTTACCATCGAGGAGTTCAAGGATATCAAACTACATATTCGGGGATAGAAAATAATTCAGATATGTGTGTATATATAAAGGTTACTATGAAAATAATGAAAGGTGTGGAGAAAATTCTTTGATCCTCATAATTGTCTAGTATATATATATATATATATATATATATATATATATATATATATATATATATATATATATATATATATATATATTCTCTATATGTAATCTCTAATCTCTAATCTCTAATCTCTAATATATTAAAAGTGTGAAGGACCTTAAAAATGTTGTTTGAACTTTTTGCCTTCATTAAAAGTCTTTGCAATAGACAAAATCGTCTTTTCACTCTTTTTCACCAACTAGTTTAATCAGCACGTGCCTCACACGTGTAACCTTTGATTGTTTAAAATTAAATAATTAAATTTATCTATTGTGGAGATTTTTAATAAAGTGTAAAAGTTCAAATCAGTTTTCAAAAATCTTTCACACTTTAATATAATAATATAAATATAAACATATGCACATATATATCTTACCACCAGAAGTTCCAAGTGGTTAACGGATTATCACTTTTGTGTTTGCCATATAGTTCCGCTTTTTCTTGTTGCCACAAGTTAAGAGAGATTCATCAATTTGAACCATATTGTGTTACGATTATATATATATATATATATATATATATATATATATATACATACATATATTTAAAAACTTTCCTTATTTTTAAAGTCAAATTTTTACAAAATCATTGATTACATTCTTATTACGTACTTAAAAATTTTAATAATCTGATACTTCTTCAATTTTTCTTATTCTAACGGTTTTATATTTATTTCTAGATTTTTTAAATCTTCTTAAAATCAAATTTAGTTGATTTAGAATTCTTAAACTAATGGTAAAAGTATTAGTTGTAATTAATTTTGATGACTTCTAATAAGGAAAGGTTTTTTTAACCATAAATATATTTAATTATTTTTCAACTCTTAAATATTAGAAAAAATAGAAAAAAGACAATTTTGTCTAAAGCAAAGAATTTTAATGAAGGACAAAACTTCAAATAATATTTCTAAGGTCCTTCACACTTTTAATATATTATAGATTATAGATATAGATTATAGATTATAGATATAGATTATAGATTATAGATATAGATATAGATATAGATATAGATATAGATATAGATATAGATATAGATATAGATATAGATATAGATATAGATATAGATATAGATATAGATATAGATATAGATATAGATATAGATATAGATATAGATATAGATATAGATATAGATATAGATATAGATATAGATATAGATATAGATATAGATATAGATATAGATATAGATATAGATATAGATATAGATATAGATATAGATATAGATATAGATATAGATATAGATATAGATTAGAGATATAGATTTCTTTCTATATAGTTATTTGATCAGGATTCTTCTCATATATTTTTGGAGTTCTTAATTTAATAATATAATAAATAAAGAAAAATGGTGAAAAGACGATTTTGTCTATTGTAAGGCATTTTAATGAAGAAAAAAAAAGCTCAAATCACTTTTAATATATTATAGATAGATTATTATATTATTATTTTTATAATATTTTAAGGACTCCTATATAAAGAAATTAGATGTCTATTTTTGATATATCAGAAAAATAATTTATATTAATTGCGGTAGATTTTAAAGGTAATTTGTCTTTGAATTGGACATTAGTTATGTTTATTTAAGGTTTAATTATTCATGGTACATTATTCCTTTTCTTGTAAACATGACATTAATTAGTTACATATATTAAAGGAATGCAAGGCATATAATATTTGTTTTTGAAGGAATGACATTGTGGTGTTTTTTTGTTTTTCTCTTTTCTTTTCGGGTAGTGAATATGTTCTTTCAGGTTTGTGTTTTGTTTTTGCAATTCAGAAAAGCAATATAAGTATTTATATGATGGTATCTAACAAACAATTCTGTGTATTCAACCTATTTCTTATACTTATAATAATACACATTGGTAGGTTTTCTATTATATATCTGATTGAATTTGTTAATGTTTTTGTTTATTTGATTGAAATTTCTATCCAACAGACTGTTGGCTTGATCCATGACATGTATTTTCGCATTCAAAAAATAAATTTGATTCGTTTTCAAGACAACAACATAAGGGCAACAATGTCTTTTGTTGTTGTCTTAATTTGAGCTTTGAAGTTCTGAAAAGTTTTTTCTGCAATGGAGATCACCATCAGAGCCACCACTGAAGCTCCAAGATGTGGTATGTCATTTTCAATTCTTGCTTGACTTAGGGAATATACATATATCCCTCTAATCTATATGTGTGCCCCTATGATAGAGTACTCATCTTCAAGTATCGGTCCATCACATGGACAATTCTCTCGAGGTTGCGATAGTATTTCTTAAAAAAAATCTTTACCATTGAATTTATGTAGCGCAAGGAGAGAGCAAAATGTATGCAGATCTTACCCCTATCTCATAGGAATAAAGAGGTTGTTTGAAAGTTTCCGACTCAGGTATAGTTGTGTTTGCGTTGTTGTATCTTAAATTTATTATAATGATAGAAAACTTGGTATTCTATACAAGGAGAGAACAAAGTGCATGTAGATCTTATCCCTACCTCACATAGATAAAGAGGTTGTTTTTTAAAGATCTTGGCTCAAATGAAGTTGAGTTTGTGTAGACGTTATTTCTATAAGCATGTTTTGAACTCTTTGACATTGTTCTGTTGGTTCTCCTCAATTATGTTTTGTCATTGGCTAATAACTTTCATCATGATCTATTCCACCCAAGCTTGACTAAGTTTTCGGTGCCTTGGGGAATTTCCTTAATAGTAGTAGTGTCACCTCAGATTTTTGATCTTTTTCAGTGATGACATAGACCTAAGTTGTTTACATTGTTGAAGCAAGAATGCTCTAAAACTTTCCAAGTTAGATATTCCACTCGATAAATTCATAAACACTAAATTGTAGCTCAAATCGATTGTTTGGAGGTTATTCATGTATTGAAAGAAAGATTTTGAGAAACAACATCTAGACAAAGGTAGGATTGATAAATCGAGTACTTGGAGGTTATTTTTCGTTTAAGTGATTTCTCTCGGATTTTTATGGCATAAGTTAAAATGTATCAGGTGCATGCATGAGGATTGAGGAGAGGCATACAACATGTTTCATGCTTTTAGATTTGGGAAAAGGCATCATTTCCACCCCATACTATACAAGAAAAGTCTAAGCCATATCTAAATTATATAAGTGACATATTACACACCTTAACTATATAAAAGTGATATTATTACCTCCCCGCGACCCCCATTCTAAGGCGCGTGTGTTACACTTATTTTAGGCGCGTCCAGCCTATTAAATAACAAAAGTAAACGGCTAAAAACATTAAGGGAAAAGGCATCGTTTCCACCCCAAACTATAGTCGAAAAGTCGAATTCACACCTAAACTATATAAGTGACCTATTACACACCTTAACTATAAAAAAGTGATACTTTTTACTGACGTGGTGCTGACGTGGCAGCGCGTGTAAAACACTACACCACATGCAAGTGGTGGTAGCCTGATAGGGTGTAAATAGTTTCACTTTTTTATAGTTTAGGCATGTAATAGGTCACTACTATAGTTTAGGTGTGACTTCGACTTTTCGGGTATAGTTTGGGGTGGAAACGATGCCTTTTCCCTTTAGATTTAGGAGTTTAGTTTTTTTTTTTAAGTAATAAAATGTGAAAGTTTTAAACAACTTTAAACTTTTTTATAAATGAGTAATGTGGGTAAAGAATTTTTAATTATTGATAAATTTTATAATAACTAGCATGTAGTATATCCGACGTACTTATTTAAGTATACTTATGTAAAATTGAACGACCTTAGAACTTTTCAGTAAAATGCTACTCATATGAAATTTTTGTATAATAAACGATGTATTATTGATCCACGTACAAGATAAAAAGAGTAATAAATTTCTAAATGTTCTTTTTTGTTTTTTTTTTAAGAAAGTCAAAATATAAATTAATAGACCAAATTGTCATTTATTCTTTTCTTCAAATTATTACTTAATTAATTAAGAACTTTTAAAATATACGATAAGAATAAATATATGGTAAGGGGCGCACGTAAAATATTGAGAGTTTTACTTATTAGGAGAAAGGACTCTTAAAAATATATGAGAAGAGTTTTGATGAAATAAATATATGAAAATAGTTAGATGTCTATTTTTGAATATTGGTAGGAATATATTGATCGATAGTTTTTCTGTTTTCTTTTTCATCGTTGTTGTACTAATATTCTAACTCGGACTTACATAGAGCCTTACCGCCAGGACTAAAGTCCTGAGAAATGTGATTTTAACCTTTTCCTTTTTCTTCAAGGAGGAATATATGATAAGAGGTAAATATAATTTACAAATTAAGTAGTCCTAAAATATATGATAAGGGCGGAATATAGTAAAAGATATTATTTGTGTCATAGTGATTTATCACGTTCCTCTTTAATTAACTACAGTTTGTTATTTTCAAAATTATACGTATTTTAATAATGTATTTTATTATATATATTTATTCTTAATTAACGTTTGATACACGTGCAACGCACGTACCCTAAACTAGTATATTAAAAGTATGAAAGCCCTTAGAGATGTTGTTTAAACTTTTTGCCCTTCATTTTTTTTTAATATTTAAGAGTTAGAAATTAATTAAATATATTTGTGGTAAAAATTTTCCTTATTAGAAGTCAAAATAATTAATAACAACTAATACTTTTTCACTAGTTTAAAAATTTTAAATCAACTAAATTTGTTTTTAAGAAGATTTGAAAAATCTAGAAATAAATATAAAAGTGTCAGAATAAGAAAAATGCAAAAAATGATCCATCAACTAAATAGTAAAATATATACGTGCTTACACTAAAATATATGTTTATGTTTACATTATTATATTAAAGTCAAAAGAATCTTTGAAAAATGATTTAAATTTTTACACTTCATTAAAAATTGCTGCAACAGATAAAATCATTTAATTTTAAATAATCAAACATTACACGTGCGGGGCACACGTACTGTTAAACTAGTTAGATAAAACGTATCAAGTTCAAGGATGATTCATAGATGTGCTTTGTATGAGGTATTATTCGCCAAATCAAACAACATTTTTACTTCTCTTTGGGCCTGTGATAATTTTTACTCATATCCTCGACTATGTTCACTAAAAATCCCTTTTTTTCTCACAAACTGCAGAGGGAAAAGAGGAGGTTGTGAAGGTGGTTATTGAAGACGTAGACGAGGAGAAAAGATTAGTGACATTCAAGGCATTTGAAGGTCAAATAATAGAGCAATATGATGCCTTCAAAATGACCGTTCATATTGAGAGAGGAGAAAAAAACTTGGGTCTTATGGACTCTAGAATACGAGAAAAACAATGAAAGATGTTCCAAAACCCCTCTCTTATTTGCAATTCGCCATTGATCTAACCAAAGATGTTGATACCCACCATGTCCACCAGTAATATACTATGTTGTTTGGACTCTTTAAAATGTGTACATGTGAAAATGCATACGAGTACAATATTATATTTGAAGAATTTGAAAATATCTATGTTTAGAGGGAAAATTAATTATTTCGTTGAGAATAATAAGAGTTCCATGTTCTCATGAAACTGGTGTTTGCTCAAGTTTAAGAACTCAAGTGGTTGTGATTGTTCATGCTTGTATTTCTCATAAAGATGTTTGCTAGCTAAGTTTTCATGAAACATTGTACAGTATTATTTTCTTCTCTTCAAGAACGAATTTTATTTGTTTGGTTTGATTTTGTGAATTAAGTACTATAATTTCCTGCAATTTCATTAGAAAATCCCTTTGAAACATTGCCAGTAATAATAGATTAACGGAATCGTCTCTCTTTGAAACAACGTTTATTCTTTATTATCTACTTTTATTAAAGCTCATAGGCTTAAGCACGTAGGATTCACGTGATGAAACTTCTCGTCTCCCCCAAGCTCATTGCTTTTGATTTCTGAGCAGTGTTATGGTCCATTGCAAAGTCCCGCATCAATACTACAAAGTATTGGCGTGGGGCATCATTGGACTCTCCCACCTTAATAGCTAGCTTTTGAGGTGCGGTTCTCCTAAGTTTGTAACAAGCGGAGACAATTCTTCAATAAAATCCTAAAATCAAACACACTACAAATTTCACTCACCAACAAATGTAGATTCAGGATGTAAATCCAGTGAATATAGAAGTACGAAGCTATGGGATTTTAATCACCGTATGTTTAAGTTCGAGTTCACTGAATCACTTCTTTTTGTTGACAATTAGTATAAAGTAAAAGCCAATGGATTAGAGCTATGACATCACGAAACTTAGCCACTCAGTTAAACGGCCACAACAGATCACAAGGCAATTTAGTAAAGTCCTTTTTCTTTGATGGAAGCGCAAGTCTAAATTTTGAAGCATAAAATAGAAAAAGAACTAATTTTTATATTCAATAAATAGTAATTCCATAACTTAAAAGTTTCTATAAAGATCAATCAATAATAATCAATTAAACAAAAAAAAGGAAAAAGAAAAACCAAAGAGTATGCTTTTACATATTTACTAGTACAAAATTATTTTTGAAGATATTCAACCTATTTAATCTATACGTCATTGGTTACTTAAATCGCTTTTTGACCTTATTATTCAATCTTCACTAACATTCTTTAATCATCTATTAAGTAGAGTCTAGCCAGTGACCACCTATTCATCAACATGCACTCGAATAGCTGCATGACAGGACAACTGACTTTCAAAATTCATATTAATCACTTTCAGATCTTATAATGTTAAGGCAGTTGTCCATATTCAAGTTCCAAATATCAAAGAACTGGCCCAAATAAGACAAGAAAAGAAGGCCACAGTTTTCTGTGGAAAATATCAAATTACAGAAGCGCTCTTTTACATAAACGATTCCTTTTCGCCTGCCTTAAACGGCGATGGTACATACAAATCATCTAGGAAAATGAGGATTGGAGAAAAAAGATAAACAAAAGCCATTTGAACTAGCATAGTCCATGTATGTTAGCTCCATGTCAATCCTAATAATAGGCACAGATGACAGAGAAACAAGAAAATACTTTTTGTACAAAAATTTGGAACAGGAAAAAACTGTCAACGGGAAGAGGATAAGATACATTCTGTGTTTCAAATGGTTATAAAGGTTACCCAGATGAAGTCGCCCCTTCGGAATACTGGCAAGCCAGCAATCTCATGGAAACCCCACAAACAATGGCATCAGATCAAAGATACATTGATGCAAAACTGGATCTTGATGAATGAAACAGTAAAGTATGTAAACCTTACTCATTCCCCAAGTTAAGTGAACCATCCTTCATTAGCTTCACACTGAGACTATTGAATCTACCTCTTGAATAATGTCGAGATGCCTTTCTCCAATCAGTCCCAGTTTTCATCATGGCTGCAAATTCTTCAAAGCTGATGCGCCCATCCTATATTCATAGAAAGAGAAGATGAGCGAAATACCATCCAAGCTAAATGCATGTTAGTAGCCAAGGTTTTTTTCATCTGCTGCATGTTCACCTTGTCTGTATCAACCTCCTGGAAAATGTCATTCGCCACATTGGTGCAGTCATCCACTCCATCCTCCATCAAGGCATCCCGAAGCTCATCCGGCTCAATGTAACCATTTCCATCCTTGTCAAAATAGGAGAAAGCTTTGTGCAAATGTTCATCGTTAGCCATCCTTTGAAGATGGAGTGAAACGGCTATAAATTCCCCATAATCCAGGGTCCCTTTGCCATTAGTATCAATCTGTAGGAAACAAAGTAATCCCATGTTCACGGCTTTCTAACTTCGACTTTTTCCCTATGTCTTATTGGGTTGGGAAATGAGGGTGGGGAATATAATAGATGGCATTCAGTGGAATATATACAACTTGACCATTGATGATGCTTCAATGATACAACATGCATTGAACTACATAAGAAACAAAAATAATAACAGGACTGCATGCTATCCTAACCAGCGACATCAACTAACTTGCAGATATTAAAGAGAGCCAAAGATAGTGACTGCATGCATTTTGAACCCCCAAGCAAGCACTATATTTTCATAGTGCACCCTATCCAATTATCATATATAATTTGCCACCTAATCTATTTTTCTCTTTTTGCAAAATCTTAAAAATGGTCATTTGTAAAAGGTAAATTAGGCTATATGCTTAGCATGATGTGCTTTGTTTTAAATTCAGTCACACACAAAGCACTTGATTAGAGATAATCACGTTCTGTTCATTTCCAAACAGTTACAATCACTGACGGTTTCCTCATTTATTTTTCCTTTATTACTCTTAACTGCAAATTGAAACGTATCAATTCATCATTGACTAGAATAAAAATCTATAACTTCAACATAAGTGCTTGCATGTTCCTACAGTGATGTGCTCCCGTAGTGCAGAAGCAATGATTTCGTGTGATGGGGTTGATTTCAACATGACAAACCTCTGCTTTCCTAGCCTTTAACCAAAAAAAGGACAAAGCTTAGGAGGATGAATTAACTTCGAGGTATGTTCAAACCTTTGAACCAACTAGACAAAGCTCTGTTTTCCTAGCCTTAACCCAATAAAGGACAAAGCTAAGTAGGAGATGAGGTAAATTTGAGGTACGTTCAAACCATTGCATTGAAAACTCACATTTATTATATTCCTTCTTTAATTTGAGTATGAATTTCCGTGCAGGAATAGAGAAGCACAGAGCTAGTAAAGGGCTTTAGTTTGCAGTAGGATCTGGAGCTGCAGAATTTATTGAAGAGTTGGGAAAGAGAACTTGATAAAAACTAGACTGGAATACAAAGAGATTTGTGTTATTAGTGGAGTACAATGAAAACTTTTTTGGGGCTAGACAACTGGTAGCTTTCCTCTATAAAGTTTAAGAATGTAATTCCTAATTCATCTTGTTAGAATATGAGTAGGAATAGGAATAATATACAAAATCCTACGTGGAAAAGGATTGTAATGTAGTCTCTATAAATAGGATGTCAATGTAATTATGTAGACACCCAATTCAATAATATTTTTCTCGATTATTTCTCACATGGTATCAGAGCGTTAGTGAGAAAAATATCATTCCGGCGTCACTGTGTCATTTTCTGGTGACAGAAGCCATTGTCCAAATAAATATATTTTTCGTCGGTGTATTTCAAGACAAACCAACACCACCATCATGTTTGGAACGCCTCAGCGAGCAAACCCCAGTCAAACTCGCCAAAAATAGGCGTCACACGCGCCGCCGGAAGATATTCTCCGGCGAGCGCGTCAGTCCACGCGCCGGCGAGTGCAGACAATTCCGGCAACTTTTCCAACAGTTTCTTTATTCAGTAGCCTCACCTCTTCATTCTGAGGCTGCTCATATGATTATTTTCTGATTCCGAGCAACTTCTGGACATCAGATCTTATATTGGGCGATTTTTCTTTTTCTCGGCCAAATTCCGGCAATATTTCTTTTTCCTGATCAAATATGAATCTTAATAAGGAGATCAGAAACTCAGATGTCACAGTTTATGAAGAATTGATGAGGGGAAGGTCGATTTGAAAGATCTCAACCTAGGTGTAGTTATTGTAAAAGGTTTGGACATACTCATGGTGTATGCTATTCTCGACCAAAGTGTAGTTATTGTAATGGGCTTGGACGTAATCGTGAAATATGATATTCTTTGCATGGTCAATCACCTAAAAATGCTCATATTGCTCAGTCTAACGTCGTAGGTGATCAATGGGTCTGACAAGGAATATAATGAGTATCTTCAGTATCGAGCAAGTAAGCATATATCTTTATCAATAGCCTCAACTGCACAATCTCCTATCTTTGGATCATGGGTTGTGAACTCAAGTGCTTTTGATCATATTTTTTTGTGACAAATCACTTTTGTCTGATATTGTTTATTCTCAATCTCTTCCTGCTATTACTTTAGCTAATGGAATCCGAACAGAACCAAAAGGAGTTGGACAAGCCAAACCCCTATCTTCTGTCACTCTAGACTCTGTTCTTTATGTCCCTAGTTGTCCTTTTAATCTTGCAACTGTTAGTCGTTTGACACGTGCCCTTCATTGTAGTAGAACTTTTATTTATGATTCTTTTCTAATGCAGGACCGCAAAACGAGACAAACGATTGGCATAGGACATGAGTCACAAGGCCTTTACCATCTTACATCTTCAAATTCCTGCACAGCATGCTCCGTTACAGACTCTCCCAACCTTATTCACAAACGTTTGGGACTCCAAGTCTATCCAAGCTACAAAAGATAGTGCCTAGTTTGTCTAGTCTATCCATATTAGATTGTGAGTCGTGTCGACTTGGGAAACACACCCGTGCTACATTTTCACGCAGTATTGAGAGTCGTTCAGAGTCTATTTTCCCATTAGTTCATTCTGATATTTGGGGTCCTAGTAGAGTCAGTTCACCCTTAGGATTTCGTTACTTTGTTACTTTCATTGATGATTTTTCAAAATGTACTTGGGTTTACTTGATGAAAGATCGTTCCGAGTTATTTTCTATATTCAAAAGTTTTTTAGTTGAAATACAAAATCAATTTGGTGTTTCTATTCGTGATTTTCGTAGTATAATGTCTTAGAATACTTATCCTCCCGGTTTCAGGAGTTTATGACTCATCAAGGAATCATTCACCAGACATCATGTCCATACACCCCTCAATAGAACGATATAGCAAAAAGGAAAAATAGGTATCTCATTGAGACTACTCACACTCTTCTCATTGAATCCCTTGGTCCGCTGCGTTTTGGGGGTGATGCAGTCCTCGCATCTTGTTATCTATTAACAGAATGCCATCATCTTTGATCCAGAATCAGGTTCCCCATTCCATACTATTTCCTCAGTCACATCTCTACTCTATCCCACCTCGTATTTTTGGGAGCACGTGTTTTGTTCATAACTTAGCCCCAGGAAAAGATAAATTGGCCCCTCGTGCTCTCAAATGTGTCTTCCTTGGTTACTCTCGAGTTAAAAAAGGATACTGATGTTATTCACCTGATCTAGGTCACTACTTATGTCCTTTGATGTCACATTCTTTGAATCTCAGTCTTACTATACATCTTTTGATCATCTTGATATCTTTGAGGTTTTACCCGTACCTCCCGTCTTACCTACACCAATCTTTGAGGAATCTACGGTTACTTCTCCATCTTCAGCTGCAGTGCCACCACTTTTGACTTATCACCGCCGCCCACGTCCAGCATTAGTCCTAGATGATTCATGTCATGCGTCTGACGCTTTCCCTACTGCGGACCTACCTCTTCCTAGCCAATCAGTTACACTTCAAAAAGGTATAAGATCCACTCGTAATGCTAACCCACATTATACTTTCTTGAGTTATCATCGCCTGTCATCACCCCATTATGCTTTTCTATCATCTTTGTCCTCTATTTCCATCCCTAAGACTACAGGTGAAGCACTTTCCCATTCAGGATAGAAACAGATTATGATTGATGAGATGTCTGCTTTCCATACGAATGGTACTTGGGAGCTTGTTTTCCTTCCTGCAGGTAAATCTACTGTTGGTTGTTGTTTGATTTATACAGTCAAAGTTGGTCCAGATGGTCAGGTTGATCGGCTGAAGACTCGCCTTGTTGCCAAAGGATATACACAGATATTTGGGCTTGATTATAGTGACACTTTCTCCCGTGGCTAAAATAGCATCAGTCCGTTTTTTCTCTATGGTTGTCGTTCTTCATTGGCCTCTTTATCAATTAGACATTAAGAATGTTTTTCTGCATGGTGATCTTGAGGAAGAAGTCTATATAGAGCAACCACCTGGTTTTGTTGCTTGGGGGAGTCTAGTAGCCTTGTATGTCGATTCTGCAAGTCACTTTGGTTTGAAACAGTCCCCTCGAGTCTGGTTCGGAAAGTTTAGCACAGTGATTCAGAAGTTTGGCATGATTCGTAGTGGAGTTGATTATTCAGAGTTTTATCGCCATTCTGAACCAAATCTGTGTATTTATTTGGTGGTTTATGTTGACGATATTGTTATCACCGGCAATGATCAAGATGGTATCACTAACTTGAAGCAACATCTCTTCATCATTTCCAGATTAAAGACCTCGGCAGATTGAAATACTTTCTAGGTATTGAGGTTGCTCAGTCCAGATCAGGTATTGTTATTGAGCTCAACGCAAGTATGCTTTGTACATTCTTGAGGAGACAGGAATGATGGGATGTCGACCCATTGACACTCCTATGGATCCAAATGCTAAACTTCTACCAAGACAGCGGGAGCCACTCAGTGATCCTGGAAGGTATAGGCGGTGGGTTGGAAAGTTGAATTATCTCACAGTGACTAGACCTGACATCCTTTTTCCTGTAAGTGTTGTAAGTCAATTTATGACTTCCCCCTGTGATAGTTATTGGGATGCAGTTATTTGTATTTTACGATATATAAAGTCATCACCAGGCACTGTTCTCAAATGCGCTCGCATTAGCGCATAATGCGTCATTGCGATTCAAAGCTACACCGCGTCGAGGCAATGATGCGATGCGATCTGGGTGAGTCGGGCGCATACACATCTGTTGCGCGATGCGACCCGATGCGCTCGCATTTTTTTTTTTATTTATTTTTATTTATTTATTTTTTTTTGGGGGGGGGGATCTTTTTAAAATTAAAAAAAAAAGTCGGGTAATGTTTTTGGGTACCAAAAGAAAAGGACGCAACTACAGGTACGATATTTTAGGGTTTTTTAGAGTGGGATACGATTTTTACTATCAAAGTTGCGACTTCTCTTCTGCTTCACTGAAGCAGCAAATGCGACTACTCGAATCCTTCATCAATGGTTGTGAATGATCCTTGTTTACCAACCACACATTGTCTAACCAAATCCAATTTCCTCTCGATGCGTTCCTCAAAAAATCTGTCTACCTATACAATAACGGTATTTAATTATAAAAGTTTGTTGGGTAGCTGACCCTCTTACTCCGTTCTTGCCAGATTGAGAGCCTAACTAATCTTTATGTTTTATGCTTTTAAAATAAGATCTACTTTTTTCTTTAGCATTTGAGTTGATGAACTAATCCAGATAGCTATATGAGTGAAAGAAAACGACTTCTAAATTTGCAGTAAAAAGGTAGAGTCTCATTTTCTATGTACAAAAATCAAATGGTGAGTGCATTAAGCAAATTAATCAGATACTTGCTTGTCTGAATTGTGTAGGATCGAGCCCTGGCCTTGGAAGTCATCCATTCAAGCCTTCCCAGTCCTTTTTTATTGTTTTTCGATCGAAGTAAACCTGTTAATCAGGTCGGGCTAAGATGGCCCGGCCCGATATGACTCGGCCTGGTGGGCCTCCGGGTTACTTGGTTGCGGGTCCCGGGTTGGGCCGTCTCAGGGTACAAGCCCGATGGACCGAACCAGTAACTAAACCGAACTAGGCCCACCGGTTACCCGAACCGGCCCGGTAGAAAAAGAAATTTTATTTTTTAAAATTATTGTTGTTGCTGATTGGGCCATTTCCAACGGTCAAATGGACCGTTGGCCAAACGACTATAATGTCGTTTGGGGTCCAACGGCCATTTGGCCAATTTTCCATTATTTAAAAAAAATGATTCAAAAAAAATCCTATAAATACCCTACAATTTCAAATCATTTTTCACATAAACAAATTCTCTCATTATCTCAAATCTCAATCTCTCAAATATTCTAATTATCTTCTAAAGTGCTCAATTTTATTTTTAGATTTTGCAATTACAAATATCAAGTGGAATCTTTTTAAAGTCGCAACTTTCGGATAGTTCCAAAATTTGGTATTGTCGTTCCATCTTACTTTTAATTTTTAATTCGTGTATTAATTGTTGAATATTTATTTTAATTATTTCTGTGTATTTTTGATATTTTTTAGTTTGATTTATAATATGGATAAATTAAGAAACATCAGTAAAAGTGTCAAAAAATTGTGTCCCGAAAGTGGTAGTGGTAGTAAAAAACGAATTGGTGGCGATTCCGGTAGAAGTAGTTCAAGTACTAGATATAGCTGTGTGCCTCCGGTACCGGCTAGTCAACCTTTTGAGGAAGAAATAAGTGTAGGTGCTCACGATATGAATTATGCAGAAGCTCGGAAAAATTATGGTATAAAGAAGAAAATGAAGTAGATGCGGCTAATTCAGATGTAGATATGAAAATAATGGTGAGACACCCACAATAGGAAATGCAAATGTTAGATCTGAATAGATTAATCTTTCTCCTCGTGCCCCAAGAGCTCATAGAAGAACTAGTATTGCATGGGAATTTCTTACGGAAATAAAAGGAAAAACTAAGGTGCAATGCAATATTTGTGAAGTTGTATATGAGCATAAAAGAAGAGGCAATCAAGGGGGTACAGGTTCATTGATGAGACATATAAGAGAAAATCAAGCTAGAGTACTGATCGCACAAGGTGGTGAGGCTGTTGGTGGGCCAGCACACACCAGATTGAACCCAACAACCGTTCAATTATTAAGAATTATAATAAAATGAAGGACCGGGAAGAAATAGCAAAAATGATAGATGTGGTTTGTTTGTCTTTCACTTTTGCTTCTTCGGATGTTTTTATTCATTATATTCAAGCAATTTATAATCCTATGTTTAATGGTATTCCTAGAAGTACTTGTCGAGCCGGAATTTTTAGACTCCATGCACAATATGTTTATTATTTATCTACATTATTAAAAAATATTCAATATAGAATTGCTTTAACTTCTGATCTTGGTCGTGTTGTTAATAAAAATGATTATTTAACCATTACTTGTCACTGGATTATTAATAATTTTATTATGCAAAAACGTATTCTAGTTTTTTTGTATGATGAAGATCGTAGACATACTGAAAAATATATTTCTGAATCTATTACTAAAATTACAGAATATTATGGTATTGAAAGAAAAATTTTATGCATTGTTTTTTATAATGCATCCAAACAACAAGGCTGCTATTGACAAGTTAAAAGTTGACCTTTCTCCGCTGTTACATGAAATATTTTATGTTAAGTGTGTTTGTCATATATATAATTTAATTGTAAAAGATGGTCTTGAATTTTTTGAGCTTTCTATTGAAAAGGAAATAATTGAAGAAAGAGAGAATTTAAAGTTAAATGTGAACAAAATGGACTTAGACCGATTAATGTCTGAAGAATGTGATACTAGATGGAATGTTACTTATACTTATTTAAAAACTTGTCTTGCTTATAAAGTTCCTATTACAATGTTTTTAATTAATATTCTGGTTCTTTTCCTGAGTGTGTGCTACATGATTCTGATTGGGCTGCAATTGATGATCTTGTTAAATTTTTGAAAAAAATTTATATAGCTACGGTTGAATTCTCTGGGGCTTACTATTCTACTGTTTGTAATATTTTAGTTTATTTAGCCGACATTTCTTATTTGCTTAAAGAATATAAGAATAGAGAAGGTTACAAAGAAGCTGTTAGTGTTATGTTTGCTAAATTTAAAAAATATTTTTATCCGCTTCCCCCAATTTAATTGGTTGGTGCTATATTAAATCCATATATGAAATATAATACAATGTGCGACTTTAGTTCTATTATTTATACTTCCTTAGAGATAGAGCCTAAAGAAAAATAAAATTTGTTTACGACTATGAGTAATGCGAACATGTACATAGAAGCATTATATAACCATTATGTCGATTTACTTGATGTAGTTGTACCGACAAATATCACTCCAACTGTCGCTCCTCAAGCTCCCGAGGAGCCATCATCTTCTAAAAGGCCGGCACATAGTGGTTTTCCTGATTACTTTTATGATTTAAATGTTTGGGACAGGGTTGCACTGGACCAAGGCTAAGTGGGTTGGTCACGATTTATTTCACATATATTTACTGTTTGGGCCCGAACCAGCCCGTTAAGATTGACCCGGTATCGGACTGCTCAGCCCAGAACTCGGTAATTGGACGTGGGCCAATTCCGAGTTGAACCGGACCAGCCCGTTTAACAGATTTAGATCGGACTTCCTATATCCATATGATATGATATGGCTTTCAAACTTCCTAGCCTGGGTTTGTGTGAAGCATGAGAACATGAGCAAGCACAGTCTTTCGCTACTTGTGTGACCCCGCCTCATGGCTTTCAGAAGGGCCTAAAGTGCATGATGATTTGATTTCCTACTCTACTCCTGCTCTTTTTTGCTACCTTGTTGCTTCTTCTTCTTCAAGGTAATATTTCTTCTTCTTCTTCCTTCTTTATTCCTTCCCTGTTTTGCACTTTTGCTACTTTGTTTCTATTTTTTTTCTTTTTTTCACTTCTGTTTTTCTTCTTTTTTTCGTTACCCTATTTTGCTCTGTTTTTTTTTTCTGATACTCAATTCTTTTCGTCTGTTTTTGTTTTTGTTTCTTTCCCCTTTTTTTATTGATGCTCAACTTTTTCCCTTTGTTTTCTGCTGTTCTTTCTATTTTTTTCTTCTTTTTATTGCGACTTTTGTTTAATTTGTTTCTTATGCTTTTTTATAGCAATTCTAAATTCTGATCCGGCTTGGAAATATAGTAAAAGGACAAGTGAGACCAATAGGAACAAAGTTATGTGTGTTTTTTGAGGCTTGACGTTTAATGGCAGAGTTTTTCGCCATAAACAACATCTTATTGGTAATTATAGTGATATGCAACAATGTAAGAAGTGTCTGGATGCCGTGAGAATAAAAATTAAATAGTATGCCGAGAGAAAAAAGGACCTAAAACATCAAATGTTATCTCCACCACAAGTTACTAATCTCGATGATGATGAAATGGAGGAAGGAGAAGTTGTTGATTTGTCACTTCCTTTAAAATCACAAAAACAATCAGTCTCTTCAAGTTATGGATCAACCAATACGAACGGTCCAATAGATACTTACTTTCCGTTGAAGCCAGGAAATGATTCAGGGAAAAGTGGTAAGAATTTACAAGCTGTGGCCAAGGGAATTTTGAGGGATCGTTCTATTGTGGCCTTTTCACAGTGGTTGTATGATGCAGGGTTGCGCTTTAATTGTGTCAATTATGACACTTTTGCAGACATGATCGAGGCCATAGGCCAATATGGTCTGGGGATGAAGCCACTCACTTATCATGAGGTTAGTGTCATTTATCTAAATAAAAAAGTGGAAGAGACAGAAAATTGTGAAGAAGCATCGGATGGAGTGGAACAAGTTCGGATGTTCCATTATGACGGATAAATGGACAGTAAGAACCGAAAAAATGATCATAAATGTGTTGGTGAATTCTCCGAGAGGAAGCTTGTTTCTTAAATCAATTGATGCCAGCGACTCGTCCACTGATTCCATCAAAATGTTCTCTTTGTTTAAGAGTATCATAGAGAAGATTGGACCAGAGAATGTTGTTCAAGTGGTTACAGATCAAGTGGTTACAGATAATGCAACTGAAAATGTTAAGGCAGGTTCTATGATAATGGGAGTGTTTCCGCACATACATTGGACTCCATGTGCAGCCCATTGTGTGAATTTGATATTCGGGGATATTTTCAAGCAAAGACCCTTTCAAGGTGTTTTCACCAAGGCAGTTAAGGTACATTCTTACATTGTTCGAAGGCCTTTGTTGTTGAATATGATGAGAAGATTCACTAATCCAAGAAACTTGATGAAACCTGAGAAGACTAGATTTGCTACTTCTTTCTTGACTTTACAGAGGATGTTCAAGCAAAAGTCAAATTTGAGAACTATGTTCATTTCAGAAGAATGGAATAAAAGTAAATTTGCAAAAGTGTTAGGAAAAGAAGTTGCACGGATAATGCTTTCGTTCCACTTTTGGAACAATGTTGCTCATGCTCTTAAAGTATGTGGTCCCTTGGTTACAGATCTTCGTTTGACGGATGGTGAGGCAAAACCATTAATGGGTTACATTTATGAAGCGATGAGTAAGGCTAAGGGGGCTAATTCAAAGCTTTTTTTTACTGAGGAGCATAAATATGCAAAGGTTTTTGAGATTATTGATAAAAGGTGGAGTGATCAACTCCACAAACCGTTGCATGCAACTGGCAATATCTTGAACCCATCACTCTATTCTAATCGTGAGGATGATTTACTGAATAAGAGTTTGATGATGGGATTCCATACTTGCATTGCAAAGATGGTTGTTAATGAAGATATGCAAGATAAAATAATCGATCAAATTAGTTCTTATCAAAATGCTGAGGGACTTTTTGGTATAGCAACCGCCATAAGACAAAGAGACAAGAAGTCACCAGGTGAATTGACTCTTATGGTTCGATTAAATTAACACTTTAAGTTATTTTTTTATAGTTGCTAATGTTGAATAATTACTTTACTTTAATAGTTGAATGGTGGAGGCTTTATGGATCAGAAACTGCAGAGTTACAAAAGTTCGCCATTAGAGTTTTGGATCTAACTTATAGCGCATCTGGGTGTGAAAGAAATTGGAGTGTGTTCGAACACGTAAGAGTTAAAGAAAAACTTTAGTATACTGAGACCAGTATATTATATCTCAAATGTCTTGACTTTCTACTTGCCAATATTTACTTGCAGATCCATACCAAAAAAAGGAGTACACTAACTCTAAAGTGCCTTAGTGACTTGGTGTTCATAAAGTACAACAGAACTTTGAGGCACCGTTACAATGTTCGCAATGGATTTGATCCAATTAGCTTGAACAACATTGATGATGCCAATGAATGGCTAACTGGAATTGAGAATGCTGAAGATGAATCAATTTTTGATGGAGATACTGAGTTCACTTGGGGTGTTGTTGTTGAGGCAAGTGGAGTTGATGAGCGTCGTTATGGTTTAAGGGCTAGTACTTCAAGCTTATACGATAAGGGAAAAGAAGCTGCTACTTCAACAAGAGATGAGTAAGTTGAAGTTGATGAGCATTATGTTGATACTCAAGGAATAGAAGATTTGGACAATCTTAATGAACTAAAAGAGCTTTAGATTGAAACAATTTTAATTTAGATTTGATTTTTCTTCTCTTTTTTTTTTTTTGGTTTGTTTTGCCTTGTGGAACTGTTTTGTTGGTGTTTCAGTGTTCTTGGTGTATAAGCTTGAAGTACTAGCCCTTAAACCATAACGACGCTCATCAACTCCACTTGCCTCAACAACAACAAGAGATGAGGAAGTTGAAGATGATGAACATTATGTTGATACTCAAGGAATAGAAGATTTGGACAATCTTAATGACCTAGAAGAGCTTTAGATTGAAACAATTTTAATTTAGATTTGATTTTTCTTCTCTTTTTTTTTGGTTTGTTTTGCCTTGTGGAACTGTTTTGTTAGTGTTTCAGTGATCTTGATGTTTCATTTAAACTTTTGCTTATATATATATTGTCTTTATTGTTGATTATATAGTTGTTGTGGTCTTTTCAATTATAACTTACTGTTTGAATGCTCTATTTGGTATTTTTACAATTAAATAGCACTTCACTTGAGTGATGCGGTCGTATCGCATCACGCATCGCATAATGCGTGATGCGAAGCCTTGTGGCTTTTTTCGCATCACGCTTCCCTGAACACTGTCTCCAGATAAAGGACTACTCTTCGAGGATCGAGGCCATGAGCATATCATTAGATATACAGATGCTGATTTGGCAGGATCACCCTCTGATAGACGTTCTACATTCGAATATTGTATTTTAGTAGGAGGTAATTTGGTGTCCTAGAAGAGTAAGAAACGGAGTGTGATAGCTTGATCTAGTGCCGAAGCAGAATATCGAGCAATGGCTGCAGCAACTTGCGAACTGGTTTGGATCAAACAATTGTTGAGAACTAAAATTTGGAGAAAGTGGTAAGATGGAACTTGTATGTGATAATCAAGCAGCCCTTCATATTGCATCTAATCCAGTGTTCCATGAGAGGACCAAGCACATAGAGATTGATTCACTTTGACAGAGAAAAGATACTCTCGGGAGATACTGTTACAAAATTTGTGAAGTTAAGTGATCAACTAGCAGTTATCTTCACCAAGTCTCTCACCAGTCCTCGTATTAATTATATTTGTAACAAGCTAGGTACATATGACTTGTATGCACCAGCTTGAGAGGGAGTGTTAGAATATGAGTAGGAATAGTATACAAAATCCTACGTGGAAAAGGATTGTAATGTAGTGTTTATAAATAGGGTGTCAATGTAATTATGTAGACACACAATTCAATAATATTTTACCCTATTATTTCTCACACATCTTTTACAAAATGAACTCTTACATAGTTTTGCAAAGAAGCCAAAAGATTAGAGGGAAAAATCTAAGAAATAGGACAACGTACAAGTAAAAAATGGTGTACGTTTTTTTTATCAGGTAAAATATGGTGTACGCCAGGAGTGCAAAATGCAAAGACCTCGCTGGGAGACACAAATTAAACACCGTAGAAGTACAGAAAAACGGAGGATTCTTCATTTCCATCAGATAAAGCAGATCAAGGAGAGAAGACAAGAATCATCGAGTATGCTAGCAAAGTTGTTATTTTAAGGAGGTTATTTCACCAACATAGAACAGAAGACTAGTTAATGTTAACATGATGCATAAATAAAGAATTTAAGCATAAATCTTTCAGAACTTACTTTTCCCTTTGTCCCTACCCTCCTAGTTCCAACTTGATACTTTACTTTAGCTGATTCCCAACTAAACGAGCAGAATATATACTCTTGCAGCCAATGGGATATCCTAGAACAAGGTCATAAGAAAATAGCCTATAGGGAAATGGAAACTTCACTTATTTATGAAGTTTAAACATTTCATATGAGGCGACAATCGATGCAGATGTTATCACCATCAATACCAGAAAGCACATTTTCATATGATATTAAGAGATGTTGAGCAGCATCTATGTGTCAACCTTACGAAAAGTGAGAAATTCAGGACAAATTTTTCATCAAGCAAAAAATCAGGTGGACTCACGGCTTCAATAAGCATCTGTACTTCAGATTCTGCCAGCTGGGAGTTGAGCTTTTGAAGCCCTGCTTTAAGTTCTTCGACTGAAACAACGCCATCATTATCAGTGTCTATCTTGTTAAACATTTCTTTGAGGTCCTCGACCTCTTCACTGGACAAGAAATCAGCAATCACCTGCATTTGGACATGCACGTTGTAATGGTCCAAGAAGTGCTAAAGATACATAAAGACAAAACGAGCATCAGATAAATGAACACACCCTCAGAGCTTTCCTCTTAAACCTATTCATCAACGAGAACTGCTTCAGCCTTGACTTCACAACATCTCCAAGGGGAACATTTGGAGCCTTCTTAGCATTTTGAAGCCAAGCGTGCTCTACAAGAAGAAAAAACTTGTTCAGTTCATAAAAAACAGGAGGCATAAGATTAGGCTAGGCTTTCTGTTGTAATAACAGGCAATTGATATAACCCTAAGAAATCATCAAGTATTGAAAATAAATTTTAATACAAGAAAAAAATATGAATTGCCACCACTTTTTTCTTCTTTTTTTTTTGGGGTGGGGGGGGATAAGTATTATTGAAACAGTACCAAGAAGGTACAGAATCAGAACAGCGCCCGACAAGACAATCTGCTACTCTTTTCTAGTTAACTCCAGAAAATTCATGTGCAGATCTAGATTAACTAACATATTGCTATTGCACCAGAATTACAGATTAGCAGACACTTATTTGTAACTCTAGAAAGGTATCTCTACACCCTTCAAAACAAGCCCTCGTTCCTTCCCAGCCAAATTGCCCAGAAGATGCAGCGTGGGATAGTCTTCCATATCAGTTTCAGCCTACTAGGAACCCCTAGAACTTGACAGCTTTCGAACAGACCCCTTACATCTTAAGACATCTCACCTATGAGATGCCACAAATGTTTAGAAAAAGTTCCCAACATTAACTAGAGAATCTGCAATAGCGAAGCAAGTGTTCAACTGTTTCCTGTTCTTCTTCACAAAAATAGAATCTATTACACAGAGTAAAGCCTCTCTTTTACAGATTATTTTGAGTTACACATGCCTCCTAGTTACAATAAATCCCAGAAATGCACCTTAACTGGAGTGTTAGTCTTCCAAATCATCTTCCAAGGTCAATACTGTCTATCAGCATGCTGTAACAGCTTTTAACAGAGAACTTCTTATCCTTGCTGGCTGTCCAAATCAAACAGTTCACTTTGCCTTGAACAAGCTGAACATAATTTTTTTTCTTTTGTAAGCTAATCCATCAAAGATCATATGTTTCTCCGTTCTACTGGATCTACATGGCTGTGCCCATGTTTTTTCCTTGTCTTAATTCTTCGTCATCCCAAATTTCACGGGTTGCTTGTGGTTCAATGTAACATTTCCTTTATTTTGTCCAACCATTGCCTGGAAGGATCCATGACTTCCAAAACAAATCTCCTTTAAGCATTGCAGCTCAACAAAGCTCAAGAATGCTAGGATGTGCGATTTAATAAGTTCTCAAAATGGCAAGTGGAAGTTTGAGCCTATTGAGATGTTTAATCCCTTGATGGCTATCAGAGCCATACCACTCTGTCCAACATGACCACAGATCCAATCAAATGACATTCCACAAAGAACACCAATTCACATTTGGATCTGCTTAGAATTGGGTTATGGCTGTAAGGAGAGGCTAAATGGCAATAAATTTACTTCAAGCTCAGGCATTATGAAGAAGATTTGATTTATGGAGCTTGCAATACTCTTCAAAGGTTAGACTATTGTATAGGCTTCTCCCATAAGGAAAACGCTATGTAAGGGACAAACTGCAGATGATAATTTACCATTGGTTGTACTATACTCGTGATTATTGCTACCAATATGTATATACATCTTGCGCTTCAAAACAACAAAGAAAATACAAAAATTGTCACCACTTGATTTGCCAGCCGCTTCATCTGGCTTTATCTTGTGTAATCACTTGTAAGCCAATACACAAATCTCTCAACAAAAAATTAGCAAGAAAAAGGAATGAACAATTAGAAAGTTTTGATAAGATAAGTTCCAGTGCCAATAATGCTAGGAAGACTCATTATATGATCACGATCAACTACTAAACATAAAGACATCGAGAAAATGATTAATCAACATACACATTCAACGTTACTCAAGATTGCGGTTTGTGTTAAATGTGAACGTGTGATCCTACTAGATCCCCAAAAGAAAATCATTCATCTGAAAATTTCTAATGAAGATCATAAAGGAAGAATGTTCATGTAAATATAAATGAAACATTTGTCTTCATTAGTACTATCCAGAAGGGGTCAATTTACATCTATATGGTCATACATATATACAGCTCGCCCAAGATGTAGAGAGAAGGTAAGCAGAACCCTCTTTAGTGTCTGAATAGCGCTCATTAGTTTTAGGTATAATTTTCAGGAGTAAACTTACAGAATTGAAGAAGTATGCTATCATCTCAATCGGTTGGATCATTAGTGTATTGATGCCGTCATTGGATTTTGTTATTAGGTGTGATCTTATGCCTTCATTAGTTTTAGCTGCATTTAGAGAATAAATCACGGAATATAAGTGTTGGACGATTATCTCAATTACTTGATGTTGATGCAATTGCAGGATCTTTTACTAGGTGTGATCTTATGCCTCACATACTGACCCTTCTACGCAGTCATCTATTCAACCTGTCTAACTAACTCTCCCTCTGTTCCAGTTTATGTGACTTACATTCCCTTTTAATTTGTTCCAAAAAGAGCGACAATCATTCCCAATTTACCTGTACTGAGAAGCTTTTATATCCACACAAATGTTATGGCATGTTTAAGATCACAAGTGTCAAAAGTCTTATAGCTATATAAATATTATGCCATATTTAGACAATAAATTTCAAAAGTCGTCATTTCTTTCTTAAACTGTGTAACGATTCCAACTATGTCAGATATATTGGAAATGGTGGAGTATATAAAATGCATGCATGTCTTACAGCATCCACAAAGCACATAGGAGAGCTGATTCTTGCCTAATTAGGCTATCCAGTAGTTCTATATAGCTTTGATAAAGGCAAGGATTTTCCCAAAAATGATTAATAAGCATCTGCGAAACATAACATACCAAGTACTTGCTTTGCAGTCAGTCGGAGCTTTGGATCTGGCTCTAACATTTGCCTGACAAGATCTTTAGCACCTTCTGATATACTTGGCCAGGGTTCCCGCTTGAAATCTATTGCCCCGCGTAAAATGGCTTGGGCAACACCTTGTTCAGATTCTGTACGAACAGATTCACTTCAATAAATGACAGTGGCATCTGAGAATGCTGCACATGAGAGAAGCATGGGGGACAGAGAGGAAGAATCAAATATGCAGGAAGAGAGTTTACCGGCCCAAAAGGGAGGAACACCACATAACAAAATATATAAAATGACTCCTGCACTCCATATATCTATTTCTGGTCCATAGTTTCGTTTGAGCACCTCAGGAGCCATATAATAGGGACTTCCAACTATTTCGGAAAAATTCTCACCTGAAATACATATTCGACATTAAATATTAGCAATATGTAAAGTTAAGATAAGCAACGATTTAGATTGGATAGGCCAGTAATAGTGCAGAAAGACAAGCCCAAAATACCACACAATAAGGAAAGCGAACAGTTATTTGTACCACAAGGTTAAGCGTCCAAAACTGTGTGCCTTGCTGATTGGATCTGAATTTGCTATATAGTTATCTAAGCTATTTACTTTTCCGCGTCCAGAACTGTGTGCCTTGCTGATTGGATCTAAATTTGCTATATAGTTATCTAAGCTATTTACTTTTCCTACTTCTGTACAAAGGGAAATACAGAGAGAGAAACAAACATCGCTTAGATATTCATTCGATATCAAAATTAGCTTCACCCTTTCCCTTTTCAAAAAGCTTCTGAGTTAGCATTCTTATGCAACTAACAACCCCTGCACAGGTGTGTCAAGTCAAACAAAACTATACTAAACAAATGGAATAAACCCAAAGGCTGAAGACGAATTTGAGTAATATTTAGGATGTCCTTTAAAAAGGAAGAACTGTCTACTTTTGTAGGAGAGATGAATTTGAGTAATATTAAGGATGTCCTTTACAAAGGAAGAACTGTATACTTTTGTAGGAGAGAAAACATATTAAACCTTGATCCTATATGTAGCTGGTAAGCTGATCTCTTGTTTCACAAATGTTAAACGAAAAGGAAAGAAAAATTTATTGAATATACATGGAAGTAGACAACTAAGACTTTACAAATCTAAGAAAGAAACATAAGAATTAAATCTTACTACAACTACACTGCAGGATCTGGAGTCTTGCATGAATAACGCTGAAGTGACCAACCCTACACAGACATCCGATGCCGGACGGTTAGTACGACAGAATGATCACAGGTCTCAAATGACCTTTTTTTACTTAATCCTCTTTATCTTTTTTCATTGGATGGCCACGTCATTTATGCTGTGTTTGGCGGCCTATACACTCTGTCGGATTTAATAATTTCTAATCTTGTCTGATCTTTTATGACCACACATCCTTATTAATCCGTATTTTATAACTTTCATCTAGCAAGCATTTTAAGCTAAGAGGCTCAACTTTCACTTGAATAAAAAGGGCAGCCCGGTGCATTAAAGCTCCCGCTATGCGCAGGGTCCGGGGAAGGGCCCCACCACAAGAGTGTAATGTATGCAACCTTACCTTGCATTTCTACCAGAGGCTGTTTCCAAGGCTTGAACCCATGATCTCCTGGACACATGGCAGCAACTTTACCAATTAGTCCAAGGCTCCCCTTCAGAGGCTCAACTTTCACTCCCATGTAAAATTATCGGAGCTAACAAATGTACTGTAGAACTTGTTAGGGTGGGTAAAAGTCCCACATTGGTTGGGGAGTGGACTATTGGTTTGCTTATACGTACTTGGGCAACCCTCTTGGGGTTGACTTAGACCCAAAATCCATTTTTTTACATGGTATTAAAGCCAGTTCCATCCCCATTTGGGCTCCCAGTCCACGCGCCAATTGGGCCTTGGGCGTGAAGGGGGGTGTTAGCATGGTTAAAAGTTTCACATTGGTTGGGGAATCGACTAGTGACTTACTTAAACGGACTTGGGCAATCCTCCCCTCATGAGCTAGCTTTTGGGGTTGAGTTAAGCCCAAAATCCATTTCTTTACCGAACTTACCTTTAACTTCTATAGATATCTTCCTATTGCACATTTTCCCATAACCTACCTCTATTTAAGTCATCCTATTCTAAAATACATGTGTTACATATTCATTTATTTGCATCTCTAAGCCCAGATATCCAAAAAATTCCCATCAAATATCACTTCAACTTCATTCTTCTTAAAGGGCTAAACTTAAAGTTTGTCTAATCCAAACAAATCATACAGTTGGACAGTAAGTTAGGTCTTACAATGCAAGCACCAGAATATAACGGAATTCACATAGAAAGCGAGTAAGCATTGTTTTAGGTAAATTGATAGAAATGTTATATGGAGTATATGTTTGCTAGAATATGGTCATCTACAAAAACCTTCCACCAATCAATTGATCATGAAACAGCTCACCAACAGTTTGTAAAATAAGCTCAAATGCAATTCTCTTGTGTAGGTTAAGTCAAACCCTTATCACAAGTGTAATTTTCATTAGAATAAGCATGGAGAGGCATACATTGGTCCCTTCTTTGTTCAGTAATTCATCCCTTTGCTTAATCCTCAACCAGTGAGTTCAGTGAGAGTATGAGAAAAAGTGAATTTACCATTTGTTCGACCAGTAAGTTGTACTAATAGAACTAGCTTGTCATATAAGTTGTAATAACAAAGCTAGGGTACAAGAAGAAGGAGATGCTGCAAGTTTTCCTCCAGCATCAACTGAATATAGCTTCTTTCAAGCTTATCAGCAACCTTTGGTTGTTCAACACAGTGAACCATTGGGGATTTTAGAATATAAGAAAGGGTCCATCAAATTTTATCAGAGGTTTCATAGAAGTAATAAGGCTTACACAGAAGTCACCCCCTTGTCAGGAACCAATACCTCAACCCACTTGTACATTTCGTCTTCCTATAGAAGTGTGTAACATCAGTAGATAACTTTACGTGAAAACCCTGTGAATCTGGTCCAACTCCAATTGTATCACAGGAACCAGACTCTGGGGAGGGTGGTCCTGCCCCTTCATCCTACTCCTGCTTAAATAGAAGCCTTCCATCAGTCGCAGAGTTCCAACCATGATATGCACCTAAACCACGCCTAATGTATTTTCCTACCACTGAAACTGAGCCCTAGGGACACATCAGGAGATAGCGTTATCACCATTCTCACCCTGGATGAGCATCAGTAGACAATGTCGTACCGTTCCCCTAGTAAATTGTCCTAATTGCTGATATAGTCTTTATTCTTTTGGTTTTAATCCAGAGGCAGGAAAACTTTATGATGTACTATCTAAAAAGGGCTGCCAGGTGCACTAATGCTCCCGCACTACAAGGGTCTATTGTATGCAGCCTTACCCTGCAAACCTGCTGATTGTTTCCACAGCTTGAACTCGTGACCTCCTGGTCACATGGAGGTAACTTTACCAGTTACTCCAAGGCTCCTCTTCTTATAATGCACTATCTAAGTGGTATAAATCAACATTCCCTAACATAAAACAAAGCACATAAAATAATCTATGCAAACAGCAAGAAATTGTAAAATAAACTATATGCATTTGCTTGTGTTATTGTATCCCGATTAAAGTTTTCGTTTTTACCTGGTTTGAAGAAGATTGACAAGCCAAAATCAATTGCTTTAAGAGGCGAATTTTCCTTCTTATTAGCAAACAAAAAGTTCTCCGGCTTCAAATCTCTATGAATCACTCCATGCTTATGACAAAGCTGCACAACCTCCACAATCGTCCTCACAACATTAGCAGCAGCTCTTTCCGTATAATGTCCCCTCGCTACAATCCGATCAAACAGCTCACCGCCTTCGCATAATTCCATCACTAAATGAACCGCATTTTCATCTTCACACGCTTCTCTAAAACTCACAATACTTGAATTCTGTGGCAAATGCTTCATTATCGCCACTTCTCTCCTCACATCCTCCACATCAACTGCGGTTCTCAACTTTCGCTTCGATATGGACTTGCAAGCCAAAAGTTCCTTCCTACTACGATCTATACATAGGTAAGTTATCCCGAATTCTCCTCTTCCTAACTCTCTATCTACCAAATACCTCTCCTCAATATTCTCCTTTTTAACATCGGTTAAAACAGTGATAGGCTTTTGATTGGTTCTAGTATTGAACTTTTCTCTACGCCCGTTATGATCGTTGGCAGAGTAGTTGGAAGACTTTACGTCTTCTCTAGCAACAGCTGCCGGAGATCTACAGCAATTCCCCATTCGGAAGTGTGCCAACCCTAACAGTAGTGATTTCTAGCTTTGGTTGAGCATGATTTGGAAGTGTAAAACCCTAGAACTTGATCAGTAAAATTGGAGCTGAGTGGGAAAATGGAGTGAGCTGAGCTGCCGGAGATGGAAAAAGGAAGAAAAAGAGGGACTGGGAATGCAATCAGTGGACTGGTTGGTGAGTCCGATAACGTTTCAGACGCTTTTTGTAATGTGAGAAGGCTCTTTCCGGTTTTGTTTTTTTAAAATATATTTGTTAATTTATAGAGAAGTCCTTTTACTTTGGTAATATTACTGACATCTTCCTCGTACTTTGAAAAATCACCGATTTTCCTGTTTTATTTTGTGGCATGATGTCATATTAAGCCATGATCAAGGCCAAGCTTATTTTTATCGAAAAGTGTAATTTTTTTCAAATATACTCAATTTTAAAAATAATGTTTGTTCAGACTTAAAAAAAAAAATAGTAAGTAGTAGAAGTTATTTTTTATAAGTTAAAAAGAAATATTTAATTTTTCCTCAAAAGTACTTTTTGAAAATACTTTTGAAAAAAATATAATTAGGTGCACTTTTAAAATGCTTGACCAAACACTAATAGCTACTTAGAAATATTTTTAAATTTATTGGTTAAAAATGTCTTGTTTTTCACAAATAGTATTTTTTTTAAAATAACTTTTAAAAAAAACATTTTTTTAAATAACTCAATTTAAGAAGTTTGGTTAAATAAATTAGGTCAAAGGCATCGATAGGCACTCAAACTTGTTGTCAAAATTCACTTAGACACCTAAACTAAGGCTTGTTCCTATCAGGCCCCTAAACACCCCCACATTTTATTTCAATTGGGCCTTTTTTTGCCCTGTCAGCAAAAAGCCCAAAGTGTGTGTTGCACACACGCGATGACATGGCAAAATGAGTTTATTGGAAGCTGACACGTGGCATTGTGGGTCCAATAATTATTAAAAATTAATTATAATTTTTAAAAAATATATATATAAAAATGGCATTGAGGAAATTATTAAAAAATAATTCTAAAATTATTTTTAAAATAAAACTGATTATTTAAAAAAATTATAATTCCTTTATAATACAAAAAAAATTATAGTTTCTAAAAAACAATTTTTAAAAACAAATATTTTAAAAATCAGTTTTTTAAAAAACTATAATAATCAGTTTTTTAAAAACTATAATAATCAGTTTTTTAAAAACTATAATAATCAGTTTTTTAAAAACTATAAAATTTTAGTTTTACAAACTATAATTTTTTATTATTAAAAACTATAATAATCAGTTTTTTGTAAAATTATAGTTTTTAAAAAACTTCATTTTTTTGTATTATAGTTTTTAATAATCAGTTTTCAAAAAGAAATTAAAAAAATAATTTTAAAAAGAAATTATAAAATTTTTAAAAAATAAAAATAAAAAATGGCATTGAGGATTCAAATTATACAAAAATAATTATAAAATTATTTAAAAAATAAAAATAAAAATTTGATTATTAAAAAGAAATTATAAAATTTTAAAAAATAAAAATAAAAAATTGCATTGAGGATCCAAATTCCAAATTATTAAAAAATAATTATAAACTTATTTAAAAAATAAAAATAAAAATCTGATCCAAATTATTAAAAATAATTTAAAACTTATTTTAAAAAAATGATTATTATTAATCAAAAATTATAAAATTAAAAAAAAAACTGAAAATAAAAAACTCAAAAAAAAGTGAAAATAAAAAACTCCCCCATCTTCCACCCAGCGTTCATCTTCTTCCCCACTCCCCCACCCCCGACGTTCCTCTTCTTCATTAAACTTCTCCGTGAACCTCAAAAATACACACACACAATTAAAGTGTAGGGTTGGCTGGTCCGTTTATGTTATAATTGCATAATTTTTATCATGCAAAATATATCTTATTGTCATGGCAAAATATGCATTTTCGGTCTTCTAACAAATACTTCTGTTATTCTTTTTACAACCCTCCGATCTGATACTCCTGAATGAAGAAAGAGGATGGATCTTGGGATTTGTTTTTGATGTTATATGAATTTTTGTTCTGCTCTTGTGCTGGAGCTTGCATTAACGTGGGGTGGGGTGTTGTGAAGAAGATGACATAGGGGGTGGGGTTGAAGACGCAGGGGGTGGGGTGGGGTTGAAGATGCAGGGGGTGGGGTGGGGTTGAAGATGCAGGGGGTGGGGTGGGGTGGGTGTTGTGAAGAAGATGACATAAGGGGGTGGGGTGCTTTTTAAAAAAAAGAATTAAGAAATTATAATAATTAAAAATTATATTAATAAATTATTTAAATATAAATTTTCTAATTAATATTTTTGGGCCCCCTCAGTGCCACTTGGCACATTTTAATTCGTAATTTAGTAAAAAAAAAATCCTCACGCGCCTACAGCAAGTGCATTGCACGCGCAGTGTTATGTAGGCAAAAAATGCCCAATTGAAACAAAATGTGGGGGGTTTAGGGGCCTAACAGGAACAGGTCTTAGTTTAGGTGTCTAAGTGAATTTTGACAACAAGTTTGAGTGTCTATCGATGCCTTTGGCGAATAAATTATAATACTCATATACTAAGGGGTCGTTTGGTAGAGTGTATTAAAAAAATATAACGTGTAGTATCTTATTTGGTATATTTTTTAACTTATTTATAACTAACACACTCTATTGTATATTAAGGTGTGTATTTCTAATGCTACCTATTTTTTATGTATTAGTAATGCAAAGGATTTCAATATATGTATTAACTTGGTAAATGATAAAATTAACCTGAAATTTTCTCCTATCTTTTTCTTGCTTTGCTTTTTTCAACTTCATTTTTCTTGTTTTTCTGATTCTCTCTTTTTTTAAATCAAAACTTACATCATTGTAGCAATATGAATAGAGGATGTCAATTTTACTGCACCATGATTTGTCACCTTTCATTCGAATCAGAAATATGAACAGATTCTGCCATGGCCTTTTTTTATTTCACTTTATTAATGTTAATGATTTTGCAGCCAAATACCATCAATTAGACATACCTTCAACTAGACATAAACTTTAGGATTTAGAAGAAGAATGGAAATTGGGTTATCCTTTTCTGCGATTTTTAAATTTAGAAGAAGAACTAGTTTCTACTTTTTATCTCCGCTTGAAAGGAAAGTATATAAAATTGAAAGGATATATTTATGAATAATTATTATTTTGTAAAAAAAATATATTGTTTATATTACTTTTAATACATCAAATCAAACAGTGAGTAAGAAATATTATCTGCATAACTAATACAACTATTAGTAATACAAGCATTACTAGTACACCCTATTCAATATTAGTCTTATACAATCTACCAAACGACCCCTAATTGACTCATCAAGCGTGTACTTTTTTGAACTATTTAGACACGACTTCCTTTTGGTCCACCTTATGCCCTAAAAAAAGGCCAAACCCATCGACACCCCCCTAAACTTGGCACGATCTTTCACTTTGGCACCTCAGGTGGACGTTGTTCACTTTTGGCACCTCAAGTAGCCATAAAGTGTGCTACTTTGGCACACTTTGCTTAATCAGCAAAAATCGTGTTCTACACGCATTGAAAGCGTGTTTGAGAGATATTTTCGTAATTCTTAAGGGGTATTTTCGTAATTTTTCATCTTTCTTCTCTTTCTTCCTCACTTTTTCAATCCATTAATTTTCCACCATTTTTCTTTCCTTTTATTAACACATTTGTATCCCTTCATTGATCGAATTAACAGAGAAAGCTCCCAGATACATACACACATTATTACCACTATCTCACTCTTTCTCACCCACTTTCCTCTCATTTTAATTTGTATGTCCCTTCCTTGATCACTATTCAATCTTGAGCAGCAGCAAATCAACAAAAATGGTTGATTTTGGGTTTTGTTGATTTTAACCATTTTTATTTCTTAAAATGGTTCCTTTCTTAAAATGATTTCCTCTTCTTCAGAAAAAACTTAGCAACTTGAACCAATTAGAAACACAAAAAAAAAAACATGAAAAGAGAGAATTCTAATAGGACCTGCTATGTGTTCATTGAAAGATCTCTGTAAAGCAAGAACCCCCACAACCATATTTCTCTCAACACACAACAAAATTGCTCGACTACTATTATGCAATCAAGAATCTGTAAAAGAGGAGTTTTTTCAAAAAAAAAATGACAAGGTGGAGAAAGAAGATTCGTGTCCCGTTTTGATTTACCAATATGAAAATTAGGAGGTAGCGGAAGAGACTGACACAATATGTGAACCTTAATATTCACATGAAATTTAATTTATGTTGGCGGCCACATGTTGGATTCTCTATTTTGGGAATCACGAATCTTGTTAAAGGTCTTTTACTTTAACGTCATTACTTGGAGAAGGAGATTTGGTGGGATGGGGTAGGGTGGGGGCTGGGGTGTTTGGAGATGATGATTTGGATAGGTGGGGGTTGGGGGAGGGAGGGGGCTGTGGTGTTTGGAGAAGATGGGTTTTGAGGGGGGTGGGGTTGGATGGAGGGGTTTAATTATTTTTTTATTTAAAAAATATTTAAATAAAAAATGACAAATGTCCTATTATTATTGGCTACTTTACACGTCACATTGGTCTCTTTCTACGTCATAGCGCGTGTAATACACGCACACGATATAATTTTGTTGATTCAACAAAAAATGCCCAAATAAACACCCGTGTATGCTACTTGAGGTGTCAAAAGTGAACAACGTCCACTTGAAGTGCCAAAGTGAAAAATGGTGCCAAGGTTAGAGGGTTATCGATGGGTTTGACCCTAAAAAAAAATGAATGGGGGCTCCGTAATCTTGAGAAAATGACAAAATGGTCCATTATGTTCGAGGACATGCTCGTAATTGTCTCTTATACATATACTAGTTGGCTAAGCCGTGCTACGTACAAGCTCAATGTTAATTCTTAAAAAATTTAAGTTATGTATAATGTTATTATTTAATTAAAACTTTCATTTGTTTTGCTGATAAATTCTTAGTTAGACATATATCATTATATTTAGATTAATGAAATTTGTATAAGAATATTTTAAGTTGTAAATATTACACCCATATAATTTTGAGAGACAACTAAATTATTTTATGGTTTTTTAAAAATATTTACAGCTTTTAATTATTGTGATTTATATTATTTTTCAAGTAGTAATTATCAAATCTATAAGAAAATATTTTAAGTTAGTTAACTGTTGTAATTTAGAATACCTTTTATGTAATTTTTGAATAATACATGTTATTCTCCCTGTCCAAATTTTTGAGGCATTGATAGTCAATTATATTTTAAAAATAATTTAAGTTTTAAATTATTGAGATTTATAATTACTTTTTTTTTTCTATTTCAATTTAAGTGACACTAATATAATTTCGAGACTCAATCAAATATTTTATATCTTTTAAATATTTTAAGTTGTTAATTATTGTGATTAATATATTTTTATGTATTTGTTTTTAAATATATAACAGATTAATTATTTTTTAGATATTTTAAATTTCTAACTATTATAATTTATAATACTCTTTATATAATTTTCAAATAATATAAGTTACTCCTTGTCCAAACTTTTGTGGCATTGATAGTCTACCATATTATTTAAAATAATTTATTTTTTTAATTATTGTGATTTATAATATTTTTACTGTATTCCAATTTAAGTGACACAATGCTTAGATGGTCATAATAATTAATTAACGATGATATAATAAATTCATGATTGAAACAGCAGAACAAACATGTCTTAAATGACTTATAATAATTAATTATAAGTTATATAGCAAAATTACTATAAAAAAACTTGTGTAAAAAAATAAGTGGACCTCATAAAAGACGTCAAGTTAATTTAACATTAAATATTATTAATTTTTTCATACTTAGATGACTTATAATAATTAATTAGGAGTAATATAGTAAAATCATGGTTGAAGCAGCTAAAACAGACATGTCATAAATGTCTATTGTATTTTTTAATTAAATATTATTTTTTTAATATATAAAAACATATAATAATTAATTAGGAGTGATTTAGTAAAATCCCGAAGCAAATAGGTGAAATGATGGCAAGCAGACATGACGACGGAGTGGAGTCTGCTTGAGCAGCTCCACTCCCACTTCTTATATAGGATTCCAATTTAAGTGACACAACGATTAGATGGTCATAATAGTTAATTAACGGCGATAGAATAAATTCATGATTGAAACAACAAAGTTGATATGTCTAAATGACTTATAATAATTAATTAGAAGTTATATAGCAAAATTACTATAAAAGTATTTGTGTAAAAAAATTAAGTAGACCTCATATAAGACGTCAAGTTAATTTAACATTGAATATTATTAATTTTTAAATACTTAAATGACATATAATAATTAATTAAGAGTGATATAGTAAAATTGAAGTTAAAGCAGCTGAAGCAGACATGTCATAAATGTCTGTTTTATTTTTAAATTAAATATTATTATTTTTTAATATATAAATTACATATAATAATTAATTAAAAATAATATAATAAAATCACGAAACAAGCAGGTGAAATGACATGACGAAGGAGTGGAGTCTGCTTACTTATTATATAGGAAAATTTAACTGTTTTGATTCTTTAAATTTGTTAAAAATCAACAAAATAGCCTCTCATATTTGAGGTAGGTTTAAAATACTCTTACTTATACACTAACAATTTTGATCCTTTAGATTTGCTAATAGTTACTAATACTTTTAGAGCCCGTTTGGATAAGATTAAAAAAATAACTTTTTAATTTAAGTGATTAAAAGCTTAAAATAAGTGCTTGTAAATTAAGCAAATAAGTGTTTGGATAGAGTTGCTGAAACTGAAAAAAAGTTGTTGATGCGTTTGGTAAACAAGTGATGTTAATCATTTTTTTGTTGTTAAAATGACTTAAATGTCCTTAAAGTTGTTAACAACATAAATAAGGTAAATTATTTATAATTTTTAATTTTAAAATAAAATTTTTGAACAAACCTCCGATTAATGATGGATTCGATGAAAACAAAGAAGAAAGATGAAGAGGAAATTAGAGGAAAGAAATGAAGCGAAGCGGCAAAGAGAAAAAGAAAAAAAACACTATATATTTAAGGGCTACAAGTTTAGAATATTATTGGAATTGGAGGAAAATATAAGGGATAAAAAGGTAAATGTTTTGGTCAAATCTAAAAGAATTTTAATCTAAAAAATAAAAAGTTGGGGGTACCTAGCTTCTTACTTTTTGATTCTTTTAACCAGTTTATAGTTTTTTTAAACATTTTTTAGTTTTACCAAACACCTTTAAAAGCTAAAAAAAATTTAAAAGATGGTTTGACCAGATTTTAATCCTATCCAAACGGGCTCTTAGTCTTCGACAAAAATATTTATCAAACTTTAAACATATTACTTTACTTTACTAATAATAATAAAGGGCATTAAGCAGGCACGTCTTCGACATGTCTACTTGTGTTGACTTTTTTAGCTGTTTCAATCGTAATTTTACTATATCATTCCTAATTAATTAGTATAAGTTATTTAATTATTAAAAAATTACTAATATTTAATAAAAAGGTAAACTAGAGATAAAATAATAAATTAACTCTTCATGTTTTATGCCACCTTCTTCAGCTGCTTCAATCGTAATTTTATTATATTACCCTTAATTAATTATTATAAGTTATATAAGTATTAAAAAATAATAATATTTAATAAAAAAGATAAATTGAACATAAAATGATAAATTAACTCTTGATGTTTTAAATTAATTTGATGTCTTATATGAGACCCATTTTTTTTCACAAGTATTTTTATAGTAATTTTGGAATATTACGTCTAATTCGTTGTTATAAGTCATTTAAAACATGTTTGCTTCGTTGTTTCAATCATGATTTTATTATATCACTCCTAAGTAATTTTTATTATCATCTAAGCATTAAAAAATAAAAAATATATCACAAAAAAGATAAAAAAACAGAAAATGATATGCCAACACAAAACATTTGGCTGACTATTGAAATTATATTAGTGCCACGAAAATTACGATGGGTCAGAGGAAGACATAAAGTAACATATAGTATTATTTAAAAACGAGGAAGACACGTAAACTGAGACAGAGAGAGTATTGATATCTTATTGAAAAATTATGCTAAAAGCATTATAGATCATATAATTAACAACTTAAAAATTATAAAAGATATAATATATCTGATTAACTTTCAAAACTGTATTAGTGTCACTTAAATTGGAATAGAAAAAAGTATTATAAATTATAATAATAAAAATTTAAATTATTTTAATGATTGATTATCTAAATAATATTTGTGTCATATAAATTGAGACAAAAAAATAACATATATTGGGCTCGTATAACACGGACCCTTCAACGTCTAGTTTAATAATAATAGTATAAATAACATAAATACCAACCCTTTTGAAAGTAATTACACTCTCTTCTACTTTTTTAATTACTTTACGCTCTCCCTATTAATATGCATAACATAGCCGACATATACATAGTATTATGTGTATATGTTGAGATTTTTGTAATATATTTAGGGAGTTGAGATTTTTTGTAATATTGGAAATATAAGTTGTGTATTTGTGTAATTTTTAGATAATAAATATCAAAAAGTCCGATCAACAAGCATCACAAAAAACTACACTATGTGCTAAAAATATGCTTAATGAAATTACCCAAAAATGCACCTCAAAAAGTGGTACTAAACTTTTAAAATAATTTTTGGAATAGAGAAACTACAAAAATTGTTAATGCCAAAAACATAAGAGAAAACGACGGACAAAATTGAGGGATACAACCCAAAAGCCAATACTTTTTTTCTTTTACGAAAATCGATGGACTTCTGTTGATTATTTTCAGGATAAAATGCTCAAAATATATTTTTAATTTATAATGGTAGTATTTAATTCTATACCGATTTTTGAATAAAAATTGAGATTTGTGAATTTTATCTAGCCGATGGACCCCCTCAATTTAATTGAAGGATTCGCCATTTGTGTTCCGGAACACAATTTTCTGACATTATTAAGTACGCCGATTTTTTCTCGATTTTTCCTATAATTGATGAGTGTCTATCGATTTTTTACATGATATTTGACATTTCTTTTAATTGTGTGTATTTTTAAATTTGAGTTCTCACTAGTTAACTTCTTTCTTTTTTCTTCGTAGTTTTGTCAAATCAAACAGATGGAGTTTTATAAATATTTTCCTCGACATAAAAGTGTTACTCTCTTCATCCACTGTTACTTTTTCAATATTGACTTGACATATTTCTTAAGGAGTAATAAATAAAATGATATTAGGAACTAAGTGATGAATTATCTTTGATTTGTCAATCTGGACAAGTAAATTTAGACATATATTTTTAGTATCGTGTTTAAATAAAAGTGAACGAAGGGGGATAACTTCTTGCAAACTGAAATAATAAAAGCTTATACTTAAGGAACTATTTTAAACCTATCTCAAACCTAGAGATAGTTTTTATTAATTTTTGAGAAATTTAAGGATTAAAATTGATAAATGCCTATTCAAATAATAAGTTTATATATGTTTACAGTCGGTTTGGGCCAGCTAAATTTGTAGGTGGCTCAAGAGTACGTATTACGGCTTATCTTCGAAAGTAGCAAAAGTTTGCAAGACAACAAACAAGTAAACTTAAAATAACTTAAACAATAAATGAGCTAGAGTTAGAGAGCAAATTTGAGCCACCAGTGGTGTAAATGAAACAAGCGAGAAACGATTTGGCCTCAGACGGCGTTAAGCTAAAAAGCAAAACAAAGAAACGAAATAGAGAAAACTTGAAGGCGACACTAACTAGATTTTTTATTACTTAGAGGCAGGATTAGACAACATCAGAATGATCCATTACATTAATGAGGGGCAATTATTTATAGTATATAAAATTATCCTATGATCAATAAGAGAATGTCATTTGAGCCCTACAATACCACGTTCGATGAGTGAGTGTGACACGCTAATCCAGCCAGATATCCCTCAAACGATGCAGGTCTGTGGAGGATCGTCCCCATACCTATCTATCCTAACATGTTGATCCTCACTTATCTTTTAGTGCACTACCATTATGCTAATGGTTATGCGCTTTAAGGAGAGAAATGAAAGGGTGTTCCTCTTTATGACTTGTCTTGTCATTCTCAGAGTGACTCGATTATAAAGAAAGCTTTCAATTTATTCGACCTGTGATGTCACACATTTTCTATTCCTACTTTACCTTATATGGATAGTCCATTCGTCTTTTGGGGTGCGACACTCTGTTGTGGATAAAAGATGAAAGAATGATTGACATTATGTTCAAGTCCTCCAATATTCTATTTAACTCGAAAAATGTCACCTCAATGCTGAACACATTCCTATATAGCTAGCTTTATGATGTGCTTTGGTAAAGCGAGACCTTTTCTTTTTGAGTCGCCACCTCAGCCTTAGCCGCTACTCTTCTATGATAATGTCGAACCCCTTGGAGATTGATGTGCTAGCATTTTGTTAGCATATTTAAGACTTTTAACTCGTAATAATTGTAAGTTCTTAAGTAACTATCGTCGTTTTTTATAATATTTATTTTATATTGTAGTGAAAGGCAAGATGCAAGAGAACCTAAGATAATAAGGACAAAAAGAGGTGAATATGAAACAAATAGCCAAGAAATTACAAATGAGCAGTTGACGACTTTTGTGATAAGTCGTCAACTTGGTGATAAGTTATCAAGTCCATCGTCAGCTGGAGGCAGTGTGATGAAGTTGGAGCAGAAGTGTGACGACATCCCCTAATATGTCGTCACAAATTTGATAAGCTATCAAGAGCGTCGTCAGCCTTAGACAGAGAATGAACTTCAGCTGGAATCCGTGACGACATTGGTGATAAGTCGTCAAAGTTCTGATAAGCCGTCAGGTTTCGTCGTCAGCCTAAAGCAGAGAATGTCAAAATTGAAGAGGATCTGACGACATTTTTGATAAGTCGTCACGCATGTCGTCGTCTATTTCGAGAAAAAACTGTAACCTGTGATTTTGTTTCCATAATTAGCCTAAGTATTTAAGGACAAATCTAGGTTTTCCTTAAGAGTTTGAGTCATCTAAGGGACGAATTTCGAAAATTTTAATTCCGAATTTCCTTTAAGTTATAGCTATAAATAACAGCTTTTAGGGTTTCATTCAAGAAGTGTGGAGAAATCTTAGATATCTGGAACTTCACGAACTTTAGTATTTCTCTCTTTAGTTTTGGATACACTGTCATCATTAACTTGTGAGAGATTACTATTGCTTTTTACGGAGTTATCTAGTGATTGAATCGAAGAAATAATTATTGTTTTTCATTGCTCTGTAAGTTTATCTTTCAAATAATGAATTCAATTATGTGTTTCGTTCGTTATATCATGACTTGTTAAACTCTATTAACCTGAATTATGGGATGTAGGGTTAGGTCTTGATAAGGTGCTAAGTGTTCAAGATTCAAAAGGTGGTAGGATTTCTTGATAATTCTGAGGTTTTAATTCACGTCTGTTGGTTGGAAACAATAGATAACACCTGCTTTGATTTGCTTGAGAAAGAAATCAAATATAGTAGGAAGTGAATTATCAACATGGACTCTGAAATACTTCGTTTAATAATCAGTGTTGTAACAAGGTTGGTTAACTTGAGGTAAAATCTAGACAGTAAATAGAAATTTCCTAAGTCCGAGAGGATTGGGGAATTAAACACTTAAGTAGGTTGAGAGACATTTAAGCATAACATCGATAAAAATAGCTTGTTATCCTACCCACCGTGAGAATTTTAAACCACTTTTAGCATCTGTCATGTACCGGAAGTCCTAGTGAACATAATTCTGATTATTTCATAAACTCTTGATTTACAAACACTGAAACTAGAGTGACCAATAATTATTTGCTAATCATTAAAAAACCCCACTTTATCTTTTTGCATCATTCGTTTGAATTCAACTTGTAGTTTCAAACTAGTTTAATCGTCACTCACATTATTTCCTGTGGATTCGACCCCGACTTCAAAGTTGGATAAATATATTGACGACGACCGCCTTGCACTAAATTGACGTGTAAGTTGAGCGTTATAAAAAAATGGCACCGTTGCCGGGGAACAATTTGGTGTATTGAGTTGGTTTGGAATTTTAGCCTACTTGCTTGAATTTAAACTTGTAAATATTTGTTTTTAGTTTTCTTTTATTTCTGGTGTTAGGTAGATTTTTATTTTAGTTTACTTATTACTATGGCGTCTTGGAATGAACATGAGTTTGGTGGTTGGAAATCGTATATTGATGATCCATGTTCATATTGTGATGGACCTCACTTTTGGCAAGACTGTAGATATACTCCCCGGAGAGAGATGTGTGCACCATCTCCATCCTACTGGGAGTGCGATTGTTCTTTATGTGGTGGTCAAAATGGACATTGGAGTGATTGCCAAAATTTCCCTTCCCCCCGGTATGCTAACCCAAATTTTAGTTCTTCTTATGATTTTGATAGGTCTTATGGTCAAGAACAGGAAGAACGAAGCACTGGAAAGAGTGACATTGAAGTTATGCTTCAACTAGTGTTGGATTGTGTGGACACAACGAATGATATCATACGTGATATACATCAAGACATAAGGGAAAATAACGAGGAAAGAATAATGATAGAGGATATGGATATAGAGGTCAAGCATTCAAAGCACTTTTCCACATTATGTTTAGATGATATTTTGTCTATGGAATCATTTAACATAATGGATGAGTGTGAAGATGAGGAACAAAAATCCTATATCAATATTATGCTTGATGTTGAGCAACCCTCGATGATTTTCCAACCAACCGAACCAACCATGAGGGATAATGCCAAGATTGAGGAAACGGTGCTAGAGGCAAAAGAAGAAACCAAGCAAATCTCTTCTAAAGACTCTACCCAATTCGGGGTGAGGATGCCCAGAAGGATGCAACCCTGAAATTAAGGAGAAGACCTCATTCGAATCATTTTTCAACATTATGCTTGGTGGATGAGATGGAAGTTCACTTACCCAAGCAACTGAGGTGTTTTGAGGATGAGGAACATAATCCTTATATTTTGGAGTTTGGCATTCAAAAAGAGCAAAATGAACCCCCCCACTTGAAGGTCAGCAAAGGCAAAATTCAATGTGCATCAAGTGGATTATTGATAATCTCATCAATACCCAATGAGCCTATTCGAAAATTGGATATGAAGTTGGGTAATAGATTCACGTCATCAAAGTGGCGAGATAAAGAAAGTGTCATTGTATCCGTACGTTTGCCCAATACACCTCGAAGATGTATTGACCAAAAGTTGGGTCGACGTTTCAAATTCTCCAAGTGGAGACATAAATAATTATCAACAAGGTATCTTAATGAAGTCTGAGTAGTCAAGATAACTGAGTCGTACCGCGACACTAAATTAGGCGCTTCTTGGGAGGAAACCCAAGGTATTTTTTTATTTGTATTCATATTATGTGATTGACATCAGATCTTCGCACCCGTGGTGCCACATCTATGTTTCTAACTCTCTTGTTTTGGTTTGATGCATTGGGGATATTACATATTTTAAGTTGAGGGTGCGGGGCTACTTGTGGGTGTTGATGTCCTCCGTGGGTTTTTGTTGCCGTGCCTCTTTTCCCCAGAGTCTTGTTCCTAGTAGAGCCGACATGTTTAGGCGTATTGTGTTTTGTTTTGTGATGTGTTGTGGTTAACTAGGAGAAATACAAGTAATGAGGCAGTTAATATGTTTTGTAATTTTTGAGCATCTCTCCAAGTGTGTATTTGTATTACTGTGTGAACTGCATCTAATTGTGACCATAGTGCATCTTTTGGTGGCATTAGTTCTGGAAACTTGATAATCAGTGCTAAAAATTGCACGAATCGAATAAGTAGTGATGTGCGATATATTTATGTACCATGTGTGTGTGAGGTTTTACTTCGTTCCCTTTGTGTGTGAATCCAGAACTTGCCCGGTTAGTCTTGCCTTGGTTGTAGGATAGGAGTTAGGAGAGGATCATAGGCCATTTTGATATTAGCCCACTTTTAGCTTAAATGACCTTCCTTGTATACATAATATCCCTTGATCCCTATTTTGAGCCTGAATAGCCTATTTCTTTCATGACACCTATCACCTTCCCATTTGTTTCACAATGAACCTGTTTTGGCCCTGGTCCTCCTTGGACACTGTGCACCTTGACTTAGGTAAATAGCCTAAGTTGAGAGTGGCTATCATAGGGGTGCGTGATGCAAAATGAGTATGAAAAGAGGTAGAATAATAGAAAAGAATAAAAATATGGGTGTGGTGCAAAAAGAATAAGAAAAGAAAAAAGTTGTATAAAAGATTAGAAAAAGATAATTTGGTTTTTGAAAAGATAGCACCCACCTTGAGCATGTGTGATCAATAAAAGAGAGGAAGAGAAAAAGGTTAAGAAGTGAAACCCCAAGAGGTTAGCGTAGTGTCAAGGAGGCGCAGTCACTTTAAATACCCTTGAATATCATACCGCCCCTAGCCTACATTACAAGCCAAGAAAAAGACCTATAGTGATCCTAGCTGACCTGTCTGAAAACCTTGGTACTGACTATAAGGGCAAGCCGATGACATTTGACGTACATTGAGTGGAACTTCATTCTGAGAGTGAGTCTCTTGATTATCCCTATGTGTATATATGTGATTTCTGATATGAGAAAAAAAAAAGGATTTCTTTGCTGTGAGGGTACACAGGTTATGTTGCTAGTTACTAACTTGTTCGGATAGTGTGATCTTGGTACATGCATGGTTGCTATTGTTGAATTTATGCCATATCTTGATTCCTGTGTGTTGCATTGTTGTTTTTCAATAGTATACACAGTTGAGTTTGAATTGATTGACCTGGGAGAAGGTGAAGTTGTGTTGAGATGATATAGAAAATTGACTGCCGAATGTACTTTGTATTCTCTTAGTTATATTTTGGTTGCTTAAGGACAAACAATTATTTTAAGTTGAGGGTATTGATGTGCTAGCATTTTGTTAGCACATTTAAGACTTTTAACTCGGAATAATTGTAAGTTCTTAAGTAACTATCGTTGTTTTTTATGATATTTATTTGATATTGGAGTGAAAGGTAAGATGCAAGAGAACCTAAGACAACAAGGACAAAAAGAGGTGAATATGGAACAAATAGCCAAGAAATTGCAGAAGAGCAGTTGAAGACTTTTGTGACAAGTCATCAACTTGGTGATAAGTTATCAGGTCCATCGTCAGCTGGAGGCAGTGTGATGAAGTTGGAGCAGAAGTGTGACGATATCCCCTAATATGTCGTCACAAATTTGATAAACTATCAAGAGCATCGTCAGTCTTAGACAGATAATGGACTTCAGCTGGAATCCGTGACGACATTGGTGATAAGTCGTTAAAGTTCTGATAAGCCGTCAGGTTTCATCGTCAGCCTAAAGCAGAGAATGTCAAAATTGAAGAAGATCTGATGACATTTTTTATAAGTCGTCAGAACCCTGATAAGGCGTTACGCATGTCGTCGTCTATTCCGAGAAAAAACTGTAACGTGTGATTTTGTTTCCATAATTAGCCTAAGTATTTAAGGACAAGTCTAGGTTTTCCTTAAGAGTTTGAGTCATTTAAGGGACAAATTTTGGAAATTTTAATTCCAAATTTCCTTTAAGTTACAACTATAAATAACAGCTTTTAGGGTTTCATTCAAGAAGTGTGGAGAAATCTCAGACATCTGGAACTTCACGAACTTTAGTATTTCTCTCTCTAGTTTTGGATACACTGTCACCATTAAGTTGTGAGAGATTACTATTACTTTTTGCGGAGTTATCTAGTGATTGAATCAAAGAAACAATTATTGTTTTTCATTGCTCTGTAAGTTTATCTTTCAAATAATGAATTCAATTATGTGTTTCGTTCGTTACATCATGAGTGGATAAACTCCATTAACCTGAATTATGGGATCTAGGGTTAGGTTTTGATAAGGTGCTAAGTGCTTAAGATTCAAAAGGTGGTAGGATTTCTTGATAATTCTGAGGTTTTAATTAACGTCTATTGGGTGCAAACAATAGATAACACCTGCTTTGATTTGCTTGAGAAAGAAATCAAATATAGTAGGAAGTGAATTATCAACAGGGACTCGAAAATACTTCGTTTAATAATCAACGTTGTAACAAGGTTGGTTAACCTGGGTAAAATCTAGGCAGTAAATAGAAATTCCACAAGTCCGAGAGGATTGGGGAATTAAACGCTTAAGTAGGTCTAGAGATATTTAAGCATAACATCGATAAAGATAGCTTGTTATCCTACCCACCGTGAGAATCTTGAACCACTTTTAGCATCTGTCATGTACCGGAAGCCCTAGTGAACATAATTCTGGTTATTTCATAAACTCTTGATTTACAAACACTGAAACTAGAGTGACCAACAATTATTTGCTAATCATTAAAAAACCCCACTTTATCTTTTCGCATCATTCGTTTGAATTCAACTTGTAGCTATAGTTTTAAACTAGTTTAATCGTCACTCACATTGTTCCCTGTGGATTCGACTCCGACTCTAAAGTTGGGTAAATATATTGACGACGACCGTCTTGCACTAAATTGATGTGTAAGTTGATCTTTATCAGAGATCATGCCCTAATATCGTCAAGATCTGGTTGATTGATGATAAAAGTAAATACCGCTAACACTTTAACTTTAGTAGGTCCTTAGATATCATAGCGATTTTAGTTGACAAATTTTGTCTGGAATCTATTGTCGAAGTGCCCAATATCGAGGAAGTCCTGGCGTATAGTGGTAGGGTTTACTGCCATAAGAGCACACCTCGAACTGATGGAACTCCACCTATTCAACACACAAGAGGTTTGCCTAAGGCTCATTTTTCTTTTGAAGAAGTGAGTTGAATCGGGGAGAAGACTCACATTAGTTACACCTGGGCTTCTAGCTTGATGTCAGAGTCATATCCTCCATGTATTTCTTAGTCATCTAAAAGGACCTGTTTCCTAAAGTGAGTTGTGGTGCCAATGGGAGGGGCTGCCTAAAAGAAGGGAATAAGATGCTCATTATAACTGACCCCGAGGGCATCAACATTATAAAAATTATACTAATCGAGGGTTGAGTGTTAGTCCTTTTTGCAATTTCTATGGAGTAATTCCAAGACCGTGATCTTAGTGCTATGGCCATGTTTCGATTGTTTCTTTTTTTTTTATATAAGGTGGCCCTATATTGTCCTTTCCTGATCCTTTATCTCCTCATGCAATCTTACTTCTTACCTTGATCATTCATTGATTGGGAAAGTAATTGAATAATTTCCCTTGATATTTGGACCTTTACCTTTGGGAAGTAATAGGTTACTCCTGATATTTTGCCTACTTAGGCTTGTTATATCTCACGTTATTAGTTGTCCATGTTGCAAGGATCTGAGGCCTTTTACTTCTCTCTCATTCAATGGGTATTTACCTATTAAAAATTGTGCCTCCTAGCCTCACCCTCATATATTTCTTGCCTCTTTATCATATAGCTAAAAGAAGAAGAAAATAAGAGAGTGGAAAGAAAAAGAGAGGTCTTCCAATGGGACGCCCCCTAGGACGACTGTACTCGCTCTTTGTTTTTCCTATAGTCCTTTCCCTATTCTTGTCTTTGATTATGGTGAACTGTTTATATTATACATGCTCGAATTTATGATAAGAGTGAGGTAACAATTATGGGAAGGCCAAGGGTGAGGGTGGCAGAGAACATCCCAGCCACTATTCCCCTCCTCAACAACCCTAACCTCTATCGAGGGTGTCGAGACTGCTATCATCAGGCATGCTAGAAACCTGTCCTTGAGGCACCTTGACTAGGATGCAAGTACTAATCAAGGTGTTTTGCTACTGTGTGGAGACCGTGATATGAGGTACTCCCATTAGCCTTCAATAAGAGAACCTGAGACGGGGAGAACCTTGACCTACTTGCAGCCTTCTTGCCTTTGTTGAGTTACATGACACTGTATGTACAAGATAGGGGTAGTTGTCCTATGGGTTCTTTTCTTTCTAGAGTATTTATTAGGGCCTCTTTATTCTCCCTTAAGTTGTTGATCATCACGGGCAGAGCTAGTTACAAGCATAAAAAGAGTTGGCCTATGTAACACTTTTTTCCCTTTTAGGATTCTGGCAACCCATAAGTCCTCGAGTTTGACATATCTTGGATATGGGGGTGTGGCTTCCATAATGGCACACATCTTTTGGCCTCAATTTATCCTAGTCTTGAATTTGTTGTGTTTTGTAACAGACTTTTTAATTTTATACTATGTAATTTTTTACCCTATTTTTGGAGGCTATGATGTAATAAAAAGGAAACTCTGGTTGTTCAATTTCGTATCATGTTAGCAGGACTAGTGACTTTTCAAAACCTTTAGCCATTTAATCATGTCTTTTTCTAGAAACTTGTCTCCCAAAGTAGTCAGGAAAATGTCGCCTCGACAGAATTCCTAATCAATGATTGTGCTCATGATGCTACCAAAATAAGTAATTTTGACTTTCAACAATGTTTTTGAGGGAATTCTTCCCCTTATGATAAGGATTTTGCATTACCTTTTTCAGGATAGCATTTTAGTTATAACGTCTTTGGTGGGCCTTTAAAAAGAGAAAAGTTGACTTGTCCATATGCTCCCGTCTTGAGAAAACTCTAATTTTTGTAGGAGATCGTTCAGTCCCTGTACAGGCCCCTGATCAACAAGCCTTTAAGATCGAGAAACTAAGAGCTGAGGGAACATAATTTTATATAAAAGGAAAAGGTTCTGTTGGGATTCACTTTAGTGGTGTACAAAGATAGAAAACTTACAGTGTGAGAACACTGTGTAGGTTGGGAGGTTAGTAAAGGAGCAATCTAAACCAAAGAAGAGCGTCTGATCTGCTGAATTTGAGTCATTACTCTCATCCAGAGTTTTGTCTTTTCTAAAGCTGCCTCGAGATGAAGTTCTGTATTTGTTAGAGAAGATCAGAGTTATGCCTATGAAAATCTGGTTCAGGGATGAGAGAAGAGCCTAAAACGCCCTGCTTATTGCCCTTGGGATTCCAAAAAGAGTCAGCGCAGGAGATTTCAACTTGGACGGGGAGATTGTTGAGTCCCAAGTTGTGGCCGATCTTGCTAATTGATTGACCTCAGATAACGAGGTTATATTTTCTCCCTCTCTTAAAGTCGAAGTATCGAAGGATAGTCTATCTCGATGACTCATAGATAGGACGAAGTAGGATAGAGGGTTACCTTATCGCGTATACCTTATACAACTTGTATGCTTGCCTTGAGCCATGCATTTTAAACTTCAAAGGTGAACCTATATATTTGTTTTATACTTACTAATAAAATTACTTGACTTCCCATCTCCCAGTCTTTTCATTCTCTTAGATAAAGGTTTGGAATTTAAGAGGACTCCTCTTTTTGTGAGCCGAACCATCAGATCTTCAAGATGATAAATCGATATTAACGCCTCAATTTTTGAGCAATATTTCTCTGAATTTCATTCAAATTGATTGAACCAACTATGTGGCAATTATATAAGACCTTTTACTTTTCATTATTTATTAGATTTTGTGTTATAAGTAGCAACCTTCCAAGCCTAATATTTTATCCGATTCAGAGCCTTTCTTCTTTAATATTAAAGAGAAATAAAAGTAGGAAGAAGAAATAAATATCTCTTTTATGGTGTTCATTCTTTCTTTCCTTCAATCCTTAGACTTTGAACTGGACCTCTTCTATTATTTTTGGCTTACCTTGTCTTTAATCCTAACATTCGACCTAGGTTTTTCCTTTCAAGGTTGCTAATGAGGATAACGTAAAAATGTGAGTTAGGTCAAGGGAAAGAGAGGCGTGAAACAATTTTCCAAGTCTCGACCCTCCTTAATTTCCTTGAGGTGGTGGCTTGTCCCTTGGGATCCTTGCTCTCCATCTCAAAGTTTAATGGTTATGGAGGTGGAAGGTCCTTAGAATTATGTAGATTCAACTCTTTTACATCCTTTCACTAGTTGAGGTCTACCTCTGCACCTTTAGATCCTTTTTAGAGAGAGCTTATTAGCCAGATACAATCAGACTCACGCATATTTTGCTTTCTTGAGCTAGGGAAACTATGTCCTGATCTGATGATGGTTGATAACTGTTCGAAGCTAGGGTTGTTCGGCTGCAATTGAGAGGGCATGTATTTCAATGTGAGTTTCCTTGCTTCACATTCGATCATAGACTGCCCTTAATTTGTCCCGTTCTAGATGTTGTAGTATGCAACCCTAGTAACCTCTTTATTGAGTTTAGTTGATGAGGAATTTGTGTAATACTTTTGATGTACAACCTTGATGCCTTTTATGTATTTCTTTTTATTTAGGCAAGTAAAGTTGTCATGTTCCTGTACGAAAGCATTGTATTGCATTCTTTTTGTGTAATAAATCAAATTTGTTAATTCTGGGGCATATTTCAGTATGTTTTTTGAGAGAGACGATTTTTATGCGATGTGGCAGTGTTTGCCCTTTTCCTGAGTGTCCCCGAAAGGTTACACCCTAAGTATGGTCCATCATCAAATCTTCTCGAGTAGAATTTGAGGTCATGTTAGTAAGTATCAAGTTATTAAAATCTATGATTAAAGACAAATGCTAACTGATTTTTATCTCTCATGCCTTTTAAATCATATAAATCAGTCAATTCAAACATGACCTTAGACATCTTAAGCCTATTCACACTTTGTTACCTTCAAACATGACCTTAGACATCTTAAGCCTATTCACACTTTGTTATCTCAAGGAGGGATCCTTGTACTTTATAATTTGCTTAGCATCTTAGTCCAAACATCTCTGAGGTACTTTAGCGCATAACATTAGAGTGATTCCTATTTTTATAGTCATTTTCAATCCATGCACTATTTATGAGAAAATTTTAAATAATACGGTTGAACTTCAATCTCACCTCTTGATCAGGCATCTAGGCCGAGCATGTGGTGACATGGTCCCGTATTCTTCGTGATTGGATGATCAGTCTATGCAGTTCCTTTGATTATTCTTTCTAGGGTGGCCACGATTGAACACTTTTGTTTGAGGAAGTGAGTACGTAGTCCATTCATTGTGTTGACACCTAATTCCCTCCCCCCCTCCCGACTAAGCTTAATTCTGAATTTATTTGATTTTAAATAAAATTACAATATTTATTTTATTCAAATAAAAGCTTTTAAAAATATTTTCTAGGTAATTTTGTCATTATAAGTAGTGATTATATATTTTCGTATCCATATATACGAGATTGTATAATTTTGTTACTTAAATAATTATTTTATGAAAAATCAGATTTTAATGAAGGGTCGTCTTGAAAATTAATTCAAATGGGTAAAATCTTGATTTAAAAATAATTTATCCTAAAAAATGATTTGTTTGATTTTATTTAATCGTGAAATTCGGAATTAAATTGGATATTAATTCGTGTCGATTATAATTTAATTTAGCCAACTTATTAAATTTGATCATAATTAAAATCAAATTGACCAAAATTGCAATGCAATTGACCAATTTATCCTCAATTTGATCAAAATTTAAATGAGGTGACTAAATCTAATTTGATTGGGGTACAACACACCTACCCTTTTTTCAAGGAAAAAATACATAAAGTAGCATACTTAAGTATTAAATTACAAAAAATAACAACACTTTTATCAAATTACATTTTGTAGCATATGTATTTGTATTTTTGTAGCAACAATTTGCTAAAATACAAAATACATATCGATCATAAGGACAATAAAAATCATATGTATTTATATTTTTATAGTAACAGTTTATAAAAATATAAAATATAACTTGTTATATTATGTAATTATGAAACTGTTGATATAAAACTCATAATTAAGGGAATTAGTATGTTATTTTTGAATTTTGCCCTTTTTTCAACTCTTGCTACAGGCCAGCCCAACCAGCACCTCCCCAGCCCATCAACTCTTGACCCGGCCTAACACCCTCTTTCTCAAAACCACTAGCGTACACTTCCAGCGTTAACAACTGTACAAACAACAACTTCAGTCAGCACCCGAGCCCCAAAATTCCAACAATATAATGGTTTCAACTAGGGGTGTCTAACGGGCCGGGCCGGGCCAATCCGGAACCGGCCCTCCCATTTTATCCGAGGTTCGGGCTGGTTTCGGGCCGGGTTTGGCGTTAACCGGGCCAACAGTAAAAAAAATAAAACCCACCCGGACCCGGCCCACTAAACCCAATCCGGTCAAACCCACCAAGACCCGGTCAAACCCGATTAAAAACCGGTCAAATCCGTTTAAAAAATAAATAAAAAATCCAATATACAACATATATTTTTAAAAAAATATATAAAGTATAAACAATTACACATATATACGTACCATTCAATATATAATTATATATGACTATACGTACTACTTTAAATAAAACATTTGCTATAATAGTATAATATATATATATATACACTACAATATATATATATACTAATTTATAAAACATATACACATGTATACGTTAAATATATACTACTTTAGAAGATATATACACATATATATGCACCATTCAATATATATGTACTACTTTAAATAAAATATATACTACAATATAGTGATATACATATATATATATATACAATAATATGTATATATATATAGTTACATACTAATTTATAAAACATATACACTTGTATACTTTAAAGATATACGTCTATAGAAGATATATACACATATATACGCACCATTCAAAAGATATGTACTACTTTAAAAAAAGTATATACTACAATATATATACTAATTTATAAAACATAAAGTAATGTATACGTTAAATATACACGTCTATAGAAGATCTATTCACATATATACACTCTATTCTATGTATATGTAATACTTTAAATGAGATATATGCAATATATATACATTACAATATATATTTGTATAGTTATATACTAATTTATAAAATATATACACATGTATACGTTAAATATACACGTCTATAGAAGATCCATTCACATATATACACTCTATTCTATGTATATGTAATACTTTAAATGAAATATACTATAATGTATATACATTACAATATATATTTCTATAGTTATATACTAATTTATAAAACATATATGCATGTATACATTAAATATACACTTCTATAGAAGATATATACACGTGTATACGCACCATTAAATGTATATATACTACTACTTATAAAATATACTACATTATATATACATTACAATATGTATAGATATACTTATATACTAATTTATAAAACATATACACATGTATACGTTAAATATACACTTCTATAGAAGATATATGCACATATATACGTACCATTCAATATATAATTATATATGACTATACGTACTACTTTAAATAAAACATTTGCTATAATAGTATAATATATATATATATACACTACAATATATATATATACTAATTTATAAAACATATACACATGTATACGTTAAATATATACTACTTTAGAAGATATATACACATATATATGCACCATTCAATATATATGTACTACTTTAAATAAAATATATACTACAATATAGTGATATACATATATATATATACAATAATTTGTATATATATATAGTTACATACTAATTTATAAAACATATACACTTGTATACTTTAAAGATATACGTCTATAGAAGATATATACACATATATACGCACCATTCAAAAGATATGTACTACTTTAAAAAAAGTATATACTACAATATATATACTAATTTATAAAACATAAAGTAATGTATACGTTAAATATACACGTCTATAGAAGATCTATTCACATATATACACTCTATTCTATGTATATGTAATACTTTAAATGAGATATATGCAATATATATACATTACAATATATATTTGTATAGTTATATACTAATTTATAAAATATATACACATGTATACGTTAAATATACACGTCTATAGAAGATCCATTCACATATATACACTCTATTCTATGTATATGTAATACTTTAAATGAAATATACTATAATGTATATACATTACAATATATATTTGTATAGTTATATACTAATTTATAAAACATATACGCATGTATACATTAAATATACACTTCTATAGAAGATATATACACGTGTATACGCACCATTAAATGTATATATACTACTACTTATAAAATATACTACATTATATATACATTACAATATGTATAGATATACTTATATACTAATTTATAAAACATATACACATGTATACGTTAAATATACACTTCTATAGAAGATATATGCACAAATATTCAAAATTTATTCAAAAAAAATTAAAAAACAACGACTAAGGACTGAATGAATTTGGGGAATTTTATTGATTGCAAAATGATCCAAAATTTATAATTTACATGAATGAAAAATCTATAAATTATGCATCATTTTTTCCAACTCATTCATGTTAATATTAATGGGAACTTGCATAGGATAATCAAAGTCAACGGGGGCAAAACCATGCATTGGACTTGATTCTGCTGAGTTCTCCCGTGAAGTCATAATTTCTTCTAGTTTCAGCTCGTCGCTCGGCTCCGGTTCCATTCCTTGGTTTCTTCTTTCCGCTCTAATCCAATCTCTGAGGCAAACTAGAACATTCATTGCATTGCTTCCCAATGAGTGTCGGTTGTCTCCAAGCTGCTGTCGTCCCTGACTGAAGGCGCTCTCTGATGCAACGGTTGACATTGGAACATTCAAGATATCTCTAGCTAATCTTGAAAGCACAGGATATTGTGATTCATTATTCCTCCACCAATCCAGCGTGTTGATCCGTCGTCTGCGATCCTCTGGTGCCGTCCGAAGATAATATTTCAGCTCTTCCCGATAAGTTGATGTGTAAGTTCTCTCATCAACACTGTTCCAACAATTTAAATCATAAAACGAATCAGAAAAACCACTATATGCCGGCCTTTTAGAAGATGATGGCTCCTCGGGAGAATGAGGAGCGACAGTTGGAGTGATATTTGTAGGTACGGCTGAATCAAATAAATCAGTATAGTGATTATATAATTTTTCTATATAATCTTTTGCATCAGCCGTAGCCGTCCACAAATCAGGCTGTACTTGTTCAGAATCATGGTTAGTATTTATTTCTAAGTTAGTATAAATAAGAGTACTAAAGTGACACATATTATTATATTTCATGCACGGATTTAGCATAGCACCAACCAAGTAAATAGGGGGAATCGGGAAAAAATATTTTTTAAATTTTGTAAACATGGCGCCAACAGCTTCTTTATAACCTTCTTTATTTTTATATTGTTGGAGCAAACCAGAAATATCAGCTATATATGCCAAAATATTACAAACAGTAGGATAGTAAGCACCGGAAAATTCAACCGTAGCTACATAAAATTTTTCTAAAAACATAACAAGATCATTAATTACAACCCAATCAGAATTATGTAGCATGCAATCAACAGAATCAGCAAATGAACCGCAATGTTGGTTAAAAGCTAGTGTAATAGGAATTCTATATTTATAACAAGTTTTTAAAAATTCATACGTAGAATTCCATCTAATATCAATTTCCTCAGGCATCAAAATCGGTGTAAGTCCATTTTCTTGACATTTAACTTTAAATTCTCTAATTCTCGATCTACGATTATTTCCTTGAATAAAACCAACGGCAAGACGAATTTTTTCAATATAAAGCTCAAAAAACTCAAGACCATCTTTTACAATTAAATTATATATATGACATGCACACTTAATATGAAAAATTTCAGGCAAGGACGGAGATAACGTAGATTTTATTTTTGTTATAGCAGTCTTGTTGTTAGAAGCATTATCAAAAACAATACATAAAATTTTATTTTCTATACCATAGTATCCGACAATTTTAACAATAGAATCAACAATAAATTGTCCAGTATGTTTACGATCTTCATCATATAAAAAAGCAAGAATACGTTTTTGCATCACGAAATTACTATCCATCCAATGACAAGTAACGGTTAAATAATCATTTTTATTTACAGCACGACCAAGATCAGAAGTTAGAGACAATCTACATTGAATATTTTTTAACAATGTTGATAAATAAAAACAATATTGTGAATGGAGTCTAAAAATATCAGACCGACAAGTAGTTCTAGGAATACCATTAAACATAGGATTATAAATTGCTTGTATATAACGAATAAAAGCATCAGAAGAAGGAAAACTACAAGGCAAACAACCCACAGCTACCATTTTAGCTATTTCTTCCCTGTCCCTCAATTTATTATACTTTTTCGCTACTTGACCGGTTGTTGGGTCCATTCTAGTTTGCGTTGACCCACCAACATCCCCACCACCTTTTGCAATATTTAACTCTCTTTTGTGATCTTCATCTATATGTCTCATTAACGTACCCGTACCCCCTTGCTTGCCTCCACTTCTATGCTTATATATTTGTTGACAAATATTGCACTGCACCTCAATATCTGATATACGTTCAAAAAATTACCATGCAATACTAGTTCTTTTACGAGGTTTTGGGGCACTGGGAGGACGGGAAGGGAGATTAACTGATTCAGATCTAACGTTAGCATCTCCTACTGCGGGTGTTTCAGCAATATTTTCATTATCTTCGTCTAAATTAACTGCATCTACTTCATTTTCTTCTTCTATACCATAATTTTCCTGAGCTTCTACATAATCCATATCGTGAGCACCTACACCTATTTCTTCCTCAAAAGGTGTACCAAGCGGTACCGGAGGCGAAGGCACACGGGTATATCTATTACTTGAACTACCTCTACCGCTAGTAATTCGCTTTTTACTACCACTACCGCTTCCGGGACAAAATTTTTTAACACCTTTAGCAGCGAGGTTTTTTAATTTATCCATAATATAAATTAAATTAAACTAAAAATATTCAAAATACACAAATATAATAAAATTAAATATTAAACAATTAATACAATAAATAAAAATTAAACGTAAGAGATGGAACGACAATACCAAATTTTGGAAGTATCCGAAGATTGCGACTTTAGAAACTTCCGCTCGTACTTTGTAAACGAAAATTAAAAAATTAAAGTGAACACTTTAAGAAATTAAATATATTGAATATTAGAGAATTGAGAATTGAGATTTGAGAGAGAATGAGATTTGAGAGAGTGAAAAATTGTGTGAAAAATGATTTGAAGTTGTAGGGTATTTATAGATTTTTTTTGGGGATTAAAAAATATTTTTTAAAGTTTTTTTTTTTTTTTTTTAATTAAATGGGCCCAAACTAGCCGTTTGGACCCAAAAACGGCTATATAGCCGTTGGGCCAACGACTAGTTGGCCCAAAATTATTATTTTTTTTTTTTTTTTATATTCCGGGCCGGGCCGGTTAACCGGCGGGCCTGGACCGGGCTTGGTCCGGGCCGGGTTAACCGGGCCCATTTTAAAAAAAAACCGGCCCGGGACCCGGAACCCTTAAGCCCTAGGGCTTACCGGGCCGGGTCAAACCGGGCCGGGTTAGCTAATAGGGCCGGGTCGGGCCGGGTCAGCCCGGCCCGTTTGACACCCTTAGTTTCAACCCGCCACCAGTCAACAACCCACCAATGTTATCAACAACCTTCAGCAAAACAACCCGAACACGACCAGACTAGACAACAATCGCGACCCGTACCTGCGAATCCACTGTCCAGCCCCGACACCTTGTCAATTTTTCTTCCAATTTTCAAATTTTGAAATTCAAATTGGTACTAAACAGTACAATCTAGCTCATCCCTCAATTGAATTCTCAAAAATACCCTTAAAATTCTCTAGCCCACATCGCCATTTCTCAAGAATTTGGGGAATTTTGTTTTCTATATAAACCTATCTCCTTCACTGTTTCAAGGGTTTTTTTTTTGGAACCAAAAAGAGGGGCTAAAAATTCTCTACTCGGTTAGGATTTAGACTTCTGTCCCCAACCTGGAGTTGTGAGAATTTTAAGTCAAGTTTCATATTTTTTTTCATTCTCGAATCGAAGAAAGTGGTGAAATAGTCGTCTTCGTCGTCCCAATTCTCTGTCCCGAAAAAGGTAAACACACCCTTTTTTTAGTTTTATGTCTCTTCTTCTTCATCCTATTTTCTTCTTCGTATTATTCGCATGCGTGTTAATGGTGGGACTATGTGCTGTAGAAAAGCCTCAAAAACCATAGGATTCTGTAGCAGCTGATTGATGTTTATTATGTTGTGTTAACGTTGTTGTTTTGGTCACGTGTGTGATACATTTATGATATCGGTCAAACTTCTCGTGAAATCTACCTAGTTTAAATACCAGCAAAAGATTAACGAGAAAGGAAAAATATTATTTTTTTGAAACTACTTTGCAGTATTATTCAAAATCCAGACAGTTGAATACGATTCACTTTATGGTTGTATGGATGTTATTCTGAGTTTGGTTGATAAGTCGTAAATATTCTGAGAAAATCAATCATGATTACTGGAATTTGTTGTTCTTTTAGACTACATTATCGTGTATGTGTATTTATTGTAATTGTTATACTTTATCTAGTTGTAATTAGCCCAAGTTAAACTTGGCTAAATGGGAAAAATATGGTTCTTAATTAAATGCCGCTATGTTATATTCTCATAGGCACACTATTGTATTTTTTTTTGCCCAGATAACCAAATAGGATAAAAAAGCATGATGTTTGATTCAATTCAGCATTTCACATGTATGACTAGTTTTATATGTTTTTCTTTACAATTGTTGCTAGCCCAATTCTGAATGTTTCATATTTCAATAAGAGATTGTTATTATTTGATTGATAATAGTTTCCCTTACTTTTGACTAAAGTAATTAGTTACTGTTTAGAGGTACTTTCAAAATTCATCTTTAGCTAATAATGGTGTATAAGAATACGATATATTTGCACTAATGAATTCTTGAATATGGTCTGGAAAGCATTTTGCTTTGCGAATTAAAGAAGTTTATTTGCCAATATGATAAATTTTTATTTATTAGTCTTTTGTTCATCATCTAATGTCCTAACCCACTAGATCCTAATTATTCTTCACGCTTCAATAAAATGCTATGAATGAAATTTTTTTCCCTCTCTTGTTTCCTTGACTTGTTATGCTAATATAGTTAAATCCTAATCCTTATGTTTTCTATGCATGACTTCCTCATTGAGTCCACTGGACTTCTCTCTTGCATATCTGTCGAGTCAATTCCATGCCAAAGTTCCAAAAAATTGACCATAAGACAAGAAACAAGTCTGTATATACCAATATATAAGAGAGGATATCAACTTTGGTAGTTCTCACAATGGTATTTTAGGTATTTCACTTTTTTTTTTTGTTAAGTAAAATTATTACACATGGATGTCTTTCTCTAATATATTTTCATTTATGCCCTTATTATTTTTGTTAAAACCATTTCAACTTGGACTTTTATTATTGGTCTCTTCTTGTCACTTATTAAATTACCTTTAGTTAAACTCCATTTATCATTTATTAACAATCACTTTAGCTAAAAAAAATAAATCAATCCAAATAATTTTTAATAACTATTACTACTATATATAAGGGAGGATCTCCCTTTTTGGTAGTCCTCACAAATTTTTTAATGCAATTAAATAGCTACACATGTTTACTTATTTTCCATACATGTTACATTTGTCCTCAGCTATTCTTTTATGATATTTTTATTTGAGACTTTGTAATTGAACTATACATAGTATTCTTTTTATTTTATAAATCTCTTCTTATTCCTTATTAGATTACTTATTCTTTTTTACTTATTTCTTATATTAAAAATTAATTATTTTTCTTTCTTCTTTATTTTAGTAAATCACAAAAGATTTATAACTTTTTTCACATTATTATTACTATTACTATTATTATTAATAATATAACTATTATTATTATCATTGTTATTATTATTATCAAGTAATTAAGTAACGTATGAATAGCTAACCCCTAGTTCCCCTCTTTCAATCTATCTCTTACTATCTCTTTTCCCCTTAAATAGTCATCCATCCCCATCTTCCCTGCTATTACAAAAATCCGATCAATGGATAATCTCACCAAAACTTCTCCTAGGCAAAATTCCTCCAACTTTGACCCTGCCCTTCTCTCTGATTCCTCTGAAGAAGCCTCCCCTCACTCTATCCAGTCAATTATGTCCAAAAAACGTACCACTTCTAGTCTTATGTCGTCCTCTAACAAAAGGAGATCCTCTCTTCTTGAGTCTCTTTCTCCGGAGGACATGCATAAGTTCTGAACTCTTACTAACAAGGAGAATTTTCTCACCTTCAATAATCGCTCTATTGTTCCTGGTCGAGTCATTAATCTCTCTCTCCTAAAGGAATCCCATTGCAATATCGGTTACTTTCTCAAAGCTCAAGACTTGTCGATGATGTTTCACCTATGTGGCCTGGAAGTCTTTGAAGATCCCATCCACATGTTCTTCGCCAATCTTCATCTTTCCACTGACAGTGGGAACTGGAAATCCTGGTTCTTAGTACTCGTATTATTCTAAATGACTTCTTATTTGAGAAAGTATTTGACACCAAATTCTCGAGTATTGTTCCTTTCATGAACGACACCAGGCTAAAAAATTTTGAAGTTAGATTTGATGAAGCAAAGAAGGTCGTCTCAGATCCTGACTCAAACAACAACTCTTTTGGTCCTCTGTCCCTCAACTTCCGCAATAGGATTTTGGCTCATATCATTGCAACCACCTTGATTCCTCGAAAGAGATCTCTCAATAATGTGACTTTCAGAGATGTATTTATTCTCTACTGCTTGACCAAAACATACAAAATCAACTGGAGCGCCTAGATTCGTGAATACATGATAGAAAGTGCAACTGACTCATATGCCTCGGCAAGTCTACCCTACAGTTTGCTCATCACTCGAATTCTTCTTCACTATGGAATTGACCTTTTAGCCTATCCAGTGGTGGAAGTCTCTCCCATCTATGATTCAAAGACCTTCGCAAGCATGGGCTATGTTTTGATTGAAAAAGAATGGTGTAAAAAGGAGGCTGTCAAAGGCCGGCCTGACATATCCAAGGTAAGTAAACCTATTCCTAACTCTATGTCCTACATAGATAAGGAGACTCAAGAACTCAAGAGCAGGCTCACTGCCATCGGGGAAGGAATAACCAGCATCAAGGAGTTAATTTCCAAACTACTATGGCAGGGCAAAGAGACAGGTACCGACATAGGCAAAGTGCGACCCTCCCTTGACATTTTTAAACAGGAAGGAGTGAGATTGTTTAACAGAATGTTCTCCCAAGTTGAGTCCATTAGGTCTGAATCTTCCTCTTTCTCAAATGAGCTTGTCATCTCTATTCAGAACTCTTACTCCAACTCCACCAAGAGTGTTGACAAATCTTATGATCGCTTCTGCTCTAACATGCACAACACTCGTACTTATTTTCTTTCCATACGATGGTGAGCTCTTTTATTTAAAAGGGGGTCTGTCCCTTCTTGTACTCTTAGCCTGTATAAAGACACTACATACTCCTGCTCTGACATGTTTTTGCTACCACTTCATCCATAACTTTGCATGTATAGTATTCTATATTTTGTGGCTTGTTATGTTCTCGTTGTGCTGTGTTTTTGCTTTGTCCTTTTCCTTGTTTTATGGATGGATATATTTTTTTTCGTTGTATTGTGTGTTTGGTCTGTCCTTTTTTATTATGTCAAAAAGTGGAGAAAATGCGTATCAGTTAACAGGACTAGGGAAGAACAAGACAGGGGAAGCAAAGTTGACTATCATCACATCAGAGTCAACTTCAATACTAAGACAGAAAGTCAGGGGGAGCCAGCCAACCATCTTAACAGGGAAGTTAACTGATGTTTACTCGTGTTTGTCATTACCAAAAGGGGGGAGATTGTTAGCTTCCGAAGTCTATGTTTTAATAATGACAAACTAACAAGAGGATATTTGCAGGATATTGAAGACTACATAAAAAGAAGGATCACAACACTCAAACAGCATGGCTCTAGGAATGGAAAGATATCCAATCATAAAAAGAAGGATCACGACACTCAAACAGCATGGCTCCAGGAATGGAAAGATATCCAATCATAAAAAGAAGGATCATGACACTCAAACAGTATAACTCCAAGAATGGAAAGATATCCAATCATAAAAAGAAGGATTATGACACTCAAACATCATGACAAGAAAATCAATCAAATATCTAAAAAATGGAAGGAGAATCACTATCCTAGAATCACGATCACTAATCACAGTAGACTAGATAAATCAAAAGATCAATCAGGACAAAATAGGCAAGAAGAAGGAAGGCCACAATCATCACAGGGACATCAATCTATACCAGGCTAAAAGGAAAATATATCATAGACATATTTGATATGGATGTGATCCAAGGCCACATATGGACATATCTTATATGGACATACCAAACGGCTATATTCCTCGATTAAGGAATAAATTTAAATCCTTGATTGAGAAGAAATCTCTTGGGTTTTCTTATAAAGAATAACAACCAAAGACTATAAAGATGAAGACTGACGACAAACACGGGTTACGCAACTTTAAGGAGAAAATTCAAGGTGTCTCATTCTTAGTCTTACAAAGCTCTGTAACTTTTAGTTTACAATTATTATATACGGAGTGGGATCGAGTCAACTTTGTAACATCAACTAAAGCTGTGTCACAAGATCTGAAGATCAAAATAAGTCTTCAAAACTTATTTCCTATTATTGTACTTGAACCTAATATTCAACGACCTAAGGAAACTTTGATACCCAAGGGGACTGGAAGTAGGCACCACATTGGCGTTCCGAATCAGGATAAATTTTTATGTTATTACTTAATATCTGTTCTTTATGTGCTTAATTATTTCAAATCTAATTTGTTTGTGAGTACACTGATCTGCAGGCGAGTCGACTGTGAGGTGTCAGTAGTCGACTCACAAAAGAAAAATTTCAATTCACCCCCTCTTGTATTTCAGAATGGAGAGGTGAAGGGGAAGGTGGAGGCTAAGAAGAGGGCATACAATACATTGGTTGAGAGTATGGATAAGGAAGAAAAATGAAAGAATAGGGAGAAGTTTAAGATTACTAGGAGAGAGGAAAAGTTGGTAGTCACGATGGCTAATGATATAACTTTTGAGTGTTTATGAACAATATTATATAATAAAGTCAGTGATAAAAAGTTATACAAACTTGCCAAGGGTATGGAGAGGAGGGATCGAGACCTTAACCAAGTAAAGTGTATTAAGGATGCGGACACCAAAGTTTTGGTGGATAGGGTTCTTATTAGGAAGAGATGCCAGTCTTACTTTCATAAGCTCTTGAAGAAAGGATGGGATACATGCATTGTGTTGAGGGATTTGTAGCACTCTGAGAGGTTTTGCAACTATAGTTATTGTAGACGTGTTAAAGTTGAGGAGGTTAAGGGGGTTATTAAAGGATACATAGGGGTAGAGCGACTGGGCCAAATGGGATACCATTGGACTTTTAAAAGTGCACAAGAGGGGTAGGTATGGAGTGGCCGACTCAATTGTTTAACATGATTTTCAGGACGACAAAGATGCCTGAAGCTTATAAGTGGAGTATGATGATTTCATTGTATAAGAACAAATGTGACATTAAGGTATAAAACATTTATAGGGGTATCAAGTTGTTGAGTCACACTATGAAGGTTTAGGATAGGATGGTAGAGTTGAGGTTATAAGGGATTGTTACTATTTCTAAGAATTAGTTCGGATTTATGTCGGGACGCTCTACTACTAAATCCATACGTCTTGTTAAGAGACTAGTGGAGCAGTATAGTGAGAGCAAGAATGACTTTACGTAGTGTTTATCGACTTAGAGAAGGCCTATGATAGCGTACCTAGGGAGGTTCTTTGGAGGTGATTAGAGGATAGAGGTGTACCTATAGTGTACGACAGAGCAAAGACTCGAGTTAGAACTGTGGGAGGAGACTCGGAGCACTTTCCCATCTTGATAGGGTTACACCCAGGATCAATTCTTAGCTCATTTCTATTTGCATTGGTGATGTATGTTTTGACGTGGCAAATTCAAGGTGAGGGGCCTTACTTTATGCCTTTTTGGATGATGTAGTCTTGATTGATGAGACCCATGGTAGAGTTAATGCTAAGTTGGAGGTTTGGAGGCGAATCATAGAGACTAAAGGGTTTAGGTTGAGTAGGTCCAAGATAATATTTGGAGTGTAAGTTCGATAAGATGTCGCATGAGTCTGATGTTGTTGCTATGCTTTGTTTATTCTATTCAAAAGAGGGATAGCTTCAAGTATTTGGGGTCTATGATTTAGGGGAATGTAGAGATTGACAAGGATGTAATTCATCGGATTGGGGTAGGGTGTACGAATGGAGGCTTGCTTTCAAAATCTTATATGACAAAAAGGTACATCCTAAACTCAAAGACAAGTTTTATGGAGTGGTTATCAGACCAACTTTGTTGTATGGGGAGAAATATTAGCCTATCAAGTAGTCTCACATCTAAATAAGGAAGGTGGTTTATATGAGAATGCTACGGTGAATGTGTGGGTGTACTAGGATAAATAGAATTAGAAATGAGGTTATTCGACATGAGGTGGAAGCGGCTTCGGTGGAAGCCTAGATAGAAAAGTGAGATTGAGATAGTTTGGGCATGTGATGAGGAGGGCCACAGATGCCCTTGTGTGCAGGTGTGAGATGTTGTCTAGGGATGGATTCAGGTAAGGTAGAGGTAGATCGAAGAAATAAATGAGGGAGGTAATTATACATGACATGGACCAACTTTAGCTTACCGAGGACATGACCCTATATAGAAAGGTGTGGAGGAGGCAGATTAGGGTTGAAGGATAGTAGAAATGAGTGTGTCAGTGCTAGTAGGTAGGAGGACTTTGTTATCTCTATTAGTAGCTATAGTGCTAGTACTATTTCAGAATGTTGTATTGTTTGTTGCATTACTTGGTGAGTCTTGTTATGGTATTATTGGATGTGGTAATTTCTATTGTAGCTTATACTTTTACTATTCCCTTTCTAGATTATTTTATCTTAACTCAGGAGTCTATAAAAAATAGTCTCTCTATCTCACCTCCGAGGTAATGGTATGGACTACATACACTTACCCTCCCCAGACGCCACTTGGTGGGAATATACTAGATATGTTTTTTTTTTTTCATTTGTTTTTCATGTCACATTCTTTCAAAGAGAGTTTTTTTTCATCACTTTGTAGCTATCATTGCTCACCTTCTATACCGAACTATCCCTTATATTCAAATTTAATAATTTCAACACAGTCTATGCTACAATGCTCAAGGAAGCAGGGTACAAAAATTGAGGATTAAAAAAAATGGATTAAGATAATAATATGGCTACAAAAAATAGGCTATAAGCTCAAGGAGCTAACTAGTGATATAATATTTGAAAAAACTAAAATTTACAGGACATATTAAAGAAAGCCTATTATCATATTCTAAATAAAACAATACTTTTTATTTCGCTTCAATAACATGCCTGACAAGTTCTAGACTAAGATGAAAAATATGAAATATATTAAAAATCATCACCACATATGGCACAAGTATTAATCACGATGGATTAGTTTCACTTCTAAGACAAAAAAAGTCATAACAAATTACAAAATAAGAATAAGCTATATACAAAATCACAATCATGAGTTTAAGCGTCGAAAAGTCCATTATATTATTTTATACTCAAACACTCACATAAAATTATTACTCAAGATTAGGCCTAAATTGATAGTATCAACCAAAAAAAAATCTTTCCTTTTCAGTCCAAAAAAATTAAAAATAAAAATACTTCACAAAATAAAAATATTATTTAAAAAAATTATTTCAAAAGGCCCTTTTCGGAAAAGAATCGAAAAAAAATCATGGGGTGGGCAAAGTATGCTCTACTAAAGACCTAAAAAAAGCTAAAACCCAACAAAAACTATTTTAATCTAAAGAATAAAAATAATTTTTTGTATTTTTGGACTTTTTTCATTTTTTTTTCCAACTAAAAATAAATAAAATAAAAAAACACCCTATAGCATACTTCAATCTTAACAAATATTGAAAGATATTCCACCCCACACTTAAAATCATACATTATCCCCAAAACAATAAATAAAGTAAAATGAGGGTTAAAGATACTCCATGAGACCCTCCAAGGCCTAGCAAACAACATGTTTCTTAAATTTTCTAAAAGGATTATGCGCACCCCACATTTAAACTCAAACGTACTCCTTAGCTTCAAATTGAGGAACTCAGACTTTCCCTAAATCTACAAATTTAAAACAAACAAAATAAGAAAAGTGATATTATAAAAAATAAATAAAAAATAAGAGGTTACTCACTGGTTGGGTTGCCTCTCAATTTTTCTTCTACTTTGAACTTATGAATTGCACCCCTAACTTTTTTTTTAATTTTCTACTATGCTCAAGCGGTGCTGGTATAAAAATAAAGGAATCAAGCAATAGGGGTCGCATGTTGCACTTGACCCTTAAGCGAGGAATGTAATTCTTTGACATTGGCACGATAAATTTAAGAATATAGACATATTTTTTCTCCTCTTTACGATTTTTCAGAGGTTCAGATGACTCGATTAATATCTTACTGTCTAAACACAATGTGGAAAAATAATTAGAATAAGATCTAATATGCCCCAACTCATGAATGTATTACTATTTACATCCTTATATTTAAACGTACTAGAGTTTTTAAAAATAATATTACCTACTTCCTCACATAACTCTAGTGTACTCTTCTCAACAGTAATAACATCAATAAAAGTATGTTCAAGTATTTCACCCTCCTATTTTAGCTCCTCAATTTGGCTTATAAGATTTTTTCGGCCTCACACAACTCATAATTAAATTATTGAACGTTACATGCATCAACCTTTGTATTTAAATCTTCTTTTAAGTTGTGAATATCCAAGCCAAACCTATCAACCTCTTCCATGAACTCACATTTTTCTACTACAATGTGTGTTAGCATCATTATTATGCTCTCGTTGTGATTCTGCAATATATCTATCACATTTCTAAAATAATGAACTATATCAAAAGAAAAAATATCAATACAATATTAGTCTTCATCACTCCACACTTTCTCTTGTAAAGATGTCATATCAAAAAGAGTAGTAAAATATTTAAAAATAAAAAATCTACAAACTAAAACTAAAAATAACAAAAAAAAACTATAAGAAAAATAAAATATATACAAGAAATAAGGACTAATAGTCAAATAAACACAATTGATCTATGTCTAAACCTTATTCTCCGACAATAACGTCAAAATTTGATGTTACCCAAATTACACCTCGCAATGAAGTATAAAAAGGTTGCTATCAAATATAGAACCCAACCAAGGTTGGGGTCGATCCCACGAGGGATATGGTTAAGACCTAGGTCAATGCGGTTATTTAGATTATTAATTAACTATTTTTAAAAAGGAAAATTAGAAAAACAAGTAAACAATTTATAAATTAAAGTAACAAGTAAACAAATGTCAGTCTTTGGTGAGAAAATCAATGAGAATAATAAACTAGAATTGTGTTCCCCGTGTTTTCATAACTCTGTAGGTCTTCGTACTTAGAGATCTCTTATGATGTTTGGCATGCAGAATCAATAGGTTATGTATCATCTAACGGAATAGACTATCCCCAAGCACAAAGGTTCACGTGTCATGAATTTTGCATTACTAACCTCTATCTTTAATCTTCTTATCCGACTATCCTTGTTAAAGTCTAGAGTAGAGATGGAACAAGTTCTAACGTTGCACACAGTCAGAAAGTAATCAAACCCAAGAAAGCAACAATACATGCACAAATACTGTTCATGAATTAATATGTACTTTAACCCATTTCGTTACTTCATCATGATTCCTACAATCCTAGTTGTGGGATTTGGCTACTCTTGAGAATCACAATTAGAAATCATAGACAAATCATAATTATGAACTTACAAATTGAGTAGAATAATCTAGAATCTAGAATTCTCAAAGAAAAATTAATAAAGATAGAGAAAAAAGAATAAATCAATTTTATCTGACCTCCACAATCTTCCAAGCTTTCTCTAAATAAAAAGTTTACAGGTTATCTCTCCAGAATTTCAAAGTTATCAAAGTTATATAGAAATTATTTTTGTGGAATATTTATATATATAAGAAAAAATCTCAAAATAAAATAACTGAGTTCGAAATGGACTGAGAAATAAAACTTGATCCAATTTAGACTATATTGCGTCACCGTGGCTGCCTTCGTACACTACCGCCTCAATTTTTCTCTTGTATCCAGATGCTGCCACACGACAGTGATGCAATTTTACTTTTGCAACTCTTCAAGTTAACTACAACAATCTCATATTCTAATATTGTATTAATTTTTTTTTCTTTAAACTATCTGCTTGATTTTCTTATATAACTTCTCATTTTTAATTTTTTTTTTGATTCAAATTTCATCATCTTCACACAAATTTAATTATACAAATAAAAATATGGAAAAGAGTCAGAAATACCCTTCAGATATCAGAGTTGGTTAAAAAATATCCTCCGTTTACCTATTGAGCTAAAAATATTCCTCCATCTACCTTTATGGCTCAAATATACCCTTATAACTAACAATCATTTTTAAATCATAATTAAAAATTAGAAAAAGGATCAGAAATACCCTTCAAGTATTGAAATTGGATCAAAATACTCTCTGTTTATCTATTGGGCCAAAAATACCCCTCCATCCATCTTTTTCAAATATACCTTTACACAACTGGCAGCTCTTTTTAAAATCATAACTAAATTTTTTATTTATTACGTATCAACTTTCTATTGATTGTAAATTAAGTTAAATAAAATGTTATTATCTTATAACAAAATTTAGATCCAACTAAAACCATTCGATCCAAACCCGACAACCTTTCCCCCCCCCTCCGCCCCCAAACCAATTAAATAAAGGTGACCACTAAAACTACCCAACCCATAGCTGTATTATTCTTTGATTACTTTGCATTGAATGAAACATCATTATGCGTATTTTTATATGCTTGGTTTTTGGATTTTTATGGGTGCTCACAAATTTAATATGTAGTATACATTCACTGCAAGAGAGTTTTACCTGCCTCTTCTTAGAGCGTAACTTCAGTCTCTTTTACTGCTCTTTTGAATCTGTTTGCAACATTGATATATTAACAAAAAGGGCTTATTTTCAGTAAAATATTACACTTGATGTGGGGTTTTTGTTGCTTTATGGCTAAATCATAGCCGCAACTTGCAGCACCTTGTGTATAGTGAATATCATTATTTTTGTCTTGTTTATATTACATCGATCACCTAAAGAGAAGAAACTGTAGGGTGGGGTGGAGATGGGGGTCTGATTTGGGTTGGGTAAGTTTAGTTGGGTCTGAATTTGGTTATAAGATAATAACATTTTAATTAATTTAATTTGCAATCAATAGAAAACTGACATGTAATAAATAAATTTTTTAATTATGATTTAAAAAATGACTATTAGTTATAAGGGTATATTTGAGCCATAAAGATAGATAGAGGGGTATTTTTGGCTCAATAGGTAAATAGAGGGTATTTTTGAAATCAATTTCAATGCTTGAAGGGTATTTCTGGCCCTTTTCATAATTCATAAGATCAATGTCCAAAAATAACAAATAAAAATACTAAATATGAGGTAAATAATACTGAATATATATAATTTTGGCCTCATGTCAGTGGGTCAAGAACACATGTTACGACTTAGCTTTATGTTACTAAAAGTTTGCAAGGCAACAAACAAGTAAACTTTAAACAACTAAAACAATACACGATATAGAGTTAGAGAGCAAATTTGAGCCACCAAACATGTCGTGTAAATGAAAAAAATAAGAAATGATTTGGCCTTAGCCGATGTTAAGATAAAAATTAGAACAAAGAAATAAAATAGAGAAAATTTGAAGGCGAAACTAACTAGATATTTTATTGCTTAGAGGCAGGATTGATAAAAATCAGATGATCCTTTACTAAGATGGGGGGACAATCATTTATCGTGTACAAAGTTGGCATGTGACTAATACGAGAATGCCACTCGAGCCATATAGTACCTCGTCTGATGAATGAGTGTTATGCGCTGAAATCATTGGAGAAGTGCCATCCAAATATTCTCTATTTGATGCAGGTCTGTTGAGGATCGTTCGCATACCTGGATATCCTGACAAATTTATCCCCGCTTATCTTTTAGTGTACTATCGTTATGGCTAGTGGTCCTTAGCTCTCGAAAGAGGTACGAAAGAGTGTTCCTCTTACTGACTTATCTTGGCGTCATTCTCGGGGTAACCCATTTATAGAAAGGTTTTCAATTTATTCGACACATGATGTCACACATTTGCTATTCCTACTTTATCTCATACATTGTCTACTCTCACAAGAGACCATTTTAGTCATTTCTCTCTTAAAATCTATCTAATGTAAACAAAAATAGTAGGGTATTAACTATAAGACATGAAATTAAATAAATTGAGAGAGGGTATATAATATTGCTGAACGTAGGGGTAATAGCCCATATTATATTGAAGATGCTTTTTTTTTATTGAATATTCAAATTAATATAATATCAAGGGGTTGTTTGGTGTGAGTGATTTAAAAAAAATTCAAATAGCCTATTTTATAGTCAAAGAGAATAAGGTACAAAAGCAGGATATATCCTTGTCTTCACAATATTTTTCTATGGTAGGGAATCATAGCATTACTTATGTGTTAGAGGGAATACAAGTAAGGTGAGGACCTTACTTACGAAAAAAGTAAATCATACAAAACATACTAACACAGATACAAAATATACGTCTTTTATAATTTACGGTGGGTGGTAAATTCCTTTAAATTTGATCTTTGCCCTCTTGATCCTGAAGGTAATTTTCTGTTCCTTGTCCATCTAGTAGTCTCCTTTAGATTCTCTAGGTAGTCGATTAAACTTAGTGATCATTTCAACAATAAGCATATTCTCTTGGGAAGTACCATATTTTGCTAACACATCCGCCACCCCATTACCCTTCCTAAAGTAGTGTTGAATCTTTTTATTGTGTTGAAGAATTATTTTCCTCATAGTCACTATATCATTATGTAATTTCTATGGTTTCTTTTGATATTTGTTAGTTTGTTTATGACAAACATGGAGTCCAATTCCATAGTAGAGTGGTGGAGGTTATTGTTCGCGAGCCAATGGATACCAAAAAATGCTGCTTGAGTTTTTGCTGAGTTGTTAGTGCACAAATAGATTGACTTAGCAAAAGACATAACCAGACATCCATTTTCATCCCTAACAATACCCTCAATCCTGACAGTGTGTGTCTGGCAATTGCTGCCACAATAAGAGTTCAGTTTGAATCTTTTTGTTGGTAGAGTTAGCCATTTGACTTTGGTGATCTACATCTTATATATTAATTTCTCTTTATTCTCTTGTAAATGTCATGCCATGATCCTTGCCAATCTAAGCCTTTAAACTAGTTCTTCAAAAGGGTACTAATCAAGTGTTTAACCTGATTAATAAGGTTGTCGATACTTGTATGTGTCCCATTGTATCTAGTATTGCATCTTTCCTTCCATAGTTCCCAACATATAATTGATGGCATTACCTGCAAAACAAAGACATGTATTTTATTAGTATTTTTGGTTAACCACTATTGCATTATGTTTTGTCTCAGGAAGTTAGCATTGGTGATTCCAAACGGTTGGATAAAGTATTTCTAGATTCTGTTGGCCTTCCGGTTATTGAAGAAGATGTGATCATTCTTTTCTTCTTTGGGGTTCCTGCAACAATGACATTTGGAGGGGCCATTAATCCCAAATCTCCTTATAGCTTCATCAGTTGGAAGTTTCCACCTTTACATGAGGAAATACACTTTGAAAGGTAAGTTTTTATGCCACATCTTTTTTGCAATAAAAGTGGTGCTCTTACTCTGTTTAAGGACATGGAAGGCAGAGTTGCACCCGACCTAGCCATATTTAGAGGGGGCCTAGATAAGTCTGTCCTCATTATTATTAGAACCTAAATTGATTTTCCTAATACTATTAGTTATACTCATAGAAATTTTGTCATATAGGTCCTTCAGTTCCTAGAAACCTCCATCAATAAACTTATTAACAATATCTCATTTGGTCTTCACACTATTGAGAGCTTTACTAGCTAAGTTACCTTTACCTGTCCAATCTTCCCAAAACTAGGTTGCCAAAATAATATACTTTTCAACATGGTGTTTGACTTCCATCAATCTCTTCCAAACATGTGATAGCCCATATGCCTATTTCCTGACCACTGGATGTTTCCTCTTGCAGTACATGGCTTATAAGACTTCTCTTTGTATAGATTGATTAGCTCCAAACCTCCACCAGTTTTTTTTGCAGAGAAGGCAAGGTATATGTTTTGAATAGATCTAAAACCTACACCACTCTCTTTTTTAGTAAAACACAAGGAAGTCCAAGAAAATCGACGGTGTTTATGCTTCCCATGTGACTCACCCCGAAATAAGTTAGCTATCATTTTTTCAATATGAATAAGGGTGGTTTTATGAAGGTCAACTACAACTAGTATATTTAATAGAAGGCATTACAAAATAACATTAAATAAGTGTGGGTTTCCCACCAAACGACAATAATTTGGTCTGCCAGATTCTGTTAGTTTTTTTAGAGCCTATATCATTGACAAAACATATTTTTTTCCTTCCTAAATAAAGAGAGCACCGAGATTGGTCAGAAGGAACTGTTTCTATTGAAAGCCTGAGACCATCTTGATTATAGCCTAATTTTGATCAACATTAGGGGTAAGTATAAATGCAAACTTTTCATGATTGACAAGCTACCCAAATATCTTCTTATACTCTTTTAACTTCAACATAATCATCTTGATGGATTCAAAGTCTTCAGAGGTGAAAAGCAAGAGAGGTGAGTAATAGTTGGCCCTAGATATCCATAATACAAGGGATGAATCCCTCCTAGTTCACAAGATTATTCAAAAGTTTGGATAGTAATTCAACAAAAATAATGAAAAGATAAGGGGACAAAGAGTTTCTCTGTCTGAGCCCCCTAGAAGAATTAAAGAAACCTCTCCTATAACCATGATATATATTGAGTATCATATATTAGAGATAAGTCTTTATATCATGTCTATCCAGCTCTCATCGAACCCTATAACCCAAGAGTTTGACATAAATAAGGATAAGAGATCCTATTTTATGCCTTAGACATGTAAAGTTTGAAGATAACATTGCCCTCTTGGTTGGGTTTTCTCATGTTGTGGTATAATTCTTGGGTAACCATTATATTCTCATTGATTTTTTTTATTTTAATGATTCCAAATTTGCTATATGTAGTTTTGATGATGAGCAACTAACTACAATGGACCAGGTCCCTAGATATGCATGGTACAATACAGCTAGCATGCATGTCTGAACAGTTTTGTTCTCTTTTGTAACAAACTTTTGGGTGTTGCTTGTATTGAATAGGACACCTGGTCCAATGATATTTCAGCCTAATCATCATTCAGATATAAAAGAAAAATGAGGCTTCTTCATCAAATGTTTTTTTTGCAAATACAAAGAGTAAAGAGAGGCAGTAAAAATGCCATTGCAATACTGCTCAAGTCTTAGTTGTTTATGTGTGCTTAAATAAAAATTGTTCTTGAGTGAGTTCTGATTTGTAAATGAATTACTCGTGTTATAAGAGTAGTGAACCTTTCTCTTTGAGTAGAGAGTTCTTAGGTAGATTTGCCTAAGTTTTGATATCGATTAGAGTTATTAAGTTTAGAGGGTCCTTGGTAGACTTGCCAAGATGAGCTTGTAGTAGAGTTATTACATGCAAAAGTTCATTGAAGGTTGTAGTCAAGAGTTTAATTATAGTGGATTTGGAGTGCTTGTGAGGGAAAGTCGTGTTTTTTACCTTTCTCGAGCAAGGGAGTTTCCACGTTAAAAATCTTGTGTTTTTACTCTTCATGCACTATCTTTTGATTCCTGGTTACTTTACTGCATTTTGCCTGTGATCGACTTTGAGGGACCTTGTCCCTCACTGTGTGGTGCAACCCTCAGGGTTTCAACAATTAGTATCAGAGCACCAGGTCACTCTAAAAGGTTCACACCTAGAGTGTCTTGGCTAAATGACTGCTCCACCTAATCTAGAAGAAGGACAATCTACCACTAGACCACCAAGATTCAATGGGCAGTATCATGGGTGGTGAGAAACTAGGATATTTGATTTCATTATGGCTGAGGATAGTGAACTTATGGATATAATTCTTGATGGTCCTCATGTTCCAGTTAAAGAAGTCAAAGAAGCAGAAATAACGAGAATGGTAGTAAAAAATAGGAGAAAATATGATGATAAAGATAGAAGAAAGATTTAGAAAAACTACAAGTCCAAGAAATTGTTAGTCTGTGGCATAGTTCCTAAAAAATATAATCGGATCTCAGTTTATGAAAATACCAAAGTGATTTGGGATTGCTTGATGACTGCTCATGAAGGCACTACTGATGTGAAGGATTCTAAGGTAGACATGCTGACTACTCAGTATAAAACCTTCACCATAAAAGAAGGAGAAACTATCCAAGAAATGCATACAAGATTCACTTTTATCGCTAATGAGCTTCATTGCTTGGGAGAAGCGATCCCAGTATACAAGAAAGTGAGGAAGATTCTTGGGGTTCTTCCTAAGTCCTGGGAAAGTAAAGTAGATGCCATAACCAAAGCAAAGAATCTGAAGACCCTTACCATGGATAAACTGATTGGAAATCTAAAAACCTATGAGCTCAAAAAATAGTAAGATATAGAGAAGAATGAAGCAAAAAGGGAAAAATCCCTGGCATTAACAGCTTCCAAACTTGATTCAGCAGAAAAAGACACCGATGTTGCATATTTGGCAAAGAGAATTGTCAAGGCAATGAGGAAGGGTGGTCAATTCCAAAGAAGAGAAAGCAGTATCAAAGGAGGAAACAATGTTGAAGTATGTCATAAATGTGGATGTTCTGAACATTTCATTAAGGACTGCCCATGGCACAAATTGGATTACCAGGGGTATCTCAAGACTGGAGGTGACAAAGAAAAGAACATGGACCAGGTCCCTAAAAATTCATGAAGAAAGGAAGCAACTGAGTATGATGTAAAACAAGCTCTGGCAGCATGGGGAAATTCGTCCAGTGATTCAGGTGAAGATGAGAAGACTGGAGATGTCTCTATGCTAGCAGTGGAAGACAGTCTAATTATCTATGATTCATTGTTTGTATTCATGGCAAACACAAAAGATGAAAAAGAGAAGGAGGTAACTCTTTCTGATATTAAGGAAAATCTAGATAATTACACTGTTAGGAAGATTAAATGGCTTGAAAGTGTGTTGATAGACTCAGTATGTAAACTAATTGTTGAGAAGAATGCCTTAGAAGAAAAAGTAGAGAATCAAAAGCATAAACTGATTGTTTTATCTTTACAAAATTATGAAATTGAGGAGTTGTTCACAAAAATAAAATCTGAAAATCTAAGTTTGATGATTAATTTGAAGAAGGAAAATGAGATAGATAAAAAAGGGAAAAAAGAAGCTTCAAGGCTTCAAATTGATCTTAAAGAAAGGATGAGGGATTCTTAAACACACCTTATGTTTGCACTTCACAGGAATGAAGAGTTAGAGAGGGACCTGGTCTACTTGAAAGAACAGTCGAATAAATCTCTTGAATGGACTACTTCCTCACAAATCCTCTGTAATCTGATTAGTCAAGATATTAGTGATGGAAAAATTTTGTGCTATCAAGAATAATTCCAACCTACTGGATGGCAAGAATAGACTGCCAATGGTGCCAGAAACAACGCTTTCAATCCTATGTGTACTCATTATGAAAAAGATGGGCACTCTAAAGAAAGTTTCCAGAGTTGGATACGAGCTAGAATGAATGATTTTAGATATGATCTGTAGGAGAGTACACAACATAAAGGGTTCAAGTCTCTGAAAAAGGTGAGGAAGAATACTCTACCTCGATGGACCAATAAAGTTTTGATCACACCATTTTCTTCTACTGGGAACTCAAACTTAAGTGGGTTCCTAAATCTAACAAGTGATCATGATTTTTGGTTGGAGAAAGGATTTTGAAGTTAGGAATGTTCATTAAAAGTAGGTGTTCAGTGCTTAATTTTAGTAGATCTGACTGTGTTCTCTCTCTCTCTCAAGGGCACTCCAAGGTGGAGGTTTCATATTTTGATATAGTTGATTTCAAGGGACATGGTCCCTAGGAAATCCATCTCAGAAGAAGAAGCTTCAGCAGAATGAATAACATGTGAATCAGTGTCTCTTTTAAAATTTGGCTATGTAAAGGAGACATATATCCATGATAAAGTAGTTGTATGTTAATCTAACTCAGTATCTGATAACACTCAACTTACACATCAATTTAAGTGCAAGGCGGTCGTCGTCAATATATTTACCCAACTTTGGAATCGGCGTCAAATTCACGAGGAACAATGTGAGTGACGATCAAATTAATTGAAATGATATATATACAAATTGAATTCAAGCAAATGTTACAAGAATATAAAATGGGAGAGATGGCTACTTACACAAATGGTTCTTTTTGGATTTTTCTAGTATAAATTTAGGGCTATGAATAATTAGAGTTTTAATAATTATGCACAGATCTTGGGATTGTGCGTTACTAAGGGAATGACATGTGGGAGCTAAATATCAACATCACTTCAATAATTCAAATATGGGTAGGCTTGGTTATAGATTTTGATGCTAGCCTTTCAACAAAACACCAAATTTTCACCTATTGATTCTTTCGAATACCTAACGGGTGTGTTCAACAATTTGCAACCACAACCTCAATCAAGGCATCCCTATTTCTAGGATAACACCCAAGGCATAGTCCACCCCACTTTCACCTTTATTTCTAAGATAGCAAGAATTTAGCAAACTACACACATAATTGTCTATCATTTCTTTGGTCTCCACATCCCTCTTTCGAGGAGGATATAAATTCCTGCACTTCACCCAAAACCCTTCTTTTGAAGATAGCCTTAGGTTTTCTAGAGCTTGGAGTTTTCAACCATCAAACCCATGTGGGTATTTAAAGCTTTCACTCATCATATCCTAACCAAGAACTATTAAAAAGATGCAAACAACAACAACCCACACACACTTAAACCCCTATTCACACATAACCCCAAGAGGGAAATCTAAGCGAATGTTACTTCAAACTTGGCTCTTTCACAATGTCAACAATGGAAGTGAGCAAATCTTCCACTTATAAAGGCTCCAATGTATTCTTCAACCAAAATTTATACAATATTCTCTTCTAAAAAAATGGAGGCTACAAAGTCTCAAGCTAAACCTAGAGAAAGAGAGGGGAAAAATGGAATAGTGATGGAATGAATGATACATGAAATTAGGGTTTGAGTCTTTTTGTTCAAATTGGGATCAACACGTGCAATTATAGTTTTGCCCTTGGGCTGAACGTTTTCGCCAAGTCACGATCACACAAGTCTGGATACGACCGTGGCTACGCGACCGCGATTGACTTCTGCAGTCGCAGTTGATTGACTATCTTGACTAACCTCGACCACAGCTAATGGACCGCGATCGCGGTAACTGATGCTATTTCACTGCAGGTATTGAGCTGTACATTTTTTGCTACCTTTTGATTTTTTCAAGATCCAATCCACATCTCTTTGACTTTTCAACTCCTATATCTGCAAAGAGTGGATATTAGCGCATTAAATCACAATTATGTCTCATCTACTCATTCAAAACAAGGTAATGTACATTAATAATGAGTGCGAATGAGTGGTAAAATCACCACTCATCAGTATCATACCTTTGCAGGTATACACCCAAGGGGACAGCTTTTGAAGAAAATAATTGAAGCAAAAACAAGTTGAAAATTCACTCAAAAAAAGACAGACCTGGTCCCATCTCTTAGGTGAGTACCAAAATAATGTGCCTTAAGTTTTTATAAAATTTCTGTTTAAAAAGGCCATATGTCCAATCCTATATGAACAAAAGCTGTCTACTTAGTTCAAATATGAAGAGTCACATCCGTTGTCATCAGACGCATTCATTCCAAAAGTATCTCTTAAATGTCAATGGTCATATCCTTAAATATAAATTCAAACCCTCCTAATTCATTCTCTTCACAATTAACTCAAAACATTATTTTCCTTCTTACTCAAAACCGGTCCTTCTTCTTCCTTTCTCAAAAATTCAAAATGTCTAAAATTTTCTCTTCTTCAATCCCCATGAAAGAGTTATCTTCTAATAAATCTCAAGAGCCACAAAGTGCGTTATCCATCGTTACTTCCCATGAGACTCTTGAGACCCTAAGTGAAACTGCTCCAGTCAAAACTCTAAGCCCTAGTGAATGTTCTATCCTAATGGATGACCTAAACAAAGGTTTTGGGTCTCCAATTGGATAAGAGATTCTTCAAACTAAAGAACCTCTTTCCTAAAAAAACCAGAGTCCTTAAATGCCCCTCAAATCTAGGTTCCCTCCGAGGATTTGAAAGTTATTAAAATTTCAGATAATTTACAAGAACCTAGTTCTCCTACCCTTTTTGAGTCAAACTCTATATTTGCTAATCTGGGTAACAAAGAGATTCCTGTAAAGAAGTTTGTTTCTCCCAGCAACATAAATTTGGTAGCTGGGAATTTACTCTTACTTGCTCATGATTCGTGGAATGTTCAGCTTGTGTAGAGGAGCAAATAATAAAGGAAGAGGATAACTTGAAAAAGTATGAGGAATTCATATTACCTCCAAATGAGAAAAATAAAAAGGATGAGGATGAACAACCTCTAATTTAGAAAGTGAAGCAACTGAAGGACAGTAAAAAAAAGGAGAAATTAATTGGCTTTGTTATAAAAGTTACAAGATCTTACTCCACCAGAGGATCTGAGATGAAATTGCTAGCAGATGCAATGAAGAAGAGTAAGTCCTCTACTACTAAAGGAAGAAGGCTCAGGAAATCTACTGTACAGGAAAAAGAAAATCTTAAAGTTGTTGAGGGAAGATGAGAAAAATGATTCTGATATTGTTACTGCATCCGAGAAGAAAAGAATAGAAGTTTATGGTGATGAAAGGACCAGGTCCTCTGATCCAAAGTCTGGAAGTCATGGTGTAAGCAGAAAGAAACATATTTCTATCAAAAGAAAGAACATTTCTAAGGGACCTGTTCCCAAGAAATGAAAAATTGTTGAAAAAGAACTTAGCAGTGATACAAAAAGCAGAAAGAAAAAAGCAGAAAGAAAGAAGAAGAAAAGAAGGTTGTGTCTATCGAACAAATGAATGAGAATCTAAAACCATAGAAGGTGCTACCAGGAAGAGTTTTTGATCCAAAGATTTATGAGAAGCCCAAAATAGTAGAACTGGTAGAATATGTGAGGCATCAGGGTTGGTTGCATCTGTTAGAAGAACAAACTCCCATTGTCTTTGAAGGTGAAGTGAGAGAATTCTAATACTCCATGGAATTCTCATATGATGGTTTGAGTTTGACTGTACACGTGCAGGGAAAGCTTCTTAAGCTGGATGAAGAAATACTGGGAAAGATATTGGTTGTTCCTGGTATTGGGGTGAAAACTATTGAGAACCAACAACCCTCAATTGAATTCATGATTAATGCTTCAAAGGTGGGAGAGACTTCTCTAGCGGGGGTGAGAAAGCAGTTTCTCACAAGTGAGTTCTAGTTGGTGTTTGAGTTTATAAACAAGGTCATCTTAACAAGGTCAGAGAAAAGTACTATTGCTTCTGCAGTTGATTTATTTCTGATTGAATATTTGAGTAAGTTTGAGCTGATAAACCTACCTGCTCTAATGATAGAGCATATGAACAAGGTGACTCATGAGATGAAAGGAAAACATGGGATGCCCTATAGATATTTCCTGAACAAAGTATTTCAATATTTTGGTGTTGTTGGAACTAAAGGGACCTCGAGAACTGTCAAACAAAGGTTTAGTTTGACAACATTGGTACAGAATGAATGTATAAAAGGGAAAGCTGGAACTATATCCCAAGTATCAGAAATATTTGTTGCTCAAGAAAACTTAACCAGATAAATGGAGGAGTTGAGGATTGTGATAGCAGCAAAAGACACCAAAATAATGCATCTGAAACTACAGAATCAAAGGCTGTCCTCAGAGGGACCAGGTGCCTCTGAAGAACTTGCAACAGAAAATGCCAAGCTCAAGGTCAAGGTTGCAGAACTTACTAGTGAGGTTCAATACCTAAACGCAGAAGTAAAAAACCTTTCCAAATAGTTATTGGATGTTCATGCTGCTAAGGCTACTAGAATGGACATGTTGCTAAAACCACTCTACCCTAAGCTCCCTTCTACCTGATTCCTAGTGTGTCAGCTTCCTGTGTTAGTTCGTATTGTGGCCTTTGCAAATGGTACTTTTATAATTTTTTGGTACACTGTAATAGTACTATCCTAATTAATCATGAATTAATTTCTATTTGTGGGCTTCATTTGTTTCCTTTACTTTAAGCTGTTCTTCATGTTAGTGTTGCCCCAGTGACCATGAGTTAATTAGCCTATACTTATCTTTACTCTTGGTAAATTGTTAATCCTTTTCAATGATGCCAAAAGGGAGAATACTGACTTCATATGTAGGAAAGAGGTGTGATGTGTGATGTACAGGGACCAGGTATATGTGATTGCAAGGACCATGTATATGTAATGAGCTAAGAAAAAAGTGTGGTCATGTATGGCATGATGATAGGGGAAAGTAAGTGATGTGCTAGATAGATGAAATAAGAAAGTCATGTTGATAGGGGGAAGAAATCAGAGTTTTTGCTATAAATGACAATAAGGGACCAGGTCCCTGTATTGCATGATGTAATGACCCTTCAGTTTATTTTCTATAGTTGTGTTCATCTTCACTGTTGTTTGAGCTTCTCCATAGATTCCCCAAGTCATTTATGACTTGTTAGGACTGATGGTTCGGTTATCGGGCAGTTCGTTTGGTTTTTAGAGCCAATTTCCTATTTAGAAGTTTTCGCTGGTTCTAAATGGCCACCATGCAAAAACTCTAGTAAAATAGTCTTGGATGTAAATTATGACTGTGCCAACAGATCCAAAATATCAATTTTAGGCCAGGTAGACCTTTGGTTTGGGTCTCAATGAACCTGAGCTCATTTCGACCTTTCGATCAGAAAGTTAAAAATTTAAAAGTATAGTGTGGGACCCACATTTGGTCAAAATAATCTCGGATTAAAAATCCAAGTTCTCCAATGCGTTCGAAATGTCGAATTTAGTATGGTTACATATTTTGTTTACGATATTCCGGATGCATCTCGAGTCATAGGCTGAAACTTGGAATTAAATTCCAAGTTTCAGCTGTCATCTGGTGCAGTAAGGAATGCGATCGTGAAAGGAGACTCATGATCGTGATATTACGATCACAGCTAAGCGTGGGTACATGATTGCGAGGATCGAGGCCTGGATTGGTTCTTTAAATAGCCATTTTGGTCGAGAGTTGGCTATTTTCTTCTTCTATTGAGAGTTTAAAACCCTAATATAGTGTGCTAATCACAAATTGGTCATGGTGGGTGATTTGAAGCTTAATTATCATCTTGTATCACGATTATCTTTAAATTTAAGGTAAGAATCCCTTGAATTCAAGCTTGAATTTCCTAGTTTGGATCCAAAACCCCAATTTAGCTTAAGGCTTGATTTTAGCCCACAACATACTTAAGTTTCACCTATTTCTTGAGGGTTATGACTTTTTTTTTCATGTGTGATCATTGGGTTGGTCTAAAAAACTCTTTTCTGTATGTGGAATCCACTTGGGGTTTTGGTGTCGTTTTTGGACCCAAAGCACATTAGTGCAATATGGGTATCGTTAGACTCGTATTGATGAGTAGATTATGATTTTTATAGTGTGATAGAATTTTAGGGATTGTAAAGTGGAGACAAGCATGTGGTGCATGAAGTGAGGTTTTGCGGTTTGACCTTGAGGTAGGCTTCTAACTACTTTTCTTCATAGATGATGTGTGATATATATTGCATGTGAATATGAATGTTAGGCTTGATTATGAGTAGGATAACTTGGCCTCGATTATTGATATTTGGGGATTAGATGAGAGTTTTAGAATCGTAAGATGGCATGTTTATACTCCTTTTGAATCCTATTGCCTTTCCTCCCTAGTTTAGACTAGTTGTAGCATGGTTATGGTATAATGCTATGTTTGGGAAATGGTTTTAGCATTTGAAGTATGGTTTGTATATTCAACCTGATTGGGTTAGTATGGTAGTCTTGAAATCGTAATGTGGGTAGAGTTATATTGAGGACCTTTGTTTCTAGTAGAAGTTACTACCTTAGGCTTGAATATAACTGACTTGACATTTAGAAGTTGGACTAGATACCTTAGCCTACCGTGGGGTATAATTTTTCAAAATATGGGAATTGAGGATTAGAACTGGGATTGTCCGGCCCACTTATGCCAAGACTTGTGTTAGCCTTATGGACTTAGCCGCGGATGTTAGGCATAGTTTAGACTAATAAACCTTAGTATAAGGTTACTTCGTGAATTGGTAAATTGAGATGATGTCCCCCGGATTGTGGCTTATGAGTTATGGCTATGTTATTTTATAGAAGTGATATTTCGGCCTATAGGGATACTACTCCCTTTTGATGTGATTGTTGGGCCTATAGATTTGATATTTATCTTAGTTATGATTGTCGGGCCTATAGAGATGATGTTTCTCTTAGTTATGATTGTAGATCCCATGGAGATGATATTTCTCTTAGTTATGATTGTTGGGCCTATAGAGATGATATTCCTGTTAGTTATAATGTTGGGCCTATAGAGATGATATTCCTCTTAGATATGATAATTAGCCTAGAGAGGTGATATCTCTCATAGTCATGATGAATGGCCTATTGATATGAGATATCGTATAGATGAATGCATGTCTATTGATATTATGCCTCCTAGATGCGAGATGCCTCCTAGATGAGAGATAATTATATGCTTATTGATATTTTTGCCTCCTATGTGTTGGATGCCTCCTATATGTGAGATGACATTAGACATGCTCTATCTTATAAACTTGATATGGTTTATGTACATGGTTATTGATACGAGTTTTGAATATGTATATGGGCCAAAGGCCGTGATTATGATGTTATAATTATTCCGGACATGTTATTGGGATAAGGGCTGTGTTATGTTATTAAATGGACTTTCAGAAAGTAATTATCCTTGTAAAAGATAAGGTTATAGTTCATGAATATACATATATATGTTGATATACACATCTCTCCGGTATGGGATGGAGAAAGATGTGGTATGACACTTATTATTCCACTGATTGAATATTGGTGAAGGCATGCATAAATATGGTACATTCATGATTATTATATCGATGATTGATGTGATTCTAGTTGAAATGTAATCTTATGGCTGTTCTTCCTAATTAATGGTTAGGCTTTGTTGTAGCTAGTTGTCTAGTAGGTGACTATAGCACTTGATGGCTAGAAATCTAATGTTTTAGTTAATGTATCTTGCTTAGATGAAATATGGTAGCTAGCGATGGTTAATACGTGACTTATGGTGAGGTCAGGTCTAGCATATGTGAAGATTAATTGATATTGATGACTAAGTTCATGACAATGATTAGTCGATAAATGAGGAGTTGTGTATTAATGAGGCTAGATAATAAGAGATATTGGTAATAAGAGGTATCTAGTTAATATCGATGAATAGTTGCTAAATAGTTAACTAATGAATAGTTAAGCGAGTATTAGTCGGTAAACGACGGTTAGTTAATGAATGATGTCAGTTAATAAAAGATGATTAGATGATAAGTAGTAATGTGTTATCTAATAACGATTAACAAATATAGGATAATTAGTTGACAATGATGAATAATGGGTAAATGGCGATTATAGTCCAATTATGAACCTTGACTAGATGTTAGGTATTGGCCATTTTATAAGTGGTGGTTAGTTGCTATCCCATGAATAAGAATTATGTGAAGGGTAATATTTAGGCTAATAACTAGAGGTTATATGATGACTAGGGAACTAGTGGTTCTATTATAATAAGCGTTGGTTAGCTAATAATAAGTAGTTGGGAAAGTATTGACTAGATATATATTCTATGGTGATATGACTATGTTTATGAGTATTTTAGTATATGTTATTTGGTAATGATTGCTGTGATGATATTGATACCCGACAAGGTCAGAGGATATTAATGTGATGATATTGATACCCGGTAAGGCCAGGAGATATTATTGTGATAATACTGATACCCCCGGCAAGGCCGGAGGATACTATTGTGATGATGTTGATACCCGATAAGTTTGGAGAATATATTGATGATACGTTGATACCTGGCAAGGCCGGAGGTTGATTACGATGATGATGGTCCTGAAGAGGACAGTTATGATGAGTTATGATATTAATTGTCTACTTTGCATTCATTCCTACATATGCATCGCCTATCACCAGTATGCGCATATATCTATCGGTTGGTATGGGACGGTTGCATAGATATGGGTGATAAATATGCCTTGTGTTATTGTATGTTGATTGAACCTTCCGAGCCTGGGGCGGTGGGGGTACTCATAGGTTCAACTAGGGATTTGGTTTTCCGGAGTAACCGATTATTCACGATGATATTGATATTGTTATTATCATTATTATTATGGCTAGCTTATGACAGATTAGTCATTGATTCGGTATCGGGATTTGAGGTATGTCTTTGGCCTCTTCTATCTTATGATTGCATTATTATGCATGATTATTCTATGTCTAGCCATATGGATTAGAAACCCTGAGTATGATAATATTAAATCTTGATAGTATTATGATGAGGTCTTAGAATAGGGATATGATGATATAGGTTATGCTTTGAGATGACCTTATGTTTATATGTACATATATCTAGCTATATGAAGCTATGGTACTATCGTATATCCCTCCATTCGTGGTCCATCTTGTATAGTCGTTTCTCCACCTTGTATATCACTATATATCTTCCTTTCACCCTTTATTCGTATATTGACCTGGGATATACAGTATAGTAATGACGTTGATTGACTGCAGCTGGAACAAGATAGTTCACCTTGATACTTTCTTAATCTTATTATGTTAGACTCTTGGACATGAACAAGATAGTTGTCCCTTATTATTCTCATTGATTTGTTATATGATTTCTGGACTCTTGGGTGTAGTATTCATTCTGTTTACATGCTGTATATATCTGCTTTATCTCTGTAGTTCAGTTGACAGTTGCCTACTGAGTACCATTCATTTGGTACTCATACTACACTTCTGTAGCCTGCAGATCATAGTATGGGTTATCACTGTTGATGTGTGCATCGTGCAGAGTAGCCATGGGTCAGAGACTTAAAGTGAGCTCCTGACGTTCGGAGTATTACTTATCTCTCTCTTATGTATTAGAATAGTCTCTAAGTTGTATTCGGAGATAAGTTGTATTAGTGTATTTTTCCTGATTCATTTTTGTACTCTTATTATATTAGAAGCTCTTGTACTGATACCACCAGGTTCTGGGATTCTTTTATGTGTTGATCTTTATTTCATATATTCCGTATTCTTTTTCTTAAATTATTGAGTAGTCCGTTCCTAGCCGTTCCGGACTACGGGTTGGCTTGCCTACTAATGGGTTATAGTAGGCGCCATCATGACCCGAGGAATCGGATCATGACACATGATGATGAAAGTATGATGATAGTGAAAACATTTATCTTCAGAATGGTAATCACACTGATTAAATGTGATGGACGTGCCCAAAGCTGTATGGTTGGTTTGTCATCATCTAAAAGGAGGAAAATTGCTATATGTAGTTTTGATGATGACCAACTAACTGCAAGGGACTAGGACCCTGGATGCGCATGGTATAGTACATCTGACACGCTTGTCTGTACAATTTTGTCCTCTTGTGTAACAAACTTGTAGGTGCTGCTTGTACTGAATAGGACACCTGGTCCAATGATATTTTAGCCTTAATCATCATTCAGCTATAAAAGAAAAACGAGGCTTCTTCATCAAATTTGTTCTTGCAAATACAAAGAGTGAAGAGAGGCATCAAAAAACCCATTTCAATACTGCTCAAGTCTTAGTTGTTTATGTGTGTTTAAATAGAAATTGTTCTTGAGTGACTTATGATTTGTATACGAATTACTCGTGTTATAAGAGTAACGGACCTTTCTCTTTGAGTAGAGAGTGCTTAGGTAGAGTTGCCTAAGTTTGATACTGATTAGAGTTAATCAGTGTAGAGGGTCATTGGTAGAGTTGCCAAGATGAACTTGTAGTAAGAGTTATTACAAGTAAAAGGAACCTAGAGTTAGGTTCATTGAAGACTGTAATCAAGAGTTTGATTATAGTGAATTTTGGAGTGCTTTGAAGGCAAGCCGTGTTTTTTTCCTTCCTTGAGAAAGGGGGGTTTCCACGTTAAAAATCTTGTGTTTTTACGCTTCCTGCACTGTCCCTTGATTCCTGATTACTTTACAACATTTTGCCTGTGATCGACTTTAAGGGACCTGGTCCCTCACTGTGTGGTGCAACCTTCAGGGTTTCAACAATATTGGGTACTAAAGATCAGCTTGGGGAGAAGAGGGGCAAATCTATTATTGAGGAGTTTGAAAATTATTTTGCATGACACATTTCTGAGACTATGGGTTGAAGGTCAGATATACTGTTAGGATTAGGGATTTTCGGAATCATGACAAGGCAAATATGAGTGAGGGCACTAGGAATAGAATTTCCAACAAAAGAAATCTTGATCATCTCAAGGAGACCATCAACAATAATGTGCCAAGATATTTGGAAAAACTTTAGGGAGAAACCATCACAATCTGGGGCTGAGTCCGGGAACATAGAAAAAAAAATCTCTAAGTTCCTTCATTTTAGGAGCAACTATAAAAATTTGCATTTCCCTCTCTAGTGATGGTAGGAGGAATGCAACTGAAATATATAAAGTTATCTCATTAATTGAAATATCTCATAAAGTTAGTTATTCATTATACACGTGACATAGTCTATTTTATTATTACAATATAAATGATGAGAATAAATAATTTCAAAACTAATTAATATCTCAATATAGAAATAAAATAATTTTATATTTCATTTTGACACTCATATTCTTTATTCTTTATTCTTTATTCTTTATTCTTTGTTCCCATATAAAATGTGGTAGACTTTTCTTGTAGCGTGTGAACTTTGTTGGCTAAGTCAACGGTTGGAATGGACGACAACTAGTAGTAGCACACACCAGGGGACTTTGGCCTCTGGGTCTTTGTGTTGGATATGTTATATTTGTACATTCTCAATATCTGCATTTCCTGTAAATTTTATAAGTTGTAGGTTAATTATTTGTGAACGATATAAAAAATATTTATACGATTCATTTGAAAATTAACTATAAATAAAAACTTAAGTATACATAAAATGTATTGATTCGATCAGGTCATTTGAAAAAAAAATCAATTATGATAGTAGCGCATCTTTGTACTAAAATAATTCATTGATGAGAAAAATATTGGAAGCAACCTGTAATTTAAATTGGTTAACATGTATTGATAATTTAAATTTAAATACCATAACCAGAGGCGGATACAGAATCCGAAGTCTGCGGGTGCCAAGTAAACTTATTGATTAAATCAAGCAAATTATTCATCTTTTTGGTCTATAGATAATTGACAAATCTTTTCAATGTAACTTACAAAGGGCAATGGGTTGTGGGTTGATGTTGAGATAGCAAGTTAGCAACGGATGTGGAGAGAGGTGGTTGGTGAGGTTGAGGCCGTGATCTTTGCCATTGATGACAAAAATCCGACGGCAACATTGGCAAGGACCAGAAAAGCAGAGATATAGTCGATAGGAGCAATGATCGATTTAGAAATTGAGATTTGGGAGGGATGTGAGAGAATAAAATTATACACTTTTTTAAATAAATATTAACTACTAAAATTTAAAAAATAAAAGAAAAATCTAGAAGTAGTAAATTTGGTAATTGATAAAAATATTAGATGGCAGTATGTATTTATTCATTTAGCAAAGAAAACGATGGTTCATAGTTTAGAAAAAGAAAATTAGGATGAGAGGATTCACTGTAGCCACATATTTAATTATTTCATGACTAAAATTAAGGGGGGAAAAAGAGCTGGCCGGTGAGGTTGAGGCCGTGATCTTTGCCATCGACGATAAAATCCGACGGCAGCAGTGGCAAGGACCAGAAAAGCAGAGGTACAGTCGATAGGAGCAATGATCGATTTGGAAATTGAGATTTGGGAGGGATGTGAGAGAATACAATTATACACTTTTTAAATAAATATTAACTACTAAAATTTAAAAAATAAAAGAAAAATCTAGAAGTAGTAAATTTGATAATTGATAAAAATATTAGATGGCAGTATGTATTATTCTTTTAGCAAAGAAAATGATAGTTCATAGTTTAGAAAAAGAAATTTAGGATGAAAGGATTCACTGTAGCCACATATTTAATTGTTTCATGACTAAAATTCAGGGGGGAAAAAGAGCTGGCCGGTGAGGTTGAGGCCGTGATCTTTACCATCGATGACAAAAATCCGACGGCAGCAGTGGCAAGGACCAGAAAAGCAGAGGTATAGTCGATAGGAGCAATGATCGATTTGGAAATTGAGATTTAGGAGGGATGTGAGAGAATAAAATTATACACTTTAAGGGGGAAAAAAGAGCTTGCCAACAAAGGTCGAACCTGCAACCTATGGGGAGCAAACATGATACTCTGCCACTCACACCAAATGATAGTATTAAATTGTAGGTGACATGTTTATTATTTGACTATATCCTTATATATAGAGAGAGAGATTCCGTTGAAGTTTGCGGTGACACCCATCACTCTTTAATAGATCCGCCCAAACCATAACACAATTAAACTTATTTGAAGGGAGGATGTTCCAGTTGTTGAAAACAATGAAACTTCTCAGATTTGGTTAATTTATCACTGTATAGTCAATATTTGCCATGGGATGAGTGTTTCATAGGTTAATATAAGGACAGTGCCTCCTTGGATTTCCATTTTGGTCCAGGGGCGGATGCACAACATAAAGTGCGGGTTCCCGGGAACCCATAACTTTTGTTCGGTTCTTGAATTTATATTGAAAAAACTAGTAAATATATAAGAATTATAAGTTGGGAACCCACAAACAAAGTGTGTTATTGGTCTAGTGGTAAAAATTATAAGTTGGGAACCCACAACCTTTAAATTCTAGATCCACCTCTATTTTGGTCAACGGGGTTTGTAGAATTTTATATACGGGGAGTAGTCTCTTTCGCACCAAAATTAAATTTTTATTGTCTTTTTTTTTATTTAGCATCCGTGAAGAAACTAATCATCAATCAAAATCAAAATAAAACTAAGAATAAGAAGAAAATATAGAAGTAGAAGATATTTTTCCAGTAAAATTTGATCAAATAACTACTTAAATAGAATTGTAGACATTTTTTTTTTATATAAGGTAAAATTCTATTTGATTTAGAAGTGTTAAATATTATGAATTCTTATGTGAATAAAATATAGTTTTTTCTTTCCATACATATGTTTTTAAAAAAAGTATATTTTGGTTCCTAAATTTTTTCCATTAATAAATTAAATTTTTCATCAATAAATTGGTACCTGGTCTTTTATGTCTTTTTCTTAACTATAATGTTTGGTTATTCTTACCAAAAAAAAAATAAACGTTTGGTTCTTAATTTTCTTTTTTTTTTTCCTTTTCAAGGATAATTTTTTTCCTAAAAATTTGTTTAAGATTCCTAATTAAAAAATTGCCATATTAAATTTTAATTCTTTTAGTTGTGTGATTCTTTCTTATTTTTCTTTTTGTATCCTAAATATTTGAATAATAATTTAATGATAATTATTTTTTTAAAAAGGAAAAAGACGATTTTGTCTATTGCGAGGTGTTTTAATGAAGGACAAAAAGTTCAAATCACATTTCTAAAGGTCTTCACACTTTTAATATATTATAGATATAAAATATAATATTAAAAATGTGAAGGGCCTTAGAAATGATGTTTGAACTTTTTGCCTTTCATTAAAAGTTCTTACTTTGAACAAAATTGTCTTTCCACTATTTTTTCCTAAATAGGCTAATTCAGCAACCTTTTGTTCAATTTCTCGTTGAGTCAAATTCTCATCAGTACGGGTTAAGGGAATGGACCCCTGGCCTCGGATGTCCATATAAAGAACACGACGAGCATAAATACCCTCTTTAACTTCTATTCTAACAGACTGAATATCTTTTATAAGAAATCGGAGGAATACGCGACTATTTTTTCCCGAAAACCCCCAACGAAAAATACAGACTATTCCTTCCTTTATATCGAATCGATCATAACCACTACCTATATTCCAAGAAATTGTGCACCACAAATAAGAGCTAATAAAGAGACCCGCAATTCCGTAATGGTACCTGCAGAACTCAGAGAATTAAAGGAACAGTTAAAGGATCTCTTAGAAAAGGGTTTGCCATGTAGATATTTGTAAGAGTAGGTAGGTAGGTGGCTCAAATGCTAATAAACATTTATATAATGAACATTTATATTTAATGTTAGAAAAGAAGAATTAAAATTAGAAGATAAGTTGACAGCCATGGTAAGAATAGAAAGAGAAAACGAGGAAATAGATAGGGAAAAAGAAATAGATAAAATAAAACAACAAACCACAGAAGAAATATGAAAAATAGAAGAAACTAAAAATAATAGGATTGCTGAATTAGAAAAAGAACTACAAATACTAAAAGACCTGTATGAAAAAAGACAGAAAGAAAAAGAAGAAAAAGATAAAGAAAAAAATTTATTAAATGAGATAAATTAATTTAAAGAAAAATTAGAAATAAAAAATAAAGAATCAGAAACCAGTGAATTAGAAATAAATACAATAGATGTTGAAGAAACAGATAATTATGATTCGGAAGGTAGTGAAACATATACAGAAATTCTAGAAAACATAGGAAAACTAAAAATTAATGAAAAATAAGAAGTAATTAATAAAGAAAACTTAGAAAATACAAACACATAAATAAATACTCTTAACAAAGAAGACGATGAAAACATAATACCTAGTACATCAGAAATAAGAAAACCTACATATTATTATAAAGATAAGTTTAAAAAATATAACCTAAAAAATGAATATAACAAATGAACACCAAAACAAATAATTAATAAAAATTATAACTTTTTAGATTTAGACTGTGTAATAGACACAAATAAAATAATACAATTATGGGCAAGATACATGTCAAAATAATTATTACATAATAATATAGATACAACAAATACACCAGAATATATAGAAAGGACATTAATAGGAACAGTAAAATTATGGTTTTTAAACCTAGCCGAAGCAAGTAAAAAGTATTAAGATCTGATAATAAAACAGAAGGAACATCAACAACTACTAAAATATCACCAACAGAAATATTGAAAAAATATGAAGTAGCTATAAGAGATGAATTTAGCAGTATAACAACAGAAGAAGAAGAACAAAATAAATAAAAAGATACGAATAGGAATTTAATGTTAAAATTAGAAATATGTAATATGTGCTATATAGATGAATATACCTGCGCATTTAAAGAATACTACTATAAGGGAACATATAATACAGAGGAAAGTAAAGAAATAAGAAGATTATATTTTAGCAAATTACCTGAACCATTTAGTTCAAAAATAATAAAGAGTTGGGATGAAGCAAAAATAGTAGATACCCTAGGAGCAAGAATAATTTTTTTACAACAATGGTATAGAAATCTATGTGAAAAATATAGAGAAGAAATAAAAATGGAAAAAACATTAATAAGAAATTTAGCATGTTGCAAAGATAAAATAGCACCTCAATTTGGATGTGAAGAAAGATATTATAAGAAAAGAAAAAGACATAAGAAATATAAGAAATATAAAAAATCAAAATATACATACAAGAAACCAAGAAAAAGATATTATGTAAAAAATTATAAACATAAAAGACCATATAAGAAAAAGAAATCTATAAAAGAATGTACTTGTTATAATTGTGGAAAACTAGGACATTTAGCTAGAGATTGTAAAATGCCTAAAAACCCAAAAAAGAAACAAATATCAGAAATAAAAATAGAAAATACATAATATATGCAGATAGATTATATAGATTATGAATTAGAAAGTGAAGATAGTATATATGAAATTTCGGAGAATGAAATAGATAGTGATTTAGATGAATCAAATGACTGAAGAAGATATAAAAATGAACCAAATAACTGAAGAAGATATAAAAATAATAACAAAGGAAGAATATTTAAAAGAAGAAGGAACTGATCAAAAAATAATATTTGATAATAATATATTTGACGAAATAAAAGGAAAAGAGTTAGACCTAAGTGTAGAAAAAATATTCAAAATACCAACAATAAAAAATATATTTAGTAGAAAAAAGGAAGAATACTACGTAGTAAGCCAAAAAGAACATGTAATAGACTGTAGATATGCAAAAGGTAGAGCTAGTATACCACTAGTAACAAAAATAATAATTAATAAAGAAATAAACGATATAAAAAGTAAAGACCCAATAAAATATGTACACCTTGGAGGAACAGAGATATTGATAAAAACATGTTTTAGAGAAGGCATAGATACACCAATAGAATTATATTTAGCAGATGATAGAATTATAAAACCTATAGAAAAAAGTATAATAACTGCCATAAAAGGAAATTTAATATACCAAAAATTTAAATTTATAATAAGTGCGAATTATTCAGTAGCAATAATAGATTAAAATATAGATAAATTATTAGTATTATATTAAAAAATAACAGGAATAGAACTAATCCCAGGAAGTAAAATATTTACAACAAGATGTAAAAATCTATACGTATTAACAACAAAACATAAAATAACGGGAAAAAATAAAATTAATAAAATACAAATAGAAAGTCCTTTCGAACAATTTGTAAAAATAATTGATAATAATGATTATAGTTACAAAGACATAGATATAGAAGAAGATTTAGAAATAATAAATGATAGAACAAGTACAACAAAAATAATAGCTCATGAACAACCAGAATCATCAAGCTCATAAAAAAGAACAAGTTATGAAACAACTTCAATAGTTAATTTAAATCAATATTATATAACAGGAACAATAAATGAAAAAGAATATTTAATACTCTTAAACACAGGACAAGAAGAAAATTATATAGCAAAATATCTAGTAAAATGTGAAGAAATAAAATCTAATAGTAATATATGCCCAGATCTACCAAGGAGTCTAATAAACATTAAAGATACGACATAAAAAGAAATAATAATAGGAGTCAGAAAAATAAAAATAGAATTTAAAATAAAGGAAGAAATGCAAAAATCAGACATAATATTAGGAATAAAATGGTTAGAACAAGTAAAACCATACAATATAGAACATACACAATTATCTATAACATATAATAAAGAAAAATTATTAATAAAAAGAGCTTTGACATGATATGAAAATATATGTACTTATAAAAATAATAGTAGAAGTATATTATAATAAGTATTATACACTTATGATAGATACAGGAGCAGAAGCAAACTTATGTAGATACAACTGTTTACCAGAAAGTAAATGAGATAAATTAAAAACACCAATAGTAGTCAAAGGATTTAATAATGAAGGAAGTTTAATTCCATATAAAGCTAAAAATGTAAAAATACAGATATGAGATAAAATAATAACGATAGAAGAAATCTATAATTATGAACTTACATCAAAAGATATGCTTTTAGGAATGCCATTTTTAGATAAATTATACCCACATATAATAACTAAAACAGATTGGTGGTTTACAACACCATGTAAACAAAAAGTAAGAGCAAAAAGAGTTATTAATAAAATAAGAAAGAAAACTGATTGGATAAAAGGAAGTGAAAAAATTACACAAAAGTGAGAAAATATAAAAAATACAGAAGACACAATAGAACTAGTTGTATTTTTGATAAATAAAAAAGAAATAACTATATTTTCAATAGATAAGGTAGAAATAATAAAGAAACGATTAAGACAATTATACAGTGAAGATCCATTAAAAGTATGGAAAAAACATAAAACTACTATAAAAATTGAATTAATAGATAAAAATAGTATAATAACTCAAAAACATTGACATATAATTTTGACGATTTAAAAGAATTTAAAATGCATATAGATGAATTATTAGAAAAACAGTATATACAAAGAAGCAATAGTAAACATAATAACCCAACGTTTATAGTAAATAAACATAGTGAACAAAAAAGAAGAAAAAGTAGAATGGTGATTGACTATAGAAATTTAAATGCAAAAACTATGACATACAGTTATCCAATACCAAATAAGATATTAAAAATAAGACAAATACAAGGATATAACTACTTTAGTAAATTTGATTGCAAATCAGGATTTTACCACTTAAAGTTAGATGAAAATTCTAAGGAATTAACCGCATTTACGGTACCACAAGGATTTTATGAATGGAACGTATTACCATTTGGATATAAAAATGCACCAGGTAGATACCAACACTTTATGGATAGTTATTTTAAACAATTACCTAATTGTATAGTATACATAGATGACATACTACTATATACAAAAACTAAAGAGGAACATTTAAAATTATTAGAACAATTTATAGATATAATAGAAAAATCGGGAATAAGTTTAAGTGAAAAGAAAGCCGAAATTATGAAAAACCAGATAGAGTTTTTAGGAATACAAATAGATAAAAGTGGAGTAAAAATGCAACAACATATAGTACAAAAAATAATAAATTCAAAAGGAGAATTAGATACAAAAAAGAAATTACAATCATTTTTAGGATTAGTAAACCAAGTAAGAGAATATATACCAAAATTAGCAGAAAACCTAAAGCCATTACAAAAAAAATTTAAAAAGAATATAGAATATAATTACAACGAAGAAGATAAAAAACAAGTTTAGAAAATAAAAATACTTTGTAAAGAGTTACCAAAATTACAATTCCCAGACGAAAATAAAAAATTTATATATATAGTAGAAGCAGATGCTAGTGAATATAGTTATGGAGGAGTACTTAAATATAGATATGAAGAAGAAAAATTAGAACATCATTGTAGATACTACTCAGGTACGTTTAATGAAACAGAAATAAAATGGGAAATAAATAGAAAAGAATTATGTTCATTATATAAATGTTTATTAGCATTTGAGCCATATATTGTATATAAAAAGTTTATTGTACGAACAGATAATACACAGGTACGCTGGTGGTTAATAAAGAAAATACAAAATTCAGTTACAACGAAAGAGATCCGGAGACTAGTATTAAATATATTAAATTTTACATTTACAATTGAAGTAATTAGTACTAACAAAAATATAATTGCAGATTACATATCAGGATAAAGCTACACAGACTGATATAATAGAAGATGATGCTTTAGAAAAAATACTCAAAATCCTAACTACGCTTTCAATGAAAGTGGACAGTATGGGTAATGAAATAGAAAAGCTAAAGACTAATGAAGTTAAACTGAAGTCTAAATCTATGAATCCGCTAACTCAGCAGTGTGCAGAGCTATGTCGATCGGAAGACAATAAAATTCCAAAGCTAAAAGGAGACGTTGGGACACTTCATAAAACCCATAACGTTTATCAATCTATAATTGCAGGTACAAGCAAATGAGTTAGTGGGTAAAGATATCAGAACATGAACATGAATAAAATATTTGAAAAATCATTTATACCAAAAACACAAAAAAACCCCCTGTTCATACCCTCACAAATTACCACATATCGAGAAAGTTTGAACCAAGATAAAAAAGCTTATAACCACATAACCCGAGCATACATAGAAAATATCCATAAAATACAGACTTATCTAACCCTTAAACCTAGAGCCACAAATATTCAAGAATCAAACACAAATATATAACCCAAAAATTACAAGGTTACAACAAGTTAATCGCACTACCGAAAACCAACCCAAGCTTAGTTAAAACTTGTTTCAGTTATGGATTATTAAATACCGTATATACCCATGAAGGAAATGAACTAGCAGATATACCAGAATTATATAGAACATTCACCACTTATAAAAGAATAACCAAAGGGAATCTATTTTTTATAAAGTTTTATACTGCACCAGCAAAGATATTATATGACGAGATCAAACCAGTTATACAAATTGTAAAAATAGGATTAACCAGAGATATGATTATACCGGAAGATATTGTTCAGCAGCCAGAGATACCTAAAATCGAGATACCTGATTTTTATGCAAATAAATGACTTATTGAAATATCTACAATTGTTCAAGAATTAGCAAATAATTATATCAATGGAAAACCTATATGGAGCTATTATTCAAGAGATCATCAAAATGATTTATTCAAATTCAAGAGAACTACGACAAACAAATATGAAAGATGCTAGACAATGGATTCTGACATTACTCAACCCAGAGAAACAACCAACTGCAAGAGCAATTAAGAAGAGATTTATTCCAAAAGAATTATTAACAAGATATTGCAAGATAATTGGACACAAATATCCAGACCATCAATGTTCGAGATGTAATGGAGAAGATAATATTATCCCGGAAGTTCAACTAGAATAAAAGGAGATAAGAACACCAACTGGAAGATAGAAAAAAGATAAGAAACAACGGAGTAATGAGGAAATAAAGACAAAAGACAAGATAATAAAAGATAGAAAGTGACACGTATAGTCTTGAAATTTTATTACATAAATTATTTTTGACTTTTTGGCCAAAGTTTCATTATTGGTTTTTTGTTTTTTAGTCTTAAATTTTTTCTTTTGTAAAGTTACTTTAGATAGGACCTAGTTTTTTGTCTTTTTATACTAGTCTAGTTTAGTCTAGTCCTTTTCAACTTTTGAAAAGGGAGACTTTTTTGTAAAAAGTAGGAATAGTATAGTTTACATGTAAAACGTGTAAAATAGGAATAGTTCTTTTCCTCTTATAAATATATAAGCCATTCGGCAAGATAAAAATAAGATTTTCGTGTGTTGAAAGCAAGCATTCCTTCTTGTACACAAAAAACTTTTTGAATATTTAATAAAAAACAGATATATTTCTAAGAAAAAACTATGGATAAACAAAGTCCAGAATTATCAAACCTACCAGAACATGTATATTTATTTACGATTATGAATCATTAAATTCATAAATTTCTGACAATCATGATATGATAAAATAAGTTCATGTTAGTTACTTTATAGTAGAATTATTCGAAGAATAGCGTGTTAAGAAATTTATTAGCAAAGTGAAAAATGAGAAAAATCCCTAAGAACTATGCCATCCAAAAGGTGAAATCGGTGAGGCAAGAAAACCGTGATAGGGGAGTAGCCAGAGTAGAGGCGCTGTTTAAGGGAAAAGTATCCAAATTCCCATGCTAATAGTGACCGAAGAACATGTTATTTAAGAATAATCTAGTATATAGTAATCTAAAATGATCATATTTTGTTATGTGTATGATTGAAGAGAATATTTTGAAATAACGTCATATGAAAAATGAATACTTATTTATCTGACGAAATGGTAGATAAATTTAAAATACTTGTTTTGTATGTACTTAAGGATATAGAAAATATAGATATAAGAAAAATCATATGGGAAAAAATATTTGGTAAATATTTTATGACTAGAATAAATTATATACCACACCTACCTACCTACTCTTACAAATATCTACATGCCAAACCTACACATCAACCATGATAAATTACGTATATTTAGAATATTAGAAAATGGACATGAAAAATATATAATTAATAGAAAGACTAATGAAAACAAATCTAGAAAAATATATGAGAACTAAAGATACAAAATATATGGAATTCCTTAATGAAAATATACAAGAATTATTGAGATTAAAACAAAAAATCAGTAAATATTATGATAAAACATTTAATAAACCATAAATTACTAAAATCCAATTCCAAGTTATCCAAGTTATTCGTAGAAACCTAAGCATCATATGAACAATATGACAAGCTATATATCTGATGAGATTAAGATATTTGTTTTATATATCATTAAAGACTTAGAAATAGAAGACATAAAGAAAATAATATGAAAAAAATATTTCATGAAGAATCATTAAGTCTAGAATGATTAGAAGATATGCATGATCTTAGTTTATATTATTCAGATAGTTATTACTCAGATAATAATAGTTATTATTCAGATGGATATTGTACATATTAAAAATGTTAGAATATATTAAAAGAGTTAGAGAAAAATAAAGTTGGCTATACGAAGAAATTAATTATAGAAACCAACTTAGAAAAGGAAGAAAACAATTAAAAGAAAGATTAATTTGGATAGATAAAATCATGAAACAACTAGAATTAAAAGACAGTTTAGACTATGATTTAGACATAAAATTATTCATAGAAGAAAAAAGATAGGATAATTAACGAAATAGATAACCTAGAATTTAATATCAGATATAGTACAATTAGAATAAATTATTACAAAGAAATTTGCAGTATTACAACTACTTTAGCATAAAATAATAAACTATGAATATTTAAAATATTGGAGACAAGATATGGAAGAAATAAGATTAACATAAATACTTATGAAAGAGAATTTAATTGAATATTTTCGAACAAAAGATATAGAGTATTTAGAATACCTTCAAAATAATATACAAGAATTACAAAGACTAAGAGAAAAAACTAAAGAATATTACAGTAAAACATTTAATCAAATACCATTTAATCACCCCCCAACATATGAACATCAATAAAACTAAAATAAATAAATTAAAAATAAAAATATTTAGAAAAGTTAAGAAACATCCACGCACAAATAAAAATAGATCCATTAGAGTTATAATAGATCTATTTAAGTTATCCGCACACGCACCCCCAACAATTGATATCAAATATTGGTCCTTTTCTTATTATGTCATCGGAATTTCAATATTTTTTTCTAATTTAAGAGTTGAAATTTAATTAAATATATCTATGGTAAAGAATCTTTCCTTGTTAGAGATCATCAAAATTAATGACATCTGATACCTTTTCCATTAGTTTAAGAATTCTAAATCAACTAAATTTGATTTTAAGAAGATTTGAAAAATTTAGAAATAAATATAAAACTATTAGAATATGAAAAATTTAAGAAATACTAGATTTTAAAAAGTTTTACGTACGTAATAAGAATGTAATCAATGATTTTATAAAGATTTGACTTTAAAAATAAGGAAAGGTTTTAAATATATTAAAAAAGGAAAAACACTTGTAACACAAATTGGTTCAAATTGATGTGTCTGTCTTAGCCCGTGGCAACAAGGGAAAGAAGTACTATATGACAAACACAAAAGTAATGATCCATCAACCACTTGAAATTTCTGGTGGTAAAACATATGTGTATATGTTAATGTTTAAATTATTATATTTAAAGTGTAAAAGATTTTTGAAAAGTGATTTGAACTTTTATACTTTATTAAAAATCTCCGTAATAGGTAAAATTATTTAATTTTAAATAATCAAATGTTACACGTGCAATTAAACTAGTAGTAATTAATTACTGTAGTTGTTAAGTTGAGGTTTCCCTTTTGATATGATTAGGTTGAAGTTGAACGAGCAAAACACATGTTTGCACATCTTATTTAGCTTGGCCCAGATCACTACAACACAAACGTATTTATAGCTATGAAATTTAAGCGACAAATTCAAAAATCATAGCTATTATTTAGGATTCGTTTGATCCTGAAAATTAAAAATGTATTCACTTTATTTGGTATTTTTTAAGTTGAAAATAGAGTTGAAGTTGTGTTTGGGCATAGCATTTTCAAAAGTATTTTAGACTTTGGATGTACTTTTTTATGAAGTGATATGAAAAATTGTGTGCAAAAAAAGTGAAAACACCTCTTGGTATTTTTTCAAAAAATAAAAAATTGTGAAAACGTATTCTGAAATACATTTTTGGTTTTCATGGCCAAACAAGTAGTCCAGAATAAAGTAAAAATATATTTCAAAATATTGTAAATAATGTTTATGGAGAAACGCCTACTTAGTAGTAGCAAAATTTGAAACTGTGTAGTTATTTATAAATTCGTAAAGTTTCTTAGCTATGAAAATCAACTGACAAAGCCAAATCTTTATTTTTGCTATAATTACTAACAACCGTGAGAATAATTATCAAAATAGCAACAACTTTATTGCTAAGATAAAATTTTATAGCTGATAATAAGTTTTTTGCCACGTGATAAAAGCTACTATAGCAATAATAACCTTTTAGCTACGATAAATTATTTGAAACAAAATATTGTAGCTAAACAAATATTTTGCTTCAAGTTATTAAAAATTGTGGCAATAGTAAATGATATAGCAATAGATTATTATCTAAAATTAAATTTAGTAGCTAATTATTAATTTAAGCCATGAGTTGAAACTTACTTTACCAATAAAAATCTTTGAGCCATGATAAATTATTTGAAACAAAATTCTATAGTTAAATAAATATTTTGCTTCAAGTTATAAAACGTTATGGCAATAGTTAAATTAATAGTATAGTTTCATAGATAATTACTAATTTTTGTCACAAATTAAAGCCTTTTTTTAAAGGGTGCCAAATTTGGCCATTTATTAAAAGAAAAAAGCTAATTACAAAATTAGTCCAGGCCCACTAATGGCCCAAACCAAAAAAAAATCAAAAGACACACAAAAGGAAAAATCACATGAATATACAATTTAAGCATTAATATTACAAAAACTACCACTAGTTTTTTTATTTACAAAAGGCATCTTTTATTTACAAAATCTACCACTAAACACCATTTTGTACAGCTGGCATATGCGTGTGTGGTCCCCACTGGCATTTTAATGTGGACATGCTTAAGATTAATTTTGGGAATTAACTTTAATTAAAGACATTTTCCTTTCTAGTAACATTGACGCGGCGTTTGTCATCAAAACAAAAATTTTAAAAAAAATTACTAGGAGTATTTGATTATAGAATTTTAAAGTTGGAATTAGAATTTTATAATTTTATGGTGCATGAATTGTATAGAAATTGGTGTATGAATTATATAAAAATTGGTGTATCACCAGCTTTATGGTGTCTGAGTTGTATAGAAATTGGTGTACCAACAGTTTTATTGTGTTTGAATTGTATAAAAATTGGTGTATCAATAATTTTATGATTTTTGAAATAGTTAGAAATTGATATATTAATGATTTTATGGTGTCAGAATTATATAGTGATTGGTATATCATCAATTTTATTTTAAGGTGTCTTAGAAAATGGTGTATCAATAATTTTATAATGTTTGAACTCTTTAGAAATAGGTGTATCAATAATAATAATTTTATGAGTATTTGATTAGAGAATTTTAAAGTTGGAATTAGAATTTTATAATTTCATGGTGCATGAATTGTATAGAAATTGGTGTATGAATTGTATAGAAATTGGTGTGTCACCAGCTTTATGGTGTCTGAATTGTATAGAAATTGGTGTATCAATAGTTTTATGGTGTTTATAGAAATTGATGTGTCAATAGTTTTATGTTGTCTATGAAAATTAGTGTATCAACAATTTTATGGTGTTTGAACTATGTAGAGATTGGTGTATAATAATTTATAGTGTCTAAACTATATAAAAATTGGTGTGTCAATGATATTATGGTGTCCAAACTATATAAAAATTGTTGAATCAGTAATTTTATGGTATCTAAAATAGAAATTGGTGTATCAACAATTTGATGGTGTTTGAACTATATAGAAATATGGTGTATGAAATTTGTATTGGATGCGTTTGAATCAACTGAAAATTTTACTACCATTAGTGTTGTTTTCTCCTAAAAAATATTAAAAATTAATGTCAATTAAATTAAATAAATAAAATTTATAAATAAGAAACAATATCAAATAAATGTGTTGAATGAAACATCTATCAATTAAAATGGTCATGACCATTGTTGAGCAAAGATGAAGAAAATCATGTAACAATATTTATTATTTTAGAATGGGAGTGAAGAAATAAGAAGAATTTATTTTGATGGAGATTGAGAAAAACTGGGATGTTTGATATTGATTAAATTCATGAACAAAGCATAAAATATAAGGAAAGAAAATCGGATTGCTTTATAAAGGGAAAGAGAATTGAGTATAAGATCATGCTAATTAATTGGTATTTGAGTTTTCCTTTTTTCTACACCCTATTTAATAGGTTTTGTTAGTTTTGTAGTGGTATATTTTGTAAAATAGAATCTATTGGTATATTTTGTAATTTAGACTCTAAATATGTATATTTATGTGATTTGCCCAAGACAAAACAACATAAATCAGCTAGTAAGAATGAAAAATCTAGAAAACAAAGGGTTGCCTCTCACACTCATTTTCATTGTCGTCATCGCAGGTGGATCCATTTCCGATGGAGCTTAGGTGAAAATACAACCAACAAGGTAAATGGTCCACTGCTCATCTTGACTGCTAGTTCCCAATAGTTTAAGACAAAACAAGCTCGAGTAGATATCACTATGTGCACTTAAAACTCTCACAAATTTAATGATGCTAACTCAATGAAAACTCCTTCAGCAATGTTTCGATGAACCATATGTAACAACTATGGTTGTGATTTTTTTCTTTTTATGTGTTTTGATCATTTTGCCCTTCGATACATGTTATTTGTGAGTTATGAGGATGTCTGGCACTGTCCCCGATGCATTCGGGAGTGATTTGAGAGGGCTTGAGGCTTTAAAAGCCATTAGTTTGACACCGATCAATATTTTGTATTTTGAGCGCTAGATGACAAGTTGGTAAGTTCCATTAAATCCAAAATATTGATTTTGAGTTAGTAGTGGGGTTGGTTCGAGTTTGGAGTCTTTATTTTTTATTTTGATCCCTTGCTAAAAAATTAGTAAAATAAGCCTTAAAGGGTTCCTGAGAAATAATTTATTATAAATGATCTCTTTTCATAAAAGCCAACAGTGCCATTGGGCTTTAAACATCAAAAATGGCCTACTAGCATATATGATTTATTTCTATTGGGTCTCAAACAAATCTGGAGGGTCCATTTAGAGAATTTGCAACCATGCAAATTCAACTGGTGCACAACTAATATCTGGTGCATGGAACCTTCTTCGTGAACGCGAGCCATGGGCTATGAATGAGGAGAAGGAAAACCACCTTCATCACAATCACTAGGGGGTGGCCACGATTGCAAAAGGTTATTAGATTTGGGTCGGGTTTCACTTCATCATGAATGCGACTGGATCATCGCGAATGCAATAGGTCCATGTATCAACCGTCGCGAATGAGAGAGTCTGACCAGGATCATGAAGGCTATTTAAGTCTAGTCAATGTTAACCTTCGCGAACTCAGAGGGTTGACCGCATTTGCAAGGCATTGTTCACTGAATAATATAAATACCTCATTTTTATAATTTTCACCATTTTTGGACCTTAGAGCTACGAGAAGGGGTGATTTCTAGCATTTTCTTCACCAATTTAGCTTATGTAAGCTCCAAACTCTTATTTCCATTAACTTCCAATAATTATATCTTCAAAAACACCTAATCTTGTTTTCAAACTAGAATCTGAGAATTTTTTAATAAATTCTTAAAATAATTTTTGATCGATTTGAACACCAATTTAAACTCATTTTCAATTGAGTATTCAAATATAGACTCCATTTGGCATTGAGAACATATTTCAAAAATAAAATTATGATTTTACCTTTTTCGTTTTCGAACCCATTTTTTGAACTAATTTTGGATCTTATTCTAATATAGCTAATATCAGCATCATTAGCCTTCTTTTGATATGTAGATCATATTTTTGATATTTTAGTTCATGCCGATACTGTTCATGATGGAAAGGCTTTGCACTGAAGGCTTAAGCTTAGATCTTAGCTTTTCGAGGTAGGTTATGACTTAACTTTCTTAAGATGGGTTGGGTAGTTAACTTTCTTATAAATCATGCTATGAGTTAAGGAATTTAGTTGAGGGTGTAGTAATTCAGAATTATTATTATTATTATTATTATTATTATTATTATTATTATCATGTGCCCGTGTGGGGTTTATTTGTATATTGTTATTAACTTTGAGAGAATATATTTGTGGTGATGCCTGAGTGGAGGCTTTATTTGGCATTGTACGCCTTATTTGTGCATTAATTGTTATTATTATTATTTTGTTGCCTGTACAAGGGATTGAGTAGATGTTATAGGCCTTTTCGAATATTATTTGCTTTTATCAAGATAGTAATACCCAAGAGAGGGGATATTTGAGATGATATATTGATGTTTACATGACCATTCACTTTAGTGGTGTCGAGGAGGGCTTATATCATGGATTATTATGATACTATGGAAATTTGAGCTCATTGGTACCATTTTTGAGTTGATTCATTACCATCATATTGACTTGGTTATAAGCATGCATCCTCACCTTATTCATTCACATTTATGAAAATTGTTACCACTGAGAAACACTTTATAAAATCCTTGTTCTGTAGCAATAGCCAGCGAGGTGAATGAGAAACACTTTATAAAATTATGATCAGTGAACATTAGTTGGAGAGGTGAATTGAGATATGAAAAGGTATACGAGTTGCGAACCCCTCCATGAGTCTTGCCTTGAATTATTGAGGGTCGAAAGGTATATATGAAAATCCACGTGATGCCTGACATTTATCATCATCACATCATTATTTTATAATATTACGTTGCATTACATTGTTGCATTTTCCCTTATATGTTGATGTAGTATAGTTAGCTTCCTTTTATTGTCTTTATATCTTGGAACTGTTAGTGGAGATAGTGTGAGCTACCTTTTGAGAACCTTTCTATTTGTAGGTGAAGTACTCATAGTGTATTTTATTTGCATTATTTTTACTTTGTCGAGTAGGCCTATGATACCCACTGAGTACAATTGGATCGTACTCACACCTACTGTGCCCTTTTGATATAGATCCCAGTACGAGTACTAGCCGCAGTAGCTAATTTGTGTGGTGGTAGATGATCATTGGTGTACTTAGTGAGCTCCCTGTTCGGAAATATATATTCCTGCCTCCATCCCTCTTTATCTTATCTTTATTGGTATTTAGAGAGAAACTTTATATTTTATTTTCAGACTATGTATTAAATGCTCTTTCTACTTATAATACTATTTTAGGAATTTATGTTTGTTTTTCAGATTCTTCTATGTTATATATATTATAGCTTGACTTTATCCTAGAAGTCTCATCTTTATGGGTTTTCTTTCATATTTTGCTTGTCTTTTCTTGTGTGAGATTCGGCTTACTTACTATTACTAGTTTTGAAGCAGGTGGCATTATGACCTGAACTTCTGGGTCATGAAAAATTGGTATCAAAGTGCTAGGTTTACCGGTTCCATAAGGGAAAAGTAGGATTTCTAGTAGAGTCTATTGATTGATACCTGTATCTGTGTATCTATCTTAGAGAGACTATAACATATCTTTAGGAAATATTTCTCTAGTTTGATTCCTTATTGTGTGGGTTATTCGTACCCAATATTCTAACTTGTATTTCCATTCTTTTTTGCACAGATGGTAAGGACTAGATCTAGATACATTGAGGATGCTGAGCCAACACCCGCTGTTGGATCCCCAGTCAGAGGGCGAGGTAGGGTCACAACTGACCTAGAGGTAGAGGTCGGGCACGAGAACCTGCTCTGGATAGAGGACATACTAGGGTAGGCTCTCTTGATGCTAAGATTAACTTTTCTAAGGATCATTATTAGATAGAGAATACGGGACCACCTCAGGTTCCCAGGGTCCTTTTGATACCCATATGTTACAAGATTTATTAATTTGTCTGTTGGGTCATTTAGATCACGTCCCTCATAAGAGTGTCCGATTGGGTATGCCAGGTGCTTCTTAGACTCTAGGAGGTATTCCACCATTAAGGTAGGCTCATACTTATGGTTTTTTTGACTTCAGGGTACATCTATCTTCTGTGATACTGTCACGTGTTGATTCATTACCTAATAGACACACTATTTCTCTTATTGCTTTGGATCCTCTGATGACTTCTAAATCAAAAGAGATTTAAGAGATTTATTTTCTTAAATTCTCTCAATTTTAGTGGTACCATTAAAGAGGATACCTATGATTTTTTACTTGACTGTTAGGGGAGATTTACCTAGAGTCCCCTAGAGTTACATATACTACTTATCGATTGACTGATGCAGCCAACTAGTAGTGGAGGTCTCTTGTTAGTCGTAGTCCATTGGGTTCACTTGCCATGACATGGACCTAGTTTTTTGAGGTTTTTCTTGAGAAGGTCTTGCCTTATAGTTTGAAAAATCAGATCTTAGATGGTTTGATCACATGGAGTAGGGCTCTATGACTACTGCGGAGTAAGAGGCATATTTTCATGCTATCTAGATATGCCACTACCATTATCTCCATTGAGTTAGAGAGGATCAGGAAATTTGTCAAGGGATTGGAAAGTTATTATCAGTTGGCTACAACCCATATGGTTGTTTATGAAGCTTCTTTTTAGAGAATTATACATCATGGTAAGTTGATTGAGTCAGTTTATTGGATGCTCAGGGTAGTGGTAGTGTTAAGAAGGTCCATCGACGGGGTGAGTTTAGTAGACATGCATCTCGAGGTAGAGGGTTCTCTGGGAGGAGTGCTCACAGTTATCTTGGTAGACAAGTTCAAGTAGCTTTACAGGATTTGGATAGTAGGTCTGTGGTTCCTGTGATTTTGGGCAGCCTGAGGTTAGGACATATGGGCAAGGGCTCCCATTTTGGTTCATTGGGATAGAGAGGCTATTTTTATTCTTCTGGGCCCCCTCATCTTGATTCAGGTGGTAGAAAGTGTTATGTATGTGAGGATATGCAACACCTTGATTTGCTGAACCGGAACGCTATACGGTGTTCATGACCCCGAAGGACCACAAGCTAACCCATGACTGATATTTGTACCTGTATACTGCATAAAATACTTTATAATGCGGAAACATGAACTGAAAGGCCGTAAGGTTCACATAACTGAAGTAAAATATAACATCTAAACGGGGTATGAAATACCCAAAACAAAGCTGAAAATACTGAAGTCTGAAACATGATAGTCTAGAAAGCCTCTAACGAACTGAAGTGTCTGAGTAAGGAGTTGATGGGACATGTCCCCAACTAACTCCAACTAATAAACTAGTTAATGAGATAATAGGGAATAATCAGGTCCTCGAATGATGAGGACTCACTTCTAGCTCTGACTGCTGAAACCGGAATCTACTGCTGATCTGGAGCTCGTGTCTCTGAACCTATGGTATAAGACACCATAGCGCAAATGCGTCAGTACTTTGAAAGTACTGGTATGCATGTGAGGTAGGCTGAATGCATGAGGTTTATATGCATGAACAATAATAATAACTGACTAGCTATCATGAGCGTGAGAATACATGCATGGGACATAAAAACTAACACTAATACTGTGATAACATGATTATTGAATCTGAATATAACTGATAACATAAGTGACTGTATCTGACAGTCCTGAATCGGATGGAACTATCTGAGTTTTGTACTGTGTCTGAGTTGACTGTATCTGACAACCCTGAATTCTGAAGAACTATCTGAGTTCTTTTACTGAGACTGATACTGAGACTGTGGGAGGTAGTCATCTAACCGACATGCCCCAAATGATGCATTATAGCCGAATTTGGGTTCAATCTATGCCCTGATTGGAAGGGTGTCAATACCGCACCACTGGTAAGGACAACATATGAGTAACCCTAATATAACAGGTAACTCTAGTGAGAACGGTGGGAACCCTCATATAGCAGGCTAAGCCACCTCATCTACCCTCATATAGCAGGCTATGATGTTTCAACCTATGCTGGCTACATAGTTCTGGAACGCAATGATTGCTTCTAAGAATCACACCCTTACATAACAGGTGAGTTCCGATCCTTGGGTTCACTCGGTGCTAATTTCTACTCCATCTGAATAGACACTGATCATAATTTACTATACTGAACATGGACTGAGTTACTGAATTCCGTTGACTAACGAAATATTATTGATATCTGACAACTGACTGAGTTCATGAGATCATGGAGATTTTCTGAGGAAGTCTAAGGATCATGGCTTGACTGAGAGTATGGTGAAATCATGACATGGCTCTAAGCACACAACTAATGTTTCGGGTACAAGTACCCCCAGGACTCGATGGAAAGAAACTGACCAAGCATAACTTACTTGAACATATAGCTAACATCATAATCCATAATACATTTATAGAAGCATTCCATCAAAACATGTGATAGGCATAGCTTGTACATACATGGAGATTTCATGATATCATACTAGTTGGGCATTGTTCCTTCATCTAGGCATTTAATCAAACACATGGTAGGCATAGCACATGTAGACAACATTATACAAAAATTAATCATCATGATTCATCTCTATTTCATTATCTAGGGTTTATTCATAGGTTCACATGACTATACATCTATACAAATCAATTCCACATAAAATTGATCACCTAACATGGATTTGAGTTCAACTGATCATTCTCAACATAAACAAGACAAACCCAACATGAAATTCATAAAGAAATCCATAACTTAAACTTAGAAAAGAGATTCTTGGGCTTTATAGATGAAAGGAGTCCATGAATGAACACTACGCATACCTTGGTTCGTGATTTCATGAAGATTGACGGTGAAACCTTCTTGAATTTGAATCCCCAATAGAAACCCTAACTTTTTCTTGAGAGAAACTTGTGAGAAAATATTATATTTTGGGTGAAGAATGACTAAATCACATGTTATTGGGGTTAAATAGGGGTAGGAAATTGATCCTTTTAACCCTGGATGAGTCATTTAATTTCGGTAAAATTTTTCCGAACTGGGCCCTTAGCGTGACGCGGTGTTATCGCGCCGTGTCACTGGAAATTGACAATTAGGAAATTGAGGAATGGCGCGATACGGAGCCATCGCGTTTCCCCCTTCCTTCGTGACCTGGAACTTTGGCGCGACGCTGGGGAAATCGCGCTAAGACACTGGAAAAAGGATAATTTTGAATTTGAGTGCTGGCGCGATGCGCCATAATCGCGGACACCTACTGGAAATCGCCAAATGCCATTTCCTCTTGTGGCGCGGCACGCCACTGACTAATTTGGCCCTATTTTACGATGGGAACTTGAAATAATCGTTACTTCTGCCTCGGTTATCGGATTTGGGAGAATCTTATATCGATGGAAAACTTATTGAATTTTTCACTTGACAAAAAGTGAAAATCTTGAATATTCCTTATGGAATAACCATCATTCAATTTAGAATCTAATACTAGACATTTTTGGGATAAAACTTGCTAGAAAACTTTGGGGTATTACAATATCTTCCTCTTGAGAACATTCATCCTTGAATGAGACTGACTAAGAGGGGAAACAATAAGCTAAACATAATCTGAACATGAATAACTGGAACATGATATCATGACTGACATGACTGACAAGCTGAACGTATAATACTGAACATGCATATCTGATGCATGTGTAACTGATTCATGAATGCATGACTGAGTATGCAATGGTACTTGATACAAAGTTTATAATGGTAACATGAGCATGAAACTGCATACCAAGTTTGTGATGACCACTGAACATGAAATTGAGTAAGCTTAAGGAGAACTGTTACCTTGAGCTTGATCTGAGTTGGCGAAGAAGAGGCGAGGATACTTGGTATGCATGTCTGCCTCTGCTTGCCAAGTAGCTCCCTTGACGGACTGATTTCGCCAAAGAACCTTAACTAGAGGGACTTTTTGGTTCCTCAATCTACGAGTCTGATAGTCTAAGATTTCGACTGGAATCTCTTCATAAGAGAGAGTGTTCTGAACATCAATGCTCTGAATAGGGTCTACAACTGATGGGTCACCTATGTACTTCTTGAGCAAAGGGACATGAAAGACTGGATGAACCGAGGCAGATCTGAAGGCAATTCAAGCTCGTAAGCTACCTTGCCGAATCGACTGAGAATTTTGAAGGGACCGATGTATCGGGGACTGAGTTTCTCTTTCTTGCCGAACCGCTTCACTTTCTTCATGGGAGAGATCTTTAGATAGACATAGTCACCAATCTTAAACTCGAGATCTTTTCTACGAACATGCGCATAAGACTTCTGTCTGCTCTGAGCAGTCCATAGTCTTTCTCTGATCAACTGGACTTTTTCTAAGGCATCGAGTACTAAGTCATGCCCTATAACTGAGGCCTCACTAACTTCGAACCAACCAATTAGAGATCTAAATCTCTTACCATAGAGAGCTTCGAATGGAGCCATCCGAATACTGGAATGATAGCTGTTATTGTATGCAAATTCAATCAAAGACAAGTGGTCATCCCAACTTCCCTTGAAATCAATGGCACACGCTCTTAGCATATCTTCTAAGGTCTAAATGGTCCTTTCTGATTGACTATCTGTCTGAGGATGAAAGGCTGTACTAAAATGAAGTTGGGTACCAAGATCCTTTTAGAATGCTTTTCAAAAGTGAGGTGAATTGGGTACCTCTGTATGAGATAATAGACAATAGAATACCGTGCAATCTGACTAGCTCCTTGATATAGAGCAAGGTGTAATCCTCAGCCGAATAAGAGGTATGAACTGGAAGGAAATGAGCTAATTTGGTCATTCCATCTATAATGACCCAATCTGAATCGTGCTGATGAGGAGTTCGAGGCAAACCCATTACGAAGTCCATGTTCACAACTTCCCACTTCCAAGTAGGAATACTGAACTCCTGCATGGACCCACTAGGCTTCTGATGCTCTATCTTATCTTGCATACATGTAGAGCACTTAGCAATAAACTCTGCAACATCTCTCTTCATCCCACTCCACTAATAGATCTCTCGCAAGTCGCAGTACATCTTTGTGGCCCCTGGATAAATAGAGCAACACGCACTATGTGCTTCTGCAAGAATTCACTGCCTTAAGTCTTCTACACCTGGAACAAAGAGATGACCTGACAACGAAGGACACCATCTCCCCCTTGGGAGAAAACCTTTATTTTCTGATCCTGAACTAACTCTTTCAACTTGACAAGGCTGGGATCTCTATCTTGATTCTCCTTTACCTCAAAAACTAGATATGATTCTGAACTACTCTAGACCCATATATCACCCTCATCTGTATCGACTAAGCAAACGCCTAGTTTGGCAAGCTGATGGACTTCCTGAGCTAACTTCTTCTTACTGTCCTCAACATGAGAAATACTACCCATGGATAGTCTACTGAGAGCGTCGTCCACTACGTTGGCCTTTCCCGGATGATAGAGGACACTCATGTCATAATCTTTCAAGAGCGCTAACCACCTTCTCTACCGAAGATTGAGATCTTTTTGAGAAAAGACATACTGAAGACTCTTATGATCTGCGAACACATCTACATGAACACCGTATAGATAATGCCTCCAAATCTTTAAGGCAAATACTACGGCTGCTAACTCAAGATCATGAGTAGGGTAATTCTTCTCATGGGGCTTAAGCTGTCTGGAGGCGTAGGCTATGACCTTACCATGCTGTATGAGGAGACAACCCAAACCTACTCTGGATACATCACAATACACTACGAACCCATCTGGACTATCTGGAAGAGCTAAAACTGAATCTGAGATGAGTCGAGTCTTCAACTCCTGAAAACTCTTCTCGCAAAGATCTGACCACTGAAACTTGACTTTCTTCTGAGTCAATCCGGACATAGGGGATTCAATGGAAGAAAATTCATGAACAAACCATCTGTAATAGCCAGCCAAACCTAAGAAACTCCTAATATCTGATGGAGAGACAGGTCTGGGCCAGTTTCTTACTGTTTCGGTCTTTTGAGGATCAACTCTAATGCCATCACCGAAAACGATGTGACCAAGGAATGCTACTAACCTTAGCCAAAATTCGCACTTACTGAATTTGGCAAATAACTGATGATCTTTGAGAGTCTGAAGTAATGTCCTGAGATGGTCTGCATGATCACACTTATTGCGGGAATAGACCAGAATATCATCTATGAAGACTATGACGAACGTGTCCAAGTACTGCTTGAACACACGGTTCATCAAGTCCATGAATGCTGCTGGGGCATTGCAAAGACCAAATGACATGACTAGAAATTTGAAGTGACCATAGCGAGTTTGGAAAGCTATTTTTGAAATGTCACATTCCCTAACTTTGAGCTGATGATAGCCAGATCTGAGATCTATCTTAGAGAAATAACTGGCACCTTGAAGTTGGTCAAACAGGTCATCGATTCTGGGAAGAGAATACTTTTTCTTGACCGTGACCTTATTGAGTTAGCGGTAGTCTATACACATTCTGAGAGAACCGTCTTTCTTGCGCACGAATAATACTGGAGAGCCCCACGGGGAAATGCTGGGCCTGATGAATCCCTTATCTAAGAGATCCTTCAATTGTTGTTTTAGTTCTCTGAGTTTTGCTGGTGCCATTCTATATGGCGGAATAGAGATAGGCTGAGTATTAGGAAGAAGATCAATGTCGAAGTCTATTTCCCTTTCGGGAGGATTTCGTGGAAGATCTTCCGGAAAGATATTTGAATATTTATTCACTACTGGGACTGATTCATGGCTGGGAGTTTTGAAACTAGTGTACTTAACTCGAACGAGATAATAGACACATACTTTAGATATCATTTTCCTTGCCCGAAGGTAGGAAACAAGCTGACCCCTGAAAATGGATACACTACCCTTCCACTCAAGGACGGGTTCATTTGGGAACTGAAACTGGACTATTCTATTTCTGCATTCGACTGTGGCATAGAAGGAACGAAGCCAATCCATGCCAAGAATGATGTCAAAATCAGTCATCTCTAATTCGACTAAGTCTGCTAAAGTGACTTTCCGAAATATCATAACTGGGAATTTCCTGTATATCCACCGGGCTATGATAGTTTTACCCACTGGGGTAGAGACTGAAAAGGGCTCTGCTAGGATTTCGGGACTGATTCCAAAATTGCCAGCTATATAGGGAGTAACAAAATACAAAGAAGCTCCTGGATCTAGTAAACCGTAAACATGCACATGAAAGATATGTAACGTACCAGTAACTACATCAGGAAAATTTTCCTGATCTTGTCCAGACTGAAGAGTATAGAGATGATTTGGGAGTTGCCTACTAGTAGCACTAGAGGTGGCACCCTGCTGATTTGGACGGCCGGACTGAGCTGAGGACCGATTCTGTTGACCCTGAGGACCTGGCTGAGGAAAGTCTCTGACTCTGTGGCCTGGTGTGCCACATCCAAAACAAATTCCACTACCAGCTCTACAAATACCCTGATGGTGCTTGCCATAATTCTGGCAATGAGGATTGGTGCGGGCACTGCTAACACTGCCCTGGGTCTTAGACCCTGGCTCTCTATTTTTGTTTCCCTCTCTGAACTTAGGAACTGGAGCACTGGTTGAAGAAGGAGATGGAACTGATGATTTAGGACGAAATTGAGAACGGTTTCCTCCTTCTGATTTAGGCTGACTAAAATTGAAGCTACCTGTCCTAGCTTTCTTATTCTGCTACTCCCTCATCTTAATCTTTTGCTCCTCAATTTTCCGAGCATGAGTCATAAGCCTGGCTAAATTCATGTCACTATTCAGCATCGAGGATCTGCACTTATTAACCACGCTATCATTTATCCCTGAAACGAACTTACTCATCCTTGCCCTACTATCTGCAACCACATGAGGGGCATATCTGGATAATTGAGTAAACTTAAGAGAATACTCTTTCACTGTCATATTGCCCTGCCTGAGTTTGATGAATTCTGACACCTTAGCTTCACTAAGCTCTAGGGGAAAGAATCTATCAAGGAAAGCAAACTCAAACTCCTCCCACTCAATTGGCCCTGCATCATCTTCCCTCTCTGATTTCCACTGCTTGAACCAAGTGTGAACGATATCCTGCAACTGATATGCAGCTAGCTCACCACTCTCAACAGTAGTCACCCCGATGATGTCTGTCACCTTCTGCACCTGATCTAGGAATTCTTGAGGGTTCTCATTTGTCTTAGACCGGAGAAAGGATGTAGGATTCATTCGAGTGAAATCCCAAATCCTGGCTGCAGCTGAGTTGGCCACTAGGTTGGCTGGAATGACAGCTGGTCACTCATTATAGGCCGCTACTGACTGAGCAAGAGTGGTAAATGCGGTCCTGAACTCCGCATGAGAAACATGATCGCCCAAAGGTTCTTCTGGCCGAGGGGATGACTGATTTCTTCTCTTAGGAGACATATTCTGAAATAAAGTGAAAAAGAAAATTAGACTGAGAGATTGACTTGTGATTATGCTCACTGGCACGATATGAATATTGAAAGAAGGGAAACTATTTCTAAACATCTCATAGCCTCTTGCACATAAATGAGGCGCGTAACACACCCATGTACAAGACTCTACTAGATGCGGCTTTAAGACTTCCTAGGACTCTATTGAACCTTAGGCTCTGATACCAAGTTTGTAACGCCCCGATTTGTGATAACGCTCAACTTACGCCTCAAATTAGTGTAAGATAGTCTTCGTCAATATATTTACCCAACTTTGGAGTCGGGGTCGAATCCACATGGAACAATGTAAGTGGCGATTAAACTAGTTTGAAATTATAGCTACAAGTTAAATTAAAGCAAATGATACAAAAATATAAAATAGGGTTTTAGTATTAATGTTTGTAATCAATATAAATGGGAAACCACAGCTATGTTCACCAAGGGTTTCGGGAATTGACAGATACTAGGTACTGATTAAGACTCTTGAAGTAAGTAGGAACAACGGAATATCCCTAACGACTATACTATCTGACTTATCTCTCGACCTCACCAAAAAATTTATTATCTAATTCTCTCGAACTTAGATAACTTATCTATTTCCAATAGGATGTTATCTCAGGTAGATTAATCCAGTTACGACATTAATCATTAAACAGAAGATTGGTAGCTTCCGAGTCCCTGTTGATAATTCACGTCCTCTGGTTTATTTCTCTGTTCAAGCAAATAAACCTAAGGCATAACCTATTATTAGCAACCAATAGATTTTAAGTTAAATTAACAGAATTTCAAGACGTCCTACTACTCTTTGAACCCTTTAAGTACCTAGAAGCATATCAAACCCTAATCCATGGATCCCATAACTCGGGCTAATGGAATTAGCCACTAATGATTTGATGAACGAAATAAAAAGTTGAATTCATGATAGTATGGATAAACTTACGAATGGATGAAAACAATAATTATTTCTTCAATTGAATCACAAGAGAATAATCCACATTAATTGATAAGTGTTGAAGGGAAAACAAGAAAAATAGATGACGAAAAAGATGAGGCAATATACGTTCTTCCCTAGTTTTTAAAAATAACATTGAGAGATTAAAGGATTAAAAAAGATTGTCCATAAAACCTAAAAGATGCTATTTATACTTACCCCTAATTATGGAAATAAAATAACAAAAATCATAAAATTCTTCAGATTAGGTGACGCCGTCGCTGACGCCACGTCAAGGTTCTGACACCTTATCACGGATGGCGTCAGAATTTCTCCAGTTGCCTTCAAAATCTGTCTTAGGCTGTCGATGTAGCTGACGCCGCATCACCGATCTGACGGCGTATCACCAACGCCGTTAAATTTCTTCTTCAAGCTCAATTCTCTGGTTTAGGTTAACGCCCATCGTGACGCCTTATCAGCTCTTTGATGCCATGTCACCAATGTCGTCAGAACTTTCTCTCAGAATTCAACTCTCTAGTTAGGGCTGACGCCAATGCTGATATCCTATCAGAAGGCTGACGACTTATCACGGTCGTCGTCAGCCATGTTTTCAGTTCTTTTTGCTACATTGTTATTTATTTCCATGCATCTTGACTTTCCTACAAAATCTTATGAAATAACATCAAAAACACCAATAATTACTTAAGAACATACAATTATTTCAAGTTAAAGTCTTAAATGTGCTATAAAAATCTAGCACATCAACACCCTCAACTTAAAACAATTGCTTGTCCTCAAGCAACTACATATCACCATACTACGATGCTTAACTAAGAGGCACATAAGATACCTATCACAGTTGATTATCAAGTTTAGCTCAAAACTTATGCCACTCTCCGCGTTCAATTACTTATAAATCCAATTGTGCATATCAATGAAGATTAACAATGTGACCCAAAGGAATCAAGATATGGCATCAATTCAGCAACAATAACCAAGCCTATGTACAAGTTACACTACCCAAATAAGTAAACAGCTAGCAATGCAACCGATATGCCCTTACAACAAAGAAGTCCCTCCTCACTCATATATGAACTCAAGTATGTCAATGTGGGGACGGTCAAGAGACACTCACTCTCAGAAAGAAATTCCAATCAATGCATGTCAAATACCATATGCTTGCCCTTATTTTCATTACCAAGGTGTCAAGACAGGTAAGTTAGGATCACTATAGTTCTTTTCTTCGGCTTGTAATGTAGGCTAAAGGCTGGTATGATATTCAATGGAATTTAGAGTGTCTAAGCCTCCTTGGCACTACCTTAACTTTTGGGGTTCACTGATTAACCTTTTTCTTCTTTTTCTCCATTTCTTGATCACACATTATTCAGGATGGATGTGGCTTTTCTTATTCATTCTTTTTCTTTTCTTATTCTTCTTCCACACCACCCAGCTTTTTATTCTTTTCACTTATTCTTTTCCTTTTATTCTACCTTTCTTCATACCCAATTTACATCACGCACCCCTATGATAGCCACCCTCAACTTAAGTTGTTTACCTAAGTCAAGGTGCACAGTGTCTAAGGAGGACTAGGGCCAAAACAGGTTCATTATGATCTAAATGGGAAGGTGATAGGTGTCATAGAAAGAAATAGTCAATTCATGCTCAAAATAGGGATCAAGAGATATCATGCACACAGGGAAGGTCATTTAGGCCATAAAGTGACTTAAATATCAAAACGGCCTATGATCCTTTCCTAACCCCTATCTTTCAACCAAGGTATGACTAACCGGGAAAATTCTAGATTCAATACACACAGGGAATTGAGTAAGACCTCACACACACATGGCACAATGGTACATCACAAGCTACTACCTATTCGGTTCATGCAATTGTTAGGAGTGATTATCATGTCCCTAGTACTAATGCCATAAAAAGATTCATTGTAGCTACATATAAATGCATATCACATGGTCATAAAATAGACCAACGGAGAGGTGTTTATGAGTCTTAAAAATCAACAAAAATATGTAAACTGCTCTAGATACTTATTTTTCTCCAGTCAACCACAACACATCACAAAATAAACATAATAAGCCTAAACATGCTGGCTCTACTAGGAACAAGACTCCGGGGAAAAGAGGAACGACAACAAAAACCCCAGGAGGACATCACACCCACAAGTAGCCCCACCCTAAAATTAATATCATCCAGTGTTCCCAATGCATCAATCTAAAACAAGAGAGTTAGAAACATACCTGTGGCACCATGGGTGCGAAGATCTGATGTCAATCACACAATACAAATACAAACAAAAAAATATCTTGGGTTGCCTCCCAAGAAGCGCCAAATTTAGTATCGCGGCATGACCTAACTCAGTTTTTTCCTCCATCTTGAGGATATGAACTTCTCCCCCAACTTAGAGTCCATCTTCTTGCCTCGCTTAAAGGGAGGTGATACAAAGGTTAAGAAGACGAGTAATGGATGATGCATGGTAAACAACTCAGCTTTAAAGTGAGGTGTGTTTTTGTGTTTCTTATCAAGTGTAAAATAAAGAATATAGGATTCTTGTTCCTCATCTTCACAGTCTTTCACTATTTTAGATGATTCCACAGATAAGATATCATCTAAACATAATGTGAAAAAATATTTCGAGTGTGGCCCAACAAATCCTACTTCAAAATTTACACTATCCTCTACACACTCACTTTTATTCATCTTCTCAACATTTTTACTTTGAATTGGGCTAGAGTCTTCATAAGAGATTGGCTTGGCTTCTTCTTTTTCCTCTAGCACCATTTCCTCAATCTTGGCATCATCCCTAATGGTTGGCTCGGTTGGTTGAAAAATTTCCAAGGGTTGATCAACATTAAGCTCATCATCAGTATAGGAATCTTTCTCTTCATCGTCACACTCTTCCATTATTTTAAATGATTCCACAGATAAAATATCATCTAAACATAATGTAGAAAAGTGTTTTGGATGATTGACCTCGATATCCATCTCTTCTATCCTTTCTCTTCCCTCGTTAACTGCCCTAATGTCTTGACGTATGTCACATATGGTATCATTCATTGTGTCTATATGATCCAACATTAGTTGAAGCATAGCTTCAATGTCACTCTTTCCAGTGTTACGTTCTTCCTTTTCTTGACCATAAGTCCTGTCATACTCATAAGAAGAACAATAACTTGGGTTAGTGCAGTAGGGGGAGAGAGCATTTAGGCAATTACTCTAATGTCCATCTTTACCACCACATAAAGAACAATTATACTCCCGATAGGATGGAGATGGTGCACACATCTCTCTCCAGGGAGCATATCTACAATTTTTCTAAAAATGGGGTCTATCCTAATATGGACATGGATAATCCAGATAAGATTTCCAACCATCAAACTTTCATTCATTCCATGATGCCATAGTAAGAAATAAACAAAAATAAGGAAAATCTACCTAACACAAGAAACAAAGGAAATCACAACAAATATTTACAAGTTTGAATTCAAGCAAGTAAGTTAACATTCCAAACTAACTCAATACGCCAAATTGTTCCCCGGCAACGACGCCATTTTTGATAGCACTCAACTTACACCTCAAATTAGTGTAAGGCGACCGTCGTCAATATATTTACCCAACTTTGGAGTCGGGGTCGAATCCACAGGAAACAATGTGTGTGGCGATTAAACTAGTTTGAAATTATAGCTACAAGTTAAATTTAAGCAAATGATACAAAAATATAAAATGGGGTTTTAGTATTAATGTTTGTAATCAATATAAATGGGAAACCAGAGCTATGTTCACCAAGGGTTTCGGGAATTGACAGATACTAGGTACTGCTTAAGACTCTTGAAGTAAGTAGGAACAACAGAATATCCCTGACGACTATACTATCTGACTTATCTCTCGACCTCACCAGACAATTTATTATCTAATTCTCTCAAAATTAGATAACTTATCTATTTCCAATAGGATGTTATCTCAGGTAGATTAATCCTGTTATGGCATTAATCATTAAACAGAAGGTTGGTAGCTTCCGAGTCCCTGTTGATAATTCACGTCCTTTAGTTTATTTCTCTGTTCAAGAAAATAAACCTAAGGCATAACCTATTGTTTGCAACCAATAGATTTTAAGTTAAAATAACAGAATTTCAAGACGTCCTACTACTCTTTGAACCCTTTAAGTACCTAGCAGCATATCAAACTCTAATCTATGGATCCCATAACTCGGGCTAAAGGAATTAGCCGCTCATAATTTGATGAACGAAATAAAAAGTTGAATTCATGATAGTATGGATAAACTTATGAATGGATGAAAACAACAATTGTTTTTTCAATTGAATCACAAGAGAATACTCCACAATAGTTGATAAGTGTTGAAGGAAAAACAAGAAAAATATTTAACGAAAAAGATGAGGAAATGTACGTTCCTCCCCAGTTTTCAAAAACAAGATTGAGAGATTAAAGAATTAAAAAAGATTGTCCATAAAACTCTAAAAGGTGCTATTTATACTTAACCCTAATTATGTAAATAAAATAACAAAAATCATAAAATTCTTTGAATTAGGTGACGCCGTCGTTGACTCCATGTCAAGGTTCTGACGCCTTATCACGGATGGCGTCAGAATTGCTCCAGTTGCCTTTAAAATCTGTCTTAGGCTGACGATGTAGCTGACATAGCGTCATTGATCTGACGGCGTATCACCAACGTCGTCAGATTTCTTCTTCAAGCTCAATTCTCTGGTTTAGGCTGACGCCCATCGTGACTCCTTATCATCTCTTTGACGTCATGTCACCAATGTCGTCAGAACTTCCTCTCAGACTTCAACTCTTTGGTTAGGGCTGATGCCAATACTGATAGCCTATCACAAGGCTGATGACTTATCACGGTCGTCGTCAGCCATGTTTTCAGCTCTTTTTGCACCATTGTTATTTATTTCCATGCATCTTGACTTTCCTATAAAATCTTAAGAAATAACTTCAAAAACACCAATAATTACTTAAGAACTTACAATTATTTCAAGTTAAAAAGTCTTAAATGTGCTATAAAAAGCTAGCACATCAACACCCTCAACTTAAAACAATTGCTTGTCCTGGAGCAACTACATAACACCACACTACGATGCTTAACCAAGAGGCACATAAGATACCTATCACAGTTGATTATCAAGTTTAGCTCAAAACTCATGCCACTCTCCGCGTTCAATTACTTATAAATCCAATTATGCATATCAATGAAGATTAACAATGTGACCCAAGGGAATCAAGATACGACACCAATTCAGCAACAATAACCAAGCCTATGTACAAGTTACACTACCCAAACAAGTAAACAGCTAGCAATGCAACCGATATGCCCTTACAACAAAGAAGTCCCTCCTCACTCATCTATGAACTCAAGCATGTCAATGCGGGGACGATCAAGAGACACTCACTCTCACAATGAAATTCCAATTAATGCATGTCAAATACCATATGCTTGCCATTATTTTTATTACCAAGGTGTCCAGACAGGTACGTTAGGATCACTATAGTTTTTCTCTTTGGCTTGTAATATAGGCTAAGGGCTGGTATGATATTCAATGGCATTTAGAATGACTAAGCCTCCTTGGCACTACCTTAACTTTTGGGGTTCACTGATTAACCTTTTTCTTCCTTTTCTCCATTTCTTGATCACACATTATTCAGGATGGATGTGGCTTTTCTTTGTCATTTTTCTTCTTTTCTTATTTTTCTTCCACACCACCCATCTTTTTATTCTTTTCACTTATTCTTTTCCTTTTATTCTACCTTTCTTCATACCCAGTTTACATCACGCACCCCTATGATAGCCATCCTCAACTCAAGTTGTTTTCCTAAGTCAAGGTGCACAGTGTCTAAGGAGGACCAGGGCCAAAACAGGTTCATTATGATCTAAACGGGAAGGTGATAGATGTCATAGAAAGAAATAGTCAATTCAAGCTCAAAATCGGGATCAAGAGATATCATGCATACATGGAAGGTCATTTAGTCCAAAAAGTGACTTAAATATCAAAACGGCCTATGATCCTTTCCTAACCCCTATCTTTCAACCAAGGTAAGACTAACCGGGTAAATTCTAGATTCAATACACACAGGGAATTGAGTAAGACCTCACATACACATGGCATAATGGTACATCACAAGCTACTACCCATTCGGTTCATGCAATTATTAGGAGTGATTATCATGTCCCTAGTACTAATGCCATAAAAAGATTCACAGTAGCCACATATAAATGCATATCACATAGTTATAAAATAGACCAACGGAGAGGTGTTTATCAGTCTTAAAAATCAACAAAAATATGTCAACTGCTCTAGATACTTATTTTTCTCCAATTAACCACAACACATCACAAAATAAACACAATACGCCTAAACATGTCGGCTCTACTAGGAACAAGACTCCGGGGAAAAGAGGCACGACAACAAAAACCCTAGGAAGACATCACACCCACAAGTAGCTCCACCCTCAAATTAATATCATCCAGTGTTCCCAACGCGTCAATCCAAAACAAGAGTGTTAGAAACATACTTGTGGCACCATGGGTGCGAAGATCTGATGTCAATCACACAATACAAATACAAAGAACAAAATACCTTGGGTTGCCTCCCAAGAAACGCCTAATTTAGTGTCGCGGCATGACCTAACTCAGATTTTTCCTCCACTTTAAGGATATGAACTTCACCCCCAACTTAGAGTCCATCTTCTTGCCTCGCTCATAGGGAGGTGGTACAAAGATTAAGAAGATGAATAATGGATGATGCATGGTAAACAACTCAGCTTTAAAGTGAGGTGTGTTTTTGTGTTGCTTATCCAGTGTAAAATAAAGAATATAGGATTCTTGTTCCTCATTTTCACAGTCTTCCACTATTTTAGATGATTCCACAGACAAGATATCATCTAAACATAATGTGGAAAAATGCTTCGAGTGTGGCCCAACAAATCCTACTTCAAAATTTACACTATCCTCTACACACTCACTTTTATTCATCTTCTCAACATTTTTACTTTGAATTGGGCTAGAGTCTTCATAAGAGATTGGCTTGGCTTCTTTTTTTTCCTCTAGCACCATTTCCTCAATCTTGGCATCATCCCTCATGGTTGCTCGGTTGGTTGGGAAATCTCCCTGTGTTGATCAACATCAAGCTCATCATCAGTATAGGAATCTTTCTCTTCATCGTCATACTCTTTCATTATTTTAAATGATTCCAAAGTCAAGATATCATCTAAACATAATGTAGAAAAGTGTTTTGGATGATTGACCTTGATATCCATCTCTTCTATCCTTTCTCTTCCCTCGTTAACTGCCCTAATGTCTTGACGTATGTCACATATGGTATCATTTATTGTGTCTATACGATCCAACATTAGTTGAAGCATAACTTCAATGTCACTTTTTCCAGTGTTGCGTTCTTTGTTGTCTTGACCATAAGACCTGTCATACTCATAAGAAGAACTAGAACTTGGGTTAGCGCAATAGGGGAGGGGGAATTTGGGGAATCACTCCAATGTCCATCTTGACCTCCACATAAAGAACAATTATACTCCCGGTAGGATGGAGATGGTGCACACATCTCTCTCCGGGGAGCATATCTATAATTTTGCCAAAAATGGGGTCCATCATAATATGGACATGGATTATCCAGATAAGATTTCCAACCATCAAACTTACATTCATTCCATGATGCCATAGTAAGAAATAAACAAAAATAAAGAAATTCTACCTAACACAAGAAACAAAGGAAATCACAACAAATATTTACAAGTTTTAATTCAAGCAAGTAAGCTAACATTCCAAACTAACTCAATACGCCAAATTGTTCCCCGACAACGGCACCATTTTTGATAGCGCTCAACTTACACCTCAAATTAGTGTAAGGCGGTCGTCGTCAATATATTTACCCAACTTTGGAGTCGGGGTCGAATCCACAGGGAACAATGTGAGTGGCGATTAAACTAGTTTGAAATTATTCGTACAAGTTAAATTTAAGCAAATGATACAAAAATATAAAATGGGGTTTTAGTATTAATGTTTGTAATCAATATAAATGGGAAACCGGAGCTATGTTCACTAAGGGTTTCGGGAATTGACAGATACTAGGTACTGCTTAAGACTCTTGAAGTAAGTAGTAACAACGAATATCTCTGACGACTATACTATCTGACTTGTCTCTCGACCTCACCAGACAATTTATTATCTAATTCTCTCGAACTTAGATAACTTATCTATTTCCAATAGGATGTTATCTCAGGTAGATTAATATAGTTACGGCATTAATCATTAAACAGAAGGTTGGTAGCTTCCGAGTCCCTATTGATAATTCATGTCCTCTAGTCTATTTCTCTGTTCAAGCAAATAAACCTAAGGCATAACCTATTGTTTGCAACCAATAGATTTTAAGTTAAAACAACAGAATTTCAAGATGTCCTACTACTCTTTGAACCCTTGAAGTACCTAGCAGCATATCAAACCCTAATCCATGTATCCTATAACTCGGGTTAATGGAATTAGTCGCTCATGATTTGATGAACGAAATAAAAAGTTGAATTCATTATTGTATGGATAAACTTAGGAATGGATGAAAACTACAATTATTTCTTCAATTGAATCACAAGAGAATAATCTACAATAGTTGATAAGTGTTGAAGGGAAAACAAGAAAAATACTTGACGAAAAGGATGAGGCAATGTGCGTTCCTCCCCAGTATTTTAAAAAAAGATTTAGAGATTAAAGTATTAAAAAAGATTGTCCATAAAACCCTAAAAGATGCTATTTATACTTAACCTTAATTATGGAAATAAAATAACAATAATCATAAAATTCTTCGAATTAGGTGACGCCGTCGCTGACGCCATATCAAGGTTCTGATGGCTTATCACGGATGGCGTCAGAATTGCTCCAGTTTCTTGCAAAATCTGTCTTAGGCTGACAATGTAGCTGACGCAGCATCACCGATCTGACGACGTATCACCAACGTCGTCAGATTTTTTCTTCAAGCTCAATTCTCTGGTTTAGGCTGACGCCCATCGTGACGACTTATCATCTCTTTGACGCCATGTCACCAATGTCGTCAGAACTTCCTCTCAGATTTTAACTTTCTAGTTAGGGCTGACGCTAATGCTGATAGCCTTTCACAAGGCTGACGACTTATTACGGTCGTCGTCATCCATGTTTTCAACTCTTTTTGCTCCATTGTTATTTATTTCCATGCATCTTGACTTTCCTACAAAATCTTAAGAAATAACATAAAAAAACCAATAATTACTTAAGAACTTACAATTATTTCAAGTTAAAAAGTCTTAAATGTGCTACAAAAATCTAGCACATCATTTTACCAAACCGGAATGCTACACGGTGCTCATGACCCCGAAGGACCACAAGCTAACCCATGACTAATATCTATACTTGTATACTGTGTAAAATACTTTGTAATGCGGAAACATGAATTGAAAGGCCGTAAGGTTCACATAACTGAAGTAAAATATAACATCTAAACGGGGTATGAAATACCCAAAACAAAACTGAAAAATATTGAAGTATGAAACATGATAGTCTAGAAAGCCTCTAACGGACTGAAGTGTCTGAGTAAGGAGTTGATGGGACATGTCCCCAACTAACTCCAACTAATAAACTAGTTAATGAGATGATAGGGAATAATTAGGTTCTCGAATGATGAGGACTCATTTCTAGATCTGACTACTGAAACTAGAATCTACTACTGATCTGGAGCTTGTGTCTCTGAACCTATGGTATAAGACACCATAGCGCAAATGCGTCAGTACTTTGAATGTACTGGTATATGTAACGGCAAGTGTTTCGGGTTAGAAGGAAAACCGTCATTTCTATACGTAGATGATCCAAAAGCCATAAATCCTATGCAAATTTTCCATGTTAATCAAGTATGTAGTGTGGTAACCTATTTGAGAATTAATTGAGATCATAAAGGTCCCCTAACTCAAGGTCAAGTTTAAAGATTTCCTATCGTTCAAGTTTTAGTGAGCGTCAAAAATTGAGTCAACTTCAATCGATCATATCTCCTTGTATATAACTAACTGGGTGTCCTACTATATATCAACTGAAAGATCGTCGAATTAGCTTTCCATCGATACCAAATTCGCCTAAAACGGACACTTGGTGAAGAAGTTAGAGCATTTTTAGTGTCAACATTCCCGATTGACTAGCCACCGCGTCGCGATGAGCCTTAAATCGACATTTGTCAATTCCAGTAGCACACCGCAATTTCCAGCGCATCGCGGTGAAGCCTTTACGGCATTCCAGTCCTGGATTTTAAATTCCAAGGTCAAACTAGACATTTCCCATGGCCCGAAACCCATCCAAACACGGGATTTAATCCCAAATACACCTAAATACATACACTTTCACCAAAATTCATCAAGAACGCTTTCTAGGGTTTCAAACAAGAATTCTAAATAATTTAAGATTCAATCGTGAGTTTTGAAGATAATTAGAGATTTCAAAATCCCCAATCCGTAAGCTTCAAGAATCATTCATTATTCTCCGAAATAGAGGCACGTGGGGTTTATCCTAAAAATCTACATGGGCTTGAAATTGTTAAAGCATGATTTAAAGGTTTTGATGCATGTATTTTATGGGGTTTTTGAAAACTATATTATTGATTATGCATTTTGAAAGTTTCAATGCTATTATTGCTTTGGCCTTGTGGTCTTTTCCCCTAAATTGATTTACATATATCTATGTATATGTATGAATTTGAGATTTAAGATTGTTGAGAGCATACATTATGAACTCCCTCTCTTGTATTGAATTAAAGATTATGGTTTTGTGATTTGAAAGATGTTTTTGCAATATCCTGGCATTTGAACATGATTTGGAATTGTTGAGAGGGTGTTTCTTGATACCAATATGTTCTTGTGTGTATGAGAAAGAATTGCATGTATTTACATAAGGTTTGAAAAAAAGAAAGATTCATTGAATTAAATTATTGAAATGCTGGTCTCAAATCTTGTGTTTTGAATACAGAGATTTATGATAGACTAATAATGGCTCAGAGATGTGACTTGCAAGTCAATGGTATGACGATACCATATGTATTTATGCCATAACAGATTATGTTTTCAGAGTATGTTTTTAGAGATTGTATATTTTAATAAAGTTTTAAAAAAGGGCTTAATGAGGGTTAGGTGGTTACCCGAAGAAGGCACAAATTCAAGCATTTTAGCCTAAAACCGTATTTGCCAATATGGGTAGATTATTATTGTACGCTGGCGACGACCGTGTGGCGTAGTAGATTCAGAGACTCCGACCCTTGCGGCACACTTGAGTTGGGGGCTTCGCTGCCGAGTTAATGGCGGTTTCCATATAGCCCATGGAAATTTTTAGAGTGTAGGGTATACCACCTTGCGCAGAAGTAACACAGATTTCTCAGACTTGAGATGATTTTTACAGAGTCTTTAAAATGCCCATGTGAATTCTTACTATTTGATATACTTATGAACTATTTTAAATTGCTCTCATATATGTTGAATAATAAATGATTATTTTGGATATGCTCTGCGTACCAGTCTATATTGACCCCCTCCCCTACCTCTCAGGTTCTGAGACTCAGTCTTGGGGTCCCGATAAGCAGTAGATAATTAAGACAGCTAATCAGATTGTGCAGTGGTGAGCCTTATCTATTCCAGAAGGCCTGTCTTCTCAGAGTATATCACTTAATTCTGTTTTGGTCTACTGGGGGCGTTGTCCCAGTTTTAGACAGTTGTCAGATTTCATATAGTAGAGATTTCGCAGACTGAGTCAGATGTTAATTAGATGTATTTGATTTACAGTTTCCATACTTATGTTAAATTCAGAGTTGACCATGTTTTCTTAGCAGATTATGTTTCTGCATCTTCTTTATTATATGAATGTTGTGCATGATTACCAGATAGAGAAGGGCGTTTCGGGCCTTCATGGTTCGGAATGTCCGTCATGGTCAGGCCCTAGTTCGGGTCGTGACAAACTTGGTATCAGATCACGGTTCATGGTCCCAGGGTGGCTGCGAAATTGCGTCTGGTAGAGTCTTGTTTATGGGTATGTAGCGCGTCACACTTATAAGCAGGAGGCTATTATGCGTTTAGGAATGTTTCCCTTTTTTCATGTTCTAGTTTGTGCTATTGAGCCAGAATATTCCTCTTCCATACTCTAATTTGTGCTATGGTGTCCCCATACGAAAGTAAAGTCATCCCAATTCTTTTCTTACTTTGATGTGTTCAGATATGTCTCCTTGTTGAAGTGATTCAGGTGCAGAAGTCTTGAATCTAAATAGTATAGCCCTTTTGATTGAGCCATATAAGATTTTGAGATTGTGCAAGGATTGGAGAAGAGTTTGTTAGTGCTTCAGAGTGTATTAATTTTTGTGTGAACTTTGATTTTGATGAAATCGTGCTTTTGAGCCTGCGGTATTAAGTGTATTCAGTCCCTTTCAAAATTTTTATGTTGCAAATGTCATGCTTATGAGGGAATGAGGTATAGCAGAATGTTGGAACTGTATTTCCACCTGAGTAGTAGTATAAGTTAAAGAGTCGGTGTCATGACCTACTGGTAGTGAGATTGGACCAAGAAGTTGGTGATACAAAGTCACAAGGTTAGAAATCAAAGTGAGGACGACTTTTGTGTAGACAAATGTGTTTAGTTGAATAACTGATGTTTGAGGATGATTTACCCCTTTATAGTGATAGACTAATGTGGTAGCTAGTAACATGTGTGGATTGTATGGTAGTCTGTGGGGGGAGTGTTTGACTCAGATTTTTACTTATACAGAGTAAGATATGTACTCTTAGATCATTGATTATTGTGAGTCAAGTTTCTATCTCTTATAACCTTGTTATCGTTGTGTTGTTGAGAAATCAAAGTCTAGTGGAGCCGTGTGGGATCTATTTCGATTCACTAGCAACTTGTTGTCCATCTTGTTGATTCTTGTGTTGGTTGGAACTGGGGGTTTAGGGGCATAATGGCAAGAAAAGTGGAAAGGGTGATTTATTGAGTGTATGTATAGCCTAACCTTTTTGCATGAGATTGAGTTGGTATTAAAGTGATACGTCCTTGTGTGTTAGTTTAGTAGAAGGTAGAGAAGGAGTTATTAGTTAAGGTGAATTGTTGTTTGCTTGAAGTATGAAAATGGCTAGGTGAGCCAGTAAGTAATAATTATAGGCTCATGATTGTTTGTGAAATTTGAAAGTAGTCTAAATGCACGCTTGGGCAAGTAAGTGTGATGTGAGAAAGCCGTATAAGTAGATAAGATTGAATGGGGTTATAATATAAGATTAAGGTTGACCATGTCTATTACGTGACTTTAGCCCCCCTTGACCTTCTTTTCGTTGGTAGTTGTAAACTAGTACTACTTGTGACAAGGTATGTAGTAGATTTTCGAGGTATTTGGGTATAATGTCCTAATTTGATGGACTAGTATGTCATGTTACCTTCCTCATTTGTGGTAGATGATTGATGCTAGACTGTTGGCTTGAATTTAATGTAGGATATGGATGTAAGAATAGTGGCTTAAGATTAATGATGGATGTTTTGTTAGAATTGTGTGTCAGGTTGGGCTATAAATCATGCTTAGCACTAGACATTAAGTTTGAACAATTAATGGCCATTAAGGTAGTTGTGATGAATGCTTCGGTAATGATACCAATTTTATGGAAGTAATCTAATAGGATTGAATAGGGTATGTAATAGATTAAGTTAATTTAATTCGTAACAAAGTATGATGTTGTATGTATGAGGTAGAAGTATGCCCAAGGTGATATGGAGTTGCGGTATTTTCTAAGACTATTACATATTGCATGTGGCTAGTAGACATAGTAGTACCATTGAGTTTCTAGGTGGAGAAAGACTAGTAGTATGATTCATCAAAGGCTTGGTGATATTCATGTTAAGCGTTATAATCTAAGTTTGAATTTTGAAGGTTGAACTGAAAAGAATAGGGTGTGCACTCCGACTATGGGAATACTCACGAGGATTCGGAGTTAGTAGTGTTCAAGTATTATGTGATTGACGATATTCAGCTTATAGTCATGTATGCCCCAGTTCAGATCACTTTGATGAATCCCTGATGCTGATTTGCTATTCCTTCGGCCTCAGTTAAGTGTCAAGTCTCGTATAATATCCTCCCATGCTTCAAGGTCTTATGTTCTAACCTTTTAGTGACTCCTCTTTATGTGATGATAGTGTTGATGATTAAATGCTTCTTGTTAATGAAAGATCATTGTATGCTTGTTTTAGATAAGGCCATAAGTGTGAAGTATGATCTGGGGCCAAGTCTTTGATATATGTGATGGTTAGTGAAGATTTGTGTGTGTATGTTCTTGGGGTAGCGTGTGGGAGTTATATTAATAGTGGATTAGAGAATACATGAAGTATGTCCTTATGGGTCTTTGCCTTGGAGTTCATATGTGGTTATTAAGGTAGGCTTGAATGATATGTTGGGATTTAAGTGGAGGAATGCTATATGCGCTAGTGAACCCATAGTGAGAGTTCAGAGTTGGTCATTGAGGTAGTAAAGCACGTTATGATTAGAGTGTGATCTTTAAAAAGATATAGAAGGTTGAATCATATGGTTTAGACTAGTATCGTGGTATGGCATGTTGTATTTTGTGATTTAGAATTATGCTTGATCACGGTGAAAGGATTTAAGCTACTTTAGACACTAGTAGAAAGGTTTAGCAATGCCCATGTAAGAATTATAAGTTGAATCAAAGGAGCATGGTACTTGAGGGGAATAGTATAGTTAAGGGATATTCGAGAAATGTGTGGAGTTTGAAAGTAAGAAGTTGCATTGCCTAAGGCCTGGTAATTATACCCTACTTTATAAGTTATATATCTATATTCCGTGTTAAAGAGTAATGTCATTGTTGTGATTCCCTAGTTGGATGTCTTGTGTAACTCATGCCCAATATCCCTTGCTTTCTAAGACTACTAGAACTTCTTTAGAAAGGGTGTTGAAGAGATACTCCAGTTAAGTATAAGTGTCCCGTGTGATTCAGTCTGTATAACCTGCAATTCAGTTTGACAGTCAGGCTAATCAGTTACTGTGGTTTTCCACCTTTTCACGCAGTCGTACTATCCAAAGTCTCATACGTATGACCATCCCAGGATATAATCTATTCCATCCATGTAAATTGTAAATTCAGTTCATTCCAAGCATCATGTTTCAGATTCAGCTATTTGGTCATAGCTCGGTGCCTAAAAGTTCAGCGCATAATCTCAAAATTTCTAAGTATTTTAGCTCAAACAGTGTAATACCCTTGTGCGACCTGTCTGGTTGTTTCGTGATTCGTACTTTCATAAGTTATCACTTCTCAATTTAATATGTATGATTTGATCATGAACACTTCAAGGGAATCTTAAACTCTCAGCATGAATCAACTCCTTGAAGTAAGTGAAGTCAAGTCAGCTAAGAATTTAGTTTCATGATAGAAGTTTAAATGTTTCAGATCAGTTATATCCTTTCTTAGAAGACACATTAGGTCTGCGTTATTCCATACCTTTAAGCTTCAACGTTCCTACCCATCATTCGGAGATGAATGATCCCAAGAGGGAGATATTGTAACGCCCCGTGTTTCGGGCTAGAAGGAAAACCGTCATTTCTATCTGTAGATGATCCAAAAGCCATAAATCCTATGCAATTTTTCCATGTTTATAAAGTATGTAGTGTGGTAACCTATTTGAACATGAATTGAGATCATAAAGGTCCCCTAACTCAAGGTCAAGTTGAAAGCTTTCCCATTGTTCTAGTTTTAGTGAGCGTCGAAACTTGAGTCAACTTCAATCGACCATATCTCCTTGTATATAACGAACTGGGTGGTCTACTATATATCAAATGAAAAATCTTTGAATTAGCTTTCCATCGATACCAAATTCGCCTAAAACGGACACTCGGTGAAGAAGTTAGAGCAATTTTAGTGTCAGCGTTCTCGATTGACTGGACACCACGTCGCGATGAGCCTTAAATCAACATTTGTCAATTCCAGTAGCTCACCACAATTTCCAGCATGTCGCGGTGAATCCTTTTACGTCGTTCCAGTCCCGGATTTTAAATTCCAAGGTCAAACTAGACATTTCCCATGGCCCCAAACCCATCCAAACACGGGATTTAATCCCAAATACACCTAAATACATACACTTTCATCAAAATTCATCAAGAACGCCCTCTAGGGTTTCAAACAAGAATCCCGAATAATTCAATATTCAACCGTGAGTTTTGAAGATAATTAGAGATTTGGAATCCCCAATCCGTAAGCTTCAAGAATCATTCATTATTCTCCGAAATAGAGGTACGTGGGGTTTATCTTAAAAACCTACATGGGTTTGAAATTGTTAAAGCATGATTTAAAGGTTTTGATGCATGTATTTTATGGGGGTTTTGAAAACTATATTATTGATTATGCATTTCGAAAGTTTCAATGCTACTATTGCTTTGGCCTTGTGGTCTTTTCTCCTAAATTGATTTACATATATATGTATATGTATGAATTTGAGATTTAAGATTGTTGAGAGCATAAATTATGAACTCCCTCTCTTATATTGAATTAAAAATTATGGTTTTGTGATTTGAAAGATGTTTTTACAATATCCTGGCATTTGAACATGATTTGGAATTGTTGAGAGGGAGTTTCTTGATATCAATATGTTCTTGTGTGTATGAGAAAGAATTACATATGTTTACATGAGGTTTGAAAAAAAGAAAGATTCATTGAATTGAAATGCTGGTCTCAAAACTTGTGTTTTGAATACAGAGATTTATGATAGACTAATAATGGCTCAGAGATGTGACTTGCAAGTCAATGGTATGTCGATACCATATGTATTTATGCCATAACAGATTATGTTTTCAGAGCATGTTTTCAGAGTATGTTTTCAGAGACTGTATGTTTTAATAGATTTTTAAAAAAGGGCTTAAAGAGGGTTAGGTGGTTATCCGAAGAAGGCGCGAGTTCAAGCAACTCTTAGCCTGAAACTGTATTTGCCGATACAGGTAAATTATTATTGTACGCTGGTGACGGCCGTGTAGCGTAGTAGATTCAGAGACTCCGACCCTTGCGGCACACTTGGGTTAGGGGTTTCGCTGCCGAGTTAATGGCAGTTTCCATATAGCCCATGGAATTTTTTAGAGTTGTAGGGTATACCACCTAGCGCAAAATTAACACAGATTTTTCAAACTTGAGATGATTTTTACAGATTCTTTAAAATGCCCATGTGAATTATTACTATTTGATATACTTATGAACTATTTTAAATTGCTCTCATATATGTTGAATAATAAATGATTATTTTGGATATGCTCCGCGTACCAGTATATCTGTATTGACACCCTTCCCCCTACCTCTCAGGTTCTGAGACTCAGTCTAGGGGTCTAGATAAGCAGTAGATAATTTAGATAGCTGATCAGATTGTGCAGTTGTGAGCCTTCTCTATTCCAGAAGGCCTGTCTTCTCAGATTATGTCACTTATTTAAGTTTTGGTCTACTGGGGGCCTTGTCCCAGTTTTAGACAGTTGTCAGATTTTATGTTGTAGAGATTTCGTAGACTGAGTCAGATGTTATTTAGATGTATTTGTTTTACAGTTTCCATACTTATATTGAATTCAGAGTTGACCATGTTTCTGTAGCAGATTATGTTTTTGCATCTTCTTTATTATATGAATGTTGTGCATGATTACCAGATAGAGAAGGGCGTTTTGGGACTTCATGGTTCGGGATGTCCGTCACGGCTAGGCCCTAGTTCGGGTTGTGATAGTATGCATGTGAGGTAGGCTGAATGCTTGGGGTTCATATGCATGAACAATAATAATAACTGACTAACTATCATGAGCGTGAGAATACATACATGGGACATAACAACTAACACTAATACTGTAATAACATGATTACTAAATCTGAATATAACTGATAATATGAGTAAATGTATCTGACAGTCCTGAATCGGATGGAACTATCTGAGTTTCGTACTGTGACTAAGTTGAATGTATCTAACAACCCTGAATTCTGAAGAACTATCTGAGTTCTTTTACTGAGATTGATACTGAGACCATGGGAGGTAGTCATCTAATCGACATGCCCCAACTGATGCAATATAGCCGAATTGGGGTTCAATCTATGCCCTTATTTGAAGGGTGTCAATACCGCGCCACTGGTAAGGACAATATGTGAGTGACCCTAATATAACAGGTAACTATAGTGAGAACGGTGGAAACCCAAATATAGCAGGATAAGCTACCTCATCTACCCTCATATAGCAGGCTATGATGTCTCAACCTATGCTGGATACATAGTTCTGGAATGCAAGAATTGCTTCTAAGAATCACACCCTCACATAACAGGTGATTTCCCATTCTTGGGTTCACTCGGTGCTAATTTCTACTCCCATCTGAATAAATACTGATCATAATTTACTAAACTGAACATGGACTGAGTTACTAAATTCCGTTGACTGACGGAATATTACTGATATCTGATAACTGACTGAGTTCATGAGATCATGGAGATTTCCTGAGTCATAAGACTGTCTGAAGTCTAAGGATCATGGCTTGACTGAGAGTATCATGAAATCATGACATTGCTCTAAGCGCACAACTAATGTTTCGGGTACAAGTACCCCCAGGATTCGATGGAAAGAAACTGACCAAGCATAACTTACTTGAACATATAACTAACATCATAATCCATAATACATTTATAGAAGCACTCCATCAAAACATGTGATAGGCATAACTTGTACATACATGGGGATTTCATGATATCATACTAGTTGGGCATTGTTCCTTTATCAAGGCATTTAATCAAACATATGGTAGGCATAGCACATGTTGACAACATTATACAACAATTAATCATCATGATTCATCTCTAATTTATCATCTAGGGTTTATTCATAGGTTCACATGAATATACATTTATACAAATCAATTCCACATAAAATTGATCACCTAACATGGATTTGAATTCAACTAATCATTCTCAACATAAACAAAACAAGCCCAACATGAAATTCATAAAGTAATCCATAACTTAAACTTAGAAAAGAGATTCTTGGGCTTCATGGATGAAAAGAGTCCATGAATGAACACTACGCATACCTTGGTTCGTGATTTCGTGAAGATTGACGATGAAACCTTCTTGAATTTGAATCCCCAATAGAAACCCTAGCTTGTTCTTAAGAGAAACTTGAGAGAAAATAGTATATTTTGGGTGAAGAATGACTAAATCATGTATTATTGGGTTTAAATAGGGGTAGGAAATTGACCCTTTTAACCCTGGACGCGTCATTTAATTTCTGTAAAATTTTCCTGAATTGGGCCCCTCGCGCGATGCGGATTTATCGCACCGTGTCACTGGAAATTGACAATTGGAAAATTAAGGGATGGCGCAACGCGGAGCCATCGCGTTGCCCCTTCCTTCATGACCTGAAACTTTGGCGCGACGCGGGGGAAATCGCGCTGAGACACTGGAAAAAGGACAATTTTGAATTTGAGTGCTGGCGCGATGTGCCATAATCGCGAACACCTACTGGAAATTGCCAAATTCCATTTCCTCTTGTGGCGCGGTGCGCTACTGACTAATATGACGCTGTTTTACGATGAGAACTTAAAATAATCATAACTTCTGTCTCGGTTATCGGATTTGGGCGAATCTTATATCGATGGAAAACTTTCTGAATTTTCCAGATGACAAAAAGTGAAAATCTTGAAGATTCCTCATGGAATAACCATCATTAAATTTAGAAGCTAATACTAGATATTCTTGGGATGAAATTTGCTAGAAAATTTAGGGTATTACAGGATATTTTTCATATTATGAGGGACTGTCCTCGGCGTGTGGTCGTACCAAGAAGAGTTCTTAACTTTAGATTTGTCCTACTCCTATTTTTGCAGTTAGAATTGGTTAATCGAGTGACAAGGGAGGTACTAGACGTCCTCGATGTTGATCTAGAGGAGCTTGTGGTAGTGGATGCATGGTTTCTCAGTCTAGGATTGGGCGTGGTCAATGTTTAACGCTTATCCCCACGTGATGCAGGAACTAGAGACACTTCTATTTTTCCTGTGCATTGATAGGTGTTCTTAGATCATTCGTGAGTTATCTTGAAGTGGTGAGCCTCCTTCTTTCGAAAGTCTGTTGCTTCTTAATTTATTTTATGTCATAGACTATTTCTTATGTTTTCTTTTGGCTATCTTTGGGGGCATATCCGGACTTAGATTGTTTTTGGATTATAGAGGCTTTGTGGATTACTGTGGATTGGGAGGCTGTTGAAATTCTTAAATTTCTTTTCCTGAGTTGCCTATCTTGTTATATGTTAAGAATTCATCCGTTGCTAGATGTATTATGTTTTGTTTGACTAGGTAAAATGAGTGGTCTCCGATCCTCGATGGACTTGAGATACCCGTCATGGTCAGGCCCTGGTTTGGGTCGTGATAGAATCTATCTAGCTTTCTTTTCTCCTAACATGCTACCCCTATGTAGTAACCCTGGGTTGATTCCAATTTATCTAGTCATTCCAATTAGTATCTCAATCATCACAATTGTGACTAGTTGGTCCCAATTGGTATCTCTTAACATGAAAGGGTCAAAATTGTACGCTCAATGAATAGAGGCCAGTAAGGATATAGGAAGTGGATTGTTATGCTTATTTGATATGGTGTTATGAACTTGTGGTGAGGAAATTGTGTTAAAAGTGTGCTAGATAGGTTGCTGTTAATGGAGATATATGCAAATTTCTTTGTGATGCTTAAACTCTTAAACATGGTGTGTTAACAGTGTGTCTGTCTTTGTGTAATGTGCAGTCAAGTGGACTGGTGGAATTAAGGAACGGGTGTGATCTCGAGAGTGTCTTCATTTCCGTGACTTGAGCTATAACTCATCTAACCATGATTTAGAGAATTACTTAACTTTTATCCGATCTTGTACAAACCACCTATGTGCCTTTTTATTGGTGAAACACCTTTGAAATTAGCATACTGAGTGAGTAAGAAAGTCGATGAAAGTATAACATTAATTAATTCGATAGATGAAAATGGTGTTATTTGTTGTTTAGAAGCAATAGAATTGTGAATTCAATTTATATTATATGTAAACAAGAGGTTATTACACAACTAAGAGGTTATTACACAACTAAAGTAGTATTACGTAGAAGGGAACCTGAGACTAGAAAGAAAAAATCAAGCCAGGGCACTAGAGGCTACTACTACAACGATAAGATTAACCACTGCAGTGGCTCCCGACAGTATTTTACCAACCAATTTTCCTGGTCTTGTGATCCTATAATTTTGCAAGGGAATCCTCTTTTTAAATAATAAAATTACAGAAATTCATCCAACTTTCTTTATAAAGAAAAGATGTTTATTATTATGGGGAGGAAAAACTTCTTAAAAGTGCAAGAAATAAAAAGAAATATTGTTTTTACATGCCCGAAACGGGGGAAACCCAAATCCAAAAACTTAAAACATAAGGGAGGGGGGGAGGGGGGGGGGGGGCAGGGGGGAACATGTAGCTGATGGGCTCATTCCCAAGGATTGCGACATTTAGACCCTCCTCATCTACACCATTAAGGAATAAGAAGTCCTCGACATCCTCCACACTTTGTTTTGGGAGCTCCTTATCTATGAAGGTGCATGCAAACATAACATACATGACCTTCCACATACTCACTAGCATGCGGCCTCAAGAGTGATATTTTTCTTCTCTTCATCTAGCATCCTTCGAAGCTCAACATAAGCTCAAGTCGAATCTACTGGGGCAGTTGAGCGCGAAGGACCGAACCTCGGTTGGGAAATCTAGGCTCTTTTTATGTAACCTTGAATAACATCAAGGTCGGCCACCTAGTCTCTTGGAGGAACAAGTGTCTAAGATTGGGGAGTGTTGCCATTCCCACTAGCTCTGCTACTCTCATCTTCCTCTCCTTTGTTCCTCTTCTTCTTACCTCCACCTCAAGTACTCCTTCCTATAAGGGGGTCCTACAGTACGCCGCATCTCTCCCAGAATCATGGTCTGATTGGGGAACACCAACTTGATTTCATAGCTCTGTAATGAAGGAAGGCAAGAAAAGGTCCCATGCTAACCTCTCTCTAGTATAGAAGTTGATGACATCCAAACAACACCTCCTATTAGAGGATGATACGGTCGCTGTCAAAATATAGTAACCCAACAAGGTTGGAGTCAAATCCCAAGGGAATACGTGGCTTTGCAAATCTCAGCACTTGTAGTCAACAAACAGAACAAGAAAACTAAATGGGGGGATTTGGATGGAAAAATTGAACAAAGAGCAAATATCAACTTCGGTTGTGATCAATATTGGTGAACACTAGGATTATATACCCCTGGCTTCTCAACTCTGTAGACTTATCATGCTATGTTGAACCAACCCAATACCTCTCATGCAGAATCAATAAGTTATGTACCTTCTACAGTCTTTTGGACGAGTAGAAGGATTTCACCCTTTACCTTTTGAGTCTCAATATGTTTCCTTACTAACCTTTATCTTGATCCCAGATAACTATCAACTAAAGAATTTCACCCTTTACCTTTTGAGTCTAAGTATGTTGCCTTACTAATATTTATCTTGATTCCAGATAACTATCAACTTTTGAGTTTCTAGTTATTAGATGACAGTTAACGGTCATTCACTATATTCCATTGTAGCATGGATCGACAATTATCTTCAAATTACTGTTGTCATTATCTTTTCCTAGTCACTACTCCTCTTTTAGAGTAAGTAGCAATAATCTAGGCGGGATCTTAACATTGGCCACTGCTAAAAAATCGATTAGAGTAAAGATAAAGCAATGCATGCCACAATATTGGTTCAGATCAACAATTGCACTTCTCCTACTTCGTCAATCAGCCAGGATTTCCACAATCCTAGCTATGGGTTTTAGCTGCTCATGATTATGAAGAAATCAACAACACTCATAATAGAATGCATAGATGAAATAACAATGACAAGAAGTGTAAAAGCCCACAACCGTAACTGTATTAATCAATTGAAGCTAATACAAGATAAGCCCAAGATCAAAATCGAATCTTGGAATCAAAATATGTTTTTGAATATAAAAATGTGTAACTTCTGCTAAAAACACATAAAGGGTATTTATGGTACATGAGGAAACTCTAAAACCAAATCCCGAATGAAATAGGAGAAAATTGGGTTGGTGGCCACCTGCTCTCTGTACCTACGGACTGGCACAGAGCATAGGTAGTACCTGCGGTCCTGACACTGGGCGCAGGTGCAGACCGCAGGTGCAAATCCTGCCTAGCTCTCAGGATTTTGACCTCTGACACCTGCTTTGTCCACTTGCGGTATGTAGGTCCTACATGCGATCTGTAGGTTGCCTTGGTAGGTGTCGGGATCCATCTTTTTAGTTTCTTTTCACCTCTCAAACATGCTTTGATCACGAACAAACTAGAAAAATATCCCAAATATCCATAATTGCTCCAAAAAGTGGCCAAAAACCTTTTTTTACCTTTTTTTCATGAGCATAGCATCCAAAACATGATTTCCTGCAAAACATACCCAAAAGACAGCATATCTAACAAAATAAACTCAGAAACTTACATATTTTCCTCATTTTAAGTATCGAAAGTGCTATATTTCTAGAGCACATCAACACTCTCAACTTAGAACATTTGCATTTCCTCAGGAAACAACACACAACAAAAAGAAAAACGACGCTTAATTAGGAGAAACTAAGCTATTCAAGGCGGTCAGTCAACACTTAAAGCTCAAAACCCAACACCCCCTCCAATCTCACTTTTCAAAACCATCTGTGTATGAACATATAGCACAACAATTTGACACAATGAGATCAAGGTACTGCAATTAAATGAGCAATGGACAACCACTCATATATACAAATTACACTACCTGAAACAAGAAAATAGCTAGCAATATGACTAAGTGCCCTTACAACAAGGATGTCCCACTCATTCATATGAAATCATGCATGTCAATACAGGGATGGTCAAGAGATACTCACACTTAGAAGAGAAGTTCCAATCAATGCATGTCAAATACCATAGGCTTGCCCTTATTTGCTTTACCTTACATTCAGATAGTCAAGTTAGGATAACTATAAGACTTTTCTCGACTTGTAATGTAAGATTGGGGGCTGGTATGGTACATATGGACTTTTAAAGAGACTAAGCCTCCTCAGTACTACACTAAAATTGGGGTCTCACTTTTGAACCCATTTTCTTTTATTCCATCCTTATTTCTCCCTTTTTATTTTAAAGCACATTTAGGTTGGATAGGGTCTTTTTCTTTTTCACTTTTTCATAATTTCATAATTTTTCTATCTTTTTCCTTTCTTTGCTACCATACCCAGCCCTACTATCTTTTTCTCTTATTATACCTTCTTCATACCCATTTTGCACTACACACCCCTTGATAACCATCCTTAACTTAAGAATTTTGCCCGAGTTGAGGTGTACAATATCCAAAGAGAAATAGGGCCAAAACAAGTTCATTGTAAGATAAATGGGAAGGTGAATAGTAAAACAAGAAAAATAGTTTTACAAGTCACAAAACAGGGATCAAGGGATATAATTTACACATGGAGGTTCATTTAGGCTAAAAGTGGACTAGTATAAAAATGACCTATGATCCTTTCCTAACCAACTATCCTTCAACCTAGGCAAGACTAACCAGGCAAGTTCTGAATCCAACACACAAAAGGAACTAGGTAGTATCTCACTCACACATAGGACAGAGTTAATATCACCAACTACTACCTATACAATTCTTGCAATTGTTAAAGTTATTATCATGTCCCTAATCCTAATGCCATAAAAAGATCCACAATGTTCACACATATATACTTTCACATAGTTCTGAAACACAAATTTTTTGGAGGGGACTAAAAAATAAGTCAAAATATGACTACTGCCTTAAATACTTAAAAATCTCCTAATTAAACTAAAACAACACAATATAAAACACAATACGCCTAAACATGCCGGCTATTCTAGGAAAAAGACTCTGGGGAGAGGCACAACAACAAAAATCCCAAGAGAACATCAAGACCCACAAGCATCCCCACCCCCTAACTTAAAATCATGCATTATCCCCAATGCATCAAACCTCTACAAAATAAGATAGTTAGGAGAAAACTTGTGGTACTATAGGTGCGAAGATCTGACGTCAATCACGAACACAAATACCAAAAAAATAAAATACCTTGGGTTGACTCCCAAGAAGCGCCTAATTTACTGTCGAGGCGCGTCTCAGTTCCCTTGGTTACTCAGACTTTGCCAAGGTATATTTCAGCACAAAGTTTTACTTCTTCCAGGTTTCCCATGTAATGATCACTCGCTGTCCGTTCACTTTAAATGAGATATCACCATCACACTTTAACTCAATAGAACCATATGGTAACACCTTAACCACAATGAATGGTCCAGTCCATCATGATTTCAGCTTGCCAGGAAACAAGCGAAACCTTGAATTGTACAACAAGACCAAATCACCAGGTTTGAATATCCTTTTCTCGATCTTATTATCATGGTAAAACTTCATTATTTCTTTGTTTATGGCCGAGCTCTCATAAGCACGGAGTTGGAATTCATCTAACTCATTCACCTTGCTCAACCTCAAGTTTGCTGCATCATACGTCTCAAACTTTAGCCTTTTCAACTCCCATAGTTCCTTATGCACAAGATCAACCGGTAAGTGGTATGTTTTTTCATACACAAGTTGATATTGAGAGGCACCTATGGGGGTCTTATAGGATGTATGGTAGGCTCACAATGCATCGTCTAACTTTCTAGACTATTCAGTCCTGTTGGCATTCACAGTTTTCGCCAATATGGACTTTATTTCTTTATTGGAGACTTCCACTTTCCCACTCATCTGTGAATGGTAAGGTGTTTCCACCTTATGCCTTACACCATATATATCAAGCAGTGATTTGAATAAGAGATTGCAAAAGTGTGACCCACCATCACTAATAATTACATGTGGAGTGCCAAATCGAGAAAAGATATTTCTCTTCAAAAAGGCGTTGAAACTTCTACTTTCATTGTATGGAAGTGCAAATGCCTCCATCCACTTTGATACATAGTAAACTACTACCAGAATGTACCTCATGCCATAGGAGCTCGCAAACGGGCTCATGAAATCAGTCCCCCACACATAGAATAATTCCAACTCTTGAATAGGTGTTATGGGGAGTTCCTAGCACCATGAAATGTTGCCTTGACGTTGACATTGGTCATAAGCTTTTACAAAATCACGAGCATCCTTGTAAATTGAAGGCCAATAAAACCCACATTGTAGAATTTTGTGGGCTATGTGCGTGCCGCTGTGGTGACCCCCAACTGCCAAAGAATGACAAGCTTCCAGAATGCTCATCATCTTTACCTCTGCAATCCATTTCCAAACCATACCATCAGTGCAAACCCTAAAAAAATACATCTTATCCTAAAAGTACTTCCTTACCTCGTGTATAATTCTCCATCACTGCTAGAAGGATAGATCTTCTGGGACAGGTCGCTTGCCAGAAAGTTGGCAAAATCAGCAAACCAGGGAATCAAATTATGAGATGCTGCCATTGCTCGTTTATCAGGTAAGGCATAACCTATCTCAAGATTATCCCCTAATTTCTATATGATCTCCTCCTTAAGTCTGGATAAGTGGTCTGCAACTTGATTTTCTTTTCCTTTTCGATCCTTGACTTCAAAACCAAACTCTTGCAATAAGAGAACCTAACAAATCGATATGTGTTTGGCATATATCTTTTCCATCACTTACCTCAAGGCTAAATGATTGGTGTGCACTACAACCTTAGTTTTAATCAGATAAGATCAAAATTTTTCAAAAGCGAAAACCACCGCAAGTAGCTCCTGCTCTGTAACTGTATAATTTTTCTGTGCGAGGTTTAAAGCTTTGATGGTATAGTAGATGGGATGCGATATCTTTTCTCTCCTCTAACTAAGAACATCTCCCAAGGATACTCCACTCGCATCATACATTACCTCAAAAGGTGCCAACCAATCAGGAAATACAATGATGGGCACTAAAATCAACCGCTCCTTCAGGCATTTGAAAGAATTTAGACACTCATCATCGAATAAAAATTTCACCTCCTTCTCTTAAATCTTGCATAGATGACTTGAAATTTTAGAGAAGTCCTTTATGAAACTTTTATAAAAGCCTACATGGAACCCAGCAAAACTCTATGCCTCTAACTAACACTGGATGTGGCAATTTCTCAATCACCTTAGTCTTAGCTTTTTCCACCTCAATACCATGAATAGAGATCTTGTTCCCTCACACGACTCCTTCTTTCACCATAAAGTGGCATTTTTCCTAATTTAGTACCAAGTTGCGCTCTTCAAATCTCTGTAGTACACTGGCCAAATAGGCTAAACAATCATCGAATGAGTCCCCAACTACTGAAAATTCATCCATGAATACTTTAATAGTATCCTCCGCCATGTCAGAGAATATGGACATCATACATCTCTGAAAAATGGTCGACATATTACACAACCTGAACGACATCCACTTAAATACAAAGGTCCTAAGGGGCAAGTAAAAGTAGTCCTTTCTTGGTCTTCAAGGGGAAGTCATGATTTGATTGTAGCCCGAATACCCGTCAAGAAAATAGTACCAACCCCAGCCTGCTAATCTACCCAATATTTGATCCATGAACGATATCGGGAAGGTCTTTTTGTGTCCACTTGTTTAGCTTTCTGTAGTCCATGCATACTCTCCACCCAGTCACTGGCCTCAGTGGTACTAATTCATTCTTCTTATTTAGAACTATTGTGATTCCTTCTTTCTTTGGCACGCATTGAATCAGGCTCACCCACTTCCTGTCTGCAATGAAAAAACCCACTAGCATCTAACCACTTGATTATCTCCTTTTTCACTACCTCATGTATAGGAGGATTTAGTCGTCTATGATGCTCAATACTAGGAGTGCTATATGGCTTTAGCTATATCTCGTGTGTCCATATGCCTGGTGGAATCCCCACAATGTCTGCAATAGTCCACCCAATAGCTATCTTAAACTTTTGTAACACCAATATCAAAGCTTCCACCTGTGCTCCTGCCAGATCTGTTGCAATAATTATTGGTAAAGTATTATTTCCCCCAAAAAATGCATACTATAAATGAGGTGGGAGGGCCTTCGATTCCAATATTGGTGGTTCTTCAATCGATGGTCTTGCAGGAGGTGTGGTTCTGGTTTTCAAGGGCATATATGTAAAAACTAATGCCATGTAATACACTAACCGTCTCATCATAGTCATTTATCCCATCACTCTCAAAGTTTATAATCATTGCTGCTAATGCTTTTACCCTTAATCTCTCCTCAATAGGCACATCCACTGCAACCACATCATTATTTATTATATCAATCACTGCTACCACTCTCATATCATCAAGCTGCTGAATTGTCATGCATATATCAACACTATCTACTTATAATTTCATTTGAAAGTGATCTCCTCTAGGTCCATATCAATCAATATCCAGCCAGTGGATAAGAAAGGTCTCCCCAATATGATTGGAGAGTGGGCATCCACTTATAGTCTAAAATCATAAAATCTGGTGGATAAGTGAATGATTCCACCTTCATTTCTACATTGCGCACAATACCTACTGGCTTTTTTTTTACAGATGAATCAGCCATTAACAACCTTGCTGATGTAGGCTTGAGTTCGCCTAACCCCATTACTTTGTATATCACCAATGACATTATATTTATTCTTGTTCCCGTATCACATAACGCCTGATTAATCTCATAAGGCAGAATAAAACATGGATTGGTGACTGCACCTAGGTCTCCCTTTTTTCTACTGATGGTGCATGAAACCTACGCTAAACTACAACACTATATCTTGGAGATCTCCTGCTACCCAGTCATCATGGTCATCACTCCCAAAATCATCATCACTTTAAGTCAGCTTCTCAAATTTAGCTTGATGTGGCTCATCTATATCAATATCTTTCTTCTATGGCTCATTCTTAGCAGGCAAAAAGTGCTTATCATATGGAGAATCACTCATCATATTAATAGCTCGAGAATGAACCAGTATTTGAGGATTTGATGTATTATCTCTAGGAAGTGTTCCTGATTGTCTCTCAGCTAAATTAGCAGAGATTTGCTCATACGACAGCTCCAACTGCTTGATACCAATTGCATGTGGCTCAACCATTTAGGACAATCCTGAAACATCAGCCTTGAGTTCTTTAAGTCAAGCCTCTTGACTCTCTTGACCCTTAATCAACTTAGCCAACATCTCTTCTATTCTTGATTCTGCATCTCGTCTGCCAGGTTGAATGTATATGTCTCTATCATCATAGTTCCGACTTTGATTCCCTTGACCTTGGGCTCGGAAACCCACCAAATGATGATGCATATACTTTTCCTCTTCATTAGACTCAGACTCATGTACCCTAGAAGCTGTACCTTGCACCCATACTGCATTAACCTTTCTAGAATTTATTATTGCAAATTGCTTGGCCAACTCACCAATATTTGTCCTCAATAGTAAGATCTCCTGATCTACAACATCCTCAACCATTTTCACTCTCCAGAAGCTATAATGGCATAAATGTTACAACCTCCCTCAACTTTCTGAGTTTGCTACCCTCGGTTAGTTAATGAGATCTGATCCATGATACTCAAGGCCATCTCCCATCGTAATCTCATGAAGGTTCTTCATGAGATAGTATCTGTCGTAGCTCTAGAACTGATAGTCAGGACTTTATAGAAGTTCTCCAACAAACTTGTCCCTAAAATCCAGTGGTTGGGCACAATGCTAAGCTTCTTCTTGAACCTGAACCATGCCTTATACATAGATTCTGATTACAGTTTCCTAAAGTTATAAACCTCGTACTTGAGCTGGAATACCTTGGATGGAGGAAATAACCTGTGCAAGAACTGTCTGCATAACTCGCTTTATGTAGTGATAGACCCTCTTTGAAGTTTTCCTAGCCATAAAGATACTTCTCTTATAAGCAAAAAGGGAAACAACCTCAGTCTCAGTGCTTCCTGATCAAACCCAGGTATGGTTTATGAAGTTTAGTTCCTAATAAAATTTGCCAGATGCATGTTTGTGTTGTCTGTAGCCAACCTTACAAACACGCCATTCAAGTACAAGAGCTGAATCATAGCACTAGAAATATTGAACTTGACATCAGGGGCAGAACAGAAAGAACGATAGCTCCAGTATCTAACGGTTCAACATATCCCAAATCCTATTTATCATCTTCATATGGCTAAACATACTGATATGTTGGGATCACTTGAGGTCAGTCTCCTCTGTTTCTATTCTAGTTTCCACCAGGTACTGCTTGACGGTCTGCTGCCTATCTCTGCTCAACTAACTCTGCCTCCCGATCTATGAGTTAAACTTCTTCTACTAACATCCTCTCATTTTAATATTAAGCTAAAATCTCACTAGTCTATCGATCAATAATGTCCTAAACTCCTTCAGGAAAAGGGGGAAGCAAATCATCTCTTTTCAGCTGTGACATCCTACCAGGTGTTTGTAGGATCCTCTTCGGATTCAGATTCCATGTGGGAAAGGTATTGCCTCTACTCCGTGAGCTAGTCATACAATGGTGTATGACCAACTAAGAACAAAAAAACAAAAAAAACAAAAGAAAAACCCAAAGACTGCAACGCCTTCAATTCACAAATCAACACCGTATTCTCCGTCAATGGCGCCAAAATTTGATGATGTCCAAACAACACCTCCTATTAAATGATGATATGATCATTGTCAAAATATAGTAAACCAACTAGATTGGCGTAAAAAACCTAGGGAATACAAGGCTTTGCAGATCTCAGCAGTTGTAGTCAACGGGCAAAACAATAAAAGTAAATGGAGGGATTTAGATGGAAAAATTGAACAAATAGCATATATCAACTTAGGTTGTGATCAGTATTGGTGAACATTAGAATTGTGTCCCCCTGGCTTCTCAACTCCATAGGCTTATCATGCTATGTTGAACCAACCCAATACCTTGAATGCAGAATCAATAAGTTATGTACCTTCTACAGTCTTTTGGACGAGTAGAAGAATTTCACCCTTTACTTTTTGAGTCTCAGGATGTCGTTTTACTAACCCTTATTTTGATCCCAGTTAACTATTATCTTTTGAGTCTCTAGTTATTAGATGACAGTTAACCGTCATTCACTATATTCCATTGTAGCATGGATCGATAATTAACTTTAAATTACTATTGTCATTATCTTTTCATAGTCACTACTCATCTTTTGGAGTAAGTAGCAATAATCTAGGTGGGATCTTAGCATTGTCCACCGCTAAGACATCGATTATAGTGAAGATAAAGCAATCATTCCATGAGTGTTGGTTCAGATCAACAATCATACTTCCCCTACTTCGTTAATCCGCCAGGGTTTCAACAACCCTAGCTATGGGTTTTAGCCGCTCATGATTGTGAAGAAATAAAAAAACTCATAATAGAAAGCATACATGAAATCACAATGACAAGAAGTGTAAAAATCCACAACCGTAACTGAATTAATCAACTAAACTTAATACAAGATAATCCCAAGATAAAAATTGAATATTGGAATCAAAATATGTTTTTGAATATTAAAAGTGTGTAACTCTTTCTAAAAAACACATAAAGGGTAATTATAGTACATGAGAAAACCCTAAAACCAAAGCCCGAATGAAATAGCAGAAAATTGGGTCGGAGGCCACCTACTCTCTGTACCTATGGTTTGGCACAGGTAGTACCTTTGGTACTAACACTGGGCATCAGTGCAGACCGCAGGTGCAAATCCTTCAGCCTAGCTCTCAGGATTTCGACCTCTGACACCTGCTTTGTCCACCTGTGGTCCGTAGGTCCTACATGTAGTCTGTAGGTTGCCTTGGTAGGTGGCGGGAGTCATCTTTTTAGATTTTTTTCACTTCTTGAACATGATTTAATCACGAACAAGTTAAAAAACATCCCGAATATCCATAATTGCTCCCAAAAGTGGCCAAAAATACCTTTTTCACCCTTTTCACGAACTTAACATCCAATACATGATTTACTGTAAAACATATCAAAAAGTCATCATATCTAATTAAATAACCCCAAAAACCTGCATATTTTCCTCGTTTTAAGCATCGAAAGTGCTATATTTCTATAGCACATCAGAAATACTGCCACTCATCCATGATTTGTCTCCCCACATTTACCTCAATCCCAGTAATAGTGCACGCCACCACCATAGTTTGGTGGAACATCAAGTTTGTAACATTTCCCAAAGGACGGATCATCTAGGACACCAACTACAACTAAATGTTAGTCTCGATGGAGGAATAAGCACTCTTGGTCCTCTTTTGATTTGATCATTCACTTTACTAGCCTCACCCTCACTTCGTCCACCTCAAGATCGACTCCTAAATATAGGACTCAAAGGTCATATCGGTGGGGTTGGAAAACCCCTGATCTCATTGATAATGGTGGAATATACATTCACATTCTCCTCCTAGATCAGGATAGTAGGGAAAAGTACTGCCCATTCCACCGTAATGAGTATAACATAAAATTCCAGGACCCAAGCTAGGTTGCACTTTGGGACTGGCTCTATCAATATCTGTTATCCAATTTTAGCTAATTGATAAATTCAAGACAACCTATCCTCCATGTCATCCATCACGAACCCTCTCTTATGATGAAAGTTCCAATTGTGATGCCCTTCTTATATCGGGTACAACAAGCGGCATCGGGAAATCTGTGATAGATATGTTGTTGACCATAATAATCCTATTAAAGACATCATAAACTAGTTCAAAACCATATCGAAAACACCAAAGGAAAAAATAAAACTCAAAACTCAGAAAATACAAAATTGGGGGGCTTACTGCCTTATATCGTAACAGTGGTTAATTAACTATTGTAGCGGTACTACAGAGGCAGAAACTTATCACCGTAGAAATACTGTTGTAGCCTTAAACCATCAACCTCTCCTTTAATGGCAAATTTTCAACTTTTCTTCCTAATTTCAAAAATTTACTTTGTCACACCTCATTTTTCTCGTGAAAAGGAAAATTCGACGTGACAACTCTTTTTGAGGGGTTTCAAGAGTGAAGAGTTTCCACCTAACGAATTGAGGTGCGTTAGGCCACCATTCTAGGCTAATTATGAACCAGTTAATTAGTCTACGTACCAGAAGTTTGGGTAAGGGTTCAAATTACCTCGAAAGAAAGGTGTTAGGCACTGTTGACACCTAATTTTTGCCCTCCACCACTACGTTTAATCTCGAGTTTCTTCAATTTTCAAATAAAATCACATCAATTATTTTTTCCAAATAAATGCATTCTAAAATAGGTATTTGGGCTAAATTTGTCATTTAAGTGATAATTATATATTTTTCGTATTTGCATATACAAGATTGTATAAATGATATCATTTAAATGAACATTTTCATCAAAATTGGACTTTAAATTAAGGATTATTTGGAAAATAAATTTAAATAATTAAATTTTGATTTAAATATAATTTATTCTCACAAATAATCTATTTGGAGAAATACTTGTTTGGTTTTATTAAATCAAGAAAACTCGGAATTAAAAGAATTATTAATCCGTATTTAATTTAATTTCAATTTAATCAATCTATTAAATTTGATCATAAATTGAAATTAAATTGGCCACAATCGCAATACATTTGGCCGATTAACCTTTAATTTGATCAAAATTTAATTAGAATGGGTTAAATGTTGATTGAAACTATTTTTCTAAACTATCCATCCCAATGTTAAACCCAATTTTGCCAAACACCTGGGCCCATTTCATATTTTCTTCAAACGGCAGCCCATTTCTCCCTTTTTAATTAAACAGGCCCAAAAATTAGACCAAATGGGGCCTTAACCCGGCCCACTCTCTCATTTCCTTCAACACACAAACTGCACTTAGCCAAATCCCCAAAATAAATGACAACAACAACCATCTGCGTACATCATAAAAAACTACCCGAATCCGATAACCCCCAACCGAAAATCCGGTGAACCCAGCCTTCCGAACCTTACCCGAACCAGCTTCGACCCGTCTCCATCAATAAATAGCTCCAACACCAGCGAAATCTGACCCGAACCCGCGATTACGCACCATCAAAATCAGTCTCGAACCTTCTGGAAACAAGCTAGGTGTCACCCCCAACGGCTCAACTCCGCGAATCTCAAAATAATCGGTAGGGATTGGTATATTTTTGGCAATTTTTGATTGGTTCATGAGAGAATTTCGATTCCTCATACCTGATTGGTTAATTATTTTGAATTGTTGGAGAAAAATTCCAAATTAGTACCGATCTTGAACGGGAAATCTTATCCGAAACCTAAAAATTCAAAAATATTCTCTTTTCAAATCCCAAAAGGACCCCTAATTCAATCTTCTATATAAGAACCGATTGTTTCACTATTTGAGGGGAGAAAATCCTGGGGTTTCAAAAATTAGGTTGGTGATGGGAGAGTTCAAAAATTTGGGTTGGAAATTGGGGATTCAGAAAATCTAAGGGATTGATTTTTTCTACTCTCCTCTTCTTTCCCTTCAGAATTCAAAATTGGGGGTTGGGAAAAATTTGATTGAAAATCGAGGGGGTCGGAAAAATTTGTTAGAAATCTTGAGGGCTGAAAATTGGTCGAAAGGGCTAGTCGTCGAATTGCTCGAAACTCTAGAGAAGTCGATCTCCGGTGGTATTGAAATCCGATATTATCTTGAAAGTCTTATTTTGCTGCCACGAAACAGGTAACTCCCCATTCCATTTAGTTCCATTCATTTTTGCTTCATCTCACCATTCTTTCGATATAACGATATTTGCGATAATCTTTGTGTTGGGAATTAGCTATTGTACAAGGCTTGGCAGGCCATAGGTTTTATATGATGAAGATTCTTTGATCTCGTTTTCATCCTGAAATAATTGAAATGATTCATGAATTTTGTAGTGATAATAGCGTTTAGGTCACATTATTGCTTACTGTTTCTTTCCTCACAATTCGTATGAGAACCTTGAATGCTATTTTTTTCTTACTGTTGTGCTTGCGCGATTGATATTATTCAATGATATTTGAAATTTCCAAGACTGAAAATGGTGTTTTGATTCAATCATTGGTGTGTTTCTGAATAAAGATTTAAGCTTTAATACATTGCCACTCTGAATCTGCAAGATTATCCTGAAGGTGTTCTCACTCATTGAAGGTTTTTTTTAAGACATCTATTGAGTGTTTGTCATTATTGCGTAAAGCTTGACAGTTTAAAAATGTTTATTTCATTGATTTTCGAAGCATTGAGGGATTTGATTTTCGTGTCTTTACCCGTTTTAAAGTGATATAACTCAAGTGGTTGCTTTTGTTTTCGTTCTTTTTCCCTATGACTTAGCCCGGTTTGCATAGCACTTAAAGATGTTTCGTTGCTGATGTTAATCGTGTCTTCGTAACTAGCTAGAGGTTGATGTTACGTTTTAAATAGTTTGAGTTGATTGCTTGTTAATGTGATTTAAAAGAGTTCCGAAGCCGAGGATTTTCCAATGGTCATGGATTTGCAGCAAGGCATAACAAATCCGTTAAGTGGGAATGAAGTTATTCCAAATATTTGCTAAAATAATTCTTTGATATATTAAATTGTTTCAGTTTGTAATTAGTGGTTTTCCCTGTAGTTTCCTGCTCCAATTCATCAATTTGTTTAGTACATTGTGGCTCAGTAATCATTTTTTATTTATCCATTCGTTTATATTATTTTGATTTCTTTTCTTACCATGTATAATACATTCCAGTGAAGTATTTATTTCCCCAAAATGGTTGGTGGGTGTCAATATGTTGCAAACAAATACATGGATACTCTTGTCAATTAGAAATTGTGGTTGTATGATAATTTCTTTAACCACAAATAGTTGGTGAATTCCTTCTAACTTTTGTTGTAGGTCAAACAATAGCTGCAGTTTCGTGACAATTTTTCCTTAGCTCCTTTGTTTGTTTTGTTTGTCCATTTTGATTTGAGTTTTTTTTTTATATAAAGATGCATATGCTCTTGGGTTGAATGATAGGCCTTGATAAACTAGCTTGGCCTTCTTAATGGTTAAATGAATTGGGTATTTTGGAAACAACTCTAAACGTGGTTTATGTTCTGATAATTACAATGCTCGGAATCGTAGTGAAAAGATCTTGACTTCTGATTTGCTAATATGAAAAAAATGATTTGGATTTGAGCAAATCCCAAATCATCCATGTCTTTCTTTTTTCATTAATTGTTTCCTGTGTTTAATAGTTAGTTTGAATATCCAATTTTGGATTGATATTGATTCATCTTCTCTTAATTTAAAAATTTCTTTAGTTAGTATATGTTCCACTCCCAAATTTGTGAATTATTTCATATCTCTGTGTGATTGGTTGCAAATTCAGAATAAGTATTAATTTTTCTTTTTTCATTTTTCCTTTGCATGAACCCGTCTTGGAGTTCAAAGGGACTCTTTCCCCTTTGCATATCGTAATGGGACAGTGAGGCCCATCCTTTGAGTCAATCACGAGGAGGCTAAGGTCAAAAGGCAACCTCGTAGCGTACGGATACAAAGAGGCGATAGAAGAAGAAATAGGCGGCCTATCTTTGAAGTGGCAACGAAAACTTGAAAGTCTCATTTTTATTCTCATTGTTGCCTTCATTTATTTCCTTTCATTTAGTTATTTGCTTATTCATTCATTCGGGCCATGAAGCGAAGGTTGTATTTAATACAGGTGGAGGCAAGATTCGAGCCAAAAGGGCTCGAAAACATAGAATTAGGACAGATGAAAATGGATCAAAATCCCCAATTATACTAGGATAGGGCCGATGATTTGGGGTTGAAAGCCTAAATCGCTACTTCCCCGCTTTTTCCCCTTTTCCTTTCGTTTACTTGTTTACGTGCTTCTTTGCGAACCTAGTTAAAATCCCTAACTAAGTCGCCTAAAAACTAGTTTTGCATAAACACTAAAATTGCTTTTCTTTTCAAAAATCTATCTTTCAAAGTTTGTCAAAAAATGATTTTCAAACAGTCCGGATAACCGCAAGTGAGCGGACGTTTTAGGTGCCTAACACTTTCCTTAAACGTTAATAGGAATCGCTTACTTAGAATCTAACTTAAACGATTTTTTTGTTTTGAATCATCTAAGTATTTTATGAAGGTTTCTTAATTCCTTTTCAAAATTAAGTGGCGACTCTTTTTCAAAAGTCAAAATTTCTCCGCAAAAACATAAATGGCGACTCTGCTGGGGAATCTTTAACTAGGTTCTAACCAAATGTTTGATTTCGTATTTTTGATTAACTGTTTATGTGTTTCGATTCTGTAGAGTTTAATTATTGCATCGCATGGCATCTTCCTACATTATTTAAACTGTTTGGGGTTTCGTGGGTATCCCGACCCCTATTGATCAATTCCAAAAGTGTGCTGGAAATACAAACAGTTTATTAGCACGTGAGTCGTCTGATGGCTGTTTGTATTTTCAAACTCAAGTTGTCCGCTTGAGAACCAATGTTCAAACCCGCTCTAGACATCGAGGATAGAACGAAACCAAAACCCTATTTTAGGTATGAGCCTAGGACGACTCAATACCCAAGCGGGGTATTGGGCCCATTAGAAAACCTGCCCTGCGTCTATTGACCTCGAGTCAATTACAGACGAATCATATTTATGTGTTGAAGAAATATATGCTTGTCTAATTCAATCCATTACCCTTTGGGGGACGGGGGAAGGCTTGTCTTTATTTGCTTTCGTGTAGGTATGGCTCAACTGCAATCCTACGAGAAGTTCAAGATGGTTACTAAACCCGACGATTACCTAAAACTATGGTGGGACTATATGAGCATAGAAGAGAGAAAAAATGTTAGAACACACATCGAATACCTGCCTTCATTGATCGAAATGGATGCTTGGCCCAAAATGATCCACGTGCTTACCACTTTTTGGGATGATTAGAACATGGTATTTCGCTTTGGGGGATGTGGAATTGACTCCTACCATCGAAGAAGTGTTAATTTGCTATGAGAGTATTGAAATGTGTTTTAAGAGAAAGGAAAAACCTGATAAGAACATTTTAGTTCCTGCCTTGTGGGTCCGTCAAATAATCAAAGAGGCATTTTTAACTGACGACGACACTTGGATAGGGGAACGTGATGGAGCAAATATCACTTTTCGGAAGTTGTATCGTCGGTTTGGAAGATTCAATGCCTTCCACAAATTTGGACATAAATTTGAGTCTGAAGCAAAATGGAAGGAGATGAGAGCCTTTGCGTTTGCGGTAGGTCTACTCGGAACCATGGTGTTCCCACAGGGGAAAAATGGCACAATTCATCCAAGGGTTCTTACGGTGGCCCATGCACTTTTCTTTGGAGTAGATTACGATTCTACCAAGGTATTTTAGAATTTAGCTCCCATGATTGTCGCCAACATATATCGAGCCTTGGGAAGGTGGCAAGTCGAAAATCGTTTCTTTCAAGGTTGCAACCTCATATTACAATGGTGGATGATGAAGCATTTGGTAAAGGATTCTAGAACGGTACAACCTGATCATAAAACAAGGGTGTATATGTTGGCTTTGCACGACATGTGGTTGTTTCTACACAGGTTCAAAAGGGAAGCATCTCACGAATTTTGGTTTAAGACTTTCGGGGAATTAAGAGATGACGATGTGAAATGGTCCATTAACTCTCTTTATTTAGGGAAATACACCATTCGAGAGGGCAAGTGACCTTTCCTAGTGCTTCCCGATCTCAGGGGGACCCGTCCCTGCAATTCTGGCAGCGTTCTTAGGCAATTCGAGATCAAGCAGGAGGCACCACAAATAGATTTCATGCTTAGTTTTTTCACTGAATACGATGAAAGTGAGTCTCCACTCAAAGACGGCATGATAAATGGATGGAGAAGATGAAGGTGGACGGAACTGACTTTCCATATAGAGCATTACCCTGAAGTCAGCGACACTTACAAGGAGTGGTTGAAAAAGAGTCTCGTCGGAGCATTAATTCCGGGACCAAATGTGCCCACTCGGGTTGTGGATGTGGAATCCGAGCATCAAATTCGGCTCCACAGGCTACAAGATGAGTTCCAGTAAAGTGAAATCGCGCACCGGCAGATAGACATGGAGGACGCTTTAACCATACGTATGTTGAGGGATGAGTTGAAAAGAGCTAGGCAAGATGCTGATGATGCCAGACAATGTCTAATTGATTTGGATGATAGCATGGCCTCCCAACTCGATAGTATAGAGAAAATGACTTACGACTGCAAGGCACAATTATGCGGGAGTCATCTTATCATCAATAAGTATCAAATGGCACTGGAGGTAAACAAGGAAAAGAAGGCAAAAGCAGACGAAGGAGCCTCCGGTAGCTAGTTTTTCTATTTCCCATGCGCGGGAACTTATCTTCTTTCATGTTATTTCCCTTTTTGCCTAAAGATTGTATCTTTTTTTCATTATCTTTTGTAGGCATTTACGCCCTTTTTCATGTCTATATGAGTTGGGGGTTAATGGATTGACTTCAAGAAAGCATATATTTTCTTCAAAAATCGTTAGGCCTGAACCCTTGACTCAAAAAGGGTCACCCCATCTAGGATACGCGTTATTATAATGTTTTTGTGTAATATGACTGATTTATGTGCTTATGTGCGTTTGTTTGGATCAAAGACAAGTTTATCCACTATGTCCTATGGATGAACTTGGCTATGACTCAAACAACTCTATGTGGTTATTTCATGTCAAATATTTTGCATTACTTATCATATACGGAAACTAACACATCTGCCTTTGAGTTTTTTTACTTTACAGATAATAGAAATTACACCGTGTTGATAAACTAGCAGAACATCTCTACTTCACCCGATCAAAAGCGTAGAAAATTCCATCCTCTGACCATCATTCAAAAATGACGGGAAATGACAAAGAAAGCGCACTGACTATCTGGGATGATGTGATAGCGGAAAGAATGAAATGATTGCGGAACTTGCAAAAAAATTAGAAATGCTTCAGGAGGAAATAAATTGCACTCGAGAATTTTCTAACTTGGCCATCACCGTCAATGCCCCTACTCCGGGGGGACATGGGACTCCACTCCAAATTCCTCCCCTCAGCACCCCTATTCTCGGGGATCAGCCAAATAACGTATCATCCGTCTCCGCTCCTCCGTTTGTCCAAAATACCAATCGTGAAAATAACCCAAATGCCTACCATCCGCAAAATCCATCTCTAACCCCACAAAATCCATCTCCGAATACATTCCCAAATCCTCAAAACACATTTTTGAATCAACAAAACTCACTCCCAAACCCACAAAATATGTCAAATCTACCTTTGAATCCACCAAATTCATTTCCAAACCCTTAAAATCCTTCTCATATTCCGCCAAACTACTCGCAAGGTCCACAGAACCTTCCCAATTTCCAAAACGTCCTCCCCACTTACCAACCAAATTCCCTTCATCCGCAAAATCAAGCCTTCTTTCCAAATCCTCCTCAGGCCATCGTATCCCCTGATATCTATGAACCCCTTCCTAATCTCGAGATGGACCATTATGAGGAGAAGGAGAAGGAGTGGAGGACCGAACATGAAAGGAATTTACTAGCCATGAAAGAAGAGATCATGAGGATTAAAGAGTCTCACGAGGCCAAGGACCACGGCGGTTTGGGGTATGATGATTTATGTGTTCACCCGGGAGTAGACCTACCAGATGGGTACAAAGTCCCTAAGTTTGAGGTGTTTGATGGTACCAGAAATCCAATGGCCCATCTGAGAAGGTACTGTGAGCAACTGGTGGGGATAGGAAAAAACGAGGCGTTATTGATGCGCCTATTCAGTTGAAGTTTGAGTGGCGAAGCCTTGGAGTGGTTCATGTCTCAGGAGCCGAAAAAGTGGACTGGTTGGAAAGCATTGGCCTAGGGTTTCCTTGACCGGTTCGCATTCAACATTGAAATAGTCCCTGACCTATACTCACTAAATCGGATCAAATAGAGGAATGTTGAGAGTTTTTGAGTCTATTCTTTTCATTGGAGGAAAGAATCCACCAAAGTCCAACCCCCCATGTCCGAGGAGGAAATGGTATCCGTGTTCTCTCGCACTCAAGAAGGAGAATATTATACCAGGATGGTGTCCGCTGTCAGGGAAACCTTTGCGGATTTCGTAAAAATAGGAGAATCATTGGAAGAAGGTATTCGGACAGGAAAAATTACCAAAACCCCGACGTCATCTGGGACTGTGATGTTCTCGAAGAAGAAAAAGAAAGATGTAGGTGTGATTTCTGCTACTGCTGTTACGAAATCGAAAAGGAGGTTCAATTCTAGAAATGTTTTATCTTCTCCGCCACCACCTAACCTTCCGCACGCGTTCTACGCCCACCCCCAATACCAAGCTCCACTCTCAAATGCCCAACCTCAGTACCAAACTCTACTCCCAAACATCCAATCCTCATACCAAGCTCCACAACCAAATATCTTTCCCCAATACCCAGTTCCACCTCCAAATTATCAGTCTTATTTCCAAACCACTCCTCCAAATAATCAAACAAATTTCCAAATGCCTCCAAATTATCACCAAGTACCCCCTCCTACAAACCTAAGCCCGTATAACCCCCAACGTCCAAACCAAAAAAAAAACCTCCCCAAAATTTCACCCCACTAGCTGAAAGTCGCACCCAATTGTTTGAAAGATTGAAGAACGTTGATCATTTACAACCAATACAGCCAAGGAATATCAATCCCAACTCTCGATTTTTTAATGCAAGTCAACATTTTGCTTATCATTCGGGGGCAGCGAGGCACAATACAGAGGACTGTGTCTACCTGAAACACAAGATCCAGGATTTAATCGATCAAAAGGTCATCACGCTCCAGGCGTCTACTCCAATTGTTTGAATGATTGAAGAAGGCTGGTCATTTGCAACCAATACAGCCAAGGAATATCAATCCCAACTCTCAATTTTTTAATGCAAGTCAACATTTTGCTTATCATTCGGGGGCAGCGAGGCACAGTACAGAGGACTGTGTCTACCTGAAACACAAGATCCAGGATTTAATCGATCAAAAGGTCATCACGCTCCAGGCGCCTACTCCAAATGTTAACAAAAATCCATTGACCAACCATGGGGGATCTACTGTTAACATGATTGAAGTAGAAGGCGAATGGGCATCTGGCAAGACATTACCCAGGTGAACTCCGAAAAGCGCAAAAGAGCAAAAGAGGTAGGAAAGATAGAGAAGGTTGTGGATGACTTAAGTATCAACGAGAAAGCCCCATTTATAGTGATGACGACCCCAACTCAAGTGTACGCTCCCCCGCCAAGAAAGAAATTTATTGTGCAAACCGCTACTGCCCAAGGGATGACGCGATCAGGACGATGTTACATCCCTGAGGAATTGACCGAGAAAAAGGATTCATAGAAAAGGGCAATCACTGAAGGAGAAGCTGAGGAATTTGGAGGCGTATGCAACCAAAGGATTACTCAATTGTCAAACACTTGGAGAAGATGCCAGCCTAAATCTCTGTCTTGGCGCTATTAATAAGTTCGCAATACCACCGACAGGCTTTATCTAAGGTCTTGGATAAAGCATATGTTCCCGCAGGAATGAGTGTTGAGAACCTGGCTGCGATGATAGGGAACATTGTGGGGAATCATCGCATATCATTCAGTGATAAAGAGTTGCCGTTTGAAGGGGCGATGCACAACAAAGCCATGCATGTCACCATCATTTATCGAGATTATACAATTAATCAGGTATTAATAGATGAAGAATCTGGTGTGGATATCTGTCCCCTCTCCACATTGGTTCTAATGGGCTATGATTTGGGAAAAATTCGTCAAAGCCACATAAATGTGAGAGCATTTGATGGAGGGCAGAGAGATACCATGGGAGAGATTGATTTGTACATCCAAATGGGGCCTGCTGAGTTCAAGACTAAGTTTCATGTTATGGATATCCATCCTAGCTACAACCTTCTCTTGGGAAGACCATGGATACACGGTGCTAAGGAAGTTTTATCACCCCTTTATTAATTATTGAAGTTTATTTGGGAAAATCATGGAGTAGTCATCTAAGGAGAAGGAGTGGGATGAAGATCATTGAAGTTCTTACGACTCACTTATTTAGTACTTGCCTAGACATCATTTGGGATGGAGTGTCAGAGTGGAAGTCCCAATATGATGGAATGCCCAAGAGATGGCAAAGAGCAAATCGAGGATCGAAGAAGGTCAACATAGAGTAATTTAATTCAAACTAATCATTTTTTTGTGGATACAGGGATCAATACACAAAAATGAGAGTCTCTTTCAAAAATCCCCGAGCAAATTGGGAGCCACAACAGATCATTAATGCCCAAGAATGGTATTTTAGGGTAGCCTTAAAAATGGGTTAGCAGTTATTTATTGAGGATCTTTTGATTTGTCCATCTCATTTCTTGAGATCATAGGCGACAAACAAAAACACCTAGTCTTCTTTACAAATATTGTATTTAGAAGTTTCCTAAAAATAGTCGCTAGGAAAAACGACTTTGTGGCTACTAATTGTCTACCTTGAGCACAAGTACATGCAGAAAGCAAGATGATGACAGATGAATTCAGGTAAAATTATTTTTATCATTGCCTCAAGGGACATTATATATCGTTGCCGCAAGGCGTTGACCCAAGGGCCATTACATATGATTGCCATAAGATGTTGCCCCAAGGGCCATTACATATTATTGCCGCAAGGTCCATTACATATCATTGCCACAAGGCGTTGTCCCAAGGGCCATTACATATCATTGCCGCAAGGCGTTGCCCCAAGGGCCATTACCTATCATTGCCGCAAGGCATTTCCCCAAGGGATATTACATATCATTGTCGCAAGGCGTTGCCCCAAGGGCCATTACATATCATTGCCGCAAGGCGTTGCCCCAAGGGACATTACATATCATTACCGCAAGGCGTTGCCCCAAGGGCCATTACATATCATTGCCGCAAGGCATTTCCCCAAGGTCCATTACATATCATTGCCGCAAGGCATTTCCTCAAGGGCCATTACATATCATTGCCGCAAGGCGTTGCCCCAAGGGCCATTACATATCATTGCCGCAAGGCGTTGCCCCAAGGGCCATTACATATCATTGCCTTAAGGCATTTCCCCAAGGGCCATTACATATCATTGCCGCAAGGCGTTGCCCCAAGGGCCATTACATATCATTGCCACAAGGCATTTCCCCAAGGGCCATTACATATCATTGCCGCAAGGCGTTGCCCCAAGGGCCATTACATATTATTTCTGCAAGGCGTTGCCCCAAGGGCCATTACATATCATTGCCGCAAGGCGTTGCTCCAAGGGTCATTACATATCATTGCCCCAAGGGTCATTACATATCATTGCCCCAAGGCGTTGCCTCAAGGACCATCATATATTATTGCCGCAAAGGCAATCTCTTACCATCGCCCCAGAAGGCATTCAATATCTGTTGACATGCTAGACAAAAACGCTGGCGTCCAAGATATCTCATCATTTTATGAATCAGCATCTGAATGCATCGAGAGCACACGATTTGAAGGGACGCCTTTAAGTCGCTATCTAAGGATGAATGATATATAAGATTTCCTAGAAATTGACAATTTGAGGGTCATCTATAAGTCATATTATTTGAAATAAGATAGTGTACAAGATAGCCTGTAGGACATCCGTAAGTCACAACAACATCCTAACCGGATAGTGTGCAAGATCGCCTAAAAATCGATAGTTCAAAGGTTATCCATAAGTCGCAACTAAATCCTTACCGGAGAATATGCAAGATTGTCAAATTGATACGTCCAAGGGTTCTCTATAAGCCGCGTCATATCCAAGATCGATTATGTGCAGGATTACCCAAAGACTAACAATTTGAGAGATTATCTATAACTCATATTGTATCCATGGTCGGATGATGCGCATGAACACCAGAAAGCTAGCGATTGGAGGGATATCTGTAAGCCATCTCTTATCCAAAGTCGGATAAGGTGCAGGATTACCTAAAGGCTAGCAATTCAAAGGATATCTGTAAGTCGCCTTGTATCCAACGTCAAATAATGTGCAAGATTATCCAAAGATTGATAATTTAAAGAAAATTTATAAATCGATCATCGGCTATAACTAGAGAGGTTACCATTCCACATGCAACAAGTGATATAGGTAACCAAAAGGGTTGCCACTCTAGCACAAGATTAAACGGTTGTAGGGACCGTTCTGCATAAAGTATCGCCGGTGTCCAAAAGGGCCACCCACTTTGAAGACATATTCAACCGACAATGTCATAATTATACAACAACCAAGAGGGTTGTTGTGTTTGTTGTTACCAGTTATTTCATTCCAAACAGGTACATGAAGAGATGACCCCGCTTTTCAGGCCACAACTCACGTGGAGATATGGTAAAAGACTACAAACCTCTTTTTTGAATTATGTTTAGCACTAATACTTTTTGCTTGAAGCATTGTCGAGAGCATCCGATAGGATGAAAATCTCAAATCAAAACCACAGGTGCGGACGACTTCAAATAGGACGCAGCACAACGTGGAACTCTTTCTTAGCAGCAAAATGGGACATAGTCTAAAGAGGGACGTCAAACTCCTTGGACACGAGCTAAATGATGATCACCACCACCATCCAACCACACCCCTGTTAGAAGGCATGTGGGTATTTCAGGATATTCTGGTTTTAGCTATACCTTCGAAATATTTCTAAACTCATGCCGAGTGTAACCTTCTCTCTCTTTCAAATTCGGGTGGCAACAGACTTGGAGTTTTAGAAATTATGTCCAGGTAAGTTCTTTCTTATGAATGTGAAGGATCCCACATTTATGGTTAAGAGGTTACAAGCCTCTTTTCCGCAACTCGATCAACTTGTCAATCATTCCAAGCCAAAGATGGTCTGAAATAAAAGACTATCTTTTCTACCGATCGAGTCGAACTACAAGCAGTCTGATTCCCTGAGTCTTAGGGATATGTACGTTGGGCTCTATGTAGAAAACTCAACTGCATTCCAACCTCCCCCAAATCCCTTTATTCCCCAGCTTCTCGGTTTAACCAAAACACTCTAAAACCGTGATAGTTGGTGAGTTTTCTTGAAATTCATGCTTAAAATCAAGCTTTATGAACTACAAGTGGCTTGAATTCTCATGTAACCTGAGATATGTAGGAAACCTAATACCGAGGTCGGTCATAACTCCTTTCATTTAGTTATTTGCTTATTCATTCATTCAGGCCATGAAGCCAAGGTTGTATTTAATACAGGTGGAGGCAAGATTCAAGCCAAAAGGGCTTGAAAACATAGAATTAGGACAGGTGAAAATGGGTCAAAATCCCCAATTAGACTAGGACAGGGCCGATGATTTGGGCTTGAAAGCCTAAATCACTACTTCCCCGCTTTTTCCCCCTTTTTCCCCCTTTTTCTTTCATTTACTTATTTACGTGCTTCTTTGCAAACCTAGTTAAAATCCTAACTAAGTCGCCTAAAAACTAGTTTTGCATAAACACTAAAATATCACTAAAATTGCTTTCTTTTCAAAAATCTATCTTTCAAAGTTCGTCAAAAAATGATTTTCAAACAATCCGGATAACCGCAAGTTAGCGAACGTTTTAGGTGCCTAACACCTTCCTTAAACGTTAATAGGAATCACTTACTTAGAATCTCTAACTTAAACGATTTTTCTGTTTTGAATCGTCTAAGTATTTTATAAAGGTTTCTTAATTCCTTTTCAAAATTAAGTAGCGACTCTCTTTCAAAAGTCAAAAATTTTCCGCAAAAACAAGCACCTTTCGAGGTCTGCAAATGTGATTTCTGGTTGAATTCGTATATTATGTGGGAATTAATTATTGTTACTAAGTGATAAAGAAAGGTTGACTATTTTTTATAAACTTAATGTTACTAAGTGATAAACTAATAAATAAGCCACGTAATTTAATTATTTCTAAAGGTTTATTAGATAGGTGATGACAACATGCATTGAAAAATAAAAAAAGACTCAGATAAGCAAGAAGAAAGAAAAGACACAATAAATACAGAAAATTTTATTAAATAAGCGAACCTAAACTACCCCAAACAATTAAGTCAATCAAAGTAAACAAAACGAATTTAAAGATTGGATAAGGATTTATTTTGTTTTATTAAAATCAACGCCTGACTTATTAACGGGTGACAATGTCATATGTCACATTGTCGGATTATGCTCGGGTCAACTTTCATCATTTTTGAATGTCTTCCCACCCCACCTAGTTTGTTTATTAGATTTAAAGGCGTTATAAAAAAATGACCAAGACTAGCATTCCCTAAAGTGCCTACCCGTCCCAACTGAGTGTCCAAGAGGCGTTGGACTTTTCTACTTTGAATTTGGGGTCTAAACAAAGAAACTAGGCTTTCTAATTAGACTCAAAGCGCATCAAGCAACAAGGACAACATTTAGCACTTAATTGTCTCAAACAAAGCCTTTTGATTAGTCAAGAGTGTATTAGGGCGATTAACAAATAACAAGCAATTGTTCATTTTATATAATTAGAACCTATAGGAATGGTGTCTAAAAATGTCCAACAATAATTAGTATGCCAAAAATTAATTAACTAAATCCTATAGATAGGATATCTAGGTGAATAGGAATCATGGTCATCTTTTAATTGACTATTAAACTAAAGAAAATTATTTTAACATGCCGAAAATTAAAAAACCGATATTATTTGGGGTAAGCTAAACAAGTGAGTCAATATATCAAGAGTTGATTTTAGATGGTTGGAATTGTATTAAATAGAGGGAAATAATTTTAAATGCCGAAATAATTTCAAATGCTAAAAATTGAGAAAAAACAATTTTGAAATTAACACTAAAAGCTGAAAATAATTTTTAATGCTGAAAGTTTAATAAAATATTGTTGGAGCTACATTTAGTTGCTAAATTTTTTTTTTTTTAATGTTGGCAATTAAAAACATGCTGAAAGTTCGTTTAATGCCTAAAAAGTGACTTTTTATTGATGGAAATTAATAAAAATAGGATGAAAATTAATTTTAATTTCTGAAAAAATAATTTTATATTGCTGAAATTCATTTTTAAAATGCTGACAAATGATTTTTTAATGCTAGAATTATTATTTAATGGCTGGACAATAGATTTAGCTCTTGAAAATTAATTTTGGAATGCTGGAAAATTAGTCTAGGACTGAAAAGTTAATAAAACTCATGGAAAATTACACGAGCATGCAGTAAAAATAAAATAAAAGCTGAAAATAAATTTATAATAGGCGAAAATTTTTGTTAAACATGCTAACGGTAATTAAACTTGTCGTAAACATATTCGAACTTAATTTAATATGCCTGAAGTTAATTAAAACTCCTAAAAGCATGATTTCTAGGTGTTAAAATAAGTTTATTATTGATCATAGAATAAACATTTGCCTAAGTAATTCACATAAACACATAATCCCCCGCCCCACATGTAGTCCCCATAATTTTAGTATGACATCCATAGCGTTTGTACATTAAATTATTACAGCCCCAAATAAAAGAGAAAGCGAAACAAGAGATAAGAATCATAAAGCACTAGAGTTTAACAAAACTCCCGATTTTCCAACGACTCTTCATTAACCTCAAATGCTCGATAACATCGGTTAGACAAGACACCATATCCCAAAATCACAACAAAAAACAAACACCCCATATTCTAATGAAAAACATGAAAAGAAATCACAAATTTACCGATAATCATATTTAAACAACTGAAAAGAGTTTTGAAGGCAAATAGGACAAGCATTGAAGCATTTCAAATTAACATGTAATAACCAAGTGCATTTTTTTAGGAAACTAACCAGTTTTGTAGTAATGAGCGGGTAAAGAAAAGAGCGAAAATGAACATTTTGAGTCACGTAAGCAACAATGTATAATAAGAAGAACACAAACCAAGTGCTCCTTTTCCATATTACCAACCAAGCGAGAAAGTAAAATCTTAAAGCATTTTGTTTATACTAGGAGAGTAATGTCAAAATTGTCTTGAGTCTTTTGAGAAGGAGAGAGATCTTTTTATAGCTTAGGAGTCCCATTAGTCAAGGGAATTAAGAAAAAAGTAAATAATCATAAAATCAGTCAATTATAATTTTTTCTCTTAAAAGAAGATTTGCTCAATCAATTATTTTAATTTTACCATAAATAAATGAGCAAACAAATAAAGAAATCTGTTCAAATTTAAATAGATAGAAAAATTAGCCAAAGACACAATGTATCCATAAATAAGAATGATAGGTTATCATATAATTAATTTGTAAGAATAAAAATCTCCACTTACCAAAAATTTCACACAAATCAAGCAAATAGTCTAAATCATACCAAAACAGTTCAAATACACGTAAGACACTTATCACAATTAGAGTTCAGGAAAATGAAGGATAAGCAAGTCAAAATTACTAAAATCCTAACTTGATTTGAGATAGATTGTAGTTGAAAGTAAAATTAGGATTCCACGGTCTATGAAAATTAGGCTTTTTCATATATGTTGATCTAGATGCATAAAAAAACATGCAATTATACTAATCGAATAAAAATTCAACGACAAACATTACTAATTTCGAATTCAAGAATCTGCCTAAGAAAGTAAAATGGTAGAAAACGATTTAAGCTGGAAACAAACCTGAGGCAGATTTATATTTGTGAATTCGCCATGCCTTTTAAATTTTTTGGTGTATTTCAACCGGGGTCAAGGGCGTCGAAACGACAATGGCTAATGATATTGTTGTTTTTTCACCGACGGAGGAAGGAGAACACTGGCTGCTGGCTGGGGACGAAAAAGAGGTGGCGGGCGTTGGAGAAGACGGTAGTGGCTTGCAATGACTGGAGTTGGAGTTGCACCGGGGAGAGGAGAATTAAGAAGTGGAGGCAACTATGGCAGCTGTTTTGGTAGCGACGGTGGCTGGCATCGGCTGGAGTTGGGGTTGCACCGGGGAGAAGAGAAAGAAGAGAAAGAGGGGTGATGGGTGATGATGGCATAGATAGGTGTTAATGCGGCTGGCGGTGGATCTGGTGCTTCGGCTGACGGGCGTTCGGAGATGGTGATAATGTTGAGAGAGAGAAAATGGAGGAAATGAGGCGATTGTTTTGAGGGATTAGGGCTAGGTTGTTGAGTTTCAAAGAAAAGAACAAGTGAAATGATCTCAGCCATTGGATCAATTTTGATTCACGACTGAGATTAAAACGATTTAAAAAGTGGGTCTAAAATTGAAGTTTTATTTGAGATCATGATTGGTATCAATTTAGCTAAAATTGACATCAATTGAGTACAAAAGTGGCTAAAAGTTAAATGCATAGGGAAATTAGATTAAATTGTCTGTCATCTTAATGATAATAATAATATAATATAAAAATAGTAGTAATAATAATAATAATAGTAATAAAAAAATTATTAATATGAATGAATCGTATAAAAATTAATGACCGATAACATACTATTTTAAAATCAGTGAAAATAATAAATTAAACACTATAATTTACAAATATGACTTATAAAAAATATTATAATAATAATAATTATAATAATAATTATAATAATAATAATAATAATAACAACAACAACAACAACAACAACAACAACAAAAATAGGGATAATAATAACAATAAGAATAATAATAAGAAGAATAACAATAATAATAACAATAATAACAATAATAATAACAATAATAACAATAATAACAATAATAATAATAATAAGAAGAAGAATAACAATAATAACAATAATAATAAAAAGAAGAAGAAGAATAACAATAATAAGAATAACAATAATAACAATAATAACAATAAGAATAAGAATAAGAATAAGAATAAGAATAACAATAAGAAGAAGAAGAAGAATAAGAAGAATAACAATAAGAAGAAGAAGAAGAGGAAGAAGAAGAAGAAGAAGAAGAAGAAGACCAAATGTTTGTAAATTGCAAGTGTGAACATTAAATAAAATATTACGCGAAATGTTATGTTTAAATTAATAATTTATATGTAATATGAAAATGATAATGTAAAAGTAATAAAATAAATTGTATATTTTTAAATTGTGAATGTGTCACGTTAAAATTTTATTTGATACGAAAATAATGCATAAAAATATTAATATTTAAAATTAATAATTTTGATAAAATAGCAGCCTAAGAAGAGTATCGAAAAGTCAAAATTGAGTGTCAACAGTTGCCCCTTCGTTGTTTGAGAATTGTCGAGCAATAAAAGTTGATGTAGTAGTCAACTTTGTCTGATCGAGATAATAGGTTGTTGGAATAGACGCAATAGGAGGTGGTTTAATTTTAGGTCGCCTACATATCTCTGATTTTATGAGATTCAAGTCGTGTGTAGTTCTAAATTTAGAAATGAATGAGATTCCTCAAGAAAAATGATGAATGTGGAGCACGAGTTTGCAAGGTCGAAGTATGAGCAGTTTTGAAAGATGAAATATGAATAGGTTGCGAGATATTGGAGAAAAGTTTCATAATTGGGAGGAGAATAATTCTCAAATATATTTCATGTTACCTGTCACTTTTAACACAACTAGACAAAAATAGTTAGCACACACACACATGTTCATATATATATAAAATCATTAAACAATGCGATGAAAAAAATCATAATATATAACAATAATGATGAGAGGAGATATGAAAGCGTATTTCTTCAACATTGTTCTTGTTGTCTCAAATTTTTGACTAAAAAATCTTCCCCAGTTTCATATTTTAAGGAAAATGACCACATTTAGCATATACCTGGAAAATCAAGTGTTCTTTTTAGGGTGGATGAGCCCGATTGTCTAGTATATCCTATTTTAGGGCGGATGAACCCAACATATCCTATTTTAGGATAAATGAACCCGATATGTCAATTATAACCTACTTTAGGGTGGATGATATTCGATATTCCAAGATATCCTATTTTAGGATGAATGAACCCAATATGTCAAGCATATCCTATTTTAGGGTGGATGAACCTTGGTATTTCAACATATCCTATTTTAGGATAGATGAACCCGATATGTCAAATATATCCTATTTTAGGGTGGACGAAACCCGAATGTCAAACATATCCTATTTTAGGATGGATGAACCTGTTATGTCAAGTATATCCTATTTTAGGGTGGATGAAATCCGAATATCAAACATATCCCATTTTAGGGAGGATGAATCCTTTATGGAAAGTATATACTATTTTAGGATGGATGAAACCCGTTATTCCAACATATCCTATTTTATGGTGGATAAACCCGATATGTCAAGCATATCCTATTTTAGGGTGGATGAACCTCAGTATTTCAACATATCCTATTTTAGGATGGATGAACCCGATATGTTAAACATATCCTATTTTAGGGAGAAAGAACCCGATGTGTTCATCGTATCCCATTTTAGGGTGGATGAATCGAACATATCCCCTTTTAAGGAGGGTACACCCTATATGTCAAACATATATTATTTTAGGGTGGATGAACCCGACATGTCAAACATATCCTATTTTAGGGTGGATGGACCCGATATGTCCCTTATTTGTCATTGAAGTTTTTGAGCACCCTAAAAAATTTCAAACCCAGTTTAAAATTTATTTTGCAATTTCTTGAGAATTAAAATATTGTATGCTGGTAGAATTTTTGAGGTAATCTCAAAAATTCTGCCCCAGATTTTTTACTTGTGAAGTATTATATTCCTGCTCCACTCAAAGAAAATGTTAGTTATAAAAATAGTTGTCTTGTATTCCAACATAGAGGTTCGACTTTGAATCTGTAATTTGTCATTTAGAGTCATGAAATGGGCCATAATAGCTCAAATTTATTGAATAGAGTCTAGTAAAAGTCTAAGATGATTAGAATATGAAAGGGAGAGAAACATTTTTATTAAATTAAAATCGAACCCAAGAAAGGCTGCCTACGTATCCAAACTAAAGTCAAGTCAAACGTAGTTTATGAGAACAAAGAGAAACATAAACAAAAGCAAGAAATTTTATTGATTAGAAATGAAATTGGTACTTTTCTTGATGGTTTGTCCTTCTCAATTTCCTTGATGTGCCTTACGTTTCCTTGTCAGATGTCTCGGGACAATCTCTATCGGAGTACCTTGGACAATAATTGTGCCTGTGGTAGTGCCATAAATGTTGCTTAGTAGCCCTTGTCGCACTATAATCTTGCCTTTCCCAGTCAAGTCTTGAATCTTGTACCTCAATGCTGAGCATTCTTCAGTGTCATATCCTTGGATGTATGAATGATATGCATACCTTTTTTAAATAGTCAAAATTTGAAGTTAGGTACTTAGGCATCCAACCTTTTCTTGGTTTCAAAACTCCTTAAGCAAACAATCTTTGGAATATTCCAGCCAAAGATTCAGTTAAAAAGGGTAAAAGTGCGAGGTTTTAATTTCTTTGGTTCATGAGAATTAAGTGGCATCGGCTGAGTCTATTGTTGAGAATCTGGATGGTAGGAATTTGGATATTGAAAATCTTGTGGGTTATATGGATCAAAAACAACATAAGCATGTTGGGTATTTGGATAGTCTGGTTCTTTAGTTGGGATGGTTGAGATACCTTCTTCTTTTTCTTCTTTCGACGACGTTTTTTGTACATGAAAAGTAGCTTGTATTCTGGAAACATCAATAACCTTTACTGTCCGAATGACATATTGTAATCTCTTCTCAATTAAAATCAGATCATCGAACCTTTGAACACAGGAGCATCATAATTTTTAATTATAAATACTATCTAGCGGCCTAATGAAAGCTTCAACCAACTCTTCTTCAAGCATAGGAGGACGTATCTTAGAGGCATCCAATCTCTACCGTGTTACATAATCCTCACTTTGAACAAGTCCAGCATCATCTAATCGACCTTGATATTAAACTTATATTGGTTCACAAATCCACTAAAGTCTTGAGCCATGCTTTCCCATGTATGCCACTTGTCAAAGTCTTGTTTAACATACCAGGTAAGCTCTATTCCTGATAGGCTTTGAGTGAATAATATCACCAGGAGAGCTACATTGTGTCCTATGCCAATTAGTTTGCCGCAATAATCCTTTAGATGCATGATCGGGTCTCCATTCCCATCGAACACATTAAATTTTAGAACTTTAGACTGTGAGGGCAAAACAACCATTGGATATAGACACAATTTCTTATACCTCAAGTCATAAATGCCCTTTGACCGTAGGAACTCCTCCAGTCTTTTTTCTAAGTCGAGATACTCTTGTGTTACCATGTTATACAAAGTACCAAGAAAATGACTAAGGAGATATAGGTAAGAAGGTATCTTGTGCTGGGGAAGAAAAAAATTTGCGTTAGAAGAAGGATCAATATGGTTAGGTATATTTGTCAAATTGCAGATTCTTAGTGGATTCGGTGTTCAAATTCTAGAGAACCTTTAGATAAACCAAACAAAAGTTACCACATAAATATAAAAACAAAAGACATTCTAGGATGAGAAATGAAATTAAGTGGTCTAGACGTAAAGATTTGAACTCCTAACGTACGAAACAAATGGTAGGGATAAAACATGATGTTCTATTTAAAATTGTGATGGTAAAGAAGATAAAAAAAGGTAGGAAATGGATAAGGTTAGCTTTTGTTGAACATCATAACTGTTGATTCAAAACATCCTTTGATATTAATAACACCACATTGTTGATCCATCCAACTCCATGTAGAGAAAAAAATAGGGTAGAAGAAAATTTTATTATGATGAGACCGAAATCATTAAATGAGCACCTACATATCCCTATTTTTGGGGAATCAGGTCAACCGTAGTTATAATTATATAAGCAAGGAAAATATAAAAAGGAAACTACAAATTGTAAAACTTGAAGGAATTTTAAATGTTTGAGAGTCTGGAGCAGAGAATCAATATGATATCCTTTTCACCAATGTCAATAAGTGCAAGTCAAAATTAGGAAATCAATCAGCATCAAAATTTAACCCCGTCACATTTATCACCTTGGTATCAATCAAATTCTAAATTATGTTCATCAAGGAAAAACATGCCTCAATAGGATACCCTCTCATCCTAGAATGATAGGCACAAATTTGATCATAGCGATGCCACACAAACTTAGTATCATAAGGTACGACAACATTGGGTGTGATGTGGCCTACTTCTTTGAGTCATTTGTACAATTGGGCTATGGGTTCACCTAGAGGAGTGTACTATCTTAGTTGATTTTTCTGAAATTAACTCAAGGTCTGGCGATTGCTTGGATTGTTGATTTGTTTGGGGATTTTAGTGATACACTGGAATATAGTTTGATGTTGTAGCAATATATGAAAGTGGGTACCAAACAGTTTGAGAAGAAGGTTTTGTGAAGTATTGGGGATAATAGGTTTGGACATAATTAGATCTTGGAATAATTTTTGGAGCTGGATACCATATCAATTGAGGGCGAGGTTTCTTTACTATCTTTCCATTGCTTATCAAGTTTTCTATATCTCTCCTTAATTCATGACATTCATCAGTATTATGACTAGACATGCCAGAATGGAAGACACAATTCTTTTTTGAATCAAACAAAAGGATTAAAGGGAAATAGGAACCAACAATCTTTGGCTGCCGAATACCATGTGACCTCAACATTTCAAAAGTGACTGGCGATGGTTCGTATAAGAGAGTCATAACTTCGGGCTTGCTCACTTCTACCTTTGAAGGCCTTGTTGCCTCATTGATAATCGTCTTTCCATTATCCATGAATTGTGGCTCATCCAAACAAACTTATCATGTCTTGGAGTTTCAACTATGAACTCCCTTTTCAGTTTGTTGTCGAACTGCCCAATAAATTCACTTGCCAAGTTTTCCCAAGATACTCGCTTGCTAGTATCCTTCTTTACGTACCACATCAATGCCAGCCCCGTAAGTGAACTAACAAAAAGCTTCATTTAAGACCATCACTTTGCCCTGTAACTGATATCTTGTCATGGTAATCCTTCAAATGTGAATGAGGATTTCTGGACCCATCATATAATGGAAAGTTTAAGTCCCCAACTCTACCTTTATTTTCTTCCCCTAATTTGGATGACTTATTCATCTTGGGCTGTTGAGATAAACCTTTCTTATGGTTAGACACCTGTCCTTCTGTCTCCTTCTTCTTTCTCATATTTGTCAACCTACTAAGCGCTTTTTGCAGTGCAATTGAATAAAAACTTGAAGAAACTTATGCCTCACAATCAAACATAGGTGAGGTCGTCAATATAGGAGACTCTGTAGTGTAGGTAGGAGCAATGAAGTCAGTTTCAAATAATGGCTTTGAAAAACCTAGTGGCATATCAGCTAAACCTCAAAGATCAGTCATTATTCCCTTAGTTCTCTTTAGTTTTCGTTCCATACTTCTGATGCTTGGCATGAATGGAGTAACTTTGTTTTGATGCAACCCCAAATTTCCATGCTCAACTTCACTATTGAAAAGGCTGATAAACATTGCTTGACTGGCTATTTTTGATGTTTAACTTTGATCAACCTTAGAAGAAAGGACTTATAGTTAGTGAAAAGATACGTAAAATGTTCTACTTATACAAAAATAATGAGTTATGCTCACTCGGAGTGAATAGAAGTTATGAGAGCTCTATGTAACTTAGAGGTTGTAAAAGCTAGAGTACAATATGAATATGATAACATCAATGCTCGAGAATCATGGTAGAACAATAGTATGTAAGTGTCGAAAGCATTAAGAAGAGAAGGTCCTAAAATGATGAGTTTCCCTAAGAGATTATAAAGGGGATTATAACTTCTTATTAAAGAAATCGCTGGACCAAGAGATGATTAATATGCCAACAGTTAAAAGACAGAGTTAAGTCAGAAGAAGTAAGTTGGAGAGTTTTGAATAGGCCCTAGGAGTGTATTGTAGGGTTTTGACATGACGATAATTTTAAAAGGAAAGACCTCTAAAGTAAGGAAGACTAAGAGTAAGGAGTGACTAAGACAACTCCGAGTGGTAACTTCCATGCAAGCGCTATCATTCCGAGGGTTCTATAACGTGTTGATCAGCAAAGTACCACTATTCCTTTGGTTGAATACCGCTGAAAGTTGGTTCATCTGCTGCTCCAACTGTTTTATAGAGGTTGAATGCAAATCCACCAACTGACTCATAGAGGACAGTTCACTCTTCATCGTTGTCATACCGGCATTGGTCACTTCAACCCCTTTCAATAGCTTCTCCATCATGTCCTCCATGGATATCTTACCTGAACTGGTGGTAGCATTATCACGACTTCCAAGAGGTACATACAACCCACTCCTGTCATTCTTATTCTTCCAGCTCTCTTGATCCTTATCTTTGTAACCAGCTTTGTCATAATAGTTCTGACCTTAATTCCCTTGAATATTGCCTCGAAACCCCCCTAATTATTTAGATAGTTGGCCTCCTCATCTAAATCAGATTCAGCTCTACTTTGTGAACCAACAACCTTCACTTTTTCAGTCTTTCCAGATAGCAAATGCTTAATGAGTAGATCCATCTGGGTCTTCACGTGTGCCATATCTTAATCTCTTTCCTCCTCTCTTCTGTGTTGCTCCATAGTCATACCTCTATACATAGTAGGTCTTTATACCACAGAATCCCTCGTATGCCAAGCTCTACTTTTCTTAGTCAATCTTTCTAACATGTCCACAGCTTCGGTGAAATTAAGCTCCATGAATACTCCCCTGCAGCATTGTCTACAATTGGTTTGGTGATGGAGTTTAGAGCTCTGTAGAATGTCTCCATCAAGTGGTCATAGGTCATCTTGGGGTTAGGGAAAGTTTTTTCTTTAATCGCATCCAAGTCTCATGTAGTGCCTCATTCGATAATTGTCTGAAGTTGCTAATCTCATCCCTAAACTGTAACATCGTGGAGCGTGGAAAGAACCTTTCTAGGAAAGCTCCTTTCAATTGCCAATAGTTTGTTATAGAATTGGGAGCCAAATTATTCAACCACATTGTTACCTCTCCAGACACAGATAACGGGAATAATCGAAGATGAATTGCATTCTGTCCAACCCCAGGGTTGTCAAAGGATTTGCAAATGTTGATGAAGTTCACCAAGTGCATATTTGGGTCATCCCCTGGAAGTCCTCCAAACAACCCCTTGAGATTAAGTAGCTGTATCATGGTACTTGTTATGTTGAACTTCACCCCAGGTGCCAATGGTGGTGGAATAATTGATCCAGTTGCACCAGCCTCATCCAAGTCTGTATCATTTTCCTTATCAGGTGCAAACTGTACAACAGGTTGGCAGTTTGCTCTTGCTCTAGCTTCCCGATTTTGATTCACTGGCACAGCTACGTCCTCAACATGTCTCCTGTTTGCTGGGTTTATCAAATCATTATCCCCCAAGTCTTTCTCATCAGGATTAGGAACATGTGCTAGCTGACCATCATTCTGTTGATTCAGCTGAGCTTTAGCCAAGACGGCTAGTCTATCTTCTTTCTGTGATCAGCCATTCTGCCAATTAACTAAGGTTCCGCATGTACTGGTAATAATAGTTCACCCGATATCCTTGTACTTGGCATACACAATGATTACCCTACAAAGAACAAAAACAACAAATAAAGGTATAATTTGGAAAACTTGACCAAAGGTCAATTAACAATCACAAACTTAATTGACAACTATATTCCCCGGCAACGATGCTAAAATTTGATACGCCCAAATTAAAACTCTTGTTAGAAAGCGTAAGTGGTCGTTGTCAAATATAGAACCCAACTAGGTTGGGGTCGAAGCCCACAGGGAATATTGTGCAAACTAAGTGTTACGGTTGTTAATAGGTTGTTGATCCAAAGTTCTAGAGTAAAAGGGGTTTTTGACTTGTCACCGATATCCAAATGTTTGTAGTAAATTGGGTTTCAAATATTGAGTTCGATTGCAAGTGTTAATTCAGTGAGAGAAGACAAACTAGAGTTATGTTCACCGAGATGTTCAAGCAGCTGAGGTTGTGAATTATCTTAAATTTCCACGTTATAACTACAATTGTAAAAGTTGTTGAATTCTAAAGTTTACCCATTTGTTTCTTAACCTAAGTGGATAATTTACCCTTCAATTCTTTCAAACTTAAAAAATACGTTGGTTTATTCAACTAGTCTTTCATTCGGGTTGATGACGTTAAGGCATCAACCAATAACCCAAAGGTTAAAGCCTTTAGATTTTATGTAAACCTCTTCTTTTTCCAACATACACTTTTCTACTCAAACAAGTGATGTTCTTGGGCCCACTTTTCAAGTTTGCAAACAAGAAAGGTCACTAATATGAAGAAGGGTTTATATAACCTCAATTAAGTATGAAAATCAAGTGTTTTCACAACCCCAAATCATCTATTCACATCAAGGCTCCCATAACCCTAGTTATGGGAGATTATCCACACATCTCAAGAAAAGAAGAAAAAGTTATTGTGTTCTTCATAAATAAATTCAGAGAATTACTTACAAAAGTTACAATAATTGTTCTTGATTCTTCAGTGAAATATGAATAAAATAGCTAGATCCAATTGTAGCTTGAATCTCAGAGAGAAAAATACGTCGCAATGAGTTTCAGGATGGAAATATGATAAAAGATACCTAAATTAAACCTAAACTAGGTATTTATATGTTCCCAGTGACTGGGGTTTTAAAATTCAAAACTCATATTTTCGCATCGAAGTTGACAGTCATGTTGATGGCCCGACGCGTGAACCATCGTTGATGGTCTCAAGCTGCCACTTTCTGGTTAAGGTGCGATGGTCATGTTGATGGTCCATCACTGGCCCGACGATTCATCATATGAACCGTCGCTTGATCATCCAAGATGCTATTCACTGTTTTAGCCTGACGGCCAAATTGACGGTCCGCCACTTGGACCGTCGCAAGGGTCTACAATTCTGAAGGTTCTTCTTATCGCTGATGGGCACCCTGACGGTCCATCGCATGGTTGACGACCATCAGTTTGACCATTAATGCCCTTTTTCCTGCTACTTTTCCAAGTTCTTTCTCCAGTGACAGCGCCCAAGCGCACACGCAAGTGTACGTGGTCTACCAAATTATATAGTGACCTTCAAGAAAGCCGAATATCTATCCCATAGAGACTTGATTTAACAAAGATTTAATTCTAGTTCACAGTTTAGATTAATTTAGTTCAAGAGTAACCAAAAAGAGAGTTTGTAATTTTTGTAAATTAAAAATAAAATAAATAATGCGAAAATTATATTCTTAGAACAATCAATGAGGAAAAGCCCAGGGTTAAAGTACTTCGAATAATCATACTATGTTATTGAAATTAATCAGTTAATTTGCTTATCTTGGTTGTTGATTCGTAGGGTTAATTGCATGATCATGGTTTCCCAACCTATAATCTTTGACCTAGTTTGGACATTACAACTACATCATTGAGCGGGGATGTAATAATTCAATTAAATTAATTAAAGCTATCATCCTACGTATGAATCAAGTAAGGGATCTAAGTAAATCCCTGTCCTAGTGATGATAGGCGTATTTACACGCCTAAAGTACTATAATTTACCCATATTTTAGCTAAGTTTTGAGGACAAAATATATAATTCATGCACTTTTAGTCCTTTTTCCTGTAAGTGAGCTAACAAACGTGATTAGCAAGTTTTCAGGTATAAATGATGCAGATTTCAGCATATTATGGATAACTTGACGCCCAAGGAAGCTTCACGAAAGAAGGAAGGGAAAGCTTGGACGCCAAGGACCAAAAGTGACGCATGGAATATCTGTCCCGGGCAAAAACAACATTTTCAAAGACTTTGGGGATCAACTGAAACTTATTAGGATTAAGATAATGATGCATTAACCTAGTAGGATTAGGTTAAGTAATGCAGTAGCCTAGTAGGAACAGGATATGGGTGTTATAAATACCCTATTTTGCTAGAGATTTTGATTCATTCTTGAGTTCCGAAAACAATTCTCTTTCAATTAATTACTTTCTCTTCATCTATTCAATTCTTAATTTCCACAACAAGAGAACCGCTATTCTAAAAGGGAATTCACGCCTAACGCCATACCAAACCCTACTACACGTGAGATCTTTATTTTGGTATAATGATAAAGTCTATTGTGATTTCCGTTGCACTCATGAATAGCTAAACTTCTCTGTTGGGGTTATGGAAGCCTTATGAGATACTATCTATTGCTATGAGTTTGTGAATTCGTGACACGTATGCTGCTTATATCATTATTCTCTTCATCTTAATGCAAATTCTTGTGGTTGCAAACCCATAGAATACGCTAGTATAGCATTAACTTGTTCGAAAGAAAAGTTATATGTCTGGAAAAGAGATAATGTCAAGGTAATAGGGCACCAACCCCTGTTAAAAAGTTAGTGCCGTAACTGGATTAACCTCTTGGAGAATTTGTACCATTAGACACGCTTTAAGCTCGAAAGAGTTAAAGTGAAATAATCCTTGATGGTCGAAAGACGCCTGGATTTACCATAGAATACAATTCTCTATAAGCACATGCATGTCTGAATTCCGCATAACTCATAGCCAATAGAGACGTATAACTCATAAGGTGGACATAACCCTAACTCTCAATTCTCATTGGTTAAACATCTTACTAAACATTCTTTCTTTTTACTTTGTTATTTTCTGTTTTTACTCTATTATTTTGTTTACATTATTGCACGCTACAAAATCCCCCCTTTTACAAGACTTGCACCAAAAGTCTAATAATCTTTGCTTACTTAGTGACCAAGTATTCTCTGTGGGATCGATACCCAACCCAGTTGGGTTCTATATTTGACAACGACCGCTTACACTCTTACGAGAGCTGTAGTTTGAGCGTTATCACCTAGACGCTAAGTTTAATCCTTTATTTTATAAAAGAATAAAAACTCAAACTTTATTTATTCTCATGTTCTATCTCCCTATTCCCTCTCTCGAGATCAAAAGGTCGACAATATGTGTATTTTATGGGTGATCAATTCATTAAATAATTAAAACAAGAATAAACAAACAACCAAATATGATAAGCAAAATTAATGAAATTAATCCAAAATAATAGTACTCATGTTCTTGGCTTTAACACTGAAAAGAGAGTTTTTAGCCACTAATATTCATAATCACGATCTAAATAATTAAATACATGATGTAAAAAATTAAAGACTAAATAAAATAATTAAAACCTAATTAATCGTGTAGCAACCTCCGTATTTTTCCTCAAAACCGTGCTCCATCCGTACAATACGTCTCCAGGTCCTCTTAATATATATCTTCCAATTTTTCTCCAAGTGACCAGCTGTCCTGCACTATATTAAAATATCCTAATTATAATGGAATTAGGCAGCCCTTCATGTGGTAACAAAATCCCACCAAAAATCCTTATTTTTCGTCCTTGTCGGCGCGTTTTACTATCCTGTTTTGAATTATCGACGCGATGCGTCAACTATGCGTCACTGGACTGGTAGCAATGAAAATATTGACGCGACGGGTTGACTTCACGTCGACTCACTGGAATTTGCTTTCAAAATTTTTGTGAAGTGTTGAACGTCTTTTTCTTTGTCCATGCCTTTTGTAGTGTATTTCTAATAAATTTTTGGTCTCTTTATCAGCAATATATCACCGTATTCACCTCACAAATCCTTCTACAATATCACACACCACAAATTATAGATAAAAATAACATAATATTCTTAACAACAAATCAAAACAAGATCTATGATAAGGCAATTCGCAATGATCTTTCACTTATTATTCCGACTTTTGACTTAATCAAATTAAGCTTTGCATATTACAAACAAGTTATTCCACTCATAATTACACCACTAAAATATTTGAAATAAATTAAACACATTAGAATCCAATGAAGCCAACTAGACACACACCTAGCTCAAGCTAGTAAAACTAGTTTTTCGGGTTGAATTCCAAATGACTCAATTAAGCACAAACTTGTTTGAAAAATACTTTGAACATTGTAATAACGCACTTGAACACTTAAATGCTTATTTATATCAATATGAACACTTTAAACACACGAATTGCTCTCAAAACAAGGTGAAATAAGCTAGAATAATGATACAAAAGTGTGTAAAACCACTTCAGATCATCACCCCACACTTAAACTCTTGTTCTTTCTCGAACAACTCTTTACTCTAAGCATAAAAATCTAAGGTGATGCTACACTTATACTAAATGCAAGACGCTCAAGCTAGTATTACTATGACCATGAAATGCAAGTTTTTACACAAAGCTTGTTATTTACACAATTGATAGCTCAAGAACACTACTTCAAAATATCCTAACCTCAAGAATTGACTCACCTAAGTGGAAAACTCATGCTTATCATTCAATCAAGGACATTATAAAAATCACCCATATTCATCAAACATGTGCCCTTCACAACAAGAGAGTTACCCATAATCCTTCACAAAAATACAATTTATAACATAATGGGTACAAGAATCAAATTACACTCACTCTCACAAAGAATTCACAAGTTACACAAAATGAACCATAAGCTTTCCCTTAGTGTAATACTCCACTAATAATCGAATGTAAAACTTAGGATCAATTAGGACTTTTCTGGGTTGTAATGTAGGCTAAGAGACGGGTAGGAACTATATGGGAATAGTGAATAACCTCTCTAAGTGCTTTAATACACTACATTAAACATTTAAAATCAATCTTCAACAACCAAATTACCCTTATTCATTCATCCATACCCTTTGTTTTTGCCCCATCTCTTTTAAGTATTTTCACAAACACTTGGTGGACACATAGTTTACTACCACAAGAATCAATTTTTCTCTTTTTTACAATCATGACAATATTTTAAGCATAAATTATATCACAATCATCCACCACAAATCAATCATAAACACCAATAGCTATTACCTTGGGGAATCAATTTCACCTTTTTTTTCTTCAATTTCTCAACTCCTTACTAATTCAATTTTTCATTAAAGCACTTAGGAGCTTTTTGAATTAAATTATGGTCTATCAAAGAAGGTATTAAGCTACTTATGAGGTTGCCAAAAAAAAATTTAAAGGCTCGATAGGGGGTTAACTTGGATAATGCACAATGGTAGGACAAATAGAAGGTATAAAAAAAGCTATCAAAGAAATACCTATATCATCTCCTAAACCCACATTCTTTATTTCGCTTCACACACACACCGGGCAAGTTCTAGACATCACATGTAATAAGGAATATACAAAAATCCTCACACGCACATGGCACATGCTCAACTAAATAGGATCATCATAAACTCTCAATCAAACAAAAGCATAAATTCAAAATTAAGCCAAAAAGTACAAGAGTAAAAAACATGAGCCTAAGAGTCTCAAAAGTAGTAATTCACTCAATCAACATGCTTTTATCAAACAAAACACTTGCACCAGGTAATAAAAAATAGCACCAACAAGAGTATATCACTTATTCCTAACCTAAATTTTTTAAATTGAGCCAAAATTTGAGAATTTCCCCACCCCACAATTAAAAATCTACTTTGTCCCCAAAGTGAATTTTTCCTGAGGCCTAGCTAGTAACTTCTTCACATAAAAAAGATTCATGGGACCCCACACTCAATCTTTCCCATGCTCCAAGCTCAAGTTTATGGTACTCAGACTTCCCATTAACCTGTGACTCAACCAAAAATAAAAACTACGTGGAATAAAAACTAAAAACTGAAAAGAAAACATACCTAATTAACCTTGGGCTGCCTCCCAAGCAGCGCCTGATTTAGTATCGTGGCACGACCCATATCAACTCAACCATATTCCTTCACCCTTTTACCCCCTTTTCGGAGCCATTTTTTCTTTCATTTCAAATATCTTTTACCTTTTAACATGTTGGGAATTAGTGGTTTTATATTAGGACGCCTAATTAGGTAGTCGGAAGAGGTCTTTAGTGGCTTAGGCACCCCACACTCATCCCTTTCAAACACATTGATCATGCATAAATCTTTATATAAGGGATTTTTAATGGGGGCCTTGTAAATATCAAATACCACCTCTTCATCATCTACCCTCATCTTGAGCGTGCCTTCTCTAACATCAATTAAAGCCTCTCCGATCGCTAAGAATGGGCACCCCAAAATAATTGGTGCTTGTTCGTTTGCCACAAAATCAAGAACAAAAAAGTTAGCAAGAATAACAAATTTATCAATCTTTATGAGGACATTCTCAATGATTCCATTCGGATATGCTATGGATCCGTCTGCGAGCTGCATAACCACTCGTATCACTTTAGGCTCTCCCAAACCCAATTTTCTAAACAATGATAGGGGCATCAAATTTATGCTTGCCCCTAAGTCACTCAGTGCATGAACCTCTTTACTCCCAATTTAAATAGGGATGACAAACTTTCCTTGATCTTTCAATTCCTTAGAGATTTCATGTGACATCACTGTGCTACACTCTTCAGTGAGTGTTATAGCTCCTATTTCTTGCAATTTTACCTTTTTAACCACCATATCCCTCAAGTACTTTACATACTTAGGCATACTCTGTAAAACATCTAGAAAAGGTAAGTTAATATAAAGCTCTTTGAATGTGTCAATGAACTTTTTGAACAAGGCATCCTCTTTCACTTTTATGTACTTTTGAAGGAAAGGTAGTGGTAGCGTCTTCTTCTTCTCTGGTTCAGCAACTTTTTCATTCAAGTATTCAGATTTTCTTGAATTTTTAGCAACTTTTTTATCCACCTTTTGGGTTACCACATCAGCATCTACCTCCTTTGTTTCCATAGGAGGTTCTCTTTGAAGCTCTTTACCACTCCACAAAGTGATTGCCCTGACTTGCTTAGGATTTTCTGTATCAGCAGGCAAACCACCTTGTGGTCTAGTATTTAATATTTTCTGTGTCTGCCCAACCTGTAACTCTAAATTTCTCTGAACCACTTTTTGATTCTGTAATTCCGCCTTTTGACTATTCAGATCTTCCATTAGTTGTTTTTGACCCACTAAGATTTGTTTCAAAATCTCTTCCGTGTTGCTCGTAGACTGATTCAATTGGGCTTGTGGCTGTGGGGCGTTCCATGGATGATTAGGTGGCTGAGTTTGCCACTTCATGTTGTAGGCATTATCGTAAATTGGCCTTTGAGCATTGCCTATATACATCACAGATTCCAGCTTTAAAGCACATATAGTAGCGGCATGACCGCTATTTCCGCATACTTCACACAAACCTACATCTTGTTGGATGGCATTGGCTATGGATGTAGGTTGTGCTGCTCCCAACTTCATGCTGCTAAATAATGTGTTGATCAAATTTTGTAATGCAGAAACCTAAGCTGATAGGGCTGTGAATTGGTTCACCTCCAACACACCCGTAATTTTTTTTGTGGCACTTCTAGAATCTAAATGCTACTCTGGATTTCCTTGTGCTATGCGGTTCAATAATATGTACAACTCATCATAAGTTAGCTCCAACGCTTGACCACCTGCGACTGAATCTAGCAAAATCTTTGTATTATGATCAAGAGCTTCTACAAAAGTACGAGCAAGTACCTGATTAGACTGTTGGTGATGTGGACAATCTCGAAGAAGAGACTTAAAGTATTCCCAAACATGATAGAGGTTTTTATCAGGCTTCTGTTTGAAGCTCACTATCTCACTGTGAAATCTCACAGTCTTGCCTAATGGAAAAAATCTGATGAGGAACTTTCTGGCTAAGTTGTCCCATGATGTGATTGAATTGGCTGACTCCGCATTCAACCACCTTTTAGCTTCCCCTAACAGAGAATAGGACAATAGTGTCAGCCTCACATAATCTGTACTCACCCCAGTCGGAGTGAATGTGTCAGTAAGCTCAATAAAATTCTGCAAGTGGACTTATGGAACCTCGTGTGAAAGCCCTGTAAATTGTCCACTGCTGATAAGAAACTGCACCATTGTAATGCCCCGAATCTGGTACCCGGAATGCTACACGGTGCTCATGACCCCGAAGGATCATAAGCTAACCCATGACTAATATTTGTTCCTGTATACTGCATAAAATACTTTATAATGTGGAATCATGAACTGAAATTCCATAAGGTTCAAAACTGTAACATAACTGATAAAAATATAACATCTGGATGGGGTATGAAATACCTAAAACAACCGAAATAACTGTCGAAACATGATAGTCTAGAAAGCCTCTAACTGACTGAACTATCTGAGTAAGGAGCTGATGGGACATGTCCCCAACTAACTCTAACTAATAAACTAATTAATGAGATAATAGGGAATAATTATGTCCTCGTATGATGAGGACTCACTTCTAACTCTGACTATTAAAACTAGAATCTACTGCTGATCTAGAGCTCATATCTCTGAACCTATGGTATAAGACACCATAGCGCAAATGCGTCAGTACTTTAAATGTACTGGTAGGCATGTGAGGTAGGCAGAATACATGGGTTCATATGCATAAACAATAATAATAACTGACTAACTATCATGAGAGTGAGAATACATGCATGAGACATAACAACTGACACTACTACTGTGATAACATGATTACTGAATCTGAATATAACTGATAACATGAGTGACTGTATCTGACAGTCCTAAATCTGATGGAACTATCTGAGTTTTGTACTGTGTCTGAGTTGACTGTATCTGACAGTCCTAAAATCTGAAGAACTATCTGAGTTCTATTATTGAGACTGATACTGAGACTGTGGGAGGTAGTCATCTAACCGACATGCCCCAAATAATTCATTATAGCCAAATTGAGGTCCAATCTATGCCCTGATTGGAAGGGTGTCAATAACGCGCCACTGGTAAGGACAACATGTGAGTAACCCTAATATAATAGATAACTCTAGTGAGAACGGTGGGAACCCTCATATAGCAGGCTAAGCCACCTCGTCTACCCTCATATAGTAGGTTATGATGTCTCAACCTATGCTGGCTACATAGTTCTGGAATGCAAGGATTGTTTCTAAGAATCACACCCTCATATAACAGGTGAGTTCCCATCCTTGGGTTCACTCGGTGCTAATTTCTACTCCCATCTGAATAGACACTAAACATAATTTACTGAACTGAACATGGACTGTGTTACTGAATTTCGTTGACTAACGGAATATTACTGATATCTGACAACTGATTGAGTTCATGAGATCATGGAGATTTCCTGAGTCATAAGACTGTCTGAAGTCTAAGGATTCATAGCTTGACTGAGAGTATCATGGAAACATAACATTGCTCTAGGGACACAACTAATATTTTGGGTACAAGTACCCCCAGGACTTGATGGAAGGAAAACTGACCAAGCATAACTTACTTGAACATATAACTAACATCATAATCCATAATACATTTATAGAAGCATTCCATCAAAACATGTGATAGACATAATTTGATCATACATGAGGATTTCATGATATCATACTAGTTGGGCATTGTTCCTTCATCCAGGTATTTAATCAAACACATGGTAGTCATAGTACATGTAGACAACATTATACAAAAATTAATCATCATGATTCATCTCTAATTTCATCATCTAGGGTTTATTCATAGGTTCACATGAATACACATTTATACAAATCAATTCCACATAAAATTGATCACCTAACATGGAATTGAATTTAATTGATCATTCTCAACATAAAAAAAATAAACCCAACATGAAATTCATAAATAAATCCATAAACTTAAACTTAGAAAAAAGATTCTTGGGCTTCATGGACGAAAGGAGTCCATGAATGAACACTATGCATACCTTAGTTCGTGATTTCGTGAAGATTGACGGAGGAAATTCTTGATTCTGAATCTTCTATGAAAAGCCCTAGGTTGTCCTTGAGAGGTTTTTGAAAGAAGTGAGTGTATTTTAGGTGAAAAGTGGCTGAATCACGTGTTAAAGGGCTAAATAGGGGTGGGAAATTGACCTTTTTAACCCTGGACGCGTCTTGTAATTTCAATAAAAATTTCCCGAATTGAGCCATTGGCGCGACGCGGTGCTATCGTACTGTGTCACTAGATTTTGACAATTGAGAAACTGAGGGATGATGAGACGCGGAGCCATCGCGTTGCCCCTTCTTTTGCGACCTGGAACTTTGGCGCGATGCGGTGGAAATCGCGCTAAGACACTAGAAAAGGACAATTCTGAATTCGGGCCCTAGCGCGATACACCATCATCACAGACCCCTACTAGAATTGCCAAATTCCATTTCCTCTTGTGGTACAGTGCGCCACTGACTAATATGGAGCTGTTTTACGATGGAAACATGAAATAGTCGTAACTTCTGATCCGGTTATCGAATTTGGGCGAATCTTATATCGATGGAAAGCTTATTGAATTTTTCACATGAAAAAAATTGAAAATATTGAAAATTCCTCATGGAAAAACCATCATTCAATTTAGAAGCTAATGCTAGACATTCTTGAGATGAAATTAGCTAAGAAAAAATATGGGGTATTACAATATCTCCCCCTTGAGAACATTCGTCCTCAAATGAGACTGACTGAGAGGGGAGAAAAGATAACTGACGTACATATTAAACATGAATAACTGGAACATGATCTCATGACTGACATGACTGACAAACTGAACATATAATACTGAACATGCATATCTGATGCATGTATAACTGATTCATGCATTCTTAACTGAGTGTTCTGATGAACTATGTTTCTCACAATGAGAATGCATATCTGATGCATAATTATATAACTGAGCTGATGAATGACTGAATATGCAATGGTACTTGATACCAAGTTTATAATGGGAACATGAGCATAAAACTGCATACCAAGTTTGTGATGAACACTAAACATGAAATTGAGTAAGCTTAAGGAGAACTGTTACTTTGAGCTTGATCTGAGTTGGCAAAGAAGAGGTGAGGATACTTGGTACGCATGTATTCCTCTTCTTCCCAAGTAGCTCCCTCGACGGACTGATTTCCCCAAAGAACCTTAACTAGATGGACTTCTTTGTTCCTCAATCTACGAGTCTGATAGTCTAAGATTTTGACTGAAATCTCCTCATAAGAGAGAGTGTTCTGAACCTCAATGCTCTGAATAGGAACTACAACTGATGGGTCACCTATGCACTTCTTTAGCAAACAGACATGAAAGACTGGATGAACTGAGGCTAGATTTGAAGGCAATTCGAGCTCATAAGCTACCTTGCCGAATTAACTGAGAATCTTGAAGGGACCGACATATCGGGGAGTGAGTTTCCCTTTCTTACCTAACCGCTTCACTCCCTTCATGGGAGAGATATTTATATAGACATAGTCACCAATATATCTCTAACTCGAGATCTTTTCTATGAACATCTGCATAATACTTCTGTCGGCTCTGAGCAGCCGGAGTTTTTCTCTAATCAACTGGACTTTTTCTAAGGCATCGAATACCAAGTCAGGCCCTATAACTGAGGCCTCACTAACATCAAACCAACCAATTGGAGATCTACATCTCCTACCATGGAGAGCTTCGAATGGAGCTATTCGAATACTGGAATGATAACTATTTTGTATGCAAATTCAATCAAAGGTAAGTGGTCATCCCAACTTCCCTTGAAATCGATTGCACATGCCCTTAGCATATCTTCTAATGTCTGAATGGTCCTTTCTTCTTGACCATCTATCTGAGTATGAAAGGCGATACTAAGATGAACTTGGGTACCAAGATCCTTTTGGAATGCTTTCCAGAAATAAGAGGTGAACTGGGTACCTCTGTCTGAGATAATAGATAGAGGAACACCATGCAATCTGACCAACTCCCTAATGTAGAATTTGGCATAATCCTTGGCTGAATAAGAGGTATGAACTGGAAGAAAATGAGCTGATTTGGTCATTCTGTCTACAATGACCCAGACTGAATCATGCTGATGATGAGTTCGAGGCAAACCTGTCACGAAGTCCATATTCACAACTTCCCACTTCTAAGTAGGAATACTGAACTCTTGCATGGACCCACTAGGCTTCTGATGCTCTATCTTAACTTGCTGACATGTAGAGCACTTAGCCACAAACTCTGCAATATCTCTCTTCATCCCACTCCACCAATAGATTTCCCACAAGTCGCGGTACATCTTTGTGGCCCCTGGATGAATAGAGTAGCGCGCACCAATGCGATTCTGCAAGAATTCGCTGCCTTAAGTCATCTACACCTGGAACACAGAGATGATCCTGACAACGAAGAACACTATCTCCCTCTTTGGAGAAAACCTCTATTTTATGATCCTGAACTGACTCTTTCAGCTTGACAAAGCTGGGATCTCTATCTTGTTTTTCTTTTACCTCAGAAACTAGAGATGATTTTGAACTACTCTGAACCCATATATCACCCGTATCTGTATCGACTATGCGAACGCCTAGTCTGGCAAGCTGATGGACTTCCTGATCTAACTTCTTCTTACTGTCATCCACATGAGCAATACTACCCATAGATAGTCTACTGAGAGTGTCGGCCACTACATTGTCCTTGCCCGAATGATAGAGGACACTCATGCCATAATCTTTCAAGAGCTCTAACCACCTTCTCTAATGAAGATTAAGATCTTTCTGAGAAAAGACATACTGAAGACTCTTATGATCTATGAACACATCTACATGAACACCGTATAGATAATGCCTCCAAATCTTTAAGGCAAATACTACGACTGCTAACTTAAGATCATGAGTAGGATAATTTCTCTCACGGGGTTTAAGCTGTTTGGAGGAGTAGGCTATGACCTTACCATGCTGCATGAGTACGCAACCTAGACCCATTCTGGATGCATCACAATACACTACGAACCCATCTAAACCATCTGGGAGAGCTAAGACTGGAGCTGAGGTGAGTTGAGTTTTCAACTCCTGAAAACTCTTCTCACAAGGATCTGACCACTAAAACTTGACTTTCTTCTGAGTCAATCTAGACATAGGGGATGCAATAGAAGAAAATACCTCAACAAACCATTTGTAATAGCCAGCCAAACCCACGAAACTCCTAATGTCTAATGGAGAGACAGGGCGAGGCCATTTTCTTTCTGCTTTGGTCTTTTGAGGATCTACTCTAATGCTATCACCGAAAATTATGTGACCAAGGAATGATACTGAACTTAGCTAAAATTTGCACTTACTAAATTTGGCAAACAACTGATGATCTCTAAGAGTCTGAAGTACTGTTCTGAGATGGTCTGCATGATCGCGCTCACTGCGGGAATAGACTAGGATATCATCTATGAAGACTATGATGAACATGTCCAAGTACTTCTTGAAAACACGGTTCATCAAGTCTATGAAAGCGGCTGGGGCATTGGTAAGACCAAATGGACCATTCCGGGTGCGAAAAGCTATTTTCAAAATGTCACATTTCCTAACTCTGAGCTGTTGATAGCCGAATTTAAGGTCTTTCTTAGAGAAATAACTGGCACCCTGAAGTTTGTCAAACAAGTCATCGATTCTAGGAAGATGATACTTGTTCTTGACCATGACCTTATTGATTTGACGGTAGTCTACACACATCCTAAAAGAACCGTCTTTCTTGTGCACAAATAACACTAAAGTGCCCCATGGGGAAATGCTACGCCTGATGAATCCCTGATCTAAGAGATCCTTCAAATGTTCTTTCAGTTCTCTGAGTTCTGCTGGTGCCATTCTCTATGGAGAAATATATATAGGTTGAGTATCTAGAAGAAGTTCAATGTCGAAGTCAATTTCCCTTTTGGGAGGAATTCCTGGAAGATCTTTGGGAAAGATATCAGAATATTCATTCACTACTGGGACTGATTCAAGACTGGGAGTTTCGGAACTAGTGTCCTTAACTCAAACAAAATGATAGACACATCCTTTAGATATCATTTTCCTTGCCCGAAGGTAGGAAACAAGTTGATCCCTGAAAGAGGATACACTACCCATCCACTCAAGGACGGGTTCATTTGAGAACTGAAATTGGACAATTTTGTTTCTGTAGTCGACTGTGGCATAGCAGAAATAAAGACAATCCATGCCGAGAATGATGTCAAAATCAGTCATCTCTAATTCAACTGTAACGCTTCGAGATCCCATCCCGAGACGTCACACGGTGCTTATGGACCCGAAGGACCACAAGCTATCCCTTTACTAATATTTGTACCTCTTTACTACATAATATCTAAAAAAAATATGAAAACTTGCCATAAGGTTCAACACATCTAAACATACTCAAAACTGAAAACTGAATACTAATACATCCGTCTGAAAAGCCTCTAACTATCTGAACTGTGGAGTTGATGGGACATGTCCCCAATAAACTCCGTCAACAGAAAATAAACAAAGTCTAAAACAATAGTAGTAAAATGAGACTCATCCTCGAAAGAAGAGGACTCACTACTACTGCTGCTGACTGGGACTAAACTGCTGAGGATAAACTAGATCCTGTGCCTCTGAACCTATGGTGTCAAATAAAACACCATAGCGCAAATGCGTCAGTACAAAAATATATCGAGTATGTAGACGGGGTAGGCTAATGCAAGGGTTCAGGCATACACAATATCTAAACTGAATAATCATGAAAATGCCGCATGAAAACACATACATGAATGCACAGAACCTTAACACAATTATCGTAACTCTAGATACTGAAACTCAGATATCACTTTACTGCAGATTGAACTTACTATAGACACTGAGATACTGAATCACTGACTCATCTGATACTAATAACTGAGGATCTGGATGTGCTTACATCAATGACTGAATTCTTGGACTTACTGCTTTCGACTGACAGGATTAGAGATCAACCTTTCTAACAGATGATTTTGAAAGATTTATAAAAAATAAGAAATATGATTATATCTGAATCTGACAACAAGATTACTCAATAGAAATCTAATACTGTGATCAAGCCTGTCTGACGACATATCTCTGAATATGATATCAAATAACTGTATATGAGACCAAGTCTATCTGATGGGATGGCCCATAAATCAATGGAACTAGCTGAGTTCCTCACAATGATAGATGTCTGTATATAACAGTCCTAATTTTTGAAGACTGATTCTGAAACTGAGACTGAATCTGAAATTGTGGGATGTAGTCACTTAACCGACATGCCCTGACCTACCACAGGTGGGGTCCAACCTGTTCCCCAATTGGAAGGGTGTCATTACCGCGCCACTAGTAAAGACAACTCTATGAGACCCTCATCTAGCAGGTCCTCAAACGAGAATGGTGGAGCCCTCATCTAGCAGGTCAAGCCACCTCATCTACCCTCATCTAGAAGGTATGATGTCTGTCATCCACCCTTAACTAACAGGTGTGATGTCTCAACCTACGCTGGCTACGTAGTTCTGGAGCATAATGATTGCTTCTAAGAATCACACCATCTACTAGTAGGTGAGTTCCCATCCTTGAGCTTGCTCGGTGCTAGTTTCTACTCCCAACTGAAAGACTCAGAACTGAATTCTCAACTGAACACTGGCTGAACTGAATCTGACACTGATCATATTACTCAAAAGGTCTGACTGAGTTACGCTGAGATCACTTGGTTCCGTATCTGACGGAAAAGATATCGAATCGTGGTATCTGACTGAAGATACAGAGATTGAATAGATTACTCGAATCGCTTCTGAGATTAAGATTGAATCACTTGAATACTATTAGAACTGAGCTGATTACAGGTCTGAGCCTAGATTACTAGTGATACAGAGATTACAGAGATAATTAAGATAACTTAGATTACTGAGCCTTATTAAGCTTTGCACTTGTCTGAGGATACAGAGTTCTATAGTTCAATGAGTTCTAAGAATCATGGCTCGATTGGAATTATCGAGAAACTGACACGGGCTCTAGACAACAACTCTATTTTTAGGTATAAATACCCCCAGTACTCGATAACATAAAAGTAAGACATAATCATTCTTCATCACAAATCATTCATGCATCATCACGGTCACCATTCATCACTACAATCATTCATTCATCATTACAAGCATTCATTCATCATTACAATCATTCATGTATTATCTCAATCGTTAAAGCATCACTTCAAGTAGTTGGGCATCATAACATACTTTCTCTCTCAAGATCATTAGGACATCACATTAAGCATTTAGGAAACATAGACCTCTATTCATCATCACAACCACCAAAGGGTCACTCCAAACCTTTAAGGATCATCAACATCGGTTCACCATCATATACTATCCTAGGGATGACATGCTATTAGATTATACCCCATTCAACGAGATCTTACATCAAGTACTTCATACCTATATCGGTCTTGTCATGTATTTGTATATCACTTAATTTGGAGGAAACTTCAAACTAACACGTCACTATTTACTTGCTAAACACTTGACATGTATTAAAAGCTTAGCATATATCAAAGAGCACAAAATCGGGGAATTTACAACCATCATATCTCGACTTGTTCACTAGGGTCTTTCAACAACCACTAGACATGACCGATTTTACACCTACTTGGGGATTTCATGCTATCTTGGCACATTTCACTCACTAAGGCATTTTATCAAACACTAGACATGCATGGACTAGCTCACAATTTGGGGTTTCCTATTCAACATACTATAGTGACCCTTATTCTTCACCTAAGCTCTTTATCAAACCTATGGGGAACGTTCTTCACTTATTCAACCATTTCTATACCCAAAAGTCATGAACACATCACATGGAAAAAATAACAACTTCAAGAGGATCTATCACAACATCACATGAATTCCACATACTAGGGTCAAAGCTTATAAATTTTGTTGGCAAACATAAATCAAAACTCAACAACATATTAAAAATCCATTTCAACTCATACAAATCATTAACAACTCCTAAACATAAAAATCTTTTAATTATAAAAAGGGTTCTTGAGCTTCTTGGATGAAAGAGGCCCAAGAATCAACATCTACATACCTTAACCTTTGAAATTGGATGAACTTTAGTGCTTGAAACTTTATCCACTCTTGAAATAAATAAATTCTTGAAGACCACACTATGAGGAACTTGATTCTTGAAGAAACCTTAAAGAATTTATGGATGATTTTTTGAGGATTAATGTTCTTGATGAAACCCTAGTTATACTCTCTTGAGAGAATTGGAAGAGAAAAATGATGAAATTAGGGTTTTGGAAGTGGGTTCTCATATTTATAGAGGCTCAAAAAGAATGGGAAATGACCAAAATACCCTTGCAAAAATGCCCTTGAATTGCTGGAAAAATATTCTTGACGCCATCCGTGACAGGCCGTCGGGTCCGTGATAGGCCGTCACGAATGGTCATCACAAAAGGGGTCCAAATTCTTGATTTTCTGCCCAGGGTTGACGACGTTGTCAGAAATGTCATCAGAATATGACGATGTCATCAAAAAGGTCATCATAAACGTGATAGCCCGTCAGATACGTCGTCACCGTTTTCCAGCTTGACAGTCTGGAGTAAAATTGGTATAAATCGTTGCTCCGATATCGGATTTAGGAGAAATTGGTATTGCTGGAAAGTTAATTCAAAGAAATTTCATTTGATATATAGAAATCCACCCAGTTCTTCATATACAACGAGTTATGGTCGATTGAAGTTGACCCAAATTTTGACGGGCACTCAAACTTGAACGATAGGAAAGTTTTCAACTCGTCCATGAGTTAGGAGACCTCTATGATCTTAATTCATGCTCAACTAGATTCTCACACAATTTTCAAAGTATTTCATACTTGGGAGGATATTTCTGAAATATTTTGACTCAAATTTTTGCTTTACCAAATACGCTCTAAGGCTCAGATTGGAAGAGGATTTTGCGGGGCATTACATTATCTCCCCCTTGAGAACATTCATCCTCGAATGTCGCTTGATAGACTGACAATAAGGATCAATAGAACTTACTCAACAAATGGAAATATCTCAGATCAGGACTACACAACTGGAACGACTGACATATAGAGTTCTCACACTGGGCATGCAGATAGGATGCATAGAATACTCGACTGATGATACTCATAGCTGAATACTCATAATACACATGCATATGTAATGTATGGAATCATAACTGGGATGATCTCAGGAATACACGACTGAACACACACTGACAAGATGAACTCTTTCTACTAAATGTGCATATCTAATGCATGAATGTCCGGCTAAGATGACTTTTGAAAGCATGACTGACAATGCAATAATGATTGACAATGTAGTGACAACTGATGCTAATTTCATAAAGAAGATCTGAACATCCATCTGTATGAATCTAATGGCATGCAACATCATAATACTATGGGGTATCTCCCCCTTGGGATTCTATGTCCCACTAAACACACTTCGCTGAAATACTGGGGCGGTGCGCGGGGCACCTACAACTGGGTCATGATTGACCGATCAAGATCTGAAACTTATGCATGACTCATGCTAACATATAAGCTCAAAATGGAAGCAAAGGACCTAACAATGCATATCACAAAGAAGAAGGGCTCATAACTTACCCGACTCTATTTCAGGAAATCCTTCTCGATCAAGGCGAGTCTGAAGCGCCTGAAGTCTACCCCTTTGAGTCAGCACTCTACATTCTCGCATTCTATGGCCTGAATTACCACACCCGAAACACACATCGATATTGGCTCTATGCATACCTTGGTGGCTCCTGCCACACTCTCCACAATGTGGATAGGTATGAACACCACTAGTAGTACTGGAAGTGGCTTCCTGCTGGCGCGAATCTCTACCCCTATGAGCTAGTATTCTACACTTTTGCAACTTGTGTCCTAGCCTACCACATCCAAAACACCCCCTACTTCCGGCTCTATATACATCCTTGTGCTGCCTACCACACTTTTTGCAACACAAGTAGATAAGAACACTCTTCCCACGACCTAGTGACTTAGAGCTTGATGCTCCCTCTCGACTAACATTCTTAGGTTTAGGTACCGGTGCCTGGACTGATAGCAAAACTGGTGCTGAGGATCTCAAATGGAATTGGGAGCGGTTACTACCCCTTAATCTTGGCGTAAAGTTATTGGTTCTAGTTCTTTGATCCATCCTACGCTCTCTCCCGTCATTCTGCTGAATGTAAGCTAAAAGCCTAGATAGGACAACGTTCTGCAAACTGTTCTGAGCAGCTATTTCCTAGGCTAAGGTAATGAATGCAGCTCTGAACTCTGCATGTGACACACCCTCATTCTCAGGATCTACTGGTTGTGGGGGCTGTTCATCTACCCCAAGGACAAAATCTCTGCGAGGAGGCATACTCTGTAATTGGAAGAAACAAGTGGATTAGAATGAGGATCAACTTGAGCTCATGCTCACTTGCACGATATGAAAACTGAAAGAAGGGAAACTACTCCTAAGTACATCCTGTAGCCTCTTGTACATAAATGTGGCACGCTACACACCCATGCACAAGACTCTACTAGATGCGGCTTTTCAGACTCCGTAGGATACTATTGAACCTTAGGCTCTAATACCAAGTTTGTAACACCCCAAGATCCCATCCCGAGACGTCACATGGTGCTTATGGACCCGAAGGACCAAAATATAACCCTTTACTGATATCTGTACCTGTACACTGCATAATATCTGAAAAAAATGCGGAAACTTTCCATAAGGTTCAACACATCTATACTTACTCAAAGCTAAAAACTGAATACTAATACATCCGTTTGAAAAGCCTTTAACTGTCTGAACTGTGGAGTTGATGGGACACGTCCCTAACTAACTTTGTCAACAGAAAATAAAGAAAGTCGAAAACAATAGTAGTAAACTGAGACTCATCCTCGAAAGAAGATGACTCACTGCTACTGCTGCTGACTGGGTCCAAACTGCCGAGGATAAACTGGATCCCATGCCTCTGAACCTATGGTGTCAAATAAAACACCATAGCGCAAATGTGTCAGTACAAAAATATAACGAGTATGTAGATGGGGTAGGCTAATGGAAGGGTTCATGCATGCGCAATATCTAAACTGAATAATCATGAAAATGCCGCATGAGAACACATGCATGAATGCACAGAACATGAACACAATTATCGCAACTCTAGATACTGAAACTCAGATATCACTTTACTGCAGACTGAACTCACTACTAACACTGAGATACTGAATCACTGACTCATCTGATACTGATAACTGAGGATATGGATGTGCTTACATCAATGACTGAATTCTTGGACTTACTTCTTTCGACTGACAGGATTAGAGATCAACCTTTCTAACAGATGATTTTGGAAGCTTTATCAATGATAAGAAACATGATTATATCTGAATTTGACAACAAGATTACTCAATAGAAATCTGATAGTGTGATCAAGTCTGTCTGACGGCATATCTTTCAATATGATATCAAATAGCTGTATGTGAGACCAAGTCTATCTGATGGGATGGCCCATAAATTAATGGAACTATTTGAGTTCCTCACAATGATAGATGACTGTATCTGACAGTCCTAATTTTTGAAGACTGATTTTGAAACTAAAACTGAATTTGAATCTGAAACTGAAACTGTGGGACGTAGTCACTTAAACGACATGCCCCGACCTACCACAGGTAGGGTCCAACCTGTTCCCCAGTTGGAAGGGTGTCATTACCGCGCCACTGCTAAAGACAACTCTATGTGACCCTCATCTAGCAGGTCCTCAAACGAGAATGGTGGAGCCCTCATCTAGCAGGTCAAGCCACCTCATCTACCCTCATCTAGCAGGTATGATGTCTCTTATCCACCCTCAACTAACAGGTGTGATGTATCAACCTACGCTGGCTACATAGTTCTAGAGCACAAGGATTGTTTCTAAGAATCACACCCTCTATTAGTAGGTGAGTTCCCATCCTTGAGCTCGCTCGGTGCTAGTTTTTACTCCCAACTGAAAGACTCAAAATTGAATTCTCAACAGAACACTACTGAATCTTCCACTGATCATATTACTTAAAAGGTCTGACTGAGTTACGCTGAGATCTCTTGGTTCCATATCTGACGGAAAAGATATCGAATCATGGTATCTGGCTGACGATACAGAGCTTGAACAGATTACTTGAATCGCTTCTGAGATTAGGATTGAATCACTTGAATACTATTAGAACTGAGTTGATTACAGGTCTGAGGCTAGATTACTAGTGATACAGAGATTACAAAGATAACTGAGATTACTGAGCTTTATTAAGCTTCGTACTTGTCTGAGGATACAGAGTTCTATAGTTTATTGAGTTCTGAGAATCACGGATCGATTGGAATTATCGAGAAACTGACACGGGCTCTAGACAACAACTTTATTTTTGGGTATAAATCATTCATGCATTCATCACGGTCATCCATTCATCACTACAATAATTCATACATCATTACAAGCATTCATTCATCATTACAATCATTCATGTATTATCTTAATCGTTAAAGCATCACTTCAAGTAGTTGGGCATCATAACATACTTTCTCTCTCAAGATCCTTAGGACATCGCATTAAGCATTTAGGAAACATAGACCTCTATTCATCATCACAACCACCAAAGGGTCACTCCAAACCTTTAAGGATCATCAACATCGGTTCACCATCATATACTAGCCTAGGGAAGACATGCTATTAGATTATACCCCATTCAACGAGATATTACATCAAGTATTTCATACGTATATCGGTCTTGTCATGTATTTGGATATCACTTGATTTGGGGAAAACTTCATACTAACACGTCACTATTTACTTGCTAACCACTTGACATGTATTAAAAGCTTAACATATATCAAAGAGCACAAAATTAGGGAATTTACAACCATCATATCTCGACTTGTTCACTAGGGTCTTTCAACAACCACTAGACATGACCGATTTTACACCTACTTAGGGATTTCATGCTATCTTGGCACATTTCACTCACTTTATCAAACACTAGGCCTGCATGGACTAGCTCACAATTTAGGGTTTCCTATTCAACATACTATAATGGCACTTATGCTTCACCTAAGCTCTTTATCAAAACTATGGGGAACGTTCTTCACTTATTCAACCATTTATACACCCAAAAGTCATGAACACATTACATGAAAAAAACAACAACTTCAAGAGGGTCTATCACAATATCACATGAATTCCACATACTAGGGTCAAAGATCATAAATTGTGTAGGCAAACATAAATCAAACCTCAACAACACATTAAACATCCATTTCAACTCATACAAATCATTAACAACTCCTAAACATAAAAATCTTTTAGTTTTAAAAAGGGTTCTTGAGCTTCTTGGATGAAAGGGACCCAAGAATCAACATCTACATACCTTAACCTTTGAAATTGGATGAACTTTAGTGCTTGAAACTTTATCCACACTTGAAATAAATAAATTCTTGAAGACCACACTATGAGGAACTTGATTCTTGAAGAAACCTTAAAGAATTTATGGATGATTTTTTGAGGATTAAAGTTCTTGATGAAACCCTAGTTATACTCTCTTGAGAGAATTGGAAGAGAAAAATGATGAAATTAAGGTTTTGAAAGTGGGTTCTCATATTTATAGAGGCTCAAAAAGGGTGGGAAATGACTAAAATACCCTTGCAAAAACTGCTTTGAATTGCTGGAAAAATATTCTTGACGCCATCCGTGACAGGCTGTCAGGTCCGTGATAGGCCGTCACGAATGGTCGTCACAAAAGGGGTCTAAATTCTTGATTTTCTGCCCAGGGCTGACGACGTTGTTAGAAATGTCGTCAGAATGTGACGACATCATCAAAAAGGTCGTCAGAAACGTGATAGCCCGTCAGATACGTCTTCACCATTTTCTAGCTTGATTGGCTGGAGTAAAATGGGCATAACTCTTTGCTCCGATATCAGATTTAGGCGAAATTGGTATCGTTAGAAAGCTAATTCAAATATCTTTCATTTTCTATATATAAATCCATCCAGTTCTTAATATACTACGAGTTATGGTCGATTGAAGTTGACCCAAATTTTGACGGGCACTAAAACTTGAACGATAGGAAAGTTTTTAACTCGTCCATGAGTTAGGGGACCTCTATGATCTTAATTCATGATCAAATAGATTACCATACGATTTTCAAAGTATTTCATACTTTGGAGGATATTTCTGAAATATTTTGACTCGGATTTTCACTTTACCAAATACGCTCTAAGGTTCAGACTGTAAGAGGATTTTGCAGGGCATTACATCGACTAAGTCTGCTGAAGTGACTTTCTGAAATATCATAATCGGGCAGTTCTTGTATACCCACCGAGCTATGATGGTTTTACCCACTGGGGTAGGGACTAAAAAGGGCTCTGCTAGAATTTCGGGACTGACTCTGAAATCAACTGCTATATAGGGAGTAACAAAATATAAGGAAGCACCTGGATCTAGAAAAGCGTAAACATGCACATGAAAGATCTGTAACATACCAGTAACTACATCAGGAGAATTTTCTTGATCCTGTCGGAACTGAAGAGCATAGAGACGATTTGGGCGTTGCCCACTAGTAGAACTGGAGGTGGTACCTTGCTGATTTGGGTGATCGGACTGAGCTGAGGAGCGATTCTGTTGACCCTGGGGACCTGGCTGAGGATAGTCTTTGACTCTGTGGCTTGGGTTTCCACATCCAAAACAAATACCACTGCCAGCTCTACAAATACCCTGATGGTTCTTGCCACAAGTCTGGCAAAGAGGATACGTGCGGGCACTGCTAACACTGCCCTGGAACTTAGAGCCTAGCGCTCTATCATTGTTACCCTCTCTGAACTTAGGAACTGGAGCACTGGCTAAAGAAGGAGCTAAAACTGATGACTTAGGACGAAACTGAGAACAGTTTTCTCCTTCTGACTTAGGCTGAGCGAAGTTGAAACTACCTGTCTTCGCTCTCTTATTCTGCTTCTCCCTTATCTTAATCTTGTGCCCCTCTACCTACTGAGCGTGAGTCATGATCCTGGCTAAAGTCTTATCACTATTCAGCATGGCGGATCTACACTCATTAACCACACTATCATTCACCCCTGAAATGAACTTACTCATCCTTGCCCTGATATCTGCAACCACATGAGGGGCATATCTGGCTAATTGAGTAAACTTAAGACAATACTCTTTCACTGTCATATTGCCTTGCCTGAGGTTGATGAATTGTAGCACCTTAGCTTCTCTAAGCTCTAGGGGAAAGAATCTATCATGGAACGCTGAAGCAAACTCCTCCCACTCATCTGACCCTGCATCGTCTGCCCTCTATGACTTCCACTGCTTGAACCAAATGTGAGCAACATACTGCAACTGATATGTAGCTAGCTCAACACTCTCACTAGACATAACCCTCATTATGTCTGTAACCTTCTGCACCTGATCTAGGAATTCCTGAGGGTCTTTATCTATCTTAGACCCGAGAAAGTATGGAGGATTCATTCGGGTGAAGTCCCGAATCCTAGCTGCGGCAGAATTGTCCACTGGGTTGGCCGAAATGATTCCTGGCCATTTATTTTGAGTGGAAACTGACTGAGTAAGAGTAGTGAATGCGGCCCTGAACTCCGCATGAGAAACATGATCGCCCAAAGGATCTTCGGGCTGAGGGGCTAACTGATTTCTGTTTATTCTTTTAGGAGGCATGTTCTATAGAAGAAAAGGAGAACGGATCAGACTGGGAGATTGACTTGAGATTATGCTCACTGGCACGACATGAATACTGAAAGAGGGGAAACTGTTCCTAAAACATCTTATAGCCTCCTGTATATAAATGTGGCGCGCAACACACCCATGCACAGGACTCTACTAGATGTGGATTTCATACTTCCTAGGAATCTATTGAACCTTAGACTCTGATACCTAGTTTGTAACGCCCTAAATCTGGTACCCGGAATGCTACACGGTGATCATGACCCCGAAGGACCATAAGCTAACCCATGACTAATATCTGTACCTGTATGCTGCATAAAATACTTTATAATGTGGAAACATGAACTGAAAGGCCATAAGGTTCAAAACTATAACATAACTGATAAAAATGTAGACATTTAATAAAACACATGGTACATGTAGACAACATTATACAACAATTAATCATCATGATTCATCTCTAATTTCGTCATCTAGGGTTTATTCATAGGTTCACATGAATACACATTTATACAAATCAATTCCATATAAAATTGAACACCCAACATGGATTTGAATTCAATTGATCATTCTCAACATAAACAAAACAAACCCAACTTGAAATTCATAAATAAATCCATAAACTTAAACTTAGAAAAGAGATTCTTGGGCTTTATGGACGAAAGGAGTCCATGAATGAACACTACGCATACCTTTGTTCGTGATTTCGTGAAGATTTATGGAGGAAATTCTTGATTCTGAATCTTCTATGAAAAGTCCTAGGTTGTTCTTGAGAGATTTTTGAGAGAAGAGAGTGTATTTTGGTTGAAAAGTGGATGAATCACGTGTTAAAGGTCTTAAATAGGGGTGGGAAATTAACTATCTTAACCGTGGATACGTCTTGTAATTTTAGTAAAAATTTCTCGAATTGAACCCCTGGCACGACGCGACGCGGCGCTGTCGCGCCGTGTAACTGGAATTTGACAATTGAGAAACTACGGAATGGCACAATGTTGAGCCATCGCGTTGCCCCTTCTTTTGAGACCTAGAACTTTGGCGCGACGCGGGGGAAATCACGCTAAGACACTGGAAAAGGACAATTCTGAATTTGGACCCTAGCGCGACGTGCCATAATCGCAGACCCCTACTGAAATTTGCGAAATGGCATTTCCTCTTATGGAGCAGCGCGTCACTGACTTATATGGCGCTATTTTACGATGAAAACTTAACATAGTTGTAACTTCTGACCCGATTATCGTATTTGGGCGAATCTTATATCGATGGAAAGCTTATTGAATTTTCCACATGACTTAAAAATTTCTCATGGAATAACTATCATTCAATTTAGAAGCTAATGCTAGACATTCTAGAGATGAAATTAGCTAGGAAAAAGTACGGGGTATTACAACCATATTGTGTTTTAACTTGAAATTCCCCCCAGCTGCTGATCTTTGAATTGGGGAAGTTAAGCTCGTTGGAAATGGGTCTACCACTTTCCTAACCTTCTCACCAGCTGCTGGTTGTTCAACCATAGGAGCAGGATTCTATTGGTCTTCTTGGAATTGCAGAATTCTGGGGAGAAGGATTGCTTCTCTCCTACGTTGATGGTAAAGTTGCTTAGGTTCGGAGCTTGGTTCAACCAAGTCGTGATCCGTTGTTAGCTTTCTACTTTGAAAACTTGTTTCCGGCAAACACAAAACCAAGACCAAGCGTAAAAAACACCAAATAAATCTAAAAGTAAAACTAAAATAAACAATTGCTAAATAATAAATCCCCGGCAATGATGCCAAAAACTTGACAGCGCCCAAGCGCACACGCAATTGTACGTGGTCTACCAAGTAATATAGTGGCCTTCAAGAAAGCTGAATATCGATCCCACAGAGACTTAATTTAACAACGTTTTAATTCTAGTTCACAGTTTAGATTAATTTAGTTCAAGAGTAACCAAAAAGAGAGTTTGTAATTTTTGTAAATTAAAAATAAAATAAATAATGCGAAAATTAAATTCTTGGAACAATCAATGAGGAAAAGCCCAGGGTTAAAGTACTTCAAACAATCATACTATGTTATTGAAATTAATACGTTAATTTGTTTATCTTGGTTGTTGATTTGTAGGGTTAATTGCATGATCATGGTTTACCAACCTATAATATTTTACCTAATTTGAACATTACAACTACATCATTGAGCGGAGATGTAATAATTCAATTAAGTTAGTTAAAGCTATCATCCTACGTATGAATCAAATAAGACATCTAAGTACATCCATGTCCTAGACGCTAAGTTTAATTCTTTATTTTATAAAAGAATAAAAACCCAAACTTTGTTTATTTTCATGTTCTATCTCTCCCTATTCCCTCTCCCGAGATCAAAAGGTCGACAATATATGTATTTTATGGGTGATCAATCCATAAAATAATTAAAACAAGAATAAACAAACAACCAAATATGATAAACAAAATTAACGAAATTAATTCAAAATAATAGTACTCATGTTCTTGGCTTTAACCCCGGAAAGGAAATTTTTAGCCACTAATATTTATAATCACGATTCAAATAATTGAATATATGATAAAAAAATTAAAAATTAAATAAAATAATTAAAACTTAATTAACCGTGTAGCAGACTCTGTATTTTTCCTCAAAACGGTGCTCCGTCCGTACAATACGTGTCCAGGTCCTCTTAATATATATCTTCCAATTTTTCTCCAAGTGACCAGCTGTCCTGCACTATATTAAAATATCCTAATTATAATGGAATTAGGCAGCCCTTCACGTGGTAACAAAATCCCACCAAATATCCTTATTTTTCGTGCCTACTTTGAATTGACATAGGACTAGTTCTGTCCGTGTCAGCGCGTTTTACTATTCTGCATCAACTGCATGTCGCTGGACTGGTAGCAATGGAAATATCGACGTGATGCATTGAGTTTGCATCGACTTACTAGAATTTGTTTTAAAAATTTCGATTAAAGTGTTGAATGTCCTATTCTTTGTTCATATTTTTTTATTGTATTTTCAATGAATTTTTGATCTTTTTTTCAGTAATATATCATCGTATTCACCTCATAAAGCCTTTTACAATATTACACACTATAAATTAAAGATCAAAATAACACAATATTCTTAACAACAAATCAAAATAAGATCTATGATAAGGCAAATTCGCAATGATCTTTCACTTATTATTCCAATTCTTGACTTAATCAAATTAAGTTTTGCATATTACAAACAAGTTATTCCACTCAATTACTCCATTAAAATATTTGGCACATATTAAACACATTAGAATCCAACGAAGCCAACTAGACACACACCTAGCTCAAGCTAGTAAAACTAGTTTTTCGGACTGAATTCCAAATGACTCAATTAAGCACAAACTTGTTTGAAAAATACTTTGAACATTGTAATCACACACTTGGACACTTAAATGCTTATTTGTATCAATATGAACATGTTAAGCACACGAATTGCTCTCAAAACAAGGCAAAATAAGCTAGAATAATGATACAAAAGTGTATAAAACCACCTCAGATCATTCAGCTAAGTCTTTGCCCTGAAAACACTAAAATCCAGCATCAAATACAATAATAGTTTCTTGAAAACACACAATTATCCCTTGTAAAAGGTATAAAATTTTCCGTCAAAAGCGGAAATATCAGTTGGGTGTCTCGAGATGCCGGTCTGTCCAGCATTCGTGGGACTGATGGTGGAATGAAGAAGTTAAAAAAAATGCAGAGGATAAGAAAGCAACATATGCTAAGTTAGTTGAGAGTAAGAATGATGAGAAGTGACATGTGAGTAGTGAGGATTACAAGTTATCTAGGAAGGAGGCTAAGTTAGCTGTTATGGCTGCTAAGAAAGTCGTGTTTGAGAGCTTGTATGCAGGATTGGAGGAAAGAGGTGGGGGAAATAGGTTGTATAGGCTTGCTAAGGCTAGGGAGCATAAAGGTCATGATCTTGACCAAGTGAAGTGCATTGAGGGGGAGGATGGCAGAGTATTGGTAGAGGCCGTTCACATTAAGAAAAGATGACAGTTGTATTTTCATAGAATTTTGAATGACGATAGGGACTGTTGAAACCCTTTGGGGTTTCTCCACATAGTAAGGGACCAAGTCTCTCAGAATCAAACACAAGACATAAAACAATCGAGTACAGAAAAACTAAAGGCAGTACAGAAAGAGTAAAGACACAAGAATTTTTACGTGGAAACTCAGTATGGGAAAAACCATGGCTTTCCCTTACAAACACTAATGCAATTCACTATAATCAACCTCTTGAGTCTAGATTCCAGCCTAAATATAGTCTCCTTGCGCTAGCAACAACTTTACTACCAGCTCATCTTGGTAACTCTTCTGAAGACTCTCCCTATATTTATTAGCTCTAATCAAATTCATGCTTAGGTAACTCTACCTAAGAAGCACTCTAAATAAGAAAATATTACTCTTATAATATGAGTAGTTCTTTTACAAATCAACACTCTAAAACACTGACTCATTCTTTAAAGAAAGCACAAAGTTAAGAATATGAGCGATACTTGAGAAGTCTTGAAATGGAGTTTTTGCAGCCTCACTTTTCTCTATTTAGAATTAGCAAAAACTGATTGTTGAGGAGGCATCTCTTTCCTTTTATAGATGGATGATGATTAGGGTTTGAAATATCATTGGACCAGCTGTCCATGTTAGTTCAAAATAGCATAAAATTACACCTGCAAGTTTGTTACACAAGATGACAAAATTGTGCAGAAGACGCCTGCCAGCTGTACTGTATCTTGCACATATAGGGACCTGGTCCCTCTTTTCTTAGATGCTCATCATCAAAACTATATATAGCAATTTCCCCCTTTTTTGATGATGTCAAACCAAACCATACAATTTGAGCATTAGTGCACATTCATTACATTTAATCAGAGTGATTACCACCTGAAGATAAATGTTTATCCTATCATCATGCTTCCTCTTTTATCATGCAACACAAGGACCTGGTCCCTTGTTGTCATTTACAAAAAAAACATCCCTCTGTCATTATGCACCTTTATTTTATTTGGTGCGTTTGCATTTACACACTTTCCCCTGTCAGTGTGACTCTCTTCAGGTCTGCATTTGCATCTTAATTTACCTGGTGCCTAGTCCCTACTACATGAACTCAGTATTCCCTTTTTTGGAATCATTAACAAGGATTAATAGTAAACCAATTGTAAAGATAAGCACATATTAGTTAACTCATGGCCACTCGAGAAACACTAACATATAGAACAACTCTAAAGCGAGGAGACAAATGAGATAAACAAAATAAAGATTCATTCACTCATAATAGTTAGTACCAGTAGAGTAGGCTAAAATTATAATTATAAGATAACTGTCTTTAAAAGCCATTATGAGAACCAAGATATAGAACTGCACAAGGCTGATGAGGGAGTGAGGATAATAGGGCTCAGGTGAAAGAAAGATTAGGTGAAAAGGACTTAAGCAGTACTCCATTCTTGTATCTATAGTAATGTGAGTATCCACCAACTATTTTGGTAAGAATCTTCACTTCAGTATTCAATTTTGCCATTCTTGCCTGCAGTGTTGCATTTTCAGCTGCATGTTCATCAGTGGCACTTAGTCTTTCAGAGGATAGCCTTTGATTCAGCAATGTTAAATACATTTAATCCAACATCTTTGACAATTGACTTGATTCTTAACTCCTTCATTTCCTTTCCCAACTTTTCCTGAATAACTAGTAATTTAGATACTTAATATACATTCTCCACAAGTTTTGTTCAAATTGAATATCAGCTTGGCTATTCCATGTTATCTCCTTTTACCAAGTACCCCAAAGTGATCAAATACTTTGTTGAGGAGTTACCCATATGGAATTTCATGTCTCCCCTTTTCTCACATATTTTGGGATCAAGAGTTTTTTCCTGGGAGAACTTTATGAGTCATCAATATTTTAATCCCTTTATAACCACACACATTTTTCATCTCATTCTTTGGTCTCATTACTTGCCTCTATTCTTTCAATAAAAGATTTTTATTCCTGGGACTAGGTCCCTCAGAGGCTTTCTTTTATTTCACAACTTATGTACTTCGGCCTCATTCCGGCAGGGTTACTAGACTTTGACTTAGAGGACCTAAGATGAAGTTTTCTATGGCTTTGGTTTCTGAATGATCAATATATTTGATGAGGTCATATTCAATTTAAATTTCTGGAGAAAGGAGAATGAGAAGGATCGGTTTGGTTTAGTGGAGGCAATGAGTGATGAGTTGAGACACTGATTGGGAAGTAGCTTATTTTTGTAATTTAAAGAGGTGACCGTTGTCATAAGAGAATGACATGTTTGGTTTTGATAAGAGTGACTCTTTATTTTTCAGATGAATTGACAACTTTTATGAGGGAAGGAAAAGATACATGGATTTCTCTTATAGCATTTCACGATTATTAAAGCACACTGCAGTGATACTAACCTGAGTGATGAGACCAGATCCCTCTCTTTTGAGTGAATCTTCAACTTTCTGCTTGGACATCCTAAGCTTTTCCTATGGGTGTATACCTTCAAGGGTATAGTAATGAGCTAGACTAATATGTACCAACTTTATCAAGAATACCTATCTCCTGAACATAGCCAACTTTATGGAGAAACATTAATTCACATATTAGGTCAGGTCAATTTGAATCACTGCTTCCTTCAACTTCTTTTTTTCTTATTTAACCTCAGCACACCTTCCTTTTGGAACTATTTAGAGATTTACCATTTGTTCTGAGAATTTGGCATAAGTTTTTTTTTTTGCTTCATTCACACTGCTTCAAGTTCCTTCCTTTGATATGAATTCCTTTGGGACTAGGTCCCTGAGAATTCTGTCAAGAACATTTTTGATGGTTCACTACTAGAGCTGGAATATGTGACTATCATTCTAAATTAGTCATCATTTTCATCTGCACCTTCCATTCCCTCACCATTATCGTCATGAATACAATCTTTAATTTTTGAGATTTTTCTACCACTGAGGATTAAATAGCTTTTTTGACTAATCATAATCTATATTCACTCTTTTTATCAGTCTGCAGACTTCCTTTTCATACACTCCCTTGTTGTGTATCATCTTTTCAAAGTAAGACACCTTCACCTAAAATGTCTTGAGAGAGAGAGAACACAGTCAGATATTTCATCTATGAGCTTTGAACTTTTTCAATCAATGAGCTATTCTTGACTGTAACCCCTTTCTTATGCCTAGAATTATGATCACTTGTCAAATTTAGGAACCTACTTGAGCCTGAATTCCCAGTAGTAGGGTAATAGAGTGATCAAATATTTTTTGGCTAATCTAGGTAGAGAGTTCCTTTTGACCTTTCTTAAAGGTTCGTAGCCTCTAGGATGAGCACTTTTCTGCTGAATGTATTCAACATTCCTTAATTTTTCCTTAATCCAGAACTGGCATATTTCCTTTAAATGTCCATTTCTTCCACAGTGAGTGCACAAGAGTTTGTGCTTTTTGCTTCTATCATCGTGAGCATCCTTTCCTTTAGACTCACTGGGTTGGAGTTTTCCTTGGTATCCTAGACCTCTATCATCATTAACTCTCTAACTATTCAAGTCGGAAAGGATTAGTGGGGAAGTAGTCCATTTAAGAGACTTGTTCAATTCTTTTTTTAGGCGGGCCAGGTCTCTCTTTAATTCTTCATTCCTATGAAGTGCTACCATGAGGTGTTTTTGGGAGGCTTTCAATCTTTTCTCAAGATCAACCTCAAGCCTTGAGGCTTCCTTCTTCCCGTTACCATCTACACTATTTACTTTCTTCAGATTATCCATTAGACTCAGATTTTCAGAGTTCATCCCAGTGGACAACTCTTTAGTTTCAAAATTTTTTAGAGTTAAAGCAATCATCTCATGCTCTTGATTCTCTACTTTTTCTTCTAAGATGTTTCTTTCAGCAGTTAGTTCACATACGGAGTCTATTTGCACACTTGTAAGCATTTTGTTTTCTTAGTAGAGTATTTATCTAGATTTCTTTTAATATCAGAAAGTGTTACCTCCTTTTCTTCTTTATCTTTTGAGTTGGCCATAAAGGAAAATATGGAACCATAGATAATATAATTGTATACCTCAGCGAGCATAGAGACATCTCTACACTTCTCATCTTTATCAGTTTCACTCCCAGAATCTCCTTATACAGCCAGAGCTTGCTTTACAACATATTCAGCAATTGCCTTCCGTCTTGAATTTTTAGGGACCTGATCCCTATTTCTTTCTTTGTCACCTCCAATTTTGAGGTACCCCTTATAATTCACTTTTAGAAATAGACAATCCTTAGTGAAGTGCTCAGGACTTCCACATTTGTGACATACCTCTATACTACCTCCTCTTTTACTGCTGCTTGTTTTTCTTTGGAAATGATCACTCATCTTCGTGGCTCTAACAATCCTATTTGAAAAATAGGCATTATTAATGTCTTCATCATAAACTAGATCATATTTTAAGGCCTTCAATTCTAGGGATTTTTCTTATTTTTCAACATTCTTCTCCATCTCTTGCTACTTCTTAAGCTTATGGGTTCTTAGATTTCCAATAAGCTCATCCATTATAAGGGTTTTTAGATTTCTTACTTTACTGATGGCATCTACTTTGCTTTTCCAGGACTTAGGAAGAGCACCAAGAATCTTTATTACTTGCTTATACACTGGAATCACTTCTCCTAAACAATGAAGCTTATTGTGATAGAAGTGAATCTTCTATGTATTTCTTGGATAGTTTCTTCTTCTTTCACGGTAAAGGTTTCATACTGAGTAATTAGCATGTCTACCTTTGAATCCTTCACATCAGTAGTACCTTCATGTGCAGTCCTCAAGCAATCCTAGATCTCTTTAGCATTTTCACAAGCTAAGATCCTGTTATATTCATCATGCCATATCCCACAAACTAACAGTTTCTTGGCCTTGTAATTTTCTCAATCTTCATCATTGAACTCCCTTTTGCTTTTGATGACTATTTTTGTAACATCTCCTTCTTTGACTTTTTTTACAGGAACATGAGGACCATCAAGAATTATTTCCATCAGTTCACTATCTTCAATCATAATGAAGTCAAACATCCTAGTTTTTCACCAACCGTAATACTACCGATTGAATCTTGGTGGTCTAGACATAGATTGACCTTCTTCTAGATTAGGTGGAGTAGCCATGCTAACTAAGACACTCTAGGTGTGAACCTTTTAGAGTGACCAGGATCTGATACCAATTGTTGAAACCTTTTGGGGTTGCTCCGCACAGTAAGGGACCAGGTCCCTCAGAATCAAACACAGGAAATAAAACAATAGAGTGCCAGAAAACTAAAGGCAGTGTAGAAAGAGCAAAAGACAGAAGGATTTTTACGTGAAATCCCAGTATGGGAAAAACCACTGCTTGCCCTCACAAGCACTAACAAACTCCACTATAATCAACCTCCTGATTACAGTCTAGATTTTTGCCTAACTCTAGGCTCCTTACACTAGCAACACCTCTATTACCAGCTCATATTGGTAACTCTACTAAGGACTCTCCCTACACTGATTAGCTCTAATCATTCTCAAGCTTAGGCAACTCTACCTAAGCAACACTCTTAACAAGAAAATAGTACTCTTTTAACATGAGTAGTTCTTTTACAAATTAACACTCTAAAATACTCACTCACTCTTTAAGCAAAGTAAAAAGTTAAGAATATGAGCGATGCTTGAGCAGTCTTAAAATAGAGTTTTTGTAGCCTCTCTTCTCTTTATTTAGGATTGGCAAAGACTAATTATTGAAGATTCATCTCTTTCCTTTTATAGCTGAGTGATGATTAGGGCTTGAAAGATCACCGGACCAGGTGTCTATGTCAGTACAAAATAGCACAAAGTATCACCTGTAAGTTTGTTACACAAGATAACAAAACTGTGCAGAAGGTGCGTGCCAGTTGTATTGTATTTTGCATATCCAAGGACCTGGTCCCTCATAGTTTAGCTTCTCATCTTCAAAACTACATATATGAGGGACAGAGACATTATGTTAGGGGAGTTGGATCATTTAGATAAGAGTCGTGATTTTGTTTATTATCGGTGTTTTAAGGTGGAGGAGGTCAGAAAGGCTATTCGTAAGATGTGTAGGGGTAGGGGGACGGGGCCTGGTGAGATTCTAGTAGATTTTTAAATGTATACTAGTGGGTTAGGTTTAAGGTGGTTGGCCGAATTGCATAACGACATTTTAAAGATCGCAAAAATTCTCGAGGCATGGAGATGGAGTATAATGATTCTTTTTTATAAGAACAAGGGTGACATTTTGAGATGCAACAACTATCGGGGTATTAGTTATTGAGTCATATGATAAAGATTTGGGAGAGAGTGGTCGAACAGGGATTGAGGAGGATAGTTTCTATTTCAAAAAATCAATTTGGATTTATTCTTTGTCGCTCGACAATAGAGAAAATTCAACTAGTGCAAAGACTAGTGGAGCAGTATAGGGAGAGGAAGATGAACTTGATCATGGTGTTCATCCACCTGGAAAAGGTGTACGACAAAGTCCCTAAGGAGGTTCTTTAGAGATGCTTGGTGGCATGAGGGTTCTCGGTGGCATACATCAGATCGATTAAGGACATGTATGATTGAGCGAAGACTTGAGTCAGGACAGTGTGAGGGGATTCAGAGTATTTCCTTGTCTTAACAGGGTTACACCAGGGATAAACTCTCAGTCTATTTTAATTCACCTTGGTGATGGATGTGTTGATGCGATGTATACAAGGAGGGGTGCCTTGGTGTATGCTATTTGTGGATGATGTAGTTTTGACTGATGAGATGCGCAGAGATGTTAATGATAAATTAGAGGTTTGGAGACAAACCCCGGAGTATAAAAGGTTTAGATTGAGTAGGACCAAGACGGAGTACTTGGAGTGTAAGTTTAATGACTTGAGGTAGAAGGATGATGTGGTAGTGAAGTTGGATTCTCAGGTGGTTTGTAAGAGGGATAGTTTTAAGTATCTTGGGTCTATGATGCAGGGTAATAGAGAGATTGATAAGGATGTCTCTTAGTGTATTTGGGAAGGGTGGATGAAATAGAGGATTTCTTCGGGAGTTTTATGTGATAAGAAGGTACCTCTCAAGATTAAAGGTAAATTCTATAAAGTTATAGTCCTTCCGATTATGCTGTATAAAGCAGAGTGTTGGCTAGTTAAGAACTCTCACATCCAAAAGTTAACGGTGGTAAAAATGAGGATGTTGTAATGGATGTGGAGACTTACCAGGAGTGACAGAGTTAGGAATGAGACTATTCGAGAGAAGGTGGGAGTGACATTGGTGGAGGAAAAGATGCAGGAAGTGAGGTTGAGATGGTTTCGGCATGTGATAAAGAGGGTCACTGATTCCCCAGTTCGTAGGTGTGAAAGGTTGGCCTTGGAGGGTTTCAGATAGGGCAGAGCTACGCCAAAGAAATATTGGAGAGAGATGATTAGACGTGACATGGAATAGTTATAACTTACTGAGGACATGATCCTAGATAGGAAGGTTTGGAGGAAACATATTAGGATAGAGGGGTAATGCAGGCGGATGAGTCCTAGGAAGTAGTTAGAGTGGTTTGGTGTACTTGACTAGTAATCTTAGGGCCTTGTACATAGGTTGGTACTTCTAGTTAGAAGGGTTGGGGGGAGGTGTGCCTTTGGTTTGTTAGTATATAGTATTTCTTTGTGAGTGTTATATCTCTATTTTGTCTCTTTGTTCATGATTTTATGACGACTTTGATTACTGTCATTTTGTCCTGAGCCGGGGGTCTATGAGAAACAGGCTCTTTATTTCTTCGGGGGTAATGGTATGAACTGCATACATTTTACCTTTCCCAGACCCCACTCAATGGGAATATACTGGGTTTGTTGTTGTTAAATGAATCGTATAAAAATTAACGACACATAACATTTTATTTTAAAATCATTGATAATAATAAATTAAACACTATAAATTACAAATATGACTTTTAAGAAATGTTATAATAATAACAATAATGATGATGATGATAATAATAATAATAATACCAAATGTTTGTAAATTACAATTGTGAACATTGAAAATATTATGTGAAATAATAATACCAAATGTTTGTAAATTACAATTGTGAACATTAAATAAAATATTACGTGTAATGTTATATTTAAATTAATAATTTATATAGAATATGAAAATGATAATGTAAAAGCAATAAAATAAATTGTATATTTTCAAATTGTGAATGTGACATATCCAAATTTTATTCGATAGTAAAATAATGCATAAAAGAATATTAGTAATATTCAAAATTAGTAATTATGATAAAATAGCAGCCTAAGAAGAGTATCGGGAGGTTAGAATTGGGTGTCAACATAGCTTAGATTGAGCTTAAGAAGTGTGTATGATCCTTTTTACACTGAAATAAGGGTGTAAAACACCTGAAATTAAACCCAATCAAAGAAAATCATTGGATAAGATGATTGTTTATCTTTCACCCTTCCCATGGCTGAAATTTATCACGAACTACATTACTAGAATGTCATAGGAGTATTGAAAATGTAAGAAAACTTAGCATGCCAACTTTTATGATAAAAACACCATCAAATTCAAGTTTAATAAGTTACACTCGAAACCAACCTAAATTCTCTCTATTCTAACGTAATCCTATGATTCTATAGTGGGAATGACCCTATTAAGTATAAGAGGTACCAAAAATACCTTGAATTCATCCCCGTGGAGGGATTTTGTAGAAAGAGTTTTGAGAGAGAGTAAAGTGTAATTTTCCCATATATGACTACTGCGAAACGCTGTAGCGATAAAATTCTTCTGAAACTAATTTAGTCCTGATTTTTTGTGTGTTGTGGTTTCATACCATGTTGAGGTAACCATAATTAAAAGTTATCCCATGAATAATTGTTCACATCAACCTAATTAAAATATGGGAATTACCATCAGACCTAGATTGTCCCCTAAGGTATTGTACAAAATCCATCGAGCACTAGTGTGATTTTCCAGACCTCACTCTTAGGACCATTAAGGGATAAACGCTGGGTAAATTGGTATCTAATGTAAAAACCTAAATCATCATTACATATGAAAATGCCCCCCAAAAATTTTATAATAAATAATAGGCTCAAAATGGACCGGGAAAAATTTAAATTAGGGAGAAAAATTTAGGCCTAAGGGAATTAGGACAAGAGGCCTAATTATGAACTGACATAGACTACCAATAACCATTTTCACGGTCGAATAACCACTGTAGAGGTAAAAGTTTTGCTTTACTAATGAAAACCAATAGCCCAGTTGTGGGATTTTTAAAAATCCTATTTATTTTTATTTCTCTAGGTCGCTTCCTTTCTCCAAAACCACTTTGATAAACCCTATATACCTAATCATGAGATTCTAAAGTCCAAGATTCATGAGAGCAATTTTGAGACACACCTAAAGGAAACCCGATACGGGAATACGTCTAGCACATGCGAACAACTTACTCCTTTTCATAGTAGCATGTTTTACCTAAGAGGTAAACTAAGGTTTAATTTGTAGCAACTAGTCTTGGGATAGATGTATTTAATACTAATGGTAATGTTGAGAGTATCACGGATTAGGACTTTGGGCATAGAGTTTGACGTATAGACAAGTTAAAAAGTCAGTTAGGCTCGAATATGTTGTATTACTGTATGTGATATAAGTGTTTAATTGTGATGGAGAACAAATAGAATGATAGAGTGAATGTGCATAGCTTAATACCTTTTCGAGCTCTTAAATAGTGAAAAGTTGAGTACGATAACATGGAATGGTAAAAAGGGGAGTTAAGTGAACTTGATAAATTCTAATGTATTTATGATCAAATTTCACTAAAAAAGAGTAACTAAGAGATGAAATATGGTAAGATAGGGGATGGAAATTAGCATAACCAAATACTGTGATTGATGATTGAGCATAATAGAGTAATTCTGTGAAGTAAAAAATAGAATTCCCATTAAAATAATTAGGGAGAATTATAGATTAGTGTGAAACATATTAAGTTGAGGACGTGGGAAGAGAGGAAGTATATACTAGTGCGAACTTGGGCTACGGTAGCTCGTCCAAAGGTATGGCATGTGATGGTTGTGAATTTATATGTATATATAAACTAAAGCCACTAATCAAAGCAAGTTAGACTTTTGTGGTAACACTTAGACCTTTTGGTTTTGTGCTTGGTTTGTGGACTATCATTTATGATTGCCTTCTAGCATATCTTTTGACTTATCGACTGCATTTTATTTTATTTGCACTATGCTAATGTGTTGATATGATATAGGTCGGGTACTACGCCACTATGGATATGATTATTGTGATATAGGTTAAGTACCACATTCATACATATATAATTATTGTGATATGGGTCGGGTACCATGCCAATATGGATATGATTATTATGATATGTGTTGGGTACCATGCTGGTACAAGTATGATTATTATGATATAGGTACAATACCGTGTTGATACGATGTTAGGTAGAGATAAGGTTGGGAAGGGTAAGAGATAATGCAGACATCTTATATACATGCATTCATTCATATGTTCTAAAGATGGTTCTATTATATGTATATATATGTTCTCATATATGCTCAATTGTGGTAAATAATAAAAGATGATTTATGAATATATATTAGGTCACTTGTGTCGACCGAGTTAGAGGTGAGAATCAACGGTCCTCTAAGAGGTCTGATTATGGCATAACATGATTAGTGGAACCTATGATATTTTGGAAATGTGGTACTGTGATGGCTTGTGATAGAAGGTATCGATAGGACTAGGTAGATATAACTTAAACAATTATCGGTAGCATAATAGCAGGTCAGTGTAAAGGGAGAACGTATAGGTTGAACTAGATAGTCAAAGGTCAAAGATATACAAAATGTTACGTCAAGGACAGAGCTATAAGAAATATTAAGTGAAAGAACAAAGATACATGAAAATATTAAATGACAGATAGGTCACCGATATTCTAAAATAATATGTTGTAGATTCTTCAATTGGAGGTTTAGAACCGAAACTTTACTTGATGTTATGACTTTTTCATATTTATTATTGATGTTATTTATGTCTAACCCTGGTCGGTTGATGATGCTTACCTGTATGTAAGGTTGTACTGATGCTACACTTACTACACCTTCACTCTGGGAAATAGCCATGGCATAGGCCAATTCAATTTTTTTTAGCAGCGAGCCGATTACTCAGCAGTATCTCCTACCATCTATATACTACATAGATGTTGCATCACAGATGTTCCTATTTATTGTCTAGTGCTTTTGTGGTGTTTAGGGTAGGTTTTAGGGAGTCACTTGTAGTTGTTTTCCCTGTTTACCTTTCATACTTAATGTTTCAAAAAGAAGTTGTGAAACAAATTGATTAAATAATTATTTGAACGGTAGAATTGTATTAAATATGATAGATAACATTAGTTGAGTGAACTTTGTATATAACTTCTACTTTGGTTTAATGATGGGATATTCAGGGTTCTCCTATCTGGAGTAGGTGTAGGCAGGTTCTTTGAATGATCTGGCGGGTTGGTTCATGACATGGATATTGTCTTGAACAAAGATCTAAATCTTTTCATTCTGATTATAGCTGGCATAAGGTATTCCTAACCTCATTATATATTTTTCAACATGCGAAGGCTCTTGAAAAGGCTTTATCAATTTTTTAGAAAAAACTTGTGATGTCTATGCAACATTTGGATGTAGTGAAAAGCATGTTGAGTTCTCACAAATCTTAAATTCTAGAAAAGAGCCTTATAACTCATTTGGTAACTGCTTTCACCTCTCTTTTAGGCACCACCTTACTGGGCCTACTACTATCAACCTTGTACCTTGTTTTCTTCCCTTTATATGTGTTGTTGGGGAGAGCCCTGCGTTATTTAATACTTGTGACATATTATCTTTATTATCATTTTCCTCATGTTCTTCTGATGATTTATCCTCAACCATTAGACTGATATCTCTATTAGTGTTTATTGTCGCTGCCTCAATTATTATATGTGAAACCAAATCATGCAGAGTTTTGTTTGGAGGGACCTGCAACCACATCCTGCTTCTCTGAAAGACCCATACTCAAATCCATACTAGAAGGGGTATCATCTTTAATATAAGTTGAGGTAAATTGGGGACTTGATATGCTGCATATTCAATTAATTTATTTACTCTAGATATATCCACCTATAATTGCTAGTTAAATTATAGCTTTTGATAAAGCCTTCAATATCTGGGACATAATGAGATCCACCCTTCTTCCTTTATTATTTCTAATTTTTTCCTTTTTTTTCATTCACCTCATTTTAAATGATTTGTAGGCCTGGATGCATGTCTGGTAGGTGTGTTTATTATTTCCTCTTCACTACCTTATGAATCAACCATCTTCTTCACTTGCCACTGTTGAACATCTGTGTTGTTAAACTCTTTAAGTAACATATGTGTAAATCTTTTTGCATCATCATTTAGAGTATTATTTTCTTCCTGGTATTGACTTGCTTAATAAATCTGTAATATATCATTCTGTAATTGTGTAACAAATTCTTGTTCCTCCTACCAACTTTATCTCTATCTATCACCCCACTTAAGACTATAGAAAGCCTTTTGTGCCAATTTTTTGCATTGTTTCTATGACGATTTCCCTTTGATGGAGTTATTAACACCTTTTTTCTAATTCTTCCTAGACTCCTCTACTAATTCTTTTGCCCCATTTTGTAAATATTCAAACTTATTAGATGTGATAATTCTTTCCTTTGTTGGACTATTTGCAGCTTTAATGAAACTCTTCTTCTCCTTTGCAGGTTTCCTACTTTTAACAATAGCCTAGGCATCTGGATCACCAACCACTTTGCCACTGGTAGAGTTCTTGAAGGAAATGTATTGGAGCTAACTATAGCTAAAATGCTGCATTTTCTTTCAATTCATTTTTCCCTTTTTGGAAAATGAACAATTTTGTTTCACCAAAGCAAATTACAACACCTAACAGGGTCAGGCCCCTTGCTTCTCAGTTTAATAAGGATGTCTAACACTAGTTGAGTGACTCACGAACAGGCTACGAGTCGTCATATGTATGACAGGGATTAAAAGAAAATGAAGTCTAATATGGCCTAGACAACAACATATCGGGTCTTTTTTTGAATCTGCATCATGGTACTGCTGGAATCTTCTCTAGTATTAGTGCCCACTTCTTGTATGCTTGACCTCTAATATGGATATGGTAGGCAATTTCTCTACACACTCTATCTACCTGGAATCTCCCCTATTGGAATCTAATGAGATTTATTTCCCTTCATATGGTGTTTATCATCATGTCAAAGACACTACATAGAATGGCACCCCTGGCAGATTTCCCTTTTGCTTGTTTTGTTACCCATTTTGCTTTAATCATCTAGCTACCAATAGCTATTTTCACTCCTAACCACCTCAGGAGTCTCAGTTATAAACCCATAGTAGTGCAACATTCAAAAAATAGGTATTGGTGAGTCTCATTAGCCTCATCATAAAACACACTAGAAAGAGGTATATGGATGCTAAACTTTGCTAGCCTCTCTATAGTAGAAAGAATTTTTAGCAGGGCTAGCCAAAGTATAAAAGAGTGTCTGGGATGAACACTGTGGTTTAGCATAATTACTTTCCAAAGGACTTTAGGGATTTGAGGGACCAGTGCACCACACATATTTTTGATAAGGAACTTGGAGTTCTGCACACAAGAGGCCAATCTGACCAGTAGATCACCCAATAACCCTGCAGCTGTCATGGCATGCTGTTTTGAGCTTATAATTTTCCTAATTTCCCAAGTAGCATTCTTAGGACTATCACAGTTAGCAACATATTCATCTTTAAGGTAATAAATATGGACCCATCTTATCCAAAGAATATTTTTTATCCGCTAAGGCCCACAGTTGTTTTGCGATTACTGCTTTATTTCACTAATACAAATTTAAAATATTTAGGCACCCACGACTTGGGAAGGCAGAACTTATCCCAAGCCACCAAATCTCTCTTGGAGGTCAAAGTGGAGCTAGTCTAAAGGAACACTCTGCAGTAGCTAGTAATGAGTTTCATGATATTTTTGGCAATAGAAAAATCTGTGCCCAATAGGTCTGTGTACCAAAAATTATGGACTTTATCAATTGTAATCTACCTGTATATAATAAGAGCTTGGTAGACCAATAATTCAGCTTTCCAAAAGTTTTGTCCATGAGTGGTCGACCTGATCTACTGTGAGTATTTTAGATGATAAGGGCACTCCAAGGTATTTGAATGGCAAGACCGCCTCCCCGTAACCAAGATATGAAATAATGAGTTGCTTTATCTATGGTTTTGTACCAGAGAAAAAAATAGAGCTCTTCTTAATATTTTTCTTGAAGACCCGATGCTGTAGAAAATCTCTAAAATGCCTATTGAATTAGTGTGATAGAGGAAGATCAGCTTTGCAGAATAATAATAAGTCATCCGAAAACAAAATATATTTTACTGCGCAAGGAAATCCCCATCACTGCGCAAGGAAATAGAAGTGTCTCCGAACCATACATCGTGTGGGGATACAACATTCAAGGATGGTTAGCTGGGTGAGCGCTAACATGTAACTCAGGGAAGGGATAAAATACTGTCATGATCAATCGATCCAAAATCATTCAAAACCACATAAACACAATATCGTATACATATAAATAACATGCTGGGATAAGGAACAAGGTTTAGCATGAAGTTTAAAACATTAGCTAGACTTGTGTAGCTTAACCGTCATAAAGGCACCCACAAGCTATATGGGTCCGGTTCCACCAACCCTAAAGGCCCCAGTGCGTGTTAGCCGCATGAATCAGAGGTATCAAGAAAGGCCGGTGTAATACCCCATACTTTTCCTAGCTTAAATTCATCCGAAGAATGTCAAGAATTTTCTTCAAAGATTAATATCATTTATTTCATGTGGAATTTTCAAGATTTCGACTTATTATTGCGTAGGAAATTTAATAAACTTTCCATCGATACCAAATTTGCCTAAATCCGACACTCAGTGAAGAAGTTATGGCATTTTTAAAGTTGACAGTGTGTCACCTGGACTCTCAGCTCATCGCGGAGCTAAGGAAATTGGCAGTTGTCAAATTTCAGTGAGATTCTGTGATTCCACTGTATTGCAGAGGAGTCCCATTTCACATTTGTCAATTTTCAACAAGCCTACGCGATAGTGGCGCGTCGCGCCAGTGGCCAAAATGGAAAAACTATAGGGCACCGCAATAGCTTCGCATCGCCGAGAAAGCCCAGTTCCCACTTGTCCTTTTCTAGTGAGCCACCCACCGCGATTGTGGCGCGTCACGGTTGCCAGCCAAATCGGGATTTTTTGGTCATTTTTTCCAGTTCTATTTGGGAGTTTAAAGAGAGTATTTTAGTAAATTCCCAAGGCCACAATCCATCTTAAACATAAGATTAATCATATTTCCAAGCATTCTTGCTCACTATTCACTATTCTCTTCAAAATTAAAACCCTAGATACTAAAAGCCCCTTCTCCGAGGAATCAAATTCCACCATAGATTCTCCAAGAAAGCTTTAGATTGAAGATTCCCAAGAAAAGATAGTCAAGACCTAATCTTTAAGAACTCAATTAGGAATCAATATTTCAAGATTCTTCATCCAATTTTCAATCAAGATATGTGGGGTTTGAACAAGGATAAATCTTTCATCCTTGTGCCCAAAACTTTATTTTTATTACAAATTTACTGCAATTTATATGATTTCCCATGAATTACAAGTTATGGTTTATACCCATTATCATTATTTGCAAGATTATGAGATTTTCCATGAATTAAAAGTTGAATCACATCATTATGTTTATATTTCCATGCATATTGTTGATATTTCTAGCTTTTAAGATGATTTATGAATGTTTACATTACCAAGTATGAATTTTGAGATGTTTTAAAATGAGATCGATGCTTGGGTCACTAGACCTCATTTAAAGTTTGTTGTTTCAAGATTGTTTGTGCTATAAGCACCCCCATGACTAGATTATTTTTAGATTTTAGACAAAGAATTCACTTTATTTCAGAAGACTTGAGATTTAAAGAAAAACAAAGCACAGTTGGCTTTCTGTAAACCTTTGTGTAAATTTTAAAGTGGATTCCTTAAAATTTTGAGCATGAGATTGGGAGTAGTATTTAGCTCCGAGATGGGTAAGTCACTATGCTTTCATACCCCAGAACTACGTGCCACCATTGGTACAAATTTTTAGATTATTACCACTTCTACGTGGATAACTCAGATTGTGATCACTCAGATTAGATTGTTCTATTCCGACAGCAAGGATAGAACAACCCTACCTAACGGGGGCCAGTCGTGGGACTCCATGGATTCTCACATGGTGTATGTCGGTAAGAATAACCTCCCAACAGATGTCTCCTACTCTTCAATCGTGTATTTATTTAAAGATTTAAGATAAAATCATATGTTTTGGAAGTTATGGTTTTTAGATTTTAAGCCCTAAGATAAGGTATTTTCAAGATTTTAGAAAACTAAGTGTAAAGGCTCACAAGTTTTACTTAGAATATGCTTTACAGAAAGATAAGAGTTACAAATTTTAGTTTTCAGATTCCATACTTAGAAGTGAGTCCTTTCTACACTTAGACAGTATGGTTTAAAGATAGAGTATTAGCATAACTTTTAGAACTAAATGTTATGGGTCACTAGATTTACAAGTATGATTTGATTCTCATGATTCATATTTTTAGTATTTCAGATATTCTAGCTTATGTGAGTCATTTACATTTAGCATGCATTGTTTTACAAGTTATGATGATGAGATGATGTTTTACCTATGCATTTCACCCTCATATACTCAATACATTCTCAAAGTACTGATCCACATATATGTCTATGTGCTACATTGTTTCATAATGTAGGTATTAGCTCAGTTATATCACGTATACTATATTCAGACAGTTTCCAGATTTTAGCTAGCAGATGATGAGTCCTTTTAATTCGGGGACTTTAGTTAGATGTTATTGATGTACTTTATTTTCTTATACATATGTATTGATTAGTGATAGTTGGAGTCGCATCCCAGCTATCTATAGTTAGTATAGTAGAGGCTTCACAGATGTTAGTTAGAGTAAGTTATATATTTTTAGTCACTCTTTCAAACTTTATCAGAATGTAAAAGTTATATCAGTATTGTATTTTTCTCAGATTCCCCCATTATTATGTTTCTGTATAGTAAATTCAGTCGTTTTATGCATATTATTCAGTTGCTTATGAGTTATGCCAGTAGAAGTGTTAGTTTAGGATCACTTGTGGTCCTAAGCACCGTGTGACATCTCGGAATAGATTTTCAGGGCGTTACAAACTTGGTAGCAGAGCCTAAGGTTCAAGTGTCCTAGGGTGTCTATGAAGTCGCGTCTAGTAGATTATTGCGGAACGGTACGGAGACATCTGTACTTTTCTTCAAGAGGCTATGAGCGTCTAGTAGATTCTTGCGGAACGGTACGGAGACTTCTATAGTTTTCTTCAAGAGGCTACGAGGTATTTAGGAAAAGTTTCTCTCCTTTCATACTCTAGATCATGCAGTAAAGTTGTTCCTTCAGAATCTTCTATATATTCGTGTGTTACCCCAAAATTCCTCATCTATGTATTATTCTTGAGCTAACATAATCAGCAAGTTCCCGTTCCTCCCCAGATAATGCTCTCAGATTTGCTAGCAGAAGTTTCAAAAGTCACACAAAGGGCTTGAGTGTGTTAAGTTTCTTGAGTTGAAAGTCTATATTCCCATCCTTATGAGTTGTTAAGTTGAGATCGAATTAGATATGCATTCAGGTTTCTCATTATTCCTACAGTAAAGATAGTGCTTATGAGTGGAGATAGTATGAACCTAGACTGTTAAATATAGTGTGCATTCGAGGGATATTATGAACCTCAGAGTTATGATTTATGAATAGTAGAACCCTATTATAGTTGTAAGTATGGGTATAGAAGAGTAGTGACGAGAAAAATGAGAGTGTCAATTGATAGAAAGTATAAAGATAAACTCGTGCATATTAACGAGTTGTGTTAAGGTGATATATTCCTTGTGTTAGTTTAGTGGAAGAAAGAGAAGGAGTTATAAATTAAGGTGAATTGTTGTTTGCTTGAAGCACGAAAAGAGTTATTGTTGGTAACTATTGTGTTTGAAAGGTATAGGATATTAATGAAGTGTTTGGTGGTTTAGTATCGTTAATTTAGGCTTCCCTTGAGATTAAAAAAAGGAGTTTAGTTGAAACTTATAGAGCTGTGATAGTAATCTAGATGTATAGAAGGTTAAATAGTAATGATATGGAGAAGGAGGATGTGTTAATGGATTATGATAAGATAGACCATATGATTATGATCGATTATTGTTGTTACGAGATCCTAGTGGGCTAGTGTTTTTTGATATTTTATTTTATAGCTTCTAAGAGAGAATTGTATGTGAAATTGGGTTGTTAAATCATGTTTAGCACTAGACATTAAGTTTGAACAGTTGATGGTTATCAAAGTGGATGAAATGATTTCTTGGTTAGTGATGCTAGGAAGTGATCTAGTAGGCTCGAAAAGTGTATGCAAGAGTTTGAGTTCAGTTATCTGTAATTAAGTATGACATTGTATGTATGATGAGGAAGTGTGCCCAGGGTGATATGGGGTTGCTTTATTTTCTAAGGTTAGTACGTATTTTGTGTGGTTGGTAGTACCGTTGAGTTGCTAAGTGAAAGAATACTAGTTAGACGGTATATGATGTTCTTAATAGCTAAGTTAAGGAGTTATGGGTAGATGATGTTGAGCCTTTTTGGTATGATCTTAATTCTCATGGTTTAGAAATACAAGTTTAGGGATGTGATATTAGTAAGCTATGAAAAGAGTAGTTTGGTTTATTAAGATTAAAGACATCCGTGTTAAGTGTTAGAATCTAAGTTTGAATCTTTGAAGATTAAGCAAATAGAAATGCGAGTTGAAGCTCTAGATGGTGTGAACTCATGATGTGGTGATACTTATGAAGTTTCTAAGTTAGTAAGTGTTTAAGATATTATGTGATGACTAGTGGGGCGTTACAAATAGAGTTGTACCTCAGAAGGAAGTATTGGTAGTGGGTTTTACACTTTTAGGTGTAGTCTTTTAGAGCAAGTTTATTATTTGTGTGTATTGTTTTGTTCCACAGACTTAGAGTGATGGCTTAAAACCAAGGGGGAGATGATAGAACGAGTACCAAAGTCAGACTTCCAGATGCTAGTAGTGATGCCAGTATAGTGTAGAACATCAAAAAGTGAGGATGTGGCTCAACCCATTCTTATTTCAGTATTTGTTTTTCAGTCATCTCAATATCTACTCATGCCTTACGTGTCAGTTCCATGATCATAGTTCATGTTTATGTACATAATAGAGAGTCATGTACTCTCTCAGTTCCTAGTAAGATGAGTTCCAATTCATCCAGTAGTTGGAATCACATTCCATAAGTTATGAACTCTAAATTTAGTCCTTACAGTATGTTCAGTTATAGTACTCATGCAACACTCTTAACGATCAGCTAAATTCAGATTTATATCATGTACATCCTCATATTAGATCTCTTTAATAAATCTATGTCGTGAATACTCTATTCCTCAGGCCTCAGTAAAATGTCAAGTTATGCTTAGTATCCCTTCATGTTTTGGGCCTTGGTACTCTAAATTTTTAGTGACCCTCCCGTGGTCAAGATAGTGATGATGAGCAATTGTGTAGATAGGAGAGAGTAAATGTGTTATGTTGGAAAAAAATAGTTGAACGCTGGTTTATGTAAGTGTATAAGTGGAGAATATTGAGGTGAAGCTTTTTGTGTATGACATGGTTAGTTGAGAATATTTTATATGGGTCTTCCTATGAATCAAAAAGTGCATGGAAGTTGTTATTGATAGAGGTATTAGAGAATTTGAGAAAGATACTCTTATGGGTATTTTGTTTGGAAGTGCATACGTGGTTATGAAGATAGGCTTGAACGTCATGATGGTATCAAGAGGATAGGTGTGTTGTGCATCAAAGGATTTCTAGTAAGAGGTTGAATTTAGTTGTTAAGGTGATAAGAAGAATCATCCTAGAGTGAGAAGTTATGATAATACTTGGGGGTATTGAATCCATGGTTCAGACTAGTATTATGGTGTTATGTGCAGTGCATTTTGATTCTGAGTTAGGCTTGAACTTGATGAGTGGATTTAGTTCAGTTTAGACTTTAGTAGATGGATTTATTAATTCCATGTGAGAATTATAAGTTGAATCAAGTGAGTACGGTATTTGAGGGGAATAGTATAGTTGAGGGAGTGTTGGAGAAGTGTTGGTTGATGTTGGGCGTATTTACACGCCTAAAGTACTATACTTTACCCATATTTTAGCTAAGTTTTAAGGGCAAAATATATAATTCCTGCACTTTTAGTCCTTTTTCCTGTAAGTGAGCTAACCAACATGATTAGCATGTTTTCAGGTATAAATGATGAAGATTTCAGCATTTAGTGGACCGTTGGGCAGCAAAGGAAACTTCACGTAAGAAGGAAGGCAGCTTCTGGAAGCTTGTGGACTGAAAGTGATGCATGGAAAACTTGTCCCGGGCAAAAACAGTATTTCTAAAGACTTGGGGATCAGCAGTAACTTAGTAGGATTAGTACAAGGATGCAGTAACTTAGTAGGACTAGGATATGGGTGTTATAAAAACCCTATTTTGTTGAATTTTTCAGCATTCGATTCTATTCGATTCTATTTTCCATTACTCGACACTTCTAGTTTTATTCAAGCTATAGATTCTGTAAGTTTTAACAGAGAAAAACGCTAACTTGAGGAAAACGCCAAGAGGAAAAACGTCAATTTTGTTGTGACGCCACATTCCTCTTCAACGTGAGATTGCTATAGTTGTGGTATGATGATGATGTCTTCGTTGATTTCCGTTACCCTCATGAGTAGCTAAACTTCTTTGTTAGGGTTATGGAAGCCTTATGATATACTATGTATTGCTATGAGTTTGTGAATTCTTGATACGCATGCTACTTATATCGTTACTCTCTTCATCTTAATTAAATTCTTGTGGTTGCAAACATAAAGAATACGCCAATATAACATTAACTTGTTCGAGAGAAAAGTTATATGCTTGGAAAAGAGAGTGTGACAAGGAAATAGGGCTACCAACCCCTGTTTACAAGTTAGTGCTGTAACTGGATTAACCTCTTGGAGAGTTTGTACCATTAGTCATACGCTTTAAGCTCGAGAGAGTTAAAGTGAAATAATCCTTGATGGTCGAGAGACGCTAGGATTTACCATTAGAATACAAACCTCTATAAGTGCATGCATATCTGAATTCCGCATTACTCATAGTTAATAGATACGTAGAACTCATAAGGTGGACATAACTCTAACTTATTCCTTTCTGTGATTAACTCCTACTACATTACTCGTTTCATTCTTTATTTTGGTAACCATTATTATACGCATAAAATCCCCCCTTTGTCCGCAGAACTTTCGACCAAAAGTCTACTAATAGTTGCAACACTTAGTGACCGAGTATTCCCTGTGGGATTCGACAACCAACCAGGTTGGGTTCTATATTTGACAGCGACCGCTTACACTCTTACGAGAGCTGTAGTTTGGGCGTTATCAAATTTTGGCGGCGTTGCCGGGGAATACAGTTGTCAACTAAGTTTGTGATAGTTACTACACCCTTTGGTCAAAGATTCTCGAATTTTACTTTTAGTTGTTGTTTTTGTTTTATTCAGGTTCTGTTGAGTTCATGCCAAATACTCGTAGTTCTGGTCATCCATTATTACCCATAAATCCTGAACCTCAACTTATTGGAAGAATGGATGCACAGCGTGACATTGACAGAAGGGCGGCTCAACAGGAGCAGGCTAGATTAGCTGCACTGGCAGCTGCTCAAGTACATCAACAGAATATTGATAACCCAGGGCGAGCAACAAATCCTGATGATGAGGACCTGGGTGATGATGAGTTACTGAATCCCAGGCGTACTGATGAAGTGGCAGCACCTATGCACAGGAGAGATCGTCAAGCTAGAATGAGACCTGACCGCTGAGCTGTGCAGGCTCCTTTTGATGATGATGATGACGATCTGGATGGAGCTGGTGCCACAGGGGCTATTATTCCTCCACCCTTGGCACCCGGAGCTAAGTTCAATATCACTAGCACCATGATTTAGTTATTGCAGCTCAAGGGGTTATTTGGTGGACTCGCAGGAGATGATCCGAATATGCATCTGATCAACTTTATTTCAACATGCAAGTCGTTTGACAATCCAGGAGTTGGGCAGAATGTAATTTGGCTGCTCTTATTTCCATTGTCTCTGTCTAGGGAGGCAACTCTATGGTTGAACGGGCTAACTCCTGATTCTATTACTAATTGGAGGCAACTGAAAGATGCTTTCCTAGAAAGATTCTTTCCGCCATCCAAGAGAGCCCAATTACGGGATGAGATCAGCAATTTTCGACAGCTTCCAACTGAAGCTCTCCACGAAACATGGGAGAGGTTCAAGAAGAAGCTTATGTGGTGCCCAAACCATCAGATGACGAATATCCACCTGATGGAAATATTATATAGGGCTTTGAACTCGGTGACAAAGACAGTGGTTGATAATGCTGTAGGTGGTTCATTCATGCACCTTACTTTTCTTGAGGCAAGTGATATGCTAGATCGTATGACAAAGCAGAGTAGATCTTGGCATACCAGGGATTCTGAGGTAGCAAGCTCTACCGTATCTATTGGCTTGACTGCAGAGCAGAGGCGTAGACAAGAGGAACGTGACCAAGATATGGCTCACATGAAAACGCAGATGGATCTTCTTACCAAGCACTTATTATCAGGGAAGACCGAAAAGGTTAAGGCCGTTGTATCACAGGGAAGAGATGAATCCGACTCTGAGGAAGAAGCGAACTACTTGAATAATCAGGGGGGTTTCTGAGGCAATGCCCAAGGAAACCAAGGTCGGAACTATTATGATAAATCTGGATACAAGGACCGCGATCAAGGTGGTTGGAAGAATAAGACTGACAGGAGTGGTTTGTATGTCCCTCCTGGAAACCGTGAGGCTGTGGTGTCTGGCTCTGGAAAGATGTCCATGGACGATATGATGGATAAGCTGTTGAAAGGGGTGGAGGCAACCAATATAGGCGTTACTGAGGTAAAGAATGATTTTTCATCAATAAATCAATTGGTTGATTCGCATTCTACTGCGATAAAACAGCTCGAGCAACAATTGAGCAAACTATCAGCGGCATTCAATCAAAGAAAGGCTGGCACCTTACCTAACAACACTGTGCAAAACCCAAGGAATGATGGATCATGTATGGCTATTACTACCAGAAGTGGTAAAGCTTTGGAAAATCCATCCAAAGGCAAGCAGGTGATTGATGATATAGCAGATAATGTTATTGATGCAGAATGTGAAGAGGCCGTAGAAGCTGAAAATAGTGTCCCTGACGTTACCCTTAGAAGTCTGCAGCCTGAAAAGATCGACAATCGGAAGCAAGATAAAAAGGAAGTCGCGGAGAAAACTATTCCCCTTCCACCACCACCTTTTCCTCAGAGACTGAAGAAGAAAGCCGATGACACCAGATCAGTACATTCATGACTATGTTGAAGCAGCTGACTATTAATGTTCCTTTGGTGGAGGCACTAGAGCAGATGCCCGGATACGCTAAATTCATGAAGGACATTTTGACAAAGAAGCGGGCAGCAAGCTATGAGCTGGCAGATAATGTTCATTATTGCAGTACAATCGCTACAAGATCGCTAGTTCAGAAGAAGGCAGATCCTGGTGCTTTCACTATTCCTTGCACGGTTGGATCTTTGGATTTTGCTAAGGCATTGTGCGATTTTGATTCCGCTATCTATTTACAGAAAGTTGGGGTTGGGTGATCCTACACCAACCAATATGCGGCTCGTGATGGCAGATAGGTCGGTAAACCGGCCTGTTGGTATCTTATATGATGTATTGGTTAAGGTTTCCACCTTCATCTTTCCTGCAGACTTTGTTATTTTGGATTACGAGGTGGATTCTAAAGTTCCCATAATCTTGGGACGTCCTTTCCTTGCAACAGGAAGTGTGCTTATTGATCTAAGAGCTAATGAGCTTTTATTTCAGATGAATGACGAAGTGGTCCATTTTGATGTATGCAAATCAATGAAGCAGCCCAATGATATGAATGTGTTCTCTGTCGCTGATGTGTATTATGAGGATGAGAAAGAATTATCTGTAGAGAAGCATCTTATTGTTGATCCATTGGCTGCTGTGCTTATGAATTTTGAGCATGAGGATGTTGAAGAGTATGAAGACACTATTTGTGCTCTAACAGGAATTGACTCCTATTCTCATGCTCCTAAGAAGCTGGATCTAGATCTTAAAAATCGCCCTTCACCACCAGCAAAGCCATCCATTGAAGAACCACCAGTGCTAGAATTGAAGGAGCTTCCCAGTCACCTGAAATATGCATTTTTGGGAAGTGGTGATACACTTCCGGTTATTGTTGCGGCTGATTTAGGTGAGCAGCAGGTTGCGGCTCTTATTTCTGTTCCGAGGAGATACAAGAGAGCCATCGGGTGGACTATTGCTGATATTATTGGTATCCCTCCTGGGATATGTATGCACAAGATTCAGCTCGAGGAAAATTGTGTGCCTACCATTGAGCATCAATGACGTTTGAATCCACCCATGCAGGAGGTGGTAAAGAAAGAAATTATTAAGTGGTTAGATGCTGGGGTAGTGTATCCAATCTCCGACAGTAAGTGGGTAAGCCTGGTACAGTGTGTGCCCAAGAAGGGGGCATGACGGTAGTTGCGAATGAAAAAAATGAGCTGATTCCACTCAGACCTGTCACAGGGTGGAGAGTGTGTATGGACTACCGGAAGCTGAATTCATGGACGCTTAAGGATCACTTCCCAATGCCATTCATGGACCAAATGCTTAATTGATTGGTAGGGAAGGGATGGTTTTGTTTCTTAGATGGTTATTCCGGTTATAATCAAATTTGTATTGCTCCTGAGGATCAAGAGAAGACCAATTTTACATGCCCATATGGTACGTTTGCCTTCAAACGTATGCCATTTGGGTTATGTAACGCACCTGCCACTTTTCAGCGTTGTATGATGTCCATTTTTTTTGATATGGTTGAAGACACCTTGGAGGTGTTCATGGACGATTTTTCAGTCGTGGGTGAATCGTTTGAATCGTGCTTGGCGAATCTGAGTATGGCGTTACAGAGATGTGTTGAGTTCAACTTGGTGCTAAACTGGGAGAAGTGCCATTTTATGGTTAAGGAAGGCATTGTTCTTGGGCACAAAGTCTCCGAAAGAGGAATTGAAGTTGATCGAGCCAAAATTGAAGTTATCGAGAAACAACCACCTCCAATTTCTGTAAAGGGAGTTCGTAGTTTTCTCGGTCATGCAGGTTTTTATCGAAGGTTTATCAAAGACTTCTCCAAGATTGCTAGTCCATTATGCAAACTCTTGGAGAAGGATGCAAAGTTCAACTTCGGTGAAGATTGTTTGAAGGCATTTGAATGCCTCAAAGGGAAGCTAGTTGAAGCTCCTATTATCGTAGCACCCGATTGGTCTCTACCGTTTGAAGTGATGTGTGATGCAAATGGGGTAGCTTTGGGTGCTGTACTTGGTCAGAAAAGAGAAAGGCTATTTCATCCATTATACTATGCGAGCAAGGCCTTGAATGGAGCCCAGAAGAACTATTCCGTCACGGAACAAGAGCTTCTAGCAGTTGTTTATGCTTTTGAAAAGTTCCGTGCTTACTTGTTGGGAACCAAAGTGGTGGTTCATACAGATCATGCGGCTCTGAGATATTTAATGGCAAAGAAGGATGCTAAGCCAAGGCTAATTCGGTGGGTGTTATTGCTTTAAGAATTTGATTTCGAGGTAAAGGATAGAAAAGGTTGCGAAAATCAAGTAGCTGATCATCTATCTAGACTTGAGAGTGCGCACATAGCGCAACCCGACCTTGAGATTGATGATGCATTTCCCAACGAAGAGATCCTAGCCGCTATGGTTGAAGACTTACCGTGGTATGCGGACTTTGCGAACTACGTGGTAAGTAAAGTGATTCCTGAGAATCTCTCCTTTCATCAAAAGAGAAAGTTCATGCATGATGTGAAACACTACTTCTGGGATGAACCGTATCTTTTTCGACGATGTACTGATGGTGTTATTAGGCGATGCATCGCTGATGTGGAGGTGCCTAGCATCTTGGAAGCAAGTCATGCTTCCCAAGTTGGGGGTCACCATGCAGGTAATCGGACAGCCAGGAAGGTATTCCAAAATGGCTATTATTGGCCTTCATTATTCAAGGATGCTTACGATTTTGTGAGAAGATGTGATCAGTGTCAGAGGCAAGGCTCTATCTCGAAGCACCATGAGATGCCCATGTCTAAAATTCTTGAAGTGGAGCTATTTGATGTATGGGGTATTGATTTCATGGGCCCATTTATAAGTTCGTTTGGGATGAAATATATCCTAGTTGCTGTGGATTATGTATCCAAATGGGTCGAAGAAGTAGCGCTGGCTGATAATGAAGGTAAGCGTGTTGTAGCATTTTTAAAGAGAAATATCTTTTCTCGTTTTAGGGTACCACGTACCATCATAAGCGATGGAGGATCACACTTTTGTAACAAGCTGTTCAGAGCCGTATTGGTGAAATATGGGGTCAAGCAACATAAGGTAGCTACACCTTACCACCCACATACTAGTGGGAAGGTAGAGGTTTCTAATTGGGAGATCAAGCTGATCCTTGCTAAGACTGTAAATGCTAGTAGGAAGGATTGGTCCCGCAAGCTGGATGATGCCTTATGGGCTTATAGGACTGCATTCAAGACACCAGTTGGCATGTCCCCGTACCAACTAGTTTATGGGAAGGCTTGTCACTTGCCGATTGAGCTCGAACATAAAGCATTGTAGGCGTTGAAGAGGCTTAACCTGACTTGGGATGATGCAATTAATCTGAGATTGGAGCAGCTGAATGAGATGGATGAATTCCGTCTACATGTGTATGAAAGGGTAGACCTCTACAAAGAACGGATGAAAAAGTACCATGATCGGCGGATTATCCAACGAAACTTTCAGAAGGGTGATATGGTACTTCTTTTCAACTCCAGACTAAAGCTATTTCCAGGTAAGTTAAAGTCTAAATGGTCTGGTCTGTTCAGAATTAGCCAAGTCTACTCGTCTGGAGTAGTAGAGTTAGAAGGCATTGATGGTGGTGTCATTAAAGTGAATGGCCAATGAGTGAAGCCATATATCGGTCCTCTTGATTCGATAAAATGCATGGATACCATCTATCTCGACGAAGTCTAAGTAATCGAGGTAGCTATGTCGTGCCGCGACAATAAATCAAGCGCTAGATGGGAGGCAACCCATCACTTTTAATCATTTTGTTTTACTAGGAATTTGTTTTTGTTAAGTAAAAATCTAAAAAAAAAAGAAGAGTCGAGCCATGACCAAAACTAAGGCGCTTGGTGGGAGGCAACCCATCGTTCTAATCGTTTTTGTTGTTTTTGAGTAAGTGTAGGTGTAAGATGTGTAAAGGAGGAGATTGGTTTCTAACTTTGATTTGGAAGTGTTGCATGATTGAAGGTGGTAAGTTGGGAATGAAGAAGCAAAGGATATGGGTTAGGCATTGCTTATGAAAATCTAGGCAACGAACAAGGCAAGGCCTATGTAAATCTAGGCAACGAACAAGGCAAGGCCTATGCTATGGCCTAAGCTCTCTGAATCTACAATGCCATAGCATAGGCACCGCCTATGCCTAACAATGCCATAGCATAGGCGCCGCCTATGCCAAAGCCTGTTGTCTCTGAATCTAGAATGCCATAGTATAGGCGCCGCCTATGCCTAACAATGCCATAGCATAGGCGCCGCCTATGCTCACGTTTTGGTCTCCTAATCCGATTCCAAATGGGTCAAAACCCGACCCAAGCTTGTCCTATAAATAGAACCTTAGTCTTAGAACAAAATTTCATTGCAAACTCAACCTAAGCGTAGCCTACCTCTCCAAAATCTCTCAAAAATTTTCTTTTTGCTCTTTTAACTTTGCAAGAACATCTTCCAAGGCCATCAACCAAGTAAGTACTTCTTTGCTCTTCTTTTATATTCCGTAAGTATTACAATACTACGCCTATAATAAGTTGTTAAATCTTGAAGTAGTGTTGGTGATTTGAATGTGGTTGATTTGTTGTGATACAACTAAGTGAGTGAAAGAATACGTATGGGTGTTCTAGACTTGGTTCCAACCTAAATTTGATTTTGATACACTGTCATACTTTTGCGGAATCGACATGGTTAAGATAATTGCATAATCTTGTAACTCGAAAGCTTGTATGTTTGAATGACTTATCCATCGAGATGAAAATCATGGTTAACTACAAACATGAGATGTTGTGATTATTTCTAAGCCATAAATTGATACGATATCTATGTAGTAGTTTTGTTCAAAGAGATGCATTAGTCCAAACATGAAAACATAGTTAAGAATATATGAAAAAGAATTGAAAAGGATAGTGAAGATGAAAAGAAAAGTATGACTGCGCTGAATATATTGTTGGTACATAACACCTAAATGTATGGCGATGAAGTCTGAGTAATCGACATCGTTCACTTAATTAGTTTGTCACAACAAATTAAGTGTGGGGTGGTGCCACTACTGTTTGTTTGTCAATTGTATCTACCGAGATGAAGCTAACATGACTTTATTTTAATCTCAGGCACAATGGCACCAAAAAGTCGACCAGGAAAAGAAAAAGCGTCCACCTCACAAAAAGGTCAGAAAAGGGGAAGAAAAGAGCAAGCTAAATCCTCCTCGCTGCAAATACCTCGCCGCATGTTCGGGATAAAATGGGTCCTAGAGGAGGAAGGAAAGGAGTGGTACAAGAACAACAAGGTAAAAAAATATGTTCACATGGAGTTTATACAAAAGGAGAGTCTAGCGAAGAGAGAACCTCGCATTTTGGCTAAAATCATGGCGCTACATCTTGATTTCATTTTCCAAGATATGGGAGAATGCAATCTTAATCTAACGCGAGAATTCTATGCCAATTGGTCCCCAAAGACTACCGGAAGTGAAGTGAAGATTCGGGGCCAAGTTTTGCAACTGAATGCGGAGTTCTTCAACTCTTTTCTGGGTCTTCCATCTGTGGATCCATCATCGCTCAAGGAGCTTTATCACAGACCTCCATACAGGTCAATCAGACACACACTATGCGGAACAAGATCAATGGCACGGTGGAGTCGTCACAAGGATACCGGTCGGCACAATACCTTTCCATATACCTCCTTGAATAGAGAAGCTCGGATATGGTTGCGGATAGTTAATTTTTGCCTGATTCCAGGGTCACAGTACACAAAGATCACACGTGATAGAGTGTGCTTGGTGTACGCTTTGATGACGAACATCCCCATCAACATTGGGGCAATTATTCGATCTTCAATGCGTAAGGCCAGGCTGCACAAGAGGTCCCACTTCAGCTTTGGCAATCTGTTGATTGCGATATTGAGGAAGGAGGACATCGAAGAGGAACCTGCAGATCATAAGCTTCCACACAACCCAAAGGAAGTTGACCTCACAAAGGTGAAAGATGTTGAATCTATGCATGGCGTCAACCTGACCACTGCAGAAAGACATGCTCGCGACGAAAGCTTCTTTCGCCATTTATATGGCATGACGAGGTTCACCATGATGAGCGGGGGTCGTGTTCCAACTGCTGCAGAGCTCCAACAGTTGGATTATGACTACCCAATGAATGAGCATGCGAGGGCTATGTGCGGAGTAGGTGTATATTTCGAGGAACCTCTTGATGATGACGTGCCAACCGATGAAGATCGCCGAATTCCAGACTCAGAAGTGGATGAGAACTCTGATGACGACAACTCTGATGATGATTCCGATGCAGGGGGTATGACCCCAGACATAGTAGAGGAGTCCGACTAATCAGGTTTTTCTTATTTATTTTCCACTGAGGGCAGTATGTCCAGTCTAAGTGTGGGGTGCTGGTATTTGTATGCTACACTTCTTTGTCTGCATTTACATTTATTCTAGTTCTTGTTTGTTTTAATTAGTCGTAATTAGTTAGTTTAATTTTAGATTTTTTTTTACATTTTGCATGAAATTGTTCTGATAGGCGGCATGGTATTATGACAAGAGTTTGTGCCAAAATCATCATTACTATTGAGACGTTTAGGCTCTAAGTGTGACTCACTGTGTGATAGGTGTGTTGTTTAATTCATTCATCTGTTGGGTCAAGAGTCTATACTGCTCCCAATAAAGTTGACCATGTGCCTTGTGTGTGTGAGGTTATAGTATATTTTGTGTTGTGACTGATACTAGAACTTGCCTGGTGTGTGTGTAAAGTGAAATAAAGAGTGTGAGTTTAGGAGATGATTTAGGCATTTCTTTGGCAGCCTGTGATTGTTTACCTTCTTTTTACCTACCCGTGGACATTTTCCTAGTTAACCCCCTTTGAGCCTTTAGCTATTTTCTTTGACAGCCTCATATGTAGCCTAATCCATTTTTCTTTCAAGACCATAATTTGATCCAAATTCTTAAGCGCTTTAAATTGTAGAGTCATGTGACAAAATAAGAGGAAATTGGGTGAGAGTGATGCCTCAGAGTGTATTGGTACTTGGAATTGTTGTGAATAAGAGTGGCTATCATAGAGGTGTTTTATAAAAGAAAAAAAAATAGAAAAATAAAAAAAATAAGTTTTATATTCTCATCTGTGTGTTTGTAATTGAATAATAAAATAGGTGAAAAATGGGTGTTAGATGAAAAGAAAGGTAGAAGGGTTGTTTAAAAGAGAGTGTTAATAGCATAATGTGATGTATTAAAGCGCTTAGGGAAAATAGTCACTATTTCTGGCCAAAATAGTCCTACCTGTCCCTTAGCCTACATTACAACCTGTAAAGACCTACTTGATCCTAAGCTTAGCATTCTGATATTAGTAGAGCACTACACTAAGGGCAAGCTTATGGTCATCAGTTGCAACATATGAATTCTTTGTGAGAGTGAGAGCAAGGAGAATCTTGTACCCATGTTTCAAAAAATGCAAAACTTATGAGTGACTATGGGTGATATCTTGTGTGAGACATACATGGTTGATGATTGTTGGATAGTGTTATATGATTCTTTGTTCCTAAACTTGTGGATACAAATTAACCATCATCACGAGTCTATGTTGGAGGTTGAATTGTTTCTAGCAGTGATCAGAAAACTACTCTTTGTTAATAATTGTCGTGCCTGTCTTGTTGAACATTTTGTGTTGTTACTGTGAAATCCTAAGTAGATGTTTACATGGACATGATATCTTGTTCGAGGACGAACAAAGCTTTAAGTGTGGGGTGTTGATGTTGGGCGTATTTACACGCCTAAAGTACTATACTTTGCCCATATTTTAGCTAAGTTTTAAGGACAAAATATATAATTCCTGCACTTTTAGTCCTTTTTTCCTGTAAGTGAGCTAACCTACATGATTAGCATGTTTTCAGGTATAAATGATGAAGATTTCAGCATTTAGTGGACCGTTGGGCAGCAAAGGAAACTTCACGTAAGAAGGAAGGCAGCTTCTGGAAGCTTGTGGACTGAAAGTGATGCATGGAAAACTTGTCCCGGGCAAAAACAGTATTTCTAAAGACTTGGGGATCAACAGTAACTTAGTAGGATTAGGACAAGGATGCAGTAACTTAGTAGGACTAGGATATGGGTGTTATAAAAACCCTATTTTGTTGAATTTTTCAGCATTTGATTCTATTCGATTCTATTTTTCATTACTCGACACTTCTAGTTTTATTCAAGCTACAGATTCTGTAAGTTTTAACAGAGAAAAACGCTAACTTATGGAAAATGCCAAGAGGAAAAACGTCAATCTTGTTGTGACGCCACATTCCTCTTCAACGTGAGATTGCTATAGTTGTGGTATGATGATGATGTCTTTGTTGATTTCCGTTACCCTCATAAGTAGCTAAACTTCTCTGTTAGGGTTATGGAAGCCTTATGATATACTATGTATTGCTATGAGTTTGTGAATTCTTGATACGCATGCTACTTATATCGTTACTCTCTTCATCTTAATTAAATTCTTGTGGTTGCAAACATAAAGAATACGCCAATATAACATTAACTTGTTTGAGAGAAAAGTTATATGCTTGGAAAAGAGAGTGTGACAAGGAAATAGGGCTACCAACCCCTGTTTACAAGTTAGTGCCGTAACTGGATTAACCTCTTGGAGAGTTTGTACCATTAGTCATACGCTTTAAGCTCGAGAGAGTTAAAGTGAAATAATCCTTGATGGTCGAGAGACGCTAGGATTTACCATTAGAATACAAACCTCTATAAGTGCATGCATATCTGAATTCCGCATTACTCATAGTTAATAGATACGTAGAACTCATAAGGTGGACATAACCCTAACTTATTCCTTTCTGTGATTAACTCCTACTACATTACTCGTTTCATTCTTTATTTTGGTAAACATTATTATACGCATAAAATCCCCCCTTTGTCCGCAGAACTTTCGACCAAAAGTCTACTAATAGTTGCAACACTTAGTGACCGAGTATTCCCTGTGGGATTCGACACCCAACCCAGTTGGGTTCTATATTTGACAGCGACCGATTACACTCTTACGAGAGCTGTAGTTTGGGCGTTATCAAATTTTGGCGGCGTTGCCGGGGAATACAGTTGTCAACTAAGTTTGTGATAGTTACTACACCCTTTGGTCAAAGATTCTCGAATTTTACTTTTAGTTGTTGTTTTTGTATTATTCAGGTTCTGTTGAGTGCATGCCAAACACTCGTAGTTCTGGTCAGCCATTATTACCCATAAATCCTGAACCTCAACTTATTGGCAGAATGGATGCACAGTGTGACATTGACAGAAGGGCGGCTCAACAGGAGCAGGCTAGATTAGCTGCACTGGCAGCTGCTCAAGTACATCAACAGAATATTGATAACCCAGGGCGAGCAACAAATCCTGATGATGAGGACCTGGGTGATGATGAGTTACTGAATCCTAGGCGTACTGATGAAGTGGAAGCACCTATGCACAGGAGAGATCGTCAAGCTAGAATGAGACCTGACCGCCGAGCTTTGCAGGCTCCTTTTGATGATGATGATGACGATCTGGATGGAGATGGTGCCACAGGGGCTATTATTCCTCCACCCTTGGCACCCGGAGCTAAGTTCAATATCACTAGCACCATGATTCAATTATTGCAGCTCAAGGGGTTATTTGGTGGACTCGCAGGAGATGATCCGAATATGCATCTGATCAACTTTATTTCAACATGCAAGTTGTTTGACAATCCAGGAGTTGTGCAGAATGTAATTCGGCTGCGCTTATTTCCATTGTCTCTGTCTAGGGAGGCAACTCTATGGTTGAACGGGTTAACTCCTGATACTATTACTAATTGGAGGCAACTGAAAGACGCTTTCCTAGAAAGATTCTTTCCGCCATCCAAGAGAGCCCAATTACGGGATGAGATCAGCAATTTTCGACAGCTTCCAACTGAAGCTCTCCACGAAACATGGGAGAGGTTCAAGAAGAAGCTTATGCGGTGCCCAAACCATCAGATGACGAATATCCACTTGATGGAAATATTATATAGGGCTTTGAACTCGGTGACAAAGCCAGTGGTTGATAATGTTGTAGGTGGGTCATTCATGGACCTTACTTTTCTTGAGGCAAGTGATATGCTAGATCGTATGACAAAGCAGAGTAGAGCTTGGCATACCAGGGATTCTGAGGTAGCAAGCTCTACCGTATCTATTGGCTTGACTGCAGAGCAGAGGCGTAGACAAGAGGAACGTGACCAAGATATGGCTCACATGAAAACGCAGATGGATCTTCTTACCAAGCACTTATTATCAGGGAAGACCGAAAAGGTTAAGGCCATTGTATCACAGGGAAGAGATGAATCTGACTCTGAGGAAGAAGCGAACTACTTGAATAATCAGGGGGGATTCCGAGGCAATGCCCAAGGGAACCAAGGTCGGAACTATTATGATAAATCTGGATACAAGGACCGCGATCAAGGTGGTTGGAAGAATAAGACTGACAGGAATGGTTTGTATGTCCCTCCTGGAAACCGTGAGGCTGTGGTGTCTGGCTCTGGAAAGATGTCCATGGACGATATGATGGCTAAGCTGTTGAAAGGGGTGGAGGCAACCAATATAGGCGTTACTGAGGTAAAGAATGATTTATCATCAATAAATCAATTGGTTGATTCGCATTCTACCGCGATAAAACAGCTGGAGCAACAATTGAGCCAACTATCAGCGGCATTCAATCAAAGAAAGGCTGGCACCTTACCTAACGACACTGTGCAAAACCCAAGGAATGATAGATCATGTATGGCTATTACTACCAGAAGTGGTAAAGCTTTGGAAAATCCATCCAAAGGAAAGCAGGTGATTGATGATATAGCAGATAATGTTATTGATGCAGAATGTGAAGAGGCCGTAGAAGCTGAAAATAGTGTCCCTGACGTTACCCTTAGAAGTCTGCAGCCTGAAAGATCGACAATCGGAAGCAATATAAAAAGGAAGTTGCGGAGAAAACTATTCCCCTTCCACCACCACCTTTTCCTCAGAGACTGAAGAAGAATGCCGATGACACCAGGTTCAGTAAATTCATGACTATGTTGAAGCAACTGACTATTAATATTCCTTTGGTGGAGGCACTAGAGCAGATGCCCGGATACGCTAAATTCATGAAGGACATTTTGAAAAACAAGCGGGCAGCAAGCTATGAGCTGGCAGCTAATATTCATCATTGCAGTGCAATCGCTACAAGATCGCTAGTTCAGAAGAAGGCAGATCCTGGTGCTTTCACTATTCCTTGCACGATTGGATCTTTGGATTTTGCTAAGGCATTGTGCGATTTGAGAGCTAGCATCAATTTGATGCCGCTATCTATTTACAGAAAGTTGGGGTTGGGTGATCCTACACCAACCAATATGCGGCTCGTGATGGCAGATAGGTCGGTAAAACGGCCTGTTGGTATCTTATATGATGTGTTGGTGAAGGTTTACACCTTCATCTTTCCTGCAGATTTTGTTATTTTGGATTACGAGGTGGATTCTGAAGTTCCCATAATCTTGGGACATCTTTTCCTTGCAACAGGCAGTTTGCTTATTGATCTAAGAGCTAATGAGCTTTTATTTCGGATGAATGACGAAGTGGTCCATTTTGATGTATGAAAATCAATGAAGCAGCCCAAAGATATGAATGTGTTCTCTGTCGCTAATGTGTATTATGAGGATGAGAAAGAATTATCTTTAGAGAAGCAACTTATTGTTGATCCATTGGCTGTTGTGCTTATGAATTTTGAGCATGAGGATGTTGAAGAGTATGAAGACACTATTTTTGCTCTAACAGGAATTGACTCCTATTCTCATGCTCCTAAGAAGCTGGATCTGGATCTTAAAAATCGCCCTTCACCACCAGCAAAGCCATCCATTGAAGAACCACCAGTGCTAGAATTGAAGGAGCTGCCCAGTCACCTGAAATATGCATTTTTGGGAAGTGGTGATACACTTCCGGTTATTGTTGCGGCTAATTTAGGTGAGCAGCAGGTTGCGGCTCTTATTTCTGTTTTGACGAGATACAAGAGAGCCATCGGGTGGACTATTGCTGATATTATTGGTATCCCTCCTGGGATATGTATGCACAAGATTCAGCTCGAGGAAAATTGTGTGCCTACCATTGAGCATCAACGACGTTTGAATCCACCCATGCAGGAGGTGGTGAAGAAAGAAATTATTAAGTGGTTAGATGCTGGGGTAGTGTATCCAATCTTCGACAGTAAGTGGGTAAGCCCGGTACAGTGTGTGCCTAAGAAAGGGGGCATGACGGTAGTTGCGAATGAAAAGAATGAGCTGATTCCACTCAGACCTGTCACAGGGTGGAGAGTGTGTATGGACTACCGGAAGCTGAATTTGTGGACGCTTAAGGATCACTTCCCAATGCCATTCATGGACCAAATGCTTGATCGATTGGCAGGGAAGGGATGGTTTTGTTTCTTAGATGGTTATTCCGGTTATAATCAAATTTGTATTGCTCCTGAGGATCAAGAGAAGACCACTTTTACATGCCCATATGGTACGTTTTGATCAAGAGAAGACCACTTTTACATGCCCATATGGTACGTTTTCCTTCAAACGTATGCCATTTGGGTTATGTAACGCACCTGCCACTTTTCAGCGTTGTATGATGTCCATTTTTCTGATATGGTTGAAGACACCTTGGAGGTGTTCATGGACGATTTTTCAGTCGTGGGTGAATCGTTTGAATCGTGCTTGGCGAATCTGAGTATGGCGTTACAGAGATGTGTTGAGTTCAACTTGGTGCTAAACTGGGAGAAGTGCCATTTTATGGTTAAGGAAGGCATTGTTCTTGGGCACAAAGTCTCCGAAAGAGGAATTGAAGTTGATCGAACCAAAATTGAAGTTATCGAGAAACTACCACCTCCAATTTTTGTAAAGGGAGTTCGTAGTTTCCTCGGTCATGCAGGTTTTTATCGAAGGTTTATCAAAGACTTCTCCAAGATTGCTAGTCCATTATGCAAACTCTTGGAGAAGGATGCAAAGTTCGACTTCGGTGAAGATTGTTTGAAGGCATTTGAATGCCTCAAAGGGAAGCTAGTTAAAGCTCCTATTATTGTAGCACCCGATTGGTCTCTACCGTTTGAAGTGATGTGTGATGCAAGTGGGGTAGCTTTGGGTGCTGTACTTGGTCAGAAAAGAGAAAGGCTATTTCATCCAATATACTATGAGAGCAAGGCCTTGAATGGAGCCCAGAAGAACTCTATCTGAGTATGAGCATTCAGTATGATTCAGTCAGTGTAGCCAGAAATCCACTTTAACAGACAGACAGACAAATTTCTATAGCTTTCCATCTTCCGATTTAGTCTAGTCTTACTACCTGAAATTTCTTAAGTATGACCATTTCAAGAGATAGTTTGTTTGTATCTATGTAAATTACGGATCCATCTCAGTATATGCATCATGCATCAGTTTCAGATTCAGATATTAAGTCATGATTCAATTCATAAGTATCCTGTGTATTATCTCAGTCTTTTCCTAGTATCTCAACCAAATCAGTATCATTCAGGGACGAACAATACCAAGGGGGAGATATTGTAATACCCCAAGTTTTTATGTCATAAACCTCTCATTATTTCCTCATGAAATCATATCCATCCTAAAGTAATGGTTAGTCATAAGTTGACGCTCTCATTTTGATATCAGCCATATAGCTATTCTCATGAAAGTTCATGCACTCACAAATCAGTTCAGTAGCCCACTACGTTGGGATTCAGTCATACAATTTATTTTAGTTGTGCATGATAGCTATAACCTCAGATTCCTTAGTAATTTTAGTCTAAGTAGCCACATTCGAGGATGAATGTTCCCAAGGGGGAGATATTGTAATACCCCATACTTTTTCTAGCTTAAATTCGTCCCTAGAATATTAAGAATTTTCTTCAAAGATGAATGCCATTTATTTCATGTGGAATTTTCAAGAATTTGACTTATCATTGTGTGGGAAATTGAATAAGCTTTCCATCGATACCAAATTCTCCTAAATCCGACACTTAGTGAAGGAGTTATGACATTTTTAAAGTTGGTTGTATGTCACATGGACTCAGCGTGCCGCGGAGCTAAGAAAATTGGCAGTTGTCAAATTCCAGTGAGACTCCGCGATTCTATTGCATCGTGGAGGAGTCCCATGTCACATTTGTCAATTTCTAGGAAGCCTTCGCGATAGTGGCGCGTCACGCCAGTGGAAAAAATGGAAAAACTATAGGGCACCGTGATAGATTCACGTCGAGGAGAAATCCCAGTTTCCACTCATCGTTTTCCAGTGAGCCACCGCAATTGTGGTGCGTCGCAGTGGCCAGCCAAATCTGAATTTTTTGGTCGTTTTTTCAGTTCCGTTTGGGAGTTTAAAGAGGGTATTTTGGTCAATTCCTAAGGCCCCAATCCGTCTTAAACATAAGATTAATCATATTTCCAAGCATTCTTGCTCACTATTCACTATTCTCTTCAAAAGCAAAACCCTAGAAACCAAAAACCCCTTCTCCAAGGAATCAAATTCCACCATAGATTCTCCAAGAAAGCTTTAGATTTAAGATTCCCAAGACAAGATAGTCAAGACCTCATCTTCAAGAACTTAATTAGGAATTAATATTTCAATATTCTTTATCCGATTTTCAATCAAGGTATGTGAGGTTTGAACAAGGATAAATCTTTCATCCTTGTGCCCAAAACTTTATTTTTATTATAAATTTACTATAATTTATATGATTTTCCATGAATTTTAAGTTAGGGTTTATACCCATTATCATTATTTGTAAGATTATGAGATTTTTCATGATTTAAAAGTTGAATCACATGATTATGTTTATATTTCCATGCATATTGTTGAGATTTCCAGATTTCCAGATGATTTATGAATGTTTACATTACCAAGTATGAATTTTGAGATCTTTTAACACGAGATTGATGCTTGGGTCACTAGACCTCATTTAAAGATTGTTTGTGCTATAAGCACCCCTATGACTAGATTATTTTTAGATTTTAGACAAAGAATCCACTTTATTTCAGAAAACTTGAGATTTAAAGAAAAACAAAGCATAATTGGCTTTCTGTAAACCTTTGTGTAAATTTTAAAATGGATTCCTTAAGATTTTGAGCATGACATTGGGAGTAGTATTTAGAACCAAGATGGATAAGTCACTATGGTTTCATACCCCAGAACTACGTGCCACCATAGGTACAGATTTTTAGATTATTCCCACTTCTACGTGGATGACTCAGATTGTGATCACTCAGATTAGATTGTTTTATTCCGATGGCTAGAGTAGAATAACCCTACCTAATGGTGGCCAGTCGTGGGATTCCATGGATGCTCACATGGTGTATGTCGGTTAGAAGAACCTCCCAAGAGATGTCCCCCACTCTTTAACAGTCTATTGATTTAAAGATTTAAGATAAAAGTATATGTTTTGGAAGTTATGGTTTTAAGATATTAAGCCCTAAGATAGGGTATTTTCCAGATTTTAGAAAACTAAGTGTAAAGGCTCACAAGTTTCACTCAGATTATGCTTTACAGAAAGATAAGAGTTACAGATTTTAGTTTTCAGATTCCAGACTTAGAAGTGAGTCCTTTCTACACTTAGACAGTATGGTTTAAAGACAGAGTATTAGCACAACTTTTAGAACTAAATGTTATTACTCACTAGATTTACAAGTATGATTTGTTTCTCATGATTATTATTTTCAGTATTTCAGATATTCCATCTTATGTGAGTTATTTACATTTAGCATGCATTGTTTTACAAGTTATGATGATGAGATGATTTTTACTTATGGATTTCACCCCCATATACTTAGTACATCCTCAAAGTACTGATCCACATATATTTCTATGTGCTACATTTTCTCATAATGTTGGTATTAGCTCAGTTGTAGCACGTATACTATATTCAGACAGTTTGCAGATTCCAGCCAGCAGATGATGAGTCCTCCTACTTCAGGGACTTTAGTTAGATGTTATTGATGTACTTTATTTTCTTATTCATATGTATTGATTAGCGATAGTTGGAGTCGCATCCCACCTATCTATAGTCAGTATAGTAGAGGCTTCACATATGTCAGTTAGAGTTAGTTATGTATTTTCAGTCCCTCTTTCCGACTTTATCAGAATGTAAAAGTTATATCCGTATTGTATTTTTCTAAGATTCCACCATTATTATGCTTCTTCACAGTAAACTTAGGCATTTTATGTATATCATTCAGTTGCTTATGAGTTATGCCAGTAGAAGGGTTTGTTTGGGATCACTTGTAGTCCAAAGCACCGTCTAACATTTCAGGACAGATTTTCGGGGCATTGCAACCGGGGAATCCATGACCTTTCACCAATCCATGATAAATATATATAAGGTGTGATACAAGCACACGGCCATTAATATCAACCCCTACACCGGCAAACACGGGTTTCCAGTATCGATCCATTAGGACCTCCACCTTCACAACTAACTACAAACCCCCCTTGAAGCCCAATTAAAATATTTACATTCATTAAACCAAGGAACATACATTAAGGTACATACCATTGGTATGTTTATACCAATTACTCTTGCAAGCTAATATCATTAGGCCATTTTCAATTGACCATTAGCTTGGGGGAATACACGATCCCCATGGTCCAATTATTCACCAACTTGGGGGAATCCATGACCCCCATGGTCCAATTATTCATTAACTTGGAGGAATCCATGACCCCCAAGATTCAATTTAAAATCAAGTAATGATTATAAAGGCCTTTCAAAGCCATTTGTGTTTCATTAGCCTTTAATGAAATGAAATAACTTTAATTTGGTTTCAGTATGCATATACCCATGTTTCAAAGCCAATTTCATAAGGTTGGGTTGAGGTTATTACTAATTTAATTGCCAAAATCCATAAAGTTGAGGGAATCCATGACCCTATAAGTTTATCAAATCAATTTGGGGAATCCACAATCAACATTCCAATTCCTATACCCATGTACCCAATTAATTTAAAACTATCAATTCAAAGCATGAAAGATCAATAGAAACCATGGGAAAAGGAATTCCACCAATAACATCTAAAAGTGCTCAACCCAAATTGAAAAATAACAAATAATCACATGGACAACAAGTTTAAATACATGCTTTAAGCAAAGCAAGTTTTAGAGAGGAGATACATGCCTTAATTGAAGAGAAACCCTTTGAAAATAGCAAGGAAAGAAGCCCCAAGCTTTAACCTTAACCTCACTGCCTTTCAACCTTAGCTTTGGAATGAAGAATGACATTTTTTGAAAGAATACAAGAGTTTTAAGGCTTATAAATGGGATATGTAAAGATTAGACAGTATACAGGATATAAAAGGACCAAAATAACCATAATATTCTTTTAAAACAAAATCCCACTGACAAAAGAAGGGAGGTTCATGATGCAAAGCCCAAGGCAAAACCCTAGGTCCACAATATGATGCTCAATGCAAAGCGCACCGCAAAGCTGAGACAGTGAGGCTTCACGGTCTCCCTCACAGTACAAAGCCAAAGCAAACCACCCCTTTCACGACACGAGACCTATTTTTTGTTCCAAATGTTACCCCAATGCACCCAAACTCTTTTTGAAGTGTTTTATGCTCAAGATAGAGGTTATGTAGGGTCATTTAAGTTAGTTTTTTGACCCTATAACACCGGGGTGTTACATTATCCCTGACATGACCCGAACCAGGGCCTAGTCATTTAGGAAATCTCAAGTCCAACATGGATCGGAGACCACCCCCTATCCCAATCCAACCTACCAATATACCACCCATGTCGGAAGAATTCCAAACATGTAACAAAATAGAGTATTTAGAATTCAATGATTTTGGGATAAGTCTAGAATCGAGACCAATCCAACCAAGTCATACCATCCAAACCAAACCAAACATAATATACCCAAGTCCACAGTCTATACAAAGCCTCTAAAAACAATGTCAAAGAATACCTAGTCAGGATATGCTCCCGACTAAGCTAAAAAGTTATGTAAGAGGAATAATAAAGAAATAAGATAAACCATAACATGAAATGGGACTTTCAAAGAATAAAAGCTCACCACCTCATTTTGACTCAAGATGTCCCCAAATTAACAAGTCACTGAGTAAGAAGTGTGATAGTATGGTCGGTTCCTGCATTGCGTGGGGATACAATGCCCGAAGATGGTTAGTAGAGTGAACACTAGCGTGTACTCAGGAATAAGGATAGAATAATACCCTCATTCAAATCCAAAGTAAATAACAGTATGTAATCACATAGATACATATATACCATGACAAGATAGGGAACCAGGTTTAGCATGCATTTAAAACCTCTACTTGGGTTGTGTAACTTTACCGTCATAATTCACCAACGGGCTATATGAGTCCAGTGTTACCCCCTGAATAGGCCCCAGTATGTGTAGCCATATGAATCATATATATCATAGGGGCCAGAGATTCCCATATACCCTTCGCTCTCTATGATACATATATACAAGTATAAACTTGGCGGATTCCAATGTACCCCACAAGCATATAGTCACCATGACCAACCCTCATGTCGACAAACATAAGTTCCAAGTGTCCGTCCATTGGACTCACACCTTCACATCTAGCTATCACAACCTGCCATTATTTCCTAATTAAAATATTTAACAAATAAAAAAAACCACTAATTCTAGAAGTCAATTATCAAGGCATTATGAAGTGGTGTCGTTATTCCGACTATATCTTGCAAGCAATGTCACTAGCCAACATTGATTCCTATGTACCCTACAAGATTTCCAATTAAACCAAATATATGGCTACCAAGGCCTTCCAAACCAGTTAAAACTAACCAAACAAATTTAACTTCCATTACCATATTATGCAATGCAAAGGTTTCAAGAATAGTCAAACTATGTGACAAAATCATTCTCACTGACATTTTATCAAACATGTGCAGGGCATATAGTTTCCAAATCCAAAACCAAGTATCAATTGACCATTCCCATGCCACCACATGTTCAAACCATAATTATAATATGAAAAAACCATAAGTACAACATGAGAAAATATTATCCAACCATAAACAACCAAAACCCCCAGCATAAATTTCCAAACCCAAAACATCACAATAATACCATGAAAATCATTCATTAAAACAAGATTTTAGTTGAACTAATAATGAGGGAGGAGTAATTTTCTTGAGATGTTTTTAGAGAGAGTTTAGAGAGTTTTTTTAATCTTCTAAAATGTATAAAGGGTGACCAACTAGGGTTATAAGGCGTGGGGTCTTAAGGGCTTAGGATGGGAAATATGCAAACTACCTTCAGCTTAAAAACTATAGAAAACTCGCAGGTGGGTATGAGTGGACCCTCCAACTCATCAACACATCATACTAGTAGTATTCTCACACCGTCACCAAAATAGAAAGTTGGACACCATATTCTATCCAATATACGACTCCCCTAGCCAACTCATCACAACACCATAAAACTAGTTCTTTCAAGTCGTATAAAGGCCGATCACCAAGGGATAGACACTGGACAACATACGATTGGAATCAACCCTCTTGTTACATCAATATACGACTTCTATAGAGTCTCCGTTCCACAGATAGAACTTAGTCAATCACCACACCATACGACTTGTGGTGTGAGTCGTATAATGAACAAAAGGTTTAAAATTGAGGAAATTTTCAAGGGTCAAGGTTTAGGGCATTTCAATCTCCTCCACTAGGATCATTCGTCCTCGAATGAGGGGATTAAGGAAAACACAAGCATAATTTAACACATTACTAGCCCTCCAAATTCCCTTTAACAAAGTCAAAAAATAAAGATATTAAGAATACATACACACTTTAAGAATGATTATCCAAAACGAAGAGTAAAAATGAGCAGTTAGACTCCATATCCCCTTTAGCTACCCACAGAGTTCCTTTATCCACAACCAATGCATCTAATATCCGCTAAATCTAGCCATACTCTCCACCAAGATATTAACATGAAGACAACACTCCTCAATCTCGAACTTCCAACTCCCCTCGCGAATAATATATAAAGTGGTGTACTTCTTATGTTAAAGACAAACTGGGAGTTAAAGGTGCTAGTGGAAGCCATGGGGCCCTATACTTTACACCACTCTGATAATACCACCTTGTCAATCGCTATAATCAAGAAATAGGTCTTGATCAAGGAGCTATAGCTATTTAACACAAGGGTTTGGTATTTATCAATCACCACGGTCCAACCTATCTTTACTACACCGAATTTATGGATCTTCCCACCAAAACTAGTACCCACAACCACTATCACAAAGTCTTCCACCATACTTCTCCTTTGCAACTATTTCTTATGAAAACACTCATATCATTCTTCTACCTACACTTACAACCTTAGCTCTAGTAGTCATCCCAAAATTTCACAACAAAGGACATCTACTCTCTTACCAAAACATCATTACCACCCTAACATAAAAAAGGTATCTAAGGAACTAGAGTTAAAGGACTAAGAATTAGGGGAGTTATTTCCCAACTAAAGCACTAGAGTTAAAGCACATGGATCCCGACTAATTTGAATTCGCAGTGGAAAGTCTCATTATAGGGGTAAAGTCTTCCTGACCAAAGGCGACTCCATACCCATGGCTTAAATCTGAGACCTTTGGTTAAGGATGGAAGAGTACTTACCACTCCACCACAACCCTTTATGATATTGATTAAGAAAACATGTTAAGAAATAAGAACTGTTCGAGAAGCTTACCAAATTTAATTGACCAGTTTGAATTTATCATCCTTTGTTGTTTATTAATTAGAAAGCTATAAAATGTGCCATGTGAAAAAATATTAATGTAAATTATAAGTTCTACTTCATCTGAAATTGTTGTCATAAATATTTGTTACCTTTCTCCCTCTCTTTTGCCACCAATCACGACTAAAAGTAGATGCAACTTCTAAATGAGTAAACAACAAAAAAATCTGGATATACTCAATATAGTATAAGTTTGTTCTTACTAAGTTGATGCTCTGCAGGTAATTGGTTAATTGCCTTGAAAATATTGACCCAAGAAACGTAAAGTGTGAAGAAAAACTAACATTTTGGATCAATATTCACAATGCCCTGGTGATGCTTATAAGATTTTCTGGAAGTTTCTTTTGAACATTAGCTTAGTAACATTTTTCCCTGAAACAAATTGATATGGATTATCCCATATTGTGGAGAACATACCGCTTACGAGACTACAAAACCATCAAAAATGGATCTACTGTTTTAGAATTTCAATTTTTTCATTTATTCTTTTTATACTTTTATTGGGAGAATGAGACTCTCAATTATACTTCTCGTCGCCGGTATCATACTAGGATTAAATGTGCTTTTAAAATAATCACATATGAAGTGCCATTCTTGAATGTATTATGTTTTCTTTCAATTGGCTAAGTAGTATCAACTTTTTGGCACTCATTTCTCAAAACTAGCATTTGATTTGGTCTCCTAATCTGGGGATTACAGTTTTTCTCTTTCTATTTAACCATTTTATCCATCATATTAAGACCTATTATGAGGTACTATATGACTTCTTGTCAGGCTTATTTAGCCCATGAAATTCAAAATTCTATCAGAAGTTCTTCAATCTTGAAAGTAAAAGGAATAGCCATTATCTTTTTTAAAATATATTTACTTAGCATATATTATCAAGAAATCTGGGTTTGTTTTAAATTACTGCAGGCAGCTTATAATGTGGGTAGACATTGCATAAATGCTTATGCCATGCAGAGATCCATATTAGGGACACGACCACACTATTCTACATCGATATAGTGAATGCTAAGTAACATCTTACTCTAAGATCGTCTTACCTTTTCAAAATAAACTTTCTATTACTAAATTGATATGCGTGTGTCATCCCATGATAAATTAAACTATACACTAGGGGTATTTCTAGCTGCTTGTTATTTGATAGCTAACCTGATTATGGAGCATCAACATTATACTCTCTTAATTAGTGAATTGTTCTCCAATGATATATTAATTAATTAGATAAATGTTTGGGATTATATGCTAAATATTATGGCCTCATCAATTTGAGGATGGTGTGGACTGGCAGGGAGAGCCACAAAAAAGTCAAAATATAATCTAACATCTCTTATTCGCCAGTAATTTTCCTACCATTTTGTGATAATTGAGCTATATCATGTCTTATCTGACATTAGTTTTCCTACTAGTTTGATAATTGAGCTGGTTTTACTGTTGTTGTTCTCACTTCCCGTGACTTGAATTTATATTAAGGACAAACATGTTGTCATGGTATTGTTGTTTTAAGTTTCGTCAGTGCATTTGATCTGCATAATCTGATCTTCATCAGAAGAAAAGAAAAATTCTGACAAAAATAAACAAGGATAGCTTGTTAAAGAATAATTATGCTTGAAAAAACAATGGTCTTATCTAATTTCTATTCTTGAGTATGTTCCCATTTCCCAACAGTTTTACATTTTCATCTTGCAAGTTTTACATTCAGATCCTATTGATATGAGTTAGGCTCCTCTATATGAACTAACATTTTACATACAAAATAGTGGGATAGGGAAAAATAGTTGTCTAAATGGAGGAGGATCCTTTGTAGCATGCCCTGCTATCGTTGTTTCAAGATTCTATTAGTTATATGTTTTATGGATACCTGAATGCAGTGGTTACAAACGCTCTTTTCTCCAGAGAAAAAGTTTGCCACAGGAAATTCTAGACATACCTATGCCATTGACTACCCTTAGCCACCTTTTCACTTTGTACTATCTTTGGGTGCGTCTTTCTTCATTCAAGATTTAGTTTAGATTTTGAAAAAAAAATTATTCTCTATTTGTACATGTACTCATTATCTTTCACATGATGTATCGTTTATTTATTTTATCTTTCGTGAAACATAAATGAAGAGAGTCCTTTAAAACAAGTTGAAGGAGATAGCAGGCACTAAAGAAGATAAAAATGTAGGGGCACCTTAAATGAGTTGATTGGTAAGGGGTAGCAGGAACTTGGAATATGAAAAGTTCAGATCTCCAACCAGAAAAGTTATTATTACACTTTGGACCCAAAAGTAAACTTTCATGATGGATCTCACGGAAGTGGCAAATGGACAAGAATAACATGAACCATTTGGGAAACATACTTGTGTTGCATTTTGAGTGTTTTTTTTTTAATTTTGTGACAAGAAACTCTATTATATGATTTTATCCTTATTGTTTCCTTGTTCTCCATACTGGAAACTCTCTAATTCATCTGGCTAGGAATTTTCTCTTTATTTTTCCCTATCCAGTAAAAAAAAATTAATGAATTATATATATAGAGTGAAACTCCTATCTTTGAATCACAGCTGGAAGAAAAAACTTGCAGTCAATGATGTCCTAGGTCATTAAAATAGGAGGCACAAGTTTCTCGATTCATATCTTCAATATGAGCATGTATGGAAATTATGATTTAAGTGTAGCTTATTCTGAAAGATAATTAAGAAGAAATGATGAGGTATTCCATTTGGCAAACTGAACATAACTGGATGCTGTGAAACATAAATAGTTGAAACACTGGTATATGTTTATTGTTGTTAGAGTATTTCTTTTGTCTTTAATAGAGTTCATTATTACTTTCTTTTGACTGGATGAAGTTACATATCACCATTGTTTTTAGTTAATATCATTTTCTTCTTCTTATGATTGGGTAATCTACTGAACGTTCAGTTAACCAGTCCACAGATTTAAGAATGTCATGTTTTTGTTTTTGTAAAGAGCACATGTACACCAGGTTATAAGAAGGGCTTACAACTAGGGGTGGACGCTCGGTCAGTTCGGTCTAATTGTTTAATATCGTTTCGGTTTATAGGTTTTAGTATTGACAAAAATAACATCAGTAACCAAACCAAAATAAATTCGGTTTGGTTGGGTTTTTACAAATTCGGTTCGGTTATTTTGGATTTTTATTTCATTTTGATATATTAAAGTAGTTAACCTCTCTTTTTCATAACCGAGCTTTTAAAATTGATGGATTGTTTTAGAAAAAATATTTTTTTCAAACATGTTTTTCATTCTCAAATGTAAATAACTATAAATAACTCAACATGGATGAAACGAATGAAATAATCATAAGCTTAACATAATACATAACATCATTAATCATTACATATAATATAACCTTGCATAAATAGTCTACAAAACAACACAAAACTCATAAAAATAGTTCATGAAACAACATACTTTCTGCATAAATAGTCCATAAAATAGTCCAAAGTCACCAAAATAGTCCATAAAATATTTGAGTCACTAAAACAATCCATAAACAGCCTGCGGCGTATGCGAATTTGCTGTTAAATGTTAATTGTGAATGTGAATTACTAAATATTATATATTATATATATAATATATAATAAAATATATATATTATTTATTTATTTATAAATTTTGATTTTTTGGTTTAACCGATTTTTTTTAAAAAAATGAAAACCGAACCGAAAAATTGAAAATATATAATAAAATATATATATTATTTATTTATTTATAAATTTTGATTTTCCGGTTTAACTGATTTTTTTTAAAAAAAAATAAAAACCGAACCGATAAACTAAAATTTTAAAATTACAAACCAAATTCGATCCGCAAAATCAAAAAATTGAAACCAAAATTAAATTTCGATTTGTTTTTTAGGTTGAAACCAAAATATGCCCACCCCTACTTACAACTGATATATCAATATATCATCAATCATATGAAAGGAGAATGACATAGAAATATTGACTTCAGTTTAATTAGATACACAATTGGAGTAGTTTAAACTTCAAATAACTAGGCTATGCTAAATATTAGTTACAGTTGTAAATCAGTTAAATAACAAATATAGATCAAACCAAATTAGCAAATTTTTTGAAATTTATGGATAGAAATAGGGAATAACCAGCCTACCTGACAAGTTTTATTTACTGAAGAGCCTATATTAAAAGATCTGTATTTTGGCCAAGTATAGAGGAAATGATCAAACTCACTTCAAGATCTAACAACATGCCTCAGCAGGTTGTCAAAAGTATGATTTTTATTGTTTAGTTTTGATTTTCTTCAGTTGTGGTTGTATCACTTTTTGCTTATTGGTTGGTGCTTATCAACTGAAAATTTCTTGGTGTACTTTTTAAGCAACATTATGCCTTATCAATTTTACCTACGTGTTTCTCCCGTGTTAGACTACTTTTTTACATCTTAAATACATGAACTTTATTCTCCTTGTTGGTGGAGAATCTATATAAGATTTTTAAGCTTTGTAGTTTACCATCTGAGAAATATTGAAAAAAAGAAAAATTACATCATTCAACAACATTTAATTTGTTATATCCTTATAGACAGTGTATCAGGGAAGCATTTAAGGATAGACAGTAGATTAGGAAAGCATTTAAGGATAAACAGTGTATCAGGGAAGCATTTAAGGATCTTCCTCCATCTGCTGTCAAGTTGATGGACACATTACTTTCTATTGATCCTGAACTTAGGGCCTATGGGAACCACTATCAGTGCTCTTGCGAGTGAGGTAGATTTTTCCCTTCTTGTCATTCTTTATCTCTTTATTTATGCCATCAATTTTAGTTTGATGCTCTGTAATTTAATCCTCGAGAAATAGTTCAACATTATCAAGGAGTGATTGCTTTTGATAAGTGTGCACTAGGTGATATCTCGAACGGATCTGCTTGTATGCATAACATAATATCATTTTATCTCAGGGTGTTTTTAAACTGGCATGAAGTTGAATAAACAAAGTAACATTTTTTGAGATATAAGCTATATATGTGCAAATTATTGAAATTGCTTGTACCAACAACTAATTCCCTTTATCTGTCTTTGTCGTAGTAAAACTCAGATTTTATATCAAGTGGGGTTCCAGCCAGTCATGTTAGTACGTGTAAAATGATGGGGATGTTATCATTAAATAGTTTCAGAAACATAAAATATTAAATCTTTTTGGTATAGATTAAAAAGAAAAGAATGACATATAAAATGGGATGGAGTAACTTCGTAAGCTTTTATGTCGTAAAGCTAAAAATAAGTAGGTGATATTCTGGAAGAATAGTCTCCTTTTGTCCATCTTCTTTCAGTGCCATATTATTTCTTCAAGGTACATATTTATTAATATTTTCATAATAAAGTTGCATAACCATTTTCTTGATTAACAAATTTGTACCCATACAATTCTTCACCACAAAGTCATTGCCTTGTGATCCTTCAAGTTTGCCAAAGAACCCTCTCAGCAAGAAGGATATTGATGTAAAACTGTGGAAGAAGACTCTCGAAGGACAATGGTTCTAATGTCTATTATATATTCAATGTTGATGTACTTAAATTGTAATACCCATATCCTGACACCTCTATAATGAACATTATTAGAGTTATCAAGGATAGTTTAATTTGGATAAAAATTTGTCAAAAAGAGTAGTTAAAGTATTTGTAATTTAACCATGACGATCTATATTATCAAATGAATGATTTTCTTTGTACTTAAATTACACTATTTTAGACATTTCATAAAGTATGTCTAAATTATATTATTTTTTAATACAAAATGTCTCGTGCTCGTGAAAATCAAAACTTCCAGTTCTTCCTATTGAATTGCATTTTTTGTTTGACACGCACAATTCTTAAGAAAAATTAATAAGATGTGTAAATTAACTAATATTATCTTATTTAATTTTAATTAGACGAATCTTCTTTAATTAATATGGTGTAGTTGAAAAAATGTGGTTAATTATCTCTTATTCTTAAGTGTAGCAAGTATTTTGAGATAAATTACTTTATCAAACATGCCAAGTATATTTGAGACATAGAGAGTATAAATTTTTTTATCTGAATGAAGTACACCACTTTATATAATTATCTGTCTTCTTTGTTTTAAAAGCACAACATTTCATTTACTCAATTCACAAATAAATGTTTATTTTATTCAAATTATTACCATTCAATATATCATATTATTATCGTTAGATTCATGATCTTAACTTGAATTTTTTGAGACAAACATAAGAATTATATACTGATTCAACTTCAATTATAAGAAGGGTCTCTAAGGAACAAGAGTTAAAGCACTAAGAATGGGGGGGGGGGGTTACTTCCCAATTACGACTCCTATTTGTTGTATTTCTCAAGGCAAGACCTGCAAAATGAGCAACACAATAGGCATGAGGTACTTCATAGCAACCACCTATGTTATAAATGAGGGATCCTCCCAACATAAACACACCATAACACGAGTCCTCAGGACTAGGCACCAAAAGAAACATGACTGCATATATCCTGGGTAATGGAACATAAAGCCGGGATTTATATTTAGGGAACAAGGAGAGGACTTCCTCTTGAAACAACTATTTCCTGGAACTAGGCCTAACGTGAGACATGAATATATGGATCATGAGTTTCATGACATAGAGATTGAACACTTGGAAGCTCGTTTTTTTTAGAACCATTACTGCCGTTCAATATATCATATTATTATCGTTAGATTCATGTTCTTAACATGAATTTTTTGAGACAAAAATAAGAATTATATATTGATTTAACTTCAATTATAACCGCACGTCCATCCCATGTTAAAGACTAACTAGGATTTAAAGGTGCTAGTGGAAGCCATGGGACCCTATACTTTACACCACTCTGATAATACCACCCCGTCAATCACTATAATCAAGAAACATGTCTTGATCAAGGAGCTATAGCTGTTTAACACGAGGGATTGGTATTTATCAATCACCATGCTCCAGCCTATCTTTACTACATCCACTTTATGGATCTCCCTACCAAAACTAGTACCCTCAACCACTATCACAAAGGCTTTCACCACACCTCTCCTCAGCAGCTATTTCTTATGATAGCACTCATCTCATTCTTCCACCTACACTTACAACCTTAGCTCTAGTAGTCAACCCAGAATTTCACAACAAAAGACAGCTACTCTCTCGTCCAAAACATCACTACGCTTCCATGGTCACTACCACCCTAACATAAGAAGGGTCTCTAAGGAACTAGAGTTAATGCACCAAGAATGAGGGGGGGTTTACTTCCTAATTACGACTCCTATTTGTTGTACTTCTCAAGGCGAGACCTGCAAAATAAGACATGACACAATAATCACGAGGTACTTCATAGAAACCACCTAGGTTATATATGAGGGATCATCCCGACATAAACATACCATAACATGAGTCCTTAGGACTGGGCACCAAAGAAACATGACTGCATATATCCTGGGTACTGTAACGTAAATTCGAGATTTATACTTAGGGAACAAGGAGAGGATTTCCTCTTGAAACAACTATTTCTTGGAACCAGGCCTAACGTGAGACATGAATATATGGATCATGAGTGTCATGACATAGATCTTGAACACTTTGGAAGCTCGGATTTTTTTAGAACCATTATTGCCTTTGGTTCAGGGGCTGGAGTATGGACATACATGGCACCTAGAATGTGGACCTTAGGCTTAAGCACTATTAGAATGCGTGCAACACTAGTGGAGTGCCCTCTTAACCAAAATAGGAGGGAATCACTAGAATAGGAGTAAATTTACCCCGACTTTCCCTTGAAGTCCACCGCTAGGAGAAAATTTAGTATTAGCTCTCGATCTCTATCTTACTACACCTATAAGCACAACACTCTGCTCTAAGGGGTATCACCATGGACATACCCTAGGGACACTTGGCTCTCTTATACTAAAAACTCCGTCTATACATATGTTACCTAGAGTTCAGCATAATCTTACAAACTCCATGCCCTAACCTATTCAATGACTTAGCCCCCAATCCATCAGTTAAACCTGGACCTCCGACCTATATATCATGACGTTCTCTTCTCCTATATCCCCTAAGTCATCAACCTCACCTCTTCCTCACACCCCACTAAGCCTACAAATCTACCCCCATAAATCATGCATTTCCATGCTCGAGCTAACATACTCTTTTTACCAAAATCAATATCTAAAGTTCAAACTTAGTGTCTATCAACCATCATGCACTACTAATAGAGTACCCTATGTAAAATGTACAAATATGGTCCACCCCACAAAGAGGTCACCCTAAATTCCTTATTCACCCACCGACAACTTATACATACCCAGAGAAATCCACCAACTCCTTACAAACAAAGAATGGGAGAACCATACAGGGAAACGCTATGGTGGACAAACCTTTTACGAATAGGATACTTCTACTGTTCTTTAAGCTCCTTTCAACTTAGCTGAAGCCATTTTATACGAGGGAATAGAAATTGGATCAGGTTTCGAAACAAGATCAATTCCCAAACTCAATCTCCCTAGTGGGACACCAGGGAGGTCATCAGGGAAGACCTCAGGAAGTTTATCACCATCAGGATGAAATGCAAAAAAGGACCCTCTGAGTTAGAAGCTTTAACCCGTACCAGATGATAGAGACACTCCTTTGGAGATTAATCTTCGAGTTCTAAGATATGATATAAACCTTCCCTTAGGAGCTAGGGAACCACTCTTCCACTCAATAACTGAATCGTTAGGGAATTTAAAGACGACCTTATGGTTCTGATAGTCTAGAGACGCATAGCACGAGTGCAACCAATACATCTCTAATATGACATTAAAATCAACTATGTCTAATTTAAATAGATCCACCAAGGTCTCCCGACCACCCAAAAATACCACATAACCCCTATAGACTTTTCTAGCTACCTAGAGTTACCCAACAAAGTAGAAACAAAAGAAAGGCCTAAAATAGACTCGAGACCAAAACCAAAATGCATAGTCACAAATGGGGTCACATAAGAGAGAGTAAACCCCGAATTAAGTAAATAGTACACACCATAGGAAAGGAGTTTCAACATACCAGTAATGTCAACGGGAGATGCCTCAGATTCCTGGCGAGAAATAAAAGCATATAAGCGATTTCAGCTAGTGCTAGTACAAGGGGTAGGAATAGAAGTGAAAGCAGCACCCTCTGGTACAGAGACTAAAGAAGAGGAAACATGAACCTTGTTATCCCTAGAAGCAACTCTAGAAGGACATTAACACTGCATATGACTAATCTGACCATAAATAAAACATCGGTGTCTCCCTTTCTCACACTGCCTATGGTGCAGTTGACCAAAAAATCTGTAGAGAGGGTAGGACAGAGCTGAATAAGCCTTACAATCTACGATTAGGCACCCCAGTCCCTACATCCCCTATCATGCTGAGGGCGATGATCACCCGACGGGTTTGGGTAATGAGTATTAGCCATAGAGAAGTAACCAAAACTCCCCCATTTTTCTTAGGCCACTCCCCCATCTCTACCACTAAAACATTGAGGATACTTCTCGACCTGAACACCAATGAAAGTTGAAGGACCCAACCCTATGGATTGGCCAACCACCGAGTCCTCAGAAGATAACGCATTAGGCTCAGACTGAGAAGCTACCCACTGAGCCAACATATGAATAGATTAACGAAGCTCAGTATTCATCACGTCAGCCTGAGGATCTTGAGAAGGTCTTGAGGGAACCAATGGAATTTCAGAAGGGCAATCAGGAATTGGATTCCTACACTGGGTCTGGACCCTATAGTAGGATGTGTCCCATTAACAATGTCCCCAAGTGGAAAAGAAGAGTTTCCATGAGCTTTAGATCATCAGGGAGGAATGATCTAAAAGGAAAATAGACAAGAATTAGAGGATCCAATACCTTAGAATCTATAGCATGAAGTAAGTCAAGAAGAAAGTGAAACATTCCTAAATGCCTTATAGCCTCTCCCTTATAAGTGTGGCATACTACACACCCATAAAAGGGACTCTACGTGATACAGCTTTGTGGACACCCCATGATACAGAAACCTAGGCTCTAATACCAATCTGACACGACCCAAACAAGGCCTAGTCGTGTCGGGCACCTCAAGTCCAATAAGGATCGAAGACCCCCCATACCCAATCCAAACCACCAATATACTACCCATGTCGGTAGAATTTCAAACATATACAAAGATAGAGTATTTAGAATTCAATGACTTTGGAATAAGTCTAAAATCGAGACCAACCCAACCAAGTCATACCGTCCAAACCAAACCAAACCAAATCATAATACGCCTAAGTCCATAGTTGTCCATACAAAGCCTCTAAAACAATGTCAAAGAATACCTAGTCGGGACATGCCCCCGACCATAGGAAAAAAATAATGTCAGATGAATAATAAATACATAAGATAAACCATAACATAAAATAGGCCTTCCAAAAAATGGAAGCGAACCACTTTAGTCTGGCTCATGTTGTTCCCGAATCACCAAGTCATTAAGCAAAAAATGTGATTGTATGGATGGTTCCTACATCGGGTGGGGATACAACACCCAAAGACGATTAACGGAGTGAACGCTAGCATGTACTCAGGTATAAGGATAAAATAATTCCATCATTTAAAACCAAAGTAAATAACCTTATGCAATCACATAGAAATATATATATAGTGTCAGGATAGAGAACCAGGTTTAGCATGCATTTAAAACCTTTACCTAGATTGTGTAGCTTTACCGTCATAATTCACCCAGGGGCTATATGGATCCATTGTTACCCCTTAGAGGGCCCCAGTGCGTGTAGCCGCACGAACTAGAGATATCATAGGGGCCGGGGATTCTCGTGTACCCTTCAACCTCTATGATAAATATATACAAGTATGAACTTTGGGGATTCCCATGTACCCCAGAAGCATATGGTCACCAAAACCAACATTCATGTCGGCAAACATGAGTTCCCAGTGTCCGTCCATCATACTCACACCTTCATGGTTAGCTATCATAACCCTCTATTATTGCCCAATTAAAACATTTAACATATAACCAAACCACCAATTCCAATTAAACAAAAACAATGGCCACCAAGGCCTTTCCAAACCATTTAAAACCAACCAAACTAATTTAAGTTCCATTACCATATTATGCAATATAAAGGTTTCAAGAATAGTCAAACTAAGTGACAAAATCATTCTCATTGTTATTTTATCAAACGTGTTGAGGGCATATAGTTTTTAAAATGAAAACCAAGTATCAATTGAGCATTCCAATGCCACCACATGTTCAAACCATAATTATAACATGACAAACCGTTAGTAAAACATGGGAAAACATTATCCAACTTTAATCAACCAAAACCCCCAACATCTATTACAAAACCTAAAACAACATCACAATAATATCATGAAAATCATTCATTAAAATATTCTTTTAGTTGAGCTAACAATGAGGGAGGAGTAACATGCCTGAGTTATGAAGATTCACAGAGAGATTTTGATACTTAAGCCTCTAGATGACCACCTTGAAGAAACCCTAGCCCAATCTTCTTGAGAGGTTTATAGAGAGAATTTAGAGAGTATTTTTAATCTTCTAAAGTGTATAAATGATGATCAACTAGGTTTATAAGGCATGGGGTCTTAAGGTCTTGGGGTGGGAAATGTCCAAACTACCCTCAACTTAAAAGCTATAGAAAACTTGCAGTTGAGTACTAGTGGACCCTCCAACTCGTCACCACATCATACGTGTGGTACCCTCAAACCGTTACCAAAATAGAAGGTTGGACACCACATTCTTTCCAACATATAACTTCCTTGTCCAACTCATCACAACACCATACGATTAGTACCCTCAAGTCATATATAAGGCCGATCACAAGGGGCTAGACACTGGACAATATACGATTGAACTCAACTCTCTCGTTATATCAGCATACGACTTATATGGAGTCTATCATACCAAGAACAAAACTTGGCCAATAACACACTGACCAACATACGACTAGGGTCCCTAGACCCATCACTATAAAATATGACTTGTGGTATGAGTCGTATGATGAACAAAAGGTTTAAAACTGAGGAAATTTTCAAGGGTCAAGGTTTGGGGAATTTCAATCCCCCTTAGGATCATTCTTCCCCGAATGAGCGATTAGGATACTCATAGCATGATATAACAAAGAACAAAAAAGGATACACGAGCAACTCAAGATGTTACATGAGAAGAAGTAAGTTTCGTACCTTAAGTACTTCAGTCCAACGTCAAAAATAAGAATGGGTATATGGACTTCATGTCCTCTTCAGCTTCCCACATAGCTTCTTCCAGTTTTTGATTTCTCTAAAGTACCTTTACCGAAGACACATCCTTAGTCCTCAACCTATGGACATGCCTATCCAATTTCTCAACTGGAACCTACTCATAAGATAAGGAATCTAAAATACCAACATCCTCAATAGGCACAATCAATGAAGGGTCACCCACACACTTCTTCAACATAGACACATGGAATACCAGATGGATAAAATCCAAACTCTCAGGAAACTCTAACTCATAAGCAATATTGCCCACTCTCCTTAAAATCAAGTATGATCCAACATAACGAGGACTGATCTTCCTCTTCTTTTCAAATCTCATTACTTCTTTCATAGGAGATACCTTCAAGAACATCCAATCACCAACATCAAACCCCAATTATCTTTGCCTCACATTTGCACAGGACTATTAGCAACTCTAAGCAGTCTTAAGCCTATCCCTAATCACCTTCACCTTCTCTATAGCTTGGTAAACAAAATTAGGACCAAACAATCTAGTCTCACCTATGTCAAACCACCCAATAGGAGACCTACACCTCCTACCATATAAAACCTTGAATAGAGCTATCTGAACACTCGAGTGATAACTATTATTATACATAAACTAAATAAGAGGCAAGTGATCAACCCAACTACCACCAAAATCAATCACGCAAGCCCCTATCATATCCTCCAAGATTTGAATAATCCTCTCTACTTTTTTGTCTATCTGAGGATGGAATATGGTACTAAGATTCACCCGTGTACCCAAACCCTTTTGAAACAAACGCTAAAATTAGAAGTAAATAGTGTACCTCTATCTGAAATAATGGAAACTGGGGCACCATGCACCTTGACAATCTCCTGAATAAATAACTTAACATAGTCCTCACCAGAGTAAGTAGTCCTCACTAGCAAGAAGTGAGTGGACTTAGTCATTCTATCCACAATAACCCAAATCATGTCAAATTGATTGTGAGACCGCGGAAGACCTATGACAATATACATATTGATCACTTCCCACTTCCACATAGGCAACTTTATCTCTTGAGACATACCACCGGGCCTCAGGTGCTCAACTTTTACTTGATGACAAACTATGGACTTAGCCATAAAATTAGCCACATCTCTCTTTATGTTGTTCCACCAATAACTTTTCTTCAAATCATGATACATATTTGTTGAACCAGGATGAACTGTATACCTTGACTCATGAGACTCATTCAAAATCCTTTCTCGCAGCCTATCCATATCAGGAACACATAGCCTTCCTTGGTACCTCAAGATACCATCACCACTAATCTCAAAAGCCATATCCGTTTGCTGAACCACATCATCCTTAATCTTCCTTAAGATAGGGTCCAAAACCTATTTTTCTTTCACCAAAGAACCAAGAGATGACTTCACCACCTCTTGAACAATCATACTACCATCTTTGAAGTCCAAAAGATGAACTCCTAAGTTACCCAGTCGGTGAATATATTTCACTAATCCCTATTTCTTATCATCCATATGAGATAAGCTACCCATAGATAATACATCTAAGAGCATCAGTAACCACATTAGCTTTACCTGGATGATAGTGAAGACTCATGTCATAGTTCTTGAGTAACTCAATTTATCACCTCTGGCTGAGATTCAACTCCTTCTGAGTGAACACATACTGCAAGCTCTTATTATCTGAGTAAATATCCATGTGTACCCCATACAGATAATGGTGCCAAATCTTCAAAGCAAAAACTACCACAGCCATCTATAAGTCATGAGGCAAATAGTTTTTTTCATGCACCTTAAGCTGCCTAGAAGCATATTCTATAACCATGTTATGATGCATCAAAACACAACCCAGTCCTACATGTGCGCATCATAGTAAAAAACAAACCCTTTATACCCTTGGGTAGGGTAAAAATCAGAGCAGAAGTTAACTTGTATATTAACTTCTTGAAACTACCCTCACAAGCACCGTACCATAGAAACTTCACCTTTTTCTGAGTCAGTTTAGTCAATGGGGAAGCAATAGAAGAGAAACTCTCCATAAACCTCCTATAATACCCTGCTAAACCCAAGAATCTTTAAATGTCGGTTGCATTCGTGGGTCTAGTAAACTTCTTAATTGCCTCAACTTTCTGTGGATCTACCATGATCCCATCACTAGAAACAACATGGCCTAGAAAGTCATAACATTCAACCAAAACTCACACTTTAAAAACTTGGCATACAATCATTGATCCTTAAGAGTCTAAACACTACTCGAAGGTGATTGGCATGATCCTCCTCACTCTTAGAATATTCCAAGATATTATCAGTAAACACTATCATGAACAAATTCAAAAACTGCCTGAATACCCAATGCATGAGATCCATAAACCTAGCCGAAGCATTAGTCAACCCGAATGACATAACCAGAAACTCATAATGACCATATTAGGTTTGGAAAGCAGTCTTAGGGATATCCACATACCTAATCTTTAACTAATGATAACCCAACCAAAGATCAATCTTAGAGAAATATCTAGCACCCTAAATCTAGTCAAGGAGATCATCAATGCTAGGAAGAGGATATTTATTCTTCACCATCACCTTATTCAACTATCGATAGTATATGCACATCCGTAGAGACCCATCCTTCTTATTCACAAAAAGCATAGGAGCACCCCACAAAAATACACTAGGATGGATGAAACCCTTATCAAGAAGATCCTTTAACTGCTCCTTGAGTTCTTTCAACTCAGCCAGAGCCATTCTATATGAAGGGACAAAGATAGGATAGGTATCTGATAGAAGATCATTCCCAAAGTCTATTTCCCTATCAAGGGGAATACCAGGAAGATCATCGGGAAATAGTTCAGCAAATTTATTAACCACAGGACATATTACAAAGAGGGACTTCCAGAACTAGAATCATTAACCCAAACTAAATAGTATAGACATCCTTTTGAAATCAACTTCCAGACTCTAAGATAGGAAATAAATCTTTCCTTAGGTACTAGAGAACTCTCTTCTCACTTAATCACTATTTCATTCGGGAATTGGAAATTGACCTTATGGGTCCTACAATCAAGAAAAGCATAGCATGATTGAAGATAATCCATCCCTAATATAACATCGAAATCTACCATATCCAACTCTATCAAATCCACCAATGTCTCCCTATCACAGATAGATACCACACAACCCCTAAAAACCTTTCTAGCCATAATAAAATTACCCACTGGGGTAAACGAAAAATGAATTGTAAATATACTCAGGACCAAAACAAAAATGAATAACCATATTGGTAACATAAGAAAGAGTAGACCCCGGATCAACCAATTAATATACATCATGAGAGAAAAGTTGTAACGTACTAGTGAAAACATTAGGAGATGCCTTAGATTCCTAATGGGTGGCAAGAGCATAAAGATGATTTCAGCCAGTGTTGGTACCAGAAGTAGCACCCTTTGGTGATGGAGTTGAAGAAGCAACAACAAGGACCTTATTATCTCTAGAAGCAACCTTAATGGATAATGTCACTGCAAATGCCCCGGTTGACCCTAATTAAAGCACTTATTCCTCTCTTCTTCACACTGACCACGATGAAGCATCCCATGAAAATGAAAAATACGATAAGATGGGGCATACTGGGCTCCACCATCTTGCGACTGGGAACCTTGTGCCTTAAACCCACTATCAGTCTGAAGGTGATGATCACCAGACGACATAGGATAAGGAGTACTAGCCGTAGAATATGATTCAGAATTTCTCCTAGCCTTTATCTTAGAACATTGCCCACATCTCTACTACTATTCTAGTGACCTCCACCCTGCTCTGAGTATATGAACTTCCTATTCTTTCTTTCTCCTATTTATGTTTTTTTCTTCTTATCCTCAACTTTCTGCATCTACACCACCAACCTAGAGATAACTATATTATTATTCAACATAACAACCTTGCACTCTAAAACCAAGTCCTGAGACAAACCTAAAGAAAACTTCCTTATTCTAGACCTCATGCTAGACATAATCTCTAGAGCATAACGAGACAACTAATGGAATTTTAGAGCATACTCCATCATAGTCATCCTTTCCTACTTCAGGATCACAAACTCCTCAGCCTTGGCCTCTCTCACCTCATAAGGAAAAAATGATAAAGAAAGGCGCTCGAAAACTCATTCCACTCAGTTTACTCAGCATCATCCCTCTCAACTATTCCCACTCCTCATGCCACAGATATGCCACATCTGCTAGCTGATATGCATCAAACTCCACACCTTCATAGTTAGTGGCATGGATCACCTAAAGATCCTGAACCGTTATCTGATACCAAGCTTATCATGACCCAAACCAAGGGCTAGTCATGAAAGGTATCTCAAGTCCATCAAGGACCAGAGACCACCCCCTTAGCCTAGCCTATCAAAACATAATAAGTATGATAACGTAAGTAATCTAAAATAGATATGAGGAAAATAAGTAAACCAAGACAAGGTTTTAAAGATCCGAATAAACATCCCAATCTATATTTATCCCCATAGCCTCTAATATCCAAAGAACAACCTAAGTCGGGACATGCCCCCTACTATAGAAAAAAAGGGAATCCAAGATAGTCTAGACATAAATAAAACCATTAAGTAATAGGCCTTCTGTAAGAAGAAGGCTCACCACTTCAAGCTGACTCACGAACAAACTAGGAATCACCTATCACTATGCAAGGAAACAAAAGTATCTTCGAACCCTGCATCACGTAGGGATACATCATTCAAGGATGGTTAGTGGGGTAAGCATTAGCATGTAACTTAGGGAAGAGATAAAATAATGCCATGATCAATCTATCCAAAATCATTCAAAACCAAATACACACAATAGTATACATATACATATATATATATATATAGATATATAACATGCTAGGATAGGGTATAAGGTTTAGTATGAAGTTTAAAACATTAGCCTGGACTATGCAGCTTAGCTGTCATAAAGGCACCTATGGGCTATATGGGTCTGGCTCTTCCCACCAAAAGGGCCATAGTACGTGTTAGCCACAAAAACCAGAGGTATCAATGAAGGTCAGGGAATTCACGACCCTTCTTCAATCCATGATAAATTTATATATGGTGTGACACAAGCACATAACCATTAAGACCAACCCCCACACCGGTAAATATGGGTTTCCAGTATTGGTCCCTCGAGACCTCCATTTTCATGGACAGCTACACAACCCCCTTTGAGCCCAATTAAAATATTTACACTTTCCCATTCATCAAACTAAAGACCATCCATTAAGGCACATGTCATTGGTATCATCATACCAATTATGCTTGTAAGATAATATCATTAGGCCATTTTTAATTGAACATCAAATTGGGGGAACCACGACCCCCATGGTTTAATTATTCACCAACTTAGGGGAATCCACGATCCCCGTGGTCTAATTATTCATTAATTTGGGAGAATCAACGACCACCAAGGTTCAATTTAAAATCAAATCATGACCATAAAGGACTTTCAAAGCCATTTGTGTTTCATTAGCATTTTATATAATGAAATTGCTTTAATTTGGTCTCAATAGGCATATACCCATATTTCAAATCCAATTTCATAATATTGGGTTAAGGTTATTACCAATGTAATTACCGAAATCCATAAAGTTGGGAGAATCCAGGACCCCATAAGTTTATCAAATCAATTTGAGGAATCCACAACCCCTATTCCAATTCTTATACCCATATACCCAATTAGTTTAAAAACTATCAATTCAAATAATGAATGATTAATAGAAATCATGGGAAAAGCAATTCCACCAATAACATCCAGAAGTCCTAAATCCAAATTCAAAACCAACAATTAATCATATGATAACAAGTTTAAACACATGCTTTTAGCAAAACAAGTTTTAGGGAAGAGATACATGCCTTAATTAAAGAGAAACCCATTGAAAATAGCAAGGAAAGAAACCCTAAGCTTGAACCCTAACCTCACTACCTTTCTACCTTAGCTTTGGAATGAAGAATAACCCTTTTTGTGAGAATACAAGAGTTTTAAGGCTTATAAATGTGTTATGTGAATATTGGATGGTTTATACGATGTAAAAGGATCAAAATAACCTTAATATACTTTTAAAATGAAGTACCATCAATGAAAGAAGGGAGGTTTTTGATACTAAGCCTAAGGCAAAATCCTAAGTCCGTAGCGCGATGCTCAATATGAAGCAGAGGCTTTGCGGTGCAAAATTGAGGTAGTGAGCCTTCGTGGGGTCCCTAACATTGTGAAGACAAAGGAAACCACCTTTTCACAATGCACAACCTCTTTTTGGTCCCAAACCTTTCTATAATGCACCTAAACTCTTTTTGAAGTGTTTCAAGCTCAAGATAGGGGTTATGTAGGTTTATTTAAGCAAGTTTTTGGATCCGTAACACCCAAGGTGTTACAAAAATTACTATTGAATATATATGTGTGTGTATGCATGCATGTACACGCATGTATGCGTAAGTGATAAATGGTGAATTTACCATTCATCCGCACTCATCATTCTTGCACATTACCATGTTTTGAGTGAATAATTAAGACAATATTTGTGATTAGATGCACTAATATCCATATTTTGTAGGCACAAAGGTGATGAGGTGAAAATAAATGGAGGCAAGCTAAAAAAGATCAAAAGAAGGAAAAAAGTGCAGCTGGAAGACCTAGAGCAAAAATATGACTCTGTTACCATAATTGCGGTCTAAGGGTCGTGATCGCATCCAGTCAAGAAGGTCACCAACTACGATCGCATGACTCTGCACGCGATCATTGTCGACGCGATCGTGGACAAGCTCCCGAGATCGTGGCTTAGTTGAAAAAAATAGCAAAGAGAAAAGATGTAAATGCACACAACTGTTCCCAAATTTCCCCTTTAGAGACTCAAACCCTATCCTTTTGGAAATCATTATTCCATTATTCCCAATTATTGTAACTTTGTCTAGTGCTTGGTTTTTATTTTTTAGAACAAAATATTGTATTAATTTTGGGTGAAGAATACATTGGAGTAGCTTCTAAGAGAAGGATTAGCTAACTCCCATTGAAGGTTTATAGATGTTCAAAGTTTGAACTAACATTCAATTAGTCTTTCACAAAATCATATCAATGGAGGTTTTGGGTAAATCTTTACTTATTTATCTCATGAGTATATAGCTCTTCCTCTTGGGTTTATGTATGAATAGGGTTAAAGTGTGTGTGGGTTATGATTGTTAGCTTCAATTAGTAGTTCATGTTTATGGTCTTTGCAAATTCTTGATACAAATATGGAATTTGTTGGTAAAAGCCTCAATATTCCTAAGTCCCACATCATCCTTGACAAAGGAATGTGGGTATCCTAGATCCTTCAACTATCCTTGAAAGAGGGGTTGTGGGTGACATGAGTATTTATGAATAATTAATTAGTTTTTAGTTGTTCCATTTTTGTTATCTTAGAAATAAGGATAAATTGTGAAAGGGCTAGGGCCTTAGGAATCATCTTAAAAGTAGGGATGCATAAAATAAGGTTTGGTTACCAAAAGTTGAACACACTCATTTGGTATTCAAAAGAATTAGTGGGTGATAGTTGATACTTTGTAGAAAGGCTAGTATCAAAACCCTTAACCAAGCCTGCCCTCTCATGATCTACTTAGAGTGAAGTTGATTGTTTTGCACTCACATGTTCGCTTTTCCTAATAAAACATAACCCTAAGATCCGTGCCTAAATTGTTTAAACTCTAATAATTCATAGCCCCAAATTAATACTTGAAAATCTAAAATTAACTATTAGCTGTGATATCGTTCAACCCCCCGCTCCCCACTTTTATATTCTTGTACTCTAGGTTTGAACTTTAGAGAGTGGCCATTAATTCAAGCTAATCTAATCTCTAATCGCATTATTCCTCATGGATTCGACCCCGACTCTTGTTGGATAATTATATTGATGACGACTGCCTTGCACTCAAATTGACGTGTAAGTTGAGCATTATAAAAAATGACGCCTTTGCCGGGGAACAATTTGGCGTATTGAGTTAGTTAGAATTTTAGCTTGCTTGCTTAAATTCAATCTTGTAAATAAGTTTTGTGAATTTCTTTTATTTCTTGTGTTAGGTAGATTTTTTTTTATTTACTTTACTCCATGGCATCTTGGGATAATTATGGCTTTGGTAGTTGGAAATCCTATTTTGACGATCCATGTCCTTATTGTAACGGACCCTACTTTAGGAGAGATTATAGATATGATCCCCAGAGAGAGATGGAAGAACCATCTCGATCCTATTGGGAGTATAATTGTTCTTTGTGTGGTGGTTGAGATGGACATTGAAGTGATTGTCCAAATTCTCCCTCCCCTAATTATGGTAACCCAATTGCTATTTCTTTTTTTGAGTTTGATAGGTATCATGATACGACAAGGGAAGAACAATATGTTGGGTCCAATAGTTTTGAAGCAATGCTTCAAACAATTGTTGATAGGGTAACTACAATAGGGAAGGATGTGCACGACATACATCAAGACAATGAGGCATTTGGAAGGGAGATCGCCAAGATAGAGGAAATGGGCAACGAATTAAATCTTGTGAATACCATCACCTTGCCCACTTTTCGGGAGGAGGTGAATTAGGAAGAGAAATAAAATATATGGCTAATGATGCGCTTGGTAGTGAAGAGTCCTTGGTGATTTCCCAACCAACCAAACCAAATGTTGTTAAAGATACTGAAATCAAGGAAATGGTGCTAGAGTTAAAAGAAGAAGCTAAGCCAATATCTTATGATGACTCAAGCCCATTTTGGGGAGATGATGCTAACAAGGATGAAACCCCAAAACTAAGGGATAGGCCTTATTCAAACCATTTTTCAACATTATGTTTAGAGGATGTGAGGAAAGTCTATCTACCTAAGCAAATAAAGGATCACAGGGAGAAGGAGCAACACCCCTACATTTTGGAGTTCGTTATTCCAAAGAAACACATGGGAGCCCCACACTTGAAGGCCAAGAATCTCAACTTACGATGTACCACTAGTGGCCTCCTAATATTCCCTCCATTACCTAAGGCTCTAAATTAGAAATTTGATGTGAATATGGGTAGAAGATTTAAGTCTTCAAAGTGGTGAGATAAAATCTCTATCGCCTTATCCTTATCCCTATCACATTTTATCATGGAAGATATGAATCTTCTATCCCTCTATTTCTCAAATCATAGAGAGCAAAAGTTGGGATGGAGATTCAAATCTTCTAAGTGGAAACACAAGTGATAGTTTGGAAGGTGTCTAGCCACCAAATATGGGAAACAACCCATCATGCTACGAAAGTGGCACGTATCCTTTTATTTATATATGATAGAGTAGATTTTATTTTTGGCTTATGCATAGTCCATAAAATGGTGGTGCTATGAGGAGTGTTGATTGAAATTGAAAAAGGAAAAGTGTGAAACTATCATGTTTTGAACTGAACAGGGGAGTACAGGGGACCTAAAATTTGGTCTCAGTTACAACGATCATGCCCTGTGTCACCGCAATTGCAGTAGATGACTATCCTTGATCACAGAACTAGGACCGCCATCATGGTAGAATCAGCTTAAAAGACCATTTGACTGCCATTTTCCCCCACCAACCCCTTTTCAAATTCTCTTCAACTTTTAGCTTTGTGGTGAGTGTCCAAGAGTGCATTCCAACCCATTTTCATCATCTAATTTGGTATGTTGTCTCAACGCCCTCGTTTTTATGTTTGTTTTAAGTTTGAGACTTGTTTTTACGAATAGGCCTAAAATAGTAATTATAATGCCAAATCTATGCATGTTTGTGATTATTATTGTGGTTAGTTGTTATAGTGGGTGTACACATTATTGAGGAAGTCTTAAGTACCCAAATTTAGGGCTAAAACATTTAAAATCATTGTGTACACCATGTGTTTGATTTAATGCCCCAATGAATTCCATGTTAATTTCTTTGAGTTTTGAGGATATAATAACACATTCTAAGTTTAACTTCCTTTAGCATGATGTTTATATGACTAGTTGGAACACAAATTTGGGATTAAAATATGGTTTTAGTAATGTTGTAGAAATAGTCAAACATGGTCTCAGTTACTGCGATCACGGTCAATCATCAGAGATCGCGGTGAATGGTTTGCGATTGCCATAATTGGGACCAGTTTTCAGCTGAGTCCAAAAATTCTGCATGCCCATTTCTCACCCCAAAACCCGTTATAACGTTGCCACATTAGGTTATCTTATTAATCTAGCAAGATTTTGGTATGAAAATGCTAATAATGGTCTGGATTATGAAGCTTACAAGTACTCAACATGGGAGACTATGACCGCGTCCATTTCATAGCTATAGAATGTCACTACCAGTATTACAGTGACCTCCCAAGGACCAAACTACTCCCAGAGAGGGTTATTTGCATGGAAAAGGTGCCCAAAAACTTTCCAGACTTCTTCAATAGGCTTGCTGCTACCGGGTGGATATGCTTTTCCTCAGACCTCTGTGAGGCTAATGAGCACTGGGTAATAGAGCTCTATGCAAATCTCAGTGTAGTCTCCTCTCAAACCCAGTGATGATGGTTAGGGGGAAGGAGGTGTATTTTGGAGTTGAACAGGTAAACAAAGTATATGTGCTCCTAGATATAGATATGGCTGACTTCCAGGAAAATGGTTGTGAGCCAGGGACTTGGATGGCTAGCATTCTATGCCCTAACAAAGAGGTCTCCTGGGCTACCACCAAAAGAGGGATATCTATGCACGACTTCACAGTAGAGGCCAAAAACTGGTTGAACATCATTTGCAGCAGAGTTTTCTTTTACATATATATGAATTCGATCACTAATTTGTGAGTGCACATGGTGGACTATCTTATAGCTGGTATTGCTCTAAATGTGGGCCAGATTGTGCTTGAAGAATGGAGGCATTTTAAGATTCAGGGTGGTCCACTTCTTCTCTTTCTTTCTCTTATTACTGAGTTGTGCAGGAGGGACGAGGTAGAGGAGTATCCTATAGATACTTAGGTGAAACCAAGCCCCAACATTACTTCACTTAAAATTAGGGGCGAGGGTGTACGTAGCTAAAGAAAAAAGAGAAAAGTTAACTTGGGAAAGTCAACAGCTGAGATCCCAAATCTTGTAGACCATCTGCTATTAGGCCTGTAAAAGACATTGGTATATTAGGGCTATTAAGGAGCTAGTATCAGGTTTTCCTTAGGGTCTGAGAGAGCTATCCACCAGGCGTCACTCTTATGTGTCACTTGTAGATTATGAGAAGTACAAGAAGGAAAAGGAAACATAGGGAGCCACTGTGGCCAGGCTCGAGAGAGCATACTCAAGACTAGCAGAGTCTCATAAGGATCTTCTGGAATCCTACAACAAGATAAAAATAGGTAGGAAAAGTGGGACAATTTCTTCAACAAAATGTGGAAGGGGGTGAAGGGCCCGTGGAAGGTCCCTAATCCCTATGATAGGTTACCTTCTCCTAGGGTCGAGAGTGATGACAAGGCCCATGCTGAGTGGTCAGATGTTGATACTGGTAGAGCTGATGAGGAGTCCGCAGGACAGAGTAGTTCTTGATGCAGATTTAGGGAGCATCCTTTATCTTTTGCTTTATTGCTTATGCAGTGAGAACACTGCTATCCTTTCAGCTGGGAGTGCCCCTGGATTTGTATTGGTTTGATATATTTGTGGATGTTTTAGATATTTTTTTTCTTTGATGATGACATTATGGATGTTATTTTATTTTGCTTTTGGGATTCTACATTTGGGCACTCTGATGGTGCCCGCATTTCATGGATTAGTCATCTAGTTTTTATTTTATATTTTCTTTCTACTTTAGTTTTATTATGTTGACCTATGACGAGATTTTCCCTATGATAGACTAAGTGACAACATTCTTAAGGGAAAACTATATGTTTAGGTTTTGAGCCATAGATGCAGGGGAAGTCTAAGTACTCATAGCATCAAGGTCATAAATACAAGGGAAGTCTGAGTGCCTGTAGTATTTTGGATTTTGGGATCACATTGTATACCTATGGTGAAATCTGATTAGCCATATGGTTGCCCATATATCCAAATGTGAGACTAAGGCTTGGGTTGTTTCCATGGTTAGCAAATGATGCATGGTGTAAATGCAAAGAAAATACCCCCACCCCCACCCCCACCCCCTATTCATAATTTTTAAACAATCAAGGGCATGGACGTGAGCAACCTTGTAACAAAACTTTTTCTTTTTTTGTTACTCCAAAATCTTTGGCTTGCATATATTGATAGATACTCCATTTTTGTCTCTAATGTGAGGGGCAATTGAGCCTCCTTGGGGAGTTTAGATGCCATGTGCAGTGAGTTTGTTTGTTTAAATCTCATGTATACTTGTGTCATCTAGAACTTTCCCCATTAGTCTCTCAAGGCTAAACTTTTATTGTATTTTGTTGGAGAGATGATCTTAGGCTATCTTGGTGATATTGGAAGTCCACTTAGACTAAAAATCCTACTCGTGCATAGATGTTATCCCTAGTCACCCATTTTGAGCCTTTGGACCTTTCTTTGGAAAACACATTACAAGATGTGAGCTTTTTAATTATTATCCCTCTTTTGAACCCTAACCTCCTTGAACTTGAATATAAAAGTTGAGGTTAAAAGCATAAGTTGGAGGTGGTGAATATTGAAGGAAGCAACTTTGGGCCACAAAAGTGATAGTGAGTGCCTACGTGATTAAGTATAGAAACAAATAAATAGAAGGAGAAAGGATCCAACAAAGGAAAGAATTGCTTGAACTTTGCAAGAAAAAGAAATGGATGAAAATGGGTAAAATAAGGAAATAAAAGTAGGCATATTTGTAAAAGAAAAAAAGGGGCCCATAGTGAAAAGTGGATTAAATAAGTGTGATGTAGACGTTCAAGGAGGGTATAAGCCATTATTGTTCCTAAATGACATCCTACCCCACCTTAAACCTACGTTACAAGCTCGAAAAAGTCCTTTGAGATCTCTAACCATTTACATTCATTGTAGTGGCGATTGAAAATAGGGTCAAACCTATGGTATGACACTAGATAGAATAGAGAGTTCTTGTGAGGGAGAGAGTTTTGCACTCAAAATTCCTTATTACATATTTGGTAGCTTGGTGTGAAAAATTTTCTATCTTATGAGGAGGCATGTGAACAAGCTGAGGTGGGTAATTTTGTCATCTTCTAAGAAAAGGGGTAAAAAGGAGTATAGTGTGGTTAGGGTCAAAAAGTGAGTCACTCCAAGAGTATCAGTGATTATTGCATTCTCTCTCTTTAAAGTCTTTTGCATCTTTCATTATTGCATTTTATGATGAGGGGGTGTCGGGAGAATAGTGTTGCCCATGTTTAAAGAGCTACTTGAGGTAGTAACTAAGCTTGATGTCATTGTAATCATTGGGTCATCTATTTTGGGCATAAATATGCATAGTCTCATGGTTAGATGTAGTATTGCTTGAGGACAAGCAAAGCTTTAGGTTGGGGGTGTTGATGAGTGGTGAATTTACCACTCATCATTCGTACATATTACCATGTTTTGAGTGAATAATTGAGACAATATTTGTGATTAGATGCACTAATATCAACATTTTGCAGGCACAAAGGTGATGAGGTGAAAATATATGGATGTCAGATAAAAAATATCAAATGAAGGAAAGAAGTGCAGCTGGAAGACCTAGAGAAGAAATAGGCCTCAGTTAGATCGATTATGCTCTGAGGGTCGCGATCGCGGATAGTCAAGAAGGTCAGCAATCGTAATCATGTAATTCTATACGTGATCGTGGTAGACGCGATCGCAGAAAATCTCCCGTGATTGCAGCTTAGCGGAAAAAAATAGCAAAGGGAAAAGATGTAAATGCACACAGCTGTCCTCAAATTTCCCCTTTAGAGACTTAAACCCTATCCTTTTGGAAATCATTATTCCATTATTCCCAATTATTGTAACTTTTTCTAGTGCTTGGTTTTCATTCTTGGAGAACAAAATATTGTATTAGTTTTGAGTGAAGAATACATTGGAGTAGCTTCCAAGAGACGGATTAACTAACTCCCATTGAAGATTTATGTATGTTCAAAGTTTGAAGTAACAGTCACTTAGTCTTTCACAAAATCACATCAATGGAGATTTTGGGCAAATTTTTACTTATTTATCTCATGAGTAGCTAGCTCTTCCTCTTAGGGTTATGTATGAATAGGGTTAAAGTGTGTGTGGGTTGTGATTGTTAGCTTCAATTAGTATTTCACGTTGATGGGTTTTGCAAATGCTTGATGAAAACATGGAATTTATTGGCGAAAGACTCAAATTTCCTAAGTCCCACATCATCCTTGACAAAGGAATGTGGGTATCCTAGATCCTTTAACTCTCCTTGAAAGAGGGGTTGTGGGTGACATGAGCATTTATGAATAATTAATTAGGTTTTAGTTGTTCCCTTTTTGTTATCTTGGAAATAAGGATAAATTATAAAAGGGCTAGGCCTGAGGCAACATCCTAGAAGTAGGGATGCCTAAATTGAGGTTTGGTTGCCAAAAGTTGAATGCACTCATTTGGTAGTTGAAAGAATTAGTGGGTGGTAGTTTGGAACTTTGTAGAAAGGCTAGTATCAAAACCCTTAACCGAGCCTACCCTCACATGATCTACTAAGAGTGAAAATGATTGTTTTTCGCTCACATGTTAGCTTTACCTAATAAAACATAACCCCAAGATCCATGCCGAAATTGTTTAAACTCTAATAATTCGTAGCCACGAATTTATACTTGTAAACCCAAAAAGAACTATTAGTTGTGAGACTTTTCAACCTCCCCCCCCCCCCACTTTTATATTCTTGTACTCTAGGTTTGAACTTTAGCAAGTGACCATTATTTTGAGCTAATTTGGTCTCCATTCATGTTGTTTCTTGTGGATTCAATCTCGAGTCTTGTTGGCTAATTATATTGACGATGATAGCCTTACACTCAAATTGTCTTGTAAGTTGAGCGTTATCAGTGTGCGTGTGAGTTTTGAGAGATTTAACGCATGTGCGTATGCATTTGCATGTGTGTTTTGAGAGGTTTTTATATTCAAAAAGGTATAAAATATATATATGTAAAACCACACGACATGAGAAATGACTATTAAAGTATATGATTCAATTTGTTTTTTGGTACCCCCTTTTCAATAATCGATAATTAAAAAAGTTAAATCAAAAAATCAAATGCCCACACCTAGATGTAGGTATTTCTAAACATTGCATTATGGACAACAGTCCATCTACTTCGCCTCTCCTGCAACTTTACATCATTTTCTAGTAAAAGAGTTTAAAATCATAGTTTGCTTGATTCACCTTTGAGATAGGATAAATGCCCAAATAGGAGGGGTTTACTGAATGGGCAATAATAACAAAATTTGTCTGATCCACCACTAAATTAGGAGAAATTCTCAAACTAGATGGGTTTTCTAAAGGAGAATCAACAAAATTTGTTCGATTCACTATTCGGGTGAGAGAGACACTCAAACCCAAGGGCTTTTCTGATGGAGCAAAACCATAATATTTCTTAGCTATACTTTTTTATGTTGAAACAACAACAAAACCTGTCTGATTTCTGTCAAAACTGAAGGAATTCGATTAAATAGAGACTTATTTGGCATGTCTCTTTTCTTAGGTTTAGTAGAAATAGATCCTTCAAGAGACTTTTTTAGCATGCCTCTCTTCTCAGGTTGAGCAGAGCTGATCCATCAAGAATGGACTTTGACATTTGAGTAGAATTAAAATTGAAAGGAAATTTTTGAAAGTTTGGTTGTTGAGGTTGGTTAAAACGGACTATTGTGTAGACCATATCAATTTCAGATTGTACTAATTTATGGGGTTGTGGTGGTAGTTTCTAATGGCCTCCAAGTCATTTTCTATATTTACACACTATTTTAGTATTTAGGTTTTTCAATTGTTGCCCAAAGTTATTTATGACTTTCTAGAGCTGACAGTTCAGTTACCGGGCAATTCGTTTGGTTTTTAAAGCCAATTTTATATTTTAAAGTTTTTTCTATTTAGATTAGGGCATTGAGCCTAAACCTCAGGTAAACAACCTCGTATGCAAATTTTAGAAGTTCTTCTATATCTGGAATGCCAATTTTAGGCTGGGGGGGACCCTTAGTTTGGGTCTGGATGCTTCCGTCTCATTTTGGGCTATGAGGTGGAAATAATGAAAATAGCCCTTTAGTTGTGGGACCCATATTTCATTAAAACAACCCCAAATGGAAATATCAGTGGTGCTATTGATCCTAGAATATCAACTTTTGTAGGGTAGCATTATTTGTTTGCATTCACGGCTCTTTAAACAAATCACGAGGGACTGTAAAAAACTTAACAAATGCCAAGTTCAGTGCGTGCATGCCAAAAATGGCCTTTGCATTTGTAAGGCCTTTGCTGTGTTCATAAAGTCCAAGGAATTGGCTATCACAATTGTGATGAACTTATCCGCATTTGTGAAGGCCAAGTTTATTAGCCATCGATTTGCGGGCTTGTCCTCGCATTTGGTAAGAGCATCCTTTAGGCTAGTTTAGGCTTCCTTCTTCTTGATCCTAGTGGACTAACTACATTTATGAATAGTAAGCTGGATTGATGCTCGTGTTTGTGACAGGGTCCCCGCATTCATAATGAAAGGACCCCTGACAGTATATATAGCTAACAAACCTGACTTTTCTTTCATTTCTACAAGTCCAAGTTCCATTAAAGGCCCTAAAGAGCTAAGAAAGTGAGAATGTCAATTCATGGGTGGTCGGGGTGAGTTGGAGAGTTCATAGGGATATTTTCTCATCACAAATTATAATACGTATTCTTTAAATTCTTATATCATTCTACTCTTTAAATGCTAAATCCTTAATCCCTTAAAGGTTGATTTGAGGAAGTAATTGTGCTCGGATTTCACCCATTGTTGGAGGAAAAATGACTTTTTAGAAGGATGTTTTGTAAATTCAATGTTGTGAATCACAAGCGGGCCCTACATGGGATTTTTTGCTTGATTTTGGACTCAAATTATTTCTATGCAATATAGGTATGGTTATTCTCATATTAATGTATAGATCATTATTTTGATAGCATAACTTCATGTAGAGGCTTCTCGAATGGGGAATCTCTAATTTAGTAGACTTGCGGGAATTCATCGATGTCCAATTAGGCTAGACTTACTTTCCTCAAAGATTTACCTTTGTTATTGAATTAGTAGTGTAATATTATAGTTTTGGGTTGGGATTTATGACTTGGTTGCATGTTTGGTGAAATTTAGAATATTTAGTTGGTTAGGAAGCCGTTTTTAGGAAGAATTGATCCACTCATCTTCTCTTTGGATCAAATTATGACAATAGGTCAATATTAAAATTATCTCTCTATGGACCTAGGAGGCCTTCATCACTTTGTTTATATTTTTGAACCTTAAGATGATATACCCCAATTAGACCCTTGTAGCAGCTTTATGGCCTTGTTTACCTTAGTTTCTCAATTAATGGTGTTAATATCTTATAAAATTATATATTGTTGGTCCTGAGGCCGTAATTACAATATCAGCTGGAGTCTAAGTGAGTATTTTATCCTTAAAAGGACATGACTCTAGTTTATAGATGCTTAGACACTTATAGTTATATTATTTAGATATGGATGATGACATGCATACTTTTAGGTGCATTTATGCTCACTTAGTAGCATTATTCCAATAAATCCTTGATTTTACTACTATTTTCTAAAAAGGGATTTATTCTCACTTTTCAACTTTAAAATATATTCTTTTACTCTAGGAATTGTACCACCTTATTTGATGAATTATGAGCTTTTAGAACTAAATATGCTATTTTGGAAATTAGACTGAGTTGATTCTTGTTCATTATTTAATCCATCATTTTACTACTACTTATTCACTTTGGTTGAGCGAATTTCTACCCTTCCTACATTACTTCATTATTTTAGTTCCGTAGTTGATCTCAGGCAATGGATTTACATATATTCACTCATTTAGTTTTGATTTGAGTCTGGCATTTCTTATGATACTATATATATCCCTTTGATAATAGAAAGAGTAGATTGATTATGATGGTTACTGGAAGTCCTAGTTCGGGATCAGGCAGTATATAGATATATCTCAAGTCCCCTATGGTTGCCTTTATCCATTAGCTATAGTTCCAGAAAAGAATGGTCATCGTAGGTCTTGCCTTTGCGAGTTACTGAGATGGAGGAGATGTATACACTTGTCACACTATGGCACTTGGATTGGCATTGTATTAATGGTTTATATGGCATTCATTTATTCATTCATATGCATTATCTGTCACTAGTGTAATTATTTGGTGCTTATATTTGTCGACTTTTTAGGGGTTTGTATTGGTATAGGATATGGTTGTTGTTTGTTGAGTGCTTGCTTGAACCTTCTGGGCTTATGAGGGCCCGATTATGCTGTTATTTGTCCAGACTTTATTATTGGTTATTATGGTTAGTTCATGGAAGGATGATTATGGACTGGTACCTGATTTTGTAGGTATGTTTCTAATTTCTTTTCTTTCTCATAGTAAGATATATTACTGTTAGATTATCTTATGTTTAGTCCTCCTTTGGTCAAAGGCCCAGATTATGCTAGTATTAGATTTCCTAATTTGTTAGGATTCCTTGAGATGTTAGGTTGACTCCCTTATGTTATTACCTTTGAGTTAGCCTTTTATATGGATATATATATATATATATATATATATATATATGGTATTACTATATGTCCTCCTGCTTCCTTATATCTTCATATTGAACATGTTTCCTTTGGCCTTGTATCGCTACAATATATATATCCTTCTTTCACTTTTCATTTGTATATTGGCTAGTAATATACAATTTTGCATTTTAGAACCTAGTTCCTGTTAGAATAGAATAGTTTATCCTTATTGATCCATTAGCATTATTATGTTTAGTTTCTTAAATAGTTGCCCTTAGTTTATATTCCTGTTTTACATGTTATTTATGCTTACATTATCTTTGGAGCTCAGTAGGCTAATGCCTTTGGAGTACTATGTGTTTGGAACTCATAGTACACTTCTGCAACCTACAGATCATAATATGAGTTCTCATCGTTGAAGTGTGCATCATATGGAGTAACTATGGATTAGATATTTGGGGTGAGCTCCTGATGTTTGTAGTATTCCTGCTCGTTCTCTTATTGTTAGACTATTCTTTAATTTGTATTTAGAGACATCTTTTGATATATATATATATATGTATATATATATTCTGTATTTGACTTATAGTTTTGTGGCATTAGAAGCTCTTGTACCAATTCACTTGCTTTTGGGGATATATTTATTTTCTTCTTTTGTTCTTTCTCGATGTTATTTAGTTTTACTTTTGGATTTCTTATTAGTCTGTTACTAGTTGTTTCAGACTATGGGTTGCCTTACCTACTGGTATATTATGGTATGTGTCAACATAATCTAAGAAGTTGGGTTGTGACATTAGTATCTGAGCACAGGTTTTCCAGTTTTATTTGTACAAGACCTAAGTGGCTAGTAGAGTCCTGTGGATCAGTACAAAGATGTCTGTATCCTATCTCTAGAAGGCTATAGGACATTCTTAGGAAATTCTATGCTTGATTCCTTATCGTGTGACCTTACTTCTATAAACCTCTAATTACTTCCTTTAACTTCTCTTTTTCCTAGATAGATAGCACGAGGTTGTTGATCGATGTGGATTGGACTTTTGCGCATGTTACCATAGTTTATCTCAGCGTCGGGATGGGGAATTAGAGATTAATATCAAGGATTTTCATTATCAGCTAAAGAATCTAGGGCTATCCCAGGCTTAGACAGAGTTTGTAACTGCTCAACTCTTCAGGATTCAGTGTTACGGATTCCAAGTCTTTTCATAGATATTTTATTGTCAATGATGGTCCTTGGTACATTGAGTGTTTCTCAGACCAGATCTGACATTGTTGGTAATTAACAAGGATCGCTATCAGTTTTATAGTATGTGAGTGGGTTTCTTGACTAGGCCATATATACTTCTATGTTACATTCTACAAAAAATAAGATGGTATAGAGATTTAGCTCTACCATTCCTCTTGGTGATAGAGAATTTGATAGGATTTGGGTCTTGATTCTCTTGGGTTATTGATCACTCACAAACTATAAAGAAGTCATGTATCGAGACATATAGAGGTGGTAGTAAGAGGCCATGTCTGTGGTACAGTGTTAGCAATATTCCATTTGAAAGTAAGGATCCTCCCAGTAAAGGTTAGTACCACTAGAACCCTATTAGGTTTGTATATGTAGCACCTCATGTTATGGGTGACTCTCAAGTAGGTCTTGGTGGTCATAGTGGACAGAGTTTTGGCCAGCCATCATAGGGTGTTTGATGTAGGTCTTTTATCCTTGGCGACCATTCTATGTCAGCAAGTTCAATGTGCCAACATGTCTCAAGGGTATGTTTTACTGTGAAGAGGTTGGTCATTGGTATAGGTAGTGCCCCAGGTGCGAGTTGGTTGTTCAAAAAATGTCAAAATATATTTCTCACAGCCTAGAGCTCATAAGTTATATTATGATTGTGGAGAGGATGATCACTTCAATAGACAGTGTCCCGGGGATTAGTAGATCATCCAGTTAGGGCTAATTTATGTTTATCACCAGGTTAGGACTTTAGTAGGGTTTTTACAACTGTGGAGAAACTGACTATAACCCAAAGAATGTCCTCAACAAGGGATTATGAGTCTATCGGCGCAGATAGATTAGTCTCATAAGGTTATAAAACCTTCAGTTAGAGGTAGTGCATTTAGCATTTTGGTTAGTCATTCAAATATTCATTCTAGGTTTGGACACTCTTAGATCCATACTCCTCCGGGAACACCAAGACTGTAACTTTGAACTTTTTATTATTATAGATGCATTTTTAGTTTCTACCTTTTAGTTTCTATTTAGATTGAGTTGGGGTTTTCATACCTATCTGTGTTTACATACCTTGATATCACTATAATGATTGTTGTATGCCATTGTATAGAATTATGCTTATTCCATAGATGATTTATTTTAGTAGTGGATTGCGTGGATCAGTATTTTGATTTCCTTGGGGTGAAATATTTGGGTTAAAGCCCTTTCCTTTAGCATATTGGACTTGTTATGACCTTAGGGCGGTATTAGTTATGTTTTCCATTTTTGGTTCCTCCTGCACCTTATTTTTTTATTGTTATTGTTATTATTTTGGTTGTTATCAATTCTCACATAATAGACAGTTGGAGTAGCGACATCTAGTTAGTATTTTCTTCTTGCGATTCTTATTCATTTGACCTAGAGTGTTGATTGGTTTCTTCCTTTCTATCAGCGAGACAAGGTCAATTGTGAGTGGGTTGTAAAAATAAAGGTAGGTTTGTCCTATCATGGTCCATTTATAATTCTAGCATTGGCAACTCATTTCTATGGCCTATTCTAGAGATTGATCAATTTGAGGTTTTCCCTTCTCATTTGGCGAGTTTGTTACCTGGTAGTAGTCTTAATCTTAGTGTTGGTGTTGAGATGCGTGCTCCATTCTTTCTGTAATGTGCTTTATGGTTCAGTTGAGTTAAGGTTGATTTAAATGAGTGAATTCATAAACTTCCTAGTGTGGTATTTGTTTGGCATTGTATGATTTCGTGGAATGCTTTGGCTTGGTAATAAGTTCTTGTGTATCAACAGTCGGTAGCCAAGGCGAGTGTCTTTTGCGAGTGAGTATTTGTTGCCATTGATTGAATATTGGTTTGACTAGATTTAGGCTATGTTTGTGTTTTTTGAGTTGCTTGAGAGTTGACTATCATTAGTACGATTATTTATACCTTGATGTGTTATGCTCTTAACATAAGCTAATTTGCTTGATCATATACTTAGCATTTGGTTTGCCTTAGTTATGGCTATGTTATTTGGCAATATTTCAGTTTCAGCCCTTGTGTCGTTTGATATATGTTTAGTCGTTGAAGGTGAGATATGCTTAGGGTATATGCTTTATTTCTGATAGTAAGGTTGATTTGGGTATTTGACATAAGTGGAGACTTGTTGGATCCAGTTATGACTTTTTTTCTTATTTGAATGAAGGCTTAAAAGTTATGATAGATTGTGGAGTATGAATGCTTACTAATCAACATGATTGCTTTGGATATTTGAGACCGAGTAGTTCAACTTTGGTGTTGATATTACAACTATTGATTGTGTAACATGGTTACAACCTCCACTTCAAAATTTTACTTTGTTGAGACTTTGTCGATAGGTTAACTAGTCCTACTTGTTACCTTTCAACTCAGTTTTCTTCAGTTCAGATGGGTTGTACAAATAGATGCTCAAAAGATGGTCCATTGGCATGTCATTACTTTCTACAGTTTTGACCTTGGCTCTAATTTTTGTTGGACTTTTGGGAAACATGCTTAGCGAAAGATGTTCCCCAAAGTTTGGGTTGGAATGGTTTCACATACAGTTAGTGGAAAATTCTAGAGCATATCTTTCATCTTTGAGATATTGTACATCAAAAAAATGACCATTGTTTTCAAGCATTATCCATACCAGTTAGTGGCTTTGGTAGAGGTCGCAGACATTATTCACCCCCATTTAAGTTTTCAAGTAGGGCCTTACTGGGCATTGTGCATATGCTAGTCCTTGTGGATTTTTAATGGGTTAGCTTTAGTCTTTCATAGATAGTGTAATGGGATTATGAAGGTAGGACTCGAATGATACTGGAGAGATTCTGTGTAGTTCAGAGTAGATATCAGGTTTGGAAAGACAAAAGAATGATAGAATTACAATTGGAATTGATGTTATTGCCAAAAGATACACCTCCAATTTAATATAAAGCGGTCGATGAAAAATATAGTAACCCTACTAGGTTAGGAAGGAATTCACAGGGAATTCGTTGAACTATATCTCAAGTTTACTGAAGTCAACAGGTGGTACTGAAAAGTAAATGGAGGGAATTGTTGTTGTAAATTTGTGAAAAGTGACAAGATATAGAATGCTTTGCTTGTAATCAATTTGAAACGAACATTAGGATTGTGTTCGCCCCGGATTCTCAACTCCGTAGTTTTATCGTGCTCTATTGAACCAACCTAATATCTTGCATGCAGATTTTGATAAGTTATGTATCACTAACCGTCTTGTGAACGTCTTAGTAAATTTCATTCTTTACATTTTGAGTCTCAGAGTTTTGCCTTACTAACCCTTATCCTAGATCCCAGATTAACTATTACCTTTTTAGTCTCTAGTAAATTAGATTATTTTTTTTATTTAATTTGGACTTTTATTAATAACCCACAAATTGTGCATTTACATTAAGTGGACCTACCCACTTTTATTAAAAAAACAACCGAGAATGGGCCAACCCATTCTGAAATATACCCGGCCCACCCTCATCCATTCTTACATATAAAATAGTGCATAGGTTTCCTAAGCCTATCTTCCATCTTTACCGCCGCTAATCCTCCTATTCTAGCTGGAAATTGATGGCTTTCAGCGTGTGGAACTTGGAGTTCTTCATGTTTCTGCTGTGGGTTATCAATCAAATGACATGAAGTGCAGATGGTTATGTGTTTATCAACTCTTAAAAGTTGGTGACTCCTCTTTTTTTGTTTTACCCACTTACTCTTCTTCTCTATTAATGCTTTCTTTTGTTTTTCTTCAGGTGTGTTCTCCGGTGGATGGGATGAAGCTCCTCTTTTTGTTCTATGTTCAAGGAATCGGGTCCCTAGATGCTATATCATATCTGTGTAAGAACTATATTTTCTTCTTCATCAAACATTTTAGTTCCCCTGCTTTCTTACTCTGCTTGTTGTGATCTTCCTTGTAGTTGCTGATGAGATGGAGATAATGGGATGCTCGGACCCACATGTAAGTAGACTGATGTAGTCTATCCAGGTGTTTCAAAAGCCAATATCTCTCCTGACCTTCCCCTTTTATTGAGAGTCCTCTTTTAAGGCTGCCAAAGATTAGGCTAGGAAACTTGTTTTGTTTTAGTTTCCTTCTTGTAAATATGTGGTTGTCAACTTCTGAACACTGTAGCCTAATCAACCTGTCTACTCTTGTGTTGCTCTTATCCTTATGAAAGGACATTGTAATTTGTCACTATTCAATATATTTTTGCCTTTTACCTCTAATTGCTGAAAACTTGTGATTGCAAACTCTCCTTTATCTATGGCTAAATTAGTTAGATAATTTGCCAACTGATTGACTTTCCTCATAATATGTTGATATTGTACTTGCTTACTCTGCATTAATTTCCATATTTTATCTACATAATCTATTACATGCCAAGGACACTTTTATTCCCTGATTAATACTTTCCGCATCAGTAATGAATCAGTTTGAATAATTAGTTTTCCTGTATGTGTTTCATCTACATGAGTAGCTGCTTGTAGAATAACCTTAGATTCTTCTTCAACATTAGAAGTATCTTCCATTTTAGCTCATTCTGCATAAATTAGATCTCCACTCTCATCCCTTACACAAAAGGCATAAGAGCTGCCCCTGGGTTGCCTCTGGATGCCCCATCAGTATTATATATCACCCAACCAGCCTCAGGAAAATTCCATAAAACTTTAGTAATCTTTATTTTAGGCTTCCTTCCTTTTAGTGGCCAGCCACTGGAAAATGCTTGTCTTGGGTTTCTTACTTCAAGTAAAAGACCCACATTCTAGTAATATTAAATATTACCTTCTAACCAGACAGGTTTTTGCCCTCATGCTTCAGGTTGTTCCTTCTCTTCCACAATTCCCAAGTAATCATGCTTTGAAGGGACTGGTGATAAATCTTGAGCCTCCCTTTGACTTCCTTAGTCCACCAGCTAAGAATAGTTTCCCTGAATTAGAATGCCTGCACATAAAGAAAAGTAGGACCAAGTCCTGTTAGCTAAAGATGATCTGAGAAACACATGAGAAATGGTTTCTTGATCAGGATACAGATAACCCCAATATTTAGTTGGTCCTTCAACTCCCTATCTTCTCATAAGAGCATCGAATGACACCTTTCCTCTCCATATTAGAAATGTCATTTTGAATGTTAATCCTTTTACCCATAGAGATTTATAAATGTAATTCCTTTCTTGCTTCTGCCTAATATACTCCCATGCTAATTTCGCTGTAAATTTGCCAGTGGTTTCCAACCTCCAAATATGCACATCTATTTCTCCTTCAACAATTTGGGGCCTCAGTGTAGCTAAAATATGATTAAGAACCTCCAGTGGTAATATCTGCAACAGAACCTTCTCCTTCCATTGACTTCTAATAATTAGATCCTTGACATTCTGTAAGCCTTCTGCACCACTCGGTGTTTAGAACATGTTAGTCAATTCTTCAATATCTATCCAGTTATCAAACTAATTATTAGAGTGACCCCCTTTGATTATCCATAAAATTTGGTGATCTACCAGATCTCTGGCCTGCAATATTTTCTTCCACACTTGAGACCCAGCACCAACCTTCCAGAAAATTTCATTGGTGTGTTGTTTCCTACAGTATTTGTTATGCATGAACCTACTCCATATAGAGTCCTTAGTCTTGAAATTTCACCACAATTTGCAAAACAAAGCCGTAGAAACATATTGTAACCTTCTGAACCCTGATCCTCCTTCTTCTTCTAGATAACATAAAGAACTCCACCTAACCCAATGTCTACTTTTCCCCTCAATATGGTTGCTCCAAAAGAACTGAGCAAATATTCTCTGAATATAAGTCAAGACATTAGCAGGAGGGTTCATAACTAAAAGGTAATGAATAGGAATACTTTGAAGAACACTCTTAATAAGAACAACCCTACAACCATAAGACAACAGTTTTCCTTTCCATCCTTGTAGTATAGTACTAACCTTGTGCATAATAGGCTAATAGAAGTCTTTCTTCTTCCTCATATGAAAAATGGGACACCCTAGATAAGTAAATGGAAACTCTCTTCTATTTATGCTTGTAGCTACTTCTTCCATTATCACACTCCCTTGGGACATACCTTTGTGCATCAGTGATCTAAGTGCTCTGGATACTACCTCAGCTGCTAGTATAAAGAGTGTAGGTGACAATGGATCACCTTGCTTTAATCCTCTTTTTTACCTGAAGAATCCCTTAGGTTGCCCATTCAGAAGAATAGAGTACCAATTGTGATACGAGATGTGATACTAAACACAAACCAGCCAAAAACAACAAGAGAAAACCAAGAACAAGATACAAAACAAGCACGAACAACAACACAAAGAATGCAAGAATAAGAAGATAAGACACAAACTTACAAATGCAATAAGATAAATGGATAGATAACATGACAAAAGAAGTTACGAAGAAAGAAGAACCAAAATGTGTATTAAATGATAAGACACTTAAACTTGCAACAACAAACACCAATTTACCTATGGTGACTACTAAGGGAATCAACTCCACCTAACAACCACCGTTTCTAAGCAAAGATCAATAATGGCTTCTCTAAGCCCTAAACTAATGGCTTTTCCAAGCCCTAAACTAATGGCTTTTCCAAGCCCTACACTAAGGGAGTTCGACTCTCAAGTGAGAGGACTTACAATATGTCAAATGTTCATCATTCAAAAACTAATGAGAAAAGACCTAAAAGAGACTATATATAGTATATTACAAAAGAAAAAAAAAATAACTCCAATACCCTTAATGAAGTGGGGCGGGCATGGAGTGTCATTTATACAAGTCAAAATGACTAGAATGCCCTCAAGTCTAAGTGACCAAAATGCCCTTAATAACCAAAACCGTGAACCACCAAGTGTGACCCAAACCCAAGAGTCCTCAAGTCTTCAAGGCTCCAAGCAATCTTCAACACTCGGGTTTGTTTAATGGCATGCTCAAGACAACCCCTAACCAAAGATTGATTCTTTACATAGTGACTTTAAATGATGTCATCGAAAACTAAGGCTGTCAAATGACTTGTATCATCCCTCCTTCTTGAAAGGAATTCGACCTTGAATCTGAACCTTGCAAAACTGAAGAGAGGACAAACAAATACAAACTCCTAATGGCATGAGGGTTAGGGTTAGCACAACAAATTATCTCAACATGACAAGGTTGTACATATTTGCAATATAACCAAGGATCTTTTGAATTAAATATTAAAAGCCCAATGAAAAATGCACAACGGATTTGGTTACGGAAATCACCAAGACATAAAGAAGCTACAAGGGTCCGAATGGAGTCACTTGGTCCAAAAGGTAGAATTAGGATCTCATGATCCGCAAGACACAATTGCTCTTTTATCCCTCCGAGAGACCACAACGAGGGTGGTGATTCAATTGGTTCTAAAGTCCCCGAGATCCATATAGCATTGTTACTCACACAAATGGACTTACCAACAAATTTCCTACCTCTACATAAAACAAATCCAAAACTAATATGGATGTCATCATAGGCAAAGAGGTAGTATAGGAAAGAGTCGTGTGCAAAGGCATTCACAGGTGAAGAATAAGCATTTAAACACATACACATTCTTTCCTTCAAACAACTAGACAACTTGGCATCCACAAGTTGTAATTCATGCAATTTAGGCACAAGTGTGTCAAACAAGGATACACATTTAGGAACATTACCCCGAGGATTCAATGACACCTCTGGCCTCGGGTTCTTAAGAAGGACTACACATTTCTTACCCTTAAGAGTACTCTTATATTTTAAAAAGAGATTTCCATCTTGAGAAGGAATGTTGTCACACCATAGTGGGTTAGCATATCGGCTATAGCCTTCAAAGCAAGCTATACCATCATACTCACCACTAGTTTCATTAGGAGTGTTTAAATCATCTTCAAATAAGACATTATACCTAAAAAGAGCATGATCTATTTCTCGGGCAGATTCGAAACAAATGCGTCCATCACTCTCTAAAAGATTAATATCAAGTTTCAAAGAGATTTCAAGTACAAGATTATCCCAAGAATAGCTCTCGGGTTCACTCCTATTTTGTTGACCAACACTCACTTGAGTTTTATTAATCACATCACACGCATACTCAAGTGGTGGACAAGTTTCACAAATAAGTTGGTCAGCACAATTTTCTCACGATGATATACTTTCATTCAACGCAATAGCTTCAACACTAGGTAGACACAAGTCAATCTTACAAGAAGAGTCAACTCGGTCATCTATAGGATCAACTAGTGTATCCACTCGCACAACATATAGATCATCAACAAGTGGCAAAGAATCAATATACTCACATGTAGGTAGGCTATTATTCACACTCAACGACTTATTAGCCACATGATCATCATTCGCATGCACCAAAGTGTAAGAGTTAGCTATTTTACCTTAACGTTCATGAGTATGTTCGTCTTTACCTCGGTGTGATAGTCTGTCACAAGTTTGGACAGCAACCTCCTTCGGGAAGCTCTCTTTGCAAGTTTTTTGGACAATTGGATTCTGAGGGAAGAGTTTGGGTAACAATTGGTGTATAATTTTAATGTGTCATTTCATATCTTCAAGATCGTCATTGATGCGATCACACGTGGCATTGAAATTATGGGCAGCCATGGTACCTAACAAAAAAAAGACAACAACAAACGAAAGAAAACAAATAAGATTAGTAGTAAAAGCTCCATACCAACACGCATATACACTCACCTTTGTGATTCTCATAATTAGAGCGGCGAATATTGAAAGGTTTTTATACTCCGGTAGTCAATAGGATGTCAATTCTACTCAGCGGCCAGAATGGATTCTTGTTTGATTGACTCAAGACACAAAAATAAAATTTACTTACAAACTTGAAACAAAAAGTTACTACGAGTTAACATGAGAAAAGCACACAAGAACGAAAAACGAAGAAAATGAACTCAAATAACTAATTCACAATCTAGTAGGTGATTACTAGTTGTTAATTAGTACTAGACTCAAGTAATGAAACTGAAGAAATAAGGAAACGAAACTTAGAATCTGAAATTTTGAGCCTAAGGTTGTTGTTGGAGGGTGGTGATGTGGCACTTTGATGATGTGGCAGTTTGGCGATGTGGTAATTTGGTGACATGGCAGTTTGCAATTTGGATTGGTCAAATTTTTAATTTGGAATGGTGAAAATCAGCTTTGGGAGGGAAACAACAAGACTTGGAGCCTCTTTTCCAATTTCAAAAAGGCTTGACTTCCTTGCCCTTTTTTGGAAAGACACCTTTTTGAAAGATTGTTGGCTCTTTCCTCTTTTGTTTAGTCTTGGAATAAACTCTTACTCCCTTTTGGTAAACAAGACTTTTGAAAGCCTTTTTGTCCCTTTTCCTTTTTGGGTGTCTTGAGATTGTGTCATTTAAGACAAACACAAACCCACACTCCTTTTTTCCCCTTTTAGATCAAACCACTCCCCTTTGAATGTTCTTGCTCAACAATACATGAAGAACAACAAGAACATTCAAGGATGGAAACCAACCCAAATGAGCTCAAAATTGAATGATATTTGTTTATTTTAGCTCATGTTGAACTCCACAAAAAAAACATGTTTTCAAACCCACATTCTCAACAACAAACATCAACAACACACTTTCAAGCCACCAATCCTCAAAAAACAGCACCCTTTAAAGTTCAAGAACAGCTCGAAAATGGCTCAAAAATCGGATCTAGACTCAATTAGTGTTAGTAAAGAAGGGGCTAACACTAGAAACAACCAAAACACATAAAAATCTCCTAAATCTAAGATATAAATTTTGTCCAAAGAACAAAATGGGATAGCTTGCTTTCTTTTGGATTTTTGGTTTTCAACACTCTTTTTTTTGTAACAAGCCCAAGATTGATTCTGTAGGAACGAAATCAATCCTTACTCTAATACCAAATGATACAGGATGCGATACTAAACACAAATCATCCAAGAACAACAAGAGAAAACCAAGAACAAGATACAAAACAAGCACGGACAGCAACACAAAGAAGCCAAGAATAAGAAGATAAGACACAAACACACAAATACAATAAGATAAAGGGATAGATAAGATGACATAAGAAGTTATGAAGAAAGAAGAACCAAACTATGTATTAAATGATAAGACCCTTAAACTCACAACAACAAACACTAATTTTCTTATGGTGACCGCTAAGGGAATCAACTCCATCTTACAACCACCATTTCTAAGCAAAGATCAATAATGGCTTCTCCAAGCCCTAAACTAATGTCTTTTCCAAGCCCTACACTAAGGGTGTTCTACTCTCAAGAAAGAGGACTTACAATATGTCAAATGTTCATCATTCAAAAACTAATGAGAAAAGACCTAAAAGAGACTATGTATAGTATATTACAAAAAAAATGACTCCAATACCCTTAATGAAGTAGGGCGGGCATGGAGTGTCATTTAGAAAAGTCTAAATGACCAAAATGCCCTCAAGACTAAGTGACCAAAATGCCCTTAATAGAGGGAACCAAAATCGTGAACCACCAAATGTGGCCCAAACCCAAGAGTCCTCAAGTCTTCAAGGCTCCAAGCAATCTTCTGCACTCAGGTTTATTTAATGGCATGCTTAAGATGATCCCTTGAAGTATGATCTCGTGTCCCCCATGCAACCAAAGCTTGATTCTTTATGTAGTTACTTTTAATGATATCATAAAAAACTAAGGCGGCCATTTGACTTGTATCAAATTGTTACCCAACATTCTATACACCATATCAATTAACACTTTACTAAAACCCACTTTCCTTAGAAATTTAGTGAGAAACAACCAGTCCACTCTATCATAAGCCTTCATCATTTCTAGCTTAATAACTATGTTAGGAATTTTCCTCTTTTTCTAATGTCAATTTTAATCTCCTGCACCACTAGTATATTCTCTGCAATGCTCCTTTCTTGAACAAACCCAGATTGTTCTTTAGAAATAACAACAGGTAACACCTTCTTAATTCTTTCATGAAGAATTCTGAAAAAAAATTTGTTCACAAAATTGCTCAGTAAAATTGGCCTCAAATCAGAGAATGTATTTATTACTAACTTTTTTGGAAGAAGGACCAAATTTGTATGAGTTACAAATTTTGGCAATTCATACCCACAAAAAAAAAGAAACCTCCATTTATGCACATCGTCTTTAATTATTTTCCAAGCATCCTAAAAGAATGCTCCAGTCATACCATCTGGTCCTGTTGTACTGCTTCTATTCAGTCCCAACACTGCTTCTTTCACCTCCTGCATTTCAGGAACTTTATCAATCTCTGCATTCTGCCTTCCATTTAGAATAGTGGGAAGTCCTCTACACATTTCAAAATCATTATTATCTTCTTCTTTAGCAAACTACTTCTGAAAGAACTGTGTTCTGCAATCTGATTTGGATCTTCCACCAACTCTCCATCATCATTCTGCATTCTGTTTAAATTGAGCCTATTTCTTCTACCTTTTATAACTGTGTGAAAAAATTTGATATTTCTTTCACCATCCTTAAACCAGTCTAAGCCAGCTTTCTGCTTCCAGAATTTCTCTTCCCTGGCAAGTTGTAAGTTGAGGTTTGCCTGTGCTTTGAAAAACAACTCTCTATTTTCACCTGATGGGTTGTCCTCAAATTGCTTCTCCCTGACTTTAATAACTTCTTCCAGAGTAGCAATCTCTTGTAAGATGTTCCCAAAGAACTCTTTGCTCTATTTAGTTAAAGCAGCCTTCACTATTTTCATCTTATGATGAAACAAAATGAATGGATTGCCTATGACATAAAAATGTGAGTTATCTTATATTACCTTTATACAAGACTCCTATTTTAGCCACATATTGAAAAACTTAAAAGGTTTGGTGATGTTCTCCTTCACAGTACTGAAGTTGAGTTTTAATGGAGTATGGTTAGAACCACTCCTAGATAAATATTCAATTTCCAGTACTGGAAATACATCATGCAATTTCTCATTAATCAACACTCTGTCCAGTCGTTTAAAAATACATTTCTCATCTTTCTGCCATTCCACCAAGTATATTTACTCCCCTTAAATCCTGGATCTTCTACATTACACACATTTATAAAGTGCTTAAAATCTTCTATTTCTGCTATTGTTATAGGTAGACCCCCCAACTTCTCTTCCTGGTTAGTTATGACATTGGAGTCCCCACCTATCAACCATGGTTCTTGAATTTTTTGAGCCAATTCTTCAAGTGATTCCCATAATATTAATCTTTCCCCCTGAGTATATTTGGCATAAATTAGACATACCATGGTTGTCATCCCTGCTTCCTGATTCTCCAACATCACTGTGATTTACTGTTCTTCATCTCTTATGACTGTACACTCAATATTAGACTCCATGAATGCCCAAATCTTTCCAGAAGTATTAGTTATTGCTAGATGCATTCCTAGCCTTCTCCTATACCCTTCAATATTTTTACTATCTTGGAAAGGTTCCATCAGCCCAATAAAAGCAAATTGATATCTTTTATGCAATGTGATCAATCTAGTAAATGCCTTCTGTGTATTGAGTGATCTAATGTTCCATATGAGAGAATTCATTTCAACTTATTTTTCAGTAAGCTCCTTGTCTGCATTGAACTTGCTTTAGCACCTTTTTGTTTCTTCTTCTGAATACCTTGTTTTGCCTTTAACATATCTATCTGCTTAGGAGATAGATTCCCTTTAATCCCTACTCTATTAATCGTATCCTTCAGATCATCTTCATACAACACTGCATTATCTTTGTTGTTGCATACTATCTGTCTTTCAACCTGAATTGCTAATGGCATAATGTCATCCATTACTTCCATTTCAACTTTATCCCTCTATGATTTCAATATGGCTTACTGCATATTCTCTGTACCTTCACCTTCTGAGTTTTGTTGATTAGTACTTGCATGGCTGCCCTCCACCTTCTTTTCTTCATTAGCATTTTGTTTAGTCACTTCCTATCCATTAAGCTCCTTTGTCTTATCCCAATCCTTTGTACTCTCTTTATTTACTTGTTGTTTTGTCCCTTTGTCACTTTGGTCACCATTGTTATTCTCCCTTTCTGTCTGTTCCTCCGCTAGCACATCAAAAGTATTACATACTGGCATCAGTTTTGCATCTTGCTTTTCTATTTCACCCAGTATGTGACCTAACTTATCCCTTTTATACTTATTCTGCTCTGTAAGCCACTTCTGTTTATACATCCTTCTTCTTTTCTGATTATTACTCATTTGCTACATTATTAGCTTTGTCTAATTCACTTTGAACTGTAGGTTTCTCTTGTTATCTTCTTCTTTCTTCTCCATCAACTCAGGATGCACATTCCAACATGAGTTTTCATCATGCCTTTGTAGACAACATTCTTTATAATACCTAGGCTTATAATTATATTGAATATGTATCTATTTGAATTTAATTTCTCCAGTAACATCATCTTTTTCATTAATTCTCTCCCTCCATGGTAGATTTGCCACCAGATCTACTTCTACCTTCACCTTTGTACAACTTGGCTTGGTTTGATTTAGTGTCCATATCCACAGTTAAAGGCTTCCCTACTGCAGAAGCTATTGAAAAAATAGCTTTCTTTGCAAAAATATTTGGTGGTAAATCCGACATTGAGATCCATGCAACTCCTATCATTATTTCTACATCTGGCTTAAACCATGGATCCCATTTTAGGGTTCTCATCTGCCAGAGCATGTCTGGCTTTGATATAGTAGCAGCTGTAGACAATAGATTGACATAATCTTCTAGAATATTCAACCTGATAAGAATATGTCATGCATCCAATACACCTATATTGCAATCCCCTTTAATATCACATTGTAATGGAATTTGTTTTCGTAGCTCCATTATGTCAGGTTTTCCATACGAGAATTTACCAACAATAGCGTATTGTAAATTCTCTTGTACAATTAGATCTCTTATTTCAGACGATTTCTATGTAATACTAGGTTCACCATGCAACATTACCACTGGTTTTGGAAATATTTTGCCTACTACATTATCTTTCGCCTTTTCTTGAATAAGCCTGCATACGAAACTTTCTTAGAAACATCTATCTCTATACTAGTAGGATTAGCTTCCGATGGGTTACCTCCCCCGAACGTGGTAGCCATGGCGGCTAACTCATAAGCAAACTAGGTTTAAGGTTATTTTTCGGCTAGACGAAAAAATAAAATTTTAGTATATTGGATAATTAACTTAAATAGATGAAAATGATTAGCTTATATCAATAATTAACTTCAAATTACTGTTATGAGCTTGTTTTCCTACTCTCTATCTCTCTTATAATGCAAGTAGTGTATATAGGCAGGATCTTAACATTTGCAACCGCTAAGAAATCTATTTGACTTGCAACTGCTAAGAAATCTATTCGACTGAAGACGATCACAATACATGCAAATATCGGTTTGAGACAACATTACACTTCCCCTACTTTGTTAATTCATCAGGGTTCCCAAGGTTCACACAACCCTAGCTAAGGGATTTAGCCGCTCATCATTGTTAAAAAATCAATGGAATTCATAATTGAAAGCATTAAATCAATCTTACAATAAGTTATGACAAAAGCCCAAGGTCTCGAATTGAATATCAAAGAAAAATCCAAGAATGCAACCCGAAAATCAAAATCGAAGCTTGGAATCAAATATATGTGTGCAAGTAATAAGAGTGCATAAGCTAACTAAAAATCATCAAAAGGATATTTATAGAATACAAGAAAATCCTAGAAAACCAATCCTAAACAAAAGAGGAAAATCAGAGTCGGTGGCCACGAACGAGGCCACTTACGGGGGCCGTAGGTGGCACCTATGAGCGATAGGTGTCCCACTGTAAGTACCAGACTCCAAAAATACTGAAAAACTCTTTGAACTTCGGTCTTTTGAGACTTGTACTGGCACCTACGAGTCATAAGTGGTACCTGCGGGGCGTAGGTGCCCCTCTGTAGGTAGCAGGGTCAAAATTTGCCTTCCTAAATCTCTGAAACTCAAAATCATGACACCTATTCTGGTAGCTACGTCACGTAGGTAGTACCTACAGGTCGTAGGTGCCCACTTAGGTGGTCCAAGTCTTCAATTTTCACTTCTTTTCTCTTGTCCAGCTCCAAAACCTAATTTCCTACAAAAGACAAAAAAAACATTATATCTAACAAAAAGACCTAAGTAACTTGCATATTTTCATTGCTTTAAGTGCTATGAAATAATAGAACATCAACACCCTCAACTTAGAACGACTCAACTAAATAACACGACGACACATAACAAGGAGAAACTTAAGCTATCTACGATAGTCAATCATTACTTTAAGTTCAAAACATTACCCCCGCCAATTTTAACACTTCAAAACCAATTGTATGTATCAATAAAGCACAACAATGTGACACAGGGGAATCAAGATATGGCATTTTACTTTAGCAACAAAAAACCATGCATATGTAAAAGTTACAGTACTCAAACAAGTAACCAACTAACAACACAACCCATGAGCTCTCACATCAAAGAAGTCCCACTCACTCATATGAAATCATGCATGTTAATGTAAGGACTATCAAGAGACACTCATACTCACAATGAGGTTCTAATCAATGAGAGCAGAATACCATAATTTTGCCCTTATTTTCCTTACCTTAGCTTTCAGACAGTCAAGTTAGGACCACTATAGGATTTCACTCAACTTGTAATGTAGGCTTGGGAATTGGTATGCTACATATGAAACTTTTTAGTGACTAAGCCTCCTTGGCACTGCACTTACTTTGGCGGTCCACTTATCAACCAATTCTCTTTAATCCACCCTTTTTTTCCCCTTTTTCATTTCCCCCTTTTTCATGTTGTATTGCACATTCATGTTGGGTGTGATTTCTTCTATTCGTTCTTTTTATTTTTCAAATTTTTTCATTTCTTTTTCATTTTTTTCTACCACACCCAACACTACTTTCTTTTCTATTATTTACCCTTCTTCAAACCCCCTTCACATTATGCACCCCTATGATAGTCACCCTCAACTTAGGCGATTTGCCTGAGTTGAGGTGTACAATGTCCAAGAAGGATCAGGGATAAAATAGATTTGTTGTAACACACATGGGAAGGTGAAAGGTAAGACGAAAAATAGGCTATACAAACTCAAAATAGGGATCAAAGGATACTTATTCACATTTAGAAGGTTGTTTAGGATAAACGTGAACTTATTTCAAGAACGGCCTATGATCCTTTCCTATCCGACAATCCTACAATCTAGGCAAGACTAACCGGGCAAGTTAGGAATTCAACACACAAAGGAAACAATGTAGTATCTCACACACACATAGCACCAGATTGCATCACAAACTACTACCTAAAATGTTCGAATTATTCAATTTGTTGGAATAAACTGACGAATAAGCTCTTTGGAAAAATCTGAGTTTTTTTAGCGATTTGCTTTCTTATTAAATTAATTTTGAAATTTCATTTGTTACTTTTTAGAAAGACATGGAGATTACTACATAAATTTTCTTAAAAATTATTTTTGGAGGCAAGAGTTAGTTTACAAAAAAATTAGCCAAGTATTGAAATTATAGAATCTCTTTAAAGAAAAATCTATATTTTTTATGAGTTAATTAATCGTGTGCTTTTTAAAAAAAAAGTATTAATCTACCTTAAGAGAATTCATAAACGCTAAAGCAACACGATAAACAAATAGTATAAACTAAGTACAACAATACCATTTCGAGTTTCTGAAAATAAACCAATAACATAATAAGAACAATAAAGTTAAGGAGAAAGGCTAAGAGATACTAAATTCCTAATGGAGTTCTAGCTTCTATCTTTTCGCAACTCCGAGGCCCTGCGATCCTAGTAGTGGTTGACCCGATATATGGGTCGAAAGGGAGTTCTATTGGAACTCCAACTCACGGATTCACGTAAAAAAAAAAAAGGAAAATGATAAGGAATTAGTGAACTTGACATAACAATGCGAAGTCCTACTAATGAGAATCACATATTGAATAAATGATTCGCCCAAAAAGATTCAAGAAACAGAAGCCAGCCTATATCATTAAATAATGAGAATAAAACAAGATGTGATCAAGTATGAGAATAAAACAGGAACAAAAGCTAGCCCATGTTATTAAGCCAAGGAAACAAAACAAGGTGCCCAGGTGCCGAACTTATCGCATACTAATTGATTTGCACGTTTTAAAAAAGTTATCAAAACAAACATCTCAAAATTAATACAATGTTTAACTGGTTCATCTTAAAATACACCTAATAAACAATAAGAATAGGAAGTGAAGATATATTTTTTCAACTAGTGGCATGAGTACGAGAGGGGATCAAACAAAATTAATCTTATTTTCATACTTCTTAGAAGAACTCTCTAAAAGTTGAAGTATAAAATGACAAAAGTAGTCATTTATTCTAGAATGGAATGGTATGTGGGGAAAGAGAAAGAGCAGACTCATGTATTAACTTATAGTGATAAAACATAGACATACATGAGAATATAAGGATGTTAACAGGAAACATGACAAAAAAATCTCAAACTTTATGAAAACATTACTCAAAATGAGTCACTAGCCATAAAACTGTAACCAAAAATTTTAACACCAAACAACCAGAGGCTACCTTTCTTGTTTCATGTTTTCACGCCCAGATATCAATATCCTGCTTGAACTTTAACTTAAAATCGATCATAAACACCAGTTATCCAAAGTAACGTCTTAGCTCGAGGTAAAATGAAATTTCTTAACAAAACTGATTGACTGGAATACCAATAATGGAAAAACAAAAGTCTCGTTAAACCACTCAAATACAAATGATAACAGGAAGTTCATAATCCAAATTAGTAAGAGAACGGAATTGGAATTATAGCATTCACATCATTTACGCTTACTAACGACTCAAAGACAATCCAAACCACATCGCCCCATACCCCGCAAAGTAAAGCAAGAACCAAGAAGCAAAAGCCTCATGAATGTCCCATATTTGAATATCAAACCACAAAGGAAGGTCCAAATCAAAGCAAAGTTACTCGGCCAAATTTTGCAAAAGGGAGAATAATACAACGCGGAAATCTTTTCCAATTGTTCACGAGACATATTCAGCACATATTCACAGACCACGTGTAACCACACCCGAAACAACTTTGAAATCAGTCCCATTTCTACCTTTTATCCCTAATTATTATAAACTCACGTGATTTAAGTTATTACGGATAGAAACCAACTATGAGAAAGTAATATAGTTAAAATCCAAACAACCCATAGTCTAGGCATATATTGTCTTTCCGGGCAAATCCATAAGAGGTCACATATATCTCATATTTTACATATGGAATGCCGTGTAGAGTGATAGGTGAGACGATAGCGAGCAAAGAACAATGCAAGATGAAAGACTTACGTTCTTTTTAGGACTCAATTCATATAATGTACAAAAAGATACACCAAACAAAAAGACACTGGAAAGCAGGGTAACAAAAGAAAGAATACTTTTCATATTCTGGCAAACTTATGTTTTTCACGGAAACGAAAAGAAAGGAACAAAACCACAAACCCACTGATTTGACCACGAATCAGCCACAAACATTAAGAGAAACACATTCACGAATTAGACTCGGAGACAATGAAAGGAACATCATCACAACTGGGCTTAAAAAAAAGAGATCACATATCGGTATTCTTACCTATTAGCAAAAAACCAACTTCACGAAAAATTGACATAATAATTTTAGTTCATTGAGGAAAAAAAGCAACAACAACAAAATCTTAACACTGTCCTAATCAAATTGTTATATCAAAAATAAAAAAATGAAAAAATAAAAGAGATGAGAGTGAGACGAAAAGAGGAAGCTCACACCTTTTTTGAGGCAGCAAAATAGGAGTTTTTCGTCGAGAATTTTGGCCAAGCTCAACTCCGGAGACTCAAAATTTCACCCAAAATACAAAAAATGGAGAAAGAAGGACAAAACAGTGAATTTCAGCAACTTGATTTTTTGGTTTTCACTTCTCGATTTCCCGACACTCAAAACTATTTTTTTGACATCTTCTTTCACTGCTGTTTTTCTCTGTTTTCCCACACTGTGACCTCTGGATCCTTTCAAACTCTCACTCTTTTCTCAATTTTTTACCTTGTTTTTACTCCAATATCTTGAATTTTTTACCCTTTTTTTATATGCCTTTTCGATGGGATGACAACACCATATTTATAGGTGCGAATTTAGACTTGAAAGTCTGGATTTGAAACCAAAAAATAACAAAACGTGTGAAATAATGATTCACAATTTGAAATTTGAGTCCCCATACACAAATCCTTTCAGAATCTTCAGCCTTTTCATGCCATTGATGGCGGATTTGAATCCTTTTTCCATTGTTATACGGATTCAGAACTGCCTTTTCTAATTTTGGAGTTTCACGGATTGAAAAGAGATGAAATGGGGAGGGGGGGGATCTCAGCAGGCTAGCGGCAGGCAGATGGTCAGCTATAGTGAATTAGGGTCGATTATTGCTGTTGTCTTTCAAAATAATCTGAAAGTGATGGAACACTGTTTTGGGAAAGGGGAGTTTGATACTTGTGGGTGGTTTTTCATTGAGAAAAGACGTGTCCTTGTCCTAGCTATTTGTTGATTGATTTTGATCGGTCTAATCTAAAAGATTCCGTTTCGAAATAAGTAAATTATTAAACTATTTATTAATATTTTAAAATAAATTAATCATTAAATTTTTTTTAAATATATTCTTATAATTTAATAATTAATTAACTTTTAAAAAAGTATTACTAGGTTAATTTTTTATTTTTTTGGATAAAAATAAAAAATTATGTTAAATTTATATTTTTAATATTTTTTTCTTAATATATGTATTAAAATTCAATAATTTATTTATTATGAAACGGAGAAAGTAAAATATAGGGAACACTGCTTTGGGGAAGGGAGTTTGATACGCGTGGGTGATTTTTCAAAGAGGTTGTCTTTTTGATTCGTCCGATTAAAAAATCAACACTTTAATATTAAAATAGATAAAATAAAAAAGATACATATATAATCAACAGTTTAATATTAAAATAGATAAAATAAAAAAGATACATATATATAAGAATGTATATATATATATGATCATAATATATTGACTGAAAATAAATTGGAGAAAAATGTGAATTTGACCATCAAAAATATTTATTTATTTTTTGATTTTGGTGTTAAAATAATTAACTATATATGGTTAAGATGTTTTAAAATATGATAGGAAAATAAATCTTCTGTTTCATTCTTTTCAAAATTCATAAATTAAAAATATGAATTTATTTTTAAAAAAACTATTTAGGATCAAGAAGAATCGAAAAATAATTTAAGAAAAAAGAGCGAGCCAAAATTGAGTGTCAACACGCCCTGTCCCCAATGCATGACAACAATGTAAAACCAGAGAATGAGGACATACATGGAACGCGCTAAGCGCTTGTGAACTGACACAGATTCAAAAATAATAAGATACCTTGGGTTGTCTCCTAAGTAGCGTTTGATTTATTATCGCGGCACGATACATTTGCCTTGGCTACTCAGACTTCGCAAAGGTCCATGTTAACACATACTTTACTTTATCAAGGTTTTCCCAATAGTGCTTCACCCGCTACCTATTCACTTTGAATGAGGCTTCTCCATCACACTTCATCTATAAAGCACTATGTGGGAACACTCGAACCACGGTGAATGGTCCATACCATCTAGACTTCAACTTTCAGGGAACAAGCGAAGTCTTGAAATACAATAAGACCATATCACCAGGTTCAAATACTCTTTTCTCGATTTTCTTGTCATGATACAGCTTTATCCTTTCTTTATATATGGAAGAACTCTCATAAGCATAGAGCTGAAATTCATCCAACTAATTCACCATTCTCAACCTTAATGTAGCTGCATCATGCCACTCAAAATTATGATTTTTCAATGCCTATAGTGCTTATGCCCAAGTTTGACAGACAAGTGGCATGCATTGCCGCACACAAGATGATATGGGGGTCTTAAAAGTTGTTCGGTAGGCGCACAAAGCATCATCTAGTTTTATGGACCAGTCAGTCTGGTTGTCAGTCACAGTCTTCGCCAATATAGACTTGATCTCTCTATATGAGACCTTAACCTGCCCGCTTATTTGAGGATGGTAAAGTGTTTCCACCTTATGCTTTGGACCATATTTTTTGAGTAGGGCCTTGAATAAACGATTGCAAAAATGAGACCGTCTATCACTAATGATCGCCTGTGGAGTGCCAAATTGAGAAAATATGTTTTTCTTCAGAAAGATGGTGACACTTCTATTTTCATTATTGAGGAGTGTTGTCGCTTCCACCCATTTAGATACATAGTTAATCTCTACCAAAATATATATATATCATTCTATAGGAGCTCACGAACAGACCTATGAAATCAATTCCCCATACGTCAAATAACTCCAACTCTAAAATAGGTGTCATGGGGAGTACATGACGTTGCAAAATATTGCCTTGACATTGACACTAGTCACAAGCTTGTGCATAATCATGAGCATCCTTGAAGATCTAAGGCCTATAATACCCACCTTGTAAAATTTTGTAGGTTATGGGTGTACCACCATGATGACCCCCAACTGGTGATGCATTACAAGCTTCACGAATTCTCATCATCTATACCTCAGGAATACATCTACAAATAACATCATCCGCATAAATCCTAAAGAGGTAAGGCTCATCCCCAAAAACTCTCACCTTATGCATAAACCTCTTACGCTACTGAAAGGATAGGTCTTTTGGAACAAGCTTATTTGCCAAATAGTTGGCAAAGTCAACGAACCACGAGATTTAGTCTTGAGATGTTGCCAAGACCCACTCATATGGAAAAGTATCATCTACGTCAAGATCATCCCTAATTTTTGCATTGCTTCTTCCTCAACTTGAGAAAAGTAATCTGCAACATGGTTTTCCATGCCCTTTTGGTCCTTTACCTCGAAGTCAAATTCTTGCAGCAAGAGGACCCACCAAATCAATCCTGGTTTTGAATCTTTTTCCAATATTAGATACCTCAAATTTGTATGATCGGTGTGAACTATAACTTTGGTCCTTATCAGATAGGACCAAAATTCTCAAAAGCAAAAACCAACGCAAACAAGTACTACTCAGTGGTTGTTTAGTTCTTTTATGCGGGGTTTAATGCCTTACTGGAATAATAAATTGGATAAAGGATTTTTCCTCGTTTTTGGCCTAATACAGCACCCAAGGCCACTCCACTAGCGTCACACATAAACTCAAATGTGAAGACCAATCAGGAGATACAATAATAGGAGCTAACATCAACCATTCCTTTAGGCTCTCAAAGTCCTTAAGACATGTATCATCAAATAAAAATTTCACCTCTTTCTCTAAAAGTTTGCATAGAGGATTAACAATCTTAGATAAGTCCTTGATGAATCTTGTAAAAACCAGCATGACCTAAAAAACATCGAATACGTTTCACTAAGACTGGTGGTGTCAACTTTTCAATTATCTCAATATTTTCTTTGTCTACCTCAATACCCTATTTTGAGATATTGTGCCTGAGAATAATACCCCTTTTTACCATAAAATGGCACTTTTTCCAATTCAAGACCAAGTTGCATTCCTCACATCTACTGAAAGCATTGTCCAGTTGGGCCAAACAATCATCAAAAGAGTCCCTAACTACTGAAAAGTCATCCATGAAACCCTTAATGGTGTCTTCCACCATGTCAGAGAATATCGACATCATACATATTTGAAAGGTGGTGGGCGCATTGCACAATATGAATGACATCCATTTGAATGCAAAAGACTACAAAGGCAAGTAAAAGTAGTCTTTTCTTGGTCTTTAGGAGCAGTAGTAATTTGATTGTACCCCAAATAACCATCGAGTATCTAATCCATGAATGACATAGGGAAATGGTATTTTTGGGTCCAAGTATTCTGCTTTCTATAATCCATGCATACTCTCCAACCCGTAACCGATCTCATGGGTACAAGTTCATTCTTCTCGTTAGGAACCACTGCAATTCCACCCTTCTTTAGCACACATTGAACTGGTCTAACCCACTTGCTATCTGCAGTAGGGGCCTCAGCCAAATCTATAACAATAATCACTAATAAGGTATTGTCATCCACCAAGAATGCATACCGCAAATTTGATAAGAGGGTCTTTAATTCCAAAATTGGTGGCTTTTCAATAAATTGTCGAGAAGGAGAAATGGTTCTATTCTTCAAATCAAGATCCAGCTTTTTCAGAGCATAATAATAAGAGCCTTTCCCATGCAATACTTTAACCATCTCTTCATATTCATAAATGCCACCACTGACTGCTGCTAAACACCTCAAACTCAAGCCTCTCTTCAATGGGTACAGTCTTTGCATAATCATCATCATCAAGAGTGTCTATCATAGATACTACCTGCATATCATCTGGCTATCACATCGACCGACACACATTAAAGATCACTTGTTCATCATTTAATATGAACTTTATCTTTTTAACTCCATATCAATCAGCCTTATCCATAGCTAGGAAGGGTCGACCCAAGATAATAGGGGCTTGGAGGTCTACTTCACAGTCAAGAATTACAAAGTTAACTGAGAATATAAAGGATTCCACCTTCACCAACACATTACACAATGTCCCAATTGGCCTCTTTATGGTGTGGTCAGCCATCAATAACCTCATAGACATTGGTTTGGGTGCCCCCAACCCCAATTATTTATTCCCTATTAATGGCATTAGATTGATATTGGATCCCAAGTCACATAAAGCCCATTTAAAGTTGAAGGGCCAAATAGCACACAAAATAGTGAAAGATTTGGGGTCCTCCTTCTTCTTCGCTAGAGATTGCAAAGTGATCACACTACAATGGTGCAACCCACCAACATCTTCAAAACTAACATGTCTCTTCTTCATCACCAACTCTCTTATAAACTCAGCGTATCTAGGCATCTGCTCAAGAGCCTCGAGAAGAGGGATATTCAAGCTCAACTCTTTCAGCATAGCAATGAACTTCTTAAATTTCCCTTCTTCCTTCTTCTGCTTCAACCTTTAAGGAAAACATAGAGAAGGTCGTGGAATTATTTTCACTATTGGCTCATCAACCTTTTCCTTACCTTTGTTCTTCTCAATATCACAATCAATACCTGTAGCCTTTTCTGACTCTGCTTCAGGTGTCTCATCATCCTCAACACTGTCATTATTTGGCTCATCAACATAGGCATAGAGGGATCAACAGTTTTCTTACCACTCTGAATGGTGATGGCTAGACAATGACCATCAATTTTTAGGGTTGTGTATTGTGTTGCTCAAAAAGGTGCCCGACTTTCTTTGATTCAAAGGTGTAGACATTTGTCCAAACTTCTGCTCTAATTTCTTTATCACAGTAGTAAGTGACTCTACCTTCTCAGTCAATCCTAAAATGTCTACCTTAATATCCTTAAGGAAATTTTCTTACTTTTTCAGACCCTTTACTATCTTGGACAACATACCCTTCATCCCCGACTCAGTGTCACGACTGCTTGATGGAACATACACACTACCTTTCTCTTTGTAATCACCGTTGTATATTCAGTTATTTTCCTTCTCGCTACTCTTATCTTTATAACTATCCTCGTAATAGTTTTGACCTTGGTTTCCTTGCCTCTTGGCTTAAAAACCAACCAACTCTCTATCTAGGTATTTTGTCTCTTCTTATAAATCAGCATTATATAATCTAGAGGCCTTGCCCTGTGAGCCTACTGCACTACATTGCCCTGTGAGCCCACTGCACTTACCTTCTCAGAATTTATCATTGTGAACTGATTTGTTAAAAAACCAACCTCATTACTTATCTAATCAAAATTTTGTGCCACTGTGTCATCAATAACTTTATGCTCATTGGAAACACCAATAACATATGTGCCAGTGTCTCTCTCTGCCTTCTGAGGGTTGGTGAGAGAGATTTGATCTAATATTTATGATGCTACCTCCTAACGCAGATGCATTAATTCTCCACCAGTAATAGTGTCTGCCATAGCTCTTGAGATGGTGTTAGGGACTCGGTAGAAGATCTCAAGCAAAATCTACCCTAAAATCCTATGGTTAGGCACCATCATTAATTTTGTTTTGGACTGAAACCATGCCTCATACATCGACTCAGTATGTTGCTGCCTGAAATTATATATCTCATCCCTTAGCTAAATCTTTCTGGATGGTGGAAATAATTAATCTAAAAATTATCTCTCCAACTCATTCCAAGTAGTGATTGATCCTCGAAGAAGTTTCCCTAACCAAAATGTAGCTTTACTAGTTAAAGAAAAAGGGAACAAACTAAGTCCCAGTGCTTCCTGATCTACCCCAGGTATAGAGTATAAAATGCAGATCTCAATAAGTTTTTTAAGGTGCATATTTACATCATCAGTCCGTAAGCCCGCAAATACACCTTTCATATTTAGCAGATGGATCATAGCACTAGTAATGTTGAACTTCACACCCGGCGGCAAAATAGAAGAAATAATAGCTCCTGTCTCGGTAGTCTTAACATATCCCAAGTCCCTCTTCAGATCACCATATGGTGGTAAGTATTGATAGATTGTGATTTTTTGTGCTCTACCCCTTTTTTCTCTATCTCACTTTCTGTCGAGGTCTGCTCGACAATCTACTCTTAGTCTGTCTCTCCATCTCTACCTACTGAGCTACCCTACAAGATTTTACTTCTCTCCTTTAGGTATTAATTGTTTTCACTAATAATTCCTCCATTATTTAATCAATAATGTTCTGACCTGTTCCAAGAAAAGGGGGAGGCAAACTGGTAAGATCATCCCAAACCCCTTCAAGATAGTTTTTCTTACTTGTTCTATTATTTTATGAGTCGACTGCAGGATTCTCTTTGGGATAGGATTTATTGGGAGTAAGGTATTTCCTTGACTCCTAGTGTTATGCATACACCGGCGTACACCCAACCAAAAATAGAAAACAAAACCCAAAAACTTCAATAACTTTAATCAACAATCACACCATAGTCCCCGACAACAATACCAAAATTTTGATATCGCCCAAAGCTACACCTCCAATTAAAGATAAAACGGTGGATGAAAAATATAATAACCCAACTAGGTTGGGGTTGAACCCACAGGGAATACGTGGACCTATCTCTCAAGTTTGCTGAAGTCAACAGGAAATACCAAAAATTATATGTAGGGACTTTTGTTGTAAATCTATGAAAAGTAACAAGATATAGAATGCTTTGGTTGTAATCAATCTAAAACAAATACTAGGACTGTGTTCCCCCTGGCTTCTAAACTTCATAGGTTTATTGTGGTCTGTTGAACCAACCCAATATCTTATATCACTAACCGTCTAGTTAACATTCTAGTAAATTTCACTCTTTATCTTTTGAGTCTTAGAGTGTCACCTTACTAACCCTTATCATCAATCCCACATTAACTATTACCTTTCGAGTCTCCAGTTAATTAGATGAAGATAATTATCTTAAGTAGATAAAGATGATTGGCTAATATCAATAATTAATTCCAAATTACTGTTATAATATTTTTTTCTTACTCTCTACCTCTCTTGTGAAGTAAGTAGTGAATATAAGCAGGATCTTAACATTTGGAACTACTAAGAAATCTAATAAATTGATAATGATCACAATACATGCAAGAGTATAGATTTGAGACAACATTACACTTTCCCTATTTTGTTGATCCTCCATGGTTCTCACAACCCTAGCTAAGGGATTCATATACTCATTATTGTTAAACAATCAATGGAAATTATAACTGAAAGCATTAAACCAATTTCACGCTAAGTTACGATAAAAGCCCAAGGTCTTGAATTGAATATCAAACCAAAATCCAAGAACCCAATCTCAAGATCAAAATTGAATCTCGGAATCAAATATATGTTTGTAAGCAATAAGCGTGCATAAACGAACTAAAAATGTCAAAAGGGTTTTTATAGAAAACAAGGAAATCCTAGGAAACCAATCCTAAACAAAAGATGAAAAATAGAGTCGGTGGCAACCTATAGGGTCACTTACGGGCCATAGGTGGCACCTTTCGGGCTATTTATGGGCTATAGATTGCACCTATAGGTCGTAGGTGGCCCACCGTAGGTGCCAGACTCCAAAAATCCTGAAAAACTCTCTTAACTTCAATCTTTTGATACTTGTACTGGCACCTATGGGTCGTAGGTTCCCCTATGTAGGCAGCAGGGTCAAGATTTGTCTTACTGAATATCTAGAACTCAATATTTGATACCTATTCTGGACCTATGCCATGTAAATAGTACCTACAAGCCATAGGTACCTATGTAGGTGGTCCAAGTCTTCAATTTTCACTATTTATTCTCTTGTTCAACTCAAAAACCTAGTTTTCTATAAAACACAACACAAACACACATCATATATAACAAAAAAACCTAGTAACTTGCATATTTTCAATGTTTTATGAATCTAAAGTGCTATGAAATCATAGCACATCAGTTGGTTGAATGGTCCACACTTTGGATTGTCTTTAGTTTGGTTGAGTTGTTACTGTGTTTTGTATGTATCAATGTGGTGTTAGCATGGTGTTGTTTGGGTTTGCATGCTTCAACATGCTTGATTCAGTTGGAGGCCAGTTGGTTGTTGAGTATGAGTTTTTGATTGATCGAAAAAGTGAAGTAAGGATATGAAGAAAAAAGGGATACCTTTAGCAAAATCCCTTGGAAACGTTATTTAGCCTCAAAGGTTATTTGGGAAGTCGTTCTTGGAGTATGCAGGCCAAGTACCTTGTCTTTTTTAGATTTCTGGCTCTTTCTATCCATTGACTTTTGAGAATGAAATTTCTTTTAGTTGTGGATATTGTAATGACCCTCTGGGTTATTTTATCGATTTTTAGTGTTTTGCGCCTTTCTATAGTGGCTACAAGTTATTTATGACTTTTTAGAACTTTTGGTTTAGTTTTTGGACAATTTATTTGGATCTTAGGCTCAATTTCTTATTTTGGAGCTTTCATTATTAGAAAATTAGTCTTCACCCAAAACTCCTAGTAAACAACCTTAAATGAGAAATTAGCGCCAATAGCTTTGAAAAATTAATTTTGGGCTATAGGAACCCTTAGTTCGAGTTCTATACCTTTCAAACTTGTTTTAGGCTATTGGGAGGATTTGATGAAAAATCAAACTTGGTGTGGGACTCATATTTAATCAAAAGGATCTCAAATGCAAGTTTTGATTGTTTTATTGAGTCTGGAATGCCAAAATTGATATGGTATCATAGTTCATTTGTGTTCATGAGGTTCTAAAAGAATCTCAAGCACCCGATTGGAGTTCGATAGGACTTAGGAAAATTGCTGGTTTTCCAGCATCTGGGGCAACCACCTTTTGTTCTTCATGTTTGTGAGGTACAACTTACATTCGTGAAGGGTCAAGTATTGACCTTCGCGATTGCGAGTCTCACCTCTCGCGTTTGCGATGTGGGTCATTCCCAATCCAATCAACTACCTTCTTCACAATTGTGGCTTATTGCCTACTTTCGTGATGGTCTGATTCTCCTGCCTTCATATTTGCGACCCATTGGCCGCATTCATGAAGGGTATTATTCTTGGTTGTTGCATTTGCGACCCATGGCCCCTGCATTTGTGAAGGCCAAATCCCTGGTAGTATAAAATCTCCTCTTCTCGATTTCTTTATGATTTTCTAGCCATTTTGCGCTATTAAAGCTCCAAGGTCTCTAGAAACTTAGGGGAAATAACAAATTGGGGTCAAAATGTGTAAAGGGTGATGAGGTGACCATTTTCCATTAATTTCTTCATAAGTTCTCATCCTTAATCACCCATTTTATTCTAGTTTTCTCTATCATTTTTGCTATGTCTCAAGTATGATTTGGGCTTTATTTTGTACTCTATTTGTGCTAAACTTTTGAGCACACATTCCTTGTCCTTTGAGGGACCTCATGACGAATTCAATTTTGAGATTCCATTAGTGATCCCCATAGGCCCATTTTGACCTGATTTTGGGTTCAAAGTTTTATATAGAAATATGTCTATCATTTTACTCATAATGATTTATTGATTATGATTTTTAATAGTGTGATGACACTTTGGTATCATGGAGCAAGGACGAGCGTTTCGTTTGTGATTCAAGATTGTGGTCCAGCATCGAGGTAGGCTTCGATCTACTTTTCTCTATGAGATTATGTATTATGTTGATTGCATACTATGTAGGGATTGTAGAATAGGTTTATACCTAGATATATCATTAATTATCCTAATTAAGAGATTTAAAATAAGAATGTGACCCGAGCCTTGGACTAGAATACCTAATAAATAAACTTGGTTAATAATAGAATTGCATAAGGAATTCTTTAGCATATGGATTACCATATTACTTAGAGAATTGGATGATATTTCTCGATTAGACCCTTCTAGTAGCTTTATGCCCTTGTTTGTCTTAGTTTTCCAGTTTATGGTGTTAATATTTTATTGAATTACATATTTTTGAGTTTGAGGCCGTGGTGACAATACTAGTTGGACTCGAGGTGAGTATTTTATACTTAAAAAGGACATAATTCTAGTTTATAGATGCTTAGGCACTTATGGTTCTATTGTTTGGATATTGGTGATGGCATGCATACTTTTAAGTGCATTTGTGCTCACTTAGTAGTAGGATTCTGATGAAACCTTGATTTTACTACTGTTTTCTAAAAAGGGACTTATTCCCACTATTCATTTTTAAAATGGATCTTTTACTATGGGAATCGTACCACCTTATTTAACGAATTATGGGATTTTGGAACTAAACATGCTATTTTTTTTATATTTGACCAAGGTTGATTTTGGTCCATTATTAATCCAATCATTTTACTACCACTTATTCACTTTGTTCGAGAAAGATTCTGACCCGTTCTACATTACTTTATTTTTCGGTCCCAAAGTTGACCTCGGGGAATGGATTTATAGATATTTACTCATTTTGTTCCAGTTCAAGTTTGACATTATATATATATATATATATATATATATATATATATATATATATCTTCGGTAACTACAATGGTTACTATAAGTAATAGTTTGGGACCAGGTAGTGTATACGGATATGCCGAGCCCATTTATAGTCCCCTTCATCCATGAGCTAAAGTGCCGAAGAAGGTTGGTTGTCGCAGGTCTTGACTTTGCAAACTACTAAGATGGAGGAGGTATATGCACTTGTCACTCTATGGAACTTGGATTGAGCATGGTATTTCTAGTTTATATTGCATTTAATCATTCATATGCATTACCTATCGCCAATATAATTGTTTGGTGCTTATAACTATCAATCTTTTGGGGGTTTGTATAGGTAAAGGCTATGGTTGTTGTTCGTTGAGTTTTTGCTTAATCCTTTCAAGCTTTTAGGGCCCCAATTAGGTTATTGTTTTTCTAGGATATTCGATTACTTTATTGTTTGTTATTATGGTTAGTTCATGACAAGATAATTATAGACTCGTACCTGAGATTGTTTGTAGATTTCTGATTCCTTTTCTTTCTCGTAGTAAGATATTCTACTATTAGATTATCTCATATTTAGTCATCCTTTTGATAAAGGCCCTGATTATGCTAGTATTATCTTTCTTACTTGGTTAGGATTCCTTGAGATGTTAGGTTGGCTCCCATATGTTATTACCTTAAAGTTAGAACTTTATATGTATATATATATGGTATTATCGTATGTCCTTATCTTTCCTTATCTTTTTATATTGTATATGTATCATTTGGCCTTGTATTACTACTATATATATCCTTCTTTAACTCTTTATTTGTATATAGGATAGTGATATAAGGTATTTCATGTTAGTCTCTGGTTACTGTAAGAATAGAATGTTTATCCTTACTTTTCCATTAGTATTATTATGTTTGGTTTCTTGGATAGTTTCTTGTATTATATATTCCTGCTTTACATGTTTTTATGCTTATATTATCTTTGGAGTTTAGTCGGTCGATTCCTACTAAGTACCCCATGTTTGATACTCATACTATACTTCTACCACGTTTAGATCATAGTACGAGTTCTTGTCATTAAAGTGTTCATTATGTGGAGAAGACATAGACAAAAGATTTGGGGTGAGCTCCTGACGTTCGGAGTATTTTTGCCCTCCCTTTTATTATTAGAGTGTTCTCTATTTTGTTTTCAAAGACATCTTTGAATATATGTGTGTGTATGTGTGTGTCCCGTATTTCACTTATAGTCTTATGGTATTGGAAGCTCTTGTACTGATTTACCAGGTTTTCGGGATTTATTTACCTTCTTCTTTCTTTCTTACTCCTTGTTATTTAGCTTCACTTTTGGCTTTCTTATTAGTCTGTTACTAGTTGTTCTGGACTATGGGTTGACTTACCTACTGGTGGTTGTGGTAGGTGCCATCATGACTTGAGATATCAGGCTGTGACACTACCTCTTCCTTGACCCCTACCATGCCTCTTCCATGTCTAGGGGTCCCGATGCCGGCAACATACACATGTGCTAGAATTAGTTACTGACCGTGCACCATAGTAGCATGAGTCCTTACCATCTGTGATAGAATGAAACAAAATTATCAACAACTGGTGAATTCAATTTTCTCATGAAAAGAAAGAATATAGGAATCTTATTTATTTTCCATAGCCTTCAAAGATTGATAAAAAATTTCTCTACATCAATCCACAATACTACAAGATTCAACATACAATTGAGAGACCATCAAACTTAGCGCTCTAATACCAACTTGTTACGATCCAAAATCAAGTCGTGATGTCACCTACCAAACACTCTACGATAGGTAAGCGAACCTAACACACAAAAAATTGGAAAGTATTTAAATATGAAAAAGATGTAAAATAATGATATGTCTCTACTAATTCTTATAAACAACTAGATAAAGAAGTACAAAAAAACAACTATCCTAAATCCCGGTAGTTACAAAGTACAAGACGCTAATAGGAGTAAGAATACAACTGAGAGTTTGAAATTCTAAAAATACAAAAAATGGATGATATAAAAAGAAATTGACATGACCCGAACCAGGGCCTTGCAGTAATGGGCATCCCAAGCCCATCCAGGACCGCAGACCACCCCCGTTACCCAACCCAACCAACCTATGCATATCTTAAGTAAGATGAATCCTGAATGTATAACAAGATAGCGTGTAAGAATAACTTGAGACTCTAGGATAGGTCTATCATCATGACCAACCCAAACAAGTCCAACCGTCCATTTTCCAACCAATAACCATTACTGAACCAAACCGTGAACCAAATGAATTCCAATATAAATATATAATCCAAAATAAAAGAGGATGGAACAATCATAAATTCAATCCTACGGTATCATCCCCAATACCAATGCCAATACTAAGGCTGACACCAATACCGATCCTGCCCATTCCAACCCATAGTAGTATACAAGCCTCTAACTAAAAGAAAAACATTATCTGGTTGGGACATGCTCCCAACCATAGATAAACCAATATTCATAAAATAAAAAAAGTACGTATAGTCATCCATGATATGAAATAGATCCTTCCAGAATATGGAAGCCCACCACTTCAATCCAATAGCTGATCTTGAATCTGATCACTATGTAGGAGAAGTAGAGTGGCAGGTTCCTGCATCACGTAGGGATACAACCACCCGAATATGGGTTAGAGGGTAAATGCTAGCATGAACTCAAGATAAGGACAAAATAATGCCATCTAGTAAAATCAAGTAAACCAACCATGTGCATACAACCCACACACATATATATATAACCATATCGGGAAAAGGAGATGGGTTTAGAATGAATTTAAAACCATTAACCTGAGTATGTGTAGCTTAACCTTCCTAGAACTACCCACGGGATATATAGGTCCAGTGTAACCCCCTGAACAGGCCCCGATGCGTGTATCCTCATGAATCGGAAATACCATAAGAGTAGGGGATTCCCAAGTACCTTTGTCTCTCCATGATACATATGTACAGTATACTTAGAGGATTCCCATGTACCTCATAGTATCATAAATGGTCACTATGAACAACCCTCATGTCGACAAACATGAGTTTATAGTGTGCATCCATTGAACTCGCAACTTCATGGTTAGATATGACACCTTGACACTATTCCCCAATTAAAACCATTGCCATCCAACCAAACCATTATTCCATTATCATTAACCAAGGCTATAAGTAATGGTATCGTTATATCGACTATAGCCTTCAATCAATGTCCTTAGCCAACCTTTTTATGTGAAGGGATTCCCATTTACCCATATATTACATTATTAAGTTAACCCGAGGAATCCTGTGTACCCCACATGTGTTCCATTATTAGATTTGCTTAGGGGAATCCCATGTACCCTACAAGTTGTTCACTAAAATGTTTACTTGGGGGATTCTATTGTACCTTACAAAGAAGTTTAATTAACAATAACCATGACTACCGAACCTTACCCTTTACCATTCCAAACCATTCAAACCATTTATACCATTTAGGGTTACATTACCAAACCATACCATGCAATAGTTCCATTAAAAGTTCATTAATATAGTAAAAGCATTATCATAGGCATTTTATCAAACATGTTAGGAGCATAATGTTTCCAAAACCAATTCCAATTACCAATTAACCATACCCATGCAACCAATTCTCCAAACCACCATTAAAGCATGTAAAAGCATAATTAAAACATGAAAAAACCATAACCAAGCATTTAATACCCTAACCCAACATATATTTGAAAACCCCAAAACCATACAATAATCATGCCATGAAAACATTGTGTAAATCATGCATTTAGTTGGAACTAACAACGAGGGAGGAGTACATGCCTTAGATTTATGAAGATGATTGAGATAAATCACCCATACAAGCCCTAAATTACTCCTCTAGATGAATCCCTAGCCTTCATTTGCCCAATATCCTTATAGAGAATTAGAGAGAGTTTCTATGTGTTTAAGATTAGAATAATTGGGTAAATAACCTCCCAAGTGTGATATAAGTTGTGGAGCCTTAATAGGTTAAGTGGGGAAATGTCTAGATTACCGCCAACTTAAACTACTTAAAAGTCCTGTTAGATAGTACGACTCACCCATACAAGTCGTACCCTTCAATACTAGTGGTACCCACCACTCGTACCCAAGGCCTCCCCCTGGACCCAACACTGTCCACCATACGACTTACCCAACCCAAGTCGTACCCAACCATAGGATCAATACCCTTAAACTGTATCCCTGGCAGAATAGAATCAATTAGGTTTGATCACTGTTTACCATACGAGTCAATGGTATGACTTGTACCCTATCTTACGACTCATGGTAAGCCACTGGTACTCAAATCCAACTTAAGTTACTTGGTATCAGATTAAGTGAAGGAAACACCCACACTATACGATCCGTCACCAACCATACGACTCGTATTGCTAAGTCGTACCCATTCTAGAAACCAATCCAACCCACCAACCACTACTAGTTAGTGTACAACCAAGCCTTACCAATCATACCCCAGCATACGACCTGTACCCCCATGTCGTATCTTGACCAGAAACCAAAAATCCAGGAAAGTTTCTAAGGTTCTAAAACCCAGGGTGTTTCAGTCTCCCCCACTAGGATCATTTGTCCTTGAATAACGGACAAGGTAGGTCAAACACAAGTATGATTCATTTGCATTATCAAATATCAATCCAACCTTTAACCAAGTTAGAAAATAAAGATGCAAGGATCTATTCTAACCATTAACTAAGTTAGAAAATAAATATGTGATCAAGAACACATACCTTCCGCACGAATATCCGAAGCAGAAAACAAATACGGATATTTGGACTTCATGTCCACTTTGGTTTCCCATGTAGCCTCTTCTACCTTGTGGATCCTCCATAGAACCTTAATCGAGGACACATCCTTGGTCTGTACCCGAAGAACCTGCTGATCTATATCTCAATCAAAACTTCTTCATAAGATAAGGAATATGAGATATCCAATCCTTCCAAAGAAAACATCGAAGAAGGATCACAAAAATACTTTCTCAACAAAGAGACATGAAATACCAAATAAATGGAGCTCAAACTAGAAGACAACTCCAATTCATACGCCATGTTACCAACCCTTTGCAAAACCAAATAAGGACCAACATACCGGGGTCTGACCTTCCCCTTTTTACCGAACTGCCTCACTCCCTTCATTAGAGATACCTTCAGGAACACCTTATGCCCAACCTGGAACTCCAAATCTCTATGCCTCACATCTGCATAGGACTTTTGGCAACTTTGGGCAGCCTTAAGCCTATCATGAATCACCTTCACCTTTTTCATAGCCAAATAAACCAAATCTGGACAGAACATATCTGCCTCAACAAGCTCAAACCATTAGATTGGAGATCTATATCTCCTACTTTACAATGCCTCAAAAGGGGCCATCCCAATGCTAGAATAATAGCTATTGTTGTAAGCAAACTCTACCATAGGTAGATGCTCAACCCAATTACCACCGTAATCAATCACACACGTACGAAGCATATCCTTCAATGTTTGAATAGTCCTCTCTACTTGCCCATCCATCTGTGGATGAAAAGTAGTACTCAGACTAACCTTAGTACCCAACCCCTTCTGAAACAATCACAAAAGTGATATGAAAACTGCATACCATGACCAAAGATAATCGAAAAAGGTACCGCATGCAGATTTACAATCTCATAAAGATATAACCGCGTATAGTCCTCAGCCGAAAAATTATTCTGCACCGATAAGAAGTGAGCAATTTTTTTCATCCTATCCATAATGACCCAAATAAAATAAAATTGATTCTGAGAACGAGAAAGACCAATACAAAATTTATATTAATTACCTCCCATTTCCATTCAGGCAACTCAATTTCTTGATATAACCCTCTAGGCCTTAAGTGCTCAACTTTAACTTATTACCACACCATACACTTGGCCTCAAAATCAACCACATCCCTCTTTATACCACTCCACCAATACATCTCCTTGAGATCATGATATATTTTTGTCGAACCAGGATGAACAACGTAGCATGATTCATGCGCCTCAGCCAAAATCCTTTGTCACAAACCATCGACATCAGGAACACATAAACTCCCTTGGTACCTCAAGGTACCATCACCGCTGATCTCAAACACCATCACTTTTTGCCTACCATCTCACTCTTGATTTTCATCAAGATGGGATCAAGCATTTGCTTTTCCTTGATCTCTGCACTAAGAGATGGCCAAACTACTTCCTGTACCATCACACTACCATCGTTGGAGTCCAAGAGACAAACTTCAATATTAGCCAAACAGTGAATATCCCTCACCAATTCCCACTTTCTCATGTCCACATGAGCTAAACTCCCCATGGACAGCCTGCTAAGAGCATCAACAACTAAGTTAGCTTTACCTAGGTGGTAGTGAAAACTCATATCATAGTCCTTTAGAAGCTTCAATCATATCCTCTACCTTAGAATTAGCTCATTCTGAGTGAACACATACTGTAGACTCTTATGATTAGAAAAGATGTCCATATGCACTCCATACAAATAATGATGCCAGATTTTCAAAGCAAAAAGCTCCAAATTATAAGTAGGATAATTCTTCTTATGTACCTTCAACTTTCTAGAAGCATAGGCAATCACCTTCCCATGCTGCATTAAAATGCAACCAAGTCCCACCCGAAATGCATTACAATAAACCATAAACCTCTCATTGCTCAAAATCGGAGCCAACGTTAGGTTATCCTTTAGCTTCTCAAAACTTCCCTCATAGGCATCCGACCAAGAAAACTTTACCTTTTTCTGAGTCAACTTTGTTAATGGGGAAGCTATCATTGAGAAACTTTCCACGAACCGTCTATAATACCCAGCCAAACCTAAGGAGTTTCAAATATTAGTTGGAGTCGAGGTTTAGGCCACCTTTTAACCATATCCACCTTCCGTGAATCCACCATGATCCCCTCACTAGAAATAATATGACTAAGAAAAGTCACAATATTCAACCAAAACTCACACTTGGAGAATTTGGTATTACAACTGGTGCTCTTTCAAGGTCTGCAACACCATACAGAGATGATTAGCATGATCCACCTCACTTTTGGAATAAACCAGAATGTCATCAATGAACACAATAAGAAAAAGATCCAGAAACTACCTGAAAACCCTGTTCATCAAATCCATAAATGTCATCGGTGTATTAGTCAAACCGAATGACATAACCATGAACTCAAAGTGCTCATATCTAGTACAAAAACTTATCTTAGGGATATCCACCTCCCTAATTATAAGCTGATGATACCCATACCGAAGATATATCTTAAAAAAGAATTTGGCACTTTGTAACTGATCAAAGAAGTCATCTATAGAAGAGGATACTTATTCTTAACTATCACCTTATTGAACTACCGATAGTCAATGCACATTCAAAGGAAACCATCCTTCTTACACACGAATAATACCTGTGCACCCCACAAGAACATACTAGGATAGATGAAACTCTTATCTAAGAGATCCTTAAGTTGCTTCTTGAGTTTCCTCAACTCAACCAGAGCTATTCTATAAGGAGGTGTAGATATCGGACAAGTGTCCGTAACCAAATCAATACCAAAATCAATCTCCCTATTCGGAGGAACACCAGAAAGATCATCCAAAAAGACCTCGGGAAACTCATTTATCACCAAAACCGTATGTAAAAAAGGACCTTCCGATTTAGAATCTTTAACCTGGACTAAATGATAGACACCCTTTAGAGATTAACCTCTGAGCTCTAAGATAAGAAATAAACCTCCCCCTAGGAGCTAGGGAACCATCCTCCCACTCAATAATAGATTCACTAGGGAACCTAAAGACAACCTTATGGGTCTGACAATCAAAGGACGTATAATAAGAGTGTAACAAATCCATCCCCAGAACAACATCAAAATCCATCATATCAAGTTCAACCAAATCCACCAAAGTCTGCCTATTAAAACTAGATACCACACCCCCTATAGACACTTTTAGCAACAATCGAGTTACCTACCAAGGTAGAAATAGAAAGAGGATCTAAAATAACCTTGAGATCAAAACCAAAATACACAACCACAAATAGGGTCACATAAGAGAGTGTGGACCCCATATCAAACAAATAATACATATCACGAGAAAAGAGTTACAATGTACCAGTAACGACATCAAGTGATGTCTTTGATTCCTATCGAGTAGCAAGAGAAAATAACCTATTTCGACCTATGCCAGTAACAGAAGCAAAAAAAATGCAAAAGTAGCACCCTTTGGTGTAGGAGAAGAAGATGAAGCAACCGGAGCCTTAATCACTCTTGAATCACCCTTACCAACCAGATAATTTCTGAGCATATGTCCTGCATGACCATATTTGAAACACATGTCCCTCCCCTCATTATAGAAACCCCTATGCAACCTAACACACAACCGACAAAGAGGGCATGATAAGGCAAACTAAGCCTCACTTTCCTGAGATTAGGCACCCTGTGCTCAGAAATTATTGCCACCCTGCTGACTCCTATCACCCGACTATTTCGGGGAAGGAGCACTAGTTGTAGAAAAGGAACTATACCTCTCCCACTTCTTCTTTGACCACTTACCGCCATCCCAACCAACTTATTATTGAGCACCACCCTATTCAGATGACCTAAACTTCTTACCCTGCCTTTCCCCAAATTCATCCTGCTTTTTTTTCTTCCTCCACCTATTGCATATGAATCACCAACCTAGAAATATCCATACCCTTGATCAACAATGTAGTATTTCTTTCTAGGATCAAATCCTGAGATAGTTTAGAACTGAACTTTATCATCCTTTCCCTTATATTGGACACATATTCTAGGTCACACCTTGAAAGCTGATGAAATTTCAAGGCATATTTCTTAAAAGAAATATGCCTTTGTCTTAGATTGACATATTCCTCCGTTTTTACTTCCCTCAATTTCTGAGGAAAGAAGCGATCCAGAAAAGCATTAGAGAAAGTCTCCTATAAATAAGACTCCTTTACATCACTTCTCACCCTATCCCAATCCTCGTACCATTGGTATTTCACATGTTTAACATGGTAAGTAGCAAAATTCACCCCTTCCATATTTATGGCCAACATCACCCTGAAGATTTTCTCTATTTCATCCAAGAAAACCTGAGGATTCTCCTCCACCTTCACACCAATAAAAATAGTATTACTTAGAGTTTAAGTAGGAAAAATAGTATTACTGGCTTGAGCTATGTGTTGTTCTAGTTGATCTCGATAGACTTTAATGTGTTTTATGAGTTCCTAATGGTTTGAATATGTATTTATGGGTGGAAAAACTTTTTTATAATGTTTAACGGTAAATTAAAACAAGACGAGTTAAAACTAAGTTAAAGGTCAAAAGGAAAAAAACTAGCATTTTTATCTTAAGTTTCTAGTTCATCGTCTTTGATGTTGTATTATTTTGAGATCTAATTTGTGGTGTGTGAAGTTATAGGATGCTTGGTGAGTTGATTATGAAGATATATAAACTATATAAAAGCTATAAATCAAGTGGAAACAACACTAAAAGTATTGGAATGGAACAACAAGAGCACGGGATAAAATTTGACGTAAAACGGACACCCAGGATGTTAATAGCATGTGTGGGGCCTTTAAAATTTACAAGTGGCGCGTGCTATGATCCAAATGCTTTAAAAGAGACCCAAAACAATGTGTATGCTTGATAAGACTGCAACGAGCCCCCTATCCCTCCGTAATTAGCCCCCTTTTTTATTTCTCACACTCTTCTTGATATGTCAGTCTATTATAGATGGTTTTTGAGGGATGATGATTCTTGTTATTTTTGGTGAGGACCCCACCATGAGGCTTTTTGTCCATATTTTGATCCAAACGTTTGGAGGGGACCTTTTTATTTATGACCTATGAAGAAGACCACAAGTTGGTGTATGGTTTGTTGAAATATGTATCACTCTGAAGATATGTGTAGAGATAATCCTGATTCAGTCATATTTTAAGGCAATGATCAAAACACAACTAATGAGGTAGATGCAGAGTTTACTCTCCAACCCAATGCAGACAAAGTTGCTGATAATTTGAGAAAGTCTGAGTACTCAAAAAATAAAGTTGTTGAGCAGGTTAAGGATATACCACAACCACCATCTCCACAGAAGATGAGAAAAGAAATGGAAGATCCTAGCCAATCTGTGGAACAAACATAAGAATCACAACCACTCAACTATCATCTTTCTTTTGAGACTACAATTGAGAAGGTGAATATTAGTGAGGGTATTGTGGATTGTGTAAATTTAAAAGTAGGATTGGTTGGTCCTCACTCAAAGAACTTTTCTACATTATCTTTAGATAATGTCTTTTCTGTGGAATCATCTGAAATAGTGGAAGAGTATGAAGATGAGGAACAAGAATCCTATATTCTTAATTTTTCACCAGACAAGCAATATAAAAACACACCTCACTTCAAGGCCGAGTGGTTTACAATGTACCATACATTACTTGATTCTTTAATCTTTGTACCACCTCCTTATGAGCAAGGCAAAAAGATGGATGCAAAGTTGGGGGTAAAATTCATATCCTCAAGATGGAGAAAAACGTTTATTGGGTCATGCCACCACTAAATCAGGAACTACTTGAGAGGCAACCCAAGTTGAGGTATGCATTGTTTTTAGTTTTTAGTTTTCTTTAACTTCACGTAGTTTTTGTTTTTGTTGAGTCGCAGGTTGATGGGAAGTCTGAGTACCAGAAATCTGAGCTAAGGAGTATGACAAAGACTGAGTGTAGGGTCCCCATACCCTCTTGATATATAAATATGCTACTAGCTAGGACTAGAGGCCTCAGGGAGTATTTCTATCTCTACTTTTAAGTATACTTTGGGGACAAAGTAGATTTTTAAGTTTGGGGTGGGTAAATTCCCATTTTTAGGGTAAATTTAAAATTTTTGGTATTAGGAATAAGTTAGATATTCTTGTTGGTGCTATATTTGATTTCATGATGCAAGTGGGTTTGTATGAAAAGAGTTGATTGTGTGAAATACTACTTTTGAGACTCCTAGACTCATGTTTATGACTCTTATACTTGTTAACTTTTTCCTAAATTCATGTTATTATTTAGTTAAGAGTCTTTGATGATACTAATTGAAGTTGAGCATGTGCCATGTGTGTGTGAGGTGTTGTATATTCCTTGTTGCATATGATGTATAGAACTTGTATGGTGTGTGTACAAAGTGAAATAAAGAGTGTGGGTTTAGTAGATGATATAGACATTTCTTTAACAGCCTCGTTTCATACCTTCTCTTTGATCCACCCTTATGCATAATCCTAGTAAGCCCCTTTGAGCCTTTAGCTATTTTCTGTGGTAGCCTCATATGTAGCATAATCCCTTCTTTGATAGACCTTAATTTGATTCAAATATCCTAAGCGCTTTAGTGTAAAATTAGTGAGTTAAGGAGTGTGAAATTAAAGAAGGAAGAGTTGAAGTTGAATCCCCAAAGTGATAGTTATAAGTGAGTGAAAAAAATTATTGTGTTGTGGTTGGGAGTTAGAGAAATTGTCTGAAAGAAGTTGCCATTCTAAACCAGTTGTGTTACAATGAACCTATCTTAGCCTTAGTCCTCCTTGGACATTGTGCACCTTAACTAAGGCAAAATGCTTAAGTTGAGGGTGGATATCATAGGGGTGCGTAGTGTAAAGTGGGTCCAAAAAAGGGAAAAATTAAAAGATAAGTGCTTAGCATAATCCCACCATAGTGTTTGTGAACGAACTTAACAAGATGGGGTGAAAACAAATGAAGGGGGTAGACAAAAATGATGAAATTTGGTTGTTGGAGATTTGTTTTAAATGTATAATGTAGTATATTAAAGTGCATAGGAAAGTGAGTCTCTATTCCCAAATAGTTCCTACCTATCCTTAGCTTGCATTACAACCCGAAAAGACCTATTTGATCCTAAGCCTAGCATTCTGATATTAGTGGAGTATTACACTAAGGGCAATCCTATGGTTCATTATATGTAACTTGTGAATTCTTTTTTGAGTGTGAGCGAAAACTTGATTCTTATACCCATTATGTTATAAATTACATTTATATGAGTGATTATGGGTAACTCTCTTGTTGTGAAGGCACATGTTTGATGAATTTGGATGATTTGTATAATGTCTTTTATTGAACAATTATCATGAGTTTTCCAACTTGGTGAGTCAATTCTTGAGGCTGGGATGTTTATAAGTAGGGTTCTTGAACATTCAATTGTGTACATAACATGCTTAGTATAGAATCTTGCATTCTGTATAGTCATTATAGTACTAGCTTGAGTGTCATGATAGTAGCAGAAGTGTGGAGTCTCCTCAACTTATGATGCATAGAGTAAAGAGTTGTTCGAGGATGAACAAGGATTTAAGTGTGGGGTGGTGATCTAAGGTGGATTTATGCACCTTAGTGTTATTATTCTAGATTATTTGGCCTTGTTTTGAGGACTACTTTTGTGTTTTATGTGTTAATAATGTTATAAATGAGCATATGTGTTTAAGTATTGGATTAAAATGAGTAAAGATGTTTCCAAACAAGATTGTACTAAAATTGATCTCTTAGAGTTTAAGCGAGAAAACTAGTGTTACTAGCTTGAGATATTTGTTGTTCTAGTTGATCTCGATAGACTTTAATGTGTTTTATGAGTTCATAATGGTTTCAATGTGTATTTATGAGTGGAAAAACTTTCTTATTATGTTTAAGGGTCAATTGAAACAAGCCAAGAGTCAAAACTATATTAAAGGTCAAAAGGAAAAAAACTAGCATTCTTAGCTTAAGTTTCTAGTTCGTCGTCGTTGATGTTGTGTTGTTTTGAGATATAATTTGTGTTGTGTGATGCCATATGATTCTTGATGATTTTATTATGATTATATATGAATAATATAAAATCTATAAATCAAGTGGAAAAAATACCAAAAGGCTTGGAATGGATCAATAAGAGCACGGGACAAGATTTGACGTAAAACAGACACCCGGGATGTTACTAGCATGTGTGGGCCTTAAAAATTACCAAGTGGTGCATGATATGCTTAAAAATATTCAAATGGGACCCAAAATAGTGTTTCCCTATGATGAAACCTCGACTCACCCCTTATCCCGCCGCAATGAGCCCGCGACGTGGCCCTTGTTCCACCGACGTAAAAAATCCTTATCCTATAAATAGGACACTTGTACTTGTTGTTATAAAGCTTGTACATATTTGGAACTTGGAGAGGGGCTGATACACACTTTAAATAGGTTTTTTCTTTATTTTATTTAGTTTTTTTATTGAGTTTAAATTTTTTTCCATTATTGCGATTACGTTATGTCCATTTGCGGCTAAAAGCCCCTTTTTTCCGGGGTTCGGCCAAAAACATGTTTACTATTTCTTTGAATTGAATTGGTTTTGATTGCTTATCATATTTGGTTGTTTATTTATCCAATTTATAACTATTTTAAGGATTCACAACCCTTAGAATACATCTATTGTCGTCTTTGTGAACGCGAGAGGGAGAATAAAAAGATAAAATATGGGGATAGATAGAGTAATGTTGTTAATCTTTTATAAATTAAGGAATTTGAATTAGAAACTAGGATAGGGATATACCTAGAAGTCTTTATTGGTTCACATGTAGGATGACATCTTAATGCATCTAAATGGATTATTAAATCCCCGCTTAACGGTGTAGTTGTAATGTCCAATTAGGTAGAAGGTTAGAGGTCGGGAGACCATGATCATACGATAAATCCTACGAATCAACCACCAAGATAAGAAATCTAACGAATTAAGTTCAATAGCGTAGTATGATTGTTCGTAGTGCTTTAACCCCGGGTTTCCACCCATTGATTGTCCAAAGTCCTTTCCTTTTTCGTATAATTTAATTTACTTTAAATTTATAACTACACAACTCTTGTGCTACTCTCAATAGTTAAACTAGAATTGGATAGTTGTCAACACAAGTCCTTGTGGTATAAATACTTGGCTTCTATAGGGCCACTTTACTACTTGGTGAGGCAACATACACTTACGTGTGTGCTTGGGAGCAATAGTTTACTTAGAGGATTCCCATGTACCTCATAGTATCATAAATGGTAGTTATGACCAACCCTCAAGTCGGCAAACATGAGTTTCCATTGTTCGTCTATTGGACTCACACCTTCATTGTTAGCTATCACACCCTACCATTATTGCCAAATTAAAACCATTACCATCCAACCAAACCATTATTCCATTATCATTAACCATGGCTATAAGTAGTGGTATCGTCATACCGACTATAGCTTGCAAGCAATATCCTTAGCCAACCTTTTTATGTGAAGGGATTACCATGTACCCATAGATTACATTATCAAGTTAACCCGGGGGCATCTCGTGTACCCCACAAGTGTTTCATTTTTAGGTTTGCTTGGGGGAATTCCATGTACCCTACAAGTTGTTCATTAACATATTTACTTGGGGGATTCCATTGTACCCCACAAAGAAGTTTAATTAACCATAACCATGACCACCAATCCTTACCCTTTACCATTCCAAACCATTTAAACCATTCAGGGTTCCATTGAAAAACCATACCATTCAATAGTTCCATTAAAAGTCCATTAATATAGTAAAAGTATTATCATAGGCATTTTATTAAACATGTTAGGGGCATAATGTTTCCAAAACCAATTCTAATTACCAATTAACCATCCCATGCAACCAATTGTCCAAACCACCATTAAAGCATGTAAGAATATAATTAAAACATGGAAAACCCATAACCAAGCATTTAATACCAAAACCCCAACATATATTTGAAAACCCAAAAACCATACAATAGTCATTCTATGAAAACATTGTATAAATCATGCCTTTAGTTGGAACTAACAATGAGGGAGGAGTAAATGCCTTAGATTTATGAATATGATATAGATCTAGAAATCACCCAAGCAAACCCCAAATTGCTCCTCTATATGAAACCCTAGCCTTCCTTTACCCAAGAGCCTTAGATTGAATTAGAGAGAGTTTCTAAGTGTTTAAGATTAGAATAATAGGGTAAATAACCTCCCAAGTATGATATAAGTCATGGGGCCTTAATAGGTTAAGTGGGGAAATGTTTAGATTACCCCCAACTTAACCTACTTAAAAGTCCCATCAAATGGTACGACTCACCCATACCAATTGTTCTCTCTAATAAGAGTGGTACCCACCACTCGTACCCAAGGACTCCTTCCTAACCCAACACTAACCACTAGATGACTTACCCAACCTAAGTCGTACTCAACCATATGATTAGTAGCCCTAAACCGTACCCCTAGCAGAATATAATCAAGGAGGATTGATCACTGTCTACCATACGAATGCATGGTATGACTCTTTCCCTATCTTACGGCTCATAGTGAACCACTCATACTCAGATCCAACTTAAGTTACTAAGTCTCAAATTAAGTGAAGGAAAAACCCACACCATACTACCTGTCACCAACCATACGACTCGTAACACCAAGTCGTACCCATTCCAGAAACCAATCCAACCCACCAACCATAACTGGTTAGTGTACGACCAAGCCTTACCAATCATACCCCAGCTTACGACATGTACCCCCTAGTCGTATCTTGACCAAAAACCAGAAATCTAAGAAATTTTCCAAGGTTCCAAAACCCAGGTTATTTCCAAAACATAGAGGAAATCAAGAGAAGCAACAGTTCCACCAATATCTACCTCAAATCTAAAAAATCTGATCGGGCAATCAATGACCCAGAGCTCCAGACTCATAAAATTCACTTAAAAGTATAGAAGAAAATATGTATGAGTACTAAAACACACATAATCAACAGTGATTGTTGGATGATCCTAACTAAAAGTGATGGAGAGAACCTCTTAATCTCTCAACTATACAATACAATTTACATAAAACTGCAAACTAGAAGGCCACACCTAGGACAATAGCTAAAATAACACTATTACGTCACGAAGAAGTCTAAGAAATATATCTATACATATATATACATACATTCATACACACACATATCAACTCAACCAAGCATTCATCACAACAAATACCATTCAAGAGCCATATGAAGGAGTAAACAAATGAAATACATACATTATGTATACACCTAATGTGCTGTACAGATAGCTAAGACCTATAGGGGACTTGAGAAGTCTATATATTAGGATAGGCATGCCCCTGATCCATATAATATAGCATAGAAAGGTGTGCCACCCTGATCCCAATAAAATATAATTCAAACTATACATGCATATAACTCTAACTCTAAATGTCACGTACATTATCAAAAAAAGCATTTCATATCATGTATCAATTCAATTATTAGTCAAGGTTCCTCTCTATCAGCTTTACAAACAGGAAAACTCCCTTTTTCATAATTGAACTAGTCAAAGTCTCAGTATTTCACCAATTATCTGCATGAATAGGCTTGAAATCTCAAATGAGAGTAAAATCATTAACTAAAAATCTCAATAACTCACTACCACTTATAGTCTACAACTACTATGCTAGCAAATAGAGAAAACAATAAAAATATGTTAATTTATTCCTTTTAGCCCTTTAATAACACTAGGATCCACATAGATGCTCGTCATCTCAACTATATGGGACTTTGAAATCCCTATTCATCCCTTATGTTCCATGGATTTACAACACTAAATATGCTTAAAATTAGAAATATGAGTAAAGTACAAGGGTATGTTTATGTGGTTATGATGGGTTTTCTAGTGTTTGTAGGATAAATGAACTTAGAGAAAGTTAGTGCTAGAAAAATTGATAAAAGCACATTAGATAATCATTTCCACAACTGTGGGATCTAACCATGGTCGTACCAAGGCCATCATGACATAAACCAGAGAAGTGTTACTCATGAGTTGATTAAACGAGGGATCCCACGATCGTACATTAGTCTCAAGATCGTGCCAAGTGATTATAGGAATCAGCTAAATTTCAATCTACAAGAGTCAAGTAGAAGTAAGATCAAATAAAAGGTCCCCACAACCATGCTTTGGAATGACCATCATACTATTGTGTCATGGGAAAGAACCCTGATTTGCAAGTTTTAGAAGTTTCAAAGTATGATTGATCAGACGACCATATTTTACGAATATGGGTTAAAATCATAAGCCCATACTAAGTATCATCACATTGAAGACCTAAAATTTTACAAGTCTAGTGCATACCACGAGAACCAAAGAATGATCATGGGTTCTAACCACGATCATACATTTTTCTCATCTGAGGCAACCGACATTGTTTTCCTATTTTGTTTAGGATATGATTTATTTTGTCTATAAATACTCCTATGGTTTTTAATGTATGAAATTGTTTTAACACAATCTTTTATATTTTTACAACATTATATTGTGAGATTTTAAGGCATACTCTTTGAATTTTATGAACATCATTTCTAGGGTTTAAATTTATATTGAGATTTTGGAGTCTAATTCTTATGGTAAATTCATAATTATGTAGTAATTCATGAATTCTTCTAGTGTGCTTGCAATTATAAGTACATAAACACCTCAAATTGGGTTGTGGGAACCATGAGGAATTAACGAAATAGCTTAAGTTCAAAGCAGTTCTAGATTGGTGTGGTTGCATGTATTGATATTTTCTCCATCATGATTTTTCTAATGGTTGCAAATGTCATAAACTAGCTTGTATTATACAATTTCTTGACAGAGAGGTAGAGATTAGAAAAGAAAATAACAACATATATTTAAACCTATCAACCTCCATCTAATAACTTGAGTCGTAACTGGGATAGTTAATGTGAGATCAACAACAAAGGTTAAAAATGTGATACACCCAAAGACCAAGAAGAGAAGAGTGAAATTCATCTAACTAAGGTCGAGAGATGTTTAGATAAACCTGTCTTGTTTTATTTTGTATGTAATGCATCGAAATAGTTTGTTAGCATGAGAAACCTATGTATTTATGAAGTCTCGGGGATAATAATCCTAATGCCTTTCTCATATTGATAACAAATCCAACAATTATTGTTGTTACTATTTTATTTCACAAGCCCTCCTTTATACTTATTTTCCAGTTAAATAGACAAATAGGTGACAAATTTTATCTGATTCCCTGTAGGACCAACCCTAACCTTATTAGATTCTATATTTGGTCAGAGATCACTTTATACTTTTTGGGAGATATAGTTTTGGCGGCATCAAATTTTGGCACCGTTGTCTGGGAATATAATTATGGAGTAGAGTGATTGTGTTTTTTAAGTTCTTAGTCTTGTGTACTAATTTTACTTTGCTGTTGTTTCTAAGCCACACACTGGTGTATGCCAATACTCAAATTCAAGCCGATCTCTTAATTTCACTTGATACGGAGCTGAAGAGAACTTCAAGACACAATCAAAGGATATTAATAAAGGATTTCATGATCAAGGAGCCATTCTCAAGGGTGTGCATGATGAACCAACAATTTGAACTAGCCACCATATCAACATTATGGTAAAAAATAATAGGATAAGCCATTTCTTGATTAGTAGCTGAGGAAAATACTAGGTAAGCTATTTCTTGGAGGGTAGTAAGGTAAGAGAGGGATAGACAAGATGATGCTTATATCTATGACTGATGATAGGAAAATAATTAGAAGGAATAAAGGTCAACAAGCTCTACAACAATATCTCTCTATTTATGACAATCTAGAGGAATATTTAGGTTTTGTGGAACCAACTAAGATGGGCACAATCATTCCACTAGAATTGCCTCAAGGTACTAAGTTCAGCATCATAAGTGCAATTATCTAATTATCGAATTTTAAAGGTATATCATTTTTAAACATTCAAAATAGGTTCGCATGCTTTATTCATTTTGACTGCATTAAGTTTTCTCAATTACTCTAAGTTACACACAAAACAACAAAAGAAAATTGAATATTAATAAAAATGCCTAAACATGTTGATTGAAACTTTGATAGTACAGTCGAGGAAAAGAAACATGACAACACAAAAATCCTTAAAATTTCTCGAATGCAAACACAACAACAAGCAATTCTTATTCAGTCATAATGTAATTTTTCTAAGAAGGATTAATTTCTTTGCTAGAATAGTAGATGCGATGTAAGATCTTCTCTCTTCTTTGGACTAGGACTGCACCTAGTGCTACATCACTAGCATTGGACATAACCTCAAATAGCAAGGTCCAGTTCTGAGACACAAATATCTTAATATGCATATTATGAACTTTGTAGGGATATGTACTTTTTTTAATCTACATAGAGTGAGTTTGAAGGCTATTTGAATAGACTATTTCTATTCTCTCTGATAGAAGAAGATACTTTTTAGATGGGTGAATTTTCTCGTAGATCTAATACTTCTTGGAAAGAGTTGAGGATTCAATTCTTGGGTAGATTTTCCTACCCTCTAGAATTTTATAATTGAAAGATAAGATATATAACTAGTAATAGTTGTATTCAGAGAAACTTTATGAGACATGGTTGAGGTTCCAGAAGAAGCTACAGAATGCGCCAAATCATAGGATTACTGGTATAAACTTTCTAGAGATCTTCTACAGAGCCTTGAATAGTAATACTAAGGTTGTAGTAGACACTTTTACTAATGAAGACTTCATGGGTCTATAATAGGAGCTTGATTCTGAGTTCTTAGATTAGATTTTAAAAACCAACTAAGGGTGGCATACTCTAGAGATGGACAGATCAACCAGTACTTATGCAACTTGACACTTCAATGAGTAGCAAGCACTAGATGAGATAGTAGCTCAAGAGATGGCATAATTAAGGATTAAGATTAGGTTTCTTACCAAACAGCTTGTGATAGTTAGAGAAAAAAAGGTCAATGAAGTGGGTGCGCAATGTAAGGCTTGTAGATATAAAGATTTAAATTTTGAGGAAGAGGCTAATTATCTTGACAGAGAGGTGTTAGGATTCCATGACAAGGGCCAAGAGTCTAATCAAGACAATGGAACTCTAAGTAAGGGACTCAAGGTTGGAACTATTATAAAGACCACTCAACAGGTTTGGGTATAGAGATAAGAGTAGGGATAGAGATGGTGATTGGAAGTGGTAAGATAATTGTAAGGATAAGAGCAACCTTTATATTCCATCCAGGAACAGTGATACTGAGTCTAGAAATTCAAGGGTGGAAGATTTGCTTGTTAAACTTGTTATGAGATTGGAGAGCCAAGAAAATTTCCTTAAGAAGATTACGACAAACATTTTAGGGATGATCCAAAAAAGTTGTATCTTATGCAACCTCTATCAAATATCTTGAGAAACAATTTTGTCAGATGTCTTCCATATTGAACCAGCGCTAATTGGGCACACTTCTAAGAAACACCATCTAGAATCCTAAGAATGATAGCCATTGACTAGCCATTATTACTCGAAGTGGTAAGGCTACTATTGATCCACCTATGCCAGTGGTTGATGACAAGAAGGACAATCCCATGATCATTGATGATCGGGATAAAAATTAAGTAAATAACATGGTGGTGAATGAGGATACATCTCAAAATCCTTTAGTTGCTGAAAAGAGGCTAAGTTTGACAATGAAAGAGGTAAGGAGGTCGCAATAGTATTGAAGCCTATTCCATGACCTCCTTCTTTTTTTTTCCCAAAAACTGAAAAACAAATCTAAAGAGGGAATATATCAAAAGTTTATTTTGAAATTAAAGGAGATTTCACTAAATATCCCTCTTATAGAGGGTTTAGAAAAGGTGGGATATGCAAAATTTATGAAGAATTTGGTGACAAAGATGAGGACTATGAGTTTCGAGCATGTGGACAATATGAATCATTATAGTACAATAGCATCTATATCATTGGTTGATAAAAAGGAAGACACATGCACTTTCATGATCCAATGCATGATTGAGTATTTTAATTTTGCAAAGGCATTGTATGATTTGGGTGTTAGCATTAACTTGATGCCACTAGCCTTTAAAAAATAATTGGGTTTGAGATTGTCCTAGCCAACTTTGACACGACTTCTCATGGAAGATCGTACAGTGAAGAAGTTAGTGGAAATTTTATAGGATATTTTGGTGAGGGTAGCATCCTTTATCTTTCCAACTCATTTCATCATCCTTGACTGTGAGATTGACTTTATGGTCCCCATTATCTTCGAAAAGCCCTTCCTTGTCACTAGACGTACATTGGTTGATATGAAGACTTGGAAGATGAAATTTGGATTAAACAGTGAACAAGTAACTTTAAATTTATTCTAGTCTATGAAGTATCCAAAGTATATGCATGTTATTTCTGTTATAGATACAACCGATGAGGATGATTTAGTAGCTCCTATTAAGGAGAGACTTAGTGTTGAGGCACTCACGATGGTAATTATGAACTTTGACAATGATGGTATCAATGAGTATAATGAGATGGTTAGCACTTGTTGGTAGGGGTTTGTACATTTATGAACAAAAGAAGCTAGATTTTGATCTAAAAAATAAAGTGAACCCCCCAGCCAAACTTTCTATTGAGGAGCCTCTAGTTATGAAGCTCAAGGCCCTTTCTTATAATCTATGTTTTGTATTATTGATGTACAAAAACACTCTGCCAATTATTATTACAACTGATTTATTAGAGTGGCAAGTTGAGGCCTTGGTTTCTATTTTACAGAGGTTCAAATAGGCCATAGGTTGGTGTATTGCTAACATTATTGGAATTTCATCCAACATTTGTACCCATAAAATCCAACTTGAGATCGATTATATTACTATAGTTTTGCACCAATATATATTGAATCTGCCCATATAAGAGGTTGTGAAGAAACAAATCATTAAGTTGTTGGATGCAGGTTTGGTTTATCTAATTACTGACAGTAAGTGGGTGAGCCTAATCCAATGTGTGCCAAAGAAGGGTAGAATCATTGTGGTTCCCAATGAAAAGAATGAGTTAATCCCCATAAGGCCAATCACCGAATAGAAAGTTTGCATGGATTAGAGAAGCTGAACTCATCGACCGAGAAAGATCACTTTCCTATGCCTTTCATGGACTAGATGTAGCATCATCTCAATAGTAAAGGATGAGATTTTTTTCTTGATGGTTATTTGGGGTATAATCAGATTTCTATCACCTCAAAAGACCAAGAGAAGACCAATTTTACTTGCCCATATGGAATGTTGGCATTTAGAAGGATGTCATTTGGTCTATGTAATGCTCCTGCTACATTTCAATATTTTATGATATCCATATTTTCAAACATGATAGAGAACACAATTGAGGTGGTCATTGATAATTTTTCAATTGTGGATGAATTTTTTGATGATTATTTGGCACATCTTTCCAACATTCTTAAGATATGTGAGGAATGGAACTTGGTATTGAATTGGGAGATATGCCACTTCATGGTTAAATAAGTGATAGTGGTTGGTCATAATATTTGAAAAAAAGGAATTGAAGTCGACAAGGAGAAGATTGAGGTGATTGAAAAATTACCTCCACCAATTCCTAGTAAGGGTATTCGTAGCTTTTTGGGTCATGTAGGTTTCTATAGAAGAATCATCAAGGACTTCTTTAAGATTTACAATCCATTGTGTAAGCTATTGGATAAAGAGTTGAATTTTTTTTAATGATTCATGATTAAAGCACTTGAGTGATTTGAAGAGAAGTTGGTTTCAGCCCCTATCATTGTATCTCTAGACTGGACCTTGCCATTTGAGGTTACGTGTGATGCTAGTGGCAAGCACTAGGTAAAGTCCTAGACGAAAGGCGAGACAAGGTATTACATATCATATAATGTAGCAAAACAGTTAATCCTACTCGAAAAAATTATGTTGTGACTAAGAAAGAGTTTTTTGTTGTTGCGTTTGCATTTGAGAAATTTTGGTCTTACTTTCTTGGCACCCAAGTGATTGCACACACTAACCATGCAACTCTTAGGTACCTTATGGAGAAGAAATATTCAAATCCAAGATTGATTGGATAGGTACTTCTATTACATGAATTTGGATTTAAGTTCAAGGATCAAAAGGGTATTAAGAATCAAGTGGTCAACCATTTATCACACCTTGAGGAGGAAGCAATGATGAAGCTAGGGGATGATCTTGAAATTGTTGATACTTTTATATAAGAACAAGTGTTGGTAGTATCACAAGACTTAATCCCTTGGTTTGCATACTTTGCCAATTATTTGGCAAATGCAGAAGATATGTCACTTTAACACAAAAAGGGCATGAGTTAAGAAAATTCTTTTGGGATTAGTCATACTTGTTTTAGATTTGTGCAGATGGTGTGATTTAGATATGTATTCCTGAGGTCGAGATGATGAGTATCTTAGAGGCATATCTTACTGTACAGTTACTACTGGCCCACTATTTATAAAGATGCACATGACTATGCTAGGGCTTGTGACCAATGTCAAAGGCAAGGGAACATATTGCGCAGACATGAACTTCCAATGGCAAAAATCCTTGATCTTTAGTTGTTTGATATTCTGGATATTGACTGATCTGAGGTGGATTTATGCACCTCAGTGTTACTATCCAGACTTATTAAGCCTTGTTTTAAGGACTTCTTGTGCGCTTAATGTGTTAATATTTTTATAATTGAGTATCTAAGTGTTAAAATACTTGATTATAAATTTCAAGGTGTGTTTCAAACAAGTTTGGAATTAATTTGGTCACTTAGAGTCTAGACGAGAAAACTAGTGTTACTAGCTCGAGCTATGTGTTGTTCTAGTTAATCTCGATAGATTATAGTGTTCATTATGAGTTAATAAGGATATTATTGTGTAATTATATGTGGAATAAATTGTTTATTGGGTTTAAGGTTCAATTGAATCAATCCAAGAGACAAAACACTATGTTTGAGATCAAAAGAGAAAAACTAGTACTCTTAGTTTAAGTTTCTAGTTCATCGTCCTGAATTATTTGTTGTTTTGAGCTATAATACGTGGTTTTTGATGATATAGGATGATTTTTGAGTTTATAATTATGATATATGGATGATAAAAAAGTTTTAAATCAAGTGCAATCAACACCACAAGGCTTGGAAAGGATGGACAAACACATAGGACAAGATTTGATCAAAAATGGATGTTTTGGAGTCATTGGTGTGCCACGACCTTAGGCACCATATTAGGGACTTTACATGGACTTGGGTCATACTATGAAGTTAATTAAAGTATATCACCATGATAATTTCATGCCACGTACCCTAGGCAGCGCGATATGGGCATGGCACGCCGCTATGTCAAAATCGTCAGTTTGTGTCCTCCTATAAATAGGACCCTTAAAAATTATGTTACACACCTTGGACGACCTTGAAACTTTGAGGGAGGCTTTATAACAATTAAATTAGGGTTTTTATTCCATTATTTTAGTTTATTTATGGATTTTAACATGTATTTGATCACTGTAATTATGGTTATGTCCATGAGCGGCTAAACACCCTTTTCCGGAGTTAAAGCCAAGAACATGATTACTCCTGTTATGAATTGATTTGGTTTTGATTATTTATCATATTATGTAGTTTATTTGTCCTTGTTATTAATATTTTATGGATTCAAGACCCTTAAAATGCATCCATTGTCATCTTGTGAGCTCGAAAGGAGGAGCAAGAGGAAAGAAAGTGGGGTAAATAAAATAGGATTGTAATCTTCTACAGAATGAAGTTATAATCTGCATATAAGATAGGAATGTGCCTAAGTGACCTATTTGGTTAACTTATTGGATGAAATATAAATTCATTTAACTTAGTTGACACATCTCCACTCAATGATGTAGTTGTGAGGCTAAGCTAGATAGGTGATTAGAAGCTCGACAAATCATAGTCATAATATCAACCTCGTGAATCAAAAACCAAGATAAAACCTAACCAATAAAGTTCAATAGCATAGTATGATTGTTTGCAGAGCTTTAACCCTGAATTTATCCCCATTGATTGTCCAATACCTTTAATTTACCGCATTGTTAAGTTTACTTTAGTTTTAAACTTTCAACTCTTTTGGTTACCTTTGAACTAATTTAATCTCAATAGTTAAAATTGAATTAGATAGTTGTTACACTTGCGTATGTGCTTGGGAGAAACATTGACTTCATGGACCCCTTTGTGAATTTACATGGAATGAAGTACATCTTGGTGGTTGTTGACTATGTTTCCAAGTTTGTGGAAGCAATTGCGATTTCAAACAATGAAGGTAAGAGCATCACAACATTTTTGAGGAAAAATATCTTATAAACATTTGGTACGCCCCAAGCTATCATTAGTGATGGAGGCTTACACTTCTACAACCATCTCTTCAAAACAAACATAACGTAGAAATACCTTGACATCCTTAGATGAATTATATCAGCTGATTATATGAATCATGATGGAACCTACCTTACCCCACCAGTAGGTATCCATTTGATGTCCACCACCCTTTTTCAACACCATTTTTCTCATTCATTTGTGCATTTTGCTCATCAACATTTCTATCCGTTTTTTCGTCTAATTAGAATTCTTTGTTTGGAATCTCTCTTCCTTCTTTGGAATATCTCTTCTTCTTTTTTCACTAAAGTGACCTTATTCGTCTGAAGAATTTATTTGTATTTTCTTTTTAATATAGTGATATCTTTCGCATGAAGATAATCTTATATTTTGGATATTTCTTTCCTTGTTTGACGATCTTTGCATGAAGCAACACTATCACCTATGGAAATATTCAGAGGCAATCATAATACAAAATGATAAGTAATGTGCTAGTTGGTGGAAAATAGCATAAATTCCGGAATCACACAAGTAATTAGATTACAAACCATGAAATATAAGAAATGCAACATAACTGGAGATAAATAAGGAAAAGAGAAACAATATCCCATGTACTAGTAAGGTCAGTACAAGAGCCTCTAGCAAAAGAATAAAAATACTATAAGTTTCAACTATACAATAGTCTCAAATCAGCAAGTCCATCCAAAACAGGAAAAGGAAAGAAAGTCAGTTCTGGCTTTGAAATCTCACCCTATCTCCGAAATCCAACCGGTACTAATATAATGTCAACGGCGGTAGGTAGTACTCATATCTATACTAAAAAAGAGTACAAACGTGTAGTTTAAGTATCAAATCAATAAATAGTTAGTAGGCATCATCGAGCACCTCAGCTAAATCATAATATAAATAAAATTAATGCGAGATAATAAGCTAAGTTAGGGGGAAAAGGGAAAACATGTAACAATGCTCCAATTATTGGAAGTAAACAACCGTGTAAATAATATCAAAGAGAACGTACCTATCTATATCATAACTGGGACCTCATAATCCCATGAAACAAAAACAAAAGTAAATATCTAATGCGAGCCCCGTAGGACCAGTGGATGCAATCAAGAATAAGTAATAACAGTGATCTTAGGTGGATTTATGTACCTAAGTATTGCTATCTAGCCTTAATTAGCTTAGTTTTGAGGACTTCTCGTGTGCGTAATGAGTTAATACTCATATAATTGAGCATATAAGTGTTAAGTTACATGTTTATAATGTTTTAAGGTGTGTTCAAAACAAGTTGGGAAGCAAAACGTTCACTTAGATTTTAAATGGGGAAACTAGTATTCTTAGCTTGAGCTATGCGTTATTCTAGTTTGTTTCGATGAATTCTATTGTGTTGAAACCTCTAATTCGTGGTGTTTTAGCTTGGTGAGATTATTAAGTTGATAATTGGATGATGTACAATCTGTTTTTTTATGAGGAAAAGCTACCATGAAGCAAAGAAAGAAAGGTCAAATGCATGGAGCTAAAGATGACCAAAGATGGAATTTTTGGGCTTAGGGGATTGCCACACCCTCTAGCCTATGCTTTAAGGGCGTCCCACACCCTTAGTCACAAACCAAAATGTGATTTCCAGTGTGTCACCATGATAGGGGCGTACCATGCTCCCTATCTCCGTGATAAGGGCGTGGCATGTTGTCGTGTCAAAAACGGCTAACTTATGCCAACTATAAATAGAACACTCAAATGTTTTTGTATACACCTTAGATGATAATCTTGATAATGGAATGATGTACAAGCTGTTTTTGAAGAGGAAAAGATACCACGAAGCACGGAATGAAAGGCCAAATGCATGGAGATAAAAATGACCAAACAAGTCATTAATATGAGGCACATGATATCTCTTCTTCACTTTTACCTTATTCAGATGCTTGTAATCAATACACATACATAAGGAACCATCATTTTTTCTTCGTAAGAAAATAGGAGCACCCCAAGGAGACACACTCGACCTAATAAAAATTTTACCCAAAAGATCCTACAGTTGAGAATTAGCTCCTTAAGCTAAGTATAAGTCATATGGTAAGGTGCCATAAAGATAAGTTGGGTGCCCAACTCATGCTTAATAATAAACTCAATATCATGCTCTAGAGGAAGATTGGATAGATTGGTAGAGAAAACATTGGGAAAATAACGGACTATAGGAATAGATCTAAGTGAAGGATTGGCCGCACTAACATTATTAATATAAGTGATATAAAACTCGCAACCCTTGATATAAGTGTAGCACAAACATAAGAAATAATCACCATCGATTTGTGGCTAATTGATCCTTGCCGCACAATCGAGGGTATCTTGGGCATGGCTAAGGTAACGATCTTAGTGAAACAATCCAAGACCGCATAATAGGGGGATAACTAGTCCATGCCCAGAATCACATCAAAGTCCACCATATCTAATACAATAAGATCAACGTGAGTATCAAACTCTTGAATTGTAATATCACATGATTTATAAACCCAATCCACTACTAAATAATAACCCACGGGAGTAGATACATATAATAGCATAGATAAAAAATCCCAAGACAACTCTAACCACAGTGCATAATAAGCAGACTCATGAATAAAGGGACCCCGAATAAAATTAAGAAAAAGTTGACTGATAGCACACTAAGATCTTACCTGTAATTACAACATTTGAAGACTCTACCTCCGATCTACTAGGCATAATATATAAATAATTTCTCTTACTATAAGGCTAAGTGCCTAATTGATCACCTATCCTACCTACCTAAGGACCTCTTTGAGAACCCTAAGAACTACCCTGATGACCCTGCATATCACCTTTAGATGGGGGAAGGGCACTCATAGTCAATGGAACACTCTATGTTATTGGTACAACTGCCCCATATCGGGTATGCTTTCTAGAGAAATGGTCGCAAGCCTCATATTCATAACACATCCCAAGCGTTACGCTATATCTTTAAGATCTAATTGAGCCAACATAGATGTCCTTGCTTAAAAACCCAGAATATGCCTCTCTTAAAGGTCGACCAAAACTTTGGCCAGGATGACCACTATAGTTGTGCTGACACCTATTAGTAAGTTGTAGTGTGGCATGAACGGGCTTACTAAACTAACCCTTATAGTGAAAAGACTGGTGTGGAGGGTACTTCTCCTGAGAACCTATGCCTCTAAAGTATGAGCCACTTTAACTCCCACTAAAACTACCCTGATAATACGACCTCTTATCGCTAACCCCTTAGGCATTGTGATGCATCTCCCCATGGTCTGAGCATAATCAAAGACTTAATAAAAGATGTTTCAGTAGAAGCTAAACTCAATGTAGCCATGCAAAGAGTAAGTCTTAGTCCCCAAACAGAATACTGAATCTTCTCATACTCGTTCGTCAAAATGGATACAGCATGCTTGCCAACTTATAAAACTGAGCCTCATACTCCAAGACTATTAAAGAAACCTGCTCCAATCTTGAGAAATGGTCACTCATATGCTCTCTAGGGCTACGAGGCATATAATTTTCCAAGAAATCCTTAGAGAACTAAGTCTATATCAATGGCATGGAATAAAGATAAACTCTCAACTAATGTCTAGCTGCCAGGTCAAACTGAAAGGTAGTGTAGACAACATCGTGAGTCTTTACAATTATGGATCCTATCCTTACAACAATCAAAAACACAAATACATCCTCTCTCCGTGCCCTAGAAAACCTAGGAAAAGACAATCTCAAGAATCAACCCAATATCTTCTGCTTCTCAACAGACATAGCAGGTTTTGTGACTACCGACCGAGTAACTACCAGCACTAGAGGTATCTCAACTTTAGAGGCTGCAGCTATAGGCTAGATTATCTTAGGTGCATTTATGCACCTAAGTGTCATTATATATACGTACATTGTAGTTTTGAGGACTTCTTCCATGCATAATGAGTTGTTAATGATATAATTGAGCATCTATTTGTTAAACTACATGCTTATAGTGCTTAATGTGCATTCACAACAAGTTTATAATAAAACTAATCACTTAGAGTTTATATGAAAAAACCAGTGTTACCAGTCTGACTAATGTGTTATTCTAGCGTATCACTATGAATTTTGTTGTGTTATAAGCACTAATTTGTGGTTTTGGTGATTATATGAGACCATGTGAGATATTATGAACAATGTTCGATCCAAAATCTCCACAGAGACTTCCTCGTACAAAAAGGAATCCAAAACACCAAGACTCTCCAAAAGGAACGACCAAGGAATGATCACCCACACTCTTCTTTAACATTGACACATAAAAGATCAGATGAATAGAATTCAAACTATAAGGCAACTCCAACTCATAAGAAACCTTCCCAACTTTCTTTAAAATATGATATGGGCCATCATGATGGGGACTGAGCTTCCCTTTCCTTCTAAACTGCATTACTCCTTTTATGGGAGACACCTTTAAAAATACCAAATCATCCACAAAAAACTCCTAATCTCTTTTCCTTACATCCACATAGGACTTTTGGCGACTTTGGGCAGTCTTAAGCCTATCTCAAATCACTTTCACCTTCCCAAGGCTTGGTGAACCAAGTCTGAGCTAAAAATTTAATTTTTGCCAACCTCAAACCACCCAATACGAGGCCTACACCTCTTACCATACAAAATTTAGAAAAGAGCCCTCCCAATACTCGAGTGATAGCTATTATTGTGTGCAAACTCTATAAAAAAGCAAATGGTTAACCAAACTGCCAACAAAATAATGACACGAGGACTTAACATATCCTTTAAAATCTGAATGATCCTCTCCGCTTATCTATCTATTTGAGGGTGGAAAGCGGTGCTAAGGTTCACCTTAGTCCTCAAACCTCTCTTAAATGAATGCCAAAAATGAGATAAAACTGAGTACCTCAGTCAGAAATGATGGAAACTGAAGCACTATGCAACTTAACTATCTCCCTAATGAATAACTTGGCATAATCCTCTGAATAGAAATTAGTCTTCACCAGTAAGTAATGAGATGACTTAGTCATCCTAACCACGATGACCTAAATAGAATCCAATTGGCCACGAGACTGCGAGAGATTGGTAATAAAATCCATATTAACCACTTCCCATTTCCACAAGGGCAACTCAATCTTTTGAGAGAAACCATCAGACCTCAAGTGCTAAATCTTTACTATTGACACACCATATACTTGGTCACAATATTGGCCACTTCCATGTTATTCCACCAATAAATATCCTTCAAGTAGTGTACATCTTTGTAGAACCAGGATGAATAGTATGCCTCAACTTGTGAGCTTCATCCAAGATCCTCTCTTGCAGCCCATCAATGTTAGGAGCACATAACCTACCTTGGTACCTTAAGATGCCATCACTACCAGTCTCAAAAACCATCACTTTCTAGTAACCTACGTCATCCTTGATTTGTATCAAAATGGGATAAAAAATATTATTATTCTTCACCTCGGCACCTTGAGATAATTTCTCAACTTCTTGAATAATCACACCACCATCTTTGGAGTTCAAGAGACGAACCCTAAGAATAGCCAAATGGTGAATATGTTTTACCAATTCTCACTTCTCCCCATCAACATGAGATAAGCTTTTCATGGACAGCCTGTTAAGAGCATCAACAACCACGTTAGCTTTACTTGGATATTAATGGAGACTCATTTTGTAATCCTTAAGAAGCTCAATCCATCTCTTTTGCCTGAGATTCAACTCTTTCTGGGTGAACATATATTGCAAACTCATATAGTTTGAGAAGATATCAACATGAACCCCATTAAAGTAATGGCACCAGATCTTTAGGGAGAAAACTACAACCAACAACTCCAAATCATGCGTCGCATAGTTCTTCTCATGAACTTTCAGTTGTCTAGAAGCATATGCAACTACCTTGTCATATTGCATCAACACATAACCTAATCCTACACGGGACACATCACAATAAACCATAAAACCATTTGTTCCCTCGGGTAGGGTCAAAATCAGAGTCGAAGTCAACTTATCCTTCAACTTCCCAAAACTACCCTCACAAGCCTCAGACCAAAAGAACTTTGACTTTTTCTAAGTCAACTTAGTCAATGGGGAAGCAATATAAGAGAAGCTCTCTGCAAACCTTCTATAATAAATAGCCAAAACCAAGAAGCTCTGAATATTGGTTAGATTCGTTGGTCTAGGTCACTTCTTAATCACTGCAACCTTTAGTGGATCCACCATGATCCCTTCGCTAAAAACGACATGACCAAGATAAGCCTATATATTTAACCAGAACTTACACTTAGAGAATTTAGCATACAAATGTTGTTTCTTAAGGGTCTACAATATTACATGGAGGTGTTCGGCATGATCCGTCTCTTTATTCAAATCTACCAAAATATCATTAATGAACACAATGACAACCAAGTACAGGAACTAATGAAAAACCTATTTTAGAATATCCATGAATGTCGCTGGGGTATTAGTCAAACCAAAGGACATCACCAAAAACTCAAAGGGACCATACCGGGTTTGGGAGGTAGTCTTAGGGACATCCACCTCCCTAATATTCAACTGATGATAACCCGACCTAAGGTCGATCTTAGAAAAGAACTTAGCACCCTGAAGCTGATCAAAAATATTATCAATCTTCAAAAGGGGATACTTATCTTCATGGTCACCCTATTCAATTGGTGATAATCTATGCATATATAAAGGGAGTCATCCTTCTTACGCACGAATAGAACTGAGCGCCCCAAGAAGAAACACTAGGGTGGATAAAACCCTTATCCAAAAGATCTTTCATCTTCTCCTTAAGTTCTTTTAACTCATCCAGAGCTATTTTATAAGAAGTGATAGATATAGAATGAGTGTCCGGGAGAATATTAATCCCAATATCAATTTCCCTATTAGAGGAACATCAGGAAGATCATCAAGAAACACCTTGGGGAAATCACAAACCATTGGGATAGATTAAAATATAGGACTTTTGGATCTAGAATCCTTAACATGCAAACAATGGTAGAGACATCCCTTGGAAATCAATTTTTGGGTTCTAAGATAAGGTATAAACTTTCCCTTGGGCACTAGGGAACTACCTTCCTATTCAATCACCGACTTATTTAGGAAATAGAAACTGACCCTTCGGGTCTGACAATCAAGGGAAGCATAGCACGAGTGCAACTAATCCATCCCTAAAATTACATCGAAGTCTATCATGTCCAACTCTATCAAATCCGCTAATGTCTCCTTATCATATATAGATACCATACAATCTTTATAGACTTTCTGGGACACAATAGAGTCACCAACTAAGGTGGATACCGAAAAAAGATCCAAAATACACTCAGGACCACTACCAAAATGAATTACATAAGGGGTCACAAAAGAAAGAGTAGACCCAGGATCAAGCAGACAATACACATCACGAGAGAAAAATTTTAGCATACCAGTAACAACATCAGGAGACACCTCAGAGTCTTGACAGGTAGCAAGAGCATACAGACAGTTCTGACTAGTGCTAAAGCCAAAGTAGCACCTTTTGGTATGTGAGTAGAAGAAACAACAATCGGGACCTTATTCGCCCTCATGAAAACATCACCTGAAGGACAGTTCCTCTAAAAATAGCAAGGATGGCTATACCTAAAACACTTATTTCTCCTCTCATCATAGAAACCATAGTGTAACTATCCATAAAATCTACCTAAAAGATGGATAGAGCTAATTGTCCTCACTGGCTTGTGATTGGGCACTTTGTACCTAAGGACTAACACCGTTTTGAGAACGAAAATTACCCGATGGCTTCAAAAAAGGAGCACTAGCCATAGAGTAGGAACTATAATTTCCCCACTTCTTCTTACACCATTTTCCACCACCCCTACCACTCTGCTGCTGACCTCCACTCTGATCCAAATATCAAAACTTCTTATTATGTCTTTCTCTCATCTTAACCTACTTCATCTTTTCCTTTTCAAACTATTGTGTGTACACCACCAACCTTGAGGTGTCCATGTCTTTGTTCAATAGAGCAGCTTTGCATTCCAATACCAAATCATGGGACAATCCCAAAGAAAATTTCACACTAACTCCGGAGCATAATGAGACAACTGGTGAAACTTTAAGTCATACTCATTCACTGCCATCCTATCTTGCCTCAAGTTCATGAACTCCTCTGCCCTTGCCTCTGTAACACCCCCAAATCGGGTCCCGAGACGTCACACGGTGCTTAGGGTCACAAGTGACCCTAAGCTAACCCTTCTACTGGCATAACTCATAAGCAACTAAATAAAAATACAAATCCATACAAATCAGCAGAAATTTACTCTTTTCTGAATCTGATGGATACAAAAATGGAATTTTACAGGATTACAATTCTGCCTTTACAACCAAAATTGAAACAAAATACATCAACTTCTACTGACTGTCTATGAAGCCTCTACTAGTACTGACTGTAGGTAGCTGGGTCATGACTCCCGACTACCCCAACTCAATACGATTGAATAAAGAAAATACAACACTATAAACTCTGCATAACTAACCCAAGCCCTTGAATCAAAAGGACTCATCACCTGCTGACTGGATACCATGAACTGACTGGATCCAAAGGTGCAACTATACCTTGTACCTACATTCCAAGAAAATGTAGCCCACATACGAAAATGTGGGTCAGTACCATGGAAAAATATCGAGCATATGGGGGTGCAATGCATATATAAAATAATATCTTAATATCATCACAGTTTATGAAATTATGCATGCTGATATAGATGACTCACTTAGCTCGAATTAAATCATCAAAATCATGGATGAATAATACATGTAAAGTAAAACAAGTGAGTCATTACAATACGTTCTCAATTCACTTTCATCTCAATTTCAAATCATCAAAACAATCAACTCTCATGTCAATTCTCATTAGAATATATTCCTTAAATCTTTTAAGAATAATGACTTTCTCAAACTCAGCCTTTTAAGCAAATATGTTTTCATCTCAGATAAAAGAGTACACATACACACATTGGGAGATCCTATAACCGACATAAACTATGTGAGCCACATGGAGTCCAACGTCCAACCCACGTTGGGGAGAGCCATCCTATCCTTGCCATCAGAGTAGGACTTCCAATATCAATCCAAAAACACTAGTGATCACTATATAAATCAGCCTCAGGATCACGTCCTATGTGGGCACGTAATTCTAGGAAAGTAAGGTCACTTTATACCTCCCACTCGGTGCTAAAGATTACTCTCAGACTTAGCTTAGAAATTTAAATCAGCCTCAGGCTCACATTAAAGAAAATCCACAATAAACACTTCAACAATTTTCATCGGGAGCCAATTTGCTACCCCTTTATCATAATCAATAAAAACGTGGATTTATTTACAGTCGAGTTCAAAATAACTCATTCACGACCAAAAGGTCAAATAATTCAAAACATCTCAAATATTCAACATCAACGTGCATATAGCACACATTTTCTCAAAGACACAATTTCAAATGGGGTTCAAGACCCAAATATCAAAATCATAGTAAATTGCTTTCAAGCATCATGCTTTAAGTCATAATTTCATATAAATTCGACTTTTCAAAGTCATAAACATCATAATCTCAAGATAACCAAGATAGAATATAAGTTCATGCTCCAAAATCATAACAAACATATAAAAATCATATCTTCGTAAAGAAAATTACTTTTGGGCACAAGAACGAAAGATTGTTCTTGTTGAAAAAACTCGCATACCTTGAATGATGAAATTTAGATCGATACTCATTTTTGGGATGTTAATCGTGCCTTTGAATGATGGTTCTTGGAGTTCTTGAACTAGGAACTTGAAATCGTGAATAAATTTGCAGAATTAATGGTGAACTTTGGAGGTTCTTGAAGTTGGATGTAGGAGCTTAGGGTTTTCTTTTTGAGAGAATTTGATGAAATATAACATATAATGCTTCTAATAAGCTTTAATATAGGGTTTGGATGGATTTTGGGTGAGGGGGAATGACCAAAACGCCCCTAAAAATCAAATAATTCTCGAATCTATCCTTTGGCGGACTATTTTGATAGTCTGAAGTAGATCAACCATAACGTTTTACTTCGATATCCAAATTGGATGAAACTAATTTCATTAGAAAGAGGAATCTCATATATTTCCATTGATATATAGTATCTCATCCAGATCATTGTGTACGAGGAGTTATGATCATTTGAAGTTGACCCAAAAATTCACTTTTGATAGGCTGAAGTAGATCGACCATAACTTTTTGCTTCGATAGACAAATTGGATGAAACCAATTTCATCGGAAAGAGGACTCGCAGAGATTTCCGTTGATATATAGTAGATCACCCAGATCATTATTTACAAGGAGTTATGATCGTTTAAAGTTGGAGAAAAAATACATCAGGCCTCAGTACTTTTTTTCCTGCACGTTTTACTGTTCACTACTATTCATAATTCGATCGAAATGTTCATAACTCGTCGCTCGGGTGTCCGTTTTGGATGATCCACATATCGTTGGAAAGCTTATTCTATACTCTACTCAATGGTGGGTCATAATCTAAGACATTCCGTATGGAGAATTTATAATTCATTCTAGAAGATAGAACCCAACACGTTTACGCACAAAATTTCAACGAAAAATTTCCCGGGGTATTACATCATCTCCCCCTTGGAAACATTCATCCTCGAATATCGATGAATAAGTACAGAATACCATAAAAATGAGGACAAAAGGCTGAGATAATGAAATCAATCCACTTACTTTACTCCAAACTTTTGAATACTTCATAGAACATGCGATTCATAATGAGAATGGTCACATAGTTGGACCTTAAACAAAGGAGACTGATTTTAAGGAATCGATATCTTTGGTTTATTCAGAGACTGAGAATCAAGGGTATCGAAGGGGATCTCATCAAAAGAAGGACCACTTGCACCCAAATGAAACGTCCCTTAACACTCCCTCCAAAAGATTCAAATGACATTGTTCGGGGAGAAAATGAACCATAATTTGATACAATCCTATCGTATGGGAACAAGGACCCATATGGCATAAATTAAGATAGGAATTTCTAGGTCTTGGGAAACATAACTCCTTGCTTCCAAACTTAGCAACACTTCCCAACTACTCCCTCGACTATGTTCAAGCCTAACTCCAAGTACTCATGAGATACGCCACATAACATTATAATATTAATCTATATCATGAACCTCAATACACACTGAGCCTCACAACTCCTCACTTCAAATATAACTCTTATTGCTACTCCAACAACCACATACAATCTTATACTTGGGATCCGCTAACTTGCGGTGCATTCTTTTAGATATACAACCATAACATTCAAGCCTATACTCATAACCACATACGCACTTCACACATGCACCTCTAAATGAACACTCATAAAGCATCTTCCTCGCTTTCTCTAAGATTTCATCAACTACATCATTCACACATACTGGTCAATTCATTAAACGACACACATAACATTTTCTCAACCAATTGAACTATACACAAAAACTCTGTATTACTATTCCTATAACCTCATAGAAGTGCATAAAACCGATGCACAACAATCTTTCTAAATAAACATTTAAAACTTCAACTAACCACGGCATGTATCAAGGACTTAGCCTCAATCTAACTTCACTTCACCGCCGTGAGCACACCACCTTCTATCATAGATAAGGAAGTATCTTCTCTCCCTTCTAGATAACTGCTCAACACCATTAGCTTGACTTAATGAAAAGGTCACAAAATTTTAAAACATGAAGACCTGAAACATGAAGGGATAATGTAAATAACTTGACTCTCTCTATTGAGGCCTTAGGAATAAAATATCAAATACAATGGGTTCATTAAGGTATCAAAACTGAAGACACCCATAACGGAAACTGAATCTCACTGATCAATAAGAGTGTTGCCTGAGTACTGGAACTGAACATACTGTAAAACTTGAGTATATGAGTCATGCACGGCATGCCCTGAATTTAGAGCTCATAACTTATGGAATGTGATTCCAACTGCTAGAAGAACTAGAATTTCTCATTTTTGGAAACTAGAAGAGTATGTAATTCTCCATCACGTGTATGAACATGAATTAAGATCATGGAACTGAAATGTAAAGCATGAGTAGGTTTTGGGACAGCTGAAAATACTGAAATAACATTGGGTCAAGCACCGATCTTTCTCACAGCAAATTTACAACTTACTGGTACTTCTACTAAAATGTAAAAGCTTGACTTGACTACTTGTTCTATCATCTCCCCCTTTAGCTTTAAGCCACCACTCAAATTCTCAAATGCTTACTAATTTCGAATCTCCACGAACATCTCTATCGCCGGAATGTACACCATCTAGTGCTTCAACTCTTATTTCTATTAGCTCAACTTGAATACTTTCTAACCTTTTGATAGACCATGCTACTTCTGTCTTCTCCCTCTAATACCATGCCTATGAACTTATGTTTCTAACCCATAAAAATCAAAATCACATTTAAGAGGCTCAACATTTCCAATCATACGCCTCGCCTTAACTTAGCCATCAAAACATCATCCATCTTCTAACTAGTATTTATCCATCTAACAATCCCATGGCACGACTCACTACACCACATACACTAATCCTCGAAATTAAAGCAGTCCCATAATATCTTGGGTGAACTTTCTCATCATAATATACTATTAAACTTAATTACAAGTGAACTACACTTAAACTCTTGTGTACACTGTTCAAGCCTATTAGGTCACTTCCGACAACTAATACCATTAATTCGGAAACCGTCACATTCAGCTTCATGATCACCAATCGTTCAAACTTAAGGTCTCATACTTCACATAATTTACAACTCCATATCACACATAACTCCCACGTGAAGATTATAAAACAACACATCCATGAACACTAGCCTACTTAAACTTCATAACAATAATAATTGGTCCTAATCATATAGCCTATCTTATTCACAATCCATTAACACATCCTTCTTTCACCCGTCACTACTATCTATCCTTCATACACAACTTAACATAGTTCATAGCTCTCTACGTATTAACTTAACTTCCTCTTGCAATCTGGAGAGAGCCTAGATTAACAACACTTACCCACCGAGTACTTCCATCACTAACCTATACTCTCTGTCATACAAATACCGTCAACACCCATTTCATACCTCGAACAAACTATATCACTTCCTATTAACCCAATTGCATGCAAAAAGGGATTTCGCTATACTTATGCTCAACAAATCACACTTTCTATCCTTCTTACTACTACACCTCCACATCCCACATTTTTAGCCAACACAAGGAACAAGATGAACTACAAGTTGGTAATGGATCGAAATAGGCCTCACACGGCTTCACTAGACTTTGTTTTTGTGTTTTGATCAAGAAAGTTATATGAATAACAAAGTAACTATGGAAAGCCTATGGTTAACCTTATGTGACATGAGAAGACTTTGAGATAGTGAGCAAAATTTGATTCTTATAACCATTCTTGTGATGAATTGCAAATCTGTGAGTGAATATATGTAACACTCTTATGGTGAGGGTATATGTTTGATGATAGTTAGGTGACTTGTATAACATATTTGATTGAGTAATATTAATAAGTTTTCCAACTAGGTAGAGTCAATTCTTGAGAATAGGATGTTTAGAAGTAGTGTTCATGAGCTTTCAAATATATATGACATGCTTAATATGGAAATTGATATTAATGTAGTTGTTGTAGCACTATCTTGAGTGTATTACTTGTTGTAGTAGTGACATTGGAGTCTTTCTTGGTTGTTTCTTAATGTAAGTATTTGTTTTAGGATGAACAAGGCTTTAAGTATGGGTTGGTGATCTATACGTATTTAACCTAGTTTTGAGGACTTCTTGTGTGAATAATGAGTTGTTAATGACATAATTTAGCATATATGTTTTAAAATACATGTTTATAGTGTTTGAGTTGTTCTCATAATAAGTTTATAATCAAATTTGTCACTTAGAGTTTGGATGAAAAAACTAGTCTTACTAGTTTGAGCTATGTGTTATCTAGTGTATCTCGGTGAATTCTATTATGTTGTATTCTCTGATTCATGGTTCTTGATGTTATAAGATACCATGTGATAAGTTAGGATAATTTTTAAAGAACATAACAAGGTCTAATAATGTTGGAAAAACACCCACAAGTGAGGAACTCAAAGGCAAATTGAAGGAGTTAACTACTATGAAATCTGGATTTTTAGAGCACAAGAGTGTGCCACACCCTCAAGCCTCCCATATATGGGTTTTCCATTCCCCAAGACACAATTTAAATGTCAATAAATAGTAGGCATATGCTTTAAGGTTTTGAAACACCCCAAATCGCGCCATCTCATGGGTGTGACACGCCCAAGGGCCAAAAATGGGCAACTTCCTTATTCTATCAATAGGACACTTTGTTCTTATTGTACAAACCTTGAACTAATTTTAGGGCTGAAAACACATGAGGAATACTACAGTTAGGGTTCCTAATCATTACATTAGTTTACTTTTGGTTTTCATACATGAATTTTATTCTTGTGATTCGTTGTAAGACCATGAGTGGCTAAACACGCTCGTTCTAGGGTTGAGGCCAAGAATATGAACACTTATTCTTTCAATTGAGTTTTTAAAGGTAATTATGATGTTTGGTTGTTAATATAGCCTTGTTATTACTATTCTATGAATTCACGACTCTAATACCCCGTACTTCTATCTAGCTTGAAATCATTCCAAGTATGTTAGAAACTTACTTTGAAAGATGAATCCACTTTTATATATATGTAATATTTAATATTTTCACTTTAGTCATGTGGGAAATTGAATTATCTTTCCAACGATACCAATTTCGTCCAAATATGGTATCGAGGTAGAATGTTATGGATGTTTTACAGAAAGCAGTCAAAACTGCCCAGGTGCGACGATGGGGGCCGACGGACCATCGAGCTAGGGATGGACCATCGCCCAAACCGTCATAGCGGAGGCAATGAGACCACCTTCTGCCTAAGGGTGATGGCTCAGGCGACAGACCGTTGATCTAGCGACGGACCATCGCCCAAGCCATCGCAACAGAGATAGTTAACCCCTATTCTGCCCAGGTGCGACGGTCAGGACTGACAGACCGTCGACCCAACGATGGACCGCTGCACCCACCGTTGCATAGTTTGTTCAGTTATTTTAAAGTCATTTTAAAAGGGTATTTGGGCCTTTTCCATCTGTTTTAACCCCTAATTATATCAGACCAAGGCTCATAAGTTCATTATCTATCTACAACATCAAATTAGGGTTTTCTCTCAAAGATAATCCCCAAGAACCAGAGCCAAATCCTTCTTCAAGAAACTAAGAGATTCCAAGTTCTTCAAGTCTAAGAACTTCAAGAAAATTACAACCCAGGTATGTCATGTGTTGATTCATGGGTCCCTTTCACCCATGAAGCTCAAGAATTTCTTTTCAAAATTCAATATTTGTGTATGTATGAATGTTCACGATTTAAATTGAATTGAAATTCATGTTCATGATGTTGTGAGGTTTTGATTCATGTTTTAAATTACATATTTCAATGATTGACCCTAGTATGTGATAATTTGCATAATAATCATGATAAACCCTTCAAACTTGCAAAATTATTTATGCAACCATGACAATTAGATGCATTGATGATGGTATAACCAAAGTATGCTCCTCATGTGTTTGATTAAATGCCTATGTGAAGGAAAAGTGTCATACTAGTATGATAATATGAAATCTCCATTTATGTATAAGTTTATGCATGTCCAGTGTTTGATGAAATGTCTTAGTCGATGAATTATGGATACATGTGTAGCCATTGTGGTGCTTTAGAACTTGTACTTCATAAAATCTCCAACTTATTATATTATGGATTGTTGATGTTGGTCATGTATTCAAGAAAGTAATGCTTTGTCAGTTTCTTCCCATCGAGTCCTGGGGGTACTTGTACCCAAAAATTTAACTGTGTACCTAGAATCAGTGTCATGTTTTCAAGATACTCTCAGTCAAGCCATGATCTATAGAATTCAGTCAGTCTCATGACTCAAGCAAACTCAATAATCTTAGTAGTATTCCATCAGTCAACGGAACTCAGTTAACTCAGTCCAGTTCAGTTCAGTTAATCATGTTCAGTGTCTATTCAGATAGGAGTAGGATTTAGCACCGAGTGAACCCAAGGATGGGAACACACACTGTCAGATGAGGGTGTGATTCTTAGAAGTCATCCTTGCATTCCAGAACTATGTAGCTAGCATAGGTTGAGACATCAATATTGTCAGATGAGGGTTGATGGGGTGGATAAACACTGTCAGATGAGGGTCCCACCATTCTATTTTGGGGACACTGTTAGATGAGGGTCACCCACAGCTTGTCCTTACCAGTGGTACAGTATTGACACCCTTTTAATTGGGGTTATAGATTGGTCCCCAACTCAGCTATAATGCATTATTTGGGGTATGTCGGTTAGATGACTACTTCCCACAGTTTCAATACAGAATTAAGACTGTCAGATACAGTCATTCAGTCTCAGTAAAAGAACTCAGATAGTTCTTTATATTTCAGGACAGTCAGATACAGTCAACTTAAAACAGTACGGAACTCAGCTAGTTCCATCAGAACCTAGATTGTCAGATACAGTCGCTCAGTATCATTTATTTTAGTTATACAATGATTAGTATCTCATGTTATTAGTACTCAGACTCAGTAATCATTTTTTCATAAACTCAGTTACAATTATTATGTATTCAAGCATGTATTCTCACGCTCATGCTATTCAGTCAGTTAGTATAGTTCTGCATGTGAACCCTTTGCATTCAGCCTACCTCACATGTATACCAGTATATTCAAACATACTGACGCATTTGCGCTATGGTGTTTTATACCATAGGTTCAGAAGAACGAGCTCCAGAGCATCAGTATCACTCAAGTCTCAGCAGTCAGAGTTATCTGTGAGTCCTCGTCCTTCGAGGACATGACCATTACTTTATTATCTCATTAATTAATTTATTTTAGTAGTTGGATTTAGTTGGGGACATGTCTTATCAACTCCTTATTCAGACAGTTTAGAGGTTTTCGGACTAGCATGTTCAGACAGTTATTTTAATTATTTTGGTATTGATATACCATATCTTCAGGTATTATGTTTTAACAGATCTTTGAACCTTATGGCCTTTCAGTCATTATTTCCGCATTTATATAGTATATTATGCAGTGTACAGGTACAGATATCTTTCATGGGTTAGCTTATGGTCCTTCGGGGTCACGAGCATCGTGTAGCGTTCGGGGTACCAGTTTGGGGTGTTACAATGACCCTTAGGATAAACCTATATTTCTATTGTGATCCCAGAAGGGAGAACAATAGATTAGATCATTGGATATATGGAGTGGGATCTTATACTGAGAGAAATCAAAGTTAAGATTTGCATTTAGGATAAGAATATACCTTTATCACCCCATTTGGTTCGAATACATGATGAGATTATAAATGAGTTTAACTTAGTTCTTGCATCCCCACTTAACGATGTAGTTATGGGGCTAAGTTAGATTGATTATTAGAGGATGACCATTTCCTAATTATGTTATCAACCCCAAGAATCAACAACCAAGATAATTAACTAAACTAACAAGACTGTATGGCTAAGTATGATTGTTTGTTGTGCCTTGACCCTTGATATTTCCCTATTACTATCTCCAACACTTTACATTATCATATTAGTTACTATTTATTTTAAGTTTTCAAACCTCAAACTCTCTTGGTTACAATTAACACTTATTTACTCTCTTTATTAAATCTAGAATTAGATTGTTGCTGAGCGCAAGTCCCTATAGGATTGATACTTATCTTTTAAAGGACACGTTACTACTTGGGTTACCATATACACTTGCATGTGTGCTAGGATCGCAACACTACGCCCCTACCTTGGTACTACTCTGATACGTATACTGAGGACCATCATATGATATACCACAAACCAAATCCAATAGTTGATCTAAAGCATTTCCGAGCAACGACAAAGAAATAAACCATGGTAGATCCTGGAATACCCCTAGCCCCCCATTGGCTAGGGTGAAGGAATAGGTTCTGGTGAAGGCTTTGTATCCAGATCTCTAGATAGGGTTATATCTCTCCACTTCCCCAACCTCTAGGTCATTTGTGTCCTCTGGTAGGATCCCTAGTTATGAACTCAGGGCCTCTTCTCCTCTAGCATAACCTCGCATCCTAGCCATCAACAAAAGAGTAAAATCAAGTAAATATTAGAAACTAATATCGACTCTTAGCACACAATAAGTGAAGAAGTAAGGATCTAAGAATGTCCTATAACCTCCCAAAGATAAAAAAAAATGGATATCATCGTTTCGATCTGCGGCACTCTACTAAGCACTTGCACTTGTACCAATAATACTAGTGAACCTAGGCTAGAATACCAGTTTGTCACCACCCAATTTTATGAATCATGATGGCACCTACCTTATCCTACTGGCAAGTAAGCCAAACTATAGCACGTAATGACAAGTAATAGGATAGTGGTAGAAAATAACATAAATGTCAAAATCACGAAAGTAATTAGAATACAAGCCATGAAATATAATAATGAAAAATAACTGAAGATAAATAAGGAAAGGAGTAATAAAAACCCACGACCTAGTAAGGTCGGTATAAGAGCCTCTAAAAAAAATAAGAGTATTATAAGTGTTAAATATACAATAGTCTCAAAATAGAAAGACCATCCAAAATAGAAGAAGGAGAGGGAGTTAGATATGACTCCAAAACTCACCCAATCTCTGAACTCTGGCCAACACTAACACAACATCAATGATGACAGCTAATGCATGGATCTTCATTAGAAAAGGGTACAAAAATATAGTATGAGTACCAAAGTAATGATTACTCAGTGAACATCATCAGCCGACTAAGCTTAATCTTAATATAAAGACAATAAAACATGAATTAATAATCTAACTTTGGGGAAAAAGGGTAAACCTAAAATAATGCTCCAGTTACTAAAAGTAAACAACCGTGTAAACAATATCAAAAAGAATGTAACTATCTATGGTATAATTGGGGGCCCATAAGCATAGGAAATACGAATAATAGTAAATAATCAAATGTGAGCCCTCATAAGCCCGATGGATGCAATCAAGAAGAAGTAATAATAATAAATATTCTAATTATCCAAGTCTCAATACCGTAACTATGGATCCTTTTATATTGTAAACACTAGACTCGAAATAATTCCATAACTATCATAAGTAACCTCTTAATGCCGGACTCAAATGAAAAATAGTATTTGATATGCCAGACTTAAATTAGAAATAATATCTCATGACTACTAGACTTGAATAAGAAGTAATGTCATCATAGATGTCAAACTTGAACCGATCTTAAAGTCATAATTTGGTGAACTTGAATAGGTCTTAATATCTCCCAAGCACAAGCCTAGAACAAGTTATAACATATCTAAATCCTCCTCAGTTTCAAGAATGTAAATAGGATGACGTATAAAGGTCTATTGAGTCTACAAGGAGCTAATAGTAATCTTGGCCCAAGGTGGGCCAGAGGGCCTATTTCTAACCATGAAATTCCAATATAAGGCAATTTCTACCCAAAATAGACCAAGGTTCAAAAATCCCACTCCAAGGTTCTAAATAAGCCTCGTTAAGTACTAGGATAGTAATTCCACCTAAGGAAAAGGTAGTAGGTCAATTTCGCCTAAATATGGCTAACTAACCAACTAAGTAGTCTAAATTCACTAAATATCTAACCAAGTCATAATTCCCAATTCAAAACTAGCATAATATTATATCGATACTACAATAAGGCTCAATTTATAAGGAGAGTAAGACTAGCCTACCTGGATGTCCAACAAAGCCTGATAAACCCTCTAAATAGAAGATTTCCATTTTTGAGAAACCTCAGTACGATGCCACTCTATCAAAATAGTGATTTATGTGTTACTATGAGAATAATGATACCCGTATATCATTTTATGCTTCGGGTCCAAAATTGAGTCAAAATCCCAGCGGGGGCCATTTGCGGAATCACACTTTTGAAATCATCAACATGTTCCGCTATCCTCAAGGATCATTTACCCTGGAGAATAAGTAAATTTCAAGCTCAAACAATACCAAAATCTACCTATCAATAAACTAGGAATTTATGACTAAATTAGAGAATTAATTCAAGAATTAGATGGGAACTTAGAAGAATTATGATGAGAAAATGTCTCTTCCGAGCTCACCGCCACCCCATGACCACCTAAGGATAAGTCTCCCAATTTTTCACATTCTTTAGGGCTTCCAGGTGCCACTTAAAGCGGTCACTTGACTACTTAAGTGGTCACTTCTAAAGTGGCATGGGACTGCTAAAACAGTCCCTGACATGGGCTGACATTCGCTAAAGTGGATAAGATATTTCTTAAGCACCATCTGTCTTAGCGGTCAGTCCTTTACTAAAGTGACCCATGTGGGACCAGCTTTGGTTACTAAAGCAACCAATTAACTGCTAAAGTGACCAATTAGCTTCTAAAGCGACCACCACTTAAGGGACCAAGGTCCGCTTAAGCGATTGCACCAGCTGAGTCCATGCACCAGCTAAACTTGGATTTTGCCAAGTTCCCACCGACCCTTCAAGATTTATTCGAAATCCCCTGAAAATAAACAAACTATACTGCACTATCAAATTTAATATTCTAGACTCAATGACATAATTAAAATTTTTATTTAGAGTTATTTCAATGAAATGTGGGCCTCAAACCTATGGTCTACTTTTACCAAAATATATCCAATAGCCCAAAATAAGTTTGGAAGCCTCGGGACCCAAATCGATATTCCCATAGCCTAAAATCAACATGTTGATGTTTATAGAACTATCAAAATTGGCATACGAGGTTGTTATCTAAAGTTTATGCATGATAGAAAATTTTTACCCACGAAAACTTTAAAATAGTGTATTAGCTCTAAAAACCCAATAAATTGCCCGGTAACTGAACTATCAGCTCTAGCAAGTCAGAAATGACTTGGGGTAGCTATATAAAAGATCTAAATGGCAAAAAGTGTGGAAAAGCAAGAAATGACTTGGGGGATCATTACAAATGGGCAAGTTGAGGTTTCTAATCAAAAGATCAAGTTTATAATAGCAAAGATTGTGAATGCCAATAGGATAGGTTGGGCTAGAAGTTTGGATGATGCGTTATTGGTCCAATTAGACATCATTTAATACCCCTATAGGTGCTTATTCATATCATCTTGTGTATGGAAAAGCATGTCATTTGGCCGCCGAGCTTAAACATAAGGTATTGTGCGTATTAAATATGTTGAATCTGAAATGAAGTGATATGACAAAATTAAGATTAGAATAGATGAATGAGATGGATAAATTCCATTTTTGTGCCTATGAAATCTTAGTGTTGTACAAGGAAAATATGAAATTATATCATGAATGAATATTGAACATAAAAAATTTCACCTAGGAGACTTGTCTTTGCTGTATGGTTCAAGACTTTGATTATTTCCTAGAAAGATAAGGTCCAAATGATCTAGACCATTCATTATGGTGAGAGTATTTTTGCATGGTTCAATTGAGCTAAAATAGGGTGAGGGTTTACCATTTAAGGTTAATGGTCAAAATGCAAAGCACTATATGGGTACTAAAGAATAGATGAGGGAATGTGAGAAATTGAACCTTGATGAAGTCTCAGTAGTCAAGGGAATTGCGTCGTGCTGCAACATTACATATGAACTTCAAGGAAGGCAACTCATGGGCTAGTTGGTGAAGTATGAGTAATAAACTTAGCCATGTCGTGCCACGATGTTAAATAAATTGCTTCTTAGGAGGTAAACTATGTTAATTTTATAGGATAATGTTTGTTACAAATGCAACGATTGTATAGAAAAAAAATATGTTTAACTAGACTGAAATTAAATCCACAGGAAGATTGTATGATTATGGGAAGATCCTACGATCATGGTTTCAGTCATCAGAGAATATTTAATCAAAGTCCTATAGGATGTAAATTTTGGAGTTATTTTGTGATGGGTCACCACGATCGTACCTAGATGTCATGATTGCTGTACCCATTGTCTGATCAAACTCCTGTAGATCATCAAGTTAGGCATTGAACCTAGAATTTTAAGAATAATTACGGTCACATATTATGATCATCTTTAAGATTCGTAGGTTCTCAGGTAAGTTTTTTAAAACCTTCATTTTAAGAGAGATAGACACAATCATGGTTTGATTACACAATCGTATGTTTGAGTCATCTGTTCGGTCCATCAGTTTAATAAAATTATAACTCAACCTGACCCGACTAAAATATAAAATCCTATACCTAATACCCAATTTTCTAAGAAAACTCACATCTTCTAATTCATAAAAGATCATAAAAGTAAGAATCAAAATTTTTCCCTTTGATTTGCAAAATTTTCACCAAAATCCCATCGTCTATGTGAGTTGTTTTAAATTGAAAAGGAGAACAAAATATTGTAAGTTTATTTCCAATTCTCCTATGTTCTTAATCACTTAATGAAACAATTGGAGTATTTAATATCAATATGAAATTCATGTTTGAATGAGTAATAATACAAAGGGGAAGTCTGAGTACCTATTTATTTCTTTTTTAATGGTCAATAACGATTCCAAAAGGAGTCACGAACAATTTCAATTTTTTGTTAAGAGTCAGTGGATTCCAGAACACAACCTACAATCATTGTATCTATGTACAGTAGTAGATAGGGTCATTGTGGGGTAATAGTGTCAAGTCCATAGGAGATCATCATAAAAGTACATCCCACAATTATGTTGTATTGGTATGACCGTGGTTTGTGGTTATCTAATATGACATATCCTTATTATCTATAGACTAGTCATAGTATTGGAATGTACAATCATACCTTTATTACATGATCGTAGATATACCTCATCTGATGCAATATTTCCTCAGTTATTTTGGAAAAGTCTTCCTACGATAGGAAGAACGATCATGCCTTCATTGAATGATCATAGGAAGGGTCATCTATTAAATTTTATGAACCTATTTAAAATCTTAAAACATTAAATCTAATGTTTTTCAATATAGGTACAATGGCACCAAAGGCACAAACAAAGATGCTGAAGGACATCTCCAAGACGAGGGTACCCAAGGATACATCTCTGACTTTAGAGAGTAAGTTAGTGAGTGCAAGTGGATTCAAGGAGGATCACACTATTAGTTAATCTGATGAACAAAATTCATATCAGACCACAAGAAAGTAGGCAAAAGAGAAGGACCAAGCCAAGTCCACAACATCTACAACCTTGGTCAAAGCAGCTACCCCCATTAACCTTCCCTAGTATAAAAAGGGAATGTAAGGTATCCAATAAGATGGGGGTGAGTAGAGAGATTATGGGATTTCCTTGGAGGAGCAGGGTGATTCTAGCCTCGAATCCTCCAAGTAAGCTACTCTTCCCTAATTCAACAAGGTATCCAAGGTGTTGGAGTGAGCCAAACTCTAGATTATTATATTTGTGGGGTGTCCGCGAAAGAGAATGAGAACCAGAAAACGAGCTTCCAGGAAAAGCCATGAATTTTGGTAGGATTATTAAAGAAGGTTTTAGAAGTTTCCTAGGTGTTTGAGGGGAATAAATTGGGGAGGATGACTAGGCCACTCCAAATCTATGGCCTTGAGCTCATAAGGGAGTTTTATCCAAACTATACAACAACCTTAAAAAGTATGACTCTTTTTGGAAAAGAGAAAGATATGAACAAACATCCCTGTCTTGACATGATAGTGGTGCAAGGTAAAGAAGTGTATATCTCCATCAAGGCTATTTCTGAAACCTTTTTTAAAGAAGCTTTTAAGCTCATAGATGAGACTCCCAAATGCAATTTCCAGATGAAGGAGTTGAAAAAGGTGAAGAATTTGTCCACTAAAGACAAATTAATGCACTATAAGTGGTTGGCGGGCCGCATTACTGAGACCAATATGGATGCACCATAGGTGAATGGGTCCACCATCTTTAAAAATCATTAAAGTTCATGGCTAAAGTATGGTGGTCTATTGTCAGGCATCGTATCTGACCCCCATCCAATGATAACACATTGGGTGCAACCAATTCCTATTATGTTACTACACTTTTTATGAAGCAGGGGCTGAACATCCCATATATCATCATGGAGGATATTAGAAATAGAGTACTTCAGTTCTGCACCATGCTCTACTTCTTTGCTTGGTTACAAAGTTGATGTGAGACGTGGATGTGCTTTTAGTCCCACTAGTGGAAAAGTTTGTTCAGCCTATGAAGAGTGTTGATATGGTTTTGATAAAGGATGTGAGCAATCCAGCTGCTCTATCCCAAGGTGCTGAATATAGTTGGGGCTGCCTCAGCTAGTGATATATTGATAGCTAATGTCAGTGCATCATCATCCTCTATACCTCTGGCTTTCATTCCTAGCTAACCACTATTTTTGAATGGATATACACTAATTCCAACTACACAGTTAGAAGAGATTAATTGAAACCAACAATTGCATCACACTCGCATTGAGAAATTGGAGGTTGGGGTCAAACCCTTTGTTGCTTATGAGATTCAGGGTGTTGGGACTATATAAACTCTATTGGACCAATTTAAGAGTTAGATTATGGGTAGGATTTATGAACACCAGGCCCTATATTTGACTAATATTAGGGAATAACTGAGCTAGCTCAATGAAGCGGTCAAGTTCTTGGCAGAGCGGACTAATGTTCCACCTTCTCCAGCACCACCTATACCTTTATTGGCTACTCTTACGGTGGATATGGACACCTTGGTTACTTAATTTTACACTCATACCATAATTATTAATGATTATGATATTGATTAGGTGAGAGGAGAATTATATTCCTAAAAGAGGGAGAGAGATCATGAGGTGGATAAGGATGGGGATAAAAATCCAAATAAGAAGAACAAAAGAAGAAAGGAGAAGAGGATTGAGTTGACCTCTGAGGTAGTGATTCTGGAGGGGGAGGATATACCACCTACTATAAATATGGTTACACAGAATGGTTGGGGTATGAAGAGTTCCCCCAGATTGAATACCTTAAGTGCTCCGACCTGTAACACCCCGCATTTTGGGCTAGAACATAAATGGTTATTCTTTCACATAGAGGTTGCAAAATTCATGAATCCTATGAAAATTTAGCGTGTAATCAATTATGTAGTGTGTGAATCTAGTTGAGCATGAATTGATATCATAGAAGTCCCTTAATTCAAAGACGGGTTGAAAACTTTCCTATCGTTCAAGTTTTAGTGAACGTTGAAACTTGGGTCAACTTCAATCGATCATAAATCATTATATATGATGAACTGGGTGTCCTACTATATATCAAATGAAATATCTTCTAATTATCTTTCCATCTATACCAAATTCGCCTAAAATGAACAGTCGGTGAAGAAGTTAGAGCATTTTTAGTGTCAGCATTCCCGTTTGACTGGCCACCGTATCGCGATGAGCCTTAAATTGACAATTGTCAATTCCAGTAGCTCATCGTGATTTCCAGCGCATCCCGTTAAAGCCTTATAAGGTGTTCCAATCCTGAATTTTAAATTCTAAGGTCAAACTAGACATTTCCCATATCCCCAAACCCATCCAAACACGGAATTTAATCCTAAATACACCAAAATACATACACTTTCACCAAAATTCATCAAGAACACTTTCTAGGGTTTCAAACAAGAATCCCAAATAATTCAAGATTCAACCATGAGTTTTTGAAGATAATTGGTGATTTGGAATCCCCAATTCGTAAGCTTCAAGAATCATTCATTATTCTTCGAAATAGAGGTACGTGGGGTTGTCCTAAATTTCATGGGCATGTTTTCATAAAGGAATTTATGCAAGACTTTAAATTTATACAAGTATATATATGTTTTTACAAATGGGGGTTTTCAATTGATACAAATAACATGTTTTGATATATGATTTTGAAAGAATTATTGAGATATCATGGGATTGTTTATTTGAATATATTTAAATAGTTGAATTATGAACATGTGACCTGAAATTTCGAAAGGGTGCAATGTACATGAGTTGTGAATTTTCTAAATTCCCCATGATAATGTTTATACCCCATATTATACTAGTGTTAAACCATTGAGAGCATGAGTTTTGCAATTGATATAATATTACTCATAAATGATTAAACTTCTTGAATAATTATATGTTGAGAACCATAGTGTATGTGTTTTAATGGTGTGAAAGTCATACATATGTGCATATGGTAAATGGTATGATAAGTTGGAAAGTTAATGTGATATTGATGACTTGCAAGTCAAGTATGACAACACCCTGCAGAGTATGACATGTGATTGATTAAAATAAGTTTCATGCATTGATTTTGTGAGACAGGTGGTTACCCGAAGAAAGAACGAGTCAAATGACTCTACGCTGGAAATCGTGTTTGCCGACTCAGGAACTTGGTACCCTGCTGTGTGATCTTGTGTACCTGACATTATGTCATCCTAAATTGGGACTATGGTTAGAAGACCTACTTTGTGATCTTGTTCACTACCATATTTTATTGGGTCTAGACACCCTGCTGTGTGATCTTGTGTGTCTTTCTCTCACTTATACTCCAATCTCGGCAGTAACCTAGATTTGACAGTTGGTGAAAATATGAAATTGTAGGGTGTACCACCTAGCTTAGATATGTTGAATTGTTGTTGAAAAATCAGTATACTATGCCCATGTATTTTTTAAATCATTTTGCAATAATGTGTTTTATAACAACTATCATTTAGTTTATATAAAAATCTCTACTTTGTTTTGGATTACTCTGCGTACCAGTACTTTGTATTGAACCTCTTCCCTCCCAGGTTCGGAGGCACAGTCTAGGGGTCCAGATAATCAGTAGATTCTTCAGACAGATTTGCAAAGTCAAGTGGTGAGCCTTCTATATTTCGGAAGGCCTGATGTCTGGCAGTTTATTTATCATTTAATAGTTTCAGGTCTACTGGGGGCCTTGTCCCAATTTTCAAACAATTGTTTGTTTTAGTCATGTAGTAGAGATTTTACAGACGGTTTTCAGATGTCGATAGATGTTGTGGGACATTATTTCCCATTATTGATTTCACTAGACTCGTGACCATGTTTCTGTAATATTGTGTATCTTCCGCATTTCTTTTTATCATATGAATTATGTGCATGATTACTAGATAGATAGGGGTGTTTCGGGCCTTTATGGTTTGGAATGCTTGTCACGGCCAGGACCTCAGTTTGGTTCATGACAAACTTGGTATCAAAGCACGTTCATAGTCCCAGGGTGTCTGCAAAATCACATCGGGTAGAGTCTTGTTTATGGGTTTGTAGCGTGCCATACTTATAAGCAGGAGGATACAAGGCGTTTAGGAATGTCTCTCTTTCTTCATGTTCTAGTTCGTGTTATGGAGTCAGAATGTTCCTCTTCCATACTCTAATTTGTTCTACGGTGTTGTCCATATGAAAGTAAAGTCATCCCAATTCCTTTCTTTGATATGCTCAGATGTGTCTCATTATTGGGGTGAATCAAGTGCAGAAGTTTAGAATCTAGATGGTATGGTCCTTTCTAATTGAGCCATAAAGATTATAAAAAAAAATGTTGTGCAAGGACTTGAGAAGAGTCTGCTAGTTCTTCAAAGTATATTGATTCTTGTGTAAACTTTGATATTGATGAAATCGTGCTTTTCAGCCTGCGGTATTAAGTGTATTCAGTCCCTTTCGGAATTTATGTTGTAGATGTCACGCTTAAGAGGGATGATGTATTATAGAATGTTGGAACTGTATTTCCACCCGAGTAGTAGTAGTATAAGTAAAGTGTCGGTGTCATGACCTATTGGTAGTGATGTTGGACCAAGAAGTTGGTGATGTGAAGTCACAAATTTTTAAGTTAGAGTGAGGATGACTTTTTTGTAAATAAATATTTTAGTTGAATAATTGATGTTTGAGGATGATTTACCCCTTTATGGTGATAGACTAATGTGGTAGCTAGTAGCATGTGTGGATTGTATGGTAGTCCGTGGAGAAAGTGTTTGACTCGGAATTTTATTTATACAGAGTAAGATGTGTATTCTTGGGCCATTGAATATTGTGTGTCAAGTTTTTATCTCTTGTAATCTTGATATCATTGTGTTGTTGAAAAAAAAGTCTATTGAAGCCGTGTGGGGCTCTTTCAATTCACTAGCATAGTTGCTTTGTTATTCATTTCATTTCCTTGTTCAAAACAAAAAAAAATCAAAGTCTAGTGAGGCCTATTTCGATCCACTAGCAATTTGTTGTTCTTCCTGTTGTTCTTGTATTGGTTAGAACTGGGGGTTTAGAGGAAAAATGGTAAGAAAAGTGGTAAGGGCAATTTATTGAATATATGTATAGCCGAATCTTATTGCATGAGATCGAGTTGGTAATTGAGGTGAATTGTTGTTTGCTTGAAGCATGAAAATGGCTAGATTAGCCAGTAAGTTATAATTATAGACTCATGGTTGTTTGTAGAATTGGAAGGTAGTCTAAATGTGCGCTTGAGTAAGTATGATGTAAGGAATCCGTATAAGTAGATAAGATTGTATGGGGTATGCTATAAGATTAAGGTTGACCATGTTTATTGTGTGATTTTACCCTCTTGATCTTCTTTTCCTTAGTAGATGTAAACTAGTACTTCATGTGAGAAGGTATGAAGTGGATTTTGAGCTATAATAGTGATGTCATAGAGGGGATTGTGACTGTAGGTAGTATTTAAATAAAATGAGTAGTTGGAGTTGATTTCCCAATTTGATGGACTAGTATATTATGTTGCATGCTTTGCATTATTAGTGGTAGACGATGGATGCTAGACTATAGGCTTGAATTATAGATTGTAGAATATAGTGGCAAGAATAGTATTTTATGATTAATGATGTATGATTTATGGGAATGAATTAGTAGGCTTGATATGATTTGTGAAAGATCCCAGGTTGAAGATTTATGAAAAGTTTAAGAGGTAATCGTGAGGGATATGCGTACATGAGGACTAGTGTTAAAATGATGAATTGTGGTTGAATAATTAAGTGGTTAAGAACATGGGTCTATTGGAATAAGTTGAACCCCAGGTAGCAGGTTGTTAATAAAGTTTTATGCATATAAGTTTATGCAGTACCTAGTCTATGTTTTTTAAATTTGTAGTATGGGGGGCGTCTGAGGAAGACTCAGGGGTTGTTGTTATTGTATGGTGTTCGTTATAGTTGAATTCAGGAAATATAGGTAAGAAATATGTGCCTTCGGTATAGTTTTACAGATTTTGTTAACTTGTTGATTATGTGATTTGAGGTGTAATGATAGTATCCTAAGGAAATTGAAGATGGAGTGTTAAGTGTTTAGAAGTGTGGGTGTCTATGCATATAGAAATATTAGTTGTATGTCGATGACTCTAAAAGTTAGAAGAAAATGCCCTAGAAAATAATATAGTGCCTTTGTATTAGGGATTAATTAGAGAAGTTTGAGTTCATGTATACACCGATACCTCTTTTGTGATAAGGAGTGTGGGTGCGTGCACTCGCGAGAGTGAGAGTTGTAAAGTGTTGGCTATTGACGCTAGCGAATGTTAAGAGTAGCATTTTTTTTTTCGGAAAGCAAGGCCTTCCTAGTATAGTTCATCAGGAAGAGTTTAGAGTTAAGTTTATGGTGATCTCTTATTTGCGTGGAGGTTGTGGCTACAGATTTTGATGTGAGGTTATGTCTGCAAGTCTAGAGGTGTGACTTTGATCTAATGGGGAGATGGGGAATTAAGTTAGTTCCCAAATTTTTTCTCAATTCGACAAGTTGTGGGGGAGAAATCATAATAAGTCTATTCTTACTCAAGCATACTCCTCCTACTTCCATTTCAGAGATTATTCTACTAATGTCTTACGTTATCTGTTCAAGTTATGCCTGTGCCTATGATTCGAGTTTCCCATGGACTTATGTCTATGATATGACCTCCAAACTAGAAGCAATTATGTCTCTCAGTAATCCAGTTTTTCATGTATTCAGTCCATATATTATGTTGTTCATGATCCATGAAAATCTATGTCTTTCAGCATGCTTGGTCTTAAGGAAATATGATTCTATATGTCACTGATTCATCCTATGTTGGGTTTAGCCAAAGTGATAAGGTTTATGCAAGCTTATGGCAAAAATCTCAGTTCCTTAAATGAGGAGCAATCGCTTCAAACGAAAATCCTTGTCTTAGTTGAGATGTAACAGTTCGTAGCATTCTCAACTCAATACCACTCTTAGTGGCACGTATGGAGATCTTGTAACCTGAAAACTTTTTTATTGGTTAAAATATTTAGTCATATTTATGAGCTCTTAACTTCCATGATTTTAAATTGATCTTCTCAACCCCAAGGCCTAAGTTTTTACGTTGATTCATGTTCAGAAGTGTAAAGGGGTGGTTCGGGTAAAGTTTTAGATTTTTCGAACCACGTTTGAGATGCGTTTAAGTAAGCAAACCAGTGGATCAATGTGATATCGATGCGCCACGTCGGTAATCGCGTTGGCAAAACCAGTGTCTCGATGCGATCTCGATGCGTTGCGTCTCCTATCGCGTCGGGTGCCTACTTTATCTTACTGATTTTTTCAAATCCAGGAGGGGAATCCCATCTCTTTCCCCCATTTTGTCTTGATATATGCACCAATATTTCTCCCTGTGCTCTTTTTTGAGAATTCATGTTGTATTATGTTTTTCGAATGACTCTTTACTTATAATCCAGAAACTTTTTATATGGACCACCTTATGGTTATTCTATCATATCTTCATTTTATGTCCTTTCTTGAGCAGTACAATGAGTAGAAGTTATGGATTAATGGTGTTATTTCCATTCTTGACAATTATGCTCGAGTTTCTTAATGACCCTCCGTATGATAGTATAATGGTAGTTGTAGAAAAGTGGTGATGTGTTAGGTAGAGGAGTAGATTTGCTTGAAGGTTAAAACTTTAATGTGATTCTCGAGCTGAGGTTATAGGTGAAAAGGAAAAAGAAGGAGGTAAACTTTTGTTGTGTGAATTAGCTAAGAAGGAGGAATGTGGTGAAAAATATTTGTAGAGTGATTGAAATTGTTGGTCTTGGTGTGCAGATCCATGATGTTGGTGTAGTTGATTAGGCTTGAACGTTGTGACTGTTGAAAACGCAAATCTGTGTGCTATGTGGTTAGTACCCTCTTAATTAAAAACCCAAGAGTGTTTGATGATATTGATGAGGTGAAGAATTTCTTAAAGGGATGTATAGTACAGGGTCCTGTAGCTTAAGTTACCACCTTGTTACTCCGAGTTAGGCTTCAACAAAAAAAATGCTTTGTACTGAGGCTCAAACTCTTGTGGTTAGATGTGTGATGGAAGAATTGTAAGTTGGAAGTGATGAAGTGTGTTGTTTGTTGTTTGGACATGGATGAGTAGTGTTTCAAAGTGCAATATCTATTTCATTGTATCATGAGAGATGGAGAATGATTCTATCCCTACCTTCCGCGAAAAATCTTCTTTCATTATTAGTACCAATATAAATTCGGTCTATGATCACCAAATAAATCCCAGCCTTATGTTTGGAAGATTATTATGCATAGAGCTCATGTGCAAGATCATCCCTATGTAAAGTCTCATTATGTCATGTTTCGTGCTTACAAGTTTCGCTAGGGGTTACCATGAAGCTTGTTTACTAGCATTCCATATTTTATCGAGGAAAAAAGTTTAATATGGGACTACGCTCTTTATTCTACACTTTTAGTACTTCAACAAGTCCCTACCCATTATTCGGGGATGACTGATCCCAAGGGGGAGATAATGTAACACCCCGCATTTCGGGCTAGAACGTAAACCGTTATTCTTTCACATAGAGGTTGTAAAATTCATGAATCCTATGCAAATTTAGTGTGTAATCAATATTGTAGTGTGTGAATCTAGTTGAGCATGAATTGAGATCATAGAAGTCCCTTAACTCAAAGACGGGTTGAAAATTTTCCTATCATTCAAGTTTTAGTGAACGTTGAAACTTGGGTCAACTTCAATCGATCATAACTCATTATATATGACGAACTGGGTGGCTTACTATATATCAAATGAAAGATCTCTGAATTAGCTTTCCATCGATATCAAATTCACCTAAAACAGACACTCGGTGAAGAAGTTAGAGTATTTTTAGTGTTAGCGTTCCCGTTTGACTGGCCACCGTATCGCGATGAGCCTTAAATTGACAATTGTCAATTCCAGTAGCTCATCGCGATTTCCAGCGTGTCGCGGTGAAGACTTATACGGCGTTCCAGTCCCGAATTTTAAATTTTAAGGTCAAACTAGGCATTTCCCATGGCCCCAAACCCATCCAAATACGGGATTTAATCCCAAATACACCTAAATACATACACTTTCACCAAAATTCATCAAGAACGCTCTCTAGGATTTCAAACAAGAATCCCAAATAATTCAAGATTCAACCGTGAGTTTTTGAATATAATTAGAGATTTGGAATCCCCAATCCGTAAGCTTTAAGAATCATTCATTATTCTCCGAAATAGAGGTACGTGGGGTTGTCCTAAATTTCATGGGCATGTTTCCAGAAAGGAATTTACGCAAGAATTTAAATTTATACAAGTATATATATGTTTTTACAAATGGGGGCTTTCAATTGATACAAATAACATGTTTTGATATATGATTTTGAAAGAATTATTGAGTTATGATGGGGTTGTTTGTTTGAATGTATTCAAATGGTTGAATTATGAACATGTGACCTGAAATTTCAAAAGGGTGCAATGTACATGAGTTGTGAATTTTCTAAATTCCCCATGATAATGTTTATACCCCATATTATACTAGTGTTAAACCAATGAGAGCATGAGTTTTGCAATTGATATGACATTACTCATAAATGATTAAACTTCTTGAATAATTGTATGTTGAGAACCATAGTGTATGTGTTTTAATGGTGTGAAAGTCATACATATATGTATATGGTAAATGGTATGATAAGTTGGAAAGTTGATGTGATATTGATGACTTGCAAGTCGGGTATGACGATACCCTGCAGAGTATGACATGTGATTTATTAAAATGAGTTTCATGCATTGATTTTGTGAGATAGGTGGCTACCCGAAGAAAGCACGAGTCAAATGACTCTACGCTGGAAACCGTGTTTGCTGACTCGGGAAATTGGTACCCTGCTGTGTGATCTTGTGTACCTGACATTATGTCATCCCAAATTGGGACTATGGTTAGGAGCCCTGCTTTGTGATCTTGTGCACTACCATACTTGATTGGGTCGAGACACCCTGCTGTGTGATCTTGTGTGTCTTTACCTCACTTATACTCTAATCTCGACGGCAATCGAGATTTGACAGTTGGTGAAAATGTGAAATTGTAGGGTGTACCACCTATCTCAGATGTGTTGCATTGTTGTTGAAAATTTAGTATACTATGCCCATGTATTTTTGAAATCATTTTGCAATAGTGTGTTTTATAACAGCTCTCATTTAGTTTATATAAAAATCTCTACTTTGTTTTGGATTACTCTGCGTACCAGTACTTTATATTGACCCCCTTCCCTCCCAAGTTCGGAGGCACACTCTAGGGGTCCAGATAATCAGTAGATTCTTCAGATAGATTTGCAGAGTCAAGTGGTGAGCCTTCTATATTCCGGAAGTCCTGATGTCTGGCAGTTTATTTATCATTTAATAGATTTAGGTCTACTGGGGGCCTTGTCCCAGTTTTCAGACAGTTGTTTGTTTTAGTCATGTAATAGAGATTTCACAGACGGTTTTCAGATGTCGATAGATGTTGTTGGACATTATTTGCCATTATTGATTTCATTAGACTCGTGACCATGTTTTCGGAATATTTTGTATCTTCCATATTCTTTTCATCATATGAATTATGTGCATGATTACCAGATAGATAGGGGTGTTTCGGGCCTTCATGGTTTGGAATGCTCGTCACGGACAGGGCCCCAGTTCAGGTCGTGACACGACCACCACCCTTTCCAATATATCTAAGAGTACCACAACCACAGCTGAGCCACTAGAGTGGAGCAGCCTGTTGGGGACTGACCTGCATCTCCACATAATTTGAGTCTTACTAGTGTCTAGGGTGCCACAGGTATATCCTTTGTCCTTGTTTTTAGATTTTTATGATTTTGTACAATAGGGACATTGTATGATTTTCAAGTTGGGGGTAGGGGTGTATCATAGTCGAGGGTTTTTTTGTCATATTTTTCCCTCGATTGTGCTATAATATTTAGAACTGGTATGTTTAGGTGTTTTTTGTTGATTTTCAATTTTGTTTTGTTATTTGGTGTGTAACTTAGAGTAATTGAGAAAACTTGGTGCAATCAAAATAAATAAAGCAAGTGAACCTATTTTGAATGTTTTTAAATGTTATCCTTTCAAATATTTTATTGTTTTTAGATGTTGTGTGTTTGCATGTATTGTGATGGCATTGTAATTTTTAGTGCAATAGCCTAGCCAACCTTGCATTAACTGAGTAGGTAGTATCTTAGGTGAAGAGTTAAGCCATGAGTGAGTAAGGTTTGTACCTATTCGGTGTGTGTGTGAGCGATCGAGAATTACCCAATTATTCTTGCTAAAACTATAGGAGAGAAGGTTAGGAAAGGATCATAGGCCATGTTTGAAAAAGTCTAACATAACCTAAATGACCTACCAAACGATCATGTACCCCTTGAACCCGATTTTGAGGCTTAATAGACCTTTTATTTAAACTAGTCAATTCACCTTTGCTATTTATACAATGAACCTTCTTTGGACCTTCCCTCCTTGGATAGTTTGTACCTTAACTTAGTCAAATCATCTAAGTTGAGGATGGCTATTGTGTAGGGGCGCAGAGAAATTGGTGCATAACATTCGTAGTAAAAGAAAATGGGATTTGGGTGTTGTAAGAGTAAAAAAGAAGAAGAAAAGTGAAGAAATAAAAAAATTATGAAAAGAAAGAAAGAAAAAAATAATAAATTGAGTTGTGTAAATAAAATCACACTCGGGGTCCAAAAGAAATAAAAATGTGAAAAAGGGAGAAAAATAAGAGAAAGTAGAAAAAGTGGAGCCAAAAGTACTATATTACCATGGAGGATTAAGATATCCAAATATACCATGTTTATCCCTAAGCCTGAAGTACAAACAAATAAAATTCCTATAGGGATCCTAACTCGACTTTCTGAAAGTTGAATCATAGAAAATAAGAGAAATCTTATAGTATCAAATGCACACGACCTGACTTATTTGTGAAAGTGAGAGATTTTGTTCAGACCCAGTTAATAGATTCCCTTGCATATATTGTATGACTGGGTACTTCTTTGATGTGAGGACATAGGGGTTGTAGTCTAGTTATTGTTTATTTGGATAGTGTAATGTCTACGTGTTAGTTTGTCCTCTCACAATGTAATGTCATGTCCTAATCCTATTGTGTTAGAGTACTTGTTTTTCTTACACACTGCATGGTTGATTTTGCTAAACTTGGAGGGTGTTAAGAATACTTTGCGGTTTGTATACCAAAAAAATAGTTTTGTTAAAGTGACTGTCATAGTGATCTTGGTTCCTACTGAGTTAAGAGTCTTAGTGAGTCAGTATATTTTGTTTGCCTCAAAATATGCAAATGTTCTAAGTTGAGGATGATAATGTCTCATGGAATTACAACACTTAATATGCTTAAAACAAGGAATATTTGCAAAGTACAAGGGTTGTTTATGTTCATACGATGGATTTTCTAGTGTTTGCAGGATAAATGGAGTTAGTGAAGGAAAGTGCAGGAAAATGGATAACCACAATCGTACCAAGGCCATCGTGACATGAACCAGAGAAGCGTTCCTCAAGATTTGATCAAACATGGGATACCACAACCATACATTAGTTTCATGATCATACCAAGTGATCATAGGAAGTAGCTAAAAATTTTATATACAGGAGTGAAGAAGAAGAAAGATCAGACAAAATCTCCCCATGACCATGCTTTGGAATGAAGATCATACAACTGTGTCATGGGAAGGAACTCTAAATTTGCAAGTATCAGAAGTTTTAGAGGATAATCGACCAGACGACCATATTTTATGATCACGGGATAAAATCAAGAGCCCATACTAAGTATCATCACATCAAAAACCTGAAAGATTATAAGTCCAATGCAAACCACGAGCACCAAAGGATGATCATGGGTTGTAACCACGAATGTACCTTCTTCTCATCTGAGGCAACCAAATTGTTTTTCTATTTTATTTAAGATAGGATTTATTTTTTTATAAATAATCATATGGGGTTTATTGTATAATATTATTTTACACACTCTTTCATGTTTTTATAACATTATATTGTGAGATTCAAAGGGATATTCTTGGAATTTTACAAACATCATTTCTAGGGTTTTAATTCAAGTTGAGCTTTTGGAATCTAGTCATTATTGTTAGTTCATATTCAAGTCTTCATTTATAAATTCTTATTGCAAGAACACCTCAACTAGGGTTGTGGGAACCATGAGGAATTAATGAAATATATTAAGTATGAAGTAATTCTTAACTGGTATGCTTGTATGTTTTGGTATTCCCTTCATTATGATTGCTTTTGGAACGATTTAAAATGTCAGGAACTCTAAAGTATTCTAAAAAAATTTGAGAGAGAGGTAGAAATTAGGAAAAGGAAATAACCATAGAAATTTGATGCTATCAACCTTCATCTAATAACTTGAGTTGCAATAGGAATAATTAATCTGACATCAAGAATAAGGATTAAAAAAAGTGATATAGTCTGAGACCAAGAGGAGAAGAATGAAATTCATCAAACCAAGGTCGAGAGACGTTCAAATGTACCTATCTTTTTAGATTTTGCATGCAACGTATCAGAATAATTGCTAGCACGAGAAACCTCAATAGTAATGAAGTCATGGGGATCACAATCCTATTATTTTTCTCATATTGATCACAAATCCAAAAACCAACAACTGTTATTGATACTATTTTATTTTACAATCCCCTCTTTTACTTATTTGCCAGTTACATAGACAAACAGGTGATAGAATTATGTCCTATTCCCTGTGGGATCGACCCCAATCTTATTAGATTATATTTTTGATCAGTGATCACTTTATACTTTTTTGGAGATATAATTTGGGAGACATAACTCCCCAAACATAAAACTAGCCATAAACACTTTAAAATGAGTCAAAGAAACCTCAACTTACCTTAAAAAGAAAATCTATAAAGTCAAATCAAAGATTTACACTTCTAAAAAGTCTCTGAATGAGTCAAATATGGTAAAGCATATTCTACATAAGAAAATAAATCCATAGACACTGATATGCTATGGATTTATAGCACTTTCAAAACTTAAAACAATGAAAATATACAAGTTTATTAGGTCATTTTGTGAGATATGATGTGTTTTAGGTATGTTTTGTAGGAAATTAGGTTTTGGATGCTAGACTTAAGAAAAAGATGAAAATTGAAGTTTTGGGATACTTACCAAGGCAATTCTGGGCATATATGCCACTTACCGGGTGTAGGTGATCAAAATATATACTTAGAACTTCATGTGTAAAGGCTTAGAAGCAGGGAAAAAAAGACTCTATAACTTAGGAAGGGCACATATGGTCTATATATGGCACATACGATCCATATGTGACCAAGGTATGTTATAAAAGTCCAAGTCCATAGAGTTGCAAGATCTACACAGAAGTTCTGCCCATGGTCCGTATGTGGTACATACTATCCATATGTGGCCTAAGTAAGTGGCCACCGACCTATATTTTCCTTTTTCATTTGGGATTGATTTTTATGGTTTCCTTGTATCCTATATATACCCGTTTGACATTTTCTAGTGAGGTTACACACTTTTAACATTCGCAAACATATATTTTTATTCCAAGATTCGACTTTGATCTTGGGATTACTTCTATATTGATTTTGGTTGATAATTTAATTTCAGACTTTGATTTTTATTTAATTATACTTGTGATATTGTGTGAATGACTTCAATCCTGAATTTCATTAATCATTTCACAAGCATAAGCTGCTAAAAACCTTAGCTAGGGTTATGGGAACACTGACATATTAATGAAGTAGGGGAAGTGCTAAGTTGTTCTAAACTATTATCGTTTCATGTGTTGTATTATCTTCGATTTAATAAATGTTCTAGCGATTGCAAATGTTAGGATTCAGCCTAGATTATTGCTTCTTACTCTACAAGAGGTGTATTGACTAGGAAAAGATAAGTACAATAGTAATTTGAAGATTAACTATAGATCCAAGCTAATCAGTATTATCTCTATAAGATTGTTAACTATCATCTAATAATTTGAGACTCAAAATTAAGTAGTTAATTGGGATCTAGAATAAGGGTTAGTAATGCGACATCCTGAGACTCAAAAGGTAAAGGGTGAAATCCTTTAATGAGTCCACAAGAAATTTGAGGGTACATAACTAACTAGACTCTACATGCAAGGTACTGAGTTATTTCTACAAAGCACGATAAACCTACAGATTCGAGAATCCAGGGGGATTTAAAACCAAAGTTGCATACTGTTACTTGTTCAATACTGTTACTACAAAAACCCCATTTACTTTTTATTCATCCCGTTGAGTTCATTAAACTAGAGATATACACCTAAGTCTTACCTGTGGTTTTGATCCCAACCTAGATAGGTTATTATACTTTACAGTGACCACTTTATCCTTAATTAGAGCTGTAGTTTAGGCATTGATCAAAATTTTGGCATCATTGTTGGGGAAGACGGTGAAGTGTTGATTGATGTTTGTTGGAGTTTTTAAGGCCTTACTTTTTGGTTCTTAATTGGGTATATGCTAGTGTATGACTATCATCAGGAGTAAAGAAAATCTCTTACTCCCATTGAATCCTAACCCAGAGAGACTGTTAAATTCAAATCATACAATAATGAAACCAGTATGTATAGGCAATTTAGAAGGGGTTAGGGATGATCCCAATGAAGTACCTCCCCCCAGATCCAAGTGATCCATAAAATATTGTTGATAAAAAGATAGAGAAGATATTAGCATAAGTGGTTAACCATAGAAAAGAGGCTACGAAGATCAGGTTAGCTCAGCAGGCAGAGCTAGTCAGGTAAAGACCGGTTGTTGATCGTCGAGCAGTACTAGACAATAACTGAGACAGAGTTCGAGGTGCTCAGACTCAAGTGATCCCAGCATTCCAATATTTCCATCCATATGATGATTTGGAGGATATATGGTACGTTGAGTTGGCGAATACAAGAGTTATCATTCCTCCTGCACTGCCCCTCAATGTGAAATTCAACATAACCAGTTCAACGATCTATCTCTTAAACTTGAAGGGTGTATTTTTGGGCTCAATTATAGATGATGCTAATTTGCACCTTACTTACTTTATTGGGATCTACACTTCTTATACGATCCCAGAGGTAGACCAAAAGTCACTTAGATTGAGGTTGTTCCCCTTCTTATTGACTAGATAAGCTTCTTTATAGTTGGGAGAACTTCTAAGAGGATCTATCACCACATGGATCAAGTTGTGCAATAAATTCATAAACCGCTTCTTTCCTACAGCTAGGATGTTGCATCTTAAATATTAGATATATAATTTTCAGCAACGTTATTAGAGTCTATATAAGAGGCTCGGTTCTGGTTTAAGAAGAAGCTAAGCATGATGCCCAACCATCGAATTTCAGGGATGAGCTTACTGAAGATATTCCATAGAGCCCTAAATAGTAGTCTCGATCCTTGGAAGACACCATGACTGGAAGAGCATTTATGATATTATGCTGGGAAGTATCTTCTAAGGTTTTAGACCAAATTTCTCTCACAAACTAAGGGTGGCATACATGGGAGGCTGAGAAGGGTGTTGGCACTTATGCTATCAGAGCTTTCAGCGACCAGAGAGTTGTTGATGAGTCTGTAGCATAAGAGATTGCACAGCTAAAGACCGATATTGGGTTGCTGACTAAGCAGTTTATAATGGTGAATTTTGAAAAGGTTAATGCAGTAGGTGCATAGATTCAGCCTCCAAAGCTTATGAGTCAGACTTAAAGGAGGAAGCTAAGTATATTGATCATGAATTGTCTGGTTTTCGAGCCTGAGGGTAAGGAAACCAAGGTCAAAACTATTATGGCGATGGATACAGAGATCGCAGTAGAAAAAGTGATAGTGACTGGTGATGGAAAGATGACTATAAAGAGAAGGGATACAAGTATATTCCACTAGGTAGTCGTGATATCGAATCGAGAATGGAGGAGATGTTGACCAAACTGGTAAAGGGGTAAGAAAGTCAGAAGTCTAGCCTTAAGGAGATCAAGGATGATATTATAGGATTGACCCAAAAGGTTAAGTCTTATGCGACTGCTATCAAGAAGTTAGAGCACCAGTTTGGACAAATATCTACTATGTTGAATTAAAGACGGTCAGACACCCTTTGAGTAACACGGTTAGAACCTAAAAAATAATGGTCATTGTCTTATTATCACCATTCAGAGTGGTTTATCTACTATTAATTTGCCATTGTGTATAGATGAGGTATCGAAGAGTGATAGTATTGTGGTAGATGGGACACTTGCCGTGGAAGGTGAAAAGACGGTAGGTGTTGATGCTAGTGTTGTTGAGGATATAAGTAAGGACAAGGTCGAAGAGCCTATGGTGAGACAAATTCCATGACCACACCTACCTTTTCCTCAAAGACTGAAATAGAAGAAGGAGGAAGCGAAGTTCAAGAGATTTATTGAGTTGCTAAAAAATCTGAGCTTGAACATCCCTCTCTTTGAGGCGTTGAAGCTGATGCCTGAATATGCCAGGTTCATGAAAGAATTGGTAATGAAGAAGTGGTCTAATATATTTGAGAACATTGGTGGATTGCACCATTGCATTGTAGTTACTTTTAAGTCACTAGCTGAGAAAAAGGGTGATCCTGGTGCTTTCACGATCTCATGTACTATAGGGACATCCACACTTGCCAGGGCCTTATGTGACCTAGGAGCCAACATTAATTTGATATCGCTGGCCATATTTAAGTAATTGGTCTTAAGCCCTCTAGAGCCGACTTCTATGCGTTTGTTGATGGTTGATCACACTGTAAAGAAACCCGTGGGCATTTTGTTGATGTGTTGGTAAAAGTTGACAATTTCATATTTCCAGCTGAATTTTCCATTTTGGATTGTGAGGTTGACTTTGAGATGCCCATCATTTTGGGAAGACCGTTTATGGCCACAGGTAGCGAAATGGTCATTATGGAGAAAGGAGAGCTCAGGTTTGGAGTCAATACCGAAAAAGTCACTTTCAACGTTCGACGAACTATGAAGCATTCTACCGACATGAGGGTTGTGTTGGTTATCCACTATATTGATGACCCCTGAGGGTATTCCTTTGGATACCTTAAAAAATACTAAGTAGTCAGTGTACTCGCATTATGCCACGACATTAAATCAAGCACTGCATGGGAGGCAACCCATGGGCTTGTTGGTGAAGTTTGAGTAACCAACATAGCCACTCTATGCCGCGACATTAAATCAAGGGTTGGTAAGAGGCAATCCACTATTTTTGAGTTCACACTTGTTTTTCTTTTTTCGTAGGTAAAATAGAAAAAATACTGGCCAAGAATGAGGTAAAAATTGTTCAATTCATCATCTTCCAGGTAAGGGGACTTGGTGACCAATTTAGCAAGGTCATAAGTCCTACGTGAGCTAGGTAAGTTGTGCATTAACTGTGAAGATGGGATTTTGAGGATTTTTAGGGAATTTCTGAACTTTAACCTATGAAATTACTAGTATAGTCATAAATACAACTTACGACCTCGTATGTAGCAAAATGAGAACCAGGATAAAAAGTCCAAAGAGCAGAGAGTTTGGACAAAAATTTGGACACACATAAGTTTGGCACATACGACTGTATGTACCATATACAACCCGTATGTGGGTGCTATAAGTGGGCATATTTTAAGCCCATTTTTGTTAAAAAAATTGGGCCCACCCAGGTTTAAATAAACCCTAAACCGACCTCCTTTTCTATTTAAGCTCTCTTAAATCATTTTTAACTTACAAATCCTCAAAATTCCCTCTTCCCTCTTAAAATCCAAAAACTACCCCACTTCCTTACACTTGAGAAAAGGAAAAAACATCACTTTTTATTGGTACCAACTTGTCCTAAAGCACTAAATACGCGTTCAATCTTTTGTTTTACTTCACTTTTTAAGAGTTCATTTCTTATTCTCCAATTAAAACCTAATATTCTTGGCTCCTAACAGTAGTATCTTGTGCTAAACATAAATAAGAGAGTTGGTATGTGTACTTTCATGCAAAATATGTTGAAACAATCATGCTTGTATGTAGGAGCCTTGAATTAGCCTAAAATTCTTAATGTGGGGCATTGTTCTCTAATTAAACCTTAAAATTATGCCCTAAACAGAAGTTGAATTTTAAATGGTAGAGGAGTACTAAAAGTTTGAATGCTAATTTTTGTTGAAAAGTTGATTCTAAGTGAATGTGTTCATATGGAACTTGTTGGGACTGAAAATAAGTGACAGGGATGCAAAAAATTAAGAAAAAATTGGAATTTTTTTATTTTGTGATTTTCTTCAAATTTTGCAATCCCTCATTATATGTTGGATACTAACACTCAATTTTTCAAGTACACATGGCACCCAAGAAGAAGAAGGTTGCACTTTCTAGTTGACGGGATGAATCTTGCGAGAGCATAGCTAAAGGAGAAGTACCCACCTGCCTAATCCAAAGCATTCCCGACTAGAGCGACAAGCCAAGTGACTAGGGGAAAGAAGTAGGTTGCAGCTGAGGCTATTATTATGGAAAAATTGGGCGTTTATATAGTAGAGAGGTCACGTTGGGGAAAGCGATAGGATTTCACTCAACCTAGGACCTAGACCGAGGCTATTCAGTTCCTAGGTAGGCCAAGGATGAAGATGACCAGAAGATCGCCACCACACTCTCCCCAGCCTATTGAGGGTAGTAGTGATAATGATGATGAGGAGGAGGAGGCATAGCCTGAGTCACCTTCCACAGTAGTTACACAGGACGAGTCACCTTCTATGTGAGATACTGGAAAGGACGATTGGGATTTAGGGGTTCACCGCGATGTGATATAATCATAGTAAGCTACTTCCTCACATGAAAAATGCTATAACTTCTCACCTGGATATTGGATTAAGGCAAATTTGGTATCGATGGAAAACTGACTCAATTATCTACAATTTGGTGGGTCTTGATCTGGAAAATTATACATACATTAAGAGTTATACACTTTCAAAGTTGACCCTTGTAGAATCGAACACGAAACTTTGGACGAATCTAAGGTTCTTGGCTCAATTTGTCTCTAAGTGATTTCTATGAACATTTTTTACCTCCTAAACACTTCACATACTAGGAGATGAACTGAACTAGGAAAAGTATGGGGTATCATAATAGCTCCCCCTTGGGAACATTCATCCTCGAATAAGACTAGTTAAGCTGAGGATACTGAGGAACTGAGACTATATACTGGTGTGCACAACTGTAAACAGTACTGCATGACAGAATCTAAAACATAGTGAGCGACTAAACTAATTTTCGAATACATGAAATGACATGAAGATAATCACATGGCTGAAATTGAGACTGAAAAAGAAATGAGTTAAGAAAGACTGTTACCTTAGGTTGAATCTGAGTTTGTGGAGAAGAGGTAAGGATACTTGTTTCGCATGTCAGCTTCTTCTTCCCAAGTGGCACCCTCAACAGACTGATTCCGCCAAAGAACTTTGACCAAGGGAACTTCTTTGTTCCTTAGTCTACGGATTTGGTGATCAAGAATCTCTACTGGAAGTTATCCTTATGAAAGGATATTATGAATACGTGTGCTTTCTAGAGGGACTACAACAGTTGAATCATCCATACACTTCTTCAATAAGGATACATAGAACACTGGGTGAACTGATGACAAGTCTGCAGGTAGCTCAAGATCATACGCTACCTTCCCTGACACACTCAATATCCTGTAGCGACCCACATATCGGGGACTAAGCTTCCCCTTTTTACCAAATATCTTTACCCACTTCATGGGTGAAACCTTCAAATAATCTAAGTTATCAACTTCAAACTCAAGATCTCTCCTTCTTAGGTCTACATAATATTTCTAACAACTCCGAGCTGTCTTTAATCTCTCTCGAATCGATTGGAATTTCTCTATGACTTCAAAAAACATATCTAGCCCAATAAAAGCGGCCTCACCCACTTCGAACCAACCGACTGGTGACCTAGCCTAAAATGGGGCCATCTGAATACTAGAATAGTAACTGTTATTGTAGGCAAACTCGATCAATGAAAAGTGGTCATCCCAACTTTTTTTGAAGTCAATAACACATGCCCTCAACATATCCTCTAGGGTCTAAATGGTCCTCTCTGCCTGACCATTTATCTGAGGGTGAAAAGATAAACTGAAATTAATTTGGGTACGAAGACCCTTCTAAAAGGCTTTCCAAAATTAAGAGGTAAACTGAGTACCCCTATCTAAAATGATGGATAAGGGAACTCCGTGCAATCTGAAAAACTCGCTAATATACAACTTAACATAATCTTCAGTTGTGTAGGACGTATGAACTGGCAAGTAGTGGGATGATATGGTCAACTTGTCTACAATAACCCAAATCGATCATTCTGACGACGCGAATGGGTATACGAAACTCCTGCAATGTGCCACCAAGTCTTTGGTGATCCACCTTAACCTATTGGCAAGTAGCACACTTTGCCATAAATTATGTCATATCTTTCTTCATACCACTCCACCAACAGACTTCCCACAAATCACGGTACTCTTGGTGGGTCCTGGGTGAATGGAGTAACGCGCACCATGCGCTTCTGCCATAATCCATGGTCTCAAATCATCAATGCACGACACACACAATCTACTCTGGTATCTCAACAAATCATCTCCCCCTTGGGATAAAACCTCTACCTTTTGGTCTTTAATTAACCCCTTTAGTTTGACTAAACTAGAGTCCTTATCTTGTTTCTCTTTCACTTCAGAAACTAGAGAAGATTCTGAACTACTCTAAACCTAAACATTCCCCTCAGCTGAGTCTACCAACCTCGTACCCAATCTAGCTAACCATTAAACTTCTTGAACTAATTCTCTCTTATTATTCTCCACATGTACAACACTTTCCATAGACATTTTACTAAGGGTGTTTGCCACCACATTGGCCTTGCTTGGATGATATAAAACACTCATTTCATAATCCTTCAACAATTCTAACCACCTTCTATGGTGAAGATTTAACTCCCTCTAAGTAAACACATATTTCAAGCTTTTGTGGTCCGTGAATACATCAACATGCACCCCTTAAAGATAGTGCCTCCATATTTCCAATGCAAATACAATAGCAGCTAGCTCAAGATCATAGGTAGGGTAGTTCTTTTCGTAAGGCTTAAGCTGTCTAGAGGTATAGGCCATAAACTTACCTCTCTACATCAAAACACAACCCATACCAACTCTAGAAACATCACAATAGACAACAAATCCATATGTACCATCAGGTAGCGCTAAAACTGAGGCTGAAGTGAGTCGAGCCTTCAACTTCTGAAAACTCTTCTTACAGGAATCTGACCACTAAAACTTAACTTTCTTTTGGGTCAATCTAGACATGGGGGATGCAATATACGAAAAACCTTTAACAAAATATCTTTAATAGCCAGCTAAACCCAAGAAACTCCTGATGTCTGATGGAGAGATAGTCCTAGGCCAATTTCTCGTTGCTTCAGTCTTTTGGGGATCGACTCTATTGCCGTCACCAAAAATAATATGGTCTGGGAAAGCTGCTGATCTTATCCAAAATTCACACTTGATGAATTCAGCAAACAACTAGATATCTCTAAGTGTTTGCAACATAATTCTAAGATGGTCCGCATGGTCATCCTTACTATAAGAATAAACAAGAATATCATTGATAAAGACTATGACAAACATGTCCAAATACTGTTTGAACACTCTGTTCATCAAGTCCATGAAGGTTGTTGGGGAATTTGTCAGCCCGAAGGACATGACTAGAAACTCTAAAATGACCATAACGGGTTCTGAAAGTTGTCTGTGGAATATCACATTCACTTACTCTAAGATGATGGTAGTCGGATCTAAGGTATATCTTAGAGAAGTAACTTGCACCTTAGAGTTAGTCGAATAAGTCATCAATCCTAGGTAGAGGATGTTTGTTTTTTATTGTGACTTTATTCAATTGACGGCAATCGATACACATTAAGAGCGAACCATATTTCCTATGCACGAATAGGATAGGAGCATCATATGGAGAGATACTAGGCCTTATGAAACCTCTATCTAAGAGGTCTTTAAGCTGCTCTTTCAAATCCTTAAGCTCTGCTGGAGCCATACGATATGGAGGAATGGAGATGGGCAGAGTATCTGGAAGAAGGTCAATACCAAATTCTATTTCCCTATCACGAGGTACCCCTGGCAAGTCTTTGTGAAAAACTTTAGGAAACTCATTGACTACGCGGACTGACTGAACTGTTTGAGCCTCAGACTTAGTGTCTTTGACTCGAACTAGATTATAGATGCACCCTTTTGATATCAACTTTCTGGCATTAAGATAGGATATGAAATGACTCTTGGGAGACACTAAATTACCTTCCTACTCAAAGGCTGGCTCATTAGGAAAATGAAATTTCACTACTCGAGTGCAACAATCTATAGATGCATAACAGGAATAAAGCTAATCCATACGAAGAATAATGTCAAAATCGACCATGTCTAACTCTATCAGGTCTGCTAATATGATCTTATGAAGGACAGTGATAGAACACTTTCTATAGACTCCTTTGGAAATAACTGACTCACCCACTGGGGTGGAAACTAAGAAGGGCTTAGGGAGTTTTTCAGGACTTGCCCCAAAATTCACTGTATCTAACGTGGTCATATAAGAGATATTCGACCCGGGGTCCAACAGTACATAAATATCAAGACGAAAGATATGAAGCATACCAGTAACAATATCTGCCGAACTCTCCTGCTCCTGATGAGATGGTAAATTATAGAATTGATTCTGGCACTGACCACCACAGGTACTTGATGATGCACCCTGGGGAGGGACTGGGAGACCTAGAGGAGCTGGTGCACTAGTAGCCTGATTCTGGGGACGAACATCATTATTTCACTACTTAGCATACTAACACTCTTTGATTCCATGACCCAACTTACCATATCCATAACAACCTTTCTGTCCTAACAAGCACTCACCAAGATGATTCTTACCACACTTAGCACATGAAGAATAACTGGGTTTTCCACCCATATTACTCTAAGATCTAGCCATAGAAGCTCTACCCCACAGCTCCTGCCTGGTTCTGGGTTAGGGAGCCCTGGCTGAAGATGGTGCTGGCATAGATGAGAGATCCTTAAACTATGAATGATTTCCCCCACCAAACCTTTTCTGGCCATAGTCAAACTGCCCAATTCTAGCCTTTTTATTTCCCCTCTCTCTCCATTTTAAATTTTCTTCCTCAATCTATTGAGCATGAATCATCAGCCTAGAAAGATCCTTATCTGCAATAACCATAGCAATCCTACACTCCTTGATCACCAAACTAGACACTCTAGTAACAAACTTACTCATACCCGACCTAGGATCAACCATCATATCAGGGGCATTCTTAGACAATTGATTAAAGTTAAGGCAGTACTTCTTCACTGACATCGAGCCCTGCCTCAGATTTATGAACACCTCTACCATAGCTTATCTCAACTCATGCAGAAAGAACCTTTCTAGAAACATGTCCTAAAACACCTGCCAACTCATAAGAGTTCCATTTTCACCTCTACTATTCTTCCATATTACCACCCAATCATACGCCATATTCTTCATCCTATATGATGCCAACTCCACACTCCTTTCCTCAATAACATATATAATTTAGGTGATCTTTCTCACCTCATCTAAGTAAAATTATGGGTCCTCACCTGCTTTTGACCTAAGAGAACTCAAGAGGATTTATTCTCATGAAGTCATAAATTTTGGATGCAGCTAAATCACCATTCTGCTAAAGTGGGACTGCAGCCTGATGGTTTCCCTAAACATTGGTAGTCATAGCTTGGGCCAATGCCTGAAGGCAGCCCAAAATTCAGCATGAGATACATTCTCATTCAGAGGGTCAGTAGGCTGGGGTGGCTGGTTATTATTTCTGCGTACATTAGCTCGGTGAGGAGGCATATTCTTTCATGTAAGAGCACGAGTTAAAAGAAGATAGAGATACTATAAGCACGATAGATCATGAAAGAAAAAGATGATTTCCTAAATCATTTTGTAGCCTCTTGCTCATAAATATGGCGAGCTACACACCCATGATCAATACTCTACGTAACGCGAATTGTCTGACTCCCCAGGACTCTTTAAACCTTAGGCTCTGATACCAAGTTTGTAAATCCTTGAAAAGGGGTCTCGATATGTCACACGGTGCTCAAGAATAAAAGCAGTCTACAGCTAACCCTTTAAGCCTTCTACTAAAGCTGTAACTCATAATGCAGGAATCTAAGCATGCAAAATAATACTAAACTACTAAATACTGTCTGACTAAACTAGAATTAACTAAATATAATGTCTAAAAGTGTTTAACTAAGAAATCTGAATAACCAACACTGTAAGTTTGAAATGTATCTAATAGTCGGACAAGCCTCTAACACTATTAACTAGAGAGTCGCTGGGATAGAGCCCCGGCTGACTCGAACTAACTAAAAATAATTTAATAAACTACTCTGAAAAGCTGGAAATCTGATTAACTAGGTCCCCGAACTATGAGGACTCACCAACTATCGAGATGTAAATAGAGATGCTCGCGGCCAATCACGTTGTTGGAACTGAGCACCTGAACCTACATTATTAAACAATGTAGCACATAAACATATATGTGGATTAGTACTTTTGGAATGTACCAAGTATATGGGGGTGGATGCATATGTGAATAGTGATGGAATGTATATCTTTCTCATGAACAATGCATGCTGAGTGTAAATGGCTAACCTTGGCTTGAGTAATTGAAATCTAAAATCATAAATTGTGTATTATAAAATATACTATATGAATATTGTGAGCCACTACACTTAGTTCTAAGTCTGTACTTGAAATTTGTTTTCAAATCATGCATGCTAATTGTAGGAAGGACTCATTTTTATCATATGAAAACTAAAAGCTGAAGTTCTGTAAGTAATGTCTTAAGTAGGACCATATCTGAGTAAATTTGTGAGCCTTTACACATAGTTTTCTAAAATTTGTTCTATTATTTTGTTTTTAAGACTTAGGTCTAGGGAGGTTCTTCTAATCTAACGGACATACACTATGTGAACTATCATAGTATCCAACGTCTAGTTCCTATAAGGGAAAACCTCATATTGGGGAGAGGTGTCATACCCTTGCCAAGGAGTATAACCTGAGATAAGTGATCACAATCTGTATTTGTCATTCATATACATGGGAATGATCTGAATTTGTACCTACATTGGCTCGTAGTTCTGGGAAATGTAAACTAGAACACATACCCAACTTGGTGCTAAATACTACTCCATTTAATTTATATGCTCATTCTATAGGAAATCCACTTTATGACTAACATAAGGGTTTACAATAAAAACCAGTTATGCATCTGTTTACTTTAAACTGTAATAAAACTAAATGTGTAGATTCCATATCTTAGCTGAGGATCAAAAGATCAAATCTTATTCAAAATCTGAATATAAACTAGTCTTAGGGTGCTTAAAATCATAATCTTCCTGAAATATCAATACTTATACTTAGGTCTTAAAACCTATGCTTTAAACTCATATCAAATCATCACAAAGTTCATACTCAATAATAAAATCTTGAAATTCTTTAATAATTCTAGTCAAGATAATGAAATTCAATTCTCAATTCGTAAAATCATGCCATATGCATAAAGATGTGAAAGAAAACATGCAACTCAACATTTAAATCCTGTCACAAAGTCCATGTTCACCTCTTCCCACTTCCAAGTGGGTATACTAAACTCCTGCAATGTTCCACCAAGTCTTTGGTGCTACACCTTAACCTGTTGGTAAGTAGCACACTTGGCGATAAATTCTGTGATATCTTTCTTCATACCACTCCACCAACAGACTTTCCGCAAATCACAGTACTCTTGGTGGTTCTTGGGTGAATGGAGTAATACGCACCATGCGCTTCAGCCATAAACCGCGACCTCAAATCGTAATGCACGGAACACACAATCTACTTTGGTATCTCAACACACCATCTCCCCCTTGGGAGAAAACCTCTACTTTTTGGCCTTTAATTGACCCTTTTACCTTAACTAAACTAGAGTCCTTATCTTGTTTCTCTTTCACTTCAAAAACTAGAGAAGATTCTGAAATACTCTGAACCCAAACATTCCCCTCAGCTGAGTCAACCAACCCCACACCCAATCTAGCTAACCGATGAACTTCTCGAACTAATTCTCTCTTATCATTCTCCATATGTGCAACACTGTCCATAGACAGTCTACTAAGGGCGTCTGCCACCACATTGGCCTTGCCAGGATGATATAACACACTCATGTCATAATTCTTCAACAATTCTAACCACCTTCTCTGACAAATATTTAACTCCCTCTAAGTAAAAACATATTGCAAGTTTTTCTGGTTCGTGAATACATCAACATACACCCCTTAAAGATAGTGCCTCCAGATTTTCAATGCAAATACAATAGCAGCTAGCTCAAGATCATGGGTAGGGTAGTTCTTTTCATGAGGCTTAAGTTTTCTAGAGGTATAGGCTATAACCTTACCTCTATACATCAAAACACAACCCAGACCAACTCTAGAAACATCACAATAGACAATGAATCGATATGTACCATCAGGTAGCGCTAAAATTGAGGCTGAAGTGAGTCGAGCCTTCAACTTCTGAAAACTCTTCTTACAGGAATCTGACCACTAAAACTTAACTTTCTTTTGGGTCAATCTAGACATGGGGGATGCAATATACGAAAATCCTTTAACAAAATATCTTTAATAGCCAGCTAAACCTAAGAAACTCCTGATGTCTGATGGAGAGATAATCCTAGGCCAATTTCTCGTTGCTTCAGTCTTTTGGGGATCGAATCTAATGCCGTCACCAAAAATAATATGGTCTGGGAAAGCTACTGATCTTATCCAAAATTCACTCTTGATGAATTTAGCAAACAACTAGAGATCTCTAAGAGTTTGCAACATAATTCTAAGATGGTCTGCATGGTTATCCTTACTACAAGAACAAACAAGAATATCATCGATAAAGACTATGACAAACATGTCCAAATACTGTTTGAACAATCTGTTCATCAAGTCCATGAAGGCTGTTGGGGAATTTGTCAGCCCGAAGGACATGACTATAAACTCTAAAATGACCATAACGGGTTCTGAAAGTTGTCTGTGGAATATCACATTCACTTACTCTAAGTTGATGGTAGTCGGATCTAAGGTATATCTTTGAGAAGTAACTTGCACCTTGGAGTTAGTCAAATAAGTCATCAATCCTAGGAAGAGGATATTTGTTTTTTATTGTGAATTTATTCAATTGACGGCAATTGATACACATTCAGAAAGAACCATCTTTCCTATGCATAAATAGGACAGGAGCATCCTATGGAGTGATATTGGGCCTTATGAAATCTTTATCCAAGAGGTTTTAAGCTGCTATTTCAAATCCTTAAGCTCGTCTAGATCCATACAATATGGAGGAATGGAGATGGGCAGAGTATCTGGAAGAAAGTTAATACCAAATTCTATTTCCCTATCGCGAGGTACCCCTGGCAAGTCTTTGGGAAAAACTTCAGGAAACTCATTGACTACGCGGACTGACTGAACTGTTTGAGCCTCAAACTTAGTTTCTTTGACTCGAACTAAATGATAGATGCACCCTTTTGATATCAACTTTCTAGCATTAAGATAAGATATAAAATGACTCTTGGGAGACACTGAATTACCTTCCTACTCAAAGGCTGGCTCGTTTGGAAACTAAAATTTGACTACTCGAGAGCAACAATCTATTGATGCATAATAGAAATGGAGCCAATCCGTACCAAGAATAATGTCAAAATCGACCATGTCTAACTCTATCAGGTCTGCTAATATGATCTTATGAAGGACAGTGATAGAACACTTTCTATAGACTCCTTTGGCAACAAATGACTCACCCACTGGGGTGGAAACTAAGAAGGGCTTAGGGAGTTTTTCAGGACCTACCCCAAAATTTACTATAACTAACGGGGTGATATAAGAGAGATTCAACCCGGGGTCCAACAGTACATAAATATCAAGATGAAAGACACAAAGCATACCAGTAATAATATCTGGAAAACTCTTTTTCTCCTGATGAGATGGTAAAGCATAGAATCAATTCTGGCACTGACCGCCACCGGTACTGGATGATGCACCCATAGGAGGGACTGGGTGGCCTAAAGGAGTTGGTGCACTAGTAGCCTGAGTCTGGGGATGAACATCCTTGTTTCCCTACTTAGCATGCGAATACTCTTTGATTCCATGACCTAACTTACCACATCCATAACAGCCTTTCTGTCCTAATAATCACTCACCAAGATGATTCTTACCACACTTAGCACATGAAGGATAACTGGGTTTTCCTCCCACATTACTCTAAGACCTGTCCATAAAAGCTCTACCCCACGGCTCCTGCCTGGATTTGGGTGAGGGAGCACTAGCTGAAGATGGTGCTAGCCTGAAGATGTAAAGATGTAACATCAACATCGTTGAACAATGATAATTAGGTATGAACCCTAAACTAAAATTCATATAATTTCATGTAAAATTCAACTTTAAAACTAGTTTTGGGCATAAGGATGAAAGGAGTATCCCTGTTCATAATCCCACATACCTTATTCGATTATTTGAATGCAAAAGCTTGAACTTTGAATTCCTAAAGATTTTTTGAAGTTTCTTTTTGAAGTTCTTAAACCCAAAAACTTCAATTCTTGGTTATTTGAAAAAATAATGGTGAAACTTTTGATTTCCTAGACTCAAGTTTAAAGCTTTAGGGTTTTCTTGGAGAGAAATTTAGAGAATAAAGAGCGTAATATGCTTAGAATAAGGTCAAATCTTTTGTTTTCATGAATTAGGTCAAGAGTATTAACTTAAATACCCTTCTAAAATTTAAAATAGTGACTAGAGTCCAATTTTGTACCTCGGCGCGATGCGATGCTATCATTTTATGTTACTGGAAAGGGATGAGTACTAATTTTCACTTCACCACGATGTGGTGCTATCGTATTGCGTCACTGGGAACGGACGAGTGCAAATGCACTTCACCGCAATGTGTTACCTTTTCCATCGCAACTTTTGGTGCGACACGGGCCAATTACAGAGATCTACTAGAAAGGACGATTGTTATTTAGGGGCTCACCGCAATGCAATATAACCGCAGTAAGCTACTGCCTCACATAAAAAATTCCATAACTTCTCACCTGGGTATTGGATTAAGGCAAAATTGATATCGTTGAAAAGCTGACTCAATTATCAATAATTTGGTGGGTCTTGATCTAGAAAATTCCACATACATCAAAAGTTATACACTTTCAAAGTTGACCCTTGTAGAATCGAACACCAAACTTTCGACGAATCTAAGGTTCTTGGCTCAACTTGGCTCTAAGTGATTTATATGAACATTCTTCACCTACTAAACACATCATACATTAGGAGCTGAACTGGACTAGGAAAAGTATAGGGTATTACCTGAGGTCGGCGTTCCTGAAGTACCAGGAGTTAATAAGAGAGTACATGATGAATCGTGGGGAGGTGAACCACCATATAAGGTACCAGGTCCCTCACAGTCAGATATAGGCAATAAAGAAGTAAAGTAGTAAGGGAATAAAACCTTGTAGAAAAGTAAAGAACCTGAGGGTTTAATGTGGAAACCTTCTTACTCAAAGGAGGAAAAACCATGGCTTGCCCTCATAAGCACTCAACAATACACTATAATCAAACTTATGATTAAAAAATCCATTGGAGCTTAGCTCTAAGATCCACTAATTTGTAATAACTCTATTAAAAACTCTCATTAACAACTCTGCCAAGATCTCCTCTTAGTATTGATTAACTCTAACCAATATCAACTAAGGTAACTCTACCTAACCAATTAAACTTATAAGATGAGTAATTTAATTATAGACCAAGACTTGACTCAATAGCAATTACTCTCTCAGCACGTAGAAACTTAGAACTTAAGCAATATTAAGTTTTCGCCATTTTCTCCTTTGGATTATCAGATTCCAAAAACAATTAAATTGAGAAGCATTCTTTTCTATTTATAGTAAGAGAATGATTAGGGTTGAATTTCAATTGGACCAGGTGTCTTGATTAGTACACAGCTCACCTACGCAGTTTGTTACACTAACTGAAAAAACTGCACAGACATGTGACAGTTATATGTTTCCATAAAGACCCAGGGACCTGGTCCCTTGTTGTCAGTTGATCATCATCAAAACAATCTATAGCAATTGTCCCATTTTTTTACGATGATAAACCACAAATTTTGGAGCATTAAATTTTATTCACCTCATTTAATTAGAGTGATCACTGCTACTGCCAGTGAATGTTCCCTCTATCACTATGCACCATGCTTTCCCTATCAATATACCAATATGCCTTCCCCTGTCAATATACTTGCACTTCAACACATCACTCAATACAAGTGTTACACCTGGTACCTAGTCCCTACCACATGAATTCAGTAGTCCCCCTTTTGGCATCATTAAAAAGTAAGAATAGTAAACCAAGAGTAAATAAGCACAAGTTAGTTAACTCATGGCCACTAGGGTAACACTAACATGAAGAACAACTATTAAAGTAAAGAAAAGACAGATGAAACACACACAAGGATTCATTCATCTATAAAAGTTAAGTATCATTGCAGTGCATCATTTAAATTTTTTGTTATATAGAAAAAGCCATAGGATAAAGAAAGTCAATCAGGTGAAGGACTTGGGAAGAGGGTTTGGAGAAGTAAAGCTATCTTATTGTTTTATGCAGCATGACAGTGTAATAATTCCTTATTCAACAGCTTTATCTTTGCATTAGAATTAAAAACCTCATCAGTTAGAGTTGAAACACTCTTTTTTCGTTCAGAATTCTCAGTTCTAAGCTCTTTAGAGTGACTAGGTTTCTCATTGGAAAGTTCTTGAATTGTCATTTGCAATTAGCTAATCTCTGCATTTTTTAGAAGCTGTGTTGAGATTCAATTTATTTATTTATTTTCTTAGCTCTTCTAGGGAGATGGTTCCTAATTTCTTTTTAACATACTAAGTTATGATCAGAGTTTCTAGAAAAAAACTGTTGTAACCCAATTCCAAGAGTTCCAATTTCACAGACAATTCCAAAATAATCAAAAACTCTATTCAACCAATATCCATAAGGCATGTCATGTCTTTCATTCTTTCCATGAACAACTTTATGTATGTGCTCCATCATTAGATCAAGCAAACTGATCAACTCAAAACTATTGAGACACTCCATCACATACAAGTCAGTAGTTGAAGTAATGTTCTTCTTTTGTGATCTAGGCAGAATCACTTTGTTAACAAAATCAAACACTAATTGTAACTCACTTTTAAGTGTTCTATTATTTACTGTAGCTATAGATTTTTCTTTAAACTTTGATGTATTCTCTATAACTCTATTGAGGGATGCTATTTTAAGATATCCTCACACCACTAATGGGAACATTTAGAATTTTTCCAAGTAGTACAGCATCAATGTTCAGCTTCTTCCTTGAACTACAATAGTTATCTTCGGTATGTCTTCAAAAAAGTCCAACGTGGAGTAGAATTCCCTAACTACCTCATCAAAGACAGTGGGAATGAGTCTTTCCACAAGATGGATCCATCTTTAATTATCAAGCTCAGCTAATTCCATCATGTATGGTATTGTTAATATACTTGAGTCAAAAATCCTCCTAGTTAGCACCTTTTGACTTCTCAAGGACCTATTTCGCACTTCTTTAGACCCATACTTTCCCTTTTTCTCCAGTTTTCCCTTTTTAGAAACACTGATAGGTTCTTCTTTAGTTACTTTCCTCTTTTTAGGACGAGGTTCTTCAGCAATCTACTGCTTCTCAATAGAACTTCTAAACTTCTCTCCAAAAATTCTTGTTATCTTACTGATATCTTATTCCATAGGATCAAACACATTTTTTCTTCAGTTATTTGATAGCAAAATGAGATTTTCAACAACCCAAGTATCATCCGTCATTATACTACCAGAAAGATTATGATATTTAAGGGATGAATCTTCATCAACGAGTTGAGTGAATAAATATTTGGCTTTGAAAGGGTAGGAGAGGAAAGATGTTTTTTAGTAGAGATGACTTCACATGGGATATAAACCTTATTACTATCCTCTACCTTAGAATTAGGTTCAGACGAAGGTTCTATTTTCTTAGGGATTTCATTCATTAAAGGTTCATCTAGGTAGGTATTTTTCAAAAGCAGGTCAGTCAAAGGTTGTTTTGACAGGGATATGAAGGATGAAGCAAACTTGGTTCTTTGAAGAAGGTTTGAGATAGTATTTTTAAATATACAAAGTTTAGAGTCCTTTGCAGGGTATGAGAATAAGGAATTAGAAGCCATTTGGAAATCCCTGTCACAAGAGAGCTATTTGAGACTAGGTGTTTCTTTTGATAAAAGAGGGTTTATATACTACAAAATTAAAGGGAACGAATAAGCACAAGGATGGGATTTTTGAAAGAATGAAATGAGATTAATTTCAATTTTAGGGTGACTCACTTTTTCTTTTAGGATAAGAAAATTTTCTAACACAGATTGAGAAGATGCGCCTTTTTTTGATAGAACAAAAATATGCACATTCACGATACTAACCTAAGAGATGGGACCAGGTCCCTATCTTTCTTAAGTGAATCCTCAAATTTGTGTCTGTATTAATTGTTCTATTCCAAAGTTATTCCCATATGTGTATACCTGCAAAGGTATGGTACTAAGTTAGACCAACAAGTGCATACTTTATCAAGGATATCTATCTCCTCATGATAGCCAATTTTGTGGAGAAAAACTGAAGCATTAAGTAGGTCAGTTCATTTTGATCAGCCCCAACTTCAACCTATTCTTTACAAGTTACTCCTTGTGTAGAGATTTTATAAATATGTCTACTATTTGATCCTCAGTCTTGCAAAACTTCATGCATATGGCTCCTTTTCAACATTATCTGTCAGAAAATGATGTCTTATATCTATATGCTTATCATCTTATGTTCCACTAGATTCTTGGCCATGTTGAGAGATCTTGTATTGTCACACACCAGAGGGATAGTGTCTGAGACAATACCAAAATCCTATAGTTGTTGTTTGATCCATAATAATTAAGAACAACAAAAAGTTAAAGTAACATACTCAGCTTCAGCAGTAGATAAAGCAATTGAATTTTGCTTCTTAGAACCCCAGGAAATCAAGGAAGGACCAAGAAAATGAGCTATTCCTAAGGTGTTTTTTAAGTCCACCAAGTATCCAGGATCACATAGCCTATCAGATCAAAATTGTCTCAAAATGGATAGTACAGGACCAGGTCACCTATCCCTTTCAGATACGTGAGAATTCTTTTTGCAGCTTTCAAATGAGACTCTTTTGGGTAAGACTAAAATATGGCACACATTCTCACACAAAATACAATATCTAGTCTGCTTGTAGTGAGATATAGTAAGGATCTAATAATTTTTCTATACATAGTATCATTAACTGAAGGACTAGGCTCATCATTATCCATCTTTGAACTGGTTCCAATTGGAATTTCAGTTAGCTTGGCATCTTCTTTATTGTATTTCTTTAGTAGCTCCTTGATGTACTTATCTTGACAAATCATTGTTGCTTGAGAAGTTTGCTTGATCTGCAGGCCTAGGAATAAACTCAATTAACCCATCATGCTCATTCCAAATTCACACCCCATTAGTTTTGCAAACTCTTCACATAGTGATTCAGAAGTAGCTCCAAATATAATGTCGTTGACATATATCTGAACAATTAGTAGGTTGCTTCCTCTGGATTTTAAAAAGAGAGTATTGTCAATCTTCCTTCATTTAAAACCATTTTATAGAAGAAACTTTAAAAGTCTCTCATACCATGACCTTGGTGCTTGTTTCAAACTATATAGATCTTTGTCCAATTTAAGCACATGATGAGGAAAATCTGCATCTTCAAAACCTGGAGGTTGCTTGACATAGACTTCTTCCTTCAGGTTTTCATTCAGAAAAGCACTTTTGATATCCATTTGGAAGAGTTTGAACCCCATATAGGCAGCAAATGCAATAAAATTTATGATAGCCTCTATCCTTGCTACAGGGGAAAATATTTCATTATAGTCAATTCCTTTCTGTTGGTTATAACCTTGAACAACCTGCTTGCTTTATTTCTATTGCTAGATCCATGCTCATCCTGATTATTTCTATACACCCATTTGGTCCCAATAATTGTTTTATCAACAGGTCTGGGGACCAGGTGACAGACTTTACTTTTTTTAACTTGTTGAAGCTCCCTTGCATTACATTGATCCGGTCAGCATATTTCAGAGCTGCTATAATATTTTTGGACTCAATTTGGGACAAAAATGCTGAGAATTCCAAGAAATGTCTTATTAGAGATCTTTTTTGGACTACAGATTCCAAAGGTAAAGTCATATTTTTAAGTGGGTGAGAAGATTTGTGCCTCCAGATTGACCTTCTAAGATAAGTTCGGCTAGAACCAGGTCCCTAAGGATTTTGACTTGACCCTTCTTGATGTTCTTCATCTAGTGCAAGGATCTACAACTAAGATCCTAGATCACCATCACCTTCATCATTCCCAACTGCATTATTTAGTCCTTGACCATCATCTTCAGCAATATCATCCCTTTGAATAGGAATGAGTTCTTCAATATCAAAATCTTCATCATCACCTAGATTCACTAGCTTTCCTGACATATCAAAGACCATATGTATACTTTATTCCATACACAGAGTTCTTTTATTGAAAACTCTGTATGCTTTCCTTGTTGAGTAATTGCCTACAAAGGTTGCTTCATCACTTTTGGAGTCAAACATTCCTAGTTCATTCTTCCTATTATTTAGAACAAAGTATTTGCACCCAAAAGGTTCAGTAATCAAACTTAGGATTTCTATTAAACACAAGCTCATATGGATTCTTGTTTAGGAGAGATTTGATCAAACACTTGTTTGTCAGATAACAGGCAATGTTAACAGGTTCAGCCCAAAAGCTCTTAGGAAGCCCACTGTCAAGAATCATGGTCCTGGTAATCTCTATGAGGGTTCTGATTATTCTTCAACAACTCCATTTTGCTGAGGAGTCCTAGGAGCAGAGAAGTTGTGACTTATTCCATATTCAGCATAAAATCTTACAACTTGGGAGTTCTCAAATTCAGTTCAATGATCAGATCTGAATTCATCAGTCTTATAATTCTACTTCATTTGAATTTTCTTGGTAAAATTTAATAATTACTCGCAGGTTTTATTTTTGGTTTTTAATAACATTGTCCAAATGAATATGGAGTAGTCATCCACAATAACAAATACATACTTCTTTACTCCTCTACTTCAGATTTTAACAGGTACATATAGGTCCATGTGCAGCAACTCAAAAAGTCTAGAAGTACTCACCTACTTCTTCAGCTTAAAGGAAGACCTGGTTTGTTTTCCCTTAACACAAGCATCACAAACTTTGTTATCTAGAAATTTCAGCTTTTACATGCCACGGGCCAAGTCCTTTGAAATCAACTTGTCCAGCAAAGAAAAACTTACATGTCCCAGCCTTTTGTATCGTAGATCAACATCTTCACTTTGAATACTTAAGCAAATTAATTCCCCATCAGCTATAGACTCTAAATCAACCGTATATATATTATTTATCCTTTTGGCTTTGAGAATAACTCCCCCAGACTTTAAGTTTGACATAGTGCATCCATCAGATGAGAATTTCACTTCATTACCTTTATCATAGATTTGAGAAACACTTAGAAGACTGTACTTGAGTCCATTCATATAGTACACATCTTTTTTTGCTTGATCAGGTGATTTTCCAATCTTTCCCATGCCATGGATATAGCCTTTTTTACCATTTCCAAATGAGACACATCCACCCTGTAGTATCTTGAGAGAGAGAAAATAGTCAGTACTTCCGGTCATATGCTTTGAACTTTCACTATCCATGAACTAGTTTTGACTGCAATGTGAACATAGTTATTTGTTAGATTTGGGAACCCACTTGTGTTTGGGTTCCCAGAAGGAATACAAGGGTGTGATCAAATTTTTCTTGGCTTATCTATAGTGAGTTTTCCTTCATATTTTTCAAAAGTTTGGAACCCTTAGAATAGGAATTCTCCTACTGGATGTATCTAGCATTGTTTATTCTAGCTTTAAGCCAACTTTGACAGTTTTCTTCATGTGCCGATCTCTTCTACATGAGTACAAAGAGGTTTGTGGACCTTATTTATAACATCATGAAAATATTTCCCTTGAAATCCAAGTGATTGGGTTTTATACAAGTCATTTTCCACTATTGACACCCTAACCAGTTAAATTAGAAAGGATTTGTGAGGATGTAGTCCATTTTACTAATTTGTTAAGTTTTTTTCTTATACGGACCAGGTCCCTTTCTAATTCTTTATTCTTATGGAGTGAAGTCATAAGGTTCTTTTGAGAATACCTCCATTTTTCTTTAAGATCAACTTAAAGCCTTGAGGCTTTTTTCTTCTCTTTACCATCTGAATTATTTACTTTCTCTAGTTGACTCATTAAACTCAGATTTTCAGATTTCAATTTAGTGAATATTTCTTCTATTTCAGATATCTGAAGAGTTGAGGCAATCAATTCAAGCTCTTGATTTTCTACTTTCTCTTCTAGAGAATTTTTTTGAGAAGTCAGTTCACACACAGAATCAATCAACATATTTGCAAACTTCTTTATCTTTCTAGCAGAGTAGTTATCTAAATTTTCCTTTATGTCAAAAAGAGTTACCTCATTTTTTTCTTCATCTTCAGTGGTTGCCATAATAGCAAACAAGGAGTAAAAGGTGACATTCTCATCCTCCACTACGAGCATAGAAACATCTTCAAGCTCATCCTTCTCAGATTCACTGGAGGAATCTCCCTAGACTGCCAAAGATTGTTTCATGCATAATTAGTGACAACTTTTCTTCTTAACTTCTCAATGACCTGGTCCTTCTTCTTTCCTTTGTTAGCTCTAGACTTTAGATATTCCTAATAATCTATTTTGTGCAATGGATAATCCTTGATGAAATGCTCAGAACTTCCATATTTGTGACACAATTTAGCAGTACCTCCCTTTTTGTAGCTACTTCCTCTTCTTTGAAATCAACTACTTTTCTTCATTACTCTAACGATCCTTTCTTCCAAATAGGAAACATCAGTGTCTTCCTCACTTGAATTGAACTTTGACGACTTCAATGCCAGGGATTTTTCTTTTTTTGCTTCTTTTTTCTCTTGACCTTTCTGCTTCTTGAGTTAATGAGTCTTCAGATTACCAATAAGTTCATCCATAGTAAGAGTCTTTAGGTTTCTTGCCTCAGTAATAGCACCTACTTTGCTTTCCCAGGACTTAGGAAGAACATCTAGAATTTTTTCACTTGCTCATACAAAAGAATCACTTCTCTTAAGTAGTGCAATTTATTTGTGACTGAACTGAAGCTAGTATACATCTCTTGAATTGTCTCTTCTTCCTTCATAGAAAAAGTTTCATACTGAGTCGTCAGCATGTCAACTTTTGAGTCCTTCACATCATTTGTTCCTTCATGATCTATCTTCAGGCAGTCCCAGGTTTTCTTAGCAGTTTAAAAAAAAGCAATCATGTTATACTCATATGGTCCTATGCCACACATAAGCAATTTTTTATCCTTGTAACTCTTTTCAACTTTCTTACTATATTTATAATTAAATTCTCTTCTAGTTTTGACAACCACTCTTGTTATGTCTCACCTCTAACAGGCACATGAGGACCATCAAGTATCACATCTATCAACTTACTATCCTTAGCAATAATAAAGTCATACATGTTGGTTTTCCACCACCCATAGTACTGCCTATTGAAGTGGGGTGGTCTAGTGGTATATTGACCTTCTTCCAGATTAGATGGAGCAGCCATGATCAATAACTCACTCTAGGTGTGAACCTTTTAAAGTATTCTTACTCTAATACCAACTAATGAATCGTGGGGGGTGCACTACTTTACAAGGGACTCAGTCCCTCACAGTCATATACAGGTAAGAAAGCAGTAAAGCAATAAAGAAAAAAACCCTAGCAGGAAAGTAACGAACTCAGTGGTTTAACATGGAAACCTCCTTGCTCAAGGGAGAAAGAACCACAAATTTCCCTCACAAACACTCAACAATCAACTATAATCAAACTCATGATTATAGACTCTATTGGAACTTATATCCAAGCTCCACTAATTTGTAATAACTCTATTACAAACTCTCTTTGATAACTTTGCCAAGATTTTCTCTCAGTATTAATTAAATCTAACAAATATCAACTCAGGTAACTCTACCTAAGAACTCTACAGACATGAGAAAAGTATTACGCATATAAGATAAGTAATTTAATTATAGACCAAGACTTGACTTAAGAGAAATTACTCTCTCAGCATGCAGAAACTTGGAACTTGAGCAATAATGAGTTTTTGTTATTTTTTTCTTTTGATAATAAAATTGCAAAAACTATTGAATTAAGAAGCATTCTTTTCTATTTATAGTAGGAGAATAATTAGGGTATAATTTTGATTGGGCTAGGTGTCCTGATTAGTACACTGCTCACCTACGCTGTTTGTTACACTAATAGATAAAACTATGCAGATATGTGACAGATGTATGTTTCCACGAAGACCCAGAGACCTGTTCCCTTATTGTCAGCTGATCATTATCAAAACAACATATAGAAGTATAGGTGATAGCTATGGGAAATACTAGGATGATGAAGAACCCAACATATTTGGACCTTTTTAGGAGACCCCTGGCACCTACTATAGTTCCTCAAGGGCCCATCAGTCTCTACAGTGCCTATTAATATACTAGAAAATGACATGGGAGTTAGTATAAAGTTTGATATGGGGGATCAGAAAGAATCCCCTGAGTTGAGTACACAGGGTGAGGGGACCCCGGCTACATCTATATCAGACCTGACTTCTAATTCAGAGCTGTTGGATGCATATTCGATGCCCCTCACCCATCCACTTCAGCTGTTGCATCAGTTATAATGTTAGTTTCATGTGAGTTTTTGCAGATCTTGGTGGACAGTCAGAGATTCATCGACTCTTGGCTACAGAGTTTTATGGCTAAGGTGGCGACTTTATATAGAAAGATCTGGCCATAGGTCTGGACTACACTAGAGATGGCTGAGTCTAGATTGGAGTCTGCACATTGAGATGCTATGTCAGAGCTACGAGCTGAGTTGCATACATGCATAGATACTTTTGAGGGTCGTGTATCAGCCCAACTCAACAGCATTAAGACACCAAATCTAGGTGATATTAGGGAGGAGGTAGATGTATTTAGAGTAGAGGTACTCTCCCTTACTAAGAGTTATATGTCAGTAATCCCTCCAGTTGTTCCCCTATTTGTTCACTCGGTACCTTCCTCTAGTCCTGGACAGTTTGACTTAATTGGGGAGAATGATAATACAGCCCCCATAGCTAGAACTAAGAGAGGCCAAGAGGGGGACTTGTAGGATTCTAATATTCCACTTGACTAGGCCCTAAAATGGGCCAGACATGAGTCACAGGAGACTGCAGTGATTGATAGGGGAGGTGTGCTGACATCGCAGTCGGTGTATCTTCCAATAGTGCACCATCACCACCACCACCTCTGCCACTCCAGATACCCTCACCTGAGAGATATCATGACACGAACGCCTAGTGTATCTCAGATATGTCCTCATTCCCTTGCTTTAGATTTATTTAGTGCATTGAGGACAATGTGTAATTTTTAGTTGGGGGTGGGGTATACAATAGTTGCAGTGGGTTTTTGTTGTCGTGCTTATTTTCTTGTCCGTCGTGGTATGGTTGTAGAACCAGCATGTCTAGGTTAAAATTTATGTCGTGCTGTATTTTGTTTCGTGTTGTGTTTGTTCTTGTATGATTAGGAGATTTTTGAGTATTTAGGGCAGTTTTAATGTTTTTTGTTAATTTTGAGAAAAATGATACCCTTCCAAATTTTATTTTTAGAGCTGTGTGAATATATATTTGTTTGACCTTTGTGGATCTTGTTATGGCATTATATTAGGGACATGATAATGATAGCTAACTTTTGCATGAACCGGATAGGTAGTAGCTTGTGATGTGACTCTATATCATGTGTGTGTGAGATGCTACCTAGTTCCCTTTATGGGTTAAATTCAGAACTTAGTTGGTTAGTCTTGCCTAGGTTAAAGGATAGTTGGTTAGGAAAGGAACATAGGCCCATTTTGATTTTAGTCCACCTTTAGCCTAAATGACCTTCCAATTTGAAATAGTATCCCTTGATCCCATTTTTGAGCCTTGTAGCCTATTTCTTTGTTTTTACCTTTCACCTTCCCATTCATGTTGCAATGAACCTATTTTGGATCTGGTCCTCCTTTGACATTGTGCACCTCAACTCAGGAAAATCGCCTAAGTTGAGAGTGGCTATCATAGGGGTGCGTTATGTAAACTAGGTATGAAGAAGGGTAAAATAAGAGAAAAAATAGTAAGGCTGGTTGAGGTAGAAAAAAAAAAGAAAAATATGAAAAAGAAAAAAAAAACACTTCTAATATGAATGTGCAATAAAGAATAAAAGAGAGAAATAAAAGTGGAATATAGAAAATTAGTTAAAGTGAGGACCCCAAAGTTAGTTTAGTACCAAGGAGGCTTAGTCACTTGATCTATCCATATGTACCATACCAGCCCCTCAAGACTACATTACAAGTTGAATAAGGTCCTATAGTGATCCTAACTTGACTGCTTAGAAACCAAGGTAAAGAAAATAAGGGCAAGCCTATGGTATTTGATGCGCATTGGTTGAACATCTTCTTTGAGTGTGAGTGTATCTTGATCGTCCCTACACTGGTATGCTTATTTCATATCAGTGAGTGAAAATTCTTTGATTGTGAGGGTACATGGTTTGTATTTCTAGTTGTTCACTTGTCTGGGTGGTGTAACTTTTATATATGCATAGTTGTCTGTTGCTAGTGTAATTGTTATATCTTGATCCCATTATTTCACATTTTTGTGCTTCATATTATACACAATTGGTTTCGAATTACTTAATAAGAGGGGAGTAATGGGTTTGAACTTAAAGTGATGATTGACTGCCTTAGATAGCTTAGATTCTCCTAGTTAAGCGTCATGTTTTTATTTTATTTTGTTGTGTTGCCTGAAGACATGCAAATGTTCTAGGTTGAGGTGTTGATGTTCTATGGATTTATAGCACTTTCGATGCTTAAAACTATTAAACTATGCAAGTTTCTTAGGTTTTGAGAGATATAATGTGTTTTGGGTATGTTTTGCAGAAATAAGGTTTTGGATGCTAAACTAAAGAAAAAGATAATAATTGAAGTTTTTGGCTACTTACTGAGGCAATTTTGGGCATATGTGTCACTTACTAGGCGTAGGTGATCAAAGTATGTAGTAGAACTTGAAGTCCAGAAGCTCAAAAGTAGGGGAAAAAAGACTCTATAACTTACAAAGGGCATATACGGTTTGTACGTGGTACATATGGTCCGTATATGGTACATACTATCCGTATTTGGTACATATGGTCTATATGTGACCAAGGTATGTTATAGATGTCCAAGTTCAGAGAGTTACAGGATCTACACAGAAGTTCTGGCACTTACCTAGGTCCACATATGGGCCGTATATGGTACATACATCCGTACGTTGCCTAAGTAAGTGGCCACCGACCTATATTTTCCTTTTTCATTTGGGATTTGATTTTTTGGGTTTCCTTGTATCCTATATATACCCTTTTGACATTTTGAAGTGAGGTTATGCACTTTTAATATTCACAAATATATATTTTTATTTCTATATTTGAATTTGATCTTGGGATTACTTCTGTATTGATTTTGGTTGATAATTCAATTTTAGATTTTGAGTTTTATTCAATTATACTTGTGATATTATGTAAATGGATTCAATCATGAATTCCATTAATCATTTCACAAGCATGAGCGGCCAAAACCCTTAGCTAGGGTTGTGGGAACCCTGGCATATTGATGAAGTAGAGGAAGTGCTAAGTTGTTCTAAACAATTATCGTTGTATGTATTGTATTATCTTCGGTTTAATAGATGTTCTAGCAGTTGCAAACTTTAGGATCCCTCCTAGATTATTGCTACTTACTCTACAAGAGGAGTAGTGACTAGGAAAATATAAGTACAACAGTAATTTGAGGATTAACTGTCGATCCAAGCTAATCAGTATTATCTAATGGTTAACTATCATCTAATAACTTGAAACTCAAAAGGTAAGAGTTAACTAGGATCTTGGATAAGGGTTAGTAATGCGACATCCTGGCACTCAAAAGGTAAAGGATGAAATCCTTCAATGTGTCCACAAGATAGTTGAAGGTACATAACTTACCAGATTCTGTATGCAAGGTACTGAGTTGGTTCAGTGTAGCACTATAAACCTATGAATTTGAGAAGCCAGGGGGAACACAACTCTAGCGTTAGTCTCTAACTATTTACAACCAAAGCTACATACAATTACTTGTTCTCTATTGGTACTACAAACCCTCCATTTACTTTTTGTTTAGCCCGTTGAGTTCAGCAAACTAGAGATATACATCCAAGTCTTCCCTGTGATTTGACCCCAACCTAGTTGTGTTATTATACTTGATAGCAACTGCTTTATCCTCAATTGGAGGTGTAGTTTGAGCGTTGATAAGACACTCATATTGTTATACTTCCAATAAGTCAATCCAAAAGTTAACCCTATATCCATAAGGGAAAACTGAAATTCTATTAAAAATTCACATCACCCACAAGGAGTTCAAATTTAAAATTTCATCTAAAATCAAGTTAAAATCGATGTTGAAATCATCAATTTGTCATTTTTTAAATTTAACCAAACCCCCCCAAATTTTCAAATGAACAAAATAAAGATTCAAAGATGGAATAATAAATTAATCATTGAGGAATTTTAAAATATTAGTTCAGAAATTTACCCAATGAAAAATATAATTGATCACCTTTTTAATCTTCCTAAAATGAGTTTCCAAGGTTCAAAAATTGTGTTTTGAGTTGAAAATGCAAATTTAAAAATTGTCTAGGTGTGTCCCTCATCGTAAACATGATAAGCCCATTATGAACGCAACCTAGGCCTCGTGATAGCAAAGTCCAAACCTACTGAGACACAGACCCACACGCTAATACAACCCTTCCCACACGAACACAAAGACCAACACAAATGCTACTTTGAAAATATTACACCTCACTTGTGAAGGAAAATGAGGCACCCTATAGAAACAACCAATAGTAAAGAATTATAAGAACATTTGCAGAATGGATACAAGGAATTTGTTGGAATACCATGAACATAATCCAACTATGCTAATAGACTACAATAAATATTTCGAACTCAATAGAATTATTGAATTTATGAATAGAGGTCATTATCAATGGATGTTGATCTAAGTCAACTATAAGCCTTTAACTTTCTAATATCCCGTATAAACACTCAATATCAAGTCAAGTGTCTCGGCACTCAAGCCAATAGTCCTACTAATCCATAAATGATATTTTAAAGATAATTAAAGTGATAGAATTCTCATACACACCTAAATCTCTGAATGTTTACAAGTCAACCATCCTAATTCCAAATCCTTCAAAAATGAAAATCTCCTGAAATACTTAACCAATCACCTTAGAAATCAAACCACCATACCCGCAGACCATGAATATTATAATACAACTATGAAAAGAGGGTGAAATGGTCGAAATGCATCTAAAGTAAAAAATTGCTATAAGAATTATTATAAAAGCTTCTGATATATGTGGGATCTGAGGAAAGGCTAGACCATAAGGGTCAAAACTACTGGACATTGGTAAATAATTTTCTAGTGGTGAAAGTGTTACTCCCTCTCTCCACTTTTGCTTGTCTAACATTGACTTGGCACACCACTTAAGGAGTAATAAATACAATGAAAATTTTACTTTATCATCCTTTGGATACAATAAATTCAATGTTTGGGATAGAAAGTAGCTACAGTTAATAATTAGGTAAATTTAGGAATAAGTGATGAACTAATTAAGTGAATTTTTAAATTGGACAACTAAAAATGGATATTTACTTTTAATATAATGAATAAATAAAAATAAATGAAGAAAATAACTTTCTAAAAAATGAAAGGACAAAAACATGTAGATTCATACTTAAGGGGCTATCTTAAAACCTACCTCAAACTTAAGGGATAATTTTTATAAGAGAATTTTTATCAATTTCTCGTAATCCATCTAAAGTAAACAAAAACAATAGGAGAAAACTATAAGCTATAATGAAATTGAATAAATTGAGTGTTCTTGCTGAGCGTAGGGGCTTGATGTGTTTTGGAAAATAGTCGCTAATAATGATGGTACCTTGTTCTTGCAGAGGAGTACACATTGGAGAATCATAAGTTTGGTAGTTAGAAGTTTGGGTTATTACTTTTTAGTCCTTATAGTTTAACTCTTTACTTATTATTATTTCATTTATTTACATTTTAGTCCTTGAGAAAGAGGAATATAATCTCAGATGTAATTCCATAGAAGCTCATGAATGAAGAAATTCTTAGATTAGTCTTAGCTTAATTTCCTAATTTTTTTCTAGTTTTTTTTAAATATGTATTAGTGGTATCAAAGCATAATCCTTGCACCTGTGAGTGACTGCCTTGGCAACCAAAATGGGAAAAGTGTTTAAAAAGTTGGAGATAATTTTGTAGGAGGTGGTTTCCTTCTCCAGCAAGTAGGATCAACTGAAGAAATGTACGATAAATCATATCATAAGCTTAAAGATAGTCTCATAAAGCAACGACTATCGGGGAGAGACAAACTACCACCTATTGCAAAGGATCATAAAGATGAGTTGTACTTTCCAATTGAGGGACCTTCACCACTATTGGGTGGTGTAAATAAAACTCAACCATATAACCTCCCAAATTTCTCTAGGGTGTCGATCTCCAAAACCCCCACAAATCCCACCTTTCCATAGTGTTAATCCATATCCAATAAATTCTCATCTATCAACCCTAATTTCCTCTACAAGTCCCCTTTCATCAACATCACTTTACTCCAAAAAGACCTAGTAACCCAAGCACTTTTTATCCTCACCCTACCCAATATTAGTATCCCAATGTCTATAATCCTCATCAAACCCATATGTTTACCCCACCTACTCATACTCATCCCTTGACTAGATACTCTAAGATAAAATTTTCTTATTTTAATGTTTGTGGATTTCAAGACTGGTGGTATAAGTTGGAGCAATTCTTTTCAATGGATGAGGTTCAGTCTCATCAAAAGTTTTTAGTGGCAGCATTATGTTTTGATGAGATGGCTATTTAGTAGCATAAAGCATAAATGTACAGTATGCAAAACTTAGCTCCACCTAGTTAGGAGGAATATATTATTGCACTCTCTAATAGATTTGGTACAGAATATGATGACCCAATTGGGGAATTGGTAAAGCTGAAACAAACTAAGAGTGTGAAGGAATTTTAGGAATAATTAGATAGAGCTAGGACCAGATTAAACCTAGAGCCTAATCATGTTATTAACATATTTTTAGAGGCATTAAAATAGGAATTAGGTAATTCTGTGAGGATTCATAGGCCTTTTTCTCTCCTTCATGCTTACCATTTATCTGGGCTATAGGAATCTATATTCCTTAAGCACTCCAAGGCTCTTAAGTTCCTTTCCCACATAATCAACACTTATAAAAGAGAGATAGTCTAACTTTATCTTAGACTGCCCTTCAATTCACTACCAACCTAACTTTTCACCTTCCTAAGGGTTATGCTCACTTGACCGAGCCTTCAATAAGCTCACATGTTCATAAAACTAGAAGGATAAGGTTGACACTTATGAGATTAGTGAAAAGAGGTCTAACGGGTTATGTTTTGCTTGTGATAGACCATATACACCTAGTCATGTATGCAAGGTTAAGGATCAATTATATTTAGTAGATATAGATGAAGACGGTCTAATTAATGATATATTATAGGATGAAGAGGATGTGTTAACCATAATTCAGGATATAGAGATGTGTGAGGTATCAATTCATGTTATTAGTAGGATGAAGGGGTATACGACCTTTAGGCTTAAGGGGTTTTGTCAACAAAATTCCCTTAATATTTTGATAGATACCAACTCCACTCACAACTTCATGGATGGTGTATTTGTACCTAAGACATAATGGAAGGAACACTCATGTGCACTTCTACATGGTAGTTTAGCTGATGGAAACTCAGTGCCTCTTCAAGGCATGTATAAGAGGTTAGAGTGGTTGCTAGAAGGATCTGTGCTCAAGGTTGATTTCTTGTTGTTTCTATTAAAAACTTATGACATAGTGATAGGTTGTCAATGGCTTGGTGAGCTAGGAGATATTTTATTCAGCTTTAAGGCTTTTTTAACCATAAGGTCCAATTATTAGGGAAAGGCCTTCTCCTTGAAAGGCCTAAATCAACAGCTCAAACTAATCAGTGATGATTCCTTGTATAAGATCAAGGAAGAGACAACTCAACTTTTATGATTAAAGTGGTGCATAGAGAGGTTGGGGACAAACCAGAGGGTAGTTATTATCTACTGCAACCAAAACCTTAGATAGTCTAATATGTTTTAATAGAAAATGTGGATTTATTTGTTAAGCCTATGACCTTCCACCATCTAGAAACTTTTTTTATCATCCCATCCCTCCGGTGGAAGGATACAAATTGGTCAATAATAGGCCCTACAGGTATTCCCCACAGTAGAAAAATATAATAGAAAGGCTGGTGCATGACCTTTTCAAGCAAGGTTCGATCCAGTATAGTTGTGGTCCTTTTGAATCCCCAGTGGTGTTAGTAGAGGAAAAGGATGGCTCATGGAGAATGTGTGTAGATTATAGGGCTCTTAATCAAGGTACCATCAAGGTAAGTTTCTCATTACCATAATTGAAGAGTTATTATAGGAACTTGGTGGATCATAGGTGTATTTTAAGATTAATTTAAGAGAAGGATACCATCAGATTGGGATGGGTCTTCAAGATGTGTATAAGACTGTATTCAAGACTCACTCTGGTCATTTTGAATATTTAGTCATGCCCTTTAATCTAACTAATACTCCTGCCAAATTTTAGAGTCTCAAGAACTATATTCTTAAGGATCATCTCAGGATCATGGTATTTTTAGATGATACATTGGTTTTTAGCAAAAGTCTTGCAGAACATGTGAAGAATCTCAATATCATATTTATCTAGCTTAAATTATATAACTTATTTGTTAGTGTTGCGCCCAAGCACACACGCAAGTGTACATGGTCTCACCAAGTAATAAAGTGGCCTTAAATAAAGCTGAATATCAATCCCTCAGAGACTTGTGTTGGCAACTATCCAATTCTAAGTTAACTATTGAGATTAATCAGTGCAAACGTAACCAAAAGTGTTTTTGAAGTATAAACAAAAAGTAAAGTAAATAATGCGTAAAAGTAAAGTGCTTGGACAGTCAATGGATAGAAACCCAGGGTTAAGGCTCTACGGACAATCAAACTAAGCTATTGAACTTCATTGGTTTAGATTACTTATCAGGGTTGTTGATTATCAGGGTTTATTAAATGATCATAATCTCCCGACTATAATCATCTACCTAACTGGACATTATAAATACATCATTGAACGGGAATGTAATAATCTATTTAGATAGATTAAGATGTCATCCTGCAAGTGAACCAAACAAGGCTTCTAGGTATATCCCCATCCTAGATGCTAATTCAAATCCTTTATTTTATAAAAGAATAGAAACTTCTCTCTATTTATCCCCATATTCTATCCTCTTGTTCCTCCTATAGGGCTCACAAGACGACAATATATGTATTCTAAGATTAGATACTCCTTAAAATAGTTATAAAAGGGATAAATAAACAACCAAATATGATAAGAAATCAATTCAAAGATATAGTAATCATGTTCTTGGCCTTAACTCTGGAAAGGGGGCCTTTGGCCACTCATGGACATAACTATAATCAATATAAATGAATACATGATAAAATCCATAAATAAACTAAATTAAAGAAATAAAAACCCTAATTGAAGTGTTTTCCATCCCCTTTTCAAGTTTCAAATTCGTCCAAGGTACTTAACAATGTGTACAAGTCTCTTATTTATAGGATCAAAGTTTTGGCCATGTGTAGAGTAGGGGTCGCAACGCACCACCCATTCCAAGGGAGTAGGGGTCGCGATGATAAACTTATTCCATGGAATATAGATCGAAAATATCTTACCATTACCATGGAATATGGGTCGCACCACCCCTCCATCGCGAGGGCTCACTGGAAATCCAATTTTGACGTTTAAACTTTGCCTTGCACTTGTCCTTCTATCCCAAGCCTTGTGGTATTGTTTCCACTCGATGTCAAGCTTGTTAATAATCAAAATTTCATCATAATAAAATCAAAAAGAATCCTATAGCATCAAATCCCATATATTAGAGCTCAAAATAACAAACAATCCATAACGGTGAACTAGAAACTCAAGCTAAGAACTAGTTTCGTCCTATTAATCTTTAGCTTAGTATTTTGACTCTTGGCTTGATTCGATTGAAACTTGAACACTCAAAATAATTTTTTCTACACATAATTACATAATAATAACCTTAGGAACTCATTAAACACATTAGAATCAATTGTGATCAACTAGAACAACACCTAGCTCAAGCTAGTGATACTAGTTTTCTCATTTGAACTCTAAGTGACCAAATTAAGCACAAACTTGTTTGAGATACACCTTAAACATAGTAATTAAGTACTTAAACACTTAGATGCTAATTTATATCATCATTAACACATTGCGCACATAAATTATCCTTAAAGCAAGGCTAAATAAGCTAGGATAATAACGTTGAGGTGCATAAATCCACCTCAAATCACCACCCCACACTTAAAGCCTTGTTCGTACTTGGACAATTCTTTACTATAAGCATAATAAGCTGAGGAGACTCTAAACTTCTACTACAAGAAAGACACTCAAGGTAGTACTATAATGACTAGAAAGAATGCAAGTTTCTACACTAAGCATGTTACAAACACAATTGAAAGCTCATGAATACCACACTAAAATATCCTAGCCTAAAGAATTGACTCACCTAGTTGGAAAACTCATACACATTGTTCAATCAAAGATATCATACAAATCTCCCAACTATCATCAAACTTATGCCCTCACCACAAGAGAGATACCCATAAACACTCATATTAAAGTAATTTATAACATAATGGGTACAAGAATCAAATGACGCTCTCTCTCCCAAAGAATTCACAAGTCACACAAGATGAACCATAGGCTTTCCAACATCACATTTTTTCCATCAATTCACCTTTAACAACCCATTTACACCACTTTTGTCCACCCCTATCTTTTGTTTTGCCCCATCTTATTAAGCTCATTCACATACACTATGGTGGGAGTATTGTCTATTCACAACTTATTCACTCTAAATAAAAAAATTTCTTTACATTACACAACTCCCAATAACAACACATAACAATTGTACACACCAATAACTATCACTTTGGAGATTCAATTTCACCTTTCTCCTACTTGAATTAAGTTCAATCAAAGAAAGGATTTGGCTACACCAAAGCAAAAGCTAAAGGCTCAATGGGGTTAACTAGGATTATGCACAAGGGTAGGTCAAAAGAAGGTATGAAACATGGATATTAAAGAAATTTCTATATCATCTCCTACACCCACACTCTTTATTTAATTTTACACACACACCAGGTAAGTTCTAGACATCATGTATAACAAGGAATATACCATAACTTTACATACACGGCGCATGCTCAACTCAAATAGAATCATCATAGACTCTCAACCACACAATCACATGAATTTAACATTAAGCCAATAAGTACAGGAGTCATAATCATGAGTCTAGGAATCTAAAAAGTAGTAATTCACACAATCAACATTCTTTTAAAACCAAAACACTTGCATCATGCAGTCAAATACAGCACCAACAAGAACATCTCACTTATTCCTAACACAAAAATTTTAAAATTACTCCTAAAAATGGGAATTTCCCCACCCCACACTTAAAAATATACTTTGTCCCCAAAGTGTACTTAAAAGTAGAGATAGAAATACTCTCTGAAGCTTCTAAGCATAGCTAGTAGCATCTTTATACATCAAGGGGGTCTGGGGACACCACACTTAGTCTTTGTCATGTTTCTTAGCTCAGGTTTTCCGGTACTCAAACTTCCAATCAACTCGTGACTCAATAAAAATAAAAACTAGTAAAGTAAAACTTAAAAATACTGAAAATAAAACCTACCTTAACTTGGGTTGCCTCCCAAGCAGCTCCTGATTTAGTGTCGCAGCACGACCCAGTCTTTGACTCATTTGTTTTCCTTCATCCTCTTCCTCTTACTTGGATGCCATCTTCTTATTCGTTTCTTACCTCTTGAGTGTGAACTCTCAAGGTCAACGACTCTCTCAACAATAGCCCTTTTAGGCTCATCAATCTGCATTATTTTGGGTTGGGGTGGTTGTGTCTTGGACCACTCAATGAGAAAGTCTAAAGAGGTCTTTAGTGGACTAAACTCCACCACCCTACTCTTATCCTCTTCAATTAATGTAATCATGAACAAATATTTATAGTGGGATATTGTGTTGAGTGGTTTGTACACTTTGAAAGCTTCCTCTTCATCATCCAGCCTCATTGTGAGTATGTCCTCTCTCACATCTATCAATGCTCCTCCCATCGCCAAAAATGGACTTCTCAAGATGACTGGCATTCTTTCATTTTCCTAAAATTCTAAAATAATAAAATCAGCAGGAATAATAAACTTACCAACCTTGATGAAAACATCCTCTATGATTCCTTCAGGATGGGCTAGGGTTTGATCTGCCAATTAGAGTATCACTGAGCTCGATCTTGGCTTTCCCAAGCTCAAAGTGTTGAACAAGGAAAGAGGCATAAAATTGATGCTTGCCCTCAATCACTAAGTGTGTATACTACTTCACTACTGCCAATTTAAATAGGGAGTTTGAAACTCCAAGGGTCTTTAAGATCTTTAGGCATCTTTTACATAACTACAGAACTACGCTCCTCAGTGAGTGTAACTTTCTGAACATCCTGCAGCTTAACATTGTTAATGACCACATCCTTCAAGTACTTATCATACTTGGGCATTCCCTGCAAAATGTCTAAAAGAGGAAGATTAATGTGAAGCTCTCTGAACGTGTCAATGAACTTCTTGAAGCATGTATCCTCCTTTATTTTTCTAAGCCTCTATGGGAAAGATGGTGGTGGTCTCTTCTTCACCTGTTCAGAAAACTTTGGTTTTTGAGTACTCAAACTTCTTCAAACTTTCAGCAACTCTACCATCTACCTGTTGAGGAACCAACACCATATCTACCCCCTTAGTTATCTTTAGAGGTTCTTCATTCAGCTTTTTACCACTCCTCAAAGTGATTGCCATTACTTGTTTAGGAGATTCAGTATTACTTAGCAAACCACCTTAAGGCCTGACATTTTATGCATGTTGTATTTGCCTAACCTGCATCTCCAAGTTCTTTGTATCCATCTATTAGCTCTTCATATCTGTTGCCAACTGTGCTAGAGAAGCTAGAATTTGTTTCAGCATCTCTTCTATATTGTTATTTTGAGTCGTGGATTGATTTTGCTACTGAAATTATTATTGTTGGTTGTTCCATGATGGGATTAGTGGTTGAGTCTGCCAATTTTAATAGTAGGCATTGTCATAACTCGGCCTTTGAGAGTTTCCTGCAAACATCACAGACTCAGGATTTGCACTACACATAGCTATAAAATGACCATTATTACCACGAACCTCACTCCAAGTATTCGTCTAAAAAATTGCATTAACTATTGTTGTAGGTTGTGTAACCCCTAATTTCATATTACTGAGTTGAGTATTCAACTGATTTTACAGTGCAGCAATCTGAGTGGATATCGCAGTAAACTGGTCTACCTCCAATATACTTACAACTTTCTTTGTAGCACTTCCTGAGTCAGAATACCACTCAAGATTCCCTTTTACAATCTGGTTCAACAAGGTATATAGCTCATCATATATCAATTCCAATGCTTGACCACCTACAGCTGAATCTAGCAAAATTTTTGTGTTGTGATCAAGTGCCTCAACAAAAGTGTGAGCTAGTACCTCATTTGATTATTGATGATGTGGACAGTCCCAAAGAAGAGCTTTGAACCTCACCCATGCATAATATAAGTTCTCATCTGGCTTTTTCTTAAGCTCACAGTCTCATTGAGTAGTCTTCCAGTCTTTCCAGATGGAAAGAATCGGATGAGAAATTTTTAGGCTAAGTCATCCTAGGTTGTGATTGAATGTTTTATCTTATCATTCAACCACTTCTTTGCTTTCCCCAACAGTGAAAAGGGGAAAAATGCCATTCTAACATAGTCAGTTGACACACCCGTAGGGATGAATGTGTCACTGATCTTAAGGAAGATCCGCAGGTGGACTTGTGGATCTTCATGTGAAAGCCCCATAAACTGTCCATTGCAGATCAAAATTTGCACCATGTTTTATTTTAGCTCAAAGTTACCTCCAGCAGCCGGATTATGAAAAAGGGAGGTCAAATTAGTCGGAAGTGGGATTGCCACTTCGCGAACTATCTTGTGAGTTGGTTGATCTTCAGCCATGAGAGTAGGATTGTATTATTCCTCTTAAACATGCATGATGCAGTAGAGAAGGACTTCTTCTCTCCTTACTTGGTGAAAGTGTTGCTTAGGTTTGGGGCTTAGTTCAACTAATTCCCTATCCCTTGCCAACTTACTAGCCTGTAAAACTATTTTCTGCAAATTCAATACTAAGACCAAGTGTGAAGCACCAAAGAATTCTAAAAGTAAAATTGAAACTAAAATAGTTTTCAATTTACAAGACCCCGACAACGGCGCCAAAAACTTATTGCACCGAACGCACACACAAGTGTACCTGGTCTTACCAAGTAATACAGTGGCCTTAAATAAAGCCGAATATTAATCCCTCAGATACTTGTGTTGAAAACTATCCAATTATAATTTAACTATTGAGATTAATCAGTACAAATGTAACTAAAAGTGTTTTTGAAGTATAAACTAAAAGTAAAGTAAATAATGCATAAAAGTAAATTTCTTGGACAGTCAATGGATAGAATCCATGGTTAAGCCTATATGAATAATCAAACTAAGCTATTTAACTTCATTGGTTTAGATTACTTATCATGGTTGTTGATTCGCAGGGTTTATTATATGATCATGGTCTCCCGACCTCTAATCCTCTACCTAACTGGACATTATAACTACATTATTGAGTGGGGATGTAATAATTCATTTAGAGGCATTAAGATGTTATCCTTCAAGTGAACCAAACAAGGCTTCTAGGTATATCCCTATCCTATATGCTAATTCAAATCCCTTATTTTATAAAAGAGTAATAACCTTGCTCTATTTACCTCTATGTTCTATCCTCTTGTTCCTCCTCTTGGACTCATAAGACAATAATAGATGTATTATAAGGTTATCTACTCCTTAAAATAGTTTTAACAAGTATAAATAAACAACCAAATATGATAAGAAAACAAAACAAAATCAATTCAAAGCAATAATAATCATGTTCTTGGCCTTAACCCTGTAAAGGGGCTTTTAGCCACTCATGGACATAACCGTAATCAATATAGATGAAGACACGATAAAATCCATAAATAAACTAAATTAATGAAATAAAAACCCTAATTGAATTATTTTCCAGCCCCTATCTAAGTTTCAAAGTCGTCCAAGGTACTTAACAATGTGAACAAGTGTCTTATTTATAGGATCAAAGTTTTGGCCATATGTGGAGTAGGGGTCGCGATGTGCCACCCACTCCAAGGGAGTAGGGGTATAGATGCACCACTTATTCCCATGGAATATGGGTCACGACGTTCTACCCATTCCCATTAAATATGGGTCGCGCCACCCCTCCATCGCGAGGGCTCACTGGAAATCTAATTTTGACGTTTAAACTTTGCTTTGCACTTATCCTTCCATCCCAAGTCTTGTGGTATTGTTTCCACTCGATTTCTATATTGTTAATCATCCAAATTTCATAATAATCAACTCACCAAGCATCCTATATCATCAAATACCACAGATTAGTGCTCAAAACAACAAACAATCCATAACGATGAACTAGAAACTTAAGCAAAGAACTAGTTTCGTCCTATTAATCATTAGCTTAGTGTTTTGACTCTTGTCTTGATTCGATTGAGACTTGCACATTCAAAAATAAATTCCACACATAATTACACAATAATAACCTTAGAAACTCATTTAACACATTAGAATCCATCGCAATCAACTAGAACAACACCTAACTTACGCAAGTAACACTAGTTTTCTCATTTGAACTCTAAGTGATCAAATTAAGCACAAAATTGTTTGAGATACACCTTAAAAATAGTAATTAATTACTTAAAAACTTATATGCTAATTTATTTCATCATTAAAATACTAAGCACACAAATTATCCTCAAAGGAAGGCTAAATAAGCTTGGAAATAACACTGAGGTGCATAAATCAACCTCAAATCGGTTAGGAGGGGTAAGTTTATGTTTGATGCTAACAAAGTAGAGTATTTGAGACACCTGATATATTTAGTAGGGGTAGATACTGATCCTCAAGAGATTAAGGTAGTTGTGAATTGGCTAGTACCTAGTATTATAAAATAGCTAAGAGGGTTTTTAGGCCTAGTTGGGTATAATAAGAGGTCATCAGAGGGTTTGGGAAGATAATAAAAACTCTAACAGACCTATTAAAGAAAGATAGTTCCCATTGAGCAAAGTTGCTACCAAGGCATTTCATGAACTACATACAGCTTTAACAACTACTCTTGTGCTTGTTTTACCATATTTCTCTATGGTTTTCATGGTAGATACTGATGCTTGAGATGTTGGGTCATGATCTGTCTTAATGCAATAAGGAATACCTATTGCATACATCAATAAAGTCTTATCTGGTAAGAATTTGTCCTTGTCTATTTATGATAAAGAGTTACCGGCTTTGGTCATGGCTATTAATAAGTGGAGTCAATACCTATAGGGCCAGTAATTTATAGTAAGAACTGATCAAAAGGCACTTAAGTTCTTACTTGAGCAGCAGTGATATACAGGCTCTCAATTTAAGTGGATTACCAAACTCATGTAATTTTATTTCATTATTGAGTACAAGACGGGTAAAAAGAACAACTTCGTCAAGAGTTCCTACTATAGAATTAGTGGCTATCACCTTATATATTGTAAGACCTAATTTGTTATAGTCTATTATAGATAGTAAGGCTTTAGATGTTGATCTGACAACCTTGATTCTACCACTGATGACAAGGCAAACAGAGGTCAAAGTATATTCTTATGTGAACTAACAATTGAGAAAAAGAGGTAAATTAGTGGTAGGACCTAACTCTGCATCAAGGTTAGAATTCTTATAAGTATGGCATGATTAAGTATTAAAAGGGAACTCTAGTATGGATTACACCTTTAGAAGGGTGGCAGCTTTGTTCTACTGGAATAACTTAAAAAAGATGTTATTAATTATATGAGAAAGTATGTAGTTTGTCAGAGAATCAAGGCAGACTCTGCTGCTTATCCAGGGTTGATGTAGCCCCATAAAATGCCTGCTCTAGCATTGATTAGTATTAGTATGAATTTTATAGAGGGGTTGCCTAAACCCAAGGGAAATACAGTAATTTAGGTGGTGGTTGACAGACTCACTAAGTATGCACATTTCTTAGCTTTAGCTGATCCTTATACTTTATCAGAGTTAGCTATGTTGTTCATGGAATATGTCTTTAATTTATATGAAATGCCTAAAAACATAGTGAGTGATAGAGACCCAATATTTAATAGCAAGGTGTGGCAGGAGATCTTTACTATTCAAGGAGTAACTTTAAACAACTACACTGTTTATCATCCTAGTCTGATGGCCAAACTGAGGTGGTAAATAGGTGCTTGAGACTTACCTTAGATGTTATTGTTTGGATTCTCCTAGAGATTGGGTACAATATTTGCCTTTTGCAAAATGGTGGTATAATATCACCTTTTATTCGTCCACCCAAACCATACCTTATGAAGCATTATATGACAATCTCCATCCACTTCACTTACTCTATTTAGATAGAGAATCTGATGTTCTAGAGGTGTATAAAAGCCTAGTTACGAGTAAATTTAAGCTTCAAATATTACACTTTCATTTGCAAAGGGCTTAATAAGGAATGGCGTCTTTGGCTAATAAGAAGAGGTTTCATAGGACCTTTTGAATTGGTGATTAGGTTTTTCTCAAGGTGTAGCCTCATAGACAAGTGACCATAACCATTCATCACTTCACCAAGCTCTCTTCTAAGTACTATGGGTCATATCCCATACTGCAAAAAGTTGGGTCTGTGCTTATAAGCTTGATTTATCTCCAGAGTTGTTACTTTACCCTACCTTTCATGTATCCTTGTTGAAGACTTGTTATGAGTTACCAAAGCAAATTACTCATCCACTTGTGACCATCCTTGCCGGTCCTTAATATCCTCGACCATTGAAGGCGTTAGATAGAAGGATGATATAAAAAGGAAATAAGGTTGTAGTTCAAGTCTTAGTGTAATGGGAGCACTTGCCCAAATCTGAGGCTTCTTTGGAGGATTATAATGCATTACGTGTTCATTGTCCTACCTTTCTTCCATGAGTACAAGGAAGTTTTCAAGGGGGGAGTACTGATGTGTTCTGGAAGAGTCGCTTATGCTAATGATGGTACCTTGTGCTTGCGGAGAAGTACACGCTGGAGAATCATAAGTTAGTTAGGTAGTTAAGAAGTTTGGGTTATTACTTTTTAGTCTTTATAGTTTAATCCTTTATTTATTAGTATTATTTTATTTATTTACATTTTAGTCCTTGAGAAAGGGGAATATAATCTCAGATGTAATTCCATGGAAGCTCATGAATGAAGAAGTTCTTAGCATAGTCTTAGCTTAATTTTCTTATTTCATTCCAGTGATTCAAATATGTATCATGGGCAATAGCCCATATAATAATATTATATCCAAGGTGCTTTTTTAATTGAGTATACTAGTTAATATAACATTAAGTTGTCTGGTATTAGGACGAGAAATATAAAATTATCTCATGAATTGAGAGATCTCATAAAATTAGTTATTTGATTATATAGAAATAATTTATTTCATCATTATAGTATAAATAGTAAAAATAAATAATATCAAAACTATTTTAATATACTAATTTAATGCAAAAAATAAATAATTTTATATTTTATTTCGAGAGCAATTATTCAAATGTGGTGGACTTTTCTTGTAGTGTGTTAACTTTGTTGGCTAACTCAACGGTCAGAAAAGGACGATAGCAAATAGCACACGAACGAAATTATGGCCTTTGAGTCTTTACTTGGATCTATTACTTTTCTGTCTATTTTTATTTGTCCAACTTACTAAAAGTAGATATCAACAGTATTTTTTAAGAAAAATCAATACTCTCTCCATTCCTTTTTAATTGATCTCTTTTCATTTTTACAGTCAAACGATACAAACTTTGACCAACATTTTAAGATGTATTTCTTAATCAAATTGGTAAAAGCAAAATTGTAATTTATAGTACTTTTCATGTAGTTTTTGAATATCTAAATTTTAATTTTAAAAAATTTAATTTAGCTTTGAAACTTAGTCAAATTGAGTTATGAAAAATGGGAGGGGCAATTAAAAAGAAATGGAGGGAGTGTATAATTTATCTATTTGTACCAATTCACCCTCGGTATTAAATATTATTCACCAGTCATTGCATTTTTCAAAGCAAATATATTCAATGGGTGATATAGTAAAATTATTCCTATTATTTACTGTTTCTTAATATATATGTTAAGTCAATAGTGGACAAATATTGTTGGACGAAGGAAGAACAAAATATTTTTTACGTCTAAATTTTATAAGATGTACGTGAATGATATAAAAATATTTATATGATTTATCTAGTAATTTATAGTAAGTAATACGTAAATATACATAAAACATATTGATACAATCAGGTCATTTTAAAAAAAATATGATAACATTATCGTAAAATATGACTTAATGATGAGAAAAAACTTGAAAGCAATCGATTGAAACTGGTTAACATATATTGATTATTTAAAAACTATAACACAATGTAAAACTTATTTTTAGAGAGAAAGAGCAAGTTGTTGAAAATAATTAAATTACAGCGATTTTGGTTAAACTGTCACTGTATAATTTGTTAAACTATATGTCATCCAACAATTGTTTCACAGACTAAAATAAAGACAGTGCCTCCTTGAATTTTGATGAATTTTAGATCTTAATCCATAGAGAGAGTGGGAGAGCATGCGAAAATTTTGTAATTGTATTGAATTGGAATGAGTTGTGCTCTCATTACATTTATTTATAACCTAGATTACCTAATTGACAAGTTACGTACAGTTGTCAAATACTAACCAACTAACTAACTACAAAATATAGTTATACAACTAACTAGTTGGCTGGTAACCACTAAGCTAAATAATTAAGCTGCTGCTAATCTACTAATAACCTTAATAGGGTTTTAGCTACTACTAAGTAATCCTATTGAGAACCTCTTAAATCTTTGGTAAGTATGTCATCATATTGATCTTTAATTGGGATATAGAGGGTCTTAAGAAAAGTCTGTTGACTCTTCTCCCGAATAAAATGACAATCCAGCTCTATATGCTTAGTTCTCTTATGGAAATCAGGGTTGGTTATAATTTGTTTTTAGCTTTATTATCAAAATAAACTGTAATAGGCTCATCTAGCATGATCTCCAATTCCATGAATAAGTTCATCACCCAAACAGTCCCATCTATTAAAGATGCTAATCTTTGTACTCTATTTCTGGAGAGCTTCTTGATATAGTGACTTATTTTCTTGTCTTTCAATAGATGAGTGAGTCTCAAAACTTTAATAGATAATCAGAAACCGATCTTGTATCAGGACAATCAATCCAGTCAGTATTGCAAAAATCAATCAACTTGTTACTCTTCTTAGATGATGTTACCCACCCTAATCCAGATGGATATTTGATGTACCTAATAAATCTCGAAGTTGCAGTTCAGCGTGTTATCTTATGTCTTTTCATGAATAGACATAAAGATTAAATAGAATAGGTAATATCATGCCTGGTATTTATAAGATATATAGTTTTTCAATCATTCTTTGATACTTTCTCACATCTGAAAACAAGGTATCTATATTGCAGTTGTTGTACTCAGTAGTAGTCAATTTCATGTTGCATTCTAGTGGACTTAGTGTTGTGTCTCCTACAGCAAGTCCAATTTTTGACATCAATTCAAGTGTATATTTTCTATACTTCATTAGAATCTCCTTCTTGGATCTACTGAATTTAATGTCTAGAAAAAAACCTTAATTTGTCAAGGGCTTTAATTGTGAAACTACTATACAACACTGTTTTTGTTTTCCGAATCAAATCAATATCATTACCTGTAACTACTAAATCATCGACATATACCAAAATCACTACTAAGCTGGAAACTCTTTTCTTTGTGAATAATAACTAATCTAGATGACTTTGTGAATAGCTTGAATGAATTAATTCATCGGTCAGCTTGCGATTTCTTTGTCAAGATGCCTGTTTGAGTTTATAAAGGAACTTCAATAGTCTTCAACACACGTGTTTCTCCCCCGCACATGCAAACCCCTTAGGAAATTTCATAAATACTTCTTAGTCAATTTTTCTTGCAAAAATAGATTTTAAACATCTATCTAAAAAAATTTCGAATTCTTTGCAACTTCTAAGTAATGATTGGCCTAACTATTACTATATTTCATATAGGGAAAAAATCTATTGATAATCAATTTTAGTTGTCTAGTTGTATTGTTTAGAATCTAGTTTTGCCTTATATCTCTTAATCGTTCCATCTATTTGGTATTTAATTTTGAATACCCATTTGCAACCTATTGTAGACTTCCCTTTAGATAACCGCACAATTTCCTAGGTTTCATTATCTTTGAGTGTTTGCATCTCTTATTGCGTAGCTTTAATTTATCTCTTATTTTTGTGGCCTCCTCATATGATCTAGGTTCTATATCCTATAAAAAAATTCCAAGACAAATCTGGTACTTTAGGGATAGATTTTTTATAAGGGCTATTATTTTTCAGGAAATGTGGAACTTTAAATTTCCTACCAGTTATTATATAGTCTTGAAGCCAGATAGGTGTAACAAATTCTCTCATATATGTCCTTCTATTATTTGATGAAACCACGGTGTTAACATGTGGAATAGAAGTAATGAAAGGTTGAATTGTGGAATGATCTGTCACAAGTAGCTGCTCAAGAAATCTTGATTATTTTATTGTTTTTCAGGTTGTGCTGCAACATCTGAAATATTAGAGAGTGGTTATGGCTCTGACAGTTGTGAGTCTCTTGCAATTAATGGATCACTATACTCTCCATGAGATGTATCAGGGAACAAGGGAATTTGTTAATGTTGTGCGCTCTTGAAAGGTAATATCTCTTCCTTGAAAAGGGTATCTCTACTCACCAAAATTTTTTATCAGTTAGCTCATATAACAAGTACCCATTCTATGTCATGGAATATCCCATTAGTACACAAGAACTATACTTAGAAAAAAACTTATCACCTTTTACCAACCTAGTAGCATAACAAAGACATCCAATTATTCTTAAATGATCAAGATTAGGTTTATGTTTTTGAAACATTTCATAAGGAGATTTTCCTTTCAATATAGGTGTTGTTAATATATTGATCAAGTATATAGATGATAGGTCAACTCACTCCAAACCTTAAAATAACACCACCTTGAAACCTTAGAGATCTAGACACCTCTAATATATTTTATACTTCCTTTTTACCACCTTATTTTTGCTGTGGAGTGCGTGGATAACAAAATTGGTGGATAATTCCTATAGATCCAAACAACACCTTGCATTTATTATTGATGAATTCACCATTATTAGATCTAAATAGCTTTACGGTACAAGAATTTTGAGTTTTGACCATCAATAAAAAATTTCTTAATATTATTATCACATCTGCCTTTAATTTGAGCAAATATAATTGTCATCCTAGAACAATCGTCAACCATAGTTGGAAAGTACCTAAATCTAATATGAGAAGTTATTATATATGGTTCCCATACATCAAGATGCACCAAATCAAACACATTACCACTTTTACTAGTACTTAAAGAAAAAAGTAGTCTAGTCTGCTTTACTACTAAGTAGACTTCAAACACTTTCTTTCCACTTATATTGCATCAGCTTCTAGGTATTGACATTCTCTGTAAGACACCTGATGATGGGTAGTTTGTTGTTCCAATAAGAAATAAAGTCCTCTAGTTTACTTACAAATCCCTCTTATTATCCTACTTAACAGGTCCTAAAATAAATAAAATCAGAAAAAAATTTGACAAAACATTGCAACTATCTAGTTAACTGTAAGACAAATAATAGGTCATATGTGAATTTAGGAACCACCAGTACTTCTGTCAATTGTACTTTATTTTTTAACAAATAACTTCTTATGTGTCTGTGACAACAATAGATTCTACATTAGGCAAATAAACTTTCCTTCTATGATTGTCTTGTAAAGTGACAACATCATTCAATAATTCTAAGTTTGAAGTAACATATTGTGATGCTCCAGAATCAACTATCCACCTTCTACAGTCATTAGCTATTGTTGAAGCTTTAGGATTGCCTGCTAAGTTGACTGCTTCAAAATCAACCATATTAATTGTACTATAGACAGTTATAGTGTCATTCAACAATTTGAGTAACAAATCTATCAAGTTATCCTTTGGCTGCAACAGCAAAATCATCATTAGCTCTTACTTCATTCACTGTATTTACATTCCTCTGACCAATTCCAAACTTTTTATGCTTGTAGTCTTGTGGATAACTAACAACCTTCTAGAATACATCTTTATTGTGACCATATATACCTCACAAAATGGTTGTAATTCTTCTTATTTTAAAAGAATAGATGTCCTTGTGGATGAAATCTTCCCAACCATCATGTCCTCTATCACCAATATACAGAGCAGTCATATATCCTACATCACTCCCAACACAAGTTTCAATAATTTCTTTTTAATTTTTATAAAAATAATCATTGTATATTCTTTGTTGACATTAGGCAGTGGATTCATCATTAAAATTTGGCTCCTAGGTTCGTTGTAGGATTGATTCAGTCCCATGAGAAATGCAAATAGCCTCATGTATTGTAAATGATCCGGATAAACCTTGACTTGTAAAAACAACATGATAATAGACATACTATGGCATCAAATTCATCCCAAAGTAATCGAAGTCTAGTGAAGTAGGTTGAAACAGAGGAAATACCTTGATTGATCGTGCATATTTTTCTATGCAATTGATAGCTATGCAATTCATCTGAAAACATTTTTATAAAATGGTCAGAATACAAAGTATAAAGCTTGTTTAAGTTTATCCAAAAGAAGAAGTCTAAATACAGTTTTACAAAAGTGTTTTCAAAATACATTGTGAGGAATTATAACATTTCACTTATATCTTGTTACCGCATCTTTTCAATTCTCATTTAATGAATGAATTCATTTATTGAGAGTCTTTTCAATTCTTCTTAATAGATGAATTAATTTCTTGAATTGAATTCTCACCATTAATTTCAATGTTACAACAGTTTTTATTGCTCACTATATAAACTACTCCACTTTGTGACTAATACACACCACCATAAAGAAAAGAAAATATCTTTTCTTTTCATCCTCTTAAGTTATTTTTTTGGGCAATTGGTTTGGCTAACCTCCAAACTTTTAGCCATCAGTGCACGTGTTTGAAAGTGATGTGAAACCTTGTGGAGCAGTTGGCTATAACGATTTGTACCAAAGCGGACCAAAATTACTTTTAAAGCAATGACTTGTCACGACACAGTATTTATGACAACTATCTCACTATTTTAATTCTAGTTTCATATAAATATTGTAGAAAAATTTTCCAACACCATCAACTTTATCGAATTGCTCCTTGAGATCTGTCCAAACATCAGTTGTGTTTGAAGCATACATAATTTCACTCATCAATTCCTTTAAAACGATATGTTTGTATCTACAAAAGCACAAATGCATTGCTTATTTGTCACTACTCAGTCTCATCTCTGAAGTCGCCCTTTTTATAGATTTCATTCACAAAACTTAACTTACTCTTAGCTTGAAAAGTAAGCAACATCGACCTGCTCTAAATTACATAGTACTCCATGCTTGTGAGTTGAATCATGGTTAGGATGAATCCTGGAGTATCTGAGTTGTGGAGATGATCAGGATGATTATGATTTTTCTTAATCGCATCGACTATGTCAACTGCTGCCATGACTGTATGGAGAGAGCTATAGAACAAAGAAAAATTTAGAGAAATTAGCAAAAAATACAATTGATTGAATCAATGGAATTGATTCTCCGCTTGACTTCTCTAATACTATGATAGATTTTGGATCATGATCCTAGAGAGAATGAGAAAATATGGAAATTCTGAAATTGTATTGAATTGAAATAAATTATGCTTCTAGTAAATCTATTTATAGCCTAACTTACCTGATTGACAATCTATGGGTACAGCTGGCAAATGTTAACCGATAATTAACTACAAAATATAGTTATACAACTAACTACAACTGCTAACCACTGAGCTAAAGAATTAAGCCACTTCTAATTGCACTATTGCTAACAGAGCTTAATTGCTAAGTACTATTAAGTAATCCCACTATCTTCTTCAGATTTTCATTTTGGTCGATGGAATTTATGAAATTTTATATACGGGGAGTAGCTTCTTTCACACTAAAATCTTTTTTTAAGAATTTGTGAATATTCAAGAATAGATCCCCTTTTGGTCTTACAATAAATGCACCATGCATCAAATATTACCCATAAAATTTTTTTCAAGCATCACATTTTATGATCCGTAAAATAGTAAACTTTCTGCATCTTTAAAAGTATTAAGGCAAATTGATCGGAGGATTATCGAACTTGATCGTAGTGGGATGAATAGATTCCTCTATACTTAATTGAGGTTTTGAGTTCAAGTTCTGATTATGAAAAAATATTATTAAGGAATGTTTTTTTTAATGAATCTTACATAGTGCGAATTCAGTATATTAATTAGAATTAAATACTAATACCGAACATTCAATGAAAATTAAAAGAAAAATATAAAGATGATTTAGTGAAAATTAATTAAGAAGGACGATGTCATGTGTTGTCTCTTTTATTTACAAACGTATGATACTATCAAAAGTGTCTCTCTTTTATGTGTAATTAATATTTAAATGATCCTTAGTGGGTCACATTTGATATTCTAATTAAATAATCCAGCCAATTTCTTTTCCTTAATTCCTTTTGTACTGTATGTTGCTTCACCTTAAGAAAAATTGACGGGGAAGCTTTTAAATCATTGTTTCAATCGTATGCTTCTTTTCAGCTATGATTAGAGGTGACAAAATGAATCCAAATTGAGTTAATTCACCCAATATTTAATGGGTTGGGTTCAAGATAAGTTACTATTAGGTAAATTTTTACTCATTAAGTCTCACCTCATTTTTAAATGAAAAAATTGCAAACTTAAGCTCAATATTAGGTGTTTCATATCAATTGTTTTATAATTATCTGAAATAGCAACTTATATTTTTTGTATTTTATAAAAATGTTGCTACTAAAATACATATACAACAAGATTTACTTTCCTTCTTTTACACAAATCGATTGAGTTAAATAAAGAATAATTATCATATGAGTTTAAAGCAGTAAATTCATTTTTCATAAATTACTCTCATTTAAAGTAGTAAATTCCTTTTACATAAATTATTTCTAATTAAATTAGTAGATTTCTTTTCCAAATCAAACTCAAATCTGAAGATTATTATCTTCAAAAATTCAAAGTAAAGTATCATTACTGTTTTTTTCTCTCTCTTTCACTCTCTTATATCTTAACTTTTCTTCTTGTTTACTTTTTTCATCTTCTTTTTTTTTTATCGTTTTTATTTTTTTTATTTTGATATCTTTTTTTTTCTATTTTTTTTTCACTTTATTTTCTTTCTTCTATTTCTCTTCTTTTAATTAATCAGGTTGGAGTTTTCTTTTTTGTATGATTAGGTTGAAGTTGAACAAGAAAAACACATGTTTGCATCTCTTGTATTGCTTGGTCCAAATGCTATGTTTATTCTGGTAAAAGAAGTAGTGGTGTAATCTCTACTCAAGAAACAAAAAGTGAGGTGTCCTTGGATATTAATTATATATGTATTGTTAAATAACTTTTCCTTAGATAAAAGAACCTTTCAGGTCATAACATCATCAAAGACAAATCTTTCCTAAACCCCGAAACATTCTAATTATATCTAATATTCTTCACTAACAATTCAGTTGTAACAATCCAAAATATTTTAATTATAGCATATCCTATCTGCAAGAATACCTCATAAAGAGAGAAATTGTACATAATGACTATCCAAAAGTTGTCCTTAAGATTTCAAGAAGAATGTTTTCGCCGATGACACATTAGATTCTAGAAGGTTGCTTTAAATGATTCCTAGCTGAACTTGCATATTATACCAAAGATTAAGGAGTAAGATAAGTGTGTGTTTCAAGATCTTTTGGCACATGCATTTCACCTACAAGTTTGACATATGGATGACTTTGTAGTGTAAAATATCAACATCCTCTATGCCGACAAACAACTAAATATCTTTTGATCTTTGACCAGCTATTGATCCCGTGTACTATGATTAAACTCGATGGTGAATGATAAAAAGTTTATTTCCAAGAGATATCCTACGATTAAAGCACCCTAATTTGTATCCTGGTGTTGACAAAAGTTTGATACTCCTTTAGTCCATTTTACTTGTCGGGTATTAATTTTGTTTACTAAAAAAATGATACAATTAAATTTGTTAAATTTGTTATGAGGTCAAGAAAATGTGTTATGATTTAACTTGGTAGATTCAGTTGTTAAAAATTAAAAATGTTAGTTAAGGAGTTCAATAAACAATTAGTAAAGGTGCAGCATATATATTTCGATCAGAGGCAGAATTTAAAATTTGGGGTTCTAAATATTAAGATAGGTCAATGATCTCAAATCTATATATAATATCCGTCAAACGAACAAATAAGTATTGATGTTCATGTATTGGTAGCAGTGGAGACCTTAGCAAAAAGAGATAGGAACAATATAGCTTGGGGCTTGAAAAATTTGTGATCGTATTTGTTAGGTTCAAGGTGTATGTATGAATGGAAAATGAAGGGAAAAAATAGTGGAGGGAAATAGAGTCACTAAAATGGAAAGTGTACTCTTTTAATGAAAAGTCCACTAATTCTCCCACATTGGTGGGAGAAGGAAACTTTCAATTGTTTATAATAAGGAACACTTACTCCACATGGTAAGTGAGTCAAGAACAAGGTGGTGCCTCACGCCGTCCTCGTCGCTCACTCGACTTCGGCTTCGAAAAACGACCATTGAGATCTTTTTTTAAAGACAAATTTTATTTGAAACTTGAAGAAAAAGTTAAATTTAATCCAAAAGAATCTGATAGAATTATTTTCTCCATGTGCGGGTGTATTTCAGACGTCATGCACAACGCACCTCGAAGGGATGCGACCCTTCGAGGTAAAAGGCACATTGTTTCGCACAATAGGGTAATCTGCGCACGCACCTAGGCAACCTGCAGGCGTAGGTGCAGCGCAGATAGCCACTGAAATTTGGACAGTGTCACCTACAACTGCAGGTCCAGGACAGACTGGGCGCAGGTGACGTGACTGTACTGAAAAAGTGTTTTTTTTCAAAACCAATGCATCCTTTCCGAAGGGGCACATTAAGGCTATAAATACCTGACATATTCCTCAGGGATAGACATGATTTTTGACAGAAAAAATATTTTTTTTCTCTACAAAAACTTTGTGTGATCATTAGCCGTTGAGTGAGTTCGACGAGTCCAATAATTTGAGGTACCGTTATTGTTGAATTGAAAGTCATTTTAACCTGGGGGGAAATTCCATAACCTCGGGTATAGTGAGAGGAATTATTCCTTAAAGACACTCCGTGAAGTCAGAGGACTTGGCTTCAAATTTCTGTTTCATCTTATCTCTAAAACTATAACACACTTCTTGGATAGATTAGTTATAATCTTGTGTTAAAGGTGTTGTGTAACTTCATAGGTGTTCTTGTTTTTAGATTTGAACTTGTGTTGAATTTGTTGTGTACCTAAATACAGATTCTTGTACCCAAAAATATTGAAAATAACAGTATTTACTCTCGCTCAAAATCCTGGCGTGGCAAACAACTGCAATGGTGAATAAACCCTAACTTTGTTTTGACTTTATGAGGTTCGTCATTTGAAAAAATTCGTAGCCAGTTTTTTCTTTTATTCTAGAGTATTGAACGCATATTTGCTCTTTTCTTTTTTAACAATAATTTTTTTAAAAAAAAATATTTAAAACTAATATGCAATCTTAACTAGAAAAGCACCAACATGGGTTGTGGTGCAGTGGATGGGGCTGCTCCACTCTTAATCAGAGGTCTAGATTCGACCCTAGGTATAAAGGAAACTCTGTTGGGAACGCTGTCACCTTAATGGGCTCTGCAACGCGCGATCCAGATTAGTCGGGGCTTCAATGCGGGCACCGGACACTGAATGAAAAATCAAAAAAAAAATCAGAAAAGCTTTTTTCTTTTAAGAGTAAGATGATTTTTAAAAAGATGCATCCTATTTTATAGTATTTCATTTAAAATTATAATGAGAGCAGTGGGATCCTATTTTATAGTATTTCATTTAAAACTAAAATGAGAGCAGTGGGAGTACATAGCAGAAAATGGAAAAAAATTATCACGAACTAGATTTGAAACCACATCTCAGGAAAATATATAGACTTCACATAACTGACCAACACCACTGAACTACTTCTTGTTCTTTATTTGTGGGTTCGGATATTATGCTATGTCTATTATTTACTCTATTTTGTAATACAAATATTAAATCTATGCAAAAGTTATTAGGTTCATCCGAACCCCCTATTATATTGTAGTTTCGCTCCTGATTTCGATGCTATGGAACCACATCGAAAACACCATACAGAGATGATACTTGAAAAATTTTTATGGTGGATAAGTCACACGTATTATTTGGCATATAAGGATATTTTTTTTATATAGAAAAGTGAATTGAAGGAAGAACAAGGATATATTTGTCATTTCACATCTAAATGGTACAATCATTAGTCAATAGTAATATCAATAAAGAACTTTATTAGCCATTTTTTTCTAGCTTATGTATCTATATTCTAAGTGGACCCATTATGTGGGCAACAACATTTTTACTTCTAAGTCCCAACTTATTCAACCACATTTTTTACGAAGTAATATTTCAAGTATAAACAACATAAATCTCATCCTAAATGAAACTAATTACATAAGATTCTGGATTTACGCTCTCTCCCAAATTAGAGAAAATACATATGCATGTCAATGTACCTCATACGTAACTCCAATGTGTGCACTACCAAAAAATCGCTATTTTCCGACTGAAATTTTTGACCGAAAAAAATTAGTCGCAAATTTTCGAATATTTCAATCGGAAACTTTACTTTTTTATTTATAGTTTTTACAAAAAAAAATTCTGATACTATTTGTGACTACAACAGTCAGAATGCTTGGCGGTAAATTTTAGGAAATATATATTCCGATTGCTATAGTCGAAAATAAAAATAATTAAATAAATATATTACTAAATATATAATCATACCCTTATACAAAAAATTAATAATTAATTAAATATATTATTAATTACATTTTCGACCACTGTAGTCAGAAATTGTAATAATTAAATAAATATATTACTAAATATATTACAAAAAAGCTGCTTCGTAAATTTATTAAATGTATCCGACTATTGTAGTCAGAAATATTAAATAATTAAAGATAATAAAAATATTTTCGACTATTGTAGTCAAAAATCTATAAATAATTAATTTAATTGTACTCCCTCCGTTTCAAAATAAATGAATTGTTGAATTTTGACACACATATTAAGGAAAAATCATTAAAGACATAAATTTAACACAACTTTTTATTTTTACCCCAAAAAAAGAAAAAACTAACCTTGTAATTTTTGTCAAAAGTTAATTGGTTGTCAAATCATAAGGGCAAATTTGGAAAAAAAAATCAATGATTTACTTATTTTGAAACATCAATAAATACCCCAACAATTCACTTATTCCGAAACGGAGGGAGTATTAAATATCTAACCAACTGATGTAGTCGAAAAAAATAAATAATTAAATATATTAAATATAAAATCGACCGACGTAGCCGAAAATATTAAATATATTAAATTACTACCCGACTGAAGTAGTCGAAAAGTTATATTTAATTATTAAATAATTTATATAAAATATAAACTAAATATTTCACAACTTTCTCAATTCTCTCTCTCTCTCTCTCAACCGTCTCTCTCTCTAAGCTAGGGCTCACTACCCTCTCTTCTCTCTGCGTTCTCTCTCAAATTGTAGTGGTAACGACGACGGTGAACAAGTAGAACAAGTAGAAATTCCTCTTCACTCATATCTTCACTGATTCGAGGTAAAAATTTGTTCCAGATTCTCTATGTATTTATTTGCATGAAGTTGAAAACAAAATATGACCGCTAATTTGTTTGTTTTGTTGTTAATTATCTCTACTTGGTGACTGTTGCTCTCTTACACTGTCGATTTTGATGTAATAAGTTGGAATTATTTGAGAAACTTGGAATTATAGCCAGCAACATAGTAAACGTCGTCATTTTTCTAACGTCGTTAAACCGCTCGTCGATATGCTTCGTTGTGAATTTTTTGAATCTAAAGAAGCTGCTCTTCTTGCTCTTCTTAATCTTGCTGTGAAATTAAGAATTTGATTAGTGATAATTTATGATTCCAATTCTAATTTTGGGCTTGTGAGTTCTTGTGCTGGTTTTAATTTTCTTGAAGTACTTTTTGTCCTTTCATTCATTTTTACTTGTCAAACTTGGCTTCTAGAGTCAAACACATGAATTTTGGCTAATATTTTAAAATTATTTCATATTGTTTTCAAATATCTTAATTTTAAATCTAAAATTCTAAATTTTTTTAATTTAATTTAGCTTCGAAGAGTAGTCAAGTTAAACTCTCAATCAAGCGAATTGTGACTAGCAAAAATGAATGGAGTTGATTATTATTTTTGGAATTTTCAGTTTTCCATCACTTTCTTGCTTTTCGTTTCTACTTAATGCATCTTTCCTTGGAATCAGTGTATTAGTGTGGGAAGTTGATTCTCTTGTTTTTGTTTCTCTTCTCTATTATTATTGTTGTCGTTCTTGTGTAGATGGAATATAAAGATCGTACATGGATGTATAATAGAACTTATCCTAACTGCATGGGGTTGAGGGAGGAATATAAAGCTGGGGTAGCTGGATTTATTGGTAAAGCAATGTCACTTAATGATTTTCTTACTGAAGAGACAATTAGGTGTCCTTGTTGGAATTGCAAGTGTTGCAAGTTATTGAGTTCCGATGTTGTTACATTACATATTTATAAGAAGGATTTTATGTTGAATTATACTGTGTGGACAGTTCATAGAGAGAGTAGTGCTGTTAATAATTTTGCTTTTCAGAATTATCTTGAAAGTCCAATAAGAGAGAATGATGTTGAAAGTTCACGATATAGTGAGATGGTCAGGGATGCTTTTGGGACACACTCAGGGGCTCAAAATGAACCAAATAATGAGGCTAAGAACTTTTATGAACAGTTAAAGGAAGCTAGTCATCCATTGTAAGAAGGATCAATGCATTCTAAGTTATCTGTTGCCGTTCGGTTACTGAGTATTAAGTTAGATTATTCTATTTCTCAAGAGGGCATAAATTCTATCATTAGACTTATGAATGAACTTAACCCAAATAAACTTGACTCACCCAATGATTTCTACACAACAAAGAAGTTGGTTTCTAAGTTAGGACTTTCATCAGAGAGGATTCACTGTTGCGAAAAAGGTTGCATGTTATTCTATAAGAAAGATGCGAATTTAGAACATTGCAAATTTTGTAATCAGCCTTGTTATAAGGAAGTCACACATGCCAAAGGGAAGAAGGTTCCTGTGAAGTCGATGCATTACTTACCCCTTATACCACGCTTAAAGAGGTTGTATGCATCAATGAGCTCTGCCCCCTCATAAGAGATGACACTATGAAAATAAAAGACCACCTGGTGTTTTATGTCATCCGTCAGATGGAAAAGCATGGAAGCATTTTGATAGTGTGTATCCGGATTTGCTAGTGAACCAAGAAACATTAGGTTGGGACTATCTATTGATGGATTCACTTCATTTTCTATCTCAGCTAACCATACTTATGTTGGCCAGTGTTTGTGACTCCTCATAATCTCCCGCCTGAATTGTGTATGACAAGTCAATATATATTTCTAACTTGCATTATTCCAAGTCCTCGCAATCCAAAAGTTTTGATTGATGTATATCTGTTGCCATTGATTAATGAGTTAAACTTATTGTGGCATGAAGGTGTGGAAGCATATGATGTATCAATGAAACAAAACTTTAGATTGTGTGTTGCTTTGATGTAGACTATAAATGACTTTCCTGCTTATGGAATGATGTTTGGGTGGTCGACTGCAGGCAAGTTGCCCTTGTTGTATGGAAGACACAAAAGCATTCACTTTGAAACATGGGGGTAAAAACTCATGGTTTGACTGTCACCGTTGATTCTTGCCAATGCAATATGAGTTTAGGAGAAATACTAGTGATTTTTTGAAGAATAAGTCTGATTTTGAGGAGCCACTGCCAATTTTGTCGCGAGTAGAAATTTGGGATAGAGTGAGGAATCTGCCTAAGGTAACAGAATCTCCACCATTCAGGATACCTGGTTATGGTGTTACACATAACTGGACTAAATGAAACATATTTTGGGAGTTAGATTACTGGAAGGACAATCTTCTGCCTCATAATCTTGATGCCATGCATATTGAGAAAAACTTCTTTGACAACTTGTTTAATACTGTGATGGATGTAAGTAATAAAACAAAAGATAACTTGAAGGCCAGGATGGACTTAAAGTAGTATTATCGGCGCAGTGAGTTGTACCTGACATACTTAAAAAATAAGATTCAGAAGCCCAAGGCCAGTTACACATAGAATTTGAGAATACCAGATGGATATGCGTCAAATTTATCCAGGTGCATTGACATGAAGGAAGGGAAGTTGACCTCTATGAAAAGCCATGACTGTCACATTTTCATGGAGTCACTGATGCATATTGCATTCAGTGTATTGCCCAATAGAATATGGAAGCCCATAACAGAGATAAGATCATTTTTCAAAGATTTATGTTCTAACACATTAAGGGAGGAGAACCTATCTTTGATGGATATCAACATTCGCTTAACCTTAAACAAGATGGAAAAAAAATTTCCTCCTGGTTTTATTTATGTTATGGAGAATCTTCCAATTCACCTTGTGCATGAGGCACGACTTGGAGGGCCTGTTCATTGTAGATGAATGTATCCCTCTGAGAGGTATTGACTGTTAACATTTACTTTCATGTGTTATAATTGAACATTATTTTATCTAAAAGATCATACTATGCAGGACTACTGGCCATAAAAAATAGATCTCGAGTTGAGGGATCAATATGTGAGGCTTATTTGGCTAAAGAGACCTCTTATTTTTGTTCATATTATTTTGAACATGATGTACCGTCTGAGAAACCGACCTAATAGGCATGATGATGGAGACAATACAGATCTTTCAGCACCACCATTTTCAATATTCAATCAACTAGGTAAAGGAAGTCCGAAAGTTGGTCCACTTCGATATTTGAATGAGGTGGCCCTTAAGTCAGCTACAACACATGTATTATTAAATTGTCCCGAGGTCCTGCCTTTTTATAAGCGAGTATATTTATATTAAGGACAATTATTCAAGGTCTATCTAAGTTTTAACTAATGAAAGTCATAACTTTGTTGGACAGCTACTTCGTGGCTTTACACGGGGATGCTGCTGTTTATCCTATGTTTTCAGTGTGGTTTAGAGAATATGTAAGTGTAACTTAAATATTTAACACGATTTACACTTTTGTTCAGTCTTATGTATATTTAAATTCTAACTTTGCTTGAACTTTTTATAGGTTCATAATCCACTTAATTATGACCCAAATGGCCAATTTTTACGTGATATAGCTTGGGGACCTGATGCTAAAGTCAGAAAGTTTTCTAAGTACTCTGTCTATAGGTACAGATTTCATACAAAAGAGTTCTCTAAGGGCAAGAAAATCAACAATAGTGGGGTTTGGGTGAAAGGTGATGGCAATGTTGATTATTATAGTAGCGAGATTTTGGAACTCAATTACCATGTTGGTTGGCCAAAGAAAAAGTTGGTTCTCTTTTGGTGTAAGTGGTATGATCCTACACCTAGGTTAGGTACAAAGGTGCACCCTCAGTACAAAATAGTCGAAATTAAGCGTACAAGGAAGTATGGACTCTATGATCTATTTGTCATTGCACAAAACGTGAAACAAGTGTATTACGCTCCTTATACTTTGTGTAAGCATAAATCTGCATGGCGGGTAGTTATAAAAACAAAGCTCGTGGGTAGAGTTGAAGTAGAGGATACATTGGATGTAGCATATCAGAATGACATTTCAAGTGTTGAAGAAAGGGTGGATGATGAATTAGCAGGTGAGTTGCAGCATGACGAAGGCCTATATGAAAAATTTGATCCTTCTGAACTTAGATTGAATGTTAATGATTATGGAGAAAGAACATTCGGGGCAAATGACGATGAAGATCCAACTGATGAAAATGAAATAAGCGAGAAAGAGTTACTTGATGAAAATGAAACAAGTGATGAGGAAGAATCGATGAATGAATATGAATCAAGTGATGAGGAAGAATTGATGAATGACTATGAAACAAGCGATGAGGATTGAGTTGTTATTAATAGTAGTGTGTAGTAACAGGGTCTTGAATTGTATTTTAGTTGCTGCTTTTTGCATATCCCTCTGTTGGAGTTCTTATGGCAATTTTCAAGCACTATTGTATTCATGTAACTACTTAGAGCAGTGAAAACTAATCTTTTGGATGGTGGAAGGTCCTATATCCATGTGACTATTTTATTCTATTTCTCATTTTGATTTGTTGCTTCTAGAGATATTTTTTATGACTATTGAACTGCTTGTAACCTTAGGATTTTGGGGGTAGCCAATTTGTCCTGATGATTTGCTGATTATTAATATGAAAAAAGGGGTTTTGTTTGGACTTAATGCAGGTGTAAGAACTACAATTAAACTATAATTCTAGCTAGTTGATTTTGCCTTTATGGATGTTTTTCTTTTTGTGTGTTCTTGTTTTAGCTTTTTTGTGTTGATTTGATGAGGTTGAAGAACTTTCTAAGACAGCTTCCTCCATATGATAAGAAGTAATTGTTGCAGTATGTTTCACTTCTGATCTTCTGCTTACTACTACTTCCACATACCAAAAAACAGCTGAAAGGAAGAGCCAGTAAAAATTTGAAGCAGTAAGCTTCAACTTTTTAACATCTTCTTTTTATGTACTCTAATCACAGTAGGGGAATGGGAGAGTGAAGGAATAGTTTGGATAGAATTGCAACTATTGTGTAGAATTTGTATGGGCTCTTAATAGTTGATTCTTGATATGGGGTTCTTCTAAATCATAAAAGATAAAACTTTATGTTTGTTTTTATCTGGGGTTTATCAGATATATCCTAAGATTTTTTGTACATGGAAGTGTGTCAAATTTACTTTGTGTAGTCTCTTAATGGCTAATTCTTGTTAAGGGGTTCTTCTAAATCATAAAAAGATTACAACTTTATGTTTGTTTTTCATGAGGTTCATTAGATATATATAGAAAGATGAGGTGAGTGTGTTTTGTTTATGTTGTGGGAGTGGGATTATAAGTCTTTAAAAGCCTAATTACTCTGACTTGCTAAATTGGTATTGGCTTTTGCAGAACTTTACACAAGCACCAACTTATTTTATCTATGTTTGTTAAATAGAGTGGTTAGTAGCTGTTTTCAGATTTGGTTCTTTCTTGTGTTTCTTTCTTTTCTCAGTTGTATGCAGTTGTATGCTTGATCAAAATGTTACGAGAAGGGGGTTTGGTTTTACCAATGGAAAATTGACACGTTTCAATTATTTTTTAGTAGAGAGCTTACCAATCCACAAATACATAAGATCAGAGTAAAGGACTGCAATGTGTGCTCTTGGAGTTTCTTGGAGCACTTATTTAATGCTTTTAGAGTTTCTTGGAGCACTTATTAGTCCAGTGGTTTTAAAACATCAGAAAGTTTCAAACTTTGTTTTCTTACTTTTTCAATTTTCATCCTTAGATCTTGAGGTCTCTTCACTGATTTCTACTTTACCAAACTCATAGTTTTTCCTTTCTGTTGTCATGACTAAATCCTTTGTGTAAAAGAGAGTATTGTATTGCACTGCACATAAAAAATAAGTGACATGCTTGTGAGAAGGAAATTTGTTCATATTTGAGATGTCGCATTTATCAGTTTTGCAGGTAAATATATGATCTGATTGCTACTTCCTAAGTAAGAAAAGGAGTTTTCTTTATCAATTCACAAACCTCAAGAACTGATCAACATTTTTTTTCATTCCATTTTGGTGAAACTTAATATTATTGGTGTTAAATGCCAGAGTTGGTTTAAATGTGTGACAGTTTGATTCTTGAGGTTTAATTTCCATATATTAGCAACTCTGGTTCCAGCTCATGTTCTTGGGTAAGTGTTATGAAACTTTGTTATTCACCTCCAAGAGTCTATCAAGCAATCCAGACAAATCGTCTGTATTAACTCAACTGAGCACCATGTGAATCATGAATTAAGTAAAGGGGTTAGTGTTACTGTGAAGCTTGATCTCAAGCTCAGATTTGGGAAGAAGTAGTAATAGCTGGCTCCTAAAGGTGGTCTAATAAATGCTAGCTATAATGAATATATGTTAGATTTTGTAGACCCTTAACGCAATTAGCGGGCTAGTTCTAGTTTGGTGTTGTTTATGTTTGTGTCTAGTCTGTAATTAACTGCCATGGTGCTTTAATATTAGTAGTAGTAATGTGTAAATGAAACCTTGTCATGATCACTGAAAGACTCTGTATTCTGGTGCTTCATGCAATATGAGAAGCAGTATTGTGTTGATTTTGTTGCAAGGTTCAGAAGTAAAAAAAAGGTTTATGTTAAAGATAGTTACTAAGTTCTGGTGAATCAAACAAACATGACTATGGAGAGTCTGTTAACATTGTTTTCAAGCAAACATGACTATTCTTAAATTTGGTTGTTCTTTTTTTTTCAGGTGGTTAGTAAAGAAAATCAATGGCATCAAAAGGTAATATTAATGGACGACGTAAGAAAAGTAAGAAAGGACCTGATAATCTTCTTGCTGGTCAATATCCACCACCACCACCACCACCACCACCTGTTACCACAACTTTTCAGCCAGCTAATACAAATATTCCTTCCCCTCCTAGATTAACTATTTCACTACCAAATTCATTTTTCATGCCTCCACCGTCTGACCAGTTACAGACCTCTTCATCCCAAAATAATCTGCATAGTAGCTCTTCATATGTGCCTTTGACATCATCCACACCAAGCCTTTCTGGATTGAGAATTGGAGGTCCTAACACACCAACATCGCCATCCATTGATAGTGCTATAGAGTCTAATGCTAAAGCAGCTGCTTCTCAGAATCTGCAATTTAAAGAGGTATTAGAATATGACAAGTTTGGGAGGCTACGAATCATCCCTTATTATGATGGGTAAGTAACCCTTAAGTTTTTCCTTAATTTTTAAAAGCTAAGATGATGGTTTAATATAGTTTTATTGCAAGTTCATTCCAACATATGCCGCCAGGCATATGGTTATAAAAGCAATTAAACCATTTTTCAAAGAGTTGTGGAATAGTTGGTTAGAGATTCCATACGAAATTAGAATTGTTATGTGGAAATAGTTTATGGTATAAGCAGTTTTATAAGCTATGAATCTCATTGCCTAAAGACAGTTTTTTCATTGTATCCATCAACTCATTTTATGACTTTATATTAAACTATTTTCTCAGACAAAGTGTTCATGGAGTGATTGTCATGGTAATGAAGTAGACCGTATTTTTCGGTTGAAATCAGCTCTATGGATCAAAGAACACTTGTATGAGGCCCGAAGTAAATTGGTAAAACCTAATTGGTTGAATGATGAAGTGTGGTCTAAGTTCTTAATATAATGGGACACTCCTGAATATAAGGCGAAGAGGGAATGGGGAGAGGAAAATCGAGCCTCTAAAACGGGTAGCTCGCTGCACAACGGAGGTTCGATGAGTTTCGCTACCCACCAAAGAAGACTAGTACTATTCTTGTCTAACCCTTTTATCCACTTACACACACAAACACCCAAAATTTAGTGCTGACACAATGTCATTTTATTGTTTACTAGTTTGAGTAGCTTTAGAGCTTAATCTTTAACTTGTCTGAAATTCGGTAAGTTGTTGCTTTGAATTTAGAGCATTAGAGCTTTAGAGATAATCTTTAACTTGTCTAAAATATTTTTTCATTGCTAAATTTTGACTGAATGACTTAATAGACTGAATGACCTATTACAGATAACTTAATGACTTAATCCAGTGCATGATTTCTGCCTTTTTTTAGAGTCATGACTCACTTTGGTGAAGCAAATGATGGACTATTCTTGGATGTTTGACATACTTTTCTGAATAAGTTTTCATCTGATTCTTGGGTGTTGAGGTTGAGGTAAGTTAAATCTTGTTTAGGGGTTCATCCTTCAATCTGCCAAAGTTTCCACCTTCTCCTTTTAATTCCTTCTAGCACATGTTTTGTATCTCCTGGTGGCCTTTGCACTCCTACCTATTGAGCCAATGCATCTCTAAATGCATCTGGTTGTCTGCTACCAGATGGTATATGGTTCCTCTTAGTCTCATGCAAATCATTTTGCTTATACATTTATACAGAACATTGCAGCATGTAATAGGTCTTTATTGGCTAGCAACTTAAAGCAAATAGGTCTTCTTGTTCCTCTTTTATTTCATTACAATAGAAAAGTATTTGTTTATGAGTCTCCAGTTTAATCCATAGGGCTCTGGACTTCTGTTGAACTATACCCTCTTCAGTGTGACTCTATTTCTCCAAATTAAGCAACTAGTCTCTCTCCTCTGGTGCTAAGAAATCTGATTATTGAGTGGATAAGAGATGTTGAGTGACTTGCAACTGATCTCTAATTTGATTCACCTTGATAGTTGAATGCCTAAAATGATTATTGTTAAGCAATTTCATATGAGGCTTCACCCCCTTCAACTTGGGCCAAACAGTTCTTATTCTGCTGTCATGAGAGTTGATATTCCAATGCCTTTTGAACTAACTCTCCAAACTCTTCATGAGCAACCCACGTATTAAAAAACCCGAAGGGAACCTTTGTTGGAATATAGGAAGTGTGAAAATGTAGGATCTTAAGTGAATGGTCTGACATATGAGGCAGCTTATAATCAATCATTGGAAGCACTAGTGTAATTATGAAGTATACTCCTTCCAGGAACTACAGATTGTGCTATAACTGCTGCTTTATTGGATTTATATCTAGTTTCTATCAACCCTACCAACTTTATATGATTCTCCTTAATATAATAAATTAATTCTCTTTGCTTCTACATTCTATTGAATCCTCTTACATCCTAAGCTAGGCAAGACATTAATTTTTGTATAAGGTCCCCCTCGCATCAGGAGGAAGCTGATCAACCATCACAGTAGTTGTAGATTGTAGGATATCAAACTCATTCTTCATAGTCAAGGATGTAGTTTGTGCGTAATTTTTCTTACCACTATAGAAAGAAGTAACTTGATTACCTCTGGATATCACAGGAGTAAGACTACCATCTCCGGCTATAGCATCACCAGAATTAAGCTTGTTTGCATGTGATTTTGTTACAATAGACTCAACTACATTCTCAGGAGGAGGCACTGGTTCTTGTTGTTCTTGTACTTGTGGTTCTTCAAGCTTAGGAAACCAAGTAGGAATCAGTTTGGGGGGCCTTTGTCTTTGCTGCTACACCTGCTTAGTTTTAGGAGGAGCAGGTTGAGGTTGTTTAGTCTTAGGACATGAGTGACCCACCATCATACAATCATCACAATATTATGGCTTCCAATCAAAATGGATGGGCTGCTGAAATTATTTTGCATCCATGATTGTGATCTCAATAGGAGTGGTTTAGTGATATCAATCTTTATGAATATTCTACCATAAGAAATCCTAGTTTTCATAATAGTACACTCATCAGCAAAAACCTACTACTAGAGCCATCCTGTCCTATTACCCCCAAGCAGCCTGTAAAAACCCACTACTAGAACCATCAGGGCTGGGATCTTATTACTTCAACTAGGTACTAATGGCCCGTGCTAGCACGGGCCCAATATTGGGACATTTTTCTTAGCTAAACGGCGTATATTTACATGTTGATATTATATGGTTGACAAGTGTTATATTGTTTACATCTATGACTACATTATTTATGTCACATATCTACATTGCAATACTGAAAAGTGAATTTATATTCAACAATTAAATATTCACATCAATCAACAATACCACCGAGAGAGAGATGCAAATCCAAGACATGATCAAAACATGCTAGAGAGCAAGCAACACGCATAGATGTTCTCCCTTGTCAGAATAAAACATGATAAAGTTGCAGGAGGAAGAGGAGTTAGGGTCTTGGTTAGAACACCATAGATTTTATATAGACCCAGAGATTGAAGCCCTAAGCAGGGGCACAAAAAAATGAGTTCAGGGGTCTAACGACCACCAAGGAAGTACTTAAAGGTATTGATCACCCTTTGAGAAATGAGTGATTAACATTTTTCTGTGTTCCTGGAGGACAGCAACAATAGCTCATTGTTGGAAGTATCAATCACCTCCGTAGCAGAGTCGACTTTCCGGAAGATTTGGTTCACAGACTTGACTTTTTCACGCTGTAGGTGATCAACAACCAACTGTACCTTGCCTGCGTCCGTGCTGGTCCTGGAACCTTTAGAGAGACTAATCATCATGGTCATAGATTCTTGGATGCATCCCAGCAAACATAGTAACTAGGGAGTCCTTGATCTCAGCTATTTCCTTTTTCCAACTTAAAGTGGGAACATCTATCCTTTTGTCTTCACCAGTTGGGGTTGCCTTGGTCTTTGAAATGGACTTTTTAGACCACTTACCAGTATGTCTTGTACTGTTTCATACTACAGTCGAAGTTGGTCTATTTTTTAAAATAATTTATTTCACCATGGGTAAAATTTTGCAGAAATTCTTAAATGGGGAAGTAAATGTACCTCTTCCTAAATCCTTCAAAGAGACGCATAAGAAGAAAAAACCTGACGGTACAAGAGAAGATTGGGTCGAACCGCGTGCTAAGGCTGCATATGTATGATACTAACTTTTATATATATTATTTTCTTATTATTCAACTTAGCTTGTTTAGATAATGACAATTATTTTTCTTTCAGGAAGGATTTCAAAAAGTATTGAAGATTGGCGTCAAATCCAGCCTACTTCAGAGGATGATACCATGGTCCAACCATCGCCTGCTAATATGACTAGAATATGGACAACTGTGGTAGGTGGTCCAAAGAAGGGTAAAACCTACGGGTTCGGAGTTAACCAATCCTCGAGTAGTTCTTCTTCAATGTTGCCCAACTCCGCTTCTATTTCGCAAAATGCGGAAGAAAAGGAAGCGATAAAAAATAAAATTGAAGAGTTGACGCAACAGTGTGCAGTTAGTGATGCCAAATTTGCCAAGTTTGAGGCGTTAGTCAAGAAACATATGCCTCAAGTATTTGAGAATGAGGAAGATAGTGAATCAAATGATGAGATTGTAGTTTTTGGTTCTTGTTTATGATTGTGACATGTAGACTTAAACTATTAGAATTAGTGTTTGTTTTGGATTGTGACGTTTAGACTTAAACTTGTCTTGAAATGTTTAAACTATTTAACTCGTTTGTTTTGGATGTTTCAAAGTGGTTGAATTCTTAAGTTTTGATTGTATTTGTAATTTTTAAATTTACTTTGAGAAATACATTAGGTATGTTGTTAGTGGTTGTAAAATGAGAGGATATTCTGACTACAGTGGTCGGAGTAAAGCAAAATAATTTTATTATTTATCGACTACATCTGTCGGAGAAAATAATTATATTATCCTTTTTCGACTATAGTAGTCAGAAAAAATTATATATTAAATAATTAATTATTAAACTTCTGACTAAAATAGTCGAAAATATTTTATTTATTAAATAATTATTAATTGCTATTTTGAAATAATTATTTAATAAATAAAACTTCTCAACTACTTTAGTCGAAAAATGATAATGTAATAATTATTATTTATTAAACTTCCAACTAAAGTAGTCGAAATTTTTTTATTTATTAAATAATTTTTAATTACTATTCCGACTACATTAGTCGAAAATCTTATAATTATTAAATAATTATTTTAATTATTTTATTAAACTTTCGACTACACTAGTCAGAATATTATTTTTTTCAATCATTCTATAATTTTATTTTTTCGACTGGGGTAGTCGAAAATTTTTGACAGTAATAGCCGGAAATATATTTTCAACATATTTTTTTCGACTACCACCAAAAGTAGTCGGAAACTCCCTATTTTTTGATTATATTCCGACTACATGAGCTGCGAAAAATATTGAATTCCTGGTAGTGATGAGGAAACTGTTTCTTCTTAAATTATGGAATTAAAATCAGATCCAATTATTCTCTTATCTTAATAACGGCTGTAATTAATGTTCTGATTTTGTGAATGCTTAAAAATAGTAATTGTAATTCAAATTCAAAAAATATCCTAAAACATCTCTCTTCATCTCCCTAAAAAAAAATCAACAACATCGCCGCTGGTTTACGGTTGTCACTGTCGTTCACCGCTCCACTCATCTTTCTCACGTCGGTGAACATGCAAGGGCGATCATCCACCAAGATCGACGTCGTTTCTCGTTCCTCTCCCACTGTCGCCACAACCGGCGCCATCACGAGCAGTCAACGGCACCTTCACTGCACCGCTCCTCTTTCTCACGCCGGTGAACATGCAAGGGCGACCAGCCATCAAGATCAACGTCGTTTCTCATTCCTCTCCCACTGTCGCTACCATCGGCGTCATCACGAGCAGCCAACGATGCCTCCACCCTCTCTTAGTGTATTTGTTTTTTAGTAAAAACTTGTGTAGTATTGTATGAGAAATTATAATACATTATCCAGTTTGAATGATATTTTGACATTGTTTATGAAATTTACAAGTATGAGAATATATTACACATTTTTTGTTTATGTATGATGCCAGTGTTATATGTATGATTTACACTCCAACAACAACATGTTTTATATGTATGTGAATGTACTATACTTTACTTTCTATGTTTGATTTATATTTAAGAAAAAACATTTCACATTATATGTATGTGAACGTATTATACATTACTTTTTATGTATGATGCCAGCGTTATATGTATGATTTACACTCCAACAACATGTGTTATATGTATGGCAATGTATTATACTTTACTTTCTATAGATTATGCAAGTGTATTCGTTTTTATTATACTTTACTTTCTATATATGACATTGCAAAAGCAGATAATTTGATAAAATCATACATGCAACCAAAAAGGAGAAATAATTTAGATATTATAGTTCAAATCAACTTTCAAGTAGTTGATTATAGAAATAATTGGATCTGATTTTATTTCCATAATAATTTGTAATGCATATTTTAGTTCAAATTAATGTATAGAAGAAATAATGGACCTCTCTTCTATAATATAGAACAAATTTGAATGACTTAAAATAAAATGCATTATTTGATTTTATGAAAATTTATTATGAAATAAATTATTTTCATAATAATTTAAAATAATATACCAACTAATTATTATGAAAATATATTATGAAATAATTTATTTCCATAATAATTTAAAATAATAGGCCTTATTTGAAAAAATTTGAAACTCTCCAAATCACATAGCTTGAAATTAAGCGTAAAATAAGGAGTGCAATAATGGAGCAAAAATTAAATTAAAAATAGAGCAAAAATCGAATGTTTTGGGATGTATGAGGCAGAAAAGAGAGAAAGTCTAAAAGAAAGGGATTCTACGTAATTAATATGAGATTTTTATAATTAATTTTCAAATAAGGGATTTTATGTAACAAGTAATAGTTACCTTGTGTATATATGTAATTTTTCCATATTTTAAATAAATTTAAATTTATAATTTGAATCTCCTTTCACAAAATATAAGATTGTTTATATAGAACCAAATCTATTTTTTATTTTTATGTGGCAAATGTTGATTTTTTTCTTCATATTTTAAACTTTATAAGTGAAAATTCTGACTCCGCCCAAAATTTTCAATACTTCAAACTTTTAATATTTTAGTTTTTTTGCTCAAAAAATACGATCACGCATGAACTTGGTGGGTTAAAATTTAAAGTTGTTAACCTATTTGAAGATTTTTTTGTTCATTATCAAATAATTTTACAAAAAATATCATTAAATCATTCTATAAATATTTTTATTAAAATAAAAAAAAAAAGTATAGATGTAATATTTATATAAGACTTTGAACACACAATTTTTGTATTCACTTATGAATTAGAGGTATAATCACTATTGATGTGCATGTCAACTCGCAAAATAAATATTTAAAAATATTTTTTTTTTTAAAGATTGAAGTACATTAAATGATCAATCTAAAGAACTTTTACTATATTATATAAATATATTTATATGTAAGCTTTCAAAAAAATTGATATTTGTAATCTTAAAAATAAGATATATAATGCTCCATTCATTTCTTTTTATTTGCACTATTTGGGTTGTGCTTATATTCCTAAATATTTGCTCCTTTAATCTTTCAAGAATAGTTTGAACAAAATCTTCCTATTATGCCCTTATTCAATAAATGTAATCATTATTGATTTGGAAAGAGGTGTAAAATTTAATTAGGGGTATATTAGTGAAATTATTTTTAATTTTATAGGAGCGAGAGATATAGATGTGTGTCTACCCCAAATAGAGCAAATAAAAAGAAATGAAGAAAGTATGATATAATAAATAAACTAACCTTCATGTAAAATAATTGTAAGCTAACATTAAATAACATATATTTTTTAATTACTTTAATAAAAAATTTAACTCCACCAATATTAATTTAATTTATACTCTATCTTTTATAGATAATTTCAACTATCAATAATGTACCCATAATATTTTTATATTATTTCATTAAGAAAATGAACATATAGTATATTTATATATATGGATAAGAACAATTTCTTATCTCCTTAATATAAATACGCTATTTACTTTTATTTATATAGTATATTAAGTGAAAAGATCATATTTTAAGAAAATATTGCTCATAAGATTTTATTAAAAAAAATATTAGTATACTGACACTTATAATTTTAATTTATCCTCTTATATAATTTTCAAATAAAATTAAAAAATAAAAACATTAAAATTAGCTACTTAATTCAAGAAAATGTGTTTGACCTGATGTATTAAAATAAATACTGAAGCATATTATATTTTAATTTTAATTAAGGTAATTTACATAAGTTGTAAGCTATTATTTGATTTTATAAAAGTGAAAAAAAATATAAGTTTTTTAAAGTGTGATCTCGATTATCATTTTCTATCATATTTATATAAAAATATTAATTTAATTTTTGTGATAAACTAATTAAATACCGATAAATATATTTAAAACTGTAATATTGAATCCATAAAACGCCCTTCATTATCTAGTTTTTAATTAAAAACCTGTGTGGGTTTCACATTTATTACTTTTCTCATCTTGCTAGGGTATTTTTATTCCCTCTCTCATATTTAATGTTATTTCTTTCTACTGTCTTTGCTCATCAGCCCTACTCTTCTCTATTTCTTTCCTTTCACTTTTTTTAAAAGAAATTCTTTTATCCCCTGGGTTTTAGATCAGTTTTGTTTCCTTGGGAATTTTATTTTTTACTCGATTTTTTATATCATGAATATATTTATTTCCTCAATTTGATGATCGATGATTGGTATGTATATATAAGTTTAATAGATCCATCTTTTTTATTTAAGAAATCAAATGTATTGTGTCAGTTTTCTATACCAATAAATCACACCCAATCAATATAAATCAAATTATGATTAGCAAGTGTTTAGATTTTCTCAATTTTTTGCATTTAAAAAAAAAAACCCTGATTTGAACATGTTACAATAAAATTAATTTGACTTTTATACGATATGATAAAAATACCACACTGTTTCATACTATTATATTTAATCCAGTTTATCGTAAACAGTTACATAAAACTATCAATCATAACGCTACAAAAAAATCGTATCATGCATGGAAGCTTCAATCGTTAGAAATTGAGTTTTTACTAACTTTATATCTGTATATAAAAAATATCTTTTAAAAATGTGTATATACAATGTGGATTTGGTTGAGTCTCAAATTAGCTATTTTATTTAAAAACAACAACAACAACACATCCAGTAAAATTTTACAAGTGAGGTTTGGGAGGGTAAAGTATACGCAACCTTACCATTATCGGGGGAGGTATAGAAGTTGTTTCTGAAAGACCCTCAACTCAAGTATAGTAAATCTAGGTACAAAGAAGAGGAACCTAATGCAGATAATATGACAATACGGGATATTGTAAAATCTACTATAAAAATAATAATCAGCCACGGGGTAGTGCGATAATCAATCAAAACAAAATAAAAGACAACAAATACAGACATGGTGCATATTCAGGTTACTGAGGGCATGACCTTAGATAGAGGGATGTAGAGGACGCATATTAGAGCAAAAGGTTAGTCAGGTAGAAATTCTGTCGTGCACTAGTCGTAGTGCGGTAGCGCAGGGTTGGTGCACGACACCACTTCTACCCGTCTAAACTTCTACTCTAATGCTCGTCCTCCCCCCCCCCCCCCCCACACACCTAAGGTCATGTGCTCAGTAACCTAAATATGTAGCATGTCCTATCTATTTACCTTCTCCCAGTACTTCTTCGTCCTACCTCTACCCCTCTTCGGATCTACTATATTCAACCTCTCGTACCTTCTTATTGGGACATCTGAATCGCACCTCATCACATGCCCAAATCATCTTAATCTCCCTTCCCTCATCTTGTTTACCGTGGAGGCCACTCCCACCTTATCTCGAATATCTTCATTTCTGATTCTATCACACCTAGTATACTCACATATTCATCTCAGCATCCTCATTTTTACGATATGCATATTCTGAACATGAAAATATTTATCTGGCCAACATTCCACCCCATACAACAACGTTGGTCTAACCACCACTGTGATGATCAGGGCTTATTGACTTTTTAGAAATAATTATGTTATTATTGTTATTTTGATGGCATGATTGAGGCTTAGAATATACCTAGAGTATAAATGATTTTGTAGTAGTTGAGGATATTATTTGAGATTAGTATCTCTCATTAGGGCATATTGTTAACTAGCGTAGTTCTCCTAAATAATTAGTCTAATGATATCATCTCTGGGAAAGATGGGACTTATCCTTTGGAATAAGCAAGGTTCGGGTAGTTTCGATTATGTTATTTGAATTGTTTACTATTTTTGTGTTGCCCAAGTAAGGGCTTAGAGAATGTTATTACTGACTTTAGAGATTATTATAATTGTGATGTCTGAGGGGGGAGATTGAATTGATAGTATTTGTCTTATTTGTGCATTAATTACCTTTTTTATTATTGTGTCGCTTGAGTGGGGGCTTAACTTACTAGTATAGGTTTTACTTGAGCATTAATTGTTTTTATTATTACAGTATACCTAAGTGATGGGTTTAAAATGATAAAATTAATGTTTTACATGACTATTTATACAAGTGATGCCATGCTATGATTTTTATCATGAAAAATTGTCATTTCGAGTTGATTCAGAGCTCATTCTATAATGACCTTCTAGGTCATTTTCTTGATTTTCGTGTGTTTTTAATATTTTGAGCCTTCTCATAGCTGCTACAGACCATTTATGACTTGCTAGAACTATCGATTTGGTTATCGAACAGTTCATTGGAATTTTAGGCTCAACTATATTTTGGAGCTTTCATTGTTAGAAAATTGGTCTTGGACCAAAACTCCTAGTAAACAACCTCGAATGAAAAAATTGACAGAGTCATCAGCTTTGGTACGTTGATTTTAATCTAAGGAGACCCTTGGATCAGGTCTTGAGTCTTTCAAACTTATTTTGGGCTATTGGTTAGAATTTGATTAAAACAGAAAAACGTGTGAGATACACATTTAATTAAAACAATCTTGGAACACCTTAGATCACTATAAATATGACTTGTATACTATAAATATAACATCCCAAACTCCATTTTAACAATCTTGGAACACCCTAGATCACTTGGGACATCATTGGAGGCTATCACAACTTCTTTTTAGGTTTTATCATTCTTTAATTTAGTTTTTTGTAAGGTTTGTATCATCACTCCAAGGGATTGGATGATGAATATTTCCATTCAAGGCTAAACTCTCATTCCGGAGTTAAAGCCAAGAACATGATTATTATTATTTTAGATTAATTTTGTTTAATTCGCTTATCATTATTGGTTGTTTGTTTATTCTTGATTTAATTATTTTGAGGATTGATCACCCTTAGAATACATATATTGTCGACTTTTTGATCTCGGAAGAGGGAATAGAAAGATAGAACGTGAGAATAAATAAAGTATAATTTTTATTCTTATATGAAATAAGGAATTCAAATTAGCATCTGGGATAGGGATGTACTTAGATGCCTTACTTGATTCAACGTAGGATGATAGCTTTAGTTAACTTAATTGGATTATTGCATCCCCGCTCAACGATGTAGTTGTATTGTCCATATTAGGTAAAAGATTAGAGGTTGGGAAACCATGATCATGCAATTAACCGTACGAATCAACAACCAAGATAAGCAAGTTGACGAATGAAGTTCAACACAAAGTATGATTGTTCGAAGTGCTTTAACCCTAGGTTTTTATCCATTGATTGTCCCAAGACTTTTATTTTTATGCATTGTTTATTTTATTTTTAATTTACAATTCTAAAACTCTATTTGCTACTCTCCTCAATTGGTTAAACTAGAATTAGATAGTCGGCGAATGCAAGTTGATACAAGAATAATGACCGCCTTAGCTTTTGACTACATCATTCAAAGTCACTATGTGAAGAGTCAAGCTTTGGTCGCATGGAGGGCATGGGATCATACTTGGAGGGGACGTTTTTAGCCTACCATTGATCAAACCCAAGTGTGGAAGATTGCTTGGAGCAATCTTGGTCTCACTATCTATCCTTTACTTTTGTTGTTGTTATCTTGTGTAGTGGACTGTTTTGGGTCATTTATTGAATCCGAAACTTGTGTTACTGTTGTTGATATTGTTCATCACGTTTTATAGCTGTTTTGGTGTTGAAATACACCCTTGTATCTTGTATTCTTGTTGTTGGTAGCGAATCCGAGTGTGGTCTCCATCTTGGTCCTCGACTCCTTAAGATTAGTGGACTGATTTTGGAGTGTGATTTCGTGTTTCCGTTGTCATTCCCGTATCACAAGTCCCTGAGAGATCGATACTTGGGCTTTCTTGAAGCCTCTTTACTACTTGCTAAGACCACGTACACTTGCGTGTGCGCTTGGGCGCTGTTAAGTTTTTGGCGCCGTTATCGGGGATTTGTAATTAGGCAACTATCTTTTTTTTTAGTTTAGCTATATTGAGTTGTAAATAGTTTTTGTTTAGTTTCGTTTTATTTTTCTTTATTTCTATTTTTCTCACACTCTTCTTGAGATGTCAGCCTGGTATAGATGGTTTTCGAGTGATGATGATTCTTGTTGTTTTTGTGGTGGACCACATCAAGTGGGTTTTTGTTCAGATTTTGATGAAAGTACGTGGACGGGACCTTCACAATGTGATGCGGATACTGTTCCATCGGTGGAGCAGACTGCAACTTGGTGTTTGGTTTATGGTCAAACTGGTCATATTGCATCTATGTGTGCTGTCAATACCGATTCAAAATTGTTTGTGGGCTATGCTGAAAGGCAAAATTATATAAACTATTACAATCGAACGGGGTAGAATCAGTCACAAATTCAATCATGGAACAACCAGTAGCAGTTTCAGCATCAACAACTAAACATGCAGGACACAACTCAAACGAGCAATTTGGAAGAGATGATGAAATAAATTTTAGCATCTCAGGTTGAGTTGTTGGCATACATGAAGAACCATAGGGAGGTTGCAGAGCAAGTGGATCTCCAACCATTTGCAAAAATAGTTATTGATAATTCTAGGAAGTCTGAGTACTTGGAAACTAAAGTTGTTGAACAGGTTGAGGACATACCACTGCCACCATATCTACAGTGGCTAAGCAAAGAAAAATATGAGGAGGATATTAGCCAATTTGTGAAGCAAACACAAGAATTGCAACCACTCGATTGACATCTTTATCTTGAGACTGAAATTAAGAAGGTGAATAAAAGTGAGTGTGTAGTAAATAGTTTAAATTTTGAAGTAGGATTGGTTGGGCCTCACTCGGAGCATTTTTCTACATTATGTTTAGATGATGTCTTGTCTGTAGAATCATTTAAAATAGTGAAAGAGTGTGAATATGAGGAACAAGAATCCTATATTCTTGATTTTATACCAGATAAGCAATATAAAAACACACCTCACTTTAAGGCCGAGTGGTTTACCATGCATCGTCCATTACTCGATTTCTTAATTTTTGTACCACCTCCCTATGATCGAGGCAAAAAGATGGATGCAAAGTTGGGGGTGAAATTTATATCCTCAAGGTGGAGGAAAATTTTTATTGGGTCGTGCTGCGACACTAAATTAGGCGTTTCTTGGGAGTCAACCCAAGATAAGGTATGTTTTATTTTCAGTTTTTAGTTTTTGTTTCACGTAGTTTTTGTTTTTGGTTGAGTCAGAGGCTAATGGGAAGTCTGAGTACAATAATTTTGAGCTTGAAGCATGGCAAAGACTGAGTGTGGGGTCTCATGGATCTCCTTTATGTGAAGATGCTACTAGCTAGGCCTAGAGGCCTCAGAGAGTATTTCTATCTCTTACTTTAAAAAATTCACTTTGGGGACAAAGTAGATTTTTAAGTGTGGGGTGGGGGAATTCCCAATTTTTGGCTCAATTTAAAAATTTTAAGGTTAGGAATAAGTGAGATATTCTTGTTGGTGCTATTTTGGATTACATGGTGTATGTATTTTGTTTGGTAAAAGCATGTGGAATAAGTGAATTACTATTTTTGAGACTTCTAGGCTCATTTTTGTGACTCTTGTTCTTGTGACTTAAAATTTGAATTCATGCTATTTTTGGATGGGAGTCTATGATGATCCTATTGAGTTGAGCATGAGCCATGTGCGTGTGAGCTATTTTTTTATATTCCTTGTTGATATGATATCTAGAACTTGCCCGGTGTGTGTGTAAAGTGAAATAAAGAGCGTGGATTTAGAAGATGATTAAGGCATTTCTTTGATAGCCTTGTTTTATACCTTCTCTTTGTCCTACCTTTTGTGTATTATCCTAGTTAACCCTTTTTGAGCCTTTATCCTTTTCTTTGGTAGCCTCATAATTAGCCTAATCCCCTTCTTTGATAGACCATAATTTGATCCAAAAAAACTCCTAAGTGCTTTAATGAAAAATTGATTTGGTAAGGAGTTTGAGAATTGAAGAAGAAAAAGGTGAAATTGATGCTCCAAGGTAAGAGTTATTGGTGTTTATAATTGAATTGTGGTGGATTGATGTAATATAAATGATGTAACACCCCCCATTTTTGAGCTAGAAAGCAAACCGTCGTTCCTACATGTGTAAGCTCTAATTCCATGGTTTATATTTAAACTCATGTGTCATGATCTTTCTCCTACTGTATGAAGTGATTGTGAGGTGAAAAGTGTTCCTAGAAATCACTTAGAGCATAGTTGAGCTAAGAATCTTTCATTCATCCAAAATTTGACATTCGATTCTACAAGGGTCTACTTTGAACGTGTATAACTTTTTATATATGTGGAATTTTTAAGCTCAAGACCTACCAAATTGTAGATAATTAAATTATCTTTCCAACGATACCAATTTTGCCAAAATTCGATAACCAAACAAAATGTTATGGCATTTTCCATGTGAGGCAGTAAGCCGATGCGATCTTGATGCGTCGACTGCGCCCCGACATGAAACCTGACGCAAATCTAAAGTGGTTTTACTCGTTATTTCAATTCCTAAAGGGTCTAGGGGCACTTTAGTCATATTCTCTCACTCAAATTTCGTCCCTAATCATCCTTAAACAAAATTAAGCCTATTAGTAACATTTTACTCTCTCTTAAGATCCCTAATTCATCTTTCAAGAATACAAGATGAGAAAACAACTAGGATTTGGGCAATCAAGCTTAAAGGTCCAATCTTTTCGAAATTTCTTCGTAATCCTTCGCAATTAAGGTATGTGGGGTTTTCCTAAACTTAATGGGCATGGTGAAAACGTTTTTAATGGTGTTTTGAATGTTGAGAAATCATGAATTTGCAATGGGCTTTGAATTAAATTTACAACTGTACATTGTGAATCCTTTTTGATCTATTGTTTTGGTCTTGAGGCCTTCCCTTAAAGAAAATTGATTTCATTTATATATATACGTACGTATGCATCCATAGTTGATAATTGAATTAAGAGCATGACTAATTACACTTCCTCTCATGTTGCAACACCTTTAGATTTTTCGCATAATACGAATTGAAGAATGTTATATTTAGAAGCATGGTATCAATGTTCTTGACTATTGTTGAATGGTTTAAGATTGATTTAAAATTGATGAGTGGGGGTTTTACATGTTGAAAAATGTTGAAGATATATAATGAAAGAATTGCATGGTTTGTCAAAAATACATGACCACCATATGTTTGTTGAAATGTTGAAAAAAGAGATTCTTTGAATAATTTGACATATGTTTTGAAGCATGAGTCTTCTTGAATGTTTTTTTTGAAGTATGATGGTTTGAACTTTATGTTTTGAAAGAAGAGATTACAATACGATATTTTATGGCTTATAGATTCAACTTGCAAGTCAATGGTATAACGATACCATATAAATGAATGATATAACAGAGTAAGATGTCAGAATTGATTTCATAGAATACATGTCTTAAAGAGCTAAAAGTGGGCTTAAATAGGGTTAGGTGATTTCCCGAAGAAGGCTTGAGTTCAAATAACTCCTAACCCAAAATCGTGTTTTGCCGATACGAGTTCACTATGTCCCCAAGAGGGACCATATACTGGCTTAGAGCCCTGTGGCGTATTAGAGATAGAGACTCCAACCCTTGCGGCAAACTCGAGTTGGGGGCTTGGCTGTCGAGTTAAGGGCATATTCCATATATCCCATGGGATTTCAGAGTTGTAGGGTATTCCACCTAGCTCAGAAGTAAGATAAAGAGTGAGTCATGGATTTCAGATAATTGTTCAAAGTCTTTTAAATATGACCATGTTTTTTTTTTCATATATCGTATATAAAATTGTTTATAAATTGATCTCACTTATGTTATCTAAAAATACATTATTTTGGATTGCTCTGCGTACCAGTACATCTGTATTGACCCCCTATATTTCAGGATTCTGAAACACAGTCCTGGGATCCCGTTAAGCAGTAGATTGACTTTTCAGAAGTTTGCAGCTGGTGAGCCTCCCTTACTTCGGAAGGACTGGTTATTAAACTTGTTATTATTATTCTATTTTGATTCATGGTTCGACTGGGTGCCTTGTCCAGTTTCAGACAAATATCATTTTCAGTTGTTAGAGATTTCGCAGACTGATGTTAGATGTTGTTAGAGGTTTATGGTTTCCATTCCAGATTATTCAATTGAATTGATATTGACCATGATTCCGTATTTCTTATAATTCTGTATTTTTCTTCATATTATATGAAAGTGTTTTTGATTGCCAGATAGAGAAGGGCGCTCGGGCCTTCATAGTTCGGGATGCCCATCATGGCTAGGGCTCAGGCTTGGGTCGTGATTATTCATAAAGTTACAAGATAGTAAAAGGACTTAAGAGGAGTTTATTGGTGCTTCAAGGTGTATCGATTTGAGTGTATACCTTTATTCTGATGAAATCATGCTTTTCAACCTAAGGTACAAAGTCTATTCAGTCCCCTTCCAAAATTCTTATTACATATGTCTTGCATAAGGGTAATAATGTGTAGCAGAATGTTGGAACTGTATTTCCACCCGAGTAGTAGTGTACGTTAAAGTGTCATAACCTATTGGTAGTGAGATGGGCCAAGAAGTTGGTGATATGAAGTCACAAGGTCAGAAATTAAAGTGAGGGTAACCTTTTTGCAAATAAAGAGTTTTAGTTGTATAATCGTTGATTAAGGGATGATTTCCTATTTATAGTGGTAGACTAATGTGGTAGAAATATTTGTAGATTGTATGGTATTCTGTGAAGAAAGTGGTAGGATATGATCTTTATTTATTTGAAATTAGGGAATGAGCCTAGAGTGTATTGTTATGGTAGTTATAGAAATCAGTTATACGTTGTGAATGAAAAGGGGTAGACTAGTCAATAAGTTATGGGTAGAGACTCATTGGTGTTATGGAATTGGGTGATAGTGAGAATGTATACATAGGTAAGTAAGTATGATGTGAGAAATTAGAATATGTTGATAAGATTGAAATAGGTTATATTATAAGGTTAAGATCGACTATCCCTATTAAGTGACTTTACCCCTTTGATGGTCTTTTCTTTAGTAGTTGTAAACTAGTACTATGTGAGAATGTAGGTAGTGGAATTTGAGGTGTGGTAGTAATGTCATGGATGGGATGTGATTATAGGTAGTAGCTAGTCAAAATGATGTATTTTGGGTTGATTTATCAATTTGATGGATTAGTATAGTAGGTGGCATGCCTCGTTGGTGGTACATGATTAACGTTAGACTGTAGGCTTGAACGTTAGATGTGAAGTGTGGTGATAAAAATAGTATCTTAAGACTAATGATGCATGTTTTGTTGGAATTAATTAGCAGGCTTGATGAGATGTGTGAAATGGCCTAGATTGATAATTTATGAAAGGTTTAAGGGGTAATCGTAAGGTATATGTGCACATGAGGACTAGTGTTAAAATGATGAATTGTGGATATATCATTGAGTGGATAAGAACGTAAGTATATAGGAATAAGTTGAACCCCAGGTAGCAGGTTGTTAAAGTTTTATGTGTACGAGTGTTTGATGTACCTAGTTTGTGTTCTTAAAATTTGTAGTATGAAGACATTTGGGGAAGACTAAGGAGTTGTTGTGTGGTGTTTGTTATAGCGGAATTGAGAAAATATAGGTAGGAAATATGTACCTTTTGTATAGATTCGCATAATTTTTGTTAAGTTGTAAGTTGTGTGATTAGAGGTGTAAAGCTAGTATTCTAAGAAATTAAAGATGGAATTTTAAGTGTTTAGAAGCGTGGGTGTCTATGCCCATGATAATGGTAGTCATAAGTTGATGACCTTGGGAGTTGGAGGAATTTACGATTAGTATTCCTGAAAGGGAGAGGTTCTAGAAAGAATTTAGTATCTTTATTATTATTGAGGGGAGTTTGTGTTCATGTATATACTGATACCCCTTTTTGTGATAAGAAGTGTGGATGTGTGTGATCATTAGAGTAGGAGTTGTAGAGTGATGGCTATAAAGGCTAACGAAATTTAAGAGTAGCATTTTCTGAAAGCAAGGCCTTCAGAGTATAGTTTGTCAGAAAGATTTTAGCATTTAAGTTTATGGTGATGTCTCATTTTCATTAAGCGTTATGGCTACAAATTTTGCTGTGATGTTATGCCTGCAAGTCTAGGAGTGTGACTTTGATCTAAGAGGGAGATGATGGATTAAAGAAGTTCCCAAATTTTTCTCGTGGTGTCAAGTTTCAAGTAAGAATCATGATAAATCAATTCTAATTCTACTTAAGCATAATCCTCATACTTCAATTTAGGAGAGTATCCTGCTAGTGTCTTATGTCATCTGTTCAAGTCATGCCTATGCCTATGGTTCGAGTTCTCTATGGACTTATGTTTATGATATGACCTACAAACTAAAAGCAATTATGTCTCTCAGTAATCCAGTCTTTCATGTATTCAAGCCACATGTTATGTTGTTCGTGATCCATAAAAATCTATGTCTCTTAGCATGCTTGGTCCTAAGGGAATATGTTTCTATATGTCACTGATTCATCCTATGTCGGGTTTAGCCAAAGTGATAAAGTTTATGCAAACTCATGGCAAATCTCAGTTCCTTAAATAAGGAGAAATCGCTTCAAGCGGCAATCTTTGTCTCAGTTGTAATATAACACCCTATATTATTCTTGACTCAATACCACTCTTGGTTGCATGTATGGAGAGCTGATAATCTGAAAATTTTTCTAATGGTTGAAAGACATTCATATTTATGAGCTCTTAACTTCCATGATTTTCAAATTGATTTTCTTGACCTCGAGACATAGATTTTTGAGTTGATTCATGATCAGAGGTGTAAAGAGGGTGTCTCAGGAAAGTTTTAGTTTTTTCAGAACACGTTTGAGGCATGATTGAATGATCAAAATAGTGGGCCAATACGATGTCGACGCGTCGCGCTAGGAATTGCGTTGGTAGGGACTGACGCGGTGCATCATTTAACGCGTCGGGTGCCCAGTTCGTCTTACTAATTTTTGGATCCAAGAGGGTAATTCAGTCTTTTTCACTTATTTTATCTTGATGTGTGCACCAATGTTTTCTCACTGTACTCTATCCTAAGAGTTCATGTTGTATTGTGTTCCTACCAAATGACTCTTTACTTATGATCCAAACACTTGATATATATGTAGCACTTCGTGTCTATTTTCTCATATCTTTATTTCATGTCCCTCCTTGAGTAGTGCAACAAGTATAAGTTATGATCTAATAGTGTTATTTTCCATTTATGACATTTATGCTCGGGTCCCTTAATGACCCTCCGTATGACAGTAGGATGGTGGTTGTGGATGCCCGGTGATGTGTTAGGTAGTAGAGTAGATGTTCTTGAAGGCAAAAAACAAAAAAATTAGATTCTCGAGCTAAGGTTATAGGTGAAAGGGAAAAAAAAAGAGGAAATTTTGTTGTGTGAAATAGTTAGGAATGAGATATATGGCAAAAATCTTTGTGAATGTTATTGAATTTACTGTTCTTAGTGGAGGAAGTCCATGAAGTGGGTGTAGTAATGATAGGCTTGAATGTTGTGATTATGAAATCACAACCCATGTACTATGTGGTTAGTATTCCTTGAATTAAAATCTAAGGGTATTTGACGATAGGGATAAGGTGAGGTAATATTCTTAATGGGATGTAAAGTACAGGGTCCTATAGCTTAAGTTATCACCATGTTACTCCGAGTTAGGCTTCAACATAAAAGCACATTGCAGTGAAACTGAAACTCTTATGGTTAGATGTGTGATGGGAGAATAGTATGATGGAAAGAATGAAGTATGTTATTTAATGTTGGGGCATAACTGAGTAGTGCCTTTAAGCTAAGTCTATTCATTGTATCATGTGAGGTGGAGAATGCTTCTAATCCTTTATTCTGCGAAATCTTATTTCATTATTAATACCAGTATAAATCAGGTCTATGATCATCAAATAAACCCCTGCCTTCTGTTGTGATGATTATGATTCATAAAACTCATGTGCAAGATCATCCCTATGTAAAGTTTCATTATCCCACGTTTCGTGCTTTCACATCTCACTAGGGGTTATCATTAAGCTCGTTTGATGCCTTTGCATATTTTGTTAGGGAGAAATGTTCAATGCGAGGCTTCTTTCTTGATTCTACACTTTTATACCCATCATTCGGGGACGAATGATCCCAAGGGAGAGATAATGAAATACCCTGCATTTTCGAGCTAGAAAGTGACCGTCGTTCCAATGTGTGTAAGCTCTAATTCCATGGTTTATATTTAAACTCACGTGTCATGATCTTTCTCCTACTGTATGAAGTGATTATGAGGTGAAAAGTGTTCCTAGAAATCACTTAGAGCATAGTTGAGATAAGAATCTTTCATTCATCCAAAATTTGATATTTGATTCTACAAGGGTCTACTTTGAATGTGTATTACTTTTTATATATGCAGAATTTTTCAGCTAAAGAACCACCAAATTGTAGATAATTTAATTAGGTTTCCAACGATATCAATTTTGCCAAAATCCGACAACCAAGCAAAAAGTTATGGCATTTTATATGTGACGCAGTAAGCCGAAGCGATCTTGACGCATCGCGTCGACTGCGCCCCGACAGGAAATCTGACGCGAATCTAAAGTGGTTTTACGCATTATTTCAATTCCTAAAGGGTCTAGGGGAACTTTAGTCATATTTCCTCACCCAAATTCCGTTCCTAATCATCTTTAAACGAAATTAAGCCTATTAGTAATGTTTTACTCTCTCTTACGATCCCTAATTCATCTTTCAAGAACACAAGAGGAGAAAACAACTAGGATTTGGGAAATCGAGCTTAAATCCAATCTTTTTGAAATTTCTTCATAATCATTCACAATTAAGGTACGTGGAGTTTTCCTAAAATTAAAGGGCATGGTGAAAACATTTTTAATGGCGTTTTGAATGTTGAGAAATCATGAATTTGCCATGGGTTTGAATTAAATTTACAACTGTACATTGTGAATCCTTTTTGATCTATTGTTTTGGTCTTGAGGTCTTCCCTTAAAGAAAATTGTTTTCATTTATATATATACGTACGTATGCATCTATAGTTGATAATTGAATTGACAGCATGACTAATTACACTCCCTCTCATGTTGTAACACCTTTAGATTTTTTGCATGTTGTGAATTGAAGAATGTTATATTTAGAAGCATGGTATCAATGTTCTTGACTATTGTTGATTGGTTTACGATTGGTTTTAAATTGATGAGTGTGGGTTTTATATGTTGAAAAATGTTGAAGATATATAATGAAAGAATTGCATGATTAGTCAAAAATACATGACCACCACATGTTTGATGAAATGTTGAAAAGAGAGATTCTTTGAATAATTTGACATATGCTTTAAAGCATGAGTCTTGTTGAATGGTTTGAAGTATAGTGGTTTGAACTTTATGTTTTGAAAGAAGAGATTACAATACGATATTTTATGGCTTAGAGATTCGACTTGCAAGTCAATGGTATAACGATACCATATAAATGAATGCCATAATAGAGCAAGAGTTTCAGACTTGATTTCAGAGAATACATGTCTTAAAGAGCTAAAAATAGGCTTAAAGAGGGTTAGGTGGTTCCTCGAAGAAGGCTTGAGTTCAAATAACTCCTAGCCCAAAATCGTGTTTTGTTGATACGGGTTCACTATGTCCCCAAGAGGGACCATACAATGTCCTAGAGCCCTGTGGCATATTAGAGACAGAGACTCCAACCCTTGCGTCTAACTCGGGTTGGGGGCTTGGCTATCGAGTTAAGGGAAGATTTCATATAGCCCGTGGGATTTCAGAGTTGTAGGGTATTCCACATAGCTCAGAAGTAAGATAAAGAGTGAGTCATGGATTTCAGATAATTGTTCAAAGTCTTTTAAATATGCCCATGTGTTTTTTCATATATCGTATATAAAACTATTTATAAATTGCTCTCAGTTATGTTTTCTAAAAATACATTATTTTGGATTGCTCTGTGTACCTGTACATCTGTATTGACCCCCTATATTTCAGGATTCTAAAACACAGTCCTGGGGTCCCATTAAGCAGTAGATTGACTTGTCAGAAGTTTGTAGCTAGTGAGCCTCTCTTACTTCGGAAGGCCTAGTTATGAAACTTGATATTGTTATTCTATTTTGATTCATGGTCCGACTGGGGGCCTTGTCTCATAGTTCAGACAAATGTCAATTTTAGTTGTTAGAGATTTCGCAGACTGATGTTAGATGTTGTTAGAGGTTTGTGGTTTTCATTCCAGATTGTTCAATGGAATTGATATTGACCATGATTCTGTATTGTTTTATAATTTCGTATTTTTCTTCATATTATATTAAAGTGTGTTTGATTGCCAGATAGGGAAGGTCGCTCAGGACTTCACGGTTTGGGATGCCTGTCACAGCTAGGCCCCCGGCTTGGTTCGTGACAAATGATGTTAGAAATATTGGCATGATAGAAAAGAAAGAGAAAAATTAATTCTTGTGGTAGTAAACTATGTGTCCACCAAGTGTTTGTGAAAATGCTTAAAAGAGATAGGGTAAAAATAAAAGGTATGGGTGGATGAAAAAGGGTAATTTGGTTGGTGGAGATAGGTTTTAAATGTTTTATGTAGTGTATTAAAGCGCTTAGAGAGGTTATTCACTATTCCCAATTAGTTCCTACCCGTCTCTTAGCCTTCATTACAACCCGAAAAAGTCCTAATTGATCCTAAGTTCATCATTTCGATATTAGTGGAGCACTATGCTAAGGGAAAGACTATGGTTCATTGTGTGGAACTTGCGAATTCTTTGTGAGAGTGAGTGTAACTTGATTCTTATACCCATCATGTTATGAATTGCATTATTGTGAGAGATTATGGGTAACTCTCTTGTTGTGAGGGACACATGTTTGATGAATATGGGTGATTTGTATGATGTCCTTGATTGGATAATATGCATAAGTTTTTCATGAATTGAGTCAATTCTTGAGGCTAGAATGTTTTGGAGTAGGATTCTTGAGCTTTCAATTGTGTATAACATGCGTAGTGTTGTAAACTTGCATTCCATGAAGTCATTGTAGTGCTAGCTTGAATTTATTTTATGAATTATAAGTGTGGAGTCTCTTCATCTCATGATGTTTATAGTTAAGAGTTGTTCGAGGACGAACAAGGCTTTAAGTTTGGGGTGGTGATGTTGGGTGTATTTATGTATTCTAGCGTAACTATTCTAGCCTTATTAGCCTTGTTTTGAGGATGATTCTTATTCTATATGTGTTGATAATGATATAAATGAGCATTTATGTGTCCAAGTATGTGTTTACAATGTTTAATGGTGGTTTCAAACAAGTTTTGATTCAATTTGATCATTTAGAAGTCAATCGAGAAAACTAGTGTAACTAGCTTGAGCTAGGTATTTTTCTAGTCTATTGTGTTGGGTTCTAATGTGTTTTAATGAGTTTCTAAGGTTGTTTTTATGTGTTTATATGTGAAACAACTTAGTTATAATGTTCAAGGGTCAATTAGATCAAGACAAGAGTCAAAACAATAAGCTTAAGCTCAATAAGAATTTAGCCTATGCTTAGCTCATGTTTATAGTTCACCGTTGAGGATGTTGTATTATTTTGAGCTCTAAATTATTGTGTTTAATTATATAGGATGCTTTTTTAATGGATTATGATGATATATTAAGTATATACAAGCTTCAAATCAAGTGGAAATAACTCAAGAAGGCTCGGAATGGCTCAACGAAAGCACAATACAAAAATTGACGCAATTTAGACCCCTGAAATGTATGGGGCACGTGTGACAGATAGTAGTGTCCAATAGATAATTACAAAACACCAATGGATTCAAAATAGGACTAAATTATTGAATATATGGCGTGTTTATCTTATTATGGGGTTTAAGAAGGTTCCATTACGCATTGAAATCGCGATGAGACACTGGAATTTGACAGATTTTTTTGACAATTGTGAATTGGCATGTCACTGCGATGCGCTGATGCCCAAAATCGGGATAATACTTCTCATCTGAAGGAAAACGACGTGGAAACCTAATCCAAGTCGGTTTATGACTTGTATACTATAAATATAACATCCCAAACTTCGTTTTAACAATCTTGGAACACCCTAGATCACTTGGGACATCATTGGAGACTACCACAACTTCTTTTTAGATTTTATCATTCTTTAATTTATTTTTTTGTATGGTTTGTATCATCACTCCAAGGGATTGGATGATGAATATTTCCATTCAAGGCTAAACTACCTTTCTGGAGTTAAAGCCAAGAACATGATTATTATTGTTTTGGATTAATTTCGTTTAATTCGCTTATCATTATTGGTTATTTGTTTATTCTTGATTTAATTATTTTGAGGATTGATAATCCTTAGAATACTTATATTGTCAACCTTTTGATCTCGGGAGAGGAAATAGGAAGATAGAACGCGGGAATAAAAAAAGTATGATTTTTATTCTTTTATGAAATAAGGAATTCAAATTAGCGTCTAGGACAGGGATGTACTTAGATGCCTTACTTGATTCAACATAGGATGATAGATTTAATTAAATTAATTAGATTATTGTATCCCCGCTCAATGATGTAGTTGTAATGTCCATATTAGGTAAGAGATTAGAGGTTGGGAAACCATGATCATGCAATTAACCCTACGAATCAACAACCAAGATAAGCAAGTTAACGAGTGAAGTTCAACACATAGTATGATTGTTCAAAGTGCTTTAACCCTAGGTTTTTATCCATTGATTGTCCCGAGACTTTTTATGCATTGTTTATTTTATTTTTAATTTACAATTCTAAAACTCTATTTGCTACTTTCCTCAATTGGTTAAACTAGAATTAGATAGTCGGCGAACGCAAGTCCCTGAGAGATTGATACTTGGGCTTTCTTAAAGCCTTTTTACTACTTGATAAGACCACGTACACTTGTGTGTGCACTTGGGTTCTGTCAGCACGCATGGGATTCCAAATAAATTTTGAACCTCGATCAAAGTCTGTGAAGACTTGGTAGAATTGTTGATATATAACATCTGGTACAACCAAGATTTGGCCTTTGGGTTCGCGAGGCTATGGGTAAGTTCGCAAAGGTCAAAGATGTTGTCCTACGTGTTCATAAGCCAGTCATTGCGTTCCTAAAGGGTAATTCGACTCGGCCATCTAAGGTATACTCTTCGCTTTCGCGGTTGATCGGCCGCGTTTGCAAACGGTATTTCTGGTTCGGCCTTGCGTTCATGATGTGGGCATCTCATTCACAAAGGACCCTTGGCAGCCCTTTTATATTTGTCTCTTTGTCGATCCTAAGTCTATTTGTAGGGCTTTTTTCGCTATTAATGGTCCCAAGAGCTCAAGAGCTCTTGGGAAGTCATAAATTGGAGTTGGGGGTGGTTAGAGGACGTGGAGGTGATAATTTCATAGTAATTTTTTCATTAGTTTTTGACCTAAATCCTCCGTTTAATTCTCATTTTTCTCACTTTTTCCATTATCTTTTTGGGCTGCCTAAAGCCCCGATTTATACTCCATTTGTGCTCAACTTTTGAGCACACATTCCTTGTCCTTCAATGGATATCGTGACAAATTCAATTTTAGAATTCCATCTGTGGGCCTCACAGGCCCATTATTGATCTGATTTTGAGTCCAAACTTTTATTTAGCAACATGGGTATCATTTCCTTCTATTAATGTGTAGCTTATCATTTTGATAGTACTATGTCATTTTGGGATCGTGGATCAAATGAGGATTTATGGATGATTCAAGAATACAATTCGGCATCGAGGTAGGCTTCGGTCTACTTTTCTCTACAAGATTGTGTAGTGTATAGATTGTATGCTAGGTAGGGATTATAAGATGTGATTATGACTAGAATATCACGACTTAGACTATTTGGAAAATTTTGAATAGAAATGTGACCAAACCTTATCGTTGTATACTTGTTATGGCATTAGAATCCTATAAAAATTGATTTTAGACAGGATAACCATAAATTGATGCTAATGATCAAACTTACTGGTTGACTTAGTGAATTGGACGACATTTCCTTGATTGAATCTTTCTACCAATTTATGCCATTGATTACCGTAGTTTTTTAAGTTATGATGGTTTATGATATTGATCATGTAGTGTTGGGCCCGAGGTTGTGGTTACGATACCAGTTGGATTTCAGGTTAGTACTTTATCCTTAAAAAAAATATGGTTATAGTTATGGATGCATACACGCTTATACTTGTATTGTTTGGATATAAGTGATGGCAGATACATAGACGCTTATAGTTGTATTGATTGGATAGGGGGTGATGGCATGCATACTTTTAAGGGATTTACATTTACTTAGTAGTGCGATTACAACCAAATCCTTGATTTTACGACTGTTTTCTAAAAAGGAATTTATTTTCACTTTTTTACTTTTATAATGAATTTTTTTACAATGGAAATCATACCACCTTACTTAATGAATATGAGCATTGGATCAAAATATGATATTTTGAAAACTAGATCGAGATTGATTTTGGTCCATTACTATTCCACTCTTTTACCACTACTATTTACTTTGATTGAGAGAGATTCTGGCCTTGGTTACATTATATATTCTATATTAGATGGAGTAGACTAATTATGATGGTCATTAAAAGTCCTGGTTTGGGACCAGGCAATGTATATGAATATCCTGAGTCCCTTATGGACTCCTTCGTCCGTGAGCCACAATGTTGAAGAAGGATGATTGTCATAGGTCCTGCCTTTGCGAGATACTGAGCTGGAGGAGGCATATACACTTGGTACATTCTGGAACATGGTTTGGACATGGTATTACTAATTTATTACTCCCTCCATCCCAAATTATGTGTCATCATTTCCTTTTTAATCCGTCCCAAAATAAGTTTCGCCTTTCCTTATTTGGCAACTTTTTAAAGGCACAATTACCTTTTTACCCTTATTGGTCCCACTTAATTAAAAAAAAAGATATTGACACATTTTTTGATAAAGGATAATTTGGTAAACTTTACCAAGTCTTCCCTTATTTTTTAAATTTCGTGCCCGGTCAAATGGCAACACATAAAATGGGATGAAGGGGGTTTCAAGACCCAAACTAGGTCCTGACCGTGACGGGTATCTCAAGTCCTACGTGGACCGGAGATCACCCTTTACACCTAACCAAACAAAACATACAGCACCCTAAGGTCGGATGAAATTCCAAACATATAATAAGATAGAGTACAATTGCCTAGGAAAGTTTTAAATGCACATCCATAACCAACCACCGACGACCAGCCGAATTACTGACCGACACCGTCCAATAGCCACAACAGTCCAAACAAATCCTTCTAAACAATGATCCAAAACTTAATATCAATTAAGTGTCAAGACATGATGTCGATAATAGTCAAAAACCAAATCCAATGGAATAGTCAAAGTGTAAAGGAATCCGTAATCATAAAATGGGGTCTTCCGAAGTATAAAAGCTCACCATTTCAATCTGACTCGCTAAATGATCTCGAATCTAAGTCACTGATTAGGAGGAGTAGAGGTATGTGCAATTTCTGCATCACATGGAAATATAGCATTCGAAGACGGTTAGCAGGGTGAACACTTGCACATGACTTGGGCATAAAGATAACATAATGACATGATTAATAGTTTATAATCATACAAACACAAATGCATATAATCAAATGCATAAACATATATATATATATATATATATATATAAATCACATGTCGGGATAGGTAACAAGGCTTAACATATATTTCAAAACATAGCCTGGATTGTGTAGCTTAACCGTCCTATAATAGAACCCACAAGCTATATGTGTATACCTCATGTATGGGAGTTTTTGTGCATCATACGACTTCTGTCTTGAGTCATGCCCTACCATACGAGTGGTATGTTATGCTCGTATGCAAGACAGTGTGGTAGGGTGAACTTTCTGTTGAGGATACGACTTGACCCCCTAGAAGCTGCCAAGTAGGGGACGAGTGGTATGATGTTAGATTGTAAGTTCTTCAGTGAAGTCTTCCTAAAATTTTGTCCAAGGTACGAGTATAAGGTCAAAGGTCATATGAATGGATACTAGTAGTAAGTGAAACTCGTATATTGATCAGTGAGTACCTCTTTGAGTCTACTATGTTTATAAGTGGAGGATCTATATCATATCCAACCATAAAAGTCGTATGGTAGACCAGTAAAGACTGACAAGATTTTTCTATGAAGTTTAGTTAAGGGTTTTTTTTGTCTTTTCCTCTCTTATAACTATCTATCCATGACTTATAACCCTCAAAGAAGCATTATTTCCCTACTCTTTCCAATTAAATGACAATATTTCCTCCTCTAATTATCAAGAATATCAATAAACATCAAGATTAGGGTTCTCTCACAAGTTCATCCTTCAAGTCCCAAGATTCAAGATTTCTTCACAAGTCAAAAAACTTAAGGTATGTGGCTTTTATGAACAAGGATAACCTTCTATCCTTGTGTCCAAATCACATGCTTTTAAAATTAAATTTACTTATTTTGAATTAGGGTTCATACCCCAATAACTGTATTATTGAAGTATGATACTACCATGTGATTGAAAGCTTTAAGTGCATCAAGTTTATAAATATTCATGTTTTGACTTGTAAGATTTGTATTATGATTTGAATTTCATTATCTTGACTGGATATTGTTGAAAGATTTCAAGGTGATTATTAAGCATGATGTTTTATTATGAATTTCTGTGAACTAAAGCATGAATTCCAAGTCCCAAGTACAAGCATTAAGTTTACAAGGAAGTTTAAGCTTTTGAAACTTCATTCATATACATTATAGCATGATTCAAGAAAGACTGGTCTTTTGATCTCAAGATAAGATATGAAATGCACAATTGTTTATCATGATTATGATTTAATAGAAGAGAAGCATAATTGGTTTTCAGTCTATAAACCCTTATGTTATTTTAAGGTGAATTTCTTAAAGTATAAGCATATAAGTGTTCTAGGAGTAGTATTTAGCCCCAATAAGGAAATGCGGATGAGCGTATCCTAAATTCCTGAAACCACGAGCCAATGTAGGTTAAGCTTTTCCCAATATGGATAAAGTTCGTTGATCACTTAAGATTAAGGTTCTATTTCGATGGCAAGGCTAGAAAATCTCTCCCCAACATGGGTAAGACGCTGGACTCCATGATATCTCACATGATTTATGTCGGTTAGAAGAATCTCCCAAACGAAAAAATAAAAGTAAAACTTTTATAACTAAGTATCATAGCTCACAAAGTTTATTCTTATACGTCTTTATTCATGTTAATGATCTTGCAATCTTTCTTTTATACAAGTTCAAGGTGAGTCATTTACACATAGCATGCATCATTTGAAAGTCTATATATATATATTTATCTATCGTTTTACTTATGCACTCACCCCACATACTCAGTATATTCCAGAAGTACTAACCCACATATATGTCTATGTGCTACATTGTCTTATAATATAGGTTCTGGTAATTGTTTCCAGTACCACGATTGATATGTGCATTATCACCTATATCCTGACCATTGGTGAGTCCTCATAGTACGAGGACCCAGTGTCTCAGATATTTGTTCAGTGTTTTAGTTATGTGATTTTTAGTTATGTTCGGGTCTGTTGAGATTTGTCCCAGTGGCTCTCTAGTTATTAGTACAGGCTTGTCAGACTTCTTATGTTTTAAGTTCAAGGAGTTGTTTAAAGATTTCCAAGTTAAAAACTTTTAGTTAATATATGAATTCATTTATCTTTAGCTTCTAACATGGTAGGTCACTTTTCTTATGAATTTCAGGATAAGTAGGCATTATGGGTTAGCTTGGGACTATTCATAGTCTTGAGCCGTGTGACATCCAGGGGGTACTTCTAAGGAGTTACAAACTTGGAATCAGAGCCTAAGGTTTTGAAGAGTCCTAGGGAGTCAGACAAGCCGCGTTGCATAGAGTCTTGATCATGGATATGAAACGTGCCATATTTATGAGCAAGAGGCCACAAAATGAGTTAGGAATCATCATTTCTTTCATGATCTATTATGCTTATCGTTGTCTCTATCTGTCTTAACTTATGCTTTCACATGACAGAATATGCCTCCTCACCGAGCCAAGAAAAACAAAAATGGTGACCAACCACCCCTATATGTCGACCCTCTGAATAAGAATGTGCCTCATGCTAAATTTCAGGCTGCCTTTGAAGCATTGGACCAAGATGTGAATGCCAATGGTAAGGGTAAACAACAGGCAGTAGTTTTACTTCAGAAATGGTAACTTAGCTGCAGCTAAAATTCAAGATTTTATGAGGATGAATCCACCCGAGTTTTGTGGGTCAAATATGGATGGGGATCCTCAGCTCTTTATTGATAAGGTGATAAATATTACTCAGATTATACATGTTATAGAAGATGAGAGTGTAGAGTTGGCCTCTTATAGGCTGAAGGATGTTTCTTATGATTGGGTTGTTATGTGGAATAAATGTAGAGGTGAAAATATAGCTCCTATGAGTTGGCAGGTATTTCAGAATTCGTTTCTGGATAGGTTCATTCTGCATGAGATGAGGGAGGCTAAGGTGGAGGAGTTTATGAACCTGAGGCAGGGCTCTATGACAGTGAAGGATTACTGCCTTAAGTTCTCTCAGTTGTCTAAGTATGTTGTTGAGTTGTTATCCGACTCTAAAGCTCATATGAGTAAGTTTGTTACTGGGTGTCTTCTTTGGTAGTCAAGAAGTGTAGGACTGTTATACTGATTGGGGATATGGATATTGCTCGGTTGATGATCCATGCTCAACAGATTGAGGCAAAAAAGATAAAGGAAATGGAGAAGTGAAACAAAAGGGCTAGGACTGGGCAGTTTGAGTATAGTCAGTCAAGGTCTGGAGGGGGAAATCATTTGCAGTTCCAAGGTCATTCCTTATTGCCTACACCATCTTCATCCAGTGCCCCTGTACCCAGGACTAGACAGGAGCAGTGGGGTAGGACTTCAAATTCTAGGTCTTATAAGAGTGTAGTCGGGAGGCCTAATTACCCGACATGTGCAAAGTGTGGCCGTACCTATCCCAATGAGTATTTTATAGGCAAAGGGTTTTTTTATGGGTATGGAAAGTAGTGTCACGGGGTTAAGGAGTGTCCGTATGCTAAGCAGGGATGTTCGTCCTCAAACTCAGATTACTAATGCACCAGCTCAACAGGGTCACCCAGTCCCTTCTCAAGGCGCATCATCCAATACCGGTGGTGGTCAACGCTAGAATGGTTCTATGTTTTACCATCCCATTAGAAGCAGGAGTGTTCACCAGGTGTTGTCACGGGTATACTTCGTGTCTTTCACTTTGATGTATATGTGTTGTTAGACCTAGGATCAAATCTCCCTTATGATACTCCATTGGTCACTGTAAATTTTAGAGTAGGTCCTGAAAATCTCTCTAAGATATTCTTAGTTTCCACCCCAGTGGGTGAGTTAGTTAATTCAATACAAATCTATAAGAAGTGTCCTATCAACGTCCTTCATAATATTATTTTAGCGAACCTAATAGAGTTGGAGAGGGTAGGTTTTGAAGTTATCATAGGCATGGATTCACTCCAGTTGTGCTATGCATCAATAGATTGTCACACCCGTATGATGAATTTTTAATTTCCTGATGAGGTAGTTTTTGAATGAGAGGGCTGTTCTGTATCTCCCAAAGATTGTTTTATCTCTTACCTTAAGGCTAGAAAGTTAATATCAAAAGGGTGTATTTTTTGTTTAGTTCGAGTCAAAGATAATAAGTCTGAAGCTCCAATAGTTCATTCAATCCATGTAGTTAATGAGTTTCCCGAGGTCTTCCTCAAAGATTTGTCTGGGATACCTCCAGATAGAGAAATAGAATTCGGTATTAATCTTCTTCCTGATACTCAGCCCATCTCTATCCCACCATATTGTATGGCTCCATTTGAACTCAAAGATTTAAAAGAGGAGCTTAAAAACCTCTTAGATAAAGGTTTCGTAAGACCTAGTGTCTCTTCATGGAGCGCACCAGTCCTATTCGTGTGCAAGAAAGATAGTACTCTCAGAATGTGTATAGATTATAGGCAGCTAAACATGGTTACCATCAAGAACAAGTATCCCATTTCTAGAATCGATAATTTTTTTAATCATCTCCAGGGTTCCAAGTGGTTCTTCAAGATTGACCTTAGGTTGGGATATCATCAGTTGAAAGCTAGGAGTAAGACACTCTAAAAACAGCTTTCCAAACAAGGTATGGCCATTTTGAGTTTGTGGTTATGTTATTTGGAATGACAAATGCTCTTGCAGCCTTTATGTATTTGATAAACAAGGTCTTCAAGCAGTACTTGGATATGTTTTTCATTGTCTTTATTGATGACATACTGGTATATTCTAGAAGTGAGGAAGAGCATACAGACCATTCGAGAATAGTGTTGTAGACCCTCAAGGACCGTCAGTTGTATGTGAAGTTTGGTTAATGTGAGTTTTGGTTGGAATCTATTACCTTTTTGGGGCATGTCATTTCAGGGTCTAGTATTCATGTAGATCCATAGAAAACTGATGCAGTGAAGCACTGGCCTAGACCCATCACTCCATTCAATATCCAAAGCTTTTTAGGCTTGGATGGATATTACAAAAGATTTGTAGAAGGAGTATCCTCTATAGATGGACCATTGACTAAGCTAACCCAAAAGAAAGTGAATTTTATGTGGTCAGATAAGTGTGAGAAGAGTTTCCAAGAGTTGAAAAATAGATTGACTTTAGTACTAATGTTAGCTTTACCATAAGGGTTAGACATATTCGTAGTGTACTGTGATGCTTCCAGAGTTGGGTTAGGTTGTGTGTTGATGCAGAATGAGAGAGTAATAGCTTATGCTTCTAGGGAACTTAAGGAGCACGAAAATAATTACCCAACTCATGATTTGGAGTTAGCTACGGTAGTATTCTCCTTGAAAATCTGGAGGCAATACCTTTATAGTGTGCGCATAGATGTTTTCACTGACCATAAGTCTTCAGTATGTATTTTCTCAAAAGGAGTTGAATCTTCATCAGAAAAAGTGGATGGAGTTGTTGAAAGACTATGACATGAATGTGTTGTATCATTCGGGTAAGGCCAACGTGGTAGTGGACTCTCTAAGTAGGTTGTCTATGGGTAGTGTGTCTCATGTGAAGAAGGAAGAACAAGAGTTGGCTAAACAAGTGCATAGGTTGTCTCATTTGAGAGTTTGTTTGGTCGACATTGATGATGGGGAAGTGGTAGTTCAGAATGATTCGGAATCATCTTTAGTGGTGGAAATGAAGGAGAAACAATGAAATGATCCCATACTTAGCCAAATATTAGAGACAGTTCAACAATAGAAGGTTGAGGTTTTTCCCAAGGGGGACATGGTTTACTTTGTTACCAAGGAAAACCTTGTGTTCCTAATGTACACTTGAGGGAAAGGATACTAGCAGAGGCTCATGGTTCGAGATATTCCATTCATTTGGGTGCTACTAAGATGTACCACGATTTATGGGAAATTTTTTAGTGGAATGGTATTAAGAGAGACATAGCCGAGTTTGTAGCCAAGTGTCCCAATTATCAACAAGTTAAAATCAAGCATCAAAGATCGGGTGGTATGTTGCAAGATATTAGTATTCCTAGATGGAAGTGGGAAGTAGTTAACATGGATTTTATCACAGGGTTACCTCATACAAGACTTTAGCATGACTCAATTTGTGTCATAGTAGATCGAATGACTAAGTAATCCCATTTCCTATCGGTAAAGACTTCAGATATCGTAGAGGATTATGCCAAGATGTATGTCCATGAGTTAGTAAGGTTTCATGGGATACCCTTATCCATTATTTCAGACAGAGGCACATAGTTTACTTCATAGTTTGTGCAGTCTTTTCAGAAGGGCCCTAGTGCAAAGGTTAAGCTTAGTACTGCATTTCATCCACAGATTGATGGATAGGCTGAGCATATGATTCAAACATTTGAAGACATATTGAGTGTGTGTGTTTTAGATTTTAAAGGAATCTGGGATGAACATTTGCCGTTGATTGAGTTTTCTTACAATAGTAGTTATCATGATAGTATTCAGATGGCTCCATTTGAAGTGTTGTATGGGCATCGGTGTGGGTCACCTATAGGATGGTTTGAGGTTGGAGAAGGTCTTTGATTGGGCCAGACTCTGTTCTTGAAGCTATGGAAAAGTTTTAGTTGATTCGTGAGAGATTGAAAAATGCACAAAGATGTCAAAAATCATATGTTAATGTAAGGAGGAGAGAGATCAAGTTTAAAGTAGGTGATTGGGAATTCCTGAATATGTCACCTATAAAGGGGATAATGAGATTCAGAAGGAAAGAGAAGTTGAGCCCGCGATTTGTTGGCCCCTATGAGATAATGAAGCGTGTAGGAGAGGTTGCTTATAAGCTAAATCTTCTGACAGAGTTAGCTGCCGTTCATCCTGTGTTCCATATTTCAATGCTTAAAAAGTGTATCGGAAGTCCATCCTTAGTGGTTCCCCTAGAGAGTATTAGAGTAAAATATAACTTGTCATATGAGGAGATTCAGGTTTAGATACTTGATAGGCAGGTCCAAAGGCTAAGAAATAAGGAGGTAGCTTCAGTAAAAGTTCTTTGGAGAAACCAATTTGTTGAAGGAGCCACTTGGGAAACTGAAGTAGACATGATGAACAACTATCCTCCTTTTCCTCCGTTTTATCTCCTACCTAAGGTAAAGGTTTATTTCCAGCAAATTATTTCTCCTTAGGTCCGTTTAGGTGATCCTATATCGTATCTTATATTGTGAGAAATTGACTCCTTGTGGTAGTGGTAAGCTTGGTAGTAAATTCAGTGTGGGGATGTTGATTCTTGTCCTAATCTCGATCCTAGATTAATCATATTTGAGGATGAATATTTTCATGAGGGAGAGATTGTAATAACCCGTGTCTGGGAATTTCTGTGCATCATACGACTTCTATATTGAGTCATACCCTACCATACAAGTGGTATGTTGTGCTCATATGCAAGACAGTGTGATAGGGTGAACTTTTTGTTGAGGATATGACTTGACCCCCTAGAAGTCGTCAAGTATGGTATGAATGGTATTATGTTAGATCGTAAGTTCTATAGTGAAATCTTCCTAAACTTCTATCTAAGGGGCGAGTGTAAGGTTAGAGGTTGTATGAAAGGATACTAGTCATAAGTGAAACTCGTATACTGATCAGTGAGTACCCATTTGAGTCTGATATGCTTACGAGTGGAGGAGCTAGGTCTTACCCTACCATACGAGTCGTATGGTAGACCAGTAAGAACTGACGAGCTTCTTCTATGAAGTTTACTTAAGGGTTTTTTTGTCTTTTCCTTCATTATAACTTCCCATTCACGACTTATAACCCTCAAAGAGGAATTATTTCCCTACTCTTTCCAATCAAATACCGACTCTTTCCTCCTCTCATTATCAAGAATATCAAGAAACGTCAAAATTATGGTTCTCTCACAAGTTCATCCTTCAAGTCCCAAGATTCAAGGTTTCTTCATAAGTTAAGAAACTTAAGGTATGTGAGGTTTATGAACAAGGATAACCTTTCATCCTTGTGCCCAAAGTGCATGATTTTAATATTAAATTTACTTGTTTTGAATTAGGGTTCATACCTAAATAACCATATTCTTAAAGTATGGTACTACCATGTGATTGAAAGCTTTAAATGCATCAAGGTTTATACATATTCATGTTTTGACTTGTAAGATTTGTATTATGATTTGAATTTCATTATCTTAACTGGATATTTTTGACAGATTTCAAGGTGATTATTGAGCATGATATTTTATTATGAATTTTTGTGAACTAAAGCATGAATTTCAAGTCCCAAGTACAAGAATTAAGTTTACAAGGAAGTTTAAGCTTTTGAAACTTCATTCTTATACATTATAGCATGATTCAAAAAAGATTGATCTTTTGATCTAAAGATAAGATATGAAATCCATAATTGTTCATCCTGATTATGATTTAAAGGAAGAGAAGCAAAACTGGTTTTCAGTCTATAAACCTTTATGCTATTTTAAGGTGGATTTCCTAAAGTATGACCAAATAAGTATTCTGGGAGTAGTATTTAGCACCGAGAAGGGAATGCGGATGAGCATATCCTAAATTCTTGGAAACCACGAGCCAGCGTAGGTTTAGCTTTTTCCCAGTATGGAGGAAGTTTAGTGATCACTTAAGATTAAGGTTCTATTCCGATGGCAAGGGTAGAACAACTCTCCCCAACATGGGTAAGACGTTGGACTCCATGATAGCTCACATGATTTATGTTGATTAGAAAAATCTCTCAAATGAAAGAATAAAAGTAAAGCTTTTAGAACTAAGTGTCATGGCTCAAAAAGTTTATTCTTATGCTTCTTTATTCATGTTTATAATCTTGCCATCTATGTTTTATGCAAGTTCAATATGAGTCATTTACACTTAGCATGCATTATTTGAAAGTCTATATGTATATCTAGCTATTGTTTTACTTATGCATTCACTCCAACATAATCAGTACATTCCAAAAGTACTGACCCACATATATGTATATGTATTACATTGTTCTATAATGTAGGTTCTGGTGCTCGTTTCCAATAGCATGATTGACTATGGGAATCATCACCTACATCCCGACTTTTGGTGAGTCCTCATAGTCCGAGGACCTAGTGTCTCAGATATTTGTTCAGTGTTGAAGTGTTTTAGTTATCATATTTCTAGTTATGTTCGAGTCAGCTGGGGTCTGTCCCAATGGCTCTCTATTTATTAATAGAGGCTTGTCAAACTGTTTATGTTTTAAGTTCAAGGAGTTGTTTAAAAGTTTCCAAGATAAAGACTTTCAGTTAAGATATGAATTCATTTATCTTCACCTTCTAACATGTTAGTTTACTTTTCTTATGAGTTTCATGATAAGTAGGAATTATGGGTTATCTTGGGACTATTCATAGTTTTGAGCACCGTGTGACGTCCAGGAGGTACTTTCGGGGCATTACAATATGGGCCCCAATTCTCACTCCCGGTCAGGCTCTAGTGCATGTAGCCTAATAAATCAGAGAATAATCGCATATATATACACATGGGGGGCTCGAACCTCCCAACATACACTAAGGTGACTTAAGAACCCGATCTTATAAGGATTTACAGGGAACTCGAACCTCCCAAATAATGAAATAATAATAAGGGGGACTCAAATTTCCCTTGTTAATTTGACCCCTGCATCGGCAAACGTGGTTTCCAGTATCGGTCACCCAGACCTCCACTTTCACTACTCAGCTACACAACCCCTATTGGAGCCCAAATAAAACATTTATCACACAATCCCAATCATGAACCACATTTCGCATTAAGCCATACAGTGTTGGTATCGTCATACCAACTACATTTGCAACGTAATCCATCATGCCAAACAATTTCCATTAACTTGGAGAAAGCATCCCCCTTTGTTCATTAATACACGGTGGGGGTCACTGACTCTCTTTGTTTATTAAATCATACCCTTGTATTTCAAATACCTCTTTATATCATACAATAGTTCTAGACTAGTTCAATTTTACAAATTCCCACAGTTCTCATAATTAAAACAAATTTCACATTATGGGGTTGGGATCATAACCACTTCAAAAGTAACAAGTTTGGGAAAATCACAATTCCCTAGTTCATTCACCATACCCATGCACCCACAAGTTCAAAACAATATTTAAAGCATGGAAATCATATATAACCCATGAGAAACGTTGTTTAATTCATAAACATTCAAGAAACCGAATCATTGTTTCAAACAGACATTAAAATCCCTTGAACAATACTTCAAAACTCATGCTTTTACAAAATTAACAATGAGGAAAGAGTTACATGCCTTAAAAACCAAGAAATTTGTTGAGAAATTGATCCTTGAGCCCTTAGATGACCAACTTGGTGGAACCCTAGCTTGACTTGCTTGATGGAATTTAGAGAGCCTTTTTGGAGTGCTTGAGAGTTACTTAGATTTTTTTTTGAGAGATAATGACAACCTAAAGAGGTTATAAGAAGTGGGTTTCTATTTGGTTAAGAGGAGAAATGTCCAGAATGCCCTCAAATTAAAAAATAAAAAAGTACTTTCTTTGACTACGGGTTAACCCTCGACTCGTAACCACTCCTTACGACTCGTCACCACAAGTCGTAACCAAGGCAGTACCACCAAGGAACCCTACACTGTTGACTTTACAACTCAGTCATAGGAATCGTAATGGGACCCTACGACTTGTAGGGTCTAGTCGTAGTCAACACAAAAACCAAATTGAGACTTACACTGGACACCCTACGATTACACCTAATGACTCGTAACATATCCTTATATATATTAGTAAGACACTTGTACTCAGAGAAGAATCAAGCGACAAACTTACTGATTTAGTTACGACTCATCCCAATGACTCGTCAGTACACCCTACGACTCATAGGGTCCGGTCTAACCAGGGTAGTGACCTCAAAGCTCAAGAAATTTTCAAGGGCCAAGACTCTAGGGTGTTTCAATTCTCCCCCACTTGGATGATTCGTCCTCGAATGATGGGTCAAGGCAATTGCTAACACTATTTGACTCCATATACCTCTACTCTTACCTTTAACAAAGACAGAAAACAAAGATTCCATGAAAATCACTCTTTCCCTTAACAAAGTCAGAAAATAATGATGTTAAGAATAACACATACCTTAATCACGATTATCCAGAGCGGAAAACAAGAATAGATACTTGAACTTCATGTCCTCTTCAGCTTCCGAAGTAGCTTCTTCAACCTTGTGGTTAAACCATAGAACCTTTTCCCAAGCTAAGTCCTTCATCTGTAATCGAAGAACTTGCCAATCCAAAATTTCAACCGGGACTTCCTCATACGATAAGGAATCCAAAATACTCACCTCCTTTAAAGAAATAACCATCGAATGGATCACCTACGTAATTTGTCAACATCAAAACTTGAAACATTGAATGAATGGATCTAAAATTGGAGGAAAACTCCAATTCATATGCAACATTACCAACCCTCTTCAACACCAAGTACGGACCAACATATCCGGGACTGAACTTTCCCTCCTTCCCGAAATGCATTACTCCCTTTATGAGAGATACCTTTAAGAACACCCAGTCACCAACACTAAACTTCGACTCCCTCCGCCAAACATCCACGTAGGACTTTTGGAAACTTTGGGCAGCTTTAAGTCTATCTTGAATCACCTTCACCTTCTCCATCGCTTGGTGAACCAAATCCGGGCCAAATATTTCAGCATCCTCAACTTCAAACCACCCGATATGAGACTTACACCTCCTACCATACAACATCTAAAACGGAGCCATCCTAATACTAGATTGGTAGCTATTATTATACGCAAACTCTATAAGAGGCAAATGATCAACCCAACTACCACCATAGTCAAGCACGCAATCTCGAAACATATCTTTCAATGTTAGAATAGTCCTTTCCACTTTTCCATCCAACTGCAGGTGGAAAGCAGTACGAAGGCTCACCTTAGTTCCTAAACCTCTCAAAAATGAATCCAAAAGTGGGATGAGAACTGAGTACCATGATCTGACGTGATAGAAACAGGCACTCCATGCAACTTTACAATCTCTTGGAGGAACAACTTCGCATAATCTTTTACGAAAAAATTAGTCCTCACTGGAAAGAAGTAAGTAGACTTAGTCATCCTATCCACGATTACCCAAATAGAACCAAATTGATTTCAAGATCGAGGAAAACTGGTAACGAAATCCATATTAATTATCTCCCATTTCCACACCTATAGTCCAATCTTTTAAGTTAAACCACCAAGCCTCAAGTGCTCAACCTTCACTTGTTGACACACCATCCATTTAGCCACAAAAACGGCCACATCTCGCTTCATATTGTTCCACCAATAAATCTCCTTAAGATCATGATACATCTTCATCGAACAAAAATAAATGGCATAACGCGAATCATAAGCCTCATCCAAGATCCTCCCTCGAAACCCATCTACATCGGGGAAACATAATTTTCCTTGGTACCTCAAGATACCATCGCCACTAATCTCAAAAGCTACAACCTTTTGTTGTCCCACATCTCCCTTAATATTTATTAAGACATGATCCGGTACCTGCTTCTCCTTTATTTCAGCAACAAGGGGTGACTTCGTCACCTCTTACACAAACACACCACCATCCTCAGAGTCCAAGAGACGAACTCCAAGGTTAGCCAAACGGTGAATATCTTTCACCAAATCCCACTTATCATCATCCACGTGAGCTAGAATCCCTATGGATAACCTGCTTAGAGCATTAGCAACCACATTAGCTTTACCTAGGTAATAGTAAAGACTTATGTCATAGTCTTTTAGTAACTCAAGCCACCTCCTCTTCCTGAGATTCAACTCCTTCTGGGTGAACATATATTGCAGACTCTAATGATCAGAAAAGATTTCTACATGGACTTCATACAAATAGTGATGCCAAATCTTCAATGTGAGCACCACAACCAACAACTCCAGTTCATGAGTCGGATAATTCTTCTCATGAACTTTCAACTGCCTATAAGCATAGCCCACCACCCTAGCATGCTATATCAACACATAACCAAGCCCTACATGGGATGTATCATAATAAAACACAAATCCAACATTATCCTCAGGCAGGGTCAAAATTGGAGTTGAAGTCAACTTATCTTTTAGCTTCTCAAAACTACCCTCATAAGCATCAAATCGCAAGAACTTCACCTTCTTCTGGGTCAACTTAGTCATCAGGGCAGTTGTGGTCGAGAAAATCTCTACAAATCTCCTATAGTAACCGAATAAACCCAAAAAGTTCTGAAAATCGATTGGAGTCATGGGCCTAGGCTACTTCTTAACCACTGCAACTTTCTATGGATCTATCATGATTTCTTCACTAGAAATAACGTGACCCAAAAAAGTAACAACCTTCAACCAAAATGTACACTCCAAACTATTAGCATACAAATGTTGATCTTTCAAGGTTTGCAAAATAATACGGAGGTGATCGGCATGATCCGCCTCACTCTTGGAATACACCAGAATATCATCTATAAATACGATAATGAACAAATCCAAAAACTGATGGAAGACCCTGTTCATTAAGTCCATGAAAGTCGTCGGGCCATTAGTCAAACCAATAAACATGACTAAGAACTCATAATGATCATACCGGTATCGAAAGGCAGTCTTAGGCATATCCACCTCCCTAATCTTTAGCTGATGATAACCAACCTAAGATCAATCTTAGAGAAATATCTAGCACCCTAAAGTTGTTCAAAAAAATCATCTATCTGAGGAAGAGGACACTTATTTTTCACAGTAACCTTATTTAACAGATTGTAATCGATGCACATTTGATTGGAACCATCCTTCTTAAGCACGAACAGAACAAAAGAACCCCACACACTAGGACGGATAAAAACCTTGTCAAGAAGGTCCTTCAATTGATCCTTATAATCTTTTAACTTCACCGAAGCTATTCTATTAGGAGGGATAGAGATAGGACAAGTGTCCGAAAGAAGGTCAATCCCAAAGTCCATTTCTCCAATGGGAGGTACTCCAAGAATATCATCAGGAAAAACCATGGGAAATTTATTAACTATGGGAACAGATGGCAATAAAGGACCCTCTGAGTTAGAATCTTTAACCCAAACCAAATGATAAAGGCGTACCTTGGAAATAAACTTCCAGGCTCTAAGATATGATATGAATCTTCCCTTAGGCACTAGAGAATCCCTTCCCACTTAATGACCGTCTTATCAGAGAATTTAAACATGACCTTATGGTTTCAACAATCTAAGGAGGCATAGCGCGAGTGCAACCAGTCCATCCCCAATATGCTATGAAAATCAACCATGTCTAACTCAATCAGATCTACCAGAGTTTCTCTACCACTGGCCGATACCACAAAGACCCCTATATATTCTTTTAGAAACCATAGAGTCACATACTAGGGTAGAAACAGAAAAAGGACCAGGGATACACTTGGACCGAAACCATAATGTACAACCACAAATGGGGTCACATAAGAAAGAGTAGACCCTGGATCAATCAAGCAATACATATCACAAGAAAAGAGTTGTAACATACCAGTGATGATATCAGGGGATTTCTCAGAGTCCTGGCGGGAAGTAAAGGCATACAAGTGATTTTGGATAGTACCGGTACTAGAAGTAGAAGTAGCACCCTTTGGTGCAGGAGTTGATCAAGTGGCAATAGGAATTTTGTTTGCCCCTGAAGCAACCTTAGAAGGATAATCCCTCTGCAAGTGACTAATATGACCATAATTTAAAAAAAATGTTCCCCCCTTCTTCACAAAACCCACGATGCATCGGCCCATAGAATCTATAAGGAGGATATGATAGAGCAGACTGATCCCCACCAGCCCGAGATTGGGAACCTTGTTCCCTAAACCCACTATGGGAACCTTGTTCCCTAAACCCACTATCATGCTGAGAATGACAATCACCCGACAGGTTCAGATAAAGAGCACTAGCCGTAGAGTAGGAATCAGAACTCTCCCAATTCTTCTTAGACCACTTTCCACCATCTCTACCACTTTGTTGTTCGCCTTCATCCTGATAAAAAAATCTAAACTTCTTATTCTATCTATCCCCTATCTCTACCTACTTCTTCTTATCTTCCTCAACCTGCAGTATAGACACAACCAATCTGGAGATATCCATATCCTTATTCAACATGGCAGCCTTACTCTCAAAAATCAAATCACGGGATAACCCAAAAGCAAGTTTCCTCATTCTAGCCCACATGCTAGATACTAACTCAAGAGCATATTCGGACAATTGATGAAATTTCAAGGCACACTCCTTGATCGTCATCCTACCTTGCTTTAGATTAACAAACTCTTTCGCTTTGGCCTCCATCAACTCTTGAGGGAAGAAGTGGTCCATAAAAGCACTAGAGAAATCAACCCACAGTGCAGATTCGTCATCATATCTCCTAGACTGTTCTCATTCCTCATACTGTTGGTATGCTACATCCTTCAACTAATAAGTTACAAACTCTACACCCTCCACATTAGTAGCATACATAACTCAAAAGCTCTTCTATATCTCATTTTTAAAACCTTAAGGATCATCCTCAACCGTAATACTAGTAAAATTTGGAGGACTCAACCTCATAAACTGGCCAACCCTTATGGTCTCAGAAGATGGAGTAACAGAAGCTAAATGCTCTGATTGAGAAGCTACCAATTGAACTAACATATGAATGATTGCTGAAATTTTGTATTCAACATATCATCCTGAGGAGATTGGGGAGGACTAAAGGGAACCGGTGGAACTCCAAAAGGGTAATCAGGAACTAGACCCCTAGACTGGATTTATACCTCATAAGTAGGGTGTGTCCAATCAGAATTGTCCTCAAGTGGGACAGAGGAGTTTTCATGAGCTTCAAATTGTCTGGGAGAAATGATCTAAAAAGAGAACAAACAGGAATTAGAATAGATTCAAGATGTTAGACTCTATAGGTCGAAATAGAACAATAGGAAAGAGAAAAATTCTTAAATGTCTCATAGCCTCTCCCTTATAAGTATGGTGCGCTACACACCCATTAATGAGACTCTACTTGACACAACTTCTTTGGACACCAATGATACCAAACCTAGGCTCTGATACCACCTTTGTCAAGACCCGAATCAGGGCCTGGCCATGACGGGTATCTCAAGTCCCACATGGACCGGAGATCAACCCCTGTACCAAACCAAACCAAACGCACCACACCCTAAGGTCGGATGAATTCCAAAATATAACAAGATGGAATATAATAGCCTAAGAAATATTTAAAAGTATGTCTATAACTAACCACCGACAACTAGCCAAATGACTGACCGACACCGCCCAATAGCCATAGTAGTCCAAACAAAGAGTTTGACATGTCCCAAACCATGGTCTAGTCGTGTCGAGCATCTCAACTCCAACCAAGATCGGAGAACATCCCCAATACCCAACAGTAACCGCCCTGTACCCTATGTCAGATGAATTTCAAACATATAACAAGATAAACCAATAATAATTCAAAGATAAGTAACTAAAGTCTATACTCATAATCCAACAACTTCAACCAAATATCCTATCGGTGTCAACCCTAATGCCAATACCAATACCAAGGCTAACACTAATACCGACACGCCCATGCCCATAGTAGTCCTACAAAGCCTCTAATTAGAATCAAATAACATACGGTTGGGAAATACCCCCGGCCATAGCCAAAACCCAAATCAAAGAAACAAAAATAATGAAAAGAAGTACATAGCATGAAATGGAGTCTTCTAGAGTATGGAATCTCACCCTTTAATCTGACTCTAAGCTTTCCCCAAATCTAAGTCACTGAGCAGGAGGAATGGTAGTATAATCGATTCTTGTATCGCATGAGGATACAGTGCTCGAAGATGGTTAGTGAACAGAACGCTAGCATGTACTCAGGGATAAAGATAAAATAATACAATTATTCAAAACCAAATCAAATAGCCATATGTAATCAAACATACACATATATACCATGCTGATATAGGGAACAAGGTTTAGCATGTATTTAAAACCTTTACCTGGGCTATGTAGCTTTGCCGTCCTAAAACCACCCACGGGCTATATGGGTTTATCTCCCCCTGCTGAAAGGGTCCCAGTGAGTGTTAGCTGTATGAACGGAGAAAAGTACCTGATATGACTAGTACATCTCCCAAATTATAAAGTGAGATGTCATGCACACAATCACCATGAAACAACCTCACATCAGCTAACATAACTTTTTAGTATTGGTTCCCGCGAGACCTCCACCTTTCACGCATTGCTACACACCCACCTTTAAGCCCATATTAAAACCAATTACATATTGCAACTATTTACTAAGGAGTGTTTTATTAGGCATTAACCATTGGTACCGTCATACCAAAACTAAAGCTTGCAAGTCTATCCTTTTATGCCATACCAAAACCATTAAACCGAGTTGACTCCAAAGTTTCCATTAAAACCGAAACTATGGATACCAAGTCCTTTCCAAACCATTTAAAATCAACCATACCAATTTAGGTTCCATTACAATTTATCCAATGCAAAAATAGTAAGAGTAGTCCAACTACGTGAAAAAATCATTCTCATTGGCATTTTAACAAACAAGTTGAGGGAACATAAGTTTCAAAACCATAACCAAGTAATTTGGGGAATCCATAATACCCCAAAATCCAATTACCATTACCATGCATCCCACAATGTTCAAAACCATATTAAAACAAAGAAAAACCATAATTAATTTGTGAGAAACATTATTCAACAATGAACATCCAAAACCCCCAACCATTATGTCAAAACCATAAGAATAGTATGAAAACCGAACATTAAACACATTCTCTTTGTGAAATAACAATGAGGAAGTAGTACCATGCCTTAGACACCAAGGAAGACGGAGAGAATCACTCTTGAAAGCCCCTAATTGATTGTCTTGAAGAAACCCTAGCCTCTTGCTTGAACAGAGAGTTTGAGAGACTTTAAGAGTGTTTGATTAGGAATAATAGGTTAATAAAGTCCCAAAAGGTTTTTTATGTCATGGTATCAAAGGGAGTTAAAGAGGGGAAATGTACAGAATGACCCAAACTTAAAACTGTAAAAATACCGCAGATGGTTACGAGTCGATCCCGTGACTCGTGACCATAATATACTACTCGTACCATCAAGTCGTCACAATTATAGTGAGTTGGATAGCCACACATTGTCCACCATACGACTCCCTAACCCTTACTCGTGACCAGATCATATGACTCGTATGGTCCAATTATACCCAAGATCAAATACAAAGGGATTAACACTGGACAACATACGACTTCTCACAACAACTCATAACCTATCCTCATAGCTCTTAGTGAGCCACTTGTACTCAGATCCAAGTCAAGTTACTAAGTTTCTAATTAAATGAAGAATCGTCTTAACGATCCGTTACCACGCCTAATGACCCGTACTACCAAATCGTAACCACAATAGAAACCCAACCACCACCACCGAACACCTTACGAGTTGGGTCACCTGACTCGTACCCACTTCATACGACTCGTATGATGAGTCATTACAAGGACAGTAAGCTCAAAGCTCAAGAATTTTTTAAGGGCAAAAACCCAGGGTGTTTTAATTCTTCCCCACTAGGATCATTCATTCTCGAATGATGGAACAAGGCAGTACACTCACGATTTGGATTTCACATGTCTCTACTCTTACCTTTAACTAAGTTAGAAAACAAAGATTCAAAGAAAATTAATCTTTCCTTTAACTAAGTTAGAAAACAAAAATGGTAAGAACAATGCATACCTCACGCACAAATTTTTGGTACAGTAAATAGGAATGGATATTTGGATTTCATGTCCTCTTCAGCTTTCCAAGTAGACTCTTCAACCTTGTGGTTCCTCTACAGAACCTTTATTGAAGCTACTTCCTTGGTTCGCAATTGACGAACCTGTCGATCTAAGATTTCAACCGGGATCTACTCATAAGATAAGGAATCAGTAATACCAATATTCTTGATAGGCATAATTTATGATGAATCACCCACACACTGCCTCAGCATATACACATGGAACACCGGGTGAATGAAGCTCAAACTAAAAGGTAACTCCAACTCATACAAAACATTGCCGACCCTCCTCAAAACCAAGTACAAACCAACATACCATGGACTAAGTTTACCCTTCTTCTAAAACCGTATCATTTCCTTCATTGGAGATACCTTCAAGAACACACTATCCCTAACCCCAAACTTTAAATTCTTTTGCCTCGCATCCGCATAGGACTTTAGACAACTTTGGGAAGCTTTAAGCCTATCCCAAATCACCTTCACCTTCTCTATAGCTTGGTGAACCGAATCCGAGCAAAAAATCTCTGCCTCACCAACCTCAAACCACCTAATAGGAGACCTATACCTCCTACCATACAAGGCCTCAAACAAAGCCATCCCAATGCTTGAGTGGTAGCTATTATTATCGGCAACTCTATAAGAGGCAAATGCTCAACCCAACTACCACCATAGTTAATTACGCAAGCTCAAAACATATCCTCTAATGTCTGAATAGTTCTTTCTTCTTGCCCATCTAAATGCGGGTGAAAAGCAGTTCTAAAACTCACTTTGGTCCCCAAACCTTTCCAAAACGATCACCAAAAGTGAGATAAAAACTACATACCGCGACCCGATATGATAGAAATAGGCACCCCATGCAACTCTACAATCACTTAAAGATATAACCTTGCATAATCCTCTGTCAAAAATTTAGTCCTCACTGGCAAGAAATGAGCAGGCTTTATCATACTATCAATAATGATTGAAACCGAATCAAACTAATTTCAAGATTGAGAAAGACCGGTAACGAAATCCATGTTGATTACTTCCTATTTCCATATAGGCAGCTCGATTTGTTGATGCAATCCTCTAGGCCTCATGTTCTCAACTTTCACTTATTGGCACACCATGAAATTAGACACAAAAATTGCCACATCTCGCTTCATATTATTCCACCGATACATCTCTTTAAGGTCATGATACATTTTCGTCGAACCAGGATGAATAACATAGAGCGACTCATGCGCCTCAGCCAAGATCCTCTCTCACAAACCATCTATATCAGTAACACATAAATTTTCTTAGTACCAAAAGGTACCATCACCACTAATGTCAAATTCTATCACCTTTTTCCCACTTATGTCACCCTTTATCCTCATCAAAATAAGATCCAACACTTGTTTCTCCTTTATCTCTGCACTAAGAAATCACTGTTCCACCTCCTATACAAATACACCACCATCCTTAAAGTCCAAGAGGCGAAGTTCAAGGTTAGACAAATGCTGAATATCCTTCACCAACTCCCATTTCTCCTTTTCCACATGAGATAGAATCCCCATAGATAACAAGCTAAGAGCATCAGCAACCACATTAGCTTTACCTGGGTGGTAGTGAAGACTCATGGCATAATTCTTGAGCAGCTCAAGCCATCTTCTTTGCCTGAGGTTCAACTCTTTCTTAGTAAACACATATTATAGGCTCTTATTATCTGAAAAGATATCCACATGCACCCTATAAAAATAGTGACACCAGATTTCAATGCGAACACCACTGCCAATAGCTCCAAGTCATGAGTCGGTTAATTCTTCTTATACATCTTCAAATGTCTAGAGGTGTAACATATCACCTTTCTATGCTGCATCAAGACGCAACTAAGCCCCACATGAGACGTATCACAATATACCACAAATCCATCTGTGGCTTTCTGTAAAGTCGAGACTGGAGCTGATTTAGCTTATCCTTTAGCTTTTCAAAACTACCCTCAAAAGCATCAGACCATAAGAACTTTACCTTCTTCTGAGTCAACTTTGTCAATGGAATAGCTATAGAAGAGAAAATTTTCACAAACCTTCTTTAATAACCAGCTAAACCCAAGAAGCTCCAAATATCGGTTGGTGTTGTGGGTCTAGGCCACTTCTTAACCACTACAACTTTCTGCGGATCCACCATGATCCCTTCACTATAAATGGCATGACCTAGAAAAGTGACAGCGTTCAACGAGAATTCACATCTTGAAAATTTTGCATACAACTGTTGCACCTTCAGGGTCTGCAATATAAATCGAAGGTGATCTGCATGATCTACTTCGCTCTTAGAGTACACTAGAATATCGTCTATGAACACAATGATGAACAAATCCAGAAATTGGTGTAAGAATTATTCATCAAATCCATGAATGTTGTCGGGGCATTAGTCAACCCAAAAGACATAACCAAAAACTCAAAATGCCCATACCGAGTATGGAAGGCAGTCTTAGGAATATCCATCTCCCTAATCTTTAACTGATAATACCAGGACCGAAGATCACCTTGGAGAATAATTAGCACCCAAAAGCTAATCAAACAAATCATTTATCCTTGGAAGAGGGTACTTGTTCTTTACCGTTACCTTATTCAACTTCTGGTAATCAATACACATCAAAAGAGGACCATCCTTCTAATGCATGAATAACACCGGCGCAGCCCACGGGAATACACTAGGATGATGAAACCCTAGTCTCAAATATCCTTTAGATGCTCCTTAAGCTCCTTCAACTCGGCCGAAGTCATTCTATATGGAGGAATAGAAATCGAATGAGTTTCCGGAATGATATCAATCCTAAGATCAATCTCCTTATCGGGAGGGACACCAGGAAGGTCATCAGGGAAGACCTCAAGAGATTCATTGACCATCGAGATAAAATGCAAAGAAAGATCCTCCGAGTTAGAATCTTTAACCCAGACCACATGATAGAGACACCCCATGGAGATTAATCTCTGAGCTCTAAGGTACAATAAGAACATCCCCTTAGGAACTAGGGAACCACCCTCGCACTCAATAGTCGACTCATTAGGAAATTTAAAGACGACCTTATGGGTCCGACAATCTAGAGAAGCATAAAATGAGTACAACTAATCTATTCCTAATATGACATCGAAATCAACTATGTCTAATTCAAATAAACCCACCAAAGTCTCCCGACCACTGATAGATACCACACAACCCCTATAGACTCTTCTAGCCACCACATAGTCACCCATTAGGGTAGAAATAGAAAAAGGGTCTGAAACACACTCGAGACTAAAACTTAAATGCACAACCACAATGGGGTCACATAAAAGAGATTGGACCCCGGATCAAGTAAATAGTACATATCACGGGAAAAGAATTTCAATATACCATTCACGACATTAGGTGATGACTCAGACTCCTGGTGGTTAGTGAGAGCATAGAGTCAATTCCGACCACTGCCTGAGCCAGATGGTGTACTCTTTGATGCTGGAGCTGAAGAAGAGGCAATAGGAACCTTGTTTTCCCCTAAAGAAACCTTGGCCGCTTGAGAGCTTCTAACTATATGCCCTGTCTAGACATAGTTAAAGCACTTGTCCTTTTCTACATCATATTAACGCCGATGAAATCATCCATAAAATCTATATGGAGGATATGATAGAGCTGAGTGGGCCCTACTAGCCTGAGATTGGGCATCCCGTACCCTATAACTATTGCCACCTTTGAAATATCTGTCACCCGACGGCTTTAGGTTGGGAGCACTAGCCATTGAGTAAGACCTAGAATTGCCCCACTTCTTCTTGTACAACCTTCCACCATCCCAACCACTCTGTTATTGGCCACTACCCTGTTCAAAAAATCTAAACTTATTCTGCCTCTCTCTAATTTTGGCCTACTTTCTCTTCTCTTCCTTTAGCTGTTGTATATACGTAACCAGTCTGGAGATATCCATATCCTTGTTCAACAAGGTAGCCTTACTCTCCAAAATCAACTCTCGAGACAACCCGAAAGTGAACTTTTTCATTCTAGCCCTCATGCTAGAAACCAAATCCGAAGCATACTAAGATAACTGGTAAAATTTCAAGGCATACTCCTTGACTGAAATATTACCTTGCTTCAAATTAACAAACTCTTCCGACTTTACTTCCCTCAACTCTTGAGGAAAAAAGCAGTCCAGGAAAGCATTAGAAAAATCCTTCCACTAGAATGACTTAGTATCATCACCCCTTGACTGAGCCCATTCTTCGTACCACTGGTACGCCACATCTTTCAACTGGTAGGTAGAAAACTCCACACCCTCTACATTTGTGGCATGCATAACATGGGAAATTATTTCTATCTCATCCAAAAAACCTTAAGGATCCTCCTCTACTTTAACACCAATAAAGATTAAAGGATTCAACCCTATGAATTATCCAACCCTTGTGACCTCAAAAGATGGAGTAACAAAAGTACCTCGCTCATCCTGAGAAGCTACCAACTGCGCCAATATATGGATAGATTGAAAAAACTCAGCATTCATCACATCAGCCCGAGGGGCTCGAGAAGGACTGGACAGAACCAGTAGAACTCCAGAAGGTCAATCAGGAACAGGACCCCTAGATCAGGTCTGGACTAGACACGACCCGAACCGGGGCCTTATTATAATGGTATCCCAATTCCTACCAGGATTGGGGACCACCCCCGATACCCAACCCAACCGCCAAACGCATACCCTGAGTTGGATTTATTCTAAACATATAACAAGATAACATTATGTATAACTCCAGACTCTGGGATAGGTCCATAACCATGACCAACCCAAGTAAGTCCAACCATCCAATACCTAACCAATAACCAAACCAAAATAAAAATACTAACCAAGTATGAGTCTATAACATAATAGGATGGAACAATCTTAAATACAGTCATCCGGTATCAGCCGCAATACCAATACTAATGACAAGGCTGACACCACTATGAAGATGCTTAGATTACGAAGATGATAGAGAGAAATGACCCTTGTAAGTCCCAAATTGACCACTTTGAAAGAAACCCTAGCCTTTCTTAACCCAAAAGCCTTGAGAGAATTTGAGAGTGTTTAAGAGAGTTTGATTGATTGCAAATAGATTAATGAATCCCCAAAAAGGTGTTTTATGTTGTATGGTCATAATAGTTTAAAAGGGGAAATGTCCAGAATACCCCCAACTTAAATTGTTTAAAATTTCTACAGGATGGTATGACCACCATATACTAATCGTATCCTAGGGTATGAGTGGTACCCTTATCTCATACCCTAGGCCTCCCCTTGGACCATTGTCTAATATACGACCACTCAAGCTAAACCATACCCAACCATATGATTAGGACCATGAAATCGTACCCTGGGTAGAATAGAATCACGTAGACTAAATTTAGGACAACATATGATTGACACCTTACCATCATACCCTAACATATGACTTGTATGTTCCAATCATACCTTGGATAGAAACCATCCAACCCACACTAGTCAGTATACGACCAAGACCAACCAAGCCGTATCAAGTAGTACAATCCTAAATTACAACCCAACATAACCATTCCAACCTTTAACTAAGTTAGAAAACAAAGATGCAAGGAAATCAACCTTCCTTTAACCAATTTAGAAAACAAAGATATGATCAAGAACATATACCTTCCGCACGAATATTCTGAGCAGAAAACAAATATGGATACTTGGACTTTATGTCCTCTTCTGCTTCCCAAGTAGATTTTCCCACCTTATGGTTCCGCCATAGAACCTTAATCAAAGCTATATCCCTAGTCCACAACCGATGAACCTACCGATCCAAGATTTCAATAGGGATCTCTTTATAAGACAGAGAATCTAAGATACACAATCCTTCTAAAGGAACAATCGATGAAGGATCACCTATGTAATTTCTCAACATAGAGACATGGAATACCAAATAAATGGAGCTCAAACAAAAAGGCAACTCGAATTCATATGCAACATTACCAACTCTCCTCAAAACCACATAAGGACCAACATACGGGGGACTAAGCTTCCCCTTCTTCCCAAACTGCATTACTCCCTTCATAGGAGACACCTTTAGGAACACCCTATCCCCAACCATAAACTCTAAGTCCCTATGCCTTATATCCGTATAGGATTTTTGGAGACTTTGGGCAGCCTTAAGACTATCCCAAATCACCTATACCTTCTCCATAACCTGTTAAACCAAATTCAGGCCAACTATATCTGTCTCACCAAGGTCGAACCACCTAATAGGAGATCTACACCTACTACTATATAATTCCTCAAAAAGGGCCATTCCAGTGCTAGAATGATAACTATTGTTGTAAGAAAACTCTACAAGAGGTAGATGCTCAACCCACTAACCACCATAATCAATCACACATACACAAAGCATATCTTCCAAATGTCTGAATAGTCCTTTCTTCTTGCCCATCCATCTGCGGGTGAAAAGTAGTACTTAGACTAACCTTAGTACCCACCCTCTTCTGAAACGAACGCCAATAGTGAGATGAAAACTATGTACCACGATTAGAGATAACCGAAATAGGTACCCCATGCAGCTTCACAATCTTATGAAGATACAACCTCGCATAATCCTCAGCTTAAAAGTTAGCCCTCTCTGGCAAGAAGTGAGCTGACTTTGTCATCCTATCCACGATGACCCAAACTGAATCAAATTGGTTCTGAGACTGAGGAAAACCGGTAACAAAATCCATGTTGATCACTTCCCATTTCTATTCAGTCAATTCAATCTCCTGATACAAACCCCCATGCCTTATGTTCTCAACTTTCACTTATTGACACAATAAATATTTGGCCATAAAATTAGCCACAACCTCTTTATACCATTCCACTAATACATCTCCTTGAGATCATGATATGTTTCATTGAATCGGGATGAACAACATAGCGCGATCCTTGTGCCTCGCCCAATACCCTTTCTCGAAAACCATCAACGTTAGGAACACAACCTCTCTTGGTACTACAAGGTACCATCACTACTATTCTCAAATACCATTACCTTTTGCCTACCTACATAACCCTTGATTTTCATCAAGATAGGATCTAGCATTTGCTTCTCCTTGATCTCTACACCAAAAGATGATCGATCCACTTCCTGTACCAACACACCACCATTTTTAGAGCCCAAGAGGTGAAATCCAAGATTAGCCAAATGGTGAATATCCTTCACCAACTCCCATCTCTCCTTATCCACAAGAGCTAAAATCCCTATAGACAACCTGTTAAAAGCATCAGCAACAACATTACCCTTACCGGGATAGTAGTGAAGACTCATGTCATAGTCCTTGAGAAGCTCAAGCCATCTCCCCTGCCTGAGGTTAAGCTCTTTCTGAGTAAACACATACTGGAGAATCTTATGATCTGAGATATCCACGTGCACTTCATACAAATAGTGACACCATATTTTAACTGCAAACACCACTTCTAACAGCTCCAAATTATAAGTAGGACAGTTCTTCTTATATTTCTTCAACTGCCTAGAATCATAAGCAATCACCTTCCTATGCAACCAAGTCTCACCCGGGATGCATCACAGCAAACCACAAACCCCTCAATTCCTTTCAGCAAAGTCAAAACTGGAGTTGAAGTTAGCTTATCCTTCAGATTCTCAAAACTACCCTCACAAACATCTAACTAAGAGAACTTCACCTTCTTCTATGTCAACTTAGTCAATGGGGCTCTATCATAAATAAAAATTCCATAAACCTCCTATAGTACCCAGCTAAACCCAAGAAGCTCTGAATATTAGCTGGAGTCGTGGGTATAGACCACTTCTTAACCACCGCAACCTTTTACGAATCCACCATGATCCTCTCACTAGAAATAATATAACCCAGAAAAGTGACAGCATTCAACCAGAATTCATATTTAGATAATTTGGCATACAACTGCAGCTCCTTCATAGTTTGCAACACAACACAGAGGTGATTGGCATGATCCACCTCACTTTTAGAGTACACCAAAATGTCATCAATGAACATAATGAAAAACAGATCCTGAAACTGACAGAATACCCTATTTATCAAATCCATGAATGCCGCTAAGGTATTGGTCAAACTAAATAACATAACCAAGAACTCAAAGTACCCATACTGGGTATGAAGAGCTGTCTTAGGGATATCCACCTCCCTAATATTAAGTTGATCATACCCAAAATAAAGATCTATATTTGAAAAGAATTTGGCACCTTGTAACTAATTAAACAAGTAATCTATCCTTAGAAGAGGATACTTGTTCTTAACCGTCACCTTATTCAACTGTTGATAGTCAATACACATTCGAAGGAAACCTTCCTTCTTATGCATGAATAACATCGGTGTGCCCCACGGAGACACGCTAGGATGGATGAAACCCTTATCTAAGAGATCCTTAAGTTGCTCCTTGAGTTTCTTTAACTCAGTTGGAGCCATTCTATAAAGAGGAATAGAAATAGGATGAGTTTCCAAAACCAAATCAATCCTAAACTCAATCTCCCTATCCGGAGGAACACCGGGAAGATCATCCAGAAAGCCTCAGGAAACTTATTCACCACCAGAACCGAATAAAAAGAAGGACCTTCCAAGTTAGAGTGAGCATATAACCGATTACGGCCTGTGTCTGTACCAGAAGCAGAAACAGATATAGAAGCAACACCCTTTGGTATAAAAGAAGATAAAGAGGCAACTGGAACATTATTTACCCCCGAAGCAACCTTACCGATCATACAGTTTTTTAGCATATGGCCTGGCTGACCACATTTGAAGCACCTGTCCCTTGTTTCATAAAAAAAACCCCAATGTAACCAGCCACAAAACCTAAAAGAAGGACATGATGAGGCCAACTAAGTCCCACTAGCCTGAGATTGGGCACTCTGTGCCCTGAAGTTGTTGCCATCCTGTTGACGCCTATTACCCGACTACTTTAGGTAGGGAGCACTGGTTGTGGGAAGGAACTAGAACTCCATTAATTTTTTTAGCCACTTACCACCATCCCTACCACTTTATTGTTTATCACCCTACTCCGAGAACCTAAACTTCTTACCCTACCTTTCCCCTACCTCAGCCTATTTTCTTTTTTCCTCCTTCACCTATTGCATATGAACAACCAACCTAGAGATATCCATGTTCTTGATCAGTAATGCATTCTTGCTTTTAAGAATCTACTCTCGACATAGTCCTAAAGTAAACTATCTCATCCTGGCCCTCATATATGACACCATTTCCAGAGCATACCTAGACAATTGGTGAAATTTCAAGTCATACTCCTTCACCGACATCTTCTCCGATTTCAGATTAACTAATTCCTCTACTTTTTCTCCCCTTAAATCCTGACGAAAGAAGAGATCCAGAAAAGTATTAGAGAAATTCTCCCATAGAGATGACTCATCAACCTCACCCCTTGACTGATCCCATTCTTCGTACCATTGGTACACCAAATCCTTTAGCTAATAGGCAGAAAAACTTACCCCTTCCATATTTGTGGCCTACATGACCCTGAAGATCTTTTCAATATCATCCAAAAAATCCCGAGGATCCTCATATACCTTAACACTAGTAAAATTTAGATGACTCAACCTCATAAATTAGCCAACCCTCGTGGCCTCAAAAGATGTAATACCAAATGCATTATACTCATCTTGAGAAGCTACCAACTCAGCACTCACATGGATCGACTAACGAAACTCTACATTCATCATGTCTGGCTGAGAAAGATTAGAAGTAACTGATAGAACTCTAGAAAAATAAGAGACAGGACCTCTAGACCGAGTCGTGTCCCATCAACATTGTCCCCAGTTGGGAAAGAGGATTTTCTGTAGGCATTAGATCATTGAGGCATGATCTGAAAGGCAAAAAATAGTAATTAGAGAAGATTCCTGGACTTAGATCCCAAGCTTGATAATAGAACACAAAGAGAAATATTTCTAAATGCCATGTAGCCTCTCTCTTATGAGTATGGAACGTTATACACCCTTAAAAGAGACTCTACTCGAAATAGCTTTGTGGACTCCCAATTAACCATCAACCTAAAGCTCTAATACCAGCTTAACACGACCAAAACTGGGGCCTTGTCGTAATGGGCATCCCAAGTTCAACTAGGACCAAGGACCACCCCCGATACCCAACCCAACAACCAATTGCATACTCTAAGTAAGATTAATTCCAAACATATAACAAGATAACATTATGTACAACTCCAGACTCTAGGATAGGTCCATAATCGTGACCAACCCAAGCAAGTCCAACGATTCAATACCTGACAAATAACCATACCAAAACATAAACAATAACCAAGTACGAGTCCATAACATAATAGGATAGAACAATCGTAAATACAGTCATCCAGTATAGCTTAACCATCATAGAACCACCCACGGTCTATATGGTTCTAGTAAAACCCCTTGAACAGGGCCCCGATGTATGTAGCTTCACAAACTGGAGATACCATAGGAGTAGGGGATTCTCGAATACCCTTCGCTCTCCATGATAAATATGTACATGTACTTAGGGGATTCTCATGTACCCCATAAGTATCATATGTGGTCACCATGACCAATCCTCATGTCGAAAAATATGAGTTTCCAGTGTCCGTCCATTCACCTCACACCTTCATGGTTAGCTATCATACCCCGCTATTATTGCCTAATTAAAACCATTACCACACAACCAAACCACCATTCCATTTATTATTAACCAAGTCTATAAGTAACTATATCTTGTAAACAATGTCTTTAGCTATGTTTTTAAGAAGAAGGGATTCCCATGTACCCATAGATTACATTATTAAGTTTACTTGGGGGAATCCCATGTATCCCATAAGATGTTTGTTATTAAGTTTGCTTCAGGGATTCCTTTTTACCCCCACAAGGCTTTTAACTAGACCAACTATAACAACCAAGACCTTACCATTTAACCATTCCAAACCGTTTATACCATCTAGAGTTCTATTACTAAGTTATACCATGCATAATTCAATGAAAGTCCAACAATTTAACCAAAAACATTCTCGTAGGCATTTTATCAAACAAGTTGGGGGTATAGTATTTCCAAAGCCAAAACCATGTACTAATTAACTATTCCCATGCAACCAAATGTTCAAACCACCATAATAATATAAAAACCATAAGTAAAAGACATGGGAAAACCATACAACATTTATGCCATGAAAACAATTCATAAAACATACCTTTAGTTGGAACAAACAATGAGGGACAAGTAACACGCCTTAGAATACGAAGATGGCGGAGAGAAATCACCTTTGTAAGTCCCTAATTGACCACCTTAAAGAAAACCCTAGCCTTCTTTAACCCAAGAGCCTTGAGAGAATTTAAAAGTGTTTAAGAGGGTTTAATTGATTGCAAATAGGTTAATAAATCCCCAAAAAGGTGCTTTATGTCGTGGGGTCATAATAGGTTAAGAGGGGAAATGTACATATTACCCCCAACTTAATTTGTTTAAAATTCTCGTGGGATAGTACGACCACCACATACCAATCGTACCCTGAGGTATGAGTAGTACCCTTATCTCATACCTTAGGCCTCCCCTTGGACCCCAATATTATCTAACATATGACCACCCAAGCTAAACCTTACCCAACCATACGATTAGTACCATGAAATCGTACCCTAGGCAGAATAGAATCACATAGACAAAACTTAGGGCAACATACTGTTGACAACTAATTTTTGCCCTCCACAACTGATTTTAATCCTGAGTTTCTTCAATTTTTAATAAAATCAAAATATTTATTTCATCCGAATAAATTTTTTTCCAAAATATATTTGTACATAATTTTGTCATTTTAAGTAGCTATTATATATTATCGTGTTCAATTATACGATATCATGTAATTTGATTACTTAAATATTTAATTTATAGGATATTTTTAATTAAGGAACATTTTGAAAATAAATATAATAATTAAAATCTTGATCTAAATATAATTTACTCTCAAAAAATAATTTATTCAGCTAAATATGTATTTAATTTTATCAAATCAAGAAGCTCGGGGTTAAATGAGATATTAATTCATTTCAAATTTTGATTTAATTTAGCCAATCTATTAGATTTGGCCATAATTGAAATCAAATTGGCCACAACCATGATGCAATTGGCTAATTAATTTACAATTTGGCCAAAACTTAAATGAATTGGCTAAATCACCAATTCTCATTCCTAATCAACCACTACAGACCCAACCCTTCAGCCCAAAGCAATTTTGACCCGGCCCATTCATCACTTTCTCCACCTTAACAGCCAAACAAACAACGCCGATACACAGCATTCATTACTCGATTCCCTCAACAATATTCAACCAATGTACAACCTTGGCAACACCACGCACAACAGCCGTACCTCAACCTAAATTCAATCAAAATTAACCTAAAATCAACCCGTGTGTAGCCTTCTTCACACGTCTCGCACGGGTTCACGTGAAGAAAACCCTTGAATCTTCTAGAAGATCGATGAGGTGTCCTACCCAACATTCAAACCCCAAAATTCACAAAATATTTGGTATGAATTCGTACAAAGGTGTGCTAATTTCATTGGTTTTAACGGGATTTCCAATTTTTCCATTCCTATTAGTTGAAACCAATTCAAAATTCTTAAAATGAATTCACAAATTAGTACTGATTGTATGATTAGAGGAGAAACCTTATCCTTTTTTCCTCAAAAAAACCCAAATTACCCCCATTTTCCTTGGTCCCACATCGTTGGAGTGAAGATTCACTCCTCATTTTTACTCTCTATATAAAGCTCTTTATTGAGCTAAAAATTTCAAGTCGGAGGAGGGGAAAAAACCAGTTTTGAGCAAAACAATTAGTCAATTTTATTTTAGTAAAATTTTTGAGTCGTTGACTGCTCGAAATTACCAAAGGATCGCTTCCGGTGATGGTGGAGTCCGACGGTAGCTCATTATCTTATTTTGTTGTCCAACATCCGGTTAGTCTTTGATTTCTTTTTATTATTGTCGACGTCATAGTGGTAGCATGTAATTTTATTATTGTGTTGTGTGCTGGAAATTAGTTGTTGTAGAGGGCTTTTGAAAGCCATAGTTAATTTGGGAGAAATAGTGAATAATGTCATGAAATAATATGTTGTTGTTCTTGACTCCATGATCTTTTGAGTTTTTTTAGATTACTATTTAATTTTTCTTGTTGGTTCTCTTAGCTTTGGATAATGACCTTCTCTTTTAGTTTGTTAATGGATTGATTTGGTTTGTTTAAGTGATATACTTGTCTATTGATTAAACGTGTGCTGATGTTGGCATAGTGGTAGTCTGCTAAATGTTTGAACTTTCTATTTTGATTAAATATTTGGGATGCAGGCTACTGCTTCCTCCCCATTTCAACCAGCCCCTCCGTTGGGTGGGATGTTTATTGATTCTCTTTGGTTCATAATACCGGTAGAGTGTCAATGGCTCGAAAAGGGAAATAACTTTTCTCAAAAATAATAATAATAAACAGTGGTGTTCAAAGGCCTTTGCTTGTCTTCCCTATTAATTCAGGTTGCAAGTATCCTTTGTTTTCCGTATGAATTTCCCCGAGTACATGAGAAAAAATGAAAGTTATTTGAGTCATTTACATGGATTATTCTTTGGTCTTTACCAAAGAATAAAGTTTTTCTTTGAAGAATTTTTTTAATGTTCAGATTATTATCCTCCAGTGGCTATGAAGGCTAAGGCCTGAGCTTTATTTATTTATTTATTTAAATAAAAATTATTATTTTCTCATTAATTGGCGCGTGTGGTTAACTTGGAGTCGGCATCATCCCCTTTCTTGTTAAGATGTAAAAATATATTAGCATCCTGTCTTCATCTATTTTTACGATTACATGGGAGTATTATAGTCTTAGTATTGCCGTGCTTCTTCGTAAAATGTCAACTTGCATCTTCCCTTGTTTGCCTATATTTTTGTAGTCACTATTATGTCCTTAAATATGTTTAGAAATCTCAGTTTTGTCACTTTCTCTAGGATGAATATCTTGCCTGCAATTTCCTTTTTTCTATTATTATTATTATTATTATTATTTTTATTTCCATTTTCCTTCCCTTTTCTTTCCCAAAAGACTCTTTGGTTAGGAAGCAATATCCTTTGAAGCTTAACTTCTTGGTTATCAAGATTATTCGATCCTCTTGTTACATTTATATTTGATCTGTTATTATTTTGCTTTCTTATTATGTGTTTTAAGCTTTTGCTTCTTTTTTTCTTTTTCATGAAGCTTTTGCTTCGTTTTGTTTCATTTTGAATTTCTTCAATCATCTTATCTGATTGTTTCCTTGTTAGAAACGTTTTAAATTTTCCTTCGTTATTATCATCATTATTACTATTGTTATTATTATTTGTGCGTGAATGCATTTTTGTAGTATTAATATGTTAGTTTGCCCATACTTAGAATACACATTAATTCTTTCATCTTTTTTTTTCTTTGCATAACTTACTTGGGGAGTCCAATTGGACTCTTTTCCTTTGTATTACGCAAGGGGCCATTTAGGTCCGACCCTTTAGAAGACTTTGAACACCGATTATGTAGTACAAATATGGGGAGTCGAAAGAAGAAAGGAGGATTGAAATCCATCTTGGAAGCGGCCGAGAGACTTGAAAGTCTCATTTTTCATTTATTTGTCTATTTATTTAGTAATTCATTGTTGTCTTTATTTATTTATTTATTTTATTTATTCATTCATTTGGGCCTCGAATCTAAAGTTGTAAATTTAATACAGGTGAAGCAAGACTCAAGCCAAAGGCTTAAAAACTAGATTAGGACAGGTGAAATGGGTTGAAGGCCCAATTAGACTAGGACAGGTCTTATTGATTTGGGCCCAATGGCCTAAATCCCTTACTTCCTCCCCTTCCCCCTTTTTCTTTATGCTTGTTTGTCTTATGTGTTTTACGAACCTAGTTAATTCCTTAGTCAAGTCACTAAAAAATTAGTTTTTGCATAAACACCCAAATATCTCTAAAATTGCTTTCTTTTCAAAAAATAAACTTTTTTCAAAGTTAGTCCAAGACGATTTTCAAACAGTCCGGATAACTGCAAGTTAGCGGACGTTTTAGGTGTCTAACACCTTTCTAAAATGTTAATAGGAACCACTTACTTAGAATCTCTACCTTAAATAATTTTCCTGTTTTGAATCATCTAAGTATTTTATAAAGGTTTCTTAATTCCTTTTCAAAATTAAGTGGCGACTCTAAAAAAAGTTAGAATTTCCGCAAAATAGAAATGGCGACTCCGCTGGGGATTTTTAACTAGGTTCTAACCAAATGTTTGATTTCATCTTTTGATTAACTATTTATCTGTTTATACATTTCGATTTTGTAAAGTTTAACTATCACATCTCATGGCATATTCCTGCATTATTTATACTGTTTTGGGGTTTCATGGATGTCCTGGCCCCTATTGTTCAATTTCAATAATGTGTTGGAAATACGAACGGCTTATTAGCACATGAGTCGTCTGATGGTTGTTCTTATTTTCAAACTCAAGTTGTCCGCATGAGAACCAGTGTTCAAACCCACTCTAGACACCTAGGATAGAACGAAACCAAAACCCTATTTTAGGCATGAGCCTAGGATGACCCAATACCCGAGCGGGGTATTGGGCCCATTAGAAAACCTGCCCTACGTCTATTGACCCCGAGTCAATTATAGACGAACTATATTTATGTGTTGAAGAAAATGTATGCCTGTCTAATTCAATCCATTATCCTTTGGGGGTCAAAAAAAAGCTTGATTTGCTTACTTTCGTAAGAAAAATTGAAGCAAGTTAAGCAAGAAATTGATCGATTTGGGAGGTTGCATCTATGGCATAGTTATATGATAATCTCTTGATCATTAACGAGGAGTGGACAAAGCTAAGAGCGCAAAGGATGATAGAAGAAGCATTCAGAAATTAGTATCCCCTGCGTGGGACATTATTCTTCTTCTCATGTTATTTTCCCTTTCCCTAAAGATTGTATCCCTTTTGTGCAACTTTTGTAGACCTTTATGTCATTTATGTATACCTATGAAGGTTTTTGGGGATAATGGACTGGCTTTAAAAAGGCGTATATATTCTTCAAAATTCGTTAGGCCTAAACCCTTGGCTCAAAAGGGTCACCTAATTAGGATGCACGTTTATTACAATATGCTTGTGTAATAATACTGTTTATATGTTTATACGGGTTATGTTGATTTGAATCAAAGGCGAACTAATCCAATCCCATTTTCTATAGAACATCTCTAGGCAGAAACATACCCCACTATACCAAAGTCCGATCATAAGTACTCTAAGTCTCCTAAGTTTCTCAGAAAAGTTCGTAGTCATTCTTAAAACTTCTAAAATGATCGTTACCATTTTAGGAAAGTTGACTTTAGAATAAAAAATGCTATTATAGTTTCGAACTACGTAGGGCCTGATTTCTCACCCTGTGAGATACGTAGGCAGCTTTTTGGCCCGGCCCCATGTCTTAAAAGCTCTGTCGTCCTCCATTTTTTTTTGAAAGAAGTAATAAGGTCGAAAAATAGAAAAGTTGATACTTCCTGATAAATTTCACCTATCCATATCATTGAGCAAAATCCTGTTCATTGAAATTCTTGAATCATCATTACTTCATGGATCAATTCGCATGAGATGAGAAACAACTCTATGTTTTTACTTCCTACCTTATCATCTTATTTTGCTTATTACTAACGAAATCTAACACATCAGCCTTTGAGTTTTTTTTTACTTTGCAGGTAAAAGAAACTACTCTGTGTTGGCATAAAATGGCCCTACTTCACTAGATCAAAACGAATAAGAGATCCCCTTCTTGACTATAGGTTTGTTACGGGAAAAGAAAATAACTAGTAGTAAAACTGGACTCTACCAATCACTTTCCAAACCTGTAAACGATGGTCTCGAGGATGGGATAAGAAAAATGCGAGGGAAGAATTCTCCAAGACAATCAGGATCATGAAAGATTAATTGGAGGAAACATTGTTGAATTGGACCTTCATTCTACTCATGACTCATCGCCCATCATATAACAACAACTTAAAACCTGCATTGTCATGTCATGTCAAGAAGCAAAATAATGGTAGTCCTAGAACAGTCAACAGAAGAGTCAAAGAGTTTGAGAATCAAAGAAGCCTAATCTAGAAGAAACTGAGGTGGTTAACTAGGAAGGCGATGACTGAGGAAATTGGACATTTGATCCTACGTTCTATCAAGACAAAGGTAATGAAAATGCCATGTCATCCATAGAAGTGCTTATTTCTATCCTAGTAAGATGGATAATAGTATTTAGGGCCATTTAACTCTGAAAATTCTTTTTATGTACGAACTACGTTTGACCTGAATTCCCAAGAAAGGGATACGTAGGCGGCCTATGTCAGCTTCGATCAACCCCTTAGGACAATTTATCATTTCCTTTTATGTACGAACTATGTTTGACCTAAATTCCCAATAAAAGGGATACGTAGGCAGCCTATGTCGGCTTCGGTCAACCCCTTAGGAAAATTTATCCTTTCTTTTTATGTACGAACTACGTTTGACCTGAATTCCCAACAAAGGGATACGTAGGCGGCCTATGTCGCTTCGGTCAATCCCTTAGAAAAATTTATCCTTTCTTTTTATGTATGAACTACGTGATGACATGAATTTCCAACAAAAGGGATATGTAGGCGGCCTATGTCGGCTTCGGTCAACCCATTAGATTTTTCTATATATCCTTAGCGTAGTCTTGAACTACGTTTGACCTGATTCCTACTTCAACGGGATACGTAGGTGCCCCAACGGCTCGGTCATATAACCCCAGGAAATGGGAAATGGGTAGAATTTTTGAGAAGGAATTTCAAAAATTCACAAGAGAAGATCAACATCCAACAGAGAACGAAGATCAACAAAGACTTCAGATCTACTCAAGATGATCTCAGACTACTTTAAACTAGGGAAGAAATTTTGAGGGAGGCCTCAAAATTTCCACCAAATACTGGAATATATTTTAAATTCCCCGACATTAGAGGTTAAAACCAAGCTTTTGAAGCCACCAACTGCGACAAAGTCTAGGTAGACTCAATTTCTGGCTATGACAGAACTATTTGAAGAGCCCTCCAACAATGATCATGAGTTTTGGAAATCATCCGTCGGATATAGTCAAAACCATGAGGAAGACGTTCGTTGAGCTAGTATATGACATGACTAGCAGAAATTTTCCAAAGTTTTTACAGATACTTTCGAAACTATTTTCTAAAATTAAGGACTACTTTAAAAAAAATCTATACAAATCTCTTACTTAGTGATTGCCTAGGCATCTATTGGGATGAGATCCGGGGTGGAGGTGCCAACATGATGGAGTACCGGGAAGATGGCGAGGAACAAACCGAGGAGTGAAGGAGGTCAACACAGAGTAGTTTCACTCAAACTAATCATTTTTCTGTGGATGCAGGGATCAATACACAAAAATGAGGGTCTCTTTCAAGAAAATCCCCAAGCAAGTTGGGATCCATACCATAGCATATAATGCTTAAGAACGGTGTTTTTTTAGCCCCAAAAATAGGTTTAATACCCATTTATCGAGGACCTTTTAAATTATCTATCTCATTTCTTGAGATCATGAAGGACAAACAAAGGCGTTTTATCTTCTTTATGAATATTGCATTTAGATTTTTTCTAAGAAAAAATAGTCCCTTGCAAAAGCGACTTTGTGTCTACTAAATATTTACCTTGAGCACAGGTACATTCAAGGGAATTGGCACAATAAATATAATAATCAAAGAATCACTCAATAGGAGGAAGAGCAGAGAGTCACCCTCAAAATTCACCTTAAAGAGAAGCAACAGTATTGGAGTAATCCCCAAAGAAGGGTTTTTCCCCATTTACTTGCATCCGGTGGATTTGCTATTTCTTCAAAAGAAGAAGATTGATGGCAGAATAAGCCATTCAAATTATAATGCTCAGTATTTGTCATTAAACTATCATAAAGCTTGACTTTGGTTGCCAGTGAGAGCGACGTTGTGTCTACAAATTGTCTACCTTGAGTACAGGTACATGTAGAAAGCAAGACGCAGACAAACGAGCTCAGGTGAAACTGTTTTCAAATCACCGGAAAAACCATTGCATATCACTGCTAAGAGGGTCATTTCATATCATTGCCAAAAGGGACACTTTATATCATTTCATATCATTGCCAAGAGGGCCATTTTATATCATTTCATATTATTGCCAAGAGGGCCATTCATATCATTGCCAAGAGGGCCATTTCATAGCATTGCCGAGAAGGCCATTTCATATCATCACCAAGAGGGCCATTTCATATCATCGCCAAGAGGTCCATTTCATATCATTTCCAAGAGGTCCATTCTATATCATTGCCAAGAGGGTCATTCATATCATTGCCAAGAGGGCCATTTCATATCATCGCCAAGAGGCCATTCATATCATCGCCGAGAGGACCATTTCATATTATTGCCAAGAGGGACATTCAATGTATGTTGACATGCAAGACATAAACGGTAGCGCCGAGGATATTATCAGCATTTAATATCTGTTGAAACGTGAGACATAAACATTGGCATCAAGGATATCATCAGTAATTCATATTTGTTGACACATGAGACATAAACGCTGGCGTCGAGGATATCATCAGCATTTAATATCTATTGACACACAGGACATAAACGCTGGCATCGAGTACATCTCATCATTTTATGAAGCATCATCTGAATGCATCAAGAGCACACGATTTGAAGGGATGCCTTTAAGTCGGTATCTAAAGACGGATGATATATGAGTTTTCCTAGAAATTGACAATTTGAGGGTCATCTATAAGTCATATTATTTAAAATAGGATAGTGTGCAAGATCACCTATGATTTGATAGCCTGTAGGTCATCTGTAAGACACAACAACATCCTAACCGGATAGTGTGCAAGATCACCCAAAATTGATAGTCTGGAGGTTATCCATAAGTCACAACTAAATCTTTATCGAAGAATATGCGAGATTATCAAATTAATACGTCCAAGGGTTCTCTATAAGCCGCGTCATATCCAAGATCGATTATGTGCAGGATTACCCAAGGACTAGAAATTTGAGTGATATCTATAAGTCATATTATATCCAAGGTCGGATGATGTGTAGGAACACCTAAAAACTAGCGATTAGAGGGATATCTGTAAACCATCTCTTATCCAAGGTTGGATAATGTGTAGGATTACCTAAAATCTAGCAATTCAAAGGATATCTGTAAGTCACCTCGTATCCAATATCAAATAATGTGCAAGATTATCCAAAGATTGACAATTTAAGGGAAATTTATAAATCGATCATCGACTATAACCGGAGAGGTTATCACTCCACATACAATAAGTGATATAGGTAAACAAAAGGGTTGCCACACCAGCACAAGATTACACGATTGTAGGGACCGTTCTGCATAAAGTATTGCCGATGTCCAAAAAGGCTACCCCACTTTGAAGACATATTCAACCAACAAATGTCATAATTATACAACAAAAAAAAGGGTTGTTGTGTTTGTTGTTGGCAGTTATTTCATTCCAAATAGGTACATAAAGAGATGACTCTATCTTTCAGGCCACAGCTCACGTGGAGATATGGTAAAAAACTATATACCTCCTTTGTGAATTATGTTTAGCACTAACACTTTTTGTGTGAAGCATTGTCGAGAGCATCCGAGAGGATGAAAATCTCAAATCAAAGCCACAGGTGCGGATGACTTCAGATAGGACGCAGCACAATGTGGAACTCTATCTTAGCAGCAAAATAGGACATAGTCTAGAGAGGGACGTCAAATTCTTTGGACGTGAGCTACAGGATGATCGACACGACCATCCAACTATACCCCTATTAGAAGAAATGTGGGTATTCTAGGACATTTTGGTTTCAGATTCACCTTTGAGATATTTCTAAACTCATACCGAAGGTAACCTTCTCTTTCTTTCAAATTTGGGTGACAACACACCTAGAGTTTTGGAAATTATGTCCAGATAAATTCTTACCTATGGATGTGAAGAGCTTCACATTCATGGTTAAGAGGTTACAAGACTTTTTTCCACAACTCAATCAACTTGTCACTCATCTCGAGCCAAAGAAAGTTTAAAATAAAAGATCATCTTTTCTACCGATCCAGTCGAACTACAAGCAGTCTGATTCCCTGAAATCTTGGGGATATGTAGGCTGGGATCTATGTAGAAAACTCAACTGCATTCCAACCTCCCCCCAAATACCTTTATTCTACAGCTTTTCGGTTTCATCAAAAACTCTAAAACCAAGATAGCTTGTGAATTTCTTAAAAATCGTGCATACAATCAAGCTTTATGAACTACAAGTGGCCTGAATTCTCATGTAACCTGAGATATGTAGGAAACATGATACCAGGGTCCGGCCATAAATCCATGAAAATCGTGTGAAAGGCATCCTCTTTCAGATTTGAATTTGTGGTCGGACAAAAATTAGGAACGTCAACCTCCCTTTGCCCAAGGTTACTTGCATCCACCCTACTCAAAAGGAGGGAGAAGTTGCTGACACCTAGTTTTTGCCCTCCACAACTAATTTTAATCCTGAGTTTCGTCAATTTTTAATAAAATTAAAATATTTATTTCATCCGAATAAAAAATTTTCCAAAATATATTTGTACGTAATTTTGTCATTTTAAGTAGCTATTATATATTATCGTGTTCAATTATACAATATTATGTAATTTGATTACTTAAATATTTATTCTATAGGATATTTTTAATTGAGGAACATTTTGAAAATAAATATAATAATTAAAATCTTGATCTAAATATAATTTACTCTCAAAAAATAATTTATTCGGATAAATATGTGTTTAATTTTATCGAATCAAGAATCTTGGGGTTAAATGAGATATTAATTCATTTCAAATTTTGATTTAATTTAGCCAATCTATTAGATTTGGCTATAATTGAAATCAAATTGGTCACAATCGTGATGCAATTGGCTAATTGATTTTCAATTTGGCCAAAACTTAATAAATTGGCCAAATCACCAATTCCTATTCCTAATCAACCACTACAGACCCAACCCTTCAACCCAAAGAAATTTTGACCCGGCCCATTCATCACTTTCTTCACCTTAACAGCCAATCAAACAACACCAATACACAGCAGCCATTACCCGATTCCCTCAACAATCCTCAACCAATGTACAACCTCGGCAACACCACGCACAACAGTCGTACCCCAACCCAATTTCAATCAAAATTAACCCAAAATCAACCTGTGTATAGCCTTCTTCATGCGTCTCACATGGGTTCACGCAAAGAAAACCCTTGAATCTTCTAGAAGATTGATAAGGTGTCCTACCTAATGTTCAAAACCCAAAATTCTCAGGTTATTTGGTACGAATTTGTACAAAGGTGTGTCAATTTCATTGGCTTTGAGGGGATTTCCACCTTTTCCATTCCTATTGGTTGAAACCAATTCAAAATTCTTAAAACGAATTAAAAAATTGGTACTGATTGTATGATTAGAGGAGAAACCTTATCCTTTTTTCCTCAAAAAACCCTCAAATTACCCCCATTGACCTTGGTCCCATATTGTTGGAGTGAAGATTCACTCCTCATTTTTGATCTCTATATAAAACTCTTTATTGAGCTAAAAATTTCAAGTCGGAGAAAGGGAAAAACCAGTTTTGAGCAAAACAATTAGTCAATTTTTTTTTAGTAAAATTTTTGAGTCGTTGACGGCTTGGAATTCCCGAAGGATCTCTTCCAGTGGTGGTGGAGTCCGACGGTAGCTCGTTATCCCATTTTGTTGTCCAACATCCGGTTAGTCTTCGATTTCTTTTTATTATTGTCGACTTCATAGTGGTAGCATGTAATTTTATTATTGTGTTGTGTGCTGGAAATTAGTTGTTGTAGAGGGATTTTGAAAGCCATAGTTAATTAGGGAGAAATAGTGAATAATGTCGGGAAATAATATGTTGTTGTTCTTGACTCCATGATCTTTTGAGTTTTTTTAGATTACTATTTAATTTTTCTTTTTGGTTCTCTTAGCTTTGGATAGTGACCTTCTCTTTTAGTTTGTTAATGGATTGATTTGGTTTGTTTAAGCGGTATACTTGTCTATTGATTAAACGTGTGTTGATGTTGGCATAGTGGTAGTCTGTTAAATATTTGAGCTTTCTATTTTGATTAAATGTTTGGGATGCAGGCTACTGCTTCTTCCCCATTTCAACCAGCCCCTCTGTTGGGTGATGTGTCCATTGATTCTCTTCGATTCATAATACCGGTAGAGTGTCAATGGCTCAAAAAGGGAAATATCTTTTTTCAAAAAAATAAAAAATCAAACAGTGGTGTTCAAAGGTCCTTGCTTGTCTTCCCTATTAATTCAGGTTGCAAGTCTCCTTTGTTTTCCGAATGAATTTCCCCGAGTACATTAGAAAAATGAAAGTTATTTGAGTCATTTACATGGATTATTCTTTGGTCTTTACCAAAGAATAAATTTTATTTTTGAAGAATTTTGTTTAATGTTCAAATTATTATTCTCCAGTGGCGATCAGTGGCTATGAAGGCTAAGGCTCGAGTTTTAATTATTTATTTATTTCTAAAAAAAATATTATTATTTTCTCATTAATTAGCGTGTGTGGTTAACTTAGAGTCGACATCATCCCCTCTCTTGTTAAGATGTAAAAACATATTGGCATCCTATCTTAATCTATTTTTGCGATTACATGGGAGTATTATAGTCTTATTATTGCCGTGTTTCTTCGCAAAATGTCAACCTTCATCTTTCCTGCTTTGCCTATATTGTTGTAGTCACTATTATGTCCTTAAATGTGTTTAGAAATCTCAGTTTTGTCACTTTCTCTAGGATGAATATCTTGCCTGTAATTTCCCTTTTTCTATTATTATTATTTTTATTTCCTCTTTCCTTCCCTTTTCTTTCCCAAAAGACTCTTTGGTTAGGAAGCAATGTTCTTTGAAGCGTAACTTCTTGGTTATCAAGATTATTTGATCCTCTTGTTACATTTATGCCTGATCTTTTTTTATTTCACTTTCTTATTATATGTTTTAAGCTTTTGCTTTTTTTTTCTTTTTCGTGAAGCTTTTGCTTCGTTTTGTTTTATTTTGAATTTCTTCAATCATCTTATCTGATTGTTTCCTTGTTAGAAACGTTTTAAATTTCCCTACTCTATTATCATTATTATTACTATTTTTATTATTATTTGTGCGTGAATGCATTTTTGTAGTATTAATATGTTAGTTTGCCCATACTTAGAATACACATTAATTGCTTCATCTTTTTTTTCTTTGGATGAACTCACATGGAGAGTCCAATTGGACTTTTTTCCCTTGTATTACGCAATGGGCCATTGAGGTCCGACCCTTTAGAAGACTTTGAACGCCGATTATGTAGTACAAATATGAGGAGTCGAAAGAAGAAAGGTGGGTTGAAATGCATCTTTGAAGCGGCCGAGAGACTTGAAAGTCTCGTTTTTCATTTATTTGTCTATTTATTTAGTAATTCATTATTGTCTTTATTTATTTATTAATTTATTTATTCATTCATTTGGGTCTCGAAGCCAAAGTTGTAAATTTAATACAGGTGGAGCAAGACTCGAGCCAAAGGCTCGAAAACTAGATTAGGACAGGTGAAATGGGTCAAAGGTCCAATTAGACTAGGATAGGTCTTATTGATTTGGGACCAATGGCCTAAATCCCTTACTTCCTCCCCTTCCCCCTTTTTCTTTATGCTTGTCTATCTTATGTGTTTTGCAAACCTAGTTAATTCCTTAGTCAAGTCGCTAAAAAACTGGTTTTTGCATAAACACCCAAATATCTCTAAAATTGCTTTCTTTTCAAAAAATAAACTTCTTTCAAAGTTAGTCAAAGACGATTTTCAAACAGTTCGGATAACCGCAAGTTAGCGGATGTTTTAGGTGTCGAACACCTTCCTAAAATATTAATAGGAACCACTTACTTAGAATCTCAACCTTAAATGATTTTCCTATTTTGAATCGTCTAAGTATTTTATAAAGATTTCTTAATTCCTTTTCAAAATTAAGTGGCGACTCTCAAAAAGTCAGAATTTCCGCAAAACACATACGATTGACACCATACCATTCGTACCCTAACATACGACTTATTTTTTCCAACCGTACCTTGGATAGAAACCATCCAAACTACACTGTCCACCATACGACCAAGACCAACCAAACTGTATCATATCATACAAGAAGTACCCCAAGTCGTATGATGTTCAAAAGCTAAAAATTGAGAAATTTTATAAGGGTAAAAATTCAGGGTATTTCAAGACCCATAAGTAGGACGGGTCCTATCAAAATTGTTCTTGGTTGGTATAGAGTAGTTCCCTGGAGTTTAGATCAGCTAGGAGGCATGATCTGAAAAGCGAACAAATAGTTATTAGAGAATATTTTAGGACCTTAGACTCTACAGCTTGAAAATAGAAAATAAGAAAAAGAAACATTCCCAAATGCCTTGTAGCCTCTCCCTTTATGAGTGTGGCATGCTACACACCCTTAAAAGAGACTACTCAACATAGCTTTACGGACTCTCAATTCACATGAACCTAGGGATCTAATACCAATCTGACATAACCCGAACCAAGGCCTAGTCGTGTCGGTCATCTCAAGTCCAACCAGGATCGGAGACCACCCCCAATACCCCATTGTAACTGCCTTGTACCCTATGTCAATTGAATTCTTAACATATAAAAGATAAAAAAAATTCTCATAATTAGTTCAATTTTACAAATTTCCATAATTCTCATAATTAAAACTAATTTCACATTATGGGGTTGGGGTCATAACCTCTTCAAAAGTCACAAGTTTGGGAAAATAATAATTACCTAGTTCATTCACCATACCTATTCCCCCATAAGTTCAAAACCATATTTAAAGAATGGAATCATATATAACCCATGAGAAACATTGTCCAACTCATAAATATTCAAAAACCTCAACCCTAGTTTCAAAACCAACATAAACAACCCATGAACAATACTTCAAAATGCATCATTTTATAAAATTAACAATAAGACAAGAGTAACATGCCTTAAGCACTAAGAAATTTTGAGATAAATTGATTCTTGAGCCCTTAGATGGCCAACTTGAAGAAACCCTAGCTTGACTTGCTTAAGGGAATTTAAAGTGCCTTTTGGGAGTTTTTGAGAGTTACTTAGATTGTTTATGAGAGATAACAATACCCTAAAGAGGTTATAAGACGTGGGTTTCTATTTGTTTAAGAGGGGAAATATCTAGAATGCCCTCAACTTAAAATTTGAAAAGTGTCGCCTTTGACTATGGGTCAACCCTTGACTCGTAACCACTCCTTACGACTCTCACCACGAGTCATAACCAATGCATTACCACCGAGGCACCCTACATTATTGACCTTACGACTCAGCCACAGGATTCATAATAAAACCCGACAACTTGTAGGGTCCAGTTGTAGTCAACACAGAACCCATATTATAACTTACACTGGACACCCTATAATTACACCTAGTGACTCGTAACATATCCTTATGGCTCTTAGTGAGAAACTCTTACTCAGAGAATAATCAAGCCACAAACTTACTGATTTGGTTACGACTTATCCCAATGACAAGTCATGACACCCTACGACTCATAGTGTCCGATTGTAATTAGGGTAGTGAGCTCAAAGCTCAAGAAATTTTCTAGGTCCAAAAATCTGGGGTGTTTTATTTATGTTACATGCATTCATTCATATGTATTTTCTATCGCCGGTATAATTGTTTGGTACTTATATCTATCGGCTTTTTGGGGGTTGTATAAGTATAAGCTATGATGGTTTTTTGTTGAGTGTCTGCTTATATCTTCTAAGCTTATAGGGGCCCAATTATGTTATTGTTTATCCATACTAGTCTATTACTTTACTATTAATTATTAGGGTTAGATCGTGGTGGGATGGTTATGGATAGGTACCTGAGATTTTTAGTACATTTCTAATTTCTTCCCTTTAGTTTGGAAAGCTATGCTATTGATAGTTTACCTCATAGTTAGTTATTTATGATAGAGGCTTGATTATGCTAGTATTAGATTTTATACTAGGTTAGGATTCCCTTGAGATGTAGGTTGTCTCCCGTAGATTATTACTTTTGAGTTAGTCCTCTGTATGTATGTATATATATATATATATATGGTATTACTGTATATCCCTCTCTTTCCTTGTCTATTCATATTGTATATGTGTTTTTTGGCCTTATACTACTACTATGTATTCTTCTTTCACTCTTCATCTGTATATTGGCTAGTGATATACAGTATTGCACTTTAGTTCTTGAATATTGTTAGGATAGAATAGTTTACTCTTATTGCTTCACTAGATTTATTATTATGTTTAGTTTCTTGCATAGTTGCTTATGGTTATATTTATGCCTTACATGTTACTTATGTTTACCTTGTTTTAAGAGCTCAATCGAATGATGCCTACTAATTACCACATGTTTGGTACTCATACTACACTTTTGCAACCTGCAGATCATAGTATGAGTTCTTACAGTTGATGATTGCATCATGCAGAGCAGCTATGGATCGGAGATTTGGGGTGAACTCCTGATATTCAGAGTATTCCTACTCTCACTTATATTGATTAGACTTATCTCTATTTTATATTTCAGATGGTTTGTACATATATATTTATTTTGTATTTTCCTTTACACTCTGATTCTATTAGAAGCTCTTATACTAATTTCACCAGATCTTAGGGGTTTTATTCTATATTAGTTATTATTTAGATTTAATTTTGTTATGTCCTTTCAATTCTCTTGAAAGTCCATTACTAACTATTTTAGCTTATGGATTGGCTTATCTACTGGTGGATTATAGTAGGTTTCATCATGACATGAGAAACTGGATCGTGAAACTTCATACCTATATAGAAATGATCATTACCTTCATACTGAATTATTGTAAGCATTATTCCTCATTTAATCAATACATATTCATGATATTGGTACCACTGAGAAACACTTTATGAAACTCTTGATCCTTGAACATTAGCCTGAGAGGTGAATGAGGCATTTTACAAAATCTTTTATCTATGAATATTAGATGAAAAGGTGAAGTGAGATCTGATATTGAGATATGATAAACTATATGGGTTGCGAACACCCTATGGGTCCTAACCAAAGCGCTGAGTATAGGAAGGTGAATATGAAAGTCATGCGATGGCTCAAACCATCATTATCCCATTTTTATCATTACATTGGATAACTTGCATTACATCGCATATCCTTGGTATGTTTGATATGTTGTTTGAGTATTTACTTTTGAATTGAGTACTATTGAACCTTGTTTATGATATTGTATTTTCTGCATTCACCATATTACATTACATCATATTAAACTACCTCTTAGTTGATTTGAAAGTTGAGATATTATAAGACGTGGGATATGGATATGACTTGGTTAGTGAAACTTGTAGAGTTGTACCTATTGGTAGCATGATATACATATGATTATACCCTCTGACTATTGTATCCTAGATTATTGGTTGAACATATTAATTGAGCCTAATATATTGTGTTAGTGAGTCTCCCCTCATAAATGACTTTCTTTACTTATTGATCATAAAATGGATAGTGTTGATTCACCTAGACTCATGTGCCTAACTTATATATTGATAGTTTCTTTTGACTGTTATGTTGGGATGCCTGGTCAGAATGAAGTGGTATATTTTTGGTAGCAGATTGAGAGAAACCTTTAGTAGTTGGGGTGGTGATTCTCGCCATAACTTTAAATAAGGATCGGTTATCGATAATGCATACTGAGTACACGTGTTTTGTTACCACCCTTGTTTATTTTTCTTTTTTCTTATTTTTTTATACCTCGTGCAGGTATTGGATCGATTAGAAGGTAGTAGATTGCATTCCTTCAGCATTAGAATTGTAGAGATCGAGATAGTGGCTGACAGATTTTTGAGTTTTTGCATCTTGTGCTTGATTTTGCATTTAAGATATTTTAGACTAATTTTTATTAATTTGTATTAGAGGCTTCTACTAGTGACCACCAGACCTAGGATGTATCATAAAATTGCTATTTCATATTTTATATTATGGGATTTTTTATTCTTCTTTCATTTCTAATTTACTTTGATTATTGTTGTCATGATCCAAAAATGGGTCATGACGACACTTACTAGGCTCGGACTTTATAAGTAAGCCAATTACCCAAACTGGTAAAAAAACTAAAAATAACAACAAAAACACTCAAGGGGAGACTTCTAGAATGAAGTCATTGATTTAGCCCAAAACTAACCTCCAAAGAAGTATGCTGCGGTCGATGTCACATATAGTAACCTAAACAAGGTTGGGGTCGAACCCACAGGGAATAAGTAGAACAGACTCTTAAGCTTGACAAAATCCATGAGCAATGCATAAAAATAAATTGGGGGATTTGAAAATCAATAGTAACAAGTAGCCAAACTTGGATGCTTTAGTTTGTAAATAATAGAAGACGAACACTAGGACTATATTCCCCCTATCTTCTCAACTAGGTAGGTTTCTCGTGTTTGATCCACCTAACCCACTGCTCTTCATGCAAAGTTGACAAGCTATGTATTATCAACCGTCTTGTGAACGTGTTGATAAATTTCACCTTATACCTTGTGAGTATCAGGGTGTCGCCTTGTTATCTTTTGTCTATAACCTCAGTACAACTCTCACCTTTTGAGTCTCGGGTTGATTAAATGAGGGTTGATTGCATTCCTTGTCATAATGTTCTTTTCCCAATGTTTAACTTCCTTGTAAGGACGTTATCAAATACAGGCAATTTCTAGGCTTCTGCAGTAGCTTGGGGTATGATTTATATGAAGAAGATTGCAATACACGCAGCTACAATAGAATAGATGAATCTCCTACTTCCTTTACGTAGCTAATTAACCAAGGTTCCCACAACCCTAGTCAAGAAAATGAGTCGTTTATGTTCATGAAATAATCCATGATAATCAATGAAGAAGACGTGTAATTAATTGCACAATAATGAAAGTATCAATGATCCAAGTATACAAAAGTATCAAGAAAATTATCAAAGGTGTGCAACATAATAAAGGAATAACCCTAGGGTATTAAAAGTTTCTCAAAATAACAAAGGAATCCTAATTAAAATAGACTAGGAAAATTAAGTCGGCAATGGTTACGTCCCTTGCAATGAGTCGTCAGATCTCCTTACGACTCATTGTCTTCTTTCGTTGCTCTCTTTTGTCTTTAGTGGTTATGACTTGTATAGTTACCTTACCATTCATAATAACTCCAGTAGCTTTTTATCCTCAGATCACTTGACTCTTTTGTCTTTACGACTCCTCATAATGAGTCGTACTCAGATATTATGACTCGTGGTCTTCATACATAGCCATTGGAGCATCAATCTTTAGCTCTTCAGACACTGGTCATAGTACAATTTTCCACTACAAGTCAAAGTTTGTCCCTACGATTTGTAGCTTGACTAGTAATTTACTTTTTGGCAGCATTCTCTTTCATTTTTTAGTCCAAGTCACTTCCAACCTAGTCTTCCTGAAAAACACATAAATCACCCATCATAACTGACAAAATAACCTAAGTCAATGCATAATTTCACCATTTTAAGCATCAAATGTGTCATGTTTCCGTGGCACATAAATACCCTCAACATATAATGTTTGCATGTCCTCAGGCACAATACAACACAAAAACACAAATGATTCTTAACAGAGAAAATCCTAAGATTCCTTTGGAAGTTGACTTATCAATGTTTGTTCAAAACACATTATTCCCCTCCTATTTTTAACTTTTCAGGAACCCAACTGTGTATATTAATTCGGTACAATGATATCACACACTGGAATCAAATGATGGCATTACATTAGATTTTGGGACATTTTTAATGACTTAGCCTCCTTCGCACAATGATTTCTTTAGGGTCCACTCACTTGCCAACTTTTCTTTCAATTTTCTACCTGTTCAAATCTGGTGCAGTCTTTTATTCTGTTCTTTTTCTCATTTTTCACAATTTCTCAATTTTTTTCTTTTTCTATCGCACCCACCCCTACTTTTGTTTTTATTCACACCCATTCTTCATACCCACTTTTCCTTGTTCACACCTATAATAGAAACCCTCAACTTAGGAGATTTTCCTGAGTTGAGATGTACAGTGTCCAAAGAGGACCATGGCCAAGACAGGTTCATTACAATAAAAAATGGGAAGGTGAATCGGTGTAAGCAAGAATTTAAGTCCATTAAGGCTTAAACTCGTGATCAGGGGATTCGTATTCACTTTTGGTTGGTTATTTAGGCTAAAGTGGATTGCGTTCAAAAATGGCCTATGATCCTTTCCTAACTGATAATCCTCTAACTTAGGCAAGACTAATCGGGAAAGTTTTGGATTACGCGCACAAAGGAAACTAGGTAACGCATCACACACACATTGTACAGGGTTACACTGCTAGTTACTTCGTATTGCATTGATGTATTTATTTGCCACAGTTATTATATTCCTAATTCTAATGACATTATGAGATTCACAGTGGTCACATAGATGCACACATCACACAGTTATCAAATTTGTAGGAGGGTTACCATGTAAACAAAACCTTCAGCACCAAACATCAGTCAAAACATATTCACTTCCTCAGTTACAAACTTTCTTCCTAATTAAACATCATATAGACAAAATAAAACATAAAACAAAACATAACACATATTTAAACTAGACATGCCAATTCCGTATTCAAACCACATCCAATGGAAAAATAAACACGGTAACAACAGCCCACGGAGGCTATGCGGTACTCCCCCACTCCCAACTAAATACCTATGCACTGTCCCCAGTGCATTAATAAATACAAATCAAAGAGCAGAGTCTTACCTAGGCGCTCTAGGCTCCAAATCAAGTTGTGTCAGTATGTGGGGCCTCAGGAAAGGGCCTAGTCTCAGCATCAATGGCCTTAGTGGTGACCAGGGAGCTCAATTCAGTTGTAACACCGGTGTAACTGATGCGCTCAATGGTGGATTAGGCAGTGGGGTTGTTCTACTTCTTATCCCAGCAGCGTCAGCGGGTGTTGAACTACTATCCCCTATCTCTATCTCTTGGATCCTAGTCTCTCAATCCCTCTCACTTTGTAAACTTTCTCTTTTTTCAATCACAACCTCTCTTTCTTCGATTCTCTATTCTTCATCGTTTTGTTCTTCTTTTTCTTCCGTGCTCCTTCACCAACTTCAACATTACCTATTGGGGTTGAGTCCTTGATTGCCCAAATATTCTCAACCACATCCTCTCTGTGAGTATCCTTAATAATAGGCATCGAGAGGATGGGCCTATCATGTAGGTCAACAATTGACTTTTGCAGTATGGCTAGCTCGGCATGTACACCTACGAGGTCTAGGAACTAGAGAACCTCAAGTTACCGAGTATCCTCTGCTTTAACCCATCAAACCTCACCTATATTTACCTTATTTCATCATTAGGCCTCTTCTCAACCCATGATTTTACTCCTCCCTCTATATGTCTCACCTTTGTGTCCATTGTGCTCAACCTCATCATAACCTCGGACAGAAACAACTGCGACACAAATACATAGCCGATCGGAACCAACTTGGATGTGGATGGTCGTGGTACCGTAGTAGGTAGTGGAGTGGGAGTATTGGATGTACCTACTACATCAGAAGATTAGGGTACATAATGGCCTATCTCAATCGGAGTATCACCCATATCAGTGAACCCTGTAGTGTCTCTCCTCTGGCTCATATGTTTCACTGATCATCGATACGCCCAACTTTTCCATCTTTGAGATAAGGTTTTTTATATCTTTGATTAACCCCAAATCAGTTGTGGTCCTCGACCTAAAAAATCAATCAATATCTGGGAGCTCTGGCACTCTCGCCTCCAAGAAAATCTGAGTTAATAAAAAAGGAAAGGTTAGCTCTATATCGGCGCTAATATCCCTATCCCTGATCTCATGAGCTATCTATTTGGCTACATCAATCTAGTAGCTCGATATTATGTTTTCTATCAGCGCTGCCTTGTTCAGACCCACAATGTTGTCTGATATATTGGGACTTAACCTGTGCCTAACCAGGGTCCACCAAGCCTTGGCCTAAAAGGTCAAGTTTTTATTCTTGATTGAAGATGATCCTCCAACACCACCAACAACCCACAGGGCCTCCTCTCGAACTGAAGTAATAATTTCAGCCATTCACCGGAACTAAACAAGCTTATCTTTCGAACCTATCTATTTCACTTTGAGTTTCTTCATCTCCTCTACTCGTAAATCCAACTCAGCATTATTGGTCAAAAGTACAAATTCTGGCCCATGTAATATTTGAGAGATTGTCTAAGCAGAGATGTTCACTCGAACACCTCAATTACTAAGTCTGATATTAGGTCTTCTCCCCTCTACAAATTTCCTTGTGGGTTTTGCCTTTTCAACTCTATTTGGTACGCTTCATAAAACTCACATACCATATCTTTACAGTACTGGCCTAGTGATCTAGTCATCCACTTAAACTTATATCTCTTGAATCGAGCATCAAATGTAGGTATCTCAAACGTGCTTGTTGTGGTTAAACTTCTCTCAAGATAAAGACCTCTCAGAGGCTTTTTATTTTTGGGGTTTATGGCAGTGTGTTATTCATATAGGGCTTGCATTCTAGGGTACCCCATTATTTAATGATGGGCATTGGAGCGACCTCAATGAAAAGTAGAATGGGTGGTACTTATGGTGGTGGTACTTCTCTAATTGGACTACCACTCTTCTCAGTGTTGTCTTCTCCGGAAGTAGACTCGTCGTCATCCTTATTTTCATCCTCGGACCTTAATTATTCCTCACCAGCATCCTCACTATTTTCTTCTTTTATTGTTGTCATTATTTTTCTCAGGAGGATAGTGGTGAATGGGGTGGTGAGGTTCTATAGATCTTTATCCTTGGTTTGGACCTAGGGGGTGTGTCCTCCTCCACAGCAATTACTTTATTACCCCTGGGTCTTTTTTCCTTGGGAAGACCTACCCCTTTACTGTATATTCCTTGAGGTCACCACCTGACTCATCGGTGTCCTCATTTCTGAGGTGAAGAGTGGACTTTCGGGCAAGCTTCTTTTGGTTATTCTTCTTCGATGTCAGCTTCTTTGATGAATCACCTTTAGGTTCCATTGGTACCTATTAAAACAACCTCAGTAGTCATAACTAAGAAAAAGAAAGAAAAATAAGAAAACAAGGTGTCAGTGTGGCGGGGTCTGGGCACACTACGACTCATAAGTATGAGTTGTTACCTTTGGTTATGAGTCGTAGTGAGACTCATAAGGTGGAAGGCTACCTATTCAGTATTTACTGCTCAGGTAATGAGTCCTCCTAACGAGTATTAATATTAGACTATGGCTCGTTACCAACACTCAATGTCTGACCAAAAATACTTTCATGATGTAATACCCTTCCCAGTCATTGCGAATCTTGACTATGAGTCATATAGTGTGAGTACGACTAGTTAAGATGAGTCACAATGTTAATAAAACCTATATTTTTTTCTCATCAACCATTTTACCTATGGTTACGAGTCACGTAACAACTCATTAAGTGACCTTATGAGTCGTTATGAATTCCGTAGCCACTGTAACATGGAAGACTAGAGTAGCTAGTTCCCCTATTCATTACCAACACACAATATAGATATTTAACAACTAAAAACATCTTTAATTCATCCCTTTCAACAAACTTTAGTCTACATTAAGTCATTTTCTCCCATTAACACTCAAATTTCTCAAGACTAGGGCTCGTCTACTTATATGCATACGTATTTTGAACATAAAAACCAAGCAACTAGTTCACATTAATGCATTACCTTAACACTTTAGAATTTAAACTAAAAATACTCACTTGATGCTTGTCTAGGATTCTTCTCAAACATATTTTAGCAAATTTTGAGCCCTGCCCTTTTGACATTTTTCAATTTGTGGGAGATTTTATTATACTTGATGATTGTATGAAGTTATAGTATGGTAGAGTGGAGTTGATAGCCAAAGATAATTAAGGGATCCTCTAATTTGAATGATTGGAATACCAATCATTTGACCCTTCTGCTTTATTAAATTTTGATCATTTGATTTGGGCTGGGTCAACCCGCTGGGTATATGATGTCGAGACTGGTTACGAGTTATAATAACGACTTATAACCAGTGACTATGAGTCTTAGACTTTCTCCATGAGGACTGGAACTTTACCAGGGTCTCTAGTTTTTGTGACTCAAGGTGACGAGTCGTAGTCATTGACTATCACTCGTTCTAAGAGTCATAATGACTCCAAAAAACAAATACCTGAGAATGGTCTGAGTTTCATCATCCTGCAACTCCTTCTTATGAGTCGTTAAGTCTGATTACGACTCATTAAGAGAGTCGTGATGCCTGGCACTTGAAAATTTTCTTATTTTTTTCTGCAATCTCCAACCCTGCACATTGAACACCCAAGTTACCCTATAATTAAATATATATAAAACATGGGTTGCCTCTCACATAGTGCTTGATTTAAAATTGTGGAATGACATGGCTAGGTTGGATACTCAAATTTCACCAACTAGCCTCATGGTTCGCCTCTCAGTGCCTGATTTAATGTCGCGGCATAACTCAGTTGCCTTGGTTACTCAGACTTCACCAAGGCTCATATCAGCAACCATTTTTTCTTCCTCAATGGTGCCCATATAGTGTTTTACCCTCTATACATTTACTTTGAATGGGGCTTCACCATCATGGTTCAATTCTATAGCACATATAGGAACACCCTCACCACAGTGAATGACCCATACAACTTAGACTTCAACTTGCCTAGAAACAAGTTAAGTCTCAAATTATACAGCAATACCTGGTCATCTGGCTTAAATACTCTTTTATCAATTTTTTTATCATGATGCAGCTTCATCTTCTCTTTGTATAGTGCAAAACTCTCATAAGCTCGGAGTCAAAATTCATCCAACTCATTCATTTTATGCATCCTCATCTTTGTTGCATCACGCCACTCAAAATTTAGCTTCTTCAAGGCCCATAGTGCCTTGTGCTCAAGTTTGACAGGTAAGTGGCATGACTTGCCATACACAAGCTGATATGGGGATTCACCTATGAGAGTTTTGTAAGCTTTCTAGTAGGCCCATAACGCGTCATCCAACATTTTAGACCAATCAATCCTGTTGGCATTCACAGTCTTCACTAAAATATACTTAATCTCCCTATTGGAGACTTTAACCTATCTTCTTGTCTGAGGATGATAAAGTGTGGCCACCTTATGCTTTACTCTATATTTCTAAAGTAAACTCTTGAACAAGCGGATGTAGAAATAAGACCCACTGTCACTAATTATTGCATGTAGAGTGTCAAATCTAGAAAAAATATGCTTTTTTAGGAATATAGTGACACTTTTACCTTCAATACCAGGAAGCGCTACCACTTCCACCCATTTGTAAACATAATCAACTGCAACCAAGATAAACCTCATGCCATAGGATCTCATAAATGTCTTGAAACACCCTGAGTTTTGACACTTCAAAATTTCCTAAGTTTTAAACTCACTGGTGACCATACGACTCAAGCATGCTAGTCGTATATTGTGCTAACGACCTAGGAGCCCAAGTCATATGATAATCAGTGTGTTCTAGGTAATTTTCTATTCTTAGTACGATAAGACATCATACTAGTCGTATGTTCATGATATGAGAAGTATAGTGTAGATTGTATGTTGTCTAGTATCTAACCTTTGATATTCTGCCTAGGGTACGGTTTGAAGGTACTTGTCATATGGTGATGGTAAGATTTAGGCTAAGGAATTGTATATTGGACAAAATATGGTGACTAATAGTCCGATCAAGGTACGAGTGAAAGGTACTACTCGTATGATGTGGGTACGAGTGAGGGGTCTAAAATCATACCCTCTTGTGGTGATTTTTATAGTTTAAGTTGGGGGTATTCTGGATATTTTCCCTATTAATTTTTTTGAATGCATGACTTAAAATACTTTTGGGACTTCATTTACCCTATTATTCTCAATCAAACACACTCTAAATACTCTTAAATCTCTCTCAAGCTTTTGATTCAAGAAAGGGCTAGGGTTTTCTCAAGGTGATTCAATTAGGGGATTTCAAAAGTAAATCTCTCCGTACTCTTTGGTACCTAAGGAATATTGCTCCTCCCTGATTGTTAGTTCAACTAAAAGTATGTTTTAGTGGATGGTTTTCATGGTATGATTATGGCATTGTTTTGGTTTTGAAATATATGTTGTGGTTTTGATTGTTCTTGGTTGGATAATATTTTCCCATGTTTTCTTATGGTTTTCATGTTATAATTGTGGTTTGAACATGTGGATGCATGGGAATGGTCAATTGGTACTTGGTTTTGGCTTTAAAAACTATATGCCCTCAGCATGTTTGTCAAAATGCCTATGAGAATGATTTTGTCCCGTAATTTGACTATTATTGAAACTTTGCATTGCATAAGATGGTAATGGAACCTAAATTGGTTTAAATGGTTTTAAATTAATTAAAAAGGCCTTGGTGGACATGGATTTGGTTTTGAAAACCTTGTGGGGTACACAGAAGTCCCCTAAGTGATTTTTATAATTAAATTTATGGGGTGCATGGAAATCCCCTGAGTGTTGGCTAATGACATTGCCTGCAAGCTATAGTCGGTATGATGATTTCACTTCATAAAGCCTTGGTAATTAACTCTGGACTCGGTAGTTTAGTTATGTGCTAAAGGTTTTAATTAGGCAATAATGGTGGGTTGTCATAGCTAATCATGAAGGTGTGAGTCTAGTAGACGAACACTGAAAACTCATGTTTGTCGACATGAGGGTTGGTCATGGTGACCATATACTCGTGGGGTATATGGGAAACCCCTAAGTTATACTTGCATAAATGTATCATGGAGGGCGAAGGGTACACGAGAATCCCCCGCCCCTATGATATCTCCAGTTCATGTGGCTACACAAACCGGGCCCATTCAGGGGGTAACACTGAACCCATATAAACCATGGGTAATTTTAGGATGGTTAAGCTACATATCCCAGTTTAAGCTTTTAACTAAATATTAAACTCGATTCTCTTTCCCGTCATGGTATATATATATATATGTATGTGATTGCATATAGTTATTTACATTGATTTTAAATGTTGGCATTATTTTATCCTTATTCCTGATTACATTCTAGCATTCACCCACTAACCCATCTTCGGGTATTATATCCCCACGTAATATAGGAATCGGTCATACTACTCCTCCTGCTCAGTGATTGGATTCAGGGACAGCTTTGTGTCAAACTGGAATAGTGAGCTTCCATACTCCAAAAGACTCTATTTCATGATATAGACTTCTTTACATTACTTTTGTTTCTTGGACTTTGGTTTTGGCTATTGTCAAGGGAATGTCCTGATCGGATATTCTTTATTTTTGGTTAGAGGCTTGGTGTGACTACTATGGGCATGGATGATATCAGTATTGGTATCAATATTGGCATTGGTATTGGTATTGGGGCTGACACTAATTGGATATATAATCAGATTGTTGGTTGGTTATGGTTATATTCTATTATTGACTTTGAGTATTAATTATCTTATCTTGTTATATGTTTGGAATTCATCTAACATAGGGTACAGGGCAGTTATAGTTTGGCATTGGGGGTGGCTTCCTATCTCAATTGGAATTAAGGCATCTGACATGTCTAGGCCTAGTTTGGTTCGTGTTAGATTGGTATCAAAGCCCTAGGTTCATGATAAATTTGGCATCCACAAAGTTATGTTGAGTAAAGTCTCTTTTAAGGGTGTGTAGTGTGCCATGTGCATAAGGGAGAGGCTATAAAGCATTTAGGAATGCTTCTCTTTCTTATGTTCTGATTTCGAGCTGTAGAGTCTAAGGTTCTAAATTCTCCTCTAATTCTTATTTGTTCTCTTTTCAGATCATGCCTTCTCAACGGTCTAAAGTTCATGAAAAATCCTTTGTCCTACCTGAGGACAATATTGATAGGACCCATTCTACTTATGGGGTCCAGACCTGGTCTAGGGGGCTAATTTGTGATTGTTCGCCTGGAGTTTTACCGGTTCTCTCCTGCCCTTCCCTGGCTCTTCAGGCTGATGTAATGAATACAGAGTTTCGTTAGTCTATCCATATATTGGCTCAGTTGGTAGCTTCTCAGGCTGAGCGTGGTGCATCTGTTACTCTATATTCTAGGGAAATAAGGGTTGTCCAGTTCATGAGGTTGAACCCTCTGACCTTTACTAGTGTTAAGGTAGAGAAAGATTCTCAAGGTTTTTTGGATGAGATGGTAAAGATATTCCGTGTTATGCATGCCACAAATGTGAAGGGTGTGGGATTTGCGACCAATCAACTGATGGATGTATCAGACTAATGGTATGAGAAATGGGAGCAGACTCGGGGTGATGGTCCAAAGCCAGCTCTATGGGATAATTTTTCTAATGTTTTTCAGGACCACTTATTTTCGAAAGAGTTGAGAGAAGTAAAGGCAAAAAAGTTTGTCAATCTGAAGCAAGGTAAAATATATGTCAAGGAGTATGCCCTACAGTTTCACCAGTTATGGCAATATGTTCCAGAGTTAGTTTTTATCATGAGGGCTAGAATGAGGAAGTTCTATTTTGGTTTGTCAAGAGATTTGATACTGAAGATTAAGGTTGCCTTGTTGATCAAGGACATGAATATCTCTAGGTTGGTGGTATACATGCAGCAGGTAGAGAAAAGAAAAAAAAGCAGGCTGAGTTAGAAGAAAAGCAGGGAAAAAAGTTCAAATTTTCTGAGCCGAGTGGTGGCCAACAGTAGAGTGGAAAGGATGGTGGTAAGTAGCCCCAGAACAAGTGGGGAAATTTTGGGTCTTATTCAACGGCCATTTCTCCCTACCCAAAACTATTAGGTGATAGGTGTTTCTATAGTGGAAACAACTTCAGGGTGTAGGGTGCCCAATCTCATGCTAGTGGAGCTCAGTCGGCTCCATCATATCCTCCCTATAGGATTTGTAGTAGATTGCATTGGGGTTTCTCTGATGAGGGGAGGGACAAGTGATTCAACTGTGGTCAGCCAGAGCACATGCTTAGAAACTTCCCTATTGGTAAGGTTCCCTCTTGGGAAAACAAGGTTCCAGTCACCTCTTCTTTAATTTCGGCACCAAAGGGTGCACCATTTGGCTCAGATTGGAATAATCTTTATGCTCTCACTACTCGTCAGGAGTCCGAGGTATTGCCTGATGTTATAATTGGTATGTTGAAACTCTTTTCTCGTGATGTGTATTATTTTCTTGATCTCGGGTCCACTCTTTCTTATGTGACCCCATTTATGGCTGTGCATTTTGGTTTTGGTCCCTAGTAAATTTTGGACCCTTTTTCTATTTCTACCCCAGTAGGTGACTCTGTGATTGCCAGATGAGTCTATAGGGGGTGTGGTATATGTTTCTAGTATAGAAACTTTGGTGGATCTGTTTGAATGAGATATGATGGATTTCAATGTTATACTGAGGATGGATTTGTTTCTCCCATGCTATGCATCTCTAGATTGTCAGACCCATAAGGTTGCCTTTAAATTCCCTAATGAGCCAGTTATTAAGTGGGAGGGTGGATCCCTAGATCCTATGAGGAGGTTTATATCATATATTAGAGCTTGGTGTTTAATCTCCATGGGGTATCTCTATCATCTGGTCTGGGTTAAAGATTTTAACTCGGATGGTCCTTTCTTACATTCTATCCCGGTGGTAAATAAATTTCCTGAGGTCTTTCCTGATGACCTTCCTGGTGTTTCTCTTGAAAGGGAGATTGGCTTTAGGATTGATCTTGTTCTGAACACTCTTCCGATTTCTATTCCTCCGTATAGAATAGTTCCAGCTGAACCATTGTTATTCGTGCGTAAGAAAGATGGTTTCCTTCAAATATGCATTGATTATTGGCAGTTGAATAAGGTAGAGGTAAGGAATAAGTATCCTCTTTTAAGGATAGATGATTTGTTTGATCAGTTACAGGGTGCTAAATTTTTCTCTAAAATTGATCTTCGATCCGAATATCATCAGTTACAGATTAGGGAGGTTGATATCCCTAAGACTGCCTTCTATACCCAGTATTGATTTTTTGGTTATGTCTTTTGGGTTGACCAATGCCCCTGCGGTATTCATGGATTTGATAAATAGTGACTTCCATCAGTTTTTGGACTGGTTCATCATTATTTTTATTAGATGACATTTTGGTGCACTCTAAGAGTGAGGTGGATTATGTTGATCACCTCTGCAATGTGTTGCAAACCTTGAAAGAGCAGCAGTTGTATGCCAAGTTTTCAAAATGTGAATTCTAGTTTAACGTTGTCACTGTACTGGGGCATATCGTTTCTAGTGAAGGGATCATGCCAAATACGCAGAAGGTTGCAGTGGTTAAGAGATGGACTAGACCCACGACTCCAATCGACACTCGAAGCTTCTTGGGTTTAGCTGGGTATTATAGGAGGTTCATAGAGGGTTTTTCTTCTATAGCTGCCCCATTGACTAAGTTGACTCAGAAGACGGTAAAGTTCTTGTGGTCTAATGCTTGTGATGGGTGTTTTGTAAAACTGAAGGACAAGCTAACTTTGGCTCTGATTTTGACTGTGCCCGAAAGAACTGATGGGTTTATGGTTTACTGTGATGTGTCTTGTATGGGACTTAGTTGTTTTTTGATGAAGTGTGGAAGGGTGATATCTTATCCTTCCAGATAGTTAAAGGGCATGAGAGGAATTATCTGACTCATGAATTGGAATTGTTTGATGTGGTATTTATGTTGAAAATCTGGCATCACTATTTGTATGGAGTGCATGTGGATATCTTTTCCGATCATAAGAGCCTACAATGTGTGTTTACTCAAAAAGAGCTTAACCTCAGGAAAGGAGATGGCTTGAGCTCCTCAAGGATTATGACTGAGTCTTCATTACCATCCAAGTAAAGCTAATATAGTTGTTGATGCTCTTAGTAGGTTATCCATAGGTATTCCAGCTTATGTGGATAAGGAGAATCAGTAGTTGGTGAAGGATATTCACCGATTGGCTAACATTAGAGTTCGCCTTTTGGACTCCGAGAATGGTGGTGTATTTATGCAGGAAATGGAACGGTCGTCACTTAGTGTTAAAATCAAAGAGAAGCAGATGTTAGATCCTTTCGTGATAAGGATCAAAGGTTATATTGGTGGGCAGAAGTTAATGGCCTTATAGATTAGTGGTGATTGTACTTTGCAGTACCGAGGGAGAATATGTGTTCCTGATATAGATGGTTTGCGAAAGAGGATTTTGGCTGAGGCGCATAATTCGGCTATGTTGTTCATCCTGGTTTGATGAAAATGTAATAGGACCTTAAAGAGATATATTGGTGGAACAATATGAAGAGGGATATGGCTAGTTTTGTGGCTAAATATATGGTGTGCCAACGAGTTAAATGTGAGCCCATGAGGCTCGGAGGATTGTATTAAGAAATTGAGTTTCTAGAATATAAGTGTAAAGTAATCAACATGGATTTTGTTACTGGTCTTCCTCGATCTTGAAATAAGTTTAATTTGGTTTGGGTCATCGTAGATAGGATGACAAAGTTAGCTCACTTTTTCCAGTGAGGACTAATTTCTTGGATGAGGATTATGCAAGGTTGTATCTCCATGAGATTGTGAAATTGTATGGGGTGCCTGTCTCTTTCAGCTCTAATTGTAGTACACAATTTTCATTTCACTTTTGGTGGTCATTCCAGAAGGGTTTGGGGACTAAGTTAGCCGAGTTCTGCTTTTCACCCGCAGTATGATGGTCAAGAAGAGAGAACTATTTAGACATTGGAGGATATGATTCGTGCTTGCGTGATTAACTATGGTGGTAGTTGGGTTGAGCACTTACCTCTTGTAGAGTTTGCCTATAATAATAGGTACCACTCTATCATTGAGATGGCTCCATTTGAAGCCTTGTATGGTAGGAATTTTAGCTCTCCTATTAGATGGTTTGAGGTTGGTGAGGCAGAGATATTTGGCTCAGATTTTGTTAACCAAGCCATGGAGAAGGTGAAAGTGATTCGGGACAGAATTAAGGCTGCCCAAAGTCAACAAAAGTCCTATGCAGAAGTGAGGCGAAGGGATTTGGAGTTTGAGGTTTGTTATAGGGTATTTTTAAAGGCGTCTCCCACGAAAGGAGTGATGCGGTTTTGTAAGATGGGGAAGCTCAGTCCCAGGTATGTTGGTCCGTACTCAGTTTTGAGAAGGGTTGGTATGTTGCGTACGAGTTGGAGTTGCCTTTTAGTATGAGATCCATTCACCCGGTGTTCCATGTTTCTATGTTGAGAAAGTGTATGGATGATCCATTTCAAATCGTTCCTATCAAGGATATTGGTATTTCGAATTCTTTATCTTATGGGTGGTCCCAATTGAGATCTTGGATCGTCAGGTTCATCGGTTCCGGACCAAGGATATGGCCTCAGTAAAGGTTCTATGGAGGAACCACAAGGTTAAAGAGGCTACATGGGAATGGGAAGAGGACATGAAGTTCAAGTATCCGTTCTTCTTTTCTGCTTCGAAAACTCGTGCGGAAGGTATGTGTTCTTCATAACAATCTTTGTTTTCAAACTTTGTTAAAGGAAAGATTGGTTCCCTTGCATCTTTGTTTTTTAACATAGTTAAAGTTCAGAGTAGAGGCGTTAGGTTGTAATCATGCTTGTACAACCTTGTTCCATTATTCGAGGACAAATAGTCCAAGTGGGGGAGAATTGAAACACCCTAGGTATTGACCCTTTGATATTTACTGAGTTTTGAACTCTCTGGGGAATATACGACTCAAGCATGCTAGTCGTATGTTGTGCTAATGACCTCGGAACCCAAGTCATATGATAAACATGTGTGTTCTAGGTCATTTTCTATTCTTAGTACGAGAAGACATCATACTAGTCGTATGTTCATGATACAAGAAGTATAGTGTCCACTGTATGTTGTCCAGTGTCTAACCTTTGATATTCTACATAGGGTACGGTTTGAGGGTACTTGTCGTATAGTAATGGTAAGATTTAGGCTAAGGAGTCGTATGTTGGACAAAATAAGGTGTCCAACATTCTGATCAAGGTATGAGTGGAAGGTACCACTCGTATGATATTGGTAGGAGTGAGGGGTCCAAAACTGTACCCTCCTGTGGTGATTTTTACAGTTTAAGTTGGGGGTATTCTGGACATTTCCCCACTTAACTTCTTTTGACCCCACGACTTAAAACACTTTTGGGACTTCATTTACTCTATTATTCTCAATCAAACACACTGTAAACACTCTCAAATATCTCTCAAGCTTTTGGATCAAGAAAGGGCTAGGGTTTCCTTAAGGTGATTCAATTAGGGGCTTTCAAGAGCAAATCTCTCTGTATTCTTTGGTATCTAAGGCATGTTACTCATCCCTCATTGTTAGTTCAACTAAAAGCATACTTTAGTGGATGGTTTTTATGGTATAATTGTGGCATTGTTTAGGTTTTGAAATATATGTTGAGGCTTTTGGTTGATCCTGGTTGGATAATGTTTTCCCATGTTTTATTATGTTTTTCATGTTATAATTATGGTTTGAACATGTGGTTGCATGGTAATGGTAAATTGGTACTTGGTTTTGGTTTTAGAAACTATATGCGCTCAACATATTTGTTAAAATGCCTATGAGAATGATTTTGTCACATAATTTGACTATTATTGAAACTTTTCATTGCATAAGATGGTAAGGGAACCTAAATTGGTTTAAATGGTTTTAAATGAATTGGAAAGGCCTTGGTGGCCATGGAATTGGGTTTGAAAACCTTGTGGGGTATATGGGAATCCCCCAAGCAATTTTTATAATGGAATCAACGGAGTACATGGGAATCCACTAAGTGTTGGCTAATTACATTGTTTGCAAGCTATAGTTGGTATGACGATACCACTTCATAAGGCCTTGGTAATTAACTATGGAATTGGTGGTTTATTTATTTTCTAAAGGTTTTAATTAGGCAATAATGGCGGGTTGTGATAGCTAACCATGAAGGTGTGAGTCCAATGGACAGACACTTGAAACTCATGTTTGCAGACATGAGGGTTGGTCATGGTGACCATATACTTGTGGGCTAGATGGGAATCCCCTAAGTTATACTTGTATATATGTATCATGGAGGGCAAAGGGTACACGGGAATCCCCGGCCACTATGATATCTCTGGTCATTCGGCTACTGATAATGCTCAACATCCACGTTAATTTAAGTGCAAGGTGGTCGTAGTCAATATATTTACCCAATGTTGGAGTTAGGGTCGAATCCACGAGGAACAATGTGAGTGGCAATCAAGTTAATTTGAAATAATGTATATTTGTTAAATTCAAACCAATATTATACAAAGATAAAATGGGGGAGATAAGTATCAACACTAATGTTTCTTTTTGAATTTTTATAGTATAAATTCGGGCTATGAATAATTAGAATTTTATCAATTAAGCACGTACCTTAGGATTATGTATTACTAAGGGAAGTGACACGTGGATACTAATAGTTAACTTCATTATTAGTAGGTAAAATATGGGTAAGTTCGGTTATAGGTTTTGATGTTAGTCTTTCAACAAAACACCAAACTTTCACCCATTGATTCATTCGAATACCTAATGGGTGTGTTCAACAATTGGTAACCAAACCTCAATTTAGGCATCCTTGTCTCTAGGATAATACCCATGGTATGCTTAACTTCACAACCACCCTTATGTCTAAGAGATTAATAGATTAGCAAACTACACATATAATTGTCTATCATTGCTTTGGTCTCCACATCCCTCTTTCAAGGATGATATGGATCCCTAAAGTTCACCCAAAACCCTTCTTTCGAAGATGGCTTTAGGCATTCTAGAGTTTGGAGCTTTCACCCATCAAACCCATAAGGGTATTTGGGGCTTTCACCCACAAATCCTAACCAAATTGGTCAAGCAATGATAAAACCTATCAATATGAACTACTACATCGAAGCTAACAATAACAAACCACACACACTTTAATCCCTATTCATACATAACCCCAAGAGGGAGATCTAGCAACACATAAGATAAATAAGCAAAGATATACCCATGATCTCCGTTGAAATGATTTATTGAAGACTAAGTGAATGTTACTTCAAACTTTGGACTCCCACAAATCTCCAATGGAAGTGAGTTATTCCTCCACTTAGAGGCTACTCCAATGTATTCTTCACCCAAAATTTATACAATATTTTCTTCTACGAGTATGGAGGCTATGAACTCAAGAACAAAACCTAAATATTTAGGAAAGTGGAATATCATGAATTATTAGGGTTTGAGTCTTTTTGTCAAATTTGGGATCAGCCACGTGCATTTATAATTTTGCCCTTGGTCTCCATTTTTTCGCCATGCTGCGATCGCACAGGATTGGTCGCGACTGTGGCTGCCACGACCACGATTAGCTTCCGCTACCACGGTTAATTGATTTTATTTGATTTCCGCGATCGCGCTTATCTGACCGTGACCGCAGTAACTGAGGCTCATTCCTGCTCTAAGTCTTCAGTTGCACTTTCTTACTTTTTTTTGATCATTTTGTGCTCCAATCCACATCTTTCCATCCCATCAACTATGTGCCTGCAAAATGTGGATATTAGTGCATTCAATCAAAATTATATCTCATTTATTCATTAAAAGCATGGTAATGTGCATGAATATTGAGTGTGAATGAGTGGTAAAATTACCACTCATCAACACCCCTAACTAAAAGCTTTGCTTGTCCTCAAGCAACACTACCTCCTACCATGAGCCAACAATTATCTATGACCAAACTTGATGGCTTAAAGATCATAAGGACTTCAAGCTTAGTCACTACCACAAGTAGATCAATGCGCACGGGCTATGCTATTTTCACTACACCCCCTCATCATAAGATGCAATATCCAAGGATGAACAAGACTTCAAAGACCAACCAAGCAACAAAAACCAATACTCTAGAAGTAAATCCCTTTTGACCATAACTAAGCTATACTCTATTTGCCTCATTACTCGGAAGGTGAAAAAATCACCCACCTCAACTTGTTCACATGTCACCCTCACAAGAAAGAGAATTCCATACACCAAGCTACCAAATATGCAACAAGGAATTTTAAGTGCAAAATCTCTTTCCCTCACAAAAGAAATCTCTATGTTAACAAGTGTCATACCATAGGCTTGCCCCTATTTTCAATCTCCACTATAGAGAAAGTAAATGGTTGGAGATCTCAAAAGACTTTTTAATCTTGTGACATAGGTTCGAGTTAGGGTAGGATCATTTGGGACAACATGGCTACACCCTTCATTGAACATCTACATCGCACTATTTAATTCACCTTTTTGACTATGGGCCACTCCTCTTCGTTTTCTCTTTTTTCTTATGCCTACTTTTGGCTACCTTTGTTCATCCATTTTCTTTCATTTCTTTTTCTTGCAACTTTCGTGCAATTAATTCCTTTGTTGGAACCTCTTTTTTTCTATTCATTTGTTTCCAATGCTTAGGAACTTAGGCATATCACTACAATTTCGTAGACCCAAACTTACTTTCATCAATCTTCACCACCCCCAGCTTAGGTTTTTAGCCTCAAGTTACTTTTTTGAGTTCAAAGAAGGTACGGTTCAAAAGAATGATAAAAAGAATGGTTCATGGCTTGTAATGTGTTTGCCAAAGAAAGGTCCAAAGGCTCAAAATAGGTAACTAGGGATTGCATTTATGCACGGGTAGGCTTTTTAGGCTAGAGTGGCTTTTCAATACCAAAAGATGGCCTAATATCACTTGTCCAATCACATACAATCAAAACTAGCCTTGAGAGACTAATGAGGTAAGTTCTAGATAACACAAGTATACAAGAGATGAATACAAAAATCTCACCACACATGACATGCAAAAACTCACCAAGGAGGCTCAATTCCCCTCCCGTGAGAGAAAAAATTAAAGTATTTATCATTATTTACAAGTCAAGAACTTGTGGAGTCACAAAAAGAAAAGAAGTTTTGTTACAAAGTTGCTCACGTCCATGCCCTTAATATTTGAAAATTTTTGGACGAAGGGGGTTGCTTATTTAGCATTTGCACCATGCTCAATTTGCTAGGTTATGGCTACAACCAAGTCCTTAGTCTCACATTTCAGCTCAAAATGGGCAAACCAACTATATGGCTACTCAGACTTCACCAATGGCACAAAATGTGACCCTAAATTTACAATTTTACAATGCCATGGGTACTCAAAATTCCCCTGCATCTATAGCTCAAAAACCCAAACATGACGCTTTACCCTTAAGAATATCGTTACTCAATCTATCTTAGGGCAAACCTCGTCATGCATCACCAAAATCAAAATAAAACTAAAGTAACAAGAAAACTAGAAATAACACCACATAATAATCCATGAAAATCAAGGGCACCATCAGAGTAACCCAAATATAGAATTTCAAAAAAAAAAACAAAATAGTATCCAAAATGTCATCTTAAAACAGCATAAGATGAAATATCCGACAACGTATCAAAACAGTACAAATTTAGGGGCACCTCCAACAAAAAAGAATTCAGTGTCCACACTGCATATGAAATAAAGCAAGAGTAAGAGGGGTCTCCCTGAATATGCATCAAGAGTTGCTCTCTCCCACTGACTCTGCACCATCACCACCAGTATCATCAGCAGGGGCCTCGTCCTCACTGTCCAACCTTGGTGAAGCTAGTTAATAATTGGGTTTGAGCACCTTGAAGATGCCTTTTACCCCCTTCCATAGATTCTTGAAGAATTTATCTCTTTTATTCTATCTCTTAAACATCTTCTCATGTGACTCCTTGAGGTCCCTGTGTGACATAGCTAAGGATGAATAGGCTCTCTTCAATCTGGAAACTATGGATCCCTGCTTCTTATACTCCTTTTGATATTTCTCATAATCTGACTAAGATATATATGAGTGGCGAGCAGTGGAGGACTCTCTCGATCCCTAAGGCAGTCTGGGAAAAAACTCCCTCACCACTTGCATCTGACTAGAGATGTCATCGAAGACGGTGGATGATGAGGGTCTACATGAATTTATGTCCTCCTGGGTCAACTTGCTTGAGTCCAACTTCCTCTTCTTACTCTGACCTGGAGCACCCTTACCCCTAAACTTGAGCGGGAAGATATGGGGGCCTGGGAGCACCCAGGTATCTGTAGCATATTCTTCTACTTGTGCCTTCTTGCATAGCTCTGTGATAAGGAAAGAGAGTAAAATATGTGTACCTCTATGATTCTAGAAGTACCTCCACTCTGAGTGTACAATCTCGCCCACATTCAGGGAGATGCTAGATAGGATACAGGCCACCATCTGAGCTTACATGTCTATGATAATGGTCATATGAGTGCATAGAGATACCCTACTGCAGATGATATTCAGCCAAATCCTGGCTTCAGTTGTGAAATCATTCATCAAAATGTCTCTCTTGGTGGTGGCCCAGGGATCCTCTTTATCAGGACATAAAATATTTACCATCCAGGTCCCTGGCTTGCATCCTCATGCATTAAACTTTCCAATGTCAACATTTGGGAGCCCATACACCTTATTTATCCGCTTTGTTCCAAAGTTCACTTGTTTTCCCTAAATTATCATCACTAGGCTTGTGAAAGAAACTATGCTTAGGTTAGCATAGAATTCACGTACCCAATGCTAATTAGCAACACAGGGTTCCAGTTCAAAGAAAATCCACCCGGTCTGAGTGAGTATGGCATGAAAGCTTGGGAACTTTTCCTCTACTTTGTCTAAGCTGATACCCCTTTCAGGGAGTAACTTAGTCCCTGGCAAATCCGCATAGTAGAGGTTCTAGCATTGTGCGGCCATAAATCTGAAGTTGTCAAACTCTTCCATATTTGAGTCTTAGAACCAGTAAATAATTCAACTCAGATTATCATTAGCATTATCATACCAAAATCATGTTAGATTAAACAGATAAACTCTTGTGGCAGTGTTGTGGAAGGTTTAAAGGGAAAAAATTTTGGTTTCTGCAGCCACTGCCCTCAAGTGTGGCGATCGTGGAGTAGTGACAACGATCGCGGTCATTAGGGCCGCGATCGCGGTACCTGAGACCAGATTTGATAGTTTTTCACATTAGTCAAAACACACGATTTTATCCCCAGATTTGTGTTATACTAGGCATATAAACATCATGACTAAGGAAGTTGAGCCTAGATATTTTGATTATACCCCAAAACTCAAAGATTTTAACACAAAATTCATAGGGGCATTGAGTCGAACACATGATGTACACAATAGTTTCAACAAGTTAAGGCCTAAATCTGGGTACTCAAGACTTCCCCATTAACGTGTACATCAACTACAACAGCTAATAACCACAATATTCATACATAAACATGCATTTTACAATGAAAACATTATTTCAGACCTTTCTTAAACTATAAGTTCTAAGCATGCAATTATATCAAAATCAAGGAAGTTGAGACAACTTACCAAATTAAAGGATGCAAGGGGTTGAGAAGACACTTGGATATACAACACAAAGCCAAAAATTTGAGAGGATTTTGAAAAAGAGGCATGTGGGGAAATAGCATTCGGATGGTTTTTTTAAATCAAATTGGACTGCAATCGCAGTCCTTATTAGGCGATCTCGATCATGCAGGCTCCGCAATTGCGGTGGCACAGACTATGTTCATGGTAACTGAAACCAAAAATCGGGTCTCTTGCACTTCTTGTTCAGTCCAAACTTGCCAATTTCACATATTTCTCTTATTAAGTTCAATCAATATTCCTCCTAGTGTTACTTTTACATGGATTATGCATGCATAGAAACAAAACAAAAATCTACTCTATCATGCATAAATAAAAGGATACGGGCCATTTTTTGTGGAATAATGGGGTGCCTCCCATCGAGCGCTTAGTTTAATGTCATGGCACGACGCCTCCTCCACCTCCTTTTGTGTTTCCACTTAGAAGATTTGAATTTCCATCCCAGCTTTCATTCAATATGTATTGAGCAGTAGAGGGACAGAAGATTCAAATCTTCCAAGATGAAACTTAGAAGATGTGAGAAAATGATAAAGAAGCTTATATCTCTCCATTTTGAAGACTTGAACCTTTTACCCAACTTCTCATCAAACTTTTGGATTGGTCCCTTGGGTAAAAGTGAGCACATCAATAGGCCACTAGTTGCACATCGGGAATTAAGTTACTTGACCTTTGATGGTGGGGATTCTATATGCACTTCCAAAATGTCAAATTCCAAAATGTAGGGATAACATACCTCTTCCCCATAATCCATCATTTGCCCAAACAGATGGATTCTCATCATACCCTCTAAGCATAACATTGAAAAGTGGTTTGAATGACGACTCTTCCCTAGTTCTGGAGTTACATCCTTGATAGCACCTTCACCCCGAAATGAACTAGAGTCATCATAAGAGATTAGTTTTGATTCTTTTTTTGACTCTAGTGCCATTTCTTTTATCCTAGCTTCTTCTTTCTTATTTGATTCGGTAGATTGGGACATCACTAAGGATTCTTCACTACCAAGCCCATCATCATATCTTAGTTTCTCTTCTTGATCAACTTCTCTTGGGAAATGTGCAGTTAGTGATATTTGCAGGATTTGTTTCCTTGCCCGTTTTGTCCATCTTGATGATTTCCTTCCCAATGCCTCATGGGATTGATGCATGTTTTATGTATTCTCACCTATTGTAGTTATCCGATCCAAGATAGTTTAAATCATTGCTTCAAGACTAGTGGATATGGTATGTTGCTCTTCCTTCTCCTCATTCTAAGACCTATCGAACTCATAAAAAGGACTAGCAACTCGGTTAGCATAATAGGGGGAGGGGGTATTTGAGCAATCACTCTAATGTCCATCTCGACTACCACACAAAGAACAACCATACTCCCAATAGAATCGAGAGGGTGATTATGTTTCTCTCTGAGGAGCATACTTACAATCTCTCCTGAAGTGGGGTCCATCACAATATGGACATAGATCATCAAGATAGGACTTCCAACTACCAAAATCATATTTTTCGGAAGATGCCATAAAGAAAAGTAAAGTAAAATGAAAATCTACCGAACACAGAAAAAAAGAAATCACAAAAAATATTTACAAGCTTGAATTCAAGCAAGTAAGCTAAAATACCAAACTAACTTAATACGCCAAATTATTCACCGGCAACTGTGCCATTTTTGGAAATGCTCAACTTACACGTCAATTTAAGTACAAGGCGATCGTCATCAATATATTTACCCAGTGTTGGAGTTGGGGTCGAATCCACGAGGAACAATGTGAGTGGAAATCAAGTTAATTTAAAATAATGGATACTTGTTAAATTCAAACCAATATTACACAAAGATAAAAATGGGGGAGATAAGTATCAACACTAATGTTTCTTTTTATGTTTTTCTAGTATTAATTTAGGCTGTGAATAATTAGAATTTTATCAATTAGGCATGGATCTTGGGATTATGTATTACTAAGGGAAGTGACACGTGGATACTAATAGTTAACTTCATTATTAGTAGGTAAAATATGTGTAGGTTAGGTTATAGGTTTTGATGCTAGTCTTTCAACAAAACACCAAACTTTTACCCATTGATTCTTTCGAATACCTAATGGGTATGTTCAACAATTGTAACCAAACCTCAATTTGGGCATCTCTATTTCTAAGATAATACCCATGGTATATTTAACTTCACAACCACCCTTATGTCTAAGATAGTGATAGATTAGAAAACTACACACATAATTTTCTACCATTACTTTGGTCTCCACATCCCTCTTGCAAGGATGATATAGATCTCTAAAGTTCACCTAAAACCCTTATTTCGAAGATGGCTTTGAGTTTTCTAGAGTTTGGAGCTTTCACCCATCAAACCCATATGGGTATTTGGGGCTTTCACCCACAAATCCCAACCAAATTGGTCAAGCAATGATAAAACCCATCAATATGAACTACTACATCGAAGCTAACAATAACAAATCACACACACATTAATCCCTATTCATACATAACCCCAAGAGGGAGATCTAGCAACACATAAGATAAATAAGCAAAGATATACCCATGATCTCCGTTGAAATGATTTATTGAAGACTAAGTGAATGTTACTTCAAAGTTTGGACTTCCACAAATCTCCAATAGAAGTGAGCTATTCCTCCAATTAGAGGATACTCTAATGTATTCTTCACCCAAAATTTATATAATATTTTTTTCTCTAAGTATGGAGGCTATGAATTCAAGAACAAAACCTAAAAATTCAGGAAGGTTGAATATCATAATTTATTAGGGTTTGAGTATTTTTGACAAATTTGGGATCAGCCACGTGCATTTACAATTTTGCCCTTGGGCTGTATTTTGTTGCCATGCCGCAATCGCAAAGGCTTGGCTGTGACCATGGTTAATTGACTGTTCTTGACTGTCGCGATCACAGTTAGATGACCGCGACTGCAGTAACTGAGGCTTATTCCTGCTCTAAGTCTTCATCTTCACTTTCTTGCTTCCTTTTTTATCATTTTCAGCTTCAATCTACATTTTTCCATCTCATCAACTATGTGCCTGCAAAATGTGGACATTAGTTCATTCAATCAAAATTATGTCTCATTTATTCATTAAAAATATGGTAATGTGCATGAATATTGAGTGCAAATGAGTGGTAAAATCACCACTCATCAGCTACACACACTGGGCCCGTTCAGGGGGTAACACTGGACCCATATAGCCCATGAGTGATATTAGTAAGATTAAGCTACACAGCCTAGTTTAAGGTTTTAAAATCATGCTAAACTCAATTCCCTTTCCCAATATGGTATATACTTGTATATGTATGTGATTGCATATAGTTATTTACTTCGGTTTTAAATATTGGCAATTTTTATCCTTATTTCTGAGTACATGCTAGCGTTCACCCGTTATTTTGTCTTTGGCACTGTATCCCCACGCAATGCATGAACCGACCATACTACTCCTTCTGCTCAGTGATTAGATTCGGGGACAACTTTGTGTCAGACTAATGTGGTAAGCTTCTATACTCCAAAAGGCTCCATTTCATGATATGGACTTCTTTACATTACATTTGTTTCTTGGACTTTGGTTTTGGTTATGGTCGGGGAAGTCCCGATCAGATGTTCTTTATTTTCGATTAGAGGCTTGGTGTGACTACTATGGGAATGGGTGGTGTCGGTACTAGTATCATCCTTGGCATTGGTATTGATATTGGGGATGACACCGGTTGGATATTTGATTGGATTGTTTATTGGTTATGGTTATGGATTATATTATTGTCTTTGAGTATTAATTGTCCTATCTTGTTATATGTTTGGAATTCATCAAACATAGGGTACAGGGCGGTTATGGTTGGACATTGGGGTGGTCTTTGGTCCCAGTTGGACTTGAGGTACCCAACATGACTAGGCCCTAGTTTGGGTTATGTCACGGCCCCATGAAATCCACACCCCACATATTAAATAGCTTAAGCTCTAAAATAGAGGTCATAGAGAGTTCATGGCGCCTAGAAATATTGCCTTGACACTGGCATTGGTCACAGGCTACAGCAAAGTCATGAGTATCTTAGTACATTATTGTCCAGTAGTACCCATATTGCAAGATTTTATAGGTTGTGCGGGTTCCTCCATGGTGACCCTCAACAGGTGAAGCATGACAAGCCTCATGAATACTCATCATCTCCACCTCCGGGATGCGTCTACGAATTATACCATCCATACAAATTCTGAATAGATAAGGTTCATCCCAAAAGAATCTCATTACCTCATGCATAAATCTCTTCTGCTGCTAAAAGGACAAGTCTTCTGGAACAAGATCACTTGCCAAGTATTTGGAAAAATTAGCAAACCAGGGAATTAGGTCTTGCGATGCTGCCTAAATTTGCTCAATTAGAAAAATATCATCAATTTCAAGCCTGTCCCCTATTTTTTGCGTTGCTTCCTCCTCAAGTTTGGACAAATGATCTACAACCTAATTTTATGTGCCCTTCCAGACCTTTACCTCAAAATCAAACTCTTGTAGAAAGAGAACCCACTAAATCAATCTTGGCTTTGCATATTTCTTCGCCATTAGGTATCTCAATGTTGCATGGTATGTATGAACAATGACCTTAATCCCAATCAGATAGAACCAAAACTTTTTGAAGGCAAAAAACACTAGTAATCACACTTGTTCAATAACAATATAATTATTTTGAGAAGGGTTTAATGCCTACTAGAATAGTACATAGGGTGAAGTACATTTTCTCGCCTATTGCCTAGGACAACACCTAAAGCCACGCCGTTTGCACTACATATGACCTCAAATAGCAGAGACTAGTCAAGAAACACTATGATAAGGGCTGACACCAACCGCTCTTTCAAGCACTCAAAAGCCTTCAGACATGCCTCATCAAAATCAAACTTCACTTTTTTTCTCAAGAAGCTTGAAAAGAGGATTCGCAATCTGTAAGAAATCCTTGATGAATCACCTGTAAAAGCCAGCACTGCCTATGAATTTTTGAATTCCCTTCACTGAAATTAGAGGAGGTAACTTTTTGATTACTTTAAGTTTTTCCTTGTCCACCTCTATTCCCCTTTTCAAGATCTTATGCTCGAGCATAATTCCTTCTCTAACTATAAAATAGCACTTTTTACATTTAAGCACCAAGTTGCATTCCTTACATCGACGTAGAGCATTGGAAAATGGACTAAAAAGTCATCAAAAGAATCAACATCCATAGAAAAATCATCCATAAACACCTCAATGGTGTCTTCCACCATATCAGAGAATATCGACATCATACATCTCTGGAAGGTAGCGAGAGCATTGCAAAACCTGAATGGCAGTCTCTTGAATTCAAAAATCCCATAAGGTCAAGTAAAGGTCATCTTCTTTTGATCTTCGTAAGAAATAGTGATATGATTGTAACCCAAATAACCATCAATAAAATAATACCATCCCCCTCCCGCAATCTATCCACCATATGCTCCATGAATTGAATTAGGAAGTGCTTATTTTGGGTCCATGAATTTAGATTCCTATAGTCCATCCATACACTCCAACCTATGACTGGTCTCATGGTATGAGCTCATTCATCTCATTTGGCATGATAGTAATTTTAGCTTTTTTGGGACGCACTGAATAGGACTAACCCATTTGTTATTAATAATGAGGTAAACTACACCAGTGTCAATCCACTTGATGATTTCTTTCTTTCTTTACCACCTGCTTTATAGAAGGATTTAGCCGGCATTGATGCTCAATACTTGGGATGAAGTCCGTTCAAGATGGATTTTGTGGATACAAATGCCTTGCGAAATACCCACAATATCTGCAATGGTCTACCTTATATCTCTCTTGAACCTCTACAACATTGATAATAATGCCTCTACCTCTATCTCAACTAAGTCAACTATAATATTCATTGGTAAGGTGTTGTCAGCCCCCAAAAATGCATAGCACAAATGAGATGGGAGGGCCTTCAACTCTAAAACCGGTGACTCCTCAATAGACGGATGAGTAGGAGAAGTAGTTCTATTTTTCAAATATAGATCAATCTTCTTTGGAGCATAAGTGTAAGAACCTCTCCCATACAGAGCACCTACCATATCATTATATTCTTCGATCCTATTATTATCAAAATTCATAATCACCACTATTAATACTTTAACACCCAGCCTCTCTTCAATTAGAATAGTCGTTGCATCATCCTCATCATCAATGGTCTCTATCACAGACACAACTCATAATATTATCTGACTACCGCATCGACTGGCATACATTAAAGATTGCCTGTTCATTGTTAAGTCTGAACTTTATATATCCCAGTTCCATATCAACCAATTCCATACTCATAGCAAGGAAGGGTCTGCCCAAGATGATTAGGACTTGGAAGTCCACTTCACAATCAAGTATCATGAAATTGGTTGGAAATATAAAGGATCTCACTTTCACCAAAAAGTCACAAAGAATACCAAAGGGCTTTTTTATGGTCCAGTCTGCTATCAACAATCTCATTGATGTCGGTTTGTATGCCCCCAACCCCAACTGCTTAAACAAAACCAGCGGCATAAGATTAATACTGGCTTTTAGATTACATAAAGCCCGAGTGAAGTCAATGGACCCAATGGTACTGGAATGGTAAAGGCTTCGAGGTCATCCTTCTTCTCAACCAACGATCTAGAGGCAATAGCACTGCAATGATACATATTTTTCGTAGGCTTATAACTCACTGTCCACTTTCTAGTGACCAGATCTTTCATGAATTTTGTGTAACCAGGCATCTTCTTTAATGCCTCTACAAGTGGTATTTTTACAGAAAGATCCTTCAATATTGATAGAAACTTTTGATATTTACCTTCTTCCTATTTTTTCTTCAGACTCTAGAAAAAAGGAGTGAGAGATCTTGGAATAACCTTTATAATAGGTTCATCAACCATACCCTTTCCCTTATCCTTCGTATTACTATGCTCAACACCTAATGATTTTCCAACTTCAACTTCAGGTGCTTCCTTAACATAGGCATTAACATCATTATTCATTGGCTCAACTGCAGTGGGCACGGGTGGATCCATGGTAGTCTTTCCACTCCGAGTAGTAATGACGCATGGCAATGACTAGCATTTTTTAGATTTCGCACTGTACTATCGGAAGGAGTATTAGACTGTCTTTGATTCAATGTGGTTGACATTTGGACAAACTGCTACTCCATTTATTTGATCACAGTGGCATGAAACTCAAATTTCTAGTTTAGCCCTGATATGTCTGCCTTAATCTCCTTAAGGCAGCTTTCCTGACTTTCTTGGCCTTTTACTAACTTCGACAATATTTCCTCCATTCTTGACTTTGTATCTTGGCTACCTGGTGGAACATATCTGTCACTCTTCTCTTTATAATCATCTTTTCACCTCCAATCACCATATCTCACTCTACTTCTATCTCAATACCTATCCCTATAGTAGTTTGATGTGTGAGCTAATGCTAACACATTTGAGGCTTTTAACTAGAAATAATTGTAAAGTCTTAAGAAAATGTTGTTGTTTTTTATTGCTTTCTCTTTGATAATGCAGGAAATTCAAGATGCAAGAAAACAAAAGACAATAAGAGCAAAAGAGGTAAATTTGGAACAAGTGGCCATGAAAGTGTAGTTGACGACTTGTCTGATAAGTCATCGAATTTGTGATAAGTTATCAGAGTGATCATCAGTTGTAGATAATGTGAGGAAGTTAGAGAAGAAGTGTGACGACATCCCCTGATAAGACATCAGGTGTCTAATAAGCTATCAAAAATGCCGTCACTCAGAAACAGAAAATTTTCTGACGACATATCCTGATAAGCTATTAGATCTCTGATAAGCCATCAGGCATGTCGTCACTCAGAAGAAGAAGGAAAAAATTCGAATCATGCCTGACAACATATTCTGATAAGCTATCATAACTCTGATAAGTCATCAGGCATGTCGTCATACATAAACAGAAGGCAAGAAATGGGAATCATGTATGATGACATGGCCTGATAAGTTATTAGATCTTTGATAAGCCGTCAGACATGTCGTCAGCTAAGGAGAAAAATCTAAATTTGTAATTTTGAATTTTTCTTAAGTTACAGATATAAATAGCAGCTTTTAGGGTTTCATTGAAAAGGGCTTACCATCTGGAACTTATTCCAAAGGCAAAGTCACCTCTTTTTGGGCCTCTTAACTTAGAATTCAATTTTAAACTCTGTGATTGGGTTGTGGGAACTTTTTCTTGAATTTGGAAAAGAACAAACCTCAAACTTCATCTTTTGTAAGTTTAATTTCTTTGAATGATGAATACAATTGTTGTTATCTCTTTCTATATCGTGTGGAACTAAAACCCATAAATGGGGTTATGGGATCTATGATTATTCCTTCATGGATTTAATAGGTTGTTAGGGTTTGAGTGATTGTAGGGACATCTTGATAATTCCTTTGTAATGATAGTTATCTATTGGTTGCAAACAACAAATCCCACCTTATGTTGATTTGCTCGAACTGAGAAATAAACTAAAGGTAGCAAATTATCAACAGGGATTTGGGAAGGTTAAGTTCTCATCTAATGATTAATGTTGTAAAAAGATTGATCAACTCAAGATAAAATCAGTATGAATACAATATTTTTCTAAGTTCGAGAGAATTAAGGAGTTCAACATCTAGGTAGGTTGAGAAACACTTAGATGGACTGTCAAAACTGATAATTTGGTATTTCCCACAAGTCATGAGAATCCAGTACTACAACTATTATTCAATGAGGGGTTAGTAATCATAGTGATCATAACCCTAGTTTCTCTCTATCATTGATTTAAACCATTGAAATTTTAGCTTTGAGTTCTGAAGCAAGTCGAAACTTGTATCAACCATTAAAAACCCCCATTTTATCTTTTCGTATCATTTGTTTGAAGTTAACTTATAGCTATAGTTTCAAATTAGTTTAATCTCCACTCACATTATTCCTCGTGGATTCGACCTCGACTCTAAAGTTGAGTAATTATATTGACGACGATCGTCTTGCACTAAATTGACGTGTAAGTTGAGAGTTATCAAAAATGGTGCCGTTTCCGGGGAACAATTTGGCATATTGAGTTGGTTTGGAATTTTAGCTTACTTGCTTGAATTCAAACTTGTAAATATTTGTTTGTAATTTTCTTTTATTTATTGTGTTAGGTAGATTTTTATTTTAGTTTATTTATTATTATGGCATCTTGGAATGAATGTGATTTTTATGGTTGGAAATCCTACCTTGATGATCCATGTCCATATTGTGATGGACCTCACTTTTGGCAAGATTGTAACTATGCTCCCCGAAGAGAGATATGTGCACCATCTCCATCATACTGGGAGGATGATTGTTCTTTATGTGGTGGTCAAGATGGACATTGGAGTGATTGTTCAAATGCACCCTCCCCCTGTTATGCTAACCCAAATTCTAGTTCTTCTTATGCTTTTGATAGGTCTTATGGTCAAGAACAGGAAGAGCAAAGCACCGACTGGAGTCGCATTGAAGCTATGTTTCAACAACTTTTGGATAGCCAGGAAGAAATTCTTCAAGACATGAGGGAATGGAAAGAGGAAAGAAAAAGGAAAAAAGAGATGGATATAGAGGTCAATTATTCAAAGAACTTTTCAACATTATGTTTATATGATATCTTGTCTGTGGAATCATTTAAAATAATGGAAGAGTGTAAAGATGAGTAGCAAGAATCCTATATTAATGTTGAGATTAATGATGAGCAACCCTCGATGATTTTCCAACCAACCATGAGAGATGATGCCAAGATTAAGGAAATGGTGCTAGAGGCAAAAGAATAAACCAAACCAATCTCTTATAAAGACTCTAGCCTGATTTGGGGTGAAGAGGTCAAGAAGGATGGAACTCCAAAATTAGGGAGAAGACCTCACTTGAATCACTTTTCAAAATTGTGCTTGGTGGATGTGATGAAAGTCGAATCACCAAGCAAATGATGAATTTTCAAAGTGAGGAGGAAAATTCCTGCATTTTGGAGTTTGTCTTTCGAAAAGGGTATAATACAATCCCATTCTTGAAGGCCAAGAAGCTTAAAGATTGATGTCCATTTAGTGTCTTTTTAAGATTTTCACCGTTGCCAATTGAGCTACCGTTGCCAAATGAGCCCACACGAAAGTTCAATGCAAAATTGGGCAAGCGGTTCATGTCTTCAAAGTGGCGTGATAGAACTTTCCTTATCATGCTCTCACATTTGCCCAACGCACCTAAAAGATGTAAAGATCAAAAGATGGGCCGACGATTCAAATCGTCTAAGTGAAGGGATAAAGGATGAAGCACTTTCAAGGTATCTTGATGAATTCTGAGTAGTAAAGATAACCTAGTCGTGTTGCGATATTAAATCAGGCGCTTCTTGAGAAAAAACCCAAGTCATTTTATTATTTGTATTTGTATTATATGATTGACATCAGATCTCTGCACCTATGGTGCCACGGGTATGTTTCTAACTCTCTTGTTTTAGTTTGACGCATTGGGGACATTGTATGATTTTAAGTTGAGGGTGGGGCTACTTGTGGGTGTTGATATCCTCTTGGGGTTTTTGTTTCCGTGCCTCTTTTCTCCTGAGTCTTGTTCCTAGTAGAGCTGGCATGTTTAGGCATATTGTGTTTTTTTTGTGATGTGTTATTTTTAACTGGGGGAGAATAAGTATCTAGGATAGTTGACATATTTTTGTTGATTTTCTTGGAATGATAAATACCTCTCCAATTGTCTATCTGGTAACTGTGTGATGTGTATCTATATGTGACTACTGTGAATCTTTTTATGGCATTAGTACTAGGGACATGATAATCACTACTAACAATTGCATGAACCGAATGGGTAGTAGCTTGTGATGTACCTTTGTTCCATGTGTGTGTTAGATACTACCTAGTTTTCGTTGTGTGTTAAATCCAGAACTTGCCCGATTGGTCTTGCCTTGGTTGTAGGATAGCGGTTAGGAAAGGATCATAGGTCATTGTTGATATTAGTCCACTTTTAGCCTAAATGACCTTCCATGTGTGAATAATATCCCTTGATCCTGATTTTGAGCCTGAATGCCTATTCTTTTTATTATACCTATCACCTTCCCATTTGTATCACAATAAACCTGTTTTAGCCCTGGTCCTCCTTGGACATTGTGCACTTTAACTTAGAAAAATAGCCTAATTTGAGGGTGGCTATCATAGAGGTGTGTGATGTAAAGTGTGTATGAAGAAGGGTAATAAAAAAAATATGCAAGGCTGGATGTGGTAGAAAAAAATTGAGAAAAGAAAAGTTGTAAAAAAAAGAAAATGAATGAATAAAAACCGCATCCAGCCTGAATGTGTTTTAATCAAGAAATGGAGAAATAAGGTAAAGGTTGATAAGTGAGACCCCAAAAATAGTGTAATTCCAAGGAGGCTTAGTTACTTTAAATAGCCTTGTGTATCATACCATCCCCAAGCCTACATTACAAGCTGAAGAAAAATCCTATAGTGATCCTAACTTAACTGTCTGAAAGCTTCGATAATGAAAATAAGGGCAAGATTATGGTATTTGGCATACATTGACTGGAACTTCTTTCTGAGAGCGAGTGTCTCTTGACCGTCCCCATATTGACATGCTTGAGTTCACATATGAGTGAGGAGGGACTTCTTTACTATAAGGGCACATCGGTTGCATTGCTAGTTACCTACTTATTTAGGAAGTGTAATTTGTATATAGGCATGGTTATTATTGCTAATTTGATGTCATATCTTGATTCCCTTGTGTCGCATTGTTGATCTTCATTGATATACATAGTTGGGTTTAGAGTGATTAAAATTGGAGAGTGTAATGTGTTTTGAGCTAAAATGGATGATTGACTGCCGAATGTGATTTGTATCCTCTTAGTTATGTTTAAGTTGCTTGAGGACAAGCAATTGTTTTAAGTTGAGGGTGTTGATGTGTGAGCTAATGCTAACATATTTGAGGCTTTTAACTAGAAATAATTATAAAGTCTTAAGCAACTTTTGTCGTTTTTGATTGCTTTCTCTTTGATAATGCAGGAAAGTCAAGATGCAAGAAAACCAAAGACAATAAGAGCAAAAGAGGTGAATTTGGAACAAGTGGCCATTAAAGTGTAGTTGACGACTTGTCTGATAAGTTGTCAAATTTGTGATAAGTTATCAGAGTCATCATAAGCTGTAGACAGTGTGAGGAAGTTGGAGCAGAAGTGTGAAGACATCCTCTGATAATCCGTCATAAGCCGTTAAGAATGTCGTCACTCAGAAGCAGAAGATTTTCTGACGACATGTCCTGATAAGCTATCAGATTTCTAATAAGTCGTCAGGCATGTCATCACTCAGAAGCAGAAGGCAAAAATTTGAAGCATGCCTGACGACATATTCTGATAAGCTATCAAAACTCTATTAAGTCATCAGGCATGTCGTCACACATAAGCAGAGGGCAAGAAATGGGAATCATGTCTGACGATATGGTCTAATAAGCTATCAGATCTCTGATAATCCGTCAGACATGTCGTCATCTAAGGAGAAAAATTTGAATTTGTAATTTTGAATTTTTGTTAAGTTACGGATATAAATAGCATCTTTTAGGGTTTCATTGAAAAGGGCTTAACATCTAGAACTTATTCCAAAGGCAAAGTCACCTCTTTTTGGGCCTCTTAACTTAAAATTCAATTTTCAACTCTATGATTGGGTTGTGGGAACTTCTTCTTGAATTTGGAAGAGAACGAACCTCAAACTTCATCTTTTGTAAGTTTAATTTCTTTGAATGGTGAATACAATTGTTTCTATCTCTTTCTATATCATGTGGAACTAAAACCCACAACTGGAGTTGTGGGATCTATGATTATTCCTTTATGGATTTAATAGTTTGTTAGGGTTTGAGTGATTGTGGGGACATCTTGCTAATTTCTTTGTAATGATAGTTATCTATTGGTTGCAAACAATAGATCCCACCTTAAGTTGATTTGCTTGAACTGAGAAATAAACTAAAGGTAGCAAATTATCAAAGAGGATTTGGGAAGGTTAAGTTCTCATCTAATGATTAATGTTGTAACAAGATTGATCAAATCGAGATAAAATCAGTATGAATAGAATGTTTTCCTAAGTTCAAGAGAATTAAGGAGTTCAACATCTAGTTAGGTTGAGAAACACTTAGATGGACTGTCGAAACTGATAATTTGGTGTTTCCCACAAGTCATGAGAATCCAGTACTACAACTATTATTCAATGAGGGGTTAATAATCATAGTGATCATAACCCTAGTTTCTCTCTATTATTGATTTGAACCATTGAAATTTTAGTTTTGAGTTCTGAAGTAAGTCGAAACTTGTATCAACCATTAAAAACCCCATTTTATCTTTTCGTATCATTTGTTTGACGTTAACTTATAGCTATAGTTTCAAATTAGTTTAAAAGTCACTCACATTGTTCCTTGTGGATTCGACCCCAACTCCAAAGTTGGGTAATTATATTTAACGACAACCGCCTTGCACTAAATTGACATGTAAGTTGAGGGTTATCATAGTTTCGACCATGGTTTGCTTGCCCTTTGGCTCAAAAAACTACCACTTTTAGATCCATATAATTTTCTTCCTCATCTATATCAAACTCATAAGCCCTAGAAGTAGTTCCTTGTGCCTCCATGCATTCACTTTTACAGCAATCATTGCTGTAAATTATTTTGTAAGCAGCCCAATCTATTTTGAGTTGTGCAACTTCTTGTGCTACCAAATCATCACCAACTTTGTACTGACTAGCAACTCTAATAGCGTACATACCAGCACCCCTATTGGTTTTTTTAGTGTGACATCCTCGATTAGTGACACAGATCTCATCTAGCATTTCCAGCGCCATCTCCTAATGCAAATACATAAATGCACCTCCAAATATAGTGTCTGCCATTTCCCTAGAGATAATATTCATGGATCTTTAAAATATCTCTAGCAAATTTGACCCTAAAATCTAGTGATTAACCATGCTCAATTTCTTTTTGAATTGAAACCACGCCTCATACATGGACTCTGCAAGCAACTATCGAAAGTTGTAAATTTCATCTTTTAGTTGTATCATCCTAGAAAGAGGGAAGAATCAATTCAAAAACTATATACGTACCTCATTCTAAGTCATTATTAAGCCTCTAGGAAGTTTCCCCAACCACAATGATGCTTCTCTTGCCAACGAGAACGGGAACAGCCTCAATCTCAATGCTTCCTGATCAAACACTGGGATAGTGTATGAAGTGCAGATCCCAGTAAAATTAGCAAGATGCATATTCTTATCATTGCTGAAAACCCCAAAAATACACCCTTTAAATTCAACAGCTGGATTATTACACTAGTAATATAGAACTTAATATTTGGGGGTAAAGCAGGAGGAATAATGGCCCATGTCTCAGCAGGCTCAATATATCCCATGTCTTTATCTTCATCATATGGTAGTAGATACTGATAAGCTGGGATCACTCGAGATCTGCCATCATATGCTTTATCATGATCAATATCGAGCGGTGCTCGACAATCAGCTACTGGTCTTGGCCTGGTCAGCTCTACCTGTTGAGCCAATCGAACTTCCTCTGATGCTCTTCTCTATTTTTTAGTTGCTCCTGCTAACATCAACTTCGTGTGTGTATTACCAACATTTTGTGGATCACTTGGTGCAGGGAGAGGTATAGCAAGAGGATCATCCCAAACCCCTTCTAGAACACCATCACGAACATGCTCCATCATCCTTCTTGGTGTTTACAAAATTTTATTGGGCTATGGATAAATGGGTAGTAAGGTATTAACGTTACACCTAAAGATAGGCATATACCAACGTTTACATTATGAACATGCTCTGTCATATTTCTTGGTGTTTGTATAATTCTTTCAAGCTCTGGATCAATGGGGAGTAAGGGATTGTCATGACTCCTAAAGCTAGGTATACACCAGCGTATACCCAACTAAGAATGGAAAATAAAACCTGTGAATTTCACCAACTTTAGTCAATAATTCAACACTGTATTCCCCAGAAATGGTAGCAAAATTAGATGTCGCCCAAAACTAACCTCCAAAGAAGTATGTTGCAATCGATGTCAAATATAGTAACCCAAACAAGGTTGGGGTCAAACCCATAGGAAATACATAGAATAGTCTCTCAAACTTGAAAAAATCCACGAGCAATGCGTAAAAGTAAATAGGGGGATTTAAAAATCAATAGTAACAAGTAGCCGAACTTGGATGCTTTAGTTTGTAAACAATAAAAGACAATAGGACCGTGTTCCCCCTGGATTTTCAACTTCATAAGTTTCTCGTGTTTAATCCGCCTAACCCCACTGCTCTGCGTGCAAAGTTAACAAGCTATCTATTATCAATTTTCTTGTGAATGTGTTGATAAATTGCACCCTTTACCTTATTAGTCTCAGGCTGTCGCCTTGTTATTCCTTGTCTATAAACCCAGTACAACGCTCACCTTTTGAGTCTCGGGTTGATTAGATGAGGGTTGATAGCCTCAAACTACTATCGTAACCTCCTTTTCCCAATCTCAAACTCCCTTGTGAGGACGTTATCGAATATAGGCAATTCTCAAGCTTTTGTAATAGATTGGGGCATGATTTATATGAAAAATATTGCAATACACACATCTATAATAGAATAGACGAATCTTCTACTTTCTTTACATAGCTAATCCACCAGGGTTCCCACAACCCTAGTCAAGGAAATTAGTTGTTCATATTCATGCAACAATCCATGATAATCAATAAAGAAGACATGTAATTAATTGCAAAATAATGAAAGAGTAAAATCCAAATTCTCCAATTGAATACAAAACCAAAAATTCAAGAATAATAGTATCAATGATCCAAGTATGCAAAAGTATTGAGAAAATTATCAAAAATGTGTAAAATAATAAGGGAATAATACTAGGGTATTTATAGTATCTCAAAATAACAAAGGAATCCTATTAAAACGAACTAGGAAAATTAAGTCGGCAGTGGTTACTTCCTTGGCAACGAGTCGTCGGGTCTCCTTATGACTCGTTGTCTGTTGTTGTAGCTTTCTTTTGTCTTTAGTGGTTACGACTCGTATAATCACCTTAAAAGTCATATGTTATTTAGTCATAATTACTCCAGTAGATTTTTATCTTCATGGCACTTGACTCTGTTGTCTTTAAGACTCCTCACAATGAGTCATACTCGGACATTACTACTCGTGGTCTTCATACGTAGCCAAAGGAGCAACAATCTTTAGTTCTTCAGACATTGGTCACAGTACAATTTCTCACTATGAGTTGTAGTCTGTCCCTACGATTCGTAGCCTGAGCAGTACTGTACTTTTTGGGAGCATTCTCTTCCATTTTTCAATCCAAGCCATTTCTGACCTAGTTTCCCTGCAAAAAATAAAACACCCATCATATCTGACAAAATAACCTAAGTCAACACATAATTTCACCATTTTAAGCATCAAATACTCCATGTTTCCATGGCACATCAGTCATATCCATACAAGTATAATAATAGCAAAAGTCTGAAAGAAATATCATAAATCACCCAAAACTTGGTGTCATAAGGTAATAGCATCCAATACAATATCTAAAAATCGAAATATATATTTGTCTCTAGAAAATCAAAATAAAGACCCACAACCCTTAGCATTGAAACACCTTGTTGAACATAACCTTAGTTTCTTAATTCTCATTTATTTATATGTTGCAACAAAAGGATTGGTTTTTACCACATTGCAATTATTAAAGTGATACATTTAACAACAAAACTCCATTTCTGTCATCGAAAACCTATGATTAGTAGCTTATTAATAAACATACAACTTAGTTAACACCTTATTCCATGTAGGATGTAAACCCAATCTTTGTTGGGTTATATATTTGACAACGACGGCTTACGGTCTTTTTGGAGAGTTATAATTTGTGCGTATCAAATTTTGGCGCCATTGTCGGGGAATACGATTGTCAATTAAGTTTATGTGCATTAATTGGCTCTTTGTAAAGTTTTTAAAATTTTACTTTTATTTATTATTTTTGTAATTGCAGGATATTTATTGTGTATGTCACAAACCCAAAGGTCGGGTGAGCCATTATTACCTTATAATTTGGAACCTTAAAGAACTCTGTGAAGGAACATGGCTAACCAACAAGAGGCTGTAAGACTAGCTTCTTTGGCCAATAAGTAGTTTAACCAATAGAATATTGACGCACCCGAACATATGCCTAATATGGATGATGAGGATCTGGGAGATAATGAGTTGTTTGACTCGATAAAAAGGTGACGTGCTGAAAAACGTCGCGCCAGCTTATTGGAATCGGCAAGCATGAGGCAGAGGGCACCAACAGCCTACGGTTTAGTTTACTCTAGATGATAATAATGCTGATTTGGAAGGATCTGGGGCCACAGGAGAAATTGTTCCACCACTATTAGCTCCTGGGGTAAAATTTAATATTGCTAGCATGATAATTCAATTACTCAACTTGAAACGATTGTTTGGTGGATTACCTAGAGATGATCCTAATATGTATTTGGTAAATTTCATCAACACTTGCAAGTTATTTGACTATCCTGGTGTTGACAAAATGCAATTCATTTAAGGCTATTTACATTGTCTCTGTTTGGGGAGGAGACTCTTTGGTTGACTGTGTAGGCACCTGATTCTATAACAAACTGGAGGCAACTGAAAGGAGCTTTCCTTGAAAGGTTTTTTCCACCTTTCAGAATGTTATAGTTAAGGGATGAAATTGGAAACTTTAGGCAACTGCCTAATGAAGCTATTCATGAAACTTGGATGAGGTTTAGGAAAAAGTTGACACAGCGCCCGAATCTTAAGTTGACTGATGAGCATTTGATGGAGACATTTTATATGGCTTTGAACTCAAACACAAAGCCAACTGTGGAAAATATCACCGGATGAGCTTTCATGGATTGCAATTTCACTGAGGCTACACATCATCATCTTCTTCAATTTCTTTTGTAGTTTAGTTTAATTTCTTCAACTTTACTTAATTAAAAATCGAAGAGTTACTTTGTTGAGGCAAGTTGCTCGTACAAAAATAGATCAAAAAATTGAAATGATCCCGCCAAGATGAAGAAATTGAGGGAAGTTGCTCGTACAAACTCTAAAAAATTTCGTTGCTAAATCTTCAAGTAAGAAAAAAATAAAGATACATCACGACCGCATCTTCCAAAGGTATAGTGCTTTTGTTGTTGAATCTGCATTTTTTGTCAATATATGTATTCTTATACATTGCTATATAAGTGTGTGTGTGTGTTGTTGTATTTCAACCCTATACATAGCTTAGTTATGTATATGATTGGAGACGCCTTTTTGAGAACTGATGTTATTTCACATTCTTATACATTACTATGTAATGTATAGTAATGTATATAGACTGATTTCTTCTAATATGATACATATCACAGTTATGTCTAAGGGTTGGGGTTCACTATTGCCATATTTTTTAGATCTGTTGTTATTTCACCCCTTATACATCACTATGTAATGTGTATGGATTTATTCCATCTAATCTAATACATTGCTAGTTATTTATAAGGATTGGAATTCATTGTTTCTATGTTTCTTCAAATTTTATAGGAGTCCTTTTTTTTATTTGAAATTTTTTCATGGTTATGTAGTAAAATTTTCTTTATATGTAGACTAGGTAGTAAAAATTTTCGTAGACTTACGTAGTAAAATTTTCTTTATACGAATTCTTTTTGTCATTTGAAATTTTCCATGTCCCTTTATTTTATAAGGGTCTTTATCTTTGATTCTAAAATATTTTAGGTGATTTATGTGGTAAATTTTCTTTAGAAGTATATTTTTTGAAAAATGTACATAATTAAGGGATACATTAATCACACATTAATAAGATACAATATTGGATAATTATTAGACTTGATTTATTTCCTTAAATATCATTAAGGATGTTAGAAATGATACATAAGATACTTATGTATTATAACATTTAGTTATGTATATGAACAATTAAAATCTGGGAGAGAAAAAAATTATTTAAAAATTGAGAGAGAGGGTAATTAAGAACCAAATTAGTAGAATTTATGAAAATTGTCCAATGCATTTGAATTTAAATAACACCCGTATTAGCCACATTATTTAAACTAATTTTTTGAATTTAATATAGTTCAAATTAATAGTTAAATTTAAATCCGATAAAATTTTAATACTTACAACGGAAAAGGGCTTAAAATGCCCTTCAATTATTGAAAATGGTGCAAATATACCCTCCTTCCACCTTTGGGCTCTAAAATGTCCTTCCATCCACCAATTTGGCCCTATTTTACCCTTCTTCTTAACAAATAAATAATTAGAATTTTAACTTAACACGTGGCAGTTTCTTGTTGGTTGAATTTTTATTAATCAAAAATCAAAAAAAAAAAAAAAATTAACCCAAATCACTAAAATCTACCCCATTCGCCGGATCCAAATTGGCAAGTTTCCGAACTCTTCCTCTCTCTTGAAATAATCTTAACAGTCATGGGACTAGTTCTGTCTTCATTCTTCCAAAGGCTAAATCATTTTGACTTCAAAACAATAAACCACCTCCTCAACTTCTACATCTTCACAATTTGCCTAGTCTTTTTCTCCTCGAACGATGTTGTTCCAACTTTCATTCAAGAATGATTCATCTTCAATCACGAGACATCTCACAACGCTTATAGAGCATCTTCTTATGTCATTTCTTCCCTTATTGTATACCTCCCCTTCTTCACGATCCAAGGCTTCACATTCGCAGGCATAACTCAATACATACTTCGCATAAACAGCAGCATTCTTAGCTTCTGGCTGATCCTCTATTCCTCACTCAATACTAGCAATGCTTCTGTAATGCTAGTCAGTGCACTTGTACCAAGTTATATCACTGGGTACGCGGTCGTTATAGCAACCACGTACGGCTCTATTCTTCCTAACATGTGGATTCTTCTTAAAGAGGACTCAAATTCCTCTTGTTTGGAGATGGCTACATTACATATCAGCAATTAAATATCCATTTGAAGCATTGCTGATTAATGAATTTCAAGGCACAAGACATTGTTATGATGGTGACCTTGCTGATCTTTCACCTGGTCCTTTAGGAGATGTGAAGATTAGCCAATTGCATAAGGATGGTGTTGCTAGAGGTGGGTCCGGCGGATGGGGTAGATTTTAGTGATTTTGGTTAAGTTTTTTTTTTTTTTTTACTTTTGATTAATAAAAATTCAACTAATAGAAAACTGTCACGTGTTAAGTTAAAATTCTAATTATTTATTTGTTAAGAAGGAGGTTAAAATAGGGTCAAATAGGTGGATAGAAGGACATTTTAGAGCCCAAAGATGAAAGGAGGGTATATTTATACCATTTTCAATAGTTAAAGGGAATTTTAGGTCCTTTTCCGTACTTACAATTCCAAACATGCTAAAATTTAATATTTTAATGAAGAACTTTGTAGTTAGTTTTGAGATCTTAACCATCCAACATTCTTCCTAAAAGGTGATCGAAAGACCTCAAACATTCATCATCCTTCCTACAATGTGATGGAAAGGTTGGGTGATCTCTATATATATCTGGCTGATTCTTTGCTTTTCTTGGCTCTACAAATGTGAAGGAACTTGTTTTAGTTATGGTAATAACACTTACATTTTATTGCAAAAAAAAATGCTATTTTTGAACTATTTTTTTCAAATACAACATTTTTTTTAAATATTGCATCTTTTATGTCAAAGGCTTTGGGAAAAGCCTTTTAAGACAGCCTTATTCGACGCTTACTTTCATAATTTTTGTGTATATAGTATCAGTTACTTGAAAATTAATTAAGGGAGACAAACAGATTTCAAAATTAAAAAAAATTAACACGTCCTAATTATTGAGCAGAGGTGATAATTTAAGATTAGTGTTAATGATATTAAACTTAAAATTATTATTTACACAAAGTTTTTTACTTTTTTCACCATACCCTCCCCCCTCCACACCGCTTCTATCATCGTCGTTGTTGTCACCATCACTCCTACTCCTACACCACCCCTTCCACACCTTTTTTGTTATTTCGTTGCTGCTACCATCATCACCACCTCATTTCCCTTCACCATTACCACCACCACTATTAATACCTCTTCCTAATCCACCATCATTTCTTCCTTCTACACCATTGTTGTCTATTCTTCTTCTTTCTCCTCCACCTTCGCCACTATCTACTACAACAAAATTGATATATAGCTACGAGATGAAATTCGTCACTAATTGTTCGCTTTTTATGACGAAAATTATATTTCGTATCTAAATACATGAAGCACATACTTTTAGTGACGAAACGTAAAATTTCGTAGCAAAGTTTTTGTCCTCTAAAGTTTCCCACCAAAAAATATTTTGGCGCCATTTTATTGAGTATCATTAGTGACGAATTTTAAGTTTTCAGTGACACCCTTTTTTATCACCAATAATGGATCCATTTCGTGACAAACTATTTTTTGTCTTAAATTAGTTATAATTTTAGACACAAAAAAAAAATCGTCATAAAAAATAAGTTGTCGCAATAGCGACAAATTAGAGTTCATAGTTAAATATTGTAAGTTTTAGCTACAAAATTTGATATTTAATTGTGACCTCAATTTTTGTCACTAATACTATAAACAATTAGTGACGCTCATTTTATTGTCTCTAATAATGGATCCAACAAACTATTTTTTGTCTTGAATTAGTTATAACTTTAGACACAAAAATAAATTCATCATAAAATATAAGTTGTCGCAATAGCGACAAATTAGAGTTCGTAGTTAAATATTGTAAGTTTTAGCTACAAAATTTGATATTTAATTGTGACCTTAATTTATGTCACTAATGCTATAAACAATTAGTGACGCTCATTTTATTGTTCTAATTAATCTATGATTCAGTGACAACATAATTTTGTCACAAAATATGTCATCGTTAAGTAGTGATGATTTAGAATTTGTAGTTGAATAATTTAGTTATTTTTTCTACGAAAAAATTTCGTAGCTAAATATAAATTGATCTTTGGCTATTTTTGTTTATGATTATAGAAAATTAATTGTATATTGATATAGCTATAGAAAAAAAGACTCGATCTAATTGTGTGAAGGTTGAAGTGAACTTATTGAATAAATTTTTCGAAAGGTATAAAGTCAGTGTGTTAATCTTGTACATGTGAGAAACATTTTAAGTAGACCGAAGTTAAATATGATCAACTAATTAATTAAAGTTTGAAGCTATCATATTGTAAGTTTTAGCCACAAAATTTTATATTTAATTGTGACAATAGTTTTTGTAACTAGTAATTCAAACAATTAGCAACGATGATATTATCGTCACTGTTTAACCTCCAATTAATCACAATGAAATTTTATCACAAAAATTAATTATGACTTAGATTTGGTTAAATTCTTATTAACATACTTAATTTTTTTAAAAATCTGATACTTCTTAAATTTATCTTATTCTAATGATTTTATTTATTTCTAGAATTTTCAAATCTTCTTAAAGTCAAATTTAGTTGATTTAGAATTCTTAAACTAATGAAAAAAATATTAATTGTCATTAAGTTTGATGACTTCTAATAAGAAAAGATTTTTATCATAAATATATTTAATTGATTTCAACTCTTAAATTAGGAAAAAAAATAGTGAAATTCTGATGACTTCTATTAAGGAAAGGTTTACTATAAATATATTTAATTAATTTTTAAATCTTAAATATTAGAAAAAAATAGTGAAAAGACAATTTTTCCTAAAGTAAAGACTTTTAATGAAGGGCAAAAAATTCAAACAATGTTATAATTGAATGAGTAGCTTGGAAAGTGATAATTAGTATACGTAGAAACGTTTTAGTGACATTTTTAATAAAGTCTTATGATTTATTAGCTTATAATTTGACAATGGAAAAAAATACTATTAGTAATTAATTACCTTATAATTGATATTGTAGTAAGTAGAAGGGAATTAATGATATTTTTGTATAATGTTAATGATTGACCGTCTTATAATTTGATAATTACACTAAGTAGATCTGCACTACAAAATATTATTGATTTATTAATCTATATATCAATAATTATAGTAAAATAAACGTGTATCTTTAATATATACATTAAAATAACATCGATTTATGAACTTATATGATAGTCAGACTAAATAAAGTGTATTAGTGATTTTTTAGAAATATTATTGACTGGATTAATTATAAATTGACGGTTATACTACTTGTAAGTATATTAGTGATATCAGTGAGAAATATTACCGAATAATGTATTTACATACTAGGGAGGCGGGGCCCGTGTTAGCACGGCTCCAACATTGATTATATTTTAAGTATTTTAATGTTAAAAAGTAAATACTTGAAATTTGAAACCAATCAGATACAAATTGTAAGTATGTATGATAAGTTGAGAGACATTTTAAGTCGTTAACTATTGTAATTTATAATATTTTTTAATGTAATTTTAAAATAATATACGTTACTCTCATTGTTCAAACTTTTGTGGCATTGATAGTCTATTACATTTTAAAATAATTTAAGTTTTAATCATTGTGATTTATAATAATTTTCTTCTACCCCAATTTAAGTGGCACTGATATAATTTCGAGAATTAACCAAATATTTTATATCTTTCAAAATTTTTATGTTGTTAATTATTGTGATTTATAGTATTTTTTACATATTTTTATGAAATATATAACAAATTATTTTTTTTTTAGATATTTTAAGTTGTTAACTTATAATACTTTTATGTAATTTTCAAATTATAAACGTTACGCTCCTTGTTCAAACTTTTGTGGCATTAACAGTCAAAAATATTTTAAAATAATTTAAGCTTCTAATTCTTGTGATTTATAATACTTTTTCTTCTATTTTAATTTAAGTGGCACTGCTATAATTTCGAGAGTTAGCCAAATATTTTTTATCTTTTAAATTTTTTAAGTTATTAATTATTGTGATTTATATAAATTTTTAAGTATTTTTAAAACATATAACAAATTAAAAAAATAAGACAAACAAATTAAAATGAAGAAAATAAATTGAGGCAAGAAAAAAGCCAATGAAGTTGTGACAAAGAAGTCATGTTGACATTTAAATTTTTTAAATTGTTAATTATTATGATTTATATTATTTTTTACAGTTTTTTTTTTTAAATATAGAACATCTTAATTTTTGTAGATATTTTAAGTCGTTAAATATTGTAATTTTATAAGACCTTTTATGTAATTTTTAAATAATATATATTACTTTCCTCGTCCAAATTTTTGTGGCATTGATAGTCAATTATATATTTTAAATAATTTAAATTTTTAATTATTGTGATTTATAATATTTTTTTCATCTATTTTAATTTAAGCGGCGCAATGCTTACATGACCATAATATTTAATTAGGGATGATATAATAATGTCACTATTGAAGCAGGGAAACAGACATGTCTTAAAAGACTTACAACAACTTATTAGAAGTGATATAGTAAAATAAAACTAAAAAGTACTTGTGAAAAATATTTTTGTGGGACTCACATAATACGTGAAGTTAATTTAAAACACCAAGAGTTAAGTCATCATTTCATGTCTATTTTACCTTTTTTATTAAATATTATTAATTTTTTAATAATTAGATTACTTATAATAAGTAAATTTATGGTTGAAGCAGTTGAAATATACATGTCATAAATTTTCTTATCATATTTTGCATTATAAGAGTCAATTTGACAAATCTTCAAAGCTAAATTTATTTATATTAATTTGATTTTTAATTTAAAATTTAGATGTTAGAAAACAATAAGAAAAATATTATAAGATGTAATATAATTATTTTTATATTAATATAATAAAAAATACATCTTAAAATGTTGATCAAAAGTCAACCCAATTTTTAGTTGTATTTTAAATAATTATTTCAGTACTTAATTTTAGCAATTGATTCAACTATATTTTATAAATGTAATTATTAGCTAGAGGAGTTATTTCATTTAGTAAAAATAAATTTTTTAAGGATTTGAATAAAATTAAGAGAAAAAAAGTGTCTTATTTTCCTGTAACCACATTATTCCCTCCATTATTTTCCCCCAAACTTTTCACAATAAAATTTAGGTTTAATTCTAATTTGTAACGAAAACTTTCATTCTCATCTTCCTCTCTGAATTACGGCTGAAGCTTCCAAAATCACCCTACATTCTCTTTGAACTCCGATACCGTAAGTTCACATTCAGAGTAATTAATCATTTTGAGTATTTTTTATTAATCGCAAATATGTCTTTTTTTTGCTTTCAATCTACTAACTCCGAGTCTGTTTGGAGATCATTTATTGAGGAGGCCAAGAAATTACCATGAGAGAAATTAACTGGCCTTTTGAATTGCTTGGAAGCTTCTTTAGAAATTTGTGGCATATGCACTGTATGTTATCATTTGAGGTTCTTTAATATATGTTTATATCGATCTTATTATCCTTTCTTGTCTAATAAGAATCTACGGCTTTTGAGGTTAATGGTGTAGTATGACCCTTGCTTAGCCCTGTCCTGTTCTTTAGGATGGATCCAGATGGAGATGTTTGCCTTTGCTAAACTAATATAACATATTGTCATTTCTAGTTACAGTAACAACGCCTTCCTTCAATAATGCGCAAGTGATATGATCTATTCAAAAGCAAAATTAAAATAGGTTGCGTTTGGAAAATAGTGCTTACAGTTTGGTTAAGTATTTACCACAAGTTATCAGAGAAATGTTCCAAAATCGATGCTTTTGATATGTGGCATCGGCTAGTTTAAAAATGATCATTTCAGCATATAACTTTTCTAGTTGTCAGCAACTATACTTATTTGATCTGTCTCTTACCACATTAAGCTATACTTATCTTGTCTTGGATTTCTCTATTATGTATCTACTTGTTTCTTGCCTCCTTATGCTTTATTTGTTTTGTATTTTTGCTATTGTGCTATCATATTATTCTTTCTTGCAACCCTGCTCCTTATGTTTTATTTGCTTTGTATTCTTGCTATTGTTCTATCATACTATTCTTTCTTGCAACCCTGCTTCAACTTCAAGATCTGTGTAGCTTAGTAAATTACTTGATTCTAGTGGACAGCCAGTTATTGAGGCTACTAGTTTTGTGTCTCCAAAGTAGGTACCGCAGGTATATATTTTGCTTGTCCTAAGGGATTTTATCCTTATGGGTCTTGCATTTTGTCATTCTTGTATTTGTCCTACAAAATGTATTTTTTTTTGCTAAGTTTTTCTTTTCCAACTGTGTGAAACGATAAAAATTTTCGTTTCAATTCTTTGGGTGATTAGTTTTTCATCTTAAAGCCTGACTATGGAATTTTTCTTATGGTCATTAGTTACTCACCAGCTAGGACTGGTTCTAATTAATAAGGACCTTAAGATTGTTACTTATGTATTTTGTATAGTTGCAAGAAAATTCGACTGTGAAAAATATTCTTTCTTCCCCCTGAATGCTTTTGTTATTCATTTTGGATTTTTTTATGCCTTTAAAGTATCTTTGATTTATTTCCTTCCACGAAGTCTACCATGTAGCCACTCTCCGTTGGTGTAGTGTTCCACAATAAGCATGATCTGTTTTTTCTTAATCCCGTAGCCAACCGGGATCAATTTGGATTCTCCCCAGAGAAGACCTTCCACCTCAATACTGCGAATAGCTTCCTCAAGTTTCTTCATGTCAATTTCGTCATCTCAAGGCTTAAAGTCCATAAGCACAAATGACTTTTCACTCTCTTTCTTCATTGTAGATGCCTTAGCAGCCTCCCTTACTTCTGTTGCCTTCTTTTCTTCCTCTGTCTCTTCTCTAAAGAGATTAATGTCATCATCGTCATCGTTATCATTGGTAGGCTTAGTAGCTTCCTTAGCTGGTGCAGTTGTAGCAGGAGCAGCTTGGATTCTAAATCTCACACCGACGGCTTTCCTAGGAAAACTTGATGCAAGTTTAGCAGAAATAGCTTGGTACTATTTACTAGCATTGGGATAAACATCTGAACTTCCATTTTTCTCTCTTTTCTGCCATTATCCATTATGCAATATCTCAAATTTTATATCGAATCATCATCTTTATCTCATGTACCAAACAACTTCTAATAGGATAAATGGCATAGGTAGATATAAAATGTTTCTGTCATTTGATGCGCAATGCATGCAATAGTGACAGTAAACGGGGGATTCGTTCCAAACCTCACAATGGAACCATTCAATTTGTAACTTTTATGATCACTCAATTCTTGACTTAGTTGGTTGTTAAGACACAACAAAATAAAGCAAAAATTTAAAGATTTTCAATCTTTATCCTGTGTATTATTACTATATGTGTAATATATCTACATATATACTCTTTCATTTTTAGATTTAGGTGGTATTTTGAACTGATGTTTTTTCATCAGATGATTCCGCTAGACTCAGGAAAGGTCGTGGTAGGACTAGAAAGAAAGGTCTTAGAAAAATGTAGAAGGCTATGGGAAGCAAGATGAAAATAGAGATCCCAATTGGTAAAGGAAGGCCAACTAAGCCAATTCAATTAGCCAACCTATCCAATAAATTAGGGATAATTGTTCGGAATTTTCTTCCACTTCCAAGCAAGTGGAAGGAACTTACAAAAGAGGACAAAGATGCAACACTAATTAGATGCCACGTAAGGATTCTATACTCTTTTAAAATATATTACATGTCAAACTACAATCTATGCTTTGAAAGGCTTTAGAGTTTTAAGTTATTAAGCGTGTTAGCAGATGTTATGATTATAATTTTAAACTAAAAGGGATTTTGATTGTTTTGTGTGTTTCTTCAATACTTATTTATTTTTTATTAGAGGTTTGACATTAATTTGGACGAGCATTATGTGAAAGATAGCTGTGAGGATATGCTGAAAAATAGAAGCCGACAATGGCGCTACAAGTTAAAACAAAAATTTGAAAGTGCACGCTCTATGGAAGAGGCTTGTAAAATGAAAGTCGAACAGTTGACCTCAGAAAATTAGAATAAGCTTTGTGACCTATGAAACGATCCAGAGCACAAGGTAATTTATATTCATGTTATTCTCGTTGTTATTTAAGTTATGATGTTTATATTTTCTTTGTAGAAACGATGTGAAATAAACAAGGCCAATCGAACTAAGCTTAAATCTAATCATTTCATGGGATCAAAAGCATTTGTAGCAGGTCGTGCTGAAATGGTAAGTTATATCATTTAAATTCTCTTTACTAATGACACTTTGGTACTATTTAATATTATGTTGTTTGGTAAAAAAGAGAATAGACATGTAAGTTGTCGCCTGACAGAATTGAGTTCTACAAGCATACTCATTATACGAGTGAAAAAGGATGATCATCTAAAGAAGCTGAGAATAAATATATAAAAAATTAATATTTTAGTAATATCTTAGTTCTTACCCACATATGGTTATCTTTACTTTTTTTTTTCTATGAGTTGATTGTTCTTTGTATCTGATCGTTGTGGGTATAAGCAGTTACAAATAAGGTATAAAATGACTTCTCATATAGTTCTTAATATGACTATGGCTTGTGAGGCCTGTATTTTTTATCATGTCCTGATAAATTAAGTTGGATGTACTGCGTGTTTTTAGAATGTCTACTAGTGGAGGTGACCACTCTTTTGATGTACAGGAGCTATTAGAGATTAGGGCAAGATGTAAAGAGGTAATATTAGCTATTCAATTATTTCATAATATTTGTTATAGTATATCCATGGAATAACCCAACCTATTTTGGACTGAGGTCTAGTTATTGTTGAATATCCATGGAAGTAATGCTGGAACTAATTTCAGGATTATTTGTTATAGTATATCTATGGAAGTAATAATCCAACCTGATTTAGATTGAGGCCTAGTTGTTGTTGAATATCCATGGAAGTAATGCACTAATGCTGAAACTAATTTGAGGAATATTTCATGGCACTTGGGGGTTGTTTGATTCATGAACAATTTAAATGCAGATTCTAAATCATGTGTCGTAATTAAACGAATGACATTCACTACTGTATATAAAGTAAATACTATAGATACTATTTAAAGTAAATACTATAGATACAACATACTATTTCGGAGGTCTATTGGAAACAGCCTTCCTACTTCATCTGAGGTAGTGGTATGGTCTGCGCACACTCTACCCTTCCTAGACCCCACTATGTGGGAATTCACTAGGTATGTTGTTGTTATTGAATTACTAGAGGTCGCCTCTTAGACTTCACAAAATTCAAATTATGGATCGGTTTATGTAAATAAAGTGACATTTGAAGAAACAAAAAGTACTTTAGGTATTGATTAGTAGTATTTGAAGTTAACGCTGAATGAATGATATTTGAAAGCTGAAGTTTGATAGATTCATTTTTTCCTAGCTGAGAAGTTGATGTATTTGCTAGATTATTTTTATCTAGTTTTTGACATTAAGGGTGTTTTCTGTTGTTAGTATGTTTCCTGTTACATGATTATGATTATGTCACCTTATATTAGGGAAAGTCTCTTCTCATCTATCTAATTTTTTCTGCTTTAATTGTATTGCTTCCCTTTCTTCTTGTTTATTTTTCTGTGGATTTTTAGGAGTATCCATAGTGCTCTTTTCATTCTTACATATTTGATTCTGGAAGCCAACTAAAGCTTCGACAAAAGGCACAAGTTATCACTTCAAGATGAAATTGCAATTATTATTATGTTACCTTTAGATTGCTAGTTGGGATATATATATATATATATATATATATATATATATATATATATATATATATATATATTATAGTGCATGATATAATATATGAACTATATATAACATTTAGGTAGAAAACTGAGTCACTACACACTTAAACCATTACATAAACCATTACTGCTGATATCAAAATGCAGCTGGCAGAGGAATATTGTTGTTTAAGATCTCCTTTCATTGTGAAAAGTATGTTATGAACATTTAGTTTGCCCTTTTGACTCTGGGTTTGAGGAATTTAAAGTGGACAGAGTTGGTGGCCAACTAAGGGAAGTTAGAAGGAGGATCTATGATCTACAATTATAATTACCTGAGACCTTAAAATGGCTAGAGATTGATCAACTCTATGATCAACTGCTGACACAAGTTGTGTCCACTGAGGATGTGTTTTTACCACTAATCTTAGTGTCTTTAATTAACTTTAATGTTCTGATTGCAACACCCTGCATCTCTTCTAAACTTTTTGTCGATTGATCTCTCAATGTTCTCTTCATCAATCCTATAATTGAAATGGAAAATGGCATTCTTTTGCTATGTTTAGATTGGAACCGTCAAATTCTTTTGTTATATATAGACAAGTAATGATGAGAAAAGTGATGTTTTAAATTTGTTTTGTGCTAAACTACTTTGGTATTCTTTGTTATACTTTATTTTCTAAAATTTGGCAGGTGATGAGATATCTATGATAGGTGTAGCATTTTATTTTAATTTAGGCTTAAAACATAAACTACCCTTTGAGATTACATCCAAAAATTTCAATTGTGGTTTTCAAGATTCTACATTATCTTGTTCATGATTTTCCTCAAGTTTTGCATTTGACATCCATTTTGTACAAGTTGTGCATTTCTCAGGTAGCATGTAGAGTCATTTTGATTGCCAAATCTATAAGCATCATCATCAATCCTAATTTTCTTCTTTTTTCACAGGTATAAAATTGAGAGTTGAATGAAGATCAATTACAATGCAAGCTCAATAAATTGTTGGTACTTTCGAAGAAATCTCTACATATCTGTCTTAGTTTAGGATAGGCGTAATATTTAGTGTTATATTTCAGTTAGAACTTCTTTGTTTTATTGGACTTGGTTTACTTTGATTTGCCTTGTAAGGAGATATTACCTCAATACAATTTTAGTTGTGTTAATTTGTATGATTGTGGGTGATTTTATCATTATCTGGTGTGTTTTATAAAAAAAAATTTAATTTATTCAAGTCTAATTTAAAAAATAATATCACTATGAAATAATTAAGCATTTTCTTGTAATTAGTGACAAAAGATTTTATTATCAAAGGTAAATTTTAACAACAATTAAATGAGACTTTAAGATAAATATTTTCATCACAAAATAAACGGTTTCGTCATAAGTTTGATTATATTTAGTGACAAATGTTTTTGTCTTAAATCTTTCTTTTTATTTGATACAAATTAATTTTATATTTTGTGACAATCGTAATTGTCGATAATCATAAAATTTAGTGACAATTCTATATCGTCAGTAAAAAAAAGTATATTTTTAGTGACAAAATAGTAGATTTAACTACAAAATTATTTATCTTTATTATAATAATAATAATTGTCACTAATTCATACATTTAAGGACGAAAATATTTGTTGTATACAAAAAGTTGTCATTCGTGACGAAAATATATTTGTTCAACCACGAAATATATATAACTCTAGAGACAATTGGTGTCGTCGCTAATTGAACTAAATAATTAGGGACGAATAAATTTTGTCGGTATTAATGACTTTTTAGTGACAAAAGCATATCATCAACTACAAAAAAAATTATATTTTTATGACAAACAAATTCGTCATAAATGTTACACATTTGGGGATGATTTTTTTTTGTAGCTAATTTAATTTTTTTAGCGACGAAACACTAAATCGTCTTTGTATACTTTTAGCGACCCACTTTTGAAGATGATTGATTGACGAAATTTTTTTCATCACGCTAAATCTTTTGTGACAAAATACGACTTATAAGTGACAAAATCATTCATCCCTAATGATTAAATTTGTTGTGGTGTATATCAACACTGCAATAATTGTCACCTTCTCCTTTAGTATCACCACCAGCAACATCGCATCCCCCTTCACCATAACTTTCCTCTTCTTTATTGGCTCCTCCTCCATCATATTTTTTTACAAAAATTAAGCAATTATTGAAGTTGTTGCAGCAACAGAAAAAATTGTTGTAACAGTAATCTTAGTTGTTTTAGCAACTCTCGTAGTTGTTGAAGCAACTGCCTTAGTTGCTATAACAACTTCAATAATTGCTACATCAACTATCGTAATTATTGTAACACAACAACTGATAGTAATTGTTGCAGCAATTACCGTAACTACTATCATAGTTTGAAGCAACTATTGTAGTTTTCGAAGTAACCATCGTAGTTGCTTAATTTTCTGCATAATTTCTTCAATCGCTTAAAAAAGATAAATTTTCTTTTCAAAGTCTCAAAATAAAAAAATAAAAAAATAAAAAAAAGATAATTCATAAAAAAAAAAAAAAATGACGATAAAAGGGGAAAGAAAAAGAAGAAGAAAAGACTAATGGAGGGAAAAATCTTAAAAGAGAAAGAAAAAAATATGAAGAAGAAGGTGGAGGGAAAGAAGGAAAGAAAGAAAAAAAAGGAAAGATTGAAAAGATAATTAAGAAAAAAAAATTAGATTTTGATATTTAGAATGGAAGGGTACTCTTTTTAAAAAAACTAGTGAATTTGTTCGCGCTTTACGCGATCTTATAAAATATGTAAGATATCAATAATTTTATTAATATAAATGAGTTTTCATTCAAAAAAATTTGGGTAGTAGCTATATATCAGATTTTCAGTAATAAGTTGTTATTTTCATGAATATAATAAGCAGCGAAAAATATGCTCTAATAATTTAAATGGCTAATGTGATTATTTCTACAAAGTCTTATAATGTATCTATTTACATGACTATAATATGGAACATCAAATAATGCTATGAACATGATTATTAATTGTTTTAGGAATTATGATAATAAAAATTTGTGAAAGCAATGAAATAAAGACCATTAAGTTTTACATTAAAGAACTTTAAGGAAATGGCTTTTTAGTTTCTTAACTTGCATATTTAATATATTGTACTTAAAAGATTTAAAAGAGTGAATATTTTAGTTTTATAATAAAGCAAATAAATGAAGAAAAACACTCCCCCAAAAAGAGAAAAAAAAACTACATCATTGTATCTCTTGGCCAAAGAGATGTGTTATATTATTTTATATATTCTTAGCTTTTTAAGTATTATAGATTAATTTTTTAGCCGGATATAAATAAGATACACTGACATGCAAATATTTACCTATTAACGATCATTTTTTATAACAATTTGATGCGTTAAATATTGCGCTTTGAATCTCGACACTCTTTTATATGTGAAGAGAATTTTCAAAACATATGGTTATATCATTAATTTTAAATAGGTACAACTTCTTTTATATGAGAAAAGAATTCTCAAAAGATGTGGTTATATCATTAACTTTAAATAGGTACATATTTGGATAATCTAGATGTTCAATAATTATAATTTTAGTTGAGATGTTTAGGTTAAAGCTACATGAAACTTAAAAAGGAGAGAAGTGACTTAAGCCTAAGAATAAGGATACATATGATCTGCTATGCCAATCTTTTTTTCCTTTTCAATTTCATATCCAAATTCTTAAATTCTATTTTTTTTTCATGTCACATATTTACCTTTAGGCTCTAACAATTTCTATACAAAATAATCTGTAAAACATGACAAAAATAACATTAATTTCAATATTACAAAATAAAATATCTACATAGTCTACCGATATAATATAATAATTAAAAAAATATCTATTCATCTCTTTCAAAAAGAAAATAAAATAATAAAAAATATTATATTCAAAAAGTGAAAAAAGAACGGAAAACAATTATTAACTACATTTCAAACAAATAAAAAGTTGACAAAAAAATTATATATGTAAAGAAAGAAATTATGATATTATAAAATAAATTAGTTCTTTAACTTTTAGTGATCAATAATAAAAATGAAACACTCATCAACAATTAAAGAATTTTTTTACACCATTATATACAAATAACATAAATTGTTTAATTAAAATAACTTTGAAAAACAAAAAAGATATGAACTATTCACATAAAAAATAGAAAAATCCTGATTCGTTTTCCTTCATCTTTTCTTGAATATTTACATACTCACTAAGTTCTATTAACATTTACAATATTTTTATTGAAATTATACATACAAAAAAGTAATCAATGAGCAAGAAGTAATTCAAACTATATATAACTCTATCAAAACTTCTTGAGCACTCTTTCTTGCCTTCTTGGTGTATCATAACGCCCCATAAACTAAATGTAATCAAACAATAAAAGATGAAAAGAAAGATTTTGAGCAAAAACTTTTTTTTTGTCTTTGCGTTATTTTTTTCTTTCACAATTTAGCTAATTTAGAGGAGGCTATGGTGATAAAGGGGAGAAAGAATAACTTTGAATGAGAATTTTAATGACATAAAATATGAATTTATATACATAAAATGGAGAAATATCATAACACATCATAAATTTACAAATTAAATTTTGGGGGTTATGAAAATTAAAGAATGAGAGTTATGAATATCATTAAGAGTATAAATTAAAGAGGTTTAAGTTATGAATAATTTTTTTATTAAATACACTAAATAAAAAAAATTCAAATATTAGGAGATACTATCATTTTTGTACATTTATAATTAGGATTAAAAAAGAGATAAATTAAACTATAAGAGGATACATAAAACATTAAAAAGAAAAGATGAAAAATCAGAAAAGGAAGGGAATATATAAAAATCATTTTAAAAAACAGATATTTTCTTTGAGTGACTACAATTGATGATTTAATTTTTTTCTCATATATATATATAAATAATCCAAACTATATATAACTCTATCAAATACATAAATATTTGAAATGAGGTAAAAATTCAATTAATGTCTAAAAAAAAAAAAACATTTATATATATATATATATAGTTATATAGTTATATAGTTATATAGTGACTTTTGAGTTTTCTTTAAATACAAAAATATTTAAAATGAGGAGAAAATTCAATTAATGTCCAAAAAAATAAATAAAATTTTCTTTTTTTTACATAGCACATAAATGAGAAAATTTTAATAGCATTGATGATGAAAGTTATTTAATATGACTATCTTTAATATTGTGTGTAAATATAAAGGTGAATTTTTAATCTTTTGAAATTAAAAAATGGTCAAAAAAATCACAAAAAAATAAATAGGTTTGGAGGCCTCTAAGGCATGCCACATAGGATTGGTTAAAACTCTCCTTTATATATATATATATATATATATATATATATATATATATATATATATATATATATACTAGATAACTTAACCGCACTATGCGTGGTCATAAAGAAAAACCTAATTAGTTGTACAAGCTAAATCTTAAAAAATATTTGAATATTAAAAGACTTTTTTTAGTTTTTAAATCCAAATAAAATTTTGAATATTAAAAGACTTCTTTTAGTTTTTAAATCCATATAAATCAAAATTTAAAGTTGCATCCATCTTATTATTCATACTCAGTTCGATATTTTCATTATTTCACAAATTATTCTAGCGAGCAATAATTTTGGAGATCTTCTAAACCAATTACATGAGAATATCCAATGGTTTTAATATCTCACGTAATATATCATGTGTTAATAGTCATTTAAAACGTAACATTAATGTTTTCATAGAGTTCTTTCTGCTCCCATCATTTAATAATCATACTTTTATTTTTATTTTTTTTGGTTAGCCATACTTTTATTTTTGATTGTTCAAAAATTATGTTCATTTTTACATAGTTTTTAAACCTCTGATTAATACTTATTCTGAAAAATATAATCAAACCTTTGCATTGCACATATATATTTGCACCTACTTGCGTTGGTGCATCCTTTAAATTAAAATTATCAGTTTTAAAATAAATAAATTAATTATGTTCATTTTTTAAAGGAAATTTACTATCTACATATTTCAAATTATTTATGAGATCTACATTTCAAGTAAGAAAGAATAAAGATGTTCATTTTTTTACATTAATATTCTTTTCATAAATAAAATTATGTGATTCTAGAACCTTAAAAACTGATCTCTTTTAGTTATGTAATAAAAAGGGGCAAGGTCTTTGAAGTTTTTATAAGCACACAATGTTTTAACGGAAGGAACACATTTAGACATGTTCATTGCTTTTTAAAGGAAAAAATTGTGTGGCTATTTAATTGAACAAACCAAATGAGAGAAAAGAAGAGAAAATATCTTCTTTTTTTAAAAAAAAAAAAAGATAAAAAGACAAATATGCTAGAATGTAGAATATAGTATCTTTCAAATAATCAAGTTAGGTATTGTTCTCCTCCTCAACGACAAAACTCTTAAGTCGATCAAAATTCTTGAGTCGCTTCAATTGTCATTATCATATTCCTCCAACAATTTTAATCTCCATCTTCCTTCCACAACTCCTCCTGCTTTCTTTCTTTTCTTGTCCACTTTATTAAATGTAATTAATAATGTATATTCGACTATAAATCAGTAGTACTTCTCATTGTGTATAAAAGAAAATAGTCAAAAAGAGGAGAAATAAAATGTAAAATTTTGAAAATAATTTGATTAAATTAAATATTATTTTTTTATAATGACATTTCTACCATGTACAGATATAAGATTAGCATAACTTAATTTTGAATTTAATATTTTAATATTATTTTTCACAATCACATTTTTGTTCAGTACAAAGAAGAAGTAGCCTAACTTAGTATTAAATTTAATATTTTTTGTTTGCACTAAAGATATAAGCTAGACATAGTATAAAACATGAAGAGAAAAGGTAAAAGAAAGTCAATAACATAAATAATGCCAGAAGCAAGAAAGAATATAGTTAGAACTACTTATTTTTCATTGTTTTCAATTTTTACCTTATAATTGATGTTAGATATTCAAAAATATTTTCATCATAATAAATTTTAAGATTCATTTTATGATCAGAGTATTGAAACTTACATATGATCAAGATAAAAATATGAACAACATAGACCACATGAAAAAAAGAATAACATCGTGTTGTTTTCATCTAGAGAAAAAAAATAGCACACTTTTTAATTAGTCCAATAAATAACCTCACAGATTTTTAGTTTTATATAATTGTAATACATGTGTGAAAAGAATAATAACACTATCTTTACCTATAAAAAAACAACAATATATTCATTCTCTTAACTTTTTCTTTCTTTTTTAAAATAAAAATGTATTTAAAAAGCAAGAAATAAGTACTTTCAAAAATATTTTTATGATGATTTTCACTTTCTTCTTTAGAACACAATAATAAATTTTGTTTATTGATTTCAATTTCGGTTTCCTTATGCTTCAATAACCATGATAATGAGGCCATTTCTGTACAACACTTATCGATTGAGGAAGAAAAAGTAGGAGCAAGAGGAAAAGATTGGCGTATTGATTGTTGAAGAAACTACATCATTTGAGTCATAAACTTTATAGGTTTTATACATGTCTCATTGCATAAATGATTATTAAAGTCACAATGACGTAGACTTTTGAGTTTGCTAAACTGAAAAATTGATGAGTAATTAAGAGAATGTAATTAAGAAATGATTTTTATATTTTCTAACATAGTAACATATAAATAGGGAAAAAATAAGAAAAAGCTCAAAAAAATGAGAAAAAGGGATAAATGAGAATTCTAGCTTTTTAGAGGTACCACATCACCTTTACTATAACCTTTCTCTCTCTTTCTCTCTCTTTCTCTCTCTTATATATATATATATATATATATATATATATTTGATTATAAGTTTAAAAACTTATACTCCACACCTCAATTAATTTAATCAGAATTTAAGTGAAGTTTTGACCTTAATTGATTAAAGTTGTCACCATTTTTAATTTAAAAATATTTTTGTCACCTTCCACTCTATTTTCTCTAGTTACTCCTTCCATTACATATTAATTAATCATCTTACTATAAGTAGTTATCCCAAATTACTTATTCATTTATTAAATCAAAATAGAATTAATTTTATTTTTACCATTTCAATCTTATAAATAATATTTCTTTGTAAGTGTAACCAAGTACTCCTATAAATCCTTGGACACATCCTTAATAAATCACTTACTCCTATAAAATTAAAAGTATTTTTACTATTACTTATAATTAAATCTTGGTTGGACACACCCTTTATCCCTTCTCAATTAATGGTATTGGTAATTTGAATAAGAATATAGTAGGAAGATTTTAATCAAATTATTCTTAAAAAATTAAAAGAGTGTTATAAATGTATTTACATTATAGTGAATGTCTATCAAAATCTATCAAGATCTACTTTGATATCTATTAGGATTTGAAGCATCCGTCTTTTACTCAGACTAAAAGTAAATTTTCCCTATAAATAGAGGGGTTTTGTTCATTGTATTGACAATCTTATGATCTCTCATCCATCAAGAGAAATAAAGAAGTCTCTCTTTTCTCTCTCTATTTATTCTTTATATTTCATAACACGTTATCAGCACGAGACTCTGCCAAATAAGGTGAGATTATAAATCTAAAGGTCAAGGTTAGTAATTCCTTATATTATTTATATTTTTCTATTAATGATATAATTATTGTTGGATTTGAGAAAAAATAATTGGTTTAGAACCATTTATATTTTAAATTTATTCCTCAAGAACAATATTATCAAAAAGGATGATAATATGTTGGGTTCAAGTCCCATCGATTCATGCCTAAGATGTCTTTATATAAATCAAATATTGAGTTTGAATCTCAATACACCATATTGATGATATTGTGATGACTAAGGCAAAATAATGGGTGTTTGATGAAAAGTTTGAAATTCAACCCATTGAATATGCTCCATTCCATGAAGTAAATGTGGTAGCAATATATGATAAGTCTGAAATATGACAACTTACTTCATTCTTGAGGTGTATGTGGTAGCAGTGCATAATATGTCTGAAAGAAGGCAAGTGATTGAATGCACGAATATACGCGTGGAGGGACAATATGATAATGATCATCAAAAGTGATGATATTTTCACACGCTTATATGATTATAAGATATGCTAGAGAAAAATTCTCTACATTATATGTATGCCTCGATTTGCTTCTGAAGTAGCAAAATCTTGAAAGAGATTATAAGCTATCATAATTTGATAGGCTTAAGGCACGGTTATATTTCATTCCTGGGGAATGAGAAACTTATTAATGCAAACGTGCACTTGATTGTGATTGTATCACAACTCACCTCCGAAAGAGGTTGAATAATTTTGAAATCTACTTCTAAAGTAGTAAATCTGAAATTTATTCATGTAATAGTAATTCTGAAATTTACTAAAAAAAAAGTACATGTCATGGTAAACTTGGAGTTTACTAGAATAAAAGTTCATAAATTGATATGAACGATTGTGACATCTCGAAGATGTGCATGTATTGAAGAACTAGAAGATTCTTCAAGAATTATTTATGTCGTTTGTTCTCATGACAAGTTGGTTGAACCAACTAATATTGGGATTGGATCACTTCAAATCTGAAAATTATAAAAGGTGAATAAGGGTCCGTTCATCTATCATGTGATATATTAAAATGATCCATCAATAAGATGATCACATGTACATTTATTGTCAACTTGCAGTTTGACATTCATAAAGTTGTTTGCTCAATAAAATTGAGTTAAGCATGACTTTCAGATTGTGTAATCAAGATAATTCATCTTGATGATGATGGTTTAGCATTGAATGTCTTCAATAAATATCTAAACTATTGCTAATGAGAACAAAACTTCATGTATTGGTCTGAAATATGATATATTGCAATAGCACTTGTATGCATTAGACCAATAAATTATGATTATTTCTTCCCTCTCAATTGATTCAAGGTCGAGAACCAATTATTCTATCTAATAATTTTGATATGCGGTATACGATTAATGAATATACCATAATGCACAAAGATGAATTCCTCAAAGAAGTAGAGGATGTATGTTAGTTTTTCTAACATAAGGGGGAGATTAAAAGCGCTATGAAATATGTTAGGAATTATCACCAGATCCTCATCCAAAAGATAATTCAAGTCAAATGCCGAAAGCATCTCATATTAAGCGCAAGTGCTCTTATTTTGTGTTCCTAAAGGACAAAGTCTATGCATGCGTGAAGCGTGGTAGACTAATCGATTCCAAATGAAATAGTCCTTGAAAAATAAGGAGCAAATAATCATAATAAGAAGGCAATAAGCTCTTGAAGAGCCTACGACATAACACTTCATGAAACCATATGAGAGGTTCATGTATCTGAAAATAATGAAGTGATGAGATCTCAAAATGTTATGTCCCATTGTGAACCGATACTAAATGATATATCATCAATATTTTTGACACAATATTGGCACAATATTGTGAAAGATTACGAGGATCTTAATTCTACGTTAATTTAAGCATGCTGAAGTAGAAACATTTATCAAGTGACATTAAAGGATGCATCTTGGTAAGTATTAAACTTATTTGATTTGCAGTCCAGATATTTAAAGATGTCACTCATGAAATGTTGAATATTGTCACTTGACAAAACTTATGTGAAAAACTTTTAAGGATTCAAAATGCTTGAAGCATATAAAAATTTCTGGAAAACTTATTTATAATCGTTATATTGTATAAGTTTATTGCTTGAACATCATTGGAACTCTTGGAGATTTTTCAAAGCAATAAATTATTTGCTGAAATTTAAAATATATTGAATTGGATTGGTTATGAAGTACCATATCTTAGTGCAATTGATGCACTCATGTACCTTGCAAATACTACAAGGCCTATAGCCTTTTCAGTCAATTTGTTAGCAAGATATATTTTTGCTCCTACTATGAGACATCAAAATGGGATAAAACACATAAGCTTGTTTTATTCTAAAGATTGCAGTCCCGATCTTATTTGGTCATGCTGATATTGAGTACTTATCTGACCCGCATAAAGCTCGGTCTCAAATAGGCTATGTGTTCATATGCGGTGGTACTGTCATATCTTGGATATATACAAAGCAGTCTATCGTAGCCACTTCATCGAATCATGCTGAGATAATAGCTATTCATGAAGCAAACCGAGAATGTGTATAGTTGAGGTCCATGATACATCTCATTCGAGAAAAATGTGGTGTGAAATATGACAATCTACCCACAATTTTTTACAGAGATAATTCAGCATACATAGCACATCTTAAGGGAGGATTCATAAATGGAGATAGAACGAAGCACATTTTGCCAAAGCTTTTATACATACATGAGCTACAAAAGAATGATGATATTGACGTGCAACAGATTCGTTCAACTGACAATGTGACTGATTTATTCACCAAATCTTCTCCAATTGCAACTTTCAAGAAGATGCTGCACAAGATCGAGATGCAAAGGTTCAAGGATGTTCTCATTAGGGGGAGTTAATACGCGCTGTACTCTTTTTTCCTTACGAGGTTTTGTCCCACTGGGTTTTCCTTGTAAGGTTTTTAATGAGGCAGCCGAAATGCGTATTATTAGAGATGTATACTCTTTTTCCTGCACTAGATTTTTTTCCTACTGGATTTTTTCTAGTAAGGTTTTAACGAGGCACATTATCTACCAATTAGACATTTAAGGGGGAGTGTTATAAATGTATTTACATTATAGTGAATGTCTATCAAGATCTATCAAGATCTACTTTGATATCTATTAGGATTTAAAGCATCCATCTTTTACTCAGACTAGGAGTAAATTTCCCCTATAAATAGAGGGGTTTTGTTCATTGTATTGACAATCTTATGATCCCTCATTCATCAAGAAAAATAAAGAAGTCTCTCTTTTCTCTCTCTATTTATTCTTTATATTTCATAACAAAGAGCACTTGAAAAGGAATACAGAAATAAACCAAATAGAACACTTAAAAGAGAATGGAGGGAGTACTTTGTAAAGATACAATAAAGTATCTTAAAGAATAAATTATTGATATTACACTTTTTATTTATAATTCTTTTAAAAATATATAAAAATAAAAATAATCAATTAATATAAAACAGAGAGAGTAGAATAACTCTATTACTATACAGTATATACATGTCCAGTTGAAGAGGCAAGACATGGATGATCATTAAAAATAATGCCCCGAATCAAGAACTTTGAAAATAATAAACCAATATTGCGACTGTGCACAAAGCTTTATATGTATGTTGATTACTTATTTATATGTGTTTCTCTATCATTTCCGTACAATACCGTATTCTCCTTTTTGTATTACATATTGGTGGGCTATATGTCACACTAGTAGTGAACAAGTACACATTTTGCGCGATAATTAGGTCCTGAGAAGCCACTTTTCAGGATGAGTTATGAAGAAAGAAAAATAATGCATGATTTCTAACATTTTATTTGTACTTAAATATTTTGTATAATTATTACTAAATTATTATAAGTAAGAATATTTATTAGTGATTATAATTAGAGATAATAAGAGAAAAGACATCTTTTCCTCCTGAACTTGTCCTCCCAACTCATTTTACCACTTAAACTTAACTTTCGTTTATTTATCCCTTTTAACATCTTTAAATTGCATTACTTTCACCCCTCAAACTGCCGTGGAATTTTTTTAAGAAAAAAAAGAAAAAAAAACACGTTTTTTAATTTAAAACCATATATGGCCCCACTTTTTATAAAAATCCACCTTCTTCATACCCCCACCCTCCACCCCCATTTCCCATCTTCTTCTTTTACCCCCACACCCACCATAATTTTTTTCTCTCCAAACCCACCACCACCAACCCCCCTCCTCTTTCAACCACCAATTTCACCACCACCACCACCAGCCCCACCCTCTCCCCTCTAAACTCTCAATTTCTTCTCGTTCAATTACCAAATTTTTCACTCCACCTTCAATTTCTCCTTCTTAAACCCACTTAAAATCATTAGAAAAGAATTGAAATTGAATTTCTAAAAGTAATAGTTATCTTCATGAATTCGAAAATTTGAAATAAAATTGAAATTGAAGAAAAGTTATTAGCGGCGGTGTTAATGGTGGTGGTGGTGTTAATGGTGTGCGTATATTCTTTTGTGGGTTTATTTTAATCGTTTTTCGATGAATTTTGCCGGAATATGTCGGAATGAAGAGTTTTGAATTGGGACGTGGTAATGCTATTGCATTGTTGTTTCTTGAATTGGTGGTTTGATGAAGGAATAATTGGTACTTTTTTTTTACTTAATGGACAACAACAATGGCTATAGGTAATATGTTTTTAGTTTGAAGAAGATAAAAAATGGAGGAGAGGGGAGAGGTGGGGTGATTTGAAGAAGATAGAAAAGGGGGGGCTGCGTTGCAGGGTAGAGGCGGGGTGGGTGAGGGGGTTGTGAAGAAGAAAGAAAATGGGAGGGGAGGGGGGCTGCATTGCAGGGGAGGGGGGCTGCATTGCAGGGTAGGGGGCGGGGTGGGGGGGGGAGTGAAGAAGAAAGAAAATGGGGGAGGGGATGCCTTTTTTATCTAATATATATATATATAATAGTACATATATATTTTTTATTTTTTAAAAATATATATATAAAAATAATGTGAGGGGGATTAATTTTCTTTTAGAAAAATCAAACTTCTTACGTGGCAATGACGTGGTTTTGATGTGGCAGTGATGTGGCGTTAATGTGTAGGCAAGTGTAACACACTCTCCATTGTGAGAGTGGTATTCAGTTTTGAGGGGTGAAAATAATACTACAATTTAAAGATGTTAAGGGGGTAAATAAACGAAAGTTAAGTTTAAGTGCTAAAGTGAGTTGGGAGGACAAGTTTGGGGGTGAAAGATGTCTTTTCTCGAGATAATAATTACTCCTTTCGTCACACACACATATATATAATTATTATTACTTATATTTGAAATTTTTTGAGATGTTTAAAATGAGGTATATAAAATAATGAAATTTAAAATAAGATAGATTGTTATGTAACCTTATGGTCTATCACGTTAATTTTTATTCTTTGTAATTATTTTTAAAATTCTATCAACCTTAAATTACGTATTTTTTTCATATGAGAAGAAAAATTATTAAAATTAACGATAACAAGTATTGAAATGAGCTCGTAAAAGCAGAATCAATTTTTTTTGTTTTCCTTCTTTTGGCCGTTAAATCTGCGATGGGTGCAAAATTTTGTAAGCTTGGAGATTTATTGTACATGATTTTTCGTATGACATAATTGCTACCTCAAATTATTGAGGTGAGACTCTTAAAAAATCCAAGATATTTTTTTTAACTACGTAATGTAATTCATATGATATCAAAAATGAAGTTGGAAAATGAGATGAAGAGCACAAATATATTTTATTTGGAGAATTTAGTCGCTCAATTGATTGACTAAATGAACTTTCACCTTATTAGTGAGTATTTGATTTCCCACCTAATAATTACTTTCTCATCTTTCCCCACACTCATGTGTTTACTAAAAAAAATAAAAATAAAAGAATATAATTCGTAATTCTGGAATACACTATCATTTTAAAAGATACAAATAATATAAATCTAATACTCCCTCTGTTTCAAATTACCTGTCCCAAATTGAGATGACACATTGATTAAGAAAAATAATTAATAGCATGCCTAATTTACCATAGTACCCCTATTAAATGATGTTTACAATTTAATTTGAAGAAAAAGTAATTAATGCAAAGGGTAAAATATGAAAGAAAAAAAATTGTCTTGTCTTGATTAATGAAAAAAGACAAGTAAAATAAGACATCAAATTAGAAAATTAGTAAAAACTTCTATAATATTTGTATCATTTATGACACAAAACAATATATAGCTTTATTGTCATAGCTTTATGACACAACAATATATAACCTTATGACACGAAACAAATAAAACAACCAATCATCAAATATTAACATTTTTCCACAAATTAAGAGGATAGTTGTATAACTTAATTGAATAACAATTAGAGAAAACTTGTAAATCTATAGAACTTCAACAATAATTTTTGAGACATAAATGAATAAATAGTCAAAAGCATTTTTTTCTCGACATAAAAATATGAAAGGGTATATTACTTTGTCCGGCGAAAACTCGAAATTTCATCATCCATTGATACAATTGTCAGATTCTGTAATACACAACTGAAAGAGAAATTGTTCAACAAAGGATTAAAGAATTCAACATGACTTTTAGCTTCTATAATTTAGGATACATATGAACAAATTAACACAAAATCATGTAGAAATAAAAAAAAATTAGAGCACAAAATTTAAGTTACCCATCTATCAGCAACACAATATCAACAACCAATTGCTCACTATCAAAAATACTAAATATTTCATTGGTTCTCTAATTTCAACAATAAAAAAAAATGTGTGAAGATGAGAAATTATCCAGTAACTCATCATATTGTGTAGTTTGGATATTTGATATTTCTATGGACCATCTATATGTAGTTTTGAATTTATATTAATTGGTGAAAGATTAAAAATTAAGAAAAGATATATTTAAAATTAAAGTGTATTTTAATACTTATAAATTCATAATTAATTTTCATTCCGTTACCAAAGTTTCTTCTTTCCTTACACTTATGATAGAGATTATTGGGTGCATTAAAAATTAATAATTTAAATAGTGTGAAATTTTTTTCAACATGAAATTAATAATAAATAATAAGAAAAAAATTGAATAAAAATAAGAAATCTATGTAATAGTAAATGAGGTTACTCTATGTTTTACTGCAAAATAGGCAAATATGCTAGTACGTGAGCTAATTCTATCTTAATTGGATTTTATTGCTATTAGTGTCAGGTATTATATTGGTGGTGACTAAGACAAGCAGTTATTTGAGATTGCTTAATTGATGATTGTGAATATGAAATGGTTGAAAGTTATGGACATTATTAATATCAATTAAGAGTAGAATTGATGTAATGAAGATATGAATTAAGATGAGTTTGTAAAATAAAACAATTGAAAGAAATGACAAAAAATGCCCCCAAAAAGGAGAAAATAGATAAATATGAATGGAGGTCAAGGTGTCACATCACCTTCTCTATGTTTCTCATATATATATATATATATATATATATATATATACTAGTGTACGTACCCACGCGATGCGCGGATAATATTAAAATAATATTTTTGACATTTCATGTTGAAATATCTTGTTCGAGCATGTTAAATTCTATTATCTTAAAAAAAAAATCAATTATGATATTGTTTCTCAATAAAATGTAAAAATAAAATAGTTTTTTTTCTACCCTCACCCACCTCCCACCCCTACCACCATCTTCACCCCACTCCGCAATTTATATTTTAAAAAAAATTCTGCCCCCGCCTCCGCTCCCACCCACCTCTAACCAAATCTTTATGAAAAAACTCATGTAACTATAATGTGTGTGTATTCTTATTATATTATTCAAAATTTGATTTATATTTCTCTCACCCCACTACCCCACTTTTAATCAAATTTAAATGAGTAAAAAACAACCATTCACAATTTAAAGATATTAGATTGTTAATATTTTCCTCCCCATACTTCTAATCAATTTTATATGAGTAAAAAAAATCGTGTCATTATAAAAGAAAAAAATTATTTTTCTTATTTTCTTTATTATATTAATTACAATTTAAAGATTTCATATTATTAATATTGACTGTTTTAAATTTTTATTCTATTGCACCTCCCTCCCTCCTCCCCCAATCTATTTCGTTTAAAATTTATAAGCAATATGAGTGTTTGTTCAATTACTTCATTATATTCTTAAAATTAGTTTAAAATATTATCCCTCAACCCTTTATTTTTCTATATTTTTTCACTATAGTTTAACTACTTCTATCTAGTCTAACTATAAATTGACTTTATGTTGTATTACACACCATGATAGTTGAGTTTTCTTCTCTTTTTCAAAATATAGAATGCTGAGTTTTAAATATAAATTACTTAGATTTGATTTTCTAATGTTCATTAATTTCGTCATTTGTTAGGATTATAATTACTTGGTATACATAATTAAAGACTTTGCTCGTAATAATTAAAAAATATTTTTTCAAAATATGATCTAAAAAATCTGAATATTGAGACATAAAGCACAAAAGAGTTCAATTTATCAATTAATCGAAACTCAATTATCAGAAATTAACATATTATAAAATAAATATAAACTTATGAAAATAATTGTCAATATCATAAATGATTTATCATTTAATATTGGGATAATCTAAAATGTAATATCTTTTAATTTTGCTTCAAAATCGTAATATCCCTCAATAATATGTTGTCTTTCTTGTTTTAATTTATTTATAAGTTTAATTTCATTTTTTATTTTCAAAATTAAGGAGTTTAAATAATAAGATAACCAAATTAATTGAATTTTAAGTCTATCTAATAAAGAGTTAATCTATATTAAATTTTTGAATTTAGAAATTAATATGTTATCTAATGGATAGATTACAGTGTTTATCATCTACTTTTAAAACGAATACTGCTCTAAATCATAGCATCAGATTAATACAATCTGTCCTACCTAAATATACTGCTCTAAATCATAGCATCAGATTATTGCTATTACTATTTATTTTTACTCCTAACGTGTGATATATATATATATATATGTATATTATGGCTTAAAGGCTTGAAGTAGAGAAACTTATGATAATATGGAAGTAGCATGGAAACATAACACAAAGAGGGAAATATAAGTACTTATAAGCTTGATGGTACAACGAAGGAATGATATGTAAGGCAATATAAATATTCTACTCTAGGCTATATTAACGTTAATAGGAAGGAGCACATGACGTGGGGTAGTGCCTCAACGGCGAGGGGAGGTTTAACTTTACATACCTTAGTGCTTAACTAGCTACGATAGAATTTCGGGCCCCAAATAACTCAACCCGCAGGAGTATAGCTTTTATCTTTCCAACCACCAACTTCTGATATCCAATAGGTAATTCACTAACTACAAGGATAACATATGCGTCCATTAGTAACTCGTAGGAACATTTAACAATTTAATTCCATATTCATCGATTATGCCCGAAATCAATCGAGTCCCTTAAAGATAATTCGAAAGGAATTCTTTCATTTTCAATTTATACAATTCAACGTTAAATCCACACAATTTATAGGAATCCCTAAAAAAAGTTCCTCTTTTATCAAAATTTCTCCTTTTTCTCATGAACCCATTTCAAAGACGAGAGGAAAGATTCAAACTAAATAACTCAATTACTTATTTACAAACAATTTCAAGAAAGGAGTAGAGAATTTACCTCTTGGAATTCAAATTCCAACTATAGACTATATAAACTAATTCTTGAAATCCTTTGAGGCTGTCACAAAATTCTTTAACTTATAATTCAAAGAACATAAGTACCTTTCCCTTCACGTATAACCCCTTCTTGATACCTTAAATTAATTCTCTCGTTGATAGAGAAGAAAGGGAAGAAAAAAAAGAAAGAGAAAAAGAAATAGAGTAGCAAAAGTACAAGGCAACATCGCCTGTCTTTCTTGTTTGTTGGAAATGTTTCCAGTGAAATGAGAAAGTAAGCCCACCAATTCATTTTTTTTTCTTTCTTTTTTTAATCTAGTTTATGAAAATGATTAAAGGTGGCCCCACATGCCCCTAATATCAACAAATACATAAAAGAAAACTTCATAGGGGCCACCTTTAATCATTTGGGACTCAACTTACCCTTTTTCCCAAATCGCATAACGCCCTTCATAGGAGACACTTTTAAGAACACAAAATCATCAACATGAAACTCTAAATCTCTACGTTATATATCTGCATATGACTTTTGCTTACTCTGAGCTGTCTTCAACCACTCTCGTATAAACTTAACCTTTTCAACGGCTTGATGGATTAAATCTGGACCCAATAACTGAGTCTCGCCCACTTCGAACCAACCAATAGGCGATCTACATCGTCTTCCATATAGAGCTTCAAATGTAGTCATGCCAATGTTGGAGTGATAACTGTTATTATAAGCAAATTCTATTAAAGGCAAATGATCATCCCAATTACCTTTAATATCTAGCGTGCACGCTCTCAGCATGTCTTCGAGCGTCTGAATGGTGTACTCGGCCGGGCCATCTGCCTGCGAATGAAATGCAGTGCTAAGGTTCACCTGATTACCCAAGCTCCTACGAAATGATTTCCAAAATTGAGCTTTAAACGGGGAACCTCTATCTAAAATAATAGACATCTGTGTCCCATGTAAGCGAACAATCTCTTTTACATATAACTTGGCATAATCTTCAGCTGTATTGGTAGACTTAACAGGAAGGAAATTGGCTATTTTGGCCTGACAATCAACTGTAGCATAACAAGAGGATAACCAATTCATACCCATAATAACATTAAAGTCGACCATTTTAAGTTTAATCAGATTAGCGAATGTAGCACGACCACATACTGTCACCACACAATCATAATAGACCCGTCTAGCTATAATAGAATCTCCTACTGGAGTCGATACTGCAAATAGTTCGCATAGCAACTCCAGCTCGATTTCAAACTTCTTAGCAACAAATGGGGTAACATATAATAAGGTAGATCCTGGGTCTATCAAGGCATATACATTATATGAAAAAACAATTAAGGTACCTGTGACTATATCTGGAGATGCCTCTGAATCTTGCCGACCAGCTAGTGCATACATACAGTTCAGACCAGCGCTCGAATCGGGCCCTCTGCCCCTACCAGATCCTCTACCTGCTGGTGCCTGAGGACCGCGAGAAGAAAAAAACTCTGATGAAGATGAAGTTGATGCAGACCCTGTAGGCTGTGATCTATCACCTCTACCATTACCTCTGAGCTGTAGACAATCACGTACCATATGACCCTCTATACCACACCAGTAATATGCATTTGAACCAGACCGACACTCCTCTCCATGTGGTCGGCCACACTACTTACATGTAGGTCGAGGTCGTAACCCTCGACTAGCACCTCCTGAGGTTTTAAATCTGGTGCTTTAGAAGTCTGACTCTGCTCATATTTGTGCCTCAAGAACTGAGTTGGAGCAATAGATGTGGAGCGCACAACTGACTGGGTCTGCCTAGGTGGCCCTCTACTAGTGGAAGCTCCACTGCTTCCCTGATAGTGGCTGGTCATCCTAGCTTTCTTACTCTGCTCTCTTTCACTATCTACCTCACGATTACGCGATCTTCCTCTATCTGCTGAGCGCGTTCCATGATTCTTGTTATATCCAAATCTTTATTCATAGCAGCAACAGAAAGAAGGTCCATCAAGGGACCCATAAGGCCATTCACAAAGCAACGAATCTGTTTTGCTTGTGTGCTAACCACCTCTGGAGCATATTTGGAAAACTGTGTAAACCGCAAAAAATACTCCTTGACACTAAGATTACCCTGCTTTAAGGATATAAATTCATCCACCTTTGCCTCTTTGAGCTCTAATGGCATGAAATGATCCATGAAGGCTTTTGCAAATTCTTTCCAAACCGCTGGGGGAGCTTTCTGACCTCTCGAGATAACCCACATATCATACCAATCAACAACAACATCTTTCATTCGATGGGCAGTGAATTCAACTGCATCTGTGTTCGATATCCGCATCACCTTACAAATTCTATGAGACTCATCAATGAACTGTTGAGGGTCCTCTGCAAGCTTAGAACCTGTGAATTCTGGTGGGTTCATTGATGATAGGCGTATTTACACGCCTAAAGTACTATAATTTACCCATATTTTAGCTAAGTTTTGAGGACAAAATATATAATTCATGCACTTTTAGTCCTTTTTCCTGTAAGTGAGCTAATAAACGTGATTAGCAAGTTTTCAGGTATAAATGATGAAGATTTCAGCATTTTATGGATAACTTGACGCCCAAGGAAGCTTCACAAAAGAAGGAAAGGAGAGCTTGGACGCCTAGGGACTAAAAGTGACGCATGGAAAACCTGTCCCGGGCAAAAACAGCAATTCTAAAGACTTTGGGGATCAGCAGTAACTTATTAGGATTAGGATAAGTACGCAGTATCCTAGTAGGATTAGGATAAGTACACAGTAGCCTAGTAGGAATAGGATATGGGTGTTATAAATACCCTATTGTGCTGAACTTTTTATTCATTCACTCATTAATTCATTCAACCCTTACAATTCAACTCATTCATCCTATTTTCTATTCAATTCTATTTTCTTCGACATTTAGTACTATTCACGTTACTTTCTGACAGAGAAAGCACGGCCCTTGTGACCAACGTGAGATCATGATGATGTTTATTGTGATCTCCGTTGCAATCATGAGTAGCTAAACTTCTCTATTGGGGTTATGGAAGCCTTATGAGATACTATGTATTGCTATGAGTTTGTGAATTCGTGACACATATGCTGCTTATATCATTACTCTCTTCATCTTAATATAAATTCTAGTGGTTGCAAACATATAGAATACGCCAGTATAGCATTAACTTGTTCGAAAGAAAAGTTATATGTCTGGAAAAGAGATAATGTCAAGGTAATAGGGCACCAACCCCTGTTAAAAAGTTAGTGTCGTAACTAGATTAACCTCTTGGAGAATTTTTACCGTTAGATACGCTTTAAGCTCGAAAGAGTTAAAGTGAAATAATCCTTGATGGTCGAAAGACGCCTGGATTTACCATAGAATACAATTCTCTATAAACACATGCATGTCTGAATTCCGCATAACTCATAGCCAATAGAGACGTATAACTCATAAGGTGGACATAACCCCAACTCTCAATTCTCATTGGTTAAACATCTTACTAAACATTCTTTCTTTTTTACTTTGCTATTTTCTGTTTTTACTCTATTATTTTGTTTACATTATTGCACGCTACAAAATCCCCCCTTTTACGAGACTTGCACCAAAAGTCTAATAATCTTTGCTTACTTAGTGACCAAGTATTCTCTGTGGGATCGATACCCAACCCAGTTGGGTTATATATTTGACAACGACCGCTTACACTCTTACGAGAGCTGTAGTTTGAGCGTTATCAAAAATTGGCGCCGTTGCCGGGGAATACGGTTGTCAACTAAGTTTGTGATAGTTATTAGACCCTTTGGTCAAAGATTCTCGTACTTTTACTTTTAGTTGTTATTTTTGTTTTATTCAGGTTCTGTTGGCAGGATGGAAGCTCAACGTAACATTGATAGAAGGGCTGCTCAACAGGAGCAGGCTAGATTAGCTATGTTGGCCGCTGCTCAAGTACATCAACAGAATATTGATAACCCAGGGCAAGCAACAAATTCTGATGATGAGGACCTGGGTGATGATGAGATACTAAACCCTAGGCGTGATGCTGAGGTGGCGACACCTGCAAACAGAAAAGATCGTCAAGCCAGATTTAGGCCTGAACGCAGAGCCATGCAGATGCCTTTTGATGATAATGATGACGATCTGGATGGAGCTGGTGCTACAGGAGCTATTATTCCTCCGCCCTTGGCACCTAGAGCAAAGTTCAATATCACCAGCACCATAATTCAACTATTGCAGCTCAAGGAATTATTTGGTGGACTTGCAGGCGATGATCCGAATATTCATCTGATCAACTTCATCTCTACATGCAAGTCATTCGACAATCCAGGCGTTGGACAGAATGCAATTCGGCTGCGCTTATTTCCATTGTCTCTATCTGGGGAGGCAACTCTATGGTTGAATGGGCTGACTCCTGATTTTATTACTAATTGGAAGCAACTGAAAGACGCTTTCCTAGAAAGATTCTTTCCGCCATCCAAGAGAGCACAGTTGAGAGATGAGATCAGCAATTTTCGACAGCTTCCAACTGAAGCTCTCCACGAAACATGGGAGAGGTTCAAGAAGATGCTTATGCGGTGCCCAAACCATCAGATGACGAATATCCACTTGATGGAGATATTATACAGGGCTTTGAACTCAATGACAAAGCCAGTGGTTGATAATGCTGCAGGTGGGTCATTCATGGACCTTACTTTCATCGAGGCAAGTGATATGCTGGACCGTATGACAAAGCAGAGTAGATCTTGGCATACCAGGGATTCTGAGGTAGCAAGATCTACTATAGCCATTGGCATGACTGCAGAGCAGAGGCGTAGACAAGAGGAGCGTGACCAAGATATGGCTCACATAAAAACGTAGATGGATCTTCTTACCAAGCACTTACTATCAGGGAAGACCGAAAAGGTTAAGGCCATTGTATCACAGGGAAGAGATGAATTCGACTCTGAGGAAGAAGCCAACTACTTGAATAATCAGGGGGGTTTCCGAGGCAATGCCCAAGGAAACCAAGGTCGGATCTATTATGATAAATCTGGATACAGGACCGCGATCAAGGTAGTTGGAAAAACAATACCGACAGGAGTGGTTTGTATGTTCCTCCTGGAAGACGTGACGCCGCTGCATCTGGTTCTGGAAATATGTCCATGGAAGATATGATGGCTAAGCTGCTGAAAGGAGTAGAGGCAACCAGCACAGGAGTAACTGAGGTAATAAATGATCTGTCCTCAATGAAGCAATTGGTTGACTCGCATTCCACTTCAATTAAACAGCTGGAGCAACAATTGAGTCAATTATCTGCGGTATTTAACTAAAGAAATGATGGAACACTACCCAGCGATACGGTGCAAAACCCAAGGAACGACGGATCATGCATGGCTATTACTACCCGGAGTGGTAAAGTGTTGGAAAATCCATCCAAGGACAAACAGGTGGTTGATGATATATCAGATAATGTTATTGATGCAGAATGTGAAGAGGCCGAAGAAGCTGAAGAGTGTGTTCATGACGTCACCCTTAGACGTTTGCAGCCTGAAAAGATTGATAGTTGGAAGCAAGGTAAAAAGAAAGTGGTGGAGAAAACTATCCCCCTTCCACCACCACCTTTTCCTCAGAGACTGAAGAAGAAGGCTGACGACAATCCTGAAAAGGTTGATAATCGAAAGCAAGATAAAAAGGAAGTGGTGGAGAAAACAATTCCCCTTCCACCACCACCTTTTCCGCAGAGACTGAAGAAGAAAGTTGATGATACCAGGTTCAGTAAATTCATGACTATGTTGAAGCAGCTGACTATTAATGTTCCTTTGGTGGAAGCGCTAGAGCAGATGCCCGGATACGCTAAATTCATGAAGGACCTTTTAACAAAGAAGCGGGTAGTAAGCTATGAGCCGGCAGATAATATTCATCATTGCAGTGCAATTGCCACAAGGTCCTTAGTACAGAAGAAGGCAGACCCTGGTGCTTTCACTATTCCTTGCACGGTTGGATCTATGAATTTTGCTAAGGCATTGTGCGATTTGGGAGCTAGCATCAATTTGATGCCACTATCCGTCTACAGAAAGTTGGGGTTGGGCGACCCTACACCAACCAATATGCGGCTCGTGATGGCAGATAGGTCGGTAAAACGACCTGTGGGTATCTTGAATGATGTGTTGGTGAAGGTGTCTACCTTCATTTTTCCTGCAGACTTTGTGATTTTGGATTGTGAGGTGGATTCTGAAGTTCTCATAATCTTAGGATGTCCTTTCCTTGCAACAGGAAGTGTGCTTGTTGACATGAGAGCTAATGAGCTTTTATTTTGGTTGAATGACGAAGTGGTCCGCTTTGATATATGCAAAGTAATGAAGCAGCCCAGCGATATGAATGTGTTCTCCATAGCTGATGTTCATTATGAGGATAAGAAAGCATTATCTGTAGAGAAACAGCTTACTGTTGAGCCATTGTCTGCTGCGCTGCTGAATATTGAGCATGGGGACGATGAAGATTATAAAGAAACTATGTGTGCTCTAATAGAAATAGGGTCCTATTCTCATACTCCTAAGCAGCCGGACCTTGATCTTAAGAATCAACCGTCACCAACAGCGAAGACTTCTATTGAAGAGCCCCCAGTGCTAGAATCGAAAGAGCTCCCCAATTATCTAAGGTATGCGTTCTTGGGAAGTGTAAATACACTTCCGGTGAGTGTGGTGGATGATTTAAGTGAACAGCACGTAGAGGCTCTCATCTCTGCTCTGAAGAGATACAAGAGAGCTATGGGTTGGACTATTGATGATATAATTGGTATCCCTCTTGGGATATGTATGCACAAGAGTCATATAAAAAAAGATTGCATGCCTACAAGTAAGCATCAGCGTCGTCTGAATCCATTCAGAAAATGATGCCCCATCTATCTCGATGAAGTCTAAGTAATCGAGATAGCTATGTCGTGCCGCGACAATAAATCAAGCGCTTGGTGGGAGGCAACCCATCGTTTTTTGTTTTGTTTTCTTAAGATTTTATCGAGCCACGACCAAAACTAAGGCGCTTGGTGGGAGGCAACCCATCGTTCTAATCATTTTTGTTGTTTTTGAGTAAGTGTAGGTGCAAGAGGTATAAAGGAGGAGATTGGTTTCAAATTTTGATTTGGAAGTATTGCATATTGAAGGTGGTAAGTTAGGAATGAAGAAGCAAAAGGCTATGGGTTAGGCATTGCCTATGAAAATATAGGCAAAGAACAAGGCAAGGCCTATGTAAATCTAGGCCACGAACAAGGCATGGCCTATGCTATGGCCTAAGATCTCGGATTCTAGAGTGCCATAGCATAGGCGCCGCCTATGCTCAACAATGCCATAGCATAGGCGCCGCCTATGTAAAAACATTCTGTCTCTGAATCTAGTATGCCATGGCATAGGCGCCGCCTATGCCTAACAATGCCATGGCATAGGCGCCGCCTATGCTCAACAAATCTTTGCAAAAGGCGCCGCCTATGCCAAGCATAGGCAAAGCAAAAGGCGCCGCCTATGGTCACTTTTGGTCTCCAAATCCGATTTTAAATGGGTCAAAACCCAACCCAAAGCTTGCCCTATAAATAAGAAACTTAGTCTTAGACCAAAAATACATTGCAAACCTAACAAAAGCGTCGCCTACCTCTCCAAATCCTCTCAAAAATTTTCCTTTTGCTCTTTTACTTTGCAAGAATATCTTCCGAGGCCATCAACCAAGTAAGTACTTCTTTGTTCTTCATTCATATTCCGTAAGTACTACACTACTACGCCTACAATAAATTGTTAGATCTTGAAGTAGTAGTAGTGATTTGAATGTGGTTGATTTGTTGCGATACAACTAAGTAAGTGAACGAATACGTAAGGATGATCTTAACTTGTTTCCAACTTGTATTTGATTTTGATGCACTGTCATACTTTTGCGGAATTGACATGGTCACGAAAACTGCATAATCTTGTAAATAGAAAGCTTACATGTTGGAATGACTTGTTCATCGAGATGAGAATCATGGTTAAACTACCAACTTGTGAGGTTGTGATTATTTCTAGATGTTATAACTTGATTCAATCTCTATGTAGTAGTCTCGATCAAAAGATGTATCAACCATGAAAGTATTGCCAAGATTTTTTTGGCAGTATGACTGCACTGATTATATTGTTGGAATATAGCGCCTAAAACGTATATCGATGAAGTCTGAGTAATCGACATCATTCACTTCACTAGTCCGTACCAACAAACTAAGTGTGGGGTGGTGCCACTACTGTTTGTTCATTGATTGTATCCACCGAGATGAAGCTAACATGAATATTATTTTAATCTCAGGTACAATGGCACCAAAAGCACGCCAAGGAAAAGACAAAGCAACCACCTCACAGAAAGGCCAGAAAAGGGGAAGAAAAGAGCAAGATAAATCCTCCTCACTACAAATACCTCAACGCATTTTTGGATCAAATGGGTACAATTTGAGGAAACTCTGAGGATGACGACTCTGATGATGATTCCGACGCAGGGGGAATGACCCCAGACATAGAAGAGGAGTCCGACTAATCAGGTTTTCCGTATTTATTTTCCACTGAGGGCAGTGTGTCCCGTCTAAGTGTGGGGTACTGGTATTCGTATGTTGTACTTCTTTACCTATATTTATGGTCATATTTTTTTTGTTTGTCGTAGATTTTGATGCATGAAATTGTTTTGATAAGCGGCATGGTGTTATGACAAGAGTTTGTGCTAGAATCATTACTATTGAGACATTTAGGCTCTAAATGTGACTCATTATGTGATAAGTGTGTGGTTTAATTCCTTCATCTGTTGGGTCAAGAGTCTGTACTGCTCCCAATAAAGTCGACCATGTGCCTTGTGTGTGTAAGGTGATAGTATATTCTGTGTTTGTGGCTGATGCTAGAACTTGCCTGGTGTGTGTGTAAAGCGAAATAAAGAGTGTGAGTCTAGGAGATGATTTAGGCATTTCTTTGGCAACCGATACTTGTTTACCTTCGTTTTACCTACCCATGGACATTATCTTAGTTAACCCCCTTTGAGCCTTGAGCTATTTTCTTTGACAGCCTCATATGTAAGCCTAATCCATTTTTTTCAAGACCATAATTTGATCAAAATTCCTAAGTGCTTTAAATTATGAAGTCATGTGACAAAATAAGAGGAAATTGGGTGAGAGTGATGCCTTAAAGTGTATTGGTACTTGAATTTGTTATGAAAAAGAGTGGCTATCATGGAGGTGTGTTATAAAAAAAAAAGAAATAGAAAAACAAAAAGATAAATTGTGTTTATGATTAAATAAAAAGATAGTTATGCTTGAATGGCAAAATAGGTGAAAAGGGGTGATAGATGAAAGAAAGGTAGCAGGGTTGATTAAAAGAGAGTGTTAATGGCATAATGTGATGTATTAAAGTGCTTAGGAACATAGTCACTATTTCTGGCCAAAATAGTCCTACCCGTCCCTTAGCCTACATTACAACCTGTAAAGACCTATTTGATCCTAAGCTTAGCATTCTGATATTTAGTGGAGCATTACATTAAGGGCAAGCCTATGGTCATCAGTTGCAAACATATGAATTCTTTGTGAGAGTGAGAGCAAGGATAATATTATACCCATGTTTTGAAAAATGAAATACTTGTGAGTAATTATGGGTGACATATTGTGAGACACACATGGTTGATGAGTTTTGGGTAGTTGTGTATGATTCTTTGTACCTTAACTTTTGAATACGAATTAGCCATCATCACGAGTCTATGTTAGAGGTTAAATTGTTTCTAGTAGTGATCAGAAAACTACTCTTTGTTAATAATTGTTGTGCCTGTCTTGATGAATATTTTGTGTTGTTACTGTGAAACCCTAAGTAGATGTTTACATGGACATGATATTTTGTTCGAGGACGAACAAAGCTTTAAGTGTGGGGTGTTGATGATAGGCGTATTTACACGCCTAAAGTACTATAATTTACTCATATTTTAGCTAAGTTTTGAGGACAAAATATATAATTCATGCACTTTTAGTACTTTTTCCTGTAAGTGAGCTAACAAACGTGATTAGCAAGTTTTCAGGTATAAATGATGAATATTTCAGCATTTTATGGATAACTTGACGCCCAAGGAAGCTTCACGAAAGAAGGAAAGGAGATCTTGGACGCCTAGGGACTAAAAGTGACGCATGGAAAACCTGTCCCGGGCAAAAACTGCAATTCTAAAGACTTTGGGGATCAGCAGTAACTTATTAGGATTAGGATAAGTACGCAGTATCCTAGTAGGATTAGGATAAGTACACAGTAGCCTAGTAGGAATAGGATATGGGTGTTATAAATACCCTATTGTGCTGAACTTTTTATTCATTCACTCATTAATTCATTCAACCCTTACAATTCAACTCATTCATCCTATTTTCTATTCAATTCTATTTTCTTCGACATTTAGTACTATTCACATTACTTTCTGACAGAGAAAGCACGGCCCTTGTGACCAACGTGAGATCATGATGATGTTTATTGTGATCTCCGTTGCAATCATGAGTAGCTAAACTTCTCTGTTGGGGTTATGGAAGCCTTATGAGATACTATGTATTGCTATGAGTTTGTGAATTCGTGACACGTATGCTGCTTATATCATTACTCTCTTCATCTTAATCTAAATTCTAGTGGTTGCAAACATATAGAATACGCCAGTATAGCATTAACTTGTTCGAAAGAAAAGTTATATGTCTGGAAAAGAGATAATGTCAAGGTAATAGGGCACCAACCCCTGTTAAAAAGTTAGTGTCGTAACTAGATTAACCTCTTGGAGAATTTGTACCGTTAGATACGCTTTAAGCTCGAAAGAGTTAAAGTGAAATAATCCTTGATGGTCGAAAGACGCCTGGATTTACCATAGAATACAATTCTCTATAAGCACATGCATGTCTGAATTCCGCATAACTCATAGCCAATAGAGACGTATAACTCATAAGGTGGACATAACCCCAACTCTCAATTCTCATTGGTTAAACATCTTACTAAACATTCTTTCTTTTTTACTTTGCTATTTTCTGTTTTTACTCTATTATTTTGTTTACATTATTGCACGCTACAAAATCCCCCCTTTTACGAGACTTGCACCAAAAGTCTAATAATCTTTGCTTACTTAGTGACCAAGTATTCTCTGTGGGATCGATACCCAACCCAGTTGGGTTATATATTTGACAACGACCGTTTACACTCTTACGAGAGCTGTAGTTTGAGCGTTATCATTCATACGAAGGAAATCTTTGATCTTAGATTCAGTTATCCCTTCCTGAGTAGCAACAGGTATGCCCACATTCTGTCTTTGCGCCTGAGCGGCGACCAGCTGTGTAAGCAACTATATCGCTCCCTTAAGATCTGGGTCTAAGGCACTTGGTGGTGGAATAGGAACTACTGTTGGTACCATTAGAGGTACAGAAGCCCCTATAGGTCCTTCCGTTCCAGGCATTTGAGAACCTGAAAGTATTGAACCCAACAAACTTTCTTGAGTCCTATTCAGATCCACCAATATGGGAGATTGCCCAGTAGTGGTTGCCTCCTGAGTAGTGCTAGTAGTGACCTTCTGGGTTGCTTTATCCTTCTCTGTAGTAGACATGGTCTGTATCACAAATAAGTAGAATAAGAGTCAGAAGTAACTTTCTATGACTTAACTTTATTGCACGATCTAGATTATAAATGAAGGTCAAATTCCTAAATGTCCATGTAATTCCTTAACTATAAATGTGGCACGCAACACATCGATAAGTAAGGTCCTACTAGACACAACTTTATAGACCCCCTGGGACACTTGAACCTAGGCTCTGATACCAAGTTTGTCACGTCTTAAATTAATAAGGACGAACAAGAACCGTATACACTTACTCTACAAACACTCTATGACCTACGCAAGGTTATGGGATAATAACGAGCAGGATATTCAATAAGAGTTGCATATATACACGAGGGAGTAACATTAACAAAACTATACAATACTACACGATGTCTATGAAGCCTTTAATCAGTTTAACACGCTATACTACAAGTGACTAGTTGGCATCAGGCCCGTCATGCCCAGCCAGAGACCTGTACATATAATCAAAATACTAGGCATAGACTGGCTCTAGAGAGAGTTGAAGCTCACCAAAATATCAGCTGAAAATAACAATAGGGCCTAACGTGGACGTCTGCTATCCCGAGGATCTGAGCCTGCATTAATAAAACATTGTAGGTCTGAGACGTCAGTACATAAACAATATGTCCTAGTATGAAAGCAGACAAAATAACAACTGGACAAGTACAGAAGCTCATATGAGTCAAATGGTAAAGTGAAAAATGTATGAGCCAACAAATAACACATATATGATATGAACTGATAACTTATGCACAAATATATTTAGACAAGCGTTCATTATAATATAGGGCCTATACTTTGCCTAGTAGATACACTTATCCTATAAGACGTACAAATGATCATAAGATGGCCTTCCGAAGGCAATCTGAGGTAATTATAAAGCATATGTTACTCGCATCCTCATTGCTATGATCCCATGTGTGTAGCTGTAATCACAGTCTGTATCCAGGTACGCCTCACCCAGGGGCTCACTATGAGGGTCTACCCACAGGCCATATGTTGGGTCGAGTCAGGGAAAACCAATGCATGACATTCCAGCTGACTTCAAATACATATGATGCCACAAAGGCGGGTACGCCCAATGGTTGGGCTCGCTATAGTGGTCTAGTCTCGACCCTGTGCACAGAATCACGTCGAGCAATATGCCAAGCCAAACCTATGTACCCTTTCGTCGCAATGTTTATCAAATAACGCCTTGAAGGCCTATAACATGTGAATTATGATAATAATCGTCTAGCTAACATATATAAGTACAACTATGCTATTACTATTTACTTTTACTCCTAACGTGTGATATATATATATATATATATAGTGGCCTAAAGGCTTGAAGTAGAGAAACTTATGATAATATCGAAGTAGCATGGAAACATAACACAAAGAGGGAAATATAAGTACTTATAAGCTTGATGGTACAACGAGGGAATGATATGTAAGGCAATATAAAGATTCTACTCTAGGTTATATTAACATTAATAGGAAGGAGCACATGACGTGGGGTGGTGCCTTAACGGCGAGGGGTGGTTTAGTTTTACATACCTTAGTGCTTAACTAGCTACGATAGAATTTCGGGCACCAAATAACTCAACCCGCGGGAGTATAGCTTTTATCTTTCCTACCACCAACTTCCGCTATCTAATAGGCAATTCACTACCTACAAGGATAACATATGCGTCCATTAGTAACTCGTAGGAACATTTAACAATTTAATTCCATAGTCATCGATTATGCCCGAAATCAATCGAATCTCTTAACGATAATCCGAAAGGAATTTTTTCATTTCCAATTTATACAATTCAACGTTAAATCCACACCAATTTATAGGAATCCTCAAAAAAGTTCCTCTTTTATCAAAATTTCCCCTTTTTCTTATGAACCCGTTTCAAAGACTAGACCAAAGATTCAAACTAAATAACCCCAATTACTTATTTACAAACAAATTCAAGAAAGGAGTAGAGAATTTACCTCTTGGAATTCAAATTCCAACTATAGACTATATAAACTAATTCTTGAAATCCTTTGATGCTGCCACAAAATTCTTTAACTTATAATTCAAAGAACATAAGTACCTTTCCCTTCACATATAACCCCTTCTTGATACCTTAAATTAATTCTCTCGTTGACAGAGAAGAAAGGGAGGAAAAAAGGAAAAAAGGAAAAAAGGAAAGAAAGAAAGAGGAAAAGAAATAGAGTAGCAAAAGAACAAGGCAACACTGCCTGTCTTTCTTGTTTCCTGGAAATGTTTCCAGTGAAATGAGAAAGAAGTCCCCCAATTCATTTTCTTTCTTTCTTTTTTTAATCTAGTTTATGAAAATGATTAAAGGTGGCCCCCACATGCCCCTAAAATCAGCAAATACATAACAGAAAATATAAAAAGGCATCATTTCTTAATTTTATTCCAATAGGCATCAATTTTTAATATAAACAATTATACTTACGTTATTCTTCATAAACTTAATGCTATACTCCTCTAACAGTATTAACTTAGATTTATTTTTTCTGAGGCGTAACAGAGGCAAGACTTAACCCAAGGACTTTCAAATAACAAATTATGTACATGAGTAAGAGTTAACACTATCACATTATGTTTTGATTTATGAGATGTTTTATAATTCTTTCTTTAGAGACAAGACTTAGCCCAAGAACTTTTAAACAATAAGTTATGCTCCATGGACAAAATTTAACACTACTACATTGTGTCTTGATTTGTGGGATGTTTTATAAATCAAGAGCTTTTAAACAACATGTTATGCCCCACGGGTAAGAGTTGACACTACCACATTATGTCTTGATTTGTGAAATGCTTTATAACTCTTGCATTAGAGGCTCGAATTAGTTCAAGGACTTTCAAACAACAAGTTGGCCCCCATGGGTCATGGGCTAGAGTTGATACTATCATACCGTGTCTTGATTTATGAGATATTTTATAACTCTTGCCTTAGAGGCAAGACTTAGCCGACAAGTTACACCCGGTGGACAAGAGTTGACACTATCATATTGTGTCTTGATTTATGTGATGCTCTATTAGTCTTTTCTCTAAGAAAAAACTTAGCTCAAGAACCTCTCAAAAGAATAAGTTACGCCCAATGAACAAGTGTTGACACTACCACAGTGTTTTTTGATTTATGAGATGTTCTATAACTCTTGTCTTAGAAGCAAGACTTAACTCAAGGATTTTCTAACAACAAGTTATGCTCCACAAGCAAGACTTGACACTACCACATTGTGCCTTGATTTATGAGTTGTTCTATAATTTTTGTCTTAGAGGCAAAATTTATCCCAATGAACTTCCTAACAACAATTCATGCCCTTAAATTTGCTTTGATGTCAAAAAAAGAAGATCCCTTTGCGGATTATTCAATTTTTTATTTATTAGCAAAATATAATAGAATTTGAGAAAAAAAAAAGATCAAACAAAATAGAGAAATTAAAAAAAAAAAGATTGAGAAAAAAAAGGAAAGAAAAAAATAAAGATTAAGCAAAAAGCGAAGAATAAAAAAATTGAGAAAAATAAAAATGAGTGAAAAAAATAAAAATAAAGTTTGAGAAAAATGGGGAAAAAGAGAAATGATAAAAATAAAAAATAAAAGAAAAATAAAGGTTGAGACAAATGAATTAAAAAAAGAAAAAAATGAAGAAATAAATAATGTTTGAGAAAAAGAGAAAAAAATAAAGGTTGAGACAAATGAATTAAAACAAGAAAATAAAATTAAAAATAAAAAATAAAAAAAGTGAAAATAATAAAAATAAAAATAAAATTTGAGAGACAAATGAGTATGAAAATTTTAAAAATATTTGAGGTGTAGAGGGCAAAATTGTACTTGTACTATACTAAAAAAAAGGAAGGAATGCTAGTCTTTAAAGACTTTTGTTATTGTGGTCAAAAATTCAAAGTCATCCACTATTGGGGCTATAGCATGTAATTTCCTGCTTACTTTTCACTCTTGGGCTCTTTTCAACTCGTGCATATACTTTAACGCATGAGCTTCACTTTTAACTTGCGCTCATTTTCAACGCACAAGACTTCACTTATAACATAAGGCTCCAATAATATTAACCCATGCTTTTATTTTTAATGCATAGAGCTCCCATATTTAACCTATATCAACTTTTAATCAATGCAAACAATAGTGATATATGAAGATTGTGTAAAGAAGGAACATTTAAGATTATTTTGCTAGAAAATCAAAATAAAAAGGGGAGATTTGTTAGGATTTTTGTCCTGATTTTCTTACCAAATTAAGTTTACTTTTCTTGGAAGGAAAATAAAAGTAATACCATAACTTTTACTTTCCCTAAAAAAAAAATATAAAACTCTTTCATATTTTGGCTAATCTCTTTCTTGGATGAAAGATTTTGGACCTTAAGAAATAGATGACTCATCTTCTCATATCACAACACAATAACATCTGCAGTGTAGTTCTTAAAGAATCTTGCTTAGGGAAAGATTTTTCCCAATAGGTTCTATGTTTTTTCAATATTAGTTTATAATATGAAGGTCATTTAACCAAACCATATTAATAATATATTTTTAGTAAATTTTTCTTTGTCGTTTGAATTATCGTCTCTGTAGTTTACAAATTATTAGCTTCCGCATGATGACCTCTCGATTTCAAACCCAACATTATGCAAGTTGATCATCTACTTTAGTCTCAAAAGTCTTCCTCCTTTTGAAGGAAAAACATGTTCTTTAAATCTGACATCCCTGCTAACAAAGAAAATATTAGTAATAAGGTCTAGTTGTAAGTACCTTTTTTATGCTTCAGAGTACCCCATCATGGCTGCCTCTTTGGCTCTTTCTGCAAATTTATCACCCTTTATCAAGTTTGTAGCATAGCACAAGTATCCAAAAATCCTTAAGTGATCAATTTGGTACCTTCTTTTATAGAGAACTTCATATAGTGTGTGACCTTGTAAAACACTAGATGGAGTTTGTTAGTAAGATATAATGTAGTCTTGACACACAAACCCCTATATTTAATTAAAACATTATCGTGAAACTTTAATACTCTTTCAATGTCCATAATATGTCTGTGTTTCTTTCAACCCTACCATTCTGTTGTGACGTGTGCACACAATTGCTTTGATATACAATTCCATGTTCACTCAACAAGGCAGAACATTGACTATTGAGGAACTCAGTTTCATTATTAGATCTTACAACTCTAATATTTGCATTAAACTGACTCCTTATCAGAGACAAAAATATTGTAAGGACTACTATAACCCCAAACTTTAATTGCAACAAATACGCTCAAGTAAATCTAGAATGATCATCAACAATGGTCAGAAAGTAAGATTTCTTATCAAGAGTTGCAGTTTTATAAAGTAAGTTTTATAAAGTAAGATTTCTTATCAAGAGTTGCAGTTTTATAAAGTAAGTTTTATAAAGTAAGATTTCTTATCAAGAGTGGCAGTTTTATAAGGCCCTCATAGATCCATATGTACAAATTGAAAAGAAAAATCACTCCTTGAACTACTACTTGAAAATATCAGCCTAGACTATTTTGTTTGAATATATACAACAATCATTATGAACAAAACTACTACATTTGTTTCTTACTATATCTATGTTCTTCATTGCTTCCAAAAATGGGTGTCCCGGTCTTATATGCCACAACTTGTAATCTCTTGAGATATTATCCATTGCTACTGATGTCTTCACTTCTACTTTGTACAGATTTTGTTATGCTCTTGCGTTGTGTCTTATTAAGCCTTTCCTTATTTCTGCTTGAGCCTATTTTTGTTCCACCTGAACTGAAAATGTATAGTCCACATTGTTCCTTACCAATTTTCCTCACTTTGTCACCGTATAGATCCTAAAATACACAAAAATCAGGATAGAAGGAAACAGAACAACATAACTCTTTTGATAACTTTGAGACTTATAGTAGGTTGAACCTAAAGTTAGGAACAAACAACACATTTTCACCATTGCCTTAGTAAATACTTAGCTATCCCCAACATGTGTAATATCTGTCTGAGCTCTAGTTGGCAAATATACCTTCTCACTTGAGTTATTTCCTACTTCTCGAGTGTTTAACAGATTTACTAAACTATCAGTGATGTGGTGAGTTGCTCCTGATTCAACTATCTACTCATTATGTGGAATTTGTAAATGAAACCAAGCAATAGTATGTGTTGAATTCACTGAGAGCTAACCTTCTATGGCATCTTTATTTAGCATATTCAGTATCTATTGGTGTTATTCTTTAGTGAAGTGTGGTCCTTTTGTTTGAGCAATAGGTTGAGTCCCCAGCTTATGTAAATCATGTTGTAAAGATCTCATTCCATCAACACCATTGCCAAACATGTTGTTAGCACTATTACCAAATACATTGTTGGCATTAGCACTTTGAAAAGATTGATTTCCATACTTTTCATTTGCAAAAAACTGTGGTGAGTTACTATCACATCCTCCTCTGTTATAACCTCCACGACCTCTTCCAATACCAGGTCTACCTTTGTTTTTGTAGTTAGCAGGATAGCCATTGAGTTTCCAGCAGTAATCATTGCAATATCCTCTCACATGAAAATAATCACATCTCATAATAGGTCTTTTATCCTCGTAGGCTTAATCTCTCCCAACTTGTAAGATGGTAGGATCATTAAATCGACAATCACCAATAGCAAATTGACCACAACTAAGTGATCTCTCATTTTCATCCTTTAATATCATAGAAAATGCTTGACTTACACTAGACACAACCAATTTCATGAGAATTTGCCTTCTAATTTGATCATATGAGTCATTCAGATCATTCAAAACTGTAATAATCGTTGTTCCCAAAGATGTTCATCATACTCTTTCAATTTTTGGCAATCACATTTTGGAATAAGAACTATGGTATTATACTCATCCCACAACTCCTTGAGCTTTGAAAAATAAACTGAAATAGAGCTAGTACCTTGCGTATAGTTTGTGATTTCACGATGGAGCTGAAAAATTCTGACTCGATTCACCTTGTTTAATCTCTTCTCAATGTCCTCCCAAACAACATTCAAGCTAGTTCCATACATAATACCATTCAACAAGTTCTTCGAAATAGAGTTCACAATCCAGGAATGCACTATCGCATCACATTTCTCCCATAGATCAGGCAAATCCTCCTTGAATTTCTCAAAATGAAACCCAATTTACCCCTTCCTAAGAGAGCAATCTTTATATATCTGCTCCAGACATTATAATTTTTTGCTCTGGTCAACTGAACGAGAATCAACATCAGTTCAAAGTGTTCGATGGTTATAGAAACAATGGATGCTTATGAGCAGTCTGGTTCTCAACTTCTGCCATTATCACAGCTTTGAAAATTCAATGAATTCAGAGATAAGCAAATGATGCGGAAGCAATTCGAGCTCGAAAATCATATTGGATGCTCTGGTACCATTTCAAAATTCATGAATGGAAACCATAAATGAAATTATACTTCAATCAATCAAGCTAACTGGTGAGCAAATAGAGTTGGGGAAGAAGATATTTTGTGAACATGATTCAACTGTTTCATTAATGACTAAGCTATTATTTATACGCGTTAACTGTCATCTAACTAACTAAGCTGCTTGATTAATTCAACCAACTTCGTTGGTGACAGCTGTAATTTCAGTTGGATAAGCTACCACTAACAATCATTTAACTGTCTAACTAACTATATGAAAATTCCTGCTAACACCTCAATGTTGCACTGCTGTTGTAAGCACTTCAATAATACCCAATCAAACTATTTTATATGTCAATTGAAACAAATAAAACATTATATTTTTAATATTATGCAATACATGTTATTTTTAATGCGTAAAACCAAACAGGGCATAAAAAAAATTGAGCATAACTAATACTAATGCTACTAATACATTATATTTTGTACTATTCTTACACACCCTATCAAACGACTCGTGTAAGTGGATAAACGTAGCTAATAGGTCATATTCGTTTAATTAGTTTTTTAACGAAAAACAATTTTAAGGGTGTTGGTGATGAATTTGATTAATGGATAAAAAGATAAAGGGTAATTTTATCTTTTAATATTTAATTCATGTATTAATCAATTCATATGTTGTTATTTCATGTTATATTATTCATAAAATAATATACCATTCCAAATTGGTGTACTAAATTACATAGGAATTAACTTTGGAGAACTTAAAAACTAAATATATACTTAAGTAGCACATTTTATTTCATTAAACGGGGTGGATAGGAATTAATAGGTCCAATTTTACTTTTACCTATACGATTGATAACTTGTTTGGTCAATTTTGTAAGAACTTACAAAACATTTTATTTTTAAAAATAAGTTTCTTTTTAAGAAAAGCCAAAGTACGTTGTTTTCTAGAAGCAAAAAAATGTCATAAGTTGGATGGTAGGTGGTCCTATTGCATCTTTTAACTCGAGACTTATTATATAGAGTTAATACATAAAAATGATTTAAACTTGACATTAAATTATAATTTTGATCTTAAATTTTGATAGTGTACAAATAGGACCTTTAACTATTCAAAACCTGAACAAATATGACCTCCGATTTTGCAACCCCATGCATGAGTCTCACTCGCGCCTACGTGGAAAGGTAATTCAATCACAGGATGTCACGTCGTTAAAAAGGCTGACTTGGAGAGAGGTCATATTTATTCAGTTTTGAATAGTTAAAGGTTATATTTGTGCATTGTCAAAGTTTTGCTTTTGTGTTAAAACGACGTCGTTTTTATTATTATTATTATTATTATTATTATTATTATTATTGTTGTTGTTGTTGTTGTTATTATTATTATTATTATTATTATTATTATTATTATTATTATTATAATTTTTTTATATATTTATATAGTAGCAGCACCTAATTTTTTTTTAATTTAAAAAAATTATTATTATTATTATTATTTTATTTATTTCTATTTTTTTAATTTAAAAAAATTATTATTATTATTATTATTTTATTTATTTCTATAGCAGCAACACTTAGCTTTTTTTTAATTAAAAAAAAGCAGTCACTAGCAGGGATCGAACCCGCATAGTAGGCTGAAGGAAGCGCCCAAGAAGAGCAAATAACACCATTGGGCTATCTAAGTGCCTTGTTTCATGTGGTTCAATGTTAATATACGTACATAAATATACATTTTCTATCTTATATATATACAACGTAATTTTTTTACCGAGGGGGTTCGGGTGAACCCCATGGAAACCACATAGGTCCGCCCCTCATTAATTTAATAACGTTTTGATAACGTTAATTTAATAACATTTTAATTACGTTAATCTGATAACGTTAATTTAATATACTACTACTACTATCCTTAATAACATTAATTTAATAACGTTTTATTAAAACTTTAATTTTTTTATTATTAGTATAGTTTCATCTTTAATTTAATATTTAAATAAATAATATTTAGATATATTATATAACTTAAATTCGTCCTCTGCTTTATAATATATATACATACCCGCTCGATTTTTTCGTATGAGGCTGACCCGCCTAATTAATAAATCTTCAATATTGCTCTTTTTCCGCAATGACAAAAGAAATTAGATGTCATTTTCATTTTTGAGCCGAAAATAATGAAAAAATACTAGTGAAGAGTCATTTAAAGGTCATATTTGTGCAGTTTTGAATAGTTAAAGGTCATATTTGTACACTGTCAAAGTTTAAGGTCATATTTATGTATTATGCCCTTAGATTTTAAGCTGGACGCGCCCAGTTTTGCGTGTTGATCACGCGTTTTGTCACGTAGGATTGAAGTTCATATTTGTGCAGTTTTAAATAGTTAAAGGTCATATTTGTGCACTGACAAAGTTTAAGATCAAAATTATAATTTGATGTCAAGTTTAGGATCATTTTTATGTATTAACTCTATTATATATTCATTAATGTATAAAATTATGTGTTGAAGAAAAGTACGTACCATTAAAGATATGAATCTGCCATTTATCCAATAGTTATCTGGTCAATAGAATGTACTGGTTGATACGTGAATGAGGTCATTGCTTATAAGAGAAGAAAAGGAATAAAACATAAAAGAGAGAAAATACTGTTGGGTATAACATTCTATTGAGACCCTGCTATGCTACAGAGAAGTTTAAAAGCACCTCCACATATAGATAGACTAGATAATTAAGCGTAATAATATAATTTTAAATATTTTTATAGATATATTTATAATAAAAAAAATTTAAATATAAAAGAATAGATTATTTAATATAGGTTATAGCAATTTTTTTTAGTTTGTAAGTTATAGCAATTTTTATTAAAAAAATATATAATTTTTTTCTAAATAATCAAATCAAGACCAATCAAAAAAGAAAAAAAAAAGATCTTATATAATAAAAATTAAATATTCCTTTCTTAAAAATAGATGACAGTTAATAAGAGATACCAATCACAATCTAAATTTCTCTTAACCGTTTTTTTTTTCTTCAGATGCGTTTCTTCTTCATCTTCTTCAATGACTTTTATTTTTTTCCTACAAAAAGATAATTTTTCAATCAAAATTTTTCATAAAATTTTGTTGTTTTAGGTGAGGTTTTAGGCCATAGCAATTTGAGTGTTTTATGTAAAAATTAAGTTTTTAAATTTGCAAATTTTAAAAAAAAATTCATACAATGTGAATTGTGATAATTGGTAGTCAATCATGTTACATCATGAATGAAGAAGAAGACAATAAGGGAGAAAGAACTTCAAAGAAGATCGTAATGAAGAAGAAAAATGATATATTTGATCATAAAGAAGAAAAAAAAACATGTTTGCTAATGAATAAGAAAGAAATCAGTATGATTAAAGAAATATCTTTACCAAATTTTTTACTATGATAGAATTGAAAAAATATAAATAAAAATAATTATTGAAATCAATAATAATACCTACCATAATTATCAAAAGAGTTAATTAGGAGAGATAGATATTAAAGATTAAAAATTAAGAAATGTTATAAATATACCATATATAGTGAATGTCTACTTTACCATATATAGTGAATACCTACTTTACCATATATTGTGTATGTCTATTTATGGAAAAGTTACAAACCTCAATGTTAGTTTCCCCCTATCAATAAAGAGGTTTTGCTTCATTGTAATTCATCCATCAAGAAAAATAAGAATTCCTTATGAGAAATAAAGAAGTCTTCTCTCTACTCTTCTTCTTTATTCTTTATTAGTTTATAACACGTTATCAACACAAGACACTAAGCTCGAGGTCATCCCAACTTTATCTATCTGCAAGGTCTAGTGTTGGTCACAATGAACTCATGATTGTGGATAACTGATGGTTTGTTTACGGAAGTAAATTGGTAACCCGTTTAAATTAATTTTATTTTTGATGGTCTGCAAAACTTATCTTTATTATACATGATGTTACTGATTATCTAATCTATTACCGTTGCTTTTACTCAAATCAACCCCAGCCCGACTGATACATACACTTCATATGAGTTATTAAATCTTATCTCTTAGGCACGGTAAAATAGCATGCAACACTGTTAAAAATAAAAAGGATTTCTTCTAATAGTCTTTAGTAGTAGTGTTTATGATGAATATTCCTTTTAATAACCTGTATCGTTTCAGTTTGCTAGCATCTATACATGAAATTGCTACTAATATGATGATTAAGTTTCAGGAATGATGTTCGGCGGAAAAGTCTTTGTAATATCTTAAAATTACACTTATGTTGTTAAAACTGGTTCTACGAATAAGAACGAATTGAATTCCTCTATTTCACTAATGACTTGAACATGAGGTCTAGGGTATTTTACCCTTCTATGTCATTGGTCGTGGGCAAGACAATGGAATCAAATCTCATCGCACCAAAATATAAGACATCAAGTTGGAGTCCCGATGTACCATGATGATAAAATATTGATTAAGTTCCATCGATTTATGAGTCTAAGACGCTTTTATATGGATAAGATGTTGAGTTTGAATCTTAACACACATATTGATAATATTATGATGGCTAAGGCAAAATAATGGGTGTTTAATGAAAAGTCATGAAATTCGACCCATTGAATATGCTCCATTCCATGAAGTAAATGTGGTAGCAATATATGATAAATATGAAATATGACAACTTACTTTATTCTTGAGGTGTATGTGGTAGCAGTGCATAATATGTCTGAAAGAAGACAAGTGATTGAATGCACGAATACACGCGTGGAGGAATAATATGATAATGATCATAAAAAATGATGATATTTTCACACGCTTATATGATTATAAGATATACTAGAGAAAAATTCTCTATATCATATGTATGCCTCGATTTGCTTTTGAAGTAGCAAAATCTTAAAAGAGGTTATAAGCTATCATAATTTGATAGACTTAAGGCACGATTATATTCCATTCCTGGGGAATGAGAAACTTATTAATGCAAACGTGCACTTGATTGTGATTGTATCACAACTCACCTCCGAAAGAGGTTGACTAATTTTGAAATCTACTTCTGAAGTAGTAAATCTGAAATTTATTCATATAATAGTAAATCTGAAATTTATTAAAGCAAAAACACATATCATGATAAACTTGGAGTTTACTAGATTAAAAGTTCATAAGTTGACATGAACGATTGCGATATCCCGAAGATGTGCATACTGAGTATTGAACAAATATTGAGGAATTAGAAAATTCTTCATGAACTTTAATGTTGCTTGTTCTCATGATAAGTTGGTTGGACCAACTAATTTTGGGATTGGATCCCTCAAAATCTGAAAAGAATAAAAGGTGAATAAGGGCCCGTTCACTTTTCATGTGATATGTTAAAAAAAATCAATAAGATAATCACATGTACATTTATTGTCAACCTGTAGTTTGACATTCATAAAGTTGCTTGCTCAATAAAATAGAGTTAAGAGCATAACTTTCAAATTGTGCAATCAAGACAATTCATCTTGATGAAAATGGTTTGACATTGCATGCCTTTAATAAATAGCTAAATCATTGCTGATGAGAACAAAGCTTCATGTATTGGTCTGAAATATGATATGTTGCATATAATAACACTTGTATGCATTAGACCAATAAATTATGATTATAACTTCCCTCTCAATTGGTTCAAGGTCAGGAACCAACTATTTCATCTAATAGTTTTGATGTGCGGTATACGATTAATGAATATACCATGATGCACAAAGATGGAGGATGTATGTTAGTTTCCCTAACATAAGGGGGAGATTATAAGTAGTTATGAAATATGTTAGGAATTATCATCGGATCTTCATTCAAAAGATAATTCAAGTCAAATGTCGAAAGCATCTTATATTAAGTTGCAAGTGCTCCTATTTTGTGTCCTTAAAGGATAAAGTCTATGCATGAGTGAAGCATGATAGACCAATCGGTTCCAAATGAAATAATCTTTAAAAAAAATAAGGAGCAAATAATCATAATAAGAAGACAATGTGCTCTTGAAGAGACTACGACATGACACTTCATAAAACCTTATGAAAGGTTCAGGTACCTGAAAATAATGAAGATGAGATCTCAAAATGTTATGTTGCATTATGGACTGATACAAAATGATATATCATCAATATCTTTGATACAATATTGTGAGAGATTACAAGGATCTGAATTCTACGTTTATTTAAGCATGCTGACTTAGAAACATTTATCAAGTGACCTGAAAGGGTGCATTTGGGAAAGTGTAAAACTTATTTGATTTGTAGTCCAGAAACTTAAAGATGTCACACTTGACATGTTGGATATTGTCACTTGACAATAATCTATATGAAAATCCCCAAAGGATTAAAAAATGTTTGAAGCATATAAAGTTTCTAGGAAACTTGTTTATTATCCTTATAAGGGATAAGTTGATGGTTTGAAAATTATTAAAACTATTGGAGAGTTTTCAAAATCAATAAGATTATTTGCTGAAATGAGAAACATACTGAATTGGATTGGTCTTGAAGTACCATATCTTAGTCCAATTGGTGTACTAATGTATCTTGCAAATACTACAAGGCATGATATAACCTTTCGGTTATTTTGTTAGCAAGGTATATTTCTGCTCCTAATAGGAGACATCAAAATGGGATAAAAGACATGAGCTTACTTTATTCTAAAGGTTGCAGTCTCGATCTTGTTCACTATGCTGATGTTGGGTACTTATCTGACCCGCATAAAGCTCGATCTCAAATAGGCTATCTGTTCATATGTGGGGGTACTGCCATATCTTGGAGATAGACAAAGCAGTCTATCTAGCCACTTCATTGAATCATGATGAGATAATAGTTATTCATGAAGCTAACCGAGAATGTGTATGGTTGATGTCCATGATACATCTCATTCGAGAAAAATATGGTTTGAAATGTGACAATGCACCCACAGTTTTATACATAGATAATGCAACATGCATAGCACATCTTAATGGAGTATTCATCAAAGGAGATAGAACGAAACACACTTCATCAAAGCTTTTCTTTACACAATCGCTACAAAAAGAATGGTGATATTAACGTGCAACAGATTCATTCAAGTGATAATATGACTGATTTATTCACCAATTTTATTCCAACTACAACTTTCAAGAAGATGGTGCACAAGATCGGGATGCAAAGGCTCAAGGATGTTCTCATTAGAGGGAGTTAATACGCGTTGTACTCTTTTTTCCTTTCAAGGTTTTGTCCCACTGGGTTTTCTTTGTAAGGTTTTTAATGAGGCAGTCTATATGCGTATTGTTAGAGATGTGTACTCTTTTTCCTTTACTAGATTTTTTTTTCCATCGAGTTTTTTCTAGTAAGGTTTTAACGAGGCACATTATCTATCAATTAAACATTCAAGAGGGAGTGTTATAAATATACCATATATAGTGAGTGTCTACTTTATCATATATAGTGAATACCTACTTTACCATATATTGTGTATGTATATTTATGAAAAAGTTACAAACCCTAAGGTTAGTTTTCCCCTATAAATAAAGGAATTTTGCTTCATTGTAATTCATCCCTCAAGAGAAGAAATAAGAATTACTCTCTATTCTCTCTCTACTCTTCTTATTTATTCTTTATTATTTCATAATATTTTATAAATATACCATATATAGTGAATGTCTACTTTACCATATATAGTGAATACCTACTTTACCATATATTGTGTATGTCTAATTATGGAAAAGTTACAAACCCCAAGGTTAGTTTTTCCCTATAAATAAAGGGGTTTTGCTTCATTGTAATTCATCCCCCAAGAGAAAAAATAAGAATTACTCTCTCTATTCTCTCTACTCTTCTTCTTGTTCTTTATTATTTCATAACACGTTATCAGCACGAGACTCTGCAAAACAAGGTGAGATTATAAATCTAAAGGTAAGGTTAGTATTTCCTTATGTTATTTTTCTTTTTCTACTAATGATATAATTATTGTTGAATTTGAGAAAAAATAATTGGTTTGGAACCATTTATATTTCAAATTTATTCCTCAAGAACAATATTATCAAAAGGGATAATAATATGTTAGGTTTAAGTTCCATCAATTTATGCCTAAGACACCTTTATATGAGTAAGACGTTGAGTTTGAATCTCAATGCACCATATTGATGATATTATGATGGCTAAGGCAAAGTAATGGGTATTTGATAAAAATTCATGAAACATATCCCATTAATATGCTTTATTCCATGAAGTGAATATAGTAGCATAAATCTGAAAGTTGACAACTTGCTTCATTGTTGAAAGAAGACAAGTGATTGAATGCACGATTATAAGCGTGGAGAGATAATATGATAATAATCATCAAAAGTGATAATATTCACAGGCTTATTATGATTATAAGATATGCTAGAGAAAAATTCTCTACATCATATGTATGCCTCAATTTTCTCCTGAAGTAGCAATATGATGAAAGAGGTTATAAGATATATAAGTTATCATAATTTGATAAGCTTAAGACACGATTATATTCTATTCTTGGGGAATGAGAATTTTGATTATTATAAGCACAGATCCATTCCCTTGGGTGAATGTGATAATATTTAGTGAAGCTTATTAATATAAACGTGTACTTGATTGTGATGGTATGACAACTCACTTCTGAAAGAGGCATAATAACTGAGATGGGTTATTTTGAAATTTACTTCTGAAGCGAAGTAAATCTGAAATTTATTCATAAAATAGTAAATCTGAAATTTACTAAAGCAAAAGCACATATCATGGTAAACTTGGAGTTTACTAGATTAAAAGTTCATAAGTTGACATGAACGGTTGCAATATCCCAAAGATGTGCATACTGAGTATTGAACATATATTGAAGAATTAGAAAATTCTTCATGAACTTTAATGTTGCTTGTTCTCATGATAAGTTGGTTGGACCAACTAATTTTGGGGTTGGATCCCTCAAAATCTGAAAAGAATAAAAGGTGAATAATGGCCCGTTCACCTATCATGTGATATGTTGAAAAGATGCATCAATAAGATGATCACATGTACATTCATGGTCAACCTACGTTTGACATTCATAAAGTTACTTGTTCAATATAAATTGAGCATAATTTTCAGATTGTGTAATCGAGATAATTCATCTTGATGATGATGGTTTAGCTTTGAATGTCTTTCATAAATAACTGAATCATTACTAATGAGAACAAAGTTTCATGTATTAGTATGAACTATGATATGTTGCATACAATAGCACTTGTATGCATTAGACCAATAAATTATGATTATTTTTTCTCTCTTAATTGGTTCAAGATCGAAAACCAACTATTTCATCTAATAGTTTTGATGTGCGGTATTCGATTAATGAATGTACCATGATGTACAAAGATGGATCCATCAAAGAAGATGGAGGATGTATGATAGATTTCCTAACATAAGGAGGAGATTATAAGCAACTATGAAATATGTTAGGAATTATCATCGGATCTTCATTCAAAAGATAATTCAAGTCAAATGCCGAAAGCATCTTATATTAAGCTACAAGTGCTTCTATTTTGTGACCTTAAAGGATAAAGTCTATGCATACATGAAGCATGATAGACCAATCGGTTCTAAATAAAATAATCCTTGAAAAAGATAAGGAGCAAATAATCATGATAAGAAAGCAATGTGTTCTTGAAGAGCCTACGACATAACACTTCAGGAAACCTTATAAGAGGTTTAGGTACCTGAAAATAATAAAGTGATGAGATCTCAAAATGTTATGTCGCATTGTGAACCGATACAAAATAAGAAATTGTTGACGATATCTTTGATACAATATTGACGCAATATTGTAAAATATTATGAGGATCTGAATTCTACGTTAATTTAAGCATGCTGACGTAGAAACATTTATCAAGCGACCTGAAAGGATGCATTTTGGTAAGCGTAAAACTTATTTGATTTGCAGTCCACACACTTGAAGATGTCACACTTGACATATTGGATATTGTTACTTGACAAACATCCATATGAAAATCTCTAAAGGATTCAAAATGCCTGAAGCATATGAAGTTTCTGGGAAACTTTTTATTATCCTCATAAGATGTAATTTGATGATTTCAGTATTATTGAAACTCTTGGAGAGTTTTCAAAAATAATAGAGTATTTACTTAAATGAGAAACATGAAAAAATTGAATAAGGATCCATTCCGACCTCAAGAAAAGAATGAAGAACTCCTTGGTTATGAAGTACCATATCTTAGTGCAATTGATGCACTAATGTATCTTGCAAATACTACAAAGTCTTATATAGCCTTTTTTTTAGTTAATTTGTTAGCAAGTTTGCAGTCCCGATCTTATTGGTCATGCTGATTTTGGGTACTTATCTGACCTACATAAATCTCGATCTCAAATAAGCTATGTGTTCATATGTGGTGGTACTCCAATATCTTGGAGATATAGAAAGCAGTCTATCATAGTCACTTCATCGAATTATGCTGAGATAATAGCTATTCATGAAGCAAGCCGAGAATCAGTATGGTTGAGGTCAGATACATCTCATTCGAGAAAAATGTGGTGTGAAATATGACAATCTACCCACAATTTTATACGGAGATAATGCAACATGCATAGCACATCTTAATGGAGGATTCATCAAAGTAGATAGAACGAAGCACACTTCATCAAAGCTTTTCTGTACACATGAGCTACAAAAAGAATGATGATATTAACGTACAACAGATTAGTTCAAATGACAATGTGGCTAATTTATTCACCAAGTCTCCTCCAATTCCAACTTTCAAGAAGAGGATGCACAAGATTGGGATGCAAAGGCTTAAGGATGTTCTTATTAGGGGGAGTTAATACGCGCTGTACTCTTTTTCCCTTACGAGGTTTTGTCCCACTGGGTTTTCCTTGTAAGGTTTTTAGTGAGGCAACCTATATGCGTATTGTTAGAGATGTGTACTCTTTTTCCTTCACTAGATTTTTTTTCCTATTGGGTTTTTTCTAGTAAGATTTTAACGAGGCACATTATCTATCAATTAGACATTCAAGGGGGAGCATTATAAATATACCATATATAGTGAATGTCTACTTTACCATATATAGTGAATACCTACTTTATCATATATTGTGTATGTCTATTTATGGAAAAGTTACAAACCCCAAGGTTTGTTTTCCCCTATAAATAAAAGGATTTTCCTTCATTGTAATTCATCCCTCAAGAGAAGAAAAAAAAATACTCTCTCTATTCTTTGTACTCTTCTTCTTGTTCTTTATTGTTTTATAACACGTTATCAGCACGAGACTCTGCCAAATAAGGTGAGATTATAAATTTAAAGGTCAAGGTTAGTAATTCCTTATGTTATTTTTATTTTTCTATTAATGATATAATTATTGTTGGATTTGAGGAAAAATAATTGGTTTGGAACCATTTATGTTTTAAATTCATTCCTCAAGAACAATATTATCAAAAGAAATGATAATATTTGGGTTCAAGTCCCATCGATTTATGCCTAAGACTCCTTTATATGTCTAATAATTATGCAAAAATAATTTTTTATTATAATATTTTTAAAAGAAAAAGTTGCTATAACTTGCAATTATTTTCTGAAATCAATAATTATAAAAAAGTATTTCCATAACTTACAATAAACAATCTAATAAGTATATAAAAGATAATTTTCACATATTTAATTATTTTAAAAAGAATAATTACTAATTATTTTAAATCAACACGATAGAAAATGATAATAGAGATCACTTTTTATACTTTTCATTTTATAAAATATATAATTTACAATATATTTACCTATTTAACCTTAAAATATAGTATGTTCTAATGCTAATTTTTAACATCAAGCTTAACATATTTTCTTGAATTAAGCAACTATTTTTAATTCTTTTCTTTTTTTGACTTTATTTAAAAATTATACAAGAAAATAAATTAAAGTATAAGTGTCAATATAATAAAAATTTATTTGATTTAATGATAATTTTGTAACAAAATTATTTGATAAATGAAAAAAATAAATATCTTGAAATAGGTTAACAATTATAAATTTTAGACCACTAAATTGCAAGTAAAAATAATGAATTAATACATTACATATTTTTAAAATATGATTTACATAATTAGTTCCACATAGTTTTTATAAATTTGCTTGTAGAATTTCATGCATGATAATATTTATTGGGCAAAAAACTAATAATATTTAGAAAGTTGGAATATTGAAAATAGTGGTGGAGTCACTATTTTCACTTAGAAGCTTCAAAATATAAAAAAGTAAACATACGTAACAACCTAAAAAAGTTAACATCTACCATGTAAAGATAAAAAATACTTTTAGTTTTATATATAATTTAATATTTTGTGAAAGGAGATTCGGATGAACCCAGTAGCCTTATCTAACTCAATCCTTAATTGAAAATACATATGATTGCAAGCGATAATATCTTTGTATAAATTTGAATTTATTTGAAATAGTACTTTGTAAATAATATAATAGAATAAGTTGGCATTTAAAAGTAAAAAAAATTATTATTTGGCACATAACGATCCACAAATGGAGAACACGTAAGCTAGAATAGGAAGTAAGAACTGGCCAATGACATTCTTTATTGAGATGACTATGCTTATACTATCTAGCTATGAAATTACATTAATGCCCTTGGTCGCTTCCTAACTCATATTTCTATAAAATAATAATTATTATATATATATATATAGCGAGAGAGAGAGAGAGAGAGAGAGAGAAATACGGGTCCAATATTTTTTCTTGTTTAATAATATTTCATGATTTACTGTCAATTAAACATCTTATAAACCTTTTAAAATGAAAAAAAAATATAAATATGCTTTTTGTGTTATTACAAAATAAAGACACGTTTTCTTATATTATTTTTCTTTTACGTTATGTTTATTTATTTTAATTTGTTTTGAGATCTTATTAATATATTAGAATTCTCAATCATTTTGTGATAATACTTATCAAATTTGACACTTTACATGATAAATTACAGTATATTAATTCTTTTACCCAATTTATAGTATTATTATATAGGTTTAAACTTTTTATTTTTATTTTTAAAAAGATTGTACACCACTATTTAAAAAATTGATCAAATTATCCTAAAAATATTATTTGTAACATAATTTCTTATTAAATTTAAAATATATCGTTATACTCCTTTAATATTTTCAATTGTTTTAAAATTCTAGTTCCTTTATAATATAAATTAATTATCTTTCATACTTTTCTCTCGTTTCATTTCTTTGTTTATTGAAAGAATTCTTAATTATATATTTATGTATTTTGAATTTATATAACATTGAATTAGTAGTGAATCAGAAAAAATATCAAACTAAATTTGATTGTAGATGAAGAAGTATACTCCTATATATATGAAATGACTATATGTTTTTCAATTTTTTCTTTCAAATTATTTTCAATTGGTGTATTAAAGACGGAGGTTTTTTCATATACAATTTGTGAGTATTTTAATATTTTTACAAAAAAATAACTTGAAACAAAATTTATAATCTTTTTGATTGAATAATTGTCAATTAAATGCAACAATTGAAAATTAAAATTTGTTAAAATGATATTAATTTGAAATAGTATAATAAATATTAAATTGTAGCTTATCTTGAGAATTTTCTTTTGGGTTTTATGGCTAAAGTGAGAAGTAAGAAGTAGTGCATTTAAAGAAGAAAGAAAGGATTGAATGAAAAATGGAGTCCATAAAAGAGATAGATTTTGGATGATAAATTTATATTATGAAATTACTACAATACCCTTGGTCATACTCCAACTCACTCGGTGCTTTGGGCTGTAGGTGACAAAAGAGTTTTAAAATGAGGTGTAGGTGACACAAGTCTTAATTATTAAGTGGAGGTGACAATTACTTTATTATGGATTAAGAAAGTTGGGGAAGTTTGAAAATAACTCACAAGTTTTTTAATTTACGCTTTGATCCAAATGTTAGTTAATATAACAGGAAGGGGGGAGGTGCGTTTCTCTCTCTTCTCATCCGTTGTTGTTTTCTCTCTCTTCATGATTATTGTTGTTCATGGTTGCTGTTGTTTTATTCATCATCTTCTACTTTATTATCATCATCTTCATCTTCTTCTTGTCGACCATTGTTGTTATTGTTACCGCTACTGCTGCTATCTGGCCAATTTATTAGGTCAAATTTTATTTCCTACATCACTTTCCACTTTGGCATTACTTCATAGGTGACTTTGGTAAGTAAAATTATAATTTTTATTTGAATTTGTCATCTGGGTACACAGTTACTGCTGTTTTTCCAACAATGGATAGAACCCGATCAAGAATCCAACATAAGCGCCCACAATTTAAATATACCACTTATCTGATACTTCAGATGATTAATCTGTTGTAACAGAAGATTTATCTATTGCAACAGACTAGTTATCTGTTGCATCAGACTGATTATCGGTTGCATCAGACTGCTTGTCTGTTGCAACAGATGATTAATCTGTTTGGAACAACACAAATTAGCCCCTGCCACAAACCCAACAGATAATCAATATATTTTAACTCTTGCTATTGCTACTGGATTCAAAATTATTCCTTACGTCCAATCGTCGATATGTTTGTTGAGAAAATAATAGACAGAATAAAAATTAAATATTTTCGCTGTCTCAAATAACCCGTCCTTATCTGTTGCAACAGATGATTGATCTGTTTGGATTAACACAAATCAACCCCTGCCACAAACCCAACAGATAACCAATATGTTTCAACTCTTGCTATTGCTATTGGATTCAAAATTATTTCTTACGTCCAATCGTCGACATGTTTGTTGAGAATATAAGAGACAAAATGAAAATTAAATACTCCCTCTGTCTCAAATTACCTGTCCCAAATTTTCTAATTTGATTTCTCATTTTATTTGTCTTTTTTCATTAATCAAGAAGATATAAAAAAAATTCCATATTTTACCCTTTGCATTAATCACTTTTTCTTCAAATTAAAATGTAAACATATTTAATAGGGGTATTATGATAAACTAGGCATGTTATTAATTATTTTTCTTAATCAATGTGCCATCTTAATTTGGGACGGGTAATTTGAGACGGAGGAAGTATGGATTAAAATATCAAAGCCGTGTAACAGACTAGTTATCGGTTGCATCAGACTGCGAATCTGTTGCAACATATGAATAATCTATTTGGAACAACACAAATCAGTCCCTGCCACAAACCCAACAAATAAATCTTAAATGTTGATATTGCTACTGGATTCAAAATTATTCCTTACGTCCAATCGTCGACATGTTTGTTGAGAAGAAAATAAACAGAATAAAAATTAAATATGAATTAAAACGTCAAAGTTGATCAAACATAATTTTTTTTATTAAACTAAAACAAATATATATATATATATACATAGACTTAAAAAGAAAGAAACAAAATAATCTAACTATTATTATTATTATTATTATTATTATCATCTTCATCATTATTATTATTATCTTCAGCCGGCCAATCTTCGACCGACAGAAGCAACGCCCTCCTCATCCTGCGAATCTCCCGCAACATCCTTACTCTGACAGCGGCCAACTCCCAATGTATATCATGAACTTGCCTCTGCAGTTCTCGTACGACATCTCATAAAATAGCGACATCTCACACTGGATCAGCCATATCTAGAACATGCATAAATTGCCAAAAAACGCAAAAACAAAAGTAAAGAAAAGAATCCGAAAGTAATACAACGTATATTTACACAAAAAGCAAGAAAAAAACTTACCAGAGATAGGGAAAAGCTATCAAGTCCTTGAAGAGAAAGTAGTTGAAGGTGTAATATGAAAGACAAGAGCAAGAAATAAATAGATATATGTAGTAGAATGAATGAGTAAGGAGGGACCTATTTATAGAGGATTGAATTTGAATGAATTAGGAAAAAAGGCACGACTGTTCACCCCTATTTATTAATACTAGGGACTTTTTGATTATTGTAGAAAGTTATGACTTAATTAGTTCTTTTCAATAACCGTTTTTATTGAGTTGTGGCAACAAATTATATATCTGTTGCATCAGATAACCCATCTGTGACAATAGATATGCCATTTGTTGCAACAAATCTACAATCTGTTGCATCTGGATAATATATCTGTTGCAATATATATCTTTTTAATAATCATCATATATTTCTCGTTAATTCAAATTTGATGATTTTTTTATTATATAAATTAAAAAAACAGATTCAAAAATAAAAAGGAGCGATTGTTCACCTCCATTTATTAATACTGGTGACTTTTTTATTACTGTGGAAAGTTATGACTTAATTAGTTCATTTCAGTAACCATTTTTATTGAGTTGTGGCAACAAATTATATATCTGTTGCATCAAATAACCCATCTGTGACAACAAATATATTATTTATTGCAACAAATCTACAATATGTTGCATCATATAATATATCTGTTGCAACATATAACTTTTTAATAATCATCATATATTTATCTTTAATCCAAATTTGGTGACTTTTTTATTATATAAATTAAAAAAATAGATTCAAAAACAAAAAAGTGCGACTGTTCACCTCTATTTATTAATACTAGTGACTTTTTTATTACTGTGGAAAGTTATGACTTAATTAGTTCTTTTCAAAACTATTTTTATTGAGTTGTGGCAACAGAGTATATATCTGTTGCATCAGATAACCCATCTGTGACAACAAATATACCATTTATTGCAACAAATTGATAATCTGTTGCATCAGATAATATATCTGTTACAATATGTATCTTTTTAATAATCATCATATCTTTATCTTTAATCCAAATTCGGTGACTTTTTTATTATATAAATTAAAAAAATAGATTCAAAAACAAAAAGGCGCGACTGTTCACCTCCATTTAATAATTACATTCAAATTGGTGACTTTTTTATTACAGTGGAAAGTTATGACTTGATAAGTTCTTTTCAGTAACCATTTTTATTAAGTTGCGGCAACAGATTATATATCTATTGCATCAGATAGTCCATCAGTGACAACAAATTACCATTTGTTGTGACAAATCGACAATCTGTTGCATCAAATAATATATATGTTGCACATATAAGCTATCTTTTTTAATAATCACCATATCTTTAATCCAAATTTGGCAATTTTTTTATTATATAAATTTTAAAAATAGATTTAAAAAGAAATATGTTGAAGAGTCACGATCAGTTATTAAAATTAAATAACCATTCTGTTACGGTTATAAATTGTGTTTATCATTTATTTTCTTATTATTTATTATGAACCGTTTTTCACATTAAATAATCGAAAAGTCGTGTCTTTTCACCCTCTTAATAACAATAACCCCTTTTTATCAATAACCTCATATTGCAATATATGATCGATCTGTCGCATCAGATTAACCTCCATCGACATGTTGAGAATAAGGAATAAACAAAATGATAATTAAATACTAAATTAGAATTAAAAATTCAAAGTTGACCACCAAATATAGATTTTTGAATCCCTTGGGTAAATTCGATATACAAAAGGAGGAAAATACATACATACATACGCTAAAAGAAAAAACGTAACCTAATTATTATTACTACTATTATTATTATTATCATTTCTATATTATTATTATTATTATTGTCAACAGGATAATTTTTATCAGGCAGCAGCATGACCCTCCTCAGCCTTGCTCCGAAGTAGGCCAAATCCCTCTGGAGTTCATCAAATTGCCTTTGAAGGTCCCGCAAGGACTCGATATGAATCTTCTTGTACGAATCTGAATCAACCATATTTGTATTGTAAGTGTAGTAGAATGAACGAGTAAGGGGGGACCTATTTATAAATGATTGAATTGGAAGGGGTTAGTCAAACAAAAAGCCACGACTGTTCATATCCCTTAATTAAATAAAACTGGTGACTTTTCGAATATGTAAATTAAAAAAAATGGATCTAAATACAACATTTTATCTTTTATTGTATTTTGGAAAGAAAAGTAAATTGCTTTAAGATAAATCTAACAGATGGATAATCTGTTGTAAAATAAATTTCATCTGTCAAATAACTTACAACATATTGACAATCCGTTGCAATAGATGGATATATCTGTTTGCTTTTCCAACAGATATGTCATATGTTACAACAAATTGATCGTCTGTCGTAATAGATGTATGCAATTGTTTCATATTTTAAACATATGTGGCATTTGTTGCTACTTGCTAGTCATTTGTTTATTCAATTTAAGCCATAGATGGGCTAGGAAGAATAAGGTGCATTGTAATACCCCGAGAATTCCAACCGATAGTAGAACCATGCTTCAAGCTCATGAGAAATAAATTATAGTTATTTGGTAGTTTTATGATCAAGTTAGATGTATATTAAGGCCTCAAATACGTCCTATCTATTGGACGAATCAAAACATTTCTTACCGATTGAATTCTTGAGAAGGGCATTGCCATAGTCAACTTCAAACGAGTATATCTACCATTATACAGAGAATTTTTGAGCTTATGACCCACCAACAGATAGATAATTGAATTATCTTTCCAACGATACCAATTTCACCAAAATCCGGCATCAAAGTAAAAAGTTATGTCCATTTTACTGAGAGCTTCCCAAGCTGTCCAGGAGTGACGGACAAAATGACGGACCGTCAAGTCAGTGACGGACCGTCACTTTGGCCGTCACAACTAAACCAGTGAGGCCATTTTATGGAACGAAAATGACAGTTGGAGTGACGGTTAGTCACCAGAGTGATGGACCGTCACTCAGACCGTCAGTTTTGTCCAAAACAGCGCTGAAACATTGTTTTAAAGGGTTTTTTTTGGGTCTTTTTCCACCCTATTTAACACCCAATCACATCAAATCAAAGCACATAATTTCTCATTCATCCATAACATCAAAATTAGAGTTTCTTTCAAGATCAAAATCCAAGAACAAGATTCAAACCCTTCTCCAAGAAAACTCAAGAATCAAAGCGTCACCATTCAAGAACCCTCAAGAAAAGTTAACCTCCTTTAAGATTTGGGTTTTTATTACTCCATGATTTATCTCAAGCTCCAAGAAAACTAGTTTATTGGAGATTCAATTTCAAGAAATTTCCACTGTTAATCTTCCAGAATTTTCCATCTAAGGTATGCGTAGTATTGTTATCGAGATACCAAATAACAACCATCAACATGAACATAATCATCCATGGATCCATTTCATCCATGGAGCTCAAGAATCAAGTTTTAAAATTATGAATTATGATTATGTTGTTGTGGTATGATTATGTTCATGTTGATGGTTGTTATTTGGTATCTCAATGTATTTTCATGAAGTATGTGAGCATGTTAGTTGAAATCCATGAATTTGGGTGGCTTAAGATTGTTAAATTGATAAGTATACCTATGACCAAAGTTGTGCATGTAAGGTGTTTGATAAAATGCCTAGAATGATAGAAATCATGTATTATAGCTTACGGATGAATTATATGATAAATTCATGCTAGTCTATTATGTTCAAAGGGCTCACATGTTGTTGTTGTGCAATATATGTGTTAATAGAATGTACATGATGATTGGATAATGGATTCATAGTGTGTCTATACGCATTCCATGTTATGAACAAGATCATGATTATGAAATACTACATGAGTTGTCCCCCAATTATTACAATATGAACTAAATGTTACATGTTTGCTATTCCCTTATGTTTAAACGATTTCCATGCTATCGTTATGAAAAGTATATATTGTCGGAATGCCCATGATATTAGAACATGAGGTTTATGACTTGATTTCAAGAATTCCCATTCATATTAGATATTATGATGATCATGTACTTCATGAAATCCCTCACTCATGTATTATGAATTATTATTGATGGTCATGTATTCAAGAGAGTCACGTTGTGTCAGTTTTCTTCCATCGAGTCCTGGGGGTACTTGTACCCAAAAAATATAGTTGTGTGCCTAGAGTCATGTCATGTTTTCACGCTACTCTCAGTCAAGCCATGTTCAGTAGACTTCAATCAGCCTCATGACTCAGGAAAACTCATGTAAATTCAGTATCAGCTCAGTTCTACTCAGTACTCAGTAACTTCAGTAATCTCAGTAATTAGTATTCTCAGAAATCTCATAACTCAGTACTCAGTAAGATCAGTAATCTCATGAACTCAGTCAGTTATCAGATATCAGTAGTATTCCGTTAGTTAACAAAATTCGGTAAGTTCAGTCCATGTATAGTTCAATTAATCATGTTCAATGTCTCTTCATATGGGAGTAGTAATTAGCACCGAGCGAATCCAAGGATGGGAACTTACCTGTCAGTTTAGGGTGTGATTCTTAGCAGTCATCCTTGTGTTCCAGAACTAAGTAGCCAGCATAGGTTGAGACATCTTAACTTGTCAGATTAGGGTTGATGAGGTGGCTTAACCTGTCAGTTTAGGGTTCCCACCGTTCTCATTTTGGGTACCTTCCAGATAAGAGTCACTCACAGCTTGTCCTTACCTGTGGCGCGGTATTGACACCCTTTCAGCCAGGGCAGAGATTGGACCCCAGCTTAGCTATAATAGCATATATAGGGCATGTCGGTTAGATAACTACTTCCCACAGTTTCAGTATCAGTCTCAGTAAAAAAACTCAGATAGTTCTTCAGATTTCAGGACTGTCAGATACAGTCATCTCAGATACAATAAGGAACTCAGATAGTTCCATCAGATTCATGACTGTCAGATATGGTCACTCATGTTATCAGTTATATCAGTCATATCAGTTATGTCAGTTATCAATAACTGATGTTATCAGTATTCAGATTCAGAACTGTCAGATATAGTCAATCAAACTAGTTCTTCATAATTCGAAGTGTCAAAAGTATTCATTTATTTATTCAGTAATACAGTATCAGTTCCTCACTTATTAGTGATTCACATATCGATATCAGTAAACTCAGTCATTCGATATCTCAATATCAGTAAGCTCATGTAGTCAGTATTCAGACTCAGTAGTCAGTATCTCCACGAGTTCAGTTACCGTTACGTATGCGTGTATGTATTCTCACATTCATATCAGTCAGTATTGTTCATGCATATAACCCTTTGTATTTAGCCTACCTCACTTGCATACTCAGTACATTCCAACGTACTGATGGATTTGCGCTATGGTGCTTTCTCTTATTTTACACCATAGGTTTAGAGGCACAAGCTCCAGATCAGCAGTAGATTACTGTCTCAGCAGTTAGAGTTAGAAGTGAGTCCTCATCTTTTGAGGACATGATGATTTCATTACTATTTTAAATTTTTAGTTTATTTCAGTAGATGGAGTTAGTTGGGGACGTGTCCCATCAATTCCTTATTCCGACAGTTTAGAGGCTTTCAGACTATAGTATGTTCAGACAGTTATTTCAGATTTGTTTTGGTATTGTTATACCATATTTTTAGTTATGTATTAGTATTGAACCTTATGACCTTTCAGTTCATTTTTCTGCATTTTTTAGTCTTTAATGCAGTATACAGGTACAGATATCAGTCATGGGTTAGCTTGTGGTCCTTCGGAGTCATGAGCACCGTGTAGCACTCCGGTTCAGAAAATTTGGGCGTTACATGCATGTAGATGGATGGATCCAGTGTCATGTGTGGGATTTAAGTATTACTGATAAGGTCATCAGGACAACACATACAAAAGTATAATATTTTTGTGAATACAGTTTTTAACCGATTAGGCACTGATCATTCAAACAAGATCCTTTATCGTACAGTTAAGTTTGATGGGTTTGAATTGATAAGGATGAGGGCCCCATAAACATGGTGCAGATACACTGTTACAAATTACTAATGGTTGTTTCTTGTGTTTATGCGTGTCAAGTTTTTAGAAGGGATCAATATTTGGTATCATTGCAGAGATCCAATAGTGATTAAACTTAACTGTAAGTGTTCATTGGTCTTTGAGAAGGCCTTCAAAGCCTCGCACTACATCAAACAAGAACGAAAAAATGATAGAAATTCCCGTGGCCCAAATTTATGTGGAAGGGTTGATCGAGAAGATGATTATACGGCAGAAGGAGCCGAAGGAGAATGCCTGGAAAGGAAAGGGGAGTTGATGAAAGAATATATCATCTGAGAGCTAATTGAAAAAGATACATAGGGTAGAAAGTAACTTCTAGCGAATCTGGCCGATGAAATTATCTTAAAGCATGAGAAATCTGAATTAAGTGCAACTATGAAAGTGTATCCGGTAATGTAAATTTGTCTGTTGTCTCTCTGAAAGAAAAATAATGTAGATGGACACTTTACTAGGGAAATTCTACTAGGTAGCGTGGTCAGGATTATCACCTAGATAGAAAATAGCAGAAGGCCAAAAAAGCAGCCTTAGGGGCATCGAGGGTTGAAATGATGTATAGTAAGTCTAGAAAACTTGCGCCAATAGCAACTGTAGCTAAAGTAAGGAATCTAAGAGAAGACGACAATTTCTGTATTTTAAATTGCACCTCATGCCTTCTTGTTTGTGGTTTCGATTAGGTCCACTGTTGTTGACCTGATCGAAACCACAAATAAGATTGAAAGACAGATTGAGTATCATTACTTCCTTAGAAATATGGATTAATTGATTATGTTTTCTTGCCTTAGCATGCTTTCAACATATCTTGGAGAAGATTAGAGCCTTCTTGTAGTATGTGAATCTCGATAATTTTCAAGCTTGCCTCTAGCTTGCCGATTCGGTCTTCAAGTTTATTGTTACCTTCTATGAAATTGGTATAGAGTTCCTGATCTCTTGTGAGCTTGATTAGGAACAGTTTCTCCTTTAAAGTTGTGGCATTGAAGGCCTTCATAACACTTTATTCAGAAGACTTAAAGGATACATGAAGGTCGATATGTTTGTTTTAGGTCAAAATATGTTAATGCACACTCAAGATGTGGTCCCAGCCATTGAATAGCTCACTTTTATCGAGCGTTGCTCAATGCAGCTTGCTCAACCAACCTTTAAGGGATTTGATAAATTAGTAAGCAAGTAGTTATGTAACATTTAATCTAAACTAATTCTACCAAGCCTATCAAATGTTCCGTAACTCCACGCTTATTACCCTATCAAAAAACTTTGCCCGAGTTAGTGGACAACTCAAACGAGCTCAATCTCTCAGCCTTTTTACTAATCGCCCTTCTCCAATATAGATGACAAGATATCCGCCATGCAAAAGTCTACACCCTCGCCAGAAATACTTTCCAGGGTACAAGTCTTCAGAAGGCATCAACAGTAATCTCTCAATATCAAGTGATATTGAGATATTCCTAGTCATGTCTTCCCAAGACTTTCGCTACGAAAAGAATTTCTGCTGATGATAAGATATCCGCCATGCAAAAGTCTACACCGTCAACTAAAATTTTACCAAAGCGAAAGTCTTCAGAAGGCATTATTAGTAATGTACAAGGGCCACAGAAGAACAATTATTAACTCCTCTATCTTGCTCAAGTATCCAAAAAAAAAAAATTAACTCTTCTGTCTTGCACTGTTGAGCAATGTACAGAGGAGTTAAAATGTACGACAATCTTGTACATTTCTCAACAGTGCAAAACAGAGAAGTTGAAAATTTTTTTCGAATACTTGAGCAAGACAGAGAAGTTGATAATTGTTCTTCTGTGGCCTTTGTACATTACTAATAATGCCTTCTAAAGACTTTTGCTCTGGCAAAATTTCTACTAATGGAGTAGACTTTTGCATGGCGGATATCTATCATCAACAGAAATTCTTGCCATAGCGAAAGTCTTGGAAAGTCATGACTAGGAATCTCTCAATATCACTTGATATTGAGACATTACTGTTGATTCCTTCTGTAGACTTGCACCCTGGCAAGAATTTCTGGAGACGGTGTAGACTTTTACATGGCAGATATCTTGTCATCTATATTGGAGAAGAGCGATCAGCAGAAAGGCTGAGAGATTGTTCTCGTTTGATTTGTCCACTAACTCGAGGAAAGTTTTTTGATAGGGTATTAAGACTGGAGTTACAAAACGTTTGATAGGCTTGGTAGATTCGATTTAGATCAAACGTTACGTAACTCCTTGCTTATTAATTTATCAAATCCCTTAAAGGTTGGTTGAGCAAGATGCATTGAGAAACACTCGATAAAAGTGAGCTATTCCATGGTTGGGACCACATCTTGAGTGTGCATCAACATATTTTGACCTAAAACAAACAAAGCGACCCTCCATGTATCCTTTAAGGCTTCTAAAGAAAGTGTTCTGAAGGCCTTTTTTAATGCCAAAACTTCAAAGGAGAAACTGTTCTTGATCGAGCTCACAAAAGACCAGGAACTCTATACCAACTTCAAAGATGGCAACGAAAAACTTGAAGATCGAATCGGCAAGTGGAGCCAAGCTTGAAAATCATCGGGATTCACATACTACAACAAGCCTCTGATCTTCTCCAAGGAATGTTGAAATCATGATAAGGCAAGAAAACACAATCAATTAATCCATATTGCTAAGTAATGACACTCAATCTGTCTTTCAATCTCGTTTGTGGTTCCGATCAGGTCAACAACAGTGGACCTAATCGAAACTACAAACAAGAAGGCATGGGATGCAATTTAAAATTCAGAAATTGCCGCCTTCGCTTAGATTCCTTACTTTAATTGTAGTTGTTGTTGGCTCAAGTTTTCTAGACTAACTGTACATCATTTCAACCCTCGTTGCCTGTAAGGCTGCTTTCTTGATCTTTTGTTATTTTCTATCTTGGTGATAATCCTGACCATGCTACCCAGATGCAGCTCCCTAACAAAGAGACCATCTACACTATTTTTCTTTTAGAGAAACACAGACGGATTTTTTATTATCGGATACAATTTCATATTTGCACTTGATAAAGATTTCTCGTGTTCTAAGATAGTTTCATCGGTTAGATTCACTAGAAGTTACTTTCTACCCTATGTATCCTCTTATATTAGCTCTTAGATGATATAGTCTTTCATCAACCACCTATTTTCACTCGAAGACATTCTCCTACCGCACCTTCTGGTGTATAATCATCACCCCGAGTAACCCAACCATATAAATTTGGACTAGGGCAATAACTATATTGATTTTGTTCTTGGTTGAAGCAGTGGGAGGCTTTGAAGGCCATCTAAGGGTCCAATGCACCCTAAAAGTAAGTCCAATCTCTATTGAATCTCTTTACAATGACACCAAAACTAGATCTCTTCACAATGCTTGACACATAAACATGAGCAATAACAGACATTAAATCTTAACAGGGTATCAAAAGTATATTCATGGTCCCTCAGCCTTATCAGTTTAGACCTATCAAACTTAACTGTAAAATTGCAGATATTTTATTTGAATGATCAATGACTAATCGATAAAAATAGAATTCACAAAATCAGGGTACTCTACGTGTGTTTTCACGATAACATTATCAGTAATACATACCTCCCACATATGAAGTGGTTTCATCTGCATGCAGCTTATCCCTTCGAACCCATTTTTACTGTAGCCTCTTATGTTGGTCGGAAAAAAGTTGATCAACTTTTAGTTCCTTATATTTATAAAGAAGAGGAAAAAAATTAATGTCACAAAAAGAACATTATCCATCTGTTGCAACAGATGTAGAGTCTGTTGCATCAGATGTAGAGTCTGTTGCATTAGATGTGGAGTCTATTACATCAGATGTGGAGTCTGTTGCAACATATATGGAGTCTGATAAAACAGATGCAGATTCTGTTCCAACAAATATGGAGTCTATTTAAATACATCAAACCAGCTTTACTGGTGGTTTGATTTGTTCCAACAGTTGCTCCGTCTGTTGCAACATCAACAACAGTATAAACTACAAAGAAACAACAAATACAAAACATCAACAACAAATAAACAACAATATTTGTTCCAACACCATTAACAATATCATCAACAATAAAGAAACAACATCCTTTGTTCCAACACCATCAACAGCACCACACTACAAGTTCCAACAATGCCAACCCTTCCAACAACATCAATAACAGCATCAACAACAAAGAAATAAATAAAATACATACAAAAAAATGATACTTCCAACAAGGCTTTTAAATTTCTCTCAACAGATAACTTTTTTTGCATATTGTAATAAAATTCTCGGTTCGTTTATTCAACACTTAAAAAAAATTCAAATTTTTTAAATAAATATGATATGGATAAATGGTAATTAAATAAAAAATAGATGTAAATAACTTATAAATAAGAAGATGAGAATGAAAGATCAATAGTGAACCATACCTTAATGTCAAAGGGGGATCAAAATAATAATTTCAGTCGAGGAAAGATATGGATTGGTTTAGATCTGAAAGAATCTTTATGAGAAAGAAAAGAGAAAAGAGAGAAAAAAGGTTGTGATAACCCTAAAGAGAAGAGAAAGATAAAGATGAGAGGTGAATAAAATAAATTTAGGGCTAAAACTGAAGGAGAGATGAGATAATTCTAGATGTATTGTGTACGTAGACGTGGATTTCAATATTTATTAATTAATATAATTAATATTCATTAATAATTTGAGGGAAACGATAAATACTAGTGATATTGAAAAGACAAGATAAGACTACTCAAGGAACTCATTTTTGAGTTATCCAAGAAATATTTTTTACCGCATTTTGTAGTATTACTTTATCTACTCGGACAGAAGCTTTTTTTAAAATTAAAAGAAAAAAGATTTTCAAACAAATATGTCATATGTTTCAACAGATAGCAATATCTGTTTAAAAATTCCAACAGCACAGTCATCTGTTACAACAAATTTAACTATTTGTTTAAAAATTCCAACAGCTCAATTATTGTGACAACAGATGCAACTATCCATTTGATAATTAAATCAGATATGTCATCTGTTACAATAGATATCGATATCTATTTAAATATCCCAACAACTCAGTCATCTGTGACAACAAATACAAATGTCCATTTGATAATTAAATCGGATATGTCATCTATTACAATAGATATCAATATCTGTTTGAAAATTTCCAACATCTCAGTCATCTGTCACAATAGATGCAAATGTCTATTTGATAATTAAATTAGATATGTCATCTGTTGCAACAGATATGAATATCTATTAGAAATTTCCAACAGCTCAGTCATTTGTTCCAACAGATTTTATTGCAGTTGATTTAGGTGGAACTAGGGATGAATGAATGAGTTCATAGGGCCAACTACAACCTCAATTAAGTATTTTCAATTGCATGGTATTGGTATTGCGTTCATCTCAACCCGAGTCATCGATCGATCACTCTGAGTTGAAAAGATTCTCATTAACTTAATATTAAGCTAGTACCTAAATTGATTTAGGTGGAAATAGGGATGAATGAATTCTCATTAACTTAATGTTAAGATAGAACCTTAATTGATTTAGGTGGAACTAGGGATGAATGAGTTCATAGGGTCAACAACAACTTCAATTGAGTCTTTGTAATTTCATGGTGTTGGTATTGCGTTCATCCCAATTCGAGTCGTTGATCGATCACTCTGAGTTGAAATGAGTTCTTATTGACTTAATGTTAAGATTAATAGTACCTAAAGTGATTTAGGTGGAACTAGGGATGAATGAATAAGTTCATAAGGTCAACTACAACTTCAATTGAGTCATTGCAATTGCATGATGTTGGTATTGCGTTCATCCCGACCTGAGTCATTAATCGATCACTCTGAATTGAAATGAGTTCTCAATAACTTAATATTTTTAAAAATATATCTTTGGAAATTTTAAAAATTAATTAAGATCAATTCAGACCAAATTAACAATTTTAAAACTTGTCATTCTTTTCCAAAATTACAAATCAACCCATACAAATCATCTATTTGTGGGAAAAACTTTACCTCATTTCAAATCTCAAGTTCTCACTCTTCTCTCTCCCTCTTTCTCTCTCGACAATATAGACAACAACTACTCAATATATTGCCCAACCCTTCAAAACAAATCGATTTTCTTTCTATTTCGACCACATAGTTGTTATTTTCTACTTTATTCTTGCTTGTATCCATCATTTTCTCTATCTTCACAGGTAACAGAGTTCAAGAAGAGTTCTACATTTGTTCTTTATTCTAAAAATTAGGGCTTTTTAGTTAATGATGGAAAAGAATACTTTTAGGTAACAGAGTTCTAAATTTGTTTTTTGATGCTAAAAAAGTAGGAAGAACCCGAGAAAACCCTAGTTTTTGTCTTAGTGTTTTTTTGAATATTGTGGTATTGTTGGATGGTGTTTGTAGTGCTGTTGGTGGATGTTGTTGGTGGTGTCGATGGTCATGGTGTTGGTATTGGTGACATTGGTGGTGGTCTTGGTGGCATTGGTTGTGGTGTTGATGGTCCATCTATTTCTATAAAAGAGCATCATATCTTTTGTAGAGTAATCCGACATCAAGTCCATCATTTGGTACTTGTAATCCATCACTCAAATACTCGGCGTAAGCAACAACAAAAGGACCGCAATCCCTGCATTTAAAAAAAATAGATAATCCATATCTTGGAGTTCATGTAAGTGTTGTAAAATTTACGAAATGAAACCTAATCATGATACTTATACTTACAGGCTATCAATGGTTTGTTGAACAATTCCTTCAACATATTGTACATCAAATGGATTACCCATTTTATTCCGGTATGCTTCAATCGTCGACCAATCAGTATGAACCTTTTGGTCCAAAAAGCCACTCATATCAAGGTAAGTAGGCAATATTTTGGCCAGCTTTTGTATCTCAGACGACGGCCCAAAACGTCTCCTTCGCGACATCGAGTCATAAAATCAGATGCGCCTCTCTTTTAGAACGACGACAGCCAACACCCAATGGAATTCATCACCACAATTGATTGGGATGTACACTTTGTCGTCCAAATGCTAAGGTAAGCCAACTGGAGTGCTAAAACCTTTGATGATGTTGATTAAGCATTCTTTATTTTCGAAAACTTTCGGTTGTTGTTGACAATACCTATCGTAGGCATTATTGATGTAAACTTTGTACAAACAATTGTCTGTCGTGTATCTGTATTGTTCTGGTGTTTTCAACTTGGCCTACTTTTGAAGATAGTAAAAAATAACATCGATGTGCTGCACATATTATCAAACATTTTGAATTACGTAACGAAACAATTAATACGCAGATGCAATTAAATAAAATATTAATTAATAGTAATATGTATGGCATTTAAACCTCATCATTCCAGTAAGTTTGGGGCTGTGACATCAAATAGAACCAATTTTTTATTCGGGAATGTGCAACAAAAAGGTCAAACTTATCAAAACCAAGACTCGATTCATTCACTTTGTAGTGTTCGTCATTTTGTTTTCTATATGATGATTTATATATGTTAATGTCATGTTCATACAACAAGAATTGTATAAATCAACATCTTTAAAGTTGATTTATGTACCTGCCGGCATGATGCTTTAACAGCCCATCGACAATCTATTCTGAATAGTCGTTGATCAACTTTGTTAGTTTTTTTTTGGAGTCTCGTACGAGATGTTGAACCCTTCAAACGGGTAATTCCTCCGTTCTCCCAAACTGACAGACTCTACTTTTTATTTTTCTTTAGAAGAATTTAATGGATTATCAACTGTGATATTATGCTCTTCAGCAGTAGTTTCTGCTGTGACATCCACCTGGAAAGCTAGAACTGTCAATGCTAATTATAGATATACAACAGATTGTCCATTTGTTGCAACAGATGAGTCTTATGTTGCAACAGATGGATCATCTGTTGGGATAAATTCAAACAAGTAAAACAGAGCAGTACGATAATTTTGGTGCACGACAAAGACAGAGGCATTGCAATTTTGCTTTTTTCAATACTTAGTAATGCCTTGGAAATATTTTTCCTTCTCCTCTTAGCCACCTTGATCTCTAGTGGAGTGTATGAATATGAAATCCTCTTTGATGGAATGAAACCTCTCTTAGATGTCATTTTTTTACAGAAGCAGTTAGTTCATTAATAGCATTAATCACTTCAGCATGTTTTGCCTTGCAGTCTTGACATTTGCATGCAGAACATTCGCTAGATGTGGTAAAATCTGGAAAAAAAATCTGTACAACCAGTATGATCATAATCATAATGGCTTGTTGTTTCAAAAACTGTAAGAGGAGCATCATTAGCCCCAAAAGCAGCACCACTACCACTACCACTACGACTACCATCATTAACAGCAACAAGACCACCCTCCAAAATTATTTTTCTTGTGATGGATGTTGTTCCAAACAATTCTATTTTTATTTCATCAACGACCTTAGGGTCCGATAAAGTTTGCACAGACCGTAAAGTAAGAAAAAATGGCATCTTCAACTCTCGGTTGGTCAGAACAAGCCACGGATGGATAATCTAAAATAAATCAGTACATATATTAGAATGATGATGAAATCATTTAAAGTAATCATTAATTAAAATAAAAACTTGATTAGAATTGGACTTACTGCTTCCTTCGGGGGATTGAAAAGATCAAGAAATTTAGCATTTTTATCAGTTTTGACCGACAACATTCTCAAGATTCTTGGATAGGGAACTTCTTGTTGGTAGTTTACTTGTTGTCTCAAATAAGGAATGACTTCAAATGCCCAAGCCTATAATATAACGCCAATAAATCAAAAGCATTATTGAATAAAAAAATGATGAATCATATCATGATAAAAGAAATATTTATCATGAAGGCCCATGGAAAGCCATATAAATTGATTGTGTTTGGCGTTAACGGAGTCAACAAATATTTGACAGTCATTTTAAAGCTTTCATAACCCCAAGGTTAGTTGTTAAATGCCTCAAGATCCTTGGAGAGATTTATTAAACCGAGGCTTATGTTGTTGTTAACGTCTCTCGCCCAAAGAATATTATATACAAACCAAACCAAGCACAATGATTGCTTGTGCTTCTTTGAAAATCCTTTACCTTTCAACGCTTCTATCAATTTTTTATTTTTGAAGCTTGGACCAACAATGGACTCCAGGTCATCACAATCACTCGACTTGTCTTTGCCTTTTTTGAGTGTGCGGGGTGCTTTTTTGGGGTTAGAGTAGGTATAACTTGAGAAGGAGAAGGAGGATAACATTTTAGTCCGGTAACTATGGCATACTCCTTCCAACCAAAATAAACAGGCATGCCACAGTAATTTATCCACACCTCATCTATTTTATCTTTATTTTTATACATAAACCTGCGTTTGAGAAGATCATATATCATTTTCATCTGGAAACGAGCGTTGTTGTCCTCCGGCAAATCAAGATATTGTCCAAAGCAGCTTTCCCTAAAATAAGAATTCGATTTTTATTCTCGAAGTATTTTTCTGAAGGCGTCGAAAGATTTTCCCATGGCTGACTTAACCACGAAATCACCCGTTAAATCTGTGGCACTATTGCACTGTATTCTCACAGGATAATAATCAATGCTGAAGGTTTTGACCAACTCTTTGGCAGAAGGACTATTAGCATTTGGATAATCTCTTTTGAAACATTCCTCCTTCCCGTGTTCATTATCTTCTGCTTCTGATTGAGATAACGCTTGTAAAGCAAGCTCATAGAGTGGTGAATGTAGCCAAGCTGCTACACTTGTTCCTTAACTTGGACTTGATTTGATTTTTTTTTGGAGTCATATTATCTTAAATTAACAGGAACATAAAATAAATTATGATTGATTAATGAATCGTTAAAAAAGGATAACAGTAAATCTAATATGCACAACAGTAAAATAATAGTTCCAACAGACCGCACATTTGTTGCACCAAGTAAATAATTTGTTGCAATATATAACTGACCTGTTGCAACGGATGAGTAAATCGTTGGAAACAATAAAAATAAATCACTAATCTGTTGCACCATATATTTTATTTGGTGCAATATATAACCAACCGTTGCAACGGATGAGTAAACCATTGGAAACCATAAAAATAGATCACTAATCTGTTGCACCGGGTAGTTTATCTGTTGTAATATTTTAACCAACCTGTTGCAATGGATAAGTAATCTATTAGAAACAGTAAAAACATATCACTCATCTGTTGTACCAGGAAGGTTATCTGTTGCAACATATAACCAACCTGTTGCAAGGATGAGTAATTCATTGGAAATAGTAAAAATAGATCACTAATCTATTTCACCAGATAGTTTATCTGTTGCAACATATAACCAACCTGTTGCAACGGATGAGTAATCCGTTGGAAATCATATATCAAATCACTAATTTGTTGCACCAGGTAGTTTATCTGTTGCAACATATAACCAACCTATTGCAATGGATGAGTAAACCGTTGGAAACAATAAAAATAGATTATTAATTTATTGCACCAGGTATTTTATCTATGCAACATATAACCAACCGTTGCAACGGATAAGTAAATCGTTGGAAACTATAAAAACAGATCACTAATTTATCGTACCAGGTAGTTTATTTGTTGCAACATATAACCAACCTATTGCAATGGATGAGTAATTCGTGGGAAACAATAAAAATATATCACTCATCTGTTGCACCATAAAGGTTATCTGTTGCAATAAATAACTAACCTGTTGCAAGGATGAGTAATCTGTTGGAAATAGTAAAAATAGATCATTAATCCGTTGCATCAGGTAGTTTATATGTTGCCACATATAACCAACTTGTTGCAACGGATGAGTAATCCATTGAAAACTATAAAATATATCCCTAATTTGTTACACCAGGTAGTTTATCTATTGCAACATATAACCAACTTGTTGCAACGAATGAGTAATCCGCTGGAAACCATAAAAATAGATCACTAATCTGTTGCACCAGGTAATTCATCTGATACAATATATAATCAACTATTGCAACGGATAATTAAACCGTTGGAAATCATAAATATAGATCACTAATATGTTGCACCAGGTAGTTTATCGGTTGCGATATATAACCAACCTGTTGTAACGGATGAGTAATTCGTTGGAACAGTAAAAATAGATCACTCATCTGTTGCACCAGGAAGGATATCTTTTGCAATATATAACCAAACTATTGCAACAGATGAGTAATCCATTAAAAAAAAATAGATCACCGATCTGTTGAAACATATCACTCGTCTGTTGCAAAATGAGTTATCTATTGGATCGATATTGTTTAGATTTCTTCCAAACAAAAGAGTCGTATGTCACAATAGATGAATGATATGTTAGATTGTTCATCTGTTGCATCAGATTTTCATAGTTACATCAGATTTTCATCTGTTGCATCAGATGTTTTCATCTGTTGCATCAAATGTTTTCATTTGTTGCCTCAAATGTTTCATCTATTGCACAAATATTTTATCTCTTGCAACACCATTTTTACCAAGACAAATAACAAATTAACCCAGCAACACCAACACATCACACACACACTAAGAATATCAACTGTGACAAAAAATCACCAATAAATCCGAATCAACAGTTCGACAACAAGAAGAAGAAATGCCAGAAATTAAGGTTTTAGTCCACATTTCAAATTTAAGCTAGAAATATTGAAGTTTTTAACCAATTTTAGAAGAGTAGTTGGCTCAAGTTCCTCTGTTTCTTCATAATTTTTTACCTGTGAAAAAAGAAATGGGACGATGAAGAACTCAAAGTTGTTATCGTCGGAGAAGTCTTCACGTCGATTGACGGTTGAAATTCGAAAGGAAACTCGCCCGACTATATGTCACCGGAGGTTGAAGTCGTCGGAGATTGAAGGGAGAATTTTGCAGAACTGTTAGTTGGGAGAGGGGGGGAAAGAGATAGTTGATTTGGATTGAAGGGGGGTGTGGGTTGATTTGTATTTTTGAAAAGATTAGAAAGTTTTAAAAATATTAATCAAGTCCACAATTAACTTAATCAAGTTTTCTAATTATGTTTGACCCTTTAAGTTGGTATATGTCATCAATCCTTCATTCAAGACTTAAAGACACTTTTCCTTCAATTTTCACAACTCAATCTTCTCTATAAAACTAAATAAGTATGCCCGTGCTTAGCACGGGCCAAATATAAAGGATGTTAAAATAACTTTTTATTTACTGTGAGTATTTTGAGGTGTAAATATGAAATTGAATTAAAACTATTTACTTGATAATTTTTCTGACACCAATAAACAATTCTCTTAATTCAAAATAAAAAACAAAAGCATTAGATAAAAAAAAATTGTATGATAAATTTGAAGTATAAATTAAATCTTAATATTTAAATGAAACGAATTTCAAATTAAATATAATTTCTATTAAAAATTATTCCCCTCATTCCATTCAAGTATATTTTTTAAAAAAAGAATGACTATTTTATTTTTTGCATATCATTTTTTTTTTTGCAAATTTGGCATGCCATGTTTAACATCATAAAAAATACGCTCAATCTCAACTTCTAATAAAGTAATTCAATCTGACACTTTTGATTCGAATTTTGAAAAAAAAATATTTACACATATTTTCATTCATCTATTAGATAGTTAAGTTAATCATATAAAATATTTTGTCTCCTTAATTATACATATCAACCTTAAATTGAAATGTTATGGATTTTAAGACTTATTGAGGCAAATGCGTATAGTTAAAGAAGATGACATGGTTTATGTGGTTAGCTTAACTACCTAATGGATGATGAGAACATACACAAAAAAAATTATTAAATTGAACTGAAAGTGTGTAACTGAAACACTTATTAGAAGGGTTTAATTATGTATTAATTTTAGAATTTAAAGGATATTTAATACCTTACACAATTTTTAGTTTAAAATTTTAATATTATACTTTTATATAAGGGAGGATAAGATTGATAGTTCTCACACAAAAATTTATGCAATAGAATTGGTACGTGTATTTTTATTACTTTTCCTACACATTATTATATTTGTCCTCTTTTATTATCTAATGATCATTTTTATTTAGATCACTATAATTGGATTATATATAATAATTTTTTACAAATATATTTTTGTTCCTTATTAGATTTTTTAAAACATATTTCTTATATTAAAGTATGATTATTCTTTATTTCTCTATTTTAGCAATTAAAAAATATTTATTATGTTTTTCTATAGTATGTTTTATAACAAAAAATTATATTTTATAAAACATATAATATCAACCTCAAATTGAAATTTTATGAATTTTAAGACTTATTGAGGCAAATGCGTACAATTAAAGAAGATGACATGTTTTATGCGGTTAGCTTAACTACCTAATGGATGATGAGAACACACACAAAAAAATATTAAATTAAACTGAAAATGTGTAATTGAAACACTTATTAGAAGGGGTTAATTATGTATTAATCTTAAAATTTAAAGAATATTTAATGCCTTACACAATTTTTAATTTAAAATCATAAAATCTCATTTTACATTTCATGTTTTATCTAGTTAAAATATTAAATCGAAATTGAGAAAATATTTATTTCCTAGTGATACTTTTAGGGGGTAATTTGGTGAAGGTGTAAGGTGGGATATCTTACGAATTTATGATAAATTTATATTATTAACCAAACATGATCTAAAGTTAATGTCAAATTTAGTCTTATCGACTATCTCATCTCTTTTTCCGCTTTTACTTCTTCTTTACAGTCTCTATTTTACTTTGGCCGAGTATTCATTAAAAGCAAATTTAGTAGCTTGAATAAAGAAATTTTTCATGAATATTCACGAAATTTTTCTTTACTGATTCAAACAGGAAATCCAACTAAAATTATTTTCTTGATAATTCTTTTGACATCAGTAAAAATTACTCTTAATTCAAAATCACAATAAAAAGCTTTAGACCAAAAAACTTTTATGATAGATTTGAAGTATAAACTAAGTTTTGCTATGAACATAAAGCTTATGGAAACTCAAATTTGTCATTATAGTATATATCAATAAAATTTATTATAAAAAGAAATTTTGTCCTTTTTTTGTCTGAGATAAAAGAATGTATAGCAATATAATGAATTATTTGGTAATTTGAGAAACTCAAGCAATCTACTCAAAGTGATAAATTTTAATTTGGTTAATTATAAATGTTAAATGATTACATTGTCAGTGATGTAAATTGGATTCAAATTTTACTTTTTCTCTGTCAAATTTTAATTAGGTTAAGTTTGAAAATAAATCAAATTTATTTTAGTTTACATATATAAATTAGATTTTTATATTTAAATGAAATGAATTTTAAATCAAGCATAATTTCTATTAAAATTATTTTACTCATTTCGTTCAAGTATATTATTTTTCTTTTTTAAAAAGTAGTATTTTTTAATATATTTTTTTTCAAATTTTGCATGACATGTTTAACACCATAAAATTTAAAATACAGGCTCAATCTTATCAGCCTCAAATTAAAATTTTATGAATTTTAAGACTCATTGAGGCGAATGCATATAATTAAAAAAGATGGCATGCTTTATGCGGTTACGTTAACTACCTAATGGATGATGAGAACACACACACAAAAATTATTAATTGTTCAGCTGAAAAAAAGACTTATAGTTTGAGAATCTAAATGAAATACCCCGATAAATTTAATGGGTTAATTATGTATTAATCTTAAAATTTAAAGGACATTTAATATCTTACACAATTTTTAGTTTAAGATCATAAATTTTATTTTACATTTCATACTTAACCTAGTTAAAACGCTAAATTGAAACTGAGAAAATGTTTTTTTTCCTAGTGAATACTCTTAGGGCTCATTTGGTAGGAGGTATGTGAGATATATTATGGATATGTGATAATTTATATTATTAATCAAACATTGAATTATTTCATACCACCTCACATATGATATAAAATAGTCTAAAAACTAAATTATAATCTCGAAATAATTTAGTCTACGTATTAAACGATCCCTTAATCTAATTTACTTGAAAGTAGCAAAATAAAATAAAAAGAAAGCAAAATGAAATTGAATGTTAAGTATGAGTATTTTAATAACTGGAGTAGCACGGGGGAGGGCCCATATTTTCAGCATTGTGCAGGGATTCTGAAGATGTGATGTGAGTGGTAGATGGCATATCAGTAATTATATAAAAGCTAGTTGGGTTTTTTGTCATTTAACTATTCTTGATGCATAATGTACATTCATTTCAAGATGAAACTTTTATTTTTGGACGAAATTGCCCTTGCTCGTCCTTGCTACCGACTCTTCTATAATATATAATAAAATCACACTATATAATAAAATATAACTTCTTATGTTTACAAAATCAAATATTAGCTTAGAACTTATTTAAGTTTCATAGTTAATATTAAAATATCATATACCCTAATGCTTATTTTACTATCAAGTCAAACACAGTTTCTTAGATTAACTAACTAATGTTAATATTTTTTTTTTTCTAGTTTATTTAAAAATCATACAAGAGAATAGATTAAAATTATAGTAATTAACTTTTTTCATAGAATCATACTAAACAATAAATAATATTAATTCATACATAAATTGATTTTAAATACAATTAAATTCGCTTTATGGGTGTTTAACAAACAAAAAGGGCCTATTGGATTAAGGTTTTAATGAATCACAATGTTGAAGAATTGTCTCTATATCTTGTCTTATATAAATCATAAATAGGAGATCAATTTAATATAATAAACAAGACATTATTTTTTAAAGTGATTTATCTACCTAATGAGAAATTTACTACCTCAAATATAGAGAATCAAAAGAATTAACAAAAGTTAGCATGATATATATTGTAGTAATTTAACACGAGGTATTTAATATACATTTTATATAAATTGTTTAAAATAATTTTAGCAGGTGATTAGTAAATAATTACGTTTTCATAAACTATATGTATTATAAATCTTTGTAATGATATGTATCATGTGAAGTTTCGAAATTATGGAGGAATCGTTTATTGTTTTTAATAGATAAACACTTATTCAAATTTTTGAGTATTTTTATTATTATTATTTTACTATAATATAGCAATAGTTTCTTTATGCAATTAAATGCGCGGTTAAAATTAATTTCACTTTTTTATTCTTTATGGAACATATGTTATTATTTGCATATCATTTTGATTAGACATCAAATTTATGATATATGAAAAAACTTTACAATGTTTCAAATTATCTTCAAAATAAATAAATTTTAACTAGAAAAAAATATCTTTGTGGATTTTTTGGCAAAAAAATAAAATTCAACATGATTGAAATAATAATAATTTTATAAAACACTAATCAAATAAAAGATAAAAGAATTGATTACAGAAAATATATATATTAAATTGTGACAATTTAAAGCAAATAAAGAGAAATTGCAAATGAAAAACAAAGAAAATAAAAGTAGACACATGCATTTCACGCTAAAATAAGAATTGATAGAAAGACATTAGTAAAGAGACTTCATCAAAAACTTTTAAAAAGTATATAAATATAATAATAATAACAACAACAACAATAACAAATGGTAAGATACTGCTAAAGATTGACAAATCTCATCATCAATTGCTATCAAGCCAAGAAAAAAAAAGATTTGATGGAGTACAATAAATGTTTCTAGACTACCTTTAGGGGTCGTTTGGTTTGAAGGTAAGTTATACTGGGATTAGTTATGAGGAGATAAGTTATGTTGGGATAAGTTATACTGGGATTAGTTATGTTGTGATTATTTGTTATTGAGTGTTTGGTTTGTCATATTCAAAATAATATGCATGATATAATTTCTAAGAATAAGTTGATTGTTTACAGTTATCCTTCACCTTATTTTTTTATACATATTTTTCTTGCAAACTTTATTTGTTCATTCTTAAAAATAAAAATTCCATCTTATTTAGCTTAAATATTTTTGTGTGTGAATTCTCATAATTAAATCATGCATTTTAAAAATTAAAATTTTCATCTTAAATTTATTTTAGTAAAAGAGATTTTATTATTTTTGTCACTTTATTTAAGCACATATCACTCTTATATTGTAAAATATTAAAGTTATTTATTTTAATTGATATAGAAAATTTAAATTTTTAAGTGACAAAAGATTATTTAATTAAAAATATGTAATTAAGTCGTGGAGTCAATATTTTTATAAGAGAAATTTAATTATAAATAAACATAAGCATTAGGCAAATAAATTCAACCTATAATATTCATAAATAAAAATTATATTTATAATATAATTTTTTAATAGAAAAATACATTATCAAAAAAATAATGAGTAGTGAAGAAAATGGTATTAAAAATTATGAAAATATATATGGATGTGAAAAAGTGATGTATAAAGAGGGTTTAAGGAGGATATTTTTACTGATTTACATATTTTATCCCGATATTACTATACCACCCCAAGATAGGGATAACTTATTCTGGTACTAACTATTAATCCCGGGATAAGTTATCCCACACTTTTATAATCAAACAAGGGATAAAGGGGTACTAAAAACTTATCCCGAGATTATCTTTCCTTATCCCTTACACCAAACAACCCCTTTAGTTTGTTGGTGGGAAGGTAGAAATTTATTGGTAGCAGTAGATTTTTAGATTTTTTTTTTATATATATACACTTTGCCCTTGATATAGTGAGTATAATTACATATTTGCCCTTGGTCGTCCTAATATTCATCTTTCTATACAAAACTAGATAGGTATGCCCGTGCGATGCACGAGCCCAACGCGTATAGTAGAATAAAATAAAAATGTAACAGCAAGGGACTATTTCGTTTGGTTGGATCAGTTGATGAAAATGAGTTCAAATGTATGTTTTATACAATCATGAAAATAACATACTACCGGATGCTCACATTTACATATAATAGTAATTGTTGGCTATTTACATTGCTAGAGATAATATTTATAAATTCTACAATAGGGATGTAGTTATTGCTGTGAAACCGCCTATGATGAAAACCAAATGTCAAAGCCAAAACCAACCACCTGTGAAAAAACCCAATATCAGTGTTGTCAGTGACCGCAAACGTCAATTTGAAATCAAAGGCTCATTTAAAGGACAAGTAATTGCAAGCCAATAATTTTCCAAATCGCAATTCACACTGGTCGGCCCACGTGGATGCATCAAGAAACTGTACCTGGGACAAGGTTCACCGTATGACAGCAGGAGCATTTCACACTGGTCGACCCACGTTGATGCATAAGTAATGTATGGCAGCCTCTACATAACACTTAAAGACGGCCTTAATCCAAACAACTGCCACACAAACTTGAAAAGAATAAAGATAAAATGAGAAGAAAAAGGGTAATGACGCGATCACACCAAGTCGGTTGATACACAAAATGGGACTTCCCATCATGACCCGGCAATGGATTTAACGACACAATATGATACAAGAGGTAACAACAATCCAAACAAGCTGTTAGAGACATTGTAATGGATGACAAAGAATTCATCAGTTTGGATTGGTCAAAAGGAAACTTTATTCCATAAGTGGTTCCAATTTCCATAGCTCTCCGAATACAGATGCTTCAAATCGAGTAGTAGCATTAGACATAACGAAAATTAGATCATGAACGCATTAAAGTGGAAACTATAACAAAAGAATTAAGAATACGCTGAGTTAGTGCAACATAACATATTGATAAAGAAGTAACAACTGAGTACCTGCAAGATATGTAATGGCGTTGGACAATGCTAATGCAGTGGAAACCCCCTTGCTTCCTCCGGTCACATCTTCCTCGAGCAACAACTTTGCAAATCTTTCTTTCATGGTTTCGACATCTGAAAGTTGTGTTGTATAAACAGGTTTTTCTTTCACATAAAAATGTTTAGGGCTTGAAGAGAAATTTCCATTATAAGAGAATGATCCAAAAGCATTTTTGCCGGACGTGCTGCTTGAGTCATCATCATATAAGGAATCTGTAACACCTCTGCTAGTGGTAGCTTTCGAGGCCATCATACGTTGTAACTCCTGAAAGTTGCATTTCTTAAATTTAGTTGGATGCTGATTAAAAAGGGCTTAATTTCATGTTTGAAAAACAATATCCTTTTGTTTCATTTTATATGACGGTGTTTGACTGACGACAAAGTATAATAAAGAAAGACTTTTGGCACGTATATTGGTTATAAGACTACCAAAAACAGATTGTGCAAAATAGTACTACAAACTGATATGGTAATGGCAAAGAATCGACACAATGTTGATGAAAACACATACACCATTTAATTGACTGGTTCTATATATATATCTTGACTCACTTAAATACAGACTTGGTTCCCAAGGTATTTTAACTCGTATCATGCGCTTACGACAGTTTGGTCGCATTAAATGGGTCCGAGGAGAGTAGAGTGTTAATTTTTCCATAAGACTACTATTATAGTGTTCCTGGAAAAAATAAGGATGAAAACAAATAAAGAATGGCAGAAAAGGCATTCCTGAAAGAACTGCTTCTAGAAGTAACTTTTCCTTGCCCTTTTTACTTTTTTCGGGAAGAGCTAAGTCTGTGCTTCGTGAATCTTATTCTGCATTCTCATGAGTAAGCGTTCATACGTCAATTTAGTCTCTTGCTCTAATGTTTGGATGAAACTATAAGTCAGGGCACCCGTTGGAACACTTGTGAAAGCCTGCCGGAATCCAAGGTACGACATATTGATGATTGAAAGTGTTCAAAGTGAACGTTATCTATAATCCCTCAAATCCATCTTGCTTAGCATGGAGGAAACATTAAAGAGAGAAAGATAAATATTAACACTTGACAGCAAACAAGATCCTTTCTTGAATAACTGAATCGTCACAAGTTTTCCTTGAAGCGTGATAATGAACATAACCTGGATGTACCCTTGATTAACCAGGAAAAGCTGGTGTCTGACAACTTTTTGGCTAATTTATACCAATGCTATGGTAAATCAACTTCCCACTTTTATGATGTATTAAACCAACCTTCAGTGTATATTAAATCAAACGACATTAGATTTTCTTGCAGCTAATAAAATGGAAATAAAGATAAGCAAAAAATGACAAGTAGAAGAGCACAACATTAACTAAAATACGATGTATACCTTGAACTGCTGGTACTTTGCAGGAGATGATTCAAAAAAGACGTTTACTAAAGCCTGGAGCCATTCCTCAGAGCACGAAGCCAAAGCCTTAATATTTTTGCCAGCGGACTTCTTTGAGTAAGAGTATTTGCATTTGAACTCCAATACCAAATCAAGATTTTCATTCTCCGTTTGGTGGACTATAAGCTCTTTAGATAAGGTATCAGATGCAAGTACATTTTTATTCTTATTCACCAGTTCCTATGAGAGGAGACACAGCTGATTACTTAAGTCCAAACAAGACATGGTCAGTGAAGAAGACCTGAACTAAAACAATATAAAAACTTCAAGACTCTGGACTGAACCTGCAAAGCTGCAGAAATATTCTCGAGCATAAAGGAGCTCTCCTTTAGAAAAGGAATCAAAAGCGTAGTCAAAGCTTGGGCCTTCTTGTGAAGTTCAGATGGACAGCGACAAAAGGCAGGTAATAGTCCCCAACACTCACGGGCATAAGCCTACAGTTCTTCTCCAAATACTAATTTTTTAACTGGCAAAAAGAACAAATTTAATTCCAGATGTAGGTAAAGCAACTTTTTGGATGCAACTCTCAAGTCTAAAACAGGAAACTGAGGTCTATCCCGACTCCACTCTTCTCGATCAGAGAAAAGATAATGATACTTCGCTATTTAATTGCCATAGAAAGAGTTACTATTTATCCTATAACCATGCTTATTTGTAAAGTATTAAATTGTACCACTGAGTCAAACATACAAAATCACAACAACATATGCCTACCTTTTGATGATGCCTGTTCGAAGGACACAGCAAGTGGCACCACATGCTTCATAAAGAACCCAAGTGATGATCCACATACATATTTATTTAAAACAGGAATCAACCAACTGTTTGACAAAGAGTAATCCTTCGTATTCAGGGAGATGGGTAACAGCGCAAACAGTTTCTCTGGTCCCATAGCAATAACAGTTGATCCTATGCACTCCTGAAGCTTCGTAGAAAACAAAGAAAGGAAAAATAATTACAAAAGTTTTAGGTTCATAATGTTTCTGAACAACATTTGTATTTAAAAGATAAGGAAATCATTCTTACTAATAAACCAAAAAAATAAAGCACCTAACATAATAAAGTGAATAAATGAGCTTCTTGAAACACGAGACTTACATTTTTTGTATCATAAGCACCCCCAGAAGCAACAATCATCCAATCAATAAGTTTAAGTATTATACCCTCCGCACAGAAGTCCAAGACCTCACCTAAAGACATAAGATGCAAATACAGTAAGAACAAAGAACTGTGAAAGAGAAAATTGCTAACAAATCCAATATATTCCCACAAAGTGGGGTCTGGGGAGGGTAAATTGTACGCAGTTCATACCACTACTTCATAGGTAAGGTAGAGAGGTTGTTTCCGAAAGGAGAAGGACATAATATAAGAACAAGGCACAATAGGTATAACAAAAAATAAGCCTACCACAAAGGAGCCAAAATAACAGTTTGATATACATAAATAAATAAAGTTGATAACTACTGCAAATGAATATGTTTTACCGCATATGTAATAGAAGCCCAGTTCACTACCAAACCCCCAATGCAAACGAAGCCAAAATCTCTAGTGTGTATCAATCTTATATACTAAATAACCCAGTAAAGCTATAACCTGCAAAACAGAAAGGGATCCATTAAAGATACTTCCCACAGCACTACCTACGATAATACCTAGAATGAATTATAAAATTGTAAACAGGGTCACCCACGTACAAGCCGAACTGCAAGAAAGACGAACAAAATGTCTGTGGTCACAAAGAACCGAAACTTTAAGGTTCACCATTTTCTTTGAAGATCATTAACTCTCAAGTAAAAGGGAGCCTTGCAGGTTGTACAATGGGAAAATGCAAATCCTTCCTGTAACAAGACAAACTTTAGGGAGCGGTTTTATATTCAATTTGATAAATAAAGCTTACAGGTACTAAGTAAGAAGTAATTCTCCAACAGTTGCAGCATTTGCCTATAATGATACAAAAAATAATAACTGATTGAAGGCTCGCTCTAGCTTTGGAGACAGTATGCACATACAACAAATGACAGCATGTAAGCACGTCAATCTCAAAGCTATTTAAAATATACAAGTATAAATACATACAATTTGGTTCCGATCATACTCTTTAAAGCATCAATGCATGTCTAATAAGTTTCAGGCGATGTTGCTCGTACTCTCCAAGAAATGTTGCTGCGCTCATGTCGGATCCTAAATAATGCAGTATTTTTAGAGGATCCAACAAGCACCCGACAGCTTTTTTGAAGAGTCCGGGCAACATAAGCCCCAAGTTAGCAAAGCCAAGAGGTAATAACGCTTAAACTTCTGAGGAACAAACAATCTGAAAACATACCTTAACAGCACGCCACTGATCAAGGCATTCTCGGTGAACATACTTTGATGTATCCCTACATTTACAGGATGCGATAAAATCCCTACCTAAAAAAGAAAAGTTAAAATAATCATAAGCATCTTGGTTCTCATGCATCAATAAGTTCATTAACCAAAATACACTAATATACTCTGAATATAATAAACAAGGAAAAGCTCGAAAATGATCATTCACTAAAAGACGTTATGTGAATACAAATAACCAAGGAAGAATTCAACAAGAAGCACTTAATAGAATATAGTAATAAGCTAACAACTCCTCTTTGTGAAAATGTTCTTTCTTCCTTCGGTTATTTGAGCTAAATGGTCCAAATCAATCAGTTAACTATTCCTCAATTGCAAATCTGTTATGCTTGCTTTCCATATACATAACCCAAATTAGCTACGGTTTACTTTTATCATAATTCGACTAACTTCTTATGAACCTCGACCTACTTCAACCTTCCTCCTTTAACCAGACTTGGTAGCAAGTCTGATAATGTGAATATATGTGGAGATCACCGTCGCCGGCTCCGTCACCATCACTGGCGATAGAGGAAGTCTAAAAGAGAAGTTGTTAAAGTTCTCTTCATCTTCAAAATTCAACGAATAACTCAACGGAACTCCGCTGAAGAATGCGTTTTTGAGTTTTTGTTTAGGAGAAGTAGTGCTGGGTAAGTTGAATATGTGCTCATCTATGAAATAGCTAAAGAGAGAACCGGATAGTTCTAGAGCAAGGGAAAAACTGATTTTTATTGATGTGAAATTCCTATTTTACCCTTGATTGTCCTTTGGTTAGCTCTTCTATATAGTAGAAAAATATATAAAACTAGATAGGTATGTCCGTGCTTTGCACGAGCCCAACACATAATTTTGTTATGAACCTAATATAATAATCAAGTTGCATATAAAGATCAATATAAACTAATTATTGCATATTATATTAAATAAATATATTTTAATATACAACAATATCACTATCATAGATTGTATGATTTATACAATCATGAAAATATCATACTATTGGATGCTCACGACATTCATAAATCATAGTAATTGTTGCCTATTTACATTGATACATATACTATTTATAGATTTTATAATAGCAGATGCATTTTTCCTGCTTTGATCAATCTCTTGAGCATTCATAATCAAAATGAAAATTCATTTGTAAATTAAAAGAATTACATCGTAGGTAGTACTAATGAGTAGGTATTAGTGGCATTAATAATACTATGTCTCCTTTTGAAAATTTTCATACTCACCTATATGGTCCCTGTAGGCTATGTTGCTCGAACTCTTACAAAATATCGACGAGTGTGTCAAATTCTTTAAAAATAATATATTTTGAAGGATTCGACGTGGATGTGACAACATTTTTGAAAAGTCTGAGCAATTTAAACTGTAGGTAGTTAAATTTGAAGTCCCTATGTAGTCATTTGCTCCGTTCCAGTGTAGAATTTCAGATCTTGGGAGATTCAGTTAGTACTCCTTCCACTCAATTTTACCTTTACAATTTCAAAAAAAATGACACCAACATGTCCTTAATCTGACTTTATTGTGAGTGTAGTCTAAAACAATATACTTTCACAGTTAAAATTTATACAGTCGAAGTTGAACTGAACATTGGATATTCATCCAGTGTCACTTTTATTACAACACATTATACCCTTTCAGAGCTTCAGATTTAACTTTTAAATGGTGTGAATAAAGATTTGTGTATACAAAACACCACAACAGTTTATGTCCACTTAAGCATATTGCCTTACATAATACCTTAAGTTTTGAAACGCCTGCATACACATTTATCTAAATAACATAACTATTGCCAACTTCATAGTATGATAAATATATTAAATGTTAAATGTCATGAATTGAAAAATTAGGACTTTATAAGTGATGGTTGCAAATTTTACCTGTGAATGACATAAAACAAAAAGAGTTCATTAATGCTTCAAGTAGTATATCAAAGTATGAATTAGCCCAAAAAATCAGCGGCAAAAAGTACAAGCAAGAAAAGTGGGGATGGGAGTATAAGCACGTGTCAAGTTAAGATGCTAGTTTGGAAAGCTAGACTCTATGAACTTGAGCAATTTTAACACACCTCTTCTCCTTTGTGTGTATGATAAAAATCAAATCGGTGTATGAAACACAATTTTGGACATAACTTTTTTCATTTAATCAACATTGTACTGCTCATTTTCTTAAATTAAACCCTCTCTATTTTTTGCAAACAACACAACCTAAGTGAATTTATAAAAAATATTGGACAACTCGTTCATGGTGGCAAGTGAAATATGCTACAATAAGCTTTTTCATATGAAAGAACAGGACATCTAAGATGCTACAAACTCCAGGTAGAAGGTTAGTCTTTTACCTATTTTCTCAACAATACCAGAACAAGTATCAAATCAGATAATAAAAGTGTCGATAACTTACCGAGCCTACAAAATAATGCCACATGCTCATATGAAATTGTAACATATCTGTTAAGTTAATCGTTGAGTGTTGTAATTAAATGATTATAATTCAATTAAATTCTAATTTAGAGGCTATAAATTAATATTTATTTATCTCAAGCCCGAAAACAAACAACAAAAGGAGCTTTGGAGCAAAAAAATTAGATTAAACTTGAAACTAATCAAAATCAAATTCAATATCCTCCCATTCCTATTTCATCAGCGTAGTAACATCTTAAGTAAGAAAACAGACATGAAAATGTAGAGAACTACTAACATGGAAGTATTAATGAGTACAATGACAAATACGGAATACCTCTTCATTCCGTAGTATCATGATTTTATATCTTTTAATTTTTTTTTTCAGAGGCGTTCTTTATCAATAATCTGAAAAACTACAGTTACCAATAGCCTCAACGGATACCAGCATCAGAAGTTGAACGCAAAATAGAAAAAGGAAACAGAGTGATCAACAAACTGATCAGAAGATTGAGATAGATGTCCAAAGAGAAGGATGCGATCACGACTACTGCTTCCATTTGATTCAAATACCGACTTTATAACTTCAGATAGACTAGATATATACTTAGAAATGCTTGTGTTTATTTTCCCAGTCTTCATGACAGAAGGAACAGGGCAGAAAAAAATTCTTCATCATTTTTTTCACGTGATCTTACAATTTCAAACACTCAATTTCTCACTGAAATTTTAATTGATAGCTGCAATTTACATACTGTCACAAAATATCAATGATCATATGTACTAAAATCGGACATAATAAGCAGAGTAGATCTAAAGACTAACAAGGCAGCTATAGTTGGTGCTAAAACAGCCACCCAGCTGTTCTGATCACATTCAACACAAGCCCAACTTTTTCCCATTTAGGCAGGTGTTCACGAAATTAACCATCAAATATAATTGAAACACTTTCCAACGCCGGCCTCTATTCTTAACTAAACCACTCGGACACAAGTTCAAGGTACCCCATATCTTAAATCTATGGGCACGAATATATTTAACAATAATTTTTCCTAGGCCACGAGTAAAATTAGATAATTTTATCAACATCCCAAGGAAGCTAAATTAGTTGTGAATCGTTCCTACAGAGCTCTTTTGCTCAAACACTCAAAAACAATGGTCTCAGGCAATCCATCAACAGAGACAAAATGCCCAAAATTGAGAATTATCTATACTCAATGAATCAAAAATTGCAGATACAGTTAATATAATCACAAAGCTGGAAAGCTCATCGACATCACATAAAACAACACTCCACAAGGATCTATACACTACATAAACATCAAATTCACCAGAGATATTTGGAAGGCAAACATTCGTAACACAACAACACGTAAACCAATCATCCATGATCCTAGGGCACAAAGACAATCTTAAATTCACAATAGCACAATAAGCACAATTCTTATAGATTCCACAAAAAATGGAACCTAGATCAGAGCACAACCAACACTATTTCTATAAACTCCACAAAAAGTATCTCTCCTCATACAAACAAAGGCAAATACATCCTAATTCATCTAAGCAAAAAATACCAATAAACGCACCGACACAATCATTTGAGACGACAAAGGATGAAATGAAACGAGCAATAAATCAAGTTCTAAAAATGAAGGGAAAAAACAAAAATCAATTGAAAGGTGGCAGTATAGGCCTAATAATACTTCCAACAAAATACTACTATACAATAGCACAATAGTCATATGATCTACATACCTATAATAAGAAAATTCAATAGAAAAAGAGGAAATTATGGAGGAAAAAGCAAAAGTGAATATAAAAGAAAGCTAACGCAGGACACTTAAGATAATGAACTTTCAACTCGGATCGTCGATCACAACTTGCTTCGAAAGAGAAAGAAAAAAAATAGACGCAGGAAAAGCAGAAATATGCAGTGAAAGGGGAAATTCGAAGAAGCACATACCTATAGCTTCAAAACTGGTAGAAACAGCTGAAAATACTCAATTTAACATCCTCAATTCAACACTACATGTCAAGTAAAATTTCAAAAATTCAATCTGCACGATTAGACGGGGGGATTTTCAATAACGACTAATTAAATCCACAATAATTAATCCTTAAAAATTGACAAATACGAAGAAAATCGAGAAGAAGCCTACACAGAAAAAAAAAAAAAAAAAAATAGGAAAGAAATCTGTAGTCAAAACAAAGAATGAAGAAATGTTGGAACAAAGAGATGAACGGAGTCTATTGGAATTATGGAGAAAAAGCTGGGAAGATATTGAATCTCTTTTGTCCTTTGAGCTAATGACAGATTTACCCTTGTTCTAGATTGTTGTTGAACATTGAACCATTTATGTTAAATTACTATTCTTCCCTTTATTTTTGTATGATTTTCCGGATTGCCAATGGTCGTTCTAAACTCTCTTTTCTATAAATATAAATATAAATATAAAATAAACTAGATAATGAAACCCGTGTCAGCACGGGCCCAATGTATTTTATTTTTCTTAATCTCAATTTGTGTGGCACAAATGAAATTTAGAAAGTCCATCAATTTTTGTATAATTTTTAAATATTTTAAGTTATTATTTATTGATTTATAGTAACTTTACATAATTTTCAGATACTGATTATATAATTTTCCTACGTAATTTTCATATAATATATGTTATTCCATTTATATGTCTTATAAAAGGGGATAAATGGAGTAACATATATTATTTTGTAGATATTTTATTGAACCTTGCTTTTGTATATGTTACTTCCATTCAAATGTGGAGTCGTTTGTTAGAGTGTATAAAAATAATGCTGATAGAATGTATTAATAATGTTTGTATTAGTAATATTGGTATTATTTATGCTAACATTATTTCTTATACACTTTTTTATGTACAGTGTACTGTATTAAAACTTGTATTTTCAATTTGATATATTTAAACCAAAGTTTAAAAAAAAGATGAATTGCATATATACATCCCAGGATTCACCCGGGATCTAGCATGAGCTCAATATATATTTATTTGTCTCAATTTTTGTGATACAAAATGAATTTAGATAATCAATCATACTTTTAATATGTTTTTAGATATTTTAAGTTGTTAATATTGTAATTTCTAATATTTTTATGTAATTTTAAAATAATATATGTTACTCTCTTTATCCAAACTTTTGTGACATTGATAGTCAATTATATTTTCAAAATAATCTAAGTTTTTAATTATTGTGATTTATAATATTTTTCTTCTATTTCAACTTAAGTGACACTGATACAATTTCGAGAGTCAACCAAATATTTATATCGTTTAAATTTTTTAAGTTGTTAATTATTGTGAATTACAATATTTTTTTAAGTATTTGTTAAAGATATGTAATAGATTAAATTATTTTAGATATTTAAGGTTTTTAATTATTGTAATTTATAATATTTTTTATGTAATTTTCAAAAAATATATGCTACTCTCCTTGTCCAGAGTTTGTGCACTGATAGTCAATTATATTTCTTAAATAATTTAAATTTTTAATTATTGTGTAAAAAATTTCTACTCTAATTTAAATGACATAATGCTTAGATGAACATAATAATTAATTAGAGTTGATATAGTAAAATCACGATTGAAGCAGTGAAACAGACATGTCTTAAATAAGTCACAACAACTAATTAGAAATGATATAATAAAATTATTGTAAAAGATACTTGTGAAAAAAAGTAAGTGAAATCTCATATAAGAATTCAAGTTACTTTAAAACATCAAGAGTTAACTTATAATTTTATATCTATTTTATCTTTTTTTATTAAATATTATTTAATTATTTATCTATTTAATACTTAGATAACTTATAATAATTAATCAGAGGTGATATTTAATAAAATTATGATTAAAGTCGTTGAAGCAGACATGTTATAAATGTCTATTCTATTGTTTTATTATCTATTAGTAATTTTTTAATATGTAAATAATTTATACTAATTAATTAGGAATGATATAGTAAAATCATGGAGCAAATAGCTCAAGCCGACAAGTCGACGGAGAGCTTCTTTAAATACTTAGACGACTTATAATAATTAATTAGGGGTGATATTTAGTAAATTACGATTAAAGCAGCTGAAACAGACATGTCATAATTGCCTATTTTACTTTTTTTATTAAATATTATTAATTTTTTAATATATAAATAATTTATAATAATTAATTAAAAATGATAAAATAAAAATTAAAATTACGATTGAAGCAACTGAAATAGACATGTCATAAATGTATATTTTTCTTTTTTTAAATTAAATATTTTTTAAATATATAAATGACTTATAATAATTAATTAGAGACAATATAATAAAATCATGATTGAAGAAGTTGAAGCAGACAACATAAGCAGGCATATCAAAATTTTCTCTTCTATATATTAAAAAAATAAAATTAGGTGAAATTGTAGTAACAAATAAGAAAGAAAGTAAATTATATGTTTGATATGAAATTAAATAAAGAACAAAATTTATTTAATTGTATCAATTATAATTAATTTTTATAATAAATTACCATCTTACTAATTAATTTACTTAAATATAATATATTTGAAACAATTTTACACATAAAAAGATAAATACAAAGAATGAAAAATAAATGGAAGATAGAGGGCCCACATGTGTGAAAATAATATAGAAATATGCAAGGTCATGTGTGATGGCATTATAGTAAATTTCTTAGATGACATTGTTGGTAATTAAAGAAAAAAGAATGGACTTTCATTAAAAAAAATTATGAGGTTAAAAAAACAATGTACAAAAAATTATCAAATTGAGCTTAGAACTTATGTTTAATGACTAAACTACCCTCAAGCTTTTTTAAAATTGCAAGAAGTTACCATGTTGAAACCATCATTTCTATAATATAGAAAATATGGCTAGCTTTTGTAACGTTTCTCTTGGAGGAAGTCTTCTTAATTCAGATATTTTGATTGTCAGTTTTTAGCCGCTTTTTTGAGCCACGATTTCCATTATATGGTCAACTTTAATTATTATTATTAATATCTAAGCCTGTCAAGTGGGCCGGGTGACCCGACCCACTTAAAGGATCCGGCCCGGTTGGATCCGGCCCGATAAGCCCTAGGACTTTAGGTTTTTGGATTCTGGGTCGGTTATTTTTTAATTTGGGCCCGGTTAACCCGGCCTGGACCAAGCCCGGTCCAGGCCCGCCGATTAATCGGCCCATCCCGGAATGTTTTTTTGTTTTTTTAGGGTTTTGGGCCAAACTAGCCGTTGGCCCAACCGCTATATAGCCGTTTTTGGGTCCAAACGGCTAGTTTGGGCCCATTTCTTTTAAAAAAAAAAATACATTAAAAATTATTTTTTAATCCCCAAAAAAAATCTATAAATACCCTACACCTTCAAATCATTTTTCACACAATTTTTCACTCTCTCAAATCTCATTCTCTCTCAAATCTCAATTCTCAATTCTAAAATATTCAATATATTTAATTTCTTAAAGTGTTCACTTAAATTTTTTAATTTTTCGTTTACAAAGTATGAGCGGAAGTTTCCAAAGTCGCAACCTTCTGATACTTTCAAAATTTGGTATTGTCGTTCCATCTCTTACGTTTAATTTTTATTTATTGTATTAATTGTTTAATATTTAATTTTATTATATTTGTGTATTTTGAATTTTTTTAGTTTAATTTAATTTATACTATGGATAAATTAAGAAACCTCGCTACTAAAAGTGTTAAAAAATTTTGTCCCGAAAGCGGTAGTGGTAGTAAAAAGCGAATTACTAGCGGTAGAGGTAGTTCAAGTAGTTGATATACCCGTGTGTCTTCACCTCCGGTACTGCTTGGTACACCTTTTGAGGAAGAAATAGGTGTAGGTGCTCACGATATGGATTATGTAGAAGCTCAGAAAAATTACGGTATAGAAGAAGAAAATGAAGTAGATGCGGTTAATTTAGACGAAGATAATGAAAATATTGGTGAGACACCCGCAGTAGGAAATGCTAACATTAGATCTGAATCGGTTAATCTCCCTCCCCGTCCTCCCCGTGCCCCAAGACCTCGTAAAACAACTAGTGTTGCATGGCAATTTTTTGAACGTATATCAGATACTGAAGTGCAATGCAATATTTGTCAACAAATATATAAGCATAGAAGCGGAGGCAAGCAAGGGGGTACGGGTACGTTAATGAGACATATAGGTGAAGCTCACGAAAAAAAGTTAAATATTGCACAAGGTGGTGGGGATGTTGGTGGGACAACGCAAACTAGAATGGACCCAGCAACCGGTCATGTAACGAAGAAATATAATAAATTGAGGGACCGGAAAGAAATAGCTAAAATGGTATTTGTGGGTTGTTTGTCTTTTAGTTTTCCTTCTTCTGATGTCTTTATTCATTATATACAAGAAATTTATAATCCTATGTTTAATGGTATTCCTAAAAGTACTTGTCGGTCTGATATTTTTAGACTTCATTCACAATATTATTTTTATTTATCAACATTGTTAAATAATATTCAATGTAGATTGTCCCTAACTTCTGATCTTGGTCGTGTTGTAAATAAAAATGACTATTTAACTGTTACTTGTCACTGGATGGATAGTAATTTTGTGATGCAAAAACGTATTCTTGTTTTTTTATATAATGAAGATCGTAAACATACTGGACATTTTATTGTTGATTCTATTGTTAAAGTTGCCGGATATTATGGTATCGAAAATAAAATTTTATGTATTGCTTTTGATAATGCTTCTAACAACAAGACTGCTATAAAAAAATTAAAATCTACTCTATCTCCGCCGTTGCCTAAAAATTTTCATATTAAGTGTGCATGTCATATATATAATTTAATTGTAAAAGATGGTCTTGAGTTTTTTTAGCTTTATATTAAAAAAATTCGTTTTGCTGTTGGTTTTATTCAAGAAAATAATCGTAGATCGAGAATTAGAGAATTTAAAGTTAAATGTCAAGAAAATGGACTTACATCGATATTAATGCCTGAGGAAATTGATATTAGATGAAATTCTACGTATGATTTTTTAAAAACTTGTTATAAATATAGAATTCCTATTACACTAGCTTTTAACCAACATTGCGGTTCATTTGCTGATTCTGTTGATTGCATGCTACATGATTCTGATTGGGTTGTAATTAATGATCTTGTTAAGTTTTTAGAAAAAATTTATGTAGCTACGGTTGAATTTTTCGGTACTTATTATCCTATTGTTTGTAATATTTTGGCATATATAGCCAATATTTCTGGTTTGCTCAAAGAATATAAAAATAAAGAAGGTTATAAAGAAGTTGTTGGTGCCATGTTTACAAAATTTAAAAAATATTTTTTCCCGATGCCCCCTATTTACTTGGTTGGTGCTATGCTAAATCCGTGCATGAAATATAATAATATGTGCCACTTTAGTACTATTATTTATACTAACTTAGAAATAAATATTAACAATGATTCTGAATAAGTACAACCTGATTTGTGGACGGCTATGAGTGATGTAAATGAATACATAGAAAAATTATATAATCACTATGTTGATTTATTTGATTTAACCGTACCTACAAATATCACTCCAACTGTCACTCCTCATCCTCCCGAGGAGCCATCATCTTCTAAAAGATCGGTACATAGTGGTTTTCCTGATTCCTTTTATGATTTAACTTGTTGGAACAGTGTTGATGAGAGAGCTTACACATCAACTTATCTGGAAGAGCTGAAATATTATCTTCGGTCGCCGCCAGAGGATCGCAGACGATGGATCAACACGTTGGATTGGTGGAGGAGTAATGAAACACAATATCCTGTGCTTTCAAGATTAGCTAGAGATATCTTAAATGTTTCAATGTCAACTGTTGCATCAGAGAGCGCCTTTAGTCAGGGACGACAACAACTTGGAGACAACCGACACTCATTGGGAAGCAATGCAATGAATGTTTTAGTTTGCCTCAGAGATTGGATTAGAGTGGAAAGAAGAAATCAAGGAATGGAACCGGAGCCGAGCGATGAGCTGAAACTTGAAGAAATTATGTCTTCACGGGAGAACTCAGCAGAATCAAGTCCAATGCATGGTTTTGCCTCCGTTGACTTCGACTATCCTATGCAAGTTCCCGTTAATATTAACATGAATGAGTTGGAAAAAATGATGAATAATTTGTAGATTTTTCATTCATGTAAATTATAAATTTTGGATCATTTTGCAATCAATAAAATTCTCCAAATTCATTCACTCCTTAGTCCTTACTTTTTATATTTTTTCATTTAATGATTTAAAATTTTAAATTTAATTTCTAGTTTTCTACTTTAAATTAAAAACTTACTTCTAATATATTATTAATTTACTATCAAATATTATTAATTTATTATATTAAGTAGCATATGTTTTGTATATTTTTGTATATATCTTCTATAGACCTGTATATTTAACGTATACATGTGTATATGTTTTATAAATTAGTATATAACTATATATATATGTTGTAATGTATATATATTGTGGTATATTTTATTTAAAGTAGTACGTATACATTGAATGGTGCGTATACATGTGTATATATCTTCTATAGACGTGTATATTTAACGTATACATGTGTATATGTTTTATAAATTAGTATATAACTATATATATATATTGTATGTATATATATTGTGGTATATTTTATTTAAAGTAGTACGTATACATTGAATGGTGCATATACATGTGTATATATCTTCTATAGACGTGTATATTTAACGTATACATGTGTATATGTTTTATAAATTAGTATATAACTATATATATTGTAATGTATATATATTGTGGTGTATTTTATTTAAAGTAGTACGTATACATTGAATGGTGCGTATACATGTGTATATATCTTCTATAGACATGTATATTCAACGTATACATGTGTATATGTTTTATAAATTAGTATATAACTATATATATATATATTGTAATGTATATATATTGTAGTATATTTTATTAGTAGTAGTATATATACATTGAATGGTGAGTATACACGTGTATATATCTTCTATAGACGTGTATATTTAACGTATACATGTGTGTATGTTTTATAAATTAGTTTAGATGTGTATGTTTAACGTATACATGTGTATATGTTTTATAAATTAGTATATAACTATATATATATAGATTGTAATGTATATGTATTATAGTATATTTTATTTAAACTTTAAAGTAGTACATATATATTGGATAGTGAGTATATATGTATAATTGTGTATATATTTTTTAAATTCTAATGTAGTATATACTATATATATATTATTTAACGTATTTATAATGTATATAGGTGGGTATATATAATGTATATTGAAAAAAAGTTTTTTTTTTTATATTTTTGACCGGATTTGATCGATTTTTTAACCAAGTTTGACCGAATTTAGGTGGGTTTGACCGGGTTGGGTTAAGTGGGCCGGATTAAGGTTGTTTTTAATTTTTTTACTGTTGAGCCCGGCTCGACCCGGCCCACTTAGACCCCAATCCGGACTCGGCCCGACCCACAAACCGATTAAATGACACGGACTGATTTCGGATTGGCCCAGCCCGGCCCACTTGACAGTCTTATTAATATCTCTTCCAAACCAAATATATATGTATCACTTGGGCAAAGTGTAATTTTATGGATTAAAAAAGATCCATAAAATCTCGCCCTTTAAGCTTCCTTGATCCCACTCATGTAGATATTTGATGATGCATGAACATGCTAAAATATCTTTATTTCTTTGTAGAGAAAAGACATTTTTTCCCCCTGAACTTGTCCTCCAAACTCACTTTAATACTTAAACTTAACTTTCGTTTACTTACCCCCCTTAACATCTTTAAAGTGTATTAATTTCACTCTTCAAAACTGAATATCACTCTCACAATGGAGAGTGTGCACACACACCGATAAATCAGCGCCACATCACTGCCACGTCGGAGTCACGCAAGAAAAGTATTTTTTTAAAATAATTTCATATATATATATTAAAAAATATTTTTTTCACATACATTCCCACCCACCCGCCCACCCCCACCCCCACCCTCACCCACCCCGCCGTCATCTGTCATCTTCAATATTGTCCATGTATGGATTCATCATTTTTGGGTTTCAAATTTCAATATAAACTAACTAAATTCATACCAATCAAACTCAAATTTCAACTACAACTTTACAACATCATTAGAAAATCTCAGAATCAATTTGGAATCAACCATGAATTCAACAAACTCACTTTTTTTTTTTTTTTTTTTTTTGTCTTCAAGTTTTTTAAAGGTTCAATAATGGTGGATACAAAATTAAACTAGTAAAATTCATGCCAATCAAACTCAAATTTCAGGTGCAACTTTACAACATCATCAGAAAACTTCAATAATCAATTTCGACATCAATCTCATCTTGAATCCGACGAACTCATTTTTTTTTGTCTTCAAGCTTTTTCAAGCTTCAACAATGGCGGATACAAAATTAAACTAGCAAAATTCATACCAATCAAACTCAAAATTCAAGTACAACTTTACATCATCATCAGAAAACTCCAATAATCAATTTGAACATCAACCATGAATTCAACACTCATTTTTTTTTTGTCTTCAAACTTTTTCAAGGTTCAATAATGGTGGATACAAAAGGCAATCTCATAAATCCAACAACAGATTTCTTGAAAATTCACATAAGTAATTTAGTTCAACAATCATGTATTGAAAGATTTTCTTTTACAAAATTATTTTTCAACCCATTAAAATTCATAACTTTTCACACACATTTTTTTTTTCTTGAAGAAATTAATGAAGATAATAGAAATGGAGATGAAGAGTTAGAAGAAGGAGAAAGGGAATTGGGGTGGGGTGTAAGAAGAAATACAAGAAAACGGGGTGGGGTGAGGGGTGAAGGGGTGGGGCTTATGATGAAGATGAAGATTGGGTGGGGTGAGAGGTAAGGGGTGGGTTTCTCTTTATATATATATATATATATATATATATATATATATTAAAAAAAAATTAAAAAAAGTGGGACCATATCAGTTTTTTAATAGAAAAATGCGTTTTTTTTTTCTTTTTTTCTTTTTAAATTCCACGTCAGTTTAAGGGGTGAAATTAATACACTTTAAAGATGTTAAGGGGGGTAAATAAACGAAACTTAAGTTTAAGTGTTAAAGTAAATTTAGCGAACAAGTTTAGGAGGGTAAACATGTCTTTTCTCTTCTTTGTATTATCTAAGTTAGCCAGTTAAAAACGAAAATATTATGTTGATTTATTTTCACATATGAAAATAATGATGAAAACAAGCAAATTAATATTTGAGTAGGAGGAAAAGCATCATAGGAGAAAAATATCAAATTGGTTATTTCAATTGAGTTAATAGTTTAAGTGGTTATTTAACTTTGAATTTTTATCTTCTAGAAATTCACTCAATCTTGACTTTACTCAGAAAGTCACACAACTTAAGATCTTTTACTCAAAAAGTCACTCAACCCATTTTATTATTTTTTAAATTAAATTTTGTTTTAAGTGAAATTTTTTTAATAACAAAATTCTGAAAACTATAATAAAGTATTCACTTTATGACCCTTTTACCCTTTTCTTCATTCTCCTAAATTTCTGAAAAATATAAAATATTCACAAAATTTGTTTTTCCATCTCGGTAGCTAAACGTAACAAGTATTTCAATTATAACCAAAGTATTGACTCTTGTATAAATTTTTTTGAGCATGGTGCTAGCTGAAAAAGTTCAGGATGGTAATGTTCTGAATTTAAGCGATAATGTATTAGGAGTTGTCCAAAGTAATATGGTGGGTAAGATAGAGGATGATAAAACTTACTAGCACTAGTACAAAATACAAAAGGTAAACCACTTCATTATATAAATATTTATAGGTGTTAATCAAAATCATAGTTAACTAAAAACTGTTTCATTAATAATAGTGTATTACAAGATACAGAGAACATTACTATGTTCTTATATTTTCATAGTAGAAGACAAAAAGAATCACTGATTGGAGGTGTATAATAATAAGGAAATTGAGCCTCTTCAACTTCGAATAATCTTAGTTTTGAACATTGAAAAAAACACGAATAATATACATGTATTAGTACAAAATACAAAAGTGAAATCACTTAATTTTACTTATTTTGTTAAAATTTATTTTCGTATGACCTTTACTCATTAGTTGCATGTGTTATTTTATAAGTAGTATTTTTTGTTAAAAGGATGTTGCTTATTCAGTAACATTTGAATATTTGAATAGTAATTTATAGATTATTTTTTATCAAGTGGAATAAAGCTACAAATCAATGAGTTAATACTTTGGATAATGGTGTATATGGAACAAATATGGTTGAAAAAGCAAAAGAAGGAGAAGTAAAACATGAGAAAGAAGTGGTAAAGATAATTTAGAGGAATGAAGGAAAGAGTAAAAGGGTCATTAAGTGGATATTTTGTATTTTTTAGAATTTTATTACCTAAAAAAATCCACATAAACAGAATTTTGATTAAAAAATAATAAAATAGATTGAGTGATTTTTTGAGTAAAACATCTAAAATTGAGTGACTTTCTGAGTAAAATTAATTTAGTGATTTTTCGAAATAAAAATCCAAATTGAGTCTCTATTTCAACTTTATAGTTACGTTTGTGACTGAAACAAATAGCAATACCAAATTGCCTTTTCTTCTTCCATATGAACACAAAATCTTAAATTCAAATTCATTGGCCTCGTATTATCATGGCACAGTTTTCTTATCCATAAATGAACTAACATCCTTCAGGAAATTTCCTACATTAACAACGTTGTGCTTAAAAAAGTAAAGGGAAAACGAATCACACTTGGTCTGCGATAAATTAAATGGTAATTTCATCCAAATTCTCATGTACATGTGAAATTCAACTTATCTAAAAACAACATACTCGAATTTCATATACACTATCAAAATTAAAAAAAAAAACTTTTTACGAAATTTTAAATACTCATATATACACCATCACTTTTAAAAAAACATTTACACTATCAGGTCACTCAAATGGTACCCGTCACTTAATGATGTCTACAAGTAAATATTTTTAAATGTGAGATTTGCATTCTTGAAAATAAAACAAATTGACATGTTATAACAAATTGAAAATGACATGATATTAGTCCCTCCGCAATTATTCGTTGTCATTCTTAAAGTTCAAGACAAAAAAATAATTATTTTTTCTAATTTTACTCTTAATAGTAATTAACTTGATGATTACAAATATCTCAATTCTGAAAAACATGATAAATATTTTGAGATAATAGAGTGCAATTTTTTTTTTATATTGATGATGTATATATTTTAAACGCATAAAATATAACATTCTCTGAATTAATACACCAAAAGAGTGGATATGCTTGAACCAAATGGAAGAACCACACACCTCATTCTTTGAATCTTTCTTAATTTACAAATAAATATGGGTGCATATAAAAATTCTTAACTAAATTTGGACGATGAGGTAACAAGAACCTGAAAAAGAAAAGACTATCTAAAATAACAAAATCTGAGCATATTAGTTTTCCCTATAAAGAGATTCATGCATCGCATCATATTTGTAACAGAAGTAAAATATTTATGACATTGAGTATTGAATTTATTGGCCTGTTTCCCTACATTCGTTTCCTTTGCAAGAATACATGAACCAACACAACTAATTTTCTTGTTTTATATATCTTGATTCTTTGATAGAAAAAAAAAAAAAACACTATATGAATAGCAGAAATGGGCAACTTAGACATTGAACTAAGATACACAATCAATGCTCTTAGCAATTAGGAAAGTACTTGGGTCTTTTAAAATTTGTTCATAGAACAAACATGGAAAGATAATGAAGACATGATCTCCATTTCCATCATTAATATAATGCGTGACAATTAAATTAGAATTGACAATAACAAAACGACTTCATGGGAAGTTCTTTGCTAAAATTTCTATGTATGAAAATAAATGGCATACACCAAATTATCAAGTCCAATAAATCCTTTATACTCACTCTGTCTATATCTTTGCTTCTCTATGTTGTTAAAAATAAATATTCAATAATATTTGTTCAGTTTAAAAAATCGATAGATAATTTACCTATTCATGGTCCATATATTCTTAATTATTAACTATAATCATATATTACCCAATACATTTTCTAAACATTGAGTTTATTATATTCAAATGATGATATAGTAAAACTAGCTACCTTAAAAGGGTATGCTATGTTAATAGTGGACCGGTAAAGATGAATGAAAGGAGTATTAAACTAGTATTTATTGTTATAATTCCACCTATTTTAAATCCTATTAACATAGTTGCAATCTATATATAACTCAAGATAGGTGATTTGAAAAAACATACTAAGCTAGGATAGACCTACCTAGATATAATCAATTTATTTTGTTACCACCACCTTAGTAGCTATGTTCATAGTGCACGATTAGTCGCTAATGATTAGTGTCCACAATATACATATAATGCATATATTTCCTGTTTCAATGCATGTCTAATAGCAAGGCAATGATGAGGAATATATATACTCCAAGTATATAGTATACAACAAATCTCTTGGGATAGATCATTTCATTTTCAAATTAATTTTAAAAAATTAGGCAAAAATATGGACAATGATTACAAGTATCACAAAACAGGCAAGCTAGCACCAGGAAAAAGGTGTAACAGAATCTGAAATCAGCTTATAACTCCCAACTCCAAAACTTTGACTTTTCATTTACGCGTATACCACCAGAGCTAACCAGCTATACATTTAAATGGTAATTAAGTTTACACCTTGAATTCAACCGTTGTTTTCGATTCATCCACATAAAACAAATAAAACTACTAGGATGGAAAAACAAAACAAAACAAAACAAAGGACCATTATATTGGAATTATTTACCCCTCCCCCCTTTCTAAATTAACTTGCACAACAGCACAAATAATGTGATATCAGCCAGGTAAAGATAATTACGTGACCAGGTTACTTATAACGTAACTATTAAGTAGATTTCTAAGACAAGTGTTAGTTGAAAACCTCATAAAATGATACAACCTGATAAAATGATCCACCCTCCGTCCCAAATTTTCTAATTTGATTTTTCATTTTATTTGTCTTTTTTCATTTATCAAGACAAAACAATTTTTTTTTCGCATTATACCCTTAGTAATTGATTACTCCTTGTTACTAGCATTGAATTATCAAATCTTGAAAAATGTTTCAAAGACTTTGGTAATCCTATAATCCTAATTATCCATGCAAAAAGTGTTTTGGTATCAGCCATATAATAACTCCATCAATATTGGAACTAACAACATGACACAATTAATAGGGGAAAAATGGTAAAGTTACATTACCTATCATTGTTTTCTTAATAGCTGTGCCATCTCAATTTGAGACGGGTAATTTGAGACGGAGGAGTACATAAACTGCTATAATATATAGATTAAGCTTTACGCTGTTAATGTATATTTCGCTCCAAATATATGTATAGGATTATTCAAACATATAATAAAGCAATCAAGTTGCTTCGCACACTAGAACAACTAAGAAATTCAAGATAAAGATAAACGCTCAGGAGCACATAAAGATAAAGATAATGAGAAATCTTATAACTTGCAAATTAAAGAAAAGAAGAGACATGAAATGCATGGAGATAGATAAACTTACTTTGTTTTTCACTACAAGAAAGAGCTTCAAGAAAAACCTCTTATCAAAGGTTTTCTTTGTCCTTTCTTCGTCTTCTTTTAAATATCCCCAATAGCATGATCATTAGCCAAAATTTAATCAGGAAAAACAGTTAGTCTAATCAGCTAGTTAGCTAATATTCCACTTCCTTTATATCCTTAAAGTCTAAAATAGAGTCAACCTCTATAACGACGTTTGAAACATATGATATAACATAACATGAAAGAACAGTTTCAAAGATAACTCGAGCGTTGAGCGTTATAGTGAAATGTTGTTATCTATGATGATTGTTTTAGAGGGGTCTGACCGTATTATAAGTTACAAGTTGTGATCTTCTCTTCTGAGCTTGTTCAGAAGAGCTGTGATAAGTGCATCCTTCTTCTCAGCTCTAGCTTCTTCTCTCACCCTTCTTTGGTCTTCCCTTTCTCTCCATCTTCTTTCCATCATTAGCCTCTCATTTTCTAAAGCCTCCATTGTTTGCCTCCATTCCATCTCCTTTATTCTTCTCTCTTCTTCCTTTGCTTCAAAAGCTTTTAACCATTGCATTTCCATTGCCATTTGTTGCTTCATGAAATCATCAAAAATCTCCTTAAAACTACTCACTAAATTATTACCACTACCACCACTAGAACAACCAAAAATATTTCCCTTAATTTTTCTTTTCTTCTTGCCAACCTTTTCACCTTCACTATCCTCATTTTCTTCCTCTTCATCAGAAGAAATAGCCTTCTTCTTCGACCCGCTTGCCCCTCCTCCTCCACCACCTTCTGCCTCTATCCATAGCATTCTCTGCATCCTAGCCGCAAAAATCGCTTGCAACTCGTTGTAAAATGGAAACTGTTGACGTAGAGCTTCAGGCTCCAGCGTTTCACATCCCTGTTAATTAAAAGATATATAATGGGAAGGCAAAGAAAAAAATACAAAACTACTTAATTCCATTGAAAAATATGTACAAAACAAGATGGTAACAAAACTTAACAACCCCAAGAAAGCCTTTATCAAGATTCAAGATAAAAGTTAAAATAGAACACTTAGCTAGTAGATATGGTTCTAGAATTTAAACTTGTATTTTTCAGTCCGAAAATATTGTGTTTTTAATTAAAAATAATATGGGTTCAGGATTTAATGTTCGTTGAAACTTGAGTATTTTTCACAAAGAGTATAAGTTTTGTATAGAAAATAGTGAGTACATAGTTGAATGGGCTGCATCAGGTCCTGCTAGCTTGTGACTTTCTGGGAAAGAAACCTAATAAAAGAAGGAACGGGTCTATTCTTTCATTTGCTTTTTAATAGGTTTCCATTATTCAAGAATATTAATATATACTATAAATGAGAAATTAAACCATGTATGTACCTTATAGCGCGTAACAAGATTTTTCCACTTGCATTTACACTGTTCAGGGCTGCGATTGTAACCTTTTTCTTTCATCTTTGTGGCTATGACTTCCCATAGAAGCTTATTCCTTTTTGTCTCCATAAAAGTTTGATCCAGCTCGGCTCGAATCATCAAGAAATCCCTTGTTTCTTGAATACTCCATTGAGGGAACCTATCCGCGCCACCACCTAAAAAGGATCGAAACAATAAGGTGTCATGCGAAAGACGAACAAAATAAATATTTAAAGACGATGAATCCAAAGAGCAATATGTACCGATATTAACCCCTCCACCAGTTGTATCGATATTCACACTTTGATGATGACTAAACTGATGTTGTGGTTGTTGCTGATGATGTTGATGATGATGGTGATGAAGATGAGGATCCATATAATAATAACCCTAGATTTATTATTATTATTATTAAAAAAGAAGAAGCATATATGTATGTGTTTGGACTTTGGTTGAATTTGAGAGATAGCTTTGATTAAGAAAATGGAGAGGAAAAAAAATTGGGGAGAGAGAAGAAAGGTTTTATATGTAGAAAAAAATTCAACAAGGAGAGTATATGGTCTATGGTGTGAAAATAAGGTGTGAATTTAATTTGTCAAATATAAAGTATGAATATATATATATATATATATATATATGTATGGGCTTATGTGTCAAAAGTGAGCGTTTGTGTGTTTTGAGTTCGTTCTCCATCAAGAAAGAATTAAAAGGAAAAAGAAAAAGGGAAAAATGTGAATCAAATCTTGCTTTTTTCCTCTTCATTCTCTTTTTGTTGATTCATTTCTTTAATTTTTTTGTCCATTAAACAAACAGTATCTCATCTCATCTCTGTACGCGGAAACTCATTTCTCTCTCCAAAATATTAGTAATCTTGAAAAGTTTGAATAGTATAATAATTTAGAATTGATATCCACATTTGTTCATATTGCGCCTAAGTGACATCAGGCTGCCGAAATGAAAACAGAAACCTCTTTGGATAGATGGGGCTGAAGTTGATTGATTTCATGTGACTAGAAGTTTTGTATAGCTAAGATGCTTGTTCCACAAGGTTTCCCACTGTTCTCTATTATTACTAACAATAATTACATATGGCTAGTCTATGTTATAACATTTGGTTTGTAGCAAAGAAGAAAAAAGATAGAGAAAGTACGTAGAAAAATACTTGAATATATGCCTTTTGTATTCTTGCATCTTGTTGTATGCGTAATACGCGTTAATGTGGCATAGCGTGAACCGCGTCTGGGGTGTCGGAGGCGTCGGCGTGAGGTCTTTTGGAATTCCTAGCATATATGGAGCAATAAATAATTCTACAATAGATTTATATTTCAGTTACTTAATCTTCATTCTAAAAATAATTATTTTAATTTACTTATCCAATTTATGAAATTCATTTTTTTTATCATATTATTTCAATACTATTTCTATCATTAAATAACTACATATATAAAACTCAAATTTATATTTTTAAAGCATCATTAATAATGTTAGTTAAGTAAAATCAATACCTAATTAATATTTTCTTAAGGAGAATGTCAAATGTACAAAGGTCAAACACAAATGAAACAAAGGAAGTATTTTATATTCAATAGACTATATATTTTAATAGGTAGAATACATTAATAGTCTCTTAAACAATCTAAGGTAGTACTAATTTTTATTTATTTTTAGATAATTGAACTATGACTCGTTCTGATTGAGCATTTGAATATATGATAAAGTATTTTTATTAGATATTTTGATTAAAAAATTTAAAAAGTTTTGTGCGTATTTTCATGTGTCCATAACGTAGACACATTAAGTACTTAAACTATTTTGCCTCCTTTAATTAATTAAATGCATTATCCTCAATAAGTCGAGATACTCATCATGAATGTTCCAATTGATTAATTATATATGTATATAGTTAAAGGAGATGATTTTATATAATTACGTAATGAGCACTTAAGGATATGCAAGAGCTTTTCTACGTTTGAAACACAAGTATCTAATAGGGACGCTATCATATATATGTTCATATATTTAATTAGAACCGATAATAATTTGAGTATCTAATGAAATTTACTGATAAATTCAAGGATTCTCAATGTATTCGAGATTTCATATGTTATAGCAATAATTTATCTTACTACTTTCTCCATCTCAATTCTTAATTTATGTGAAGGTGATTGACTAAAAATAAATTTTAAGAGTGGAAGAAAAATTTTGAAACTTGTATTCTTCAATAAGTTACAGACATTTGTAGAGACTAATAAAAAACTAACACATAAATTGAAACGAAAAAAATATTATCTAGCTTACAATTACTCATTTGGTTTCTATTTACTTGTCACCTTTTTTAAGTTGTACACCCCTTAAAAAGTAACTAAAAATATTATCTAACTTACTATTACTCATTTCATTTCTATTTACTTGTCACATTTTTAAGTTGTAAATAACTACTTAGACGATAATTTGACTAAATTTTTCTTATTTATTATCTATTTTTATTTAATATATATATTTTTTTACTATATTAATATCTCTCCATATTTATTGAGAAGGATGATAGTAGAAACAAATAACTAATTATGCATTATTTTTTTTGAAATAAAAACTATTAAAAAGTATCTATTTCTAATAAAGAAGACAACTAATTAGAAACGGGAAGAGTATCACTTTTGTGAATGATAAAATATATTTATCTATATTCGGCAATTTGAACTATAAACATATAAATGCGCTGGGAAACCTTGTTTTCCTGAAATATTTTTTTGTTTGTTTCCTTCGTTTCAAAATAATTGATTTTTGTTGGTCTGACATTTCCTTTTAAGAAAATATTTTTTAGGAATTTATTTTACTAAATTAATCTTATTAATTATGTTTTGAAAATATAAATTTGAATATATTCACTTTGTATAGTCATTTAATGATTGGAATAGTATTGAAAGAATATAATAAAATACTTTTGATTCCATAAACGGGATAATTAAATTAAAACAACTAATTTTATAAAGAGTATCAATTATTTTAAATTGGAGGGAGTATATTTATTAATTAAGATTAAGAAAAACAATAGATTATATCATGATGTACCAGATTTTTCCCTGCATTTTGCTGGAGTAATAAGGAATAAATATCAGTCGCCATATTCTATCTCTAGTTAAGATGATGAAACTACCAACAGATTTTTTGGATCCTACAGCACACAATTTCTCTCCTTCAATCTTGACCATTCATTTGTTCATGTTTGTGTTCAAGTATAATGAATGAAATTGCTGAATGTTGCAAGACTTGATATGTTCATATTCCGATTTTTATTTTTATGAAAGATAATATAACTGACATAATGTACACAGTTATGCCTTTATTTTGAATTGAAGGATAAAATTAATCTATAAAAATATGACCTGTCCAAATAATATATGATTCGTTCAACACGAAAAATAACATTAGTTAAATTATATTTTGGGCTTGTAATTAAAATGATAGTCGGAATGCAACGAATCCGAATCCTCAATACAACTACTGGGTATTATATAATAATTGATAAATCAAATTACAACGACAACACTTCAACCATAGAATTACAATGGAAAATACGGATAGAACAAGTAACTAAGATAGTAGAAGAAGGGGATGAGAGACACAGAGAGAATTGGGGATGAGATGTCGAGTTTTTGTCCGGAGCATAACCAACAACATAATCATTCTTTCTAATTCCTTATCTTTTTTGAGTAGTTTCTAAATGGACCTGAATCCCAAATAAACCTTTGTGAAAGCCTTTGAACCCTATTACTTCTTCTCATCCCAATAACTATTAGTGTATGTTATTGGGACTGATTCATAATAATACTCTCATCCTCAATAAGAATTTTGTCCTCAAGATTCGAGTCAAGAATAATGATATTCATGGGCTCCCAACCAAGTATTTCAATACCAAGGCGTGCTTTATGACTTGAGACAAATATGTGATCGGATGCACCTGTTATGGACCACTAAACCTTGGTCATTAGTGGCTCTTAGTAGAGAGTAACAAATTAATTAATTCAAGTACCATTGTAATCTGCCCAGCATATCGAGATGACTCTGCTCGCCATCTTTTCGACGCAGTTAGGAAAATGTTAAATGAAAGAACAAAGGCTAACATTCTAGTGGTGCAACACCACAAAGCACAAACAAGATAAAGTAGATACTGACATTTTTAGCCTCCTACATTTTATTAGTATATTAGTGAACTAAGTCGCGCTTCGCGCGATGATAAACTTTTTAAATAATTATTTTTTTATAATATACAAAGAATAAAATTAGTCTCAAATCTATACATTGAGTTTCAAGTTTTATTTAATTTATTGTTAACATTTATTTTCCTCTAAGTTTTATCATTTAAAAAAAGTAGTATTTGAAAAGAAATCATATCTTATATCATTTCATTTTGTTGAATAGGGTGAAAATGTATTTTTTCTGCTTAAGCATGTGAAAGCGAAAAATAATAGTTGAACAAATTTATTTTTTACTGTATTTCTTTAATTAAAGTGTTTTTCGCTATATATTTTCTTCCTTTTTGCTCTTTCTTCTTTAATTCGCTTTCCTTCTCTTTTTTCTTGACTTCTTTCCTACCCTTCAGGCATCACTATTATTTACGGTGTGTTTGGATGGTTGTTAACCATCATATTGTATTTATATCATTACTATTAAGATCATATTTATTTTGCTTGTTAGTTAAATTTTATTATATCGTTAAGTTTCATTATAAGGTAACGACGAAAAGTTCTATCTTATGTAACGACAGATTTGGTGGAGTTCATCGTTATTTTTTTCCTCTCTTATTTTATCATTGTTTGTTTTTTAATAATCTCATTTTATCCTTTATTATACCTTTTTATAGTTAGTAGTCCTATCTAGTTCTCTACTTTTCTAATAGATTTATTCTTCAAATTATTGATGTGTGAGATTATATAATGACGAAAAATGAAATAATCTATCTAAACGTTGTACTCATTAAAATAATATAGTGCGATATAACACAACAAAAAATAATACATTATGAAATAATATGTAACAACCATCCAAATGAGTTCAGTAGACGTTTTGATCATGTGGTTTTTTATTTGATCTCTTCAATGAAAAGCTTCGGGCTGAAATCATTTGCAAAAATATCAACAATATCTCTAAATAAATTTTTAATCGCAATTATGAAAAAATAAATATAATTTTAATGAAATTTTAATAGGTCTGCATTCACTATTATTTTAACAACTTCAAATATTTTAATGATAAATAAAGAACCTTCTTTCAACTTATACTTAAATATGTTAACTTGATTTCTCTAGCATGTGTCAAGTTTCCTGGAATAACAAAGGCATAAATGATTTAAGAATTAAAAGTTTTAAAAAGAACATCTACAAAAAAGAATAAAAATAATGTAATAAGATACCTTTTCATCAACAATAATCACATCCAAATTTATCAATTCATTGTTTTCTTGAAGTTAATGATATTCCACATTCTATAAATCCTAACCCATATCATCAAATTATCTCTATCGATACCAATTCTGAAAGAAAAAAATATGTCATACCAATAATAATTTAATTAAAAACGGGATAAACTAAGCAAACTATAAAGTGAAAAAGATATACCTATTTTCAATTTATATATAGCACAAAAAAGTAGACAATAAAAGGACACAAAATTAATTGTAAGTATAATTATGCAATGATTAAATACATTAAAAGTCACTGTAAAGACAAATGATGAAAATAAAGAAATACCTAATTAGTTTAACGCAAAACATTCAATTAGCATTTAGCTAAAAAGATTATGTATTTAAAATTGGAAAAAAAATAAAAAGAGGAAGAAAAAGATCTAGAAATTGAATAAACAAAAAAGAATGTGCAAAGAAAAAAATTGTTGAAAAGTCACTGCTATTAATGTAAAGCAAGTAGCGGCAAAAGTAATTAAAAGAATTATAATAGTCATTGAAAATTTGAAACGTACCATGACTTTATTTTTGAGTTATTCTGAATTTATGGGAGAAATAGGAGGAATATAAGGAAAGAAAGGAGGTGTAATTAAGATGTGACGTTTGAATTTTTGTAAATACATATAACACAGAAAAATATGAAAAAAAGTAAAATAACCACAAAAATCTAAGAAAAAAGATATTCTCTCCATCCTATTTTACTCATTCTAAATTTCCTAAGTTGATTTCTTATTTTACTTATCATTTTTCATTAATCAAAACAAGATAATTTTTTTTCCTTTTTTACCCTTAGTATTTATTGTTTTTCTCCAAATTAAAATATAAATATTATTTAATAAGGTACTATGGTAAAGTAGCCATGTTATAATATTTTTCTTAATCAATGAGCAATATCAAATTAGGACGAGTAAAATGAAACGGGGGAAGTAAATGACAATCTTGCTCTATGATAGTGCCACGTAAGCAATCTTAAGTTTCTCTTTTATTATTATACAAGCAAAGAAATTTTTTTACTATACAAGCAAAGAATTTTTTTTTAACTTCTCATTAAGACATATACTTTCTCTGTCTCATTTTAGTTGGACATATTTCATTTTACATGGTGATTAAAAAATCATAAATTGAGTAATAAATTTTACTATTTTACCCTTTACAATATAAGATATTCATTGAACATAGGAATAGACATTAAAATTGTATTTGTTCACATTTAATGATACAATTAATTATAGGGGTAAAATAAAAAATAATTAAATTTATCCTGATTTAATAAGTGATCAACTAATATGAAATATTTATTTTTAGTAAGACGACTAACTAAAATGAAATGGAGAGAATAGTCGACAAAATATAGGCTATAACATTTTGAAAATTAATTTATGTTAAAATAATTATAATAGAATTAATACATTAATTATAATAATTAATTGTCATAAAAATTATTTTAAATGGTAAATTGAATAAAATTTTAAAAACTTTTTGGAAAAAAGAGAGGAAAATTAAGGACTTGATAAATACTAATGTGACTAAAGAGAGGTACTTTCTTTGTCTTATATTAGTCATCTTACTTAAAAATATATGTCACAAATTACTTGTCTATTTATTAAATTAAGACAAAATTAATTTTAAAAAAGTTATTTTAACTTTATTATTATATATAAATACACATATTAATATGAAATGTACTAAAAATGAAAATAAAAATAAAAAAAGGAAATTTACAATTAAATTCAAATCTTCCACCTCTTTTTATTTTTTTTTCCTTTTATGCCATTCTTTTCCATTTTTATTTAGTTTTCCTTCTTCCTCACACGTTAATTAAGCATATTTCCTTTTTACAATCATTACTCTTTCTTCATTTCCTAAATTTCCTCTCAAATTAAAAATCAATTCTTATTCTCTACATATTTAGGATGACTATATATAAAACAAAATAAATGAACCATTATTAGCAAATTACAATTTAATTTCGCAAATATTCTTCATATATTTCATGTACTTTTTTTTTTCTTCTCCCAATTTTATGTAACAATTCACCAATAATGGACTTTTCCTAAAATATTGTCACCTTTTTCTCATATTAATTCAACGTATTTTAATGGAAAAAAATTGATGTGATGAAGAAAAATTAATCCATTCATACATAAGTTTAACTTGAAGTGAAAAATATATCCAATTATATTGAAATCGCGTAACAATAGCAGTAGCTCTTTGTTAGGAGTGCGCTTTATCTCTAATGTCGAACTTTTCGATGTGAATTTGAATTTAATCGAGTTGCAATACAATTATCGAATATCGAGTAAGAAACTAAAAAGAACAATAATTTAAAAATTGATGCAATATTATTGACATAAGTTTCAAATTATAAAAAGTGATTCCTAAAAATTAGCAATAAATTAACACACAATTAATACAATTTCCAAACATATGAAATTCTCCTAAAAGTCATTAACTAAGTTTTCCTAGAATAGTTACACCAAGAAGAAAATAAAATGCTTAATAAATTAATAATAAGGCCAAGACTTGTTCATGCTGCTTCTTCTATTTTCACGTCCGTACTTCTTCCTGCTTCTTTTTTCTTGCTTCTTTTTTTATGCTTTTTTTTCTTTCTTTCGCTCCTTCTGAGACTCTATTGTTAATAGTGAATGATGACCAGGCTTAGCCTTCAGTGTAAGAATATAACTCTAGTTTTTGCCTAGGGGGTGTAATGAGATGATATTACTTTTCCTATTCAACAGGAAATCTCATTCTTCTGGGTTGATGAGAAATACTTCAGTGCTTCCTAGAAGATTTCCTAGGATAGATGTAAATCCTAGGTATGTGGTTAAAAGGGATAATGTTTCATGGGTACTCCAGCATGACTTATGACCTCTAGACAAAATTGATCTAACGAAACAAAAGTTTTCTTTGTTGCCTTGTTTGGACTCCTCCCTGTGGTTTCTTGGCTTGCACCTTTTGTCGGACATGTTGCCATATGTAGCGAGGATGGTGCCATTGTAGATTTTTCTGGAGATAGCATATATAATTCGTGTTGGTCATCTCTTATACGGCTAAATTATATTGATGCCCATATCTCGTGATATCAACAATTCTCTTTCCCGTAATTAACTCCAATAAAACTACACCAAAGCTATAGTCATCAAACTTGATTGTCAGCTCATATTTTATACTCTTTTCGATTGATTTGTTGTTACAAGTTTTCATTGTCTTTTTCTATTCCAACAATAAAATTATCCTTTATGTTCACCTAATACTTACCCTTTCTTATTGCATAATAAAGACTAACATTAATACATATATTAAAACAATTTAGAATTTTTATTACAATAAAATGAATTAAAATAGATGAAAAGGCCAAAAAAGGAGAAAAAAGAAAAATGTGAATGGAGGTCACTGAGAGGTGCCACATAAGCAGCCTCCAATGTCTCCTTTATCTCTATATATAGATTTTAACAATGACAAAATAACGAAAAAAATATGGAGGGTCAATATTGGAAGAACACTAATTAAGGATGAGCAGTCAATAAAGATCTCTGAGCAAAGATCTCGACATCTAGGTCAACATTAGAAATTCCAATTAAGGAGTCAGAAAATCTTCGCAAGAGGAGCAATCAATAAAGATCTCAGAGCAAAGATCTCAAAAATTAGCAAATTAATGCAAAGTGCATTGATTACGGAAGAAAGCAAATCAACATTCTGTACAAGGCAGAATCCTATGAAGAACAAGTAAGGAAGAAAGATCATATCTCATACAAGGACATATCTGATATAAACGTGCTAATGATGTGAATCCTTAATCAAGGAATCAATACAAATCCTTGATTGAAAGAAACTACCTTGCATTTTTGTTTTAGAACCATGAAACAGAGACTATATAAATATATAGAAGACCAGAAGAGAGAGTGCACAGCTTCACCAAAACTACAAATCTGTCTCATCTTTTAGTTTTTGCAAAGCTTTGTAATCCTCTAAAGTTTACAATAGTTATAGAAAGGAAAAAAGGTATAGTTAGTCCTTAGTTATACTAGTTAAGGCTGTGTCACAAGAGCTGAATATTACAAAGTTCAGATCTAGGACTTATCATCGCGCTGTAATTCAGACTCTAATCAAGCTTTAAAGGAAACCCCTGTAACCCAAGGGGACTGGAATAGGCACCACATCGATGATCTGAATCAGTATAAAAATCTCTATCTCTCCTTATATTATGCTATTTTTCTTTAATTTTATTTTGTGTTTACTGCTTATACTAACATGCAGGGAAGTCGACTAAAAAAGATTTCAGTTCACCCCCTCTTAATTTTCAGTTGGTATCAAAGAAAGTCTCATATTAAATAGTTTCTTAATAAAAATTACCAAATTCCAGGGGAAATCCTTCAAGATGGACATTTTTCAACCAAGCCACCCAATTTTAATGGGCAGAACTACTCACACTAGAAGAACAAATTCAAAATCTTTGTTCAATCAACTGGTTTTCAACCTTGGGCTGTCATAAAAAAAGGTCAAAACCTACTCCTGGCTTAAAAGACAAGGAAAAAAAGAGTTCCAGCAGCAAAACTGACTTTGAAACCTTCGAAATTACAAATGAGCAATAAAACGTAATTAAAACTAATGCTAGATCTATTAGGTTGCTTTAATGAATCACCCAGGTGTTGATCTCTGAGAATTTCTAAAATTTTATCCTCGATGTCCTAACTACGACTTACTATATGAGTCGTAGGGTGTCTTAATGGGTCATATGACCCTAGTTGTAAGGTGTCCAGTAAATGGTGCTTGAGTTGCAGTTCTAATTAAGACTTAGGGTCATAAGTTGTAAAGACCCATGACGAGTCATTGGTCTCAAATCGTAGCCTAAACAGTATGTTTGTGGCTAAGTTTATTCTAAGTACTAGTGGCTCACTATGAGTCGTAAGGACTCATTACGAGTCGTTATGTAAAAATTGTAGGATGTCTAGTATTTACAATAAATGGTTTCTATATTGACTACAACTAGACCTTACGAGTCGTAAGGTCCTATTATAAGTCGTATTAGTTGAGTCATAGGGTCAACAGTATGTGTGTACCCTTGAAACTGTATTGGCTACGACTCAAGGTGACAAGTCATAATGAATCCTCACGAGTCATATAGTGACCCGTAGACACCAACGACGTAATTTTAGCTTTTAATTTGAGGGCACTTTGGACAATTCCCTTCTTACCTAATTAAAACCCCGAATTCATAAAATACTTACGGGGGTTATTTCTCATTCATAACATGATTAAATACTCTCAGAACTCTCTCAAATTCTCTTAAGAAAAATACTTAGGGTTTTTAAAAAGTAGGTTATCCAAGAGCTCAAGGGTTGAATTCTTTCTGTGAAACTTGGTATTTCAGGCATGTTACTCTTCCCTAATTGCTTATTTGTTAAAATCATATATTTTAAAGTATTTTTCATATATTTTTGATGATGGTTTAAAACATGGGTTTAGGGTTTTGAATGTTTGTTTTTGAATAATGTTTCCTATGGTTTACATATGATTGTTCATGCTTTGATTATAGTTTTGAACTGTTGGGGTGCATAGGTATAGTGAATAAACTAGGGGATTGTGATTTCTCCAACTTGTGACTTTTGAAGTGGTAATGACCTCAATCCCATATTGTAAAATTGGTTTTGAATATGAAAAATATGTATATTGAAATACTCTTGAACTATTGCACAATGTGAAAAGTTAATGAAGCATAATGATTTTGAATTGAACCTTAAGGGGTTGTGTAATTTCCTAAGCTAATGCATAATTGAATCAAGGGGGGGGGGGCTATGAATTTTCCCAAATGATGAAATTATTTTGGCATGTTGATGTTACCTTACAAGTATAGTTGGTATGATGATACCAACAATGTATGCCTAATTGTATATCATGGTTCAATGAATGAGAATGTGTGATAAATATTTTAATTAGAATTTAATGAGGGTTGTGTAGCTGAGTCGTGAAAGTAGAGGTCCCAAGGGACCAATACTAGAAACTGTGATTGCCGACGTGGGGGTCTTCACGATCGGGTGGTTCGAGACCCCCTTAATATTATCATATTATTGTGAGGTTCGAGTTCCCCATATTATATTACATAAATGGTTGCTTGTGTCTCCTTGATATGTCGGGAGATTTGATTCCCCCATAGAGCATATGTATACTCTCTGGTTCGTGCGGCCATACACACTGGGGCCCTTCCAGCTAGGTGAGAGTTGGGCCTATATAGCTCGTGGTTGTCTTCTTATATTATGACGGTTGAGCTACACAATCCAGACCAAAGTTTTAAAGTGCATACTAAGCCTTGTTCCCTAGCCGGGCACGTGATATACATATGTATTTGCATATGATTATGTATATTGGATTTTGGATTAGTTTTTAATTGTTATATATGAAATTATTTTACCCCCTATCCTGAGTTACATGGTAGTTCTCAACCCACTAATCATCTTTAGATGCGGTATCCCCACGCGATGCAGGCACTAGAGGTACTTTTACTTTTCCTGAGCAAAGTTAGGTGGATCAACTTCGTTCGACAGTTTGTTGTGGTGAAGTGGTGAGCTTCCATTCTCCAGAAGACTTAGACATTTCATCAGTTCTCATCATAGACTAGAATTGATAGTTTACATTATCATTAACATTGTTATTATCATTGTCAGGGTCGGAGGCATGTACCGATACTTTATTGATTACAGTTTTGTTTAGAAGGCTTTATTAGATTATTGTGGACTTGGGTGGTGATGTTGCTTGGTTGTTTTAGCCATTTGTCAGCCATTGACTTATCCCAAAGTCTTCGAGTTTATTTTATACCATCTTGTTATATGTTCGAAATTCATCATACATTGGGGTATTGTGTTCTGTTGGTTAGGTGCAGAGGGTGGACTCCGGTCCTTATTGGACTTGAGATACCCATCACGGCCAGGTCCTGGTTTTGGTCGTGACAAAGTTTGTATCATAGCCTAGGTTTGGTGTCATTGGGTAGCAATAAAACCGGGTCAAGTAGGGTCTTTTTTATGAGTGTATAGCGTGCCACACTTATAGTGGAGAGACTATGAGGTATTTAGGAATGTTTCCCTTTTTTGTTGGTCTATTTTGGGCTATAAAGTCTATGATATTGAAATCTCCTCTAATCCTTGCATGTTCTCTTTTCACATCATACCTCCCAGAAGATCTGATGCTCGTGGAAACTCTTCTATCCTATTTGAGGACAATGTGTAGGGAGCTTGTCCTACTCAAGGATTTTAAACCTGGTCTAGGGTCGTTGTTTTTGATTATCCTAGTAGAGTTCATCGATCCCCCCTAGCCCTCATCGGGCACCTCAAGCTGGTGTGTCTAATCCTGAGTTTTGCCAGTCGATCCATTTGCATACCCAGTTGGTGGCCTCTCAGACTGAGCGTGTTACTTCTATTGCTCTATCTTCTAAGGTCACTAGAGTTGGCCAAAGTTTGAGATTGAGTTCTCCGATATTTACTAGGTCTAAAGTTGAGACATATCCTCAAAATTTCATTAATGAGATAGAAATAATTTTACGTGTGATGCATGCTACTGATGTAAAGGGTGGGGAGTTTGCTGCTTACCAATTGAAGGATATGACGTATCAGTGGTATGAGAAATAGGACCAGTCTAGGGGTGATGATGATGAGTTCGCTTTGTGCGATGACTTCTCTAGTGGTTTTTTGATTGCTTCTTTCCTCAGGAGTTGAGGGAGGCGAAGGCTGAGAAATTCATGAATTTAAAGCAAGGCAGGATGACAGTAAATGAGTATGCCTTAAAGTTTCACCAGCTGTCTTATTATGCTCCAGAGTTGGTATCTTTTATGAGAGATCGGATGAGGAAATTTACTTTAGGATTGTCCCGTGAATTGGTATTGGAATGCAAAGATGTCTATTGAACAAAAACATAGATATCTCCAAGTTGGTGGTGTACATGCATCAGGTTGAAGAGGAAAAAAAGAAGCAGGTTGAGATAAGTGAAAGGCAAAGTAAGAAGTTTTGGTATTCGGATTAGGGTAGAGGTCAGCAACAGAGTGGTAGAGATGATGAAAAATAGTCTTAGAAGAAGTGGGGTTAGTGGGGCTCAGTCAGCTCTATCATATCCCCCTCTTAGATTTTACAGTTAGGTGCATCGTGGTGTTTGTGAAAAGGGGAGGAATACGTGCTTTAAATATGGACAGATTGGTCATATGTAGAGGTATTTTCCTTCTAGGGTTTCTTATGGAGAAAATAAGATTCTTGATGCTGCTTTATCGGCTCCGTCACTAAATTGTGATACTTCTACTTTTGGCTTGGGCACTGGACGAAACCGTCTGTACGCTCTTGCCACTCGCCAGGATTTTAAAGCATCCCCTATGTTGTTACTGGTATGCTTAAATTTTTCTCTCGTGATGTATATTGTCTACTTGATCTTGGGTCTACCCTCTCTTTTATGACCCCTTATGTGTCTATCTATTTTGGTTTTGACCCTTACTGTATTCCGTATCCCTTCTTTGTGTCCACCCTAGTGGGTGATTACATTGTGGCTAGAAGGGTCTATAGGGGTTGTGCGATGTCATTTTTTGGTAGGAAGACCTTGATGGATCTGATAGAGTTGGACATGTTAGACTTTAATATGATTTTGGGGATGGATTGGTTGTATTCGTGCTATACGTCTCTTGATTGTCGGACCTAAAGGGTCAGTTTCCAATTCCTTAATGAGCCGGTGATTGAATGGGAAGGTAGTTCCCTAGTGCCTAAGGGAAGGTTCATTTTGTATCTTAGAGCCCAAAAATTAGTTTTTAAGGGGTTCCTCTGTCACTTTGTGCATGTTAAGGATTCTAGATTCGAAGGTCCTTCCTTGTAGACTGTCCCTGTGGTCTGTGAATTCCTCTAAGTATTTCTTGATGATCTTTATGGTGTTCCTTCTGATAGGAAAATTGATTTGGGATTGATCTTCTTTCGGACACTCGTCCTATTTCTATCCCTCCTTACAGAATAGCTCTGGATGAGTTGAAAGTACTCAAAGAGCAATTTAAAAATCTTCTGGATAAGGGTTTTATCCGTCCTAGGGTTTCACATTGGGGTGCTCCGATTCTATTCATGCGTAAGAAGGATGGGTTCCTTCGGATGTGCATAGATTACCGCCAATTGAATAAGGTGATTGTGAAGAATAAGTATTCCCTTAAGAGGATTGATAATCTCTTTGATCATCTTTAAAATGCTAAGTACTTTTCTAACATTGATCTTCGGTTTGGATGCCATCAGTTGAAGATTAGGGAGACGGATATCCCTAAGACTGCCTTAAGAACTCGGAATGGTCATTTTAAGTTTTTGGTGATGTTCTTTGGTTTTACTACTGCCTCGACAACATTTATAGACCTTATGAACCGGGTATTCCATTTGTTCTTCGATTTGTTCATAATTGTATTTATTTATGATATTTGGTGTATTCTAAGAGTGAGGCAAATTATGCCGATTATCTCCGCCTTATGTTGCAAACCTTGAAAGATCAATGATTTTATGCCAAGTTCTCAAAGTGTGAGTTCTGGTTAAATGCTGTAACTTATCTGGGTCATATTGTTTCTAGTGAAGGAATCATGGTGGATCCACAGAAAGTTGTGGCAGTTAAGAAGTGGCCTAGACTCATGACTCCAACCGGTATTTAGAGCTTCTTGGGTTTAGCCGGTTATTATAGAAGGTTTGTGGAGATCTTCTCTTCTAAATCTGCCCCATTGACTAAATTGACTTAGAAAAAGGCAAAGTTCTTGTGGTCTGATGCTTGTGAGGGTAGTTTTAAGAAGTTGACTTCAGTACGATCTTGACTCTAACCTAAGGGTACTAATGGTTTTGTTGTCTATTGTGATACATCCCGGGTGGGACTGGGTTATGTGTTGATGCAGCATGGCAAGGTGGTTGCATATGTTTCTAGACAGTTGAAGGTTCACGAAAAAAATTATCTGACTCATGATTCAAAATTGTTAGATGTGGTATTTATATTAAAAATCTGGCAACGTTATTTGTATGTGGTCCATATGGCTATTTATTTTGATCATAAGAGCCTGCAATACGTGTTCACTCACAAGGAGCTAAATCTCGAGCAAAGAAGGTAGCTTGAGTTGCTAAAAGACTATGACATGAGTCTCTACTATCACCCAAGTAAAGCTAATGTGGTTGATGATGCTCTTAGCAGGTTGTCCATGGGGAGCTATTTTATATGGATGAGGAGAAACGGGAATTGGTGATGGATATTAACCCTTTGGCTAATCTGGGAGTCCGTCTTTTATATTTTTAGGATAGTGGTGTGATTTTTCAAGAGGTGACGGTCATCTCTTGGTGCTGAGGTAAAGGAGAAGCAAGTGTTGGACACTATCTTGATGCATATCAAAGAAGATGTAGGTAGGCAGAAAGTGATGGATTTTGTGATTATTCGTGATAGTTTTCTGAGGTACCAAGGTAGATTATGTGTTCCCGATGTTGATGGATTGCAAGGAAGAATTTTGGTCACAGCTCATTAGTCACGTTATACCATTCATCTTGGTTTGATAAAAATATATCATGACCTAAGAAAAATTTATTGGTAGAATAACTTAAAGAGGGATGTGGCTGATTTTGTGGCTACGTGCGTGGTGTGTTAGAAAATGAAGGTGTAGCACTTGGGGCCCAATGGATTGTTTCAAGAAATTGAGCTGCTTGTGTGGAAATGGGAAGTAATTATTATGGATTTTGTTACTGGTTTGCTGCAGTATCGCCATTAGTTTGATTTGATTTGGGTCATCGTGGATAAGATGACTAAGTTTACTCACTTCTTTCCAGTAAAGACTAATTTCTCTTCTGAGGATTATGCCAAGTTGTTCATTGAGGAGATCATGAAGATGCATGGTGCTCCAGTTTCCATTATATCTGATCGAGGGACTTTGTTTTCTTCTTATTTTTGGTGTTCCTTTCAGAGAGGTTTGGGGACTAAGGTGCGCTATAGTACCACTTTCCACCCGCAGATGGATGGGCAAACGGACAGAACCATTTAGACATTGAAGGACATACTCAGATCTTGTGTGATTGACTATGGTAGAAGTTGGGTTGACCATTTGCCTCTCATTGAATTTGCCTACAACAACAGTTACACTCTTACATTGGTATGACTCCGTTTGAGTCCTTTTATGGTATGAGGTATAGGTCTCCTATTGGGTGATTTGAGGTTGGTAAAAATAGGTTATTTGTCCCTGATTTGATTTACCAAGCCATGGAGAAGGTGAAGGTGATTTAAGATAGGCTTAAGACCGCCTAAAGTTGCCAAAATTCCTACGCAGATGTGAGGCGAAGGGAGTTGGAGTTTAATATTGGTAATTGGGTGTTCTTGAAGGTGTCTCCCATGAAGGACGTGATGAGGTTTGGGAAGAAGGAGAAGCTTAGTCCTCGTTATGTTGGTCCATATTTTGTTTTGAAGAGAGTTGGTATTGTCACTAATAAATTGGAGTTGCCTTCTAGCTTGAGCTTCATCCATACGATCTTCCATGTCTTGATGTTGAGGAAGTGCATGGGTGATCCTTCATTGGTTGTTTCTCTGGAAGGTGAGGGCATTTCAAATTCCTTGTCTTATGAGGAAGTTCTGGTGGAGATCTTAGATCAGCAAGTTCATCGATTTTGGACGAAGGACGTGGCTTCGGTGAAGGTTCTTTGAAGGAACCAAAAGTATGAAGAAGCTACTTGGAAAGTCGAGGAGGACATGAAGTCCAAGTATCCGTTCTTATTCCCTATTCTGGAAAATCGTGCTTAAGGTATGTGTGATCTTAACATCTTTGTTTTCTGTCTTTCTTAAAGGTAAGTTTGGGTGCGTTTCTGTGTTAAATCGTGCTAAGGGATGCCTTGACCCATCATTCGAGTACAAATGATCCTAAGGGGTGGGGGGAATGAAACACCCCTGGTGTTGATCTTTGAGAATTTTTGAAAATTTATCCCCCTTGTCTTGAATACGACTTACCCTACGAGTCGTAGGGTGTCTTGACAGTTTATATGACCCTAGCCGTAAGGTGTCCAGTTAATGGTGCTTGAGTTGCAGTCCTGATTACGACTTGGGGTCACCAATCTTAAATACCCATGATGATTCATTGGTCTCAAATCGTAGCCTAAACAGTGTTTGTGGCTAAGTTCTATTCTAATTACGAGTGGCTCACTATGAGTCATAAGGGCTCATTAGGAGTCGTTATGTGAAATTGTAGGATGTCTAGTGTTTACCCCAAATGGTTTCTGTGTTGATTACGACTGGACCCTATGAGCCGTATTAGTTGAGTTGTAGGGTCAATAGTCTATGTGCCATTGAAACTGTCTTGTCTACAGCTCATGGTGACGAGTCATAACGAATCCCTACAAGTCGTATAGTGACCCGTAGACACTGACGAAAAAATTTCATCTTGTAATTTGAGGGCACTTTGGACAATTTCCTTCTTACCTAATTAAAACCCTATGTTCATAAAGCACTTAAAAGGATTATTTCTCATTCATAACGTTATTAGATACTCTCAGAACTCTCTCAAATTCTCTCAAGCAAGATACTTAGAGTTTCCAAGAAGTAGGTCATCCAAGGGCTCAAGGGTTGAATTCTTTTTGTGAAACTTGGTATTTCAGGTATGTTACTCTTCCCTAATTTCTAATTTGTTAAAAGAACCTTTAAAGTGTTGTTCATATGGTATTGATGATGGTTTGAAACTTGGGTTGAGAGTTTTGAATGTTTGTTTTTGAACAATGTTTCCCATGGTTTACATATGATTGGTCATGCTTTGATTATGGTTTTTAACTGGTGGGGTACATGGGTATGGTGAATAAATTAGGGGATTGTGATTTCCCCCAACTTGTGACTTTTGAATTGGTAATGACCTCAACTCCATATTATGAATTTGGTTTTGACTATGAAAAATATGCATATTGAAATGCTCTTGAACTATTGCACAATGTGAAAAGTTAATGAAGCATAAAGATTTTGAATTGAACCTTATGTGAGCTAATTCATAATTGAACAAGGGGGGAAGGATGTGAATTTCCATAAATGACAAACTTTTTTGGCATATTGATGTTACCTTGCAAGTGTAGTTGGTATGGCGATGCCAACAATGTATGCCTAAATGTGTATCATGGTTCAATGAATGGGAATATGTGATAAACAGTTTAATTGGGCTTTATGAGGGTTGTGTAGCTGAGTTGTGAAAGTGAATGTCCCAAGGGACCAATACTGGAAATCGTGGTTGCCAATGCGGAGGTCTACACGATCGGGTTGTTCGAGTCCCCTTAATATTATCATATGATTGCTATGTTCGAGTCCCCCATATTATATTATATGATTGGGTGCTTGTGTCTCCTTAATATGCCGGGAGGTTCGAGTCCTCCATATAGCATATGAAATACATGATCTAACCTAATAACCAGAATTTAAAGACTAAAGAAAAAAAATAGCAACTACAAGAAAGGCGATGAAGTAGAACACACAAGCAACACACGGATTGGACTAGAAAACAAGATAAAAATGCATTAAATGAAAAGATAGATAGTGAGACATACACCTACATGATGAATAGCACCAAGCTGCATATCAAACACCAATACACACAACACCAATGAAGGATAACACCACACTCTTAGGTGGACACAAAGGTATCAACTCCTCAAGCACCTACCTTTCTTGCAAAAATGTCAACTCAAGTGAATCCACACCCAAGCTAACCCTAGTTTCAATTGTCTTTTCCAATACTTACACTACAATAGCTTTTCCAAGCCCTACACTTAGGAAAGAAAATATAATTTGAGTATCACTCAATCAATTCATCAAAAACTAATGAAAAGTAAAGGCCTAATTGTCTATTTATACTTATTACAAACAAAGGCTAAAATACCCTTAATGAAGGATGCTCCTTTGGAGTGTAAAAGAGAGTCATCAAAAGACAATATTTCCCTTAATGAAATCCCTTGAATTAGGAACCTATGGAGTGTTGTTTTGGAGTGTAGGAAGTCCATAATGCCCTTAGGAATAGGCGCCTCTTGAGTGTAGAACCCCCCCTCTTTCAACTTGAATAAGGTTTTGTAATGGTTCCAAAAAGGGTCTTCAAGCACTTGCAAATCCGAAGCTTGAACTTTTGACAAAACCTTGTAATACTTGTTCTCTTTATGCTTGTATCATCCTCTCCATCTTGAAAGGAATTTGACCTCATATTCATACCTTGCAAAACCAAATAGAAAGGAAAACAAGCACACAATCCTAATGGTTTGAGGGTTATCATTAGTACCACAAATTATATAACCATGCCAAGGGGGTACACTTTTGGAATAAAACCAACAATCCTTTTTTTATGATTATGAAACACTTACTACAAGCATCACAAAGGACTTTGCTAAGATAGACATCAAGGAAAGAAGAGTGCAACCCGAGACCATCATATATATCAACAAGCCAAGGTTGTTCACATTTGAAATACATCCATGGGTCCTTTGTGTGTGAAAATAAAAGCTTAGTATGAATGGCACAAAGGAGGTGGTTTTGGAAAATACCAAGATATAAGAAAACTACAATGGTCGTAATGGCTTTACTATACCTAAAAGGTAAGACTACCTTTGGCTTGGGAACCATAAGATACATTTGTTCATTACCTCTACAAAGGACCTCGTCAAATATGGTGCCACTATTGATCCTAAGGTCCACCTCACCCACATATCATTATCATTCAAACAAGTAAACTAACCACCAAACTTACTACCTCTACACAATACACATTTAAAATTAACATGGTTATCATCATAGGTAAAGAGGTAGTATAGGAAAGAATCAAGAGAGAAGACTTCATACCGAGGACATAAACTTCTAAAATACAACTAGAAATCCTTTGTTTTGACCATGAAACACTTAGTATGACCAGTTTAAAGGATAGGAATAGGGCAAACATCAAGGAAAAATGAGCACAAGCCGAGACAATCCCTTCCCCACCCCACTAGTGCATCGAGATCAAATGGATGAAGTAGCCAAGGGCATAAACCTAGGCTACTCATTCCTTTAACTAGAGGGTCATACTTAAAATAAACCATGACATTGTTCCTTAAGAGAAGGAAACATTCAAGACTAAAAGATTGTGGTCTAGAAGTCCTCTCTTAAGAACAAGCACTCCATTATCCGCAAGTTTCCCAAACACATGATCACTATGAGCAAAATTAATAGCGAGGGTTTTATCACACAAGCTCAAAGATTCATATCCAATATCATGATCAACATTGTAAGCATCAACACTATCTTGAAAGATTTTGGTTACACCTTTCACATTATTAAGTAGTGTACTAAACTTAGGAGCAAGTTCATCTTCACACACATCATGAGTACTACCAAGGAAAGATTCATGCCTTTCTACCCTAGGTAAACCCAAAATCACATAACCTTGACTACTAATAGCCACATCACAACATTTTAAACTTAATGGAGTGTAATGTGCACTAATTTTACTTTTGTTAGTACTAGGGAAGCCCACTTACTTTGAACTCTCGGCCAAGGGTGCAATGGGAACACCAACATATTTGGGAGGGATTTATTTTTGATTCTCCTTTGGAAATATATCTTTATGTACCTGAACATAAGAAGAATCAATGCTAGGCAAAGTGCTAGAATTTGGGTTAGTGAGTATCAAAGATCCTTTGTGGCCAAATCCCACAAGCACATGTTTCTTTCCCTTTCCTACTTCACTACCCACGGTTTCTCTTTTCCTTTCCCTCTTTTCTTCACATTTTTCTTGTATCTCACCATCAAATTTCTCTCCATCTTGAGGCTTAATCATATTCTCCTCGAATTCTAATTTGCGGAGAGGAGGCATTAGATTTCTTAGAGTGTAGATTGTTTGGACTTGAGGTGTTTGGACTTGTGAATGGTAAGGCCTTTCGTCAAGTGGGTTTGGAACTTGGTAGTTTAGATTTTGAGGTAGCATTTGAGTACCAAGTCCTTCTTGTTGGACTTGGTTCAATGGGGGATATATAGGTCTACTTGGCTTTTGGGTTGATGGACTTTGGTCTTGGTTTTATGGCGGTTTTGGTGGCCATAGTCTATCAACACCCACTTTCATTCTAATCATGTGACCCTTTATTGATCCCAAATCACCCTTCATTGAACCCAAATCACCCTTAATTGAACCTAAATCTGTGTGCATCCTAGCCATGTCACGAGACAAGTCTTTAAGACGAGCCAATATGACTCCACTAACTTCATTTCCCAAAGGTTGAGATGTGGTACCTTTAGATTCCATTACATTGTACCTAAAAAGAAGCAAAAAATAGCAAAGGATAACCTACAAAATGAGCAAACAAGTTAGTTCAAAAAAAAGCTTCACCACTCTCACACTCGGTTCTTAGCTCACACTTGGTCTCACAAGTGTTGATACTTTGGCAAGTACTTGGAAAGTGAATGAGAGATGATTATACTTCGGCTCGGAATGGATTTTTGTTTGATATGACTCAAAGAAAATTGCTTATGGACTTGAACCAACAAGTTCCAACAAATTACAAACGATAAAAGTACAAAAGAAATGTTAACATGGACAAAGGACTCTAAACTAACTATCAACCTAGTAGGTAATTACTAGTTTGGTAATTAGTGGTAGAATCAACACAAAAGCAACTAGAAACAACAAATAGTAACTTAGAAATCTCATTTAGAACTCAACTTGGTTGTTCACAAAAGTGATGATGTGGCAACTTGTGATTGGACGTCACTTTTCAAAATTTTCAATTCCCAAAATTCATGTCTCGGCCAAACACACTTTAGGAGAAGAAGAATTTTATTTGAGAGGGAAAAATTGAAGGTTTGGAGCCTTTTTGGAGCTTCAAATGAATTCAAAATGGATTGGTCCCCTCAAGTGTACTTTCAATTGTACTTGCTTGTCCCTTTGTCCTCTCTTCCTTTTTGGAAGACTTAGAATATGCTAGGAAATATTCTTGTACAAACACTTAGTACACTCTCTTTCTTCCCTCTTTTGGGATCAAACAAGCTACTTGAATATTCTTCTTCAACAAGATTTGAAGATGATGGATGAACAAGATGAATATTCAAGAGTTGACCAAGGTTTGACCAATAGTCAAATGAACCCTAAATTCAATTTTTCTTTTAGATCTAGGTTCCTTTTGCTAAGAAAATTTCAACCAATACAAAATCAAGAACAAAACGTCCCAACTACTACAAGGCCACACAGATCCCACCTCCAAAAGCTTCAAACAAGTCACAACAATGGTGGATCTAGCTAAAAAACAACCAAATCTTGTTCCAAATGTAGATCTAGACTCCTTAGGTTCTAGGGAACAAGGATCTAGCACTAGAAACCAACAAAACAACACAAAAACATGTAGATCTAAGATTTAAAAATGCTATCCAAACACAAAAACGTGAAACGCCTATTTTTTTTTCTTGACTCTAGACTTTTTTTTGGTGGAGATTTTCTTAGTTCCAAGGCTTAGAGTTGTGGGAACAAATCTAATACATGGATCTGATTCCAAATGATACAAGATCTTACCTAATAACCAAAATTTAAGACTAAAGAAACAAAAATCAGCAACTACAGGAAAGGAGATGAAGTAAAACACACAAGCAACACACAGATTGTACTAGAAAACAAGATAAAAATGCATTAAATGAAACGATACATAGTGAGACATACACCTACACCGATGAATAACACCAAACTGTGTATCAAACACCAAGACACACAACACCAATGAAGGATAACACCATACTCTTAGGTGGACACAATGGGATCAACTCCTCAATCACCCACCTTTCTTGCAAAATGTCAACTCAAGTGAATACACACTCAAGCTAACCCTAGTTTCAATTGTCTTTTCCAAGACCTGTACTACAATAGCTTTTCCAAGCCTTATACTAAGGAAAGAAAATACAATTTGAGTATCACTCAATCAATTTATCAAAAACTAATGAAAAGTAAAGGCCTAATTGTCTATTTATACTTATTACAAACAAAGAATAAAATACCCTTAATGAATGGTGCTCCTTCGAAGTGTAAAAGAGAGCCATCAAAAGACAATATTTCCTTTAATGAAATCCCGTGAATTAGGCGCCTATGGAGTGTTGTTTTGGAGTGTAGGAAGTCCATAATGCCCTTAGGAGTAGACACCTCTTAAGTGTAGAACCCCCTCCCCCCCTTTCAACTTGAATAAGGCTTTGTAATGGTTCCAAAAAGGGTCTTCAACCACTTGCAAATTCGAAGCTTGAAACTTTGACAAGAACTTATAATCCTTATGATCTTTATACTTGTATCAATATGTATGACCTCTATTTTATGTGGCCACATGCTCTAGGGCCCTTTCAGCTAAAGGAGAGCTGGCACATATAGACCGTGGGTGCCTTCTTATATTATAATGGTTGAGCTACATAATCCAGGCTAAAGTTTTAATGTGCATGCTAAGCCTTGTTACCTACCTCGACACATGATATATATATGTATTTGTATATGATTATGTGTATTACATTTTGGAATGGTTTTGAATCATTGTCCATGACATTATTTTATCCCCTATCCTTGAGTTACATGCTAGTGCTCAACCCACTAACCGTCTCCGAACGTGGTATTACCACATGATGCAGGCACTAGATATACTTCTACTTTTTTACATAGAGTTAGTTGGATCGGATTAATTTGTCAGTTTGTCGGTTCGTTGTTGTAAAGTGGTAAGCTTCCATTCTCCGAAATACTTAGGGGTCGTTCGGTAGAGTGTATAAGAATAATACAAAATATGGTGTATTAGTAATACTTGTATTAGCTATATTTCTGTTAGTTCTGCTTGTATTTTTCTTATGCAGTGTTTGGTTCCATGTATAAAAAATAACATGAATTACATGATTTTTTTTTAATTACATAATACCCTCAATATATATGTTGGAAAGGATGCAATTTTTTTTTTGAGGGATAATAATATCTTTAAGCTTGTTAATGAATGCATTAGATCCATTGCATTACTAATGTCATTGATTTTGAGGTATTAGTTATACATAGGGTAAAAAGATATACCAAACAAGGTACTACTAATACACATTAAACTAATGCATACATTAACTTTCTAATACACTTTACCAAACGACCCCTTAGACATTTCATCAGTTATCTTCATAGACTAGAATTGAGAGTTTACATATCATTAACATTGTCATTGTCATTGTCTGGGTCGGGGGCATGTCCCGATACTTTATTGATTTCAGTTTTATTTAGAAGGCTTTGCTGGATTACTATAGACTTGGGTGGTGATGTTGCTTAGTTTTTTTAGCCGACTTTTAACAATTTAATTATCCTAAAGTCTTTGAGTTTATCTTATACTAGCTATTTATATGTTCAAAATTCATTCGACATTGGGGTATTGTGTTCTATTGGTTAGGTGCGGGGGTGGTCTCCGATCCTCTTTGGACTTGAGATAACCATCACACCTAAACCCTGATCTGGGTTGTGACATTTACTGTGCAGTTAGTGGATCAAAATATGACAAAATATCAACATGAAAAACTACCAAAGAAATGTGGGACAAACTTGAGGTAACTTATGAAGGTACCACCAATGTGAAGGAAGCCAAAATTTGTGTACATTTTAACTAATATGAACTTTTCAAGATGGAGGACAATGAAGGCATAGAATCAATGTTCTCACGGTTCAACAAGATCTTGTGTGAGCTTAAATCCTTAAGAATGATTTACTCAAATAGGTTTTAAGTCAAAAAACTGGTGAGTAGACTTCCTAATGCATGGAAAACCAAAACAACTATTTTGGAGGACGGGGATCTACACAACATGACATATAATGAGTTATGAGGTTATTTACTTGTATATGAGCAAAATCATATCAACATGTATAGTCAGGAGGAGAAAAAGAAACTCATAGCCGTTAGTGTTTTTAACCTTGGAGAAGATGAGAACATAAACGAAGACAATAGTGAAGGGATGACTCTCATAAATCATGGATTCTTATATATTCTAAGATAAAGACAACAAAGGCCTCAACAAGATTTAAAAAATAATGACCTCTCAAGAAATAATGATCGTTGTTATCACTCAATCAAACTCGGCCACATCAAACAATATTATCTCAAATTAAGCAAAAGGTCATCCAAGAAAAACAAAAACTTTAGAGCATGAAGTGATAAATATGAGCTAAAAGATGAAACCAAAATTGATAACATGTGCTTCATGGCCATAAAAGAATGCAGTGAGGTAAGATATTTTAATGGTTAAAATTTCAATATGATACTATAACACACCGAGACTATACCCTGAGCGTCACACAGTGCTTACAATCTCGAAGAACCATATGCTAACCCATAACTGGTACCTACTATGAGAACTGAATAATAATACTGAAAATATATGCGGAAGTATAACTGAGAATGCCCTAGTGTCTATAACTAAGAATGCCATAATGTCCTCAAAATACTGAAATAAATAATGAGTGTAACTAATAATAACATCAGAAAACTGAATAGCTGAATGTGCTAGTCTGAAAGCCTCTAACTGTCTGAATATGGAGTTAATGGGACTAACCCCCAACAAACTCTGATGGAAATAACTGCTGAACTACTGAAATAGATAAATTCTGTACTCAAAATATGAGGACTCACCACTGTATATGCTGCTATAGCCTGAGCTTCTAAGTACGGTCAGGACCCTGAGCGTCCGAACCTATGATATAAGACATCATAGCGCAAAGAAAGAGCATGTGTCAGTACGTGGAATGTACTGATATGCTAAGTTAGGTAGGCTGATATATATGGGTTCATATGCATGAGTTAATAACTGACTGAATGAACATTATGAAGTAACTGGATGAGAGTACATGCAATACTATAACTACTGAACATGCTGAATATGCAATACTGCGCATATAACGTCTGTCTGAATTTGGCTGAACTAAAATACTGAGTTCTGATAACTGAATATGGATAACTGAAAGTCTAGACTAATACTAAAGTACTGATATCTGATGGATAAGTAACTGATAACTGATAGCCATAGTTCTGTAGAACTGTCTAAGTTCTTTACTGAATACTGAGACTGAAACTGTAACTGTGGGAGGTATCATCTAACCGACATAACCCAATATAAACTGATTGGAGTCCAACCTATAACCCCAGTTGGAAGGGTATTAGTACCATTTCACGGGTACTAACACTGGTTGTGAGTCACCCTAATTGGCAGAAAGATATTTTATCAACCCTCACTGGCAGGAAACTCATACTAGATATGTCCATCCTTATATGTCAGGAAGATATCTCAACCTACGCTGGCTACGTAGTTTTGTAACTCAGGGACTGCTACTAAGGGTCAAACCCTCTGTTTTAGGAATGCCCTCATCCTTAGGTTTGATCGGTGCTGAATCTTACTCCCAACTGAATCGACACCGAACTGATCACTAGACTGTACTAGGCTTAATTAAACCGACACTGATCGTGTTGACTGACTAACTGGATTGAGTTCATTGAGTTTTGTTACTGACTAAGTACTAATATTCTTTACCTTTACTGGGACTATTCTATAACTACTTCAACTAAGTAAACAACTTGATTTCGGGTAATAAATTCCCCAAGACTCGATAGCATAATTGACAGAGATAGAAAATCTTAAAAGCATAACAATTGTCAATTGTTCATAATTCATTCAATGAGGAATTTTATCAAACACTTGGAGGCCATGAACTTGTACATGAATAAAAACACATGCTAACATGTCATAATTACACTATTCAATTTACATGGACATTCTATCAAACACTTGGGGAGCATGATTGTGATACATGAAAAATAAAATATAGGGCATCATTACTTCAACATGTAATCTTTCAATTCAAGGGTTTTGACATGGAAGATTCATAATTCAACACACATGCTAACATAATTTCATGGAACCATTAAAGATACCAACTTGAAATCCATACAACAATTTAAACATGGGCATAATTCAATTCATAACATGGAAATCATAAAGCATGTTTTTGAAAAGGTTTCTTGAACTCCAAGGGTGAAAGGAAACCCAAGGATGAACACCTAACATACCTTGATTGTTGATTTCGTAGAGATTGTTGGTGAATTCTCAGAACTTGGACTTGAACTTGATGAACTAGGATTTACTTCTTGAGAGGATTTTGTGAAGAATGAATTTAATTTGCCTTTTTGGGAGTTTAATTTCGTGTTTTAGTGAATTGGGTGAGGGGAAAATGACCTAAATACCCTTACAAACCCGTAAATAAGTGACCAAACTGTGCCCAACAATGCGATACCCGACGGTCCACGTCGATGTAGTTGACACGATCACTGACGCATTGCCTCGATGGGTGCAACGCGATAGCCAACATGATGTGTCAAGATCGCGTTGGATTGCTGTTTTGGCCATACAAACACGACCCAAACGAAGTTCAAAAATTTCGAAACTCACCCAATATGACCTCTTGACATCCATGATCATGAATCAATTTAAAAATCGACAATCTAAGTCCGAAAATATCATAAATGATGCCATTGAAATATCGAGGCAAAAAATGAGACTAAGTGTCAACACTTAGCTGAATTATTTTTCTAAGTCTGGGACCTCTTTTGGCATGCTATATAGAATTGAAATGACTAGGATTTTGTGGGGTCTCATAGATACAATCAAATATTGATATGATAACAAATTATCTTCAAAAGGTCATTGATGAATACAACAAAATTGCTCAAAAAAAGAAAAACAGGCAATTCTCTTTAAAAGAAAACTTGAAGAAGAAAGAAGAAACTAACATATTCAACTTGAAAAAAGCCAAAAAGAAAACGACTTGGTTTAAGAAATTGGTGAGCTGAAGATGCTACTAAACAAAATCAAAAAATCACCAAGTCATAGCTTTTTGAAGTCTAATGTTTACAAAGCTAAATCTGTGTCCTCTTCTAACTCTCTCACATTTGCAAAAACTTTCTCTTCTCATTATAGACTTATCTGCTGCACCTGTGGTAAAAAGGGTCACAAATCACACAATCACAGGCAACAACCTGGAAGAGCGTGGATTTGGAGGCCAAAAGAAAATACGCCCAACCCTTAAGGACCCAAGAACACTAGGATACCTAAACAAAATTGATTTTCTTATTTTTCAGGAACATGCCTGCAAAACTATAAAAAAAGAATGTGGGTAAGAGACAACGGATGTTCCAGATACATGACGAGGAAGAAAGAACATTTCAGCACTATAAGGAAATTTTATGGTGGATTTGTTAGATTCAGAGATAATGCTAAGGGAAAAGTTGTAGGAGTTGGCTCATAAGGATTAGCTCTTTGTGTGATCTAATTAAAGTATACTTGGTGGATGGTCTCAAATAGAACTTACTAAACATTAGTCAACACTGTCATGCTAGATTTGATATGTCATTCAATGATGATAAATGCTTTATCAGACATGTAACAAGGAAAATCACAATTTCGATAATATTTATGTGTTAAACAATGATAATTTTGCTATTTTAACTTGTGTTACTGCTCAAACTAGTGATCCCTTGCTATGGCATAAAAATATTAGACATGTAAGTATGCATGCCATTGAAAATCTCTCTAGACTTGAACTGGTGAACGGACTGCCAAAATTGAAGGTTTAAAATAATCATATCTGTGATGCTTGTCAACTCGAAAAGCAGACTCGAACATATTTTAAAGTCAAGGACATTGTTAACACCACAAAGACTCTTCAAATGATCCATATAGATCTATTTGGGACCAACAAAATTTCCTGGTGGAAATAGATATGTGTTTATCATCGTTGATGATTTTTATAGATTCACATGAGTAAGTTTTCTTGCTTACAAGCATGAATCATTCACAAACTTTGAAATTTTATGTCGAAAAGTTCTAAGAGAAGTAGGCTACTTTATAACCTTTGTTCACAACAAGCATGGCAGAGAATTTGAAATTCTTTTAAAGATTATTGATGTTTAAAATAGTTACACGCAAAATTTTTCATCATCGCATTCGCCTCAACAGAATGGAGTTGTTGAATGAAATAATAGATTCTTTCAAGAAACTACTAGAACCATGTTGCTAGAGAAAATCTCCCTGTTCATTTATGGGTAGAAACGGTAAGCTTTGTATGTCATATTTTTAATAGATTTGGAATCAGGCCCATCCTAAAAAAGACTCCTTATGAGCTTTTGGAGAGTAAAAAAGCCCAATATCAGCTATTCCCATTCATTTGGATGTTAATGTTTCATCTATAATAACGATAAGAATAATCTGGGAAAATTTTATCCACGAAGTGGCGAAGGTTTCTCCTACTAGTCATGTATATAGGTTTTTCAACAAACGAACTTGGTGCATTGAAGAATCCATGCATATAATTTTTCATGACTCTAATCCTATTTTTGTGAGTATGAGTTTTGATGAGGAGTAGGTTAACAATTATCTAAAAAAAGTAACCATAGAGACAATAACCACTCAAATAGACATTGAGTCAACTACAACCCGCTAGAGTCAGCTATCCACACCGAGCTTTCCAAAATAAATATTTCAAAAGAATAGAGACACAATGCAAGTTTTCCAAATGAGTTTATCATTGGAAATCCAAATGATCAAATACAAATAAGAGCTTCTTTGAAAAAACTAGCATCTGTAACCCTTGTATCACAAATTAAACCAAAAACGATTGATGATGCACTCAAAGATAAATCATGGGTTAAAGCTATGAAATAAGAGCTCAATTAATTTGAAAGAAATCAAGTTTAACTCTAGGTGAAAGACTAAAAAAATGCTCAGTCAATGGGACCCGATGGGTCAATAGAAATAAGATGAATGAAAAAAGTAAGGTCATTAGAAATAAAGCCAGGTTAGTAGATTAAGGATACTCGTATCAAGAAGGTATTAAATATGATAAAACCTTTGCTCCTATAGCAAGGTTGGAATTTATTCACATTCTTATAGTATTTGCCTCTTTTAAACATTTTAAATTATTTCAAATGGACATAAAGATTGCCTTTTACGTGGTTTTATGAACGAAGAATTTTTTGTTAGACTACCCCTAGGATTTGAAAATCCCTCATGTACTGATTACGTTTTTAAACTCTCAAAAGTACTCTATGGTCTCAAACAAGCCCCAAAGGCTTGGTATAAAGATTAAGCACCTCCCTCTTAAACAATACTTTTCAAAAAGGTAAATAATCTCTACTCTCTTTATTCAAAACTCATATTCAAGTATTCTTATTGTACAAATTTACATGGATGATATTATTTTTGTAAATCCTAACACTATCTTGTGTGAGAATTTCGTAAATCTTATGAAGGGAGAATTTGAAATGAGTTTCATGGGAGAACTTATGTTCTTCTTGAGACTTCAAACCAAATAATACTCTATGAAAACCTTTGTTAGTTAAAGAAAATATACGAAGGTTCTCATCAAGAAATTTGGTATCAGAAAAGGAAAAGCCTTTGGAACCCCTATGAGTCCTTCGACAAATGTCAACATAGACGACTCTGAAAAGAATGTAGATGAAAATACTTATCGAGGAATGATTGGTTCTCTACTCTACTTGACAACAACTCAACCCAACATAATGTTTAGTGTCTGCAAGTGCGCAAGATTCCAGTCAGCTCTCAAAGAATCACATCTAACTGCAGTCGAGAAAATTATTCAATATGTTATTGGCATTCAAGACATTGGATTAATGGTACCCTCATTCCTAAAACTTTGATTTTATTGGCTATTCAGATACTGACTTTGCAGAAGATAAAAATGATCAAAAAATCACTTAGGGCACCTATCAAATTCTTGGGGATGCATAATCTCATGGCACAATAAGAAGCAAACCTCGGTATTATCAATCACCGAAGTTGAATACCTAGTTTTTGGAAGCTGCGAAACTCAACTACTTTGGATGGTGCATCAATACTTGATTTTAATTTAATACTTGAATTTGTATAAATTAAGTGTGATAACACTAGTGCTATTAGTCTATCTAAATACATTGTGCATCATTCTAAGGATAAGCATATCGATATTAAACATCATTTTATTTGTGATCATGTTGAAAATGGAGGTTTCATGTTGAAATTCGTTGATTCTGAAAATTAACTTGCTAATACTTTTACAAAACCCTTGCTAGAAGAAAGATAATTCTTTCTTTGAAAAGTCTCGATATTATTTGCAGTAATGATATTTGATTTTTTAAAAATCTTTTTTATAAAATTGTATACATTTTTAATATCTATTTTACACATTTTCCCTTAATTATTCTATTTTTCATATTTATTTTTACACCTCTTTCCTTAACTATTATCTTTTGACTTAATGATCGCCCTTTCGCCTCCATTCTCCCCCCTTTTAAATTTTCTCATATTTTTCTCTACTCGATTCTTGCATCTTTTCCCATCAATAAAACCCTTTCCAACTTCTTCACCACTACCACTTCCTATCAAACCCTTTGTTTAACCCCCACTCACTACTTTTCTCACTGCACTTCTACATAACTAAAACACTATCCATGGCTAACTTAGAAAAATCTCCTAGAGACTCTCTCTCCAACACTCACAAACCAATTATAATCATTGGTTCATCAGAGTAAGATTCTTCCAACTCTTTACCTATCGCCCACTCTTAAAAGGCCCTTCTTTTAGAAAGAATGAAACTTGCAAGAAATCCCGCTCTAATCCTCCTGACTACCTTCCTCTAGAGGACATGCACAAGTTTTAGAAAACATCCCAATTAGAGAAATTTATGGCATTCAGAAGTCGCTCATTAGTGTCTGGAAAAATCATCAATTTACAACATTTGAAGGAATCTCACTTCAATTTAAGTCCTCTTTTTGAGGCTCAAGATTTACCTCTTATTCTTCATATCAATGGGTTGAAAGTTTTTATGGACCTTGTCAGAATGTTTTATGCTAATCTTCATATTTCTAAAGACAGTGGTGTGATAGAAACCCTTGTGTTGGGTACCAAAATTACTTTAAAGAATTTTTTTTAGAGAAAGTGTTTGACACTAAATTCTCTGGGGTTGTTTCGTATATGAATGGTACTTGGCTTGGAAATTTTGAGATGACTTTGAGGAAGCCAAATTAGCTGTTGTTGAACCTGATACTGATTCATCGAACTATAGACCATTATCTATGTATTTCAAAAATAGGATTTTGGTCCATCTCATCGCCACCACCTTGATTCCCTGAAAGGTTTCTCTAAGAAATATTAGTTCCCGAGATGCGTTTGTTCTCTACTGCATGATTAAAAACTATAAGATTAATTAGGCTATGTGGTTTCGTGAGTATATGTTAAAAAGAGTAGCTAACTCACACGTTGTCTCTACCTTGCCATATGGTCTGTTGATTACTCAAATCTTGCTCTACTACTCCACTAATCTCTTAGGCGTTCTTCCCATTGAGATTATTACAAACTATGACTCCAAAACTTTTGCTTACATGGGCTATGTTCTTGTTGGAAATGATTGGTGCAAGAAGGATTCTGTGAAATTAAAATTTGACCAACACAAGGTAAGTAAATTTGCTGCTAACTCTTCTTTTATTCTGATGAAGGAGGTGGAAGTAATTGAGGAAAGATTGACACCGCTTGAGGAATGGATGCTGGTTCTTGAAGAGTCAACTAGAAAGTTGTTACCGCCGAATAAGGATGCTAGTAGAGTTGTGGAAAAAATACATCTATCAATTGATGGTCTCAAATAGGAAGGAGTCAAGATTTTCAACAGGCTGTTCAAAAAAGTCGACTTCTTGAGCTTGCAGTATCTGTCCATGCCTCCTATCCAACTTCTCTAAGAATGTGGAATGCTCCTATGAAAGATATTGTTACTGCATGCATAACACCCTTACCTACTTCCTTAAGAAATAATTACTCTGTCCTCTCGAAATTCTATTTATTCAATGTGGGTTTGTCCCCACTCTAAATTTTTGGCCAGTACAAAGGGCACTCTTTTATCTTTGTCTTAACTGCATAAACTCCTATGATCCTACTCTCTCTTTGGCTGCTTAGTTTACTTTTACCTCCTGTGTGTTGTTCTCTATATCTTTTGTATATTTCTATGCATCTATCTCTTGTTCTTATGTGCTTTTGTGCTCTCTCTGACTATGCCAAAGGGGGAGAAAGGCATCACACATCAGTAAGCACATAGCAAGGGGGAGCTATAAGTACTAGGAAGTCAACTACACTGATGTTTATCTCATTTTTGTCATTATAAAAAAAGGGGAGATTGTTAGCCTCCATTTGGTTAATATATTTTAATAATGACAAACTAATTAAATAAACATGCAAGATTAATATTGGAAGAACTCCAATTAAGGAGGATAAATCAATAAGGATCTCTGAGCAAAGATCTCGGCATCTAGGTCAACATCGAAAAAACTCCAATTAAGAAATCAGAAGATCTTTGCAAGAGGAGAAGTCTATAAAGATCTTAGAGTAAAGATGTAGGCAATTATCAAATCACATTGATTATGGAAGAAAGCAAATCAACACTCTGTACCAGGCAAAATCCTATGAAGACCAAGCAAGAACAAAAGATCTTATCTCATGCATGAACATATCTGATATGGATGTGCTAATGATGTGAATCCTTAATCAAAGAATCAATTCAAATCCTTGATTAAAATAAGCTCCCTCGTGTTTTCCTTTTAGAGTCATGAAGTAGAGACTATATATAAAAGACATCTTTACTGGAACTATAACTTTACTGGAACTGCAACTTTGTTGGAATTACAAATCTATCTCATCTTTTAGTCTTTACAAAGCTTTGTAATTCTCTAAAGTTTACAATAGTTTTAGAATGGAAAAAGGTAGATTCAATCCTTAGTTATACAAGTTGAGGCTATGTCACAAGAGCTGAATATTACAAAGTTTAGATCTAGGACTTATCATCATGCTATAATTCGGATTCCAATTGGAAACCCTTATAATCTAATGGGATTGGAATAGGCACCACGTCATGATCCAAACCTATATAAGAATCCCCGTCTCATTTTATATTCTGCTATTTGCCTTTATGTTTATTTTGAGTTTACTACTTATACTAACCGGTACGAAAGTTGACTGATTCAACTCAATAGTCAACTCAAAAAGGTTTCAATTCGCCCCCTCTTGATTTTAAGTTATTTGATGGCATATGAGACACATTCACCAAGACATTGATGTGATATCAATTGGTCCAAACAAGAAATAGTTCTAGCCTATGATGAGTAGGCTTGACCTAAAATTTATATATCATGACAAGAAGTTTTTCAATTTTGAAAGTCAATAAGGTTCAACTATCCAAAAAAATATGCAAGACCATAATTAGTAAGGAATCTAATGCAAGCCAATAAGTCCTGTCAGGAATACCAATATATTCACAGATAGCATCGTACACTTCTTGAGTGTTCTAAAAAGAGATTCCCCAATTAAAGGAAACTATATATATGTTTGTATCTCAATTTCTATGCTATCTAATTGAACAATCAAAATTGTCCCAACAAAATAACTTGGAGTAAAGTAAACAGTTTTAACAAGTCTAGATGCATGAACGATCTAAACACCATTGGGAAGCGATTTCATTACATTAACAAGTAACATAGTTCCAATTTTTTCTCGATAATAGAGAAAGCTCAATGAATATAAACAAGCCTATGAAACTGTCCACCATGGTTAAAAATTGATATACCTCAACTTTTTTTATGAATGGTGTCGGAGACTAAGTTGGCTAGATTAATCACTAGGAGTGTCTGGTGACTTACTCCAAAATGCTGGTCACTTATTAGCTAAATATCCATTTGCTCTATGCTATAGAAAGCCACAAAAATGGCAGCAATTTAAGGACCAGACAACATAGTAAACATAACAATAGTGACATAAGGTCCACGATCAAAGACAAAATATAATAAAGTTGGTTTCGATTTATGAACTTCACCAAACATGGCTAAAATAAGTACATCACAAGGATACTAGGAAAATTCTTTGAATATCTTGCAACAAATGCCTTATGAAGCCCTTGTATGTTCTCTTCCCTACCAAACTCTTTCAATTTAAACAACAAAAAACAAAGAAGATTTTGCTCTTGTACAGTATAAGCCCAATGCAAAACTTTCAGGAGGTTGGCTAATTAACTTATCATGAAATAAACAAGAGCTAGTATCAAATGGAAACACTAACCCAAATTCATCAGGTGAAAATAAATGTCAAATTAAGCTTAGTGAAGCATGACCAATTCTACCAAAGTGATCAGTTATATATCTATTTGTAAGTTGGTCATATCCTTAAGTTGAAAGCATTCCAGACATCTCCTCTTAGCATCGGGCTATTCCAAGTCCATGTTGCATATTAAAAAGGACACAATCATAGAAACTAGATAATGTCAAACCAATCTTTAATGAAGGTATCTCTACAATTGCAGGAACCAATTGTCGTATTTTATTTCCAATGGTAAAAAATTCTTCATCCATATTTTGCCTTTCTTTCCAACATATGTAGCAGAATCATTTTCCTCAATAGTATTGGTGGTCATCAAAAGAACCTTGTGTGATTCTTGAATAACAACTTTAGACCCAACAAAAAATTTATTGAACATCTTGTGTGCCTCATTTTTATTATATACAAGTGGCTTGCTAAAGTATTATAGAATAGTGAAGTTCGCCTTCTCTTCGGCTTCATCCAAAATTGAGTAATAAATTTCCTCTTTTGCTGGAATAACTGATACGCCTAAATTACACCTCTCTTACAAGAGAGTAAACAGCCGTTGTCAAATATATAACCCAACTAGGTTGGGGTCAAATCTCATAGGGAATATTGTGTTCACTAAGTATTTTGGTTATTACTAGACTGTTGATCAAAGGTTTTGAATTAAAGGGGGTTTTGGTATGTAAACTTTGTTTCGTTATTCATAACAGTAAGTATTCCAGACTGTGATTTTTATTGCAAATAGTAATTCAATGAGAATATACAAACTAGAGTTATGGTTACCAAGATGTTCAGAGAGCTAGAGTTGTGAATTATTTTGACTCTCCAATTAATTACTTCAATTGCAAGAGTTATTGAATCCTATAATTTACCCATTTGTTTCTCAACTTGAATGAGTACATTATCCTTTAATTCTCTCAAACTTAAAGAAAACGTTAATTTATTTAATTATTCTCTCATGTGGGTTGATACCGTTAAGGAATCAACCCTTAACCCAAAGGTTAAAGCCTTTAGATCCCATGTAAGCCTTTTCTTTTTCCAACAAACACTTTTCTATTCAAACAAGTGATGTTCTTGGGCTCACCCTTCAAGTTTGCAACCAGGAAAGGTCATTATTGTGCAGAGAGGATTATACAACTTTAGTTAATTATGGAAATAAAAAATTTTCACAACCCCAATCATCTTTTCACATCAAGGATCCCATAATCCTAGTTTTGGGAGCTTAGCCACACATTTCCATAGAAGAAAAAGAAGTTATTGCATTTCTCATAAATAAATTTAGAAAATACTTACAAGAATCATAAGATTTGTTCTTGAATCTTCAAAAGAAAATATGCATAAAAATGTTTAGATCCTAAATTCTTGCTTGATTCCCAGAGAAAACTACGTTACAATAAGTTTCAATGTTGGAAAATAGGATAAAAAAAAAGATCCCTAAATAAAATCTAAACTGGGTATTTATATGTTCCCAGGTGCAGAGGATTTAAAATTAGAATCTTAGAAAAGCCGCATCCAAGTTGATGGTCTAACTGACGGCACGTCGGAAGCCTGATGGTCCGTCGCTGAATGTCCCAAGAATTTTGATTTTGGTTAGGGATGACGGTCATGTTGGAGGACCGTCGCTGGATCCTCCAAAATCTTAAGTTCTGCTAAATCCTGAAAGCCAAGTTGGCGGTTCGCCAAAAGGTTGATGGTCCACCACTTGGACCATCACATGAATTCTCTACTTGGAGCATTCTGTTTAGCTCTGACGGCTACCCCGACGGTCCGTCGCATGGCTGACGGTCCGCTAGTTTGACTGTCGATGTCCTTTTTCGTCTTTTTTTTCATGTTTCTCTTCCAGCTAACTCCTTAACCCGAAAGTACTAAAATCTAGTATTAGATACAATATTAGTTGCTTGTAAACATACAATTATCTCTTGAAAAAATATATAAAATGTTTCGTAAAAAATCGGAACATCAACACCCTCAGCTTAAGACAATTGCTTGTCCTTAAGCAACTCAGCATCAAATTGCATACATGAATAACACAATGATAGACAATCGACCATTGAATCAGATTCCACACAACCATTCCTTTGTTATCTCACTCATATGGGATCAACACATCAGGATCTACAACCGGCATTGATTATGATTCCACACTTACAAACATGGATATCATATCCCACAGAGATAATCAAACTAAGTATAACTCAATTTGCCCTCACAGTCAATAAAATCCACCACTTTTTATAGTTTATGGATACAAATCAAAACTCCCACACTTATCTAAGAAGTTACAAGCATAGCGTACATACCCATAGGCTTGCCTTTATCATCTAACGCTCCCTTGTAGTTGATTTTCCAAGATCAAACAGGTCTTTTCTAGGCTTGTATTGAGGCTTCAGACTAGGTAAGGGAGGATTTTGGGAAAAGTGACTCAACATTGTGGCTTAACTCTCTTTGTCCTTAAATTCTACCCACCAAGGCTACTGCTTTATTAGCTCACTTACCATTCTCTCATTTATTCACACTTTACCATAATACCCCTTTTTTTACATGCAAGCATCAACCACCCTCAACTTATGCTGATGTAGCCAGTCAAGGTGCAAAATATCTTGAATAAACCAGGTCCAAATGCCTTAAACTAAGCTCTAAACCAACTTTTCGTTAGACATCTAACCTCTTGACAATAGCCACACTCAACTTAGGTGTTTTGCATAAGTTTAGGTACACAATGTCCAATATCAAACTAGGGCCAGAGTTAGGTGTCAACAACCTAAAGAGAGTTAATTAGAGTTATTGGTGCTGAAGAAAGCTAATACAAGCTCAAAAAGGGTTCAAAAATGGAAAATCTTTTTGGTGGGGTTAATTATTTTGGCTAAGTGGACTGAATGTACAAGGAGACCTGCTATCCTATCCTATAGAATCAACCACAAAATGACATCAATGAACTAACCAAGTTCTAGGTACCACACTATGCAAGAACTAACACATCAAACTCATTCTACTACTCTTAAGATTTCCATCACATGTCATGCCTATCTTACATGTTAATGCCAATTACAGATTCACTAAAGGTTGCTCACATATGCTAAAAGATAGGAGTAAATAGTCATACAAATATGTTCATAGCCTTATGCCATCATCATTCATCATCCATATACACACCAAGATGCTAAAATAAAAGACACTTTTTATAAATAAACATTAATAATAGATATTTACATCACAACCTAAGAAAATAAAAATGCAATCCTAGACATACCGGTTCTACTAGATAACACACGGGAGGAAAAGAACATCGGCAACAAACCCCCCCGTGGTAAAAGTACACCCACCCCTATAAAAAATAAATGCTTTGTCCTCAATACATTGAATTAAAGTACAGAGAATGGGAATACTTGTAATGCCTCTTATCTATGAAATATGGTGAGGCTCCAGTGTCCTCACCTACTGTAATGTTGACCCCTATGGTGGTAGGGGTACTCATAATATCATCTTTCGGAATTGGAGGTATCACCCGAGCCGGGTCTAAACTGGGCCCCTTGCTGGGGCAGAACTCGTAGAAACTCCTGTAGCTTCATCTGCTGCCTTCATCTGTCTTCTCTCCTCGTCTATCCTCAATATTTTTGAAGATTTTCTCATATCATACTTCTCTTTCTCTTTAGGTGTCATTGATTTTTTCTTTTTTCTTCTCGCAGTTTTTCTTTTCGCACTTTTATTAACTTGTTTTTTTCCTTTGTCTTTCAGTGGCTTTCCCAACAAATCAACAATTCCTTTATCCTCATCACTCATCACTAGGGCTGGGCAAAAATAGGCTATTGAGTCTTCTTATTCTTCAACTATGCTATGTCAGCCTGTGCCTATTTAAACTCCACCATGAACTCGGGCAGATCTGGAATGGACAGTTCATCCAACCCTTTGTTGATATGGTCTTCCATGTGATCCATCCTCAACTTAATGTTTTGGAATGGATGGATTGCTTCTGGCATAATTTGATCAATAAAAGGCTTGAATTGTGAAGTCCAGGTGTCCAGTTATTTCTGAAATTTCTTCTGCAACTTCATCGATTTGGGAAAATTCTCCTACGTCAACCTGTATTCTGCATAATCTACCCCACCCATTGGTGGCGTAGACCCTGAACCTGCGTATGTACTTAGTGGCACATAATCAGGTAGCACTTAAGTGGTGATGGGAAACAACATACCTGTGGGTATTTCTGAAGTGTCTAGGTCTAGCGCGGAATACGTCTGATAGGCTGGAGGTTTAGTGACTCGCATCTCAAACTTTGAATCATCTTTTGATTTATCAATGTCTTGCCTATGTGTCGCCCAGACTTAATTATCAACACCTTGAATCAAGGGCATATTCTCTTGCCTGTATAACTCCATGATTAGACACAGGAATAGTAGTGCACTTGCCACTTTATGCGCCCTTACAAAAAGTTCATCAACAATTATTTGGCCGAAATCATTATTCAGCCCTAAAATTAAACTAGCCACTAACACCGCCCTGTGGCTATCTAAATTTACATCACCTCCGGTTGGCATCTACCTCAATCTAATAACAGCCCACCAGAACGTAGCTCTGAAGCTAAGGGAGGACTTAACAATACACTCACGTGGGTTAGTTTCCCAGGAGGGGTTACCATCATCAGTCAGCATCCCAGCCAACCAAGATATTTGAGTCGATGCAGATGTTAGCCGGTATTCAACATTAGGAATAACAAGTGGCACTTCATAGTCAGGCCCAAACAATATCCTGTTGATGGTTCGAGCTGATATGTCGATGTTAACTCTTCGGACTGGGACTGACTCCCTATTAGGAAAATCTGAGATCTTTGAGCCCTTTGTACAATCATTTTCTACCAACACCAAATAATTAGTGAAGAACTCTCTTACCAAATTCAGATGATATGATCCGGGAGGCTTGCTCATCCAGTTCAATTCGTACTTATTGAACTGCTTCTCCAGCTCGAGGTATTCATGCAACTCCATTGTCACTATCTGGTACTCTTCAGCGAATGGCCTCTTAGTTTCCCTTCTTGCTGTCGGTTCCAATCCATCAAGGAATTTATCCTTTGATCCCTCGAGTTTCTACCTAAGTGCTTCCCTCATTTGAGGGTCCTTGCTTTTGATTATATTTGCTTCCTCGGTATCCATTTAAATAGGTCCATTTCTGCCTTAACAAGGTTAGGGTTAGATATATTTACCCCTTCCTCATCTGGGCTCAAACTGGTACTGCTAGTGCTGCTCTCACTCTCCTCTTCAGATTGGGAGAGTGTAGGGATTATCCTATCACTTTGCCGAGTGTTAAAGTTGGGTGCCTCCTCACTTCTAGACGACTCACTTATTCCTTATGCTCTACCCCCACCTCTGGTCAAAGGGAGCTTGCGTGCCATAATGCCTATAAATAGGACAAGGAATTAGTTTACAGGTCAAAACAGATAAAAAATAGTTAAAAATGTGGCTTGACGGTCAACCTGACGGTCCGTCGATGTTGCGACGGTCCGCCGAACTGATCGTCAGCCTTAACATGTAGGTGCTGAGTTGTCAGAGTCTTGCAAAGGTCCACTTGACAGTCCATCACAGATCCGACGGTCCACCAAGGTGAGCGTCAACAACCCTTTTTAGTCTAAACTTCACTTTGACATTTTTCCAAACACCTGATGTACATCAGTCGATTTTCAACATCACAATGACATTGATTTCACATTTAATTGCAAACTTTTCTACTTTAAGCACATGGGTTACTTAGACTTCACCTAAAAACAGAGTATATTAGAGTTGACAATCAAAAATATCACCAACAAGGAAAAAGAAGAAAACAAGATGACATTCTTTTTGTAGTATTGAAACTTCTTGCATTTGAATTTATTATTGCAACCAAAATTTGAAAGAAGTTTGATCATACCTTGATTTTAGAGTGATACTCAATACTCAACTTGCAACTTCAAAAAATAAAAACTACTTAAGGCTTTTGTCAGTGATTTCTACTTTGGTTGTGATGAGGAGAAAAAAAGATGCGTGTGTTTAAATAGGAGAGAAAAGAAGAAAGAGAGTCCTAAAGGGAAGTAACTGATTCAAAATTCTTTGAATTTAGAAGGAGTTAAACAATTGCAGAATTTGAAAAGGTATCAACGTCTTTAACCATTTTCTCTTATTGGTTTAAAAGATAATTGGGTCAGTTTCTTCAGATTTAAATAATATTTCAGATTAGCCCGACCTGACACATACTTAGGGTTTCGTCGACGGCCAACTCGACAGTCAGTCGGGTGCCCGATGGTCCATCTGGTTGTTCATCGTATCTTACCAGAGGCCAAGAAATTATGCATTGCTGTGATGGCTTAGTCGACGGTCCGTCAGTGATGCGAAGCTCCTTTAACCTATCCGTCAATCCATTCCAGTATCTCAGAATTTCAGCCTCAGTGCAACGGAGGAAGCGGTAGTCCATTGAGGTAGTGACGGTCCACCAACTCAACCGTCAAGCCTCATCCAGAATGTCCAATTTTTTACTTGGCTTTGATGGTTCAAGTGACGGTCCGTCGGGATCCTGACGGTCCGTCGATCTTCCCGTCAACCCCCTGTTCAACTGTAGAACTCCTTTCTTTCAGAATTTTTAGCCCTGCATACTTCACAAACACATCAGATTGCACAAGAAAAAAAAATAAAATCTAACTATGATTACAACAACATTTTATGGGTGTTCTCCCACTAGCGCCTGATTTAATATCGCGGCATGACTCAGTTATCTCGATTATTCAGACTTCATTGAGATTGATAGTAGCTATGCACTTTATCGAGTCTATTGGACCGATATACAACTTCACTCGTTGTCCCTTAACTTTGATGACACTTTTGTCTTCATTTTTAAGATCAACTACTCCAGATGAGTAGACTTGGTTAACTTTGAATGGTCTAGACCATTTGGATTTAAGTTTACCTGGAAACAACTTTAATCTAGAGTTAAAGAGGAGTACCTAATCACTTTTTTGAAAGTCTCTCTTTGAAATCCTCTGGTCATGGTACTTTTTCATCCTCTTTGTAAAGATCTGCTATTTTAGAAGAACCAAGATGGAACTCATCCATCTCATTCAGCTGTCCCAATCTCAACTATGCTGCCTTGTTCCGATTCAAATTCAGCTTTTTGAGTGCCCACAACACCTTATGCTCTAATTCAATCAGCAAGTGACATTCCTTGCCATAAACCAATTGATACGGTGACATGTAGATAGGTGTCTTGAAAGTTGTTTTATATGCCTATAAGGCATCATCAAGCTTCCTGGACTAGTCTTGTCTACTTGCATTCACCGTTTTAGCAAGAATGACTTTGATCTCTCTATTCGAAATCTCTACTTGCCCACTGGTTTATGGGTGGTATGGAGTTGCTACCTTATGTTGCTTAACACCATACTTTGCTAAGGTATCCCAAAATACTCGGTTACAAAAGTGAGATCCACCGTCGCTTATGATGGTGTGAGGCACCCCAAATCGAGAGAAAATATTCCTTTTAAGGAACGCAACAACTCTCTTCTCTTCATTATCTAGCAACACGATGGCCTCAAACTATTTCGATACATAATCAACAACAACTAGAATGTATTTCATCCCATATGAGCTCACGAATGGCCCCATGAAGTCGATGCTCCAGACGTCTAACAACTCTACTTCCATCATTTTGGTCAAAGGCATCTCATGGTGCTTTGAGATTAACCCTTGTCATTGGCATTGGTTGCATCTCCAAACGAACTCATAAGCATCTTTGAATAAAATTGGCCAATAGTAGCCACTTTGTAACACTTTCTTAGCAGTCCAGTCACCTGCATGGTGACCTCCAACCGGAGAGGCATGACAAGCTTCCAAAATGTTCAGCATGTCTACTTATGGGACACACCTCCTTATAATATTATCCGCACAACGTTGAAATAAGTATGGCTCATCCCAAAAGTAATGTGTCACATCATGAAGAAATTTCTTTCTTTGGTGAAAAGAAATGTTCTCCGAAATAACCTCGCTCACCACATAGTTTGCAAAGTTTGTATACCACGACTCTCTTTCTAATACAGCAGCCAAGATTTCATCATCTGGAAATGCATCATTAATTTCTAGCCCATCCTCAAGTGCTTGACGTCCCTTCATTCTAGACAAGTGATATACGACTTGATTCTCACATCCCTTCCTATCTTTAACTTCGAAGTCAAATTCTTAGAGCAGCAATACCCATCTGATTAATCTTGACTTCATGTTTTCTTGGCCATCAAATATCTCAAGGCGGCGTGGTCTGTGTGGACCACCACCTTGGTTACTAGCAAATAAGCTCGGAACTTCTTAAAAGCATAAACAACTGCAAGAAGTTCCTGTTCAGTAACAGTGTAGTTCTTCTGAGCACTGCTTATGGATTTTCTGGCGTAATAAATAAGATCAAATAACTTATCCCTCTTCTGACCAAGTACATCCCTAAGCGCCATTCTGCTTGCATCACACATAATCTCAAACAGCTTTGACCAATCTGGAGCAAAAATAATAGGAGCATTAACCAATTTCCATTTTAGGCATTCGAATGCCTTCAAGAAATCGTCATCAAATATAAACTTAGCCTCCTTTTCCAGAAGTTTGCAAAGTGGGTTTGTAATTTAAGAGAAGTCTTTTATGAATCGCCGATAGAAGCCCGCGTGGCCAAGGAAACTAGGCACTCCCTTTACTGAAATGGGGGGTGGTAGCTTCTCAATAACCTCGACCTTAGATCAGTCGACCTCAATCCTCTTGGCTGAAATTTTGTGACAAAGGAAAATGTCCTCCTTCACCATGAAGTGACATTTCTCCCAATTAAGCACAAGATTAAACTCCTCGCACCGCTGCAAGGCTTTACTCAGATTCACCAAACACGGCTCAAACGAATCACCGACTACTAAGAAGTCATCCATGAACACCTCCAAGGTGTCTTCAACCATATCGGAAAATATGGACATTATGCACCATTGAAAAGTAGAGGGTGCATTACACAGACCAAATAACATCTGCTTGAAGGCAAAAGTCCCATACGAGCAAGTGAATGTCGTATTTTCCTGATCCTCTGGGGCTATAGAAATCTGGTTATAGCCAAAATACCCATCTAAGAAACAATACCAACCTCTTCCCTATAACCGATCAAGCATCTAATACATAAAACGCATTGGGAAGTGGTCCTTCAAAGTTCACAAGTTAAGCTTGCGATAGTCCATACAAACTCTCCACCCAGTCACAGTTTTGAGTGGAATCAACTTATTTTTCTCGTTTGCTACAACAGTCATGCCCTCTTTCTTGGGCACGCATTAGACAGAGCTTACCTACTTACTATCAAAAATGGGATATACAACTCCTGTGTCAAGTCATTTGATGATCTCCTTCTTAACTACCTCTTGCATATGTGGGTTAAGACGGCGTTGATGCTCAGTGGACGGTGTGCAATCTTCCTCAAGCTGGATTTTGTGAGTGAAAATACCCGGAGAAATACCAATAATATCCATAATAGTCCATCCTATCGCCCTTTTGTACCTCTGAAGTACAGAGATATGTGCTTCTACTTGTTGCTCAACTAGATCTACTGCAATAATCATGGGTAAAGTGTTTTCACTACCTTGAAACACATACCATAGATTGCCTGACAATTCCTTCAACTCCAACATCGGTGGCTCTTCAATGAATGGCTTTGCCGGTGGTGTTGGACAATTTTTAAGGTCTAGATCCAGCTTCTTGGGAGAATTAGAATATGATCCCATTCCAGTCAAGGCATACACAGTCTCTTCATACTCTTCGTTGCCTTCGCTATCGAAATTCATCAAGACAGTAGCCAAAGGCTCGACATCAAATTTCTCCTCTATTGGCACTTCTTGCTTATCCTCATAATAAACATCCATAATAGAGAACACACTTATTTCCTTGTGCTATATCAAACCGAACTACTTCATCATTGAGCCTAAATAAGAGCTCATTAGCTCGCAAGTCAATAAGTACGCTTCCAGTTACAAGGAAGGGTTGACCTAAGATTATGGGCACTTCAAAGTCCACCTCACAATCCAAAATAACAAAATCTGTAGGGAATATAAAGATGGCCACCTTTAGTAGCACATCATACAAAGTACCTACTGGCCTCTTTACCAACCTATCCGCCATCACTAGTTATATGTTTGTGGGTGTAGGATCTCCTAAACCTAGCTTCTTATAAACAACCAACGACATCAGGTTAATCCTCGCTCCCAGATTACACAAGGCCTTAGCAAAGTAAAGGGACCCGATAGTACAAGGAATCGTGAATTCTCCTGGGTCCATTTTCTTTTGCACCAAAGACCTTGTTAAAATAGCACCACAACGATGAAGGTTATCTATCGATTCATAGCTCACTGCTCTCTTCTTCATCACCAGGTCTTTTATGAACTTAGCATACCCAGGCATCTGCTCTAATGCTTCCACTAAAGGCATATTCACTGTCAGTTACTTTAGCATAGCCATGAATTTGTTAAACCTTGTGTCATCTGCTTTCTTCTTCAATCTATGAGGAAAGGGCGTCGGTGGTTTTGGAAGAGTAGTAACCACTGCCTCATTCTTTTTTTTTCCTTGCCTCCTCTAACTCATCAACCTACTGATGGTTAGATGTACTCAATTTACCATCCAACTTTTTGGACTTCACTGGATGGGTTTCATCAAAATCAAACTCTTCTTTAATCACATTATTGATCATAACTTTTCCCACAGAAGGGCCAGATAAAACTTTACCACTCTGAGTGGTAATTGCCATGCATGAGCCATCATTCCAAGGATTCTGCACTGTATCGCTAGGTAATGTACTGCTCTTTCTCTGATTTAATGCGGCTGAGAGTTGGCTCATCTGCTGCTCTAACTACTTAATATAGGTTCAGTGCAAATTTAGTAGCTGACTCATAGAAGATAAGTCACTCTTCATTGTTGTTACCCCAGCTTTAGTAGCCTCAACTCCTTTGAACAGTTTCTTCATCATGTCCACCATGGACATCTTACCTGAACTGGTAGCTGCATTACCCCATTTTATAGGAGGTACATATAGTCCACTCCTATCATTTTTGTTCTTCCAACTCCCTTGGTCCCTATCTTTGTAACCAGTCTTGTCGTAATAGTTCTGACCTTGATTCCCTTGGCTATTGCCATGGAAACCACCCTGATTATTTAGATAGTTTGCCTCCTCTTCAGAATTTGAATCAGCTCTTCTTTATGATCCAACAACTTTTACCTTCTCAGTCTTCCCTGACAGTAAGCAGATATATCTGTGTTTTCATGTGTGCCATGTCCTGGTCACGCTCCTCCTCTTTTTGATGCTTCTCTATCGACATACCAATAGACACAGTAGGGCTTGCTACCACTGAATCCTTGGTATGCCAAGCTCTACTTCTCTTAGTTAACCGTTCTAACATGTCTGCAACCTCATGAATGTAAGCTCTATGAATGCTCCTTCTACTGCATTGTAAACTGTTGGATTGGTTATAGAGTTCAAAGCTCTATAGAAGGTCTCCATTAAGTGGTCACCAGTCATCTTGTGGTTGGGACACTATGATAACTTTTTCTTGAATCGCATCCAAGTATCATGTAGTGCCTCATTTGGGGATTGTCTAAAATTGCTGATTTCATCCCTCAACTGTAACATCCTGGAGGGCGGAAAGAACCTTTCTAGGAAAGCTTCTTTCAATTGCCTCCAGTTTGTTATAGAATATAGGGCCAATTCATTCAGCCACATTGTTGCCTCCCCAGACAAAGACAACGGGAATAACCGAAGACGAGTGGTATTTTGACCAATACCAGGGTTATCAAAGGACTTGCAAATGTTGATAAAATTCACCAAGTGCATGTTTGGGTTATCTCCTGGAAGTCCTCCGAACAACCCCTTAAGATTTAGCAGCTGTATCATGGTGTTGGTTATGTTGAACTTCATCCCAGGAGCCAGCGGAGGTGGAATAATTGCTCCTGTAGCACCAGCTTCATCCAAATCCTCCTCCTCCTCATCAATATTAAATTATACAGCAGGTTGGCGGTTTGCACTCTCTCTAGCTGCCCAGTTTTTTTTGACAGCCGTCGCTGTATTTTTCGCACGCCTCCTGTTTGCTGGGTTAATCAAATCATCATCTCCCAAATCCTCATCATCAGGATTAGGGTCACAAGCTGGTTGCCCATTATTTTGCCGATTAACCTGTGCTCTAACCAAGTTGTCTAGTCTCTCAACTTCTTGTTGTTCTTCCATTCTACCAATTAGATGGGGTTTAGGATTGAAGGGTAATAATGGTTCTCCTAAACTTCTGGTGCGTGGCATAAACAACAATGAACCTGTAATGAGCCAAAAACAACAAATGAAAGTAAAATTTAGGAAACTTGAACAAAGGTCAATTAACAATCACAAACTTAATTGACAATCGTATTCCCAAGCAATGGCGCTAAAATTTGATACGCCTAAATTACACCTCTCTTACGAAAGAGTAAGCGGTCGTTGTCAAAAATATAACTGTAACGCCCTAAAATCGGGTTCTGAGATGTCACATGGTGCTTAAGGTCACAAGTGACCCCAAGCTAACCCTTCTACTGACATAACTCATAAGCAACTGAATAAAATGCTTAAATCTGTATAAAATCAATGAGAATATAAAATTTTTCTGAACTTGATCAATACAAATCTGAAATTTATAAGATTACAACTCTGCTTTTACCAAAATAAAACTAAAATTGAATATATTAACTCTACTGACTGTCTATGAAGCCTCTACTAGTACTGACTTTAGATAGCTGGGTCATGACTCCCAACTATCCCAACTCAATACGACTGAAATAGGAAAATAAAGAACTGCTCAAACTGTCTATCTGGCTCAAACCCTTGAATCTAAAGGATTCATCACCTGCTGACTGGAAGCTATGAGCTGACTGAATCTGAATGTGCATACTAAGTGTTGTACCTACATTATGAGACAATGTAGCACATAGACGTATATGTGGATCAACACTTTGGGAATGTACTGAGTATGTAGGAGTGTATGCAATTAAATAATCAATATCATAAATCCTTGTAGAAAACATGCATGCTAGTATAGATGACTCACATAGCTTGAATTAAAACCACCATAATCATGAATAAGAAAACAATTAATGTAAATTACGTGAGTCATTGCACTTCATTCTAAATCTGCATTCTTTCTTTATTCTCAAACTTATAAGATAGATAAAGTCTTAAAACAACATCTTTCAGAGCATACACTTTAATCTCATGAAAACTAGGAACTTCTTTGGAAACTTAAAGATTTTGACACTTGAGAGCCTTAGAAATCTTGGACTCATAGCTTTCAAAATACATATACTTGTATCTTAGATAGAGTGGGGGACTACTTTGGAAGTTTCTTCTAACCGACATAAACCATATGAGCTACATGGAGTCCAACGTCTTACCCACATTGGGGAGAGCTATTCTATCCTTGCCATCGGATAGAACCTTAACTTTAGTGATCACTATCTTAACCCACTTAGGGTAAATCAGAAACCTACGGGGGCACGTAGTTTTGGGGCATGAGACCTCGGAATCAAGCCCAACTCGGTGCTAAATACTACTCCCTTACTTAGCTTAAAACTTAAGAAAATCCATCTTAAAAAAAAATATTTCAATAATATGTGATGGGAGCCAAAATGCATCCCCTTTATCTCAAAATCAAGGATGTAGATTTCTTTCTTAACTTAGGATCAAAACTCACTTCTTTCTTGAAATCTTGATAGACTTATCATGAATAAGCTTTAAAGTCTCAATAACATAGAAATATATGTACTCTTCTTGAAACACTTTAAAAAGTATCAATAAGTCATTCTCAAAGACTCACAATTTAACAATAAGGATCAATTCACTACAACAAATCTTGGAAATTCTTGAAAATATGATATCACTATAAGAATATGCATTTTATGTCATGAACTCTCAATTTATACCATAATTAAATAGGATATCATGCAATTCAAGACTTGAACAATTCCATAATCTCATAAATTTAAAATATAGAAAAATAATATGAATTCCTTCTTGAAAATATGAAATTCTTTAAGAAAACTAAAACTTTTGGGCACGAGAACGAAAGAGTGTTCTTGTTCAAAACCCACATATTTTAAACTTGGAGATTTTGGATGACTTCAAAAATTTTGGAAGGTTATTCACGAACTATTGGGTGTCCCTTGTAGCCCTCTTAACGGGGAATTCAAATATGCAAGAATTATTGAATTCTCACGGTTGAATCTCTAGATAATTGAGTTTTTATGTTGAAACCCTAACCTTGTGGTTGAAGGCGTGCAGAGAATTTTGAGATGTTTAACTAAAGAGAAATAGAAGAAAATACGTTCTCTGAGGGTTATAAGTCGTGGGAAGTGCAGGAAAAAGACCAAAATACCCTTGCAAAAATGTCATTAAATTGCTGAAAAAAAATAGCTGACGACATTCGTGACAAGCCGTCAGACTTGTGACAAGTCATCACGAAATGTCGTCACAAAAGGGTGGATTTTATGATTTTCGACTTAAGGTTGACGACATTTTGTGACAAGCCGTCAAACTTGTGACAAGTCGTCACAGAATATTGGATTTTGTGACTTATTGCTTTTGGTGACGACATTTTGTGACAAGCCGTCAGGCTTGTGACAAGTCGTCATAAAATGTCGTCACGAAATTTCCAGGCTGATACGCTGGAGTAAAATGGGCATAACTCTTTGCTCCAATAACAGATTTTGGCGAAATTAGTATTGTTGGAAAGCTGATTCAATTTTATATCTTTTGGTGGGTTATGAGCTCAGAAATTCATAGTATAACGCGAGATATACTCGTTTGAAGTTGACCATACCAATATCCATCTCAAGAATTCAATCGGCAAGGAATGTTTTGATTCGTCTAATAGCTAGGACACTTTTGAGGACCTAATACTCATCAAGCTAGATCATGTAGCTACCAAATCACTAAATTTATTTCTAACGAGCTTGAAATAGGGTTCTACTATTAGTTAAAATTCTCGGGGTATTACAATAACCTAACTAGGTTGGGGTCGAATCCCACAGGGAATACTGTGTTCACTTAGTATTGTGGTTGTTACTAGACTGTTGATCAAAGGTTCCGAATTAAAGGGGGGGTTTTGGTTTGTAAACTTTGTTTCGTTATTCATAACAGTTAGTATTCCAGACAGTGATTTTTATTGCAAATAGTAATTCAATGATAATAGACAAACTAGAGTTATGGTTACCAAGATGTTCAAACAACTAGAGTTGTGAATAATTTTAACTCTCTAATTAATTACTTCAATTGAAAGAGTAATTGAATTCTACAATTTACCCATTTGTTTTTCAACTTGAATGAGTAGATTATCCTTCAATTCTCTCAGACTTAAAGAATACGTTAATTTTTTCAATTATTCTCTTATATGGGTTGATCCCGTTAAGGCGTCAACCCTTAACCCAAAGGTTAAAGCCTTTAGATCCTATGTAAGACTTTTCTTTTCCCAACAAACACTTTTCTATTCGAACAAGTGATGTTATTGGTCTCACCCTTCAAGTTTGTAACCAAGAAAGGTCATTATTATGAAGAGGGGCTTATACAACTTTAGTTAATTATGGAAATCAAACATTTTCACAACCCCAATTAGATTTTCACATCAAAGATCCCCTAACCCAAGTTTTGGATGCTTAGCCACACATTTCCATAGAAGAAGAAGAAGAAGTCAATGTATTTCTCATAAACAAATTCAGAAAATACTTACTAGAATCACATGATTTGTCCTTGAATCTTCAGAAGAAAATATGCATAAAAATGTTTAGATCCCAAATTCTCGCTTGATACCCAGAGAAAATTACGTTACAATAAGTTTAAATATTGGAAAATTAGATAAAAAAAGATCCCTAAATAAAATCTAAACTGGGTATTTATATGTTCCCAGGTGCAGAGGATTTAAAATTCGAATCTCAGAAAAGCCGCATCCAAGTTGAAGGTCTAACTGATGTCCCGTCGTAAGCCTGACAGTCCATCGCTGAATCTCCCAGGAAGTTCGGTTATATTAAGGGCTAACGGTAATCTTGGCAGACCGTCACTGGATTGACGGTCCGTCGCAGAGGCCGTCACTGGATCCTCCAAAATCCTTAGTTCTGTTTAAGCTTGACGGCCAAGTTGGCGGTCCGCTGAAAATTAACGGTCCTTCACTTGGACCATCGTTTGAATTCTCTACTTGGAGCATTTTGTTTATCTCTAACGGCTACCCCGATGGTCCGTCGCATGGCTAACGGTCCGCCAGTTTGACCATCGATGTCCTTTTTCTGCTATTTTTCCATGTTTCTCTTCCAGCTAACTCCTTAACCTGAAAACACTAAAATCCAGTATTAGATACAACAGTAGTTTCTTGAAAAGATACAATTATCTCTTGAAAAAGATGTAAAATGTTCCATCAAAATCCGGAACATCTGTAACCAATACTTCAGCTTCAACATTTTTAATTAACATTGTTGACTTCTCAATATCTATAACAATATATGGTGTCCTATCAAACTTTTCATCAAACACCTTGTTGGTAGAGTTCAACTTGTTGTAGGACAATAGTCCATTCCAAGATTGAGTCAAGGGCAAGTTAGCAATAGTGGTCCATGACCCAATTACTACAACCATGTCTGATAATCATCCACTGTGGTATACTACTAGATAAAGTTTGAAAGTTTGTTAGGATCTTTCCGACATATAAAAATGTCAGACCTAAACAAGGGCCTATTGTGATTGGTATCTCAAGTCTACCGAGTGCCGGAGACCACGCCCTAGCCTAACCACATGAGCAAAATAGAATAATAGCGAAAGCAAAACCAAACAATAGGAATGATGTATAAACCAATAAGAAAGTTCCAAGAATCCACAACAAATAAACAACCCACACTTTGTCCATAAAGCCAATACAATACCAGAACACCAAATGGGTCGGGACATACCCCGGACCTAGACCAAAAGAGAATCTAGAATAAAATACTATCAATTCCCAAAATCTAAAAGAAAACCTAATGAAATGGTAAAGTTTTTTGGATGATGGAGGCTCCTAATTTCATAACAACTCAACCGCTATCCACTTCACCTAAGATTGCACCTGAGTAAACAATGAACCTAGAACCTTACACCATGAAACGATGTAGTATCCAGAGATGGTCAGTGGCATAAGCACTGGCATGTAACTCGAAAAAGTGATAAAATAATGCCATGTCCAAAACCAATCAAAACAATATGCACACATTCATATATACATATATAAGATGGCGTGATTGGGAACAAGGTATAAACATGAGATTTAAAAACTATTATCCTAGACCGTGTAGCTCTAACCGTCCTAACGGCACCTACGGGATATATGGGTTCAAATTCCTCTTTTGAAAGGGACCCAGTGCTTGTTAGCCATACAAATCGAGGAAATCCAATGGAGTGTCGAGACACTAAGGCTCCAACCATCCCAAAATGTATATGTAATGTGTGACTATGCACACGGTCGTAAAGACCCCTATGCCGATAAACATGGTTTCCAGTATTGGTCCCTCTGGGACCTCCACCTTCACGGCGAGATACACAACCCATATTAAGCCCAAATTAAAAACATTTTCACATAAACCCATCAGTTAAACCAGGAGTCATTTATTAAGGCAATAACCAAGTTGGTATCGTCATACCAATTAAACTTGAAAGCCAATTTCATTATGCCATTCCAAACCAATTAAACAACTAAGAATCCCATGTTCCTTTTTGAACTCCAAACCATGGCTACCAAGTCCCTTTAAAACCGTTTCTATGTTCCATTAATCTTTTATACAACGCAAGGTTCCAAGAGTAAGTCAAATTATAAGAGTAAGTCAAATTATAAGAGTAAGTCGATTTATAAGAGATACATTCCTGAATCACCAAGGAAATTGGAAAGAAAACAACCAATTAAAGCCTAGAATGATTAATCCTTTAAAACCCAGCTTGTTCTTCACTTAGAAGTTTGGGAGGAGAGAATAATATTTATGATTTGATAAATAATAAAAAAGGGACCCTTAAAGTGATTTTAAGTCGTGGAAGTAGTGTAAAGGAATGAAAATACCAAATTGACCTTAATGAAAAACGTGTAGAAAAATACTCCAGTCGCTAAGGGTTAGGTAACGACTCATGGTGATTGGTCACAAGTCATTCCCTGGACTTGCGGCCTGGGTAAAAATGTTGGTCACCCACACTGTTATGGTCATGAGTCCCTCACCATAATTCGTGACCCTACCACACACCTTGTGAGGGCTAAGTCATGATCAAGACAATAATCTTGGGAAACCTCACTGGTTAGGCGATAACTGGAGCCCTATGACTTATAATAAATGGGTTTGACTCGTTACCTAATTCGTTGCTTGGGCAATGTTCAATTCTTTAATGAAATTTCTAAGTTCCAGACCTAGGGTATTACATTCCCCCGTCCCCCAGGATCATTCGTCCCTGAATAAGGAGTTAGGACACCTCTTGGCATGAAAACATGAAAGAATACACACAACCAAATGAAAACTTCAAAATGCCTCGAGAAGGAGAATTAAGATCATACCTCAAGCTTTTCCATCCAACTCGGGGAACAAGAACAGATATTTAACCTTTATATCATCTTTATCTTCCCATGTAGCTTCTTCCACTTTGGTTCCTCCAAAGAACCTTCACCGAAACCACATCCTTTGTCCTTATCCTACAGACTTGCCTATCCAATATCTTCACTGGGACTTTCTCATAAGACAAGGAATCCAAAATACCAATATCCTCCACAGGAATAATCAAGGACGAATCACCTACAAACTTTTTCAGCATGGATACATGAAAAATCCTATGAATAGAAGCCATATTCGTAAGCAACTCCAATTCATGGACAACATTCCCGACTTTTCTCATAATCTGATATAGACTAATATAAAGGGGGCGAGCTTCCCCTTCTTTCCAAACCTCATCACTCCCTTCATCGGAGAGACCTTCAAGAATACCCAACCACCTACCTCAAACTCAAACTTCCTTCGCCTCACATCTGCATAAGACTTTGGGCGACTTTGAGCAGTCTTAAGTCTTTCTTTGATCAACTTCACCTTTTCCATTTCTTGGTGAACCAAGTGAGGACCAAACAACATAGTCTTACTAACCTCAAACCATCCGATATGAGACCAACACCTCCTACTATATGGAGCTTCAAACAAGGCCATTCCAATGCTAGAGTGATTACATTATTGTATGAAAACTCAATGAGAGGCAAATGATCCACCTAACTTTCCTTAAAATCAATAACACAGGCCATTAGCATATCCTCTAAAGTATGAGTAGTTAGTTTCACTTATCCATTTGTCTGAGGGTGGAAAGTGGTGCTAAGGTTTACCTTAGTCCCCAAACCTTTCTGAAATAAATGCCAAAAGTGAGAAGAAAACTGCATACCTCAGTCTGAATTGATGGACACCAGCACCCCATGAAACTTGAATATCTCCTAAATGAACAGCTTGGCATAATCCTCTCCTGAGTTGTTAGTCCTCACATGCAATAAATGAGCAGACTTAGTCATTTTATCCACAATGACCCAAATTGAGTCATACTATTTTCGAGATCGCGAAAGACCCATAATAAAATCCGTATTGATCATATCCCACTTCCACATGGGCAACTCTATCTCCTTAGACATGCCACAAGGCCTCAAGTGTTCTACCTTAGCTTATTGGCAGACCATACACTTGGCAATAAAATTTGCCACATTTTTCTTTATATTGTTCCACAAATAGATTTTTTTCAAGTCATGATATATCTCAGTTTAACCTAGATAAACTATAAATCTAGACTCATGAGCCTCAGTTAAAATTCTTTCTCACAACTCATAAACATCAGGGACACACAACTTACTTGATACCTCAATATGACATCTCCCCCAACTTTGAATTTCATAACCTTTTGCTAACCCACATCATCCTTAATGTGCAAAAGTATAGGATCCAAAACCTGCTTCTCCTTCTCCTCAACACTAAGAGATGATTTAACCACTTCTTGAACAATGACCCCTATTATCAGAGTCCAAAAGATGAACTCCCATGTTAGCCAACCTATGAATATCCTTCACCAACCCCCTCTTCTCCTCATCAACTTGAGATAAGCTCCCCATAGACAACATGCTAAGAGCATCAACAATAATATTAGCTTTACCTGGATGGTTGTGCAGGATCATGTTATAATCCTTGAGTAGCTTAAGTCATCGCCGCTGCCTAAGATTCTACTCTTTCTATGTAAACACATACTGCAAGCTCTTGTGATCTAAATAAATATCCACATGCACCCCATACAAATAATAGCATCAGATTTTCAATGCAAAAGCTATAGCTGCCAAATCCAAGTCATGAGTTGGATAATTTCTTTCATGAACCTTAAGCCGTCTGGAAGCATAGGCTACAACCCTACCATACTTTTTCAAAACACAACCCAGTCCCATCTGAGACGCATCACAATATACCACAAACCCGTCAGTACCCTCAGATTAGTCAAAATTAGAGCAAAAGTCACCTTATTCTTCAACTTCTTAAGAATAAGTGAAACTTATTGTGTCAACTTCATCAATGGAGCAGCAATAGAAGTGAAACTATCCACAAACCTCCTATAATACCCATCCAAGCCCACAAAGCTTCGAATGTCGGTTGGAGTCATGGGTCTAGGACACCGCTTAACCGCCTTAACTTTCTGTGGATCCACATTGATCCTATTGATAGATACCACATGCCCAAGAAAAGTCACAACATTCAGCCAAAACTCACACTTAGAAAATTTAGCATACAACCTATGATCCTTAAGAGTCTTCAACACAATTTGTTGGTGATTGGCTTGATCCTCTTTAATCTTAGAATACACCAAGATACCATTAATGAATAATAGCACAAACAAATCTAGAAACTACTTAAATACCGATTCATAAGATCCATAAAAGCAGCCGAAGCATTAGTCAACCCAAATGACATAATCAAAAACTTATAATGGCCACACCGAGTTTGGAAAGAAATCTTGGGAATATCACCCGCCCAAATTTTCACTTGATGATAACCCGAATGAAGATCAATCTTAAAAAAATATCTAGCACTTTGAAGCTGGTAAAAAAGATCATGTATCCTAGAAAGGGGATACTTGTTCTTTACTGTCACCTTATTCAACTGATGATAGTCTATACACATTCGAAGGGACCCATCCTTCTTTCGCATGAAAAGCACAGGAGAACCCCACGGAGAAACACTAGGACGAATGAACCCTTTGTCAAGAAGATATTTAAGTTTCTACTTAAGCTCTTTTAATTTAGATGAAGCTATTCTATAGGGATGAATATAAATGTTATGGGTATCCGATAGAAGATCAATCCAAAATCTATTTCCCAGTTGGGAGGAATTCTAAGAAGATCATAGAGAGACACTTTAGGAAACTCACTAACCATGGGTATAAATTGCAAAGGACTTTTAAAGTTAGAATCCTTAACCTGAACTAGGCCACACAGAAACCCTTCGAAAATCAACTTCTGACCTCTAAGATAGGAAATAAACCTCCTTTTAGGCACAAAAAAACTTCCCTCATGTTCGATCACCGGTTCATTAGGAAAATAGAAATTGAACTTTTGGGTCCTACAATCTAGAAAAACATAGAACAAATGAAGCCAATCTACCCCAGAGATAACATCAAAATCTACCATGTCAAGCTTTACTAGATCTACCAATGTCTTCTTATTAAAAATAGATACCACACAAACCCTATAGATCTTTCTAGAAATTATAGAATCACCCACCAAAGTAGAAACAAAAAAAGGGTTTGGAATATTTTTAGGGCCAAAAGCAAAATGCACAGCCATATAAGGGGTCACCTAAGAAAGGGTACACCCTGGATCAACCAAACAGTAAACATCACGAAAGTAAAGCTGCACCATACCAGTAAAAACATTAGGAGATGACTTAGATCCTAACGAGTGGCAAGAGCATAGAGATGATTCTAGCTAGTGCTGGTAACCAAAGGGCACCCTTTAGTATAGGAGCCGAAGAAGTGGCGATTGGAACCTTATTAGCTCTAGTGGCTAACCTTAGTTGCAGGATAGTTCCTCTGCATATGTCCAGGCTGACCATAATTGAAACACAAGTTCCTCCCCTCATCAAAATAACCACAGTGAAGTTGACCACAAAATCTACAAGGAGCATAAGGTGGGGTTGACTGAGATCCACTCACCAAAGACTGGGCATCTTGTATCTTAGGTCCACTGCTAGTCTGAAAATAATAATCACCAGATAGCTTGGGGTAAGGAGCACTTGCCGACGAAGATGAATTAGAATTTCCCCAAGTCTTCTTCTTGATCTACTACCTACTATTCTTGCCACTATTTACCTCCACCCTACTCTAAATACCAAAACTTTTTGTTCTGCCTCTCTCCCATCTTTGCCTATCTTTTTTTTTATCTTCAATCTGTTGCATATAAGCCACAAGCCTGGAGATATTTGTATAATCGTTCTACATTGTAGCCTTACACTCTAATACCAAGTCACGAGATAACCCTAAAATGATATTTCTCATATTGGATCTCATGGTAGACACTAACTTTGGAGCATAACAAGATAAATTAAGAAATTTCAAAGCATATTCCTTCATACTCATCTTACCTTGCTTCAGATTCACAAATTCCTTTGCCTTAGCTTCCCTCAGCTCCTGAGGGAAGAAATGATCATGAAAGGCACATGAAAACTCATCCCAAAATTCTAGATCTGCATCATCACCCCTCAACTTCTCCTACTCCTCATTCTATTGATGAGCTACATCCTTTAGCTAACATGTAGCAAATTCTACACCTTTAGAAATTATAGCATGCATCACTCTAAATATTTTCTCCATCTCATCCATACACTCCTGAGGATCCTTCTCAACCCTAGAGCTATTAAAGGTTGGGGGATTCAACCTCATGAACTGGCCAACCCGGGTGACCTCAGACGAAGGAGCAACAAAACCAATACGATCTAACTAACGAGACTTATATGTCACCAACTGAGCAAGCAAATAAATAGACCGATGGAACTCTGCATTAGATATGTCACCTGGAGGCATCTGAGCATGGGTGTCATCATCCTAGGGAGTCCAGGAAGACTAGTCAAAACCTGTGGAACTCCATGTAGGGTGGTACAATTAGGAGTCGAGACCCTAGACCGGGTCTGCACTCTATGAACAGGTCGAGTCCCTTCCATATTATCCTTAGGTAGGACAGAGTTCCCAGCAGAGTTTCTACAAATGTCAGATCTTCTGGGAGGTATGATCTGAAATATGAGCAAATCAGGAGTTAGGGAAATTCATGATAGCAGACTCTTTAGCCCGAGAAAGAACATTAGTAAAGAAAACATTTCTAAATGCCTTTTAGCCTCCCCCTTATAGGTAAGGAGCACTGCATACCCATAAAAGGGACTCAACTCGACACAATTTTATGGTTAACCAAAGGCCCTGAACTATGCTTTGATACCAAGCTTGTCATGACCCAAACCAGGACCTAGTCGTGATGGGTATCTCAAGTCCACCGAGGGCCGGCGACCACCCATTAGACTAACCACCTGAGCATAGTAAAATATTGGCAGAAACAAAATCAAATAATAAGAATGATGTATAAACCAATAGAAAAATTCCACGAATCCAAAATAAATAACCAACCCATACTTTGTCCACAAAAGGCTCTACAGCACCAGGACACCAAATGGGTCTGGACATGTCCCCGACCCTTACCAAAATAGATTCTAGAATAAATTACTAGCAATCCAAAATCTAATAAGAAACCTAATGAAATGGTAAAACTTTCTTGATAATGGAGGCTCATCACTTCATAAAAACTCAACCGCTATCTGCTCCACCTAAGACTGCACACTAGTAAAAAAAGAACCCTAGGACCCTACATCATGAATTGGTGTAGCATCAAGGGACGATAAATGAGATAAGCACTGACATATAACTCGGTAAAGTGATAAAATAATGCCATGTCCAAAACCAATCAAAACTATATGCACACATTCACATATACATATATAAGATCCTGGGATAGGGAATAAAGTATAAACATGAGATTTAAAAACCAGTATCCTAGATTGTGTAGCTTTAACAGTCCTAAGGATACCCATGAGCTATATGGGTTCACCTCCCCCTACTGAAAGGGCCCTTATGCGTGTTAGCCACATGAACTAAGGAAATCTAAAGGAGGGCTAGAGACACTAAGGCTCCAACCATGCCAATATATATATAATGTGTGAACTATCCACACAGTTATAAAGACCTCCATGCTAGCAAACAGGGTTTCCAGTATTGGTTTCCCCGGGATCTCCACATTTATGGAAAGCTACACAACCTCCTTTAAGCCTAAATTAAAACATTTACACATAATCCCATCCGTTAGCCCCGAAGTTATTTATTAAGGCAATAACCAAGTTGGTATCATCATACCAATTAATTTTTCATGCCAATTCCATTATGCCATTACAAACTAATTAACTAATTAAGACTCCTAAGTTCCTTTTTGAAATCAAAACCATGGCTACCAAGTCCTTTCAAAACCATTTTTATGTTCCATTAACCTTTTATATAATGTACGGTTCCAAGAGTAAGTCAAATTATACATATATTCATGTTTCAAAACCAATTTCACCAAGTGAGTTTGAGGTTCATGTCAATTCCAAACCAAAAATCCACAAATTTAGGAAAACCCATATTCCCCCTTCCAATTCCCATACCCATGCACTTATTTAGTTTTTAAAACATAATATGAAGCATGAAAAACAAGTTCAAAACCATGGAAAACCAATCCAATTAATAACCATTCAAATCCCTCAACCAAATTTCAAAACCCAACAATTAACTTCACATCGATAATATTTAAACACATGCTTTTATGAAAAATCAAGTTAGGAAAGAGATACATGCTAAAAACACCAAGGAAATTGAAAAAAACCACCAATTGAATCCTAGATAATTAATCCTTTGAAACCCTAGTTTGTTATTAGAAGTTTGGGAGGAGAGAATAATATTTATGATTCGATAAATGATGAAAAAGGGACCCTTAAAGGGATTTTAAGTCATGGAAATAGTGTAAAGGAATAAAAATACCAAGCTTTCCTTAATGGAAAATGTGTAGGTAAACTGCTCATAGTCGCTACGGGTTGGGTAACGACTCATGGTGTCTAGTCATGAGTCATTGCCTGGACTTGTGGACTAGGTAGAAACCTTGGGGATCCACATTGTTATGATCACAAATCCCTCACCATAACTCATGACCCTACCATACGACTCGTGAGGAGTAAGTCATGACCAAGACGGTAACCTGGGGAAACCTCACTAGTTAGGAAACTACTGGAGCCTTACGGCTCATAACGAGTGGGTATGACTCGTCACCTGAGTCGTTTCCAGGGCATTGTTCAATTTTTCAATGAAATTTTTATGTCTCATACCTAGGGTATTAAAAAAATATATAAATAATTTATCTACAAAATGGTCCCAACCCGCAAGTTTGTTGTTTTAAGATAACCAACGATACCGTTCCAAAACTTCACCATCCAAATAGAACGAAGCCCAAGATAGTTTATTCTTCATTAATATATTGTAGAAGATGAAATAATCCTCTATCTTAATAACCCAATCTAGAGGATTTTCACCACTAAAATGATCCGTTACTGGGGCTTGAGATGCAACCATCATGGTAGATGGAATCAATGAAAGAATCAATGCAATAAACCCGAATCCTCTATATAAATACTAAGTACTATATAATGACTGATAAACCAAATAACAATGACAACACTTAAACTATAGAATTACATAAAAAAATATGGATAGAACAAGTATCTATGATAGTAGAAGAAGGGGGATAGGAGACAAAAAAAATTGGGGATAAGAAGCCAAATCTTTTCCTGAGCATTACCAATTACATAAATGTTCTTTTGAATTTCTTATCCTTTTTAAGTGTTTATAAATAGGCCTGAATTACAAACAAACCATATCTTAAGCCTTTTAACCTTATTTCTTCTTCTCAACCCTATAACTGTTTGTGTATATTTGGGTTGATTCATAACATGCAATTTGTTTGGTAATTAAAAACTAACCATTTTTTGTTGTGGGGAAAAAATCTAGACTAAATCATACTTAGTTATAACATGTAAAGATTCCCATGTGTGAGAAGTTTTAATTCTATTTTAGATTTGATTTACTCAGGGTTTGGTTATTAATAGACAACAAAAATAGATAGAGTCATTACTAAAAAGGGCCTAAAAATGATGGTCAATAGCAACTAACAACTTCACTATTTTAGACCAAAATATTTCAATAGTGATGACATTGCTTTCGTGGTTAAATGCATCGTCACATTTATATTTGCGATGGACAACATTGCTTTGAAAGAAACCGACAGGGACGCAAATATTAAAAATATAAAATTTTAATTTTTTGTAAATAAAATAACAGACAAGGTCACTTTTTTGAAAATTAAATTTTTTTTTTTTTAAAAAATCATGGACTAAAGAGATACTGTCAGTATCATTGTTCTACATATTAAAGAACAAAGCAACGAATTGTGTCGCCTTTCTGAAATCTCTTTTTAGAAAAGTGATGGATAAAAGATTCTATTTTTTGCGTTTTTGAAATTTTTAGGATGCAGAAACCTACAGTCTCATCTATAAAAAATGCAATTCAATATATATTCCAAGCAATACTAATTATTGTCAAAACATTCATACAAAAATAAAACACGCTAAATATCATAGAAATCAGAAGTAATCATATAAATATATCTACCAAAATCACCTATAATGTGTTTCAAAGCTAAAACAATGTTCAAAAATAACTACAAAGTGTTAAAACTAACAACAAGATAAAATAATACGATGCCACAAACTCCTCATCTTTCTCAATCTCTTCGGTACTTGATTATACGGGTAATAGAGAATGGGTGCAACAACAAGTCATGCTAAGCACCGGTTTTGTAGTTCATTGATGGTCTTGCACTTGCTATCATTTTGACCACATTATTGTGCCTCCGACTGTTCCAAGAAACACATAAGTTATGCGATCTGCTACGACATAGCAACGATTTGAGCACCGTTAATCATCTTAGCCTGGCATGAGAAATCATTTTGAGATCCCATCTCATAGATTTTTTCATTTTGTCTTCTTCCAATCACTTTCTCAGTTCAAATTTAAGTGGTTTATGTTGGTGTAGGCCGTACTGATAAAATCTTAGCTTGGTTAGTCTGGCTAAACTCAGAAAAGTATCATGAATAATCACACTACATATTTAAACACAAAATTTAGCATATACAAATAATATAACAACGATACATTGCTTTTTTATTTTTTTATTTTTATTAAAAGATCCATTGTAATGCTTTTTTAGTGAAGCAAAAAAATCATACAAAAAAGTCGGGTCGACATACAAGACCAACCCAAGTTAAAACTAAAAATAAAAACTCCTAAAAGAAAAAAATTAATAAAGACAACATAAAAACCAAATTAAGAAAGTAAAGATCTAGAACTTAGAAATCTAGAAGTTCTAATAGAGCTACTTTACTATTTTTATGTAAAAATTTTAAACTAGCATAGTCATTTTGATCCCTTGGCTCAACTCATACATTCAAATTTGAATATATCTTATTCTTCCTTATATGTGTTTGTTGGAAAATCCCAACCTGAGTTGTGGCCAGACCAATGTTTTCTCTTGCAAAAAAAATCTAAGTTTTCCCTTACAAAAAAATCTAATTAAACATAATCAAATAATATTTAATGAACTTTATATAAACATATAAAATATAAGGTTAATATTATTACTTACCATTTTCTAATATATGGTTCAAATGCTCTTTGCATCGAGGTGTGTTCAATGAGCCATCTTTTATACTATTTTTGGCTTTCTTGTCTTGTTCAGACAACGTCTTATATTCCTCAAAATTTCAATATATACATCGCTAGTTATACACTTCTATTAGAAGTCATTATCAAATATTTTCCATATTCTTAACATGTTTAAGCTAGCTTGACATCCTTGCACTGCCCTTTCTCTCAAAATTAGTATAAATGATCATATTGAACTTTCTCCTCCAAGTGTACATTATCAAAAAATCAAGTGACTAGCATTGGATTATATATATATATATATATATATATATATTTATATATAATATTAAATTTTACTATAAATTGTATATACCTTAAACTTATTATACTTGGCGTGTCATATACTCTAAATAATATTGCTCCAGATATGATAAGAATACACAAAAAGCCTCCTAACGCTCTTTCTAGGGACTTTGATAACAGCTAAAGTACACCTATTTTGAAGCATAAAGCGGCTGTTATCAAATTTAGTAACCCAACTAGGTTGGGGTCGATCCTACAAGGAATAGGCCTAAAATATATCTCAAACTTATTGAAATCACTGGGCAATACATAAAAGTAAAAGGGGGGATTTGCTGAAATAGTAAAAGAGAAAAGAATTGGTCGCTCTTGGTTGTAAATAATATAAGACGAACACTAGGCCTGTGTTCCCCCTTTCTTCTCAACTCCACAGATTTATCATGAACTATCGAACTATTCTAATGCCTTGCATGCAGAATCTGGCAAGTTATGTATCACCAACTATCTTGTGGACTTATTGGCAAATCTCACTTTTTAACTTGTGAGTCTCAGTGTGTCACATTACTAACCCTTGCCCTGGATCCCAGATTAACTATTACCTTTTGGGTCTCAAGTTAATTAGATAATAAGGTGGGAATTATTTGATGGAAGGGGGTCTTAAATTACTATTGTGATGTCTTTTCCCAATCTCTACCTATCTTTTAAAGCAAGTAGTAAATACAGGCGGTTCTTAACATTGGCCACCACTAAGAAATCAATTTAACTAAATACAATCACAATACATGCGAGAATCTTTATCTAGAATGACTTAGCACTTCCTCTACTTCATTAAGCTGAACAGTAGTAAGATCATACGACTCATAAGATGAATATAATTCAACATTTTCTGTGTTTTTTTGTTCACTTTAGATGCAAATTAAGATCACAAATAGCTCTTATCTTATATGTAAGAGAAAACATCCCTTTACAATTAAGTTCTTGTAAAGAGTATAACTATTGTCAACTTTAACTCAACATACCTTTTGGTGTACTTAGAATTTTCGATCTCAAGACCCACCAGGGTGAAATGTTATGGCTAAAATACTGAAGCACTGTTAAAGCTCTGTCGAATTTATCTAAGATACGATTTGTGAGGCTGTTAGGAGAACGTCGTAAGTTGGGCAGTAAAGACTGAAAATGGTTTTCTCTCTGACTCAAGCCATGTCTCATAGACAAACCTTGTGAGTCATGACCTAAGTCATTGGGTCGGCTTTTAAATGCTTTCCAGATGATTCCTAAGGGGAATGAATCACGCTATTTAGTACATCCCAATTTGACAAAGATGTTTCATGGTCTCCAAGAGATGTATTAGTGGAATGTTATGAACAGGGATGTGACTAATTTTTTGGCCAAGTGTATGGTGTGCAAACAAGTTAAAGTTGAGCATATGAGGCCTGGTGGTTTGTATTTGGAGATTGATTTGCCTAAGTTGAAATGGTAGATAGTCAATATAGACTTTGTTACTGGTCTTTCTTGGTTTTGGAATTAATTTGATTTAATTTGGGTCATCATGGATAGGATGACAAAGTCGGCTCACTTTTTTCTAGCGAGGACCAACTTTTTGGTTGAGAATTATGCATGATCAAATCTTCAAGAGATCATAAAGCTGAATGGGGTGCCTATTTTAATTATCTCTAATCGTGGAATGCAAATCTCATCTTATTTTTGGCGGTCATTTTAAAAGGGATTGGGGACTAAGGTTAGCCTGAGTACTACTTTTCATCCGCAGATGGATGAGCAAGTAAAAAGGACCACTCAAACATTGAAGGAAATGCTTTAGACATGGGTGATTGATTATGGTGGCTATTGGACTCATCATCTATCTTTGGTAGAGTTTTCTTACAACAATAGCTATCATTCTAGTATTAGAATGATACCTTTTGAGAAATTGTATGGTAAGAGGTGTAGATCTCCTGTTGGGTGGTTCAATCTTGATGATATGGATATGTTTGGTTTGGATTTGGTTTATCAGGCTATGGAAAAGGTGAAGGTGATTTGGGATAGGCTTAAGACTATCTAAAGTCGCTAAAAGTCCTATGCAGATATAAGACATAGAGACTTGGAATTTAAGGTTGGGGATAAGGTGTTCCTAAGGGTATCTACCATGAAGTGAGTGATTTGGTTTGGAAAAAAAGGGAGATTTTATGTATATATGTTAAGAAAGTGTCTTATTGATCCTTCTTGAGTGGTTTCTTAGGAAGGATTGGGTATCTTAGATTCAATGTTTTTTGAAGAGGTCCCAATTGAGATATTGGATCAGCAGGTTCGTTGGTTATAGACCAAGGATGTGGCCTCGATTAAGGTTCTATGTCGGAACCACAAGGTGGAAGAGGCGACATGGGAAGCAAAAGAGGAATTGAAGTCCAAGTATTCGCATTTGTTTTTTGCTTCGGATATTCATGGGGAAAGTATGTGTTCTTAAACATATCTTTATTTTTTTTGAGTTTGTTAACAGTTAGATTGATATATGATAATACAAATGACTCTGTTTGTGGTTGACCAACCTTTTTAGTCATTCGGGGACAAATGATCCTAGTGAGAGAGAATGAAACACCCTGGGGTTGGGACCCTTAGAAAATTTCTTAGATTTTTATGTTCTGGACAACGTTCGACTTGTGGGTACCAATCATATGATAGGATAAGATTTATATGCCTTGGTCATATGCTAACCAATATTGGTTAGTGGTTGGATTGGTTTCTAGAATCGGTACAACTTGGGTTGGTACGAGTAGTATGGTGGTTGATGAGTCATATGGTTTGGGTTTTTTCCTTTACTTAGTTTGAGACTTTGTATAATAACTTGGATCTGAGTATGAGTGGCTCACTATGGGTATAAGCTAGGGTACGAGTCATACCCTCAACTCGTATGGTAGAAAGTGATCAAACTTCTTTTGATTCAATTCTGTCAGGGATATAATTTAGAGGTACTTATCGTATGGTAGGTGTTACATCCTGGGTTTTGGCCTTAGAAAATTTTCTAGAATTCCCATTCTTTGAACCCATTACAACTCATGGGTATGAGCTGTATGATTAGGTACAAGTGGTATGGTCCTATCATAGCTGACCAATGTTAGTTGGTGGGATGTATTGATCACTGGAATGGTTACTACTTAGGGGTATGAGTCGTAGGGCTTGCTATGAGTTATATTAGGGACTAATATAGTAGGCAGTGTTTGATCCTCCTAGTATTTCATTCTACCAGGGATACGGGTAATGGGTACGAATCGTATGCTGTGGTTACAACTTGGTTAGATGAGTCGTATACTGGACCATATTTTATCTAAGGGTTGAGGCTTTGATAAGAGTGGTGGAAACCAATCGTATGGAAGGATACGAATTGTAAAGGTCAGTCGTATCCCTGGGATGGGATTTTGTGCAACTTAAGTGGGGGTATTCTAGACATTTCCCTACTTACCCTAATTAGAACCCACAACTTTTAATACACTTGGGAGGTTATTTACCACATTATTATATTCATTAACACTTAGAAACTATTCCTAAACATCCAATAATTCTCTAAAGAGCTTTTGGGGCAAGGAAGCTAGGGTTTCAACTAATGGATTACTTTGGGGCTTGCTTTAGTGATTTTTTTCCGTCCTCTTTCTTAGTGTAAGGCATGATTCTCTTCCTTCATTGTAATTTCAACTAAAGGTATGATTTATATGATTGATTTCATGGTTTTACCATTCATGATTATGGTTTTCAACTATTACTTAGGGGTTTTGATATTAAATGCTTGGTTATGGTTTCCCATGGTTTTAATTATGCTTTTATATGCATTAATGGTGGTTTTGGACAATTGGGTTGCGTGGTTATGGTTTAATGGTTATTAGTTATATTATGCCTCCACGGTGTTTGATAAAATGCTTATAAAGGTATGTTCATTGTATTGACTTCTTTTAATGGAACTATTGCTTGTTTTTTGCTTATTTATTAAACCTTTAAATGATTTAAATGGTTTACAAAGTTGGTTATACTTGTGGGGAACATGGAAGTCTCCCAAGAGGTTAATATGGTAAATGAAAAGGGCACTTGAAAGCCCCCTTAACCTTAATAGTTTGGCTATGGATATTGATTGCAAGTAATGGGGTAGTATGACGATACCACTAATATTAGACTTGATTTATAAAATGGTAAATGGATTGGTTTGATTACTTGGAAATTATTTTAATTGGACATTAATGGCAAGGTGTGTAGCAAAGTCGTGGAAGGTGGTGTTCTTGGGGGACCAAAACTGGAAACTCATATTTGCCGATATGAGGGGTCTTGATGACCATGAGCACGTGTCATATTTTATATTGGGGGATGTACTAGTCATCCTATGGGATATTTCATGGTCGTGCGGCTCCACACACTTGGGTCCTTTTAGTAGGGAGAGCTGAACCCATATCGCCCGTGGGTGGTTAGGACGGCCAAGCTACACAGCGCAGGTACAAGTTTTAAAGGTATACTAAACCCGGTTCCTTTTACCTACACTTATATATATGTATGGTGTATACATTATGGATGGTTTTACTTGGTTCAATAACTGGCATTATTTAATCCTTATCTTGAGTTTCATGCTAGAGTTCATTAGATAACCCGCCTACTAGCGGTTGTTTACCTATACTATAAAGGAACTGGCCGTTCGACTCCTCCTATATAGAAATTGACTTTGGGAAAGGATTTGGTTAAAAATGGTGAGCTTCCATCCTTTCAGAAGGCATCATTTCATGTTATGGATATTATTAGACGTTTTGACTTTATCTTGGATATTAGTTTTGGCCAAGGTTGGGGGCATGTCCCAACAAAATATTTTTACTCTTTTGGTTTGAGGCTTTGTGGTACTTTTGGGGCTTGGTATAGGCGGGATCGGTATTGGTGTCGGCCTTGGCATTGGTATTAGTATTGGGGCTGGCATCATTGGACGATATTGTTGGTTTTTCCATCGTATTACATTTTGGGATTAATTATCATATTATGTTTTGATATCCTCTTTGCTTGGGTTTGGTATGGTTGGATGGTTGGTTTGGTGCCGGTGGACTTGGTTGGGTCAGTCACGGTCGTGACCTTATCCCAGAGTTTTCATGAGTGCATTTGTACAGTTTTGTTATATGCTTAAAATTTAGATTATCTAAGGCTACATGAGGTAGTTGGGTTGGGTAAATGTGGCGGTCCTTGGTCCTGGTTGGACTTGGGATGCCCATTACGTCTAGGCCCTTATTTAGGTCATGACATGTTGGTATCAGAGCTTTAGGTTCATGGTCAACTTGGAGTCCACAAAATCGTGTCGAGTAGAGTCTCTTTTAGGTGTGTGTAGTGCGCCACACTCATAAGAGAAAGGCTGTAAGACATTTAAGAATGTTTCACTTTTTTGGTATTCTATCTTCAAGGTTGAGTTCTCAGTCCTGGAATATTCTCTAATCCTTGTTTGTTCATCTTTCAGATCATGCTTTCTAGATCTGGAACTTAAGGTGATTCTTTCGTCCTATCTGGGGATAATACTGAAGGGGTACATCCTACGTCTGGGGTATATCTTTGATCTCATGGTCCTATTTTTGTTTATGCTGGAGTTTATTCTATCCCTCCTACTGCTCCTCAAGTCCCTCAGGGTAATGTGAAAAACATAGAGTTTCATCAATCTATTCATATTATTGCCCAAATGGTCGCTGCTCAGGTTGAGCGGGGTGCGACTGGTGCTTTATCTGCTGAGTCCACAAGTGTTGGTCAATATATAAAGATGGGTCCTCCTAATTTTATGGGAGTGATAATGCTCAAACTACAGCTCTCGTAAGAGTGTAAGCGGTCGTTGTCAAATATATAACCCAACTGGGTTGGGTATCGATCCCACAGAGAATATCCGGTCACTAAGTAAGCAAAGATTATAAGACTTTTGGTGCAAGTCTCGTAAAAGGGAGGATTTTGTAGCGTGCAATAATGTAACAAAATAGTAGAGTAAAAGCGGAAAATAGCAAAGTAAAAAGGAAAGAATGTTCAGTAAGATGTTTAACCAATGAGAATTGAGAGTTGGGGTTATGTTCACGTTATGAGTTATATGTCTCTATTGGCTATGAGTTATGCGGAATTCAGACATGCTTGTGCTTATAGAGAATTGTATTCTATGGTAAATCCAGGCGTCTTTCGACCATCAAGGATTATTTCACTTTAACTCTTTTGAGCTTAAAGCGTGTCTAACGGTACAAATTCTCCAAGAGGTTAATCCAGTTACGACACTAACTTTTTAACAGGGGTTGGTGCCCTATTACCTTGACATTATCTCTTTTCCAGACATATAACTTTTCTTTCGAACAAGTTAATGCTATACTGGCGTATTCTATGCGTTTGTAACCACAAGAATTTGCATTAAGATGAAGAGAATAATGATATAAGCAGCATACGTGTCACGAATTCACAAACTCATAGCAATAGATAGTATCTCATTAGGCTTCCATAACCCCAACAGAGAAGTTTAGCTATTCATGAGTGCAACGGAAATCACAATAGACTTTATCATTATACCAAAATAAAGATCTCACGTGTAGTAGGGTTTGGTATGGCGTTAGGCGTGAATTCTCTTTTAGAATAGCGGTTCTCTTGTTGTGGAAATTAAGAATTGAATAGATGAAGAGAAAGTAATTAATTGAAAGAGAATTGTTTTCGGAACTCCAGAATGAATGAAAATATCTAGCAAAATAGGGTATTAATATCACCCATATCCTATTCCTACTAGGCTACTGCATTACTTAACCTAATCCTACTAGGTTAATGCATCATTATCCTAATCCTAATAAGTTACTGCTGATCCTCAAAGTCTTTGAAAATGCTGTTTTTGCCCGGGACAGATATTCCATGCGTCACTTTTGGTCCTTGGCTTCCAAGCTTTCCCTTCCTTCTTTCGTGAAGCTTCCTTGGGCGTCAAGTTATCCATAAAATGCTGAAATCTGCGTCATTTATACCTGAAAACTTTCTAATCACGTTTGTTAGCTCACTTACAGGAAAAAGGACTAAAAGTGCATGAATTATATATTTTGTCCTCAAAACTTAGCTAAAATATGGGTCAATTATAGTACTTTAGGCGTGTAAATACGCTTATCATCAACACCCCACACTTAAAGATTTGTTCATCCTCGAAAAAATATCATGTCCATCTAAACATCTACTTAGGGTTTCACAGCAACAACACAAAATATTCGTCAAGACAGGCACGACAATCATTAACAAAGAGTAGTTTTCTAATCACTTCTAGAAATAATTCAGCCTCCAACATAGACTCGTGATGATGGTTAATTCGTATTCAAAAGTTAAGGCACAAAGAATCATACAAGACTACCCAAAACTCATCAACCATGTGTGTCTCACATAAGATATTACCCATAATCACTCACAAGTATTGCATTTTTCAGAACATGGGTATAAGATTATCCTTGCTCTCACTCTCACAAAGAATTCATATGTTGCAACTGATGACCATAGGCTTTCCCTTAGTGTAATGTTCCACTAATATCAAAATGCTAGGCTTAGGATCAAATAGGTCTTTTACAGGTTGTAATGTAGGCTAAGGGACGGGTAGGACTATTTTGGCCAGAAATAGTGACTATGTTCCTAAGCACTTTAATACATCACATTATGTCATTAACACTCTCTCTTAATCAACCTTGCTACCTTTCTTTCATCTCTCACCCCTTTTCACCTATTTTTCCATTCAAACATAACTATTTTTTTTTATTTAATCATAAACACAATTTATCTTTTTATTTTTCTGTTTCTTTTTCTTCTCTATAGCACACCTCTTATGATAGCCACTCTTTTTCATAACAAATTCAAGCACCAATACACTTTAAGGCATCACTCTCACCCAATTTCCTCTTATTTTGTCACATGACTTTTACAATTTAAAGTGCTTAGGAATTTGGATCAAATTATGGTCTTGAAAAAATGGATTAGGCTATATATGAGGCTGTCAAAGAAAATGGCTAAAGGCTCAAAGGGGTTGACTAGGATAATGTCCACGGGTATGTAAAACGAAGGTAAACAAGTATCGGTTGCCAAAGAAATGCCTAAATCATCTCCTAGACTCACAATCTTTATTTCGCTTTACACACACACCAGGTAAGTTCTAGCATCAGCCACAAACACAGAATATACTATCACCTCACACACACAAGGCACATGGTCGACTTTATTGGGAGCAGTACAGACTCTTGACCCAACAGATGAAGGAATTAAACCACACACTTATCACATAATGAGTCACATTTAGAGCCTAAATGTCTCAATAGTAATGATTCTAGCACAAACTCTTATCATAACACCATGCCGCTTATCAGAACAATTTCATGCATCAAAATTTTAAAAAAAATCTACGAAAAATATGACCATAAATGTAGGCAAAGAAGTACAGCATACGAATACCAGCACCCCACACTTAGACGGGACACACTGCCCTCAGTGGAAAATAAATACGGAAAACCTGATTAGTCGGACTCCTCTTCTATGTCTGGGGTCATTCCCCCTGCGTCGAAATCATCATCAGAGTCTTCATCCTCAGAGTTTCCTCAAATTGTACCCACTTGATCCAAAAGTGCGTTGAGGTATTTGTAGTGAGGAGGATTCAGCTTGCTCTTTTCTTCCCCTTTTCTGGCCTTTTTGTGAGGTGGTTGCTTTGTCTTTTCCTTGGCGTGCTTTTGGTGCCATTGTACCTGAGATTAAAATGCTAGTCATGTTAGCTTCATCTCGGTAGATACAGTCGACAAACAAACAGTAGTGGCACCACCCCACACTTAATTTGTTGGCACAAACTAATTAAGTGAACATTGTCGATTACTCAGACTTCATCGATATACGTTTAGGCGTTATGTTCCAACAATATGTTCAGCGCAGTCATACTTTCATGTCGTCTTAACTATCCTTTCCAACTCTATTTCATGTAATCTTGATCATAATTTCATGTTTGGATTAATGCACTTTTTGAACAAGACTACTTCATAGAGATCGTATCAAGTTATGGCATAGAAATAATCACAACATCTCATGCTTGTATTCAATCATGATCTTTATCTCAATGAACGAGTCATTCAAACATTCAAGCATTCAATTTTGAAGATTATGCAATTAACTTCACCATGTCGACTCCGCAAAAGTATGACAGTGTATAACTATCAAATACAAGTCGTAACAAATTCAAGAACACCCACACGTATTCTTTCACTCAACGAGATGTATCACAACAAATCAACCACATTCAAATCACCAATACTACTTCAAGATTTAACAATTCATTATAGGCGTAGTAGTGTAGTACTTACGGAATATAAAAGAAGAACATAGAAGTACTTACTTGGTTGATGGCCTCGGAAGATGTTCTTGCAAAGTAAAGGAGCAAAAGGAAAATTTTTGAGAGATTTTGGAGAGGTAGGCTGCACCTAGGTTGAAGTTGCAATGCATTTTTGTTCTAATACTAAGGTTCTATTTATAGGACAAGCTTGGGTCGGGTTTTGACCCATTTGGAATCGGATTTGGAGACCAAAAGTGACCATAGGCGGCGCCTAATGCTTTGCCTATGCTTGGCATAGGCGGCGCCTATGCTATGGCATTGTTGAGCATAGGCGACGCCTATGCTATGGAATTGTTAGGCATAGGCGGCGCCTATGCCATGGCATACTAGATTCAGAGACAGAATGCTTTTGCATAGGCGGAGCCTATGCTATGGCATTGTTGAGCATAGGCGGCGCCTATGCTATGGCACTCTAGAATCCAAGATATTAGGCCATAACATAGGCCATGCCTTGTTCGTGGCCTAGATTTACATAGGCCTTGCCTTGTTTTTTGCCTATATTTTCATAGGCAATGCCTAACCCATAGCCTTTTGCTTCTTCATTCCTAACTTACCACCTTCAACATGGAATACTTCCAAATCAAAATTTGAAACCAATCTCCTCCTTTATACCTTTTGCACCTACATTTACTCAAAAACAACAAAAATGATTAGAACGATGGGTTGCCTCCCATCAAGTGCCTTAGTTTTGGTCGTGGCTCGACAAAATCTTAAGAAAACAAAACAATTAAAAACGATGGGTTGCCTCCCACCAAGAGCTTGATTTATTGTCACGGCACGACATAGCTATCTCGATTACTTAGACTTCATCGAGATAGATGGGGCATCGTTTTCTGAATGGATTCAGACGACGCTGATGCTTACTTGTAGGGATGCAATCTTCTTCGATATGACTCTTGTGCATACATATCCCAGGAGGGATACCAATTATATCATCAATAGTCCAACCCATAGCTCTCTTGTATCTCTTCAGAGCAGAGATGAGAGCCTCTACGTGCTGTTCACTTAAATCATCCGCCACACTCACCGGAAGTGTATTTCCACTTCCCAAGAACGCATACCTTAGATAATTGGGGAGCTCTTTCGATTCTAGCACTGGGGGCTCTTCAATGGAAGTCTTCGCTGTTGGTGATGGTTGATTCATAAGATCAAGGTCCGGCTGCTTAGGAGTATGAGAATAGGACCCTATTTCTGTTAGAGCACACATAGTTTCTTTATAATCTTCATCGTCCTCATGCTCAACATTCAGCAGCGCAGCAGACAATGGCTCAACAGTAAGCTGTTTCTCTACAGATAATGCTTTCTTATCCTCATAATGAACATCAGCTACGGAGAACACATTCATATCGCTGGGCTGCTTCATTGCTTTGCATTTATCAAAGCGGACCACTTCGTCATTCAATCGAAATAAAAGCTCATTAGATCTCATGTCAATAAGCACACTTCCTGTTGCAAGAAAAGGACGTCCCAAGATTATGGGAACTTCAGAATCCACCTCGCAATCCATAATCACAAAGTCTGTAGGAAAAATGAAGGTAGACACCTTCACCAACACATCATTCAAGATACCCACAGGTCGTTTTACCGACCTATCTGCCATCATGAGCTGCATATTGGTTGGTGTAGGGTCGCCCAACCCCAACTTTCTATAGACGGATAGTGGCATCAAATTGATGCTAGCTCCCAAATCGCACAATGCCTTAGCAAAATTCATAGATCCAACCGTGCAAGGAATAGTGAAAGCACTAGGGTCTGCCTTCTTCTGTACTAAGGACCTTGTGGCAATTATACTGCAATGATGAATATTATCTGCCGTCTCATAGCTTACTGCCCGCTTCTTTGTTAAAAGGTCCTTCATGAATTTAGCGTATCCGGGCATCTGCTCTAGCGCTTCCACTAAAGGAACATTAATAGTCAGCTGCTTTAACATGGTCATGAATTTACTGAACCTGGTGTCATCAGCCTTCATCTTCAGTCTCTGAGGAAAAGGTGGTGGTGGAAGGGGAATAGTTTTCTCCACCACTTTTTTTTTACCTTGCTTACAACTATCAATCTTTTCAGGCTGCAGACGTCTAGGGGTGACATCATGAACACACTCTTCAACTTCTTCGGCCTTTTCACATTCTACATTAATAATATTATCCGCTATATCATCAACTACCTGCTTGCCTTTAGATGGATTTTCCAATACTTTACCATTTCGGGTAGTAATAGCCATACACGATCCATCATTCCTCGGATTTTGCACTGTGTCGCTAGGTAGTGTTCCAGCTTTTCTTTGATTGAATGCCGCTGAAAGTTGACTCAATTGCTGCTCCAGCTATTTTATTGAAGTGGAATGTGAGTTAACCAATTGATTTATTGAAGACAAATCGTTCTTCACCTCATTCACTCCTGTATTGTTTGTCTCCACTCCTTTCAGCAGCTTTGCCATCATATCTTCCATAGACATCTTCCCCGAACCAGATGCCGCGGCCTCACGATTTCCAGGAGGAATATACAAACCACTCCTGTCAGTCTTATTCTTCCAACTACCTTGATCACGGTCCTTGTATCCAGATTTATCATAATAGTTCCGACCTTGGTTTCCTTGGGCATTACCTCGGAAACCCCCCTGATTATTCAAGTAGTTGGCTTCTTCCTCTGAATCTGATTAGTTTCTTCCTTTTGACGCAACTGCTTTGACTTTTTTGGTCTTCCCTGATAATAGATACTTTGTAAGAAGATCCATCTGCGTTTTCATGTGGGCCATATCTTGGTCACTTTTCTCTTGTCTTTGCCTCTGCTCTGCTGTCATGCCAATAGATATAGTAGAGCTTGCTACCTCAGAATCCCTGGTATGCCAAGCTCTACTCTGCTTTGTCATACGATCTAGCATATCACTTGCCTCAATAAAATTAAGGTCCATGAATGATCCTCCAGCCGCATTATCCACCACTGGCTTAGTCACTGAGTTCAAAGCCCTGTATAATATCTCCATCAAGTGGACATTGGTCATATGATGGTTTGGGCACCGCATAAGCTTCTTCTTGAATCTCTCCCATGTTTCGTGGAGAGCTTCAGTTGGAAGCTGTCGGAAGTTGCTGATCTCATCTCTCAACTGTTCTCTCTTGGATGGAAGAAAGAATCTTTCTAGGAAAGCGTCTTTCAATTGCCTCCAATTGGTGATAGAATCAGGAGTTAGCCCATTCAACCATAGAGTTGCCTCCCCAGATAGAGACAATGGAAATAAGCGCAGCCGAATTGCATTCTGTCCAACGCCTGGATTGTCGAATGACTTGCATGTAGAGATGAAGTTGATCAGATACATATTCGGATCATCGCCTGCAAGTCCACCAAATAATCCCTTGAGCTGCAATAGTTGAATCATGGTGCTGGTGATATTGAACTTTGCTCTAGGTGCCAAGGGCGGAGGAATAATAGCTCCTGTAGCACCAGCTCCATCCAGATCGTCATCATTATCATCAAAAGGAGCCTTCACAGCTCGGTGGTCAGGTCTCATTCTAGCTTGACGATCTCTCCTATGCATAGGTGTCACCACTTCATCAGTACGCCTAGGATTCAGTAGCTCCTCATCACCCAGGTCCTCATCATCAGGATTTGTTGCACGACCTGGGATATCAATATTCTGTTGATGCACTTGAACAGCTGCCAGTACAGCTAGTCTAGCCTGCTCCTATTGAGCCGCTCTTCTGTCAATATCACGTTTTGCATCCATTCTGCCAATAAGTTGCGGTTCAGGGTTTATGGGTAATAATGGTTGACCAGAACTTCGAGTATTTGGCATGCACTGAACAAAACCTGCAGAAAACAAAAACAACAACTAAAAGTAAAGTACGAGAATCTTTGACCAAAGGGTCTAGTAACTATCACAAACTTAGTTTACAACCGTATTCCCCGGCAACGACGCCAATTTTTGATAACGCTCAAACTACAGCTCTCGTAAGAGTGTAAGCGGTCGTTGTCAAATATATAACCAAACTGGGTTGGGTATCGATCCCACAGAGAATAGCCGGTCACTAAGTAAGCAAAGATTATTAGACTTTTGGTGCAAGTCTTGTAAAAGGGGGGATTTTGTAGCGTGCAATAATGTAACAAAATAGTAGAGTAAAAATGGAAAATAGCAAAGTAAAAAGGAAAAAATATTCAGTAAGATGTTTAACCAATGAGAATTGAGAGTTGGGGTTATGTCCACCTTATGAGTTATACGTCTCTATTGGCTATGAGTTATGCGGAATTCAGACATGCTTGTGCTTATAGAGAATTGTATTCTATGGTAAATCCAGGCGTCTTTCGACCATCAAGGATTATTTCACTTTAACTCTTTCGAGCTTAAAGCGTGTCTAACGGTACAAATTCTCCAAGAGGTTAATACAGTTACGGCACAAACTTTTTAACAGGGGTTGGTGCCCTATTACCTTGACATTATCTCTTTTCCAGACATATAACTTTTCTTTCGAACAAGTTAATGCTATACTGGCGTATTCTATGCGTTTGCAACCACAAGAATTTGCATTAAGATGAAGAGAATAATGATATAAGCAGCATACGTGTCACGAATTCACAAACTCATAGCAATAGATAGTATCTCATAAGGCTTCCATAACCCCAACAGAGAAGTTTAGCTATTCATGAGTGCAACAGAAATCACAATAGACTTTATCATTATACCAAAATAAAGATCTCACGTGTAGTAGGGCTTGGTATGGAGTTAGGCGTGAATTCCCTTTTAGAATAGCGGTTCTCTTATTGTGGAAATTAAGAATTGAATAGATGAAGAGAAAGTAATTAATTGAAAGAGAATTGTTTTCGGAACTCCAGAATGAATGAAAATCTCTAGCAAAATAGGGTATTTATAACACCCATATCCTATTCCTACTAGGCTACTGCATTACTTAACCTAATCCTACTAGGTTAATACATCATTATCCTAATCCTAATAAGTTACTGCTGATCCCCAAAGTCTTTGGAAATGCTGTTTTTGCCCGGGACAGATATTCCATGCGTCACTTTTGGTCCTTGGCTTCCAAGATTTCCCTTCCTTCTTTTGTGAAGCTTCCTTGGGCGTCAAGTTATCCATAAAATACTGAAATCTACATCATTTATACCTGAAAACTTTCTAATCACGTTTGTTAGCTCACTTACAGGAAAAAGGACTAAAAGTGCATGAATTATATATTTTATCCTCAAAACTTAGCTAAAATATGGGTCAATTATAGTACTTTAGGAGTGTAAATACGTCTATCATCAGGGAGTGAAGGTGGAGGAAGACCCACAAGGCTTCTTGAATGAAATGGAAAATATATTTCGGGTGATATTGGATTCTGATATAGAGGGAGTTAACTTTGCAACTTATCAGATCAAGGATGTTGTTTGTTAGTGGTATGAGGAGTAGGGCAGAGAGAAGGGTGATATGAAGGAGTAAGGATTATGGGAGGCTTTTTCTAATGCCTTCATGGATCGTTTATTTCCTCAAGAGTTAAGAGAAGCAAAGATGGAAGAGCTTGTGAACCTCAGGAAAGGGAGGATGTCTGTAAGGGAATATTCCTTGAAGTTCCATCAGTTGTCGAGGTATGCTCCTGATTTGGTGGACGACATGAGGTCGAGAATGAGGAAGTTCACTTCCGGGTTGAATAGAGACTCAATTCTGGAGGGCAAGATTACCTTGCTGTTTAAAGAAATGGACTTCTTAAGGTTGACTATTCATATGCAGCAGGTCACAAATGAGAAGAAAAAACAGGCAGAGTTTGGGGATAGGCAGGAAAAATGGAGCAGGTTTTCTGACTAGGAAGCTATGTAGTCTCATGGAGGTAGAGATGGTGGCAAGTGGTAGAAAAAGAGTGGAAGAGTTCTGGTTCTTTCTCTATTGCGAGTGCTCTTTACCCATAATGTCGGGAGACTTGCATTATCAAGGTGGTGACAATTCTCGAGCATAGGTCGCCCAATCTCAGATGAGAGGAGGTCAGTCAAATTTTTTGTATCCTTCTTGTTGATTCTTTGGTCGTTCTTATTGAGGTTATTGTGAGAAAAGAAGGGATAAGTGCTTTAAGTGCGGCCAGGTAGGCCATCAGATTAGGGATTGTTTGGTTAGTAAAGTTGCTACGGGGGTGAATAAGATTCCTGTGGCTTCAGGTACTGCTCCTGCACCTGGTGGTGTGACATCTGCTTCTATTACTGCTCCTGATTCTAGAGTCGGTTGAAATATGTTGTATGCTTTGGCATCCCGATAGTAATTCGAGGCATCACCTGATGTCGTTACTTATACGCTATATCTTTTCTCTCATGACATATATTGTTTGCTTAATCCGGGATCCACTCTTTCTTATGTGACTTCTTATATAGCGGTGTCTTTTGGTATTGATCCAGAAATTATTTTGGATCCTTTTTCTATTTTTACCCCGGTAGGAGACTCAATTAGTGCTGAATGGGTTTATAGGGGGTGTGTGGTATCTGTTGGTGACAGGCAAACCTTGGTAGATCTGTTTGAGTTGGGAATAGTGGATTTTGATATAATTTTAGGTATGGATTAGTTGCAATCTTGTTATACATCTTTAGACTGTCGGACTCGTTAAGTCATCTTTAGGTACCCTTGTGAGCTAGAAATAGAATGGGAGGGTTGTTCTCTAGCTCCTAGGGAAAGGTTTATTCCTTATCTTAGAGCTCGAAGGTTAATCTCTAAAGGGTGACTTTATCACTTGATCCGGGTTAAAGATTTAACCTCGAAAGGTCCTTCTTTACAGTCAGTTCCTATGGTTAATGAGTTTCCAGATATCTTTCCGAATGATCATCCTGGCATTCCTCCGAATAGAGAAATAGAGTTTGATATGTATTTACTTTCGGACACTCATCTAATATCTATTCCTCCGTATAGAATATCTCCGGTTGAGTTGAGAAAACTCAAGGTACAACTTAAGGATCTTCTGGACAAGGAGTTTATTCGTTCTAGTGTTTCTCCGTGGGGTGCACCGGTGTTGTTTATGCGCAAGAAGGATGCTTCCCCTCGGATGTGCATTGACTACAGACAGTTGAACAAGGTAATGGTTAAGAATAAGTATCCTCTCCCAAGGATAGATGATCTGTTTGATCAGTTACAGGGTGCCATGTTTTTTCTAAGATAGATCTTTGGTCTAGGTTCCATCATCTTAAGATTAGGGAGGTGGATATCACTAAGATGTGTTGTCATACTCGGTATGGACATTTTGAGTTCTTGGTGATGTCATTTGGGTTTACCAATGCTCTGACAATATTTATGGACTTGATGAACAGGGTGTTCAGGCAGTATTTGGATCTCTTTGTAATTGTGTTTATTGATGACATTCTGGTTTATTTAAGGAGTGAGGTAGATCATGCTAATCACCTTCGTGTAGTATTGCAGACCTTAAAAGAACAATGGTTGTTTGCCAAGTTCTCTAAGTTTGAGTTTTGGTTGAACACGTTGAATTTCTTGGGTCATATAATTTCTAGTGAAGGGATCATGGTGGATCTGCAAAAGGTTATTATAGTGAAAAGGTGGCCTAGGACCATGACTCCATCCAACATTCAGAGCTTCTTGGGTTTGGTCGGGTATTATAGGCGGTTTGTGGAAAGCTTTTCTACGATAGCTGCTCCTCTGACCAAGTTGACTCAAAAGAAGGCTATGTTTTCTTGGTTGGATACTTGTGAAGGGAGTTTTGAGAAGTTGAAGGATAAGTTGACTTCGGCCCCAATCCTGACTTTTCCAGTGGGAAATGATGGTTTCGTAGTTTATTACGATGCATCTCGGGTGGGTCTTGGTTATGTACTGATGCAGCATGGGAAGGTGGATATTTTTTCTGATCATAAGAGTCTTCAGTATATGTTCACTCAGAAAAAGCTTAATCTCAGGCAGAGAAGATGACTTGAGCTTCTCAAGGATTATGATATGAGTCTTTACTACCACCCAGGTAAGGCTAATATGGTTTCTGATACTCTTAGCAGGTTATTCATGAGGAGTTTGGCTTATGTTGAGGAGGGAAAGTGAGAATTGGTAAAGGATATTCACCGCTTAGCTAATGTTGTAGTTCATTTTTTAGACTCTAACAATTGTGGTGTGATGGTGCAAGAAGTGGTTTGATCGTTTCTTGGTGTGGAGATTCAGGAGAAGCAAGTGTTGGATGCTATCTTGATGAAAATCAAGAGTGACATTGGTGGGAAAAAAGTAGTGGTGTTTGAGATCAGTGGTGATGGTACTTTACGGTACCAAGTGAGGTTGTGTGTTCCAAATGTCGATGGGTTGCGGCAAAGGATTTTGGTTAAGGCGCTTAAGTCACGCTACGTTGTTCATCCCATCTCGACAAAGATGTATCATGATCTCAATGAGATCTATTTATCAAATGGCATGAAGAGAGATGTGGCAGATTTTGTGGCCAAGTGCTTGGTGTGTCAATAGGTTAAGGTTGAGCACATGAGGCCTGGTGGATTACATCAAGAAATTAAGTTGCCTGAATGAAAGTGGAAGTAATCAATATGGATTTCGTTATTGGTCTTCCTCGGTCTCGGATCCAATTTGATTTGATTTGGGTCATCATGGATAGTATAACAAAGTCTGCTCACTTTCTGCCAGTGAGGACTACTTTTTCGTTGGAGGATTATGTGAAGCTGTATCTTTGGGAGATTGTGAAGCTGCATGAGGTACCTATCTCAATTATTTTTGATCATACTACGTAGTTTACATCTCATTTCTGGTGGTCTTTCCAGAAAGGGTTGGGGACTAAGGTTAGTTTGAGTACTGATTTTCATCCACAATCGGATGGGCAAGCAGAGAGAAATATTCATACATCGATGGATATACTTTGGGCATGTGTGATTGACTATGGTGGAAATTGGGCTGAGCATCTGCCTTTGGTTGAGTTTGTTTACAACAATAGCTATCAGTCTAGTATCGGTATGGCTCCTTTTGTGGTGTTGTATGGTAGGAGGTGTATATCTTCTTTTGGGTGGTTTGAGCTTGGTAAGGTGGATATGTTTGGTCCTGATTTGGTCTATCAAGATATGGTGAAGGTGAAGGTTATTCGGGATAGGCTTAAAGCTGCCCAGAGTCGCCAAAAGTCTTATGGAAATGTTAGGCATAGAAACTTGAAGTTTGAGGTCAGGGACAGGGTGTTCCTAAAGGTATATCCCATGAAGAGAGTGGTGCGGTTTGGCAAGAAGGGGAAGCTTAGTCCCTACTTTATTAGCCCCTATGTGATTTTGCGGAGAGTTGGAAATGTTGCTTATGAGTTGGGGTCGCCATCTAGCTTAAGTTTGGTTTATCTGGTCTTTCATGTTTCGATGTTGAGAAAGTGCATTGGTGATCCTTCTTCTATTATTCCTTTGAAAGGGTTGGATATCTCGGATTCTCAGTCTTATGAAGAAGTCCCGGTTGAGATATTTGATAGGCAACTTCGTCGGTTGTATACCAAGAATGTGGCTTCGGTTAAAGTTCTTTGGCGGAACCATAAAGTAGAAAAAGTTATGTAAGAAGCGGAAGAGGACATGAATTCCAAGTATCCACATCTATTTTCTGCTCCTGGGATTCATGCGGGAGGTATGTGTTCTTGAATACATCTTTATTTTCTGAGTTTGTTAAAGGAAATATTAATATCTTTGCCTCTTTGTTTCCGAACTTAGATGAAGGTTGAGAATATGTTTGTAATTAAAATGACTTTGTGTGATTACCCTTACTTTATCCATCATTCCGGGATGAATTTTTCTAGTGGGGGAGAATGTTACATCTAGGGTTTTGGCCTTAGAAAATTTCCTGGAATTCCCGTTCTCCGGACCCAATACGACTCATAGGTATGAGCCGTATACTAGGTACGAGTGGTATGGTCCTGTCGTATGCTGAACAATGTTAGTTAGTGGGATGGTTTTGATCACTAGAATGGTTATGACTTAGCGGTATGATTTATATGGATTGGTACGAGTTGTTTCAGGGACTCGTATGGTGGGAAATATTTTATCCTCCTGGTATTTCATTCTGCTAGTGATACGGGTAATGGGTACGGATCATATGCTGTGGTTACGACTTGGTTGGATTAGTCATATACTGGATAGTGTTTGATCCAAGGCTTGATTCTTGGATACGAGTGGTGGAAACCAACCGTATGGAGGGGTACGACTCGTAAGGGTCAGTCGTATCCTTGGGATGGGATTTTGTCCAACTTAAGTGGGGGTATTCTGGACATTTACCTACTAACCCTAATTAGAAGACATGATTTCTAATACACTTAGGAGGTTATTTACCCTATTATTCTATTCTTTAGCACTTAGAAACTATTCCTAAACATCCAATAATTCTCTCAAGAACTTTTAAGGCAAAGAAGCTAGGGTTTAAACTAAGGGATTGCTTTGGGGCTTGCTTTGGTGATTTTCTTTCATCATCTTTCTTAGAATTTCAACTAAAGGCAATAGTTTATATGATTAATTTCATGATTTTACTATTTCATGATTATGGTTTTCAACTATTACTTGGGTGGTTTTGATATTAAATGCTTGGTTATGGTTTCCCACGATTTTAATTATGCTTTTATATACATTAATGGTTGTTTTGGACAATTGGATTGCATGGTTATGGTTTAATGGTCATTAGAATTGGTTTTAGTTATATTATGCCCCCAAGGTGTTTGATAAAATGCTTATAAAGGTATGTTCATTGTATTGACATCTTTTAATGGAACTATTGCTTGTTTTAACTTATGTATTAATGCTTTAAATGATTTAAATGGTTTACAAAGGTTTAAGGCTAATTGGTTATGCTTGTGGGGAATATGGAAAACTCACAAGTTAATATAGTAAATGGAAAGGGCACTTGAAAGTCCCCTTAACCTTAATGGTTTGGCTGTGGATATTGCTTGCAAGTACTGGGGTTGTATGACGACACCACTAATATTAGCCTTGATTTATAAAATGGTAAATGGATTGGTTTTATTACTTGGAAACAGTTTTAATTAGGCCTTAATGGCGGGGTGTATAATTAAACTGTGGAAGGTGGCGGTCCTGGAGGGACCAAAACTGGAAACTCATATTTGCTGATATGAGGGGTCTTGATGACCATGTGTGTGTGTCACATTTTATATTGGGGGATGTACTAGTCATCCCATGTGGTATTTCCCGGTCGTGCATCTACATGCACTTGGGCCCTTTCAGCAGAGGGAGCTAAGCTTATATCGCTCGTAAGTGGTTAGGACGGCCAAGCTACACAACCCAGGTAATGGTTTTAAAGGCAAACTAAACCCGGTTCCCTTTCCTGGAACTTATATATATGTATGATTGTATGCATTATGGATGGATTTATATGGTTTATAACTGGCATTATTTTATCCTTATCTTGAGTTTATGCTAGTGGTTATTTTCTAACCCGTCTACTGGCGGCTGTATACCCACACTATGTAGGAATCGGCCGTTTGAATTCTCCTACCTAGTGATTGACTCGGGGAAAGCATTTGGACTAAAGTGGTGAGCTTCCATCCTTTCGGAAGGCATCTTTTCATGTTATGGATATTGTTAGTCGTTTTTAATTTATCTTGGATATTGGTTTTGGCCATGGTTGGGGGCATGTCCCAACCGAATATTTTTACTCTTTTGGTTAGAGACTTTGTGGCACTTCTAGGGGTTGGTATGGGCGGAATCAGTATTGGTGTCGTCCTTGGCATTGGTATTGGTGTTGGGGATGACATCATTGGACGATATTGTTGGATGTTCTATCGTATTACATTTTGGGATTGATTATCATATTATGTTTTGTTATCCTCTTTTGTTTGATATGGTATGGTTGGATGGTTGGTTTGATATGGGTGGACTCGGTTGGGTCGGTCACGGTCGTGACCCTATCCCAGAGTTTTCATGAGAGCATTTGCACAATCCTATTATATTCTCAAAATTCAGCTCATCTAAGGCTACATGAGGTGGTTGGGTTGGGTAAAGGGGCCAATCCCCAGTCTCGGTTGGACTTGGGATGACCATTACGTCTCGGCCCTAGTTTGGGTCATGAAAGTAGGACACGATTTGGTTTGGATAAGTCATATGTTGGACAATGTTAGATCCAGGGGTAGTCCTAGGGTATGAATAATGGGTACCACTCGTATTGGAGGATACAACCGGTATGGGACAGTTGTACCCTATGACAAGACTTTTATGTAGTTTAAGTAGGGGTAATCTGGACATTTTTTCACTAAACCTATTAAGGCCCCACGACCTCTAACCCACTTGGGAGGTTATTAACCCTATTATTCTTTTATTAAACACATAGAAAATCTCTTAAACACTCTATAATTCTCTCTAAGGCTTTTGGGTAAAGGAAGGCTAGGGTTTCATCTAGAGGAGCAATTTAGGGCCTGTTTGGGTGATTTCTCTCTATTATCTTCTAATCTAAGGCAAGTTACTCCTCCCTCATTGTTAGTTCCAACAAAAGGCATGTTTTATACAATGTTTTCATGGCATGATTATTGTATGGTTTTGGGGTTTTCAAATATGTGTTGGGGTTTTGGTATTAAATGTTTGGTTATGGTTTTCCCATGTTTTAATTATGCTTTTACATGCTTTAATAGTGGTTTGGACAATTGGTTGCATGGGAATGGTTAAATGGTAATTGGATTTGGTTTTGGAAATACTATGGTCGTCATCAATATATTTACCCAATTTTGGAGTCGGGGTCGAATCCACGAGGAACAATGTGAGTGGCAACCAAAATAATTCGAGATGATAGATACAAGTTAAATTCAAAAAATGTTACAAAAAGATAAAATGGGGGTGGTGAGTTCCTACACTAATGTTCCTTTTTGGCATTTTCTAGTGTAAATTCGGGGCTACGAATAATTAGAGTTTTAATAATTATGCACGGATCTTGGGATTAGGCTTACTAAGGGAGTGAGATGTGGGAGTTAATTATCAACATCACTTTAGTAATTCAAATATAGGTAGGCTTGGTTATAGGTTTTGATGTTAAGCTTTCAACAAAACACCAAACTCTCACCCATTGATTCTTTCGAATACCTAATGGGTGTGCCCAACAATTTGCAACCACAACCTCAATCAAGGCATCCCTATGTCTAGGATGACACCCATGTCATAGTTAACCTCACATTCACCCTTATGTCTAAGATAGTGAAAATTTAGCAAACTATAAGCATAATTGTCTATCATTTATTTGGTCCCCATATCCCTCTTTTGGAGAATGATATGGATTCCTAAAGTTCACCCAAAATACTTCTTTCGAAGATGGCATTGAACTTTCTAGAGCTTGGAGCTTTCTCTCATCAAACCCCTGTGGTTATTTGGAGCTTTCACCCATCAAATCCCAACCAAAATAGCATAGAAATAATAGAACCCATAAATATGAACTACCAAATAGATTCAAACAATAACAACCCACCCACACTTTAACCCCTATTCACACATAAACCCAAGAGGGAGATTTAGCTACAAATAAGATAAACAAGCATATATATACCCATAATCTCCATTGAATTAAAGTTGTAGATGATCTAAGTGAATGTTACTTCAAACTTGGCTCTCCCACAATATCAACAATGGAAGTGAGAAAATCTTCAACTTAGAAAGTCTCCAATGTATTCTTCACCCAAAATTTACACAATATTTTCTTTTTCAAAAGTGGAGCCTTCAAAGTCTCAAGCAACAAAGGCTAATACTCAAAGAATGCATAAGACGGTAAAAATCAATCAAGAAACAAAGGATAATACTCTAGAGGTGGCTTCCTCTTGACTACAATCAAATTATACTCCATTTGTCTCATTGTCCGGGAGGTGACAAATTCACCCACCTCAACTTATTCACATGCCAATTCTCGAAAGAAAAGGACTTTTCACACACCAAACTACTAATCATTCAACAAGGAAATTTAAGTGCGAAAACTCTCTCTCTCACAAAATAAATCTCAATGCAACAAGTGTTATACCATAGGCTTGCCCCTATTTTCAATCACCACTACATAAGAAGGTAAATGGTTGGAGATCTCAAAGGACTTTCTAATCTTGTAATGTAGGTTTGGGTTAGGGTAGGATATCATTTAGGGAACTTGGTTACACCCTACCTTGAACATCTACATCACACTTTACAATGACCCTCCTTTTGACTAAGGGTCACTCTTCTTTATTTTCTTTCTTTGTTCATGACTATCTTTTTCTTCTTTTGTTCCCTAGTTTCCTTTTACTATTATTTTCTTGCATTTTTGTGCAATTTATTCTTTTATGGAATCCTTTTTTTTTTTTTATAAACATTGATTTTCAACACTTAGGCACATTTGGTATTTCACTAATACTTCGCGGCCCCAAACTCACTTCCATTTATCTTTACTACCCCAACTCAGGCTTTTAGCCTCAAATTCTATTTTTGAGTTCCAAGAGGGTATGGTTCAAACGAGGGATAAAAGAATGGTTCACGACTTGTAATGTGTTTACGTAAGAAAGGTCCAAAAACTCAAAGTGGATAACTAGGGATTTCTATTATGTATGGGAAGGCTTTTTAGGCTAGAGTGGGTTCCAAAATTACAAAGAGGGCCTAAGATCATTTCTCCAGCCAAGTACGGTCAAAATTAGTTTTGAAAGACTAATAGGGCAAGTTATAGATAACATAAGTATACAAGAGATGAATATCAAGTAGCTCACCGTACATGGCATGAAAAATTTGGCCAAGAGAACTTAAATGTCCCTCCCACGAGAGACACAATTGGAGCATTTATCACTATTCACAAGTAAAAAATTTATGGAACCACAAAAAGAGAAAAGGATTTGTTACAACATTACTCACGTCTATGCTCTTGATTTTTCAAAAATTTTGGACGGAGGGAGGGTTCTTGATTTGCTATAGCACCATATGCAAATTGCTAAACTATGGCTACAACCAAAGCCTTTGTCTCACATCTTGGGTCAACGGGAAAACTAACCATATGACTACTCAGACTTCGCCAATGGTATAAAATCTGATCCCAACTTTACAAAACAAACTTAAATTCCACAGGTACTCAGGCTTCCCTTGTATCTTTGAGAGTTGTACTATGGGTACTTAAAATTCCCCTGCATACTTGTCCCAACATCACTAAGATCCATAACAAAATTTAAAGTACTTATAGAAAACTAAAACTTAAATAAAAGAAAAACATGATAATCCATAAAGCATGGGTACGATTAGAGTACCCAAAAATATAGCATCTCAAAACACAATAAAAATAATATTCAGTGTCATCCAAAACACTACCCAAAGACATCCCCACAGTACAACTATAGGGATAGGCACCCCCAACTGAAAAATTGCTAGTGCCCCCACTGCCAAGTTAGAAAGGTAAGAGTAAAGGATGCTCCCTGAATTAGATTCATCATCTTTGGTATACCCTGTATCGTCTCCACTTTCATTAGAATCAGACCCCTTAGCAGTGGCTCCATCATCACTGCCGCTCCTCGACAAAGGTAGTTGTTCTATAGGCTTAAGAACCTTGAATATTCTCTTTACCCCTCTCCACAACTTGGTGAAGAATTTTTATCTCTTCTTTTACCTCTTAACAACCTTTCCTGTGACTCCCGGAGGGTCCTGTGTGACATTGCTAAGGTTGAATATGCTCTTTCCGATCTGGCAACCCTAGCACTTTGCTTCTTCAGCTCCTCTTGATATATTTCATAGTCGGACTGAGCCGCATATGAATGGCGAGTAGTGGAGGATCCTCCTAGCCCCTGGGGTATTCCTGAAGCATGTTCCCTGATAGCAGAAATTCTATCAAGAAATTCTGTGAACTTCACTGGGGATTTGTCCATAATAATACTCCATTCTAGGTGTAGCTTGGACCTTGGGAGGTTCTTGAAATATTGTTAGTGGATTTCCAGAAGCAAGGCTCTGGATTCTTCTAAGTCTCCCATTCTATAGCTGAGTACTAGGTAATTAATGGAAAAGGTTGGAAATGAAACCTTGGATATATTTGAGAGGCCACAAATTTGAGGGAAATTATGAGAAAATTTAAAACTAAAGTGCATGGGTGCATGGCAGTTAGATGGTATTTTTAATCTGAATTAACCGCGATTGCAGTCCAAGTTAGATCATAGTTATATGGACTTCGCAATTACGGAGGCATGGTCTATGATCGCGGAGGTACGATTTGCGATCACGATAACTGAGACCAAGCATCCGAGGTTCCTGCGTGTCCTGCTGAGTCCATTTTCCAAATTCACACATCTCTTCTTTCCAAATTAAACCAAAATTCCCCTAAGCACTAATACATTATGGACTATGCATGCACACCGCCAACAACAAAAATCAAAATCTACCCTAGCATACGTAAATTAACGGATACGGGCCACTTTTCATGGCGTGATGGGTTGCCTTCCACCTAGCGCTTAGTTTAACGTCACGGTTTCACTTCTTTCCTTTATGTCTCCACTTAAAAAAATTAAATCTCCATCCCAACTTTATCTTAATATGCAATAAGCGGCAGAGGGATAGAAAATTCAAATCTTCCAAGATGAAACTTGGAAGAGGTAGTAAAATGGCAAGAAATCTTCCGTCTCGCCATTTTGAAGACTTGAACTTTTCACACAACTTCACATCGATCTTCTAGAGTCACTCCATGGGTGAAAGTAAGCACATCAATAAGCCATTCCTTGTACCACATAAGTTGAGCATCTTGGCATTTAATGGGCGGGGCTCCATGCGCTACTTCAGAATAACAGACTCTAAAATAATAGAGTCAGGATCTACCTCCCCACAATCCTCCATTTGGTCAAAAGAATGGATTATCATTCCATCATCTATGCCCAATGTTGAAGAGTGGGTTGAATGAGGCCCAACACCTACCTTTGGGTTAGCTTCCTCTAAAGTATTGTCACCTCAAAATGAGCTAGAATCATCATAAGTGGTTTGCTTTGCCTCTTCTTTTGACTCTAATATCATTTCCTTTATTATGGATTCTTGTCCCCCGTATGAGTCGGATGATTGGGAAGTAATTCAGGAGTCTTCTCTACCAAGCCCATCATCATATCTTGGTTTCTCATCATGATAACACTCTTATTGAGCAGTGGGTAAGGCAGTGATAGTTTCAACCTTTTCTTCTTTGCCCAATAGTTCTTTCTTGACACTTGTCCATTATTTGTACATGTATTCTATATTCTCCCCCATTGCATCTACCCGATCCAAGAGAGCTAGTAACCTTGGGTCACAGCTATTGGACTCGGTACATTGTTCTTCCGATCTCTCATCATATGGCCTAATAAAATCATAGGAAGAACTAGCAATTCAATTAGTATAATAGGGGAGGGGGTGTTTGGACACTCGTTCCAATGTCCTTGTAGACGACCACACATAGGACAACCATACTCCCAATCGGATTGATATGGTAAAATCTCTCCTCGGGGAGCATACTTATAATCTCGCTTGAATTGTGGTCCATAACAATACCAACATGGGGGGTCACGGTATGACTTTCAATCATTCAACACATATTTGTTAGAAGATGCCAATAAGAAAAGTAAAAATAAAATAAAATCTTCCTACAAAGAAAAGGCACAAATAAATATTTACAAGCTTGAATTCAAGCAAGTAGCTAAGATTTCAAACTAACTTAATACGACAAATTATTTCCTGGCAACGACTCCATTTTTGATAATGCTCAACTTACACGCCAATTAAGTGCAAGGTGGTCGTCTTCAATATATTTACCCAACTTTGTAGTCGGGGTTGAATCCATAAGGAACAATGTGAGTGGCGATCAAATTAATTTGAGATGATAGATACAAATCAAACTCAAACAAATGTTACAAAAAGATAAAATGGGGGAGGTGAGTTCCTATACTAATATTTATTTTTGGAATTTTCTAGTGTAATTCGGGGCTACGAATAATTAGATTTTTAAAAATATGCACGAATCTTGAGATTATGCGTTACTAAAGGAGTGACATGTGGGAGCTAATTATCAACATCATTTTAGTAATTCAAATATGGGCACGCTTTGGTTATAGGTTGTGATGTTAGCCTTTAAACAAAACATCAAACTTTCACCCATTGATTCTTTCGAATACCTAATTGGTGAGTCCAATATTTAGCAACCACAACCTTAATCAAGGCATCCCTATGTCTAGGATGACCCCCATGGCATAGTTAACCTCATATTCACCCTTATGTCTAAGATAGTGAAAATTTAGCAAACGACACACATAATTGTCTATCATTGATTTGGTCCCCATATCCCTCTTTTGAGGATGATATGGATTCCTAAATTTCACCCAAAACCCTTCTTTTAAAGATAGCATTGAACTTTCTAGAGCTTGGAGCTTTCGTTCATTAAACCCATGTGGATATTTGGAGCTTTCACCCATCAAATCCCAACCAAAATAGCATAGCAATAATAGAACCCATAAACATGAACTACCAAATAGATGCTAATAGTAACAACCCACACACACTTTAACCCCTATTCACACATAACCCCAAGAGGGAGATTTAGCTACACATAAGATAAATAAACATAGATATACCCATAATCTCTATTGAATCAAAGTTATAGAAGATCTAAGAGAATGTTACTTCAGACTTGGATCTCCCACAATATCAACACTGGAAGTGTGCAAATCTTCCACTTAGAAAGTCTCCGATGTATTCTTCTTCCAAAATTTACATAATATTTTCTTCTCCAAAAGTGGAGGCTACAAAGTCTCAAGCCAAAAACTTATGAAAATTGGGGAAGAAGGAATGTTATGGAATGAATAATATATGGAATTAGGGTTTGAGTCTTTTTGTTCAAATTGGGATCAACACGTGTAATTACAGTTTTGCCCTTGGGCTAAATATCTCCGCTAAGCTGCGATCATGCAGGTCTAGCTGCGATCGCGGCTACGCGACTTTGATTAACTTCTATAGTCACGGTTGGTTGACCGTCTTGATTGAACACGATCGCGACCATTGGGCCGCGTCCGCGGTAACTGCTCTTTTTTTATCATTTCAAGCTCTACTCTACATTTCTCTGTCTTTTCAACTCTTATACCTGCAAAGAGTGGATATTAGTTCATTTAATCACAACTATATCTCATTTATTCTTTCAAAACAAGGTAATGTGCATGAATAAAGAGTGATAATGAGTGTTAAAATCACCACTCATCAGTGCCCCCAGCATTTTTGATTAAATGCCTATAAGAATGCTTTTACTATATTGATGGACTTTTAATAGAGCCATTGCATGGTTTGGTTTGGTAATGGAACCTTAAATGGTATAAATGGTTTGGAATGGTTAAACTGGTAAGGTTTGGTGGTCATGGTTATGGTTAATTACACTTCCTTGTGGGGTACATGGGAATCCACCAAGTAAACATGGTTAATGAACAACTTGTGGGGTACATAGGATTCCCCCAAGCAAACTTAATAATGAAACTTTTGTAGGGTACATGGGATTCCCCCAAGTTGACTTGATAATGTTGACCATGTATACATGGTAATGCCTCTACATTAAAAGGCTGGATAAGGACATTTCTTGCAAGCTATAGTTGTTATGATGATACCACTAATTATAGCCTTGGTTAACAATAATGGTCAAATGCTTTGGTTGGATGGAAATGGTTTTATTTGGGAAATAATAACGGGGTGTGATAGCTAACTGTGAAGGTGCAATTCTAATGGATGGGAACTAAAAACTCATATTTGCCGACATGAGAGGAGGTCATGGAAACCATATATGATACAATGTCTATGGGAATACTCTAAGTACGCTGTACATATTTATCATGGAGAGGGAATGGTACTTAGGAATCTCCTACTTTTATGGTATCTCTGATTCATGCGGCTACATACATCGGGGCCAGTTCAGGGAGTTACACTGGACCCATATAGCCCTTGGATGGTTTTATGATGGTTAAGCTACATATACCCAGGTTAATTTCTTTAAATGCATGCTAAACCCGATTCCTTTTCCCGATATCGTTATATATATGTATGGTTTGTATGCATATATTTGGTTTACTTAGTTTTACTGGATGACATTATTTTATCTTTATACTTAGTTTCTTTCTAGAATTTACTTGCTAATCCATCTTTGGGAGGCTATATCCCCACACGATGCATGAATCAGTCAATTAACTCCTCCTGTTTAGTGTTCGACTTTAGGATCAGCTATTAGATTGAAGTGGTAAGATTTCATATTCCAAAAGGCTACATTTCTTTCATGGATTTTTATACATACTTTGGTTATTTTATGGATATTAGTTTTTGCTATGGTTGGGGGTCATATATCAACCGGATATTGGTTTTCACTTGGTTAGAGGCTTTTGTGGAACTAGTTTGGGTTGGTATGGGCAGGATCGGTATTGGTGTCAGCCTTAGTATTGGCATTGGTATTGGGTAGGGATCGGTATTGGTGTCATCTTTATTATTGGAATTGGTGTATGGTTTCTCTTGGTTATCAGATAGGTTTGGACGGTTGAACTCGGTTGGGTCGGTCTCGGTTTTAGACCTATCCCAGAGTCTAGAATTGGATAGTTACGCTATCTTGTTATATGCTTAAAATTCAGCCAAATTAGGGCAAGTGACTGGAGGTTGGGTTGGGTAAGGGGGTGGTCCCCAGTCCTGGTCGAACTTGGGATACCCATTACGACAAGGCCTCGGGTCGGGTCGTGTCACTATGGCAGTCAATTATCAATTTTAGCTCAAAACATATTATTTTTTCTAAGTTCAATCATTTTAAAACCAACTATGTTTATTAATGAAGCACAATAATGTGACACAAAGGAATCAAGCTACGACATTACATTAGCAACAAACAACCTTGCATATATACAAGTTACACTATCCAAACAAGTAAATAACTAGCAATAAGACTCATGTGCCCTCACAACAAAGAAGTCCCACTCACTCAAATGAAATAATGCATGTCAATGCAGGGATGGTCAACAGACACTCACACTCAAGAAGTTCCAATTAGTGTTTGTCAAATACCATAGGCTTGCTCTTATTTTCTTTACCTTAGCTTTCAGACAGTCAAGTTAGGATTATTATAGGACTTTTCTCGACTTGTAATGTAGGCTTGGGGCTGGTGTAGTACATATGGATATAAGTGACTAAGCCTCCTTGCCACTACACTAACATTGGGGTCCACACATTTACCAATTTTTACTTTATTTCCACCATTATTTCTCTTTTTTATTATAAAGCGCATTCAGGCTGGGTGTGGTTTTTTTACTCTTTCTTTTTTACAATTTTCACAATTTTTTTATTTCTTTTTATTTTCTTTTCCTATCACACCCAACGTTACTTTATTTTCTCTTATTTTACCCTTCTTCATACCCATTTTACATCACGCACCCCTATGATAGCCACCCTCAACTTAGGCGATTTGCCTTAGTTAAAGTCCACAATATCCAAGGAGGATTAGGGCCAAAATAGGTTGATTGTAACAAAAATGGAAAGGTGAAAAGTGTAACAAAAAAATAGGCTATAAGGCTCAAAACAGAGATCAAGGAATGCTATTTCACAATGGGAAGGTCATTTAGGCTAAAAGTGGACTAAACACAAAAATGGCCTATGATTCTTTACCAACCGACTATCCTACAACCTAGGCAAGACAAACCGGAAAAGCTCTGGATTTAACACACAAAGAAAACCAGGTAGTATCTCACACACATATGGCATAGAGGTACATCATAAGCTATTACCTATCTGATTCATGCAATTGTTAGGAATGATTATCATGTCCCTAATTCTAATGCCATTACAAGATTCACAATAATCACATATATATACATATCATATAGTTCAAAAACAAGCAATTGAAGGGGTATAATTTTTATCTCAAAAATCAACAAAAATATTTCAACTACACTAGATACTTATTTTTCTCCTAGTTAACCACAAAACATCACAAAACATCACAAAACAAAATACAATACGCCTAAGCATTCCAGCTTTACTAGGACCAAGACTCTGAGGAAAAAAGACACGGCAACAAAAACCCCAAGAGGACATCAAGACCCACAAGTAGCCCCACCCTCAACATAAAATTATTCATTATCCCCAATGCATTAAACAAAAACAAGAGAGTTAGAAACATACCTGTGGCACCATAGGTGCGGAGACCTAACGTCAATCATGAATACTAATACAAACAACAAAATACCTTGGGTTGCCTCCCAAGCAGCACCTAATTTTACATCGCGGCATGACAGAACTTGGTTGGGTACTTAGACTTCCCCAACAAGCCCATGGGTACCTTGATTACTCAGAATTCATCAAGGTAGCCCAAAAGTTAGCCTCCAATTTTCTCTTTCCACTTTAAGCTTATGAATTACTCACCTAATTGTTATTCTAATTTTCCATTATGATCATAGGGCGGAGGTATGAAAATAAAGGACCCAAGAAATAGATGTGGCATATTGTACTTCTTGACCTTTACATGAGGAATGTAGTTCTTTAATTATAGCTCAGCAAATTCAAGAATATAAACATAAGTTTCTTCCTCCTTGCACTCTTCTACAGTCTCTGATGGCTCGATTTATATCTTACTATCCAAATACAATGTGGAAAAATGTTTTGAATGAGTCCCAACATGCCCCAACTTAGGATTTGCATTCTTCTTTACATTCTCTCACAACTCTAATATGCTCTCCTTAAGAGTGACACTATCCACAAGAGCATGAGCAATTTTTGAATTCTCCAATTTTAGCTCATCAAGTTGCCTTTTCAGAATTCTTTCAGTCTCACACTACCCATAACTAGGTTGCTGGGTGTTACTCACAACAACTTTTGCATCCAACTGTACTTGTAAGTGGAAGATATCCAAGACAAACCTACCAACCTTTTGAAAATAATCTTGTCTTCCTTTTTCTAGGAGTGCCAATGTGTCAAGCATGCTCTTATTATGTTCCAATAATATAATGATCATACTCCTGCATTAAGAAATCATATCAAAAGAAAAAGGATCAATAAATAAGGAGTCATCATTACTTCGTACTTCTTCTGGCCAGACTGTCATCTCAAGAAGTGTAGGTCAACAAAATAAAAAAATAAAAGAAAATAAAACCCAATAACTCCAATAACCTCAATCAAGAATTTGAGACCGTATTCCCTAACAACGATGTCAAAATTTGATAACGCCCAAAATACACCTCCTTAGAAGGATAAAGCGGTCATAGTCAAACATAGTAACTTAACTAGGTTGGGGTCGATCCCACAGGGAATAGGCAAAAAATATGAATTAAACTTGTTGAAATCACCAGGCAATGCGTAAAATTCAAAGAGGGATTTACTGAAATAGTAATAAAGAAAAGAATTGGTTGCTCTTGGTTGTAAACAATATTAGACGAATACCATACATGTGTTCCCCCTTGCTTCTCAGCTCTACAGATTTATCGTACATTGTCGAAATATTCCAATGCCTTACATGAAGAATCTGACAAGTTATGTATCACCAACTGTCTTGTGGACTTATTGGCAAATCTCACTCTTTACTTTGTGAGTCTAAGAGTGTCTCACTACTAGACCTTGTCCTGGATCTCAGATTAACTACTACCTTTTGGGTCTCAAGTTGATTAGATGAGAGGGTGGAAATTATTTGATGGAAGGGGGTCTTAAATTACTATTGTGATGTATTTTCCTAATCTCTACCTCTTTTTTGAAGCAGGTAGTGAATAAAGGCGGTTCTTAACATTGGCCACAACTAAGGAATCAATTTAACTGAAGATAATCATAATAAATGCAAGAATCTTTATCTAGAATGACTTAACACTTCATCTACTTCGTTAATCTGCCAGGGTTTCCATAACCCTAGCTAAGGGAATTAGCCGCTCATAGTTATGAGATCAATCATGTATTCCATAGACAAAATTACAAAATTAATATAAAAATAATAAAATAATAAATCCCAAAGCCTTAAATTAAATAACAAAGCAAGAATAATAAGAGTATAGGATAGCCCCCCAAGGGCTTATCCCCGAATATGTGAATAATCAATATTTGAATGTATTAATATATGGATTAATAAATAAACAAAGCCTAAAGGGTATTTATAGATTACAAAAATTAAATTCTAAATAAAATAGGAAAGCCCAAGAAATTAACTCCTAAATAAAATAGAAAAACTCTAGAAATCAAATCCTAAATAAAATTGGAAAACTTAATTACCCATACATAATAGGACTTAAAAACATCATAGGAGTGTAATTGGGATACGTGTCAACCCTAGGAAATAAATACTAACTAAAATGGAATAGGACAAGTAATGTCGGCATAAGGTACGACTTGCTCGTCCACTCATAAGGTCTTCTTACGAGTCTTACTATGCAAGTCTTATGCATTACTGTAACTTATCTCGCTGGCTTCAAATTTTGTTCTTTTTATGAATCATCCACATGAGTCGTATCTTTATCATACGACTCGGGGTCTTCTCTCATATCCACCGGGGACTTGATCCTTCCATGCTCTAGACACTGGTGATAATACCCAAAAATCCAAACCAATGTTAGAGCCATGTTTCAAGCTTATGTAAAGTACATTATAAATCTTTGGTAGTTTTATTAGTGAGTTTGATGTATATTAAGTTCTCAAATAACTCCCAGCTATTAGATGAATCAAAATATTCTTTACTAATTGAGTTTTTGGGAAGAATATTGGTATAGTCAACTTCAAACGAGCATGTATTTTATTTCACTAAGAATATTCCAGCCCAGGACCACACAAATTTTAGGAAATTGAATTAGCCTTCCAACGATACCAGTTTCTCTTAATCTGATACTCAGGTTAGAAGTTAAGGCACCTTTAGTAAGAGATAATAGCCTAAAGTGATAAGGCCGCATCGCGGTGATGGCCAAAATCACGTTCGTCCATTTACAGTGGACCACTGCGATTATGCCACGCGTGCCAAGGGAAATTTCACGTCAGTGGGGCATCGTGAAAGTGTTGTGTTGTGCCAGTTCAGAATTGTTCATTTCCAGTGGTGCAATGTAATAGCACTGCGTCGCGCCATTAGACAAAATATCGATTGTCCTTTTTCAGTGGTACAACGCGATAAGCACCGCATAGCGTCATAGCCAAAAATTGAGATTTTTGGTTTCACGATTTAATTTCTAGGGACCATTTGGTCTTTTCCCATATCCCTAAATCCGTCCAAAACACGAAATTAAAACCCTAAAGGGGCATTTGGTGCCCCATTACTCATAATTTATCTCCAAGAAACTAATCTTCTATCAAGAACAAGCCTTATCTTTCAAAATTCAAGATCAATTATCAAGAAAAACCCCAAGAACTCTCACGAATTCATCAACCCAGGTATGTTAAGTGTTCATCCATAGGTCCCTTTCACCCATGGAGTCCATGAATCAAAATTTTAAATTCAAAGTCATGATCATTACAAGTTATTGTGATCTTAATTGTGATATAAACCATGAATCCCCATGAATCTTGATTCTATACCATGTTTACATGAAATTATTGTTGTTATTGAACCCCACTCATTTTAATGATGCTATTCGCTGATATAATTTATAATTAGTGATGTTGAAGTTGAAATCATACTATTACTACAAGCTTTAAACTATTTCCATGCTTAGCTTACACTATGCATATCAAGTGTTTGATGAAATCCCTACAAGAATGAATTTTTAATAAATGCTTTCATATTATGTCCCTAAAGTTTTAATATTATTTTGATATTATTGCTATCGAGTCCTGGGGGTTGTGAATATCCAAACACTTAGACGTTTACTTAACCTCAGTATCTCCAGAATAGTTTCAAATATGTTATGAGCAGTATCAGTTCAGTCAGTAATAATGATTAGTTAATATTAGAACAATTTAGTATTATGAGTCAGTTTAGTTGGGAGTAGGATTTAACATCGAGCGAATGCAGGGATGGCAGACTCCCCATCAGTTAAGCAGAGTCGTCCCTGTACTCCAGAACTACGTAGCCAACATAGGTTATGAGGAGTCACCCGTTAGTTCAAGCTTGACTACCTCTCAGGTGTCACCCGTCAGTTTAGGCTTGACACCCTGGTCCTTCGGGACATCAGTATAGTGGATCCAAATAACAGTGTTAGTACCCATGACACGGTACTGACACCCTTCCAACTGGGGTCACAGGTTGGACCCCAAATTACTCACCGAGGCATGTTGGTTAGATGATAGCTCCCACAGTCTCAGTCTAGTAATCAACTCTGTAATTCAGTTTTAGTTTTATTTGACCATAGCATACATATATCAGTTATTCAGTTATCAGATTTTAATATTTCAATTTATTGACTATATCTAGAACATGTTTTATGCTTGGTCATTCATTCTTAGTATTTACATATTTCATGCATACTATTCAGTACTTCATGCTATTCATTCAGTCAGTTATAACTCCTATACATGAAACCATGCATGTCATCCTACCCCATTTAACATACCAGTACATTCAAAGTACTGATCACATACTAGTTTCTTGTACTATGATGTATCATATCATAGGTTCGGATGCTCAGATCCCGGATCGTGCATAGACATTCCAAACTATTTGCCGTAGCAGTCATAAGTCCTCATATTTCAAAGACATAGTTTATTTATTTCAGTTATTCCTTCAGATTTAGTATTGTTCCATTCAGTCAGAATTAGTTGGGGGTTTGTCCCATCAGCACCACATTCAGTCAGTAGAGGTTTTTCAGACTAGTACAGATAGTTAGTCAGTCTTCAATTTTTAGTTATCATTATCAGACGTTTATTCAGTATTATTAGTTTTGTTTTACAGACTTTATCAAAACTATGATTTAAAACCTTATGGCACCCTCAGTTAAATTTCGCATATGATCTATTGTTATCAATTTTATTTAGTGCTAACAGCAGGTACCAAATCATGGGTTAGCTTGTGGTTCCTTGGAACTATAAGCACCGTGTGGCGCCCAGGGTGTACTCTCAGAGCATTATAAACTTGGTATCAGAGCCTAAGGTTTTAAAGTATCCTAGGAAGTCTAAAAGCCATGTCAAGTTGAGTCTTGTGCATGGGTGTTAATCGCGCCACACTTATGAACAAGAGGCTACAAGGAATTTTAACAAAAGTTTCCCTTCTTTCAGTGTTCATATGGTGCGACAGAGCATGATCTTATGTTAAACTCTCTATCTAATCTATTCTTCCTTCCATTTACAGAACTTTCCCCCCAGAAAGGCAAATGAAAAAAGAAATAAAACAACCATCACCTCCGCTTGTTCAGGAAGATCCCCTGAACGAGCGTGTTTCTCATGCAGAGTTTAGAGTTGTATTCACTACTCTAGATCACTCTATAGCAGCTCAAAATGTCCGACCAGCCACTGTCCTGGCGAACCCAGTGGCCAATACTGCTGCTGTTAGGATCGGGACTTTACTTGAGTGAATTCTCCCCTATTTTTGAGATCCAAATCTGAAGAGGATCCAAAGGATTTCTTAGACATGGTCCATAAGGTAACAAACATTATTGGGGTGACTTCTAGCGAGAGTGCTGACTTGGCTACTTACCAGCTGTAGGATATAGCCCATACCTGGTTTAAGCAGTGGAAAGGGGACAGAGGTGCAAATACAGGGCCTGTAGAGCGGGAGGAGTTTGCTATAGCATTCTTAGATAGATTCCTCCCATTAGAGATGAAAAAAGCCAAGGTGTTAGAGTTTATCAACTTGAGGCAGGGGAATATGAGTGTGAAAGAGTATTCCCTTAAGTTTACTCAGCTAGCTAGGTATGCTCCTCATGTGGTAGCTTATAGGAGGTTTAGGATGAGCAAGTTTGTGTCTGGGGTATCTGATAGTGTGATCAAGGAGTGTAGGTCTATAATTTTGATTAAAGATATGGACATATCAAGGCTTATGGTCCATGCCCAACAGATTTAGGAGCAGAAGAATAAGGAGAAGGAGAGAGAGAACAAGTGGACTAGAATAGGTAGCTTTAATTTCACTTAGCCAAAGTTAGAGGGTGGTAATCGTCCTCAATTCCTTTAAAAATCTTCAGTTTCTTCCCTATTCTCAGTTAGTACCCCTATGCCATGGTTCAGAAATGACAATCGGGATAGGCCCTAGGCTCTAAGTCCCAAGGTAGTGTAAATAATGGTCGTATAAATCCTCTTTTCCAGAAACGTGGTAGAAACCATTAGGGTTAGTGTAGAGCTGGAAGTGATGTATGCTTTGGGTATGGCAAGCCTGACTATCAGATTAGGGAATATTGGGTAGTTTCTCATAAAGGAAAGGATTTGCGCCAACAGGGTTAGTCCCATCAGTCATCAGTTCTAGTTGGCCGCCGACTCAGCAGGGCACTGCCTCCAGTGCTACTAGTGTTCAGTGTCAGAACAGGCTTTATGCACTTCAGTCCTAACAACATCAGGAAAGTTCTCCTGATGTGGTTACTGGTACGCTATAAGTCTTTCATTTACATGTTTATGCTTTACTAGAGCCCAGAGCTTCTCTTTCTTTTGTAACCCCTTATATAGCCGTCAACTTCAAAATCAGTCTCAAAATTTTAGTAGAGCCTTTCTCAGTGTCTACCCCCGTGGGTAAGTCTATCGTAGCCCAGAGGGTATACAGAAATTGCCCGGTTATAGTGTTCAGAAAGTTATTTCAGTTTATCTCGTAGAGTTAGAGGTGATGGATTTTGACACCATTCTCAGCATGGATTAGCTTCACTCATGCTATGCTTTAGTTGATTGTAGAAATAGAATAGTTCATTTTTAGTTTCCAAATGAACTAGTCCTTGAATGGAGAGGAAGCACTATAGTGCTTAGGAGTCAGCTTATTTCGTACCTTAGAGCGAGGAAAATGATATCCAGGGGGTGTATTTATCATCTTGTCCGAGTCAAGGACTCTAATTTTGAGACTCCTAATCTTGATTCAGTTTCAGTAGTGAGGGAATTTTCAGATGTGTTCCCTGAAGATCTCCCCGGAGTTTCTCCCAAAAGGAAAATCGACTTTGGGATAGACCTTCTTTCCAGATACCCAACCTATTTCTAGTACGCCATATATAATGGATCCAACTGAACTCAAAGAGTTGAAAGAACAGTTGAAAGATCTCCTTAATAAGGGATTCATCAGGCCCAACATTTCTGCATAGGGCACACTTGTCCTGTTCGTGCATAGAAAAGATGGTTCTCTTAGACTTTGTATCGACTACCGTCAGTTGAACAAAGTCACAATCAAGCTTAAATATCCATTTCCCAGAATTGATGACTTGTTCAACCAACTTCATGGTGCCAGTTATTTTTCTAAGATTGACCTCAGATCCAGTTATCATCTGCTCAGAGTCAGAGAATGTGATATTCTAAAAATAGCTTTCAGAACTCGGCATTGTCACTTCGAGTTTCTAGTCATGTCCTTTAGTCTCACCAATGCCCCAACAACCTTTATTGACTTGATGAACTGAGCGTTCAAAAAGTACTTGGACATGTTTGGTCATAGTCTTCATCGATGATATTCTTTTCTACACCCATAACAAAAATGATCATGCAGACCACATCAGTATAGTATCACAGACCCTTAGAGCCCATCAGTTATTTGCTAAATTCAGTAAGTGCAAATTTTGGCTAAGGTCAGTAGATTTCCTTGGCCATATTATTTTTTGTGATGGAATTAGAGTTGATCCTCATAAGACCAAAGCAATGAAAAACTAGACTAGTCCCATCTCTTCATTAAATAATAAGAGTTTCTTGGGTTTGACTGGCTATTATCAGTGGTTTGTTGAAGGTTTTTTGTCTATTGTATTCCCTATGTCCAGATTGACTCAGAGGAAAGTTAAGTTTCAGTGGTCAGATTCTTATGAGAAGAGTTTTCAGGAGTTGAAGACTCGACTCACCATAGCCCCAATTTTGACATTAACAGATGGTTCAGATGGGTTTGTTGTGTACTATGATGCTTCAAGAGTTGGTTTGGGGTCTGTTTTGATGCAGAGGGGTAAGATTGTGGCCTATGCATCTAGAAAAATTAATCCCCATGAAAAGAATTACCCTACCCATGATCTTGAGCTAGCAGCTGTTGTGTTTGCCTTAAAGATTTGGAGGCATTATTTGTACGGAGTTTATGTTAATGTGTTCATAGATCACAAAAGCTTGCAGTATGTGTTTTCACATAAGAATTTAAATATACATCAGATAATATGGTTACAATTGTTGAACTATTATGATATGAGTGTTTTGTACCACCCGAGCAAGGCCAATGTAGTAGCAGATTCCCTAAGTAGATTATCTATGGGGAGTGTTGCTCATGCTGAGGATGATAAGAAAAAGTTAGTTCAGGAAGTTCATCATTTTTCCAGGTTAGGTGTTTATTTGGTTGATTCAGATGAGGGTAGCGTTTGGGTTTAGAATAGTTTGGAATCTTCTCTGATTGTCGAAGTGAAAGAAAAATAGGATAGGGATCCTAGTCTGGTGAAGCTGAATGAGTCATTCAGAGATCAGAAAGTAGAGGTTTTCTCCCAAGGAGGAGATGGTGTGTTGCGTTTCTAGGGTAGACTATGTGTGTCGTGTGTTGATGAGTTGAGATAATGAATTCTTGCAGAAGAACATGATGCACATTACTCGATTCATCCGGGGGACATGAAGATGTACCGTGATTTGTGAGAAATCTATTGGTAGAGTGGGATGAAGAGGGATATTGTAGAGTTTGTAGCTATGTGATCTACTTGTCAGCAGGTTAAGATTGAGTAGCAGAATCCTAGTGAGTCTATGCGGGAGTTCAGTATTCCCACTTGGAAGTAGGAGGAAGTGAACATGGACTTTGTGACAGGTTTGCCTCGTACTCGTTGTCAGTATAATTCAATTTGGGTCATCATAGACAGAATGACCAAATCAACTTTTTTCTTACCAGTCCATACTTCTTATTCAGTTGAGGACTATACCAACCTCTATATTAGAGAGTTGGTTAGGTTGCACGGTGTTCCGTTGTCTATCATTTCAGACAGAGGTACTCAATTTACCTCCCACTTTTGGAAATATTTTCAGAAGGGTCTTGGTACCCAAGCTTATCTCACTACAACCTTCTACCCTCAGACAGATGGTCAGACAGAGAGGACCATTCAGACCCTTGAGGATATGTTGAAAGCGTGTGTAGTTGACTTTAAGGGTAATTGGGATGACCATTTTCCTTTAGTTGAATTCACATATAATAATACCATGATTCATTCTAGTATTCAGATGGCTCCATTTGAGACTCTATATGTAAGGAGATGTGGATCTTCGATTGGTTGGTTTGAGATAGGTGAAACCACTTAGATAGGGCCTGATTTAGTGTTTGATGCCTTGGAGAAAATTTAGCTAATCCGAGAGAGGCTAAAGACAACCCAAAGCTGACAGAAATCTTATGCAGACGTGAGGAGAAAGGATCTTGAGCTTGAGATTAATGATTTCGTATATCTAAAAATCTCTCCCATGAAGGGGGTAAAGAGATTTGGTAAGAAGGGGAAGCTTAGTCCCGATATATTGGCCCTTACAGAGTTTTGAGCCATTTTGAAAAGGTATGAGATTGAGTTTCCTGTAGACTTAGCATCAGTGCACCCAATATTCCATATCTCCTTGTTGAAGAAGTGTATGGGTGACCTAATTATAGTTGTTCCCTTAGAAAGCATAGATGTTCAGAACAACCTTTCTTATGAAGAAATTCTAGTCAAGATCCTTGATCGACAAATTTGTAGCCTAAGGAACAAAGAAGTTCCCCTAGTCAAAGGTTCTTTAGTGGAATCAGTCCGTTGAGGGAGCCACTTGGGAAGTAGAAGCAGATATGCGGACCAAGTACCCACATCTTTTCTCCGCAAACTTAGACTCAGCTTAAGGTAACAATCTTCTTAGAATTTTTATTTTCCATGCTCAGTTTCAGCTGCATATCATTTTCATGTAAGTCATGCATTCACAAAACCAGTTAAGTCATGTGTCATGTTTCAGACTCACTCATGTAATCATGTTTTCATCACGAATAGTCAACATGTAATCTAAATTCCTCAGTGCTTTCAGCTTAACCAATCTCATTCAAGGACTAATGTTCCCAAGAGGGAGATATTGTAATAGCTTGAAAATCCAAACCAATGTTAGAGCCATGTTTCAAGATCATGCAAAGTACATTATAACTCTTAGGTAGTTTTATGAGTTAGTTTGATTTATATTAAGGCCTCTAATAACTCCAGCTATTAGACGAATCAAAATATTCCTTACCGATTGAGTTTTTGAGAAGAATGTTGCTATAGTCAACTTCGAACGAGTATGTCTTTTATTCCTCTAAGAATTTTCCAGCCCAGGACCCACCAAATTATAGGAAATTGATTATCTTTCCAAATATACCGATTTCACCCTAATCCAATACTCAGGGTGAGAAGTTATGGAACTTTTAATAAGAGACAATAGCCCAACACGATAAGGCTGCATAGCGTGATGACCAAATCACGTTCGTCCTTTTCCAGTGGACCACCGCGATAACGCCTCATCGGGCTAAGGGGTAATTTTGCGTCAGTGAGGCATTGCGATGGCGCCGCATTGCACCAAGGTGCCAGTCCAGAATTGTTCATTTCTAGTGGCATAACGCGATAGTACCACATCGCGTCGTTGGACAAAATTGGGATTGTCCTTTTCTAGTGGCGCAACGCGATAAGCACCGCATCGCGCCGGAGAAAAAAATTAGGAATTTCAATTTCGCGATTTAATTTCCAGGGACCGCTTGGTCTTTTTTCATGGCCCCAAATCCATCTAAAACACGAAATTAAAACCCTAAAGGGGAATTAGGTGCCCCATTACCCATAATTTTTCTCCAAGGAACTAATTTTCTCTCAAGAATAAGCCCTAGCTTTCAAAATTCAAGATTAATTCTCAAGAAAAACCCCAAGAACTCTCACGAATTCATCAACCTAGGTATGTTGAGTGTTCATACATGGGTCCCTTTCACCCATGGAGTCCAAGAATCAAAATTTTAAATTCAAAGTCATGATCATTACAAGTTATTGTGATCTTACTTGCGATTTAAACCATGAATCCCCATGAATCTTGATTCTATGCCATGTTTACATGAAATTATTGTTGTTATTGAACTCCACATGTTTTAATGATGTTATTCGATGATATAATTTATAATTAGTGATGTTGAAGTTGAAATCATACTATTACTACAAGCTTTAAACTATTCCCATGCTTAGCTTACACTATGCATATCGAGTGTTTGATGAAATGCCTACAAGAATGAATTTTGAATAAATGCTTTCATATTATGTCCCCAAAGTTGTAGTATTATTTTGCTATTATTGCTATCGAGTCCTGGGGGTTGTGAATACCCGAACACTTAGCTGTTTAATTAGCCTCAATATCTTCAGAATAGTTTCAGACATGTTATGAGCAGTATTAGTTCAGTCAGTTATCATGATAAGTTAAACTTAGACCAGTTCAGTATTCTGAGTCAGTTCAGTTGGGAGTAGAATTTAGCATCGAGCGAATGCAGGGATGGTGGCTTCCCCGTCAGTTGGGAAGAGTCGTTAGTAGCAGTCCCTGTACTCTAGAACTACATAAAAATCGTAGGTTATGAGGAGTCACCCATCAGTTCAGGGTTGAATACCTCTCAGGTGTCACCCGTCAGTTTAGGCTTGACACCCTGGTCCTTCGGGACATCAGTATAATGGATCCACTCAACAGTGTTAGTACCTGTAACATAGTACTGACACCCTTCCAACTGGGGTCACAGGTTGTACCCCAAATTGCCCATTGGGGCATGTCGGTTAGATGATAGCTCCCACAGTCCCAGCCTAGTAATCAACTTAGTAATTCAGTTTCAGTTTTTCTTGACCATTTCATACACATATCAGTTATTCAGTTATCAGATTTTAATATTTTAATTTACAGACTATATCCAGAATATGTTTTATGCTTGGTCATGCATTCTCAGTATTTACAAATTTCATGCATACTATTCAGTACTTCATGCTATTTATTCAGTCAGTTATAACTCTTGTACATGAAACCATGCATATCAACCTACCTCATTTAGCATACCAGTACATTCAAAGTACTGATCGCATACTCGTTTCTTGCGCTATGATGTATCATATCATAGGTTCGGACGCTCAGTTCTCGGATCGCACCTAGACATTCCAGACTATCAGCCATAGCAATGGTGAGTCCTTATATTTCTAGGACATAGTTTATTTATTTCAGTTATTCTATAAGATTTAGTATTTTTCCATTCAGTCAGAGTTAGTTGGGGGTTTGTCCCATCAACTCCACAGTCAGTCAGTAGAGCTTTTTTAGACTAGTATAGATAGTTAGTCAGTTTTTAGATTTCAGTTATCATTATCAGACTTTTTTTTAGTATTATTAGTTTTGTTTTACAGACTTTATCAAAACTATGATTTAAAACCTTATTGCACCCCTTAGCTAAATTCCACATATGATCTATTGTTATCAGTTTTATTCAGTGCTCTCAGCTGGTACCAACTCATGGGTTAGCTTATGGTCCCTCGGGACCGTAAGCACCGTGTGGCGCCCAAGGTGTACTCTCGGGGCATTATACTGGTGTGCTTACGATTTTTCATACGAGTTGTACTCAGATTATATGACTCATAAGATGACCAAAATTCAACATTTTCAAGGTGTTTTTGTTCACTTTAGATATATATTAAGATCACAAATAGCTCTTAGCTTATAGGCAAGTGAAAACATCCATATACAATTTAGTTCTTTTGAAAAAGTATAACTATCGTCTTCTTCAATCGAGCATAACTTTTGGAGTACTTTAGAATTTTTGCTCTCAAGACCCCCCACCAGATAGATAATTGAGTTAGATTTCCAAAGATACAATTTCACCTTCATCTGATATCGGGGTGAAAAGTATGGCCAAAATGCTGAAGCACTGTCGAATCACTTTCTAACTATCCAAGATACGACTTGAAAGGCTACTACTCGTAAGGTCTCCTTACGGGTTGTTAGAAGGAAGTCATAAGTTGGGCAATAAAGGCTGAAAATGGGTTTTGACTATGACTTAAGCCACAACTCATCGACAGACCTTACAAGTCGTGACCTAAGTCGTTGGGACAGCTTTTAAACGCTTTCCAAATGATTCCTAAGGTTTTTTTGTCTTTTTCCATTCTTTTAACCCCAAAACTTCATTTGATTAGTGCCACAAATGCCTAAAAATACTGAAGTAGGTTGCCAAGAATTCCATTTTTCATTGTTCTTCTTGAATTTAGCCTCCAAAAACCAATTTTCCTGCAAGACACTCCCTAAAATACATCAAATCTAATAAAATAGCCTTAAGTACATCCATATTCTTATAGTTTAAGCATCGTTAGTGCTATATTCCTATAGCATATTAGCCTTACTAGTATTTTTTAGGGATACCACCTACAAAAAAGATAATAAATATGTTAAGTGATAAATAATTAATTAATGTAGTAGAAAAAATTAAATAAACTTATCAGTAAAATAACTTACGATGATCCATGATGCACAATCACCATTCTACTAAGCCAGTTACTATTACTAGGTAATAGATCTATCTGAGTCTCCACCTCATCATCTAGTGAATTTGTAGGCATAGGTTCAGGTGTAGGTACACGTATAAGTCTAGGTATAGGTAATAGTCCCAAGAGTTCATAAATGAGTCTGCACTTCAGGATCAAATTTGATATCTCTAAGCTATAAACCTGAGAGGTGGGATTGAATTATACAAGAATGGAGTACAAGATGATAATATCGAAGTCTCTAAGCATGTGGATGAGGCATAGTGGGTGTAAGCATGAAAGTATGTGATGTAGAAGTGTATATAGGTAGCGAGTGGATTCGGCTACCATGAATATCTGTAGGATGTCTATTGCCATAGGGGACATAATACACTGGTGGAGAAGAGAGAACTTGTGGCACAAATAAAAGATGAGCTAGAATATCATGAGGTTGTATAGGCCTCCTAGTTTTCTTCTTATAGCTCTTACTCAACTTGCTACTCTTACTAACATAAGATCGATTATTACCATCACCAAATAATATCTGTATGTAAATTTACATTACAACATATAAAAAAAATCATAAGTATTAATAAAATTAGTGGTAACAAAATAAACTGACATGCTAATATATATTCTACCATTCTTCCCCCTTAGTTGTTTTATTTTGATTGTCCCATTCATCATCTCCAAATGATTTATTTCCCTCGATAATTATCTCTTCATCTGAAACTTCTTTTAATATGAGTTCACGATGTTCTAGACTAACTTTCGACTCAGCATCCACTATTTGATTACTACAGCGACATTTTGTTTGATATGCCATATCTAACAAATTTTTAGACTTAATACTACCCATAAACTTAGTCTTTATAACCACCAACAATAAATCTTATCTCTATGCAACATATATGATACATAATACACTTGCTTAGCATTTTATGTAGTGATAAAGGATCACAACGATCATATTGCCTCATTTGTTAAACTTCAATTATATTATTTTGTTGATTCAACCTTGTACCTCTATGTGATGGATCAAACTATTTCCACCGAAGTAGGATTATCTTTTTCGGGCCGATCAAACTATTTATCTTCAATAATCTCTTGTTTTAAATCATATTCAACAGTTTGGATAATACTGTCAACATCACCTTGAACGTACGTGCCATTGTTATTTGATTACTTATACCTTGAAACTTCTTTAGTCTGAAACTTGAAACTATTCACACAATACTTATTCATCGTCTAAATTTGAGTTTCAGACCTTAGTGCAACATCTCTCATCAATTGTAATTGTTCAATAGTACTATATTCATTATAAAATTACATAACATCAATTAAAATTTAATTAAATTAGTTTTATTATGATTATTGATTCAATATGATTTTTCACACGTACATATTCGTGCAACAAATTGAAAAGCTTCAGATATATGGAATCATTGCCCCAACTGTTTGTAAATAAACTATTATGAGTACGTTGACAGTTTTTGTTAGTTAATTAACACTTGGTATTTAAATTTATATAGTTTGCTAATGCAACTAAACACTTACTGAAGTTATGGTTAAATCCTTCGATAAATGAGCAAAACATGTGTCACATTTGATTGTTTTTCCATTGTCACGACCCAAAAGTTGAGGTCATAATGGCACTTATCACGGCTCAGCCCTTATAATTAAGCCAAGATCTCAAAATAAAGAAAATGTCATGACCCAAATTCTTAGATCATGATGGAACCTACTATAACCCACCAGTAAGTAAGCCAACCTGTAGTTCAAAATTGCTAATAACGGATTATCAAAGAAAATGAAATGCACAAAAAAATAAATATAATAAAGGGGCTAATATATATAAGACAATCCCAAGGCCTGGTGAAGTTAGTACAACAACTTCTAATACGCTACGAGTACAAAGTCTAATACTGAATAAATATACATATACAACATATCTCTAAATACAATATATAGATTAATCTAACCAATAAGAGGGGGAGTAGTAATATTCTGAATGCCCAAAGCTCACCCCCAGTCTTAAATCCACAGCTGCTCCGCATGATACACATATCAGCGAGAATTTGTATTATGATCTGCAGGCTACAGAACTATAGTATGAGTACCAAAAACATGGTACTTCGAAGGTAACTACCAACTGAGCTTCCAAGATTGTGCAAATATAGATAACATGCAAGGAGTAGTGTAAACTACATAAGACTATCCAGGAAAATGCAATAATAAAGACAGAGAGGCAATAAGGCTAAACTATTCTATTCTAGCCGTATTCAAGAACTGAAGTACTATACAGTATATCACTCGCCAATATATACGTAAAGAGCAGAAGAAGATATATAGTAGTATACAAGGCCAAGAAATACATATACAATATGAATGAACAAAGAAAGAAAGGGATATATGGTAATACCATAGCTAGATTCTCATGACTCGATTTATGAGTCATGATGGTACCTACTTTACTCCACCAGTAAGTATGTCAAACCAAAGCCCGGAGCTATAAAAAATGGGCTAATTTGGTGTAAAAAGGCATAAATGCTGGGAATTTGCATGTAAAGACTTACAATAATAAATCATGTAATAAGAATAGTCTTAATGATAGATAAAGATAAAAGTAACATCCCATGACCTAGTAGTGTCGGTACAAGAGTCAATAGCAAAAAAGAACATAACTACTATAATATTCACTATATATCAGTCTCGAATAAGGAGAGACTAGATATAAATACTAGAAGAAAAGAGGGAAACTCCGACTATGAGAGCATCCCCTATCTCCAAACTCAAATCAACACGATCGTTATGTCAGCGACGACCACTAGTACATGGATAAGCACAAAAGAGGTACAAAAGTGTAGTATGAGTACCAAATCCACGGGTACTCAGTAGGCATCATTGATCGACTGAGCTAAATCATAATATAAGTACAATAATATGCAAGATAGATAAGCTAAGTCGAGGTAAAAGTAATACCTAGAATAATTCTCCCAATGCTGTAAATAAATAATATGCAATAATAATGTAAATATCACAGAATTATAACTACTAAACTGACCCCCATAAGTAGTAAGTAAAAAAAACTAAATAACCCAACACGAGCCCCCATAAGCTTGAAGTGTGCAATCAAAGAACAAGCAACCGAAATCACACTAAATAACCGCATCTCAAGCCATAACAAAAAAATTCTTCAATACCATAAACCTTGAATTCAAACAAACTCCATAACCTGCATAAACAACCCATGAATTTCGTACATGAAGCGAACTCATATAATGAAATGACGGACTTGAACCGAAACTCATATCATACATAATGCTGAAATCAAATTGGTCTTAAGATCATAAATCACCAGACTTAAGCCAAACCTAGTATTAACTCTAAAGTACCAAACTAGCATAATAACCATGTAACCACCCCCTTTCAAGCTACCAAATATAGAATTTAAAGGATGTGATTCACCTATAAAGTTACAAGGAGCTAATAATAATCTTGGCCAAAGGTTGGCTAGAGTGGCCCACTTGTAATCCCCAAAATCCATTCTAAAGTAAATTCTTCCCCGGACTAGGTTAAGGTATCTAAATTTACTTTTAGATATTAAATGAGTCATATTAAGTACTAATTTAGAAATTCTACCCTAAAAATAAGTAATTAAGACAATTACGCCTAAGTTACAGTTACTAGATGGGCTAAAAATCCCAAACTACACAAATTATACCTTCAAGACCTAATTCTTAACCCATATCTAACACATTATTATAAATATACTAAGATTAAGTTCAATATACAAGAAGGGTAAACCTAGCCTACCTCGACACTGAAGAATGCCCGATGAAATCCACTAAATCAAAGAATTTCCCTTTTGAAGAGCTTTTATAAGATGTCACGCTATCAAAATCATATTCACTCACCAAAATGAGAACAATGGTACCCATATTGATTTTTCATGATTCGGGGCTAAAATTATGTAAAAATCCCTTGTGGGGCTCGCTTGCAGAATTGCAATTAAGAAACTGTCAATGTGTCTCTCTATGCTTAAGGAACATTTACCCTCAAGAATGAGCAGATTCCGAGCTCAAATGGTGCTAAATCAACTCACCAATATTTTAGAGATTTTGGACATTAATTGAGAAATTATCCAAGAAATTAATGAGAAATTACCAAGAATTCAGCGAAGAAATGAGAGATCCAAGCATACATATACCCCAAAATCACTTACTAATAATTCTCCCAATTTTTCATGCTTTTTAGGGTACTACGCTCTTGAAAATGGGTAAAAAAATGGGAGAAAACAGTCTAAGTGGGGATTTTATAAGTACTAGGTGCCGCTAATGTGGACCCTTTAGCGGTCAATGCTAAAGCACCCAGGTGACCACTAAAGTAGTACCCTGCTTAGGTGGCAGGCCGCTAAAGTAGGCAAGCCGACACTAAAGAGGCTTGTACTTTAGTGGCCAACTTGCCTCTAAAGCGATACATTCCAAGCTAGAAGGGTCACTAAAAATCTATATGGACACTAAAGCACCCTCTGCTAAAGCCTCCAAAGGGTCGCTTTAGTGGTTACTCTTGCTTTTATTGCACCAGCTGGAGAATTGGAATTTTTCAAGTCTCCGCCGACCCCTTGAAATTCATCCATAATTTCATTTACACAAATGAACTAGGCTACCCTATCAAATTTGACATTTCAAACTTAATGTCGTAGTTGATATTTCCATCCAATGCCGTTTCGACAAAAACCGGGTGCCACACCCAAGTGCTATTTTTCTTAACTTCCAGCTAATAGCCCGAAATGAGTTCGAAAGCATCACAACCTGAACCAAGGGTCCACCTAGCCTAAAATTGATGTTCCAAAGCTGTTGGAATATTAATAATTTACATTTGAGGTTGTTTGATTGAATATTTTGCCCGATAGCCAATTTTAACCAACAAAGATTTCAAATTTGAGAATTGGCTCTAAGAAACTAACGAACTACCCGGTAACCAAACTGTCAGCTCTAGTAAGTCATAAATGACTTAGGGTAGCTATAGGAAAGTTCTAAATGACAAAAATTTGCAGAAATAGCGAAAATGACCTGAAGGGTCATTACAATATCCACTATTAAAAGAACTCTAATTCGCAAAAGTAAAGTATTAGGATATACCAGAAGACTCAAACATGTGAGGATACTGGGTCTGTATCTCACTCTCAATCTCCTAAGTAGCCTCTTCTACTGGGAGATACCTCCACTGAACCTTAACTACTGGAATCTCTTTAGAGCGCAACCGCCTGATATGACTAGATAATATGAGCACAAGCTCCTCCACAAAGGTCAATCGCTCATCCAACTAAATCGAGTCCTATATGATCACTTCAAATGAATCTGGAATACATCATCGCAACATAGAAACATGGATAATTGGATGAAAAATAGCAAAATTTGGGGGAAAGGCTAACTCATTTGCCTCATCTCTAATTGCACAAATGATCTCAAATGGTCTAATATATCTAGGGCTGAGCTTGACCTAATCCCGAACATCGTCTCACCCTTCATAGGTAATATATAAGGAAATACCAGTCACCAACTCCAAATCTCAAGGAGTGAATTCTATGATCTGCATAAGCTTTTTGCCTAATTTGAGCTGCCCTCAACCTATCTTAAATCACCCTGACTCTGTCCAACGACTCCTAAAGCAAGTCAGTACTGTGGGTTCTAATATCGCAGGTCTTGAACCAACCAATTGAAGAATGACATTGTCTATAATATAAAGACTCAAATAGCGCCACCTCAATATTCGAATCGTAGCTATTATTGTACGCGAACTCTACCAAAGCCAAGTGCTTCTCCCACTGGCCTCCAAAATACATAACACAGGCTTGGAGCATATCCTCGAGAGCCAAAATAGTCTTCTTTGACTTCCCATCGATATAAGGGTAGAAGGCTGTACTAAGATCCATCTGAGTACCCAACTCTTCCTAAAAAGCTCTCCAAAACCTAGAAGTGAACACTGAGCCCCAATCTGAATTTCTTGAAATAGGCACTCCATGCAAATAGACTATCTCACAAACATAGATATAGGGTAACCTCTCAACACCAAAGGATATTTGAATAGGAAAAAATGTGTTGATTTGGTCGACCGATCCACAATGACCCAAATACCATTGGAACCACAGGAAGTGTAAGGTAACCCACTAATAAAGTCTATGTTAATCCGCTCCTACTTCTCTTAAGAATGGGAAATCTGTGAATCAACCCACTAGGTCTCTAATGCTCGGCCAACACCTGCTGATAATAAAGGCAACGAGCTACAAAATCTGCCACATCTCTTTTCATATTATTCCACCAATAATGCTGCCTCAAATCACTATATATCTATGTTGTACCCAGGTGAATAGAATATCTAGAGTTGTGAGCCTCACACAAAATTGACTGAATCAACTCTCCATCACTCAAAGCACAAATGCGACCATCAAATCTAAGAATACCCTCAATCTGTGGTAGCCCTCTTGGACTCACCACTCAACACCTGATCACGGATTATACAAAGTCTCATATCTCAAATTGATGACTCTAAATTTTCTCAAATAAAGTAGAACTCGCCTCAATTCTAGCAAGAATCCTCTTGTGGTAAAAAATATCAAGTCGCACCATCAAGTTGTCTAAGGACTGGATGACCCACGCCAATGACCACTGAGAAATTGAGTTAAAAGCTAAGCTACCTATACTCACCATCTTTCGGCTCAAGGCATCTGCTACCACATTCGCCTTTTCCCAAGGATATAAGATAAACATGTCATAAACCTTAAGTGACTCCATCTATATAAACTGCCTAAAAATAAGCTCTATCTAGGTTATAAGATGCTGAAAACTACGATGATCAATGATAATCTCACAATGCATTCTATAAATATAATGCCTCCAAATCATAAGGACGAAAACTAGCGCCGCTAACTCTAAATTATAAGTACGGTAGTTGCACTCGTGCACCTTCAACTTCATCAACACATAAGAAATAACTCGACCATACTGCATCAACACTCAATCCAAGCCAAAATTAGAAGCATCACAATATACAGTGAGTCCCTCACCCTTAATAGGAAGAACCAATATAGGATCTTGTAACACCCCAAAATCTCATCTCGAGACGTCACACGATGCTTAAGGCTACAAGTAACCCTAAGCTAACCCTTTGAGCCTTCTACTACTTCTAACACTTACTTTAAGATAATCTAGTCAAGAATAATTGTTGTATTATATCAAAACTAAATGAATAAACGATAGATACTATCTGAATAACAATTACTAATAGTCTTAAAACAAACTCGTAGTTCGAAAAGCCTTTACTACTAACAAAGAACTAGAGATCCATTAGGACAGAACCCCAACTGACTCAAACTAAACTGAGAAATGATAGTCCAAATACTAAAAGAAAACTAAAAGTCTGAAGAAGTAGGCCCTCGAATCATGGGGACTCACCACTATGGAAACATAGATAAAGATGCTTGAACTACTCACGCTGTAGATACTGAGCACCTGAACCTACATTATAAGATAATGTAGCACACAGATGTATATATGGATCAGTACTTTTAGGATGTACTGAGCATATGGGGATGTAATGCATTAAGTAAACAATATCATTAATCTTTATAAAACCATGCATGTAAATATGAATGACTCACATAGCTTAAATAAGTCTGAAATATAGATCTTATAAGTCATGAATAATGAACATATAGTATAAATCTCGTGAGTCATTACACTTAGTTCTAAAATTTGTATTCCCCTCTTATTCTCAAAGTTTGTAAACAAAAGGATTCTTAAAAACAATAACTTTCAAACTTATACTTTTATCTTAAGGATAATAAAGAACTTCTAAAACTTTGGGACTTAAAGACTTGAGAATATGGAATTTTGGGACTCTTTGGGACTTAGGAGTTTCTTCTAACTGACATAAACCATGTGAGCTAACATGGAGTCCAACGTGTTGCCCACGTTAGGAAGAGCTTCTCTATCCTTGAAATCGGAATAGAACCTTAACTTTAGTAATCACTATCTTAACCCACTTGGGGTGAATCATAATCCTATGGTGGATCATAGTTCAAGGGCATAAAACCTTGGAAGCAAGCCCAACTCGGTGCTAAATACTACTCCCATACTTAGGCTCAGAACTTTTAGGGAAATCCACTTTAAATAATAAAATAATATGCAAAGGAAGCCAACTATGCTTCACTTTGCCTTAGATCATAGATAATGTAGATTCCTATCTTTACTTGGTTTAAAAGATCAACTTTCTTTATCAAAATATGAAAATAGTCATTCATGGGACACTTAAATCATGATCATTCTTGAAATATCAAGACTAAATCTTTGGGCATTAAACCCATGCTTCAAATTCATATCAAACACCATAAAGTTCATGCTTTATAACACAATTGCTCTTATTTCAACTTAAAATCTGGAAAATATAATTATGTACATAAATATTCAAAAGTAGACGTGTAATTTACTATACAAATCACTCTAAATCATGCAATTAGCAAAATGGGGTATAAACCCTAACTTAACTTTCATGGAAATCATATTAAAATTCAGTAATTCATAACTTGAAAAAAGTTTTGGACATAAGAACGGAAGAAGTGTTCTTGTTCAAACCCTACATACCTTAGATTGTGAACTTAATGAATAGACTTGCTTGTGAGATACTACTTGTACTCTTGAATGAGGGTTCTTGGAGCTCTTGAACTAGGAGCTTGGAATCTTGACTTAATTTGGAGAATTGATGGACAAATCTTGAGTTTCTTGGAGGAGAAGTATGATTAAATAGGGTTTTTATTTGAAGAGAATGATGATTAGGGCATGAACTGCTTTGATATATGATAGATTTTATGTTTTTGGACGGATTGGGGGTAGGGTAATTGACCAAAATACCCCCTTTTAACTCTTAACGAAGCTGAAAAAATTAAACTGGGAGCCTAATTTTATGGGCCACCGCAATGCGCCACTATCGCGGTGGCTCACTGGAAATTGACAAATGGGAATCTTGGTGTCACCGCGATGCGGAGCCATCGCGTTGTCCCACTGGTTGGGACCTGGAACTTCAGCGCGAAGTACCACAATCACGCTAGGCTATTGGAAATTAACTATTGGGAAATTAGGATTCTCCGCGATACACCACCATCGCGGAGTCCGACTAGAATTGGACAAATGCTAATTAAGCACTCTCCATGACGCGCTAAACACCGGAATGACGGTGTTTTATGACTAAAACTTAAACTATCCATAACTTCTTGCCCGATTATCGGATTTAGGTGAAACTTATATCGTTGGAAAGCTAATTCAATTTTCCAGATGATAAAAAGTCAAAATTAGGAATCTTCTATTTGATTTAAACATTACTCACTTTAGAAGACATCCCTTAATCTTCTAGAGATGAAATTAGGCTTGAAGAAAGTTCGAGGTATTACAGAGCTGAAGTGAGAAATCCTTGGGTTTTCCAAAGATCGACTCACACTCCTTAGACCATTAGAAAGGAACCTCTTTCCAAGTTAATTTGGTCATCGGTGATGCAATAGTAACAAAACCCTCAAGTAATCACTTATAATAACCGGTCATGCCAATGAAGCTAGGAACCTTAGATGGAGATGTTGGCCTACACCCATCACGAATAGACTCAATTTTTTTTGGATCCACCATAATCCCATCCTTAGAAACCACATGTCTTAGGAATGTCACCGACTAATGCCAAAACTCACACTTAGAGAATTTGGTGAAAAGCCTTTGATCTCTCATGGGCTAGAGTACAATCCATAAATACTGCATATGATCCTTTCTACTCCACGAATGCACAAGGATGTCATCGAGGAACACAACCATGAAGGAATTTAAATAAGACCTGAACACGCGGTTCATTAAATCCATGAACACTACTGGGGCATCGGTCATCCCTAAAGACATCACCAAGAACTTATAATGACTATATCGAGTCCTGAAGGTTGTCTTTGGAATGTCCTCATCCTCAAATCTTCAACTGATGGTAACCAGACCTCAATTCAATCTTAGAGAACACTACTGTTCCTTAAAGCTGGTTAAATAAATCATCAATGCGAGGTATAGGATAATGTTTCTTCACCGTTACCTTATTAAGCTGCCTATAGTCAATACACATATGCAAAGGAATCATCCTTCTTCTTCTTCATGAACAAGACCTAATTACCCTATGAGGACACACTCGATCTAATAAAACCTTTACCAGAAGATCCTAGAGCTGTGAATTTTACTCATTAAGCTCGGCAGGATCCATATGGTAAGGTTCCATAGAAATAGGTCAGGTGCCCAACTTAAGATCAATAAAAAACTCAATATCACGCTTAGGAAGAAAACCAGGTACATCGATAGGGAAAATATCAGGAAACTCACTGACTATAGGAATAGAGTCAAGCAAAGGAATCTCCATACTATTATCACAAATATAAATGAGATAAGACTTACAACACCCCCTCAAAATAAGTCTCCTAGCCCGAACATAAGACATAATCCCTATCGTCTCATGACTAATAAATCCCTGCCACACAACTGGGGATATGTCGGGCATGACTAAGGTAATGGTCTTAGCAAAATAATCCAGGACTTCATAATAGTGGGATAACCAATCCATGCCTAGAATCACATTAAAATCTGCCATGTGTATATAATAAGATCAACCTGAGTACTAAACTCTCGAACAATCATAATATATGATCTATATACCTAATCCACTACTAAAGCATCACCCACAGGAGTAGATACACATAATGACACAGATAATGAATCCCAAGATAACTTTAACCACAAGGCATAATAAGAAGATATATAAGAATACATTGATCCTGGATCAAATAAAGCTAAAGCCAATTAATGGCATACTAAAATTGTACCCGTTATAACAATATCTAAAAACTCAACCTCGGGTCGAGCAAGTACGACATGTAATTGACCATGCCTACCACTAGGCTGGGCTCTTGACTGATATCCTGTCCTACCTGCCTGAGGAGATCCATGAGCATCCTAGAGATCACCTTGATGACTATGCATAACACCTCTAGCTGGGGTATAGACTACCTTAATCGGTGGAACACTATAAGATGAAAGAACTATCGCTCCACGACTGGGGCACTCCCACTAGAAATGGACAAAGGCCCCATAACCATAACATGCCCCTGGTGTCAAATTAAACACAGAAGATTGGGATGACCCAGAATAACCACCACGAATTGAATAATTAGAAGATGAACCCCCTAGAGGCTGACCACTACTCTTGCCAAGATGATCACTAAAACTAGATTGGCCTCTATTGGTGATCTAAAAAGAGGAATAAACGGGCCTATTAGACCGACCCTAATACTGATAAGGCTGACGCGGAGGGTACCTACCCTAAGAACCACTGCCTTTGAACAACGAGCCACTATGACTCTTACTAAAACTACCCTGATACTATGGTCTCTTGTTGCTGCCCCCTTGGGCCTCATAATGTATCTTCTCCTAAACCTGACCATGATCCGAAAGCTTAGCAAAACATCTACCAATATTAACCAAACCCTATGAGCGGGAGTTTTAATCTTTGAATAAAGAACTACACCCTCTCATACTCGATAGTTAGAATAGATTTAGCATGCCTATCTAACTTATAAAATCAATCCTCATACCCTACAACAGTCATGAAGCCCTGCTCCAACCTCAAGAATTGATCCCTTAATTGATCTCTAAGGCTATGAGGTGATACTTCTCTAAGAAAACCTCAAAGAATTGTGTCCATGTCATAAAAGATGATCCAACTAGCCTAGAATCAACTTAACATCTCCAAATATATTGAGCCACCAAATCCATATGAAAAGTAGTGTAGTCCACAACATGAGTCTTAACTAGGCCCAAATTACCTTACTGGATGCACCAAAAACCTAGGTGGAGCCAATCTAAAAAATCTACGCAACATCTTTTGCTCCTCAATAGATATAGAAGGCTGGGAAACCATCATCTGAGCAACCACCGATGTCGGAGGTCCCTCAACTTTGGGAGCCATAGCTATAGGTTGTACCTCTACCTCAATACTACTCTAATTCATAGATTGTACACGATCAAATGGTGCACCAATAACCAATCCCAAGATTTGAACTAATGCATCCCTGAGTACTGAATAAGAAATATACTTTGGTGGATCTTGGACTGGTCCCTGTCCCATCACTAGCTAGGGTAGAAGAATATCTATCTTGGGAGGAAGAATAGGGTCTGGAGAATGCCCCCTATCCTGGTCCCTGGATGGTGATGCATCTCTAGGATTTTCTCTACCTTTAGGTCGTCTATGAACTACGGCAGAATCCCTAGGCATGGGCTTGGGGTCCTCATCTAGTGTAGTGGTAGCATGTGTCCTAACCTTTTACGAAAGAGTAAAACCAATGGAATCTTTAGAACCAACTCAAACTCTTAGAATAAAAGTGAGAGAAGTGAACTCCTAAGAATGTCCTATAGCCTACCGAAGATAAAAAATGAATGCTATCATTCTGATCTGTGGGTCACACTTGCTCTTATACCAACAATACTAGTGAACCTAGCACTCTGATACCAATTCTTCATGACCCAATTTATGAGTTATGGTGTCACCTACTTTACCCACCAATAGGAAATCCAAACTGTAGCACAGAGCTATAAGCCATGGGCTAATTTGGTGGAAAAAGGCATACATGCCGGGAATTTACAAGTAAAGACTAACAATAATAAATAAACTAATAAGTATAGTCTGAAAGATAGATAGAGATAAAAGTAACATCCTATGACATAGTTGTGTTGGTAAAAGAGTCACTAGAAAAAAGGAACATAATTACTATAATAATCAATATACATAATTTTCGAATAAGGAAAGACTATCCATAAATACTAGAAGGAAAGAGGGCAACTCTGACTTTGAGAGCTCACCCTGTCCCCGAACTCAACTCAGCACAATCGTCACATCAACGGTGGCCACTAGTACTCGGATCTACACCAAAAAAATACATAAGTGTTGTATGAGTACCAAATACACAGGTACTCACTAGGCATCATCAACCGTCTGAGCTAAATAATAATATAAGTATAATAATATGAAAGATAAATAAGTTAAGTTGAGGAAAAAGGGCAAACCTGGAATAATGCACCAAATAAATAAATAAATAATCCAGAATAATAATGTAAAGATCACACAATAATATGTATTAAACTAGCCCCCCAAATCCAGTAAGTGCAAAAAAATAAATAACCCAATGCGGGTTCCGTAAGCCTAAGGGTGCAATCAAAGATAATAAGTTACCAGAATCACACTAAATAACCGTATCTGAAGCCATAACTAGAAATCCTTCAATACCATAAACCTTAGATTAGAACCAACTCCATAATCATTATAAACAACGCATCATTTCTGGACTTAAACTGAATATCAAATAATCAAATGCCAGATCTAAACCAGAACTTATATAATAAAATGCCAGACTTGAACCAAAACTCATATCATAAATAATGTCGAACTTGAACTGGAACTAGTATCAACTCCAAAGTACCAAATTAGCATAATAAAAATGCAACCACCTGTCAATACCCAATTTACGAGTCATAATGACATATACAAAATTTTGCCAGTAGGTAAGACAAACCATAACCCGGAGCTAACACAATGGGTTAGTTCGGTAGGAAATGCCCATCATAAGTGAAATTTAAGAACATGAATTAAAAATAACAAAGGGTCTAAATAGAATAAATAGTCAATAAGAGATACCAATCTCACGACCTGGTAGAGCCTGTACAAGAGCATCTAATAGTATAAATACAACTTCAAAAGTTTAGAAAAGTCAATACATCTGTTTAGATAACTAAAGATTGAATTTAAAAGATAGAGGGAAATGGGAGACTCACACTCCAAGTGCTCACCCTATCTACAAAAATCAATCACTGCACAAATAACGATCAATAACGATAGTTAGTACTCGGATCTTCACTAAAAAGTACAAAAGTGTAGTATGAGTACCGAAACAACAGGTATTAAATAGGCGTCATCGGTCGACTGAGCTAAATCATGATATAAGAATGATAAAATGCAAGATAACATAACTAAGTCAAGGTACAAAAATGAACCTGAATCACCTCCAATATAGTTGTACATAATCAGTAATTAAACCGCAATAATAGTATAACATAAGGCATCAACACATGTCAATATTGCCATGCACATTAAGTAAACCACTAAAAATAATAATGCATCATAAATCATTAACACAAGTAACCACAAACTACAAAATTGACTCCCATACGCCAATTGGTGCAGAAAAGTAAAGAATTCATCACAACCTCCCATATGATTGGAGATTACACTCAAGAGAAGAATAAAGCAATCAACCAATATAGTAGCTAACTTTCATCATCATCTAACCATCTTTCCACAATCATCATCAAATGGTCATTTACCAATATTTCACAATTTATCAATATTTGACAAACTTTGCACTTTTCATAATACTACCATCATTTAAAAAACTTATCACCGATACTCACTAGTTACCATTTGTGAGCTCACCATTTTTTATTAACTAATCCAATTGATTACTTCTCATAATATAGCCTCTAGTCATCATTCAACAACCATTTACCATATAGCCACTAATCACCATTTATTAAATAATCATCGTTTACCAACTATTATCATTTATTAACAAATAGTCATTTACCAACTCATCCTCATTTATAAACTAGTCATTATTAGACACTCAAATAATATCCACAACTAATCCTTATTTAGCACTAATAGTAACTACACCACTTTATAAATATTTATCACTTTTGGACTATAATCGGAATCCCATAATATCAATAATATACCCAATTTCATATAAGTATTTATAAGCGTATAATTTCCATACATAGCGCATAGCCGGACTTAAACCAGAAGATGTACACATAGGCACATCAATAAAATTATCCTCCGGCCTTGCTGGGAAACAATGCATCATAATAATCATTCTACAGCCTTGTTGGGTATCAATATCTCATCACAATATCCTCTAGACTTACCAAGCATCGATATGTCATCATAGTGTCCTCCAACCTTGCAAGGTATTAATATATCATTATAATATCCTACCGACCTTGTCAGGTATCAATTTATTATCATAATATTCTTTGAACTTGCCGGGTATCAATATGTCATCACAATATCCTCCTGCCTTGCTGGGTTTTAAAATATCATCACAATATCCTTCGGCCTTTTCAGGTATCAATATATCATTAAGATATTCTTCGGCCTTATCGATGATCAATATATCATCACAATTGGTGGCTAAATCAATATCATAAGTTTTCATATAATAAAAACATCATGATTTCAAGTATTATTAATAGTATAAATTACCATATGATCAATAAGCATGACTTCTAGCATGATTACTAGCATAACTATTAAGTGTGATCATAAGCATGAGTAATAACATAGTAAATGGCCTGAATAATAGCCTAATCAATGGCTTAATCAATAATATAATCATAGGCTAATCCTATAGGATGTTCCATAGCTCATCATAACATGATCATTAATCATAGTAAAATAATCCATAAGTATTACTTCAAATATCATCATCACCATAACCATTATGTGCCAAGTTTCTCAATATGGCATCAACGAACATTTATAAGTATTTAATATGCGTATAAGGGTTTCAAAAGAATTAATCATCAATATTGACTAAGGTAGAAATCCAATGTATCTAAATCCTCTCTTGGGTGTATAGAAATCCGTAATTTGTCCTAAGGTAGAAATTCTACTCAAGTGTTTTACTAAGTCCCATTGAGCTAAGGCAACCTTCATTAGTGCAAGAAACTAAGAATAATTTTTTCCTAAGCACAAGTGACCAAATAATTTCAACCTAATTTGATTAATCTAAGACATTCCCATGCTAAACATGAGTAATGAAGTCGAATTCACCTAAGACGTAGGGAAAATAAGCTAAGTGTTGCAACTCTACGATTTCAATTTAGCCTAAACGGTCCAACTAACCCATGTTTTGTATTTCATCAATCCAACAACTAAAACCCGTTCAATTAGAAAAAGATATCTTAAATATATTATGACATAGCTCAATCTAACAAGGGATAAACCTAGACTACCTCGATGCCAAAGAAAGCTCAACGAACTGCTAAACCCTCACTTTTCCCTTTTGATAAGCCTCCTAAAGATGCCAAACTATCAAAAACACATTCTAATCATCAATACAAGAATATCGATACCCATATTGCACCACTGTTCTTCAGGTCCAAAGACGACATCAAAACCCATGTAGGTCCTACTTACAAAAATTATATTTTCGAGACCAACCCAATATTCATACATGGTCAAGGAATCATTACCCTTTGAAATGGATGAAAACCAAGAAAAAATAGGGTAAAAATCAATCTCAAAAGGTTTTGGGGTTTTGAGCAATTAATCAAGAAATTTCACTAAGAAAAGGATAAATTCTTACCTTCAATAGGAAGATAGTCACAAAAATAGACATTAATCTAGCTTTCCAAGCTCCCACAAACTTTAATTTCAAGCTTCCACACTTTTCTAGGGTTTATCTCTCAAGGGAAAGATGAAAACTACCAAAAATCATTAAAAAGGGGAATATTTATACCCAAGTCTAGGTTCTCGGTTACCACGACCTCAAGGTGTGTGATCGCACTACCTGATGACTACACAATTAGTTGCTATTGCGACTTTCCTATGACGATCGCACTAACTCCCTTCTAAGGTTACCACGATCGTGAACCTTGGGTGGCGATTGATCTTGGGTGTATTTATACGCCTAAGCACCATAACTTATCCATATTTTAGATAAGTTTAGAGAACAAAATGCCTAGTTTCTTATGTTTTTACTCTACTTCTATGTAATTGAGCTAACCGATATGATTAGCATGATTTCAGGTATTAATGAAGTAGATGAATACATAATGGGACTATGGAATGTGGATGGCATATGAAAAAAGAGAGAGTAGAAGTCTGGACCAAATGTGGTGCCTAGAAACTATGTCCAAGACTAGTTTGTCATTATAATTAGTTCAGGGACTTAGAAGGCAATTATGAGAGAAAAGATTATTAAAAGGTTTAATGCTGAATTTTTATTCATTATTGAATTATTCTGTATTATTTTGAGAGAAGAGAGAGACGGCTTACACCAAGGGAGAAATGCTATTCATCTTCTCCACCAAGATCGTCTTCTAGTTTTTGATATGATGAATATTTCTATTGTGATTTCCGTTTTACCCATGAGTGGCTAAGTTTATCAGTTAGGGTTATGGAAGCCTTGTAGCATACAATCTATCACTTTGGGTTTTGAATTCATTATGCATTAATTTGTTTACATCATGCTCTCTTTGCTTATCTTGAATTCTCTTGGTTGCAAACATAGAGTATATGCCTTAAAACACAACTTGTTCGAAAGAAAGGTTGATGTTCAGAAAAGAGAGTAGTGATAAGAAAATAGGATTTCCAACCCCTATTTCATATGTTAATTCCTTAACAGGATTAACTACTTGGAGATTTCGTATTGTTTTTGGTAAAAACTTTTGATTCGAGAGAACTAAAGTGAATTAGTCCTTGATGGTTGAGAAACACTAGGATTATGTTATTAAATACAATACGTTTCTTCGTAAGCATGATGCATGTATGAATTCGTAAAGCCCATAGTTAGAAAGTATTGAAAACTACAAGGTGGACATAACCCTAGCTTGCTATTTCTATGAATTTGAATACTACTACACGTATTTCATCTTGTTAAACTGAAACCATTAATTTGTGAACTGAATCAAATCCCCCTATTTATTTTACGAAAATGAATGATTAAAAAGTAACTAATATGCACACAACTTAATTAGCACTATATTCCCTGTGGGATTCGACCCCAACCTAGTTGGGTTATATATTTGACAACGACCACTTACTCTTTCGTAAGAGAGGTATAATTTGGGCGTATCAAATTTTGGCGCCATTATCGGGGAATACGGTTGTCGATTGAGTTTATGTGTGTTAATTGACTGTTAGTCAAGTTTTCTTATTTTATATTTATTTATTGTTTTTGTTTGTTATAGGATCATTGTTGTTTATGCCACGAACTAGAAGTTCAGGAGAACCATTATTACCCTTCAATCCTGAACCTTATCTCATTGAAAGAATGGCTAACCAATAGGAAGTAGAAAGATTAGCCGCTTTGGCTAATGCTCAATTAAATCAACAGAATGCAAATAACCCAGGTCGGGTACCTAATATAGATGAAGAGGACCTGGGATATGATGATTTAATTGACCCATCTAATAGGAGGCGTGCAGCAGGGGTAGTTGCACCTGTAAATCAAAATCGTCCATTCAGAGGAAGACTAGACCGCCAAGCTGCGTAGTTTGATGTTGACAATAATGAGGATGATTTAGATGGAACTGGATATATGGGGGCAATCATTCTACGACCACTAGCTCCTGGGGTGAAATTCAACATCGCCAGTACTATGATCCAACTACTGAATCTGGAAGGACTCTTTGGTGGATTACCTGGTGATGATCCAAATCTATATTTGGTGAATTTCATCAGTATTTGTAAGTAATTTGATAATCCTAGAGTGGGACAAAATTCTATTCTCTTAATATTGTTCACACTGTCTCTGTATGGAGAGACAACTATGTGGCTGAATGAGCTGACTCCTAATTCTATAACAAACTGGAGGCAATTGAAAGGAGCTTTCCTAGAAAGGTTCTTACCACCCTCCAGAATGTTACAGTTAAGGGATGAGATCAGCATCTTTAGGAAATTGGCTAATGAAGCTTTGCATGAGACTTGGGCGAGGTTTAAAAAGAAGTTGACTCAATGCCCAAACCATAAGATGACTGATGAACACCTGATGGAAAATAGTGGATAATGCTGTAGGAGGAGATTTTATAGAGCTCACCTTTACTGAGGCTGCAGACATGTTAGAAAGAATGACTTAGACAAGTAGAGCTTGGCATATCAGAGATTCTATGGTAGAAAGCAATACTGGGTCTAGTGTAATATCAGCAGAGCAGCGTAGGAGAGAAAAGAAGCGTGATCAGGATATGGCTCACATAAAAACCCAGATGGATTTGCTCACGAAACATTTTTTATCAGGGAATGTAGAAAAAGGTAAAAGTTGTGGGGTCCCACAGTAAGAGATCTGAATCAAACACCAGGAAGAGGCTAACTATTTGCACAACCAGGGGGTTTTTGGACCGGTGGTCAAGGAAACCAAGGTTGGAACCATCAAGGAGATTGGAAGAATAAAAGTGACAGGAGTAGACTGTATGTACCTCCTGGAAGCCATGATAATGCTGCCACCAGTTCAGGAAAAATGTACATGGAGAGCATGATGGAGAAACTATTAAAGGAAGTTGAGGCGACCAACTCTGGGGTGACTACTATGAAGAGTGACATATCTTCCATGAGTCAACTAGTAAACTCAATCTCAATTGCTATTAAATAACTAGAATAAAAGATGAGCCAATTATCTGCAACATTCAACCAAAGATAGAATGGGACTCTACCAAGTGATACAGTTCAAAATATAAAGAATGATGGATCGTTTATGACTATTACCACTAGGAGCGGTAAGATATTGTCTAGTCTAGCATTGGAAGCATCCTCTCATACTGATGCATTTGAAATAGATTGGGAGATGGTTGATGAATCTTCAGTGGTTCTTGTGGAGTTGGGAAGCTCAAAAAAGAAGAGTGCGGAAGTGGAACAACCACCTAAGCTGAAACATGTTAGTGATGTGGAGCAACGCATAAGAAAGAAGGTAAAAGTTACTCCAACTGAAATCCCAAGGCCACCACCCCCATTTCTACAATGATTAAAGAAGAAAGAAGATAATGGAAAGTTTAGTAAATTCATGGCTATATTGAAGCAGTTGACAGTGAATGTGCCCTTAGTTGAAGCACTGGAACAAATGCCTGGATATGCTAAGTTTATGAAAGACCTGTTGACGAAGAAAAGGACTGCGAGCTATGAAACGGTAGGCAATCTTCATCATTTTAGTGCTATTTCTACAAGATCTATTGTCCAGAAGAAAACTGATCTGGGAGTATTTACTGTTACATGTACGATTGGATTGCTAAAGTTTGAAAAGGCCATTTGTGATCTTGGGGCAAGTATAAATCTTATGCCATTGAAAGTTTTCAAGAAACTAGGTTTGAGAGATCCTATGCCCACCAATATGCAGCTTCTAATGGCAGATAATCAGTAAAAATACCGATTGGGATTCTACATGATGTACTTGTAAAAGTTGTAGATTTTATATTTCCTACCGACTTTGTAATTATTGATTGCAAAGTGGACTTTGAAGTACCCATAATTTTGGGTAGGCCCTTCTTAGCAACTGGGAGAGTGTTAGTTCACATGGAGCTGAATGAGCTGAAATTTAGGCTCAATAAGAAAGAAGTTAGTTTTGAAGTATGTCGGTCAATGAAATAACAAAAGAAGATAAGTGTCTTCTCGATTGTTGATGTATTCTACGAAAATGAGCGAGATGTACCATTTAAGTATATGTATGTTGTGGATACCATAGCTGTTTGGTTGAACTTGCAGGCAAAGATGTGAGTGACTTCAAAGTGGTTGGACTAGGAATGAAGCATTTTCTTGATCCAGCAAATAAGGTACAAATGGTATCATCGACGTATCTTGACGAAGTCTGAGTAGTCAAGATAATAGAGTTGTGCCGCGACGTTAAATCAGGCGCTGCATGGGAGGCAACCCATGATTTTATTTTTATTTTATCATGTTAAACAAAAATACAAAAATAAGAGTCGAGCCACGACCAAAACTATGGCGCTTGGTGGGAGGCAACCCATCCTTCTAATCATTTTTGTTGTTTTTGATTAAGTGTAGATGCATTAAGTACTAAGGAGGAGATTAGTACCAAATTTGGTTTGGAATTGAGCCATGTCAACGGTGGTAAGTTTAAGAGTGATGGGAATATTGCAGGTAAGTTAGAATGGTCAAATATGTAAGGCTTAAGTATGATTCATGTTAGAGTCGTGCCCCGATTTATGTTAATTCGACCCAAAAAGTTTTGCGGTGTGACTTTATATTATGACTTTCAATGAGGTCTATGGTGGTAGCGTAGGGATCGGGCTGACAGTACAAGGAAATCAGTCTACTAGTAACTTGGAAGAGATAACGAAACAGGTTCTAGCTAATCAAACAAAGTTGGCTACGGAGGTAAATGATCAGCAAACAACCCAGAGAATCTTAGAGTTACAGTTGGGGCAATTACAACAAGCATTGAATACCAGATCTCAAGTTGGGTTGCCCAGATATACAAAAAATCCGAAACAAGTTATGGAAAACACTTTGAGGAGTGGTAAAAAGCTTTATGGAGAACCTCCCAAGGGAACAAAGGAGGTACATGAAGATTTGACTCCCTCAGAGGTAAATGACAAAGTTGCTAAAGAAGTGAAGAAGATGCCGCCACTTTCTTTCCCTTAGAGGCAAATAAAAGCGAAGGAGGATGCCATGTTTAAGAAGTTCTTTGAAACATTTAGAGAGCTTCACATTAACTTACCTTTGTTAGATGTTTTGCAAGTTATGACCAAGTACTCTAAGTACTTGAGGGATGTGGTTGCGAATATGGTAAAATTATAGGAGGTGGACACGGTAGCACTCACTGAAGAGTGTAGCGCTGTAATGACACAAAAGATGCTGAAAAAGCTTAAGGACCATTGGAAGTTTACTCTCCCCATACAGATTGGAAACAACGAGGTGGTTCAGGCACTTAGTTAATTAAGGGTGAGTATCAACTAGATGTCCCTATCTCTGTTCAAGACATTGGGTTTGGGTGAGCCTAGACCATGCACTATGCGTCTACAGCTGGCAGACGAGTCCATTTACTATCCATAACGAATCATTGAGGAAGTCCTCATAAAGGTTGGTAAATTTGTTATGGATAGGCTCCAATTATTTCTAGACTTTTAGGAAGACGAACAGACACCAATCATCTTGGGGCGTCTATTTTTAGCAACCAAAGAAGCATTGATGGATGTTAGAGAAGGAACACTCATGATGAGGTTATAGGATGAAGAGGAATAATTTAAAGTTTACAAAGAGCTTAACATAACGTACCAGTATAAAGAATTATGTATGATCAATGTTATTAAATGGGACAAGTGTGGGGTGGCTAGTTTGCCAAAGTCCTCTCCTGGCACCGTTATTGAGCAGCCAAATCCTCCAATACTGCAACTTGATTTGATGCTATTTGATGAGCCTGAAAAGGTTAAAGTTGAAAAATCAGTTACCTTTGAGAGTTCACACCCAAGAGGGGTGAAAATAATAAGAATATGGAGACCAAGTATGAGAAAGAGGTCGAAAGAGAACGACAAATTATTAGTTGGGTCGTGCCGTGACACTAAATTAGGCGCTGCTTAGGAGGCAACCCAAGTTAAGGTATATTTTCTTTTTAGTTTATAGTTTTTTTTACTTCACGTAGTTTTTGTTTTTGTTGTGTCATAGGTTGATAGAAAATCTAAGTACCAAAAAATCTGAGCTAAGAAACATGGCAAAGACTGAGTGTGGGGTCCCCGGACCCTCTTAATAATAGAAGATGCTACTAGCTAGGCCTAGAGGCCTCAGGGAATATTTATATCTCTTACTTTTAAAGTTCACTTTGGGGACAAAGTAGATTTTTAAGTATGAGGTGGGGAAATTCCCAATTTTGGGCTCAATTTAAATTTTTTTGTGTAATATATTCTTGTTGGTGCTATTTTTTATTACATGGTGCAAGTGTTGTGATTGTGAAAGCATGTTGAATTGTGCGAATTGCTACTTTTGAGACTCTTAGGCTCAAGTTTTTGACTCTTGTTCTTGTTGGCTTAAAATTTGAATTCATGCTATTGTTTGGTTGGGAGTTTGTGATGATCATATGCGAGTCAAACATGTGCCATGTGTGTTGTGAGGTATTTTTTATATTCCTTGTTGCATATGATGTCTAGAACTTGCCCGGTGTGAGTGCAAAGTGAAATAAGGAAGGTGAGTTTAGGAGATGATTTAGGCATTTCTTTGATAGTCTTGTTTATACCTTCTTTTTTACCTACCCTTGTGTATAATACTAGTTAAACCCCATTGAGTTTTAGTTTATTTTCTTTGGTAGCCTCATATATAGCCTATTCCCCTTAGTTGATGGACCTTAATTTAATCCAAAAAGCTCCTAAGTGCTTTAGTGTAAAATTGATTTAGTAAGGAGTTTGAAAAATAAGAGGAGAAAGGTAAAATTGATGCCCCAAGGTAATAGTTATTAGTGTTGTGAATTGATGTGTAGTGGATGGGTGTAATAGACATTGAGCTAGAAATATTACCATGGTTGTGAAAAAGAAAAAAGAAAAAAAGGGAAAAATTTAATTCATGTGGTAATAAACAATACTTCCACCATGTATTTGTGAAAATGCTTAAAAGAGATGGGGAAAAACAAAGGATATGGGTGGATAGAAAAGTGTAATTTGGGTGTTGGATATTGGTTTTAAATGTATGATGTAGTGTATTAAAGTGCTTTGAGAGGTTATTCACTATTCCCAAATGGTTTCTACCCGTCCCTTAGCCTACATTACAACCCGAAAAAGACCTAATTGATCCTAAGTTCATCATTCCGATATTAGTGGAGCAGTACACTAAGGGAAATCCCATGGTTCATTATGTGTAACTTTTGAATTCCTTGTGAGAGTGAGCGTAATTTGATTCATGTACCCATTATGGTGTAAAATATTTTTATGTGAGTGATTATGGGTAACTCTCTTGTTGTGAAGGGCACATGTTTGATGAATGTGGGTGATTTGTACGATGTCCTTGATTGAACAACAATCATGAGTTTGCCAACTAGGTGAGTCAATTCTTGAGGCTAGGATATTTTGGAGTAGTATTCATGAACTTTCAATCGTGTTTGTAACATGTTTAGCTTAGAAATTTCCATTCGGTGTAGTCATTGTAGTACTAGCTTGAGTGTCTTGTATGTAGTAGAAGTGTAGAGTCTCCTCAACTTATGAGTCGTAGAGTTAACAGTTGTTCAAGGACGAACAAGACTTTAAGTGTGGGGTGGTGATGTTGGATGTATTTATACACTCTAGTGTGACTATTCTAGCTTAATTATTCTTGCTTTGAGGATAATTCGGGTGCTTTATGTGTTAATATGATATAAATAAGCATATAAGTGTCCAAGTACATAATGACAATGTTCAATGTGTTTTCCAAACAAGTTTGTACTTAATTGAGTCATTTAGAGTTCAACCCAGAAAACTAGTGTTACTAGCTTGAGCTAGGTATTGTCTAGTTGGTTTAGTTTGATTCTATTGTGTTTAAAAGGTTCCAAATTGTTTTAATGGTGTAATTATATGTGGAACAACTTGTTGGGAATGTGCAAGGTTCAATTTGATTAAGTTAAGAGGCGGAATAATAAGTGAAGATCATTGCGAATTAGCTTTATTTTAGCTCTTGTTTTGATTCATCGTTAAGGATATTGTATTGTTATGATCTCTAATTTGTGATGTTTAATGATGAAGAAAGCTTTGTGAACTGAATATGGTGATATATTAATGATTTAAAGGCCGAGAATTTATTGAAAATACACTATAAAAGGCATAGGAAAAAAGAGGGACGTTCAACACTTAATCAAAATTTTGGAGGCTAATTCCAGTGAGCCAACACGATAGCAACAAGACGCACCAGTCCAGCAATGCTATGACCAAAGCGCCGCGTTGATGTGCCCAACGCACTAGCCGACACGGATAGAGATTATGCACAATAACAATATAATATATTTCCCATATAGGAATCTTGTGGGAATTATATTGGCATACGTGCAAGTCTCTTAATCCTACAGGTATTAGGAGTATTATATTATATATACACACGGTGCACACTATGTTGAGAAGGCTTTGATACTTGGACAATCTTGGACTAATTCTTGAAGCGGTGGTGACGGTTTGGACGTAGTGGATTAATTTTTGAGGAGGAGGATGCTACATTTAGTTTTTTTAATTCTTTAATTAGTGTTTAATTATTCATATCATGTATTCAATTATTTGGATCGTGACTATGAATATTATCGGCTAAAAACCTTCTTTCCAGGGTTAAAGTCAAGAACATGAGTACTATTATTTTGAATTAATTTTATTTAATTTGCTTATCATTATTGGTTGTTTGTTTATTTTTTATTTAATTATTTGATGGATTGATCACTCGGAAAATACATCTATTGTCGACCTTTTGATCTCGAGAGAGGGAATAGGGAGATAGAACATTGGAATAAACAAAGTATGGTTCTTATTTCGTTATAAAATAAGGAATTTGAATTAGTGTCTAGGACAGGGATGTACTTAGATGCTTTATTTGATTCAAACATAGGATGATAGCTTAATAACTGAATTGGATTATTATCCCTTCTCAATGATGTAGTTGTAATTTCCATATTAGGTTAAAGATTAAAGGTCGGGATACCATGATCAAGTAATTAACCCTACGAATCAACAACCAAGAAAAGCAAGTTGACGAATGAAATTCAATAACATAGTATGATGGTTCGAAGTTCTTTAACCCTGGGCTTTAATCCATTGATTTTTACAAGACATTACTCTACGCATTTACTTTTATTTAGTCTATAAATTACAAACTCTCTTTTTGGTTACTCTTTCACCATTTAAATCTAAACTGTGAACTAGAATTTAATCGTTGTTGAAGCAAGTCCCTGTGGGATCGATAACTCTGCTTTCTTGAAGGCCACTTTACTACTTGGTAGACCATGTACACTTGTGTGTGCGCTTGGGCGCTATCATAATCCTAACATGATCTGGGCCAATATCAAAATATCTAACCACAATACACTATCCATACTGATATGTACCGTAGAAAGGAAAGGGACCGGAATCATACCTCCAGTTACAACATCACTCCATAATCAGCATGCCACGAACAAACCATAATAACAATAAGAAAGTAACTGGCTAGCCGGAAAAACAATACCTAACTAGGGCCCCATAAACCTTAAAGTTTCAATCAACACTCAGCAAACAACAATCATAACCTATACCTATGTAACCTCCCATAAGGCTAATGGATATAAGCATCAAACAACATATTCGTGATAGCCAATGCTTATGCGTAGATGAATGCAAGATAAATCCATAATACCAAAGCCGATCCAAATTCCATAATATACCAAATGTATATACCTCTTCCAGCTCGACTGCTCGTAAAGGCAGTACTTACGACGACTTCTCTTTTCCGGCATGAAGACGCACAAACAAAAATGATCCTAGGGGATTTGGTAATATCTATATACACTTACCTGATCCCGATCCAGGATTTTCAATCATAATAATCATCAATCTACTCCGTCCAGTACTGGAGAGGTATATATATAGTAAATGCATGGACCCAAACCATGGATAAAAGATTTTAAGTCTATAAATCAATTGTCGGAGATCAATTCATGACTAAATTATTGTAATAGAGTAGAAAAAATCGGGATCTCTCACGATTGAAGTAAGACCATGGACCAAAATCAATCTCGGTCTAATTTTCAAAACATCATTTTTATTTAAAAAACCTCACAAATCATTAAGTAAGGTGGTACAATTTACTTTTTATAAAAGAACACATTTTTAAGAGTGGAAAGTAGGTATTAATCCCTTTTTAGAAAACAGAAATAGAATCATGCTTTTAGTTGGAATCGTACTGCTAAGTGAGCATGAATGTACTGAAATCTATGAATGTCATCACCAGTATCCAAACAATGAAATCATGAGAGGCCAAGCCTTTATAGACTAAAGCCACATCCTTTATAAGGATAGACTACTCACCTGGAGTCCACCTAATATTGTAATCACGACCTCAAGCCCAATAGTATATAACTAGCCTAAAGGTATACTGTAATCCAGGAAAACTATGATCCAATCCACTACATCAAGTAATAAACCTCATACTAAAGGGGTACTTGGTATCAATTATGATCAACATGCTAGTAACCTAAGGTGATAAGATCCTATAGACATAACGTAGGGTGATAGGATCCTATAGACATAACAAGTATTTTATCTTAAGGGTCGATTCACCCTTCTATCCACAAACCCCTAAATTAGGCTAAGTCATGGTATTCTTCCCATTATTATATCCAAACATCCTTACCTAACATGCATACATATCATAAACTATCTTGTGAAGAAGAGTAGACTAAAGCCTAACTCGATGTCGAACTACAATCTTTGAATCATCTATCAATCCCCCATCTTTGATCCACGGTCCTAAAATGCTGCCAAGCTATCAAAAATAGTAATCTACACATCATTAGGAGTAAAACTAGATCCATGTTTCTATTTAAAGGGATGGGTCGGAATTTGGGTTAAGAACAAGCCCATGGGGAGCGCAAACAGACTCTAAAATTGAATATGTCTTGAGGTCCCTCGAAGGACATGCAGTGTGTTCTCAAAAGTTAAGCACAAATGATGCATAAATCGTGGCCTAAATCAAACCCTAAGGTCTAGGGATATGAAGACCTAATTTCTAAGAATTCACAATGAAATGAATGGAAATTGATGGGGAAATAATGGGAAATGACCAAGGAGTATTAGGTTAACTTACCTTAGCTTCAATGGATGATTCCCCATACTCTTTCTCTTCAAGTTCTCAAAATGGTGGGAAAATAATGTGAAAATTGGCTGATTTTTTTTTTTAAATAATCCCAGGTGCCGCTAAATCGGGCACTTGTCCGCTTAAGTGGCACAAGCCCGCTAAAGTGGTCAAATACTAAGGATGCGGGCATCGCAAAAGCAATCTCCTATTTTCCAGACCAATGTATGCTAAGGCGAAACATGACTGCTACAGTCGATCTCAGCCATATGTCCAAGGCCTATAACGTGGCTCAGGTCGCTATAGCGGCTACTACTAAAGTAGCTCTTTGACCACTAAAGTAGCCAAACCAAATATCAGTCACCAAATTTTGGCTAAGTCCAAAATGCACTTTGACCGCGTTCAGGATTTGTTCAGAATCCCGTGCGTACAAACGAACTATGCCACCATACCAAATTCAACATTTTAAACTAGATAGAACCATCAAACCTTTCATCCGAGATTATTTAGACTAAATGTAGGGACCACACCTATAGTTCCATTTTCATAGAATCAACCCAATAGCCCAAAAAGAGTACAAAAGCCTTAAGACTTGAACCAAGGGTCCCTTTAGCCTAAAATCAACATTCTGGAGCTGATAGCATTGTTGAAATTCTCATCTAAGGTCATCTACTATGAGTTTTAGTCCGAGACCTATTCCTTACTAGTGAAAACTCCAAAATCAGGAAATGAGCCTAAAACCCAAATGGACTGTCCCATATCTAAAACAACAGTTCCGGTAAGTCAGAAATGATCTATAGTAGCTGTGGGAAGGCTCAAAATGCCAAAAATGCACATTAATTGAGGAAATAACCTAGAGGGTCATTATAATATCTACTAAAAAGATTTTCGTCTGTGAATGTCAATGGATAGGAAGAGCGTGAAATCTCAAAGGGGCGAGGTACTGGGCTTGGATGTCTGAGGAAGACTCCCCGGATAACCTTTTAGAAGATACAATGCCTCCAAGGGATTTCGCTATAGGTATCCCCTTTAAGGCCAACTTTCTTTCTTCACCTTCCTATTAACCAAAACTCAACCTCAACAACCAACTGGATTCCAACTAAGACGAGAATGGCTGGTGCACGTAAACCCAAACCATAGTACATTGATACCATACCGATACTATAACAACCAAGCAAAAACTCATCCAAAAGAATGGCCAACCAAGGCGAGAATTATGCGACCAACTCCCATATCCAAATATAGCCTTCTTTTGCCTTTCTAAACCTTCCATCTACTCTGGACCACACAAAAAGTCATCCTAGTCCTATCCACACAACCCCATAAAACTAAACTCAGAGAACTGAAACTGACCCACCAAATTCCATAATGGTGAGCACAAGAATAAGCCCATAAGGTGCTACCAAGGTACACAAATTATGATGACTTATATTTGCAACTGGTCTAGATGACCCTAGAAAATAACAATCAGGATCCGGAAGAACACATCCACAAGTGAATATTATCTCCCCAAGGTGTCCTACAAGGTGAGGATAAACGATGTCAAGTTCACCTCGAGCACACTCCTGCTGAGAAGATAATTCAAAATTCTATCGAAAATAAAAAATCAAGGTCAAGAGCAGAAAAAACCATCATCAAGTGTCAATGGGATATCATTCGAACATCAATCAACCACAATTTATTTGAACTGAAGAAGGACAAATAGATGGATAAAGAGAAGGCTTAACCAACCTATAGGTGAAACCCCAATTGAGACAAATCTAAAAATGAAGGCTGCACCCAAGCTCTACAACTCCCAACTAAAATCTCAACACCATGGCTAAACTGCTTGATCTCAACTATCCAAACCAACCTTGTAGATGGGTAAGCATCCACACTCTGATCTCTAACACAACTTACAAGTAACCCATCATAATAGTGAAGGTCCAAACCTGAGCCAACAAGTATAAGCCAAGGGCAAACACCCAACTCACCCTCACTATCCAAAATCAGGCATATCTCTATAAGATCCTACTAGAGCCAAAATTGGAGTGTAGGTGATAACAAAAAACACAATGAAGGAAAAACCATAGGCTGCCACAGGCTGAAGTCACAAACGAGCAATTCAACATCTATTTAAGGACATAATGCACCATAGCATAACCAAGAACTCACCAAGGGTGCAAGCAGTACTAGGGATAACCAAAACTCTAGTAACTCAGAGAAATGCAACCTTAGCTTGCAACGAATACCCAATTTACCAACTTAAGAAGCAGTCACAAGAAAAGGTCACCTATCTCTATCTTCCTAAACTCAACTTGAACCAAAAATACATCACGCTAAGATAGAGTATCCAAATCCTCACCAATACCAAGATCACACTATCACCAGGAAATAAACCCAACAAACCTAAAAAGAAAGCCCAATACCTCTTGACATGAACATCAAGACCATTATAAGGTGATGAATTAGTCAAATTAGAAGAACAAATACTAATCTGGTCAACCTTTAAAATATGTAATATTTAGAAGGATAGCCAATTCTAAAATCTTAACAAACCAGAAGGCAAGTCCTAGAATCTCAAACTTAGAAACGGGCAATAAAACCAAATTGCAAACTCTATCACTATAAAAGAGCTATAGAGGACCAACCTGCCTTCACTTCCATAGTTCACTCAACAACCGATCCAACCCCTCTAATAGTGGAGAAAAATGGACAACCTCACCACACTAAATAGAGAAAACATTCCAACAGAGCTACCCGTATAGGCCAACGAATAAGAATCACAAGAAAGGAGATTCTAACTAGATAGTTCTAGTCTAGCCACAAATCAAGTAAGAATGCATCAAAGTCAAATCAAGACAATAATAATAACAGCAATAGAAACACCAGTACAAATAGTAGGTTGTAAAACAATGAAAATCTAAGACAAGGACCACTATAAGGCCATAAGAAAGTCAATATGCCAAGGTCAATGGGACTCAGATCTAAATGCTACACCCCTTGGAAAATATCAACACTGATCCACTCTATCCACTACTAAAAGAAATCATCTATGGGGGTAGTCACATATGCATGAACTCTACACCAAGGCACACAACAATCAATATAAAAATACTAAGGCCTATAATCATGGATGGATATAAAACCCCCAATCCAAATCAAATGGAAGGTAGAGGCAGTAAATAAAAGTCACACCTATTATGGTGGAAATCTGGAGTCATAAGCCTGATGTGTCCGAAGGAGTACGAATCTGAGCGGGTCTGAATTCAGACTGAGCGTCTGAATCACCAACTGAAGCACTAAGTGCACCACCTCTTGTTATGACCTATTTTCTAAAAGTAAAAAATGTTCCATAACTTAGTGGCAGAAAAAGAGTCTATTTGATTTTATTTGTAAAAATAATTTAGAAAAAATAGAGTTGCCACTTAATTTTTTAAAAAATTAAAAAAACCATTTAGACGAAGGTGACTTTTAAAGACAACCTTTTATTAAAAATAACCAGAGTCTAGGTAAGGGTTTAAATAAATTTGAAAGAAGGTGTTAGGCACTTTCAACAATCCACAAAGTGTGGTTCCCGGTGGATCAATCTTGTTTGGTTAATTTTGAAAACAATTGTTAAGGTATAAAAAATCTTTAGATCATTTTACAAAAAATCTTGAATTTATTTGTAAACCTTGTTTTAAAGGTGAATAAATTTCATTCAATATTTTTTCCATTTAGAAATAACTTAAATATTGATATTTTGAGATAAATAAAACTTAACAATTTATCTGAGTCAAGATTTTGAACTAAGTAATTATTCAAAATCAGAAATGTGGATTCTGACATTCTAATAACTATGAAAACAAGTAGATGGTTCTTTAAGTTATTGAAAGCTTCGATTTTACTAAATGAATTAACTTAGATAAACATTATGAGACAAAGCAACTTTTCACAATAGTCGACGAAATAAAATTTATAACTCCCAGGGATTCATCTAAAGTAACTAAATATAGCATCAATATTCACAAACAATGAATAAAGTAAACAAAAGTAACAAAATACAGAAGTTAGGATTTCAGCCCCAATATTGCTCTTGGTCCAACTTGTCAATTCTTGGTCATTTTAGGCCTTTGCTGCTTCTACTGATTTTCACGTAGAGAGGTTTGACTCGAAGATGACGAACGAGAGGTATGGGGAGTTCAATTGGACCCAGATCAGACAATTCATGCATAAAAGAAATAGGATGAAATTAGCAACCAAACATAATATGATCTCAAAAAATATATAGTCCTCTATACTAATATAATTAACATCACGTATTGACTAATGACCAATTTTTCCAACCAATTTAATATATACATGGTAAAAACCATATGAATCAACTGTTTAATTTTAGAAGCAACATTTAAAGCTCGTGAAGAGGTTTTGTAAAAGTCTTTCCAACTCAATAATTAATATCAAAGACAATTCACTTCGTCCAGGAAATAGAAAATGGAAATTTGAAATATTCCAATATGCTTACACTTGAACTAAGGCTAGCGAAAGCAAATTTCTATAGATCGTATAATCTGACACATAACTTTCTAGGTGAATATTACAGTCTACTAGAAAGTATGAAGATAATTTTACTACTATAAGATATATGCAGTGACAACAAATTTTCAAGAAATGGATGAGACTTATTTAAATGTATCAACTAAATTACTCCAAATTAAAAGGGGTGTGAATAGGAGAATAAACCATTTTATCTAATACATATAAACAAAAAAACTACCTACCCAAAAATCTAGGTCAAAATTGTGTACAGGGTCATGCAACAGAGAGAGGAAAATAGCAAAGAAATTAAAGGCCAAGAGGTTTGAAACGTGCCTACTTATCACATTAAGCTACTGTTAGCTACAACAAAAATCTCACCTTTTTGAATCAAACGATTATAAGCTTACAAGATCAAAACTAGCTATATTCACACAAAAAGACAATATCATAAAATAAAAAAAAAATTAACTGAAATACCTAACGTTTTTGTAGGCTTTTACGATAATAGACTATTGGAAGTGGAGATAAACAATCGATAGATTTTTCCTCACCTCTTAGCCTTGTCCATCAAAAAAGACTAGGGAGAGTAATCTTCCCAGAAACAATCTCATCCCTTCCTTTACAAGCTTTAGTTGATGTTAAGAATCAAGAAAGCCCATCGGGGAATCCTCAGCCTAAGAACATGTTATACACATATGTAATCACATAAACAAAAAGCCAAACATTGAACTCAGACCACTTAAAATAACACTCAAGCCTAGAACAATTTATCGACAACTGAAATAAGAGGCAATGAAGTCAAAATAGTGAGTTAAGACTTTCAACAACAAACATTCAAGCTAAAATACTAGTAGAAAAGCTAAAATCAGAAATACTAAACCAAAATAGTATACTGAAGCAGAAGAGGACACTAAAAAAATTGTAGGGCAAACCCAACAAACGCCAGTACAAAGTAAATTCACGTCTAACCATTGCAATACATACCACACGAAAATCCTATAGTCTTCAAGGCTTCTACACTAAATAATCCCACCATTACTAAAACTACGCATAAAAATTAATATTAACGGAAAGAAGGAGAAAAAGATGAAAAGTTAGTATATTAATGAGAAAGATGTTTCAGAGTAGAAAATGGGGACTTTGAGCTTATAGACTCTCTTCGCACCACCCAAAAACTTCAAACGAAATTCCATAGCTAAGCCAAATGGTCTTACAAGGATTCAGAATTAATTTAGAAAAATCCCCTTCTCAATTGAGGTTCTCAGATAATTCTTCCTCCCTCTCACACTAGGAATAGTAGTGTACTTATAGAGGGTTTTTGGGGTTGCAAAATGGAAATCTATCAATAGTGGATGGGGATAAATTTCAAAAATTGTATGAATTTCTATAAATTCAAAGTTGGGTCCTCAGATTTTAAGAAAATCGACACTATTGCAGAAACCCAAAAATTTATTTATGTAATGTCTTGTGCCAAGCACACGCTGGTGTATAATTGGTTATGTGGGTGGCGTCGTTCTTGGGAATCGTTTGGTATTAGTCATTGTTTGTGGTGTTATTTTGCTGTTGTCGTTGTTTTTGTTGCATGTGGGTTGTCATTTGTGTTGGGTTAAGTGGAGAAAGGGAGTATAAGGGTGAAGGGTGTGGGCCGGTTTTTGTGCCGGGACAGTTTGTATTTTGGAGTGAGTTGTGGTTGGTGGGGCTGTTTATTGTGGGCTAATGGGTAATTGGTGGGCCTAAGGCGGTGGTGTTGGGCTGATAGGTTGAAATGGAGGGTAGAAATTAGGTCTAGGAGTTTAATTGTTTTGGTGGTGGTGGTGGTGGTGGTGGTGGTGGGGGGGGGGGGGGCTTTAAAAATAGCAATTTAAATTTTTAAAATTATATCAAAATTATTTGGCCAATTGCATTGCAATTATGACTAATTTGATTTCGATTATGGCCAAATTTAATAATTTGGCAAAACTGAATCAAAATTTGAAACAAATTAATAACCGATTTTCCCCCGAGCTTCTTGATTTCACAAAATCAAATAATTATTTTTTGAATAACTCATTTTAAAGAAAAATGTATTTAAAACCAAGATTTATCCGTTTGAGATTTTTTAAAGATAGTTCTTCATTAAAATTATTTTTTGATAAAATAATTATTTAAGCAACAAAAATTATATGATCTCGTATACGTGAATGCAAAAATATATAATTAATTACTTAAATAACAAATTTCCATATGAATGTTTCAGAAAGAATTTACCCGAATAAAATAAATATTTTAATTTTATTTAAAATCGAAGAAACTCAAAATCAAACCTAATTGTGGAGGCAAAATTTAGGTGTCAACACCTTTAACTGAAGGTGCCCCTAACACCATGAGATTGATTTGGATGAGCTGAATCACTAATAATCCCATACCTAGGACACTTTCGGGATCAATGATCGATCTCTCTGCAGTCATAGAAATCCCATGAAGCTCAAACTTAGGGAGAAACACAAGCTGATACCAAATGGTTGACCAATTGACTTCGGGGACACTCCCTACTGAAATGACCATCCTTCCCGCAATCATAGCACACCTCAAGAGCCCTAGGACGGTGAGGATCATATGCTCACTCAGTTTGAACAACCAACTAGCGTTTGGGGCACACTCTAGACTAATGGCCCATCTCACCACACCCAAAGTAAGCTCCTAGAATACTCTGAGGTACTGCACCCACTGATCAAGAATAGTTTCCACGACCTAAAAATCTATGCTGAATAAACTACTGGGTCCAACGAGAACTCTTCCTGCAGTGATTACCATAATTGATCTGAAGAGCCACTTATAGTCTGAGATACCACCTGTGTGGAACTAACAGCCTGGAAGTAAAATTGATTCTCGATGGAGGTCCCTACTCCCGGATAGAAATGACATGGCCCCTTACTGCTACCTTCATAAGTTTTAATACATGCTCTCTCTAAGGTCCTTGCATGATAAAAACTTGAGGGAAAGAAGACCCAGCTACTATCAATTGCTCCGATGATAAATAGAGTGACAAGGCTAATCCTCTAATAAATCCACGTACCATCTTATGCACTAAGGGATATAGCATTGGAGTATGTCTGGACACTCGAGAAACCTAACCTTATAATCTAAAACTGACAAGGAACCCTGTTGAGCACTAATAAACCCAACTCTAGCCTAAGAATTGCTTAATGAATCGGACCTTATCTCGGGCTGTGAGGAATCCGTAAAAGGCTCAGAATCCCCACTGCTGAATTTTAAAAGGCTGAAGTGGTTACAAACTTTATCGAAGCCTGGGATGGCCCCAAATCCTCTGGCTGACGATGAAGATTTTCAATATTAAAAGCTGACTTCCTAGTCTAATGCTACATTGAAGCTCTGCAAACACGTGTTGAAGTCCCATCCGCATCTATCGATAATATTGCATCATCCATGTGGAATAGAATAGAGTCAAATAATATACTAAAGGATCATAGAAATACAGAAACATGACAAGGAGTCAAGAATAGAATTTCCTAAAAATGGCCTATAGCCTCATAAAGATAGGATACAAACGTATCTGTTCCAATTCATAAGAATCTGCTAGACACCAAGCTCTTGTACCAACACATTGGTAGACCTAGGTTCTAATACCAATTTTTTATGACCTAATTTCTCAAATCATGATGGCACTTACTATAACCCACCAGTAAGTAAGCCAAATCGTTGTCTGAAACTGCTAGTAATGGACTATCAAACAAAATGTAAGGGATATCAAAACAAATATAATAAAAGGGGATAATATATTTAAGACAACCCCAAGTCTCGGTAAAGTTAGTACAAAAGCTTCTAATACACTAAGAGTACAAAGTTAAATACTGAATAAATATACATGTGCAACACTTCTCTGAATACAACATAGAGATCAATCTAATTATTAAGAGAGAGAGTAGTAATACTCCAAACGCCAAGGGCTCACCCCAAATCTCTGATCTATAGATTCTCCACACGATACACATAACAATGATGAGAACTCGTACTATGATCTACAGGCTGCAGACATGGTGTATGAGTACTAAACACTTGGTACTCAATAGGCAACTGCCGACTAAGCTTCAAAGATAAAGTAAATATAAAATAACATACAAGTAGGAATGTACTCTAGACAACTATCCAAGAAGCTAACATAACAAAGTTAGAGAGGCAAAAAGGATTAACTATCCTATTCAAGCCATTTTTAGGTATAGAAGTACTATACCATATATTACTAGCCAGTATACAAGTAAAGAGAAAAAGAAGGATATATAATAGTATACAAAACCAAGAAATACATATACAATACGAATAAACAAAAAAACAGTGGGATATATGGTAATACTATAGCTAGAAACATATATACATATTGGTATACAGGATTAACCCAAAGGTACAACCTAAGGTAGCCAACCTAACCTCTCCAGGAAGTTGTAAAAAAATAAGAAAGATAATGCTAGCATGATCTAGACCTATAGTCATAATTTCTAACCGCGAATACACTATCCATACTGATATTTAACATCAAAAGAAATGGGATCAGAATCATACCTCCAGTCATAACATCAGTCAAGAATTAGCCTGCTACACACTAACCATAATAACAACAATAAAGTAAGTCCAGAAAAATATTACCTAATAGGGCCCCTTAAACCCAGAAGGTTTGATCAACTCTCAGCAAACAATAATCATAACCTATATCTATGCAACCCCCTATAAAGTTGATAGATATAGGCACCAAACCATATACTGGTGATAGAAAATGCATATGCATGAATGACTTCAAAGTAAATCTATAATACCATAACTGATCCAAATGCCATAATGTACCAAGTGTATACACCCCCTCAAACTCAACGACTTGCAAAGGTAGGACCTTTGGTGACCTCTCTTCTTCGGTATGCTAGCTCGTGAAAAAAAGACCTCTCGAGGATTCAGGAATATCTGTATACACTTACTTCTAGATCTAGGATTTCAAATTATCATCATTATCAATCTACTCTGTCCAGTAACGAAGAGATATATATATAGTAAATGCATAGACTCAAACTGTGACTAAAAGAGTGTAAGTCTATAAATAAATTGCCTAGGATTAACTCTAGGACTAAATCATCATAGTCGAGTAAAAAGGGTCGAAATCTCTCACAGTTAAAGTAAAACTATGGATCAGAATCAATCTCGATCTGATTTCTAAAACATTATTTTTATTGCCAAAATCTCATAAATTATTAAGTAAGGTGGTATAATTCCCTTTTTATAAAAGCACACATTTTTAAGAGTGCAAATTGGGTATAAATCCCTTTCAGAAAATAGTAGTAGAATCATGATTTTAGTTGGACTCGACCACTAAGTGAGCATGAATGTTCCAAAATCTATGAATGCCATCACCAGTATCCAAACAACGCAATCATGAGCGGCCAAGCCTTGATAGACTAAAGCCACATCCTTTGTAAGGATAGAATACTCACTTGGAGTCCAACTGATATCGTAATCACGGCCTCAGTCCCAATAGTATATAACTAGCATAAAGTTATACTATAATCCAGGAAAATTATGATTTAATCCACTAAGTCAAGTAATAAATCTTATACTAAAGGGGTCCTTAACATCAACTATGATCAACATGCTAGTAACCCTGGGTGATAGGATCGTATAGACATAATAAGTATTTCATCTAAAGGGTTGATTCACCCTTCTAACCCTAAGCCCCTAAATTAAGATAAGACATGGAATTCTACCCATAATCATATATGAACATCCTTACCTAATATGCAATAGATATCCTATACTATCTCGTGAAGAAGAGTACACCGGATCCTATCTTGATAATGAACTACAATCCTTGAATCGTCCACCAATCACCCATCTTTGCTTTAATCTTGAGCACTGCCATGCTATCAAAATTGCAATCTACACGGCATTAGGAATAAAAAAGACCCATATTGCTATATAAACTGTTTGGTTGGAATTTGGGTCAAGAATGGGCTCGTGAGGCCCACAAATGGAATCCATAATTGAATTTGTCACGAGGTCCCTTGAAGGGCAAAGAATGTGTGCACAAAAATTGAGCACAAATGGTACATAAATTGGGTCCCAAATCATCCCCTACGGTTTAGGGATTTAAAGACCTAATTTCTAAGAATTCACTATGAAAAGGATGGAAATTGATGGAAAAATAATGGGAAATAACCAAAGAGCATAAGGTTACCTTATCTTAGCTTCAATTGATGATTCTCCACATTTTCCCTCTCTTCAAGCTCTCAAAATGGGGAGAAAATAATGGGAAAATCAGGTTAAGAACGGGAATTTAACAATCCCCAGGGGCCTCTAAAGCAGTCACTTGTTCACTTAAGTGGATACCGCTTAAGAAAAACAAGCCTGCAAAAGCGATAAGGTACCAGGGATACGGGCATCGCAAAAGCAGTATCTTGGTCACTTTAGCAATGTCCGCTAAAGCAGACTTTGACCACTAAAGTGGACATCAGCCAAATGGCCAAGGCCAATAAACCAACTCAAGGTTGCTAAAATGATTGTTGCTAACGTGGCTCTTTGACCACTAAAGCGACCAAACTAGATATCAAGCACATGATTTTGGCTAGGTCCATAATGGACTTTGATCGAATACTCGGGATTCGTTCAAAACTCTTTTCGTGCAAACAAACTATGATACTATACAAAATTCAATATTCTAGACCCAACAAAACTATCAAAACTTTTATCTGAGATTGATGTAACTAAATATGGGCCCCACACTTGTGGTTCTATTTTCATAGAATCCACCCAAAAGACCAAAACTAGTTTGAACGCTTTGGGACCTCAACCAATGGTTACCCTAGCCTAAAACCAATGTTTCAAAGCTTATGGCACTGTCAGAATTGTTATTCGAGGTCCTCTAGTAGGAGTTTTGGCTTGAGCCCAATTTCGTAACAACAAAAGCTCTAAAACAGGCAAATGAGCCATAAACACAAATAAAATGGCTATATTCAAACCGACATTCCGACAAGTCATAAATAACCTATAACATCTGTGGAAAGGATTAAAATACTGGAAATATGCATAAATTGAGCAGATGACCTAGAGGGTCGATATAAAAAATTCAAAAAAAAGTAATAATGATAGAACTAGACAAGACTTTGAAAATGAAGGAAGTCGTAAACATTGATAAATGCAAAAGTCTAAAAAAATACATAACCACCCCAAAACGAGGTATCATAAATACGTAGAGCATCTAAATACAAATTCGAGCATATTAAGGTACTACATAAGTCTTCCTATAATAGAAAATAAAGAAATAAGATAGAGTAGAAAAAGTCCCAAAATCAACCGCAAAATCTGGAGTGCTCCAGTACCTCGAATATTTACTATTACAACAAGAATCAACCACCGTCAGTGTAACGCTCCAATTTTCTAGAACCAGAATGACACACGGTGCTCATGACTCCGAGGAACCACAACTAACCCTTTCTGGTATCTGTAACTGAGCACTACATAATATACTAAAATAAATGCAGAAAACTGGCAGAAATTTTCCATTAGGTTCAAAACAGCTAAAATAATCAATACTAAAAACTGAATACTAATACATCTATCCGAAAAGCCTCTGACTATCTAAACTGTGGAGTTGATGGGACATGTCCCCAACTAACTCTGTTTACTATAAATAAACTGAATCTAATGCAATAATAAAATAAAGATCATCCTCGAATGAAAAAGACTCACTCCTACGTCTACTGCTGCTGACTGAGTCTGGACTGCTAAGGGTACTCTGGATCTCGTGCTTCTAAACCTATGGTATAAGATACCATAGCGCAAAAGAAAAGTATGTTTCAGTACTTTTAATGTACTGGTATGCTAGATGAGGTAAGGCTAAATACAAGGGCTTATGCATTAGCATAACTCAACTGAATAATCATTAGAGTACTGAATGAGGACATATGCATGAATGCACAACCATAACGAAAATCATCGTGATTCTGAATACTGAGACTCAGATACTGGTTTACTGACATCTGAACTCACTACTAATACTGAGAAACTAAATAACTGAATCTTCTGATATTGATAACTGAGTACTGAAGTTGAGATCAGTCCTCTCTAGAGGGTGATCTCTAAAATCTTAATAATAATGGGAATACTCGTCTGAAATATGAGATCAGTCCTATCTAGTGGGTGATCTTTGTATCTACCGATAATGAAAGTACTTAACTAAGTCTGAGATCAGTCCTATCTAGCGGGTGATCTCTGAGTCTATTGATAATCATAACAATTGACTGTATCTAACAGTCTTTACTTTGTACTATTGAGATGAGTTTCTCTACTGAGACTGATTCTGAAACTGAGACTGTGGGAAATAGTCATCTAACCGACATCCCCCTTCTCGCTAAGTTGGGGTCCAACCTATAACCCCAGTTAGAAGGGTGTCAGTACTGTGCCACGGGTAAAGACCTCTCTTGTGGAGTCAGTCCTATCTAGCGGGTGACCCTTGGGATCAGTCCTATATATATATATATAATATACTAATGGGTGATCCCTGAGTATGTCAGTCCTATCTAACGGGTGACCTCTCGTACCTGCACTAGATACGTAGTTTTAGAGCTTAGAGATTTCTCCTAGGGATCTCAGTCCTCTCTAACAGGTGAGTCCCCATCCCTAGGTTTGCTCGATGCTAAATCACACTCGCAACTAAAAAACTCTGAGATGATTCTTTTTCTTAAGCTGTACTAGACTGAGCTAAATTTATTACTGATCATACTGATCAATTGAGTTAAGCTGAGTTCACTTGGTTCCGAAGACTGATGGAATACTACTGAATCTCGTTATCTAACTGAATGATACTAAGTTCTGAATTGATTAGTTGAATATTACTGAGGTCTGAACTGAGTTCTTGAATACTACTAAGATCTGAGATGAGTACTGAACTGAAGCTGGAATGCTAAAGATACTGAGATTACTGAGATTTCTTAAGTTCTGTAACTATTTGAGAGTACTGAGTTCTGTAACTCACTAAATTCTAAGAATCGTGGCTTGACTGAGATTATCATGAAAACTGACACGGGCTTTGGACTTGTAGCTAAATTATCGGGTATAAATACCCCCAGGACTCGATAACATAAAAGTAAAACATAACCATTCTTGAATAATCACGAACTTGGACTTTCATTCACCATTATAATTATTAAAGCATCTCTTCAAGCACTTGGAAATCATAAACATGTGATAGCATAGGAAGACATACTATTGGCTCATACTCCATTCAACAATGTCTTGCATCAAACACTTAACATACATTAAAGAACACATAATTGGGGGATTTCATGCTAACATGTCACAATTCATTCTCTAAGGCTTTTCAAAAAACACTTGGCATGCATGGGCCTATAGGTAATTGGGGATTTCTTGTGAAAGTGCTATAATGTCCCTATTTCCGTCACACAAACATTTTATCAAACATATGGAGATTATGCTTTGGTTATTCAATAATTTCTTCACCTAATTAACATAAACACATCACTTAAAGGGCAACTTGAAGGGTTTTTTTTTCACGAACATCATATAATTATCACACACTACGATCAAAGCTTATAACTTTGTATCTAAATCATGAATTAAAAACTTAACAACACAAAATCATGAACTTCCATACACATAAATCATGAAATCTTATAAAACATAAACTTATAATTTTGAAAAGGATTATTGAACTTCTTGGGTGGAAGAAACCCAAGAATCAACATCTTCATACCTTAAAAGATTGAATCTTGAAAGATAACTAAAGTCTATTGAACGTTCTTAGATTGGGAAACACAGATCTTGATGTTTTCTTGATGGTTCTTAACTTGAAGGACTTGAAATTTCTTAGTTTCTTGAAGAAAGGTTTGAATCTTGTTCTTGGGTTTTGATCTTGAAGAAAACCCTAATTTTGATGTTATGGATAAATGAGGAGTTATGTGCTTTGATTTGACGTGATTGGGTGTTAAATAGTATGGAAAAAGACCCAAAAATCCCTTTAAACTGGCATTTCAGTTCTGTTTCGGAAAAAACTGACGGTCTGAGTGACAGACCGTCACTCTGGTGACTGACCGTTACTCTAACCGTTATTTTTCGTCCAGAAAATGGCCTTACTTCTTCAGTTGAAACGGCCCAAGCGATGGTCCATCGCTGACTTTATGGTCCGTCAGCATGCTTGTCGCTTCTGGGCAGCTTGGACAGCTCTCAGTAAAACGGCCATAACGTTTTACTCCGATATCGGATTTTTACAAAATTGGTATCGTTGGAAAGATAATCCAATTATATATATATATGTGGGTTAATAGATCAAAAATTCTTTGTAGAATGGGAGATATTCTCATTTGAAGTTGACTAGACCAAAATCCTTCTCAAGAATTCTATCGGTAAGGGATGTTTTGATTCTTCTAATAGATAGGATGTATTTAAGGCATTAATATTCATCAAAATTGATCATAAAACTACCAAATCACTAATATTTATTTCTCATGAGCTTGAATCATGGTTCTAGTATCGGTCGGGATTCTCAGAGTATTACAATATCTCCCTCTTGGGAACATTTGTCCTCGAATGAGGTTGGTTAGGCTGAAAATACTAGCAGGATGAACATACTTATTGGACATGAGCATCTGAAGCATGACTATATTATTGGAACTACTGATATTCTAAGTTCTTATACTGAATATGCATATCTGATGCAAAGCTTGTAATGAGGATATGAGCATGAAACTGAATGGGTTTAAGGAATGGAAAACATCGGGGAGTTATAGGGTATCTCCCCCTTAGGACACTATGTCCCTCTAAGAACACTTACTTCACCGACATACTTAAGGAAACTGAGGCGATGCACAAGGCACCTATGAACTGGATCATAACTAAATCTCGAGAATCTGTAACTAATACATGACTCATGAACTGACTGAACTTGCAACTACTAGGATGTTCTACCTTGGAATAGTTACATTCCTGAGTTCCCGAATGGTATATTTAGATGGAAATATGGGAAAATACCATATTAATCTGACTGTCTGACTGCTAAACTGACTTACTGGCTGTTCAAACTAATTCATACTGAAAACTCATGCTTAATTGGAGTACTTCTTCTGCACTTTCTCGACTACACTCTCCACTTTAGCTTTAAGCCACCATCATAAATCTATGAACACTATTCTACACTCTGAACTGGACCACAATCAATCTAATCTAGAGTCTGGGGTACAATAATGCACATAAATGATAAACTCATCCTGAAAGACTGCACCTGAAAGTATAAAACTCACTGCTAATACTATCCCTTGGGCTACAACTCTTAACTTCCTTTATTTCCTGCAATCATCGTCACATACTTACACTCTTTTCAACACACGCTTACCCCACTATACACACCATCTTCTTACGTTTCTTGATAGACTACTAAGATCATATCTCCTAACTCATTTTTGCACCTTCATACTTAGTTTTCGATTAATAACCTTAAATTCTTACATGCACTGTTCAAGCCTACTAATTTACCTCTTATACAACTATCCCTATGAATATATAATCTACTCAACATGGTTAACGCTAATCCAACTCTACTACTGCTAAACTCCTGGGTTCATGCTTCTAAATCTAGGTCATATGCTACATAGGATACTGAGAAAGGATCTGATGGAATACTGCTGAGCCTGTGGGCGATCCCATAACTGTCTACAGGGACAGTGTAAGAAAGCCCTATCTTTAGGACTTTTAGCTTCACTGTTTCTATTACCTTAAAGGTAAGGTGGAGTTGACATGAGTGGAGCACGCTAAGAATCTACATAACTTTCTTAGAGGACCTTTCTATAGCACGATCTGAGATATGAAAGAAGGGAAACTTTTACTAGAACATCCCATAGCCTCCTGTACATAAATGTGGAGTGCAACACACTCATGCACAAGACTCTACTAGATGCGGCTTTCAGACTTCCTAGGACACTATTAAACCTTAGGCTCTGATATCAAGTTTGTAAAGCCCCAATTTTCTGGAACCGGAATGCCACACGGTACTCATGACCCCAAGGGGCCAGAAGCTAACCCTTTCTGATATCTGTAACTGAACACTGCATAATATACTGAAATAAATACAAAAAATTGGCAGAAACTTACCATAAGATTCAAAACATCTAAAATAATCAATACTAAAAACTGAATACTAATACATCTGTTCGAAAAGCCTCTAACTGCCTGAACTGTGGAGTTGATGGGACATGTCTCCAACTAACTCCATCTACTGTAAATAAAATAATTCTAATACAATAATAAAATAAAGATCATACTCAAATAAAGCGGACTTACTTCTACGTCTACTGTTGCTGACTGAGTCTGGACTGCTAAGGGTACTCTGGATCTCGTACTTCTAAACCTATGGTATAAGACACCATAGCGCAAGAGAAAAGTATATGTCAGTACATTGAATGTAATGGTATACTAAATTAGGTAAGGCTAAATACAAGGGCTTATGCATAAACATAACTCAACTGAATAATCATGAGAGTACTGAATGAGGACATATGCATGAATGCACAACCATAACTGAAATCATCGTGACTCTGAATACTGAGGCTCAAATACTGCTGTATGAAATCACTACTAATACTGAGAAACTGAATAACTGAATCTTCTGATATTGATAACTGAGTACTGAAGTTGATCTCAGTCATCTTTAGCGGGTGATCTCTGAAATCTTAATGATAATAGGAATGCTCATTTGAAATCAGAGATCAGTCCTATCTAGAGGATGATCTTTGTATCTACAGATAATGAGAGTACTTAACTAAGTCTGAGATCAGTCCTATCTAGCGGGTGATCTCTGAGTCTATTGATAATCATAACAATTGACTATATCTGACAGTCCTTACTCTGTACTACTGAGCTGAGTTCCTCTACTGAGACTAATTTTGAAACTGAGACTGTGGGAAATAATCATCTAATCGACATACTCCTTCTAGATAAGTTGGGGTCCAACCTATAAACCCAGTTGGAAAGGTGTCAGTACCGTGCCACGGGTAAAGACCTCTCTTGTGGAGTCATTCCTATTTAGCGGGTGACCCCTGGGATCAATCCTATATATATATATATAATATACTAACGGGTTATCCCTGAGTATGTCAGTCCTATCTAAAGGGTGGCATCTCATACCTACACTGGCTACGTAGTTCTGGAACTTAGGGATTACTCCTAGGGATCTCAGTCCTCTCTTATAGGTGAATCCTCATCCCTAGGCTCACTCGGTGCTAAATCCTACTCCCAACTGAAAGACTCTGACCTGATTCTTATTCTTAAGTTGTACTAGAATGAGCTGAATCTGTTACTGATCATACTAATCAACTGAGTTAAGCTGAGTTCACTTGGTTCCAAAGACTGATGGAATACTACTGAATCTTGTTATCTAACTGAATGATACTAAGTTCTGAATTGATTACTTGAATGTTACTGAGGTCTGAACTGAATTCTTGAATACTACTAAGATCTGAGCTGAGTACTGAACTGAAGCTGGAATGCTAATGATACTGAGATTATTGAGATTTCTTAAGTTCTATAACTGTTTGAGAGTACTGAGTTCTGTAACTCACTAAATTCTAAGTATCATGGCTTGACTGAGATTATCGTGAAAACTAACACGGGCTCTAGACTTGCAGCTAAATTGTCGGGTATAAATACCCCAGGACTCGATAACATAAAAGTAAAACATAACCATTCTTGAATAATCATGAACATGGACTTTCATTCACCATTACAATCATTAAAACTTCTTTTCAAGCACTTGGAAATCATAAACATGTGATAGTATAGGGAGACATACTATTGGCTCATACTCCATTCAACAAGGTCTTGCATCAAACACTTAACATGCATTAAAGAACACATAATTGGGAGATTTCATGCTAACATGTCACAATTCATTATTTAAGGCTTTTCAACAAACACTTGGCATGTATGGGCCTATACATAATTGGAGAATTCTTGTCAACATGATATAATGAACCTATTTCCTTACACAAATATTTTATCAAATATATGGGGAGCATTCTTTGGTTATTCAATAATTTCTACACCTAATTAACATAAACACATCACTTAACAGGCAACTTGAAGGGGCTTTTTTATGAACATCATATAATTATCACACACTACGATCAAAGCTTAGAACTTTATATCTAAATCATGAATTAAAAACTTAACAACATAAAATCATGAACTTTCATACACATAAATCATGAAATCTCGTAAAACATAAACTTATAATTTTGAAAAGGATTCTTGAACTTCTTGGGTGGAAGAAACCCAAGAATAAACATCTTCATACCTTAAAATCTTGAATCTTGAAATATAACTAACTTCTCTTGAACTTTTTTGAATTGGGAAACACAGATCTTGATGTTTTCTTGATGGTTCTTAACTTGAAGGACTTGAAATTTCTTAGTTTCTTGAAGAGGGGTTTGAATCTTGTTCTTGGGTTTTGATCTTGAAAGAAATCCTAATTTTGATATTATGGATGAATGAGGAGTTATGTTCTTTAATTTGACGTGATTGGGAGTTAAATAGGGTGGAAAAGGACCCAAAAATCCCTTTAAAACAGCATTTCAGCGTTGTTTCGAAAAAAACTGACGGTCTGAGTGATGGACCGTCACTCTGGTGACTGACCTTCACTCCAACCATCATTTTTGGGACTGAAAAAAGCCTTACTACTTCAGTTACAATGGCCAAAGCGACAGTCCGTCGCTTACTTAACGGTCCGTCAGCATGCCCATCGCTCCTGGGCATCTCGAATACCTCTCAGAAAAACGGCCATAACTTCTTACTCCGATACCGTATTTTGGCAAAATTTGTATTGTTGGAAAGATAATTCAATTATATATATTTTAGTGGATAAAGAGATCAAAAATTATTTGTAGAATGGGAGATATTCTCATTTGAAGTTGACTATTCCAAAATCCTTCTCAAGAATTCAATCTGTAAGGAATGTTTTGATTCGTCTAATAGATAGGACGTATTTAAGGCATTAATATACATCAAACTTGATCATAAAACTACTAAATCACTAATATTTATTACTCATGATCTTGAAGCATGGTTCTACTATCGGTTGGAATTCTCAGAGTATTACAGTCAGTCATACTCAAACTGGAATCTACTCCGAAAGAGAACATAAGTAGGAGTGATTTACTTTCCACTATTAATCAATAAATATTATAGGACAACTGAGAAAATTAGAAAATAAAAATAAGTAAAAGTTAATATGAGCACATCAATTTCATACGAAAAAGTTTCCAAATAGTAGCTCACACTGTCTCCACTAAAAATTCTACAATATAAGGTAAAAAGGAATATACAAAAGGATATAAACATAGAAACTAAAAATATGGCAACAGACACATAGAGGAAGTTTAACTAATGTAATGCAAGAAGTGAAGGGATGTTTTGTATACATCTTCAAAACCTCAGTGCTTCCAATATAGGACCCATGAGGGGGTTTAAAACCTGTATTGTTTCTCAATCTTAGATCAACCTTACTGGTAAATGACCTTGGCCTAGGCTTTCTAGAATATCATTCCCAATCTTTTCGGCATGGACCTCAACCAAGGGTTTTTCAAATGTGATTCATTTTACTAACTCAATATTTATCAATGATACCAATATCTTATGAATGTGGATGTACAAAATGAGGATGATACACTCATAATCACCTCAGTCTAAATATAATTGATTCATTCCATACAGGTATAAGTGTAACACCTTAGGTTTTTAGTCCTTGAAATTTCTGAAATTTTATCCTCATTGTCCTACTATTACTCACCTATGAGTCATAGGGTGTCATGACTGGTCCTATGACTCTAGTCATAATATGTCCAATGGATAGTGTTAGAGTTGTTGTCCTGATTACAACTTGGGGACATGAGCCGTAAAGACCCATGACAAGTTATTGGACTCAAATCATAACCTAAATAGTGTGTGTGTGGCTAAGTTTTTTACTGAGTACGAGTATCTCACTACGAGTCGTTTGGTGTAAATCGTAGGGTGACCAGTGGTTCTATCTTGGATACGACTTGGACCATATGAGTCGTAAGGTCACAATATGAGTCGTATAATATAAGTTGTGGGGTCAACAGTATGTGTGCACCCTAATACTGTCTTGGTTACGTCTCATGGTGACAAGTCGTAAGGTGTTGTTACGAGTCAATATGTGACCCATAGTCACTGGCGATACTTTTTCTAGCTTTTAAGTTAAGGGAACTTTGGACATTTCCCACTTAGACCTCACATTAATAAAACATCTTTGGGTCATTCTTTCCACAATTTAATGCATCAAAGACTCTCTTTATCCTCTTTAAATCTCCTCAAGCAGGATACTTAGGGTTTCCAAGAAGTAGGTTATCCAAGGGCTCAAGGATTGAATTCTTTCCATGAAACTTGGCAATTCAGGCATGGTACTCTTCCCAAATTGCTAATTTGTTAAAAACATGTGTTTCAAAGTGTTGTTCGTATGGTAATTGATGTTTGTTTTAAAATATGGGTTGAGGGTTTTGAATAACTGTTGTTTATGTGATCATGTTTTTCCTTGCATGGGTTATGTTTAAAGGGAGATTTTAAAATTAATTTGATGCATGAATATGGTGAATAAGCTAGGGGATTGTGATTTCCCCATATTGTGAAACTCATTTTGAGTATGAAAAATATACATTTTGAACTTCTCTTGAATTATTGCATGATGTGAAAGGTTGTTAAAGCATGGTGATTTTGAATTGAACCTTATGGGTTGTGTAATTCCCCAAGCTAATGTATAATTGAACTAAATGGCATGAATTTCCCCAAATAATGAAATTGTTTTAGTATGTTGATGTTACCTTGCAAGTGTAGTTGGTATGACAATACCAATAATGTATGCCTAAAAAAGTATCATGGTTCAATGAATGAGAATATGTGATAAATGATTTTTTTGGGCTTTAATGAAGGTTGTGTAACTGAGTCATGAAAGTGGAGATCTCGAGGGACCTGTACTTGAAACTGCAGATACTGATGTGAGGATCTAAATGACCGGGTGGTTCGAGTCCCCTTTATTATTATCATATGATTGGGAGGTTGGAGTCCCACATATTATATTACCTGATTTGGTGCCTGTGTCACCTAGATCCATATCAAAGAAAAATCGTTTCCATGCTTATTGGCCAAAACCCAAAAAATCTATTTTTAAACCAAGATTAAAGAGTGTTTTTGAGATATAATCAATGAAAAATAACGAAAATAAGAGTATAGAGGTTACACACTTGAAAATCAATAAAGAAACCCTCATATATTGCCTTTCTAAAGATTGAAGGTCCAAAAATAATGGGAAAAATACAAAATAGACTATTTGTAGTGTTCTGTAAATAGTACATCATCATTGCAGACCACAACTCGTGATCGCGAGGGTCAACATTGATCAGACCAACTTATCAGCTTTTGCATTCATGGCTAAGGCACTTATTTATGGATGTCTACGACCTGGACCATCACATTTGCGAAGAAGGTGGAACCCAACCAACCCTAATAGTACTTTTCTATCATGACTCCCTCCTCATGATTTCAATGAAGGAGAATATCCTTCTCCGCATTTGCCGTTGGAGGCCGAGTTAGCCAAGAAGGAGGTAACATGCACTACATATCAGCAAAATTATTGATGTACATGATTTCAAAAACCTTCGAATGGACCCTCGAGATTTATTTAGGACCCCATAGAGTTAATTTATATATGCTATCAAGATAATTTCAATGTTTTGGACTCAACGGAGGTGTTGGACTTTTGATAAAAGACTATTTTTAATAAATTAACTTTCGGGACTCCTTTAAGGCATATTTCACTAATTTGTCAAATAACGGGTCGAAATGTAAAATAAAGGTTTTAAACTCCAACCAACCTCGCTACTAACCCAAAATTGATATTTTGAATCTAATGAAACTATCCAAATAGCCATATGGTACTTAGAATAACAAATATCCAAAATCAACTATATGACTTTTATCACCTCTAAAAATTATAAACTCTCCCTAAACCTTCTTAAAGGCATTGAGAACCACGCCAATCATATCCACACTTAAATATCAACATATAGAAACTATGTCGAAGGAAAAAATGGTTAGATCACATAAAAAGTAAGATTTCACAAATCAGGTCATTACATCCATACTAGTCAAACCTTGACTTTTATATTTTTTAGAACCTTGATCGAGTTGTTTAAAAATTGAAAGTGGTGAAAATATAAGTTCACTATCACTTTCATTATTATGACTGGGATTATTTCTCGTACATGTCACATAATCATCGATATAGTAAAAAAATGAGCAATTTTTCTTATAAGATAAGCTTCACAAATTGACCTTTCAATCATTTTCCTTTTCTTAATATTGCAGTTGCCGGTTTTCCTATTCAATTGTTTGTTAGTAGTAATAGTTTAACAAAAAATAATGAAATCAATAGAGAAAAGCATTACCTCTCAAATGATTACATCCACCTTGTTTGAATTGAGCCCTCAAGGAGTACCTCTTCTACAAGTTGAATTAGAAGATGCTCATCACATCAAAGAAGTCACATGGATCTTCTCTAACTTAGCAGTGATGACAAAAATATTCTGCTCCATTTTATCCAAGCTACTCTCCAACAAAGCGTTAGAATACAAATCTTTGAAGAACAGACTTATCTCTGTGATTGATTTTCATATCCTATAGGAAAGACGACTAAATGCGATAGGAATCAAGGTTTCCATAAATATATGAAAATCATGACTTTAGTACTAATCTATTTTTCTTCTTTCATATTTTCTCACTTTCTCAAATTTGAAGAATAGCCTTCAGGCATCTTCAAATTCTTAACTCACTCATAAATTTCTCATTTTTCATCCAATGTTAACGAAAAACTAGCATCTAACTTAAATAATTTTTTTATTTTGGGTTTTATACAACCTTAACTTTTTTCTCCTGCAATTTCCTTATGTACCTTCTACCTTTTGGATTATCTTTTATCTTATTGTTAATATTCATTGTTGTGTTGAATAAATTATAAAAATAATCTATTTCGATGTTCATTGCTCAAGGTTATGCCATACTTTATTATTCATGTAAATGGAAACTCCCAAAATATGCTTTGCTTGGTCCTAGTCTGTTCAACACCATATTCAGGAAATCTAGAAGGTGAAGCTTATGTAACTTTAGGCAACTGAAAAAATCTATCCCAAATCTAATGCTCTAAAAGTGATGGAGGTGGTAGATCATTTTCAATCTTATTCTTTTTAATGCATTTTTCATCTTTCTAGACTGTGGTCCGCTGAGAGGTCACAATCAGACCAATAATTATTTTTGTCATGCTTTAAAGTGAATACTTTACTATTTTTTATATATTATGAACAAGTTAACTTTTCAGTAGTCATCCACCCAGACAACATTCTATACGCGTAGAATAATCATTAATAATCTACATTAAAAATCACACATAACAAAATTTTTCTTAGTTGATATATTATATTTCATGAAATGTTCAAATCATAACCGTTTTATCTCATCTACCAATGGCTGCATATTGACATAAATAAAAAAAATTGGATTATGGGAATTTGAAGTAATACAATATAGGAATATATGGGACTTATCATCTCCATTTCAGATAGGATATAATACAGAGTAAGTAATACAAGCTAACAAGAATAAGGGGCAGTAGAATTAGAGAATAGTATTATACCATTTATGAAATGCTTTCAAAATTTTCCATCTGATAGACGTGACAAGATACCCAGTGGCCTTCTATTTTAATGGAGCCATCTCATATTGACACATACAACCTCTTTAATCTAGGTATAAGAGGTAAATAGTGCATCACCTTAACTGAAACCATATTTTCATTGGTAGTCTACTTATAATGAACATGTCTACAAAACTTACAATTTTTTTATTCGACATCATTCTTACTAAACAACAGGCAACCATTTATGCAATAATGAATTCTATCATACAAAAATTCTAATTTTGAAAGCAGTTTCTTTACCTAATAGAAATTCTTATGTATGAACAACTCTAGGCTAATCGGTTCCCGAAAAGATCAATCATAGAGTCTATGGTATCTCGAGGAACATTCTAATTTGATTTGATATTCGTTACCACAAAAAATACGGACTCCCTTCATATAGTGGACGACTAGCCTCTTTTAAATGTAAATAGAAGTATCTTGCTTCTTCGTTGGGAGTTTCTTCTAAATACTTTTTGGGTTCTATCTTATCCTGATCCGTGAAAGTATCACTGACCATTTTATGAACCCTATCAACATGTTGAACCCTATCGTGTGAAACCTATCATGTTGAATCTTACTATGTTGAAATCTATTTCATCAATGAAGAAGCATATTATATTCTTCCATAGGCACCGCATTAGAAAATATACCATTCAACCAATCTATCTCTCCATGATCAATCTATATAAAATATCTAAGCTTAAGTCTATTATGATAGAGATGAATCATAACTATATCTGGATTAAAAAAAATTGATGCACCTCATGCACTACAAGAACACCTATCACCACATTATTTTGAAAAAGGTCTAGTGAAATTGCAGATCGATAAAACCTCTAACACAATCAAAATATTCAGATTTCATAGCCCCACAAATTTTATAATCCATACCATACATCCGCAAATGATCATCCATATACAAAAATATAGATATTCAAATATAAATTAGATTTGTTAATGATTTACTAGACTAAATATTTCACATTGATTGGTTATCATATGTTGAGTACTTAATAATTATTATTACAATAATATATAATGAATAAAATCTCAACTATTTTGCTTCTAAATAGATTACATATTAAAAGGTTAATATATAGTTTAGATTATTTTCCTTCTAACTCAATCACTATATCATTACATAATTTTGAATTCTAACTCAATCACTGAAGGCTTCACAAATTCATCCTAAATAATTCACTAATTATGTAACTAGTGAATTAAATTCCTAACCTAAACCATTCACAAATTCAACCTAAAACAAAATTCAAGTTCATAAATTCCACCTAAAATATGATTCAACTTCATAAATCTTAAAATTCAGGTTCCCAAATTCAAACTAAATCAAATTAACCTTCACGAATCCTAAAATTAAGTTCTCAAATTCAACCTAAACTCAAATTCAACTCCATAAATTCAAGTTCATATGTCAACCTAAAATCATATTCAAGTTCACATATCCTAAATTCAAGTTTCCAAATTCAACTTAAAATCAAATTTAGTTTTACAAATACTAAACTTCATGTTCTCAAATTCAACCTAAAAGAAAATTCAAGTTCACAAATTCTAAAATTCAAGTTCTCAAATTCAATCTAAAATCAAATTCAAGTTTCTACAGTCAATCTAAAATTAATAGAATCAAACTAACAATGTTCACAATCTAACAAAGTTCACAAATTCTCAAATTCAACATAACGATGTTTATAACAATGGAGCCAAACCCTCACCCTGGAATTGAAGTTTACAAGCTAACAATGATCATAATGTAATTTGACAAAAATTAATCCAATAAACTAAGATAGGAATTAAGAATTAGCATAAGTGGAAAAATAATTTAAAATGAAAGAAACTTTAAACTTGAAATTGAAAATAAAATAAATCCTAACAATTTAACAAATTCAACAAACCCTAAACAATAAACAATAATTAAACATTGAGAAAAAATACCTTAAATTTAACAATAACCAAAGAAATAAGTGAAGGATGTGCAGAGGTGGATTAGATGGTAGTGGTATGGTGATAGTGGTGACGATAGTGGAGGAGGATGAGCTAGCGGAGGTGGAGGTGGAAGAGAAAGAGAGAAGAAAGAAAAGAGAAAGTGAGAAAGATAGAAATGGGGGAAAGTCGATTGGGGGGTTCTGTATAATTTAATAAAAGTGAAGGATAGTGTTCTTCTATTCGTCACTTTTTTTAATTAAATGTTTGACCAATTTTTGGCCAAAAAGTGACAGACATAAACCACATTGTTTGTCTCTTTATTTCAAAAAACTTAAATATAAATTAATTTTTATAATATAATAATAATTTATTTAAAATAAATTAAGATTAAAAAATGATGAAAAATATCTTTTATGTAAAATTATTTTTATTTCTTTAATAATAATGAAGTTGTCCCTCACTTTTATAAAAATAGATATAAGTTACTTATAAATAATTTTGGCATGAGAAATCCACAAAAAAAGCAACAGAAAAAAGACCATGTCCATTGCCTTTATGTAAAAATAAATAAAAATTAAAAAAAAATTAAAAAAAGCGACAAAAAATGTCGCTTTTTTCATAATTTTTAGAAAATAACTCATCACTTTGTTGTCCATCCTTTTTGGCCACTTCTAATCGTGAATATAAAATAAATAAGTTAAATAAAGGTTAAAAGAATAACTCTAGGCATATTTAAAGTGAACACGAGCGAGCTTGAGATCCCAAGCTCCAACTCTAAGATCAGCTATTTACATAAGCATCAAATTCAAGACAAGATACAAACAAGAGAATCTCTTGGAGCCCAAGAAAATAGTATATTGGCAATGCATTACTTAAGAGAATCAGAGTCAGGATGCCTTACAAATGAGACATCTGATGCCCTTACAAATGAGGAGGGTTAACTAGTTATAGGTTATAGTGCTATGGCCTCAGCCAATAAGAAAAATGCCACTATAGCCCTAAAGTACTAAAGACTATGCCCTTGCACCACATGTCCAAATCATTGGAAGGCACCAACTAATATTCCTACATTACCTTGATTCATACAAGCTCGACTGTGTACCTGAGTAGCTTAAGACTTTTGTATCCTATTTGTACTTTTTCACATCATTATAGGCAACAACTCTGTGGTCCTTATCCTGTACAGATGGCATCTCTACCATCTCTATCTTGGAAAGAGTCTCCCGAGGTTCAACATTCGTTGTTGCATTGAGACTCCATGTTGCAAAACATGTTTTTAATAGCATTTACCACCATATGGATAGTCCCTCCTCTTTGTAGAGGTAACGTCATGTGGCTCTGAGAAGCAGGAAAGAAAATGCTTTTCAAATTTCTTAAGCAAAAAAATTGACATGACACCTTTATCATTGTATTTCCTAACCCAACTTTTTAAATGCTTGCAAAACGAGTGTCCTCACTTGTTTCTAAGGGGACTTGAAAGAATGCATACTTTGCTAGCTATCTATAAAAGTATATATGGTTTGTGTCGTGTTCTATATTTTATAGCCAAATAAAGTGGTCAGGAGTAAAGTCAAGCCCCAAAGTGAAGGCAATGATAAGGAGTCACAAAATTGCACTCTAGATAGTAGGGTCACCTAGCCAAGAGAGATGTTGTACTTTTTACATACCTAGATGATGAACGTAAAAACAAGCCCTGACCAAACTCATGGAGAATGGGTAAGTATACACCCTCGTATAGCCTAGCTTAGGGTAGAAATATTTTTTAAAAGATGGGAGAGAAAACATCGATATTGGTGGACCAACCAAAATCAGTTTTAACCCTTAAAATGTCACCCGCATCAACCACTAAGACATAGTTAATGATAGAATAAATTCTTGAAGACACAATATCTTCCCCAAATAAATGACATGTACAATTCTTCTAGAACTTGAAATTTTGAGGGATCACCAATTTGACTAAGAATCCAACCTCCATCTTTCCCCAAACAGATCATGCTCTCCACATCATACGGTAGAAACTTTTCAGGGTTAAATATTGAGGAGTGAAAGGTTTCCTCTCAGATATGAATAAAATAGGTTAATTATTCATTGATAAATTTGTCTTTATCCATACCGAGCATATCCTTTTTGGTGTTGACCTACCGTAAAAGTGGAATTGTTATTGTAAGTATCTCAATTTTTCATTTAAAGACTTAAAATAAAAATTTTATTTTAAAAACTACTCTCCTTTATCTAATCCCTAGATTCCTCCTCCCATGAAAATCCAACCTTGGGTCTATAAAATCTTAAGCTCCATGAAATCCAAAAAGAACTTTTGGGGCTCACATCTCTAAGTGGATGGTTTGTACATCTAAAGTTCATATTGAGTACCACACAAACCCTTATAATTTTAATTTGTGTTTTATTTGTACGCTACCACTATTTTGAACTTAGCTACCTGAATCAAGGATAAAACCAGGCGCAACTGACACCCTATAGGATATCATTCTTCTAACCTCTAAGAAGTATAGAATTCATCTTCTGGACAAACCAAAGTAGAGAAGAAAATTTCTCGTAGTAAAGGTATCCTAGAAAGGAAAACAAAGAAAATAACAGTAGTGGAACTTCTCCTTCCAGAAGGAAGTCCAAGAAAAGCAAAGGGGGGCTCCCTTGGGGAAAAAAGCAGTTGCAAATGAGCCATCGATTAAATGTGAATATAGAGATTCACTTTTCCAGGAATGTCCTATCCTAGAAATAGTAGAGGTCAGCCAAGGAAAAGTATTGTAGATGGATGGGGTTGTTAAGGTAGAGGCTAGAATCCCAGCTCTCATCTTGAGGGGTTCCCTAAAACTCGCTATCCCTATTTTTAAGAGATATTTTGGGGTCCTAACTTTATTTAGGAGATCTCAGCTCCAATGATAGATGAGGAAAGGTAGAGTCTATATACTCACCCTGTGCTTCACATTTCTAAATTGATCTTGGAGATACTACCATTATGAGATGAGAATATCATTCTCTAATAGACTCTCTAATTTCTTTCTCAGGTATGCTTTTGCCTTTTCTTTGTTTCTTTTTATGCTTTCTTCCTTACTTTTTTTGAGAAATAGCTTATCTTTTATAGGGGTACCTTTGGATGAACTTCTTTTTATAGGAGAAGTTTGCATCCCTAGAGATGTAGGGAAAGTCTATGGATGATCAGTCTGTCCTCGAGGGGAATCCTCAATTAAGGCCAACAATAAGTTGGCTGAGATTTTGATCTTGCACATAATTTCGTCTATTTAGTGAGCTACATTGTATGTATATTCACTTGATTGAGCTTAATTTGTGTGCGTAAACTAATGAATATGATTAGTATTTTAGGGATATACTTTGGTGAATATTAAGCTTGATTTGGATGTCAATGCCTAGCTTGAGGATGACTGAAGGTGTTAGGAACAATATCGAGAAACAAAATGAGCTTAACATGAGTTGGAAAAGCAACTACAATGCATGGAACATGAAGCAAAGTGAAGAAAATACACCATATTAGAAAATTGGCGTTTAAAATACAAGAGCATGCCACATCCACTGAGCCACATGATACGGGCAAGGCACAAAGCTGGACAAAAATTGGATGGCACAAAATTATGTGGGTGCGTGAAAAGAACGTGGAATGCTACCTAGGCTATGCAATAAGAGAGTGCCACGGCCTTGGGTTGTTTCAGGTAAAACATATACTACAATATAAATAGGACACTTAGCTTCTGTTCTAAGAATTTTGGAATGACTTGGGAAAGAGAAAACACACGGGGGAGGCTCCAAATAGAGTTTTTCTTCTTTACTTTAATTTTCTTATAGGTTTTACTTATGAATTCAATTACTGTGATTTATTTTATGACTATGAGTGGATACACACCCTTTTATAGGATTGAGGCTAAGAACATGATACCTAATATTAATTACAATCATATTGATTCGCAACCTTTAGAAAATATTTATATTTTAAGCCCCGAAAGAGAAATATTAGATTAGAACATGGAACATATGGATAGGGTTTTTTCTTTTAAATTAATTAAATATAGAATTCATAGTTAGTATAGGAATATACCTAATTCACCCATTTAGTTCAAATACAGGATGAAACACAATTGTGTTTAAATTTGTTCTTACATCCTCGCTCAATGATGTAGTTGTGGAGATAATTTAGATAGAAGATTAGAGGTTCGAAAGACCATAATCATGTTATTAACTCTGTGAATCAATAACTACGATAGTTAACTTGACCTACAAAATTGTATAACTTTGTAGGATCGTTCAAATTGCCTTGACCCTGAATTTCTCCAAATCATTGTTATAAACACTTTACTTTCTCATTATTCTTATTGTTACTTTTACATTCCAAAAACTTAAACTCTCTCTTAGGTTATGACTCATAATTATTTAAAATCTGTACAATGTTAGAATTGGATTGCTTGCTAAACATAAGGCTCTATGGGATTGATATTCGGTTCAAAAGGGCCACTTTATTACTTGTACAACCACATTCACTTGCATGTGCAGTTGGAAGCAATAAGTTTTTGGGTTGATTTTTGGGGACTTGAAAAATTATCAATTCTCTAGTTTTTAGTTTTACTACTCTATTTCATAAGTTTTTACAACTTGTTTTAGCTCCTGAACTTGCAGGTATAGTTTTGAATCTCAACTAACCTAGAAAGGGAAAGGGATTTTGGTTGAACCATATCCTTAACCTAAGCAACACTTGCATCAACTGAGTTGAGAAATAATACTTTTCTATCTCATTCCACAAGTTTAAAAGGGCGAAGCCAATCCTGCAATCATTGATGATGAACAACCATCCCACAAGATAGAGCGCGAAGTGGCAATCTCACTTATAACTAATGTTACCTCCATAATTCGTAGACCAGAACCTAGGGGTAGATTGAGCTTAAATAGAACATGGTGCAATTGTTGCACAACAGCGGACAGTTCACAAGCTTGTCACATGAGGATCCTCTTGTCCATTTACACAATTACTTAGGATCAGTGAAACTTTTATTCTCACTGAAGTCTCTGCAGACTACTTGAGGAACACACTTTTCCCCTTCCCACTATTGGGGGAAGCGAAGAAATGGTTGAAGGTAGAATCTTCAAACTCGATCACAACTTGGGATGATTAGGCAAAGAAGTTCCTCATTCGATTCTTTCCTTCTAGAAAAATTGCAAGGTTGAGGAGTGAGATCCTGAGTTTCAAATAAAAGACAGATGAGCATCTCTATTATGAGTGGGAGAGATTCAAGTCTCTTCTTAGGAATTATCTACATTACCAATATAAAATAAAGGTATTAGCTTATGATTTTGTTGAAGGTCTTAACCATAACACAAAATGTCTGCTAGATTCAGCTGCAAGTGGTCAAGCTTTGGAGAAAACTTATGATGAGTTGTACACTCTCCTTAACTGAATTGCACAAGGTAATTCCAAATGGCAGGGTAATGTGTCCAGATGTATGGTGAAAAATACTAAAGGTATGATCAAGGTGGATAGCGTCATAGCATTGGCTGCACAGTTGGCTACCTTTTAGAACAAAAGAAGATGCAGTTTAATAAGTTGAGTATGAATCAACCTCAGGCACAAGTAAAATTTAGCAGGGTCAAACTTGGTATGAAATTTATGGAAGTAGTGGTCAGTCTACAGAGTTATATGGAGCAATCCTAGAGTCTGTGAATTGTGTAGGCAATGCACAAAAGGGAAAACCAAATTATGGTAATACCTATAATCGAAATTAGAAGAGTCATCCTACTTAACCATGGGGCAATAATCAGGTTCAACTTCAAAAAATTTATCAGCAATAGGGTAATCTAAATAACATTCAGGTTAGTAAACCAATATCCCAGCTAACTAAGACAAAATGGTTGTTGAAAGTAAAGAATCAACGGCTAGCTTAGAAAAATTTAGAGACACACTTGGGCCAGTTAGCTTAGGCGCAGAACATAAGACCTCAAATGATCTTGCCTAGTGATGTAGAAAAAATCTAAAAAAATAATAAAAATCACCTTGAGGAGAGGTAGAGACTTGATTGATAGACCTCTAAAGAAAAATCATAAGCAACAAGTAGAGATTGTACTATAGAGGGAAGACGAAAAGCAAGTGGAAGCCAAAGAATCCAAAAATTTGGGGACGTTTAAGTACTCAAAAGCAAAGGTAGCAGAGCACTCACAAGACATACCACCACCACAATTCCCTTGTTAGCTTAAAAAAGCCAACGAGGATGCTTATTTTATGTTCTTTGACACATTCAGAGAACTTTATATTAACCTTTAGTTGTTAGATATTTTTCAGGGAATACCTAAGTACTTGAAATATGTGGTCACAAACAAGATGGATCTTGGTAAAATTATTTCATGACCTGAGACTACCCCCTAGTCGTAACAGGGTGCCTAAGGTCACAAGTGACCCCAAGCCAACCCATCCCTTGACATGCATTAGAATAGTAAATAAAGTAATAAAATACAGGGGTTGCTGGCTAACATAACTGATAGAAATATTAGTAATATAAAACTGAGTGTAATAAAACTATAGAAATAGACATGTTGACAACCCAAAATACTGAAAATCTAAACATATATTTGAAAGCCTCTACTCAAGCGAGTTATTGGGAAAATACCCCAACTAACTGCCACTAACTGATACTAAAATAAACTGACAAGAAAGTAAAGAACTGATAACTAGTCCCCAAATGATGAGGACTCACCAAAAGTTGTTGTTGAGTAGTGCGGGAACGTGCTAATATCCATCTAGGTACTGAACATTCAGACCTATATTATGAGAAAATATAGTGCAGAAAAGTATATGATCAGTACTTTGAATGTACTGAGTATGTGAGATGGATAACTAAGTAATATAAACTAAACATGAATGCATGAACATGTAAACTGAATACAAGACCAAGTATAAACATATGTTGGAGAAAATTGAATAACTGAATTACCAAATACTACATACTTATTCAAGCAACCTGAAATGAATACAAATGAAAATTAAATTGAGGATTATGGGAGCTAACAATAATCGACATACCATAATTTTAGCAAATCGGGGTCTAACCTGTAATCCCTATTGGAAGGGTTCTAGTACCTTGCCACGGGTACCAACACTGGCTAGCATGGATCCACTAAACTAATGTTCCAAAGTACTAGGGTATCAGTCCTCTACTGGTGGGTGACCCCTTGAAACCTATGGTGACAACATAGTTCTTGAACTTAGGGATTGCTACTATAGCTCTCAGTTTTATATATATATATATATATATATGCTCAATATAGTAAAATCTTGAAAATAGCAACATATGCATAATCTGAAGTGCTCAAAACATGTCAACTGGTACATGCATGAAATCCAAGGTATCGGGTGTTCATAATCCACCATATTTATCTAATGTAACTGAACATGATAATTAATTAAAGCTGATCATAATAGGAAACTTTATACTTCAAGCCAAAATCTCAACAATGAATCAGATTATGAAAATTCATGATTTTTGAACATGGAAGATCTCACTCTTATGGGAAGACATGTATTCATGGTGTAACTATAAAGTAAAGTGAGTAAATTAAATAAAATTCATATTTGACCTAGAACCCAAACATTAGGGAAAGTAAACTTAGGGATTTAGAAGTTTTTGGGACTCAATGAGTGGAAGGGACCCATTTATGAAATCCCACATACTTGGAGTGGACGTCTTGGAGAAATCCCTAGAATTTAACTTGATATGTATAAACCCTAGAATGCTTTTGGATATGAGAGAATCATTTCATTATGGCTAAGTGTTGAGTGATTAAGAGTTTATGAGGTGCTAGGGTAAATTTAGCCCCCAATAACTGATGTAGGAGTGCCCTAACGACGTGGGTTTGGGGTTAAGAGAATGGGAAATACTTAAAAGACCTTTTAAAATTCTTCAAGAATTTTTGGTAAGCAGTTTTCATGACTTAGGTAACGACTCATCACGATTGATCACGAGTCATAGTCTGAATCGTGACCTAAGGGCCTGAGTTTTGAGTCCTTTATGTTATTGCAATGACTCCCCTCCTAACAACTCATTAAGTAAGACAACGAGTCATTATGAAGAGTCATTTCCAAGGGATGAGTTCTTGGTTGTTTACTATAGTGACAACGGGTCCACACACAATGACTCATTTAGTCTGATAGCGAGTCGTGTGTTAGACTCATTGCCACTATGATAAAAAAAATTTCCACCTACTTCCAGGGCCATGAGTCTAGGACACGAGTTGTTACATCTTATAATGGGTCATTGTCTGAGCCGTTACCACTGGCAATTTGACAGTGCTTTAGGAAATATTCCACAACTTTTTACTACGACCTCGAATTATGGCGAGTCTAGTGGCATTGGAATGCTAATTCAATAGCCTATATTTTTATGGGTTTAGATCTTGATATTTTGGGGTATTACACATTGTTATAGTATCACTTACTGAGGAGTGTAGCTTTGTGGTGATGAGCAAGATTCCTTAAAATCTTAAGGGCCATGGGAGTTTTACCCTCTCCATACAAATTGGTGAAAGTGATGTGGCTATGGTTTGAGTTATTTAGGGGTGAGCATAAATTTTATGACTCTTTTAGTGTTTAAAAATTTAGGTTTGGGAAAGCCGAGGCCATGTTCAGCTGTGCTCCAAATGGCTGACAAAACAAGACTTGTTCCCGAAGAAATCGTATAGGATGTTTTCATTAAGTTTGGTAAGTTCATTATTCCTACTGATTTTATTATTCTTAATTATGATACAGTTGTCAAGGTACCAATCATATTGGAACATCCATTCTTGGCTACTGGAGGAGTATTGATAGATATGAGAGAGAGAAGTCTAAAAATAAGGTTGAATGATGAAGATGTGGTCTTCAGAGTGTACAACGCACTCAAGACACCCTCACACTACAAATATTTATGCATGGTCATAGTTTTTAAAAAATATAAGTATGGGGTGGAGGAGTACAAACATCTAATGACCACTTTGGACTCTCTTATTTAGTTGCCAAAAGCAAAAATTAATCCCGAAGTAGAGAAACTTGAAGAGAAGTCTAAAAAGGTCAGCATATAAAGAGTTACAGACCTTGCGAGTAAGCACTCAAGAGTTTAGAAAACAATAAGATAATGGACTCCAAGTAGGGGGAAGAGGATGAAATAATATGGTTGGGTTATGATATGAGTCGTTCTGCGATAATAAATCAGGTGATGTCTAGGAGGCAACCCAAGTTAAGGTAGTTATTTTTATTTTTTTGGTTTTTCTTTAGTATTACCTTTTTTCTGTTTTTTTCTTGAGTTTACAGGTTGAAGGGAAGTTTAGTTACCGAATATCGATCTTAGGTGAATTTATGCACCTAAGTGTGGTTATCTAGCCTTAATTAGCCTAGTTTTGATGACTTTAAATATGTGTAGAGAGTTAATATTCATATAATTAAGCATCTATGTGTTAAAGTACATGTTTATAATATTTAAGGTGTGTTCAAAATAAATTTAGAACCAGAATGTTCAATTAGATTTTTATCGAGGAAACTAGTGTTCTTAGCTTGAGTTATGTGTATTCTAGTTTATCTTGTTGAATATTATTTATTAGAACCCTTGGGGGTTGCACCACACAGTGAGGGACCAGGTGCTTTAAAGTCAATCACATGCAATCAAACAATAGAGTACATGAAAACTAAAGACCATGCAGGAAGAATAAAAAGATGATATTTTTACGTGGAAACCCAGGTACGGAAAAACCACGTGCCATCACAATCACCAAATAAATCCACTATAATAAACCTCCTAATTATAGTCAAGTTTTCAGCCTAACTCTAGGCTCCTTTCGATAGTTGCAACTCCACTACAAGATCATCTTGGTAACTCTACCAAGTACCCTCTTTACTGATTAACTCTAATTAGTCTCACACTTAGGCAACTCTACCTAAGTACTCTCTACTCAAAGAGAAAATGTCATTACTCTTATAAAACAATAATTCGCTTACAAATCAGAACTCACTCAAGAATAATTTCTATTTAAGCACTCATAAAGCTAAGAACTTGAGTAGTGTTGGAACTAGGTTTATGTTGCCTTTCTTCACTCTTTGTATTTGTAAAAACTATTTGAATAAGAGGCATCTCATTTATTTTATAGATGAGAGATGATTAAGGCTGAAAGATCATTGGACTAGCTGTCCTAACCAGTACAAAATAAGAACTGTAAGTTTGTTACATAAGAGGACAAAATTGTGCAGACAACACGTGCCAGTTGTACTGTACCTTAATCTGGTCCCTTGTAGTTAGTTGCTCATCATCAAAACTATATATAGAAATTTTCCCCCTTTTTGATAATGACAAACCAATCATTCATCTTTAAGCATCAGTGTACATTTAATCAGTATGATTACCACCTGAAGATGAATGTTCCCCTATCATCATGCTTCCTCCATCATGAAACATAGGGACCTGTCACTTGTTGTCATTTACAGTAAAGAACCCTAAGCACCATGTTTTCTTCCTCCCTTGTCATTATGTATGCATACCTTTAATGTAGCTCATCACATCATTCCTTCCCCCTGTCAACATGCACCACAATCCTTACACACTAGTCCTTACACACATGGAGTCAGTTGTATTCCCCCTTTTGGCATAATTGAAAAGGATTAACAATAAACCATAAGTAAAGATAAGTACAAGCTAATTAACTCATGGACACTAGGTCAACACTAACATGAAGAACAACTATAAAGTAAAGGAAACAAATGAAGTTCACAAGAAGAATTCATCATTTATAAACAGAGATTAGTACCAGTACAATCATACCAAAATAATACAACAAATAATGATCTTTAAAAGCCAATATAAGGAGTAAGATATGAAACTGTTACTTAATTAATTTAGATGACAGGGATCATAGGACTTAGGTAGAGGTAGGTTTGGGGGAGAGGGACTTAAGCAACATCTCTATTCTTTAATTTCCAGCATTATAAGTATCCAACGATTGTTTGCTGAGATCCTCCACTTCAGAATTCAGTTCTTAAACTTTACCAGTTAGTTCAGCCACTCTTGCCTCAGCTGCAAGTTCATCAGTGGCACCTGATCCCTCAGAGGACAACCTTTGATTCAGGTCCTCTATCTCAGCAGCTTTGGCAGCCAACTTGATCCTTAACTCCTCTATTTCCTTTCCCAACCTTTCCTGAATAACTAGTAACTCAGATACTTGAGACACAAATCTAACTATGCCCTCTATGCATTCATTCTCCATAAGAGTTGTTAGGCTGATCATTTTATTGGCTGTTCTAGGTGTTTCCTTAGTTCCATCTATACCATAATGTTTAAAAACCTTGTTCAGTAGATATATCCATATCTCAATCCATGTTTTCCTTTTTTTCATACACTACTTTATGTATATGCTCTATCATTAGAGTAGGAAGACTTATCAATTTATGCTTGCTCAAGATTTCAATAAAAAATAGGTTAACTCCAAAGGAAATTATTCTTTCTTCAAATCGTGGCAACATAACCTTGTTAATGAATTCAAACACCAGTTGATATTCACTTATCAGGAATTTTTTTCACTGTAGATATGGAAGTCCCACTTACCTTTAATGCATTGATCATAAACTAAGATGAGAGTTGTTGTTTCACAGCTGTCTTGACACCTATTATAGGTATATTCAAGATCATTCCCAATGATTCTTCATCTAGATTGATAAGCTCATCTTGCACCTGGGATTTCAATATTAGTTCATCTTCTAAGAAATCCATGGTGTAATAAAATTCCCTTACCTCATTTTCAAAAACCATTGGTACTGTTTCCTCAAATAGATTTAACCATACTTGATGCATGACATATTCTACCAACTCCACCATCTCAGGCTTCTCATAAGTTCTAGGATTAAAAACTCTTCCTGACAAAACTTTCTGTGTTCTCAAGTTTCTAATCCTTCTTTCTCTAGACAATTATTTATTTTCCTCTTTCTTTTTATTTCTTTTGGGCTCACTACTTGGCTTTTTTTTCTCATACATTTGTGTTCTTCTCTTCTTGGGACCAGGTCCCTCAGAGACTTTCTTTCTTTTCACAACTATGTGCTTCTTCCAGCTATAGCAAGGCTGCCAGGCTTTGGCATAGAGGACCTAGTCCTCTTAGCTGTCGAAACATCCTTTATTCCTTATATGATAGCAACAATATCCCCTGATTTCAAGTACTCTTCTCTATCAACTTCCACAACTTTAGAATTTTCATTCTTCATTTTTCTGTTACCCCTGATTTTCTTCATAGTCTATCTTAGAGGCACTTCCTCCTTATATACCTTATTCTCCTCACTTGGAGGTAGAAACATATATTTTTCCCTATTTACTTCATCATTATCACATACTTCCTATTTTATTCCATCAACTGATTTTTCTTTGGTGTCATGGTCAAGAAAGAGTAAGTTCTCAGTTACCCAATTCTAACTAGAGGAGAGATCAACTCTTTTCACCGAAATTTCTTCACCAAACAACTAAGCAAAAATAGTGTTTGAGTATGAGGGTGTAGGAGAATCTGGTTCTTATTGTGTTTCAGAGAATTTAGCTTTTTTGTATTTTTCAAATGACACAGGAAATTGGGAGTTTTTAGGTTGAGAAATTTCTTGTTCTATTGGTGACCTAACCTCTTGGTTTGACTTGTCAATGATAATTTGTTGAGTGTATAAACTTACCAGGTTAATGAGTTTAATGAAGTAGTATTATCATCCATTTGATTTTGAGAGAGATAGAGATAAACTATTTTAGTCTAGAGATGATTTTAGTTTTAGGAAGATAAATTGGATTAGTTGAAAAAAGTTGATAAGATGGTCTAATTTAGCACTTTTAAGGGTACCCAATGTCATTAAATGATGACCCTTTTAAACTGATATGTCTGAACCTAATAAGTGTGACTCTTTAATTTTAAAGTAATTGATAGCTCAGAGAAAAATATATGGCTTTTTAGACAACAGTTTGTGATTACTTATGCATCTTTTAGGTACTAACCTGAGACATAGGACTAGGTCCCTCTCCTTTTAAATGAATTGCCCTCTAGTTCTAGCTTCATTTGTTTCCTTCTCAAGTTATTTCCATGGGTGTATACTTGTAAAGGTATGAAACTGAGTTAGATTATACTACACCCACTTTTTCATGGATACCTTCCTACTAAACATAGCCAATTCTTGGATTTACACTTGTTGGAACTTCATTTTTTAAGAAGAGTCTTCTAAGGACCAGGTCCCTTGAATTCAACTATTTTAAAATATGACACCTCCACCTTGGAGTGCCTTAAGAGAGAGAGAAAACATAGTCAGTCTTCTAAGATTAATCTTCGAACACCCACTTTTAATAAATATTCCTGACTGCAATTACCTTTCTCCAACCTGGACCCATGATCACTTGTTTGATTTGGGAACCCACTTGAGTTTGAGTTCCTAGTAAGAAGACAACAGTGTGATCAAATCCTTCTTGGTCCATCTAGATAGAGATTCTTCATACTCTTCAAGGACATAAAATTCTTTGGATCTTGTCGGATGTATCTATCATTGAACATTGTTGCTTTATTCCAGGTTTAACAATGTTCCTTTAGGTGTCCATTTCTTCCATAGTGAGTGCACAAGGGTTTATGGACTTTTTTTTGACATCTTTAACAACCTTGTCTTGTGATCTAGAAGATTGAATTTTGTACTGATACCCAAACTCCTTGCCATTATACATTCCCTGAGCAGTAAAATTAAAGAAGATTTGTGAGGATGAAGTTCACTAAAGATATTTTTTGAGTTCTTTCCTTAAACAAAACAGGTCCCTCTCTACCTCCTCATTCTTCTGGAGCACAGTCATGAGATGGTTTTGAGAATTCTTCAGCTTCTTTTCAAGCTCAATTTAAAGCTGAGAGGCCTCTTTTTTCCCTTTTCTATGATAAGCATCTACTTTCTTCAGTTGGCTCACCAAACTCAGATTGTTAAATTTAAACTTAGCACACTGTTCTTCTATTTTAGAAAACTAGTGAGTTAAGACAGTTAATTCAAGCTCTTGATTCTTTATCTTTTCTTCTAGATTATTTTTCTTAGTACTCAGCTTGCACATGATATCAATCAATACATTTTCTAGCTTTTTTATCTTCCTGTCATAAAAATCTTCAAGTTTTTTCTTAATGTCATATATAGTTACCTCATCTCTTCTTCATTTTTAGTATTTTCTATAAATAAAAACTAGGAATCAAAGGTCACTTTCTCATCTTCCACTGCAAGCATGGAAATATATGTAGTCTCCTCAACTTCATCAGATTCACTGGAGGAATTACCCCAACCATCTAAGGCTTGTTTAACTACAAGATCAGTTGTATCCTATCTTCTTGATTTTACAAGGACCTGGTCCCTATCTCATCCTTTGTCACCTCTAGTATTGTGATAATCCTAATGGTCTATTTTGTGAATTGGGCAATCCTTAATAAAGTGTTCAAGACTTCCACATCTGAGACAAACTTCCATAGTGGATCATTTTCTGTTGCTGCCTCCACTTCTCTGGAACTGACCACTTTTCCTCATAGCTTTAACAATTCTTTCTGCCAAGTAGGCAACATCAGTGTCATCTTCATTTGTCCCCGATCTTGAATATTTTAAAGCCATAGATTTCTTATTTTTTACGTCTATCTCTCATGCCCTTGCTACATTTTAAGTTCATGAGTTTTCAGGTTCCCAATGAGTTAGTCCAGGGTGAGAGTTTTTAAGTTCCTAGCCTTAGTGATAGCATCCAATTTGCTTTCCCAATATTTAGAAAGAACCCCAAGAATTTTTCTCACCTGTTTGTACAAGGGAATTACTTCACCTAAGTAGTGTAACTCATTAGTGATAAAGGTAAACCCGATATGCATCTTTTGAATAGTTTCTCATTTTTTCATTGTGAAGGTTTCATAATGAGTTGTCAACATATCAAATTTTGAATCCTTCACATTAGTAGTTCCTTAATGAGCTGTCTTTAAGATGTCCCAGTCCTTAGATATTTCACAAGATAAAATCCTATTGTATTCATCCGGTCCTATGCCACTGACAAGCAATTTTGTTTTGTACTTTTTCTCATTTTTTTCTATCTTCATTGTTAGACTCGCTCCTACTTTTGATAACCATTCTTGTGACATCTCCTTATTTTACTTCTCTTAAAGGCACATGAGGACCATCAAGAATAATTTCCATAAGCTCATTGTCCTCAGTCATAATGAAGTCAAACATCCTTGTTTTCCACCACCTATAGTTTTGTCCATTGAATTTAGGTGGTCTAGTGGTTAATTGTCCTTCTTTCGGGTTGGGTGGAACAGCCATTCTAACCAAGACACTCTAGATATGAACCTTTTAGAGTGACCTGGCTCTGATACCAATTGTTAGAACCCTTGGAGGTTGCACCACATAGTGGGGGACTAGGTCCCTCAAAGTCAATCACAGGAAATTAAATAATAGAGTGCAGGAAAACTAAGGACAATGCAGGAAGAGTAAAAATACAAGATTTTTATGTGGAAATCCAGGTAAGAAAAAAACATGGCTTGCCTTCACAAGCACCAAAGAAATCCACTATAATCAACCTCCTGATTACAGTCTAGATTTCAGCCATAACTCTAGTCTCCTTTCGCTAGTAGAAACTCCACTACAAGCTCGTCTTGGTAACTCTTCAAAGGAACCTCTTACTGATTAACTCTAATTAGTCTCACACTTAGCAAGCTCCACCTAATCACTCTTTAGTCAAAGACAAAAAGTCATTACTCTTATAACATGAGTAATTCACTTACAAATAAGAACTCACTCAAGAACAATTTCTATTTGAGCACTCATAAAGCTAAGAACTTGAGCAGTGTTGGAACTGGGTTTATGTTGCCTTTCTTCACTCTTTGTATTTGCAAAATCCATTTGATGAAGAAGCGTCTCTTTACTTTTAAAGATGAGTAATGATTAGGGATGAAATATCATTGTACCAGCTATCCTAATCAGTATAAAATTGCGCCTGCAAGTTTGTTACATGAGAGGGAAAAACTGTGCAGACAAAGTGTGCCAGTTGTACTGTACCTTGCATATCTAGGGACCTGTTCCCTTGTGGTTAGCTGCTCATCATCAAAACTACATGTAGAACTAGTGTGTTTAAGAACTAATTTATGGTGTTTAATGATATATGAAGCTTGATGATATGTTGAACTCAATAAGGGAATGATATAAAAGTTGAATTTGAATTGGAAAAGAACCCACAAAGTGAAGAATGCAAGGCCAAATGGATGGATCTTAATAGGAAGAAATCTGGAAAATTTAAGCATAAGGGCGAGCCATGTTGCACCCAAGCACACACGCAAGTGTATGTGGTCCACCTAAGTAATGTAGTGGCCTTTAGAAATCCAAGTGTCTATCCCACAAGGACTAGTGTTAAGAAACTATCTAATTTTAGTTCAACTATTAAGATTCAATCAGTGCTAATGTAACCACAAGAGTTTGAACTTTATAACGTAAAGTAAATTAAAGAATGTGGTAAACTAAAGGTTTTGGACAATAATGGATAAGCCTACAGTTAAGGCACTACAAAAAATCATACCAAGCTATAGACTTTGTTGGTTAGGTTTATTATCTTGGTTGTTGGTTCACGGGGTTCATACTATGAATTTGGCCTTCCAAACCTCTAGTCAATTATCTAACTTAGCCCCACAACTACATCATTGAGAGGGGATGTGAGAACTAAGTTAAATACATTCATATTTCATCCCATACTTGAACGAAATAAATCACATAGGTACATTCTTATCCTAAATGCAAAGTATAACTTCATTCTATTAGAAGATTACAATTTTATTCTATCTATCCCACGTTCTATCTTCTTGTTCCTTCTTTTGGGTTCTCAAGATGATTACGCATGTATTATAAGGGTAGTGAGTCCTTAAAATAGTGATAAAAATAATAAATAAACAACAAATATTGATAAAAAAAAATCACAACCAAGTCAATTCATAACAATAAAACTCATGTTCTTGGCCTTAACCTCAAAAAAGGGTGCTTAGCCGATCATGGACATAACCATAATCACAATGAATGAATACATATTAAAATCAATAAAAAACAAAGTAATGGAATAAAAATCCTAATTAAAGTTTTATACTTCCTATATCCAAGTACCAACGTCATCCAAGGTGTGTACACTAGTATTTAAGTATTCTATTTATAGGAGGACACAAGCTGCCAATTTTGACATAGTGTCGTGCCATGCCCTAATTGCAGTGCCTAGGATCTATGTCATTCCCTAATCACTATAATATACTATAATTTTTCATTTATGATGCTACTAAGGTAATTTCACTACCATAATGTGGTGCCTAAGGTCCGTGGCTTGCCAATGACTCTGAAACGTCCATTTTTTTTAAAGTCTTGTCCCATGTGTTTGTCCATATTTTCATGACTTGCGGCATTGTTTACAATTGATTTATAGACTGTGTATCATCCATATGTAATTATGATAAAATCAACAAGCACCCTATATCACCAAACACCAAAATTAGAGCTCAAAACAGCATACAACCAAGATGATGAACTAGTAACTTAAGCTAAGAGTACTAGTTTTGTCCTTTTGATCTTTAACTTGGTGTTTTTTCTCTTGGATTGTTTCAAAAGAACATTAAAAAATATATAAAAATTATTCAAAACATAATTACACAAGTATACCCTTAGTAACTCATTACACACATTAGAATCCATCGAGATGAACTAGAACAACACATAGCTAAAGCTAATAACACTAGTTTTCTCGTCTAGACTCTAAGTGACCAAATTGATTCCAAACTTGTTGTAACACAACTTAAACATTATAATCACGCAGTTTAACACTTAGATGCTCAATTATACCAATATTAACTCATTAGTCACACAAGAAGTCCTCAAAACTAAGCTAAATAAGCCCTGATAACAACACTGAAATGCATAAATCCACCTCAGATCATCTCCCTATACTTAAAGCCTTGCTCGTCCTCGAACATCTCTTCACCCTAAGCATCATAATAAGAGAAGACTCCACACTTCCACAATAAGTAAGACATTTAATCTAGCACCATAATGACTATATAGACTGCAAGTTCTTACACTAAGCATGTTATATACATAACAGAAAGCTCAAGAACAATACTTCAAAATATCCTAGCTTCAAGATTTTACTCACCAAGTTGAAAAACTCATGCATATTACTTCAATCTAAGAGATCACATTAATGACCAAACTATCATCAAACATGTGCCCTCATAATAAAATCGTTACCCATAATCACTCACATAGATGTAATTTCTCACAAAATAGCTATCAGAATCAAACTATGCTCACTCTCACAAAGAATTTACAAGTATACAAGATAAACCATAGGCTTGTCCTTAGTGTAGTACTCTACTAATATTAGAATGTTGAAGCTTAGGATCAAATAGGTTTTTTAGAATTGTAATGTAGGCTAAGGGACGGGTAGGAACTATTTTGGCCAAGAATAGTGACAATCTACCCTAAGAACTTTAATACATTACACATATCAATTAAATCCACTTCTAACAACCAATATCACCCACTTCTATCTACCTACATCTTTTGTTCTGCCCCATCTCATTAAGCTCATTCACAAACACTATGGAAGGAATATTTTCTTCAATACATTATTCAATTTTAACAATATTAATTTTTTTCATTACACAACTCCCATCCTTAATACATATTAATTTTCAACTCCAATAGCTATGTCTTGGGGCTTTGCTTTCACCTTTTACCTACTTGAATTTCAAACTCCTTAATTCAATTAATTTTTGACTAAAGCTCTTAGGATCTTTGGATCAAATTAAGGTCAGTCAAAAGAAGTGGATTAGGCTACATATAAGGCTACCAAAGAAAACAAGCTAAGGGCTCAACAGGGCTAACTAAGATTATGCACAAGAGTAGGTAAAAGAGGGTATGAAACATGGCTATCAAAGAAATGTCTATATCATCACCTAAACCCACACTCTTTATTTCACTTTGCACACACCAGGCAAGTTCTAGATATCAAGTGCAACAAGGAATACACAAGAACCTCATACACGCATGGCACATGCTCAAATCAAGTAAGAACATTATAGACACTTGATCAAGAAATTACATGAATTCAAAAATTAAGCCAAAAAATTAACATGCTTTTTATATACAACACCACTTGAATCATGCAATCACACAGAGCACCAACAAGAATATCTCACTTATGCTAACACAAAAAATTAAAATTTACTCATAAAAATAAAAAGGATACTGGGTTCAAAAGGAGCCCCTATGGAAAAGAACAAAAAAGAACAACCATGAGGTGGGAGAAGTGTGCACCTACTAAACTAACACCCATAAACCAAAAACTAAAATGCAAAATATTTTTGTTTTTTCAAAAAACTAAGAAAACAACTAAAACTAAGACTCTACAATATCACTTCACCCAAAACCATGGGAATTTCCCTACTCCACACTTAAAAACTTACTTTGCCCCCAAAGTAAACTTAAAAGTTGAGATAAAAATACTCATTGATGCCTATAGACCTGTCTAGCAACATCTTTAAACATAAAGAGGGTTTGGGGACCCTACACTTAGTCTTCACCATGCTCTTTAGCTCAAGTTTTTGGTACTCAGACTTCCCATCAATATGTGACTCAACAAAAACAAAAACTACATGAAGTAAAAACTAAAAATACGAAAAATAAAACCTACCTTAACTTGGGTTTACTCCCAAGAAATGCCTAATTTAGTGTCACGTCATGACCCAAAATCACTACTTAACCGAATTCCTTTCTCCTCTTCATCCTACTCAGAGGCCATCTTCTTATTCATTTCTAGTCTCTTGAGTATATACTCTTAAGGTCAATAGCTTTCTTAACAATAGCCTTTCTAGGATCATCAGTCAGCATTATTCTAGGATTAGGTGGTGGATTGGGAAACTCAATGAGTCTGTACAAAGAGGTCTTTTGTGGTGTACTTTCTACCAGCCCACACTTATCCACTTCCATCACTGTAATCATATGCAAATCTTTGTAGTGGAAAGGTGGATTAAGTGTCTTATAAACTTTGAAAACCACCTCTTCGTCATCTAATCTTATTGTTAGAGTGCCCTCCCTCACGTCTATCAATGTTTCTTTTGCATCTAAGAATGGGCATCCCAGAATGATCGGTACCTCATAATCTGCATCATAATCTAAAATAATAAAATCAGCAAGAATTACAAACTTACCAACCTTTACAAGGACATCCTTAATTATTCCATCGAGCTTCATTATGGTCTTGTTTGCTAATTGTAATATCAAAAGGCATGGTCTCGGCTTACCCATCCTAAGAGTTTTGAACATGGAAAGAGGCATAAGATTTATACTTGCCCCCAAATCACTCAAGGCATGTACTACTTCACCATCACCAATATGTATAGGGAGGGTGAAACTCCCTAGGTCCTTATGCTTCTCAGGCATACTTTTCACTACCACAGAGCTGCATTCCTCAATCAATGCCATAATCTGCATCATAATCTAAAATAATAAAATCAGCAAGAATTACAAACTGACCAACCTTTACAAGGACATCCTTAATTATTCCATCGAGCTTCATTATGGTTTTGTTTGCTAATTGTATCATCAAAAAGCATGGTCTCGGCTTACCCATCCTAAGAGTTTTGAACATGGACAGAGGCATAAGATTTATACTTGCCCCCAAATCACTCAAGGCATGGACTTCACCATCACCAATCTATATAGGGAAGGTGAAACTCCCTAGGTCCTTATGCTTCCCGGGCATACTTTTCACTACCACAGAGCTGCATTCCTCAATCAATGCCATCGTCGCTATATCCTGTAGCTTCACCTTATTAGTTATCATATTTTTTAAGTACTTAGCATACTTGGGCATTCTCTGCAAAATATTTAAAAGAGGAAAATTGATGTGAAGTTCTCTGAATATGTTAAAGAACTTCTTGAAACAAGCATCCTCTATGGGTTTCATCAGACTTTGAGAAAATGGTGGTGGTGGTCTTTCTTTCTCAATAGTTTTTCCTTTCAGGTACTCAGACTTCCCAAAAATTTAGCAACTTTGTCTGCAACCGGTTGAGGAACCAACTCTGCATCTACCTCCTTATTTGTATTTGGAGGCCTTTCATTCAACTTTCTACCACTCTTCAAAGTTATTGCCATTACTTTTTAAAGGTTTATTATCACTTGGAAACCACCTCAAGTCTGTGTATTTTGTGCCCACTGTAATTCCCCCAACTACTGCTCTAATTGCTTTTGAGCTATTTATTGATTTTTATACTTTAGAAGCCATCTATTCTTGGTTAGCCAAAATCTTTTTCTGAGTCTTTTCAATGTTACTGGACTGAGTATTATATTGTTGCTGCTGAAATTGTTGATTATTTCCTCAAGAGTTATTTGGTGCCTGAGTCTTCAATTTTTAGTTGTAGGCATTACCATAATTTGGCCTTTGAGCATTACTTACAAAGTTAACCAATTCTGGATTTGCACCACACATTTCTGTAGAGTGGCCACTATTACCACAAATCAAACACCAACATGTGGTTTGCTGTATTGTATTCACCTGAGTCAGAGTTTGATTCATACCCAATTTTCTTAATTGGGTCATCATCTAATTCTACATGGTTGATAGTCGAGCGAATAATATTGTGATACTATCAACTTCAATCATGCTCATAACCTTTTTCACTGAGTTTCTAGATATGTCACCATGCTAACCAGGATTTTCTTAAGCAATATGATTCAACAAAGTATACAACTTATAATAAGTCTTTTCCAGAGCATGACAACCTGCAGCTGAATCTAGAAAATTCTTCATGTTATTGTCAAGAGGTTCAACAAACGTGTGATCTAATACCTCATTAGACTTATGATGTTGTGGAAAGTCTCAAAGAACATACTTGAATATCTCCCAAGAATGATAAAGATTCTATCTAGCTTCTACTTGGAGCTCAAAATATCACTACATAATCTTAAAGTCATGTCGGATGGAAAAAAATCGATGAGGAACTTCCGGGATAAATCACCCATGTTGTGATAGAAGCTGCTGGCTCAATATTCAACCATTTTTTTTATTCACCCAAAAGTGAGAAGGCACATAATTAGTTGACACATTCGTCGGGATGTATGCATCACTAATCTCCAGAGTGTTTTGCAAGTGGACTTATGGATCTTTATGTGATATCCCAATAAATTATCCACTACTGTGCAACATCTATACCATATTCTAATTTAATTCAAATCTACCTCCAGGAATTAATCTTTGAATAGCAAGGTCATATTCATTGCAAGTGGGATTGTCACTTCGCAAACTGTCCTGCAGGCTGATGGATCCTCATCTATAGAAGTATGACTATCTTGTTCCTTGTGAATTTATGGGATCTCACCTCCATTGATATAAGCGTTTCTCAGGCTCGAGGTCTGGTTCAACCAATTCCTCATCCGTCGCCAGTTTACTAGCATGTTAACCTATTGCTTACAAATTCAAAAACCAAGACCAAGTGAAAAGCACCAAAGAAATCCAAAAAGTAAAACTAAAACTATGACAGTTACCTATTGATAAGTCCCCGTCAATGGTACAAAAAACTTATTGCGCCCAAGCGCACTCTCAAGTGTATGTGGTCCACCAAAGTAATATAGTGGTCTTAATAAAGTCAAGTATCGATCCCACAGGGATTAGTGTTAAGAAACTATCTAATTTTAATTCAACTATTAAGATTCAATCAGTTCAAACGTAAACACAAGAGTTTGATCGTTATAACATAAAGTAAACTAACATTACGATAAAGTAAAGGTTTTGGACAACAATGGGGAGAAGCTAAGGTTTAAGGCACTGCAAATAATCATACTAAGATATAAACATTGTTGGTTAGGTTGATTATCTTGATTTTGGTTCACGGGGTTCATACTATGACTATGGCCTTCCGAACCTCTAATCAATTATCTAACTTAGCCCCACAACTACATCATTGAGAGGGGGTATGAGAACTAAGCTAAATATATTCATATTTTATCCCATACTTGAACCAAATAGAGAACATAGGTTTTTTCCTTTCCTAAATACAAATTATAACTTCATTTAATTAGAATATTACATTTCTATTCTATCTATCCCACGTTCTATCTTTTTGTTCCTCCTCCCGGGTTCACAAGATGATTATGCATATATTCTAAGGATTGATAATACTTGAAATAGTGATAAAAGGGATAAATAATAAACTAATATTGATAAAAAAAACCACAACTAAGTCAATTCGTAACAATAATACTCATGTTCTTGGTGTTTAGCTGATCATGGACATAACCGTAATCACAATGAATGAATACATGTTAAAATCCATAATTAAACCAAATTAATGGAAGAAAAACCGTAATTAATGTGATATACAGCCTATATACAAGTCCCAAGATCTTCCAATGTATGCTCACAAGTGTTTAAGTGTTCTATTTATAGGAGGACGCAAGCTGCCGATTTTGACATACGGTCGTGCCACGCCTTTATCGCGGTGCCTAGGGTTAATGGAATGCCCTAGACTCTTTTATATACTGTAATTGGTCACTTATTATTATACCAATAGTGTTTTACGTCCCTAAAACTATACCTAGGGTCTATGGCATGCCATTGACTCTAAAACGTCTATTTTTTGTCAAGTCCTGTCCCATGTGTTTGTTCATCCTTTTCAAGCCTTGAGGTGTTGTTTAAACTTAATTTAAAACTTTTGTATCATTCATATATAATCATTATCAACTTCACAATAACCATATAGCATCAAACACCACGAATTATAGATCAAAACAACATACAATGCAAGACGATGAACTAGTAACTTAAGCTAAGAGTACTAGTTTTGTCCTTTCGATCTTTATCTTAGTGTTTTGTCACTTGGCTTGTTTCAATTGAACCTTAAACACTATAAAAAAGTTATTCCAAATATAATTACACAATCATACCATTAGTTACTCATTATTCACACTATAATCCATCGAGATGAACTAGAACAACACATAGCTCAAACTAGTAACACTAGTTTTTTGTCTAAACTCTAAGTGACCAAATTGATTCCAAACTTATTTGAAACACACATTAAACATTATAATCAACTATTTTAACACTTATATGCTCAATTATATGAATAATAATTTATTAATCACACAAGAAGTCCTTAAAACTAAGCTAAATAATCCAAGATAATAACACTAAGGTTCATAAATCCACCTCAGATCATGCCACGCCCTTGGATCTTCACGTTAAGGGAATTCCATGCCCTGTGACACAAACCGAAAATTCAATTTCTAGTAATCTTCCATTATAAGGGTTTTTCACTCCCTTTTGTGCCAATGTCTTGGCGTGGCACGCCCAAGGCACCACAATAAACAACTTTTGTCATATTATAAATAGGACATTTGGGACTTGTTGTAAACACCTTGGACGACCTTTGGGATTGGAATACACTTTAGGAGGCTTATCTTAGGTTTTTAATCTTTACCTTAGTTTAATTTTGTATTATTTACATGAATTCCTTAATTGTGATTCTTTACAATTCCATGAGTAACTAAACACCTTCATCCAAGGTTAAGGCCTAGAACATGTGTACTTAAGCATGTAAATCAGTTTTTTTATGTTATTTATCATATTTGGATGTTCATATGTCCTTGTATTACCATTCTATAGATTTTTGACCCCTAAGATAAACTCATAATTCTATCATGAGCCTAGAAAGAGGAACGATAGATTCAAACGTGGGATGTATGGAATAGGATCTTAATCATTCAGGGAAATGAAGTTAGGATTTGAATTTAGGATAGGAATATACCTAATTTTCCCTATATGGTTCAAGTACAAGAAGAAATATAAATGTTTTTAACTTATCTATTGCATGCCCGCTTAATGACATAGTTCTGAGGCTAAGTAAAATAGATGATTAAAGGCTCGGAAGATCATAATCATGTTATCAACCCCGTGAATCAACAACCAAGATAATTAACTTATCTAATGAGATTTCATATCTAAGTAGGATTTCTCGTAGTGCCTTAGCCTTGGGCTTCTCCCAATTATTGTTCAAGCATTTTACATCCTGCATTATTTACGTTTACTTTTAATTTTCAATACTCAAACATTATTGGTTACTTTTGTACTAGTTTAATCTTCATAGTAAGACTAGAATTAGGCCATTAATAATCACAAGTCCCTGTGGGATCGATACTTGGATTTGAAAGATCATTTTACTACTTGGGTGACCGCGTACACTTGTGAGTGCACTTGGGGCGCAACAAGTTTTTTGATACCGTTGCTGGGGACTTGAAAATAGGCAACTATCTAACTTTTAGTTTTGTTATCTTGTTTTATAGGTGTTAATAGCTCTATCTAAGCTTTTGAATTTGTAGGTTTAGGTCTGAAAAGCAAGTAAGCTCACAAGGGAGAGGGAGTTTGTTGATCCATATCCCAAACCTAAGAAATACTTACACCAATTGAGGAGAGAAGCAGTATTTCTTTATTGGATACCTCAAATTTATCAAGAGAAATAAATTCATGCACCCATGGCTTAAGATCCTCAAACTCATAGGGCAGTTTGCAAAGTGACATTCCCACTCACAACTAATTCTACCTCTGCTATCCAAGACCAAAACCTGGAGGTAGATTTGAGTTAAAATAGAACATGGTGGAACTATTGCACAACAATGGGTAGTTCACAAGCTTGTCACATGAGGATTCACAAGTGTATTTGCAAATATTTTTAGAGATCTATGATATATTTATCACCACTAGAGTCTCAATAGATAATGTGAGGCTCACACTCTTCCCATTTTCACTGTTGGGGGAAGCTAAGAAATGGTTGAAGTCATAACCTTAAATTTCATCACTACATGGGATGATATGGAAAAGAATTTCCTTGTTCGAATCTTTCCATTCAACGAGACTGCAAGGTTGAGAAGTGAAATTTTGAGTTTTAAGTAGAAGCCGAATGAAAACTTATGTCATGCTTGGGAGAGGTTCAAATATATTCTGAGAGACTATCCACATCACCAACAAACCAAAGAGGTATTAGCTCACACTTTTATGTTGAAGCTCTTTATCATGATACAAATATTTTGTTACATTCAGTTATAGGTGGTCAAGTATTGGAGAAAACATATGAAGAGTTATATACCTTGTTGAACCGAATTATACAAAGTAATCCTAATTGTCATGGTGACATCTCCAGAACTGCAGCAAAAAAACTACAAGGATGATTGAAGTTGATAGTATCATGGCCTTGGCTGCCCAATTGTCTGCTCTTCAGAATCAACTGATGACAAAGTTTAGCAAATTGGGTGTGAACCAAGTATAGGCTTAGGTGAATATAGTATAGAAAGTTCCATCTTAGTGTGAGATTTTTGGTATGAGTGTTCACTCTGTAGATTTTTATGGAAGTCAGTAAATTTTATAGGCAATGAACAGAAGGGAACTTATGGGAATGACTACAATCATAAGTGACACATCCAGCCCAACTATTCATAGGGAAATAATCAAACTCAACAGTTTCAGCAGGAGCAGCAAAATATAAAGGCTAGTAATAGTTAGGAGACATTAAAGAAGATTCTGTCCAACCAAGAAAAATGGTTGCTAAAATAAAAAATCAACAACTTGCCAACCAAAATTTAGAGACATAGTTAAGAAAATTGACTCAAGCATAGAGTACCAAGACTCAAGGTGATTTTCTTAGTGAAATTGAGAATCCAAACCAGGTTATGACAATTACCTTGAGAAGTGGTAGAAATCTCATTGACAAACCTCCTAAGAAAAATAAGGAGGTACACGTAGAGTTGGTCCCACAGTAGGTAGAGCAGAAGAAAGTTGTTGCCAAAGGTGTTGAAAATTTAGGGAAATTTGAGTACCCAAAAACAAAGGCAACTGAGCATGTGCATGAAAAAACACCCCCACCATTCCCTCAAAGTCTTAAAAAATACTAAGAAGGCTTCATGTTTTAAGAAGTTCTTTGACATATTCAGAAAACTTTACATTAACCTACCTTTGTTAGATATTTTGCAGGGTATGCCTAAGTACGTTAATTAATTGAAGGATGTGGTTACTAATAAGACAAAGCTGCAGGACATTGAGACAGTGGCATTAATAGGGGAGTGCCATTTAGTTTTGATGAGGAAAATACCAAAGAAGCTGAAGGACCCAAGGAGTTTCACCCTCCCTATACAAATTGGTATAGTGATATGGTCCATGCTCTAAGTGATTTAGGGGAAAGTATAAACCTGATGCCCTTATCTGTGTTCAATACTCTTGGTTTGGGAAAGCCGAGGCCATGCTATGTAGAGCTCTAAATAGCGGACAAGATTAGAGTGCATCCTAAATGAATCATTAAAGATGTGCTCATTAAGATTGGTAAATTTATTATTCTTACTAATTTTATTATTTTTTATTATGATGCATATGACACGATATCGATCATATTAGGGCGTATATTCTTAGCGACAGAAGGAGCACTGATTGATGTTAGAGATGGCACTCTAAAGATGATATTGGATGATGAAGTTGTGGTATTTAAATTATACAAACCACTTAATCTTCCTTCACATTATAAAGATAATGTATGATCATGTCTATGGAAGTGTATGAGTATGGGGTGGAGTACAATCACCAATAAACTCTTTGGACAATCTCATAGAGTGGCCTAAACCACTACTTAAGCCTGATGTTTTGAAGCTCAAAGAAGATCCTAAAAAGTCTAATGTTGAAAAAGATGAATACCTTGATAGTAAAAACAACTCAAGAGGTTAGAAAATAGTGAGAAGATGACCTTTAAGTAGTAGGAAGAGGATAAAGGAAAATGGTTGACGTAGTGATGTGGGTCATGCCTCGACACTAAATCAGGCGCTATTTGGGAGGCAACCCAAGTTAAGGTATGTATTTTATTTTTGTATTTTTATTATTATTTCACATATGTTATATTTTCATAACTCACAGGCTGATAGAAAGTCTGAGTACCTAAAACCTGAGCTAAGGAGCATGGCAAAACTGGGTATGGGGTGTACCCAACCTCGTTGATGATTAAAGATACTACTAGATATTCCTAGAGGCCTTAGGGAGTATTTATATATCTACTTTTGAGTTATACTTGGGGTAAAAAGTGTGTTCTTAAGTATGGAGTGGGGAATCTTTTGATGGTTTAGGGTGAGCTGCTGCTATAGGATTTTAATTGGTAATTGTTTTCTAGTTTTTTGGAAAATTTGAAAAAAAAATATAAAAAGACTTTCTTTTTGTATGTTTAGTTTTAGTTGTTGGTTTCAGTCTAATAGGTGCGCACTTTACCCACCCCTTGGTTTTTTTTTTATTCTTTTCTGAGGGGGCGCCCTTTGAATCCAATATCTCTTTTTCATTTTTGGAGTAAATTTGAAATTTTTTGTGTTAGGAATAGGTGAGATATTATGTCTATATGTTATGTGTGATTTCAAGATTAAAGTGGCTTTAATTAAAAAACATGTTGAATGACTACGTTTGGCATCCTCATATATAGCCTATTCCTCTTCTTTGATTGACCAGAATTTGATCCAAATCTCCTAAGCGCTTTAGTTGAAAAATTAATAAGGTGTGATCCCACAGGTCCTGGACTCTAAATTTTATGTGTGTTGTGCACACTTCCAGGCAATGACTCAGGTGGTGAGTCATCACCTTATGTAACGAGTCATGAGGTTGGACTCGTTACCATGATAATAAGATCACCCCTATATTCTACCTTGATCACGAGTCTTTATCATGACTTGTTATGTTGGGAAATAAGTCGTGATGAGTGAATCTTGTTCATAACAATGATGGAAAAGACTCTGACACTCAGTTCACGAGTCTAGGTGACAACTCATGGTCAGATCTCATGAGTCGTTACCTGGCCAGTGGTGATTGGATGCAATTTTTCTATATTTTTTAATTAAGGAAAATCTGGTATTTCCTCTCTCCATACTATTCCCTATGACATAAAAATGCTTTAAGGGTCCCTTTTCCATTATATACCAATCAAGAACATAATTCTCCTCCTCTTTAATTCCCAAAGCAAGAGAAGGCTAGGGTTTACAAGAAATTTAACCTTAAGGCTCAAAACTCCAAATTCTCTCCCATTTCTCGTATGTTTTAGGAATGTCTCTCTTCCCAAAACTTATATTTTTTATTAAGGCATAAATTGAGTTTATATTCATGTGATTTAACTGCAGGTTTGAAATTGGGTTGAGGCACTTTGGTTGGTTTATGTCTGGATTGTTTTCTCCATGATTTAAACATGTTATTCATGTTGGAATTTATGTTTTTTGGAATGAATAGTGCGTGGTTATGGGTATTAGGATGGAAAACATAGTTTTCCCCCAAATTGATAGATTTTTGGCTTAGAAATTGGCAATAGCCTCAACCCACTTTATAAGTTGGTTTTGAAATATGGATAATTGCATGGATTTACTTGCTCTTCTAAACTATTGTATTACACTAAAGTCTAAATGGAAAAAGTGGTTTTGAAAGGCCTTGGTGGGAATGGTTTTCGATTAAAATTGGAACTTGGGAGTCAAGTAGTTAACAGAATAGTTATGGAATATTGGAATTAGCTTTCAAGCATAATTGATATGATGATACCAAGTGGTAAATGCCTTAATAAATGACTCCTGGGTTAACAAATAGGTTTATGTGCATAATGGTTCTAATTTGGGCTTAAAGGGGGTTGTGTAGCTCACCGTAAAGGTAGAGGTCCTGGGGGGACAAATGCTGGAAACCACATTTGTCAGCATTGGATCTATATGAACATGTGCACAGTTCACACAATATATATGTATATATATATATATATATTATTCAAATGGTTGGAGCCTAAGTGGCTTTGTCCCTATCTCAAATTTCCTCAATTCATATGTCTACACGCACTAGGCGCCCCTTTCGGCAGGGGAGCTGAACCCATATAGCTCCAGGGTTCCCTTAAGAAAAATAGAGCTACACAGTCTAGGTTAGTGGTGTTAAACTCTCATGTTCATAACACTTTACCCTATCCCAGCATCCTATATATATATATGTATGAATGTGTGCATGTGGTTTTGACGTATTTGGATATGGCATTGCTTTATCATTTTCCTTAAGTTACATGTCAGTTCTTATCTCACTAACCAACCTAAGATGCTACATTATTTCATGATGTAGGGTCTAAAGACTTTTCTATTTCCCTTGTGCAGCATTAGGTGGTGAGATTGTCGGTTGAGTTGCTATAGAGTGGTGAGAATTCATCTTTTAGAGTGTCTTGTTATTTCATTAGTTTTTTTTTCATATTTTAGGAACGGAGTATTTCAATTGTCATGGTCGAAGACATATCCCAACCTAATTTAGGATTCTAGTTTTAGAGTCTTTTGTGGACAAGCATGGGTTAGTTATTTGTTTTGGATTCTTAGAACCTTCCTTTTGGTTTATATATACTTCTTATTGATTAGTTAGTTTCTACTATTATCTTTATTTTTCTCGAGTGGCTAGGCTAAGGAAGTGGTCTCTGGCCTATGATGGGCTTAAGATACCCATCATGACTAGGACTTAGTTAGGGTCATGACAAGTTTGGCATCAAAGCACGATTCACAATAATCTATGGATGTCCACAAATTCGTGTCAAGTATAATCCATTTTATTGGTGTGAAGCGCACCACACTTATAAGGGGGAGGCTACAAGGCATTTAGGAATATTTCCCTTTCTTTTATTCTATTTCGATCTATAGAGTCTGGTTTCCTAAATTTCTCTAACTTTTAATTTACTCATATTTCAGATCATGTTGTTGTATGTAGAAACTCTACTAGAACCTCTGTTCCACATGAGGAAATTATGGATGGAACTCGTCCTATCTATGAAGCATAGACCCGATCTAGGGTCCTTGCTCCAAATTGCACTTCCCTACGTGGAGTTCCATCGGTCCCCACTAGTCCTCTTCGGGACTCTCGGGTTAATGATACTCATTCTTAGTCACCTCAGGGGGATATCTAAAATGTGGAGTTTTGTCGATCTATTTATCTTCTTACTTAATTAGTGGCACCTCAGTTTTATCTGTTTGGCCCTATTAGTTCTGATGTGACTTCATCTGAGGTTACTTGGGTTGGGCAGTTTATGAGGTTGATTCCCCCAACCTTTACAGGCTCTAAGGTTGAAAAAGATACCTAGGGGCTTGTAGAAAAGATGGAGAAGATCTTTAGGGTAATTCATGCTACTGATAAAGAGTGTGTAGAGTTTGCTGTAATTCAGTTAAAAGACGTGGATTATTAATTGTATAAGGAGTAGGAAGCATCAAGGGGTGTTGATGTTGAACATTTAGTGTGGGATGATTTTTTAGGTGCTTTTCTTGATTATTTCAGTCCTCAGGAGTTGAGGAAAGCTAAAGTTGAGGAGTTTGTGAATCTAAAGAAAGGAAAGTTGAGTGTAAAAGAGTATGCATTGAAATTTCAGTAGCTTTCTTGTTATGCTCCAAAGTTGGTACCTACCATGAGATCTAGGATGAGGAAGTTTACTTCTGGGTTGTTTCATGACATAGTATGAGTGTAAGGCTATGATGTTTAACAACGATATGGCCATCTCTCAATTTATGGTTTTTATACAATAAGTAGATGGTGGAAAGAAGAGATAGGTAGAGATGGGAGAGAGGCAGAATGAGAATTTCAAGTATTTCAAACGAAGTATAGAGCAGTAAAATAGTAGGAGAGATAGTAGACAGTACACGAAGAAGAAGGCTTGGGAAATTATAGTTCATATACTTTGTCTAGTTCTCCTTATCCTAAGTTGCCTGGTGATTATTATTTTTAGTATATCATTGGTCCTAAGGAACATGGTGCCCAGTCTCAGGCTAGTGGAGCTCAGTGAACCTCACTATATCCTCTTTGTCGATTTTATGGATAGCTTCACCGTAGTGGTTGTGATGAAGGAACTTATGCTTCAACTGTGGCCATCCGGGGCATATGCAGTGGAACTTTCTGGTGGCTAAGGTATCCACTAGTGCTAATAAGGTTTTGGTCACCATTTCTTTGGCTCATATACCAAAAGGTGCCACTTCTAATACTAGTACTAGCTGGAATCATCTCTATGCTCTTGCTAATCACCAGGAATATGAGGCATCTCCTGATGTTGTTACTGCTATATTGCAGCTCTTCTCTCATGATGTTTATTGTCTACTTTATCAAGGTTCTACCCTCTCCTATGTGAACCTTTATGTAGCTGTGCAATTTGGTTTCGGTCCCAAAAATATATTCGACCCCTTTTTAGTGTCTACTCTAGTAAGTGATTCTATTATTGCTAGAAAGATCTATAGAGGTTGTATAGTTTCTATCCTTCATAGGGAGACATTAGAGGATTTGATAGAATTGGATATGGTGGATTTTGATTTAATCTTGGGTATGGATTGGCTTCATTCATGCTATTCTTCCTAATGAACTAATATTAGAATAGGAGAGGAGTTCCTTAGTACCCAAAGAAAGGTTTGTCTCTTATCTTAGAACTCAAAAATTGATTTCTAGAGGGTGTCTATGTTATCTAGTTTGGGTTAATGATTTAGACTCTGAAATTCCCTCTTTGCATTCTATCCCTGGGGTTAATGAGTTTCCTAAAGTGATTCCCAATGATCTTTCTGGAATTTCTCCTGATAGGGAGATAAATTTTAGGATTGATCTTCTATCGGATACCCATCCCATTTTCATTCCTCCTTATAGAATGGTCTGGATAAGTTAAAAGAGCTAAAGTAGTATTTAAAGGATCTTCTAGATAAGGTTTTCAACCATCCTAATGTTTCTCCGTGGTGTGCTCTTGTATTTTTCATGTGGAAGAAAGATGACTCTCTTTGGATGTGTAAAGATTATAGTCAACTGAATAAGGTTATAGTGAAGAGTAAGTATCTCCTTCCCATGATTTATGATCTTTTCGACTAGCTTCAGGGTGCTAGGTATTTATCTAAGATCGATCTTCATGTGAGCTACCATCAGTTGAAGATTATGGAGGTTGATATTCCTAATACTGCTTTCTGAACCCAGTATGGTCACTATGATTTTTTATTTATGTTATTTGGGCTAACTAATGCTCCAACTACTTTTATGGATTTTATAAACCGAGTGTTCAAGAAGTTGTTGGATTTTTTTTCATAGTATTCATTGATGACATCTTAGTGTATTTTAAGAGTATGGAGGATCATGCCAATCATCTCCGGATTGTGTTGTAGACTCTTAAGGATCAAAAGTTGTAAGCCAAGTTCTCTAAGTGTGAGTATTGGCTGAATGTTGTAACCTTTATTGGGCATGTTATTTCTAGCGAGGGGATCAATGTGGATCCACAGAAGGTTGAGGTAATTACGAGGTGGCCTAGACCCATGACTCCAACCAACATTAGGAGCTTCTTGGGCTTGGTCAGGTATTATAGGAGTTTCATGAAGAGTTTATCATCCATTTCTACTCCGCTGACAAGGTTGACTCGAAAGAAGTTTAAGTTTTTGTGGTACAATGCTTGTAAGGGTAGTTTTGAGAAGTTGAAGGATAAGTTGACTTTTGCGCCTATTTTGACCTAGACCAAGGGTATTGATGGCTTTGTTATGTATTGTGCTGCATCCTGTATAGGACAAGATTGTATGCTAATTTAGCGTGGTAAGGTTGTGGTCTATACTTCCAGGAAGCTTAAGGTTCATGAGAATAATTATATGGAATTATTGTCTTTGGATTTTTATTTGAAGATTTGGTGTCACTATTTATATGGGGTGCATATGGATATCTATTCAGACCATAAGAGTTTGTTGTATGTGTTTATCCAGAAGGAGTTGAACCTTAGGCATAGGCGGTGGATCGAAATGCTTAAGTATTATAAAATGATCTTACATTACCATTAAGGTAAAGCAAATGTAGTTGTTGATACTCTTAGCAGGTTATCTATGGGTATCTTATCTCATGTGGATGAGGAGAAGAGAGGTTTGGTGAAAGATACTCACAAGTTGGCTAACTTGGGAGTTCATCTCTTGGACTCTGAGGATGAAGGAGTGATTTTTCAAAAAGTCATTAAATCATCTCTTGGTGCTGAGGTGAAGGATAAATAGGCTTTAGATCCCATACTTATACAGATTAAGGGTGATGTGGGTCATTAAAAGGTTATGGTATTTGAGATTGGTGGTGATAGCATTCTGAGGTATTAAGGTAGGTTGTATGTTCCTGATATTTATGGGTTGTGTTAAATAACTTTAACTAAGGTTCACGAGTCTCGATATACAATTCATCCAGGTTTAACTAAGATATATCATAACTTGAAGGAGATTTACTGGTGGAATAGTATGAAGAGAGATATAGTGAATTTTTTGGCTAAGTGTATGGTTTGTCAACAAGTCAAGGTGGAACATATGAGGCTAGGTGGCATGTCTTAAGAAATAGAGTTGCCTATGTGGAAGTGGGAGGTGATTTGTATGCATTTTATTACAGGTCTTCTGCGGTCTGACAATTAGTATGATTCGATTTGGGTCATTGTGGATAGGATGACTAAGTCTACTCACTTCTTGCCTGTGAGGACTAACTACTCAAGAGGGGATTATGCCAAGTTGTTTGTACTGGAGATTTTCAAGTTGCATGGAGTACCTGTGTCTATCATTTCAGATCAAGGTATGCAATTTTGTTCTTATTTTTGGCATTCATTTTAGAAAGGTTTGGGTATGCAGGTGAACCTTAGCATTGTTTTTCACCCTCAGACGGATGGACAAGTGGAACAGACTATTTATACATTAGAAGATATGCTAAGGGCTTGTGTGATTGATTTTAAGAAAAGTTGGGATGATTACTTAACTCATATTTAGATTGCATAAAATAACGGTTATCATTTGAGTATCTAAATGGACCCTTTAGAGGTTCTCTGTGGTAGGGGGTGTAGGTATTCTATTAGGTGTTTCAAGATAGGTGAGACTAGGTTGTTTGGTCTTAACTTGGTTCATCAATCCATGGATAATGTGAGAGTGATTAGAGAAATACTTAAGACTGTCCAAAGTCAACAAAAGTCATGTGGATGTAAGGAGGAGGTAGTTAAAATTTGAGGTTGGTGATTGGGTGTGTTTGAAGGTGTCTTCTATGAAGGAAGTCATGCAGTTTGGAAACAAAGGGAAGCTTAGTCCCTATTTCATTGGTCCATATCAGAATTCAAGGATAATTAGTAATGTTTCTTATGAGTTGGACTTGCCTGCGAGTTTGGCTTCTATTCATCCTGTTTTCCATGTGTCGATATTGTAAAGTATGAAGGTGATCCTTCTTTAACAGTTCCTATTATGGATGTTGGTGTGACGGATTCCTTGTCTTATGATAAAGTCTAGGTTGAGATATTGGATAGGCAAGTCCGTAGATTGAGGACTAAGAATGTGGTATCAGTAAAGGTTCTTTTGGAGGAACCAAAAGGTGGAAGAAGAAACACGGGAAGTCGAGAAAAACATGAAGGCCAAATACTCATTCTAGTTCCCCGGGTTGGATGAAGATGCTTAAGGTATGATTTTCTTCCATTCTTAATGTTTCTTGAATTTGTTCATGGAATTTTTGCTACATTTTGTCTTGTATCATCTAAGATTGAAAATTTTTCATATATTGTGCACACTACCTAAGTAATAACTCAAGTGGCAAGTCATCACCTCATGTAACGAGTAATGAGGTTGGACTCGTTACAACGACAGTAAGATCGCCCCTATATTCTTCCTTGATCATAAGTTTTTTTCACGACTCATGATGTTGGGAAAATAAGTCGTGATGAAAGACTCGTGGTCATAATACTGAAAGGCCAAGACTCTAACACTCTAGTCATGAGTCTAGGTGACGACTCGTGGTTAGACCTTACGAGTCGTTACCTGACTCATGACGACTAGACACAATTTTTTTGCACTTTTTAATTAAGGGAAATCTAGTCTTTCCTCTCTCCACACTATTCCCCATGACTTAAAAAACACTTAAGGGTCCCTTTTCCATTATTTTTCAATCAAAACATAATTCTCCTCCTCTTTAACTCCCAAAGCAACAGAAGGCTAGGGTTTACAAGGAATTCAAACTTAGGGCTTAAAACTCTGAATTCTCTCCAGTGTCCTGTGTGTTTCAGGAATATCTCTCATCCCTAAACTTATATTTTTCATTAAGGCATAAATTGAGTTTATATTCATGTGATTTAACTAAGGGTTTGAAATTAGGTTGAGACATTTTGGTTCGTTTATGTTTGGATTATTTTCTTCATGATTTAAAAATGTTATTTTTGTTGGAATTTATGGTTTTTGGACGGAATGGTGTGTGGTTATGGGTACTGGGATGGGCAACATGGGTTTTCCCCAAATTCATGGATTTTTGGCTTGAAAATTGGCATTAACCTCAATCCACTTTGTAAATTGGTTTTGAAATATGGATAATTCCATGGATTTACTTGCTCTTCTAAACTATTGCATAGCGCTAGAGGCTAAATAGAATAAAATGGTTTTGAAAAGCCTTGGTGGCCATGGTCTTGGATTGAAAATGGAACTTGAGAGTCAAATGGTTAACGGAATGTTTATGGCATAATAGAATTAGCTTGCAAGCCTAATTGGTATGATGATACCAAGTGGTAAATGCCTTAATAAATGACTCTTGGGTGAACAGATGGGTATATGTGCATAATGGTTTTAATTTAGTCTTAAAAGGGGTTGTGTAGCTCACCGTGAAGGTAGAGGTCCCGAGGAGACCGATACTATAAATCATGTTTGCCAGTGTGGGGTTTATATGACCACGTTCATAATTCACACAATATATAGTTTATTGAAATGGTTGGAGCCTCATTGGCTTTGGACCTTCCTCAGATTTCCTCATTTCGTGCATCTACACGCACTAGGGCCCTTTCAATAGGGGGAGCTAAACCCATACAGCTCATGGGTTCCCTTAGGATGGATAGAGCTACATAATCCAAGTTAATGGTTTTAAACTCTCATGTTCATAACCCTTTACCTTATCCCAATATCCTATATGTATGTACGTATAATGTGTGTATATAGTTTTGACTAGTTTGTATATGGCATTACTTTATCACTTTCTCTGAGTTACATGACAGCTCTTATCCCACTGAACATCCTAGGATGCTACATCATTTCATGATATAGGGTCCAAAGACTTCTCTGTTAACTATGTGTAGCATTAGGTGGTGTGGTTATTGGTTCAATTATTGTGAAGTGGTGAGCTTCCATATTTTGAAAAGTCTTATCATTTCATTAAGTTTCCTTTCATATTTTTGGAATTGAGGATTTCCATTTTCATGGTCGGGGGCATGTCCCAACCTAATTTGTATTACGATCTTAGAGTCTTTTGTGGACAAGTGTGTGTTCATTATTTGTTTTGAATTCTTAGAACCTTCTTTTTGGTATATGTATCCTTCTTATTGTTTGGTTTTATTTTGCTATTATTTTTATTTTTCTCAGGTGGTTAGGCTAAGGGAGTAGTCTCTGACCCACGGTAAACTTGAGATACCCATCGCGACTAGGCCCTGGTTTGGGTCATGACATAATGTTAAGGAGTGTAAATTTTAAGAAGGAAAAAGGTAAAAGTGAAGCCCGAAAGGATTATCTAGTGGTGTAATAATTAATATGTTGTAGTTCGGACTGATGTTATTAAAAGAAAGGAAATTGTGCAAAATTGAATTATGTGTGATAGAGAATACTCCCTACTTCGTAAATGCGAACTAGCTTAAAGAGATAGGGCAAAACAAAAGAGATGTGTAAAGGTAGAGGTGGTGAAAGTTTGGTTATTTAGAGAAGAGGTCAATGTTATTTGTGATGTATTAAAGCGCTTAGGGAAGATAGTGATTATTACTGGCCAGAATAATTTCTACCGATCCCTTAGCCTACATAACAACCCTTAAAGTCCTATTTGATATTAAGCCTTAAAATTCTGATATTAGTAGAGTACTACACGAAGGAAAAAGCCTATAGTTCATCTTATGTGACATGTGAATTCTTTGTGAGAGTGGGCGTAATTTGATACTTATATCTATTCTAGTATTCTTGTTGTAAATTGCATCTCTGTGAGTGAATATGGTTATATCTCTCTTGTGGTGAGGGTACATGTATGATGATAGTTAGGTGATTCATAGGATATTTTTGATTGGATAATATGTATGAGTTTTCCAAATTAGTGTAGTCAATACTTGAGGCTAAAGTGTTTTGAAGTATTATTCATGAGTTTTCAAAAGTATATGACATGCTTGAATATGGAACTTGCTATCTGTGTAGTAATTGTAGTGCTAGCTTGAGTGTCTTGTGTGTAGTAGTAGAGTGGGAATCTTCCTTAGATGGTGCTTGATGTAAAGAGTTGTTCGAGGATGAACAAGGCTTTAAGTGTGGGTGATGATCTTAGGTGGATTTATGCACCTAAGTGTGGTTATATATCTTAATTATCCTAGTTTTGAGGACTTCTCGTGTGTGTAAAGAGTTAATATTCATATAATTAAGCATCTAAGCGGTCGTTTGGTAAAGTGTAAAAGAATAATGCAAAATATGGTGTATTAGTAATGCTTGCATTAGTTATGCTTGTGTTTTTCTTATGCAGTGTTTGGTTTGATGCATTAAAAATAACATGAATTACATAATTTCAAAAAAAAAATACAGAAATACCCTTCATATATATGTTGGAAAGGATGCGGAAAACATTTTGAGGGATAATAGTGTCTTTAATTAAGTTAATGTATGCACTTGATCCATTGCATTTATAATACCGTGGATTTTGAGGTATTAATAATAAACACTTCACTACACACTAGAGTGTATAACTAATGCAAGTATTAGTTATACATAGGGTAAAAAATATACCAAACAAGGTACTAGTAGTACACATAAAACTAATAACTGCATTAGCTTTCCAATACACTCTACAAAATGACCCCTAAATGTTAAAGTACATGTTTATAATGTTTATGGTGTGTTCAAAACAAGTTTAGAACCAAAATGCTCACCTAGAGTTTTAACGGAGAAACTAGTGTTATTAGCTTGAGCTATGACTGTTCTAGTTTATCTTGCTGAATTCTATTGTGATTAAGCACTAATTTGTGGTGTTTGATGATATAGGAAGTTTGATGATATGTTAAACTCAATGAGGGGATGATATACAAGTTGAATTTGAAGAGGAAAAGCACCCACAAAGTGAGGAATGCAAAGCCAAATGGATGGAGCTTAATTGGACGTAATCTTGAAAATATGAGCACAAGGGCATGCCACGCCCGTGGATCTATGGGTTAAGGGATTTCCACGCCCTTGGACATAAACCAAAAATGAAATTTATAGTAAAACTCCATGATAAGGTAGTGTGACACCCTTATCACGCCATTGTCTTAGTGTGGCATGCCCAAGGCACCAAAACGGACAACTTTTGGCATATTATAAATAGGACACTCGGAACTTGTTGTAAACAACTTGGACGAACTTTGGGGATTGGAATACACTTGAGGATACTTCTATTTGGGTTTTTAATCTTTATCTTAGTTTACTTTCGTATTATTTACACGAATTCCTTAATTGTGATTCTTTGTAATTCCGTGAGTGGCTAAACACCCATATTCGAGGTTGAGGCCAAGAAAATGAGTACTTAAGAATATAAAAAATTGGTTTATATTATTTATCATTATTGGTTATTCATATATCCTTGTATATACTCTTCAACATATTCACAACCCCAAGGATAAACTCATAATTCTATCGTGAGCCTGGAAGGAGGAACGATAGATTAGAATAAGGGATGTATGGAATAGGATCTTAATCATTCAAGGAATTGAAGTTAGGATTTGCGTTTAGGATAGGAATATACCTAATTTCCCCTATTTGGTTCAAGTACTAAAAGATATACAAATGCATTTAACTTAGTTCTTTCATCCCGCTCAGTGGCATAGTTGTGAGGCTAAGTTAGAGAGATGATTAGAGGCTTGAAAGACCATAATCAAGATATCAACCCCGTGAATCAAAAACCAAGATAATTAACTAAACCAATGAGATTTCATAGATAATTAAGATTTCTCGTAGTGCCTCAGCCCTAGGTTTCTTCCCATCATTATTCAAGTATTTTACGTTCCCGCATTATTTACGTTTACTTTTAGTTTTCAATACCAGACATTATTGCTTACTTTTGCACTTGTTTAATATTTATGGTAAGACAAGAATCAGATCATTGTTGAGCACAAGTCCTTGTGGGATTGATACTTGGCTTTTAAAGGCCATTTTACTACTAGGGTTGTTGCGTACACTTGCATATGCGCTTGGGAGAAACAAAGATCTAAGCTAAAAAGCGTGGAAAAGACTGAGTATAGGGTCCTCCAGACCCTTTTGATAGTTAGTATGCTACTAGCTAGGCCTAGAGGCCTCAGGTAGTATTTCTATCCCTACTTTTAATTTAGACTTTGGAGACAAAGTATGGTTTTAAGTGTGAGTGGGAAATCTTTCAATTGCTTAGAATGAAGTGTCACCATAGGATTTTCATTTTGATGTATTTTATAGTTTTTAACTAAATTTAAAAAAATTATAAAAAGATTTTATCTTTATTTATTTTTAGTTTTTGGTCTGCTTAAGTAGAAGTACACTTCACCTACCCCTTGATTTTTTTTAGTTCTTTTCTGAAGAGACGTTCTTTGATCCAGTATCCCTTTACCATTTTTAGGAGTAATTTTAAATTTTGTCATTAGGAATAAATAATATGCTCTTGTTAGGTTCTATACATGATTACGTAAATAAAGTTGGTTTGCATGTGGAAGCATGATTTGTAATGAGTTGAATGACTATTTTTGAGACACCAAAGCTCACTTATTTGACTCTTGTACGATGTTGGCTAAATTTTTAATTCTTGCTATTGCTTGGTTGAGAGTTTATAGTGATCCTTCTTTAGTTGATCTTGTGCCATGTGTGTGAGGTTTTGGTTATATTTTTATAGCATATTGATGTCTAGAACTTTCCCAGTGTAAGTGTAAAGCGAAATAAATAATGTTGGAATTAAGAGATGATATAGGCATTTCTTTGCTAGCCAATTTTATACCTACTTTATCTACCTATCTACACTATCTTAGTTAGCCTGTTGAGCCTTTAGTCTATTCTTTGGTAAGCTCATACGTATCTTATTCCCTTTCTTTAAATTGACCGCAATTTGATCCAAAACCCGTAACCGCTTTAGTTAAAAGATTGAGATGTTAAGGAGTGTAAAATTGATGAAGGAAAAAGGTGAAAGTGAAGCCCCAAAATAGTAACTATTGGTGTGTTGAAAAGGCTTATGTGTTGTTTTTAGTAGTAATGTAATGAAAATAAAAATTGATCAAAAGCGAATCATGTGTTTATAGAAAATACTCCCTACTAAAGATATTTAAACTAGCTTAAAGAGATGCGATAAAAGAAAAACAGAAGTGGGAATATAGAAATGGTGAAAAATTGGTTGGTTAGAGAGAAGTCTAATATAAAGTGTAGTGTATTAAACTGCTTATGGAAGATAATCATTATTGTCAACTAGAATACTTCTTACCCATGCCTTAGACTACATTACAACCTTTAAAGTCCTATTTGATCTTGAGCCTTGATATTTTGATATTAGTGGAGTACTACACTAAGGGAAATCCTATGGTTCATCTTATGTGACATGTGAATTCTTTGTGAGAGTGAGCATAATTTGATTCTTACATCCATTCTTATGTTAAATTGCATATTTCCGAGTGAATACGGGTGACTCTCTTGTGGTGAGGGAACATGTTTGATGATGGTTAGGTGACTTATATGATCTCTTTATTGAGTAAAATGCATGAGTTTTCAAACTTAGTAGGGTCAATTCCTGAGGTTTGGAAGTTTTGAAGTAGTGTTCATGAGTTTTCAATTATAACACGACATGCTTATTGTGGAACTTTCTATTAATGTAGTTATTGAAGTTCTAGATTGAGTGTCTTAGTTCAAGTAGTGATGTTAGAGTCTTCTTTGAGTATGCTTTGTGTAAAGAGTTTTTTTAGGATTAATAAGTCCATAAGTGTTGGGTGGTGATCTTGGGCGTATTTATACGTCAAGTGTTGATTATTTCCCATAATTCCATCTATTTAGTGAGCTACATTGCATATATATTCTTTTGATTGAGCTTAATTTGTGTGCATAAACAAATGGAAATAATTAGTGTTTCAGGTATAGACTTCGGTGAACAATGAGCTTGACTTGGTTGTCAATATCGAGCATGTGGATGATTGAAGGTGGTAGGAGCAACATTGTGAAGCAAAACAAGCTTAAAAAGAGTTGGAAAGGAATCTACAATGCATGGGACACTAAGCAAAGTGAAGAAACTATACCATAGTGGAAAATTGGCTTTTAAAACACAATAACGTGTCACGCCCACTGAGCCACACTATAAGGGCGTGGAACGGAGCTAGACAAAAATTGGATGGCACAAAATGGTGTGGGTGTACGATACGAGTGTGGCATGCTAGCTAGGCCACGCGATAAGAGAGTGCCACAACCTTGGGATTTTTAATGCAAAACATATACTACACTATAAATAGGATTCTTAGCTTCTATTCTAAGAATTTTGGAATGACTTGGGAGAGAGAAATCACATGAGGGAGGTTCCAAATAGGGTTTTCTTCTTTACTTTAATTTTCTTGTAGTTTTTACTTATGAATTCAATTATTGTGATTCTTTGTATGACTATGAGCGGCTAAAAATCCTTTCTCTTGGGTTGAGGCTAAGAACATGATTACTTAGTATTCAATTAAGTTGGTTTAAAGTTGATTATAATATTTGGTTGTTCATGTATTCTTATTATTATTACTATTCTATTAATTCATAATCTTTAGAATACATTTATGTTTATATTATGAACCTAGAAGGAGGAACATTAGAATAGAACATGGAACATAAAAAGTTGGTTTTTTCTATTAAATGATTTAAAGACAGGATTCGCGGTTAGAATAGAAACATACTTAATTCGCCTCATTTAGTTCAAATACGGCATTTAAATTAGTTCTTATATCTCCGTTCAATGATGTAGTTGTGGGGATAATTTAGATAGATGATTAGTGGTTCGGAAGATCATAATCATGCTATTAACCTTGTGAATTAATAACTAAGATAGTTAAATTGACCAATAAAATTGTATAACTTTGTAGGATCGTTCAAATTGTCTAGACCCTGAATTTCTTCAATTCATTATTTCAAACAATTTACTTTCTCGTTATTGCTTATTTTTACTTTTACATTATCAAAACTTAAACTCTCTCTTCGGTTATTACTCACACTTATTTAATCTCCTTAGTAATGCTAGAATTGGGTAGCTTGTTAAACTCAAGTCTCTGTGGGGTCAATATTCGGCTCAAAAGGGCCACTTTAATTACTTGCATGGCCATGCACTTACGTGTCCAGTTGGACGTAATATATTACCTTAGTTTTATCTCCAAATTGAAGAGCTCAAGGCCTCTATCAATAAAGGAAGGAAAATCATTGTTAGAGTGGACCAAGCCAACTATGAGGTATCCCAACTATTAGCTTAGTAAAAAAAGAGTATTTATGAAGTTGTAGATATTTAGGATAAAATAGACTTTCTCAAGTGTAAATTCAAGTCTCTCCCTCGATCTAGGAAAACTTATATGATAAGAAGAACAAAAATGAGGCATTGCGAGAGGTTTTGGTAAAGAGAAAGTTCAGACGTTATACCCTGAAACACTGCCTCTTAGAACTACGGTGGAGCAGTATTTGGGAAAATTGATTAACCAACCTAAAAAGGATCTGCACTGATCCTCCCATAGTTGAAATAGAGATCAAACCCACTCATGAATCTACTGTGGTAGACGATTCACCACATTTGGATCCAACTAAAATCTATAATCACTTCTTCTCCTGATGATATAGATATAGATATATGTGTGTATGTGTGTGTGCATTTATTTAATCTCTTCTCATCTAAGTAATGCCCTCGGGCTATACTTTTCCCTTTTATTAATGATACTTTCATTTATTCATTGTAGCATACTATTTTTTCTTTTGTTCTTTATACTTTCATCAAAACCTTTTACACTATTTCAAGAGATATCTCAAGGTGTTGAGATCTGAAATTCATAATAAAGTCTCAAATTTATGGTTGAAGGTAGCCACCGACTATTTTTTATATTTTAGTACTCCTGTCAAATCAATTTGCTCCCTAGGGTGTGTGGCTCTGATCCGAGTAAGCAAAAAATATTTTGTTACATATATTTTTTTTTGAGTCAAGCCGAGGTATATTTCACACGTGATATTAATTTTTAACATTTTTATAAGTTAGTAAGTCTCTTAACTATGTCAACTGTGAAGTGTCAAGATGATTTTGAGTCCTCTTATCAATCTCAGTTGAACTATATTTGAAGGGAATTTTGCTAGAGCACAGAGTAAAAATAAAAAATGACATAAGAGTTCAATTATTTTATTTACCATAACTTTCTATTACGTAGAGTGTCTACCAATTCCTTTACCTCTAATTGAGTAAAAAGCTTTCAAGACGAGTTCATCCTCAAATTGGCACAGTCGGGTTTGTCAAGCAGTCACTAGTTTTCTATTTTTGGAACCTCAAAGCAATAATCCCTAGTGTTGGGTATTTAGGATGCCAGTTCTCTTAGACTTTCTCCAGCTCATTCTCCTAACACACTTGGTGCATACCTCACTAAAAATCTTGTCGTAAAAAACCAACAGAGATACAAATCAGCCGAAAAGAAAAAGAATGTAGTGTGTGTTATAAAAGAAAAAGTCGGTTCATTATAGGTACTCATGTATTTAGCAGTAGTATATTTTAAGATGGTTGATGTTTCTATTGTTTTACTTCTTATTCCAACTTAGGTTAGTCAGCTGGTATGCACCCTTCCTGGCTATGTCAGTTATTTTGTAAGACTCTCCCATCGGGGACCCAACTTCCCTTTATTAGGGTTTTGAGAGTTAAGATTTACCTTCAGTAATACTAAGTACCTAAATTTGATGTGGAAAAACTTGGTTCAACGGTTATAATACCTCTTTATTCTCTGATTTTACATTGTCATCCAAACGAGGGCAATTTCTGACGTTCATCTTGCAAATCCAGTAGTTTTCTCACTACCTTATTATTTCCTTCCATGCTTGTGTCTGAGAAATAAAGGTTGAGTTTACCCACTTTGACTGGTATCATTGCTTCGACCCCTTGTACCAATAAAAATAGTATTTCTCTCATTCTAGACTTCACGATCATTTGGTGTGCCCTTATCACCATAAACAACTCTTCGGTTTATAGACTTTTGAACTCTCTAATATTTTCTTGATGCTAATCATCACTTGGTAGACTCAGCCTATCCATTTGTATTTGGGTGATATAGGGAGAAGGTGATCCTTTTGATGTGCAATTTGTATAGGAATTTAGTTACCTTGGATCCTACGATATAGGGTCCATTATCGGAAGTTATTCCTTAGGTATGCTAAAGGAAAAAAATATGTGATTCCATATAAAGTATATCACCTCTCGCTCCTCGACTTGTTTATAGGCTTAAACATCAATCCACTTAGATAAATAGTCAGTCATAATAAGAAAGAATTTTATGTGACCCAGGGTTGGTGGCCGTGGTCCCATGATATCCATTCCTCACTTCATATGTTCTCCAATATAGTTAAGGTTGTGTTTGAAACATTGATACTTATCATACTTTTTGATGAAGTCCTGAACATCCTGCTCCACGTGTGGTTAATAGTATTTGTCCCTTATTGCCTTCTGTACTAGAGAGTCTGCTCTGGAGTGATCACTCACACCCATTCATGTATTTCTCTTAATATTTAGTTAGTTTATTCTGTCTTTTATAGATATTTTTGTCTACCAAACAAAATTTTGAGGGCCTCTCCGGAGGGTCTGAGAGGCTTTTGCATCGGCATGAAGCTCACCACTCCCATATATTTTATGACTTCATTCTTCTAGTCCCATACAAAACTTGTGGAGTTCACCTCTTCTCATCTTGAGGCCTCTTGTACCAAATGAAAAGGCTGCACTACAACTCTCTTTTTTATGCCATCCGTTTTGGTGGATTCTAACGTCACTAGTTCCTTTGCTTCATCATTTAGCCTTTGGAGAATCTATTTCATTTCTCACTTCTTGAAATGGTACAGAGAGCCTCAAACTTTTCCACTTATCTTGACATCCTCTTTTCATGAACTTTATATGTCCAACACACCTATGCGTTCAGTCGAGTTATCAATTCAACATATCTAAAAGTTGGATTGATTTTAGCAAAAGGTTGATTGACCCAAAACAAAACATATTTGATACATTATAACTAGCTAGTTATAATAAATAATCTAACTATTTTTGTTTGATAATTAAGGAAATTATAAGAAAAAAAAAATAAAAAAAAATTGATATGTTTTGGGCTTGGTAGTCTATGATTCGTTGTTTAATCAATCATGATTTACTTCATCTCAGCTCGAGTAACTTTAGGCTAATTATAATTTTCTTTTATTAATTCAATCAAGTTTGATGCGCTTACATTCACCCGCTAAATTTACACCCCTATATAGAACATCCAAATAATGAAGGATTCTCTATTACACAAATTAGCTAGATATCATAAATCATGATCCGTTTTGATGGGAAGGAAAATGTTTACATGAAAAATATTCTCTTTATAAATATTTTTTTACAAAAAAATGCACTGTTATTACTTATTTTTTAATTAGTAAATAAAACATATTATTCAAGAACGTGTATATACAACCTGCGCAAATAATAGACACTCTTGGGGCGTTTCTACTAACGTAATAGAATACTTAGGAAAAATATATGGGCCATGTCACCTCAAATATAATTAGGACAAAGTACACTAAATGGACCAAGAAACTAAAGTATTTACATTCAAATACCTCTTCTAATACTAATTTTAAAAATATCTAAGTGCCCACAATAATTTACAGTCGCTATCCCCTTTACTACTCCAGTTTTTCTTTTTTTAGACTTTTTTTATTTAATGCTTTATACCTACATTTAATGAATTTGTATTTTGATTATTGTTTTGTACTTTACTTTAAAGTTTTGTCCTTTTTCATTTATTATTTTTTTCATTATTTTTTATTTTATTTTCTTTTCACTACAATATTTTTGGCGTAAGGCCACATTAAATCTGGACAACACTTGTAAAGTGTTGTATAAAATATTTTTGGGCACACTTTTAAAATGTAGCCTTAATTTTTAAATTTAAGCCACGATAATTTTGACAACGCTTGTAAAGCGTGCTCTTTAATGCTATAGGCTACACTTTATAAGTGTTGCCATATCATATATATTTGGCAACGCCTTTTACAAATATGGTTACACTTTTAGAATGTGCTATTTCTATATCTCAAAAAATCCTCAAATCTCAGAAACATTTACCTCAAAAATGACATAAACACTCACTAGAAAACCAAAAAAAAAAGAATGACAGCCTCAGCCATATTCAGGTTAAAAATGTCAGTATTACAATATTTTTCACCTATTTCCACCACCGCATTCTCCGGTGGAGCCACCACCAAGTTATCGGTTGCGCCGATGGGAATTGAGTGATTATCGAGACCATAAAAGAAGGCAGTAGCTCACCATAAGATGACTCAACCTTGAGATATTCTATGTGGACCCACCGTGTATCCTTCCATGCCCACTTTGCCACTGAAATAGTCATTTGCTACTGATGAATCGAAATCGGGTCAACCCGCTTCCGATGCTAAATCTCCTGAGTAATTATTTCTGAAATTTTTAGTTTGTTATTTGTGCTTTGTATAATGGAATTTTTCATTTGATACTATGTCAGTTGATTGGTAATGTTTTATGCTACAAATATTACAAGTTTCTAAAAAAAAATAGCCATAAACACACACTATCATAGTAAAGCAAATTTTTTAGTACCTTTGTCTAGGGATTTAGGTTGGTACTCACTATCACAATTTATATAGATTGAACATTTGAGAATTAGGTATTGAACATCATATGCTTGATCAATCATCCCTTTAAAAAGATTCAGAATGCACAATTTGACGTGAGGGTTTTAGGTCGCACAATTTGAACCAATTTCTCTGATTGCTCAGCTCTGATTCAACTCTGATTGCACAATTTGAAGTGAGGGTTTTAGGTTGCATATTCATCTTTGATTTCTCATATTCTCTATTCATCTTCAATTGAAGCATTGAAGAATTGAGCCGAGAATTCCCTATGATTCCCTATTCATTTTCAAGAATTGAAAAATTAAATTGGGTTTTTTTCTCTATATCTGCAAAATTGGCTTTTGATTTTGCGGAATTGGGTTTTCTCTAGTTGAGTCCTAAGGTAAGCTTTGATTAACAAAATTAGCTTTTTCAATGATACGTTATGCATCAGGATTGGGTTTTGATTTTGTGGAAAAGGGTTTTCTCTGGAGGCACCTTGATGCTAATGGTAGGTGCGGATTGATCAAAGTCCGATGAATTAGAAGATGATCTAGATAGTCAGCCTGAGAACATTTGTCAGGTTTTTATTTTATTCAATATAATTGTTATCATTATATTGTTTAATGTTAGTGAGTCTATTGTTTGTTATTTTTTCTCTGTAGACATATGCTTGAGAGAGAACTCATCAGATTTTTCTTTTATTCAACATCTTCTTTGACTGATAGTTCATTTATTTGTGTTTTTTCAGGATTGAGGAGCTTCAATTTTTCGATATTAAATTCTTGTATGGTTGGACAACGCTTGCAATTGTTGTTCTATACAACGTTTGTGATTCCAAAAATGACGTTGCCATAAAGAGTAATTTACCATTTTCATTTCTTTCTTATCATGGTAAAAAAATTGTTCAATTCATAATGTATTATTTGATTAACGCCTAAACAAATGAAGTTGTAGCACTTTGTTATAGAATAAAGTTGTACACTACGTTATAGAATGAAGTTGTGCACTTTATTTCTTATAACAAAATTATGGAGGGAAGAGGGTTTGAACCCATCAAAGGTATTCATTTGTACAAATTTCATTGTGTTGTCTTCTTTCTGTTTAAATTACTTCATTCTGATGCTAGAACTTTTATGTTTAATTGGCAGAATAACAAGGACGGTCGTAATGTCAAAACATATGAAGTGTACTTGAAGGATAAAGATTTTGTTGAAGGGCCATGAGCTCAAAATAATCTTATTAATGGAGCTTCTTTGCTTATACCAGTACCTCCATTACTGTGTGATGTAATTGATTATTAGAGAAAATCATTATTTATTGCAGTGTTTTAGCATTTAAGGCTATCCTAGTTAGCCTTGTAAGTACATGTACAACTTACTAATTTTCTTTGTGTTCTAATACAACCACCTCAGCAGCCTATTTGACTTGAATAAAGCCTTTTAAAATCTTGTAACTAGATATTATCAGATGTTGTTACTTAAGTACATAAATGAGATATTGTCTTAGAAATGCTTTATTTTTTCTTTCAAGTCACTCATGAAAAGGAGAAGTGTGTCAGTAGTTTGTGGACTATGTCATTTCTACTTTGGTTGAGTTGTTGCGAATTAAATTCTCACTTATACCTTTGCCTAGTTACTGAAAATAAAATATCTAATAGAGATTATTTATCTGTTTTTCTAGAGTTACTGCTCCAGCAACAATGCTTTTTTCATGGGGGATAAACTTGGCTGACCTTACAGAAAAAACAAAAGGAATTATATAGCTAATTTATTAGTAGTAGGAATTCAATAATATATATATAGCTAATTCTCATAACAACCTAGAAGACTGATTAGTATTTAGTATTAGGAATGTGCGATTTGAAGCAATAGTCATTCAATAATATATATACCTGGTGACTGTGAGACTTGATAGTTCTTCACCACAGTCTGCAGAATCAAAGAAATGAGGAAGTATTAATCCATTGAGTACATAATTATTTGATTTAAAGGACTTTGTATCACGTGTAACACTTAGATAGTACCTATTATAATATGTCACATATATTTGATGTGACATAATTTGGTGTAAAATATGTCTCAAGTGACTCATATATGTTGACGTGATCATAAATTTTGAAGGTATCTAGATGATTATTTTTCAAGTTGGGAGTGTTCGGTTTACAATATAGACAAGTTGAGGTGCCTAGACTTTCATACTTCAAAGTTTGAGTGTTTACTTGTTAGCTGAGATTAAGTTTGAGTGTCTATTTATGTGTTATGCCTAAAAATAAGCTAACCCTCTCATTATTTGTTTCTCAGAAGAAAAAGAAAAAAGAAAAAAGGTAGTGGTATCTGTAAGAATATCATATCCTATTGATTTAGGAATATCTGAGTAAATTATTCGTTCTCGAGGAAAAGTAGTTGAACCACATATGTTTTATGATTTCTTGTAGTTGTATAATTTCAGGTATTAGTCAGGACTCATGGGTAATTTATATACATGCTTCCTAGGATAACCTACTACACAGTTTTTGTTATTAATTCTCCTTTGCTTACTATCTAGTTAGAGTAGTAAATTTGATATATTAACTATATTAGTTTTAGATGAAAGCTAGCATAGTAGTTTATCAATTAAAGTGGAAGAACAAATTCCTATTTTAGTTCGTAAATTGTTTTATTGATGCCACATTGCTTAGCTGCTTAAAGAATTTCTTTTGTCATCATTTGTATGTGAATATATTGTGTCATTTAATTTGTACAATACCCTCAATATATATTAAAAATTACTTTTTTAGCTAAATATCACCTTTTCTTGGTTGACAGCCTCAATCCAGAAGTCAATTGGGCACAAAGGTCCGATGTTGTGTATCTCACTGTGATATTGCTAGATGCTAAAGATCCAAAAGTAAACTTGGATCCAAAAGGAATTTTTAATTTCTCGGCTACTGCTGGGGCTAGAGACTGTCCCTATAAGTTGAAACTTGAACTTCAGGATAAAGTAGATATTGAGGTATGAGACCAAATCACAAGAGTTATTGACCCAATCCCGAAGACAAACTTTATAATTTAGTTACACTAAAATTTAACATGGTGATGGTAGTTCATGTGATTTGGAAAATCATTGTAGTGACAAGGTTATACCATTTTGTGTGGTTTAGCTATCATGATATAGTATCTAGTAGTGAATGGAATTGGATCTCTTAATCACTAAACTTATTTATCCCAGTTATCTAAAATTGTATTGTAATTATGCAATTTTGTATTGAAGGGGAGCAAAAGTAGTATTGATGTTAGAAGTATAGTCTATGTTTTAAAAAAAGCAGAGCCAAAATGGTGGACTAAATTATTGAGGGTAGATCGGAAAGCACCACACTACATGAAAGTAGATTGGGATAAGTGGATGAATGAAGACGATGAACTTGATGCTTGTATCATCTCTATTATCTTCTGTCAAATATCTTACCATAGTTGTTAAAACACTTGTAAAAAGAGACTTTGTTATTGCATCTCACCTTTTTAAGGTCCCGAAGATATGGATCTGAATTCAATGGATTTCTCAATAAGAGTACTACATTACTCTATTTGTTTGTTGCATATTTAATTTGGAAAATCTTTTGATCTTTCTCCTCATTAGTGTAATTTATAGAAATTATATGATATGGGTGGAATGATAGGTGGAATGGGAGGTGATATGGCTGGAATGATTGGTGGCATAGAAGGCATGGGTGGAATGGGTGGCATGATGGGTGAAACTGGAGGTGATATGGGGAATTACCTTGATGATAGCGACGATAAAGGTAATTTGACAACTCTGAAACATGTATAAATTATTGATTCTTGTTATGTTTATGTATTATTGTTCTTGTATCCTCGTGGAGTCTGTGTTTACATAGCCCTACTACTTTTGGCCCTTCTTTCTCCTTCCTTATGCTTAAAAAAATTCTATTTGCTTATTTCTCTTCTCTAGAACACACAGGGTGGGATAGAACTCAATAGAAAGCCTATTCTAGCATGTTGCTTTTAAAGAAAATAACTATTAAATTTTATAAATGATTGAGAATTTTATGCATTTTCGGATATAAATTCATGCTTTGTATCATATGTGATTCTTCAAGTTGAAATGGCAGAAATATGCAGCGACAGTGGTGTACTTACTGAAAAAGCATCCCCTATTATTTTCTTAAGGTCCAGATATGGGCTCCTCGAAATCTAGATTTATTGGTTAATGTAGTGAAGAATTTTTTCTCTTATGTTGTCATGAAGAATAAAAATATCATCCCACAAAGTGTATCTACGTTAGTTACCTCATTATATGCAGAGGAGTTACGAGCTGATGGCAAGTTCAAGGCAGTTAGTATATCAGTTATTCTCTTATCGCTGATTCATTTGATGGATATCATTTTGGTCTAAATGATACCTCCATTGTATATATTTATAAACTACATGACATTAGGGGGAAAGTTGACACCGGAAAGGCTGAAGCTTGCAGAATCAAAGATAGGAGAAAGTTTGGACAATTACAGAAGAGGTTCAGTGTAAAGCAAGATCTTTTGGATATCGAGGTATAGACTACGTTATGGACTTTTTTCTATAGTAGTTGTGCCTTTGGAGTTATTAAATTGCATCCGACTTTCATTTTACCTCATGCAGGTCCATCAATATGATGTTATAGATCCACATATTCCTGGTCCGATTGTACTAATTATTGACTGTCCAACTGAACCGCATGCACAAGAATTACTCTATTCATAAGCTCTTAAAGCCTATTATTCATATTCCCAAAGCATCTCCTCAGAGACCACCAAGGTTGTGAACTACATCATTCATTTGAGTCCTGCTACTATCATCAACAATCCAGTTTATAAGAAATGGATGAGGAAATTTGATTTTGTGCAACATATTATGGTTGATTTATGAGTAGTAATTTTTTTTGTTTGATCACTATAGGTTTCAGTTTTAGTTTTAAGTCTTGGGTATATAACCTTCTGATAAATAATACTTATTTAGTTACAAAAAAATCTATTACAAATCTACATGTTTGAATTTTTTTTGAGTTCTTTATTAGATGGTTCAATGCTTTCTAAATAGGATAATAATATACAAAATAAATGCAAAATTAAATTATAATTTTTTATAATATAACTATGGCTACATTTCACAAATGTTGTTTTAGAGGAGATAGCAACAGCCACACTTTTTATGTATTATTGTAGAAAAGGTATAAGAGGCTGCATTTTTAAAGCGTGGCCAAAAATGAAGCTAAGAACAGGATTTTCAAGTGTAGAATTATCCAATAAAATTGTTGTCAATGAGATGCTAAAAAGTGTGGTCTTTGTAACTCATAGGCCACGCTTATTAAACGCAGCTGATATGGCAACACTTGAAAAGCGTGACCTAAAGTCAAAGGTTACACATTTTTAGGCCACCCCCAAAAAAGTGTTGCCTAATGTTCAAAAGTATAGCATTTGATCAAAGGCCACACTTTACAAGGGTGGAAGTAGGACTAAAATGTTGTAGTGTTCTTTTTTTGTTTGGTTGCTTCTGTAATGACTTGATTTTTTGGTCATTTTTATGAAATATTTAATTTTGTGTGATTTTATCATTTTACCTCTCCCTGTGGTTGCTTTTTTGTATTTCTAGAGTGTGGAGATAATTGGCATGATTTTTAATGCATTTCGGTGTGATTTGTGCGAATTTATGGTTTTTAGTAGTTATAAAGGCTTTATAGTTGACTTCGGTCAATATTTATTGATTTGTGGGTCAAATGGCAAAACAGACTGCGCTAGCAGATTCAGAACATTAATTTCAAGTTGGTAACATGATTAGTGTGCTTTTACGACTTTTATAATTCATTTCGACCCTCGGTTCGTCAAGTTGTGAAATTGGAATTTGAGGGTCAACTTTGTGAAATTAACCCATCTTCAAAAAATTGATATCGTCATTGAGTCTGAAGCATCGAATTTGATATGGTAACATAGTTCGTTTGCATTTTCAAAATTCTGAATGAATTCTGAAGGGACCGCAAAGACTTGAAATTCACCAAGTCTCCTACTGATGCACCACTCTATTGGTGGAGCCGCTTAAACGACCTGGCGTGCACCAGCAAGTGTTGCTTAAGTGGCCCTGGGTTCGTTTTGAGTGTCGCTTAAGAGACCGGTGCAGAAATGTCATGACCCAATTTACGAGTCGTGATGGAACCTACTAAAACCCACCAGTACGTAAACCAACACCATAACACGGAGCTAAGGCAATGGATAACTTTTGTAGAAATGTCCGACGAGGGCCACAATAGATGAACACAATCATAGACCATAATGTTCCACAAAAGATAATTAAATATGAAAACCAATCCCACGAATTGGTAGTATCAATACAAAAGCAACCAAGTGCGACAATAGAAGATACAACTCATTCTAAATAGTCTTATACGTTTGTTTTGAATACAAAAGACTGAATAAAGATAGGAGGGAAACGGGCAACTTGAAACTCCAAGAGCTCACCCTGTCTCTGAAAGGTCAACACTGCACGATCTCAACTCAGTGGCGGAAACTAGTACTCGGGTCTGCACCAAAAAGGAAGAGAAATATAGTATGAGTACCAAAACAATGGGTACTCAGTAGGCATCATCGGTTGACTAAGCTAAAATATGATATAAAGATGATATAAAGCAAGACAATATCTCAAAGTCAAGGTAAAAAATCAAACCTGAATCATCTTCATCATCACTGTACAAAATAACTAACCAACTAGAACAATAATACGACATCTAATATTAATACATACCATAATCGTCATATATAAAATGAATAATCGATCCGGAAGCGTAAAGTAACATATATACAATGGCAATCGCATAAATACCAAGTTTAACACGCATACTACCATTATAACATAGAGTAAAAGAACTTACCATGGTGTCCCATACCACCGGGAAGTACACCCAAAAGAACATAAAATAAAGAACTCATCACAGCACCCCATACCACCGGAGAGTGCATCAATAGGTCAAGTCATCCATGTATTAAGATATATATATATGAATAGGAATGAAATGTGTTGACTTGGTCAAATGATCCAGAATAACCCAAATACCATCAAGATCGTGGAAAGTACGGGGAAAACCACTAATGAAGTCCATAGTAATCCATTCCTATTTCTACTCGAGAATGGGCAATCTCTGAGTCAATCCACCTGGACGCTGATGCTCAGCCTTAACTTGCTGACAACATAGGCAACGAGCCATAAAGTCTACCACATCTCTCTTCATATAGTCCCACAAGTAACACTACCTTAAATCTCTATACATCTTAGTCATATTGGGATAAATAGAATATCTAGAGCTGTGAGCCTCATGAAGAATCAATTGAATTAAATCATCAAGTCGGGGAACACAAATAGAATCCCAAAATCTCAAAATACCCTCAAAATCAATGGTGTGCCTCCCAGGCTCACCACCTACTATCTGGTCATAGAGGAAGCACAACTTTCAATCCTCATACCGACGACCACGAATCTGCTCAAATAAGGAAGACCTCGCCTCCACACAAGCCAAAATACTCGTAGGATCTAAAATGTAAAGGCAAACCATCAAATTGGCTAAGTACTGAATGTCCCGCGCCATAGGCCTTTGAGAAACTGATATGTATGCCAAGCTACCCATACTCATTTCCTTGAGACTCAAGGCATCAGCTACCACATTCGCCTTACCTAGATGATACAAGATGGAAATATCATAGTCCTTTAAAGACTCCATCCATCTACGGTGGCGAGCATTAAGCTCTCGCTGGGTCATAAGATGCTGAAGGTTGCGATGATCGATAAAAATCTCACAATGCACATGATACAAATAATGCCTCTAAATCTTGAGCTCAAAAACTACCACTGCCAACTCTAAGTCATGAGTGGGGTAGTTACGCTCATGCACCTTAAGCTATCTAGAAGCATAAGCTACAACACAACCCTGCTGCATCAAAACACAACCAAGACCAACACCAGAAGCATAAAAAAACATGATGAATCCCTCATCCTCAACAGGAAGACCTAACACTGGGGATGAAGTAAGACAATCCTTGAGCTTTCTAAAGCTCAACTCATACTTCTCGAACCATCGGAAAGGAACTTCCTTCTGAGTCAATCTAGTCATAAGGACTGAAATAGTAGAAAAGCTCTCAACAAAGCGTCTATAATAACCATCCAAACTAATGACACTAAGAACCGCAGTATGAGACATAGGCCTAGCCCAATCACGAGTTGCTGAAATCTTAGTTCGGTCCACCATGATACCGACCCTAGATACTACATATCCAAGGAATGACACTGACTCAAGACAAAAATCTCACACTTAGACAACTTGGCAAAAAGCACATGATCCCTCAAAGTTTAAAGCTCAATCCTTAAGTTTTACCTATGCTCCTCACTACTCCTCGAATACACAAAAATATAATCAATGAACACAATAATGAAGGAGTCTAGGTAGGTTCTGAACACGTGGTTCATCAAGTCCATGAATGCAACAGGGACATTATTCAGCCCAAAAATCATCACCAAAAACACATAATGACCATAACGGATCCTGAAAGCTGTCTTCAGGATATCCTCAGCTCAAATTCTCAGTTGATGATAACCAGACCTCAAATCAATCTTAGAAAACACGATTGTACCCTGAAGCTTGTACAATAAGTCATAAATACAAGGCATAAGATAACGATTCTTCACCGTCACCTTATTAAGCTGCCTATAATCGATACACAAACGCATAAAGCTATTTTTTTCTTCACAATAAACACAGGAGCTATCCACGGAGACACATTCGATATAATAAATCCCTTACCAAGAAGATATTGAACTGAGAATTCATCTCCTTTAGCATAGCAGGAGCCATACGGTAAGGTGCCATAGAAATAGGTCGAGTGTCAGGCTCAAGGTCAATAGCAAACTAAATTTTACGGTCATGGGGAATACCAGGCAGATCGATAGAAAACACATTAGGAAACTCACAAACAATAAGAACAGAGTAAAATGACGGACTCTCTACATAAGTATCACATACATAAGCGAGATAAGACTCACAGCCTCTCGATATAAGTCTCCTAGAACAAATATAAGAAATAATTCCCTTTGGCTCGCAACTAACCACTCCCTGCCACATGACTGGGGGTACACCAGGAATGTCTAAGGTAATGTCTTGGCAAAATAATCCATGACTGCATGATAGTGGGATAACCAATCTATGCCAAAAATCACATAGAATTCTATCATATTTAGAATAATAAGATCAGCATAACTATTAACATCACAAACTGTCATAACACATGATCTGAATACTCGATCCACTTGTAAAGAATCACCCATAGGAGTAGATACGCGCAATGAAACTGATAATATATCACTAGTCAAATCCAACTGTGGTACATAATAAGTAAATATATAAGAGTAAGTGGCTCTGGGATCAAACAAAGCAAGAGATGACTCGCGGTATACCAAAATCATACCTGTAACTACAGCATCCGAAGTCTCAGCCTCGATCCTAGCAGGTACTATATATAACTAACTACGCCCGCCACCTGGCTGGGCACCTGACCAGCCTCCTGTCCTGTCTGCCTGCCTGTTTACCACCTCGAGCACCCTGGTAACCACCCTTGCAACCTCGCGAACCACCCGTACCTGAGGGATAAATTTCCCTAATAGGAGTAGCACCCTGGTCCGAAACAACCATCGCCCCACAACTAGGGCAATCTCATAAAAAATAACTAGGAATCCCACAAGTAAAATAAGAGTCATGAGTAGAACTAGAACTCATAGATCTAGTCAAACTGGAGTAACGAACACGTCTAGCATGACCTGTAAAGGAACCTTTCAAAGACTGATCACCGCTTTTACCAGGGCGACCACTAGTACCAAACTGATCTTTGTCAATAGTCTAAAGAGCTACCTGAACCGGCCAACTAATCTAACTTTGAGGCTGAAAAGATGGACGTGAAGGATACAAAAAATGAGAACTACCACCTCTGAATCGAGAACTACTATGGCTCCCACCAAATCTGCCATGATACTTGGTCCTCATATCACGACCCTCATGATGTATGTCCTCCATCATTCTAGCATAATCTGAAACCTCAGCAAAGGTCCTACTTATAGCAACTAAACGCTGAGTAGCCATCCAAATAGGGAGTTTTAATCCTCTAACAAGCAGCAAACTCTCTCATACTCAGTATACAAAATAGAAGTCGCATGCATGGCCAACTCACGGAAACAGGCCACATACTTAACAACTATCATAGAACCCTGATCCAATCTAGCAAACTGATCCCTCAGACGATCTCTAAGGATGCACGACATATAATTCTCCAAGAACATCTCGAAGAACTGAGTTCGTGATAGGGGAGAAGATCCAACTGTCTTAGAACTCATAAAACCACTCTACCAGTATCGAGTAGACAAATCCAGCTGGAATATAGTGTAGTCCACACCACGAGTCTCAATAAGGCCTAAACCATGAAACCTATCCTCACAAGCAGTAATAAACTCAAATACATCTTCTCCAGAAACACTAAAAAACCTAGGTAGAGTCAACCTCATAAACTTAGCTACCAGAATCTACTCTTCAACAGATATAGCAGGCTGGGTCATAACTGTCTAAGCGATTATTGGCTGAACAACTACCGGCAAAGGAGGAACCTCAACTCCAGGAGCTACAGTTGTAGGATGCACTCCTTCCCCAGTAGTTTGTGTCCCATCAACAATACCCAATAGCTGAACCAAGGCATCTCTAAGAAAAAGAGAAGGAATAAAACCTAGTGGAGCCTGGGTTGGTCCCTGGACCATCGCTGGCTGTGGCGAAGGAATCTTTGGCTTAGGTGCATAAATAGAGTTTGGGGCGACCTATACTAGTCCATAAATGTGGAAACATCATGAGGGTATCCTCGAATAGAAGTAGGATCCCTGGGCTCAATATTAGGACCCTTCTCACGTATAGTTGTAACGCGTGTCCTGGGCATCTGCGAAAGAGTAAAGTCAATAAAATATCCTACAAACTAACTCAGACTCTTAGAACGATATGAGTGAAAGAAGTTAAGGACTCCTAAGAATGTCTTATATTCTCCCAAAGATAGAAAAAGAACATCAATGTTCTGTTCCACAGGACTCTATTAGACACTTGCTCTTGTACCAATAATACCGGTGAAACCTAGGCTCTAATACCAATTTGTCACAACTCAATTTATGAGACGTGATGGCACCTATTAAAATCCACCAGTAGGTAAGCCAACATTGTAACCTGGAGCTAAGGCAATGGGTTAGTTTTGTAAAAACACCCAACAAGGAACACAATAGATGAACACAATCATAAACCATAATGTTTCACAAAAGATAATTAAATATGAAAACCAATCCTATGACCTGGTAATATCAGTACAAGAGCATCTAAGTTCGACAATAGGAGATACAACTCAATGTCCAAATAGTCTTATACATTCATCTTGAATACAAAAAACTGAATAAAGATAGGAGGGAAATGGGCAACTCAAAACTCCATGACTGATAACACTCAAACTACACCTCTCAACAAGAATGTAAGTGATTGTTGTCAATATAAAACCCAAATAGGTTGGGGTCGAATCCCATAAGAAATATGATGTGAACGTAAGTCGTTTCTGATTTAATCAACTAATAGTTGGATATTTCTAGAAAAAGGGGGGTTTTAGTTAACAAGTAATTGTTGGTCACTTTAGTTTAAATGTTTGTAATCAAGAGTTTATGAAAAAATAGAATTATGTTCACTAGGGGGTTCGTTACTTGACAGATGCAACTAGTGGTTCAAGATTCTCACGGTAGGTAGGACAACAAGTTATCTTTAGCGAAGTAATGCTTAAATGTATCTCGACCTACTTAAGCATTTAATTACCTAATCCTCTCGGACATAGGAAATTTATATTCACTGCCCAGATTTTACCTCAGGTTAACCAACCTTGTTACAACATTGATTATTAAATGGAAGTTTAGTGTTTCCAAGTCCCTATTGATAATTCACTTCCCACTATATTTGATTTCTTTCTCAAGAAAATCAAAGTAGGTGTTATCTATCATTTGCAATCAACAGACAATAATTAAAACATCAGAATTATCAAGGAGTCCTACCACTTTTTGAATCTTGAACACTCAATACCTTATCAAGACCTACCCCTAGATCCCATAATTCAGGTTAAAGGAATTAAGTTTCTCATGACGTAATAATCGAAGCAACTAGATTAATTCATGCTTTGAAAGATGAACTTACCAAAAGATGAATAGAAACTAGAAATTCTCAGATTAAATCACCAAAAAAAATCCCAAAATAATGATGATAGACTCTTTTCGAGTAATTGCTTTCTCAAGCCAAAAGAAAAGGGAAAAAATATCAAAGTATCGTGTCTCAAAACTCAAGGTTCAGAACACTTAAGAAAACCCTAAACAAGGCTTTAAATAGTTCACCCTAATTATGGAAACAAAATAATAAAATTCAGAAATTCCTCGGATTAGGTGATGTCATTTGTGATAGCCTATCAGGAGACTGACAACTTATCACAAATGTCGTCAGCTTCCTTTATGCTTTTGGTACTCGCTGCCTAACACTGATGATAAATGGTGATTCCCTATCAGCTCCTTGACGACCTATCACAAATGTCATCAAGGCTTTTCTTCAGGTCTCATGTTCTACCTTAGGCTGACGACAATCTTGATGACTTATCACCACCTTGACGTCCTATCACAAAATGTCATCACAGTTTTCAACTTAGGCCAATTCTCTGTCTACTACTAACTATGAAGCTGATAGATTATCATAGGGATGACTACTTATCACAAATGTCGTCAGCCATACTTCACCTTTATTTACTTCAAATTTCAGCTCATTTATTTCTATTCTTGTTGGTTCTTTAGCATCTTAGCTTCTACTGCAAAATCAAACATAAAGCAATCAAAACGACAAAAGTTGCTTAAGACTTTGTAATTATTCTTAGTTAAAAGCCTCAAATATGTTAGCATTATCTCACACATCAACACCCTAAACTTAAAATAATTTTTTGTCCTCAAGCAACTCAGCACAACTAAGAGAATACAAAGCACATTTGGCAGTCAATCATCCATATCATCTCAAAACACTTTCACCATCTCCAAAGTCAGTCAATTTAAGTACAATAAAGAAAACCAATACAACATACAGGAATCAAGATATGGCATCAATTTAGCTATAAAAACCATGCATAGACCAGTATTACACTATCCGAACAAGTTAGTAACTAGCAATGTAACCAGTGTGCCCTCACAGCAAAGAAATCCCTCTCATCTCATATCAGGAATTATATATGTAACCATGGGGACAATCAAAACACTCACTCTCAGAGCGAAGTTCCAATCAGTGTATGCCAAGTACCATAGGCTTGCCCTTATTTTCATTACCCAGATCTTCAGATAGGTCAGCTAGGATCACTATAGGACTTCTCTTAGGCTTGTAATGTAGGCTAGGGGCTGGTATGATACTCGATGGTATTTAAAGTGACTAAGCCTCCTTGACACTACACTAGCTTTTTGGGGTTTCACTCATTAGCCTTTTCCGCTCTTCTCTTTTCTTGATCATAATTATTTAGGATGGGTGCAGTCTTTTCTCAATTATTTATTCTTTTTAAAAAAAATTCTTTCTCTTGCTCTTTTCCTCTGCACCCAGCTTTTTATTCTTTTCTTTTATGCTACTTTTCTTCATACTCATTCTATATCAAGCAACCCTATGATAGCCACCCTCAACTTAGGCCATTTGCTTAAGTCAAGGTGCACGTGTCCAAGAAAAACTAGGGCCAAAATAGGTTTATTATGATCTAAATGAGAAGGTGACAGGTGTCATACAAAGAAATAGTCTAATTAGACTCAAAACAGGGATCAAGGGATATGATACACATAGGGAAGTTCATTTAGGCTAAAGTGATCTAATATTAAAATAGCCTATGATCCTTTCCTAACCTCTATCCTTCAACCTAGGTAAGACTAACCGGGCAAGTTCTGGCTTCAGCATACAGAGGGAACTGAGTAACATCTCACACACATACTTGGCGCACAGGTATATCACACTCAATTACTCATTCAGTTCGTGCAGCTGTTTAGCAATGATTATTATGTTACTAGAACTAATGCCATACAAAGATGCACGGTGGTCACACTTAAATACAAATCACTCAGTTTAAAGTAGTTGATCACTTGAAGAGGTGTACAAAAATCACTGAAAAAGTTCAACTACCTTAAGTACAAGTATTTCTCCTAGTTGACTACAAAATTTTACAACAATAAATTTACCCTACACCCTCAACCTAAAATCAAAGAAAATCTAAACTAAGGGTTAGAGTATACCTGGAATATATCAATCCCGGGGGTCATGGGTTCTTGACCCTGCTGCCGTATCTTTATCAGGAGCCTCTCTCTATTCTGGTGCAGCTGGTCTATCAGTCTCTGAAGGCCTACTAGTAGAGGAACCTGCGAATCTCGCTCGGATGGCTGCCTCTCATCTCTCATTATCCACTAAGGAATAAATTCTCACCTTTTTCATATTCTCCTTCTTAGACTTCTTTCATGCCCTCTTTTCTGCTTTTGTTTTTTCATCACTGTCGGGCCTCTCTCTCTTTCTTTTTCCTTTCTTCTCACCTTTCTTCTTCTTTTTCTTCACTGGCTCCTCCATGAGATCAAACATTGGGATTTCTCCCTCAGACTCCTCAACTACTGGGTCTACTGGCACCATACAGTGGTGTTGTTGTAGCTTTCCAACCTCCGCCTTTACTTTGTCTAGGTTTGATCTGAATAATGCCATCTCTGAAGTTGACCTCTCTCTCGACTGTGCATTGACGCGGTTCTCCAATTCATCAATCTGGCTCGATAGAGTCTTGTAAGGTTCAAGTGCAGCCTTAACTCTTTTGTCAACTGTAGCTGCGAATTTCTTGGAAAAGAGTTTAAGCTGAGACTCGCACCACTTAGACTGCTTTGCTACTCTCCTAAAATACATAAGGTTGAAGGCAAATTCTATTGTAGGCACTGCAGCTGGAGAAATTATCTCAGTTGGGCACTGATGATTCAGCCATTGTTGCAGATATTGGAGGTATAGCTTTAGAATCAGGCACCTCTGCATTAGGTACTGAACTAGTACCTATAACCGGTGGATCGGTTTGAATCTCTGCGCCCCTGTCAAGCATTAGCCTTGGCTGATTTTCCTAATTTTGGATCGAATTGTGGGTCTTCCTGGCAAAGAGTTCTTATTCTAACCCTACAATCTTCGGCATATTTGCTGCCCTACACAACCTTGTAATTAAACAAGGGAAGTGATATGTTGTATCAGACCTCGAGACCTGAATTTTTATCTCTTCGGTGATAATCTCTTAAAAATTCAATTTGAGGTTAGCCACAAAACTTACAAAAAATATTGCTCTGTCATCCCCGAGGATATTATCACCATCTGTGGGAATCAACCAAGTACGTACAATACCCCACAAAAATCTTGCCTCTAAAGTCAGGGAGGCCTTGAAGATCCTTTCACTCACATTTGTTAGCCATTCCAGTTCTCCATCGCTATGAGTGTGGCTAAACAATTTCGCTAATTTTCCCAATGCTTCAACCGGGCATAAAAAGTAGGTGAAGTGGCCTAAGGAGTGAAGTTCGGGCCATGAATGAACCTGTTGATTCTTTCTTCAGAAATATCCACCATTACGCCCCGTACCGGAACTTTATCCAACAAAGGTTGGTCAGCTGCTTTCTCTCCTTCTCTACACATCTTTTCCAAGCGAGCTTGGTAGTTTGCATAGAACTCCCTAACTAGTGTAGGGAAAAATGAATTTCCTCCTTGTGTAGTCCATCCCAAATCATAGCCTTGAAATTTCTGCTCCACTTCCGGGTACCTGCTCAACCCCTTAGTGATGATTCTCTTCTCCTCAAAGATTGGCCTCTTGACAGCTCTTCTGTTGGTTCTGCGAAGCCAATCAAAGAAGATTTTCTAAGCTTTGGGAATCTTCCATCTAGTTCCATCTCGGACTTCAGGATTCTTGCATTTGACCATAGTTCCCCGAATCGGAGAGTCTTCATCATCTTGTGGATCAGCAGAAGGGACTCAGTTGATGGTCCCTCAGACTCATGCCCCTCAAAATCAGGATGATCTGAGTCATGCTCTTTAGATTCATCATGTTCAGACTCTTGTTTCTCAGAGATCGTCTGCTCAGAAGTTGTATGCTTGGATGTTATTGGATCAGTGTCACTTTCTTCACTCTCCTCTACCTCAATTGGTGGGGGTGGTGGAGTCTTTTTAGGGATTTTCTTCTTCTTTTGCTTCCTGAGCAGAGGCTCTTCCTCTTCATAATCAGACTCTTCGTTGAAGAGTCTCCGAGGTACAGTTCCCTTGGTCACTTTCTTTGTGGATTTTGAGTTCTTTCCTTTGGGTGCCATTTCAAGACCTGTAGCAAGAGAAAAAACATTAGTTGACCCTCAAGAGTATAAACACAAATACATCGATCATTGAAATTCCACACCCATTCAAAGGGTTGAGTAATACTTTAGTCCCAGGTGTGATGACATTTCTGATAAGCCGTCACAGTTGTGATAGCTTATCATGAATGTCATCGGCCCTAAACAGAACCCACAAAATTCTTATCGACTTTTAACGATATTTTTGACAAGCCATCACAGTTGTGATAGCATATCATGAATGTCGTCAGCTATAAACAGAAACCCAACTTGATTTTAACTTAATTTTTAGTCCCATTTTTTCTTAAATTCCACTCTATTTTTATTTTTGAGCTGAACTTTTAAACCTTAAGCTTGCACAGCAAACCCTAGTTCAGATTTTTAGCCATTTTTGCAAACTGAACTTAGTTCAAGCTTCTTAGGAACTTGGGTTTTCATCAATTTATCACTTACCACTTGAAAAGAAAGGCTAGGTTTCGAGCATACCTGATAGGAGCCTTCAATGTGGTTACACGAGCAAGAGAAAATAAAGAAAGGTTCTTGATTTTGATTGCAAACCCACACATACAAGGAAACTTTCTTTTGTTTTAGTTGGAGAGACTTTGAAAAGAGAAGAAAATAAACCAAAGATTGAAAGAGAATAACTTAAAGGAAATAAAAACTAAGCGAGAAGGTGGAAAGGCCAAGTTGTGGGCCAGGTCGGGTCTTTTTAATTTGGCCCACAGTTTCAACTAATGTTGGGCTTTTATGATGATATTTCTGATAAGCCATCACAATTTTGATATCTTATCACAAATGTCGTCAACCTTAACATAAATTGCCTCAGAGCTGTTATTTCTAACGACAAGGCTGACGGCTTATCACAATTGTGACAGCCCATCAAAACTTTCGTCATGAGCACTTGACTGGATATATCGATTCCATTTTATTTGAACTAGAACCTAACTACAAAAATAAATAATTTGCTGGAATATAAAAAATTTGGGTTGCCTCCCAATAGAGCCTAATTTACTGTCGCGGTATGACTTGGTTATCTTGACTACTCAGACTTCGCCAAGACAACCTGTTGATACCCCTTTACCATCTTCATAGGATACGTCCACGATTGAAAAAACACTCATCTCTTTTGCCAGTGTCATGGATGAGTGTATTTTGAATCTTGCTTCCTTGTCATTGAACCTGAACTTTAGCTCATTCAGGTCCATATCCACTATCACTCTCCCAGTTGCAAGGAATGATCTACCCAAAATGATGGTCACTTCGAAGCATACCTCACCGTCCAGGACTAAAAAATTAGTAGGCAGAATGAAGTTGGCCACCTTTACCAATACATCGTGTAATATACCCACTGGCCGCTTTACAGACCTATTTGTCATCACCAATCACATATTCATCGGGGTAGGATCCCCCAAACCCAATTTTTTGTACACAGTGAGTGGCATTAGGTTTATACTGGCTCTGAAATCGCATAGTGCTTTTATGAAATTCAGGGACCCAATAGTACATGGGATGGTAAACGCTCCCGGATCTGCCTTTTTCTGCACTAAAGACCTTGTAGAGATAGCACCATAATGAAAGAGATTATCCTCTGGCTCATGGATAACCCTCCGTTTCTTAGTCACAAGGTCTTTCATGAACTTCGCGTATCCTGGAATTTGCTCAAGTGCCTCAACTAGAGGCACATTTATTGTTAATTGCTTGAGCATTGCCATGAATTTGCTAAATTTTGCATCATCAACCTTTTTTCTCAACCGCTGAGGAAATGAAGGTGGTGGTCTTGGGATAGTTTTTAGCACTACCTCCTTCTCCTTCTCTTTGTCTTTATCCGGAGCATCATCAGAATTATCCAGCTTCTCAGACTCCACTGGACCACTTTCTTTTAGCTCAACATCAACTACCTCATCAACTATAGGTTTGCCCACAAAAGGGCCAGGTAATATCTTACCACTTCTAGTGGTAATAGCCATGCATGACCCATCATTCTGCAGATTTTGGACCGTATCACTTGGTAATGTTTTGCTCTTCCTCTGGTTGAATACTGCGGAGAGTTGGCTCATCTGCTGCTCCAACTATTTGATTGTGGTGGAGTGTGAGTGCACCAACTGACTGATGGATATTAGATCGGTCTTCATGGTGGTCACACCAGAGTTGGTAGCTTCTACTCTCTTAAACAACTTAGCCATCATGTCCTCCATGGACATCTTTTTAGAACTTGTTGAAGTAGCCTCACAATTTCTAGGAGGGACATATGACCTGCCCCTGTCATTATTATTCCTCCAATTTCTTTTCTCCCTATCTTTATAACCAGACTTATCATAGTAAGTTCGACCTTGATTACCTTGGCTATTGCCTCAGAAACCTCCCTGATTATTAACATAGTTTGCCTCTTTATCTGTATTAGCCTCACTTCTATCCTGAGATCCCACAGCTTTTACTTTTTCAATCTTACCTGATAGCAAGTGCCTGGTTAGTAAGTCCATCTGTGTTTTAAGGTGAGCCATGTATTGGTCACGCTCATCTTCTCTTTTGCATTATTCCGCAGTAATACCTACAAAAGCAGTGGCGATGGCCACCACAGAGTCTCTGGTATGCCATACCCGACTCTGTTTGGTCATTTTTTCCAGTATCTCTGAAGCCTCTGGGAATGTAAGATCAATAAACGAACCACCAGCAGCATTGTCTATAATTGGCTTTGTAAAAGAGTTAAGAGCCCTGTACAAAGTCTCCATCAAATGTATGTCCATCATGTTGTGGTTCGGACACTGTGTCAACTTCTTCTTGGATCTTTCCCAGGATTCATGCAAGGCTTCAGTTGGGAGTTGACTATAATTTTTGATTTTGTCCCTCAACTATACACTTCTGGAAAACAGAAAGAACCTTTCTAGGAAAGCTCATTTCAGCAGCCTTCAGTTAGATATAGAATCGGGTGTCAGCTCATTTAGCCACAATGTTGCCTCCCCAGACAGAGACAATGGAAACAATCTCAACCGGATAGCATTCTGGCCCACTCCTGGTTTATCAAAAGATTTGCAGATAGTGACAAAATTCACCAGATGCAAGTTTGGGTCATCCCTAGGAAGGCCACCAAACAACCCCTTCAGATTTAGGAGTTGAATCATAGTACTTGTAATGTTGAATTTTTTTCCAGGTGCCAACGGTGGAGGAATAATTTCACCCGTTGTACCTGCTCCGTCCATTCCATCATCATCATCATTGAGATCATACTGGACCGGCTGGTACTCTTGCCTTTCTTAAAACGGACGATTCATGTTAATATTATGTCGTACTGGTGCAGCTATTTGCTCTGCACGCCTTGGGTTACCAGGATTCATTAACTCCTCTTCCTCCGAATCTTCGTCCTCAGGATTTGGATGTTGTACTTGTTGCCCGACATTTTTCACATTCACCTGAGCTCTAGCTAAGGCTGTCAATCTATCAGCCTCTTGTTGTTCTGTCATTCTTTTAATTCATTGCGGTTCTAGATTAGGTGGTAATAATGGTTCTCCGAAACTTCTGTTTCTTGGCATACACTATAAAGATCCTGCAAATCAACAAAAACAACAAATAAATGTAAAACTAGGAAACTTGACAACAGTCAATTAGCGGACACAAACTTCAGTTTTCAACCGTATTCTCCGGCAACGGTGCCATTTTTTATAATGCTCAACCTACACCACTCAATGAGAATGTAAGCGATCGTTGTCAATATAAAACCCAACTAGGTTGGGGTCGAATCCCACAGGGAATATGGTGTGAGCGTAAGTCGTTTGTGATTTAATCAACTGATAGTTGGATGTTTCCAGAAAAAAGGGGTTTTAGTTAACAAGTATTTGTTGGTCATTTTAGTTTAAAAGTTTGTAATCAAGAGTTTATGAAAAAATAGAATTATGTTCACTAGGGGTTTTGGTACTTGATAGATGCTACTAATGGTTCAAGATTCTCACGGTAGGTAGGACAACAAGTTATCTTTAGCAAAGTTATGCTTAAATGTCTCTCAACCTACTTAAGCATTTAATTACCTAATCCTCTCGGACTTAGGGAATTTATATTCACTGCCTAGAATTTACCTCAGGTTAACCAACCTTGTTACAGCGCTGATTATTAACCGGAAGTTTAGTGTTTCCAAGTCCCTGTTGATAATTCACTTCCCACTATATTTGATTTCTTTCTCAAGCAAATCAAAGCAGGTGTTATCTATCGTTTGCAACCAATAGATAATAATTAAAACATCAGAATTATCAAGGAGTCCTACCACCTTTCGAATCTTGAACACTCAACACCTTATCAAGACCTACCCCTAGATCCCATAATTCAAGTTAAAAGAATTTAACTGCTCATGACGTAATAATCGAAGCAACTAGATGAATTCATACTTTGAAAGATGAACTTACCAAAAGATGAATAGAAACTAGAGATCCTCAGATTAAATCACCAAAGAAAATCCCAAAATAATGATGATAGTCTCTTTAAAGTAATTGCTTTCTCAAGCCAAAAGAAGAGGGAGAAAAATATCAAAGTATCGTATCTCAAAACTCAAGATTCGGAACCCTTAAGAAAACCCTAAACAAGGCTTTAAATAGTTCACCCTAATTATGGAAACAAAATAATAAAATTCAGAAATTCCTCGGATTAGGTGATGCCATTTGTGATAGCCTATCAGGAGGCTGACGACTTATCACAAATGTCGTCAGCTTCCTTTATGCTTTTGGTACTCGCTGCCTAACGCTGACGACAAACGGTGATGCCCTATCAGCCCTTTGATGACCTATCACAAATGTCGTCAAGGCTTTTCCTCAGCTCTTATGTTCTACCTTAGGCTGACAGCAATGTTGATGACTTATCACCTCCTTGACGTCCTATCACAAAATGTCGTCACAGCTTTCAACTTAGGCCAATTCTCTGTCTACTGCAGACGATGAAGCTGATAGCTTATCATAGGACTGACGACTTATCACAAATGTCGTCCGCCACACTTCGTCTTTATTTACTTCAGATTTCAGCTCATTTGCTTCCATTCTTGTTGGTTCTCTAGCATCTTAGCTTCTACTGCAAAATCAAACATAAAGCAATCAAAAATGACAAAAGTTGCTTAAGACTTTGCAATTATTCTTAGTTAAAAGCCTCAAATGTGTTAGCATTAGCTCCCACATCAATGACCTCACCCTGTCTCTGAAAGGCCAACACAGCATGATCTCAACTCAGTGGCGGCAACTAGTACTCGGGTCTACACCAAAAAGGTAGAGAACTGTAGTATGAGTACCAAAACAACAGGTACTCGAAAGCATAAAGTAACATACATACAGTGGCAATCACATAAATACTAAGTTCAACAGCATACTACCATTAGAGCATAAAGTAAAAGAGCTTACGAAGATGTCCCAAACCACCGGAAAGTACACCCAAAAAAACATAAAGTAAAGAACTCATCACGGCGTCTCATACTATCGAAGAGTGCATAAATAGGTCAAGTCATCCATGTATTAAGATATATATATATATACATAACCAACTCACATTTATTCATGGTTTCCACATTTTCCATCAACGGTCATTTGCCAAGATCCATAATCATCATCATTTACTGCAATTGAAACAACATATACCAAGGTAATCATAACCATAGTCATATAATCATTTAGATATCTATGATATTGATACACTCCATCTAGTCATTATTAACTAACCAACACTTATTATTATTAGGCTACTAATTCACTAATCCTTATAGGGTCTCAATTATGGCCTAAACAATTCTTTACATAAACCTCCATCACGAGATAACAGTAACTATTATTCAATAAATAGCCAACATCCATATCTAGTCAAGGTGAACTACTAATCCATAGATGTTGTTTGGACAAAGATTACTTCCAGTTATCATAGGCACACAAGTCATCATATAGGAACAAGGTTACTTACCATCAAATGTACACATCTATCTATCAACCAACGCCTCTAACTATCAAGAATTATAATCCACAAATCCTTATTTAACAACCCAATGACATTATACTTTAGTCATCAATACCGTTAATCATCACCAATACTAACCTATTATCACATTAACCACATAATAACCATAATTGTTAGTTATCACATTTCAACTATCAAGGTCCATTACTTAGTACTCTAGACTTCTAGTCATCAAGTAAGATAGTCACTTAGTAATCAACAAATTACCACATAACTCATTTAGCTAGGGAATATTCCTTAGTTAATCCCTTTATTCAAGCCAAACATACCCACTAGGTGAATTCTTACCTCTATACAAGGTTCCACTACTAATTAGCCTTAACTCCATATTCAGCATATTTTATTTCTACTCACCATTTAACACTAGTGAGAACCACACCACTAAACAAGTGATTAGAATTAAAAAATTATAACCAACGCCTCAAGATTAACATCATATCTTCAAGGCACACACGGATGTAGTCATATAAAGGTATAATCACACATAAACATATATACACATGTTTACCATACATAACATTAATATATTCTCTGAATGTACCGGGCATTATATTATCCCCAATATATCCTCCGGACCTGCCGGGTATCAAACATCATCAATATCTTCTCCAAATATATCGGGCATCATCATACCATCAACATGTCCTACGGACTTACCGGGCATCATTATATCATCAATATATCCTTCGGACTTGCCGGGCATCATCATATCATCAATATATCCTTTGGACTTGCCGAGCATCATAATATCATCAATATATCCTATGGATATACCGAGCATCATAATATTATCAATATATCCTTCGGATATACTGGGCATCATAATATCATCAATATATCCTTCAGATATACCGAGCATCATAATGTCATTAATATATCATCCGGCCTTGCGACATCATCATAACATCAATACCTCTTTCAGATTCACCAGGCATCATTATAACATCACTATACCCTCCGGCCTTTCCAGACTTCAACGTAGCATCAATATACGTCATAACATCAATAAGCATATAAACATATACATAGCCAAATCAATAACAAATACAAGCCCAATAAAGAATGGAGCGGGAAAAAGGTAAGAAAAGGCATATCATCACTCCTTACCATTTATCGTCAATTTAATATATTAATTAGAGTATGATCATGTGTATGCGTATTGTAGAAACATTCCACACATTACTGGCTTAACATGATTTTTTGCATGGTTAATGACAAGCCATGGTTATACCTTCTAGAACCCCTCTTTATTAGCATAATTTGCAATACTAGCACAAAAGGGTTCTTTTGCACAACTTTAATTTAGTCACTAGGCTTGAGCATAATATGAGTAACGACATAATCCAAGGCTCACATAGTAAACTAGACAATAAGCTAAGTGATAGCATAGTCACATGTTCAATTCACAAGAATTTCCAATGCGATCCAGGTAGTGGCAATAATATAAAAAATCAAGTGTGCATATTAGTTCCAAAATCACTTTGTTCATGATGTTGATTTTGTTATCCAGGAATCTAAGGTCAATTCCATACTAGGCATAACTAGGTCAACTAACTCGTAAGATGAGTGAACAAATTCACTCTTGTCTAACTAAAGAAACTATGCATTCTCATGTTATTCATGAGTTAACAAGTCCAACTAAGCAAGGTTCTAGACTATGAGTCAATTATCACACTTCATGTGTTCAAAAGGTTAAGTGACTCAACTAGTCCCAAACATTAACATCTAACATTTCAACATTTAAGACCCCGTCTAATTTTATCAAGATATCAAAGTCATACCATAATAGAGCTCAATCTAGCTACAAGTAAGCCTAACTTACCTCGAATCCAAATATAGCTTACAAACTAATAATCTTTGCTTTCCTTTTTCTTAAAGATTTTTAATGATCCAAGCTAGCAAAAACATAATCTGTACATTATTACGAGAATAACAACACCCATACTGCACCATTGTGCTTCGAGTCCAAAACGATACCAAAAACCCCCAAGTGGGTCCCACATATGAAAAATGAGTTTCTGAGGCCAACCCATTGTTCAAATACCATTAGGGAGTGATAACCCTCAAGAAATTTATGCAAATCAACCATCTTTGTGGCTAAAATCAAGCCTCAAGCCATTTGGGGTTTTGGGTCTAACAGTCAAGATTTTAACACTAGAATTAAAGGAATCTTACCTTAGATTCGATGCTAATCACGAATATGCAAGTTGTTTAAGATCCCAATCAATACCCAACATACACTATAAAGACTACTCTCTCCCTTAGGATTTTAGAGGTTCAAGACAATGAAGAAAATGGCAAATTTTTTACCAAGGAGAGCTTTTAAATGGACCATCACAGGCCCTCAGGAATGGAGATCGCATGCATATACGTGCAGCTATTATTCCTATACCCATGTGATCATGGTACTTGTTGTATTGAGAAATGGCTGAAACTTGGTATTTGATTACAAGTTTTGGCCAAGGCCTCGGGATGTATCTGTAGTTCAATATCAGCAAACGAACTATGCAACCACACTGATTTCGTTGTTCCAAACGCATTGGCAAAGTTGTATTTTCCATCCAATATCATTTTGACCAAATATGGGCCCTACACTGAATTTCTAATTTATCAACTTTTTACCAACAGGTCTAAATGAGTTTGGGTATAGCGGAACCCAAACCAAAGGTCTACTCAACCTAAAATTGATATTTCGAAGCTGCTGGCATAGTCAGAACTCCCATCCAATATTTTTTTTTGCTGAAGGTTTTGCTCGATGGCCATTTGGAACCAGCGAAGACTTCTAAATGAGAAAATAGTTCTAAAAAATAAAACAGACTGCCCGATAACCAAACTATTGGTTCCATCAAGTCATAACTGACTTCGGGTAGCTATGAAAAAACTCTAACGGAGAAGATAAGTAGAATTACGAGAAATAAATTGAAAGGTCATTATAAAAAATGACAGGTGTCACTTAAGTGAGACTTGGTCTCTTAAATGATATCAGCTTAATTGACCATGGTTTGTTAAGCGATGCATGTATATATTATACCTTTTCTTAATTTTTGACCACTTTTAAGATTTGGAGCTTAAGTTTTTTGAATTTTTGGTCAATTTCTTCCATTTTTAAGAATGGGTAAGCTCCAAATTCCTATTTCAATAACTTTTCTTCGATTTTTATTATTTAAACCTTGTTAAAACATGAATTTAAAAGTGAATTTTGGGATTTTGACCTAAAAGGCCTAAATTAGTAGTTTCTGAATTTAAACATCAATTCAACTCGTTTCACTTGAATTTTCTTCTATGAGTTTCTTTAATCATGAAAAATATATTTTTGGATGAAAAATTTGGTTTTATTCTTATTTTTTGAAAAAACTATTTCAAAGGATTATTTTAATCCCGACCCAAAAATAGGCAATATGTGCATCATTGGCTTTTTTATGTAGATTTTATATTTGTATGTTTCTGTTGATTCTAGATCCGTTCGTGAGGGAAAAGGTTTGTGTTGAAGGCTTGTTGGATTGGTTTTTGACATTCCAGGTTGGTTATGGCTTAACTTTCTTCAGACTAAACTGGGTAGTTAATATTGGTATAAAACCATTATATGGGTATGGGAATTAATCACAAAAACGGCTTTGTTATTATTCTGTGCCCGTGTGGGGACATGTATTATTGTTATTTTGTGGTATTGGGACATTTTTTGTTATGTGTGATCGTGTGGGTTGTATACTATATTGGCATGGTAATTGTGTAATTAGTTGTTTGTCTTAGTGGAAATTGTCTAAAATTAGAATTTATGAGGTATCAATGACATATGTTTGTGTATATTACTCTATAATTGACATATGAATTACTTGAATTCATGAATGATTGGCATATTGAGTTGATTTATGGCTCACATGTTTGGTATATTGATTGGATTTGAATATTCTCATTCTGATTAATTGTAAGCATTGAATCATCAGTTATATATACGTGTGAAACATTGGTGCTACTGTGGTAATATTAAAAATACTAGCTTTGTGACATATTTATAGACCCTCTATCGAGAGATGTGCTAGAGAGGATTCATGAATATGGGTATTTTATATTGGATTGTATATGGGTTGACGAACCCCCATGGGTCCTACCTCGGGAGCACAACTCGATAGGTGTATACAAAGGTTGTGTGGAAATCTCGTACATCACATCATCGTCATCTTTATTGCATTTCATATATATTATGATCATTCTATATTTTATTATCGTCTTTGATGTGATATCTATCTATGGATGCTTTATTTTCATACATGTATGTGTGATATCTGTATACATGTACTTTTTTCTCATATTTGTGTTTGGTATATGTGAATATTATAGAATTGATAATGGAGATGGCGTGGTCTACTGTTTAAGCATTTTCTGATTACAGGTGACATGCCCATAGTGTGTATTTTATGCGCTTTATTTTCTACTTTGCTCAGTCGGCCTACGATGTCTGCTGAATACAACAGGACCATACACACCCCTGTTGTGCCCTTTTAGTGTAGATCATGGTATGGATGCGCCGCATGGTAGCTGATTTAGGTGATATTTGGAATATATCTGAGGTAGTGATCGATCTATACTTCCGGAGTTGACCTACTACCTCTTCTTATATATATATCATGTCTTGTTTTGTATTTCGGAGATAGATTATGATCATTTTGGACTATTATTGTATCTTTTGACATTTAAGATGTAAGTAGTAGTTTTTACACCGTGACACCAGATTTTAGGAGTTATATGATATTGTTGTTATGTATTTTCCACTTTCATGGTATTGGGGTGGTTCGGTTTTGTTCTAGAAGCCCTACCTTGGGGTTTGATTTTATTTTCTCATTTTATATCAGTTTGAGTGATAGGTTTGCCGCGACAAGTGTCATCATAATCCTTGATTTTTGGATCGTGACAACTTCTTTTTAATATATTTTCTCTTTCTATGTTTTTTACTTTTTATAAAAAAATTATAACTAGGCTACAATAAAAAATACATAAGAAAAATATTAAAGTCCACTAACTTTTTTTTTTCTATTGTTAACTCTATTTTTATTTTATTTTGTTTTATCTTTATTTTTTATTAAAAATCTTCTTTTCTCAACAAATTCTTTTTAACTACAAAATAAAATAAAAATATAAAGATATTATCTAATCTTTTTAGACTAATAAAATATAAGAAAAATATTAAATAAATCATAAATAATTAAGAATGGCTGAGGAGTGTCTCATTAAAGGACCAGAACAATCCTTCATGATACAACCACAATATATTTATATATTGTGATAGTATCATAGATGATTGAGAAGTGACACATTGAAGGATGATACCATGCTATTATATGAATATACTGTGATTGTATCATGAAGATCTAATTGAACGATTGAAGTATACATCAATTATACCATGATATATAATGTGAAGGTATCATTACGAACTGAATCAACTCTGATGATACTAGGTCAGTATATATATATATATATATATATATATATATATATATATATATAGTATCATAGATGTCTCGCTGAAAGATTAAATCAGGAATTAACGATATCATGGTAGTATATAAATATACTATGATGGTATCATTGCAAATTAAAGAGAACCTCAATGATATTATGTTAGTATATAAATATACTGTGATGGTATTATAAAGGTCTTACTGAAGGATTAAAGCAAGCATCAATAAATACCATGTTAGTATATACATATACTGTCATATTATCATGAAGGTTTCACTAAAAGGTTAAAGCAGACACCAATAATACCCACGATAGTATATAGATATATTAATATGGTAGCATTATAGACTGAAGCAAACCTGAATGATACCATATCAGTATATATGTGGTATCAATGAGGTTTCACTGGAGATTGAAGAAGACGTCAATGATACCATGAACATATATAGATATACTATAATGGCATCATGGACACCTCACTGAATGATTGAAACAGACACTAATGATACTATGACAGTATATCGATATATTGTTATTGTATCATTATAGACTAAAGCAAACCTTAATAAAATCATGTCTGTACATATGTACTGTGATGTATCATGGAGGTCTGATTGAAGGATTGAAGCATACATCAAATGAAGATATATAGATATACTATTATGGTATCATGAAGGTCCCACTATAGATTGAGACAGACATTAATTATACCATGACACTATATAGATATAATATGATGGTATCAAGGAGTTTCACTGAAGAATTAAAGCAAACATTAATGATATGATGACAGTATATAGATATATTGTTATGATATCATTATTAGACTGAAGCAAACCCCAATGATACCATTTCAGTATATATATACTATGATGGTACCATGGAGGTCTGATTAAAGAATTGAATCAGACATCAATGATACCATAATGATATATAGATCTACCGTGATGGTACAATGGAGGTCTGACTGAAGGATTGAATCAGACACCAATGATACCATGACAATATATCTATGAAAATTTCACTAAGAATTGAAACAAATATTAAATAACACCATAACAGTATATAGATATAGTGTGGTGGTATTATTATGGATGAAAGTAAAATGAAAAAAAAAAAAGAATCAAATAAAATTAGAAAAAAAAAAGAAATAAATAAATAAAAAATGGGCCAAAAATATGAAATTATCTTGTAAAAAAATAAAAAATATTACGATTTGAGGGGAAAAGGGGAACAAAAAATGAGAAAAAAATAAAGGATAAAGAAATAAAAGAAAAGAAACGGAACAAGAAATTAAGAAATTAAAAAATAAAGAGAAAGTAAAAAATAAAAAATAAAAAAATAAAAGCAGGGAGAAAAATAAAATAAAAAGAGGTAGAGAAAAAAAGAATAAAGAAATAACCGGAAAAAAAAAAGGAACAAGAAATAAAGAAACTGAAAAATAAAAAGAAAAGAAAAAATAAAAAAGTAAGAATAAATGGAACCAATAAAGGAAAAAGGAGAAAAATAAATGCGAGAAAAAAAGTAGAGAAAAAATGAATAAAGAAATAAATGAAAAAAAAAGAAGAAGAAAAAAAGGAGTATACAAAATAAAAATTGAGTGTGATTTAGATTATAATGTAAAGGAAAATAAATAATTTTATGAAAGAAAATAAATGAACGAAGAAGCATAATTAAAATAAAAAATGAGAAAAAAATAAGACAAAAAAGTAAAGAAATAAAAAGAAAAAGAATTAAAGGTAGATAAATAACCAAAGATACAAGGGAGGGGCATTTTATGTAATTAGTTAGGAAAATATTTTTACATAAGGAGATATTTAATTGTAAATAGTTTGCTCTTATAAGGCATGCATGTATTGTTGTAAATCTTACGAAAAATACCTTCTTCATGAATATTTGTATAGAATTCTTCAAAGCTTGAGGCGAGCTTTTGTCATTATCTTTAAAAATATTTTACTCAATATGAATATACCCAGAATTTAACAAGCTCTTCTAGTTGAAACTAGGAGCCAGAAACTACAAAAAATTAAATTAAATTGAGAAAAGACTCAACATAAGAAAGAAGAGAAAAAGAGTAAAATTGTTCATTGTTTCACACCTCTCTTCATTAGTCGATGATGAAATATATTTATAAGTGAATAGAGTAAATTCACCGAATGATCACCTATATTTAAAAAATTATCTACAAATATCACTTTTATTTTATTTAGGACAAAAATATCATCTAACTTTTCTTATTTTCCTTAAAATATACTTATTAACACCACAAAAAGCTTCTCTCTCCAACTTAGAATGTCATGTAATTAAAATTTCTTTTTTTTATAAATAGATTTATTTAACTTATCAAACTTATTTAACTAAAATTTATCCTAATTTTTTTTTAAAATACAAATGATATATTAATCATTGTAGATTAATTTAATTACATCAAAAGCTTAAATTATTTTATTTGGTATGTATTTTTCAAAGTTTCTTTTATTTACTTATTTATTTCACCACTTAATAATATTTAAAACTCAAGTACTTATATGAATTGGCCGGTACTCTTTTAATTTTGCTTGTCATTTATTTTATATACTAAAGATTCTTAAAATGTAAGGAAATAAAAACAACGGATTTCATATTTTAGACATTAAATTTGTTATTTATATGAGAATAAAAGGATAAAATTAACTCTTTTGAAACAAATTAATTTTTTTAAGAAACAATAACAAGATGATCTCTTCTTCAGTACTATTACAAATGAATTTTTGAATTATTACTCTATCAATTATTATTTGATTTTGAAGTACGAATATAAATTTATGTTTAATTTAATAATAAAATAAAATATAAATATAATGGTCAAAAAAGTGAAGAAACCAAATTAAAAATAATAATATTTTTTCAAGAAAATTTATGTCTTACCCTATGGATTTACTTGATTTATTTATAGGCAATTACTTGTGAAAAAAACTGTAAGAAAAAATTCATCTTTTCACTATACATTTATCAAAAACTATCTTGCATAAAAATTTGCAAATAATTTATGTCCAAATTAAAACTGTCAAGTAATAATACATATTAAAGTTTTCTCATTGAATTTTGTTTGGCAACAAAAAAGATCATAGGTTTGCCATCGATTTTTTTGGTAAATTTTTTATAGGAAACTAGATTACCTAAAAATTCTTTTGTTTAATTTTCAGATAAATTTTCACGTTATTTACATTTTTTTGTAATTTATAAGACATAAGTTTGAATAAATGAAATTGAAGAGCTAAATAGGTCTATTATTAATAAAATGAAATTTAGTGACATGGCATGCCAATTAGAAGTGAAGAATGTTTTTGAAGTGTTAAGTATTTTTTGAGGAAAATTGGGATAGTTGGATGATATTCTTGTCTTAAATGAAATAAAAATGATATTTCGAGGCAATTTCTAAAATAGGAATGACTATTCATGAAAATAACTCTAAGTGAATAAGATGTCAATTTCTTTAATTTGCTGCCAACGTTCACAGAGTTTTAATGAATATGGATGATAAATGTCATTAAGGCAATTAATGGTATTAAAATTAAATTTGGACGTTGGGCAACAGCCATTTTTTAACCAAATAATTGAAGCTGGACGTTAACAATAGTTTGACCACAATTAATATTACTTTTTGAGATATTCTTATAATTGTTTTATCTAACAGTACTTTCCCCATATAAATAAGCATGTCGAATGTTCCAACAACTTCGACTTTCTTTATAAGCTTCATCGCCTTAATCCAACAAAACACTATCATGCACAGATGAGACAATATATACTTTTTCTACTTGAATTATTTAACTAATTCTATACATTATTTAAGTTGATTGATACTTTCAGAATTCAAGAATCAACTAATGAAAATTATGATAAATGATAAGTACTTTTTCATGCATCTTTAATTATTAAATTCGAATTCGTCTTATTAAATACAAAGTCATAAACTTTATTAGAGAGCATTTTATCCGCTAATATGATACTTTTTTATACAAATTCAAAAAAGACTAGAGAAATCCCAGTGTAAATATCAAAAGTTATGTGAAAAAAAAAGAAAGGAACCAAAAAGAATCCAACTAGAATCACCTTTTGAGAGACACATAAGGGATCTCATTGAACAAAATTTTAAAAAAGAAAGACATCCTTTCCCTAGATTAGCAAGTTAACTCTTTAAAGTCCAAAGTCTTTTTCGCCAAGAATTGTGATCCCACTATTCAATAGGACCTTTCCACCATCCTTGACATAAAATTTTGCAATTCCTTTGGGAAATATCTTGAATTTCTTATGATTCTTGGTAAACCTCAATCAGCCAACATTCAATTCATCCTTGACAACATTAATAATAAGCTAGTTGTCTGGAAGACCAAATTCTTCAACATGACTGGCAGAACTACTCTGGCTAAGACATCCCTTGAAAGCATGCCAAATCATGTTATGCAATATACCATCCTCTCCAACGAAATCCATAGCCTCATTGATAGAACCCAAAATTTCATCTCGAAAACCATTGATTCCAAAAAAAAAAATGCATATGGTCAAATGGGACATCATTACTAGACTTAAGAAGGAAGGGGGATTGGTATGCAAAAAGCTAGCCTAAAAAATGACACTATTCTTAGTAGTCTAGCTTGGGGACTTCATACTAACTCCTCCTCCCTTTGGGCTAAAGTGCTTAACCTTAAATATAATACCAATCATGGAAGTCGTAAACCCTCCTCTTACAAATTTGGAGGGACATCCTGAGGGGCTGGAACCTCTGCAAAGATGTCATCCTGTGGTTTGTGCATGATGGGAAGGGAGTGAATGTCTGGAGGGATAGATGGATTTCCAACCATCCTCCACTCTGTAACATTATCCAGGGGACCCTCCCTAATATCAACCCCCTACAACTCTTTTATTTGGCAGAATGGTGTGTGGAATTGGGACATTCTACCCTTTAATATCCCTCCACACATCAAACATAACATCATCGGTCTTTTTTCCTAAATCTTAGAATTCAAAGAGACACTTTTTTCTGGTCCCCTAATGGACATGGTACTTTAACTTGTAAGAGTGTCTCTTAGCACATTTCTAGAGGTAAGACTGATCAGATTCCACCAGTATTCATTTTAATAGGATTTGGAACTGCAGAATCCCTAACAAGATAAAAAATTTCCTCTGATTACTTCAGCATAAAAGCCTCCCCACCAGGGAAACCTTGTCTCACAGGGGTATTGACACTACTCATTCTTGTCATGTGTGCAACCACCCTCTTGAGAACCTCCACTATCTCTTCTTTGATTACAAAACTGTCAGGACCCTCTGGCTTGATCTTTTCAGGGCCCTCCACCATACAACTTAAATATTTTTCTCCTTTCAATTAGGAGAACACTTGGGCAAACCTTAGAAATATTAACTTTGACAACAATATTTCTTGGTCCACCCTCCCTCTCTACTGCCTATGAAATATTTGAAAAATCAGAAAAAATAATATTTTCAACAATAAAAGAGGTCTTCCCTCCTTTAAAGATGCCTCTGCTGAGACAATAGAGGTTTTCCACTTAAACTCTTACACAAACCTTCTTCCTCGTAGCATAATTTTTGTGTGTTGGACCTCTCCTCAAACAAACTCCTTCAAACTGAATAATGATGGCTCATGCATTGGGAATCCTGAAATAGGGGGCATAGAGGAGTGGTAAGAAACTCAAAAGGGGAAAAGGTTATTGGTTTCTTACAAAGCTCTGTGCATGCTACTAATAACTTCATGGAACTCCTTTTCCTGAGGCAGGGACTCAAACTAGTGATAGAGCAAAACTTGTGCCTTATAGAAATCATCATTGACTCCCAAGAGGTCGTTCAAATACTTCTTAAAGATAACTTGCTCTATAATTTAATTATTGATGATTGCATTTCTCTGATAAAAAGATTCGGAGATTCATTTGCTCATCATAACTATAAAGAACAAAACAAAGTTGTTGATGCTTTAGCAAAGGAGGGAGCTAAGCTAAACTATTTTGGAAGATGCTAATGTTTTGTTGCTCCACCATCTTTTGTAGCCCAAACTGTCTTGGCAGACATAGAAGGATAATGTACTCTTAGAAATATTCCCTCCCTTTTGAACCTCGCTGGGCAACGCCCAACTATTTTTGTAATGGAGCCTGACAAGACTCCTGAAGTGTTAATTTTATTAATGCAAATCTGGTTCATTAAAAAAATTAAGTGTGTGACTAAAGTAAGGCATATACACACGGATAGTTACCACTTTAATATGATCAAAAGGCCTTTCTGGTGTCACTCGCCAATAGTACAACTGTTCCCATAAGCGAAGATTAATACACAATTATTAAAATAATAATATAATTTTTCTAGTACGTTATAGATAAAGTTTATATGAAATCATTCAACATGTCTTATCTTTTTTTTAGTAGAATTGAGTCTGTAAACAGAGATGAAACTGCATAAGAGGAGGTAAGCTTTAGTGAGATAAGAATTGTGAATTCATGAGTTAGAATTACAACTTTTATGGGTAAAATTCATAAACAATCACATAGTTACTATTTTTTCATTAAAATTATATAACAATGTATTCTAATAGAAAAATCACGAAAAATTCATTCTACTGACACAGAACTAACAATCAGCAAAAAAACCTAATATTTCGATGATTTTAACCTTATAAATTCTTTTCTTGAAGAGGAGTTTTGGAGTAATTTGTAAAGTTATTTCAATGTGACTAGAAGATCATGAGGTTCAAGTCGTGAAAATAACCTCTTGAAGAAATGCAAGATAAGGTTGCGTAATAAATTCTTGTGGTCCGATCCTTCTCTGAACCTTGAGCATAGCTAAAGTTTTAGTGCACCGAACAGTCCTTTTTTCTTAAATACTTTTTCAATTAAAAGCAAGACCGAATTGATCAAATTTTTTAAAAGTGCACCAGGTCCCCCTCCAGTAGGGAGAGTATCCAATTTGTCTAGTAGATCTCCAATCTACTTACATTTGTTAGAGGGAGTATCCAATTTGTCTAGTAGATTTCTAGTCTACTTATATTTGTCCTCTTAGATATCTAAAAGTGCATAATTATTTATCTTTAAATATCTAAGAGGACAGATGGGGCATTTCCCTTAGTGGAAGGGACCGAGTCCTATTAAATGTAGGAGGAGATTTTATCATCAAATATAATAGGAGCTTTTTCTTCATTTATAAATCATGCATGAGACAACACTTTGATTCACCCTCAAGGCTTAGAATTTTGCTCACAATTTCATGTATAAAAATTAAATAAAATCAATATAAAGTATGTACATAATTTTGTATAAATTTATATAAAATTCACATTAGATTGCGAAAAAATACTTTTTGAATTTCACTTAAAATATTTGAATTTTACTCGCGATTATATATAATTTTCATGTAGGGGTATGAAAAATTAAATAAAACAACAACACTGTAGATCATTTTCATACAATTTAATTGTTATCTAATAAAAGGGAATAGCACACAGCAGACCATCAACATGTCAACTTCAGCTGTGTGCTTAAGGGATAAAGGAGGCATCTGGCTTGGAGGTTGAAGTCACGAATTTCATGCTGAGGGTCTTGAGTTTGATCCTCCACAACTACACTATTTTTTGGAGGTATTTTATTGGAAGTTGCTGGTTATGCCGAGATTATTTTTATTGAGTGTTTGGTTTTTCCTATTCAAAATATTGCGCATGGTATAATTTTTAAGAATAAGTTGTTTGTTTACAAAAATATCCTTCACCTTATTTTATTTTTTTTAATATTTTTCTTGCAAACTTTATTTGTTCATTCTTAAAAATAAATTTTTTATTTTATTTAGCTTAAATATTTTTGTGTGTGAATTTTCATAATTGAATCGTGCATTTTTTAAAATAAAACTTTCATCTTAAATTTATTTTAGTAAAAGAGATTTTATTTTTTTTGTTACTTCATTTAAGCACATATCACTCTTATATTGTAAAATATTAAAGTTATTTATTTTAATTGATATATAAAATTTAAATTTTTAAGTGACAAGATTATTTAATTAAAAATATGTAATTAAGTAGTGGAGTCGATATGTTTATAAGAGAAATTAAATTATAAATAAACATAAGCATTAGGAAAACAAATTCAACCTATAATATATTCATAAATAAAAATTATATTTATAATGTAATTTTTTAATAAAAAAATATATTATCAAAAAAATAATGAGTAGTGAAGAAAATGGTATTAAAAATTATGAAAATATATATGGATGTGAAAAAGTGATGTATAAAGAGGGTTTAAGGAGGGTATTTTTGATAATTTACATATTTTATCCCGGTATAAGTTATTTCGGAATTACTGTACCACCCCAAGGTAGGAATAACTTATACCGGTACTAACTATTAATTCTGGAATAAGTTATCCCACACTTTTATAACCAAACAAGGGATAAAAGGGTACAAAAACTTATCCCGAAATTATCTTTCCTTATCCTTACACCAACCGACCCCTAATGTTTTATATATTTGCCTTACTTTTTTACTCCTTCATAATTTCTTTCTTTCTTTTTATGGAAAAATTAAAATTCTTTTTCACTATATAAATTTTTTACTCCTTCATAATTTATTTATTTCTTTTTATGGAAAAATTAAAATTCTTTTTCACTTTATAAATTAAAATTAAAAGTTGGAGTTGGAGTTAAAATTTGATTGTGTTTTTTAAAATATGATTTATAGCTTTATCTTTTAAAAAATTAGCAAAATTATTCAATTTTGACTTATTTAGTCAAAATATATAATTAAATTTAATATAAGAGAATAATATTTCAAAATATATAACCACTCTCAAATTAGATTTCATATTCGAGTTACGACATACTATTACAAATATATTTTAACTTTATTTGAAAAATTTAAAAGTTGAAGTTATATGTTGTTATATAACTTATACAAATAATAAAATTAATTCTTTGAATGGACTTTACTTAAATATCATGAATATAATTTTAAAATTGTTTTTATAACTATCACAAAAATTACCTTAAAATTTGAAAAAGAAACATACACTAACAGTGAAAGAAGTGAGGATAAGATTTTGGATATTTTTCAAATTTTAAATTCAAATTATATTAGAAAAAAATTAATATTATACTTTTTAAAAAGTATTTCTAAAAAATATTTCTATTATCAGACTTTATATTGTTGGGCCCGTGTGTTGCACGGACATTTCACAACTAGTACAACTACAATAAAATACAATTTTTATACAGCTCAACATACAATTAACACACAACTATAATACAAGTTTTATACTTTCTTCTGTAACTTCGGACTTCAACAAATTAAGAATGAAATTTAGTTTAAACCAGCTCAAATCTTATCCAAATAGCCTCACATTTTTTATCCGAATTCTCCGCGTTGCTTCAATTCTTTTAAGATAGCACTCACTCCAAATGTTCATTTGCAGTAAATCAATTTCTCTAACTTGAGTTTTGAGATCCTTTAATAATTGATAATGGAGTGATTCTTGCTAAGTTAAAAACACCTCTAAACCATTAATATTGGCGTAATTGTGGGTTGAGGAAAATGAAATTTCTGGTTGAAATTTATACTTTAATTATTGACGTTGTGAGTTCCTCTCTGAATTACCATTTAATAATCAATAAATTTTCAATTTGATTAAAAAAGACAGTCTGATGCACTAAATCTATCGCTATGCGCGGTGTTCGGGGAAGGGCCCACCACAAAGGTGTATAGTTGTAAATAAATTTTCAATTTGATTAATATCCAATAATTTATATATTAGCCTTTCTTTTTTATTTAAAAGTTCTGTCATGAGGCACTCTTAGTGAAAAAATAATTTCACAATGATAAAGTTATAAAATTTAATATTAAGTTCAAAGCTAAGGTTAAGATTAAAAATTATCATAGTATAAATTAATTTATTTATCTATTGTGATATTACATCCAACATTTCTTCCCTATCTTTTCAGTGGTCTCATTTCAATCTTAACGGATATCTCCACTTGAAAGGAAAGAATTTAAGACCTTAAAAATCAATTGAAAAATATTTAAAAATCAAACATATCATCTAATAAAATCGTTACATGTATCAGATGAACGGATATTTTATAACCAAATATGTCTAGAGGTGTTTCTAGATAAATATTCAATTTATTTAATATTATTAATCATTGAATAATGGTTTATATAACAGAACTCACCTTTTCAATAATTTAGATATAAAATATAAAAAATAAAAAAAAATAAAAAAAATTTAAATGAATTCTTAAATCTTTTAACTCTAAAATAAATCAGAAGTAAACAAAAGAAGAGAAGAGGCACTTTCTTTAGCATTACATATATTTTGGAATGGATTTGCATTTGGATATGTTGTGGGCGGGATTCCTTTTTATGCCTTTCGTACTAAGAAACGCGTTATGCTGTCCCATCACACGTGGAGATCATGCACGACTTGAAAATTGAGAAGAATTGACCCCACACTGTCAAATGTTCACACTTTTGACAAATTGGATCTGTATCCTCAAACATTGAGGCTAGGGCCATTTGGCTGACGTGTATTAAAATTAGTATAGTTAATAGAGACAACTGACAACCGGCAATTATCCAGATGGTAAGATCTTAATGGAGTGTTAAAGTACTGTTTTATTTTTAACTATATTTACTTTGTTATCTAATCGTAATATTATATTATCTCACTTATTTTAATTATATTATGATTTGATTTCAAATAATAAAAGAAAATAAAGCATAACAAATTTAATATTTATTAAATAAAAAATAATATATTCTTCATTAATAAATTAAAGATATATTTTTCAAGAATAATTTATCCCATTTTATTGATCTACACCACGCTACTTGCGCACTTCTTGTCATGTATTCTAAATAGTCCTGATGTCTGGTGTACCTGAACTATCTAAATAAATGATTCTACTTGTTGGAATTCTTCAAGATTATTAAACTGAAATCCACTTTTAAATAATTGGCAAGAATATTTTCTTCCCGAAAGGAATTAATTACTCTTAGGGTTGTTTGGTAGAATGTATAAGATCAATGCAAAATATAATGTATTAGTAATGTTTGTATTAGTAATGCTTGTATTATTTATGCTTGTATTAGTTATGCATGTATTATTTCTTATACATTATTTGATTTGATGTATAAGAAATAATACATCTTACATAATTTCTATAAAAGAAATATTTGTTTACAAAAATATCCTTCCTTGATTTTATACATTTTTTTGCAACAATTTTTTTTTGTCATCTCAAATATAATTAGCACTGTTGAATTAGTATATAGAAGTTCCAGATTAATTGCAAGACTTTCGTCTTTGCGCATGAAATATTATGCCAACGGATTAACATAGTCGAAACAAAAATAAAATATAAGACGTAAAATTAAGAAATAGTCTCAATTTTTTTTAATCTTTTTAAAGACCTTCGACGCAAAGCAAAACAGTTATTTAAATCAATTATTCATTGTCGTAGATTAAAATGGTGAGAAAAAAAATTGTAAAATGTTTTGAAAAGATTCACTATTGCAAATTAAAATGGCGGGAAAAGGAATGGTGAAATATTTTGAGAGGAAAATTGAGGGATATTAAGGTCATTTAATAAGTTAATGCATGTATTAAAAACTTTGCATTACTAATACATAGAAAATGAGTGGTATTGGTAATACACAGCTTAATACACAATAGAGTGTATAACTAATACTTGCATTAGTTATACATTGACTAAAAATTATACCAAACAAGGTATTCATAATACACATTAATTAATACATGCATTATTTTTGCCAATACACTCTACCAAACGACCCCTTACTGATATAAAATTCATTAGGCTCTAATGGAGTTGACCACCATTGTCACACTCAATGGGACTTCCCACACTCCATTAAGTATCAGAACTAAAGTATCTCACAATGTGAAATAACTGTAAAATATTAATTAAACAAATACATTAACTATTGAAACTTCAACTAAAAATTTGTAAAACAAAAATATAATAATATCTTGATAGAATTCTCTATCATTCTAAAATGAAACATCACCTACTCGATTTATCTATTTAGTATATTCTCAAAAAACATAATTTATATATGCATAAAAGTCATTAAAATTATAATAAAGAGTAAAAGTGAACTTATATATTTTAAAATATAACGGCTTGATACTAAGAGTATAACGACTTGGTAATAAAAATATTAAACTTTAAATTCATAACTTAAAGGAAAAAGGATACCCTATGACCCATTTTAAAAATAATAACTCAAGTTTGAGCCTTTTGTCATTTTGTGGCGTGTCGACCAAAGTAATTCCATTAAATAATCATTGGATCATTTGAAATATATTGGGTCATTTTCTGCCTTGGGCCATTCGGCAATACTGGTCATTTTCACCCTTGGGCCATTTGGCCCTTTTTAAGAAGATTGTTTCAGTTTTTTTTTTCCTATAAATTTTAACTAAAAAATAGTCTATTTTTTATTATTTAAAAATAATAATTAAGTAATTATATAAAAATAATATAATTATTATGTAGAAATGTATCTATATATGATATATGTATAGAAATTGTATAGTTTATAAAATATATATATGTATAATATATATAAAAATTATATTGAATGTGTATAGAAATTTATATTTAATGTAGAAAATGCATATCCGAATAATAATTGCAGCTAAAGGTTATATAGAATGTGCATAAAAATTAGATAAAAATTTTAACTAAAAAATATGCTTTTTTATTTAAAAGAAATAATAATTAAATATAATTTGATAAAAATGTATAATTATTAAATAGAATATGTATCAATATAAGATATATGTATGAAATCTGTAACAAATGTGTTAAAAATATCAATTAAACACAATTATATAAAAAAGGTATAATTATTGTAAAGAATATGTACCTATATACGATATATGTATAGAAATTGTATAGTTATATTAAATATGTATATGTATAAAATATAGATAAAAGATGTATATAATGTGTATAGAAACTGTATAGTTATTGTATAAAATACGTATGCATAGAATGTGTATAGAAACTGTGTAATTATTGTGTAAAATACATATATGAATAATAATTGTAGCCAAAGATCGTATAGAATGTGTATAAAAATTGAATAATTGTTGTATAGAATGTATAAAACAATCGTATAAATATTGTATAGAATATATTTTTTATATATGATCTGTATAGAATTTGTATCATTATTGTATAGAATATATATATGTATAGGATGTATATAAACTACATAAATGTTGTATAGAATTTATATCTACATAATTATTGTAGCTAAATATTGTATAGGATGTGTATAGAAACTATACAATTATTTGATTACGATATTATAAATTTGTATTTTACAAAACTATAAAATTTTATTTGGTTACAATATTATAAATTTGTATTTTACAAAACTATAAAATTTTATTTAGTTACGATATTATAAATTTGTATTTGATTATTTTATGGATAGAACTAAAAAATAAATAAAAATATCAATTTTTTAGAAAAATAATGAGCACAAACAAAAAGGGGAAAAAGGAAGAAAACACAACAAGCAGAAAAAAAACAGTGGAATAACAACAAAAAAGCAAATAAAATAGAAGAAAAATTTAGCAAATGGTCAGTGGTCCAAAATAATAGAGAACAATTTAAAAAAAAAAATAATAGGGAGCAATTTTTTTTTTAATACGGATAGCAGTGGTCCAAAAGAGATAGCCACCTAATTAGCCAATAAAATGGTTACATTTGGAAATTTTGAAACAATGGCCATTTCGGTGTCATTTGTTTTGACCGAGTGGCCATTTATGTCTTTTACCCTAATTTAAATCTTTGTTCCACCTCCACATCTTCATATCATATACCTTGCTTTCATCACACGTAAAAAGAATGTTTTGAAACTTTGAAATAAAATCTTAAAAAATACCAGTTACTTATTTAACCAATAATTTCTAGTATTAACAAAATCACCCACTTACTATTGTTTTCAATCCATATAACGACTTATGATATTTTCATTATATATATATATATATATATATATATATATATATATCATATTTCTTTGATCGAGGATTCAATTTATCTTTTTTCTTTTATTTTGGCCATTTCTTCTCATTTATAAAATGAAATATTCAACGACACTAAATTCGATAAATACGCACGAGTCAATAACTATACACTTATACTTACTATAATGTGATGTTTAATAACTAATGAAACACGAAAAGTAATGTTTTAAAATTCTCCGTGAAACCATCAATTCCAAATCAAAACCTTCAGGTTTTCAATTCAATAAAATAATTAGTTGCAATTCTTATTAATTTTTTTAATTAATGAAGAAGCAAATAAAACATCGTATCCTAACATCCCTTTATTTTTCATCTTTTGCATTATGAATTCTCTTAGATAAATTTCTCTTTATCAATGTAACACTTCATGATTTACTTGATTATTTTATTTTTCTTATTTATTACGAATCATAAGAGCCATTCAAATTCTACAGTTACATTTATCAATAGCCATTTGTTTTTCTACCACAATGATACATTAATGTGCAATATTTATCATAACATTAATAAGGTGTAACTCCTAGCAGATGATCATGAGTCTCCTCCTGCCATATCTATCAACAAATGCCATATTGACTATGAATCCAACCACGTTGAGACCAGAGGTGATAAGTGATAGTGCTACAACAGTCTTATTAGATGAAAATCCAACAAATTTCATGATAGTTGGATTGTAGTACATGACAGTGTCACCAATACCGGCATATAATGCTCTTCTACATGCTGCTTTCTCAAATGTTTTCTTGATTTGAGTGAATGTGCTGCTCCCAATGCTACCTTCAATTTTCTTTGCTTCTTCAACCAACTTCTTCATAGCCATCATCTCGTTATCTACTTTCTCTGCTGGATAAATTTTCGCCAAGATATCCCTCAATTCATCCGCTTTCCCCTAATACATACAAGCAAACGTCATTAGCACATAAATTTTTGCCAACATTCATTCCCTTGGCCTCATCCACTTTCCACTAATGCTTATAAAAATCTTAAGCTCTATGCGCTTACTGTATAGGTACACAATCGATCATTTATACGGTAACTACAAATAAATCTCTATGATAAGCATTATCACAGGTCAAACTGCATTGATAGAGTAAAAAGTATGTTAATATATACAACTTAAAGTTATATAATACCAATCAAGTGTAGTTACTACTATAATTGGTCATCGATTAAGTACTTTTCTGTAAAGCCATCTTGGAGACTCAGGAAGGACAATCATGAGTCCAAATTGAATAACTGTTGGAAGTCCAACAATGTCAAGCATTCAACGCCGCGTTCCTTTCACCTGAAGACAAGTTAGACATGATCCAACAGATACAACACGTCTAATCTCATACGAAAAGAAAAAAAGACAGTGAAATAAGACTCATAATAATTACATTAGTGAAGGCAAGATTGATTAGATACGAAAGAAATTGGGCTCCAGTAATGAGTAAGTCGTTCATACTGACAAGGGCACCTCTGATCTTATGAGGCGAGGCTTCTGATATATAAAGTGGAGTTGTCATTGAGGCCATTCCAACTCCCAAATCGACAAATATCCTTCCAATGATAATCACCCAAGAAACTGGTGTAATAGACATAATGAGTGCACCAGAAAATAAGAGAACATCAACTATGAGAATCGAAAGTTTTCTTTCAAACGTGTCATTAAGACAACCACCAATAGCAACACCAAAGATTGCACCAGCAACAACCATACTAACAATAGTTTCTTGCAGCCACATCTTCTTATCAACTTCTTTAAAATCTTCCCTTATGTAAAGAAGGGTGCCAGAAATAATACCGGTATCATAACCAAAAAAAATTCTCCAATATCAACTGATAAAGCCAACTTCATAATATAAGGAGCTCTCCATACTGCATTCCAATATTCTGTAAATTTTGTTTTATCTGCTTTACTTATTTCTCTCTCTACCATTTTGTTTTCTACTTTTGACAAAAGTAAATTCTTGGTTGCTTCAACTACAAAAAGAAGGTGAACAGAATTACTACTACAACAACAAAAGGTGAAACCAAAATTTAAATTTGACGTGTTCAGCATTTATGTTTTCATCGCCGAATTCATTGCACATTTTTAATTATAGACTATGTTGCCCATACTCTCCAATAACGATCGTCTGAACATGCAATACTTTTTTTAGAGAATCTAAGACTCATCCGTCAACAATTTTGAAGAGTTCAAGCAATATAGATTATAAGTTCATAACATAGAATTTGTTAAGATTTTAGTAATTATTCTCGTACACATTAGGTTATGAATAAGAATTCCAAGGTTCAGTTGAACACCCTTCATCGAAAAATTATACGATATGTATAAAATGTTATACTTAGTATTAGTAACAATAACAATAACATACCCAAGGCGTAATTGTACGACTAGAATTTGGGGAGGATAGTGTGTACGCAAACCTGACGCCAACGAATTATGTAAGTCAAAATTTACTCATTTATACATATTTGTTAAATCTTGAATTACTACTTGATTTCACCATCGGGACAACATTACATTACATGCTATTAACAATGACAATGCCTCAATTCCAATTAGACACAACATATTATCAACGTGTTTAATTAAATCCAATAGTTTTTACACAAATCATATATATATATGTCTATAAAAAAATCACTACACACACAAAACAAAAACAACACAACAACCAATGAACATGTCCAGTGAAACACACACAAAAAGAGTGAAAAGTAAAGGTAGTGAAGTATGGAGGTCGGGTTCGAGGAGGTGCTGGGAATGCTGCTTCAAATCCTGAATAAGACTCATGTTGTATAAACCTTGAAAAATCGGATGCAAAAATCAACAACCTTTCAAGTAAACCAACTTGACAGACAAGAAAATTAATTAAATCCAAATCTACAGTCCTTTTCCTTAGCCAGTGAGTGCTTCAATTAAGTAAATGAATTAGATAATCAGAAAGATAAAATATTAACAATACAATAATCAATAATAATTAACATCAAGAAAATAATGAATCTACTATCCATTCCTAAAATATCACAAATCTAATATGATGGCCTAACTGGAACAATTGAATGAAAAAAATACAATTTGATTGAAAACTCAAATGTAAAAGGAAAAAAAGAAGAAGAAGAAGCCAAAGAAGGGGAAAAAAGGATTACGATTTTGGGAGGATAGATATGCATTTGTTTCAATTAATAGCCGAAGAAATTGTGGAATAGTGTAACGCCTCCTTTGTGAGGACAGTTACAGGAATGTAAGAAACTTATGTTTTTTTCTTTTTTCTGGTTGTGTCTATAGAGAAGAATGAAGGAGAAAATACTTTAAAAAGGGGAAAAAATAGATAGTTATAAATGCTACTCATTCAGTCATGCCACATTAGCAGGGCTATATGTCGCCTTTATTTATATATATAGATTAAAGATTTTGAATTTGAAGTTTAGATATAGAATCACTTTGATAGAAAGTATTTTATCTCTCATAGTAAATTTTTTTGATGCAAATTAAATTAATCAAATTCTAATATAAATACGAACAATGGATGAAAAAACAAAAAAAAAAGGCATTATATTTAATACTCACATCGACCATTTTAAATACTTATTTCATTTTTTTATTTATATGCTTCTTAATAAATTATGTATTTTTATCATTATATTGTTATTTAATTTCTTTAATCTTTTGATAATTAATAAAAAGTGTGGTCTTTTTTCAATAAATGAAAAATGTGCTAAAGATAAATGAGAAAAATATAATCAATTTTGTTTTAATTTTTTTAAATAAAGAATATTGTGAAATATTTCTTTTTCATAATGACAAGAAGTATTTAGGATGCATTTGTTTTTTTTAAGATTCAGACGTCTGAATCTGAATGCACATCTAAATGATTAAGATGTTGTCTCTAGATCTGAAAATTGAATGATTAAGACTGTTTGTTTTTCAACATCTGAATGTGCAATTTTTTTTATTTGTATATATAATAAATAAAAAATACAATTCAAATAAGAAATTAATTATATATTAGAAAAGTTTTTAACTTAATACAACAAAATTATTATTTGATTGAGAAAAATTATTTATGTTTGTTAGTGATAGTGGAGATGGTTTATAATGGTGGTTGTGCTGACAATGATTGATGTTAATGATTAATAATGTTGGTGGTGATAGTTGTGATGGTTGGTATTGTAGTGACTGTTATGATGGTGGTGATTGATGTGGTGGGGGTGGTTGTGATGTGACGTTGCTTGATGTTAGTAGTTTGAGGTGTTGATTGTGTTGGTTGAAACATAAATGCATGATAGTTGATGATGTGTTGGTTCTAGTTGGAGATGTTGTTTGTTGTGATAGTGAATATGGTTGTTAGTAGAGATAAATTGTAATGATGGTAGTGGTTGAAGTGGTGGTAGATGTGGCATTACTAGTGACAATGGTGGTGGCGATCGAAGAATGTGTGGAGGTTGTGATGTATTAGTGGTAGTTAGTGGCGGTGTTAGTTGTGATAGATGAGTTGGTCGGTAGTAGGGATTGACCGGTAGTGGTTGATAATTGTGGTGCTATTGACTGCAATGGTGGCGGTGAATATAATAAGAATAATAGAGGTAATAGGTGTGGTAACGGTTGACAATAGTGGTTGGTAGCGATATTTGTTGTAGATGGTAGTTGTGATAGTGGAGGTGGGTGGTGGTTGACAATAGTAGCGGTGGCAGAGGTGGTTAGTAGTGGTGACAACTGATTATGAATAGAGTGATGAATATTAGCTAACACCAGAATATCTCTTCAGACCTATTAAGACTTGGTTCTAGATCTGAATGATTAAGACCTATTAAGAGCTAAAATTTTCATAAAAAACAAATGAACTTAATGGTTTAAAGTCTGAACCATTCAGATTCAGACCTTCATTAACTGCAAACAAATGAGGTACATGATGGAGTACTCTCTTCATTATTATATTTTGGTCTCATTTCACTTACGGGAGTTAATTTAACCACTTTTTATAATAAAATCAAATTAGAACAATTCATATTTTAAACATTACATTTAAATATTTAAAATTATACTAAAAATATTATAAGTTGCAATTCCTCTCATATACATGGCCTACTTTATTTACATGAGAATAAATTTATGCAGTTTAACTCTCGAGATGCGAAGCGTGATAAATAAAAAGTACACGAGAGTACCTTGCATCTTGATTACATGGCCTACTTTATTTTTTAAATCTTTTTGAAGAAATAATGTTATTTTTTTAAAATTAAAAATAATAAAATTTTAAAATGACTTAATTTTTGATAAAATGATTCCAATTTCAAAAATCTTTTTTTTTTATTTTTTTGTTAAATAAAATAATACCACATAAATTGAAGTAATTAGATTAGATTTTAGTTTCTACTTATATATAAGAGGCAGTTGAGAGGAGCTTCTCGTCGTTCTCCTTGCGACCAATTCATCTGCCCACTTCGTAATTTTACTATATCACCCCTAATTAATTATTATATATCGTTTACGTATTAAAAAATTAATATATTTAATAAAAAAAATAGATATTTATGATATGTCTCTTCAGCTGCTTCAACTGTAATTTTACTATATCACCCCTAATTAATTATTATAACTCATCTAAGTACTAAAAAATATATATTAAAAAATTATTATAAAGTTATTTAAGTATTTAAAAAATCATAATATTTAATGCTAAATTAACTTGACGTCTTATATGAGGTCTACTTAATTGCTTTTCCACCTGTATTTTTTATAGTAATTTTGCTATATCACTTCTAATTAGTTATTATAAGTCATTTAAGACATGTCTGCTTCACTACTTCAATCGTGATCTTACTATATCCCCCTAATTAATTATTATAAGCCGTTTAACTATTAAAAAATTAATAATATTTAATAAAAACTATAAAATAGACATAAAATAATAAATTAACTATTGATATTTTAAATTAACTTGACGTCTTATATAATATCCACTTAAATTTTTTTCAAAAGTATTTTTATAAATTTTTTGCTATATCACTTCTAATTGATTATTATAAGTTACTTAAGATATGTCTACTTTGTTACTTCAATCGTGATATTTGATTGACTCTCGAAATTATATCAGTGTCACTTAAATTAAAATAAAACACAAAATATTATGAATCACAATAATTAAAGACATAAATTATTTTTAAAATATAATTAACTATCATGCCACAAAAGTTTGGACAATGAGAGAGTATTATAAATTACAATAGCTAATGACTTAAAATAGTAGATTACAGTGCCAAAAATAATTATAAATTACAATAGCTAACAACTTAAAATATCTAGAAAAATATTTAAAAAATAATTGATTATTTCAATTTTATTTGTGTCACATAAATTGAGATAAAAAATACGTAAAAAATACTATAAATCATAATAATTAATAACTTAAAAAATTTAAGAGATATAAAATATTTTTCGGACTCTCAAAATTATATCAGTACCACTTAAATTGAAATATAAAAAAAAGTATTATAAATCACAATAATTAAAAACCTAAATTATTTTAAAAATATAATTTACTATCAATGCCACAAAAGTTTGGATAAGGAGAGTAACATATATTAGAGAAAATACATCATTTCTCTCCTGAACTTGTCCGCTCAACTTACTTTAGCACTTAAACTAAACTTCTATTTATTTACCCCCTTAACATATTTAAAGTGTATTATTTTTACCCCTAATGCCGACGTGGCATTTTTAAGAAAAAAAAGAGATGCGTATATTTAAAAAAAAAAATTAATTTTACTAATATTATATTTAAAATATAATAGAAATTTAAAAAAATAAAAAAATAAACATATTTTTCTTCTTTCTTCTCCAAAACATCAACAACAACAACACTCAAATTCCTCCATTAACAACCTCAAATACATTCTTCACCAACACTCTCCTTCAATTTTTTTTATTTTCCTCCATTAACACCACCAAATAACAACTATGAAGACACTAAATTAATTTTTTCCTCCATGAAACACCATCTCAACCTTTACATGTAATCCAAAAGAAAATAAAATATCTTGGTAACTAATATATGGAGAGACCATTTTAAAAATAATAGGTTGTTATGTGTTATATACACACGAAAAAGAAGCCCTATTCTGTTGCTTGAATTGACAAGTAATTAATGGTTGGAACAGAATGTTCTATCTCAAATGCAGAGCACAGGTCTAGATTGTATGAAAAGATGGAGAAAGACTTAGAGGATCACAGAGCTGTTTTCCTCAAACAGGGAGAAACTACTCAATCACTTTTTATGCCAGATCTGTTTAATCTCAAAGACGGAGTAGTTACTCCTGTACTCAAGGTTAATTTCACTAATTAATCAACATTCAAACATATGCTTGTTTGTTGTGTCTAAATTGAAGGTGGTTAATTTTCTTTCGCCAATAGGTTGCAAATCCCCCATGTGCGAGCAAATATTTTGTATCTCAACCCAGAATATTCTGCCCCTATTGCGTAAGTTTTGTTTTTTGATTTTTTGTGGAAAAAATAAGCCACAAAATTCCCATCTATCACTGAAGCAAAGGCAGCGACGTTTAGTTAATTGAGAAAGTCAAATTTGCCTATTTTCAAACTTTGTTCAATTAGGTGAATTCTACTTTTCATATTAAACTCTGAATTACTATATTCACACTTGTTCTTGTTTTTTTTTGCAGTGGTGGGGGTGGACGGGCTGTTTGTAGGGGTGGGGGTGGATGGAGGTGCCGAGAGAAAAAAAGAAGGGGGTGGGGGTGGGGAGAAAGTGGGGTGGTTTGAAGAAGATAGAAAATTAAGGGGGGTGGGTGTATTTTCTTTATTTAAAATATTTAAAAATATTTTATATATATTTAAAAATATTTATATATATAAAATATGTATATAAATTCATATATAGTTTATATATATTTGATAAATATTTTGCTTGCGTGGCTCCAACGTGATATTGACGTAGAGCTGACGTGCGGGCGAGTGTAACACACTTTCCGTTGTGAGAGTGGTATTATATATTAAGGGGTGAAATAAATACACTTTAAAGATGTTAAGGGGGTAAATAAATGAAAGTTTAGTTTAAGTGCTAAAGTAAGTTGAACGGATAAGTTCAGGGGAAAAACATGTCTTTTCTCCCTATATTAATTGAAAATTACATAAAAAGTATTATAAATTATAGAGTAATAGTTAACAACTTAAAATGTCTAAATAAAAAATTAATTTTTTATATATTTAAAAAAACACACGTAAAAGATACTATAAATCACAATAATTAACAACTTCAAAATTTTAAAAAATATAACATATTTGGTTGATTGTCGAAATTATATCAGTGTTACTTAAATTGAAATAGAAGAAAAAATATTATTAATCTAAATAATTAATAATTAAAATTATTTTAAAACCATAATTGACTATCAATGCCACAAAAATTTGGACAAGGAGAGCAACATATCATTACTATTTATAATGTTGAAGGCTACATTATATCAAAAATACCGTTGACAGTTATTTGATATCAGTTTCAATAAGACATCTTATTGAGATTTCTCCATTTCATCATTTTTAGGTACCTGAATCTTTGCAAAAGTTTTTATGAAGTGTTATGTCATGGTGTTATTTTAAAGGACTTGCCTCATTATCAAGACCATCTTGATCATTTTCTCCTCTCCTTCTTTAAGTAGTTTTACATTTGGAACCAATTGGTCTATCACGTTTCAGGCGTTCCATAGACTCTTCCTTTCAAGAAATTTTCATTGGAACATTTACAACTGAATTATAATATATGGTCAGTCTGGCAATAAACTTTCAACATTTTGCAAATTATGAATTTACTATTGAACTTTAAGTGCTTTTTTTTACGAGGATCTAAATAATTCATTCCATACGTTTTAGCTATTAATCATATTGATGAGTGGTGAATTTACCACTCATTTGCACTCAACATTCGTGCACATAACTATGCTTTGAATGTATAAGTGAGACAAAATTATGATTAAATACAGTAATTTCCATATTTTGCAGGCATACATGTTAGGAGAAGGAAAGATGTGGATGCGAGCTAAAGGGAATCAAAAAGGAGAAAAGAAGTGCATCTAGAAGATCTGAAGTAGAAACAAGCCTCAGTTACTGTGATCGCAGTCTGTGGGCCGCGATCGCGGCAGATCAAGCCAGGTCAAAGTGCCGCGATCGTGGTGTCCTTACCGCGATCGTAGCTATGCGGGAATATGCCTAGGAGTAGTTTTGTAACTTTATTCAGCCAAACCCAATTCCTTTTAGAGGCTAAAAACCTTTCTGTTTTGGGTATTCTACACTCTTGGAACATTTTAAATTTGATATTTTAAACCCTAATTTGGGCAACAATTGTATTTTGATTTGGTTACTTTGAATTTAGTGTAATTGAAGAATGGATGCTTTGAATAATCCCTATGGTATATTTCTTTCTATTTTCTTCATGAGTAGATAAACTTTTATTGTCTTGGGATTATGTTGAACTAAGGTGCAATTATGTATGGGTTGTGATGTATTTATGTATATGTTAGTTTGTGGATGATGGGTTTCACTATTTCTTGATTTAATTAGTTGAAATTTGTAGGTGAAAGCCCCAAATACCCAAAATGGGTTTATGAGTGAAAACCCCAAATTCTTGAAAGATCATACCATCCTTGAAAGAGGGGTTTGGGTGAACTCTTGGAACTCATATCATCCTTGAAAAAGGAATATGAGTGACAATCAAATAGTGAACAATTGATGAATGTAGTTTGCTAATTTTCACTATCTTAGGCATAAGGGTGATTAGGAAGTTGACTATATCTTGGACATCTTCTAGAAATAGGAATGCCCAATTGAGGTAATAGGTGATTGTAATTGGCACACATTTTAGGTACCCAAAAGGGTCAACGAGTGATATTCTTGAGGGTTCGTTGACAAACTAGCCTCAAGGACCTTTGACCTAGCCTACCACATCATTGATAACTAAACTTTACATCAAATCTTCATGCACCTATGTATAGCTTGTCTTTAGGTAGACATAATCCCAAGATTCTTCTCACATCAAATTTAAACCATGATTCTTGTTTGACTTATTGATTTGAATTGTCATTGAAAAACACTTTCCAAAAATCAATCGCCCCCATTATTATTCATGAATTTTGTTTTATTCACATTCTAGGCAACTCATTAGTAGCATTTAATACCCATAAGACTAGAATTCTAATTTTGCTCCTGATGGATTCGACCTCAACATAAGTTGAGCTATTGACAACGACCGTCCTCTATCAATTTTGATGGCATAGGTGAGCGTTATCAAAATAGCACTATTGTCGAAGAGTGAAATTTAGTTTTCACTTGTGCGGTGTTGAGTGTTACTTTGGGTACACCCAAAGTGGTTTGTATTTATTTTGGTTGTTGTTTTTGTTTCCTTTTTAGGTGATTCCCATAGTGTTCACGTAACTATGAGTGACAGTGCAAGCATTGCCAGGTCTTTCGATGGCCCTCTTGATGCTGAGGAGAAACTCAATGGCATTGGTCGTTCAAGTGCCATCCGTATCCCACCTACTCAGGGGAACGATGTCTTTCATGTCGTGAGTGTTATGTTGCAAATGCTACAAATGAAGGGACTTCTTGCGTTTAAAGAACTTCATTGAAGTGTGTGCACCATTTGATGTTGCACACATAACCCAATAGTCCATCCGGCTTCATCTCTTCCTGTTTTCTCTAATAGGAGAGGCGGTATTGTGGCTTCACTCTTTTTCGGTCAGATTAATCACTTCACGGGATGAACTCACCATGATCTTCCTTGAACAGTATTTCCCACCATCCAAAATGCTCCAATTGTGTGATGAGAACATGAACTTTAGAAAATTGAATGGGGAACCCTTGTACAAGGTGTGGGAAAGATTCAACGAAAAACTCTTGTATTGTCCCAACCATGAGGTCCCGAAGAAGATGCTTCTCTAAATCTATTACCGGGCTTTTGATCCGCTCAATAAAACTATGGCAGACAATGCGGCGGGGGGCTCTCTTGTGGAGTTAACTTATCATGCGACTTCAAATTTGCTTAATGAAGTTACCAAAAAAAATTGGGGGTGGCATACCCGAGATGTCAAGGTACTAAAAGGATATCCTCCTGCCTCCGTTGTTGACAAGCAATAAAAAAAGAGATGAGGATAGAGAGGAGAATATGGCAAAAATAATGACTCAATTGGAAATTTTGATGAAATATGTGATGGGTGCACCCACAAAAGAGGTGAATGTGTGGTATCCAAGGCCTATGATAATGAAAAGGCCAAGAATCTTGATGAGTAGATTCAGTATTTGGCGAATTATTCAGGGGGTTCCCGCCCCGCCTATCAAAGGCAAGGTGGAAACCAAGGTTGGAATGAAAAGGATAGAGATCATGACCATGATTAAAGGGATAAAGACCGTGACTATGATCGTTATGTGCCTATCAATGAACGGTCAAATAACAAAGAAAGTAGCTCCGTCGACCCCGATAAATACAAAATCGAAGATGTCTTGGCAAGAATTTCGATGAAAGTGGAGGGAATGGACAAAATTGTACGTGAATTGAAAGATGAATTTTTACAACTCAACCAAACGGTTGTGTACCACTCCACTCCTATCAAACATATGGAAATAAAAATTGGGCAAATCTCCACTCAATTGAATGCTAGACCAAAGGGGGGGGGGCTTCCTAGTGACACTATTAGGAACCCAAAAAATAAAGCTCAAGTATTGGAAATAGTCACTAGGAGTAGTAAGACTCTTGGTGATCATTTGAAGAAAGTTGAGAGAGAAAATATGGGTGAAAAAGAGCCCAAGGTTGAGCCAATGAAGGTGAAGACAAAGGTTATGGTTGAGTCAAAAGAAAGTCCCTCGACATCTCAAAGTGAAGAGATAAAAAAGAACCAGTGGAAATAGATGAACAAGTGGTTGAGAATGATAAACCACAAGATGATGTATTGCCCACCATGCAAATCCCCCCTCTGTTTCCACAAAGGATTAAGAGAAAAGAGGAGAATGACAAGCTCAAAAAATTCATGACTAAGCTTAGCTACCTCTCTATTAATATCCCACTACTTGAGGCTATCCAAGAAATTCTGGGGTATTCTAAGCTTATAAAAAAATTAATGTCGAAGAAGAAGCTTGTTGGAGGAGACACCATTGAAGTTACCCATGGGTGTAGTGCTATCATGAGTAGCAAAATGGCAGAAACGAAAGAGGACCCTGGAGCCTTTACCATTCCATGCACCATCGGGACACATAAGTTTGAAAAAGCTTTATGTGGCCTTGGTGCGAGTATTAATCTCATGCCCTTTGAATCAATCGAAGGCTTGGCTTAAACACCCCCACTCCAATGTTAACAAAGCTTTTGATGGTGGATCGGTCCATAAATAAACCGTTTGGTGTTTTGTTTGATGTGTTGGTGATAGTGGATAAATTTATAATTTCTGTGGATTTTGTGGTATTAGATTGTGAGATGGACCAAAAGGTTTCTATTATCCTTGGTTGTCCTTTTCTTGCTATCGAAAGGGCCATTGTGGATTTGGAGCTTGGAGAAATAAGGTTTAGAGTACATAATGGTGAAGTGTCATTTCGGGTGGTAAAAATGGAGAAGCAACCATGGAGCTTAAGGTGGTGCCGATGATAGTTCTTGAGGATGAGGAAGTAAAGAATGGGTCGCTTGAGGATCCAACTTGAAAAATATGGAAGATATCGTGCCACGAAGATAACTAAGGCGCTGTGTGGGAGGCAACCCATAAATGCCACAAAAATGGCTCGCATCCTTTATTTTTAATTTGGTAGAGTAGATTTTAAATTTTTGTCATTGCTTAATCCATGCATTTGTGGTGCTATAGAGTGTATTTAATGAGTTTGAGAAAGGGAAAGTGCAAATTTTTTGCTTAGTGATCTGAATAGAGGAAAATATGTCAAAATGAGTAATAAGCTAAACAGGGGAAAACAGAGGTGCCAAAATGCCCTCACTTACCGTGATCGCAGTCACCTGCATATTTGCGATTGTATAACCCTGACCGTGATTACGGTCGAGTCAGTTTAAAAGACCATACGAATGCCTCATTTCTCTCAAACTCCTTTCTTAAATTTTCTCTCAAATTGCACCTACTCTTGGGCACACTTTGGGCATTCAAAAGCATTAGAGCATCCTCTCGCATCATTCCCCTCCGGTAAGTGTCTTGAATCCATGATTTAATTATTAAAAATAGACCATAGAATAAATGTTATAGGGAAGGCCTAAATCTATTATTTTCAATGATAAATCTGTGTTGAAATGAACTTGTGTGGTGGTTAGATACTAGAATATGGTGTGCACGCGCATGGGGAAGCCTTGAGTACCCAAATTGTGTGTGAATTTGAGAAAAATAAAGGATGCACACCAACTACTCGATCAAATTCCCAAATGAGTATTCACTAGTGGTTTTTTTCATTCTAAGGGCATAATCGAGTACCTAGTAAACTTGCTCAATGATTCCAGTGCAAATTCTTGTTGTAGAACATGTTTTGGATAAAAAATTTGAATTTTCGGACATTGAAAATTTTAGAATGAAACTGGTCTTAGGTACCGCGATCGCGATCGCAGCACCGCAATCGCAGCTCTATGTCCCACGATCACGGTAACTGAGGATGATTTTTTGCTTGGGCCAAAAATTCCGTACTCTAATTTTTGTCCAAACACCACCAAGTAACCATCCCATGAGCTTTAGCGAACAACATAGCTTAATTTGTGCATGTAAATGTCAATGATTAATGTGGTTGTGTTCTTCTCATGTTTTTTAGAATTATATCATGGAATAATATGACCAAGTCTGATTCATGGCACCCGAGTGCCACACTCTTTACTATGGTGATCATCCAAGGATAAAGTTGCTCCTGTAGAGGGGAATATGCTTGGAGAAAGTGTCGATTAGGCTTCCGTCATTTCATGAAAGGCTTGTGGCCACGGGGTGGCGGTGCTTCACCCTGGATCCTTGCAATGCAAATGAGCAATGGGTCCATGAGTTCTATGCTAACCTTATCGTAGTACCTTTCTCATACCCATCCAATATACTTATCAAGATCCACGGAAAGGAGGTAATCTTTGGGTCAGAGCAAATCAATGATATCTACGGGCTCCCAAATAAATATATAGGTGAGTTCAAAGAAAAGGGGTGTGAGCTGGGAAGTTGGTTGGCAGACAGACTATGTTCCGGGAAAGAAGTCTCTTGGGCGGTGACCATGATAAACATATCCATGAATGAATTCACCGCCGAGGGTCGGATTTGGTTGGATATCATATATAGACGAGTCTCTCCTTGCACCCACATGACAACATTTCCAGATTTGTGGGCTTGAATGGTTGCTTGCATTCTAGACAACAATCCTTTGAATTTTGGTTAGCTCATGGTTTCTGACATAAAATTCTTTAGGAACCAGGGTGGTATGCATCTCTCCTTTCTATATTTGATTATTAAGGTTTACAGGAGAGACGGGGTTGAGGAATACCCTAGAGATACTTGGGTGTGCCCTGGCACCCCCATCTATCTTTTATAAATTTGAGGTGAGAGCGCGCCGGGCAAAAAGAAAGAAGAGAAAGATCGACTTGGGAAAGTCAACATGTGAGTAGCCTGAGTCTTGTAGACCATCTAATACCGGGCCTCTTTAGGATATTGGTGTTGATATTGCGGCTATTAGGGAGCTAGTGTCGAGTTTGACCTAGGGTCCGGGAGAGTCCTACACCACTCGCCATTCATATGTGTCCCAATATGATAATGAGAAGTATCGGGAGGACCAGAAGAAGCACTGAGATACCATTGCTAGGCTTAAGAGAGCCTACTCATCCTTGGCGGTATCATATCAAGATCTCTGGGTTCCACATGAGAAGATGGTCAAAAGGGAGAAGAAGAAATATAAATTCTTCAGCAAGATGTGAAAGAAGGTAAATGTACTGTGGAAGGTCCTAAATCCCCGTGATAGACTTCCTTCCCCCCGAGTCATGTTTTTATGTTCTTTTGGATGATTTTTATTTCTTCTTTGGGTTGTAATATTCGGGGTTCTCTAATAGTTCCCATATTTTCATGGATTAGTTGTTTTTATTTTTAGATTTTTACTTTATCTTTATTTTGCGTATAATGATATTGGACGAGCTTTTCCCTATGATAGTGATGTTGGGTGTATTTATGCATTCTAGCGCTACTATTCTAGCTTATTTAGCCTTATTTTGAGGATGATTCTTATGATATATGAATTAATAATGATATAAATAAGCATTTATGTGTCCAAGAATGTGTTTACAATGTTTAGTGGTGGATTCACATGAGTTTTGATTCAATTTGAGCATTTAGAGTTCAACCAAGAAAAATAGTGTAACTAGCTTGAGCTAGGTGTTTTTCTAGTCTAGTGTGTTGGGTTTTAATGTGTTTTAATGAGTTACTAAGGTTGTTATTATGTATTTATATGTGAAAAAACTTAGTTATAGTGTTCAAGGGTCAATTGAATCAAGAAAAGAGTCAGAACAATAAGTTAAAGCTCAATGTGAATTTAGCCTATGCTTAGCCCGTGTTTCTAGTTCATCGTTGAGGATGTTGTGTTATTTTGAGCTCTAAATTATTGTATTTAATGATATAGGATGCTTGATTAATGGACTATGATGATATATGAAGGATTTACAAGCTTCAAATTAAGTGGAAACAACTAAAAAAGGCTTAGAATGGATCACGGAAGCACAAAACGCAGCTTGACGCTAATTTGGATACCTAAAAAGTATTGGGAGAGTGTGAGTGCGTGAGAATGATTATTGGCGTGTGCAACACATAAATAGATTCAGAAGGCATCCAAAATACTGAAACAATGCGAATTCGACGCGTAGTATTGATTTACAAAATGTGATAATCGATGCGGCGTGTCACTAGGTTCGCAGACGACCAGAAACTGTTTCCTTGTTCAACAAGGCATGGGCTATTTCTTCCACTATAAATAGGACATTATTCACGTTTTCTTACTTACTTTTTCACATCCTTGGAAGATATTGGAGGCTACAAAACTTCTTTTTAGGGTTTTTTTTATCATTCTTTTATTTTAGTTTCTTTCATGGTTTGTATCATCAATCCAAGGAATTGGATAATGAATATTTCCATTAAAGGCTAAAACTCCTATCCGGGGTTAAGGACACGATCATGATTACTTTCGTTTTGAATTAAGTTTGTTAATTTGCTTATCATTATTGGTTGTTTGTTTATTCTTGTTTTAACTATTTTAAGGATTAGCTATCCTTAAAATACATCAATTGTCAACCTTGTGATCTCGGGAGAGGGAATAGGGAGATAAAACATGGGAATAAGAAAAGTATGGTTCTTTTTTCTTTATAAAATAAGAAATTTGAATTAGTATCTAGGACAGGGATATACTTAGATGCCTTACTTGATTCACACGTAGGATGATAGCTTTAAAGAACTTAAGTGGACTATTACATCTCCGCTCAACGATGTAGTTGTAAGGTTCAACTTAGGTAAAGGATTAGAGGTTGGGAAACCATGATCATGCAATTAACCCTACGAATCAACAACCACGATAAGCAATTTAATGAATGAATTTCAATAGCGTAGTATAATTGTTTGTAATCCTTAATCCCGGATCTTTATCCTTTGATTGTCCAAAGTCATTTACTTTTCCGCATTAGTTTAGTTTCTTTTTAGTTTACAATTCTTAAACCTCCTCGTTTACTTTTTCTCAATAGTTAAACTAGAATTGGATAGGAGGCAAACGCAAGTCCCTGAGAAATCGATATTTGGGATTCCTTGAAGCCACTTTACTACTTGATAAGACCACGTACACTTGCGTGTGCGCTTGGGCGCTATCAAGTTTTTGGCGCCGTTGCCGGGGACTTGTTATTAGGAAACTATCTTATTTTTAGTTTTTCTATTTTGAGTTGTAAATAGTTTTTGTTTAGTTTCTTTTTATTTTCCTTTATTTTTATTTTTCTCACACTCTTCTTGAAATGTCAGTCTGGGATAAATGGTATTCGAGTGATCGAAATTCTTGTTGTTTTTGTGAAAGACACCACCTTGTGGCTTATTGTCCATATTTTTATGAAAGTGCGTGGACGAAACCTTCATAATATGATGCGGATAATTTGAGAAAGTCTGAGTACTTGAAAACTGATATTGTGGAAATTATTAAGGAGACACCACTACCACCATGTCGATAGTGGCTAAGCAAAAAAGTATATGAGGAGGATATTAGCTAATTTGTGGAGTAAACACAAGAATCATAGCCACTCGATTGTCATCTTTATCTTGAGACTAAAAGTGAGAAGGTGAAAAAAAGTGAAGGTGTTGTGGATTGTGTAAATTTTGAAGTAGGATTAGGTGGGCCGCATTTGAAGAACTTTTCTACATTATGTTTAGATGGTGTCTTGTCTGCGGAATTATTTAAAATAGTGGAAGAATGTGAAGATGAGGAACACGAATCTTATATTTTTGATTTTGCACCGGTTAAACAACATAAAATCATACCTCACTTGAAGGTCGAGTGGTTTACCATGAACATTCCATTACTTGGTTCCTTAATTTTTATACCACCTCCTTATAATTGAGGAAAGAAGATGGATGCGATGTTGGGGGTGAAATTTATATCCTCAAGGTGGAGGAAAAAGTTGATTGGGTCATGCCGCGAAACTAAATTAGGTGCTTCTTAGGAGGCAACCCAAGCTAAGGTATGTTTTCTTTGTAGTTTTTCATAGTTTTTATTTCACGCAGTTTTTATTTTTGGTTGATTCACAGGTTAATGAGAAGTATGAGTACCATAAAATTGAGCTTGAAGCATGGAAAAGAATGAGTGTGGGATCCCATGGATCTCTTTTATGTGAAGATGGTACTAGCTAGACCCTGAGGTGTAATACCCCAATCATTCCTTAAAAATTTGTCTTTAAAGTGGATAGGGGTGGCTTCCATAGTGATTGATGTTTATATTATGTTGTATTTCTCTAATTTCTACTTTTTTTTCATGTATATCATTGAATAAGCTTTCCATCGATACCAATTTAATCAAAATCCGACAACGGACGAGGGAGTTATGACCGTTTTACTAAGCAATGTCGGAATTATCCAGGACTGATGGTAGACCTGAAGGACCGCCAAGTCCTTGGTGGACCGTCAATTGTCCCGTCAAGCCAAGGCAGTAACCTTTTTTTATGGCCATCATGCGAAGGCCAAAATGGTGGGCCGCCAAAAATTTGACGGACCGTCAAGTCGAGGCAGAATATCCCATTTTTGTCCCCCGAGTGATGGACGATCTCGTGGACCGTCGGTTCCTCTGATGGGCCGTCAGTTCGACCTTAACACACCCCGATCAATAATTTTCAACTCTTTTTAAAAGGACATTTTGGTCTTTTCCGCTCATTTTGGTTTTATATATATATCTAAGTGGAGGAGAGAAGATCATTTTTCTCTCATTTCTCATCCAAAATTCTCTAGAAACTAGGGTTTCTTCTAAAATCCTAAATCAAATCATCTTCAAAAAATTCAAGAATCTTCCGAAGATCTCACCAAGTTGTTCAAGAATTAAGTTCTCCAAGCCAAAGACATCAAGAAACTTAGCTGAAAAGTGTAAAGAAGAGTTTCCAATCAAGCTTGTTCATCTTAAAAATAATAATCCAAGGTATGTGGGGTTTTGAACAAGAACAATTCTTTCGTTTTTGTGCTCAAAGCTTTAATTTTATTATGGATTTATATGATTTTGCAAGTGGGTTTATACCCAAATTACTTCATCATGAGATTATGAGAATATAAATCGTTCAAGTTTTGTTATACATGATTATTTTACAATTTCCAAGTTATGACTTGATATTTAATATTGTGATTTCAAGTTTCTACCGTGAGTTGGTATTTCAAGTACTTTCAAGATATGTGTCAAGCTTTAAGCTTCCTTATGACAAATTGGATTATTGAGTATATTGATTCATGAGAATTGATTTGTTACAATGAATCTTGATATTTCCTCAAAGTTATTGATGTTTCCACGACTTAATGAATTGATGCATTTTGATATTGAGAAAGATTGATTTGATTTGAGACGAGTTAGGAATCCACAAATTGATTATGGTTTGATAAATGAGAAAGAGAATTGATTTGGTCTTCATGATAAACCCTTTTGATATTTGTGGTGGATTCCCTAACGTGTTCTGAGCTTGTGTCTGGGAGTAGTATTTAGCACCGAGCGGGAAATGTGGTATTTCCCCAAAAACTACGTACCACCGTAGGATTGATGTTGATAATTGTGGGACAAAGGCCGAGTATGAGATTGTGATCACTAAATTTAGGTTGTACTCCTTGGCAAGAGTACGATGCTCTCGCCAATGTGGGGTTCTCTCCTTAGGAGGGAAAAACATTGGACTCCATGTAGCTCACATGGTTTATGTCGGTTATAAGAACCTCCTATGTCCATAAGATTCGAGTTTCTTTAATTACAGAGTTACTCCGAGTCTTGAGTTGAAGAGTTTAGTTGTTTATGATGATTTATGAGGTTTTATCATATGATTTATTTACGATGAGATCTTGAAAAGTATGTTTCAATCTAATTCAAGCCAAGTGAGCCATCATTGTACATATGCATATTTTCATAAAATTGATGATGATATTTACATTGTTATATACACCCCCACATACTCAGTACATTCCAAAGTGCTGACCCACATATTTTCCTATGGGCTACATTTTCTCGTATTGTAGGTTCAGGTACTCAGCCCCGTTAGCGATATTCGGGTGCCTCTTTTCGTCTGCTCAGTGATGAGTCCTCATGGTTCGAGGACCGTGTTTATATTTTGTGATACTATTTTGTTGTTATGGATTTCAGTACTGTTTGAGTCAGTTGGGGGTTTGTCCCAATGCCTTCTTGATTTTGATGTATAGAGTCTTTGTCAGACTAGAGGGTTCATATGTACAGAATTTCAGTATTTTAGATTGTACAAGCTAGTTTCTTATCTTATTCTAGTATGTTTATGATATGTCATTCTCTCTTATATTAGCATGACTATTGTCAAAGTGAGTTCTAGAAGTGATGGCAGGTTTAGGGGGTTAGCTTGAGGCCGCGTGTGGCTTTAAGAGCCGTGTGACGTCTTGAGATGGGATCTTGGGGCGTTACAATCTTGGTATCAGAGCGCCTAAGGTTTAAAGAGTCCTAGAGAGTCTGACAAGCCGCGTTACGTAGAGTCTTGATCATTGGTGTGTAGCGCACCACATCTATGAGCATGAGGCTACGGGGCATTTTAGGAAAAGTCATCTCTTTCTTTCAAAAGTCTATCGTGCCTAGAACTGTTTCTCTCTGCTATTAATTCGTGCTCTCTTATGACAAAAAATGCCTCCTCGTCGAGCTCGTAGAAACAATGAGCAACCTCAACCCGTTGATCTCCTGAATGAGCATGTGTCACATGTAGAATTCTGGGCAGCTTTTCAGGCGCTAGCCCAGGCAGTTACCGCCAATACTCAAGCTAACACCCAGGCTACTATTCCACCTCCGTAAGAGAATAATTCTGCTGCAGCTCGAATTTGTGACTTTATGCGGATGAATCCGCATGAGTTCTATGGGTCGAAGGTAGGTGAAGACCTACAGATATACTTGGATGAAGTGAGAAAGATCACCCAGATTATACATGTGACTGAGGAGGAGAGTGTTGAATTGACTGCCTATCGAATAAAAGATATTGCATATGATTGGGTGGAAATATGGAGGGAAAGTAGAGGGGAGGATGCTGCTCCCATGACTTAGCAGTTATTCCAGGATACGTTTTTGGATAGATTCTTTCCTCTTGAGATAAGGGAAACAAAGATAGAGGAATTCATGAATTTGAGACAAGGCTCCATGAATGTTAAGGAGTATTGCCTTAGATTCAATCAGTTTTCCAAATATGCACCTAGTATGATGGATGACTCCAAGACCATCATGAGTAAGTTCGTGACCGGTGTGTCGAGTTACGTTATGAAAGAGTGTAGATCTACTATACTTAATAGAGAGATAGACCTTTCTTGGTTGATGATACATACCCAACAGATTGAAGCTAATAAGGTGAAAGAGAGGTAGAGAGTAAGAGGGAAAAAAAGAGCTAGATCAGAGTAGCAGGGATTCGGTCAGTCCAGATTCTATGGAGGGGACCACCCTCAATTCCAGAGACGTCCATTTATGCCCGCGCCTTTCTCAGTTAGTGATCCCACACCTAGAAGCAGATAAGAGTAGGGAAATAGGCCTATCCTGTCCAGGTCTCAGGAAAGTGTAAGTAACAGACCTCATCCTCCTTCATGTGCCAAGTGAGGTAGAGATCATTTTGGCGAGTGTTTTGTTGATCAGAGAGGTTCCTTTGGTTATGGCAAGTTGGACCACCGATTTAGAGATTGTTCGTATACTAGACAGGGGAGTCGAGATGCTCGTCCCCAGAGTCAGATCCTAAATCAAATCATCTTCAAAAAATTCTAAAACCTCCCGTAGCCCGCCCAGTTCCTCCTTAGGGCGCCTCTTCTAGTACTGTTGGCAGTTTGTGCCAGAATCATTTCTATGCTTAACCACCTCGCCAGGAGCAGGAGGATTCTCCAGATGTTGTCACTGGTATGCTCCATGTCTTTCATTTTGATGTGTATATATTGATAGACCCCGATTCAAGTTTCTCTTGTGTGACACCTCTGGTTGCTATAAATTTTGAGATGGACCCTGAACGGATTCCTGAGCCTATTCTAGTTTCTACCCCAGTATGAGAGTCTATTATTGCTAAGCGAGTGTATAAGAAGTGTCCTGTTACTGTCCTTCATCGGGTCGTATGTGCTGATTTAATTGAGCTAGATATGGTTGATTTTGACGTCATTCTGGGTATAGATTGGCTTCACTCGTGCTATGCATCTATAGATTGTCGTACCCGAGTGGTCAAGTTTTAGTTTCCTAAAGAGACCGTGTTTGAGTGGTCTGGGAGTTCTGTAACTCTGAAGAGCCATTTCATATCCTACCTCAAAGCTAGGAAGTTGATTTCCAAAGGTTGTATCTATCATTTGGTTCGAGTTAAAGACACCAAGTCTGAGACTCCGACTATTTAGTCAGTTAGCATTGTTAATGAGTTTCCCGATGTTTTCCCGGAAGACCTTTCAGGGGTCCCACCTGATAGAGAAATAGAATTCAGGATTGATCTCCTTCCCGGCACTCAGCCTTTTTCGATCCCTCCATACCGTATGGCTCCCGCAGAACTTAAAGAGTTGAAGGAGAAACTCAAAGATCTCTTACAAAAAGGCTTTATCAAACCTGGTGTTTCCCCGTGGGGTGCACCTATTCTATTTGTACGGAAGAAAGATGGTACATTACGTATATGCATTGACTACCGTCAACTCAACAAGATGACTATTAAGAACAAGTACCCTCTTCCTAGAATCGATGATTTATTTGATCAGCTACAGGGTGCAAGTTATTTCTCAAGGATATACCTTAGATTCGTCTATCATCAGCTTAAAGTGAGAGAGTACGATATTTCAAAGTCAGCTTTTCGAACCCGCTATGGTCATTTTGAGTTTCTTATTATGTCCTTGGGTTAACTAATGCTCCAGCGGCTTTCATAGATCTTATGAACCGAGTATTCAAGCATATCTGGATTTGTTTGTTATTGTGTTCATAAATGATATTCTTGTATATTCCCGAAGTGAGGATGACCATGCAGATCATCTTTGAATAGTGTTGGAAACCCTTAGAGCTCATCAATTATTCACTAAATTTAGCAAGTGTGAATTTTGGTTAAGGTCAGTTGCTTTTCTGGGTCACGTTGTTTCTCCCGAAGGTATTAGAGTTGATCCTTAAAAAATAGAAGTTGTGAAGAATTGGCCTAGACCTACCTCCCCATTTGATATTAGGAGTTTCTTAGGTCTAGCTGGTTACTACCGTCGTTTTGTTGAGGTCTTCTCTTCTATCGCGTCTCCCATGACCCGATTAACCCAAAAGAAAGTTAAGTTCCAGTGGACAGATGCTTGTGAGAAGAGTTTTCAAGATTTGAAGACTCGACTCACTTTAGCCCCAGTGTTAGCTTTACCCAATTATACTGATAGTATTGTGGTGTACTGCGATGCTTCTAGAGTTGGTCTGGGTTGTGTGTTGATGCAGAAGGATAAAGTTATAACTTATGCCTCTAGACAGTTGAAGCCTCATGAGAAGAATTACCCAACCTATGATCTTGAATTAGCAGCTATAGTTGTTGCTTTGAAAATCTGGAGACATTATTTGTATGGTGTTCATGTTGATGTGTTTACTGATCACAAAAGCCTGCAGTATGTGTTTACTCAGAGGGAGTTGAACCTTAGACAACGAAGATGGTTAAAGTTGCTAAAAGACTACGATATGAGTGTGATGTATCACCCGGTCAAGGCCAATGTTGTGGCAGATGCTCTTAGCAAGTTTTCTATGGTTAGTATAACTCATGTAGATATTGCTAAGAAGGAATTAGCTCATGATGTGCATCATTTATATAGGTTGGGTTCTAGATTGCTTGATTCCGCTAAAGAGAGTATGTTAGTTCAGAGTAGTTCCGAGTCCTCTTTGGTCTCTGAGGTAAAGGAGAAGCAGGACAGGGATCCTAGTTTGGTCCGACTGAAGGAGTCAGTTAAGGACCAAAAGGTAGAGATTTTCTCCCAAAGAGGAGATGATGTGTTGAGATTGTAAGGTAGACTTTGTGTTTTGAATGTTGATGATTTGAGGTAGAGAATTTTGGCTGAAGCGCATGGCGTGCGATATTCTATTCATCCTGGTGCTACCAAGATTTATCGCTATTTGTGGGAAATTTATTGGTGGAATGGTATGAAAAAGGATATAGCAAAGTTCGTAGAGAAGTGTTCAACTTGCCAACAGGTTAAGATAGAACACCAAAGACCAAGTGGAATAATGCAAGAATTCAGTATCCCTACTTGGAAGTTGGAGGAAGTGAATATGGATTTTGTGACTGGTTTACCTTCTTCTCGACGTCATCATGATTCAATTTGGGTCGTTATAGACAGGTTGAATAAGTCAGCACATTTTCTGCCAGTACATACATCTTTCACCACTGAGGATTATGCTAAGCTATACCTTTGAGAGTTAGTCAGATTGCATGGAGTTCCATTGTCTATCATCTCCGATAGAGGTACTCAATTTACTTTTCAGTTTTGGAGAGCCTTCCAAAAGGGTCTTGGCACCCAAGTTCATCTTAGCTCCGCTTTTTATCCGCAGACAGACGGTCAGGCTGAGAGGACTATCCAAACTTTGAAGGATATGTTGAGGGCATGTGTTCTTGATTTCAAAGAAAGTTGGGATGAACAGTTGTCGTTGATTGAATTTGCTTAAAATAAAAATTTTCATGCTAGTATTGGAATGGCTCCATTTAAAGCTTTGTATGAGAGAAAATATAGATCGCCCATAGGTTGGTTCGAAGTGGGTGAAGCTGCTGCGATTGGACCTGATGCTGTGTTTGAGGCTATGGAGAAATTTAAGTTGATTCGAGAGAGGTTAAAGACAACCCAGAGTCGTCAGAAGTTGTATGCAGATGTAAGAAGATGAGCCCTTGAGTTTGAAGTTGGTGATCTGGTGTATTTGAAAATTTCACCCATGAAAGGGATGAAAAAGGTTTGGAAAGAAAGAGAAGCTTAGTCCCTTATAGAGTTTTGAATCGTGTTGGGAAAACAACTTATGATCTTGAGTTGCCTGCAGAGTTGTCAACTGTCCATCTTGTATTTCATGTTTCTATGCTCAAAAAACACATTGGTGATTCTGTTGTTGTTGACCTATCAGAGAGCTTCGATGTTCGAGATAGTCTTTCTTATGATGAAGTTCCAGTCGAGATCCTAGATTATCAAGTCCGAAGACTAATGAACAAGGAAGTTCCCTTGGTTAAAGTTTTGTGGAAAAATCAATCAGTCGAGGGTGCTACTTGGGAAACAGAAGCAGATATGCAAGCCAGTTAACCTCATCTCTTCTCCACGAGTTCAAATAAAACCAAAGGTACTATTCTTCCTTAATTCAGTTGTGCATTCAGCTATATGGTTACTCTCTCTATGATTCATGCATTCTGTGCAGTACTCAAAAGTTTAGAGTAAAGTTAGCCCTTCGAGTGGGTCATTCCAGCTGTGCATCCTCATTTTTCTCTTGTTATTAACCTATCTAGCAACATTCGAGGACGAATGTTTCCAAGGGGGAGATATTGTAATACCCCAATCGTTCTTTAAGCCTAAATCTGTCTTTTGAGTGGATAGGGGTGGCTTTCAAAGTGATTGATATTTATATTGTGTTATATTTCTCTAATTTCTACTTTTTTCATGTAGATCATTGAATAAGCTTTCCATCGATACCAATTTCATCAAAATCTGACATCGGACGAGAGAGTTATGGCCGTTTTACTAAGCGATGTCGGAATCACCCAGGCCTGACGGTAGACCTGAAGGACCGCCAAGTCCTTGGTGGACCGTCAATTTTCCTGTCAAACCAAGGCAGTAATCCCTTTTTTTGGTCATCGTGCAATGGCCAAAATGGTGAGCCGCCAAAAATTTGACGAACTGTCAAGTCGAGGCAGAATGTCCTATTTCTGGCCCCCGAGTGATGGACGATCTGGTGGACTATCAGTTTTCTGAAGGATCGTCACTTTGACCATCACGTCGAGGCAAAATGTCCCAGTTTTGGCACTCGAGTGACGGATGATCTGGTGGACCGTCAGTTCCTCTGACGGACCGTCAGTTCGGATCATAGACCTCGATTAGCAATTTTCAACTCTTTTTAAAAGGGCATTTTGGTATTTTCCTCCCATTTTGGTTTTATATATATATCCAAGTGGAGGAGAGAAGATTATTTTTCTCTTATTTCTCATCCAAAATTCTCTAGAAACTAGGGTTTCTTCTAAAATCCTAAATCAAATCATCTCCGAAAAATTCAAGAATCTTCCAAAGATCTCACCAAGTTGTTTAAGAATTAAGTTCTCCAAGATAAAGGCATCAAGAAACTTAGCTCTAAAGTGTAAAGAAGAGTTTCCAATCAAGCTTGTTCATCTTAAAAATCATAATCCAAGGTATGTGGGGTTTTGAACAAGAACTATTCTTTCGTTCTTGTGCTCAAAGCTTTGATTTTATTATGGATTTATATGATTTTGCAAGTGGGTTTATACCCAAATTACTTCATCATGAGATTATGAGAATATAAATCGTTCAAGCTTTGTTATACATGATTATTTTACAATTTCCAAGTTATGACTTGATATTTAATATTATGAATTTCAAGTTTCTACCGTGAGTTGGTATTTCAAGTGCTTTCAAGATATGTGTCAAGCTTTAAGCTTCCTAATGACAAATTGGATTATTGAGTATATTGATTCGTGAGAATTGAGTTGTTACAATGAGTCTTGATATTTGCTCAAAGTTATTGATGTTGCCATGACTTAATGAATTATTGCATTTAGATTGATTTGATTTGAGACGAGTTAGGAATCCACAAATTGATTATGGTTTGATAAATGAGAAAGAGATTTGATTTGGTATTCATGATAGACCCTTGTGATGTTTGTGGTGGATTTCCTAACGCGTTCTGAGCTTGTGTCTAGGAGGAGTATTTAGCACCGAGCGGGAAATATAGTATTTTCCCCAAAACTACGTGCCATCGTAGGATTGATGTTGATAATTCTGGGACGGAGGCCGAGTATGAGATTGTGATCACTAAATTTAGGTTGTACTCCCTGGAAAGAGTACGACGCTCCCGCCAATGTGGGGTTCTCTCCTTCAGAGGGGAAAACATTGGACTCCATGTAGCTCACATGGTTTATGTCATTTATAAGAACCTCCCATGTCTATAAGAGTCGAGTTTCTTGAATTACAGAGTCACTCTGAGTCTTGAGTTGAAGAGTTGAGTTGTTTATGATGATTTATGAGGTTTTATCATATGATTTATTTACGATGAGATCTTGAAAAGTATGTTTCAATCTAACTCAAGCCAAGTGAGCCATCATTTTACATATGCATATTTTCATGAAATTGATGATGATATTTACATTGTTACATGCACCCCCACATACTCAGTACATTCCAAAGTGCTGACCCACATATTTTCCTATGGGTTATATTTTCTTGTATTGTAGGTTCAGGTACTCAGTCGCATTAGCGATATTCGGGTGCCTTTTTTATCTGCTCAGTGGTGAGTCCTCATGGTTCGAGGACCATATTTATATTTTGTGATACTTGTTATTATGGCTTTCAGTACTGTTTAAGTCAGTTGGGGGTTTGTCCCAATGTCTCCTTGATTTTGATGTATAGAAGCTTTATCAGACTAGAGGGTTGGTATGTACAGAATTTCAATTTTTTGGATTGTACAGGCTAGTTTCTTATCTTATTCCAGTATGTTTATGATATGTCATTCTCTCTTATATTAGCAAGACTATTGTTAAAGTGAGTTCTAGAAGTGATGGCAGGTTTAGGGGGTAGCTTGAGGCCGCGTGTGGCCTTAAGCACCGTGTGACATCTCGGGATGGGATCTTGGGGTGTTACATGAGGCCTCAGGGAGTATTTATATCTCTTACCTTTAAATTTACTTTGGGGACAAAGTAGATTTTTAAGTGTGGGGTGGGGGGAAATTCCAAAATTTTGACTCAATTTAAAATTTTTTAGATTAGGAATAAGTGAGATATTCTTTTTGGTGCTGTTTTTGATAACATGATGCAAGTGGGTTTATTTGTAAAAGCATGTTGATTGATGTGAATTTCTATTTTTTAAACTCCTAGGCTCAAGTTTATGATATTCTTTTTCATATTGGCTTAATTTTGAATTCATGCTATTGTTGGTTGGGAGTCTATGATGATCCTATTGATTTGAGCATGTGCCATGTGTGTGTAAGATTTTTTTTTTGTATATTCCTTATTGCATGTGATGTCTAGAACTTACCCGGTGTGTGTGTGTGAAGCGAAATAAAAAATGTGGATTTAGGAGATGATATAGGCATTTCTTTAACAGCCTTATTTTTTACCTTCTTTTTACCTACCCTTGTGCATTATCCTAGTTAACCTCCATTGAGATTTTAGATTTTTCTTTGGAAACCTTATAAGTAGCCTAATTCCCTTCTTTGATAGACCATAATTTGATCCAAAAAACTCTTAAGTGCTTTAATAAAATAAAAAAATTTAAGAAAGGAGTTGAGAAATTGAAGAAGAAAAAGGTGAAATTGTGCCCCAAGGTAATGGTTATTGGTGTATGATTGATGTGTGGTGGATGATTGTGATATAAATTATGCTAAAAATATTGCCATGATTGTGAAAAAAAAGAGAAAAATTGATTCTTGTGGTAGTAAACTATGTGTCTACCAAGTGTTTGTGAAAATACTTAAAAGAGATGGGGCAAAAATAAAAGAATGGGGTAGACAAAAATGGTGTAATTTATTTTTTGGAGATTAGTTTTAAATGTTTAATGTACTGTATTAAAACGCTTAGAGAGGTTAGTAACTTTTCCCAAATAGTTTCTACCCGTCCGTTAGCCTACAATACAACCCAAAAAAGTCCTACTTGATCCTAAACTTTACATTCGACTATTAGTGGATCATTACACTAAGGGAAAGCCTATGGTTCATTATGTGTAACTTTTGAATTCTTTGTGAGAGTGAGCGTAACTTGATTTGTATACCCATTGTGATAAATTGCATTATTATGAGTGATTATAGGTAACTCTCTTGTGGTGAGGGGCACATGTTTGATGAATATGGGTGATTCTTATGATGTCTTTGATTGAGAAATATGCATGAGTTTTCCACTTGTGGAGTCCATTCTTGAGGCTAGTATGTTTTGGAAGTAGGATTCTTGAGCTTACAATTATGTATAACATGCTTTGTGTTGTAAACTTGCATTCCGTGTAGTCATTGTAGTGCTAGCTTGAACCTCTTGCATGCAGTAGAAGTGTGGAGTCTCTTTAGCTTAAGGTGTTTGTAGTTAAGAGTTGTTCGAGGACGAACAAGGATTTAAGTGTGGGGTGGTGATGTTGGGTGTATTTATGCATTCTAGCGCTACTATTCTAGCTTATTTAGCCTTATTTTGAGGATGATTCTTATTCTATATATGTTATTAATGATATAAATAAGCATTTATATGTCCAAGAATGTGTTTACAATGTTTAATGGTGGATTCACATGAGTTTTGATTCAATTTGAGCATTTAGAGCTCAACCGAGAAAAATAGTGTAACTAGCTTGAGCTAGGTGTTTTTCTAGTCTATTATGTTGGGTTCTAATGTGTTTTAATGAGTTACTAAGGTTTATTATGTATTTATATGTGAAAAAACTTATTTATAATGTTCAAGGGTCAATTGGATCAAGAAAAGAGTCAAAACAATAAGTTAAAGCTCAATGTGAATTTAGCCTATGCTTAGCTCGTGTTTCTAGTTCATCGTTAAGGATGTTGTGTTTTTTTGAGATCTAAATTGTTGTGTTTAATACTATAGTATGCTTGGTTAATGGACTATGATGATATATGAAGGATTTACAAGCTTCAAATTAAGTGGAAACAACTCAAAAAAGCTTGGAATGGATCACGGAAGCACAAAACGCAGCTTGACGCCAATTTAGATACCTGAAAAGTATTGGGAGAGTGTAAGCGCATGAATATCATTCTTGGTGCATTCGACACATAAATGGATTCATAAGGAACCCAAAATAGTGAACAAATGCGAAGTAGATGCATAGCATCGATGTACACAATGCGATAATCGACGCAACGCGTCACTGGGTTCGCAGACGACCAGAAACTGTTTCCTTGTTCAAAAAGGCATGGGCTATTTCTTCCACTATAAATAGGAAATTATTCACATTTTTTACTTACTTTTTTAAATCCTTGGAAGCTATTGGAGGCTACACAACTTCTTTTTTGGGTTTTTTTATCATTCTTTTATTTTAGTTTCTTTCATGGTTTGTATCATCAATCCAAGGAATTGGATGATGAATATTTTCATTAAAATATAAAACTCCTATCCGGGGTTAAGGACACGATCATGATTACTTTAGTTTTGAATTAAGTTTGTTAATTTGCTTATCATTATTGGTTGTTTGTTTATTCTTGTTTTAACTATTTGAAGGATTGGCTACCCTTAGAATACATCAATTGTCAACCTTGTGTTCTCGGAAGAGGGAATAGGGAGATAGAACATGGGAATAAGCAAAGTATGGTTCTTGTTTATTTATAAAATAAGAAATTTGAATTAGTATCTAGGATAGGGATGTATGCCATACTTGATTCACACGTAGGATGATAACTTTAGAGAACTTAAGTGGACTATTACATCTCCGCTCAACGATGTAGTTGTAAGGTTCAACTTAGAGAAAGGACTAGAGGTTGGGAAACCATGATCATACAATTAACCCTATGAATCAATAACCACGATAATCAATTTAAAGAATGAAGTTTTCAATAACGTAGTATGATTGTTCGTAAGCCTTAATCCTGGATCTATATCCTTTGATTGTCCAAAGTCATTTACTTTTCCGTATTAGTTTAGATTTTTTTTTAGTTTACAATTCTTAAACCTCCTTGTTTACTTTTTCTCAATTGTTAAACTAGAATTGGATAGGCGGCGAATGCAAGTCCCTGAGAGGTTGATACTTGGACTTCCTTAAAGCCACTTTACTACTTGATAATACCACATACACTTGCATGTGCACTTGGGCGCTGTCAGATAGACTGAGTGGTAATATTCTTAAGGGAAAAAGCATCGTGATTGGGGTTTGAGCCATGAATGTAGGGGAGGTTGAGTACCCGTAACATTGAGGTCACAAATGCAAGAGAAACCTGAGTACTTTGGCATTTTGGATTTGGGATCGCATTATCTGTGGTGAAGTTTGAGTTGCCATATGATATGCCCGTATGAAAGACAAAATATAAGACAAAGGCTTGGGTTGGTGCCATAATTAGTAAATTGTGCACGTTGCAAATGCAAAGCAAACACCCACTCCGTTCAAAATTTTTCAAAAATCAAGGGCATGGACGTGAGCGACCTTGTAACAATACTTTTTCTCCTTTTGTGACTCCTAAATATTTGTTTATGAAAATTGATAGATACTCTATTTTTGTCTCTCGCGAGAGGTGAAATTAAGTCTCCTTGGCGAATTTGCATGCCACGTTCGGTAAGCTTATTTTTCTAAATCTCATGTATACTTGTACCATCTAGAAATTTTCCCATTAGTCTCTCAAGGACAATTTTGATTGTACTTGTTGGTAAGATGATCCTAGGCCATCTTTGTGATATTGGAAGTCCACTCTACCCTTGCAAATATGTTATCCCTAGTCACCCATTTTGAGCCTTTGTATTTTTTTTTGGCAAACATATTGCAAGTCGTGAGCCATTCAATTTTTATTCCTCTTTCGAACCCTACCCTCTTTGAACGTAAAAATACAACTTGAGGCTAAAAGTCTAAGTTGGGGGTGGTGAAGATTGAAAGAGGTAACTTTGGGCCACAAAGTTGTAAGTGAGTACCTAAGTTCTTAACCTATGGCATGGTACTTATGGAATGGTACTCGAGTGTACTTGAGAGAGAGAGTTTTACACTTAAATCCCTTGTTGCATATTTGATAACTTGGTGTGTGAAATTTTCCTTCTTGTGAGGAGGCATGTAAATAAGTTGAGGTGGGTAATTTTGTTATCTCCCGAGAAATGGGGCAAAAGAAGTATGTTGGAGTTGAGGTAAAAGGTGAGTCACTTCTGTAGTATTAGTGATTGTTGCATGATTTTTCTTTGAAGTCTTTTGCACCCTTGAACATTGTATTTCATGTTAAGGGAGGTTTTGAGAATAGTTTTGCCCATGTTTGAAGAGCTATTTGCGGTAGTAGCTAAGCTTGAAGTCATTATGATTATTGGGTCATATAATTTGGGCAAACATATGCATTGTTTCATGGTAAGAGGTAGTGTTGCTTGGGGACAAGCAAAACTTTAAGTTAGGGTGTTGATGAGTGGTGAATTTACCACTTATTTGCACTCAACATTCATGCACACTACTATGCTTTGAATGTATAAGTGAGACAAAGTTGTGATTAAATGCACTAATTTTCACATTTTGCAGGCATATAGGTTAAGAAAAGGAAAGATATAAATGCGAGCTAAAATGGATCAAAAAGGAAAAAAAAGTGTAGCTAGAAGGCCTGAAGCAGAAACAAGCCTCAGTTACCGCAATCACGATCTGTGGGTCACGATCACGGTGTCCTTTCCGCGATCACGAACAAGCTCTAGTGATCGCGGCTACGCAAGAATATGCCTAAGGAAAGTTTTGTAACTTCATAAAATCAAACCCAATTTCTTTTAGAGGCTAAGCCCTTTCTCTTTGGGCATTCTATACTCTTGGAACATTTTGAATTTGAAGTTTTAAACCCTAATTTGGGTAACAATTATATTTTTATTTGGAGACTTTGAATTTAGTGTAATTGAAGAATGGATGCTTTGAATAATTCCTATGGTATATTTCTTTCTCTTTTCTTCATGAGTAGCTAAACTTTCATTGTCTTGAGATTATGTTGAACTAAGGTGCAATTATGTGTGGTTGCGATGTATTTGTGTATATGTTAGTTCTTAGAAGATGAGTTTCACTATTGCTTGATTTTAATTAGTTGGGATTCGTGGGTGAAAGCTCCAAATATCTAAAATGAATTTGTAGGTGAAAACCTTAAATTCTTGAAAGCTCACACCATCCTTGAAAGAGGAGTTTGGGTGATCTCTTGGAACCCATATCATCTTTGAAAGAGAGATATGAGTGACAAAGCAATAGTGGACAATTGATGGATGTAGTTTGCTAATTTTCACTATCTTAGACATAAGGGTGATTAGGAAGTTGACTATATATTGGGCATCTTCCTAGAAATAGGGATGCCCAATTGAGGTAATACCTGATTGTAATTGGCATACTTATTAGGTACCTGAAAGGGTCAACGAGTGATATTCTTGAGGGTTTGTTGACAAACTAGCCTCAAGGACCTTAGACCCATCCCGCCACATTATTGATAACTAAACTTTACATCAAATCTTCATACACCCATGCATAACTTGCCTTTAGGTATGACATAATTCCTAGATTCTTCTCACATCAAATTTAAACCACGATTCTTGTTTGAATTGTTGATTTGACTTGTCATTGATAAACACTTTCCGAAAATCAACCTCCCCTTTTATTCATGAGTTTTGTTTTATTCTTATTGTGGGTAACTTATTAGTAGCATTTAACACCCATAATACTATAATTCTAATTTCGCTCCTCGTGGATCCGAGCTCAACATAAGTTGAGTTATTGACAATGATCGTCCTCTACTAATTTCAATGGTATAGGTGAGAGTTATCACATATCTCTCCTTAATGTTAGGAAATCTAATGTTCACTCCTCTTATTTAGAGATTCATCTTTGTGCGTGGTAGATATTGCACATTCAATTTTTTTTACATGAATTTAATTAGTTCTTGATCCTGAACCAATAATAGAGAGAAACTTTGTTGGCTTAATGCATACAAATGTTGCTATATTTAAATAAACTCGTCTCATATCAATTTATTTTTTTGGGAGATTTATTCTCATATCCAATGGTTCAGCTATATTTGGAGGCACACGATTTTTCTCTAAATCAATTAGCATTATAAACTTTTCTATTTATAAACCATGCTTTCAATTTAATAATTTCACTAAACAACTTTGCTAAAATAAAATTACAAGTTGATAGGAAAGCGCATGTGATCAACCATAGATATATCTCATTTCATAGTAAGCGTTCCACGTGACAGGTGAATGACCCATACTCATCTTGTTGTATGTTTCAAAAATTAAGGGGATACGATCATAACCTTAGCCGGTATAGTATTTTATCATCATAACAAGCAACATTAGAGAATTCTTGATGAATTTTTTATTTTTTCAATGTAAAACCACATGAATTCTCAATTATTTTTACATCACATTTGAATGGGGATGGTCAACCAACCATGCCAACTTATATATTTTTTGTTAACTTTTAGTTTACTGCCGCATGCGATTTCATCACCATGTTCATGTTTGTATCACCAAACAAGCAATAAATGGGAAGCCTTTCTAATAGTATTTATAACTCATTTCGATTGTAGTAATATGAAGATATAATTTTTTTTTTATAAGTTATCATCTCAAAATAATAATAATAATTTCTTTTCTTGTCAATTTTCTTGAAACTTTCAATGTTTCTTTAGGAGACTTACTACAATCCTAATATCATAAAAAAATTTATCCCATCGTATTGTAACGCATTAGCTTTTCGAAGCTATCAAATAATTGTGTACTACCTCATATTTCAAAAACACCATTTGTATGGTGACCATCTCCTTTTAGGGAGAATATTATTGTCATTATGATCAAAATCATTATAGGCAAGATCTCTTTCTTGTTTTACTTTTATCTTTAATAATTTATTTTTATAACATTTGACATAGTTCTTTTTAGCGTATCATAGTTATTCGATCAATGACAAATTCATTCGACCACACCATAATATCCATTTTGGTCATGACCAAAATTCTTATAGAAAAGAATCGTTTCTTGCTTTTACCCTTCGGTAGATTATGATAAACCATACTATAGCATCAATGACCTTTTTATACCAAATTAAAATTCATTATTTTTCTCAAACCTCCCGTAATGGTGAGTTTTGATGTTTATTCAACCTTATGTAATCACGTCTTTGTCCATGAATTTTATTACATCTTCACACATTCACTTTCATGAACGGACGGGTATACATGATGTTTATCACAAGTCATATTCTCTTCAATAAATGGATGAATTCATGGATGTGTTTTTATTACAAACCCATTATCATGTATTGCCATTTTTCATATTTATATGACCCACCTCAACATCACTTTATTTTGATAGAGGGTTTGTAAAACTTATCACATTTAGGTCGCACGATAATTGAGTGCTCAATATCTTACATATCAAATTGATGGTAAAATTATTTTCACCTTTGAAGGACTGTTTGAAGAACTCATACATTCCTTCCTTTTACTATTATCAAAACAATGACTTTTATAATTATGTTCCTTCACGCCCACATATATAAAATCAAATGTCTTCTTTCGGACTTATTATGCACTGCTACCATATTTACATCAAAGAATAGAGCAAATCAATGTGGCAGATTACCCAACTTTTCATCAAAGTACATTATTTTGTCTTAGTCATCAATATTATTACTACGGTGATTAACACTTAAACCCAATGTCTTACCAATATAAAGCCGTGTTAGGCCATAATTTTGTGGGACTTAAATCCAATAGTTTATCATATGCATGATACATCAAGACTTTAATCCGATGTCTAATCTCTTTTTGATTTATGAGACTTGAATTCACCATCTTACCCTCAACCAATAACACAATAGGTCAAATGTACCACACAAATTCACCATCGAGCTTTCAAATTTTATTACTCTTGACAACCATATACTTTTTCAATTTTTTTAAAAATTTATCTAGCTCGTGAACTTCGATCAAAGTTCAATAACATCTTTTACAGAAGTCATATAAGTATGCAGTTCTTAAAATCCTATACAAATAAACCAAAAATCTGTAATAACCACAAAGCAAATAGTGTTAGCACTAATAGCATAAATATCTTACTGATTATAAAGTTATAATAAAATCTTACCATGAAAAGAGGTATGTCAACCAATTTATAACATTTCATGGAAATTCATATATACAAAAATTTCTACTTTAAAAATTGGAAACATAAGTATCATTGTGTCATAAATCATGTTAAATACTTCTGTCAAATAACATATAAATCAATAAAATTTTTAATTTCAACCATCTCTTAAGCTCTAACAGTCCTTAAAATATTGGGCATAACTAATTTTTTTCATAAAAAATAGAAACTATTTTGCATGCAATAACAAAAAAAAAAGGCCAGCCCGGTGCACTAAAGCTACCGCTATGCGCGATGTCCGGGGAAGTCCCCACCATAAGGGTGTATCGCATGCAACCTTACCTTGCATTTCTTCTAGAGATTGTTTTCGAGGCTTGAACCCATGACCTCCTGGTCACATAGCAACAACTTTACCAGTAACAAATAATATTATAATTTGATTTTCATAAATTGAAAAACAATATTGAATTGTTCTCACCAATTACTTATTACATGCTAAGATACCTTTACATCAGAAGTAGACTAAAAATCTGCGATAAAATATCTATAAATAATGAATGTAATTAGCCAATATCACAGAACCATGAAACATGATTTAATTATACCACTCATCTTATATAGAGGAAAAATAGTAGAAAGATATCACCTTTAGTGGTTGAATTCAAAGAGTTGAAGTTTTATAAATCAACCACTAGTGGAGCTTTTACCTTTAATTTGTGAACTTCATGCTGATTACACGTTTTAGAATTAAGCTAAAAGATTAACAATATGAAGAAATAAAGTAGACAAGAAATAAGAGATGAAGAGATGAGAGATTTATTATTCTTCCAAATATCACGTGTTTCAATTGTATATAATATCAACCCTTATACCTCTATTTATAGTGTTATATAGAGACATACAAAAGGTTGTTATAAACATGACATTAACCATTAATATAATGAAAGGGGTTATGAAGGTGTAAGGTTACAAGAATAATGGTCATGAATGATGGAAGTTATCTTCATAAAGGAGAAAAATAATGAAGATAAGTAGTGAGAGTAATTTCTAGAGTAGTGGACATCCACACTTATTAGTTTTAAAAAACTTCCTTGTTCTTTATAGATAAGAATTTTACTTGTTTTTCCCTCTGTCACAATCTAAATTAGACACGTGATGACACTTGTCAAAGCCTCCAGACGAGTAAGCCTAACCCAACAGAATTAATAATTATGGAAATATAGAAGCGGAGGAAGAGAGAATAGACCACAATATATATATATATATATATATATATATATTCATATATATATATATACAATACACAAGTGGTCTCAAAAATATATCTCAGGTTGGTTGTCATCAGAGAAAGCCTCTAAATATAAAATATTAACAAATAGCTAAAGTATCTTTAATGTGGCTAAGCATAAGATAATAAAGAGAGATCCGGGTATGTTTGGAGTTCGCCAGAACTTTCTCAATCTATGAAATGTCAATGTTAGAAGAAAAAAATCTACAATCTGCTACTTGATCCAGTATCTATACGGGGTAAAAAAATAAGTAAAAGAAGAAAGAAGAAAGGGTGAGTATGAAATAACATGAACTCGCAAGCATCATTAATAATCGACACTAATTCAAAGTGATGGTAAGAACCACCATTCCAACTAGCCAAGGTATCCTCAATCAATCTATATCTCACAATTATATCATTTCCTTATATCTAGGTAGCCTAACAGTCTACAAATTCACCAAAAATAGGGTAGACACACTAACCTAGGTGAGTCTACATTATTCATTCTGAAATCAATAAAATAAGGAAAGGCATTTATAAAGAAGACTCACTAGCATGATATAACAGGCTTAATCAATTATAATCAATCAAGTAATATGATATGAAAATAGGAAGAGAGAGCACATATATATATGAGGGTATCTCATACTACCAACAGGGGCTAAACATCTATCTCTTCTATCAAGACTCAGTCATGCCCCACGTCGTATAATATTTCAATCTCCAAAATCGTATGTGGTTATATAAGATAATGTAATAAAGTGAAATGAATGCTTAAACCCTATAACAAACAAGTTCCAAAAACAAAAATATAGTACAAGAGTATACACTAACACAATATCAAACCATACCAATGCAATAGAAATGATGCAATGCAGTGCAATGATAATGATGAGATAATGATGTATGGTGAAAGTCATCTGTAATACCCCATACTTTTCCTAATTTAATTTCGTCCCTTGAAGGTTAAGGATTAGCTTCTAAAATAAATATCTTTTTATTTTATATGGATTTTTTTAGATTTCGACTGTCCATTGTGTGAGAAATTGAATAAGCTTTTCATTGATACCAAATTCGCCTAAATTCGATACTCGATTGAGGAATTAGAGCATTTATAATTTGACAGTGTCCCACCTGAGCAACCACTGCATCGCGGAGAAGGACAATTTCATAATTGTCAGTTCCAGTAGACTTGCACAATATTGGTGCATCGTGGAGAGGTCCAAATTTCTAATTGTGGAAATCAAGTAGCCCAACGCGATACTGACGCGTCGCGCCAGTGGCCAAATTGGCTGTCTAAAGGGGCACCACGATTGTGGCGCATCGCGGTGAAGGCCCAGTTCCCACTCATCCTTTTCCAGTGAGCCACTACGATAGTGGCGCATCACGGTGGCCTATTAAATCAGGATTTTTCTTTCTTTTTCAATTCCATTTAAAAGTTTAATAGGGGCATTTTGGTCAATCCTCAAGGCCCCAATTCGTGTAAAGAACAATATTAAGCATATTCCAAAGCACTTTATGCTTATTTGATCAATTTTCTCTCAAAGAAAAACCCTAGAACTCAAGAGCTTCTTCTTCAAAAAATCAAAATCCTCCATAGTTTCTCCAAGAAAGCTCTAAATTGAGGATTTTCAAGACAAGATAATCAAGAACTCATCTTCAAGAACTCAAATAGGAATCAATAATTCAAGTTTCTTCATCTAATCATCAATCAAGGTATGTGAGGTTTATGAACAAGAATCTTCTTCCATCCTTGTGCCCAAAACCAAGCTTTTATATTAAATTCATATGATTTTGAATGATATTACATGAGTTTTAATTTAGGATTCATACCCATTATTGCTATTTGCAAAGTTATGATTTTCTGAGATATTTTGAAGATGAATTGCATGTCTATTTTCATATTTTCATGCCTATTGCAGTAAATTACAGATTTTGAGATGAATTATCATTATTTTCATTATCAAGCATGATTATTATGATGTTTTGACATGAGATTGAAGCATGGGTTCTTACCCCAAGATTGAAAATAATTATTTCAAGAAAAATTATACTTTAAGCATCCTATTATCAGATTATTTACAGATTTTTAGTAAGGATTTGATCTTTTGATCACCAGATAAGTTTTGGAATCTACTTTACGGATTTATTACAGATTTCAGAAAGCAAAATAGCTCTATTTACAGATTGATTCAGATAAGTGCATGACAGGTTTCAAAATGAACCCTTATGCAAGTTTTAAAGTGGATTTCTAACGAGATGAGCATAGAAAATTAAAGAGAGTAGTATTTCTCATCGAGTTGGATATGATTCCAAGGTCTCATACCCCTGAACTACGTGCCTCCATAGAATTGAGATTTGAGAGCCCATAGTGGGCTGAGATAGTGATCACTTAAGCTGAGGTTATACTTCCTGGAAAGAGTATGCCACCTCTCTCCAACGTGAGGTTTCTTTCTTAAAAGGATGAGACGTTGGAATCCATGTAGCTTGCATAGTTTATGTCGGTTAAAAGAATCTCCCTACTAGTACAGAAAAGCTTTGAAAGAATTTTCTTAAGATAAACTATTTTCCTTACAGCTTAATAGTAAATATTTTTAGAATAGTTTCTAAAAAAAATAACAAAAAGATTTTAGAAAACTAAGTGTAAAGGCTCACAAAGTTTACTCAGATTATTCTTTACAGAAAGATATTAGCTACAAATTTCATCTTTCATATTTTAGAATTTTGAGTGAATCCTTTCTACACTTAGACAGTATGATTTAAAGAGAGAATACAAGATCAACTTTCAGAACTAATTTAAAGAGAGAATACAAGATTATCTTTCAGAACTAAATGTTATGACTCACTAGATTTATAAAGTATGCTTTACTTTTTATTATTTCAGTATTTCAAATATTCTAGCCAATGTGAGTTATTTACATTTAACATGCATTGTTTTATAAATTATGATAATGAGATAATGTTTTACTTATGCATTTCACCCTCATATACTCAGTACATCCTCAAAGTACTTATCCACATATACATGTATGTGCTACATTGTCTCATATTGTAGTTATCAGTTCAGTTGTAGCACGCATACCATATTCAGATAGTTTGCAGCTTCCAGTCAGCAGGTGATGAGTTCTCTTGATTCAAGGACTTGAGTCAGTCATATAGTTTGAGAAGTATTTTATTTTTATTTATTCAGTCGTATTGATTTGGGATAGCTGGGGGTCATGTCCCGGTTACCTATAATCAATACTAGTAGAGGCTTCATAGACAGTCAGTAGAGTTAATGTATTGATTCCAGTGTTGTTTTGTAAAAGTAGAGTTGTTATTATTTTAATTTAGTTCTGTATTGACCAGATTCAGAAAAGAGTCATATTCCTCTTATTTTCTTTAGAATTATGTATTCTATTCAATTGCTTAAGAGTTATGCCAGTAGAAGGGTTAGTTTGGGATCACTTATGGTCCTAAGCACCGTGTGACATCTCGGGACCCATTTTTAGGGCATTACAAACTTGGTATCAAAGCACAAAGTTCAAGTGTCCTAGGGTGTCTGTGAATCCGTGTCTAGTAGATTCTTGTGGAACGGTAAAGAGACGTCTTTATTTTTTTTCAAGAGGCTATGAGGCATTGAAGAAAAGTTTTTTTTCTTTCATACTGTAGATCGTGCAGTAAAGTTGTTCTCTCAAAAATTCCTGTCTACTCGTGTGTTGCCCCAAAATTCCTTGTCTATGACTTATTCTTGAGATAATATAATTACCAAGTTCTAGTTCCTCCCCAAATAATGCTCTAAGATTTTCTAGAAGAAGTTTCAGAAGTCACACAAAGGGCTTGAAAGGAGCTCCCTAATGTGTTAAGTTCCTTAAGTTGAAAGTTTATGTTCTCATCCTTATGAGTTGTTCAGTTGAGACAGAATTAGATATGTATTCAGATTGCCCATTACCCCCTTTTCAATACAGATAATGCTCATACGAAGAGATAGTATGAACCTAGACTGTTAAATGTAGTGTGCATTCGTGGGATATTATGAACTTCAGTGTTATGATCTATGAATAGTAGAACCTTACAGTTAGAAGTATGGGTATAGAAGAGTAGTGATAAGAAAAGTGGGAATGACTATTGATAGAAAGTATAAAGATAAACTTAGGCATGTTATCGAGATGTGTTAAGGTGATATGTCTTTGTATGTTAGCTTAGTGGAAGGTAGAGAATGAGTTATTAGTTAAAGTGAATTGTTGTCTGCTTGAAGTACGAAAGGAGTTATTGATGGTATTTATTATGTTTGAAAAGTATAGGATATTAATGAAGTTCTAGTGGACTAGTGTTTCTTGATGTTTTATTATATAGATTTCAAGTGAGAATTGTATGTGAGGTTCAGTTGTAAATCATGTTTAGCACTAGATATTAAGTTTGAACAGTTGATGGTCATCAAGGTGAATGTGATGATTTCTTGGTTAGTGGTTCTAGTTATATAGAAGTGATCTAGTAGGCTTGAACAATATGTGCAAGAGTTTGAGTCCATTTTAATTCGTAATTAAGTATGATGTTGTATGTATGATGAAGAAGTATGACCAAGGTAATACGGGGTTGAATTATCTTCTAAGGTTATTATGTGTTGTGTGTGGTTAGTAGTACCATTGAGTTTCTAAGAAGAAGGAGGCTAGTTATATAGTATATGATATTCTTAATGGCTAAGTTAAGGAGTTGAGTTATGGATAGATGATGTTGAGCCTTTTTGGTATGATCTTGATTCTCATGGTTTAGAAATATAAGTTTAGAGATGTGATATTAGTAGGCTATGATGGAGGCAGTATGATTTATTAAAGGTTGAAGATATCCGTGTTAAGTGTTAGAATCTAAGTTTGAATCTTTGAAGATTGAGCAAATAGAATCTATGATTTTAGAGTAAGTTTGTTATTTGTATGTATTGTTGTGTTCCAGACTCTAGAGTGTAGTGAGTGTAGTCCAGTTTAGAGTTTAGTAAAGGGTTTCTCAGACTTAAAATGATGGCTTAAAGCTAAGGGGGAGATGATAGAACGAGTAACCAAGTGAAGCTCTTAGATTCTAGTAGTGATGCCAGTATGTTATAGAACATCATAAAGCGAGAATGATGCTCAGCCCATTCTTATTTCAGTATTGGTATTTCAGTTATCCCAATATCTACTCATGCCTTACGTGTTAGTTCCATGATCATAGTTCATGTTCATGTACATAATAGAGGATCATGTACTCTCCCAGTTCTTAGTACAAGAAGTTCCATTTCATTTAGCAGTTGGGATCATATTCCATAAAGTTATGAATTCCAAAATTCAGGTCATGCAGCTCATAACTCATGTACTTATGCTTTACAGTATGTTCAGATCTAGTACTCAGGCGATACTCGTAGCGATCAGCAAAATTCAGAGTTATATCATGTACATCCTCAGATTAGATCTCTTTAATAAATCCATGTTGTGAACACTCCATTCCCCAGGTTTCGGTAAAGTATCAAGTTATGCTTGGTATCCTTTCACGTTTCAGGCCCTGGTATTCTAACCTTTCAGTGACCTTTCCTTAGGTCAAGATAGTGATGGTGAACAGTTGTGTAGATGGGAGAGAGTAAATATGTTATGTTGGGAAAGATGGTTGTATGCTAGTTTTATGTAAGTCTATAAATGAAGAAATATTGAGGTGAAACTTTTTGTGTATGACTTGGTTAGTTGAGAATATTTTATACGTGCCTTCTCAAGAATAGTGCATGGAAGATATTATTAATAAAGGTGTTAGAGAATACGAGAAAGGTGCTCTTATGGGTATTTGTTTAGAAACGCATATGTGGTTATGAAGATAGGCTTGAACGTTATGTTGGTATATAAGAGAATAGGTGTGTTGTGCATTAATGAAATTCTAGTAAGAGGTTGAATTTAGTTATTAAAGTGATAAGAAGAATCACCCTAGAGTGAGTAGTTATGACAATGCTTGGGGTATTAAATCCATGGTTCAAACTAGTGTTATGGTGTTATATGAAGTACCTTGTGATTTTGAGTTAGGCCTGACCGTGATGAGAGGATTTAGTTTAGTTTAGACTTTAGTAGATGGATTTATCAATACCTCATGAGGATTATAAGTTGAATCAAGTGATTATGGTATTTAAAGGAATAGTATAGTTGAGAGAGTGTTTGAGAAGTGTTGTTAAGCTTGATAGTAAGAAGTTTCATTTCTTAAGGCATAGTAATTCTATCCTAGCTTATGGTTTATAGATCTATGTTCCATTCTATAGAGTGGCAGCAATGTTGTGATTTCTTATTCAGATGTTTTGTTTAGATCATGCCCAAAGTTACTTGCTCCCTAATATCATTAAAAATTCCTTAGAAGAGTGTTGGAGAAATACTCTATCTGAGTATGAGCATTTAGTATGATTCAGTCTGTATAGCCAGCAATCCATAGTAAGAGTCAGACAGATAAATTTCTATTGTTTCCTTTTCATCTTCCGATTTAGTCTAGTCTTACTACCTGAAATTTCATGAGTACGACCATTTTAAGAGGTAGTTTATTCACATCTAGGTAAATTGCGAATTCAACTTAGTATATACATCAGACATCAGTTTCAGATTCAGATATCTAGTCATGATACAGGTCATAAGTATTCAATGAATAATCTTAGTTTTCCAAGCATCCCAACTCAGACAATGTAATACCCATTGTATGATCGTAGCCTCATTGCATGATTTGTGCCTGCATAATTTATAACTTCACCATTCTACATGAATAATTGCATCATGAACACTTCAAGCGAATTCTAAACTCTCAGCATGAATCAACTTTTTATAAGAAATAAAGGCAAGTCAGCTCAGAAATCAATTTCATGATAGAGGTTTCTAATGTTCCAGACATAGTCATGTAAGTATATTCCCAGATGTGAATGTTCAATATATAATCTCAGTTGCCTTAGTTCAGAACTCTCATTCCGATCAGTCCGTTGAGGGTGCTACTAGGGAAGCAGAAGCAGACATGCGTACCAAGTACCCTTATCTCTTCTCTATAAACTCAGATTTAGTCGAAGGTAATAGTCTTTCTTTATTCAGTTCCTTTGCCAGTATCAGATTCAGACATATAGCTATTTTCGTGTAAGTTCATGCACTCACAAACTCAGTTCAGTAGCTCACTATGTTAAGATTCAGTCATTCAATTTATTTCAATTGTGCATGATAGCTTATAGCCTTAAATTCCTCAACATTCTCAGCTTAACTATCCACATTCATGGATGAATGTTCCCAAGGGAGAGATATTGAAATACCTCATACTTTTCCTAGCTTAATTTTGTCCCTAGAAGGTCAAGGATTAGCTTCTAAAATAAATACCTTTTTATTTCATATGGAATTTTCTATATTTCGACTTTCCATTGTGTGAGAGATTGAATAATCTTTCCATCGATACCTAATTTGCCCAAATCCAATACTCGGTTGAGGAATTAGAGCATTTTTAAGTTGACAGTGTCCCACCTGAGCAACCACCGCATTGCGGAGAAGGACAATTTCATAATTTTCAATTCCAGTAGACCTACGTGATATTGGCGTGTCGTAGAAAGGTCCAAATTCCCAGTTGTCAAAATCCAGTAGCCCAACGCGATACGGCGCATCGCGCTAGTGGCCAAAATGGCAGTCCAAAGGGGCATCGTGATTGTGGCGTGTCATGGTGAAGGACCAATTCCCACTCATCCTTTTTTAGTGATCCACCACGATAGTGGTGCGTCGCGGTGGCCTATTAAATAAGGATTTTTTCTTTCTTTTCCAGTTCCATTTATAAGTTTAATAGGGGTATTTTGGTCAATACCCAAGGCCCCAATTCGTGTAAAGAACAACATTAAGCATATTCCAAAGAACTTTATGCTTATTTCATCAATTTTCTCTCAAAAAAAAAACCCTAGAACTCAAGAGCTTCTTCTCTAAGAAATCAAAATCCTCCATAGTTTCTCCAAGAAAGCTCTAAATTGAGGATTTCCAAGACAAGATAATCAAGAACCCATCTTTAAGAACTCAAATAAGAATCAATAAGTCAAGTTTCTTCATCTTATCATCAATCAAGGTATGTGGGGTTTATGAACAGGGATTTTTTTTCCATCCTTGTACCCAAAACCAAACTTTTACATTAAATTCATATTATTTTGAATGATATTACATGATTTTTGATTTAGGGTTCGTACCTATTATTTCTATTTGCAAAGTTATAAGTTTCTGAGATATTTTGAAGATGAATTGCATGTCTATTTTCATGCCTATTGCAGTAAATTATAGATTTTGAGATGAATTATCATTGTTTTCATTATCAAGCATAATTATTATGATGTTTTGACATGAGATTGAAGCATGGGTTGTTACCCTTAGATTGAATATTATTATTTCAAGAAAAATGATGCTTTAAGCATCCTATTATCAAGTTATTTATAGTCCTTTAGTAAAGCTTTGATCTTTTGATCACCAGATAAGTTTTGGAATCCACTTTACAAATTTATTACATATTTCAGAAAGTAAAATAGCGTCATTTATAGATTGATTCAGATATGTGCATAACTGGTTTCAAAATGAACCCTTATGTGAGTTTTAAAGTAGATTTCTAACGAGATAAGCGTAGCAAATTAAAGGGAGTAGAATTTAGCACCGAGTTGGATATGATTCCAAGGTCTCATACCCCAGAACTACGTGCCACCATAGAATTAAGATTTGAGAGCCCATAGTGGGCTAAGATAGTGATCACCTAAGCTGAGGTTATACTCCCTGGCAAGAGTATGACACTGTAATACCCCGCATGTTTCTAAGCTAGGAAGTGAATAAGTTTTCCTACGTATGAAACCTCCTATCCTGTGAGTAGAATTTTAGAGAATGACTTACAATGAATATCCTAGTGATAGGAAAGCTTGCGATGTCTTAAGCATTCTCATATGAGTCTCTTAGAGTGATGCAAGCTAAGAGTTTTTGAATCCATCAAGTTTTAGTGTTCGATTTTGTAAGGTTCATATTTGAACGAGTATAAATTGATATTAATATGGTATTTCTGCATATTTCTACCCACTAAATTATAAAGAATCAAATTATCTTTCCAACGATACCAATTTCTCCAATATCCGAGCGAAAAGTTATGCCCATTTTCGTGAGAGATAGTAAGGGTATGCGATTGGTTAGGCGTCGCTGAACCAAACTTAGGCGATTGGTTAGGCGCCGCCTAAGTCAGTTCCAAGTGCCAAAAACACTCTGTTTTGAGTTATTTTAAGGGTAATTAAGTCTTTTAACACTCCTTACACGTCCCTAAACTTAACCCTACAAAATATATAGCTCCTAATTACATTACAACTCTATTAACATCTCAAAGTTCATTATCCAAGAGCACCATAGGAGAAAAACAACTTGGTTTGCATAATTAAGCTTGAAGATCCTATTTCAAGAAAATTCCTCCGTCAATCATCAAGGACCTCCTTTCCAAGGAATGCGTAGTGTTCATCAATGGATTCCTTTCGTCCGTGGAGTTCAAGAATCAATCTTTAAAATACAAAAGCTTGGTTGGTTTTGGTGATATGATCATACCCATGTTGATGCTTGTTTATTTTGCTATATAATAGTATCGTGACTGTATATCTCATGAAAGTTATGTTGTTAGTTGAAAAACATGATCTTTAGATGGATTGATAGAATGCAAGTATGAAATCCACCTATGCCTTAAAGAATGCATGCAAGGTGTTTGATAAAATGCCTAGTATGTTAGAACTTCATATTTACATGATTTCATGATATCTAAATAACAAGTTCATGTTAGTCATACACTCCAATATGAATTTCCATGAAAATTATGTGTTGTTATTGTTGTGGTATTAAGCATGTATGATAATGGAGATATAAATTATGTACACAAAATATATCCATGCTTTCCCTACCATGTTTGAGATGTTGAATAAATACATGAAGTATAATATCCCTAATTATTACAATATAAACTAAATGTTACATGTTGTCGTTCCCTTATGCTTGAATGGTTTCCATGCCATTGCTATGAATAGTATATGTTGTCGGAATGCCCATGATATTAGAATATGAGATTTATCACTTGATTATAAGCATTCCTATTCATGATAGATATTATGATGACCATGTACTTCATGAAATCCCCCACTCATGTACTATGGATTTTTATTGATGGTCTTGTATTCAAGAAATTCAAGTTGTGTCAGTTTTCTTCCATCAAGTTCTGGGGGTACTTGTACCCGAAAAATATAGTTGTGTTCCTAGATCCATGTCATGTTTTCACGATACTCTCAGTCAAGCCATGATCAATAGAATTCAGTCAGTCATGTGACTCAGGAAAAACTCAGAAATCTCAGTTATCTCAGTAGTCCAGTAATCTCAGTAATCTCAGTGCTCAGTAACCTCAGTAACCTCAGTATTCACAGTCAATCTCAGTAACTTCAGTACTCTCAACCAGTCCTCAAAACTCAGTATATTCCATCAGTCATCAAAATCCAGTAAACTTAGTTTAGCTCCGCTAAACAATAACACTAGTATCAGTCCAGTTAATCAGTAACAGTTCAGCTAATTAGTTCAGTTCAGTTATTCAGTTTAGCTTAGTTATTCAGTTTAGTATCCTTCAGATGGGAGTAGAAGTTAGCACCGAGTGAACCCAAGAATGGGAACTCACCTGCCAGTTCAGGGTGTGATTCTTAGTAGTCATCCTTGTGTTCCAGAACTACGTAGCCAGCGTAGGTTGAAACATCTTAACCTGTCAGTTTAGGGTTCCCATCATTCTCATTTGAGTACCTGCTAGTATAGGGTTCTCACAGCTGTCCTTACCAATGGGACAATATTGACACCCCTCTAGTCGGGGTAGAGATTGAACCCTTGCTTAGCTATTATAGTGTATTTGGGGCATGTCGGTTAGATAACTACTTCCCACAGTTTCAGTATCAGCCTCAATAAAAGAACTCATATAGTTCTTCAGGATATCAGGACTGTCAGATACAGTACGGAACTCATCTAGTTCCATCAGATTTAGGATTGTCAGATACAGTCATTCATGCTATCAGTTATCAGAACTCATGTTATCAAATATATCAGTTATCAGAATTCAGTTATCATTCATGATATGTTATCAGTAAATACATTTTATTAGTATTCATACTTAGTAGTCATGTTATCACGAGCTCAATTTTAGGACTGTTAGATACGGTCAATCAAATTAGTTCTTCATAATCAGAACTATCAGAAACAATCATTCCTTTATCAGTAATATAGTATCAGTCTCCTAATATTTAGTAATACAGTATCAGTTCCTCACTCATTAGTGAATTACATATCAATATCAGTAAACTCAGTCATTCAGTATCTCAATATCAGTAAACTCAGTCTTTCAGTATCTCAGCATCAGTAAACTCATGTTGTCAGTATTCAGACTTAGTAGTCAGTATCATCACGAGTTTAGTTGTAGTTACGTATGTATGTATGTATTCTCACATTCATATCAGTCAGCATTGTTTATGCATATAAAACCCTTTGCATTTAGACTACCTCACTCGTATACTCAGTACATTTAGTCGTACTGACGTATTTGCACTATGGTGTTTTATTTGACGCCATAGGTACAGAGGCACGAGTTTCAGAGAAGCAGTAGCATAACAGATTTCAGCAGTCAGTGCTCCTCTTCATTTGAGGACATTATTATTATTACTTTATTTCAGTAGTTCAGATTAATTTTTCAGTTCATGATGTTAGTTGGAGACATGTTCCTTCAACTCTTTATTCAGTTCAGTTAGAGGCTTTCGGACTAGATGTCAGATTAGATGTTCAGACTTCAGTATTTATTTTTATTTTTTGGTATTGTTATACCATATTTTTCAGATATGTATCAGTATTAAACCTTATGGCCTTACAATTCATGTTTCCGCATATTTTATGAGATATTATACAGTTTACAGGTACAAATATCAGTCATGGGTTATCTTGTGGTCCTTCGGGGTCATGAGCACTGTGTAGCATTTCGGTTCAGAAAATTGGGGCGTTACAAACTTGGTATCATAGCCTAAGGTTCAACAGTGTCCTAGGAAGTCTGAAAACTGCATCATGTAGAGTCTTGTACGTGGTCGTGTTGTGCACCACACTTATGTGCAGGAGGCTGTGAGATGTTTTAGGAATAGTTTCCCTTCTTTCATATCTCAAGATCGTGCTATAGCAAGTTTCTCTAAGGAACCCTTGTAGATTCACATCAGGCTCCCCTCATGTCAACCTTACCTTACTTTAAGGTAATAAAAACAGTGAAGCTTAAGTCCTAAAGATAGGGCTTTCTCATGCAGTCCCTGGAGACAGTTATGGGATTTGCCACATGCTCAGACAATATCCCTTCAGTTAAGTCATGTTTAAAAGTTGTACAGATTTTATTTATGATCATGAGAACTCCTTTGTAAACTCAAATCCAATTTTTGATATGCCGTTAGATCCCTTCTCAGAATCCTATGACAGTATAGAACTAGAATTTTAAGCATGGACCCAAGAGTTTAGCAGTAGATGAGTTGGGATAGTATTATTTAGTCTGATTAGATTATGTATTCATGGGTATAGTTGTACCAACATGAATTAGTAGGTTTGAAAAGTTCTAGCAGGCGAGCATAAATTTAAGTTTATTGACTTGAAATTAAGCATGAAGGTGTGAATGTGATATTAGCAGTATATGAGGAAACAAAATTAGATGATGTGTTTAGTAAGACAAGCAGGTGTTGAACAGAATATAGGTATGTGATAATAGATCAAGTGACCAAGTCAGTCCCTCAGACTCCAGTAGTAGAGCCAGTATATATAGAAAGCAGTAAGGGAAGATAATTCTTGACCCATCCTCATCTCAGTGCAGAGTTTTGCACCTCAACTATAAAAAAAAAATCCACTCAGGAGTTGCATGTCAACTCTATGGTCACGAACTAGACTCATGTATTTCTTTTTCCCATAAATCATGTATGATTTTTGTTCCCAGTATAAGGGGTTCAGTTCCATCTCCCTCAGTATTACGAATCATGTCCCACGAGTATAGAAACTCTAGACTTAGGTCATGCAGCTCATGACTCATGTACGCATATTAGGCTTTCCAGTATACTTAGCTTCCATGAATCATGCTATGCCCCTACATATCAGATATATTTAGACTACATCATGTATATCCTCAAGTCAGACCTTATTGGTAAATCCAAACTATTGATATTTTATTCCTCAAGTTTCAGTCATGTGTCAAGTTTAGTTTTGATCTATTTATGTTTCAGGTCCTCCTGATTTACTCCTCCAGTTAGATCTCCTTATGGAACAGTGTAGTGATGAACAGTTGTTTAGATAAGAAAAGATTGTTGCATGCTTACTTTGCACGAGGGTGTAGTTGTGAAGATAGGATTGAATATCATGATAAATATGCAAGTAAACGTCTAGCAAGGGGTTGTATTTAGAAGTTGGGAAAGTACAAAGTGTAAGTGTACATTTAGATCCTTGACTTATGTCAGTCCCCAGCATGTAGCCATCAAAAACTCAGTTGCTAACTCAATTATAGTTTCAGTATCCAGCACTCAGTGATCAGTGTTCAGTCCTTGAATTCAGTACTTCAGTATCAGTCTAAAACTCAGTTACAACGATAGTTCAGAAATCAATATTTAGTAAAGGACTCAAATAGTCCTACAGAACCATGGCTTCAGTTACCAGTTACTTCACCTCAGAATTCAGTACTTCTGTACTAGCTATAGGCTTAGTTATAATGTCATCTTGAGTTCAGTAACCAGATTTGAAACTCAGTTCAGTTCCAGACATGCTTGACCATAGCATTCAGGTTGTCAGTACTCAGTTATCAGTGTTTCAGTACCCCAGTTTATAGAATACCTCAGATCCATATCGTACACTTGGTCTCGCATTCGCATAATATAGACTTCATGAATCCATGCTCAGATACCTCATTCTACTCAGTTAGTCCTTATCCCCTATGCATAAAACTCAAAAATCTCAGCCCAGCTATTCAGACTAAGTACATTTTAGCTTTGAAGATCCAGTATTTAGTATCAGTTATTCAGTTAATCAGATAAGTTAGTATATTTATGCGCTCGTGTTCAACTCAGTTCATGTATCATGTCTCAGTTTCAGATCCTAGCTATTCAGTCATGACTCAGTTCCTAGGTGTCTTACGCATCACCTCAATTCCCCTCAGTAGCTCATCCAAGTCGGTATTATTTAAGGGACATAGTGTCCCAAGAAGGAGATACATCATACCCCCAAACTTTTATGACATAAACATATTGCTCTCTTTTCTTTTAATGACTCCAGTTTGGAGAAGGAGTACTCATAAGTTAACACTCAAACTCCAACTTTAGTCGTATGCCATGTTTTTAAGATTCAGTTCAGATCATGATATTCAGTATATCTACCACGTCCCAGACTCAGTTATGTTCTCATGTTTCCGATCATGCATATGGAGTAATTAATCTCAAACTTATCGGTATTTTCAGTTCAAGGTAACAGTTTTCCTTAAACTTACTCGTTCTCATATTCATATTTCAGTACCAAACTTGGTATTCAGTTCCATACTCAGTTTTTAGTTCAAACTTGGTACCTTTACCATTGCATGTTCATGAGTAAGTTTAGTCATGAATTCACGCATCAGATATGCGTGATCAGCTCATCTGTACTTTCAATTATGCATTCACGTATCATGTCAGTCATATAATCATGCATCAGATATGTATGGATCCACCTTATTAGTTAAGCATCAGATATGCATTCCTGTTTGAGAAACTCAGCTCACCAGAACACTAAGTCCTACATTCATAAATTAGTTATACATGCATCAGATATGCATGTTCAGTATGATATATTCAGTTCATCAGTCACGTCAGTCATGAGATCATGTTCCATTCATTCATGTTCAGTTGGTGTTTTCCCCTCTCAGTCAGTTCCATTCGAGGACGAATGTTCCCAAGGGGGAGATATTGTAATACCCCACATGTTTCTAAGCTAGGAAGTGAATAAGTTTTCCTACGTATGAAACCTCCTATCCTGTGAGTAGAATTTTAGTGCATGACTTACAATGAATATCCTAGTTATAGGATAGCTTGCGATGTCTTAAGCATGCTCATATGAGTCGCTTAGAGTGATGCAAGCTAAGAGTTTTTGAATCTATCAAGTTTTAGTGTTTGATTTTATAAGGGTCAAATTTTAATGAGTATAACTCGATGTTAATGTGGTATTTCTGCATAATTCTATCCACTAAATTATAGAGAATCAAATTATCTTTCCAACGATACCAATTTCTCCTTAATCCAATACCCGAGCGAAAAGTTATACCCATTTTTGTGAGGGACAGTAAGGGTATGCGATTGGTTATGCGCCGCCCAACCAAACTTAGGAGATTGGTTAGGAGCCGCCTAAGTCCGTTCCAAGTGCCAAAACACTCCGTTTTGAGTTATTTTGAGGGTAATTAAGTCTTTTAACACTCCTTACACGTCCCTAAACTTAACCCTACGAAATATATAGCTCCTAATTATATTACAACTCTATTAACATCTCAAAGTTCATTATTCAAGAGCACCAAAGGAGAAAAACAGCTAGGGTTGCATAATTAAGCTTGAAGATCCAATTTCAAGGAAATTCCTTGTCAATCATCAAGGACCTCCCTTCTAAGGTATGCGTAGTGTTCATCCACGGATTCCTTTCGTCCGTGGAGCTCAAGAATCAATCTTTAAAATAAAAAAGCTTGGTTGGTTGTGGTGATATGATCATACCCATGTTGATGCTTGTTTATTTTGCTATATAATAGTATCGTGACTGTATATCTCATGAAAGTTATGTTGTTAGTTGAAAAACATGATCTTTAGATGGATTGATAGAATGCAAGTATGAAATCCACCTATGCCTTAAAGAATGCATGCAAGGTGTTTGATAAAATGCCTAGTATGTTAGAACTTCATATTTACATGATTTCATGATATCTAAATAACAAGTTCATGTTAGTCATACACTCCAATATGAATTTCCATGAAAATTATGTGTTGTTATTGTTGTGGTATTAAGCATGTATGATAATGGAGATATAAATTATGTACACAAAATATATCCATGCTTTCCCTACCATGTTTGAGATATTGAATAAATACATGAAGTATAATATCCCTAAATTATTACAATATAAACTAAATGTTACATGTTGTCGTTCCCTTATGCTTGAATGGTTTCCATGCCATTGCTATGAATAGTATATGTTGTCGGAATGCCCATGATATTAGAATATGAGATTTATCACTTGATTATAAGCATTCCTATTCATGATAGATATTATGATGACCATGTACTTCATGAAATCCCCCACTCATGTACTATGGATTTTTATTGATGGTCTTGTATTCAAGAAATTCAAGTTGTGTCAGTTTTCTTCCATCAAGTTCTGGGGGTACTTGTACCCAAAAAATATAGTTGTGTTCCTAGATCCATGTCATGTTTTCACGATACTCTCAGTCAAGCCATGATCAATAGAATTCAGTCAGTCATGTGACTCAGGAAAAACTCAGAAATCTCAGTTATCTCAGTAGTCCAGTAATCTCAGTAATCTCAGTGCTCAGTAACCTCAGTAACCTCAGTAACCTCAGTATTCACAGTCAATCTCAGTAACTTCAGTACTCTCAACCAGTCCTCAAAACTCAGTACATTCCATCAGTCATCAAAATCCAGTAAACTTAGTTTAGCTCCGCTAAACAATACCACTAGTATCAGTCCAGTTAATCAGTATTAGTTCAGCTAATTAGTTCAGTTCAGTTATTCAGTTTAGCTTAGTTATTCAGTTCAGTATCCTTCAGATGGGAGTAGAAGTTAGCACCGAGTGAACCCAAGAATGGGAACTCACCTGCCAGTTCAGGGTGTGATTCTTAGTAGTCATCCTTGTGTTCCAGAACTACGTAGCCAGCGTAGGTTGAAACATCTTAACCTGTCAGAGTAGGGTTAATGAGGTGGCTTAACCTTTCAGTTTAGGGTTCCCACCATTCTCATTTGAGTACCTGCCAGTATAGGGTTCTCACATCCGTCCTTACTAGTGGCACGGTATTGACACCCCTCCAGTTGGGACAGAGATTGGACCCCAGCTTAGCTATTATAGTGTATTTGGGGCATGCCGGTTAGATAACTACTTCCCACAGTTTCAGTATCAGTCTCAGTAAAAGAACTCATATAGTTCTTCAGGATATCAGGACTGTCAAATACAGTACGGAACTCCGATAGTTCCATCAAATTTAGGACTGTCAGATACAGTCATTCATGCTATCAGTTATCAAAACTCATGTTACCAGATATATCAGTTTTCAGAATTTAGTTATCATTCATGATATGTTATCAGTAAATACATTTTATCAGTATTCATACTCAGTAGTCATGTTATCACGAGCTCAGTTTCAGGACTGTTAGATACGGTCAATCAAATTAGTTCTTCATAATCAGAACTATCAGAAACAATCATTCTTTTATCAGTAATATAGTATCAGTCTCCCAGTATTCAGTACTACAGTATCACTTCCTCACTCATTAGTGAATTATATATCAATATCAGTAAACTCAGTCATTCAGTATCTTAATATCAGTAAACTTAGTCTTTCAGTATCTCAGCATCAGTAAATTCATGTTGTCAGTATTCAGACTCAGTAGTCAGTATCACCACGAGTTTAGTTGCAGTTACGTATGTATGTATTCTCACATTCATATCAGTTAGCATTGTTCATGCATATAAAACCCTTTGCATTTAGCCTACCTCACTCGTATACTCAGTATATTTAGTCGTACTGACGCATTTATGCTATGGTGTTTTATTTGACGCCATAGGTACAGAGGCACTAGTTTCAAAGAAACAGTAGCATTGTAGATTTCAACAGTCAGTGCTCCTCTTCATTCGAGGACAATTTTATTATTACTTTATTTCAGTATTTAAGATTAGTTTTTAAGTTCATGGAGTTAGTTGGAGACATGTTCCTTCAACTCCTTATTCAGTTCAGTTAGAGGCTTTCGTACTAGATGTCAGATTAGATATTCAGACTTCAGTATTTACGTTTCTTTTTTGGTATTGTTATACCATGTTTTTTAGATATGTATCAGTATTGAACCTTATGGCCTTACAGTTCATGTTTCCACATATTTTATGAGATATTATGCAGTTTACAGGTATAGATATCAGTCATGGGTTAGATTGTGGTCCTTCGGGGTCATGAGCACCATGTAGCATTTTGGTTCAGAAAATTGGGGCGTTACAGACACCTCTTCCCAACGTGAGGTTTCTTCCTTAGGAGGACGAGACGTTGGACTCCATGTAGCCGCACAGTTTATGTCGGTTAAGAGAACCTCCCTACTAGTATAGACAAGCTTTGAAAGAATTCCCTTAAGATAAAGTGTTTTCCTTACAGCTTAATGGTAAAGATTTTTAGAATTGTTTCTCAAAAAAATAAATAACAGAAAGCTTTTAGAAAATTAAGTGTAAAGGCTCACAAAGTTTACTCAGATTATGCTTTAATAAGAGATATTAGCTATAGATTTCAGCTTTCACATTTTAGAATTTAGAGTGAGTCCTTTCTACACTTAGACAGTATAATTTAAAGAGAGAATACAAGATCAGCTTTCAGAACAAAATGTTATGACTCACTAGATTTATAAAGTATGCTTTGCTTCTTATTATTTTAGTATTTTATATATTCCAGCTTATGTGAGTCATTTACATTTAGCATGCATTGTTTTATAAATTATGATGATGAGATGATGTTTTACTTATGCATTTCACTACCATATACTCAGTACATCCTCAAAGTACTGGTCCATATATACGTCTATGTGCTACATTGTCTCATAATGTAGGTGTCAGTTCAGTTGTAGCACGCATTCCATATTCAGATAGTTTGAAGTTTTCAGTCAGCAGGTGATGAGTCCTCTTTATTCAAGGGATCGAGTCAGTCATATAGTTTGAGCAGTATTTTATTTTTATTTATTCAGTCATATTAATTTGGGATAGCTGGGGGTCATGTCCTGGTTACCTATAGTCAATACTAGTAGAGGCTTCATAGATAGTCAATAGAGTTATTGTATTAACTCTAGTGTTCTTTTGTAAAAGCAGAGTTGTAATCATTTTAATTTAGTTCTGTATTGATCAGATTCAGAAGAGAGTCATCTTCCACTTATTTCATTCAGAATTATGTACTCTATTCAGTTACTTATGAGTTATGCCAGTAGAAGGGTTAGCTTGGGATCACTTGTGGTCCTAAGCATCGTGTGACATCTCGGGACCTATTTTCGAGGCGTTGCATTATCACATGTTTTTTTGTATACACTTATAGAGATCCCAACTATTAGGTAGAACTCATAGAGGGTTCGCAACCCATATACTTATATATTCTCAATCCATCTCCCCGTCTAATATTCATGGATCAAGATTGCCACAATATATCATAAATGTCTCAAATCAATATTACCAACACATCCCACAATATAAGTATTTTATAAGGTGTCTCATTTTCTTATAATAATTAGAATGTCATAATGATACTAGTGTCTCATGAATACACATACGTGATATGAGGATATAACACTCATAACCTATCAGTATGATGATAGAAATTCATTCAATACATATATAAGTGAGATTAGAATCACTCTATGTATCAATAATTCATGATAAAGTTTTCACTTGGAACCACCAGAAAAAATAGTAATGTAGTCATCAATATTATCATTTCCAACCTCTCACTCGAGCATCAATATAGTGATGATGCAATTAAATGCTCAAATAAGGCCTACAATATCAAGTCAAACCCCAATTTAGGTGGTACAATGATAGATAAAACATTGTAATGCACATATACAACCTATGATGTCAACTCAAGCCACCATACAGGGGACATAATAATAAATAAGATATTTAATACATAAATATGACAACAACATCTAGTCAATCCCCCACCCAGATATCATAATAATATATTCTCTCAAATTAATAAGCAATATCCATATAAGTTCCCACTCGAGAACACGATCTTAAATAGTTACTCAAGTCTATAAATATATTCACATAAGCCTACATGGTCAACACAAAGTAAACAATAATCCCAATAACAATATATTATAGAACTATCCAAACTTAGTTGTTCCATACATTAAGTCTTATCAACAAATACAAGCCCATTTATACTCTGTGTATTCTCTAAAATTCAATTATTCCGTCACTATCAATATATCATAATTATCCCCTAGAGATTACTAAGATCCAACCATGACAAATAAGGCCTGCTGGATCTAATTCAAGCTCTAAAATAGGCATCTAATATTAACTATTCAAGAGTTGCTAGGTTATCTATCTGCATTCCACTCTAAGGATATTTAACAATAGTAATACTAACTAATCAAGGCAATAATCCAACTACAATTCATCAAAGACTCTGGTATCAGTGGGGATGCTCGTCATTGAACTTAAGCGGGATCCCTAATCCTAAGCAATACACAAGATACAACAAATAAGCATACAACCCATAAAAACTTTAGAAAAAAATAAAGGCACTTCTCAACTTGCCTTGAGACACATCAAGCAAGAACTCTAATATGGATTCATAATCATAAAACTCCTAGTCTTATGAAAGGACTAGAAATGTATCACATAAGGACTGTCTAGGTCATAACACTAACATCTAAGGCCAAATTCTTAATGAAGCAATATTCACTGAGTTTTATATTTTTTGTATACCCAAAATTTAGGTCAAACACAACGGAAGTTTTGAACACACTTGACTAACCTAAACCTAACCAAGACACTACAAGACATTAACTGTACTACATAATTAAAAATCATCATCGAATTCACCAAAAAAAAACTCATGAAACCACATCAATACCACCCAAATACTAAATCAACATACCTAAGGATGATACTATCACTATCAAACCAAACCATATAACAACCCTAGGCTAAAACTACTAGGCTAGAAATTGGTTTCAAAGCTACAAAAAACCTCAAAAGTCACACTCAACGCACTAGATCACCACCAAATAGTCAAAACCTACAACTTAACCATTTGAGGTAACTAAGAATAACCATAAAACTCTATAAACCATAGGCATAAAAGCTATAAATGACACCAAACACTTAAGAACTCATCATTAAACATGTGTAGTCTTGTAATACCCCACAAGGTCCTAGACACGATTTCAGCTATTAGACGCTTGTTTAAAGGGGGTCCAAGGCATTTATTTCACACTAAGTACAGGATACTTAGGCATTTAAGACTGCAAGATTTCAAACATTTTAATTTTGGCCTTTTTGAGTTTGACACATTGATTTATGAGTTGAAATATGTTTAAGGATGTTAAAGGGTCATTCGAGAGAGTTTCAAAAATTTTGGAAGGGGTTTGGCGTATTTTTGGACCACAGAGGTAGAATGCCTCCGCAATTAGGACATGTCACAGAGGCTAGACCTTAGCGATGCACACCGTGTCACGGGGTCTAGTCTCCGCAATAGCTCCCATGCCACGGAGGCTGGGTTTTCCTGCAATATTATTTAAGACCCAATGGGGAACTTTGGTTGTTTCCCCCTCTCCCTAATCGTCCAAATCACAAATTAAAGTCCAATAGGGGAATTATTTTCCTCATTCCTCATCAGTTAACAGCGTGAAAACATTCCCCTTCCCATGAACACAAAATTTCATGCTTCTTCTCAAGAATTTAACCATTCAAGGTCCCAATTCCAAGTTCTTATCAAGGATTAAAACAACTCAGGTATGTGGGATATTCATCAATGGCTTCCTTCCACTCATTGAGTTCCAAGAATCCTTTATTTTTTTATGTAAAAACCCTTTTCCCTTTTTTATGAAATTCCAATGTTAAGTACGAATTTACTCAATGTTCTCCTAGTAATTTTGAATTCAAGCCATGCCAATATGTTATGTTATTGCATTCTTTAAATTTTAATAACCCATATCATACTCAGTTGACACCATGTTAATTTACTAATTTATGAATTAAACCATGTGAGCATGTTTTCCTCATAAGTTTAACATATTTCCATATTCAAAATCATAGATTTCATCAGTTAGGGATACATTCTATGTTTTGGGTATCTAAATTATGAATTTCCCTACAATATTGTTAAATAATGTCATTGCATTTAAAGTAATATTCTATGATGGAGGGTTATGAACACCCGATACCTATCTGTTTATACATGTTTCCATTTTTAAGCAACAAGTCAGTTACTATTATACTTAGTTGGTCATGATCATGTTGAGCATTATCAATTATGATATCCAATTGACTTTAATTAGTACAAGTGTCAGTATAGCTGGGAGTAGAATTTAGTACTGAGTAAACCTAGGGATGAAGGCTCACCTGCCAATCGATGGTGTTAGTATTTTAAGAGGTAACCCTAGTTGGAAGGGTGTTAGTAGCTTGCCAAAAGTACCATCACTGGAACGAGCACCTTCTAGTAGAGGGTGACACCGTAGTCCTTCGGGACACTAGTTTCGGAGATCCACACGGGCAGTATTGGTACTTGTGGCAAGCTACTAATACCCTTCCAACTAGGGTTATAGGTTGGACCTTAATTAGCTCAGATTGTGTCATGTTGGTTACATGATAGCTCCCACAGTTTTAGTTCAGCATCCAGATTATACCAGCTCAAGTTTGCAAGACCAAGTGTTCAGTTTATCAGCTATTTATTCAGTCAGTTTTATAGATTATTTCAGTACATGTTTTACCTTGTCTTGCATTCATTTTGCATGTTCAATATCCATATGCATTTCAGTTAGTCCCTATCTCACATACCAGTACATTCAAAGTACTAACTATATACTCTATTTTGCGCTATATTGATTTCACTATATAGGTTCAGACGCTTAGTTCCCCGATCGCCCTTAGTCAGCACAGTACCACTCATCAGCAGTTATGTGAGTTCTCATCTATCGAGGATAAGTATTTACAGTTATTTTTAGTAACTCCTTCATTTCAGTCAGTCGGAGTTAGTTGGGGGTTTGTCCCATCAACTCTTTATGTCTTAGAGGCTTTCAGATAATTAGATATCCAGATAGTCAGACTTGTTTTTAGTTGTATTAACATCTCAGACATGTTGGGTATTGTTTTAGTATGCAGCCTTAATAGTATTTTATCAGTGTACCTTCTGCATATGATGCTTGTATTATTATTTTATTTAGTGCTCATAGCAGGTACCTGATAATAGGTTGGCTTGGGGTCACTTATGGCCTTAAGCACCATGCTAAGACTAGGGGGTAGCCTCGGGTTGTGACAAGTCCTCAATACTCAAGATACACCATATAACCTAAATTTTATATACTTTGGTTTCATGGCTCTTTTGTTGATTAAAACTATGATAATATGCAAATACTTAGGTCATTTTGTTAGAAATTATGTGTGTTTTGTGTGTGTTGTAGAAAAATTAGGTTGGAAGTGGCATGGATTGGAATGAGATGAAAAAGAGTTGAAAACCAAAGGGAATAATTGGACTATGAGTCTTTATGTGACTATACGACTCGTAGCCTAATTTGTGATGATAACAGTAAAGGCTGCTGATTCCAGGATTGAAGTTGAGGAACCACGACTTATTTAGAGTGACAACAAGTCATGGTATGAGTCATTCAAAGAAAATTAGAAAAAGTCCTGAAGATAGCCAAGTAGAAACCCTAGTGGAAATGGAATAAGACTACGAGTCATCATGACAGGGTAAGACTCATAATGTAGAGTCATTTTGACAATAAAGAGAAATGTCCTAAAAGGTGAAAGTCGACTGGAGTGATAATAAGTCCATCCAGCGACTCGTATGGTCTCATGATGAGTCGTCATCACCCAACACAAGAAGAAGAAAATTGAGCTGACAATGAGTCGTCGTAAGTCCAAAGGACTTGTTGCTTGAGGTATGATCTTTGGCGAATTTATTTTTCTATTTTATTTTGGTTAGGTTTTCGTTGTTATTTTGAGAAACTATAAATACCCATTAGAAACTCTTGTAATAGGTTACGCATTTTATACTCTTACAAATATTTATTGATTTCAAGATTAGCTTTTGATCTTAGAATTTTCTTGTGATTGTTTTTTGGTTGATTAATTGATTTGAGTCTTTGGGATTTCTTAATCAATTCTTGTGAAATTATTTCTATGCTTTAACTTATGAATCCTGTGGAGTTTCTTGCAACTATGAGCGGCTAATTCCCTTAGCTTGGATAGTGGAAATCCAAGTAGAGTAACGAAGTAGGGAAAGTGCAAGATTCTTCTATATCATTGTTGTTACATGTATTGTGATCTTCTTTATATTGTTTTCTTCCTTAGCTACTGTAGAATCTAAGGATGTGCCCATATTTGCGACCATCCTCATAAGGGAGCTCAAGATTGTGAAAAAAAGATTACAATAGTAATTCAAGGCAATCAACCCTCGTCTAATAACTTGATAAACATAATGTGATAGTTAAATTAGGATCAAAGACATGGGTTAGTAAGGCGACACCCTGAGACTCACAAGGTGAAGGGTGAAATTTACCAAAGCATTCACAAGACAGTTGGTAATACTAAGCTTGTTAGATTTTGAATGTGTGGCATTGTGATAGTCGGATTAAGCAAAATAAACCTAAGGAGTTAGAATCCAGGAGGAACAAATTCCTAGTGTTTATTTTAGATTGTTTACAACCAAAAGCATTCAGTACTTGTTACTTCTTATTGATTACAACAAATCCCCCTATTTAATTTCTTGCACTGCTCGATTATTTTAACAAGTTCATGAGAATTTCTAACCTATTCCTTATGGGTTCTACCCCAACCTTGGTGGGTTACTATACTTGACGTCGACCGTGGTATACTTCTTGGAGGTTTAATTTTGGATGACATCAAATTTTTGCACCGTTGCCGGGGAATACGATTGTGGAGCTTATGATTAAAGTTGTTGAAATTTTTGGGTTTTATTTTTTTATTTTTCATTGGGCGTATGCTGGAGTATGCCTAGCACTAGGAGTAAAGGAAATCCATTACTATCACTTGATCTGAGCCAGAGAGAATCCTAAAACCAAATCATAGGATGACAGAACACCGACATAAAGGTCATCTTAAGGGGCTTCAAGATAATCTAACTAGCTTGCTTACCCTTGTCCTAGTGTAGTTCAGGAGACTGTATATCAAACCACTGATTAATTATTAGCATAATCAAATGCCAATGCGAGAAGGGATGACAATACCCATCCTTTAGCTCAGGAGGCAGAGACAAGAAGTAGATTATCAAGCAAAATTTGATGAATACTGAAATAGAGGTAGATATGTAGTACTCCCAACCTATTAGTACTTGCCAACATATGATGATCCAGATGAGGACATGGGATATGTTGAGCCTATTAAGACAAGAGCCATCATTCCTCTTGCATTGCCACTATGTGTAAAGTTTAATATCACTAGCACTATGATTAAACTACTAAATTTGAAGGGTGTGTTTGGGGCTTGCCGACTGATAACGCAAACATTTACCTCATAAATTTTATTAGAACTTGCACTTCATATAATATAGCTAGGGTAGATTAGGAAACTTTGAGACTCGGGTTGTTCCCATTCTCTCTAATAGGTAAAGCAATAATATGGTTAGGGAAACTACCTCATGGGTCCATTACAACTTAGAACACGTTGCAGAGACAATTCGTAGACTAATTCTTTCCTCCTGCTAGGATGCTATAATTGAAGGATGAGATTTATAATTTCAGACAGTTGTATTCTGAGCCACTATATAAGGCTTTTTTTGGTTTAAAAAGAAGTTAATGATGGTTCCCAATCATAGAATTATACGGAGAAATTTACTTGAAATATTCTATCGAGCCTTGAATACTATTTCCAAAGATATGGCAGATACTATTACTGGTGGAGCATTCATACACTTACATTGAGAGGTAGTATCAAAGATATTAGATCAAATCTCTCTTAAAAACTGAGGATGGAATACTTAGAAGGTGGAGAAAGGTGTAGGTACTTATACTATTGGGGCTTCCAGCTAGTAAAGAGTTACAAATGACGTAGTGGCGCAAAAGGTTGCATAACTAAGACTGAGATTGGGTTACTGATAAAGCAATTTATGACTATGAATTTTGAGAAGGTAACTACTACAGGAACACAGGGTAAGACTTCTAGATTATATGATTCTTACTTGGACGAAGAAGCAATATATCTAGATTGAGAGTTGGTGGGTTTTTGAGCCAACGGCCAATCGTCTGCCCAAGATAATTGGAACTCAAGGCAAGGAAACCATAGTTGAAAATACTAAGCGGATAAGTATAAGGATTATAGTATAGACAGAGATAGTGATTGGAGGTGTAAGGATGATTATAAAGAGAAGGGTGGTGCATATATTCTACCAGACATCCATGACACTTAGTCAAGGATGGAAACGTTTCTTACAAAGCTGGTCAAGGGTTTAGAAAGTTAGTTGAATTTCCTTAAGGTAATTAAGGAAGACATTTTAGGTTTGACCCAGAAAGTAGAATCGCCTCCTACTGCAATCAAGAAACTGGAGTAATAATTTGGTCTAATGTCAGAGACCTTGAATTAGTGACAGTCGGGAACCCTTTCAAGTAATACAATGTAGAATCCTAAGAATGACAGTCATTATTTGTCCATCATCACTCACAGTGGTAAGACTATCGTTGACCCTCCATGCCTATAGTTGATGAGGCTAAGGATGATAGTGTTGATGTTGATGAGGCACCTGAAGCAAAGTAAAAAAAGTTGGTGACTAGTGCTAAGTCATCACAATAATTGATAGGTGTTAATAAAGAAATTGTAAAGGATAAAGGTAAGGGGAAGGTAGATGAACCAATATTAAAGACTATTCCATGACCTTCCCAACCTTTCTCTACGAGTCTGAAAAAGAAGAAAAAGGAAGAGAAGTATCAAAAGTTCCTATTGATTTTGAAGAACTGTCACTTATTATTCCTCTTATAGAAACATTAGAGCAGATTCCTGGTTATGCAAAGTTTATGAAAGATTTGGTCACTAAGAAGCAGACGGTGGGTTTGAGCCCACTGATAATGGCACTATTGCAGTGCCATAGCTTCCCGATTATTGGTAGAGGACAAAATAACCCCAGAGCATTCACTATTCCATGTAATATTTGTTTCTTTAACTTCTCTCGAGCTCGATGTGATTTGGGAGCTAGCATCAATCTCATGCCATTGTTGGTATACAAGTAGTTGGGGTTAGAGGCACCAAAACCTACATCTATGAGTTTATTGATCACTGACCGTACTATGAAAAAACCAGTTGGTACTTTTTGTGATGTATTAGTGAAGGTTTCATCCTTTATATTTCTAGTTGACTTCGTGATCCTTGATTGTGAGGTGGACTTCAAAGTCCCTATTATCTTGGAAAGGCCTTTCCTAGCTACAAGTAGGGATTTGGTTGATATGGAGATAGGGTTGATCAAGTTCAAAATAAATAATGAGTAAGTTACTTTTAATGTGTGCCAGTCTCTGTAGAAATCAAAGGATATGAGAGTGGTGTTCATGATTGATACTGTTGATGATGATATAGTGACTATGCCCATTGAAGAGAGACTTGGGGTTGAGGAACTAACAATAGTCATTATAAACTTCGACAATAATGTCATAGATGAGTATAATAAGATGGTAAGTGCACTGCATGATAGGGGTTCTTATAATTATGCTCCAAAAGTTGGATCTTGATTTGAAGAATAAAACCATGCCTCATGCTCGGCCATCTATTGATGAACCACTGATTTTGGAATTAAATGCCCTCCCACTTCACATATGATATGCATTTTTGGCGGCCAACAATACCTTATAAGTCATTATTGTTTCATATTTAATATAGATACAGGTTGAAGCATTGATATCAATGTTTCAGAGGTTCAAGAGGGCCATTGGATGGACCATTGCAAACATTGTATGGATTTCACCGATATTTGTACTCATAAAATACAACTTGAATCGGATTATATTTCCAACATTGAGCACTAACTTCGATTGAATCCTCCTATAAAGGAGGTAGTGGAGAAAGAAATCATCAACTGGTTAGATACTGGAGTGGTTTACCCTATTGCAAATAGCAAGTGGGTTAGCCTGGTTCAATATGTGCCTAAAAATGGTGGGATCACTATGGTTCCAAAAAAAAAAATTATGCCAATGAGACCGATTACTAGTTGGTGAGTTTGCATGGATTACAGAAAATGGAACACTTGGACTCAAAACGACCATTTTCTTATGCCGTTCATGGATCAGATGCTCGATAAACTTGCTGTAAGGGTTTGTATTATTTTTTTGATGGGTACTTGGGATACAATGAGATTTATATTTCTCCCGAAGACCAGGAAAAAGATGACATTTACTTGCCCATATAGGACTATTGCATTCAAGAGAATGCCGATCAGACTATGCAATGCTCCTCCCACCTTTCAACGGTGCATAAGGTCTATATTTTTTGACATGGTGGAGGACACTATTGAGGTATTCATAGATGAATTTTGGTCATTGGGAACTTCTTTGATGATTTTTTGGCCTATCTGGCCAACGCACTACAAATATGTGAGGAGTGAATTCTGGTGTTAAATTGGGAGAAATGTCATTTTATGGTAAAATAGAGTATTGCTCTTGGTTGCAAAATCTCAAATAGGGTTATTGAGGTAGATAGAGTGAATATAGAGGTGATTGAAAAATTATCTCTTTCGTTCTTAGTTAAAGGTATTCAAAACTTTTTGGGTAATGCTGGCTTTTAGAAGAGGTTTATTAAGGACTTCTCTAAAATTTCTAATCCTTTATGTAAGATTTTATAGAAGGAGGTGAAATTTTTATTTTATGATGCATCTCTCAAGTCCTTTGAGTACCTTAAGAAGCGGTTGATCTCGACTCCTATTATTGTGTCCCCTAATTGGTCTTTACCATTTGAGGTTATGTGCGATACTAGTGGAGTGTCCTTGTGTGCTATCTTTGGCCAAAGATGTGAGTAAATCCTTCATCCTGTCTATTATGACAACAAGGCACTAAACCCCATACAGAAGAACTAGGTAGTAATGGAGTAGGAGTTAATTATGGTGGTTTGTGTCTTTGAGAAATTCTGGTCCTATTTGATTTAGACCAAAGTCATAGTTCACACAGATCATGCAGCTTTGAGGTATCTAATATTAAAGAAAGACGCAAAACCGAGGCTGATACATTGGGTCCTCTTATTGCAAGAATTTGACTTTAAGGTGAAAGAATGGAAGGGAACTGAGAACCAGGTTGCTAATCACTTGTCTCGCCTTGAAGAAGAGGTAATGCAGAGGTTAGGGGATGAGATTGATATAGATGATACTTTTCCATATGAGCAGGTCTTGGCAGCATCTCAAGATTTAATCCCTTGTTTTGTTGATTTTTCCAACTTTTTGGCAAGTAATTTTGTTTTGAAAGTTTTATCATTCCATCTTCGTAAGCATTTCATGCATGAGGTGAGGAAATTTTTTTGGGATGAGCCCTATCTTTTCAAATTTTTATGGATGGAGTTATTCGTAAATATATTCCTAATGTGGATATGATGAGCATCCTTGAGGCTTGACATTCATAACCAGTTGGGGGTCATCATGGTGGTACCTGCATAACCCACAAAATTCTGTAGAGTGGGTATTATTGGCCAACTATTTATAAAGATACACTTGTTTTTGCCCAAACCAGTGACTAGTTTCAGCGATGAAGAAATATATCAAGGAGACACGAACTCCCCATGACACCTATTTTAGAGTTGGAGTTGTTTGATGTATGAGGGATTGATTTCATGGGTCCGTTTGAGAGCTTTTTTGGGATGAAGTACATTCTAGTGGAAGTCGACTATCTTTCAAAGTGGGTGGAGGATGTTGCACCTCCCAACAATACGGGTCAAAGTGTTACTGCGTTCTTGAAAAAGAACATATTTTCACGATTTGGTACTCCACATATGATTATTAGTGATGGTGGGTATCACTTTTTGTACCATCTATTTAAGGCCCTGCTCTAGAAATATGGTGTGAAATATAAGGTGTCAGCACGCTACCATCCTCAGATGAGTGGGCAAGTCGAGGTCTCAAATAGAGAGATCAAGTCTTTATTGGCAAAGATTGTGAATGCCAAAAGAATAGAGTATTAAGCAAGTTAAATGATGCTTTGTGGGACTATCGGAGAGATTTTAATTCCCCCATAGTTGCCTCTCTATATCAGCTTGTGTACGACAAGGCATGCCACTTGTCAGTCAAACTTGAGCACAAGGCACTATGGTCGTTGAAAAAGCTCACTTTTTGAGTGGCATGATTCAACTAGGTTGAGGATGAGCAAGGTGAATGAGTTGGATGAATTACAACTCTATTTTTATGAGAGTTCTAATCCATAAAAAGAAAAGATGAAGTTGTATCATGACAAGAAAATTGAGAAAAGAGTGTTTGAGCCCGGTGATTTGGTTTTGTTGTATAATTCAAGACTTTGCTTATTTCCTGGCAAGTTGAATTCTAAGTAGTATGGACCATTCACTGTGGTTTGAGTGTTCGGTGATACAGAGCTAAAGCGTGATGGTGAAGCTTTATTCAAGGTGAATGGGCAACGGGTGAAACACTATATGGGAAACCTTGATGAGGTAAAAATATGTGTTGATATGAGCCTTGGGCGAAGTCTGAGTAACCAAGGAAATTGCATCATGCTACAATGTTAAATCAGGCACTGTGACATTAAATCAAACGATGCGTGGGAGGGAACCTATGTTTTATACTCATTACATTATAAGGTAACTTGTGTGTTCAGTGTGCTGGGTTGGAGATTGCAGAAAAAGAGCTAAAATTTTTCTGGTGCCATGTCCCTATGAGGGTACCTATGAGTCATAAGGTCACCATATGACTCGTCACCTAAGTTGTGGTGAGCTGGATCCCGTACCGCCCTCAGGTAAAGGTAAGTCATTGTCAGTGACAATGACTCATCACATTGAGTCGTTATGACTGGAGAACATGGGTAAGACTCTAGTCATAACGGGGAGTCTATCACTTGTATCCATTGGTTATGAGTCGTTACGATGACCCATTTTTTTCCAAACTTCGCGAGGCCAATGGGTCGACCCCATCTTATTTGCTTGAATTAAAAAGGAAAGAAACTACTAAACTAATTTATATTCCATTTTTAAACGGACATGACTCCCTCCATTCCTTTAACCGCTCAATACGTACTTAAAATACACTCCAAATTCAACCTTCAACATCACTTTCAAATTCAAGTCTCCTAAAAAGTTGTGTCTCTCAAGAACTAGGGTAAATACAAAAAATTCAAGGGATCCAAGCAAGTTCTTCAAGTAAGTGTTAAGCTTTAATGTGAAATATGGTTGAAAAACACTTGGATTCCTTGGTTATATTTGTGTTTAGTGGGTGAAAACCCATTTGTTCTTGAAGAATATGATTATTGTGAATAAAAAGAGGGAGTAAATGAAAATTGTGTTTAAAATTAGAAGTGTAGATTCGATGTAAATCCCATGTGTAAGTTTGAGTAGCCATTGGGTATGTGAAAATCAAATCTAAAACCCTCTAAACATCCATGTAATAGGATTTGCAGGACTCATAACGACTCGTAGCCACTAGGAACTTGGGTGCAAAAAGGTGTTTGGTTTCAGTTAACACCACGACTCACACTACGAGTCGTTGTCTCATTATACGACTCATAGTGACTGGTAAGAGGAATGCATTAAGGAAAAGTTTTTGGTCAGACAACGAGTGTTGGTGACAAGTTGTTGTCTGACGCAATAACTAAGGACTCATAGCCTGACCAATAAATGATTAATAAACCACCTTCACCCTATGAGTGTCAGTATGACTCATAGACTCAGGAAATAAGTCGTTTGCTGTCTTATAGGGTACCAACAACTGATGAACACTTGTTCATTTTTCTTGTTTTTCTTTCCTTTCCTAGGATTAACTAACGTGTGTGCTTCAATAGGTACTAATGGCACCTACGAATAATTCCACAAAGAAGCAAACACCAACTAAGCAAGCCCACCCCCACTCGTTATCTTAGGAATGATGCCACTAACGATGAGTCTAGTAACTCAGTTAAAGAATACCCTATTGAGGGGGAGATGGAGACAAGGAAGTATCTACCTCGGGAACTAAGGATTCTCAATCCGGACAATCATCTCCACCCATTAGGCCAAGAATCTATAACCATATCCAACCACCACCACATACTCAGTCCCAGTCTGAAAAGTACGGTGAGTCAAAGAATGAGGAGAATGAGTTTGGCCTTGATAAAAAAGATGAGGAAGCTGATGATGTAAATAGTGGGTCCGAGAATATGGAATCTGAGTATAAGGGGTTAGATAATTAAGAGGAGGAGGAGCGAAAGTCTAGTGATGTCCTTGTTGAGATACCACCCCCTTCCCCATCTGCTGAGCCATTGGAGATAGAGACTTCCCTAGTGCCCATGGTTAACCGGTGAGGGTACCTCATGATCCAAGAATTATATGAGAGAGATATCACCATCACCCCGTCTACCCAAAAACCAAAGAGAGGGTTCTACTTAGAGCCTAAGAAAAGTACGAGAGGCATGTCTGAGATTCCTGACTAACATGAGAGATACATCACCATCACCCTGTCTACCTAAAGACCAAAGAGAGGGTTCTACTTAGAGCCCAGGCTGAGTACTATAGGCATATCTGAGATGCCTGACTTAGATACTCATTTTAGACAGTATCACTTTGAGTGGATGACTAGGGATCCAGGATAGTATAGCCTGACATTAGAATGAGAGTTTTATGCCACTTATTAGATGAAGATGAAACCACATTATCCATATGGGCGATTGTGGAAGGGCGGTGACCCCTTGGCTGCAGTTATGATCAGAGGTGTTTGGGTAAACATCTAAACACAAACTATCTCCAGGTTTCTGAATGGCTCAGATTACCAGCTACCATCCAACTCTGCCAAGATTGATAACTGCATGGATGAAAAGCAAAAAGTAAGGACAAAACAGATTGGTTCAGAAGATAAGTTTACTCATTTTCGTTAGATGTCTGGGATTATTTCTATGACGTAGGATGAGGCATCATGGGTGGTTGACCCTTTGACATGGATCAGGATGGGTACTCTAAATTTTGCTGTACAGGCTTTGAGGATGTTGGTGCATCATCGGTTGAGTCCTACAAATAGGTAAAATATGCTCAGTCCTGACTGAGCTAGTTTGGTTGCGGGCATCATGGAGGGATACGAGATTGACATGGCCAAGATTATAGCTTGAGAGATTCATGTTTGGCCGATGAGCATAGACATTAACTTAGCCTTCTCATGCCTATTGATTCAACTATGTTTAGATCAATGTGTGCCACAAATCCCAAGTGTGGATTAGTTTTTATTTATTTGGAGGACCACTGATTTGGGTTTGTGTCACAACCTGGACTAGGGCCTAGTTGTAACGGGTATCTCAAGTCCATCGAGGACCAGAGACCACCCCCTTTACCTAGACATTCAGAACACAATCCATACATGACAGCAAAGGCAATCCAAATAGACACGAGTAAGATAAACAAACAGCTCAAGGAAGCTAAGATTTCTAATAACAATCCCAATCCATAGTAATCCACATAGCCTATGATATCCAAAGAAAAACCTAAGTAGGGACATGCCCCCTGGAAATAGCCAAAAAGGAAACCAAAGAATAGTCTATGACATAAACTAAACCAAGAAGTAATAGGCCTTCCGGCAGAAGGAGGCTCACCACTCAAGCTGACTCATAAACAGTCCAAGAACTGCCTATCACTACATAGGAATAACAGAAGTGTCTCCGAAGCCTGCATCGCGTAAGAATAGAGTGTTCGGAGAAGATTAACGGGGGTGAGTACTAGCATGTAACTTAAGAAAGGGATAAAATAATGCCATGATCCAATCAGTTCAAAATTATTCAAAGCCAATGCACACAGTAATGTACATACATATATACATACATATATATATATATATATACAAACCTGCTGGGGTAGGGAACAAGGTTTAGCATGAAAGTAAAACATTGGCTTAGACTGTGTATCTTAACCATCATAATAGTACCCGTGGGCTATATGGACCCCAACTCTCTCCCTGGTCGGGCCTCAGCGCATGTTAGTCACACAAACTAGAGGAGTCAAGGAATACTAGGGAATCCATGACCTTTCACCTATCCCTGAAAAATAAATATCAAGTGTAACACAAAAACACGATCATCAAGGCCAACCCTCACATCGACAAACCTGGGATTTCAGTTTTTTTATCCTCGGGACTGACACCTTCACCTCTAGCTACACAGCCCCCTTTAATCCTATACTAAAACAATTTCACATTTGCATTTATCATCATTTGGGGGAATGCACGACTCCCTAGGTTCAATTATTCATTAGCTTAGGAGAATCCACGACACCCAAGGTTCAATTTAAAATTATTTATATTTCAATAGACTTTTATATCATGCCATGGTTCCAAAAGCAGTTGAATATGCATATGCTCATGTTTAAATAAAGTTTCATAAGATTGGGTTGAGGTTGTACCAATTCCAATATCAAAATCTTTAATGTTGGAGAGATCCACGACCCCCATTCCAATTAACCATGTCTATGCACCCCAATTAGCTCAAAACTATCAATTCAAACCATGAATGACTCACAAAAGCCATGGGAAAACAAATTAGTCAATAATGCCCTCAACCAACATTCAAAGCATCAATTAAATCACATGAATACAATCGTAAATTCATCTTATTAGCAAAAAAAGTTTTGGGAAAGAGTAACATGTCTTAGATACACAAGAATTTTAAAGCAATTTGGAGCTTGGAACCTAGAAGATGAATGCACAGTGAAATCTGTTGACGCCAGTTTTGACCACCTGATACTCCTCTTAGGCTGCTATTTTATCAAACTATTAATTTTGGATAATAATATTTCACATTATTTTTGTATCGAATGTATTTTGACGTGTCACATTCATAATTTAAAAATGCAATTTACTTTACTACATTTACATTATCATTTTTTCAAATTACATATAAATTATTAATTTAAATAAAACATTTCACGTAATTTGGTAAAATATTCATACTCGTAATTTACAACAAACCTTTGGTCTTATTATTATTATTATTATTATTATTGTTGTTGTTGTTGTTATTGTCAAAATAGTAGTCAATTCCATCCAATTTTCCCCTTTGATGTTTAATTTTTAGCCAAAACTATATTTAAGTTATGTCAGTTTTAGCCAAAGTGATACTAATTTTGATATCCAAATAAATCATCAATTTTTAAACCCACTTTAAACCCTTTTAATCTCGATCATGGATCAAATTTGATCCAAGACTGAGATCACATCATCTTTTTATTTTCTTTTAATCAAAAATCACCCTAACCCTAAACATTTTCCATATTCAGCCGCACCCCTATCCCCTTTTCTTTCTCTTATCTCTTTTCTCTCTAAAATAGAAGTTGCGGTCGGCCAGCCACAAACCGGCTCGCTGACCACCTCCACCACTACCTCTTTATTTTTTTCTCCTCTTCCCTCGCTTCTCTTTCCACATCGCCATTGACTCGACATAATTAATGGCCTGCGAGTTTGAACTAATCCATCCACCAACAGCTATGAGCTCATTGGAATACCATCGCCAACCACATCAACAACCAGTCAGCGCCACAGCAACAACCAGTCAACGAACCACCTCTCCAGCCGCCGCTCCATCCGTACTACCCGGTGCCGCCCCTTAATCCCCTTGCTCCTCTTCTACCACTGACTCACCAGAGTTGATGATCAGTGAGTTCCAGCCAACGACAACAACAAACAGAGTCCTGGTACCGCCTCAATTCTCCGTTACCTCTTCCGTCGGTGAAGCACCAGTGAAAGGACAACACTATCAGACAACACTGCCCAATTTTTGCTAAAATTGTTACTATTTATGATCGATTATTTGTCCCAGGTTTGATTTCTTGGGTTAATTTTATCTTCTACCAATTCTTTTTAGTTTTCTTTAAAGGCATACTCTGTGATTTGAAATTGACGAAATTCGTTTGGGATATGTGGTCTAAATTGTTGCACTTTAGGTTTGTCAGCCTATTTAGATTAACATATGCGAGAAGCTCCAATTCTCGTGATACTTAAATTTTAACTTTAAATTTTAATAGGTTGCTAATCGTTATTCAAATTTTGAAATCACTGATCTTGTTTGTGGATTGTATTATTAATTTATTCAACATTGGTAAGTTTGATTAATAGGTAGATAAATTTCTCCTCACTTATGATTGTGGTAGAATTTGACACTTAATGTTTATAATAAAAAGTTGGTTAATTTTTTCTATACTTAACTGACATTATGGAACTGATTTGTGTACAATTTTGGTGATTTGAATTGAATTCTGGGCGTTATGAAATTACTATGATTAAGGATTTTTTAATGATTAATTGCTTTTTTTTTATATATGGTAAGAGATGACCCCCTATTCATTATTTTTGATATTTTTAAATGCCTATTATGGTAAATTTCACAAGATTTTCTCTCCTTAATTGATTATTTAGAGAAAATGATCTCCATTATTTTATTCAGAAATATTTTCTTCCCTTTTTACTCCCCTTAATTGATTGGTGAAATATTCTTCTTCCATTTTTATTTTTTGGAAAAGAATCACAACCCCGAGCCTATATAAAGTCAGCTCTTTTTGTCATTCGAACACAACTTTTCTCACATATACTCCCTATACAAAAGATAAATAAATTTCGCTCTTGTTTTTTTTTTGAGATACCGAGTTTACTTCTCTGGTTTTCTTTGCTACTGGGTTGCAATATTTGTCTTCTGTTTTGCCGCGACTTTGGAAGGAGCAACTTGATTTTGTTCTGCCTATGCCGTGGTGTGCTTAAAATCTTTGTTATTATCTATTATCTCTTACCGGTATGTCTTCCTAAATGCCTCAACTATTGAATATTATTGCATTAAATCATGTTGTTATGTTGGTTGTTAAATGCTCTATTGTTTATGTGATATTTATAAGTGACGTTAGGATTTGAGAATGCCTTTAGCTGCCTGTATATTTTTCATGCATGCGTTGGATAGGTTTTTGATGTTAAGTTATATGGTTTGAATGTTTGGTATGTGATGAGTTTGCCTGGCAGTTCGGGGAGGGTTTGTTAATTGATTTATAGGTCACTTAAAAAAACGTTTTTAGGATTATATTAACTTTTGGTCTAAAATTAATTTTGATATGTGTGTTTGATTTTCGGATATGTAGTTAGTTTGTAAGGTTTATGTGCCTATTTTCAACAATTAAATTTTTTTTTTTTCAGCATATTAAAATGAATTTTCAGCAATTAAATTTTATTTTTCAATCGCTTAAAATAATTTTCAACAACGAAATTTTATCTTTCAGTTTTTTAAAACTATTTCCAGAAACTAAATTTATTTTCCACCCCTTAAAATAATTTTTGGCAAAAAAAAATAGTTTTTCAGCATTCTAAAATAATTTCGGTATATTTCTTGTATCCATATCATAATCTCCAGCACATTAAACTAGTTTTCAGCATTCAAACAAATAATTTTCAGAATGTTATTAAATTCTCAGTTACCAATGTATTAAAATTGATTTTGGGCATTTTTGAATCACTTTTCAGTATATTACAACTACTTTTTAACAAATTCGAACTACTTTAAACACATTTTGATATATTAAGACCACATTAGTCTTTTAATACAATTAATTGGTTAAAAATGCTAAATATCCTGACTATAGGACTTATTTAATTAATTGTCAACATACTAATGATTTGTTGAACATTTAGATATCATTCTCATATTACACAAAAATGAACAATTATTTGTCTTAGCGTGCCAATCACCTAACCAATTCTTAATTAACCGTGAGGCTTATTTTGAGACTATTATGTGCTACTTGACGTCGTATGTGTTTGACAAGCTTTGAGTCTAACTAGGAAGCCTAAGTTTATTTGTCTAGACCTAAATCCAAAATAGAAAAATTCAATGCCACTTGGACGATAAGATGGGACAGGTAGGCGTTCTAGGAAATGCTAGTTTTATCCTTTCTTTTAGAGCGCCTCTAAACTTAATAACTAGCCTAAGTTGGGAGTGGGTAGACATTCAGAGATGATGGTAACCCAACATGTTTAACAAAGTGACATACGACATTGTCAACCAGTAATAACGCGACTGTTGGCTAATGAGTCGGGTAATGATAAGTAATCTGGATGCTGATCCGAATTAAAACAAATAAATCATTTGTCCATTTCTTGCGAATCTATTTTTTTCTTTACTTTATATGTTTACTTTCTTGGGGTAGTTTAGGTTCTCTAATTTAATATAAATGTTTTGTTATAAATCGTGTCCCTTATGTATTCTCTCTTGTCTAACTTATATGTTTATTTGTTAGATAATTAGTATTTTAAAAATAATTAGATTACATGTTTTGCTTATTCATTACTTTATCACTTTGTAAAAATTAAGTTAATAAAACAAGTGACCTTTGCATATCACATAGAATCCCCATGTAAAATATGAATTTGGCCGAACCACCTTTGTGGACCTCGTAAAGTGCCTAACACCTTCTTTTAGAGGTAATTTGAATCCTTACCCGAATTTTTGATGACGTAGACTAATTAAACAGTTCTTAATTAGCCTAGAATGGTGCCTTAACTCACCTTAATTCATTAGGTAGCGACCCATCACTCATTAACAATCCTAAAATGAGTTGTCATGCCGAATCTCGCTTTTCGCAAGAAAAATGGGACGCGACAAAATACTTAATCTTTTCTTGGGTTTTGAGTTTGAGAGTGAAATTGGGGGATTTTATCTTTGAAAACTAGAGGGAATAAAATTATTTTATATTTATGGGCCAATTAGCAAGCCAATTAGCCCTAAACTAGAGGAACCCAGTCCTTTGAGTACAAGTCCAGCCTACGACTCGTAGTTAGACCTTATAAGTCGTTAGGTGGACTCGTGACCTAACCATTGTATAATAAAAGTATTCATCCCAGTGGTTACGAGTCCAACATATGACTCGTAGTCAAACCTTACGAGTTGTAACGTGGAATCGTAGCTTGACTAATGAGTGGCCTAAGACCCAAGCTTTAGACTATGACTCGTAACTAGACGTCACGACTTGTAGAGTGTCGTAACGACTAGGGACCCAAAATCTCTACATATTTTAATAGGAGATTTTTGGTAATTTTCACCCCTTCTTAACCCAAACCCACGTCATTTGATCTCCCAAAACGTCAGTTATCAACGGTAAACATTACCCTAATCCTTTAGAATATAAAAATCACTTCTTCTACACAAAAGAAAAGCGATTCTTCCCACTCAAGAGTTAATTAGGGTTTCTCAAGAACAAGATTAACTTTAAGGATTTCACCAAAGCATTTACTTCAGGTATATTCAATATTCATCAAGGGGCCCTTTTCATCCATTGAGTCGTAAAGTTCTTCCCAAAACTCTCAAGTTTAATTTATCCTTTATGCTTAGGGTTCCATGGCAATTATGAATTCTCTTGGAGTTACAGTCTATCCCTAGAGCTTGAACCATGCGTATATGCTATTTTATCAATCTTAGAATCTTTTCATACCCAGAACTATGATTTCCCTAAGTTTAGTAATTGACATGATCCGTACCAGGGCTTTGTCGTAATGTAAATCCTAAGTCCAACCAGAATTGGAGACCACTTCCGTTACCCAACCCAACTAGCCTACGCATATCCTAAGTCGAATGAATACTGACCATATAACAAGATAGCGTGTAAGCATAACCTAAGACTCTGGGATAGATCTATAACCATGACCAACCCAAACAAGTCTAACCATCCATTACCAACCGTCAACCATAACTAAACCAATGTAAAAACCAAGTTTTTGTCCATAACATAACATAAAAGGATGGAACAATCATAAATTTAGTCTAACAGTATCATCCCCAATACCAATGCCAATATTAAGGCTGACACTAATACCGACACTGCCCATTCTATCCCATTGTAGTCACACAAAGCCTCTAATCAAAAGAAAAAGAATATTCGGTTGGGACATGCCCCCAACCATAGCCAAAACCAATATCTATAAAATAACCAAAGTAAGTAAAGACATCCATGATATGAAATGGAGCCTTCCAAAATATGGAAGCTCACCACTTCAATAATATAGCTGATCCTGAATCCGATTACTAAGCAGAAGGAGAAGAATAACCAGTTATCATGTGGGGATGCAGGCCTCCGAAGTTGGGTTAGCGGGTGAACTCTAGCATGAACTCAGGATAAGGATAAAATAATGCAATCTATTAAAACCAAGTAAAGCAACCATATGCATACAAACCATATATATATATATTACCATATTGGGAAAGGGAACCAGATTTAGCATGCATTTAAAATAATTAACCTGGGTATGTGTAGCTTAACCGTCCTAGAACCACCCATGGGCTATATGGGTCCAGTGTAACCCCCTGAACGGGCCCCAATGCGTGTAGCCGCACGAACCAAAGATACCATAAGAGTAGGGGATTCTTAAGTACCTTTCGCTCTCTATGATACATATGTACAATGTACTTAGAGGATTACCATGTACCTCATAGTATCATATATGGTCACTATGAACAACCCTCATGTCGGCAAACATGAGTTTCCAGTGTCCTTCCAATGGACTCGCACCTTCATGATTAACTATCACCCCCCCTTATTATTTCCCAATTAAAACCATTATCATCCAACCAAACCATTATTAGCCAAGGTTATGAGTAGTGGTATCGTCATCCCGACTATAGTTTGCAAGCAATGTCCTTAGCAGACCCTTTTATGTAAAGGGATTCCCATGTACCCATAGATTACATTATCAAGTTAACTTGGGGGAATTCCATGTGCCCCACCAGTATTCCAGTATTAAGTTTGCTTGGAGGAGTCCCATGTACCCCACAAGTTGTTCATTGACAAGTTTACTTAGGGGATTTCCTTGTACCCTATAAGGAAGTTTATTTAGACATAACAATGATACAATAATCATGCCATGAAAACATTGTATAAAACATGCCTTTAGTTGGAAATGACAATGAGGGATGAGTACATGCCTTAGATTACGAAGATGATGGAGAGAATTAAACACATGCCTTTTTTTACCCAAGAGCCTAAGAGAGAATTAAAGAGTGTTTCTAAGTGTTTAAGTTTATAATAATAGGGTAAATGATATCCCAATAGCGATATAAGTCGTAGGGCCTTAAGAGGTTAAGTGGGAAATGTCAAGATTACCCCCAACTTAAACTGCTTAAAATTCTCGTTAGATGTATGACTCCCCCATACTTGTTGTACCCTCCAATATGAGTAGTAACCACCACTCATACCCTAGCCCTTCCACTTGGACCCAACACTATCCAACATACAACTTACCCAAACAAAGTTGTACCCAAACCATACAATCAGTACCCTAAACCATTTCCCTAGCAGAATAAAATCAAAGGAAGTTAGAACATTGCCTACCATATGAGTCAATGGTACGACTCGTACCCTAACTTATGGCTCATGGTGAGCCACTCGTACTCAAATCCAAGTTAAGTTACTAGGTCTCAGATTAGGTGAAGGAAAAACCCAAACCATACGACCCATCACCAACCATATGTCTCTTGCCGACCAAGTCGTACCCATTCTAGAAACCAATCTAACCCACCAACCAACACTGGTTAGCATACGACCAACCCAAACCAACTGAACCCTACCATACGACTAGTACCCACAAGTCATATATTATCCAGAAACTAGATATCCAGGAAATTTTTTAAGGGTCCAAAACCCAGGGAGTTTCAGTCTCCCCCACTAGGATTATTCAGCCCCGAATGACGGACATGGTAGGTAAAAAAACAAGCACGAATCATTTGCATTATCAAACATTTATCCAACCTTTAACTAAGTTAGAAAACAAAGATGTAATAAAGAACATATACCTTCCGCATGAATATCCGGAGCAAAAAACAAATGTGGATATTTGGACTTCATGTGCGCCTTCGCTTTCCATGTAGCCTTTTTCACCTTATGGTTCTGCCATAGAAATTTCACCAAGGCCACACCCTTGGTCTGTAACCGATGAACCTGCCAATCTAACATCTTAATAGGGACCTCTTCATAAGACAAATAATTTAAGATACCCAACCCTTCCAAAGGAACCATCGAAGAAGGATCACCAAGAAACTTTCTCAACATCGAGACATGAAATACCATATAAATGGTGCTCAAATTAGAAGGCAACTCCAATTTATGCACTATGTTACCAACCCTCCGTAAAACTACTTAAGGACCATCATACCAGGGACTGAACTTTTTTTTTTTACCAGACTGTATCACTCCTTTCATGGGAGGTACCCTTAGGAACACCTTATCCTCAACCTCAAACTCCAAGTCTCTACGCCTTACATCTGCATAGGACTTTTAGCAACTTTGGGTAGCCTTAAGCTTATCCTGAATCACCTTTACCTTCTCTATATCCTGATAAACAAAATCTGGGACAAACATATTCGCCTCACCAAGCTCAAACCATCTAATAGGAGATCTATACCTCCTACCTTATAATGCCTCAAAAGGGGCTATCCCAATGCTAGAATGATAGCTATTGTTGTAAGAAAACTCTACCAAAGGTAGATTCTCAATCCAATTACCACCATAATCAATAACACATTCCCGAAGCATGTCCTCTAATGTATGAATATTCCTCTCTGCTTACCCAACAATCTACAAATTAAAAGCAGTATTCAGACTAAACTTAATCCCCAACCCTTCCTGAAAAAACTGCCAGAAATGAGATAAAAATAGGGTACCATGATCAGAGATAATCGAAACAGGTATCCCATGCAGTTTTACAATCTCATAAAGATACAACAACACATAATCCTCAACCAAAAAGTTAGTTTGCACCGGCAATAAGTGAGTGGACTTTGTCATCCCATCCATGATGTCCCAAATCAAATCAAATTGGTTCAGAGACCAAGGAAGACCGGTAATGAAATCTATATTGGTTACCTCCTATTTCTATTTCGGCAAATCAATCTCCTGATACTACCCTCTAGGCGTCATGTGATCAACTTTGACTTGCTGGCACACCATATACTTAGCCATACAATCATCCACATCCCTCTTCATACCACTCCACCTATATATCTCCTTGAGATTATGATACAGTTTTGTCAAACCGGCATAAACAACATAGCACGATTCATGTGTCTTAGCCAATACCCTTTATCGCAGCCCTCGAAATCAGAAACACATAACCTCTCTTGATACCTCAAGGTACCATCACTGCTGATATCAAATATCATCATCCTTTGCCCACAAACATCACTCTTGATTTCATCAATATGGGATGTATCATTTACCTTTCCTTGATCTCTGTACCAAGAGACGTCCAAACCACTTCTTATACCTTTACACCACCTTTCTTAGAGTCCAAGAGATGAACTCCAAGATTATCTAAGTAGTGAATATCCTTCCTTATCCACATAAGCTAAACTCCCAAAGGACAACCTGCTAAGAGCATTAACAACCATGTTAGCTTTACTTGGGTGGTAGTGAAGACTTATATCATAGTCCTTCAGAAGCTCCAACCATATCCTCTGCCTGATATTTAACTCTTTCTGAGTGAACACATACTATAGGCTCTTATGATTAGAAAATATGTCTATGTGCACTCCATACAAATAATACCACCAGATTTTCAAAGAAAAAACCATCACTAAAAGCTCCAAATCATGAGTAGGATAATTTCTCTCATCCACCTTCAACTTTCTGGAAGCATAGGCAATCACCTTGCTATGCTGTATCAAAACACAACAAAGTCCCATCCGGGCTGCATCACAATAAATCATAAACCCCTCATTACATTCAAGCAATGTCAAAACTAGAGACGAAGTTATCTTATCCTTTAGCTTCTCGAAACTCCCTTCACAAGAATTCGACCCAGAAAACTTTACCTTGTTCTGAGTCAACTTAGTCAATGGGGAAACTATCGTTGAGAAACTTTCCACGAACTGCCTATAATACCCAGCCAACCCAAGAAACTCTGAATATTGGTTGGAGTCATAGTTCTATGCCACCTTTTAACCACCACCACCTTTTGTGGATCCATCATGATCCCCTCACTAGAAATAATATGTCCAAAAAAAGTTACAACATCTAACCAAAATTCACACTTGGAGAATTTGGCATACAACTACTACTTCTTTAAGATCTGCGAAACCACACAGAGTTGATTAGCATGATCCACCTCACTTATAGAATATACTAGTATGTTGTCAATGAACATAATGAAAAAAAGATCCAGAAATTGCCTGAAAATCCTATTCATCAAATCCATAAGTGCCGCCGGGGCATTGGTAAAACCAAATGACATAACCAAGAAATCGAAGTGCCTATATCGAGTACAAAAAGCCATTTTAGGGATATCCACCTCCCTAATCTTAAGTTGATAATACCCAGACCAAAGATCTATCTTAGAAAAAAATTTGGCACCTTGAAACTGATTAAACAAGTCATCTATCCTTAGAAGAGGATAGTCGTTCTTAAACGTCACCTTATTCGCTTGTTGATAGTCAATGCTCATCCGATGGGAACCATTTTCTTATACACGAGAAGGAACCAGAACTCCCTCACTTCTTCTTTAGCCACTTATCACCATCCCGACCACCTTGTTATTGCCCACCACTTTGTTCAAAATATCTGAACTTCTTACCTTGCCTTTCTCTAAACATAACCTGCTTTCTCTTTTCCTCTTCCACCTACTGAATATGAACCACCAACCTAGAAATGTCTATATCTTTGATTTGCAATGTAGTCTTTCTTTCAAGGATCAAATCCCGAGATAGTCTAGAAGTGAAATTTCTCATCCTTGCCCTCATATTAGAAACCAATTCCGGAGCATACCTAGAAAGTTGGTGAAATTTCAAGAAATATTCCTTGACAGGCATTTTTCCTTGCCTCAGATTAACAAATTCCTCCACCTTCGCTTCTTTCAACTCCTGAGGAAAGAAGCGATCCAGAAAAACATTATAGAAAGTGTCTCACAAAGTCATCTTCTCAACATCACCTCTCAACCTATCCTACTCCCCATACCTTGGTATGCCATATCCTTAATTTGGTAAGCAACAAAATTCACCCCTTCCACATTCGTGGCCTGCATTACCCTAAAATTTTTCTCTATTTAATCCAAGAAACCCTAAGGATCCTTCTTTACCTTCACACCAGTAAATGTAGGAGGATTTATCTTTATAAACTAGCCAACCCTTGTGGCCTCAACAGATGAAACACCAAATGCACCCTGCTTAGCCTGAGCAACAACTAACTGAGCAATAACATGAATCGATTGGTGAAATTCCGTATTAGTCAACTCACCCTTAGGAGGACTAGTAGCAACTAGTGGAACTTTAGAAATATCAGGTACTGGACCCCTAGACCAAGTATGGATCCCTTGAGTTGTACGTGTCACTTCAATATTATCCCCAATTGAGACAGAAGAGTTACATTGTGCCTCAGATCATCGAGGCATGATCTTAACAACAAACAAACTAGGATTAGAGAAGATTCTAGGGCTTAGACTCCAAGCTTGAAAACAGAATACAAAGAAGAGAAACATTTCCTAAATACCTTATAGCCTGTCCCTTATGAGTGTGGCGTACTACACACCCTTAAATGAGGCTCTATTCAACATGGCTTTATGGATGACCATGAACCTAAAGCTCTGATAACAACTTAAGATGACCCAAACTAGTGCCTTTTCATAATGGGCATCCCAAGTCCAACCAAGATTAAAGACCACCCCCGTTACCTAACCCAACCAACCTATGCATATCCTAAATTGGATGAATTCTGACCATATAAAAAGATAGCATGTAAGCATAACCTAAGACTCTGAGATAGGTCTATAACCATGACCAACCCAAAAAAGTTCAACTATCCATCATCCATAACCAAACCAATATAAAACCAAGTTCTTGTTTATAACATAACATAAGAGGATAGTACAATCATAAATTCAATCAACCGGTATCAGCCCCAATACCAATGCCAATACTAAGGCTGTCACCAATACCGACATCGCATATTCAAACCCATAGTAGTCACACAAATCCTCTAACCAAAAGAAAAACAATATTCAATTGGGACATTCCCCTAAGCATAGCCAAAATCAATATCTATAAAATAACTCAAGTATGTAAATACATTCAGGATATCAAATGAAGCTTTCCAGAATGTGGAAGCTCACCACTTTAATCTAATGGCTGATCTCAAATCCTATCACTAAAAGAAAGAGTAGAATGAACGATTCCTGCATCGCATGGGGATATAACCGCTCTAAGATGGGTTAGCAGGTGAACGCTAGTGTGAACTCGGGATAAGGATAAAATAATACCATCCATTAAAACCAAGTAAACCAACCATATGCTTACAAAACACATATATATATATCTATATATCCATTAGTACAACGTTTAACATGTATTTAAAATCATTAACTTGGGTATGTGTAGCTTAACCATCCTAGAACCACCCACAGGCTATATGGGTCCAGTGTAACCCCCTGAACGGGCCCCGATGAGTGTAGCCTCACAAACTAGAGATACCATAAGAGTAGGGGATTCTCAAGCACCTTTGTATCTCCATGATATATATGTACAATGTACTTAGAGGATTCCTATGTACCTTATAAAATCATATAAGGTCACTATGACCAATTCTCATATTGGCAAATATGAGTTTTAAGTGTCCATCCATTGGACTCGCACCTTCATAGTTAGGAATCACACCCTACCATTATAGCCTAATTCAAACCATTACCATCCAACCAAACCATTATTACATTATTAACCAAGGCTATGAGTAGTGGTATCATATTATCGACTATAGCTTGCAAGCAATGTCCTTAGCTAACCTTTTTATGTAAAAAGATACCCATGTACCCATAGATTACATTATCAAGTTAACTTTGGGGAATACCGTGTACCTCACAAGTGTTTCAGTATTAAATTTGCCCTGGGGAATCCCATGTACCCCACTAGTTGTTCATTAATAAGTTTACTTAGGGGATTCCCTTGTACCCCACAAGGAAGTTTTTTAGACATAACCATAACCATAACCACCAAACTTTACCATTTAGCCATTCCAAACCATTTAAACCATTTATAACATTTAGGGTTTCATTACCAAACTATACCATGCAATAATTCCATTAAAAGTCTAATAATATAGTAAAAGCATTCACATAGGCATTTTATCAAATATGTTATGGGCAAAGTGTTTCCAAAACCAATTCTAATTACCAGTTGACCATTCCCATGCAAAAAATTGTCCAAACCATCATTAAATCATGTAAATATATAATTAAAATATGTAAAAACCATAACCAAGCATTTATAGCTAAAACCCCAACATATATTTGAAAACCACAAAACCATACAATAATGATGCCATGAAAACATTGTATAAAATATGCCTTTAGTTGGAACTAACAATGAGAGAGGAGTACATGCCTTAGATTACGAAGATGATGAAGAGAAATCACCCCTACAAGCCCCAAATTGATCCTCTAGACTTTTTTTTTTACCCAAGAGGCTTACAAAGAATTAGAGAGTGTTTCTAAGTGTTTAAGATTAGAATAATATGGTAAATGATATCCCAATAGTGATATAAGTCATGGGTCCTTAAGAGGTTAAGTGGGGGAAATATCCAGATTACCCCCAACTTAAATTGCTTAAAATTCTCGTCAGATTATATGACTCTCCCATACCTGTCGTACCCTCCAATATGAGTGATACCCACCACTCATACCCTAGGCCTCACCCTTGGACCCAATACTGTCTAACATATAACTTACCCAAACCAAGTCGTACCCAAACCATATGATCAATACCCTTAAACTGTATCCCTGTCAGAATAGAATCAAAGAAAGTTTGAACACTGCCTACCATACGAGTCAATGGTACAACTCGTTCCCTCACCAATGGCTCATGTTGAGTCACTGATACTCAGATATAAGTTAAGTTAATGAGTCTCAGATTAAGTAAAGGAAAAACCCAAACCATACAACCTATCACCGACCATACGACTCGTACCCACCAAGTTGTACTCATTCTAAAGACCAATCTAATCCACCAACCAACATTGGCTAGCATACGTGTAACCCATACCAACCATACCCTACCATACAAATGGTACCCATAAGTCATATGCATTTTAGAAACCAAAAATCTAAGAAATTTTCTAAGGGTCCAAAAGCTAGGGTGTTTCAGTAATATAATATGGTTTGGGGTCTTTAATTATGAAATTCCTTACAATACTCTAATGATGTTATTATATTTAATGTATTTCTCAGTGCTAGTGGGTTATGAACACCTGATACCTAAATATTCATGCAAGTTTTAGATTTCTAAGTTACAGGTCATTCAGATCATGATTGTATCATTATATTCAGATTATGATTTTCATATTGAGTATTCATCAGTTGTGAATCATTCTAAATTTTTATCAATTAAGTGTCAATTTAGTTGGGAATAGGACTTAGCACAGAGCAAACCTAGGGTTGAAGGCTCACCCACCATTAGAGGACTGAGATTTTTAGTAGAAGTCCCTAAGTTCCAGAACTATGATTTTAGCTTAAGTTATGAGAGGTCACCCACTAGTTAAGAACTGACTCTCTCTTATGGGTCACTCGCCAGTGTTGGTACCCTTGGTAAGGTACTGATGCCCTTCCAACTGGAACTATAAGTTGGACCCCGATTGACTCAGCTTGGGGCATGTTGGTTAAATATTTGCTTTCACAGTTTCAGTTCAGTATTCAAATTATGATCTGTTTAGGTTTGCATGACCAAGTGTTCAGTATACCAGATATTTAGTTATTCAGATTATTTTAGTACACGTTATACTTGGTCTTGCATTTGATTTATCATGTCCATGCATTCATGCTCAGTATATATGTTTATCAGTCAGATTTCATATCACATACCAGTATATTCAAAGTACTGATCACATACTCTCTTTTGCGCTATGTTGTCTTATTACATAGGTTCAGATACTTAGTTCCCAGATCGCACGTAGTCCATCCCTGTATTACTCAGCTGCAGCATTGGTGAGTCCTCATTAGTTGAGGACTAATTATATATTTATTGTGCTTTACAATATTTTCGTTCATGTTATTTCAGTAGTCAGAGTTAGTTGGGGACTTGTCCTAACAACTCATCATGTTTTGAGGCTTTCAAACAAGCAAAAAGTTAGTTATGTTTTTCAGCGATGTGTTTCAGATCCCTTTGTTATGGATTTGATTATTTAGATATTTCATTAAATGACTTTGTGCAATATTTTATTATCTTTCTTTCAATATTTACAGGTTGTGCCAGTTCGTAGGTTATCTTGGGGTCACTTGTGGCCTTAAGAACTGTGTTACGACTTAGGGGTAGTCTTAGGTCGTGAAAAACTTGGTATCAGATCACAAGGTTTAAACTGTCCTAAGGTGTCTGAAAGCTACGTTAAGTAGAGTCTTATTCAAGGGTGTAAAATATGCCTCCCTTATGGGTGAGGGACTATGAGACATTTTTGGAAAGTTTCCCTTCTTTCAGTATTCATGTCGTATGATGGAGTGACAACTCTATTAAACTTCTCCTTTTAACTTATTCTCTAGTATTTATAGAAAATATCTCCCTAAAGGGATACCAAAAAGAGAAATAGGGACCAACCCAAACCACCTATTCCTGAAGACTCTCTAAATAAGAAGGTATCTCACGCCGAATTTAGGGTTGCTTTCACAACATTGGCCTAATCTATGAATTCCCAGAATAATTAGAAAGCTATTGCCCCAGCCAAACCTGTGGTGAGCATGACAATATCCAGAATTTCAGATCCCACTTGAATGAATCCTCCAATAATTTTTGGATCTAAGTTCGAGGAGGATTCGCAAGAGTATTTTGGACTGTGTAGATGGTGACAATTATCATGGATGTTACTCTGAGTGACATTGCTGACTTAGCTTCTTACCCATTACAAGGGGTGGATCACACCTGGTTTAAGTAGTGGAAGAAGGATATAGATGCCAATATAGGGCCTACAGAGTGGGATGAGTTTGCTACTACTTTCTTGGACAAGTTCTTCCCACTTGAGTTGAGGGAGTCCAAAGTGCACGAGTTTATAAATTTGAATCAGGGTAACATGAGTGAGAAAAAGCATTCACTCAAGTTTACCTAGTTAGCAAAGGTATGCTCCGATCATGGTGACCGGTTCTAGGGACAGGATGAGCAAGTTTGTATCTGGTGTTTTTGAAAATGTAGTTAAGGAGTACAGAATTGCTATGTTGATTAAGGATATAGACCTCTCTAGACTGATAGTTTATGCTCAGTAGATTGATGAAGAAAAACTAAAAGAAAAGGGAAGGGAGAATAAAAGGGCCAGAACTAGTAGCTTTAATTTTTCTCAACTGAGGTCAGAAGGTGGTAATCATTCCTAATTCCACCAGAAAACTTCATCTCCTACCCCATCTTCTACCAATGCTACAGTGCCTAAATTCAGACAGGATATTTATAATAGAGCACCAGGATATAAGTCCCAAGGTAGTGTGAACATCAGCTGTATAAATCTAGTTTGCAAGAGGTGTGGTATGAATCATAAAAGTGTGTGTAGGACCGACAGTGATATGTCTTTTGGGTGTGAAAAGTTAGGCTATAGGATCAAGGATTGTCTGGTGGTTTTACAGAGGGGTAAGGATCTTCGTTAACAAAGTCAGACTAATTTCTCTTCAACTCTAGAAGGTTGCTTGACCCAGTAGGGCGCCACCTTCAGTGCCACCAGTAGGCAGCATTAGAATTAACTTTATGCCCTTCAGACTCGATAGGTTTTGAAAAGTTCTCCTAATGTGGTTACTGGTATGTTACAAGTCTTTCACCTTCATGTATACATATTATTAGACCCTAGAGCTTCAATTTCCTTCATGACTCCTTATCTACCCTTAAATTTGAGGGTTAGTTCTAAAATATTAGAAGAACCCTTCTCAATGTCTACTTCAATGGGCAGTTTCATCATAGCTAGGCAGGTATATAGAAATTGCCCAATCATACTTTCTCAGAAGGTTACCTCATTATACCTAGTAGAGTTAGAGATGACTGATTTGATGCTATTATTGGCATGGATTGGAACTACTCTTATTATTCCTCAATTGATTGTAGAAATAGAATTGTCTATTTCAGTTCCCTAATAAGCCAGTCATAGAATGGAGGGGTAGTAACTCAGTGCCTATAGGTCAATTTATCTCTTACCTTATTCAATGCCTCAAGAATACCCCCTGGATGTCACGCGATGCTTGAGACTACAATAGTCCTGAGCTAACCCATGATATCTAATTAACACTGATCTCATAGAAAGGTAGACTAAGATATACACAACAGGCAAATATAACCAAGTTTAAAATCCCCCTTTTGAAATCTTATAACTTAGAAATCTCAATAAAATCTCTTTAACTGAAATAAACATTATCTAAGAAACCCCTAATCTTATAATTGAAAAGTCACTGGGACAGACCCCAGCTGACCTATAAAGAAAATAAAATAACTAAGCAACATCCATAAAGTCTGAAATGCTAATAAACTTGGTCCTCAAACTATGAGGACTCACTAAGTATCCAGATATAACAGATGATGTTTGCAATCAATTGTGCTACTGGGAATGAGCCCCAGGGCCTACAATATGAGACAATGTAGCACATAAGCATATATGTGGGTTAGTACTTCTGGAATATACTGAGTATATAGGGGTGAATGCATAAATAAGACAAAATTGAATACACTTTCAAATCATGCATACTAAATACAAAGGGACTCACCTTGGATATAAATAAAACTGAAAGTTGAAAGATGATGAAACATGAATGATAAAGAATAATGTATAAGCTTAGTGAGTCATTACACTTAGTTTCTATAATCTTTACTTTTGTTCTTTATGGTTGGAGATTCTTACAACCGACATAAACTATGTGAGCTATCATGGATTCCAATGTCTTATCCATATTGGAGAGAGCTGTCCTACCCTTGCCATCAAAATAGAACCTTAACTTAAGTGATCGCTAAACTTAGCCCATATTGGGAAAATAAGACACTCTCTGGAGAGGACCCTTACACCTATGGTGGCTTGTAGTTTCCAGGAAATAAGATGTGCTAAACCCACATTCCCCTTCTTGGTGTTAAATAATACTCCCAAAATACATATATATTCTCATGCTTAGAAAATCCACCTTAAAATAGCGTATGAGTTTGTAAACTGAAAACTAACTATGCTTCTCTTACTTGAATCATATTAATGGGGTGAAGTTGTGGATTTCAAGTCTTAAATGTGATCATAAGATCAAAATTGAACTTTTCTCATGTAGTAATACTTGTAAATTGAACTTATAAGCTTAAACATCTTGTAACTCGACAACTTGCATTTAAGTCTTGAAATTTATGCATTCTTTCATAGAAACTCAAAGAAAAATATTATACTCAATACTCAATGTGGAATCTTTCATCAATTTAATCAAAATCCAAGTCAAAGTAATGGAAATCATGCCATAGTTGCAATCATGCAAGACAAAACATGAATAAAGGCAAACTCTTATGCACTTTAAACTTTAAATTCAAATAATAATGCCATAACTTCAAGAATATGAGCATTTGGGTATGAACCCTAATTGAAATCATATAAATTCAAATTTAAAATCAAGTTTTTGAGTACAAAGATGAAAGTTTTTCCTTTCTCAAACCTCACATGCCTAGATTTGCTTGACTTTCTTGAAAGGAATTTAAACTTGGGGACTTGACAAGTGAATTTGAAGAAGAAACCCTAGCCTTACTTGAGAGTAAGAGAAGAAGGGATATCATTAATTGATTGAGAATAGAGAAAAATAATGCCTCTTTTTTGTTTTAACTTGTGGGTTGGAATTTTTAAGAGGAGAAAAGACCAAAAGAACCCTTAACTGAACATGTATAGATTTGGACACCAGTCATCACGTGTCACCTTACAACTCATGATGTTTGGCTACGAGTCTTTACAACGACTCATAGTCTTGGTAGTAATAGGAAAGGTACACCCTGGTCTGGATACAGTCGTACTTAATGACTCATAGTTAGCCACTATGACTCGTAGTCATCGTAGTCTGAGCAAAAACTTAGGGGTCCTACACTATTGACGCTACAAATCTCACTATATGATTCATAATCACTTATAATGGCTCGTAGGGTTGAGTCATCATGTGACCAGAAATTTTTGGTTTCCCAACTGAGATGACTACGACTGGATCATATGATACGTATAGTCTAACTATGACATATTTAGTACGAGTCATATCCAAAATAGAACCTCAACTATCCCACACTATATTGAGTATGATTTAATCTTATGATTTGTAATGAGTCTTCATGACTTGTTGAGTGAGTCATAGATTTCATAGTGAACTTAAGGACATAAGGTATTACACCTTAAGGCAAGGAATATGATCTCTAAGGGGTGGATTTATAATCTTATCTGAGTCAAGGAATCAAGTATCAAAAACCTGAGTCTTGAAAAAATTCCAGTAGTTAATGAGTTTCCAAAAGTATTTCCTAAAGATCTGCCAGAAATTCCTCCTAAGAGAGAAATCAAATTGGAATTGATCTTCTTCTAGATACCCAGCCTATTTCAATTCCATCTTATAGAATGGCTCCCACTGAGCTTATGAAATTGAAGGAACAATTGAAAGATCTTCTAGATAAGGGTTTCATCAGGCCTAGTGTTTTCCCATGGGGTGATCCTGTGCCCTTCGTGTGCAAGAAAGATAGTACTCTTAGAATGTGGATCAACTACTGTCAGTTGAACAAAGTCACAATCAAGAATAAATATCCTCTCCCCAACTTTAGGGTGCAAAATATTTCTCTAAGATAGACCTCATATCCAGCTATCATCAGCTCAAAGTCAGAGAATGTGACATTCCGAAGACAACCTTCAGAACTCGTTATGGTAACTTCAAATTTGTTGTTATGTTTTTTGGACTAACTAATGCCCTTGCCATTTTCATAGACTTAATGAATAGAGTGTTCAAGAAGTACCTGGAAATGTTCATCATAGTCTTCATGGATAACATTCTTGTCCATTCCCATAGTGAAAGTGATCATGCAAATCATTTAAGGATTGTTTTACAAACCCTTAAGGATCACCAGATAATCTCCATGTTCAGAAAGTGTGAATTCTTGTTGAAATCAACATCTTTATTCATTCACATCATTTTCGATGATGACATTAGAGTTGATTCTCAAAGACAGAAGTAGTAAAAAATTAGCATAGACCCATCTGTCCATCAGATATCAAGAGTTTCTTGGGCTTAGCCGATTACTACAGATGGTTTAATGAGGGATTTTATTTTATTGCTTCTCCCATGTCCAGACTAACTCAAAAGAAAGTAAAATTTTAGTGGTCTAATTCTTGCAAGAAAAGTTTTTAGGAGTTGAAGAGTCGATTCACTTTTTCTCTAGTTTTGACTCTACCCGAGGCTCCATATAGTTTTGTGGTTTGTTATGATGCTTCCAGAATTGTTCTTGGTTGTATACCGATGCAGCGAGGTAAGGTCATAGTCTATGCCTCTAGATATCTCAAACATCATAAGAAGAATTACCTGACTCATGACCTTGAGTTAGAAACAATTATTTTTGCTTTAAAGATTTTGAGGCATTACCTTTATGAGGTTCATGTTGATGTGTTTACTGACCATACGTGGTTACAGTTTATTATTAGTCAAAAAGGCCTAAATCTTCATTAGAGAAGGTGGCTTGAATTGGTAAAAGACTATGATATGAGTGTGTTTTATCGCCTGTGTAAGGCCAATGTTATGGACAATGCCCTTAGTAGATTGTCTATAGGAAGTGTTGCTCACGTGGAAGATAATAAGAAAGAATTAGTCCGTGAAGTTCATCGCTTACTAGATTAGGTGTTTGGTTGGTTGATTCAGCCGAAGAAAGTGTATGGATTCAGAATGGTTTGGAATCTTCTTTGGTTTTTGAGTTAAAGGAAAAGAAAGATAGAGATCCTATTCTAGTCAAATTGAAAAAGATAGTTCAAGATCAGAAAGTTAAGGTTTTCTCCCTAGGTGGAGATGGTGTGCTTTGTTGTCAGGGAAGGTTTTGTGTTGCAAATGTGGGTGATTTGAGGCAGCAAATGCTAGCAGGAGCGCATGGTTTGTGATATTCTATTCATCAGTTGTGAATCATGTTAAAATTTTATTAGCATCAGTGTTAGTTTAGTTGGGAGTAGGACTTAGCACCGAGTGAACCTAGTGATGAAGGCTCACCCGCCAGTAGGGGACTAAGACCTTTAGTAGAAGTCCTTAAGTTTTAGAACTACGTTGCCAGTGTAGGTTATGAGAGGTTACCCATAAGTTGAGGACTGACACTCTCTCAGGGGTCACCCGCTAGTAGAGGACTGATACCCTATTCCTTCGGGATACCATCTTAGTGGATCCACACAACCAGTGTTGGTACCCTTGTCAAGGTACTGACACCCTTCCAACAGGGGTTACAGGTTGGACCCCAATAAGCTCAGATTAGGGCATGTCGGTTAAATATTAGCTCCCACAATTTCAGTTTAGTATTCAGATTATGATTAGTTCAGGTTTGCATGACCAAGTGTTTAGTATACCAGATCATTATTTATTCAGATTATTTCAATTAGTATTATACTTGGTCTTCCATTTGATTTATAATGTTTATTCACTCATGCTCAGTATATATATTTATCAGTTAGATTCTATCTCATATATCGGTACATTCAACGTACCGATCACATGCTCTCCCTTGCGCTGTGTTGTCTTATAACATAGGTTCAGACGCTCAATTGCCAGATGCATGTAGTCCGTCCCTGTATCACTCAACTACAGCATTAGTGAGTCCTTATCAATCGAGGAATAATTATACTATTTATCATGCTTTCCAGTATTTCAATTCATGTTATTTTATTAGTTAGAGTTAGTTGGGGACCTGTCCCAACAACTCATCATGTTTAGAGGAAATCAAATAGTCAGACAATAAGTTATGTTTTTTAGCAATGTGTTTCAGACCCCTTTGTTATATGGTTTTGATTATTTAAATATTTCATTAAATGACTTCCACACAAAATTTTATTATTGCCCTTTCAGTATTTACAACTTGTGCTAGTTCATGGGTTAGCTTGGGGTCACTTGTGGCCTTAAGCACCGTGTTACGACTAGGGGTAGTCTCGGGTCCTGACACGTACATAGGTTAAAAGACCAAAAATTTCCTCATCCTAAGTGAATAAAACAATACTGCAAGAATTTAAAACACCAACACGACACAACCTTATCGCGGAGGCTAACCTCCCTGCCATGCTGCTTATCAGGGAGATTATCCTCCGTGTCACACCAATATCGCGGAAGGTAACCTCTATGGCACACCAAAAATGCGGAGGCTTATTGCCTCAAAATTCCAAAATAACCTCGAACCCCTTCCAGAAATTCCAAAACTCTTTCGGGACCCCTTATTAACATACCTAAACATAATTTAAGTCAAAATCAATGTTTCAAATATGGAAGGGTCAAAAATAAAATGACAGAAATTTTAAGGGTGTTACATTATCTCCCTTTTTAGGATCATTCATCCCCGAGTGGTGGGTTGGGACACTTTTAGCACGAGAATAGAAAGAATACACCAGAATCAAATGACCAACTCAAAAATTTATGAGAGGAAATAAAATTCATACCTTAAGCACTTTCGTCTGACACATGGAATAGGAATGGGTACTTAGCCTTCATATCCTCTTCATCTTCCCAATTAGCTTTTTCTATATTTTGATTTCTCCAAAGGACTTTTACCAAAGCCACATCCTTGGTCCTCGTCCTACAAACATGTCTATCCAATATCTAAATCGGGACTTCCTTGTCAGATAAAGAACCTGTCTCACCAGCACTCTCAATAGACACAACAAAAGAAAGATCACCCATACCCTTCTTCAACATTAACATATAAAACACGGGGTGAATAGAACCCAAACTTGCAGGAAGTTCTAGCTTATAGGCAACATTATCCACTCTCCTAGAAATCAAGTACGGGCCAACATAACGAGGATTGAGCTTCCCCTTCCTTCCAACCTCATCACTCCCTTCATAGGAGACACTTTTAAGAACACCCAATCACTGACCTTAAACTTTAACTCCTTACGCCTTACATTCGCATAGGACTTTTGGTGACTTTGAGCGGTCTTAATCCTATCTTTAATCCCCTTCACCTTCTCCATGGCATGATGAACCAAGTAAGGTCCAAACAATCTAGTCTACCCAACTTTGAACAACCTAATAGGAGAACGACATCTCCTACCATACAAAGCCTCACACAAAGCCATCTGAGTACTAGAATGATAGCTATTATTATAAGAGAACCCGATGAGAGGCAAGTGATCAATTCAACTACCATAAAAATCAATCACACAAGCCTTTATAATATCTTCTAAAGTCTGAATAGTCCTCTCCGCTTAGTCCCCAAACCTCTTATAAATGAATGCCAAAAATGAGAAGAGAATTGCGTACCTCGATAAAAAATGATAGAAGCTGGAGCATCATGAAACTTGATGATCTTCTGAATAAAAAACATAGCATAATCTTCTCCAAAATAGGTAGTCCTCGTAGACAAGAATTGAGCAAATTTAGTCATCCTATCCATGACGACCTAAATCAAATCAAATTTATGGCGAGACCACAAAAGACCTGTAATGAAATCCATATTGATCACCTCCCATTTCTATACAGTCAACTCAATCTCTTAAGAGAATCCTCTCAACCTCAAGTGCTCCAGCTTCATTTACTGATAATTTATGTACTTAACCAAAAAATTAGCCACATCTCTCTTCATGTAATTATATCAATAGATCTCCTTCAAATTACTATACATATTTATCAAACCAAGATGAACTGTATACCTCGATTCATAAGCCTCAACCAATATCCTTTCTTGAAGACCATCAACATCAGGAACACATAATCTACCTTGGGACCTCAAGGTACTATCACCACCAATCTCAAAATCCATAACTCTCTACTGACCCACATTACCCTTAATATGCATTAATATAGGATCCAAAACTTACTTCTCCTTCACTTCTGAACAAAGAGATGACTTCACCACCTCTTGAACAATCGTATTTCTATTCTCAGAATCCTAAAGTCAAACTCTAAATTAACCAATCACTGAATATCCTTCACCAGACCTCACTTCTCCTCATCCATATGATATAAGCTTCCCATGGACAACTTGCTAAGAGAATAAGTAACCACATTATCTTTACTTGGATGATAATAAACTCATATCATAGTCCTTGAGCAACTCAAGCTATCCCTTTGCATGAGACTCAAATACTTATGGGTGAACGCATATTACAAGCTCTTATGATCTAAAATCATATTCAGATGAACCCCATACAAATAGTGATGCCTAATTTTAGGTGTATTTATGCACCTTAGTGTTCTATCTTAGCTTATTTAGCCTTGATTTGAGGGTAATTCCCATGATTTTATGTGTTGATGATGATATAAATAAGAATATATGTGTTTAAGTGTGTGCTTACAAGGTGAAAAGGTGTTTTAAAACAAGTTTGGGTTCAAATTGGTCATTTAGAGTCTAGACGAGAAAACTAGTTTTACTAGCTCGAGCTAGGTGTTGTTCTAGTCTATCGCGATGGATTCTAATATGTGCAATAAGTTTCTAATGGTTTTATTGTGTAATTATATATGGAATTTTTTTTATAATGTGAGAAGTTGAATTGGATAATGTCAAGAGTCTGAACAATAAGTTGAAGATCAATGTGAACAAGCCAAGTCTTAGCTCGAGTTTCTAGTTTGCCGTTGTGGATGTTGTCTTGTTTTGAGCTCTAATTTGTGGTGTTTAATGTAATAAGATGCTGGTAGAGTTGATTATGATGATATATTAATGATATAAAAGAGGTAAATCAAGTGTAAATAACACCAAAAGGCTTGTAATGGATCAACAGAAGCACGGGACAAGATTTGGCATAAAACGGACACCTCAGATGTCACTAGCGTGTGTAGGATCTTGGAAATGGACAATTGGCACGTGCCATGCATAAAAATATTAAAAAGGGACACAAAAAAGTGTGTACTTGATATTGGCCTGTGAAGTGGACCTCTACCCCTTGTAATAAGCAACACGACGTAACCCTTAGTCCACCGACGACAAAAATTGTCCCTCTATAAATAGGACTCTTGTACACTTTGCGAATCACTGTGGACGACATTGAAACTTGTAGAGGGACTTGAAAATACTTCAATTAGAGTTTTTCTATCTTTACTTTAGTTTGTTTATGGATTTTAACTTGTTTTCTATGATTGTGATTACGGTAATGTCCGTTAGCGGCTAAAAGCCCCCTTTCCGGGATTAAGTGTAAGAAAATGTTTACTTTCACTTTGAATTTATTTTATTTGGATTTATTATCATATTTGGTTGTTTATTTATCCTTGTTTCAACTATTTTAAGAATTCGCAACCCTGATAATACATATATTGTCAACCTTATAAGCTCGAGAGGGGGAATATGAAGATAGAACGTGGGGATGAATAGTGTAGGGTTCTTATTTTTTAATAAAATAAGGAATTTAAATTAGTGTCTAGTATAGAGATATAACTAGAAGCCTTAATTGGTTTACTGCGAGATAATATATGAATGCGTTTAGCTTAGTTCTCATATCTCTTCTCAATGATGTAGTTGTGGGTCTAAGTTAGATAGGTGATTAGAGGCTCAAGAGACCATGATCATAAAATAAACCCCGTGAATCAAAAAACGAGATAAGTAATCTAACGAATGAAGTTCAATGGTGTGGTATGATTGTTGGTAAGCCTTAACCATAGGTATTTATCCGTTGATTGTCCAAAGTCATTACTTTTCTGCATTAGTTATTTTAATTTTAGTTAACAACTTTAAAACTCTCTTGGTTACTTTATCTCAATAGTTGAACTAGAATTTAATAATTTGTCATCACAAGTCTCTGAGGGATCGATATTCAGCTTTATTTAAGGCCACTCTATTACTTGGTGAGACTATGTATACTTGCATGTGTGCTTGGGACAACAAGTTTTTGGTGCCATTGCCGGGGACTTGTAAATAGAAAACTATCTTATTTTTAGTTTTTCTATATTGAGTTTTACATAGTTTAGTTTGTTGTAGTTTTTTTTTAGTTTCTTTTATTTTTTTATCACACTTCTTGAAATGGAAGCCTAAGATAGATGGTTTTCGAGGGATGATGATTCTTGTCATTTTTGTGGAGGACCCAACCTCGAGGCTTTTTATTCAGATTTTGATGCAAGCATTTGGAAGGGACCTGCTTGTTTCTGACCTGTGCAACAAACCACAAGTTAGTGTGTGGTTTGTGGCAATATGTATCTTTCTACAGATATGTGTGAAGCTAATCTTGATTCAGTCATGTTTGAGGGAAATACTCAGAAGACAACTAAGGAAGAATATGCAGAGTTGACTTCCCAACCAGTTGCAGACAAAGTTGTTGATAATTTGAGGAAGTCCAAGTACTCGGAAACTAAAGTTGTTGAACAAGTTAAGTAGATACCACCACCACCATGTCCACAGATGCTAAGAACAGAAAATATGAGGAGGATATTAGCCAATTTCTGGAATAGACACAAGAATTGCAACCACTCAATTGTCATCTTTTTTTTGAGACTTCAATTGAGAAGGCGAATATGAGTGAGGGTATTATGGATAGTGTAAATTTAGAAGTGGGATTGGTTGGGCCTCATTCAAAGAACTTTTCTACATTATGTTTAGATGATGTCTTATCTATGGAATCATTTAACATAGTGGAAGAGTGTGAAAATGAGGAGCAAGAATCCTATATTCTTTATTTTACACCAGACAAAATATATAAAAACATAGCTCACTTTAAGGACGAGTGGGTTACCATGCACCATCCATTACTCGATTCCTTAATCTTTATACCACCACCCTATGAGCAAATAAAAAAGATAGATGTGAAGTTGAGGGTGAAATTCATATCCTTAAGGTGGAGGAAAAAGTTGATTGGCTCGCCCCACAACACTAAATCTGTCATTGCTTGGGAGGCAACCCAAGTTAGGTAGGTATGTTTTAATATTTAGTTTTTACTTCAATAATTTTTGTTTTTGTCAAGTCACAGGTTGATGGGATGTCTGAGTACCAGAAAATCTGAGCTAAGAAACATGTAGAAGACTAAGTGTGGAGTACCCGAACTCCCTTGATGTATGAAGATTCTACTATCTAGGCCTAGATGCCTCAGGGAGTATTTCTATCTCTACCCTTTAACTTTACTTTGGGGACAGAGTATATTTTTAAGTGTGGGGTCGGGAAATTCTCATTTTTAGGGTAATTTTAAAATTTTTGTGTTAGGAAAAACGTGGGATGTTCTTGTTGGTGCTATATTTGATTGCATGATGCAAGTGTTTTTAAATGTAAAAGTAGGTTGATTGTCTGAATTACTACTTTTTAGACTCCTAGGCTCATGATTATGACTCTTGTATTGTTTGGATTAAATGAGAATTCATGTTATTGTGTGGTTAAGAGTCTATGATGATCCTACTTGAGTTAATCTTGTGCCATGTGTGATGAGAGTTGTTTGTATATTCCTTGTTGCATGTGATGTCTAGAACTTTCCTGGTGTGTGTGCAAAGAGAAATAAAGAGTGTGAGTTTAGGAGATGATATCGACATTTCTTTGACAACCACATTTCATACCTTCTTTTTACCTACCCTGGTGGATAATCCTAGTGAACCCCAATTGAGCCTTTAGCTTTTTCTTTGGCAGCCTTATATGTAGCCTAATCACTTCTTTGCTAGACCTGAATTTGATCTAAAATCTCCTACGTGCTTAGTGAAAATTAATTGAGTTGAGGATTTTGAAAAATAAGAGGAGAAAAGATGAAAGTGAAGTGCCAAAGTGATAGTTAATGGTGTTAAAAAATTTGATATGTGTTGTGGTTAGAATTGAGTTGTGAAAAGAATAAAAATTTATTCATATTGAATAAGTTGTGCATAGAATATTCCCACCATAGTATTTGTGAATGATCTTAATGAGATAGGGTGAAAAACAAAAGGAACGGGGAAGAAAAAAGTGGTATAACTTTGTTGTTAAAGGTGAATTGATTGTATAACGTGATGTATTAAAGTACTTAGGGAAGATAGTCACTATTCTTGTCTAAAATAGTTCCTACCCTTACCTTAGCCTACATTACAACCATTAAAATACTATCTGATCCTAAGCTTCACCATTTTGATATTAGTGGAGTACTACACTAAGGGCAAGCTTATGTTTCATGATGTGTAACTTGTGAATTCCTTGTGAGAGTGAGCGTAACTTGATTCTTGTACCCATTACGTTATAAATTGCATTTATATGAGTGATTATGGATAACTCTCTTGTAGTGAGGGCACATATTTGACCAATGTGGGTGATTTATATGATGTCCTTGATTGAACAATGTGCATGGGTTTGCCAACTTGGTAAGTCAATTCTTGAGGCTAGGATATTTGTAAGTAGTGTTCATGAACTTTCAATTGTGACATGCTTAGTGCAGAAACTTGCATTTTGTGTAGTCAATGTAGTACTAGCTTGAGTTTCTTGCTTTTATTAGAAGTCTAGAGTCTCCTTAACTTATGATTCTTAGATTAAAGAGTTGTTCGAGGACGAACAAGGCTTTAAGTGTGGGGTGGTGATGTTGGGAATATTTATGCACCTTAGTGTGCTATCTTAGCTTATTTAGCCTTGTTTTGAGGGCAATTCATGTTCTTTATGTGTTGATGATGATATAAATAAGAATCTAAGTTTTCAAGTGTGTGTTTACAAGGTGAAAAGGTGTTTACAATAAAGTTTGGGTTCAAATTGATCATTTAGAGTGTAGACAAGAAAACTAGTTTTATTAGATAGAGCTTGGTGATGTTCTAGTCTATCGTGATGGATTATAATATGTGGAATGAGTTCCTGATGGTTTTAGTGTGTGATTATATTTGTAATTTTTTTTTTATAATTTGCAAAGCTCAATTGAATTAAGTCAAGAGTCAGAACAATAAGTTGAAGATCAATGTGGGCAAGCCTAGTCTTAGCTCGAGTTTCTAGTTTGCTGTTATGGATGTTGTGTTGTTTTGATCTCTAATTTGTGGTGTTTAATGTTGTAGGATTCTTGGATAGTGTATTATGATAATATATTAATGATATAAAAGTGGTAAATCAAGCGTAAACAACACCAAAGGATTGGAATGGATCAATGGAAGCACGGGATAAGATTTGGCATAAAACGGACACCTCGGATGTCACCAGCGCATGTAGGACCTTGGAAATGGACAAGTGGCGTATGCCATGCATGAGAAATCTTCAAAAGGGACCCAAAAATATTTTTCCTTGTGATTGGCCAGCGAATTATACCTCTCTCCATTGAAATAAGAAACGCGACGCGACCCTTAGTCCACCGACGACAAAAATTGTCCCTCTATAAATAGTACTCTTGTACACTTTGTGAATCACCTTGGACGATTTTGAAACTTGGAGAGGGGCTGGAAAACACCTAATTTAGGGTTTTTATATCTTTACTTTGGTTTTTTTTATGGATTTTAACATGGTTTCCATGATTGTTATTATGGTTATGTCCATTAGCGGCTAAAAGTCCCCTTTCCGGAGTTAAGGCCAAGAATATGTTTAATTTTGCTTTGAATTGATTTTATTTTATTTGGATTGCTTATCATATTTGATTGTTAATTTATCCTTATTTCAACTATTTTAAGGATTCTCTACCCTTAGAATACATATATTGTCGATCTTGTGAGCTCGAGAGGGAGAATATGAAGATAGAATGGGGGGATAAATAGAGTAGGGTTCTTATTCTTTTATAAAATAAGGAATTTGAATTAGAGTATAGGATAGATATATACCTAGAAACCTTACTTGGTTCGCTGTGGGATGAAATATGAATGTGTTTAGCTTAGTTCTGAAATCTCTGCTCAATGATGTAGTTGTGAGTTTAAGTTAGATAGGTGATTAGAGGATCGAGAGACCATGATCATAAAATCAACCCCGTGAATCAACAACCAAGATAAGTAATCTAACGAATGAAGTTCAATGGCATAGTATGATTGTTGGTAAGCCTTAACCATGGGTCTCTATCCATTGATTGTCCAAAGTCATTGCTTTTCTGCATTAGTTATTTTACTTTTAGTTCACAACGTTAAAACTCTCTTGGTTACTTTATCTCAATAGTTGAACTAGAATTTGATAAGTTGTCAACACAAGTCTCTAAGGGATCGATATTCGGCTTTATTTAAGACCACTATATTACTTGGTGAGACCACATACACTTGCATGTGCTCTTGGGCACTACAACACCAAATTTTAAAGTCAAAAACCACAACCAACAATTCCAAGTCGTGTGTCGGGTAGTTATTCTCATGAACTTTGAGCTGCCTAGAAGCATAGGCCACAACCCTACCATGTTGAATCAACACACATCCCAATCCCACACGGGACACATCACAATAGAAAACAAAACCATTTGTACTCTCGGGTAGAGTCAAGTCCAGAGCAGAAGTCAATTTGTACTTTAACTTCTAAAAACATCCCTCACACGCATCGGACCATAGAAACTTTACCTTTTTCCCAGTTTACTTAGTAAATGGGGAAGCAATCGAAGAAAAACTCTCCATATACCTTCTATAATACCTGTTTAAAGACAAGAAGCTCCGAATGTTGATTGGAGTCATGGGTTTATGCCACTTCTTAACCGCTTCAACTTTTTGTGGATCCATCATGATCCCCTCACTAGAAACATGAGCAAGAAAGGTCACAACACTCAACCAAAACTCACACTTAGAGAATTTAGCATACAATCGTTGATCCTTCAGAGTATGCAACACTATGAGGTGATTGACATGATGTTCCTCACTCTTAGAATACACAAAAATATCATCGATAAACACAATCATAAACAAATCCAAGAACTGTTATAACCGGTTCATAAGGTTCATAAATGTCGTAGGAGCATTAGTTAATCCAAAAGACATGGCCGAAAACTCAGAATGACCATACCGGGTATGAAATGTAGTCTTAGGGATATCCATCTTCCAAATCTTTAGCTGATAATAACCCGACCAAAGATCAATCTTAGAAAAGCACTTAACACCCTAAAGCTGGTCAAAAAGGTCATCAAACCTAGGGAGAGGGTACTTATTCTTCACTATCACCTTATTTAGTTGATGATAGTCTGTAAACATACAAAAGGACCTATCCTTCTTATGCATGAAAAGTACCGGAGAACCCCATAGGGAAATATTAGAATGAATAAAGCCCTTATCAAGAAGATATTTGAATTGCTCCGTAAGTTCATTCAACTTAATCGGAGCCACTCTATAGGGAGAAATAGATATAGGACGGATATCTGGGAGAAGATCAATCCCAAAGTCTATTTCCTTATGGGGAGGAATACTAAGAAGATCGTCTGGGAGCACTTTGGGAAACTCATTGACTATCGGGATAGATTTCAAATGGGGCCCTAAAAATTAGAATCCTTAACCCAAACTATATGATATAGACACCCCTTAGAGATCAATTTTCGGGCTCTACAATAAGAAATAAACTTTCCCTTTGGTACTAGAGAACTCCCTTCCCATTCAATCACTGGTTCATTTGGTAATTGGAAACTAACCATTTAGGTATGACAATTAAGACAAGAATAGAACGAGTGAAGCCAATCTATCCCTAGGATCACGTTAAAATCTAGCATATCTATCTCTATTAAATCTACCAAAGTCTCCCTATCAAATATAGACACCATACAACCCCTTTGGATTTTTATAGAAACAAAAAAATCACCCATTGGGGTAGACACGGAGAAAGGATCAGGTTTAGAACCTAAACCAAAATGAATAGCCACATAAATGGTCACATAAGAAAGAGTAGACCCGGGGTCAAGAAGACAACATAAATCATGAGAGAAAAGCTGTAATGTACCAGTGACAACATCAGGAGAGGCCTTAGATTCTTGGCGAGCTACGAGAGCATATAAATGATTTCGGCTGATGCCGATGCCAAAAGTAGCATCCTTTGGTGAAGGAGCTGAATACATAGCAATAGGGACCTTATTATCTCAAAAAGTAACCTTAGATGGACAGTGTCGCTGAAAATAACCCAACTAACCTCAAATAGAAGACCGACTGCTCCCTTTCTCACACTGACTATGATGCAACTGCCCACAAAATTTATATGAAGGATAAGATGGATTTGAATGAGCTCAACCAACTTGGGAATGGGAACCTTATTCCCTAAACCCACTATCATCCTGAAAGCATTGATCACCAGACGACTTAGGATATGGAGCACTAGCCATAAAATAAGAGCCAGAATTTCCCTAAGCCTTCTTCCTGCCCCATTGTCTACTATCCCTACCATTATTGTGTTGACCTCAACCCTGCTCTGAATACCTGAACTTCATACTTTGTCGCTCCCCAATTTCTACTTGATTTTTCTTCTTATCCTTAACCTGTTGTATATACATCATAAGCATAGATATATCCATATCATTATTCAACAAGTCAGCCTTCCACTCTAACACCATATCACAAGACAAAACCAAAGTAGACTTTCTCATCTTAGCCTAAATACAAAACCCCAACCCCAGAGCATAGCGAGATAGCTGATGGAATTTATAAGAATATTCCTTCACAATCATTCTCCCCTATTTATGATTCATGAAGTCCTTTGCCTTCATCTCTCTCAACTTCTGAGAAATGAAGCGATCAAGGAAAGTACTAGAAAACTTATCCCTTAATGCTTGCTCAACATCATCAGCCCTCAACTATTCCCATTCATCATACCAATGATACGCTATATCTTTCAGTTAGTGGGCCATAAAATCCACACCCTCAGAGTCACAAGCGTGCATCACTTTGAATATCTTTTCAATCTTATCAATGAAGCCTTGAGGATCCTCCTCAACCTTAGAGCCAGTGAAAGTTGGAGGACTCGACCTCATGAACTATCCAACTATAGTGACATTAGAAGAAGGAGTTACAGAAGCAACACGCTCAGACTAGCATGGCTAAGAAGCCACAAACTGAGAAAACAAATGGATCGACTGGCGGAATTCCGCATTAGACAAATAACCTTGAGGAGCCAAAGGAGGACTAGTATGGACCAGTGGAACTCCATGAGGGAAATCAGGAGAAGGGACCCTAGGATGGGTTTGCACTCCATAAGTGGGGTGAGTTCCGTCCACGTTGTCCAAAAGTGAGACAAAATATTTTCCACGAGCATTTGATCTTTGGAGAGGAATGATCTAAAATGCAAACAAACGGGAATTAGAGGAGATTCAAGGCCTTAGAATCTATAGCCTGAAAATAGAACAGAAGAACGGAAAACATTCCTAAATTCCTTGTAGCCTCTACTTTAAAAGTGTGGCACGCTACACACACATAAAAGAGACTTTACTTGACACGACTTTGTGGATACCCAATGACCATGAACCTAGAATATGATACCAAGCTTGTCATGAACCAAACCAGGGGCCTAGTTGTGATGGGTATCTCAAGTCCGCCGAGGACCGAATATCACCCCCTTTGCCTAGACATTCAGAACACTATACATACATGACAACAGAAGAAATATAAAAAGACATGAGTAAGATAAACAAATGACTCAGAGAAGCTAAAATTTACAATAATAATCCCAATCCATAGTAATCTATATAGCCTATAATAGACAAAGAAAAAACTAAGTTGGGACATTCCCCTGACAATAGCTAAAAAGGAAACCAAAGAAACAGTTTATGACATAAACTAAACCAATAAGTAATAGGCTTTTCGACAGAAGAAGGCTCACCACTTCAAGCTGACTCATGAATAGTTCAAGAACCACCTATCACTATGCAGGAAAAATAAAAGTGTCCCTGACACCTGAATCGTGTGGGAATACAATATTCATAGACGATTAGCAGGGTAAGCGTTAGCATATAATCAGGGAGGGGATAAAATAATTCAATGATCCAATCGGTTCAAAATTATTCAAAGCTAATGCACATAGTCATGTACATATATATATATATATAACTATATAGTTATATATATATATATAACATACTGGGGTAGGGAACAAGTCCTATCATAAAAGTAAAACAATAGCCTAGACTATGTAGCTTAACTGTCATAATAGTACCCATGGGCTATATGGGCCTTAGCTCTCTCCCTAGTTGGGACCTAATACGTGTTAGACACATGAATCGAAGGTATAAAAGAAGGAAAAAGAATCCACGACTCTTCGTCTATCTCAGAAAAACTATTTATCGAGGTCATCAAGACTAAACCTTTTGCCAACAAATGTGGGTTTCCAGTATTTGTCCTCCCCGGGACTTACACCTTCACACTAGCTGCATAAACCTCTTTAAGCCCATAATAAAACAATTATACATCCCATCCTGTGAACCATAATTACCCTCATAGGCACATATCATTGGTATCATCATACCAACTATACTTGCAAACTAATATCATTATGCCATAGTATTTATCATTACTAGGGGGAATCCATAACCTCCTAGGTTTAATTATTCATTAGCTTGAGGGAATCCACAACCCTCAAGGTTTAATTTAAAATTATTTATGTTTCAATATCCTTTTATATCATGCAATTGTTCCAAAAGTAGTTCAATATGCATATTCTTATATTCAAATCAAGTTTCACAAGATTGGGTTGAGGTTATACCAATTCCAAAATCAAAATCATGAGCGTTGGGGGGATACATGATCCCCATCTTAATTAACCATGCCCATGCACCCTAATTAGTTTAAAACTATCAATTCAAACCATGAATGGTTCACAAAAGCCATGGGAAAAGTAAATTAGTCAATAATACTCAAACGTCCTTAACCCACATTCAAATCATCAATTAAATCACATGAATACAATTGTAAATATGTGCTATTAGCAAAATAAGTCTTGGGTAAGAGTAACATGCCTTATATACATAAGAATTTGAAAGCAATTCGGAGCTTGGAACTCAAAATGTATAGTAAATCCTCAAGCTTTTCTCGGGTTTCAAGTTTGTGAGTGAAATTAGCGAATTTGATCTTTGAAAAATGAAGAGAATAAACTTATTTTATGTTTAAAGGTTGTACATGGGTGAAAGGACCCAAAAACCTCTTATCCCAGTGAATAAAACAAAACTGTATAAATTTAAAATATCAGCATGGCATGGCCTTATCGTGGAGGCTAACCTCCGTGTCATGCTACTTATTGCAGAGATTATCTTCCATGACATAGAGATATTATGGAGGCACACTGCCTCTGTGTCACACAAATATTGCGGAGCGTAAACTCCATGGCATGCTAAAAATGCAGAGGCTTACTGCCTCAAAATTCCTAAATAACCTCGAACCCCTTCCAAAAATTTTGAAACTCTTTTGGGACCCCATATTAACATACCTAAACACTATTTATGTCAAAAATTAATGTTTTGAATACCAAAGGGTCAAAACTAAAATTCCAAAACTTTAAGGGTGATATAGTTTGATTTGAGATTTTGCTAACCCCATTTTAAAAGTGGAGGTGTGGGCTATTTACTTTAAGAGGTATTTCAGTATGGAGGACATGAAATTGATACTCTGTGGTTCACCGATGTTAGTCCCCTACTGAGACAGTCCTATCCATGCCTCAAGCCTCAATAGATGCAGCTGGTACTTCTCAGACTCTGACCTCACCTCCCATGACAAGACCATTCACTTACAGGATGCCCCCGATGGCTATACTCTAGTTCCATAAGCATTCTTGACTAATGTGCTAAAGAGATTAGGCACTCTTGATCATAGAGTGATGAATATGGAGCACGGGTACAACCATGGGTTAAGAGGGAGATTCAGAGCAAGATGATAGGTATGCAGACCTAATTTGATGGGTTTGAGTGAAGAATTAGCTAGAAGTTTCGGGCATTCAGGCCTAAGATTTAATAAGCGTGCATGAGAAATTGGCTACATTCTGGGCTATGATAGAGAATATCCAGGCAAGGCAATTTACTACTTACCCAATTATTAAAGACATCCTAGTTGAGGAGGTGACGGATATTTAGGGCACAAAAGGAGAGTGGTATTGAGTTAGCCAAGGAGAACACTGTTTAGTTTGTGCACTACCACTATACGAGGGTACATAAGATTGCGGCGGAAGCGGTAGCTCCCGAGTGATTGATGTGACAACTGTGGATGCAACAAATTTGAGTGGGGCCACTGCTCCTCCTACAGAGATACCTTTGAGAAAACCAACCACCATTGATTCCACTTTAGATATAAGTGTCCCAGTTACTGCTAGGACCACATTGATGAATATGTGGTCCATTTAAGAGCCCCCCATAGAGAGATTTCATGAGTTGATGCCTAGTGCGCCCAGGTATATCTTCACTCTTTTTTTACTTATTAGATGTGCTAGGGACAATGCATATTCTTTAGTTAGGGTGGGGGCACACCACGACCATCGCAGATTTTTGTTATCGTGCTTTTTTTTCCATCGGCCGCGATATAATTGTAGAACCGGCATGTCTAGGAAATATTATTTTGTTTTATGCTTTTTTTTATATTATGTTTTATTTCGTGATGTTTCGTGTTATTTTTGTTTAACTGGGAGAAAAATGAGTACCTAAGGCAGTTGATGATGTATTTTGATTGTGCTTAAACTATTTTTGAGAAAAAATGATACCGTGAATCTCATTATGGCATTAAAATTAGGGACATAATAATCATAGCAAGCATTTGCATGAACTAGATAGGTAGTAGCCTGTGATGCAACCTTGTGCCTTGTGCGTGTGAGATTCTTACTTATTTCTCTATGTGTATGGAATTCAAAACTTGTCCGCTTAGTCTTGCCTAAGTCGTCGGATGGTTGGTGAGGAATGGATCATAGGTTGTTCTTGAATTTAGTCCACTTTTTTCCTAAATGACCTTCCAAATATGAATAAGTATATCCCTATTATTGAGCCTGTATAGGCTATTTTTTTTTCACTTTTAACTTTTCACCTTCTCATTTTAATTACAATAAATCTATTTTGGCCCTAGTCCTCCTTAGACATTGTGCACCTCAACTCAGGCAAATCTCTTAAGTTGAGAGTTTCTATTATCAGGGTGCATGATTAGAAGTGGGTATGAAGAAGGTCATAAATAAGAGAAAAAAAAGCAGGGTTGGGTGTGGTAGGAAAAAATGAGAAAATAAAATCAAAAAGAAAAAGGGAAAATTTGAAAAAAAAAGAGAAAAAGAAAGAATAAATGAAATCTCACCCAACCTAAATGAGCAATAAAAGAATAAAAGGTAGAAAAAAGAATGGAATAAAAGAAAATGTGGTTGATAAGTGGACCCCCTAAGTAATTGTAGTTCCAAGGAGGCTTAGTCACTAATTTCCCAAATGTACCATACCAGCTCCCAAGCCTATGTTACAAGCCGAGTAAAGTCCTATCGTGATCCTAGCCCGACTGTCTGAAAATAAAGGTAAAGAAAATAAGGGAAAGCATATGGTATTCTATGTACTTTGTTGGAACTTCTTTGTGAGAGTGAGTGTCTTGTGATTGTCCCTGCATTAACATGTATGATTTATTTGAGTAAGTGAGACTTCTTTGTTGTGAGGGCACATGGGGTATGTTTTTAGCTGTCTATTTGTTCGGGTAGTGTAATTTGTACATATGCATGGTTGTTTTTTTTGCTAATGTAATGCCATAGATTGATTCCTTTGTGTCACGTTGTTGTGATACATAGATCCACACAGTTGGTCTTGAAAAGTAAAAAATAGGAGGGGGTGATATTGTTTTAGCTGAATTTGGGAATTACTGCCATAGGTATCTTGAATTTTTCTTAGTTAAGCATTGTGTGTTGTTTTTTCTTATGTTTTTGTTTCCTGAGAACATGCAAATATTTTAAGTTGAGGGCATTAATGTGCCATGGTTTCATGACACTTGCAATGCTTAAAACTATGAAAAGATGCAAATACTTTGGCCATTTTGTTAGATATGATGTGTGGTTTGTGTGTGTTGCAAGGAAATTAGGTTGATAGTGACATGGGTTAGAATGAGATAAAAAATATCGGAAAAGCATAGGCACTACCAGACTACGAGTCGTTATGTGACTATAGGACTCGTAGCCCAAGTTGTAGTATAACTGTGAAGGCTGTTGATTCTAATTAAAGTTGAGGCTGACCACGAATTGTTAGGAGTGACAATGATTTGTGGTGTGATTCATTCTAAGAAAATTAACAAATTTCCTGAAGATAACCAAGTAGAAGCCCTAGTGGAAATGGAAGAAGACTACTAGTTGTCATGGCAAGGCACGACTCGTAATGAAGAGTTGTTCTGACAATAGAGAGAAATGTCCTGAAAGGTGAAAATCCACTAGAGTGACAACGAGTCCAGCCAATGACTTGTATGGTCTCATGACAATTCGTCATCACCCAACACAAGAAGAAGGCAACAAAGCTAACAAAAAGTCGGCATCAGTCCAGATGACTCGTTGCCTGAGGCATGACCACTGTTGATTTTATTTTCCTTTTTTTTTGGTTATGTTTTATTTGTTATTTCGAGAAACTATAAATACCCGTTAGATACTTTTGTATTAGGTTACACACTTTATACACTTATAAACATATATTGATTTCAAGATTAGCTTTTGATCTTGGAATTTTCTTGTTCTTGGTTTCTGGTTGATTAATTTATTCGAGACTTTGAATTTTCTTTGTCAATTAATATGAGATTATTTATATGATTTCACTTATGAATTTTGTGGAGTTTCTTGCAAATATATGTGGCTAATTCCCTTAGCTAGGGTTGTGGGAACCCTGGTGGAGTAACGAAGTACGGGAAGTGCGAGATTATTCTAGATCATTGTTGCTGCATGTATTGTGAACTTCTTCATATTGTTTGCTTTCTTAGCTACTGCAGAAGCTAAAGACTTGCCCATATTCATGATCATTCTTACAAGGGAGTTTATGATTGGGAAAAGAAGATAACAATAGTGACTCGAGGCTATCTTCCCTCATCTAATAACTTGATACCCACAAAGTGATAGTTAAATTGGGATCAAAGACATGGGTTAATAAGGTGACACCCTGAGACTGAAAAGGTGAAGGGTGAAATTTATCAAAGCATTCTCAAGATGGTTGGTAATACCTAGTTTGTCAGATTCTACATATGTAACATTGTGATTGTCAGATTGAGCATGATAAATCTACAGAGTTAGAAGCTAGGGGCAACACAGTCCTAGTGTTTATCTCATATTGCTTACAACTAAAAGCATTCAAGACTTGTTACTTTTTACTGATTGTAGCAAATCCCCCCATTTACTTTTTTACACTGCCCGACTATTTCAACAAGTTTATGAAAGATTTATAACCAATTCCCTGTGGGTTCAACCACAACCTAGTTGGGTTACTATCTTGGAGGTGCAGTTTTGGGCAACATCAAAAGTCTTCAATAATCTGGCAGAACAAGGAGTCTTTTCGACCCTGCATATATACGCAACCCATTGTAACAGGAAACAATAAACCAATAGAGAAACTACACCTATCACTATATCTCACCGGTGTATGCTCAAATCAAAAACCAAACATGGAATAATCACTGCTAACTTTGCCTAAACTACTGATGAACCACACTTTTAGGACTTTAAATTTCCAACTCGAACACATAGCTAAACTCAGAATATATCAAACTCCTTATGAGCCAGTTTATTAACGTTTCCTTAACTTAATTTTTCATTTAGTATTTCTTCAACACAAGATCTATGGAATAGAAACACGTATTCCAAATAAAAAATCATGAGAAAAAAATATCCCATTAGGATACTTAGTTATAAAAGTAACATTTGCTACAACTATTTTTTCTTGCCAATCAAAACTCTTATGAAGTAAACCAAGAATCTCTCATAAGCTGAAGTCTTCAAAGCTAATCGAGGAGTGTCTCAGTACAATCGAATCACATCATGACACAAAGGCCAACCACTAAGGAAATAATCAATACACAAGGCATGACTGTCGATAAACATTTACTTAACTAATTAGAATCTTTCAAAGGCAATCTTTCCAAGTTGGTTGTACCAAATCTGACCTATCACAAGGTTTTCTTACACAATCTAGTAAGTACCACTCATCACCCCATGAAGTGGATATAATCATTATGGAATTAACCAAAACCACAAATACACCAAAGTGACCCTACTAAAACAACCAACTCATGCGCACACACTATTAATAACACCTGCAGGAAATTCTACACAAGTCTTCCAGCCGTAACTTCCTTTATTCAGAACTCATCATCCCAATAATCAAAACACTTTCTCGATCCCAAATAATCCACTACTCTCTAGAGAACTTCTAGATCACATTCTATGATCTGAATATGCCAACCCAACATATATCCACCACTAGTCCATAACATACCTATCAAAGAGGTTAAACCTAAATACACAAAAATCCACAAAACTCTAGAAAACAAGCTTAATCCCGCTATGTGATCTAAGTGAGACCTGACATAACATTGGTACACTTGATCCACCACTAAGGAATCATTTATTAGGCAATAATATCAGTAGAAATAGAAAAGACCGTGAATAACATCAAGATTTAATACCAAAAATGCAAACACATACTATGATTTAGACCCATAAGTAAACACTACCAAGACAAATCAAAGGCGGACTGAATACATACCTGTGGCTACTGTACTGGAAACTCCTATCTTGTGTCCATCCTGTGGAACCTAAAACTAAGACCTGTCATCTCTCGGGCAATCCCCTTATAGTGATCGAGACCTCAACACCAAAATCAAACTAAAAAGGTTAGAGTCTGCTGAATCAAGCTTGAAGGACCTGAAGGACCACAAAAATCAAACCCATCTCCAAGCGTAACCATGGAGATCCTGACCTTCATCATGTATATCGCTATGATAATCAAATTCCTGGGCCCTCTGGCCTGCAAGCCTCACATGTATCCATACAAACTCCTCTAAAAACTCTTAAGCAAAATGATCCCAAGAGAGTGCAAGTGATCTCTCCGGTTTACTCTCTACTAAAGTCCTTACTAATCCCTCGCAACAACCAAATAAAAATATATAAGCATCAAATCTAGGATCTTTATCAAATCTAGGATCTTTATCAAATCGAGGAGGATCTATCCTCATGAACTCTATACTCTGTCTCTTCATGGACATAATGGGTAAGGTTACTGGATGTGGAACAATCCCAGACAATACCTCTTCAACACAAGGAGAGTTAGTATAGTCTCGTGTGCATCTAGAGTCCAAAGCCCTGAAATAGCAACTGAAACAAAATAGGAGACACTCTCTATAGGAAATCCAACACCCGAACTAAACAATCATCAATCATAGGTATGGTCACAGGTGGTGTCTGCACTGGTCTTAACACCCTATTACTCTAGACCTACCACTACTAGCAACCATAGAATATGAAGAGACGACTGTAACTTGACCTTTAACTGATCTGAATATTTTAATCAACCTCTGCCTTGAACCCTGCTCTTTTTGCGCACTAAAGGCACGAACTCTGAATCTCTAGCCATAAAAAATGCATATTCTCTTTTTATGAGAGAGTGAATAAGAAGTTTTAAAGTTATACAAAGCTTCAAATGCCTAAAATAATTTGAAGGAATTAAAATCTCCTAAATTCATGTAGCCTATCATAGATAGTTAACGACCGTCTGCACACCGATCTGCAAGAGTCAACTAGACTCGACTTTTACTAATGAAACCAATGAACCTAGAGCCCAGACACCAATTTCTCATGACCCAAACTAGGAACATGGTGACACTTGTAATACCCTCTAGAAAAGTAAGCATAACCCAACCCAAATTCACAATTATGAAAATATAGAAGCAGAAGAAGAGAGAACAAACCCAAATATATATATATACAAGTCTAAAAAATACATCCTAGGTCTTGTTGTCATCAGTACAAGCCTCTAAATACAAAATGTTAACAAATATCTAAATTATCTTAAATGCGGGTAAGATAAGATACGTAAAAAGAGATTTGAGTAAGCTTGGATTCCACCTACACTACTTTGATTTATGCAACATCAGTGCTGGAAGAAAATAATCTGCAAGTTGCTACTCGGTCTAATACCAGCATTGGGTGTAGAAAAACAAGAAATAGGATAAAGAATTAAGGGTACGTATGAAACCACATGTACTCATCAAGCATCATTGATAACCAACTCTGATTCAAAGCAATGGCGAGAACCAACATCCCAACTATATAATGTTTCCCCAATCGAACTCTATCTCATAATTATATTCTTTCATCCTATCAGGGTAGCACAACACAACGGCCAATAGATTTAGCAAAAAATAGGATAGGCACACTAACCTAGGTGAGCCATCACTATTCATTCTAAAATCAATTAAATAAAGAAAGACATTTATGAAGAATACTCACTACCATGATATAATAGGCTTAATCAAGTATAATCAGCGAAGTAATATAGAGCGAAAATAGGGAGAGAGAGAACATATATACGAGTGTATCTCATACTACCAACAGAGGATGCATATCTATCTCTCCTATCAAGACTTAGCCATATAATCCATACCCCACGTCTCATAATATTCTAACCTTCAAATCAGTGTAAGATGATATAATATAATGTAATTAAGAGAAATGTATGCTCAAACACAATATCACAAATAAGTTTATAATATAGGAATACAATACAGGAGTAAAAACTAACATAATATCAAACGATGCCAATGCAATTCAAATGATACAATGCAATGTAGTGATACTGATTAAATAATGATATGTGGTGAAAGTCATCACATGAATTTCTGTATATATACACCGATCTCCCAGCTATCATATAGAATTCATAGGTTGTTCATAATCCATATACTCATATTGTATCAATGTACCTCTCCAGCTAATATTCACGAATCAAGATTGACACAATATCTCATAAATGTCTCAAATCAACTTTATCAACATATCCCTCAGATTAGGCATTTTATAAGGTGTCTTATTTAGTTACAAAAATCAAAATGTATTAGTGGTACAATATCTCATGAATATGCATGCATGATATGGGGATGTAATGCTCATAATCAATCAGTAAGAAGATCAAAATTCATTCAATATATGTATAAGTGAGCTTAGAATCAACTCAATGTATCAATAACTCATGATATCTATTCCCATTTGGCACTACCAGAATAAATTGTCATGTAGTCATCAATATTACAATTTCCAATCCCTCGCACGAGCATCAGTATAATGATAATGTAATTAAATGCTCAAATAAGGTCTACAATGTCAAGTCAAGCCCTCACGCTAGCGACATAATAATAGATAAGGCATTTTAATGCATAGATAAGGCCTATGATGATAATTAAATCCCCCACTCACGAGACACAAATATAAATAAGGTATTTAATACACAAACATGTCCAATAACATCAAATTAAGCCCCAACTCAGACAACACTATAATATATCCTCGCAAATCATCAAGCAATATGCATATAATCCCCCTAGGTACATGATGACAAAAAGTTACTCAAGTCCATAATTATGTTCATATAATCCTCACATGGGAAACATGATGTAAACAACAATCACAATAACAATATATCACATAACTACCCAAACCTAGTTGTTCCATACAATAAGATTCATCAACCAATACAAGCCCATTTATACTCTAAGTATTTTCTAAAACTCGATTATTCCATCATTATCAGTATGACATATATGTTCTCTAGAGATCACTAAACTCCCAATCATCATAAATAAAATCCACTGGATAAGATTTAAGCTATTAAATAGGCATCTAATATCAATTATTTGAGAATCACTAGGCTATATATCTACATGCTACTCTAAGGATATTTAACAATAGTATACTAACTAATCAAGGTAATAATCCCATTACAATCCATCAAAGACTCTGGTACTAGTGGAGATGCTCGTCATTTCACCAAAGTGGCCACCTAATCCGAAGTGATACACAAAATAAAATAAACAACCATACAACACATAAACACGTCGAAAAAAATAAAGGTACATCTCAACTTGCCTTAAATAAAGATCCGCAAACCCAAGCACAGTCCAAAGCCTCAATCAGAAGTAAAAATCTCTCATAGCAACACCAAACGTACCAATCTATTCAAATATACGATCTACAAGTCAAAAGAAAGCTAATGATACCCATATTAACCTATTTAAAATGGGTCCAAAATGGATTAAAAAAATGAGTTAAAAAATGAAAGGAGTGAAACTAGAATTTTATTTTGAAAACATATTTCACATAACATTAGGAACCTACAGCTGAATACCCACGTTAAAACAAGGTCCAAATCAAAGAAAAATTATTTTAAGTCTTTGCGAACAAAAATCCTAAAATCAAATATAAAATCAATGATTTGAAGCTGAAGTTGTAAATAAAAAATCAGTGGGAATATGATAAATAAAAGGTTTAAAAAGATACCAACTAAAGAAATCTCAAAAACCCTATTCTCCCCAAATTGAGCTCCAAATGATAAAATATGGTGAAAATGGGTTTTTGGGTCGAGATTGAGATTAAATTCTATTTATGTAAAAAAATTGCCTTTGCGAATGCAGACCCACAGGTTGCAAATGAGAACTCCAATCCAAGACGAACCTCACAATTAAGGACAAGACATCGCGAGCATAATGAAGAAATGGACTCGACTAACATGAATCGATCGGTGGCCTTGTCGTAATGGGAGTCCCATGTTCGACCGGGACTAGAGACCACCCCCATTACCCAACCCCAACCTCCAGCTGCCTACCCTGAATTGGCTGAATTCTAAATATTTAACAAGATAACATTATTTTTTCAAGTCAAGACTCTGGGATAGGGACACACCTTAACCGACCCAACTGAGTTTGACCGTCCGACCGTACCAACCAAACCAAGATGACCAATGTCAAATCAAAGGCCATAACCAAATGGGAACCGAAATGTAATATGATTAATCTCAAAATAAACTATGATGGAAAAGTGAGAAATTATGTCCAATGATGTCAGAACCAACACCAATGCCAATACTAAGGCTAACACCCATACCGATCTCGCCCATACCAACCCATAGCAGTACCATAAAGCCTCTAACCAAAAGAGTAATAAAATCTAATTGGGACATGCCCCCAACCATAGCTAAAACCAATATCCAAAATAAGGTCAAAGTGCGTAAGAATATACATATCATGAAATGGATCTTTGGGAAGATATGAAAGCTCACCACATCAATCCAAGTGATGATACCAAAGTCCGAATGCTAAACCAAAGGAGTGGAATAGTCGGTTCCTGCATAGAGTAGGTATACATCCGCCCAAAGATGGGTTAGCGAGTGATCGCTAGCATGACTCAAATTAAGGATAAAATAATGCCATTTATAAAACCATCCATAATGCATCAACCATACATATATATAACCATGCTGGGAAAGGGAACCTTGTTTAGCATGTACTTTAGAACCGTTACCTAGGTTGTGTAACTTTTCCATCCTAAACCACCCATGGGCAATATGGGTTCAGCTTTCCCTGCTAAAAGGGCCCTAGTGAGCGAAGCGACACGACAAGGAAAGAAAAACCCGGGATGACTAGTACATCCCCCAATATAAATGTGAAATCATGCACAAGGTCATTAAGACCAAACCTCATATCCGCAAATATGAGTTTTCAATTTTGGTCCCCCCGAGAACTCCACCTTCTACGTCTTTGCTACACCTCCCCCTTTAAGCCCAATTAAAACTATTTTCCAACCAACCAAACTATTATCCATTTATTTACAAAGGCCAATAATAGTGGTATCGTCATACCAACCAATTACTTGTAAGTATTGTCCATAGCCAACCACGTATAGATTAAGGGACTTCCATGTACCCTTTCGTTTACCATATTAAACAACTTGGGGAACAACATGTTCCCCACAAGCATTACCATTTAACCATTAACCTCTCAAAAATATTTAAGCCATTTAAGTTCCTTTACCAAGTAAAAACAAGCAAGAGTTCCATTAAAAATACATTAATACAATGAAAACATTCTCATAAGCATTTTGTCAAACACCTTGGGGGTTATAACATAACCAAAACCTATTCCAATTACCATTAACCCATTCCCATGTAACCAATAATCCAAAACCACCATTAATGCATATAAAAGAATAATTAAAACCATGGGAAACCATAACCAAGTATTTATAAATAAAACCCCCAAATCATATTTGGAAACCAAAATCATACAATAGTGAAACCTTGAAAACATTATATAAAACCATGCCTTTAGTTGTAACTAACAATGAGGGAAAAAATCATCCCTTAATTGACAAGGTAGAAGGAGAGAAATCACCAAAAAGATACCCAAATTGTCCCTCCAGTTGAAACCCTAGCTTTCTTGCCCCAAAAGCTCTTGAGATAATTATGGAGTGTTTTGAGAGAGTTTTTAAGTGTTAATGAATAGAATAATAGGGCAAATAACCTTTTAAGAGAGTTAAAAGTAATGGGGACTTATTAGGTTAAGTGGGGAAATGTTCAGAATACCCCCACTTAAGTTGCACAAAAATCTTATCACAGGGATACGACTGACCCTTACGAGTCGTACCCAACCTATACGAGTGGTATCTGCCTCTTGTATCCTAAGCCTCAACCCTTGGACCCAATATTGTCCAGTATGCGACACATCTAAACTAAGTCGTATCCTTAGCATACGATCCATACCATCAACTCGTACCCCTAGCAAAATAGAATACAAAGAGGCTTGAAGGCTGTCCCCTATACGAGTCCCTAATATGATTCATATCCTTACTCACGACTCATGTATGAATCATGGTGAACTACTCGTACTCAAATCCAACTTAAGTTACCAAGTCTAAGGAAAAACCCAACCCAAATGATCTGTATCCAACCATATGATGTGTACCCCTCTAAGTCGTACCCATTCTAGTAGCCCATCCAATCCCACCAACCAACTCTGGTCAGTGTAAGATAAGACCACACCACTCGTACCTTAACATACGACTCGTACCCTTGAGTCATATTAGATTCGGAGAACAAAATTACTGTAAATTTTCTAAGGTACAAAAACCAGGGTATTTCAGTCTCCCCCACTAGGAACATTCGTCCCCGAATGATGGATAAAGTAGAGTAGACACAAACACGAGTCATTTACATTATCAAATATTAGTCCAACCCTTATATGTCTCTACTCTTACCTTTAAGATAGAAAACAAGGATGCAAGAGACCCAAATTTTCCTTTAACAAACTCAGAAAACAAAGATGTGTTCAAAAACATATCCCTTCTGCACGAATCCCAGGAGCATAATACATGAGCAGATGCTTAGACTTCATGTCCTCCTTCATTTCCCATGTAGCCTATTCCACATTGTGGTTTCGCCATAGAACCTTAATCGAATCCATATTCCTGGTCAACAACCGATGAACCTACCTATCCAACATCTCAATCGGGATATTTTCATAAGATAGAGAATTCAAGATACCCAATCCCTCTAAAAGAACCACCGAAGAAGGATTACCAATGCACTTCCTCAACATGGAAACATGGAATAGCAGGTAAATGGAGCTCAAGATAGAAGGCAACGCCAATTCATAAGTAATATTGCCAACCCTCCACAAGACCTCATAAGGACCTATAAACCTGGGGTCGAGCTTCTCCTTTTTTCTAAACTGCATCACTCCCTTCATGGGAGACACCTTGAGAAAGACCTTATCTCTAACTTCAAATTCCAAGTCTATACGCCTAACATTCGTATAGGACTTTTGGCGACTTTGGGCAACCTTAAGCCTATCCCGGATTACCTTTACCTCTCCATAGCTTGATAAACCAAATCAGGGCAACACATATCCGCCTCACAACGATCAAACTAACCAATAGGAGATCTACACCTCCTACCATACAACGCCTCTAAAGAAGCCATACCAATAAAAGAATGATAGCTATTATTGTAAGAAAACTCTACTAGAGGTAGATGATCAACCCAATTGCCACCATAATCAATCACACACGCCCGAAGCACATCTTTAAAAGTTTGAATGGTCTTCTCTGCTTTTCCATTCATCTGTGGATGAAAAATAGTAATCAGACTAACCTTAGTCCCCAACCTTTTCAGGAAAGACCACTAGAAGTGAGATGTAAACTGCGTACCATGATCAGAAATAATTAAAATAGATACCCCATGCAGCTTTACAATCTCCTGAACATACAACTTTACATAATTCTTCGCTAAAAAGGTAGTCCTAACTGGCAAAAAGTGAGCGAACTTCGTCATTCTATCCACGACGACCCAGATTGAATCAAATTGGTTTATAGACCGAGGAAGACCGGTAACAAAATCCATATTGATCACCTCCCATTTCTATTTGGGCAACTCTATTTCCTGATACAACCTACCAGGTATCATGTGCTCAATCATAACTTGTTAGTATACCACACATTTGTCCACGAAATCAACCATAACCCTCTTCATACCGTTCCACTAGTAGATCTCCTTGAGATCATGATACATTTTTGTCGAGACGGGATGTACAACACAACGCGAACTGTGCGCGTTAGCTAAGACTCTTTGTCGTAACCCACCGACATCAGGGATGCATAACATCTCTTGGTATCATAAAGTACCATCACCACTAATCTCAATCACCATCACCTTTTGCCCACCTACATCATTTTTTCTTTTAATCAAGGTAGGATCTAACACTTGCTTCTCTTTGATCTATGCACTAAGAGACGATCGAACCACTTCCTGTACTATTACACCACCATCCTTGGAGTCCAAGGGATGAACTCTAAGATTAGCCAAGCGATGAATATCCTTTACCAATTCCCTGTTTCCTTCCTCCATATGAGCCAAAATCCAAATGGACAACCTACTAAGAGCATCAGAAACCATGTAGCTTTACCTAGGTGATAGTGAAGACTCTTATCATAATCCTTGAAAAGCTCTAACCATCTCTTTTACCTTAGATTGAGCTCTTTCTGAGTGAACACATATTGTAGACTCTTATGATCAGAAAAGATATCCACGTGAACTCCATAGAAATAATGCCGCCATATTTTCAAAGAAAACACAACTGCCAACAGCTCCAAGTCATGAGTAGGATAATTCCTCTTATGTACCTTCAACTTCCTAGAAGCATAGGTAATCACCTTCCCATGCTACATCAACACACAACCAAGGCCCACCCTAGATGCATCGCAATAAACCACAAACCCATTATTACCTTCTGGCAGAGTAAGAATTAGAGACGAAGTTTGCTTGTCTTCCAACTTCTCAAAACTCCCTCCACAAGCATCCGAACAAGAGAACTTGACCTTCTTTTGAGTTAGCTTAGTCAAATGAGAAGCTATACTCAAGAAGATTTCCACAAACTACCTATAGTACCCAGCCAAGCCCAAGAAGCTCCAGATATCAGATGGAGTCGTGGGTTTAGGCCGCCTTTTAGCCACCGCCAACTTTTAAGGATCCACCATAAACCCCTCACTAGAAATAATATGACCCAAGAAATTTACAGCGTTCAACCAAAACTCACACTTAGAGAACTTGACATACAACTATAATTCTTTCAAGGTCTGCAGCACCACACGGAGGTGATTAGCATGATCCACCTCACTCCTAGAATAAACCAGAATGTCATCAATAAACACAATGACAAAGAGATCCAAGAAGTGCCTGAAAACCCTGTTCATCAGATCCACAAATGTCGTCGGGGCATTAGTCAACACAAATGACATCACCAAGAATTTAAAATGCCCATACTGAGTATGAAAATTCATCATAGGAATATCCACCTCCCTAATCTTAAATTAATGATACCCAAACCAAAGATCTATCTTAGAAAAGAACTTGGCACCTTGCAACTGATTAAACAAATCATCAATCCTTAGAAGATAATACTTGTTCTTAACCGTCACCTTATTCAAATATTTGTAGTTGATGCACATCCAAAGGGAACCATTCTTCTTAGGCACGAAGACATTGGTGCACCCCACAGAGATACACTAGGATGAATAAACCCCTTATCTAGAAGATGTTTAAGTTTCTCCTTAAGTTTCCTAAACTCTACCGGAGCCATTCTATAAGGAGTAATAAATATTTGACTAGTGTCGGAAGCAAATCAATACTAAACTCTATTTGACTATCCGGAGGAACACCAGGGAGATCACCCGATAAGACCTCGAGAAACTCATTAACCACCAGAACTGACTGCAAAGAAGGACCTTCCAAGTTAGAATCTTTAACCCAGACTAAATGATAGAGACAACCTTTAAAGATCAATCTCCAAGCTCTAAGATAAGAAATAAACCTCCCCTTAGGAGCTATGAAACCACCCTCTCATTCTATAACTAATTCACTAGGGAACCTAAAGATAACTTTATGGGTTCGATAATCTAAGAACACGTAACAAGAATGTAACCAATCCACCCCCAAAATAACATCAAAATCCACCATATTCAACTCAAACAGATCCACCAAGGTCTTATTTCTACCAACCACACACTGGAACACTGGAACAACATGTTTTTGACCTTTTTTTTGGTAACATAAGCACAAGTAACTCTGAAAATTTGGATATTATTTCACTGATGATTAGGGCATAACATACAAGTAAGCTTCTAAATAAAAAATTCTAGCATTAGTTTACTTGAATTAGATATCAGCCTTATGTTCTTACTTTGTAGACAACTTTCAAAAAATAGTGATGTTGCTGTACTTATGTATGATCTGCAAATTTCATGGTTTGGTTTATTTTTGTGGCTACGAGGCTCTATTGTAATTTCTTTATTTATGTGTCTGTCATACATTATAATCTGCCAGAGGGAATTATCTCCAACAAAAAAGACTTGTAAATTTTAGACAATTCTATTCATTTGTTCTACTTCTAACATCTTACACCTTTGTAGACAATTATCTTTTGTAGTTGTACGACCAGTCCATCTGTTACATACTAAAAGCTAGATAAAAAACAAAATGTATGTTGTAGCCACTTCCCATTCATTTGTCCTGCTTAATTTCTCTTGCTTCTAACATTATGACCTCTATTATTTTTTCAAATTTTCCAACGATATCTGCCTTTGAAAAATTCAAATTGTCAGTAGAAATCACTTTTGATACCTCATACAACAAGACTGTGTTGTCTCCTGCTTTTTCAGATATCCCATCCAAAATAATGGAATCTTAACTTATTTGACATAATTGCTTAGAGAGTTTCGATTTCCCAGCCTAACCATTAACCTAATCAAATATTGCAAATTCTCAAATTATCCCTGTTTTATGTAACGACCCAAAATCGCCTCTCGGGACGTCACACGGTGCTTGAGGATACAAGTAGCCCCAAGCTAACCCTTTGAGCCTATTTTTACTAATAAAACTCATTTCAAGATCAAATAATTCAAACATTAGCATAGTCATATCATATGAAAGAAAATACAGAGAAAATGCTCGGTCCAAACGACCAAGAAACACCGGAAACCTCAACACAACCACAATCTGATAACTAGTCTGACAAAGCCTCTACTAATCCATGAACTAGAGAGCTATTGGGAAAGGTCCTCAACTAACTCAAAATAAACTGAAAGTAAAAACATAGTCTCTCAAATGCAGAATGTCTGAAGATAGGTCCTCGAACCATGAGGACTCACCAGTGTAGGAATGTAGATAGAGGTACTCTAAAGTCACTGACGAGGCTGGTACTGAGCACCTGAACCTATATTATAAGACAATGTAGCACATAGACGTATATGCGGATCAGCACTTGGGAATGTACTGAGTATGTGGGGGTGCATGCATTTATATAAAATAACATCAATACTCTTTAATCAAATCATGCATGTAATAAGTAATGACTCGCATGGCTTGAATAAGTATAAAATGCGAAGCTCATGAATCATGTAAAATGGAACATGTAACACAATCTTGTGAGTCATTATACTTTCATCTTTGAAATTTGTACTTTTCTCTTATTCTCATTACTCAAGGCTAAAGGAAACTTTAAGCAATACTTTCAACTCATGCATATGTCTCATGGAGAGTAAAGCTTCTTCAATACTCAAGAACTCAAAATCTTTTGAACTTAAATACTTGGAATTAGAAATCATATAACTTTGGAACATACTTGAAGGCATTTCATTCACGTTAGGAAAATATCTCATTTCAAGCTTTAGGGAAAAATACTCATATCAAGGGAAAGTATTTTAGTTTTAAATAAAAATATCTTATCTCAATGGAAAATACTTTAGTTTAGGGAGGTAACTGATCTCGAAGTATAAATGTCAAGGGAGGTTCTCTTAACCAACTTAAACCATGAGAGCTACATGGATTCCAACATTTTGTTCTCCTAAGGAAGAGACCTCACATTGGGGAGAGGCATCATACTCTTGTCAAGAAGTATATCCTAGGTCCAGTGATCACTAAACAAACTCGGCCTCAGGCCCAATATCAACTCGGCCTTAGGCCCAATAATAATCATAAACTCGGCCTCAGGCCCAACCTACGGTTGTACGTAGTTTTGGTGTAAGAAACCATAGTAACTTACCCGCTCGGTGCTAAATACTACTCCCTTTAGTTTATCTCGCTCATCTCATGAAAATCCACTTTAGAATAATCTCATGGTTTAATAAAAACCCAATAATCAAATCTGTAATCTCATGTAATAGATTGGATTTCAAAACTCAATGACCATTAGGTCAAAACATTTCTCAATAATCTCATAATACTCAAATCATAGGTGCTTATAGAACAATAGTTCATAAAATCTCAAGTCTCTAGTAGGGCTTAATAACCCATACTTCAATCCCATGTTAAAACTCATCAAAAGCATAATAGATAGCAAATAGATTCATAACTCATGTAGAAATCTAGAAATTTCATCAATTTATCTCAAAATCTCAACATACTCACATACTTCAATGTTTCAAACATTTCAACTATTAACTTCTCAAGGATTAAAATCATGGGGTATAGACCCAACTGCAATTTCTCAAGAAAACATGTAAAAGTCATGCCATTAGACTCTCAATTCAAGGAAAACATCCAAAGCTTGCAACCAATAACAATGGGTGAAAAAAAACCCAATTCAATTTCATGTAAAATCTCATAAATTGTAGAGAATTGTAGTTTAAATAAGCTTTTGGATACAAGGGTGAAAGGATTACCCTTGTTCAAAACCCCACATACCTTGAATTAGAAGCTTTGCATGAACTCTCGCTTTTGGAAATCTATTCATACTCTTGAATGAGGGTTCTTGAAGCCCTTGACTTGGGAACCTTGAATCTTTACTCAATTTAGAAAATCTATGGTGGATTCTTGAGATTCTTGGAAGAGGTTTTGGATCCTTAGGGTTTTTGTTGAGAGAAAACTTGAGAGATTTCATAGAATGCTTGTAAATGACCTTAATTTGGTGTTTGCATGGTTTAAGAGGCTTGGAAAAAGTCCAAAATGCCCTTTTTAACTTCTGTACAAAGCTGAAAAAATTAAACTGGGAACCCGATTTCATGGGCAACCGTGACGCGCCACTATCGCGGTGGTTCACTGGAAATTAACAAATGGGAAATTGGTAGTCCCCGTGACGTGGATCCATCGCGTTGTCCCACTAGTTGAGACCTGGAACTTCAGCACGACGCGTCACAATTGCGCCAGGCCACTGGAAATTGACTATTGGGTAATTGGGGTCCTCCGCGACACGCCACTATCGCAGAGTTCCACTGAAAATTGACAATTGTCAAATAGACCCTCTCTGTGATGTGCCAAGCACCAAAATGATGTTGTTTTACGACTAGGAATTAAATTAGTCATAACTTCTTACCTGGGTATCAGATTTGGGCGAAGCTTATATCGACGAAAAACTTATCAAATTTCCCATGTGATAAAAAGTTGAAATTGGAGAAATTCTATATGGTTAACACGATACCCACTTAGGCAGTCACTTCACAATCTTTTAGGGTCGGAATCATGCCTCACTTGACATGCCCTAAGGTTCATTCTTTGAGAGAATTTCGCGGGCTCTTACAATATCTCCCCCTTGGAAACATTCATCCTCGAATGTCGCTGGTTGGACTAGGAACCCAGGAAAAATAGAGTACACATAGCTGAATCTTTCTAAACTCTTGAATACCTCAGAAATTACAATAACTCATGCAAGAATAGATACATAGTTGCATGATAACGCTCAAACTACAGCTCTCTTAAGAGTGTAAGTGGTCGTTGTCAAATATAGAACCCAACTGGGTTGGGTGTCGAATCCCACAGAGAATACTTGGTCACTAAGTAAGCAAAGATTAATAGACTTTTGGTGAAAGTTTCGTAAAAGGGGGGATTGTAACGTGCAATAATGTAACAAAGTGAAAACGGAAAATAGCAAAGTAAAAAGAAAAAATGTTTAGTAAGATGTTTAACCAATGAGAATTGAGAGTTGGGGTTATGTCCACCTTATGAGTTATACATCTCTATTGGCTATGAGTTATGCGAAATTCAGACATGCATGTATTTATAGAGAATTGTATTCTATGGTAAATCCAGGCGTCTTTCGACCATCAAGGATTATTTCACTTTAACTCTTTCGAGCTTAAAGCGTATCTAACGGTACAAATTCTCCAAGAGGTTAATCCAGTTACGGCACTAACTTTTTAACAGGGGTTGGTGCCCTATTACCTTGACATTATCTCTTTTCCAGACATATAACTTTTCTTTCGAACAAGATAATGCTATACTGGCATATTCTATTTGTTTGCAACCACTAGAATTTAGATTAAGATGAAGAGAGTAATGATATAAGCAGCATACGTGTCATGAATTCACAAACTCATAGCAATAGATAGTATCTCATAAGGCTTCCATAACCCCAACAGAGAAGTTTAGCTACTCATGATTGCAACGGAGATCACAATAAACATCATCATGATCTCACGTTGGTCATAAGGGCCGTGCTTTCTCTGTCAGAAAGTAACGTGAATAGTACTAAATGTCGAAGAAAATAGAATTGAATAGAAAATAGGATGAATGAGTTGAATTGTAAGGGTTGAATGAATTAATGAGTGAATGAATAAAAAGTTCAGCACAATAGGGTATTTATAACACCCATATCCTATTCCTACTAGGCTACTGCATTACTTATCCTAGTCCTACTAGGTTACTGCATCATTATCCTAATCCTACTAAGTTACTGCTGATCCCCAAAGTCTTTAGAAATGCTATTTTTGCCCGGGACAGGTTTTCCATGCGTCACTTTTAGTCCCTAGGCGTCCAAGCTCTCCTTTCCTTCTTTCGTGAAGCTTCCTTGGGCGTCAAGTTATCCATAAAATGCTGAAATCTTCATCATTTATACCTGAAAACTTGCGAATCATGTTTGTTAGCTCACTTACAGGAAAAAGGACTAAAAGTGCATGAATTATATATTTTATCCTCAAAACTTAGCTAAAATATGGGTAAATTATAGTACTTTAGGCGTGTAAATACGCCTATCATCACTGCACTATAGAGTCGAAGGGATAAGTTAAGGAAGAAGAATACCTTCAACTTGATCTAAAATCGTGGAGAAGAGGTGCGGGTACGTGGCTCGCATGTCTGCTTCTGCCTCCTAAGTAGCACCCTCAAAAGACTGGTTCCACCATAAAACTTTAACCAAGGGAACTTCTTTGTTCCTTAGTCTACGGATCTCAAAATCTAGGATCTCAATAAAAATCTCATCAAAGGAAAGACTGTTCTGAATATCAACGCTCTCTGAGGGATCCACTACAACGGAATCACCAATATGTTTCTTAAGCATGGAGACATGAAAAATAGGATGAACAACTGACAACTCTGCAGGAAACTCAACCTCATAGGCCACCTTACCAACACGGCTTAAGACTCTATACGGGCCAACATAACGGGGACTAAGCTTTCCTTTTTTACCAAACCTCTTCACCCCTTTCATGGGTGAAATCTTTAAGTACACCAAATCATCCACCTCAAACTCAAGATCTCTTTTCCTTACATCGGCATATGACTTTTGGTGACTCTGAGTGGTCTTCAACCTCTCTTTAATCAACTTAAATTTCTCCATAGCTTCAAATACTGCATCAAGCCCAATTGCGGCAACTTCACCCACTTCAAACCACCCTATGGGTGACCTATATCTCCTACCATACAAGGACTCAAATGGTGCCATCCCGATGCTAGCATGGTAACTATTGTTATAGGAAAACTCTATCAATGGAAAATGCTCGTCCCAACTACCTTTGAAATCAAGAGCACATGCCCTCAACATATCTTCCAGGGTCTGAATGGTCCTCTCATCCTGACCATCTGTCTGTGGATAAAAAGTGGAACTCAAAAGAACTTGGGTAACAAGGCCCTGCTGAAACGCCCTCTAAAATTAAGAAGTAAATTGAGTGCCCTTATCCAAAATGATGGACGAGGGAACTCCATGAAGCCTGACAATCTCCCAGATATAGAATCTAGCATAATCCTCAGCTGTAAAAGATGTGAGCACGGGAAAGAAATGCATGGACTTAGTTAGCCTATCCACAACAACCCAAAGAGAATTATGATGGAGATGCAAAAGAGGCAATCCAATCACGAAGTCCATATTCACCACCTCTCACTTCCAAGTGGGTATACCAAACTCTTGCATCATACCACCAGGTCTTTGGTGCTCTACCTTAACCAGTTGGCATGTTGCACACTTTGCTACGAACTCGGTTATATCCTTCTTCATCCCATTCCACCAATAGATTTCCCGTAAGTCGCGGTACATCTTGGCGGTGACGGGATGAATAAAATACCGTACGCCATGCGCTTCAGCCATAATCCTCTGCCTCAGATCATCAACACATTGAACACAGAATCTACCTTGCACTCTCAACACGCCATCTCCCCCTTGGGAGAATACCTCTACCTTTTTGTCCTGAACTGACTCCTTCAGTATGACCAAACTAGGATCCTTGTCTTGCTTCTTCTTCACTTCCGAAACTAAAGAGGATTCGAAACTACTTTGGACCAACGTACTCTCCTCGGCTGAATCAAGTAACCTTACACCCAATTTATCCAGACAATGCATATCAGGAGCTAACTCTTTCTTTCCTTCCTCTACATGAGCAACACTACCCATAGATAATCTGTTAAGGGCATCCACCACTACGTTGGCCTTGCTCGAGTGATACATTACACTCATATCATAGTCTTTTAACAACTACAACTACCTCCTCTGCCTAAGATTCAACTCCTTCAAAGTAAAAAATATACTGCAGGCTCTTATGATCAGTAAACACATCAACATGAACACTATAAAGATAGTGTCTCCAGATTTTCAAAATGAAGACCACAACAGCTAACTCAAGATCATGGGTTAAGTAATTCTTCTTAAATGGCTTCAACTGCCTAGAGGAATAGGCTATAACCTTACCTCTTTGCATCAACACACAAACCAAACCAATTCTAGAGGCATCACAATACACCACAAAACCATCTGTACCATCAGGCAAAGTTAACATAGGGGATGAAGTAAGTCAAGTCTTCAACTCCTGAAAACTCTTCTCACAGGAATCTGACCACTGATACTTAACTTTTTTTTGGGTCAACCGAGTCATAGGAGACGCAATAGAAGTGAAACCTTCAACAAAACGGCGGTAGTAGCCCACTAGACCCAAGAAACTTCTAATGTCAGACGGAAAGATAGGTCTAGGCTAATTTTTTACAGTTTTTGTCTTTTGGAGGTCAACTCTAATACCTTTGGCTGAAACAATATGACCCAGAAAGGCTACAGACCTTAGCCAAAATTCACACTTATTGAATTTGAAGAACATATGGTGATCTCTAAGAGTTTGCAAGACAACTGTAAGGTGATTTGCATGGTCATTCTCATTACGAGAGTATGCAAGGATGTCATCTATGAAGATAATGACAAACATATCAAGATATGGATTGAACACTCGATTCATGAGCTCCATGAAGGCGGTTGGGGCATTGGTTAGCCCGAAGGACATGACTAGAAACTCAAAGTGACCATAGCGGGTTCGAAAGGCTATCTTTGGACTATCACATGCCCTCACTTTAAGTTGATAATAGCCAGATTTAAGGTCTATCTTGGAAAAATAACTTGCACCTTGAAACTGATCAAACAGGTTATCAATTATCGAAAGAGGATACTTATTTTTGACTGTGACCTTGTTAAGCGGACGATAGTCAATGCACATACGCAAAGAACCATATTTTTTTTACACGAATAAGACAGGCGCGCCCTAAGAAGAAATACTGAGCCTTATGAAACCTTTGTCTAAAAGATCTTTGAGTTGCTTTTTCAAATCCTTAAGCTTAGCAGGTGCCATACGGTATAGAGGAATATAAATAGGACGAGTATCAGGATGAAGGTCAATCTTGAATTCTATCTCTCGATCGGGAGGTACCCCTGGGAGATCTTTCAAAAAACATGTGGAAACTCATTAACAATATTGACTGACTGAATAGTTGGAGCCTCGTACTTAGTGTCTTTGACTCTAACTAAGTGATAGATGCAACCTTTGGATATTAGCTTTCTGGCTTTGAAATAGGAGATAAAATGACTCTTGGGAGATACCGAACTCCCGAACCACTCAAAAGTTGGTTCATTAGGAAACTAAAACTTGAACACATGGGTATGACAGTCTATAGACGCATAATAAGAATGAAGCCAATCTATACCCAGAATAAGGTCAAAATCCACCACGTCTAACTCTATCAAATCAGCAAGTATGACTCTATGAAGAACAATAACAGGACAATCTCTATACACTTATTTAGCAACAACTGACTCCTCGACGGGTGTAGAAACTAGAAAAGGCTCAGGAATCTTTTCAGGACCCATTTTGAAATTCATAGCTAGAAGTGGGGTCATATAAGAGAGACTTGACCCGGGATCCAACAACATATAGACATCAAAGCAAAAGACACGGAGCATATCGGTAACAATATCGGGAGAGTCCTCCTGCTCCTGATAGAATGGTAAGGCATAGAATCTGTTCTGGCGCTGACCGTCAGCAGTGCTAGATGAAGTGCTCTGAGTAGGTGTGGGACGGGGTACAGAAGTTAGTGCACTAGTAGCCTATGCCTGAGGTCGGGCATCTTTGTTTCCTTGTCTAGCATGAGGACAATCTCTAAGTCTGTGGACCTACTTTCCACAACCAAAATAACCCCTCAGATCTACAAAACACTCCCCGATATGACTCCTACCATACTTAGCACAGGGAGGATAGCGGGGCCTATTACCAACACTGTTCTGTGACCTACACATAAAAGATCTGCCCCCTTGCTCCTGTCTACTTCTAGGCATGAAAGCACTAGCTAATAAAGGCACTGGCATAGACGGACGCCTTTGAAACTGAGGGTGGTTCCCTCCATGAAACCTAGGCTGGCTAAACTTATGGTGCTCAGATCTAGCCCTCTTGTTACCCCTCACTCGATCTCTCTCCCTAATCTTATCCTCCTCTATCTGCTGGGCATGTGTCATCAACCTAGCCAGATCCATATCTTTATGCAATATCGCAGTCCTATACTCCTTTAGTACCAACCTAGAAACACCGGTCACGAACTTGCTCATACTAGCCCGGGTGTCAGAAATCAAATCAGGAGTATACTTGGACAATTGGTTGAACTTCAAGAAGTACTCCTTAACAGTCATGGAGCCCTGCCTCAAGTTCATAAACTCTTCAATCTTTGCCTCCCTCATCTCAAGCGGAAAGAACTTATCGAAGAATGCATCTTGGAACACCTGCCAAGTCATGGGAGCAACATTCTCACCTCTACCCTTCCTCCACGATACAACCCAGTCATATACTATGCCCTTCAACCTGTAAGACGCCAACTCAACACTTTCTTCCTAAAAAACATACATCACCTACGTGATCTTTCTCACCTCCTCCAGGTATAACTGTGGGTCCTCACCTGCCTTGGACCCATAAAACACTAGCGGATTCATCTGCATGAAATCACGAATCCTAGTTGTGGTTACATCACCTCCCTGCTGATTAGCAACTGTTGCCTAGTTATTAGCCCGAACATTAACGGTGACTGATTGGGCTAACGCCTGAAAGGCCTCCCGAAACTCGGCATGAGTTATAGTCTCATTCAAAGGATCAACAAGTGGGTGTTGCTCATCATCGTTCCTGCGGGCATTCGCTCTTCGAAGAGGCATTTTATGAAATAGAAAAGCACGAATTATTAGATAAGAGGGACAACTGTAGGCACGATAGAATTCGAAAGAAAGAAATAACTTTTTACTAAAACTTCTTATAGCCTTTTGCTCATAGATGTGGCGTGCTACACACCGATGATTAAGACTTTGCTTAACGTGGCTTGTCAGACTCCCTAGGACTCCTTTAAAACCTTAGGCTCTGATACCAAGTTTGTAACGTCCTGAAATCGCCTCCTGGGACGTCACACGGTGCTTGAGGCTACAAGTATCCCCAAGCTAATCCTTTGAGCCTGTTTCTAATAATAACACTCATTTCAAGATGAAATAATTCAAACACTAGCATAGTCATATCATATGAAAGAAAATACGGAGAAAATGCTCGATCCAAACGACCAAGAAACACCAAAAACCTCAACACAACCACAATCTGATAACTAGTATAACAAAGCCTCTACTAATCCATGAACTAGAGAGCCATTGGGATAGGTCCCCAACTGACTCAAAATGAACTGAAAGTAAAAACATAGTCTCTCAAACACAGAAATGTCTGAAGATAGATCCTCGAACCACGAGAACTCACCACTGTAGGAATATAGACAGAGGTACTCGAAAGTCACTGACGAGGCTGGGACTGAGCACCTGAACCTACATTATAAGACAATGTAGCACATAGATGCATATGTGGATTAACACTTAGAAATGTACTGAGTATGTGGGGGTGCAGGCATTTATATAAAACAACATCAATACTCTTTAATCAAATCATGCATGTAATAAGTAATGACTCACATGGCTTGAATAAGTATAAAATGTGAAGCTCATGAATCATATAAAATGGAACATGTAACACAATTTTGTGAGTAATTATACTTTCAGCTTTGAAATTTGTACTCTTCTCTTATTCTTATTACTCAAGGCTAAAGAAAACTTTAAGCAATACTTTTAACTCATGCATATGTCTAATGGAGAGTAAAACTTCTTCAATGCTCTAGAACTTATAACTCTTTTGAACTCAAATACTTGGAATTCAAAATCATATAACTTTGGAACATACTTGAAGTCATTTCATTCACATTAGGAAAATATCTCATTTCAAGCTTTTGGGAAAAATACTCATATCAAGGAAAAGTATTTTAGTTTTAAAGAAAAATATCTTATCTCAATGGAAAATACTTTAGTTTAGGGAGGTAACTGATCTCGAAGTTTAAATGTCAAGGGAGGTTGTCTTAACCGACATAAACCATGTGAGCTACATGGAGTCCAACGTTTTGTCCTCCTAAGGAAGAGACCTCACGTTGGGAAGAGGCGTCATACCAACGCGCCACTATCACGGAGTTCCACTGAAAATTGACAATTGTCAAATAGACCCTCTCCGCGACGTACCAAGCACCAAAATGATGTTGTTTTACGACTAGGACTTAAATTAGCCATAACTTCTTACCCGAGTATCGGATTTGGACGAATCTTATATCGAAAGAAAGCTTATTGAATTTTCCATGTGATAAAAATTCGAAATTGGGGAAATACAATATGGTTAACATGATACTCACTTAGGAAGTCACTTCTCAATCTTTTAGGGCCGGAATCGCGCCTCACTTGACATGCCCTAAGGTTCATTCTATGAGAGAGTTTCGCGGGGTCTTACATTTTACATCCTACAAAATAGAAAACTTGGTATGTTTGACAAAGAATGCTAAAAGCTAGCATCTTATTACATCTCTTCTTGATCTATGTTTAATATTATCAGTATTCTCACATTTTTGTTGCACTTTTCCTCTATTCATTTTTGTTAAAGGTGACAACAAGTGCACTTTCATTCGCTATGCTTAAATTTTTATTATTATTAAAAAGAAATTTGCTTTTTGTACTAGGTTCTGGATGCGGATGCCACCCGGTCTTGGTACTTGTTGACTTTCTCCATGGCAATCTCCACATTAGGGCATCCACTAAACCTCACAAATGACCATTATATGGTACTGAAGTGGAAATTTCATAATAAGTCAAATCCCCTTTGATAATACCAGCTTGCCTACGCAACCTCACACCCTCAGTTGCATCTGCACCCCCACTCATTAGATTGATGGATTTGGTAAATATGTGCTTCGATTTCGAAATGAAAGCTTCATAGACCATCAATTTTCTAAGTAAGACTACTAAGTCAGTATTCATGGTGATAATAGTAAGGTATAAGGTTGAAGAATCTTGTTAAAATTTAATCCTATTGATACCCCCTTGGATTGGGCTGCATCTAACTCTGGCATAACACCATAATTTGGATGCTGTATAGATCTGATATTCTTGCTCTCTTTGTTTACATTTCTTCCGCATCTTTCATAAATTGCCCCAAAATTGTTGACCATGGCACGATTTCTACAACCAGGTTAATGGACTTTACATGTTTTTGCACGTTTCTTGGGCCTATTGGTTTCAAAACTTCCAAGTTTCTCCTGAAGTTGTGAGTGATGGTCTTCATGTGTATCTTGATCTTGATCCTGTTCTTTATCTCTATCATCATGTTTAATAGTGATGGATGGAATTTGAATAGGAACCAAAGTAAAATCTACAAGATCATTAAGGATTAAACGATATATAAGATCGAACAAATGAAGAGGCCAAGTTTCTTTGGCATTATTTCTATGGAACTCACTGTTTGCAAAAAATAAAGTGGGCGATGCATTTCACATAGGCACCAAAACATGGAAATTAACTCGTCATCTCTCAGTCCTTAGGAAAAGAAAGGCATAGAAGCTTTCTAATTTGCCTCACGACCACAAAAGGGATTTGGTTCTATAGCATCATAAATTCTCGGGTGAAAATGTAGTCGTCAATATTATTTTCATGATCATCATGTACGTTATTGCCATACTCTGGATAGAGGATGTTAAGAAAGAATAAACCATCTATGCCTGCCATCCAAGCTAAAGTCTCCTCATCTATATCCATGCAGCTATTTTAGCAAGCATGAACAACGAAGTTGCTATCTCTGAGTTTGTTGATTAACGGTGCTCAAAATTGAGGGTTTAAGCAGGATTAAGAATGTCCGTAAAGGCAACAAGTTTGTACCTTTCCATTTGATGTATATCTGGCCTTAAGTGGTGATAGGGTCCTATGCCAATGAACTGAGGAGTATAGGTTTCTGGTTTCTGGTGAATTAGTGTGTCGATAACCTGTAGGACACAGCCTGGAGGGAGAAGATTAAAGTCAATGTCAAAGTTCTTTTTGAATGACATTGCATATGTATCTGTCCATCTTCTGGCGCTTAAATTTGAGGAAATAATGGAATCCAATTCCATGTGCTTTAATTTGTTTGTAATTATACTATTTATACAAGCATATACATATTTATAGATATAGATTAATTCTATCACGGAGATGAACAAACTTTATATCCTAGACATTCAATTAGGCTAGAAATAGTTATCAACGTCATTTTAAATTATAACATGCAGTTTAGGTCACGATAGACAACATAAATGGTACTATTCATTAATCATGACAAGCTAAGTTAGCCCATGTGATTTTACATGTGAGATTAAAATTAATGATTTAATTACTCCCTCCATAATTAAATAGGTCGCTCTCAATGACTTGACACTCCCCTCAAGAATATATTTATTAGGAGTTTATTTTACTAAATTAGCCTTATGAATCATGTTTTGAAAATGTAAATTTGAGTAAATGGATAACTAAATTGAAAAAAAATTTCTTACTTTATAAATGGGACAACTAAATCAAAATAAATATTTTTAGTAAGAGGACCAACTAAAATTAAATGGAGGGCGTAGATTAGAAAGTAATGCAAATGCTTCTTTTAGAGGTGACATTTGAAGAAGACGTATTACATGTGATCTTTTCTAGGCATGTTGTGTGAAAGATGAGAACCACCTAATTTGTAAACCAGGCTCTTGCCCTTATGTTGATGAGGCTATTGATTTCCAGAGTAACGGTAGGCCCGACTCAGAGTAACTTACATTGAGATGGAAGTCACACAAATATGATCTTCCAAGGTTGTACAAAATGCTAAAAAAGTGTAGATGTACTTATGACACGTTTTTCAGTTGCCTTGTTAAGATTATAAACTATGAGCGGAAAAACTCCCCATAAATAATACTCTTTAAGAAATATACTGTGGATTGTATTGTGTATGAAATAGGCAGAATGATCCTCAATTTATAGAGGTACAAAATCTTTACTCCAAGAAAGAGGTTAGCCAGATGTGGGAGAGAATTATAATTTCCTTTTAGAAAAAGTAAAGTAATTATTGTATTACTTTGACTTTTTCCTTAGGGAAAAGATAAGCCTCAAAGTTTGTAAGAAATCAGGATAAAAACCCTAACAAATCTCGCATTTTGGGCTTGTGATCCATCTCTTCATGTCTTGTGCATGATTTTTGGTCTTCACATTATCTTCATCACTGCTTGTCATGTTTAAAAATGTATCATCAGACTATTGAACCATAGACTCTGATACCCCTTGTTGGATTTGAAATCAAGAAAATATAACCATGTAGGCTATAAATTAGTTGACAAAAAACAAACGTACTAAAACATAATTAATATATGATTTGCCCAATTGACCAATATATGAAAAACTAATAAAAAAGTGTCATAGTAACTATGAGAGGAAAATCTCTCCATAAACAAGACTTTTCAAAGAATAAATTGTGGATTCTATTTATATGAAATAAGAGGAATATTCTCAATTTATAAAGGTACAAAATCTTTCCTTCAAAAAAAGGTTAGACAAATATGGAAGAGAATTATATCTTTTTTCTTTTAAAAAATATAAAGTAATTATTGTACTACTTTGACCTTTTCGTTTAAAAAATATACCTCAAATTTGATAAGAAAATCATAACAATATAGTTTATAGACAATATGAATTATCATGACAACGGTTGACATGTCAAGACTTAATGATCAACAGTGTTAGTGAAATTTTATTAATTATACTCAAACATAGGTACTTTTTGAAGCATATTTATGTCACGCGAACAACGTGCAATGCACGTGTGCTGTGATACTAGTATATAAAAATATTGGAAGTACTATGATTAATTAATAATAAATAAGTTTAATGGCAGAATATCAAACATGCTTTGGATCCTCAAAATCAAATAAAGATTCTCATTTTGACAGAAAATACCAGTAGAGAAATCCTTCCATACTACCAGTAATGTACTGATTATGAGGCGGTAGGTACTTCAATGTTTCAAATTGAAATTTACATCTTATTTGCTTTCACCTTCAAGTTCAAACACAAATTGGTTAAAAAAAAGAGTATTAGAATCATATTACATCCATTATGATGTCAGTCAAAGCTTAATTAAAAATAGTAAAGAGATTAGTTCGGAATGTGAAAAGAAACATTGATTACATATAATATTGATGAGATTATAATTAAAGAATTGCGAGAAAACATCATGAACTTACAAACTTGGGATATTGACACCTATATACAACCCTACGTATTTATTGGCATATTTTGGCTAATTAGTAGCTTTTGCAATAATGCAATTTTTTTTTACAGAAACTGGAATAAAATAATCAAACAGTAGTCACTTGTACAAAAGTAGTAGGAAGCCTCATTGACGATGCAAACTGTTAAATGTTCACACCGAAAGAATTTCTGGAGTAGTAATAAAGAAAACGTAGCTAATCTATTATATCAAGTATTAGCACTCCTACTTATAACTATAAAAGTTATATCATCTAGAAAAAGTCTGAGATGCCAGATGTACTCACAAAGAGTAAGCACATCTCAAGAAGGAGCTATTGTCATATTTAGCATTTGAATCATTGTTAATGAGTTTGACCCCCATCCTTACTTCACCGCAATTTGAATTGCTTGTAGAATTGCTCACGTTTCAGCTATCACGGCTTTTCCAACAAAATGAATAGACTACGTACCATTAGCCGTCAAGGCTACCATCAGTCATCACTATACTCATCTTATCAGTGTTTGGAATCAACTCTACATCAACATAAAGCAACACATTTTCGGGAGAAAAAGTTAGTGAAGTTGGGTTGTCACAATATGTTGCTCCTCTGGCACAGGACTTGCATGTAACAACCCTTCAAGCCGTTTGTGACTTTTTTTTCTTATTTTAATCCTCTCATAGTTTTAGATGTGAGGTATGATTTACGGAAATGAGTAGTACTAATCCTTGAGGTGTTTCAAAGTGATTGGAGTTATTAGTTGGGGTTCTTGAGTTGTAATAAAGTTAAATCTGATAGTGATCAACCTTCGATCGAGACGACCTCAGATTAGTGTTGTAATATTTTCAAAAGGGCCGGAATAAAAATTTTAGTCAATGTACATATTTTGTTTGTTTTCTCGAGGTTTCGAATAAATGTTGAGGATTTATTCAAAATTGAATATTTTAGACATTATTTTAGTTGGTGGTTGAAGGGAGCCTTGGAGTAACTAGTAAAGTTACGGCCATGTTACCAGGAGGTCAGGGGTTAAGCCTTGGAAATAGCCTCTGGTAAAAATGTAAGGTAAGGTTGCGTACGACACATTCTTGTGGCGGGGCCCTTCCCCGGACACCGCGCATAGCGATAACTTTAGTGCACCGAACTGTCTTTTTATTTTAGTTGGTGGTTAATGGGTCAAATTGATATTTTCTTAACTCTTGACCTATGTAGAAAAATAAATTTTAGTGGAGAGGAGATTTACCATATTTATTAATATCATGAGAAAGTTAGTAGAAAGAAGGGGCACGAAGTTGCAGTTTCTATTTCTCAAAATCTCATATAGTAGCTTCAAGGAGAAATTCCAACTGCTTAAGGTAGGTTATCGTGTGAATTAAATTCTACTGCTGCATCTACCTACTGATATGCCTATTATAGTGATGTGAGAGTGAATTAAAAGTTAGACAAGAAACTTTTCTATAAATTTATTATTGCGGTGAAATGATAGAATAAGGATGAATTGAATATCTTAATCTAAGCTTATATAATGCTAGTACCATGATCACCAATGATTGAGCATTAATTATAATTGAGTGGATGTATGCTGTCTTTTCTGTAGATTTCGTTATAGTTATTTATCACTAGTTTAATAATATTTTAATCTCTTCCAGACTGATTTTTTTAATCCACTTATGTGAATACAAGTACTCCTAGTGGTATATGCTGTGTTGAAAATAAAAGGTAAGGAAGTGTGGCAAATTGATAGTTGTTGATGTGGGCCGTAACCTTATGCATTGAAAACTTTTTGTAAGAAAATTCAGGCCATGATGACAGAATATCAATGTGACCAAATGATTAGAGTAATGATGACAAGAAAGTAATAATGGCCAATAGTTGTGATAAGGGTATTGAAAATATTGGTGTCTCTAGTTATTATTCCCTTTAGTTTTTGTTTCTTGGCCGGAGGTTCCTACTCCCTCCGTCCCATTTTACTCGTACTAATTTAACATTACACATTAATTAAGAAAAATAATTAATAACATGACTATTTTACCATAGTACCCTATTAAATGATATTTATATTTTAATTCGGAGAAAAAATAATTAATACTAAGGGTAAAAAAGAAAAAACAATTGTCTTGTCTTGATTAATGAAAAATGACAAGTAAAATGAGAAATCAAATTAGGAAATTTGAGACAAGTAATGGAACAGAGAGAGTAATTAATTCTTTGCTTTATGTTTCTGCAGATATCCCTCGATATTATCAATTACTATTTTGATAAATTTAAGCTTTACGTCTAGAATTTTTAGCGCGAGAACTCTTGATTTGGAGCGCAAATAATGATTCGTTTTAGTTGAAATTTGACGCACTAGTGCATACTTTTATGGAAAATATACATATTTGAACAGATTTTGATTATTCAGAAGTTTTACGAAAGGGCAAGTTTGTAAATTGATGCTTGAACTTCGATTTGAGGCAAGTTGAGACTTTCTTAGACTCTTTATCGAAGTGCTTATGTGTAATGGGAGTAATGGAGAATAAGGATTCCGTATAGGTGAAGTTACGAGCATCTATGTGGGCACCAATATTATTTGAAGGTTTAAAATAAGTCAATTATTTTTTATGAACCGTTTTTTCCTATTTGCTAGTACAATTGGGCTGATTTGCTATTGTAAATGAATTATTAAAAATGCTAGCTAATGAGAACACTCCTAATTGATGAGTTGATTTTGAAATCAATATCTAATCTAGCTTAAGACATGAAGTGTTTTGCTTAACTTTATTGTTGATTTAGGATAGGAGTTGCATGTTTTTACATTATGCATTGCAGTTCACATGGGATCAGAGCGCACACCTGCACATGATATTTATTAGTGGAATCGGAGTGTACGACTGCACGACATATATATTGGGATTGAAGTGCACGCCTGCACAGTACATGGACCTTGTGAGTTTTCCGTCGGTCCTGACCTTGAATCCATTGCTAGGTAGGTGTGTACACAGCATATGCATTGCATTGCATTCATTCTTTTCTTGTTCTGATTGAGTAAGGTGTATTTGTTGAATTTGTACTATTTATTAAATGCTTGAATACCTGTTACTTGATTTCACGGTATTAAGGATTTCTCGAACTGTGTTGTGATATTCTTGTGACTATTCGACTTTATTATTCTGTTGGATTAGGGTGACTTTCTTTAGTACAGGTTCTATGGTTGTTTTAGAGGATTAACGTGGTGTTACTTGTCATCACTTTGAATTAGAGTCGGTCAATGATGTTTGTTGAGTACACGTGGTTCCGTACTCACCTTGCTTTTCTGCACCTTATGTGCAGATATCGATCCAACAACCTCTGGGCATTGATTTCTGTGGTTTCTTCTGTGTTAGCATCTTCAGAGATTCAAAGTAGCTGGTAGTAATTTCAAAGACTACTAAAATCTTCTTCACCCTTATCTTTATGTATTTTTCACATTTGAGATACTTAGGCTTTTCTTTGATTTCTGTATTTAGAGGCTTGTATTAATGACTACTTGATCTTAGATTATTTGTATTGTAACTATACTACTCTGTTAATCTGCTTTGAAGATTATTCATGTTTTATTTTCTCCTTATTTCCTTCCGCTTCTATACTTCTAAGTTATTGATTTTGGGTTGGGGTTTTTGACTTATCTATCACAAAGGGTTTAATAGGTGCCATCTCGATTCTGATTTGTGGGTCGTCACATTGCACTGCGTATCATTGTAGTAAACTCATTAAAGCCGTATAAAGATTTTGATACAATTTCAGCATCACTTCACAATATGAAACTAAACACAGTCAATTTTAGCTTTCTAAATTATTTATAAAATAGAGACTAACAATTGCAACAAATTATTACCATCTAGATATTCTTTACTGTCCGAGTGTAGTTTATACCACCATGTTGGAAAGTCATTCAATGAGGTGTAAGTCAGGCCAAAGAATAATACTGCTTTTCCATACCTTAATAGATCGTGAACATTTAAAAAATGTGTTCTCTAAAGTTTCAGATTTGTAGCCACAAACAGAACAAGTAAAATCTATGGCTCGATCCTTTTTGCAATAATATTTCTAATTGACAAAGTACTTAAGGTACATTTTCATAAAAAGTATTCAACTTGTTTTTAAACTTCAAGGACCAAAGATGATTCCAGAGGCCGAGTCCCGCTGCAACAGTAAGGATGCAACTTAGGTCAACTAAGTGTTTTTAAAGTGACAAATACGTCTATCATCGTTTCCTCTAAGTGATAATGGAATGGCTAGAATTATTTTGATGTAATCCTTTATAAATAAAATGTTTAGGAGCTGGATATTCCAAGAATTTTGTATTATCGTCTATCAAATCTAAAACTTTAAGTTTTGTGAAACACGATTAATCATGCTAAATGGGTAAAAAGAATTTTCTCTTGTCAACTATGGATCCTTCCGCACTCTCACTGATGAACCATTTGAGATGCTTTATCTAACACCTTTGCATATTAAATCACATCCCGTCAAGATTGTTTTTCAAACCCAAGAAATGTCATGACCCAAAAACAAAGGATCATGATGGTACTTGTCACAACAAGTCTTGACAAGTAAGCCTATCACCCAAACTGATATGATAAGGGAAATAACACCAATACCCATGACAAGACTTCTAGAACGAAGCCAAGCCATACAATATAGTAATAGCGAAAATAAATAACCAAAGATACCATACAATAACACCAAAACCTAGTGTCACAGTGTAAGAACTAGTTGATACAACTTGAAGTCAAAATATATAGGATATCTAAAAGAGGAACAAACTGTCTAGATAAGAAAAGGTAGTAGTCAATTCTGGATGCATGAATCAACCGTTATCTCGAATAACTCCAATGTCGCCCAAATCAACGACTGCGAGACGCACTCTAACTTGGATCTGCACCGAAAGAGAATAGTAGGGATGAGTATGGTCTATTTGTATTAAGTAGGTATCATAGGCCGACTAAGCAACGTAGAAAATAAAGCACACAAAATACATACTATGGGCATGTCACCTGCAATTAGAAAATATCCCAAACGGTAGCCCACATCATCTCCACTAATAGTTCTACAATATACACGTATACCACATGCAAATACAGCATGGAAGCACAAGTATACGGATATCAACCATACAAGTAAGAAGTAACTATTACACATAGACAAATCTCATATCAAAGAAGATAATACAACACAAAAAGAGCACAAGGTATATAAAATGTGATGATGATGATGATGATGATGATAACGATGATGATTCATGAGGTCGTCGTACAACCACCGTATACACCTACCGAGATGTTCTCCCAAAATAGGACTAATGGGGGGTTCGTCAATACATATACAATCCATATTCAATACCATATTCATATCTCCTCTCCGACATATTCATCGGTAGAGGGTTTTAAAGATATCACATTTTCTATCAAAAAAAGTCAGTGTTTTCAGTATTTTTACGGTGGTACCAATGTTTCATGAATGTACATGACATAAGGATTTAATGCTCATAGCCAACTAAAATGAGAATATCCATTTCTAACCAATATACCAACCAAGTGAGCAAAAAATCCACTCAATATTTCAACCATACATGAAACCCAACATAATCCTTATGTCAATAGAGTAAAATACACCAAAATACTATTGATACCACATTAGGATTTTAAATCAAACAAGATATGACTAATTTTACATACACATGACCAACAATAACATATAAGACCTCACACAATCATACATAGCCAATAATATCTCAAAACCACTATTTAGAAATAATATAGGCCCCACACGAGCACAACATGATAATTATAGCCATTTTCCTGATTAGTTCCCACACTCTTAGCATGATTTTGTACTAATATTAACTACCCAGTCTAGTCTGAAGAAAGTTAAGCCATAATCTACCTCGAATGTCTAAAATTAGTCCAATAAGCCTTTAACACAGAGTTTTTCCTCACGAACGGACCCAGAACTAACTAAAACATACAAATATGGAATTTATGTGTCAAAAATAAATAAACGATACCCATATTTCCCTCCTTTCAAGTCGGGGTTAAAACGAACCCTAAACTGAATTTTCAAAAATAAAGGGTAAAACTGAAATTTTAGTCCAAAAATATCTCTTTCAAGATTAAAGGAATTCATAGAAGAAAATCCAAGTGAAACGGATTGAAATTGGGGTTTAAATCAAAGAAATACCATTTTAGACCTTTCAGGCCAAAATCCCCCAATATCACCTTTAAATCTATGTTTTAACAAATTTTAAATATTAGAAAACGGAAAAAAGTAATGGAAATAGGGATTTGGATCTTACTCAAGCTTAAAAATGGAAGAAATTGCTCAAAAATCCAAAGTTCCAAGCTCCAAGTTTCAAAAATGGTGAAGAAAATGACTAGGAAATATTATATATGCAAGTGCTAGGTACCGCTAAAGCGGGTCAAGTGGCCGCTTTAGTAGTCAATACTAAAATGGGCGAGTACCGCTTTTACAGGTATCCGACAAGTGTGCAAGTCCGTTAAAGTGGACAAGCGCCGATTTAGTTTCCTCCGCTAAAGCGGACAAAGGTTGCGAAAACGCCCTTGCTCAGCTGATAGTTGGTTGCTAGAGTGGCTAAGTATAGTTTTAGCTCCTCCCGCTAAAGTGGCCAAAGTGGCACTTTTGCGGCTGCATCAACTGGAGACTTAGAGGATTCCAAGTCTATGCGGGCCTCTTGGGATTCATCTGAAATCCTAAGAATTCAAACAAGCTATTCTACCCTATCAAATTCGAAGCTCCGAACTCAGGGGCGATATTAGATTTTCAAAAAGACGATGTTTTGACAAAGTTAACCCCTGAAATCTAATTTCACAACTTTTGGAACCGAGGGTCGAAATGAGATCTAAAAGCTGTAAAACCACACCAACCATGTAACCACCCTAAAATTGATATTTTGGATCTGATTGCGTAGTTCGTTTTGCCATCTAATGCATAGATCAATAAATGTCGATCGAAGTCAATTATAAGGCTTTTCAAGCTACCAAAAACCACAATTGCACATAATTTATACCAAAATGCATTGGGAATCATGCGAATTATCTCACACCCTAGAAATAACACTAAGCAACCACAGGGAGGGGTAAAATAATCAAATCACATAAATTAAATATTTCACATAACTCACCAAAAATCAAGTCGTTACATCATCCACTACTAAAAATCTAGTTCGTCCTCAAACTTAAAGTAAGAGAAGTACCTGAGACCACAAAAAATTAGGGATAACTACTATGCATATTAGACTCGACCTCCCAAGTAGCCTCCTCTACAGGTCTATGAATCCACTGGACCTTAAACACTGGAATATCTCTAGAATACAATCATCTAACATCCCTCGCCAGGATGGAGACGGGCTTCTTAACATAAGACAATCTCTCATCTAATTGAATTGAATCCCAATGAATGACATGAGACTCATCTGGAATGAAACGCTGAAGCATGGAAACATGAAAAACTAGATGAATAGTTGATAAATCTAGGGGAAAAAACAAATCATAAGCCACATCACCAATAGTCCGAAGAATCTCAAAGGGCTAATACATCTAAGTTTGTCTTTTTTCCCAAAATTCGTCACACCCTTTATGGGTGACATACGAAGAAAAACTTAATCACTAATACTGAATCTTAAGGAACAAGGTCTACGATCCGTATAACACTCTTACCTACTCTAAGCTATTCAAAGTCTATCCCGAATGATCAAAACTCTATCCAATAACTAACGAAGCAAGTTCGTTCCTCGAGGTCTAGTCTAAGAAACCTGAAACCAATCAATTGAAGAGAAATAACGCCTACCATACAAAGCCTCAAAAAGAGCCATATCAATACTGGAATGGTAGCTATCATTATACACAAACTTTGCCAAAGCTAGATACTTCTCTCGCTGACCACCAAAGTCCATCATATGCGTATGAAACATATCCTTAAAAACTTGAATAGTCCGCTCTAAATGACTATCTGACTGAGGGTGAAAGGTCGTACAAAGATCAACTCGAGTACCCAAATCCTCCTAAAAAGTCTTCCAAAAGTGAGATGTGAACACTAAACCTTGATTCGAGATTATAGACATTGGCACACTATGGAGACACATAATCCCACAAACATCGATACGCTCCAACCTCTTTGCATTGAAAGATACCTACAAGAATAAAATGAGAAAATTTGGACAATCGAACCAGGATGACCCATACGCTATCTGAACTATAAGAAACATGAGGCAATCCAGTCATAAACTCTATAGTGATCCATTCCCATTTCCATTTGGGAATGGTAACCTCTAAAGCAATCCACCAGGCCTCAAGTGCTCGACTTTCACCTACTAGCAACATATACAATGAGCTATAAAGTATGCTACATCCTTTCTCATACCGCCCTACCAGTAATGCTGCCTCAAATCACGATACATATTAGTCACTTTTTGATGGATGGAATATCTGAAACAATGAGTTTTCTACAAAATAAATTTATCCTAATCACCTACCTTTAGCACAGAAACTCAACCACCAATCCTCAAGAAACCATCAGAATAAAGTGAGGCTTTCTTAGCTTCACCACTCAACACCTTATCCCAAATCAATCTCAATCTAGTATCATCAAACTAATGAGTCTGACCTAGCCTCTACGAATGCCAAAACACACCTAGGTGTCAAAATATCAAGTCTAACCATTTGGTTAGCTAAGGACTGAACCTTTAAGGCCAAAGGCCTCTCCTAGGTGAAGATGTGCCAAGCTACCCATGCAAGTCGACTTTCGGGTCAAGGTATCTGCAACCATATTAACGTTACTCAGATAATAGAGAATAGTCAAGTCATAGTCCTTAAGAAAATTAAGCCTATGATGCTGCCTCATATTAAGATCTTACTAGGTAAAGAAATACTGAAGGCTACGATGAACCAAGAAAATCCCACAACAGACTCTATACAAGTAGTGCCTCTACAACTTTTAAGCAAAAACAACCGTGCACAACTCCAAATCATGTGTCGGGTAATTCCTCTCATGGTAATTCAACTGACGAGAAGCATACGCAATAACCTCACCCTTCTGCATCAACATAACACTTAAACCAATACATAAAGCATCACAAAAGACTGTAAAACCCACGCCCTTCTTGGGCAACGTCAATATAAAGGATAGTTTCAACAAATCCTTGAGCTTTTGAAAGTTTGCCTTGCAAGCATCGAGCCACTGAAAAAGAGCTTTTTCTCAGTCAATTTGGTCAATGGAGATGCAATAAATGAAAAAACCTCAACAAAATACCGATAGTAGCCTGCCAAGCCAACAAAACTGTAAATCTCGGTGAGATAAATAGGCCTAGCCCAATCATGAACTGCTGTAATATTGGTCGGATCAACCATAATACCATCTTTATTCACCACATGACACAAGAAAAAGATAGACTCTAATAAAAACTCATACTTGGAGAACTTAGCTTACAACTTCTCATTCCTCAATCTATGAAGTACAATCCATAAATGCTCCTTATAATTAACCTCTCTCTTGGAATAAACCAAGATATCATTTATAAATATAATAAAAAGGAGTCGATATATGGTCAAAATACCTGGTTTATCAACTTTATGAATGCGGCTAGGGCATTGGTCAACCCAAAGGACATGACCAAGAACTTATAATGGCCATATCAAGTCAGGAAATCTATCTTAGGAATATCCAAAGCTCAAATCCTCAACTGGTGATACCTGAATCTCAAATCAATCTTCAAAAACACCGAAGTACCATGAAGCAGATAAAAAAATCATTAATACGAGGAAGATGATACTTATTCTTAACTGTAACCTTGTTCAATTGCCGATAATCAATACACATACTCATAGACCCATCCTTTTTCTTCTTAAATAAGACAGGCACAACCCAAGGTGATAAACTAGTTCAGATAAATACTTTCTCCAATAACCCCTGCAACTTATCCTTCAATTCTTTCAACTTGACTGGGGAAATTCTATAAGGAGGAATAGAAATAGGCGTGGTGTCTAGCTCAAAATCAATGGCAAAGTCAATATCATAATTTAGAGCCTTATTGGGCAAGTCCATAGGAAAGACATCCATAAACTCACGGACAACACAAATAAAATCCAAAGAAGGAGATGGGTAATAATAGTATCATGAATATGAGCCAAATAAGACAGTCATCCATACTTAACCAAGTGACAAGCCTGAATGAAGGACAAAACTTTCTTGGGACCTGAATGAAGCATACCTTTCCAAGCTATTCTTAGGACACCCGACGAAGCTAAAGTCATGGTCTTAGCGTAACAATCTAGGACTGCATGGTAAGGATCAACCCAATCCTTATCCAAGATTACATCAAAATCAACCATATCTAAGATAAACAGATCTATCCAAGTCGCATACCCAGAAAAACATCACAACACAATATTGGTACACCCAATCCACCACTAAAGAGTCTTCTACAGAGGTAGATACAAGGATAGACATGGAAAGAGGCTACTAGCAGAATCAAAACTAGAAGAAAATATGTAGACACATAAAACAAAGTCAATCTTAGATCAAATAACACAGATACAGGTCTAAAACAAATAGGGATGATACTTGTGATAACAACATCAGAAGCCTCTGCCTCTGATCTGGAGGGTTTAACATAGCACTTTCCACGACTACCAATTGCCTAAATAGCCTCGTGATGACCACTGCAGCCACCACTACCTCTGCTTCATACACCTCTAGTTGAACCTCTACCTCTCACAACTGAAATAAGATCTCTAAACACACGGTGGACAGTCTTTGGACAAATGGCCAACCTCATCACACACAAAGCAAACTCTACTGCCTGACTCAATAGGGGGAAGTGCAGGTGGACTAGAACAACCACCTGAAGCTTCTGAACAAGAAGGCCCACCACTTTAACTCTATAAGGTGGCCTGCATGGGTCTACCATGATACGTATGGAAACCTCTAGGATACTTATCTTTGGAAGTGTGACCTCTGAATTCACCCTGACAATGCACCTTCTTAAGCCTCCTTGAGATGCTTGAAGAATAGACTTAGTCATCTTAGCATGATCCATTGTACTCTGAAATGATGCTCCATACACTACTATCTGAGTCGTAGCTAGCTGAAGAGAAATATCCAAACCCTTCACAAATTTCTGAATCTTCTTAGATTTGGTGGAAATACTTGTATAGAAATACCTAGACAAGGCATAAAGTGGATCATAGTCTGCAACAGTCATGGATCCTTGCTCAAGGTGATAAAACTCACCTCTCATCCAATTTCTTAGATTGTATGGCACAAACCTCTCCAAAGAGGCCTCAATAAACTGATCCCAAGATATCTCATAAGAATTAAGATGTCTGTAACCAACAAGTGACCTCCACCTATCTCTATATATCTTAACAAATAAGTAGTATATATAACACCACGTGACTCAAGTCAACCAAGATTATACAATTTCTCATGATAGTAAATCAATAACTTATAGGCATCCTCGCCCACAACTCCAATGAACCTAGGAGACACCAAATGAGTAAATCTCTCAAACCTCTTCTGATCCCCAGAAGACATAACTATACTCACAATAAGATAAGGCATGGTGAATCTGGTTGGATGAGATCCCACCTGAGGAGGTAACACAGATGAAGGCTGAAATCCTGCTCTCAGAATACCATACTTAGATATAGGTGCTGAATAAAGAATAACACTCGAAGTCTATAGAGTACCAAGGGTAGATACCGGTACCATAGTAGGGTCCCAAAGGGACACCGTAAGTAAACTTTGGCACAAACAGAGGTACAATACTTAGAGATAGAGGAACACCAGGCTCACTCAAAGGTGCACCCTCCAAACTGGTCAATAAGTGAACCAATAACCCCTCTAAGACTGGGGTGAAAGAACTCAGTGGGAACAGAATAGGACCCATATCTCCAACATTCTCAATTGAAGGATCAAGGAAGAGTCCCCAGAACTACCTCTAGATCAGGTATATACACGTGTCTGTCCTCTACCTTGAGCCCATCCATGACTCGCAACTCTCCCTCTAGACTAGGATTTTTTCTCTAATGAAGGCTCTACATCTCTAACCTCATAAGATCTAGTCATCATCATCTACATAGAAAAAAAGTAAAGTATAACTTAGAACATAAGGTATGAAGGAAATCTAAATGATAAGGAATGAAATAAGGGAAATTTTCTAAAGATATCTTATAGCCTATCGAGGATAGATATGGATATCTATGTATCAATCCACAAGATTCTATTAGATACTTTATTCTTATAATGTTGAGACCAATGAACCTAACTGCTCTGATACTAATTTATTAGAACCCAAAAACTAAGGGTCATGATGACACTTATAGTGGCAAACCTATCACCCAAACTGATATGATAGGGGAAATAATACCAATACCTAAGGCAAGGCTTCTGGAATAAAGTTTAACCATACAATATAGTAATAGCAAAAATACATAACCAAATATACCATATAATAACCCCAAAACCTTGTGTTATAGTGTAAGAACTAATTGATACAACTCAAAGTCAAAATACATAGGATATCTAAAAGAGAAACAAACTGTGCCTCAGAACACAAGTAAAGACATAGTCTAGATAAAAAATGTAGAAGTAAACTTTAGATGCATGAATCAACTACTACCTTTAATATCTCCAAGTATCGCCCGAATCAACTACCTTGAGACACACCCGAACCTAGATCTACATTGAAAGGGCACAGTATAGGTGAGTACGGTGCACTTATACTTAGTAGGTATCATAGGCCGACTAATCAAAGTCGAAAATAAAACATAAAAAATACACACTATAGGCACGTTACCTGTACTAAAAAAATATCCCAAATAGTTTCCCACATTATTTTCACTATCAGTTCTACAATATACACATTTACCACACGCAAATACAACAAGGAAAAACAAGCATACGAATATTAAAAATTCAAGAATGAAATAATTTATACACAGACAAATCTCTTATCTATGAAGATAATACAACTCAAAAAGAGCACAAGGTATATACAATACGGTGATGATGATGATGATGCACGAGGTCATTGCACAACCTCTGTATATACCTACCGAGATGTGCTTGTAAGGTACCACCCATGGGGGGTTCATCAACTCATATACTATCCATATCCAATACCATATCTATATGTCTTCTCCGACAAATCCATCGATAGAGGGTTTTAAATATGTCACATTTTTTTTTAGAAAAAAGTCAGTGTTTCCAGTATTTCCATGGTGGTACTAATGTTTCATAAATGTATATGGCATGATAATGTAATTCTCACAGCCAACCAAAATGAGATTTTCTATATCCAACCAATATATCAATCAAGCGAGCCAAAAATCTACTCAATATTCCAACAATCCATGAAATCCAACATAATTGATATACGAACAGAGTAAAAATACACCAAACTATACCATTGATACCACATTAGGATTTTTCATCAAACAAGATACAACTAAGTTCACATACACATTGCCAACAATATCATATAAGACCCAAATAGTAACTCATAGCAAATAATGTCATATAACCACGATTTAGCAAAAATATAGGCCCCCACACGAGCACAATACAATAATTAAATCTATTTTTATGATTAGTTGCCACACCTTTAACATGATTTAGTACCAATATTAACTACCCAACCCAGTCTAAAAAAAGTTAAGCCACAACCTACCTCAAATTTTGAAACCAATCCAATAATCCTTCAGTACGAAGCTTTTTCATCATGAACGAACTCGGAACCAACTAAAGCATACAAATATGTAATATAAGAGACAAGAGAAAACCAAGGATACCCATATTACCCCCTTCTAAGTCGAGGTCAAAACGGGCCATTGAAATGAGTTTTCAAAAAAGAATTATAAAATTGGAATTTTAGTCCAAAAATATTTTCCCAAGATTAAAGGTATTCATAGAAGAAAACTCAGTTAAAAATGTATTGAAATTAGGGTTTGAATCAAGGAAATACTATTTTAAGCCTTTCGGGACAAATCCCTAAATTTCACCTTTAAATCTAAGTTTTATCAAAGTTTAAATATTGAAAATCATAGAAAAGTAATTGAAATAGGAATTTAGAGCTTACCTGTAATGCCCCGGGGTTTTGCTTCTTGAAAATTTTCTTAAATTTTATCTTCACTGTCCTAACTACGACTCCCTGATGAGTTGTAGGGGGTCTTGACGGATTGTAGGGACTCCGTTACAACTTAATCAGAACAACTGGCTTATTATTCTTCTCTGAGTATGAGTGACGCTTAACTAGACATCAAGACTTCTCACGGGTCATAAGGACCAAGTCATAAGGTGTCCCAAATATTTTTCTCAAGGCATTATCTTTATTACGACTTGAGGCCATGAGTCGTAAAGACTCATGATGAGTCATTATATCCAAATCATAGGATGTACAGTATGTCATCCTGAAATTATTGGTGTGTTGAGTACGAGAAGTGTTTACGAGTCAGTGGTGTAAATTATAGACAGACCAGTATGGGGCCTTGGTGGTTCTGTCTTGACTATGACTCCTTGTGATGAGTTATAATGTATCTTTATGAGTTGTTTAGTGATGCGTACTCATTGATGATTAAATTTTAATTTTTAAATTAAGGGCACTTTAGAAAATTCTCTCCTTACCCAATTAAAACCCCACATCTATAAAGAACTTAAGAGGGTTATATTCCATCCTTAACGTAATTAAACACTTCAAAAATCTCTCTTAAATTCAATCAAGAAGTCATAAGTAGGGTTTTAAAGAAGTAGGTTATCCAAGGGCTCAAGGGTTGAATTTCTTTCGTGAAACTTGCTATTTCAGCCATGTTACTCTTCTCTCATTGTTAGTTTGTAAAAATCATATATTTTAAAGTATTGTTTATGAGATATTTATGTTGGTTTGAAATTAGTGATTCAAGGTCTAGAATGCTTATTGTTGACCAATGTTTTCCCATGGTTTAAATATTATTATCCATGCTTTGATTATAGTTTTGAACTTGTGTGTGCATGGGTATGGTGAATGAACTAGGGAATTGTGACTTTTGAAGTGGTTATGACCCCAACCCCATATTGTGAAAATGGTTTCTTAATTATGAGAAATGTTGAAATTTGAATTATCCTAGAACTATTGCATTATGATTTTAAATTAAACCTTATAGGGTTATGTAATTCCCCAAGATAATGTATAATTGAACCAAGGGGGTTGTGAATTCTCCCAAGTAATGATAATTGATTTGGCATGTTATTGTTAACTTGCAAGTGAAATTGGTATGAAAATACCGATAATGTATGACTTAATGTGTAATGTGGTTCAATGAATGGAAATACGCGATACTTGTTTTCATTGAGCTATAATGAGGGTCTTGTAGTTGAGTCTTAAAAGTGGAGGTCTCTAGGGACCAATATTGGAAACTGCGGTTGTCGACGCAGGAGTCTATATAACTGGGTGGTTCGAGTCCCCCTTAGTATTATTATCATATGATTGGGAGGTTCGAGTCCCCCACATATTATTACATGATTTGATGCTCGTGTTACCTTGATATTTCGAGAGGTTCGAGTCCCTCATAGTGTAGATACATACCCTCTACTTCGTGCAGCTACACGCACTGGGCACTACCAGCTAGGAAAGAGATGGGCCCATATAGCCCGTGGGTGCCTTCATATGTTCTGACGGTTGAGCTACACAATCCAGCATAAAGTTTTAAAGAGCATGTTAAGCCTTGTTCCCTGTATTGGTGATAAGTGATGATTTTACCACTCATTCGCACTTATCATTCATGCGCATTACCTTATTTTGAATGAATAAATGAGACATAATTGTGATTAAATATACTAACATCCACACGTTATAGACATAAAGTTAAGGAGATATAATAATGTGAATTGGAGCTTAAAATAATAAAAAAGAGAGCAAGAAAGTGCAGCGGAAGACCTGGAGTAGAAGGGCCTCAGTTATCGTGGTCACAGTCTATTGACCGCAACTGCGATAGTAAAGAAGGACCAATCAACCACACTTGTGTAAGTCTATCGTGGTCATAGAGACCACGACCTGATTGCGGCTTAGCGAAAGAGCTCAACCCAAGGGCAAATCTGGAAATGCATGTGGCTGATCCTTATTTTGACAAAAGGACTTAAACCCTAGAATTATTCATCATATTACATATTCCTCAATCTTTTAGGTTTTAGCTCTTGAGTTTATAACCTCCATACTTGGAGAAGAAAATATTATATAAATTTTGGGTGAAGAATACATTGAAGACTTACTTACTTCTATTGTTGATTTGTGGGATTGAAAATTTTTAAGTAACATTCACTTAATCTTCAACAAGTCATTTCAATGGAGATTATGGGTATATTTATGCTTATTTATCTTATGTGTAGCTAGATCTCCCTCTTGGGGTTATCTGTGAATAATGGTTAAAGTGTGTGTGGGTTATCATTGTTAGCCTCTATTTGGTAGTTCATTTTTATGGGTTTTAACATTGCTATGCTAACTTGGTTGGGATTTGTGGGTGAAATCCCTAAATATCCACATGGGTTTGATGAGTGAAAGCTCCAAACTCTAGAAAGTTCAAGGCCATCTTCGAAAGAAGGGTTTTGGGTGAACTTTAGGAATTCACATCATCCTTGAAAGAGGGATGTGGAGACCAATGTAATGCTAGAAAATTATGTGTATAGTTTGCTAAATTTTTGCTATCTTAGAAATAAGGGTGATTGTGAAGTTAAATATACCTTGGGTATTATTCTTGAAATAGGGATGCCTAAATTGAGGTTTGGCTAGCAAATGTTAAACACACCTGTTAGGTATTCGAAAGAATCAATAGGTGAAAGTTTGGTGTTTTGTTGAAAGACTAGTATCAAAATCTATAACTGAACCTACCGATATTTGATCTACTAAATTGATGTTGATTACTAACACCCATTTGTCATTCCCTTAGTATCATATAATCCCAAAATCCATGCATAATTGTTAAAAATCTAATTATTCATAACCCTTAATTTATACTAGAAAAAACCAAAAAGAGACATTAGTGTAGATACCTATCTCCCCCATTTTTTTCTTTTTATATTGTTGGTTTGAATTTAGCTAGGATCTATTATTTTAAATTAACTTGATTTCCACTCACATTGTTCCTTGAGGATTCAACCCCGACTCCAAAGTTGGGTAAATATATTAACAACGAACCCCTTTCACTTTAAATTGAGGTGTAAGTTGAGCATTATAAAAAATGGCGCCGTTGCTGGGGAACAATTTGGCGTATGAAGTTTGTTTGAAAATTTTAGCTTACTTGCTTGAATTCAAGCTTGTATATATTTGTTTGTGATTTTCTTTTGTAGGTAGATTTTTATTTTATTTTACTTTTCTCTATGGCATCTTTCGATAAGTATGATGTTTGTAGTTTGGAATCCAATCGTGATGACCCATGTCCAATTTATGATGAACCACACTTCAGGAGAGATTGTAGCTATGCTTCCCGAAGAGAGATGGACCCACCATCTCGATCCTATAGGGATTATAGGTGTTCCTTATGTAGTGGTCGAGAGGGACATTAGGATGACTGTCCAAATGCCCCTCCCCTATATTATGCTAACCGGGTTGCTAGTTTTTCTTATGAGTTTGATAGGTCCTATGATGAGAAGAAGGAATATCAACATACCGAGTCCAATAGCTTTGACACAAGGCTACTAGTTATTCTGGATCAGGTAGATGCAATGGGGGAGAGTGTACAAGCCATGCAACAAAAGGCATTAGGATGGAAAAGTGTCAAGATGGGGGAAATGAGCAATGAAGAAAATCTTGAACATATCACTATCTTGACCATTTCCTAAGAGGTGGTTCATCACGAATAAAAACTAAGCTATGATGATGAGCTCGATAGCGAAGACTCCTCGGTGACTTTCCAATCTACCAATTCAAATGAGGAAGAAGCTGAAATAAAAGGAATGGTGCTAGAGTCTCAAGAAGAATCAAGAAAAATCTCTTATGATGACTTTAGCTCATTTCAGGGTGAAGTTCTTTGAGGAAGCAATTCCAAAATTAGGGGTTGGACCTTATTCAAACCACTTCTCAACATTATGCTTAGAAGATGTGATGAGAATCCATTTACAAAGGCAAATAGTGGATTGTGAGAGGAGGAGTACAATTCCTAAATCTTGGAATTTGATATTACAAAGGAGCATATGGAACCCCATCCATCAATGGCCAAGGAACTCAACTTCCGATGAACAAGGAATGGCCTATTGGTAATCTCACTTTTACTTATGGAGCCCAATCAAAAATTCAATCCAAAGTTGGGTAAAAGGTTCAGGTCTTCAAAATTTCGAGATCGAAACTTATTTTCCATTTCCTCACCACTTCTAAGACACATCTTGGAAGATCTGGATCTTCTGTCCCTCTGCCGCTCATTGCATATTGAATGAAAGTTGGGATAGAGATTTATCTCTTCTAAGTAGAGGCATAAAAGAAAAAGGTGGAGGCATCGTGCCATAATGTTAAAATAAGCGCTTGATGGGAGACAACCCATCACGCCATGTAAAGTGGCACATATTTTTTTTATTTATGCATGATAGAGTAGATTTTACTTTTGCAATTATTCATGCATAATCTATGAGATATTAGCACTAGGAGGAATGTTGAATGAACTTGAAGAGAGAAACGTGTGAAATTGGTATGTTTGGACTGAGAAGAAAATGCAAGAGACCTGATTGTTTGGTCTCAGTTACCGCTACCGCGGTCCATGCCACTACAATCGTGGAGGCCGTATGTCCGCGATCGTGGAACTAGGATTATGATTGCAGAACTAGGACCACGATTGCGGTCAAATTGGTTTAAGTGACCATTCGAATGCCATTTTCTCTCACACATATCTTTCAATTTCTCTCAAAATTCTCTCAAATTTTAGCTTGGTGTCGAGTATTCAAGTGTCAATTCATTCCATTTGCATCACCAAACTTGGTATGTTGTTTCTATTCCCTTGTTCTTAATGTAATTACATGCTTAGAACTTGTAGTTTAGGGAAAGGCCTAAAATATTATTTTCAATACTAAATACAAGCTTGTTTGCAATTATGGTTGTGGTTAGCTGTTGTAGTTGGTGCACATATTAATGGGGAAGTCTTAAGTTCCTAGATTTAAGACTTAAATGGTTGAAAAGAGCGTGTGCGCCATGTGTTCGATTCAGTGCCCCTATGAATTCCATGTTAAATATTTCAAGTTTGGGGTTATAATCATGAAGTCTAGTCTTAAGTTCCTTAATCATAATGTTTAGGTGCCTAGTGGAATACAAATTTGGGGATTAAATAGTAGTTTTGGTGAAAAGTGCAAAACTATCGACTATGGTCTCACGTACCGTGATCGCGGTCCCGGTGACTGCGATCGCTAAACTTGAGGGCAGTGTCTGCAGGAACCAAAATTTCTACACAACTATTTATCCCCCCAGAACCTTCTAACACACTACCGCATAAGCCTATTTGATTAATCTAATATGATTTTAAGTGTGATAATAATAATGATGGGCTGGAATGTATTGTTTATAGGTACTAAGCCACCTCAGAGATGGAAGAATTTGACAACAACAGATTCATGACACCACAATGTTAGAACCTATACAATGCGTACTTGCACATAACTAAGTTGCTCCCTAAAAGGGAATTCAACTTAGATAAAGTAAAGGAAAAGTTCCTAATTTTTCATGCCAGACTTAATCAGACTGGGTGGATTTGTTTTTCCCTAAACCCCTGTGTTTCTAATGAGCACTAGGTACGTGAATTCTATACTAACCTAAGTGTAGATTCTTTCACTAATACAATAATGACTACTCGGGAAAGGTAAGTGAACTTTGGGACAGAGCGGATCAATGAGGTATATGGGCTCCCGGATGCTGACATGGAGAAGTTTCATGCAAAAGCATATAAGCTAGGGACCTGGATGGTAGATAATTTATGTGCTTCCCAAGAGGTTCTTTGGGCCACCACTAAGAGAGATATTTTGATGAATGATTTAACAGCTGAGGCTAGGCTTTGGCTGAATATCGTCTATAGCCGAGTATCGCCGTGACCTTATATGACCATTATCATAGACATGCAATCTCGGATGGTGGCCTGTTATATCTTTAGCATCGCCCTGAATGTAGGTAAGAATGTGCATTAAGAATAGAGGTACTTTAGAAATCATGGAGGTACACATCTTCTCTTCTCTTCCCTTATCACAGTGTTATGCAGGAGGGCACAGGTGGAGGATTATGCTACAAAACCTGGTGGTAATGGAAATTTAGAGGTGAGGATTCCCCAAGTCAAAGAAAAAAAAGAAAGATGGACTCAAGCAAATTAGTCCAATAGGCCACAGACTCTTACAGGCCCTCATCAACCACCGCCTTCGATGACATCTTTAGTCAGATGCAGGTGGTAACGAAACTATATTCCAGACTGCCTCAAGCACTAGGATAGACCTCTACCGCTCATCACTCATACATAGCTCAGTCAGACTATGAGAAATACAGGGAGGAGATAAAGAAGCAGGGAGACACTGTCTCTCATTTAGAGAGAGCTTATTCAGCCTTAGCTACGTCACATAAGGACCTCAGGGATTCATATGAGAAGATGGTGAAGAGAGATAAAAAGAGAGATAAATTCTTCATGAAGCTGTGGAAGAGGGTGAAGGGCATCTTCAAAGTGCTCAAGCCCAACCACCAACTATCTTCATGTAGTATGGACAGTGAGGACGAGACCCCTATTGATTGGTCTGCTAATGATGCTTAGGGTGATGGTGCATATTCAGCGAAAGATGATAACTCTTGATGCATATTCAGGGAGACCCCTTTTACTCTTGCTTGCTTGCACATACAGTGAGGACACTGCATTTTTTTAGTTGGGGGTGAACCTGGATGTGTATTTTTTTGGTGTTGTGTGCCGAATATTTTTGTTGATGTTGTTTTGGGATGACATTTTGGATACTATTTTTATTTTGTTTTTGGGGGATGCTGCATTTTTGGGTACCCTGATGGAGCCCAAGTTTTATGAATTATCATGTTTTTCTTTTAGTTTTAGTTATTCTTTTTACTATACTTTTTTTTATTTTGGTTATGCATGAAAAGCTTTGCCCTATGACAGATTAAGTAACGACATTCTTAAGGGTAAAGCGTCGTGTTTAGGTTTTGAGACATTGGTGCAGGGGAATTCTGAGTACCCGTAGCATAAATGTCATGAATGCAAGGGAAGTTTGAGTACTTATGGATTTGTAAATTATAAATTTAGGATCATGTTATACACCATTGGTGAAGTTTGAGTAGCCATATGGGTATTTTGCCCATTTTGAGCTAAAATGTGAGGCTAAGGCTTTTATTGTAGCCATAGTTTATCAATTTATGCGTGGTGCTAATTCAAAACAAGAAATCCCCTCTGTCCAATTTTTTTTTTTGAAAAATCAGGGCCATGGACGTGAGCAATGTTGTAACAAAATTTTTTCTCTTTTTGTGGCTTTGTAAATTTGTAACTTGTGAATAGAAATAGATACTCTAATTTTGTCTCTAGCGGGTGGGACATTTGAGCTCCCTTGATGAATTTTTGCATTCCATGAATGGTGAGCTATTGAAATTCATCTCTTGTATACTTGTGTTATCTAGAACTTGCCCCGTTAGTCTTTCAAAGATAATGTCAATTGTATTTGGTTGGAGAAATGATCTTAGGCCATCTTTTCGCATTGAAAACCCACTTTATCCTAAAAAGCCTACCCATGCTTGAATGCAATCCCTACTTACCCAATTTGAGCCTTTGGACTTTTCTTTGGTAAACATATTATATGCCGCGACCCTTCTATTTTTCCACATTTGAACCCTACCCTCCTTGAACTTAAGAATACAAATTAAGGCTAAAAGCCTAAGTTGGTGGTGGTGAAAGTTGATGGAAGGAAGTTTAGGGCCACGAAGTGTTAGTTAAATGTCGAATGTGCCTAAGTGTTGATAATAAAGGAATAGAAAAAAAAAGGATCCAATAAAGGAAAGAATTGCATGAAAAAGAAATAGAAAGAAAAATGGGTGAACAAAGGAAGCAAAAAGTAGGCATGCTAAAAGAGAGAAAATAATGAGGAGTGGAAGGAGTGAATAATGGGACGTAAATGTTCAAGGAAGGGAGTAGCCATGTTGTTTTCCAAATGATTTCCTACCCTAATCCGAACCTACGTTACAATCTTACAAAGTCCTTTGAGATCTCCAACCACTTACTTTCTTTGTAGTGGCGATTTAAAATATTGGCAAGCCTATGGTATGACACTTGTTGCATAGAGATTTCTTTTATAAGGGAGAGAGTTTTTGCACTTAAAATTCCTTGTTGCATATTTGATAGTTTATGTATGGAATTCTCTTTCTTAAGAGGTTGGCATGTGAACAAGATGAGGTGGGTGATTGTGTCACCTCCCGAACAATGAGGCAAATAGAGTATAGCTTAGTTATGGTCAAAAGGAAGACATTTTTAGAGTATTAGTTCTTGTTTCATGGTTTATCTTTAAAGTCTTATGCATCATTAGATATTTAAATTTTATAATGAGGGGTGTAGTGAAACTAGCCTAGCATATGTGCAATGAGCTACTTGTGGCGAGGACTAAAGTTGAGGTCATTGTGATCTTTAAGTCATAAAGATTAGTCATAGATGGTTGTATCTCATAGTAAGGGGTGGTGATACTTGAGGACAATCAAGTTTTTAAGTTGGCGGTGTTGCTAAGTGATAACGGTTAACTTACACATCAATTTAGTGCAAGGCAATCGTCGTCAATATATTTACCCAACTTTTGGAGTCGGGGTCGAATCCACAGGGAACAATGTGAGTGGCGATTAAACTAATTTGAAACTATAGCTACAAGTTGAATTCAAACAACAGGAACAAAAAGATAAAATGGGGGTTTTGGAGATTAGCCAATAATTGTTGGTCACTTTAGTTACAGTGTTCGTAATCAAGAGTTTATGGAAAAACCAAAATTATGTTCACTGAGGATTTTGGTACTTGACAGATGCTAATGGTGGTTAAAGATTCTCACAGTAGGTAGGACAACAAGTTATCTTTATCGAAGTTATGCCTAAATGTCTCTCGACCTACTTAAGCATTTAATTACCTAATCCTCTCGGACTTAGGGAATTTATATTCTTGACCAGATTTTACCTCAGGTTAATCAACCTTGTTACAACGTCAATTATTAAATGGAAGCTTTTAGTGCTTCCAAGTCCTTGTTAATAATTCACTTCCCACTATATTTAATTTCTTTCTCAAGCAAATCAAAGCAGGTGTTATCTATCATTTGCAACCAATAGACGATAACTAAAACCTCAGAATTATCGAGGAGTCCTACCACCTTTTGAATCTTGAACACTCAGCACCTTATCAAGATTTAACCCTAGATCCCATAATTTTTGTTAAAGGAATTTAGCCACTCATAATGTAATAATTGATACAACAAGTTGAATTCATAATTTGAAAGATGAACTTATAGCAAGATGAATATCAACGAGTGTTTCTCAGATTAGATCAAAGTAGAAATCCCAGAATATTGATTATAATCTCTTCAAAGTTAATTGCTTTTTCAAGCCAAAAGAAGAGGGATAAAAATATCAAAGTATCGTGTATCAAATTTCTAGGTTTGGAACTCTTAAGAAAACCCTAAACAAGGCTTTAAATAGTTCACCCTAATTATGGAAACAAAATAATAAAATTCAGAAATTTCTCAAATTTGGTGACGCCATTTGTGATAGCCTATCAGGAGGCTGACGACTTATCACAAATGTCATTAACTTTCTTTATGCTTTTGGTACTCGCTGCCTAACGCTGATGAAAAATGGTGACGCCCTATCAGCTCCTTGATGACCTATCACAAATGTCGTCAAGGCTTTTCCTCAGCTCTCATGTTCTACCTTAGGCTGACGACAATCTTGACGACTTATCAGCTCCTTGACTTCCTATCACAAAATGTCGTCATAGCTTTTAACTTAGGCCAATTTTCTTTCTACTGCTGACGATGAAGATGATAGCTTATCACAGGGCTGATGACTTATCACAAATGTCATCAGCCACACTTCACCTTTATTTACTTCAGATTTCAGCTCATTTGCTTCCATTCTTGTTGGTTCTCTAGCATCTTAGCTTCTACTGCAAAATCAAACATAAAGCAATTAAAAACGACAAAAGTTGCTTAAGACTTTGTAATTATTCTTAGTTAAAAGCCTCAAATGTGTTAGCATTAGCTCACACATCAACACCCTCAACTTAAAATAATTGCTTGTCCTCAAGCAACTCAGCACAACTAAGAGAATACAAAGCACATTTGGCAGTCAATCATCCATATCATCTCAAAACACTTTCACTATCTCCAAAGTCAGTCAATTTAAGTACAATGAAGAGCACCAATGCAACACACAGGAATCAAGATATGGTATCAATTCAGCTATAACAACCATGCATAGACTAGTATTACACTACCCGAATAAGTTAGTAACTAGCGATGTAACCAGTGTGCCCTCACTACAAAGAAACCCCCCTTTTCTCATATCAGACATCACATATATAACCATGGGGACAACCACAAGACACTCACTCTCAGAATGAAGTTCCAATCAATGTATGCCGAATACCATAGGCTTGCCCTTATTTTCATTACCCAGATCGTCAGACAAGTCATCTAGGATCACTATAGGTCTTCCCTTTGTCTTGTAATGTAGGCTAGGGGTTGTTATGATACTCGATGATATTTAAAGTGACTAAGCCTCCTTGACACTAAACTAACTTTTTGGGGTTTCACTCATTATCCTTTTTCTATTCTTCTCTTTTCTTGATCACACTTATTCAGGATGGGTGCGGTCTTTTCTACAATTACTTTTTTTTCACAACTTTTATTTTTCTTGCTCTTTTCTACCGCACTCAACTTTTTATTCTTTGATTTTACTCTACCTTTATTCCTACTCATTTTACATCACGCATCCCTATGATATCCACCCTCAACTTAGGGCATTTTCCTAAGTCAAGGTGCATAGTGTCCAAGGAGGACCAGAGCCAAAACAGGTTCATTATGATATAAACTGGAAAAATGATAGGTGTCATAAAAAGAAATAGGCTAATCAAACTCAAAGAAGGGCTCAAGGGATATTCTACATACAGGGAAGGTTATTTAGGCTAAAAGTGAGCTAATATCAAAACGACCTATGATCTTTTCCAAACCCCTATCCTTCAACCAAGGTAAGACTAACCGGGCAAGTTCTGGATTTCAAGATATAATAGGAACTGAGTAAGATCTCACATGCACTTGGCACATAAGTATATCACAATCTACTACTCATTCAGTTCATGCCACAGTTTAGCAACGATTACTGCATCACTAAAACTAATGCCATACAAAGATGCACAGTGGTGACAATCAGATGTAATTCATACAGTTAAATAATCAGTCCATTGGATAGGTGCTCAAAAATCACAAAAAAATATTAACTACCTAAGGTACTTTTATTTCTCCTAGTCAACTACAACAGTTTACAATAAATCACAATACGCGTAAACATGTCGGCTCTACTAGGAACAAGACTCCGGGGAAAAGAGGAATGACCAAAAAAACCCCAAGAGGACATCAACACCCACAAGTAGTCCCACCCTTAAATTATAATCATACATTGTCCTCTAAGCGTCAAACCAAAACAAGAGAGTCAGAAATATACCTGTGGCACCATAGGTGAAAAGATCTGATGTCAATCACATAATACGAATACAAACAACAAAATACCTTGTGTTACCTCCCAAGAAGCACCTAATTTAGTGTCACGGCACAACTAGGTTATCTTGACTACTCAGAATTCATCAAGATACCTTAAAAGTGCTTCATACTTTATCCCTCCACTTATATGATTTGAATTTTTTCCCCAACTTAGAGTCCATCTTCTTACCTCGATCATAGGGGGTGGTACAAAAATTAAAAAGTCGAGTAATGGATTGAGCATGGTAAACCACTTGGCCTTAAAGTGAGGTGTATTTTTATGTTACTTATCAAGTGTAAAATATAGAATATAGGATTCTTGTTCCTTATGTTCACACTCTTCTACTATTTTAGATGATTCCACAAACAAGATATCATATAAACATAATGTGGAAAAATGCTTCGAGTGAGGCCCAACTAATTCTACTTAAAAATTTATACTATCTACTACACACTCACTTTTATTTACTTTCTCATTATCAGTCTCAAGATCAAGATGACAATTGAGTGGTTGTGATTCTTGAGTTTTCTCCTCAAATTGGCTAATGTCCCCCTCATATTCTACTTTGTTTAGCCACTGTAAACATGATGGGAGTGGTAACTCTTTTAGCTTTGCCCACAACTGTTCTTGATTCTCTAATATTTGTTTCATCAATTTGTTTGCTTGAATCATGAAGACACACATATCTTCAGTATGATCACTTTGACTACAAGCCAAACACCAAGTTACAGTAAGTAGGACAGTATCCACATCATATTGTGAAGGTCCCATCCATGCACTTCTAGGTAAATCTGGATAGCAAGCCTCAAAATATGGTCCCCCACAATAATAACAAGAATCGTCACAAGAATCGTCATCACTCAAAAAACCATTTATCCAAGCTGACATCTCAAGAAAAGTGTGAGAAAAATAAAAATAAAAGAAAAGAAAATAAATAAAAAAATAAAAATAAACTAAACAAATATTTACAAGTTTGAATTCAAGCAAGTAAACTAAAATTCCAAACCAACTCAATACGCTAAATTGTTCCCCGGCAACGGTGCCATTTTTGATAATGCTCAACTTACGCGTCAATTTAGTGTAAGACGGTCGTCGTTAATATATTTATCCAACTTTGGAGTCGGGATCGAATCCACAGGGAACAATGTGAGTGGCCATTAAACTAATTTGAAACTATAGCTACAAGTTGAATTCAAACAACTGGCACAAAAAGATAAAATGGGGGTTTTGGAGATTAGCCAATAATTGTTGGTCACTTTAGTTACAGTGTTCGTAATTAAGAGTTTATGGAGAAACCAGAATTATGTTTACTAGGGGTTTTTTTACTTGACAGATGCTAATGGTGGTTCAAGATTCTCACAGTAGGTAGGACAACAAGTTATCTTTATCGAAGTTATGCCTAAATGTTTCTCGACCTACTTAAGCATTTAATTACCTAATCCCCTCGGACTTAGGGAATTTATATTCATGACCAGATTTTACCTCAGGTTAATCAACCTTGTTATAGCGTAAATTATTAAATGGAAGTGTTTAGTGCTTCAAAGTCCCTGTTAATAATTCACTTCCCACTATATTTAATTTCTTTCTCAAAAAAATCAAAGCAGGTGTTATCTATCGTTTGCAACCAATAGACGATAATTAAAACCTCAGAATTACTGAGGAGTCCTATCACCTTTTGAATCTTGAACACTCAGCACCTTATCAAGATTTAACCCTAGATCCCATAATTCAGGTTAAAGGAATTTAGCCACTCATAATGTTATAATCGATACAACAAGTTGAATTCATAATTTGAAAGATGAATAGCAACTAGTGTTTCTCAGATTAGATCAAAGTAGAAATCCTAGAATATTGATTATAATCTCTTCAAAGTTAATTGCCTTTTCAAGCCAAAAGAAGATGGAGAAAAATATCAAAGTATCGTGTCTCAACACTCAAGGTTCGGAACTCTTAAGAAAACCCTAAACAAGGCTTTAAATAGTTCTCCTTAATTATGAAAATAAAATAATAAAATTTAGAAATTCCTCGGATTAGGTGACGCCATTTATGATAGCTTATCAGGAGGCTAATGACTTATCACAAATGTCGTCATCTTCCTTTATGCTTTTGGTACTTGCTGCCTAACGTTGACGACAAATGATGATGCCTTATCATCTCCTTGATGACCTATCACAAATGTCGTCAAGGCCTTTTCTCAGCTTTCATGTTCTGCCTTTGGCTGACGACAATCTTGATGACTTATCAGCTCCTTGATGTCCTATCACAAAATGTCGTTATAGCTTTCAACTTAGGCTAATTCTCTGTCTACTGCTGATGATGAAGATGATAGCTTATAACAGGGCTGACGACTTATCATAAATGTCATCAGCCACACTTCGCCTTTATTTTTTTCAGATTTTAGCTCATTTGCTTCCATTCTTGTTGTTTCTCTAGCATCTTAGCTTCTACTGCAAAATCAAATATAAAGTACGTGTGGGTTATTATTGCTTGCCTCTATTTGGTAGTTCATTTTTATGGGTTTTATCATTGCTATGCTAACTTAGTTAGGATTTATGGGTGAAAGCTCCAAATACCCACATGGGTTTGATAAGTGAAAGCTCCAAACCCTAGAAAGCTCAAGGCCATCTTCAAAAAAAGGGTTTTGGGCAAACTTTGGAAATTCACATCATCCTTGAAAGAGGGATGAGGAGACCAAAGAAATGCTAGACAATTATGTGTGTAGTTTGCTAAAATTTCACTATCTTAGAAATAAAAGTGATTGTAAAGTTAACTATACCATGGGTATTATTCTTGAAATAGGGATGCCTAAATTGAGGTTTGGTTACAAGATATTAAACACACCCTTTAGGTATTTGAAAGAATCAATGGGTGAAAGTTTGGCGTTTTGTTTAAAGACTAGCATCAAAATCTATAACCGAACCTACCCATATTTCATCTACTAAATTAATGTTGATTAGTAATACCCACATGTCATTACCTTAGTAACACATAATCTTAAGATCCGTTCATAATTGTTAAAACTCTAATTATTCATAGCCCCAAATTTATACAAGAAAAAACAAAATACCGTTGGCTTGAATTTAGCTAGGATCTATTACTTTGAATTAACTTGATTGCCACTCACATTGTTCCTGAGGATTCAACCCTGACTCCAAAGTTGGGTTAATATATTGACGACGATCGCCTTGCACTTAAATTGACATGTAAGTTGAGCATTATCACCTGACATGTAATATATATATATATGTGTGTGTGTGTGCACGTGCGTGTATGTTTGTATGCATTTGATTATATGCATTGGTTTTGTACGATTTTGAACTATTGATCATGGCATTATGTTATCCTTATACATGAGTTACATGCTATGTTCACCCTACTAACCGTCTCTGGACACTGTATACCCATGCGATGTAGGCACCAGAGCTACTTTTACTTTTTCTGTGCAGAGTTAGGTCATCCGGCTTGGTTTGTTGAGTTGTGGTGTAGTGTTAAACTTCCATCCCTATGAAGGCTTAGTCATTTCACCAACTTTCACTCTTAGACTTGAGTTGATAGCTACTTTCGTTATTATTAACGTTATCATTTTCATTCTCATTATCATGTTTTAGAGTCGGGGACATGTCCCAACCAAGATTGGTCTTGGCTCTTGGTTTAGAAGGCTTTATTTGGATTACTGTGGATATTGGGTGATGTTGGTCGTGTTGTTTGGCCGGTCACCGGTCGTTGATTATAGGAATGTTTTGAGTTTTCTTAAGCTTGTTGCATGCTATCTTGTTATATGTTTGAAATTCATCTGACAATGGGGGATGTTGTGTTTGGTTTGGTTAGGTACAGGGGGTGATTTTCGGTCAATATGGGACTTGAGGTACTCGTCATGGCCATTCCCCGATTCGGATCGTGACATTAACTAAGCATAAAACTGGAAGAAATTTCTCAAAAATGCAAAACTCCAAGCTCCAAGTCTCTAAAATGGTGAAGAAAATGAGAAGGAAATATTATATACCCAAGTACTAGGTACTGCTACAGCTGTCAAGTGGCTTCTTTAGTGGTCACAACTAAACTAGAAAAGTACCGCTGTAGTAGTATCTGCCAAGTGTGCCAATCTACTCAAGAGGATAAGGGCCTCTTTATCTCCCTTCACTAATATGGACAAGGGTTGCTAAACGCTCTTGTTCAGCTGGTAGTTGGCTGCTAAATCAGACAAGTACCCTTTTAGCGTTATCCGGTAAGTATGCCAGTCCTCTAAAATGGATAAGGGCCACTTTAGTGCCCTTTGCTAAAGTTGACAAGGGCCACTAAAAAATCCTTGATCAGATGGTAGCTAGCCTCTAAAGCGGCTAAAGTTGTGTTTTAGCGGTTGCACCAGCTGGAGACTTGGAAAATTTCAAGTCTCCGGGGACCCCTCGAGATTCTACGGATCCCTTGAGATTCATTGAAAATTCTAAGAACGCAAATGAACTATGCCACCCTTTCAAATTCGATTCTTTGGACTCAATGGCGATATTAGATTTTCAAAAAGCTGATGTTTTCACAAAGTTGACCCTCGAAATCTAATTTCACAACTTTCTGAATCGATGGTTGAAATGAGATTTAAAAGCAGTAAAACCATGTCAACCATATTATCACCCTAAAATCAATGTTTTGGATCTGCTAGTGCAGTCCATTTTTCCATCCGATGCACAGATCAATAAATATTGACCGAAGTTGACTATAAGACTTTTCAAGCCACCAAAAGTCATAATTTTACATAATTCACTCCGAAATACATTGAAAATTGTGTCAATCATCCTACACAGCAGAAATACCAAAAAGCAACTACAGGGAGAGGTAAAATAATCAAATCTCACAAAATCAAACATTTCACCTAACTCACCAAAAATCAAGTCGTTACAAGAAGTATCCCTAAAATTGTACATGCAACAAAGATTCATTAATACTTTCTCTTTAGCACTTGGAAAACTAGCAAGTCAAGCTTAGTAAATTTTTTTTAGGCTAATTTGGCTAGAAGTGCCATGTCAAATTCTTTTAAATATCAAAATTCTAAACTCTCTAAATTTTGATTACATAATTTTTTTTCATGTTTCAAAATGCATTTTTTATTTTTCATTATTTTGTCCCCACCAAAAATTTAAAAATAAAATACTAATTTTCTTGTATAATTTATCAACGATTTGAAAACAAGACAATACATAAGAAGGGATAACTGCTAAAACAGATTTTAATAAGAGCTCCTTCTCAGTCTGACTCAAAAACTTTTCTTTCTAACCTTTTATTTTAGATAAAATTTTCTCTTTTATAAATGACATTATTTCCTTTTTAGACATTCCGAGGACAACATGCAAACCTAAATATATTTCCCTTATTAAAATCTAATGTTACCAAGTGAGCAACCCATTTTAAATTTTTTCTCATATATAGTACTTTTCCTTAAAAAGGTGGAAGGCTTCTCAAATTTATCTTTTGTCTCGAGAACCTTTTATATGTATACAAATATAATTAATATGAGACTATGCATATCAACTTTATAGAAAATAAACGAGTCTTCGATAAATAAATGAGAAACTGAGGTCCATTTCTTTCAAACCTTAAGCCTTTTAATGTTCCGTGTTGCTCAACAATAATTGAATCACTGGAATTATAGTCATCTCCCATTATATATAACCACGGAAAGGTCAATATTCTCTTATTTTCTTATTTCATGCTTCTTGAAATGTACCCATTCAAAAATTTCAAATGAACACCTAAAATAATTTTCTAAAAAAATTATGAGGAAAGTCGACAAAGATATTGTAATTCATCAATCCAAGAAAATTATTTTTTCTTATATTTTTGTTGTTGAATTGAAAAAGTGTGAGTGGGTTGCACCGGCTGGAGACTTGAAAAATTTCAAGTTTCCGGGGACCCCTCGAGATTCTACGGATCCCTTGAGATTCATTCAAAATTCTGAGAACGCAAATGAACTATGCTACCCTTTCAAATTTGATGCTTTGGACTCAATGGCGATATTAGATTTTCAAAAAGATGATGTTGTCACAAAGTTGACCCTCGAAATCCAATTTCACAACTTTTCGAATCGATGGTTGAAATGAGATTTAAAAGTAGTAAAACCATGCCAATCATGTTATCACCCTAAAATCAATGTTTTGGATCTGTTGGTGTAGTCCGTTTTGCCATCCGATGCACAGATCAATAAATATTGATCGAAGTTAACTATAAGACTTTTCAAGCCACCAAATATCATAATTTCACATAATTCACTCCAAAATACATTGGAAACTGTGTCAATCATCCTACACAACAGAAATACCACAAAGCAACTACAGGGAGGGGTAAAATAATCAAGTCTCACAAAATCAAATATTTCACCTAACTCACCAAAAATCAAGTCGTTACAAGAAGTATCCCTAAAATTGTACATGCAACAAAGATTCATTAATACTTTCTCTTTAGCACTTGAAAAACTAGCAAGTCAAGCTTAGTCAAAATTTTCCAGGCTAATTTGGCTAGAAGTGCCATGTCAAATTCTTTTAAATATCAAAATTCTAAACTATCTCTAAATTTTGATTACATAATTTTTTTCATGTTTCAAAATGCATTTTTTAATTTTCATTATTTTGTCCCCATAAAAAATTTAGAAATAAAATACTGATTTTCTTGTATAATTTATCAACGATTTGAAAACAAGACAATGCATAAGAAGGGATAACTGCAAAAACGGATTTTAATAAGACCTCCTTCTCAGTCTGACTCAAAAACTTTTCTTTCTAACCTTTTATTTAGATAAAATTTTATCTTCTATAAATGACATTATTTCCTTTTTAGACATTCCGAGGACAACATGCAAACCTAAATATGTTTCCCTTATTAAAAATCTAATGTTACCAAGTGAGCAACTCATTTTAAATTTTTTCTCATATATAGTATTTTTTCTCAAAAATGCGGAAGGCTTCTCAAATTTATCTTTTGTCTCGAGAACCTTTTATATGTATACAAATATAATTAATATGAGACTATGCATATCAACTTTACAAAAAATAAATGAGTCTTCGATAAATAAATGAGAAACTGAGGTCCATTTCTTTCAAACCTTAAGCCTTTTAATGTTCCGTGTTGCTCAACAATAATTGAATCACTGGCATTATAGTCATCTCCCATTATATATAACCACGGAAAGGTCAATATTCTATTTTTTTTATTTCATGCTTCTTGAAATGTACCCATTCAAAAATTTCAAATGAACACCTAAAATAATTTTCTAAAAAAATTATGAGGAAAGTCGACAAAAATATTGTAATTCATCAATCCAAGAAAATTATTTTTTCTTATATTTTTGTTGTTGAATTGAAAAAGTGTGAGTGGGTTGCACCGGCTGGAGACTTGAAAAATTTCAAGTTTCCGGGGACCCCTCGAGATTCTACGGATCCCTTGAGATTCATTCAAAATTCTGAGAACGCAAATGAACTATGCTACCCTTTCAAATTTGATGCTTTGGACTCAATGGCGATATTAGATTTTCAAAAAGATGATGTTGTCACAAAGTTGACCCTCGAAATCCAATTTCACAACTTTTCGAATCGATGGTTGAAATGAGATTTAAAAGTAGTAAAACCATGCCAATCATGTTATCACCCTAAAATCAATGTTTTGGATCTGTTGGTGTAGTCCGTTTTGCCATCCGATGCACAGATCAATAAATATTGATCGAAGTTAACTATAAGACTTTTCAAGCCACCAAATATCATAATTTCACATAATTCACTCCAAAATACATTGGAAACTGTGTCAATCATCCTACACAACAGAAATACCACAAAGCAACTACAGGGAGGGGTAAAATAATCAAGTCTCACAAAATCAAATATTTCACCTAACTCACCAAAAATCAAGTCGTTACAAGAAGTATCCCTAAAATTGTACATGCAACAAAGATTCATTAATACTTTCTCTTTAGCACTTGAAAAACTAGCAAGTCAAGCTTAGTCAAAATTTTCCAGGCTAATTTGGCTAGAAGTGCCATGTCAAATTCTTTTAAATATCAAAATTCTAAACTATCTCTAAATTTTGATTACATAATTTTTTTCATGTTTCAAAATGCATTTTTTAATTTTCATTATTTTGTCCCCATAAAAAATTTAGAAATAAAATACTGATTTTCTTGTATAATTTATCAACGATTTGAAAACAAGACAATGCATAAGAAGGGATAACTGCAAAAACGGATTTTAATAAGACCTCCTTCTCAGTCTGACTCAAAAACTTTTCTTTCTAACCTTTTATTTAGATAAAATTTTATCTTCTATAAATGACATTATTTCCTTTTTAGACATTCCGAGGACAACATGCAAACCTAAATATGTTTCCCTTATTAAAAATCTAATGTTACCAAGTGAGCAACTCATTTTAAATTTTTTCTCATATATAGTATTTTTTCTCAAAAATGCGGAAGGCTTCTCAAATTTATCTTTTGTCTCGAGAACCTTTTATATGTATACAAATATAATTAATATGAGACTATGCATATCAACTTTACAAAAAATAAATGAGTCTTCGATAAATAAATGAGAAACTGAGGTCCATTTCTTTCAAACCTTAAGCCTTTTAATGTTCCGTGTTGCTCAACAATAATTGAATCACTGGCATTATAGTCATCTCCCATTATATATAACCACGGAAAGGTCAATATTCTATTTTTTTTATTTCATGCTTCTTGAAATGTACCCATTCAAAAATTTCAAATGAACACCTAAAATAATTTTCTAAAAAAATTATGAGGAAAGTCGACAAAAATATTGTAATTCATCAATCCAAGAAAATTATTTTTTCTTATATTTTTGTTGTTGAATTGAACAAGTGTGAGTGGTTATGATTGAATTAACCATTTTATCACTTTCTGTAGTTGTTTTATGGAACTTATAGTTTGCATGTATGAGTGACACGGTCTTGAGGTGGTCGATTAAGACGTATGATGGTTTCTCATTTTGAAATATTTGAAGGTTAGAAAGGTTGACTTTACTCAATATTTGATGATAATGAGTTTGTATGGAAATTCAGATAGTTTTGTTAACTTTGAAATGAGATATTTGGGTTAGTAGGACCTTTGGTTGGGTTTCTAGGTATTCAAATGGATTTTGAGTAGCTAGTTGCAAAATTCGAAGTTTAAGGCATAGGTTTGATTTTTGTAAATATTTGATCCAGACAATCTCTATTTCGTGTGTTAACAATTCCATTGAATCAGGAATGTCATCTCCGATCTAATATTTGATTTGTCTTCATGGAATTCTAAACAAATTCCAAGGAGTTTTTGTACAGAACTTTGGTCATTTCTTATTGTTGATTTCTGTTTCTTCTAGTGCAGGGCTTTTTCATCATGATCACAAGGCTCTCAGCCGAAATCGTAATGACTTGTCTTTGAGTGTATCGTCATCGCTAGGAGAGGATCGTGATTATGAAAGGTTTGGTAGTCTATGCATAACAATCTCGTGGTCTGATCTTCCATCATTAAGAGTAATCCGGTCGGTTCTGGTGCGATCATTTTTTTCCTTCACAATGTGGTGGATACTGCAGTTACGAAGAACAATTTACCTTGGCAGAATATAAAATTATATTTTTGATCTAAAATTCCATAACTCAATTTTTGAAGCTTGAGAACCCGATTTTGAGAGATAAAAAGGTGTGTTTAAAGGACCCGTTTGACGATGCATTTATTCACTTTGTTCTGAAATATTTATTCTCTTAATTCTGAAATCCTTGTTGTCCATAAGAATATCAAATACAACTTGAAATTTTGAATTGATTTTTTTTTTAAAAGTTCTATTTAAAATTTTCATACAATAACTCCATTTAAGTTATATTCCATGTTCAAATCAAATTTTATATAGTTTTAAAAAATACATTTGAATTCTAAATATTAACTAAAAGTATCATGTCCAAACACAACTCCAATTTCAAAAAATTCAAATAAAATTATATATTTTTTAAAAATATTAATATCCTAGTACCTACTATATTTACACATCACCTAATGATATATTTATGATTTTATCTTCTAATCTTCATTTTTTAAATTTAGAAATTTGGAGATTTTAGGGTAAAGTTAATAAATGATGTTTTTATGATTCGAAGGCTGATTTTGACTATGTTTTTGCTGAAATTCCATATTTGAGTTTTCTAATTTATGAGTAACATGATTTTTAAATAAAATTTGTGTTTTTCCCTTATGGGCTTGGAGTTGACTTTTTGATTAACTTTTTGGACCAAAATTTAAGTATAGCAATATGAGTATTTACGGTTTTATTTTTTTACGTATATAATGCATTTTCTCATATTGGACTCATTCAAAGGATCTACGATAAGATAAAGCTTTGGTTTAACTTCTAAACTTCTTTTAACTCAAGTTAAAACTTTCTTTGACTCTTTTTAAAAGTATTTATGTGCTAGTTGCTTATATTGAAAGTAATGAGGATGTCGGGAGGGGAGATGGGTCTTGTATAGATGAATGTTGGACATTTATGCGAGCACCAGTGTATCATGAAAAGGAATAAGAGCAAGTAAATGACTGTCCTGATTGACCTTCTAAGATTTATCTAATATGTTTTGTTTGGTTGATAATTGAGTTCAAAGTGTCTTTATTTCAGGTTTTTAGCAAGCTGGAGGTATGAGAGATGTGACCGTATATTAGTGTGGATAGCTTCTGAAGTGATAAGACTTTTTTGCGGATATTCCTAGTGTTTATCTTGTATTAATATATTTCATTATATTTCATATCACATCACATACATAGTTATCATAATTTTATTGGCTCACCTCTGAGGGCCCTATTAGCGGATCTAGATTTGGAACTTATATGATTATTACTATAATGACCTTCATGTAGAGTTGAAGAGTATATGTGGAACTCGCGAGTCTCATACGATCCCAAATAGCTACATAGAGCAACGAGTCTCTATAGGTAGGACAAACATTCACCATATTCATCATTATCTCCATTTGATTTTATGGCACACACTATTCTCATAATATCCATTTGATTATATTTTCTTTGTGAGGTGAGTAATTGATTGACTATTATAATGATACTTCTATCATTGTCATTAGTTGTCATAACATATTAATTCTTTGGATAGAATTGTGTAAACTATTATTGTTATGGACTATTAGACTAGTGTGTGATTTTCCTGAATTGCAGGTTTATATGAAATCTCTTGGGTAGTGGAAAATTAGGTGTTTCTCGTCACCACTTTAAATTAGAGTCGGTTGATAATGTAATTAAATATATATGGATTAGTACTTACACTTGTTTATTTCAGCACTTGACGTGTATGTACTGAGCTGATTATTTCTAGGTATTGAGGTAGAGTTTGTGCTTAGGTTATCTCACAGGATGTAGAGGTAGCTACTGATTAATTTAATTGTATTCTATATCTGTTCTATCTTTTATGTTTATATTATTTCCTGATATTGAGATACTTAGTGTCATGTTCCAAGTCTACACCCTAAATATGACACGATACATAGAACCACAAGTGATCCTGTTGAAATCCTTGGGGCTTGCACCACTTAGTGAGCGACCAGGTCGCTCAAAATCAATCATAGGCAAACAAACACTAAAGTGCAGGAAAACAATAAGGAGTGCAAGAAGAGTAAAAACACAAGATTTTTACGTGGAAAATCAAGAAGGAAAAAACCACGGTTTTCCCTCACAACCACCAAAGAAATCCATTAAAATCAACCTCTTGATCACAGTCTATATTTTAGCTTACCTCTAGGCTCCTTCGCTTGTAGCAACTGTACTACAAGCTCATCTTGGTAACTCTACCAAGGACCCTCTATACTATTTAACTCTAATCAGTCAAAAGCTTAGGCAACTCTAACTAAGCATCTGTCTCACCAAACTGAAACACTACTCTTATATCATGAGTAGTTCATTTACAAATCAGCACTCAAGAACACCCACTCACTCTTTAAGCGTACTACAAAGATAAGAACATGAGCAATGCTTGAGTAGTCTTAAAAAGGGTTTTTGTTGCCTCTCTTCACTTTTTTTATTTTTGTAAAAACTATCTAATGAAGAGGCGTCTCTTTTCTTTTATAGCTGAGTGATGATTAGGGTTGAAAGATCATTGGACCGACTGTCCTTATCAGTACAAAATAACACCTGCAAGTTTGTTACACAAGAGGACAAAACTATGCAGACAACGCATGCCAGCTGTACTGTATCTTACACATCTAGGGACCTGGTCCCTTGCAGTTAGCTGATCATCATCAAAACTACATATAATAATTTTTTCCCTTTTTGATGATGACAAACCAACCATTAAGCTTTGAGCATCAGTGCACATTCATCATTTTTAATCAGTGTGATTACCACCCGAAGATGAATGTTCCCCTATCACCATGCTTCCTCCATCATGCAACATAGAGACCTAGTACCCTGTTGTCATTTGCAGAAAAAACTACAATTGTTTCCCCCTATCACTGTGCCTTATTATTCACTTAGCACATCACTTTCTTCCCCCTAACAACATGCCATTCACATTCACCTAGAACACCTAATACTTGGTCCCCTACTATATGTACTCAATATCTCCCCTTTTGGCATCATTGAAAAATAAAGACAGTAAATCAAGAGTAAATTATGCATAAGTTAATTAACTCACGGACACTGAGGCAACGCTAACATGAATAACAACTTTGCAATTTAAAGAGAACAAATTGAACACACAAAGCAACGATTCATTCATAAGTAGGATAAGTATCTTTGTAGTGCATAAATTAAATGCTCTTAGGGAAAAAACCCCAGGAATCAAGAGGGATGAACAAGTGAAGGACTGGGAAAAATATTTCAAAGGAGTAGGGTCAGGTTGTTGTTGAGATGCCTTATCTCCACATTTGACTGAAGGACCTCATCAGTTAAGATTAGCACCCTCTTGTTTAGTTCAACATTCTTAGTTCTAAGCATTTTATTGTCACATGGGATTCCTTTAGGGAGATGCTGAATTATCTCCTGAAGCTTGTTGATTTCTTCATCCTTGGCAGTTGAATTTTCCTTTAGTTCCTCTATTTCCTTACTGAGCTCCCTTTGACTAATGCTACCAGGTTTGACACATTTAGTCTTGACCAATGTTTTCATGTCAAGCATTTGAACCACAGATCCTTGGATTCCAGAATCACAGACAATGCCACAATGATTAAGTACTTTGTTCAGTCAAAATCCATAAGGCATGCCATGCTTTCTATTTTTTTCATGAACCACTTTGTAAATGTTTTCTATCATAAATGCATATAGATTAATGAATTCAAAGATACTAAGGCATTCTATCACATACAAATCAGTAGCTAAGAAAATACTTTTCTTTTGTGATCTAGGAAGAATCACCTTGTTCACAAAGTCAAAGACCAATTGAAACTCACTCTTCAGTGATATCCTATTCACTGCAGCCACAGGTTTCCCTTTGACCTTGGATGCATTTTCTAAGAATTCTATTGAAGCAACTTTTTGGAGACAGTTCTCACTCCATATATAGGAACTTCTAAAATCCTTTCCAGTGTTTCCTCATTCATCTTTATTTTCTTTCCTTAAACCCATAAAGTCAGACTCATCCCATCTTCTGAGAATTCCAAAGTGGAATATAATACCTTGACTCTCTCATAAAAAATAGTGGGAATAGGTCCTTCTATGAGATGTATCCAACCTTAATGTTTAACCAGCTCAACAAGTTCCACCATACCAGGTTCTTCTAGCATATTTGAATAAAAAATCCTTCCAGTTAATACATTTTGATTCTTTAAGAACCTATTTCTAACTTACTTGGATACAACCGTAACTTTCTCCCTATTATTTCTTCTAGTGTAAATGATCACAAATTCCCTTTTAGATACTTACCTCTTCTTGGGACTAGGTCCCTTAAGAGTCAGCTGCTTCTTTGTAAAACTTACTAATAATTTTCTAAAGATTCTTGGTGTTTTACTGATATTATTTTTCTTTTAATCAACTATGATCTTTCCTGGGTTTTTTGACAACAAAATAAGCTTTCCAGCAACCCAGGTTTCAGCAACTACAACACTATTAGGACAGTTTTGAAGATTTTTGTATGATTCTTCATTAACCGGTTGAGTGATAAAAGAGTTAGGATTTGGAAGATTTAGAGCAGAAGTATGTTTTTTAGGAAGATTTGGTCAAAATCCTTTAAAGGACATGAAAATGGAAGAGTTGCAGCCATCAAGAAGGTCCTTTTCTTAGAAAGACTAGTTGGGATTTGGATTTTTCCTTTATGATAAGAGGAGTAGTTGCAGTAAGGTGACTCACCTTGCCTTTTAAAATAGGACAACTTTGTTCTGACACAAGGACAAGGAGGACATGACTTTTTCTTGACAGAACAAATAAAATTTTTACATACATGATACTAACCTGACAGATCGGAGTAGGTCTCTCTCTAGTTTGAGTGAATCTTTATTTTTGTGCTTGTCACATCTATCCACCTCCAAAGTTTCTCCCATGGGTGTACCTGCAAGGGTATGACACTTAGTTATACCAACACACACATAATTTACCAAGGATACTGCCTCCTAAACATAGCCAATTTTGTGAGAAGACACTAATTTACTTGATAGTAGGTCAGGCTAATCTGATCAATCACAACATCAACTTGTTAGATTTATTACACCTTATGATACCGTGACCTGTTCTAGAAATAGGTGTGAGGAATAGGTCCTAGACTTGGCATTCTTCAAATGTCTAGAGTTCCTTATGCATTACTTTGAACTTGATAGCTTCTTTCACATCTTTGAGATCATCCTTGGGATAGAAATGCTAATCACATAAGACACTTTCACCTTGAAGGGTCTTTGGAAAGAGAATACAATTAGACCTTCTATTCATAGCCTTGAGAAATTACATAAGAAGAAAATTTTTTTGATTGCAAACCCTTTCTCCCTCCTGTACCTACAAACATTTGTTAGACTTAGGAATCCATTTGAGTTTGAGTTCCCAATAGAAGGACACAGGTGTGATTAAAACCTTCTTTGTTTATCTAGTTACTGTGAGCTTTTTCATGTTTTTACAAGGTCTTACACCTTTAGGATAGGTTCTCCCCTGGTGGACATGTCTAACATTTATCATTCTTGTTCTGAGCCAGATTTGACAGTCTTCTTTCAGGTGTCCATCTCTTCCATAGTGAGTACATAGAGGCTTTTGGACATTATTCTTAGCATTATGAGCAATCTTTCCTTGAGACACACGAACTTGGATTCCTTCTTGATAACCAATACCCTTCTTATTCTTAGCACCGTGACCAGTTAGGTTAGAAAGGATCTGAGAAGATGTTGTCCATTGTAGAGATTTTTTAAGTTCTTCACTCAGACAAACTATGTCACTTTCTAACTCCTCATTTTTTTGAAGTTCATTCATGAGAAGCTTTTGAGAATCCTCTGATTTTTCTTCAAGCTCAACCTGAAACTTTAAGGCTTTTTTCTTCCCTTTACACTCAGAAGCATATACTTTCTCCAGTTGACTTACCAAACTCAGTTTTTCAAGTTTCATCTTAGCAACCTGTTGCTCAGTTTCTGATATCTAGAGAATTAAGGCTATTGACTCAAGCTCCTGATCTTCAATTTTTTCTTCAAGAGCATTATTATTTTCTTTGTCATAAGCATCATACCCTTTTTAGTTCACTCACTAAATTCAAATTTTCAGATTATAACTTAGTAACTTGCTCTTCAGTTTTAGATATTTGGAGAGTTAGAGAAATTAACTCAAGCTCTTAACTTTCTACCTTTTCTTATAGAGCAAATTTTTTCTCAGTCATTTCACACATAGAGTCAATCAGCATATTTAAGATTTTTTTATCTTTCTAGAAGAATAGTCGTCTAAGTTTTCTTTAAGATAAAAAAGTGGTACCTTATTTTCTTCTTCATCTTCAATGTTTTCCATAAAAGAAAACAAGAAATCATAGGTAACTGGACTTTCTTCCACTGCTACCATAGAAATATCTCTAGTCTTCTTATCTCCACTTGAATTACTGGAAGAGTCTCCCTATGCTGCCAGAGCTTTCTTAACAACATACTTAGTTGCCATCTTTCTTCTGGAATTTTCATGGACTTGGTCCCTGTTCTTTCCCTTGTCACCTCGAGTCTTGAGGTACCCCTGGTAATCCATTTTGTGTAATGTTCCATTCTTACTGAAATGCTCAGGACTTCTACATTTGTGACATACCTCAGTACTACTTTTTTTTGCCGTTGCTTCCTTTTCTTTGGAACTGACCAATCATCTTCATGTCTCTAACAATCCTATTTTCCAAATAGCCAACATCAATGTCTTCATCATCAACTGTATCATATATAGAAGTCTTCAAAGGGATTTTTTTCTTTCTTCTTCCTTATTCTCCAACCCTTGCTATTTTTTGAGCTCATGTTTTTTTTTATTTCTAATTAGTTTATCCATGGTGAGGGTCTTCAGATTCTTTGCTTCAGTTATGGAATCTACTTTGCTTTCCCAGGACTTCGAAAGAATCCCAAGAATCTTTATCACTTTCTTTGTATACTCAAATCACTTCTCGCAAGTAATGAAGCTCATTAGTGATAGAAGTGAATCTTGTATGCATTTCTTGGATTGTTTCTCCTTCTTTCATGGTGAATGTTTCCTATTGAGTAGTCAACATGTATACTTTAAAATACTTCACATCATTAATACCTTCATGTGAAGTCCTCAAGCAATCCCAGATCTCTTTGGCATTTTTACAAGTTGAGATCCTATTGTATTCATCAGGCCCTATACCACAAACTAGAAATTTGTTGGCCTTGTAATTCTTTTTAATTTTCTTTCTCTATCTTCATCATCATACTCTCTCCTTATTTTTACAACCATTCTTGTTAGTTCTCCTTCTTTGACTTCTTTAACAGGAACATGAGGTCCATAAAGAATTATGCCTATCAGTTCACTATATTCAGAGATAATGAAGTAAAATATCCTAGTTTTCCTACTACCCATAATATTGTCGATTGAATCTAGGTGGTGTAGTGGTTGATTGATCTTCTTTCAGGTTAGGTGGAGTAACCATGCTGACCAAGACACTCTAGGTGTGAACCTTTTAGAGTAACCTCGCTCTGGTAACAATTGTTGAAACCCTTGGAGGTTGCACTACTCAGTGAGGGACCAGTCCCCTAAAAATTAATCACAAGCAAACAAACACTAAAGTGCAGGAAATAAAAAATGAGTGCAGGAAGAGTAAAAACACCCAATTTTTACGTGGAAACCCAGGAAGGGAAAAACCACTGCTTGCCCTTATAAGCACCAAAAAAATCCACTATAATCAACCTCCCAATTACAGTTTAAATTTCAGCCTGCCTCTAGGATCCTTTCTCTTGTAGAAACTCTACTACAAGCTCATCTTGGTAACTTTACCAAGGAACCTCTCTACTGATTAACTCTAATCTGTCAAAATATTAGGCAACTCTACCGAAGCATCTCTCTCACCAAACTGAAACACTACTCTTTTATTATGAGTAATTCATTTAAAAAATAGAAGTCAGGAACACTCACTCACTCTTTAAGCATACTACAAAGATAAGAACATGGGCAATGCTTGAGCAGTCTTGAAAAATGAGTTTTTTCTGCCTCTCTTCACTCTTTTGATTTTTGTAAAAACTATGTGATGGAGAGGTGTCTCTTTCATTTTATAGTTGAGTGATGATTATGTATGAAAGATCATTAGACCAGTTGTCCTAATCAGTACAAAATAGCACCTGCAAGTTTGTTACATAAGAGGACAAAACTATACAAACAATGCATACCAGCTATACTGTATCTTGTATATCCAGGGACCTGGTACTTGCAGTTAGCTTCTTATTATCAAAACTACATATAGAATATCCCAAGATAAACCTTGGTACTGTCATATTACTAAGAGATAATTTTGGAATATCGAGTGAAAGTATAATCAAAACTGAGTGGACAATTTTAATACCTCTACTATTGAACAATAGGAGTTGCTGGGATAAGATCCCTAACTAACTCTAAAATAACTAAACGCTGAAGACTAATAATGTTTGTAAATAAAAGAAATAGTATTCCACTACTTTAATCAAACTAAGACGACTCACCAACTCTGAAATGAAATATCTGCAAGTCTGTTCTAGCCAAGAGTTTGGGACCATGCATCTGAACCTATATCATGATAAGACATAGTGAAACAAAGAGTATGCGGTCAGTACTACTAATTTACTAAGCATGTGAGAAATCAATGTCATAAAAAATATTTAAAATATTCTTTAAACTGGTTTTAGATGCAATAAGCAAAACTGGATAAAGTAGAAAAACTATAGTGCAATAACTTAAAAGTGTAATCAAAATTGTAAACATGAAGTATATCAATAGTTAGCCATGATATATCTTAACTGAATAAAAAACTACAAGTCATGTACAAATGTTATGTTTTAAATTATTCACCAAGATGTTTCTTAAAGCTGACATTAACCATAAGAGCAACATGGAGTCTGATGTACAACCCGAGGGTGCCATATACCTTACCACGGGTACTAAAACTATTTGGTGTGGATCCACTAACTAATCCCATTAGGCTAAATGTGTCAATATCAACTGGAGAAAGGCCCTAATCCTATAGTGGTGACGTAGTTCTTGGACAAGAGTAATCTGAAACCCGTTTCTACTCGATGTTAAATAATTATCCTAAAATGATATCACTATTTGCTCATAAAATATAAACTATGTCTATCAATAAAGCACAAACTAGTTCAAATTTAATGTTTTGCTGAAATTCTAAAATACTGAATCTAGTCAAGCTTAATTTACAAAATTATGGGATCATGTGTTCATAACATGTCAAGTTGTAGTAATATAGGCTTTGATTTGTCAAATCTTGCATAATTGTTGCTCAAATATACTGAATTTGAACCATTAGAATTCATACATAGTTATTTTTAACAATAATCATCATCATAAAATAATATAAGAAAATCAAATTTCAAGAAATATTCATAATTGGGCATGAACAGTAATTCATAATAAAAATCCGAGTTACTAGGCATAAGGGTGAAAGGTAACTCTTACTGAACTCCCACATACTTGATAGTTGGAAAAGTTTGATTTAAAAGTTGGATTTTGGGAGACTTGAAAGAGGAACCCTAAGCTATGACTTGAGAGGAACTTTTTGCCTTAGAGAAACTTTTTATTGGGAATAAATGACCAACTAATTCCATACAGTCCTTTAAAACTCCTTAAAATAACATAGTTTAGGACTTAAAAAGATAGGAAAAGACTAATATTTCCTTTTTAAAATGTAATTTATTTTTTGAAAATTGCATTCGTACATTGGTTCCACGAGTTATGGTTTTACTCTTAATTCTTAGGATTGATTTTGAAAGATTCTTTTTAAGGAACTGTCGACCCATAATTTTGTCACTTCAAAAGTAAATTTTATCCATTTTTTACCTAACTTTATTATACACCCTACCCTATTTAATAACTTTTCTACAAAAGAACAAAAATAACAAATTTAATCACCTAATATTCTCTCAACATAAATAAGCACCTTACCCACCTCCAACCCACATACCCCTTAGACCTCCCTCCGTAATGTCATATTTCTCCCTCTTTACAAAGGATTCACACACACATACTAACAATTTTTTGTACACAACAACACACACCTACACATACTATACACACCATATAATCTTGAATTTTTTCTCCATTGATATAACAACACACACTGCATAGAATCACATACCTAGTTATATTCACATACACCATTAAGTGGGATAAAAGAGAAAGAGATTAAGAATACACCCCACAACTTCACGTACACACTAAGATATACTCACACGCCTACTATGGATGAAAAATAGAGAGGATGAGAGAGTAAGAGGATGAAAGAGTAAGAGGAAGAGAATAGAGAGAATTGAGAGGAAGAAAAGTATGGAAATCAGTGAGAGTGAAAGAAGATAGTAAAGAAAATCAATGAGAGACAGAAAGAGAAAACTGAAACAACCATTCAGTTTTAATTTCTCCGACAAATATTTTACCGGAAAACCAGAAAGCCGGCAACCAGATATACCATCTACTGCCGCCGTTGCACTATTCCAGTGATCGAAGTTATTGTCGAACCTAGCAGCGAAAATAATGTCCATAGTCGATAGGTTTTCGTGTCAATTCTGATGAGGTTTTGCTGGGATAATGCAACCACCATCGATGAATACTTCTTTTGTGCCAGATTTGTTGAGTTTGAGTTGTTTTGGGATTCATTCATTGTTCGATTAGTTGTTGATTAGTCGATTTAGGGATTTGGGTTGGTTTATTCATTTTATTGAGGTTTGGTTCAAGATTTTGTACGCAGTTCTAGTGGAAAGGATCAAATACACTTGAAAAGCTTAAATTTGAGGTCTATTTTTCCTACTCATTTTCTATTTTATCTCAAATTTTGATTGTTGTTGTGGGTGTGAATAACCGATGTGCTTAGAATGTTTGATTCTCTATGGTGTGTATGTTTTTTATGCTTTATTTAGATTTTTGAAAAATCAAAAGGAGAAAAAATGAATTGATAATAGAATAGTTGGTAAATTTTTATTGGGTGAGATTGAAAAATTGATAAAAGTGAATGCGGATTTGTTTTTACTCAATGTTAGTGGTTTAATTTGGAATAAATATTGATATTGTTTAATGTGATAGTACCATGATAGGTTGAAATGGGTAGGAAAATGGTAGGTTGGGTAGGCAAAATTTAGGGCTTGTGGATTGTTGAATATTTAAAATGTTTGTTGAATGGTTTTGTTTAATCGCATTTCAATAAATTTCACTCATTTGGCCGGGGAATTCTCCGAGGTTATATGTATTTATTTATCTGGAGAATGCCCCAAGAGAGTCGTACTCAAATATGGTACATGATCAAAGCTCGGACATAGGGTTTATATTTTCACATTTTTCTATTTTCTTGGGATTGTATAATTTGGAATGGAGATTATTTTGTTTTGATTTTTTTGGTTTGTTTGTTTATTTATTTTATGTGTTTTATTGGTATATTCACTTTATAGCATCATACTAGCTGATATAATTCACAGAGAATTCGTGGTGAAACCACGGGAACGAGGGGTGCCTAATATCTTTCCCTTGGTCAACAGAATTCCTTAACTGGAATCTCTATTCGCGGATCAGTTTTAAAGAGCCAAAAACCTATTTTTAAAAATAATTTCCTAAGGTGACTTGGCACACCAAATTTATGCCAAGTGGTGACTCTGTGTTTAATTGTAAAAAGTTCTTTCAGAAATAAATTTTTATTTTTTTGTCACTTTAATAATAAAACACTTTTGAAATTAAAATTAATCAAATTTTTTTGGTAAAAAAAGGTGTGATAGCTCTGGAAACTCTCCTGGGGATTTTTAGAATTTGAGCTTCAATGTTGAGTTGTATTGTCTTAGTTTGGCACTATAGGTGTATAGATGTTTTGTTTGTGTTATTGTTTCGTTATCGTTGAGTGCCTACATGCTATGTGTTTACATTTTTCTCTGATATGTTACCGCTTAATATCTATCCTCATATGCATTATTTCAAGTCAATTATTTCACAACAAGTCTCAGAGTACACGTCGTGTACACGAACTTTCATCGAGACACCCTTATTTTTAAAGGGAGATTCATCGGATGTATTGGAGTAGGTAGAAAGCAGTCACAACCTTTATCAATCATATGCTCCCCCGAACAACCTTTTTAGTGGACCCGAGCCTAGATCATCTTTTAGATCATGCTTATTTGCATCATATTGAAACCTAGCAAGACTCGCCTAGTCCCTTATAGGAGACTCACCCCTAAAGCATCCCTATATTCTAACTCTTGCATCTTTGAGGGTAACATGGCCATTTGATGGACTAATTTGGGGAAAGATGTGTTTAGGTGGGGAAAAGTTCAATAAAAAGTATGTGTCAAAAAAAAGAGTTTCGCAGTTTATATCAGTTCTTTATCTCTTTTGTTTTCAAAATCAAAAACTCAATTTTTTTTTACCTTTTGCATGTTTTTCTTAAAAAACGAAAAAATGAAAAAGAATTTTCTTTTGTTTCCTTTAGCATTCATAATTTAAAAAGTTACAAGAAAGATTTTTTGTTTGGTAGGAGTTCTATGCATTTTTATAGTGAGAAACTTAAAAAGATTTTATTTCAAGTTTTGTTCATTTCATATAGTGAAAATGCCAAAAAGATTTTTCTTTCATAATTGTTGATTTCTTTTTAAATGAACTTTCCAACTGAAAACTCAAAAAAAATAATTTATTGACGTTTTCATTGTTTATTTTGGATCGTGTCCTTCAAGTCGTGGTTCAGTCTATTAGTTATTGTTTAATGGTCCAATTCGAACGAACTACACACACATGATTCTCCTCTCTTGAGAGTGAAATACATTGGTAGCCATTCTTGGGTTCAGTGATCTTATTTTAAAATCCAAAAAAGATTTTCTTCTCATTTCATTTAGAGTGGGTGTTTCATATACGCCTTGAAAACAAAAATACAAAAAGATTTTCTTTAATAGTCTTAGGTTTCATTTTGGTATGAAATTTAAAATTAAATATTCAAAAATATTTTGTTAGTATTTTTTGAAAATAATGAAAAAAAATATTTTCTCTTCATTTTATATTAGTTGTTTGCACGGTTGCTTCATCTGAAAAATACAAAAAGATTTTCCTTTGATAATTTTAGGTTTCATTTTTATATGAAATTCAGAATTAAAATTTAAAAAGATTTTGTAAATGTGTTTTGAAAAAAATCATTTGGTTATACATCAGTTAATTTATGCATTTCTCCGTATGAAAAATACAAAAAGATTTTCTTTTGGTAATCATAGGTTTTATTTTGCACAGCGGATTTAAAGCTAAAAAATTCAAAAAAAAATTGTGTACTTTTGAAACTTTGTTATTTTTTCCCCTAAAATTTCATCAAAAGAAAAAGAAAGAGAGTTGATTGGCCATTTTGTGGCCAAACATCACGAACTACGTAAACCTGATTCTACCCTCTCGAGGGTGAGATATGTAGGCGCCCTTCAAGGATTCAGTGATCTTTTCAAAAAGAAAAAATAAAGAAAGAAAAAGACATTTTGAAAAAAAGATGTTGAATTCTAACAGATTCGTTATTTCTATTGTTCAATTAGTCTAAGGTGGTTAATTTGTGACATTTTGGGTTTTCCTCCATATTACACCAAGTCCAAGAGAAAGTTAGTTATGACCAACAAGGATACCGAGGTTGTTATCACTTATTAGACAGAGTGTTCGAGGAATGAGAATTTAGGACCTAAAGAGGAGATTTGGAAATTAAGGAAGAAAATGATAGAAATACATCGAGCTTGGGCTAATGGGTTGACTCTTCCTTCAGTTCCCATGGATATTACGGAAAATACTTCTAGCTTACCTCCAGTGTCACATGCACAATTTTCCATTTTTGTTGACACACCAGAATATGCATCAGAGTTTACTCCAGAGAAATACTATCCCAACACTTTCAGTATTCATTTTCTAACTCCTTAACACAAAACTACCACATACTCGACTCCATCTGTTGTTCATGCTTTTGTAGTAGTAAACCCACCTGAAGCTCTTACTTATGATTTTTAACCAATGGCCGTGCCTCCTCACTCTGCGAGAGAGCCTGTATTGAATATTTCTAGTGACCAGCATTATGTTCTTGATCCTACATTTAAGTTGACTGATCCTTATGGCTACACTCACCCGCCTGAATTTCTTCTTAATGCTGAGAAGCCTATTATGATAGAAGAACAAGAGAAAATGACTAGAAAGGTGAAAATTTTGGAACTGGCTAAGAAGTACTTCCAAGGACTTGGGGGATACAAAAATGTCTCCTATAAAGACTTATGCATGTTTCCAATTGTTAACCTCCCTCTTGGCTTTAAGATACTGAAGTTTGAGAAGTATGATGGACATAATGATCCCGTATTACATTTGAGACATTATTGTAACCAACCATGGGGCGCTGGAGGGAACGAAGAATTACTCATGGCTTATTTTAGTAAGAGTCTTTCAAGTCTAGCCTTTGAATGATTTGTTGATCAGGACATCGACAAGCGGAATAGTTGGGATGAATTGGCTAAGGAATTTGTGCAACAATTCCAATACAATATGGAGTTGATTCCTGACAAGAACCTAACTAATATGATGAAGAGTACTAAAAGTTTCAGGGAGTATGCGATTAGATGGAGTGAACATGCTGCTAGGGTAGAACCGCTAATGAAGGAAATAAAGATAGTGGAGGTGTTTATTCAAGTGCATGATGAAACATATTATCAACACTTGTTACATTTATTAGGGAAGCCATTTATTGAGGTCCTCAAAATGTGGGAGATGATAGAGGATGGAATTAAGACCGGTCGCATTTTGAGTTTTGCAGCATTAAAAGAAACTACTCAAGCAATTCAAAAGAGTGGAGAAAATATTGGAGGGAAGAAGAATAAAAAAGATATAGCTACTGTTGTAGTTGGACAACAGACATGCCCAAGACGATCTCGTTTTTGTTACCCTCAGTCTCTAGCCCAAGTTCATACCCAAGACCTATATAATCACTCCCATAATCTATTATACTCTATTCCCCCACCTCCATATCTAGTATATAGAGAACAACCATATGTTCAACTCTTTTCTTATCTGCAATGGCACACACCAACTCCCCAGAGTCATCCTCTAACTCTACAAACATACCAACCCTTCTACGGTCAATTTTCAATCCAAGCCAAATAAAGAAATAAGGCAGAAGCCAACGGATAGTTTCAGACCAATTGGGGAATCGTATACTAGTTTATTCAAGAGATTGAGATAGTGGGGCATGATCAGTCTTCTTCTGGAATACACTCATGGCCCATATTCAAGGAATTTTGATCCTTTTGTATTATATGAATATCATTCTATTATTTAGGGTCACAGTATTGAAGGTTTTCGAGCTTTGAAAAGAGAAATAGAAAAGATGATTCAATTTAAATTGATTATGGTGCCGATCATTGATAGTGGGGAAAGCTCTAGTCATGCTAAAGTGAAAACTTATGGCTATGATATCAAGCTCAACAATTGGGAAGTCACTCCTCTCCTTACTAGGAAGGATTTTTGGTAGTTTGTTTTGTTTTGTTTTATTTTCTGTAATTCAAATTATTTTAGGGTTGTAGTTTGGAATCTATCTTGTTTTATTTCTTGTTGCTTATGTTCAAACCCTTCTATCTTTCATTTCAATAAAATGTAATGTCCCTTTCCATTTTATTTTATATTGTTTGTTTGTATTCTTTACTCTGTTAATTTTTTGTTGGTTCTAGCGTTATGACATGCTTGTGGAATTTTCAGTCTGATCATAAAATCTTATTCAATTATAAAACATGGAATCAGAAAAAGAAAAGAGCAATTTGAGAAAATAGATTGTTGAGATATTGTCTGACCAAGTTGAAGCTTTCCAAGAATAAATTAAGGCAATCAAGTTGAGAATCACACTAATAACTTTCTAATCATTTGAAAGACATATCTCAATTAGGTCAAAAGGTGGATGCATGAACTCCTATCAAGAGAAACAAAAGAACTTTCGTCCACTAAAGTATGAGTCATCTAATGTGAGGTATGTATAACAAGGATGGAGTTGTATGTTTGACAAGAGAGGAAGAAGAAGTGACACACATGTTTAGTTAAAGTTAGTGTTGTTAAAATGTCATAAATGGTCTTCATCTCCCTCTTTCTTATTGCATGTTATGTATTTGTATTTTTATGGATTGATATGACAAAGACATTTCATTCTGATATGTAAAATTATATCATCCTTTGTTTACCTCGTTTGAGCTTTAGTTTTATTTTCTTTCATACCCCTCTATCAGAATTAAGATAGAGTCAGTAAATTTTATAAGAAAAAGTGTCGAGCAAAAGAATAGAGTCAACAAAGTCCCTCCCCCCAAATGAAAGATTAAAATGTGTCCAAAAAAAAGAGAAGAGTGTAAAGAAAAATAGAGTAAAAAAAAGTCCCAAAGAGAAAAAAAGTCAATAAAAGAGAAAATAAAAGAAATCAGAATCAAGAAAAAGAACGAGTTATTTTCGACCTAATTCCCCTATTTTGAGGGTGAGCTATGTAGGAAGCCTCACTCTGGGTTTGGTCCAACCAAATAAACAATCTTGAATTTCCTAGTTAAAGAAACAGAGGCATGGGTTAATTTTCATTGTCTGAGTTTATTCCAAAAGTTGTAAGTCTCACCCCACTTAAACTATCATTTGGGCCTCATGCTATTCGTTCTTTCTAACCCTATCCAAAAGCCAAGTTATAACCAAAGAAAGACTTTCAGATCAATTTTTGAGAATGTTAAGGCTAAGCATGCAATGGAATATGATGATGCATTTTGGGAACTACTTGTCTTCCTTAGCATAAGGAACCAAGAGAGAAATTAAATGAGAGAGTCTTATTGGTCAAAACCCTCACGGGCACCGTAACATGATTGTGATCTGAGAAAATGAAATGAGAGATTCTTATAGGTGAAAAGCCTCACAGGAATCGTACGTGAAAATCGTAAGACAATTTTGAGTTGGAAAAAATGAAATGAGAGAGTCTTATTGGTGAAACCTCTCATAGGCACCGTAAGATGATAGTGAGTTGAGAGAATGAAATGAGAAAGTCTTGTTAGTGAAAACCCTCATGATCACCGTAAAATGATTTTGAGTTGAGCGAATGAAATGAGAGTATTGTTAGTGAAAACCCTTAGAAACACTTTAAGTGATGGTGAGTTGAGGAAAATATTAACGAGAGAGGCGTGCTGGTGAAAATCCTTCATGGCATCACTGACCGAATGAAGTCTATGAGTGCAATGGGTTTGAGAAAACAACTCAGTTTTAGGATCATTAACTCAACAATAATTGGTGAAAGTTCAGATAGAAAGATCAGGCAGTTCAATCCAAATGCATGTCATAATCATTAGAGTTGACTTTCATTTTCTGATAAGTTTTTTTTCTTTTTCTTTTCTCTATTTTCAAAAAGGGACGTACATTGTCTTTTCTTTCTTTTCTATTTTTGTGTTTTGAGTCTGTTATCCAAATAAAAATCATTATAATTTTCTCATATCTTTGAGTCAAGTTGATGTCAAAATAAGTAGGAAAAGATTACAAAACTTGCTACCAAGTTCTTTAATTGCACAAAGCAAGACAAAAGGCCAACACATGGAAGAAGCATGATTGTAAGTCAGAACAAGGCATGCAAAAAGTTTTTGTCAACAGACAAATTTGGGGATTCGTTGAAATACCAAGGTTCAAAGGGTTTATTTGAGAAGCATAGCAAAACATAGATACTTTGTTTGGTTCAGAGTCACTCATAATAATCTTAGTTTGGATCAATGGTGCAGTAAGACAATGATATGCCAATAGTTGGAAACAAGTTTAAATATGACAAGTGCAAGATGCCTCGAAAGCTAAAGCGACAAATAACCCACCATGTTTTTAAATTCACATGTTTTTTGTATGAAACAGGAACACATGTTACCTTCAAATCAAGGATTTCAAAGCCTAAATATCAAAGGTTGCAATGTCTCACTTCTACAAATGTGAGAGGCAATTTTGTTGTCCAGGTTTGGTAATCATAATCATGGTAAATACTCATCAACTTATAACCCTAGGAGATGCACTTCATTGTTTGGGTATGGTTGTTAGGTGATGCACTTCCTAACTTAAGCCTTGACTCCTTGATGATGCACTTTCTAGTCGAGTCATTCCACTTAACCCTTAGGAGACTCACTTCTTTATTTGGGTAATTCAAGTTTTGCTTGATAGGTGGTTTACTTTCTAACTTATGCCTTGACTCCTAGAAGATGCAATTTTTGGTCGAGTCATTCCACTTGACCCTTAGGAGACACACTTTCTTTTCTGGGTAATTTAAGTTTCTCTTTTTAGGTGGGTCACTTCCTAACTTAAGACTTGACCCCTAGAAGATACACTTTATAGTCGAGTCATTCTAATTGACTCTTAGGAGATACACTTCCTTTTCTGGGTAATTCAATTTTTGCTTGTTAGGTGGGTCACTTACTAACTTAAGCCTTGACTCCTAGAATATGCACTTTCTAGTCGAATCATTCCACTTGATCCTTAGGAGACACACTTCCCTATCTGGGTAATTCACGTTTCGCTTGTTAAGTGGTTCAATTTCTAACTTAAGCCTGGACTCCTAGAAGATGCACTTTCTAGTCGAGTCATTCCACTTGACCTCTAGGAGACATACTTCCTTTCTTGGGTAATTTAAGTTTCTCTTGTTAGGTGGTTCACTTCCTAATTTAATCCTTAACTCCTATAAGATGCACTTTCTAGTTGAGTCATTCCAGTTAACCCTTAGAAGACACACTTCCTTTCCAGTGTATTTCAAGTTTCATTAGTCAGGTGACACTCTTCCTAACTTAAACCTTTATTACTAGAAGATTATCTTTCTAGCCGAAATTCCTTATTTTAATTCTTAGGAGACGCCTTCCTAGTCTTCACCATTTATCTTTATCCTCAAGAGAAGCATTTGATTTTCAGAGTCTTAATTAACCTTTCCATTGCAATATTTTTCAAGTAGTTGGGATTGGGTTTGACAGCCACAAATTTTTTCTGATGATAAACTGGGGAAAAAATTTAATACATATTATTTGGAACTTCACTTTAGGACCTTACTAGAAAATGGGACTTTATTTTTTTGGAAAATTTAATTTTTGTTTATTATAATATTTGTTTGGGATAATTTTTATTCTAGTTTTGGATGTTTATTTCAGGATCCCACCTGGAGATCAGGGTGAAGAAATAGCAAGTCAGGAGCCTTCCTAGAGAATAGGGTGAGGAAATTGCAAGTTGAGAGCCCGCTCGAATAACATGGTGATGAAAATGCAAGTCGGGAGCCTTCCCGGACAACATGGTGTTGAAATTGTAAGTCGGGAGCCTACCCAGAGAATAGGGTGATGAAAATGCAAGCCCTGAATCTGCCCAAAGAATTGGGTGAGAAATAGAAAGTCAGGAGCCCACCTAAAGAACTGGGTAAAGAAGTTAAAAGTCAAAAAGGTGAAAAAATAGTAAGTCAGGAGTCTTGCCTGAAGAACAGGGTATAAGAAGTCAACAAGGTAAAGAAATCATAAGCCAGGAGCTCACCTGAAGAACACGGTGAACAAGTTGGAAGTCAATAAAGTGAAGAAATTATAAGTCAGGAGCCCGCCTGAAGAACAGGGTGAAGAAGTCGAAACTCAACAAGGTGAAGAAATTATAATCCAGGAGCCTTCCTAAAGAATAGGGTAAAGAAATCGAAAGTCAAAAAGGTGAAGAAATTATAAGTTAGGAGCCCTCCTGAAGAATAGGGTAAATAAGTTAAAATTCAAGAAGGTGAAGAATTGTAAGTCAGGATCCTGCCTGAAGAACAGGGTGAAGAAATCAAAAGTCAACAGGTGAAGAAATAGTAAGTTAGGAGCCTACCGGGAGAATAGGGTGAAGATTTTCAAATTCAAGTTAAAAGTTTAGAAGTCCTACATGAAGAACATGGTCAATGTTCAAGTTCATCTCTAAAACTAATTTTTTTATGGAGAAAGTGTCTATTCTCAAAGTTCAACCCAAAGAAGATTAGACCATTTTAACTTTTGAAAGCATTGAAGACTCAAGTCAAGACTCAAGAGAAGATGCATAGATAGGATTTTGTTATTTTAGTTATCATTTTAACTTATAATTTTCATTTTTGATGTAATGACAAAGCCTCGGTCCAAAAACTCGACAGGGCCTCACTGGACTCTCCAACTCGGTATAGTCCCTCTCATTTTCAACCCTGGAACTATATGTGACTTGATTCCCACATAACTTTGGATAGGTAGGATTCCTAAAATCAAGACTTATTTGTCCTCCGTCCTTCTATTTCTTCTATTTGATTAATGGTCAGGTAAAATTTTTGTCTCATTGTTTACTTCTTTGTCTGCAAACACTTTGTGTTTACAAAAAAAGAGGGGCATGAGGAACTATGGTTCTATTATATTACCCATGCTTTGATACCATAAGTCATGGACTAGAATTTTAGACCATTTCTATTTTGGAGACCATGAGTCATTCCACGAGTTGTATAATTATTTCACAACTCATGGTTTGGGTCATGGGTTTTTGGATTATTTTTCGCCTCTCTGGTCCTTATTATTATGAGTCAGTGTATGGCTCATGCTCTTATCCCATGACTCGTAAAATAATTCATGGTGACTGGTAACAAGGAAAGACTTAGGGTAGAATAGCACGAGGCATACATGGTCCATAGTTTCACTCATACAACGATTTAAAAATTTCAATCATGAAAACTTTATCTAATTTTCTACATTAAGTCTGAGTTGAATCATGAAAATGATCAAAAGGTTTACAGTTTCCCTTTTGATCATTCATCCTCGAATGAAGACTAAAACTCGTTGGGAAGAAAAGAACTATAAGCATGAGACTATTTTCTAAAAGTAAATTTCTAGCATGACCTGAACTGATTTAGGCTAAGAGAAAGACTCAACTAAAACATAGGTAGCATGAATCTATACATAGAAACTGCAAGTGACTAACAAAGAATTGAAACTAAGAAGAGTACATAGAAGAAAAACTAATACTCAATCTGTCTTAGTGTTAGGAGGGAAATAATGTGATTACTTGGATAGCATATCAACTTCTACATCCCTAGTTTCTCCCTCAACCAACAGATTTCTTCATAAAAACTTTATTGATACAACCTCCTTATTCCTTAACTTGCAAACTTACCTATCAAGTATCTCAACTAGCATCTCCTCATAAAAAAGACTACTTTTCACCCCAATACTTTCCAAAGGAACAACAATTGATGGATCACTAAGGTATTTCTTAAATAGGGACACCTGGAACACTTGGTGCACTGCTGCTAACTCACAGACAACTATAAGTCATAGGCCACATTGCCAATCCATCTCGAAATCCTATAACGAACAATATACTAAGGATTAAGTTTCCCCTTATTACCAAATATCATTTCCCCTTTTATTGGTGAAACTTTATAAAACACCTAGCCAACAACATCAAACTCAAGGTCCCTTACCCTTACATTTGTATAAGATTTCTAATGACTCAAGAACTGTTCAACCTCTTCTTAATTAGCTAAAAATTTTCCATTGCCACATGAACAAAATCTAGTCCTACCAAAGTATATTTACCTACCTCAAACCAACCCATACCCCTATACCTATAAGTGTCTCAAATGAGCCATTTGGATTCTAAAATAGAATCTGTTATTATAAACAAACTCTAAAGGGTCAATAATCAACCAGTTACCATTGAAGTTGATCATACAAGGCCTCAATGTATCCTATAGATTCTGGATGGTATGTTGTGCCTGTCCATCTATTCAAGGAAGAAACTCCATGCTGAGATCTAATCATCTTGGCCCATATGGAAAGACTTTCAAAACTGAGAACCCCTAGCTGAAATAAAAGACAAGAAAACCCCATGTAACCTAACCAACACATAGATGTAGATTCTTACATAGTACTCTACTTTATCAGTAGTCTTGAAAACAAAAGTGTGTTGACTTAGTCATTCTATCTATTACCACCCAAATTGAATCATGCTTTTGTCGAGTACAGGGTAACCCTATGATGAAATTCGTACTAATTATTTCCTTTGTTCAAGTAGGAATTTTGATATCATGAGTCATACCTATCAGTATTTGATGAACAACCTTCACCTACTGGAAATTAGGACACTTAGTCATATATCTATAGTGTCCCTCTTTACTATTCCACCAATGGATTTTCCATTGATCACAGTACACCTTAATGGAACTTGGATGAATAGACTACCTAGAGCTATGAGCATCTATCATAATTTTACCCTCAAATTATCTATATCAACACATAATCTACCCTAATAATGAAGAAAACCATCTCATGCTTAGGATAAAATCTCTATTTTATAATCTTAGACTTTATCTTTCAACTTCTGCAAAATAGGATTACTACTTTACATTCCCCTAAATTCCAATAAAAGAGAAGACTCTAAACCATTTTTAATAATAATACAGTATACTCTAAATCTATAAGATGAATCCCAAAATGAGTAATCCTATGATAATCTCTGATCAATTCCTTCTTCCTTTCCTCAACATGGGTCATACTACTTATGCACAACCTGCTAAGAACGTCAACTACCACATTTACCTTACCCGAATGGTAAAGCACACTTATGGACACTATAGAAGTAGTACCTCCAAATTTTTAAGGCAAAACTATTATTTCTATCTCAAGATCATGAGTCTGGTAGTTCTTCTCATAAACCTTGAGTTGTCTATAAGCATAAGCAATGACCTTACTATTCTACATTAGCACATAACTAAGACCAACTTTTGAAGCATCACAATAGACTATGAAATTGTCTATACCCTTTGGCAAAGGCAATTGGAGCAGAATAAATTAAGCCTTCAAATCCTGAAAGAGCTTCTCACAAGCCTTGAAACACTAAAACTTTTTATTTTTCTAAATTAATCTATTCAATGGAATAACAATAGATGAGAACCCTTGAACAAATCTTATGTAATAACCAGCCAATCCTAAAATACTTCTAATGTTTGATGAAGAAGTAGGTTTTGGACAATTTTTTACTACCCCTATCTTTTGAGAGTCTACCTAAACACCCTTACAAGACATAACATGATCAACAAATGCAACTGACCTCAACTAAAAATTGCACGTGCTGAACTTAAAAAACAACTGGCAGTCCTTGAGAGTCTGCAACATAACTGTCAAATAATCTACATGCTCCTCCCCACTTTAGGTGTAATAAAAAATATCATCTATGTATATAATGACAAACATATCTATGTAATAGATAACTACCCTATTCATCTAGTACATTAAACCAACAGGAGCATTTGTTATTCCAAAAGACATAACACAAATTCACAGTGACCATACAAAAATATAAAAGCTATCTTCAAAAATGTCACACTTTCTATCTGAACTGATGATATCCTGATCTGATACCAATATTAGAGAAATAATAAATGCCAAATAGATAGACAAACATATCATCAATTCTGGTAATGGGATACTTATTCGTAATGGTGACCTTATTCAAATGACAACAGTCGATTCATATTCTAGAGAATATTATTTCCTTCACATAAAAAAGATAAGATCACCTAGACGAAAATATTTGGTAGGATGAAGCCTTTATTCCAAAGTTCTTTTAATAATTTTTTTGAATTCCTTAAGTAGTTGGAGACATTTTATAAAGAGGAATAGAAATGAGTTGTATATCTAAAGAAGGTCATCTCAACATCAATCTTCCATTTAGGAGGGACTCTGGGTAGATGCACAAGAAATAATTTAGGAAACTCACTAACTATAGGAATTTTCTGAAGAGATGAGGTTTTATACTAAGAGTTCTTAACCTAAACTAGATGATAGATCACCTTCTTAGACATTATCTTCCTATCCATAAGGTAAAAGTTGAAATGACCTACAGGTACTATAGGACCCTTACACTCTAAGACAAAATCATTTAGAAACTAAAAGTTTATGATGTTGGTTCTACAATTGGTGAAGACATAATAGGAAGTAGCCAATCCATGCCAAGAATGATATCAAATTTTGTTATGACTAACTCAAATAACTCAATTAAATTAACTATAATGACTCTGGTATGGACTGAGACCAGACAATTTCTGTACACCTTTCTAACTATGATTGACTCACCAATTGGAGTGGAAATAAAAAAAGGTTCAAGGAGTTTTTTTGGACCAACTCTAAACTTAATGGCAACATATGGTGTCACGTAAGACAATGTAGCCCCAGGGTATAACAAAAGCATACACATTATTAAAAAAATCTACATCATTCTAGTGACGACATCTGCTGAGCTTTCTTGATCCTAGGAAGATTAAAGTAGATAAAAGTAGTTATGGTGCTAACCACTATTTGTACTAGATATGGTATCGTGCTAAGTTGTGCAGTTTGCTGGAGCTTCTGAAGAAGTAGATTGAGCTTGACCACCTCTATTTCCCTACTTAGTGGAGGAGAAATCTTTCAATTGGTGACCAACACTTCATATTCAAAATATCCCTCTTTTACATAAAGTCACCTATGGGTGGATATTACCACACTTCCTATAAGTAGGGTAAGAAGGCCCTCTTATAATACTTCATTATGAATAAGAGCCTAGTGCACGATCCTTTTGATTATTTCTAGGTCTTGGTGTTGGAGATGGAGTACTAGATGATAATGGATTTGATTCTAATTCACTCTTCTAGAAAAAAATACCAAATCCCACTATCAATTTGTTGTTGGCTAAACTCAAAGTTACCTATTCTATCCCTCTAATTCTCTTTTCCCCTTTTTTTAGTTTATTCTCTTTTATTTTTAGGAACGAGTCATTAATATAGAGAAATACATATTCCTAATCAACATAAAAAGTCTTGCACTCTCTTTTCACTAATTGTGAAACCCTAAAAACAAACTTACCTTTTTATCCCTTTTCTAGACCATTATTTCTAATCATACCTGGATAGATGAATAAACATCAAGCCTTATTCGTTCACTAACATAGACCCATGCTTCAAGTTCATAAATTTCTCAACCTTTCCTTCTGTCAACTATCTCATAAATAACCAATCAAGAAAAATATCAACAATGTCTTCCCAAATAGCAGGAGTTACATTTTTACCATAGCTATCTTTCCACTGAGTAAACCATATGTATGCCATATCCTTAAGTTGATTGGAAGCCAACTCAACCCTTTCAACCTCAAACATATGCATAACCTGGATAATTATCTTTAATTCATTAATAACGCTATGTGGGTTTTCCTTAACCTTGGACCCAACATTAGTAGATTCATGCAAAAGAGTCTTTGACTCGGGAAATAATTAATCTACTATTTAGGTTAGCCTGGACTTCTACTAAATGATTTATTGGGAGTCATAGCCTGACCTAACATTTGAATGGTATTAAAAAATAAGACATTAATAACCTCATTATTCATTATTTTTGGGGTAGGTAGATAACATTCTAGTTGTTCTTTGTCTGTTATTTTTCATAGAGGCATTATAAAAAATGCATAAAGCATGAGTAGAGGGATATATATAACTAAATTTTATTGTAAGATAATAGACATGAAAGAAATGAAGATTTTCTACAACATCTCATAGCCTGCCCCTCATAAGTATGGTACGCTTCATGTCCATAAATGAGACTTTAGTGAATATGGCTTCTCAGAATCCTAAGACACTTGAAACTTGTGCTCTGATACCAAGTTTGTTACTGTCTGAGTCTAATCCTAGGCTGAGATAAGGTATATAGAATCAAAAGTGATCCAAACTAAACCCTTAGTACTAGCATATTACAAAGAGATAATATTGAAATACTTAGAGGAAGCATAATTATGTTTGAGTGGATAATTTTAATAAAATATTAACTGTTTTTCTACAAAAAACATATGAATTCAAAGTAACATACAAGACTATATGTGTGTGATATAAGCCTCTACTACTGAATAAGAGAAGTTGTTAGGATAAGATCCCCAACTAACTTTAAAAAAACTTACATCTAAAGACTAACAATATCTATAATGAAAGAAATACTAGTCCACTATTTCCCTCAAATGTAGAGAACTTACTAACACTAGAATGGAATATCTACTAGCCTGGTCTAGCCATGAGTCAGAGAACATACACCAAATCTATATAGTGATAAGATATTATGTAAAAGAGAGAATATGGCCAGTACTACTGAATGTACTAAGCATGTGAGATATGCAATGCCATAAATGATGCTTCAAAACACACTTTAAATTACTTTTGGATGTAATCAAAATGGAAAAAATAAAGTATATCTATAAGTCATGAAATTTATTAACTTAACTGAAAAATATAAGCCATGTACATATGTTATGTTTAAATTATTTCTAAGGGGATGTTTCTTACACCTGACATACACCATGTGAGAAACATGGAGTCTAACGTATAACCCTAGTTGGAAGTGTTCCATATACCTTTCCAAGGGTAAAAAATTTATCTTTTGTGAATTTACTAACTAAGTAAAACACCCCGGATTTTGGCCCTTGGACATTTCTTGAGCTTTGAGCTCACTGCCTTGGTAACGACTCATCCTATGAGTTATAGGGTGTCCTAACGAGTTGTTGGGATGAGTCATAGCCAAATTAGTAAGTTTGTGGATAGATTCTTCTCTGTGTATGAGTTTCTCACTAAGAGCCAGAAGGATATGTCATGAGTCATTAGGTGTAATCATAGGGTGTCCAGTGTAAGTCCCTATTTGGGTTCTGTGTCTACTACTACTGGACCCTATGAGTCGTAGGATTTCATTACGAGTGATGCCATTGAGTCATAAGGATAACAGTATAGGGTACCTTGGGGGTACTGCTGTGGTTACAACTCATGGCAACGAGTCATAAGGAGTGGCTACGAGTTAAGGGTTGACTCGTAGTCAAAGGCGACCCTTTTTTATCTCTTAAGTTAAGGGCATTCTAGATATTTCTCCTCTTACCCAACTTGAAACCCACGTCTTATAACCTCATTAGGGTGTCATTAGCACTCTTAAACACATCAAAGTAACTTCTCAACACTATCAAATTCCTCAAGGTAAATAAGACTTACGGTTTTCATGAGGTTGGTCAATTAGGGCTTTCAAGGGTGATTTTTCTCCAAACATCTTACTATTTCAGGCATGTTACTCTTCCCTTATTGTTAATTTGTAAAAAAAGCATGTGTTTTAACGTATTTTTTCGTGAGATAGTTTTTTGGTTTTGAAATAATTAATGATTATGAATTGAATAATGTTTCTCATGGTTTACATATGATTTTCATGCTTTAATTATGGTTTTGAACTTATGGGTGCATGGGTACAGTGAATGAACTAGGGAATTGTTATTTTCCCCAACTTATGACTTTGAAGTAGTTATGTCCCCAACCCCATAATGTGAAATTGGTTTTAATATGAGAATGGTGGAAATTTGTAAAATTGAACAGTGTTGAACTACTGCATGATGTAAAGAGGTATTTGAAAGACAATGGTCTAATTTAATGAACAAAGGGAATCGATGTTCGCCCACCTCATATTAATGAACATAGGTTGTTTTCTCCAAATCTAATGTAAATTGTTTGGCATGTTGTTGTTACCTTGCAAATGTAGTTAGTATGGTGATACCAACAATGTATGCCTTAATGTGAATGTGTTAAAGAAATGAGATGTGTGACACTTATTTTAATTTGTCTCTAATAAGGGTTGTGTATCTGAGTCGTGAAAGTGGAGGTCCGAGTGATCGATATAGAAAACTGGGTTTGCCGACGTAGGGGTCCAAGTGACTAGGGAGGTTAGAGTCTCTCTCATTATTATTTCATAGTTAGGGAGGTTTGAGTCTCGCATAAATCATTATAAGATCGGGTTCTTAAGTCGCCATAGTATATATTGGAGGTTTGAGTCGGCCACATGCCTATATATGAGATTATTCTTTGGTTCGTGTGGCTACACGCACTGGAGCCTGACCAAGGTGTGAGAGTTAGGGCTAATATAGCCCATGGGTACATGTTATGATGATTAAGCTACACAATCTAGTCTAAAGTTTTGAAAGTGCATGTTACGCCTTGTTCCATATCCCAATATGTAATATATATATATATGTATACATATTTGATTACGTGCATTGGTTTGAATGATTTTTGATTTATTGATCATGTCATTATGTTATCCCTATCCTTGAATTACATGTTAGCTTTTACCCTAATAACCAGCTTCGAATGTTGTATCCCCACACAATGTAGGAATTGGACATACTTCTACTCCTCCTACACAGTGATTAGGATTTGAGATCAACTCGCGAGTTGACATTAAAGTGGTGAGCTTTCATATATTTCATTTTTTTCTCTTATGTCTTAGACTTATTTATTTGCTATAGTCGGGAGTATGTCTCGAAACTTTATTGATATTCAATTTTGGATCATTTTTAGGAGGCTTTGTTTGAACTACTATTGTTATTGGGTAGAGTCGATTGGTTGTTTGGCTGGTCGTCGATTGTAGGTTATAGATATGCATTAAACTTTTATTACACTATTGCATGCTATCTTTTTATATGTTCATGATTTAACCTTCATTAGTGTGAGTGATGTTTGGTTTGGTTTGGTTAGGTGTAGGGGGTGATCTCCGATCCACGTGGGACTTGAGATACCCGACACAGCCCAGCCTTGGTTCAAGTTGTATCAAGGTGGTATCATAGCCTAGGTTTATGGTCAATTAGGGGTCTATATAGTCGTGTTGAGTAGAGTCTCTTTTATGGGTGTTTAGCATGCCACACTTATAAGGGAGAGGCTACGAGGCATTTTGGAATGTTCCCCTTTCTTGTTGATCTATTTTAAGCTATAAAGTCTAAGGTTTTGAGTCTCTCTAAGTCCCATGTGTTTTCTTTTCAGATCATGCCTCCCAGATGATCTAAAGCTTATGGAAACTCCTCTAACCTACTTGAGGACAATGCTGATGGGACACAAAAGTCCTCCTTGAGCTCCTTAGGCTGATGTGTCGAATGCAGAATTTTATAAGTCTATTCATATGTTGGATTAGTTTGTAGCTTCTTAGTCTGAGCATGTTGCTTCTATTATTCCATCTTTTGAGGCCACTAGAGTTGTCTAATTTAGGAGGTTGAGTACTCCTGTGTTCACTAGTTCTAAAGTTAAGGAAGATCCTCAAAACTTTTTTGATGAGATGGAAAATATCTTCTGTGTGAAGCATGCTTCTAATGTATAGGGTGCAGAATCCGATGCCTATCAACCAAAGGATGTTGCATACCAATTTTAAGAGAAATAGGACTAGTCTAGGGGAGCCGATGCCGAATCTGCACTATAGGATAATTTCTCTAGTACTTTCTGGACAACTTCTTTCCTCAAGAGTTGAGGGAGGAAAAAATGAAGTGTTTGTTAATTCAAAGAAAAGTAGGATGATGATCAAAGAGTATGCCTTGAAATTCCATCAGTTGTCCCTATTTGCTCTTGGGTTAGTGTCTAGCGTGAGGGCTAGAATGAGGAAATTTTTTCGGGGTTGTCCCATTATTTGATTCGAGAGAATAAGGTTGCCTTTTTATATAAAGATATGGACATTTCTAGATTGGTTGTGTATATACAATGGGTTGAGAAAGAGAAGAAAAAGTAGGTGGAGATAGGGGAAAGGTAGAGTAAGAAGTTTAGATTTTCTGATCAAGGTGTAGGTCAGTAATAGAGTGGTGGAAATAGTGAAAAGTGGTCTAATAATAAGTGGGGCAGTTCTGGTTCCTACTCTAAGGCTAGTGCTCCTTATCCAAATACGTCTGATGATCATCGTTCTCAGTATGATAGTGAGTTTAGGGAATAGGGTGCTAATCTCAGGCTGGTAGGGCTGAGTCAGCTCCATTATATCCTTCTTGTAGATTCTCCGGGAAGGTGCACCATGGCTTCTATGAAGAGAAAAGGAACATGTGTTTTAAATGATGTCAAATTGGTCACTTGTAGAGGGATTGTACTTTTAAGGTCGCTTCAGTGGCAAATAAGATTCTTATTGCCACTTCATCAGCTCCTGCACCAAAGGGTGCTGCTTCTGGTACCGACGCTGGCTGGAATTGCTTGTATGCTCTCTCTACCCTTCAGGATTCTGAGGCATCTACCGATGTTGTCACTGGTATGTTATTACTTTTTTCATATGATGTGTATTCCTCGCTTGATCTTGGGTCTACTCTTTCTTATATGACCCCATTTATGGCTGTGTATTTTGGTTTTAGCCCCGAGTGTATCCCTGGCCCCTTTTATGTTTCTACCCCGATAGACGACTCTATGGTTGCTAGATGAGTCTATAAAGGTTGTGTGGTATTTGTTGGTGGCAGAGAAACTCTAGTAGATCTGACAGAGTTAGATATGGTTGATTTTGATGTCATATTAGGTATAGACTAGTTGCACTTATTCTATGCCTCCATAGATTGACAAACCTATAAGATCATGTTTAGATTCCCTAATGAGTCAGTCATTGAGTGGGAAGGGGGTTCTCTAGTTCCTAAGGGAAGATTCATATCGTATCTTAGAGCTCGGAAGTTGATTTCCAAGGGATGTCTTTATCATTTGGTTTTGGTTAAAGATTCTAACTCGGAGGTTCCTTCCTTATAATCTATTCCCGTGGTTAATGAATTCCTTGAGGTTTTTCCCGACGATCTTTTTGGTATCCCTCTCGATAGGGAAATTGATTTTGGGATTTACCTTATTCCGGATACTCATCCTATCTTTATCCCTCCTTATAGAATGACTCCGACTGAGTTGAAAGAGCTTAATGAGCAATTGAAAGACCTTCTTGACAAGGGTTTTATCTATCCTAGTGCATCTTCGTGGGGTGATCTTGTGTTGTTCGTGCATAAGAAGAACGGTTCGAGTCCTGGAAACTGCGTTTACTGATGCAGGGGTCAAAGTTACAAGGGAGGTTCAAGTCTCCCTTATTATTATTTCATAATTAGAGAGATTTGAGTCACTCATAAATCATTATATAATCGGGTGCTTAATCCACCTTAGTATATGTTTGGAGGTTTGAGTCCCCCAAGTGCATATTTATGAGATTATTCTTTGGTTTGTACGGCTACACACACTGGGGCCTGGCCAGGGGGTGAGAGTTGGATCCCATATAGACCGTGGGTATATGTTATGACGATTGAGCTACACAATCCAGGCGAATGTTTTGAAAGTGAATCTTAAGCCTTGTTCCCTATCTCGGCATGTGATATATATATGTATTTGATTACGTGCATTAGTTTGAATAATTTTTGAACTGTTGATCATGTCATTATGTTATCCCTATCATTGAGTTACATGCTAGCACTCACCATGCTAACCATTATCGGGCGTTGTATCCCCATGCAATGCAGGAATTGGTCTTACTTCTACTCCTGCTCAGTGATTAGGTTTCGGTATTAGCTCGTGAGTTGACATTGAAGTGGCGAGTTTCCATACATCGAAAGTCTACATTTTGTGTTTTATTCCTCTTATGTCTTAGACTTAATTATTGTCTATAGTCGGGGGCATGTCTCGACACTTTATTGATATTCAATTTTGGATCATTGTTTAGGAGGCTTTGGTTGGACTACTATGGTTATTGGGCGGTGTCGGTCAGTTGTTTGGCAGGTCGTTGGTTGTTGATTATAGATATGCATTAAACTTTTCTTAAGGTATTGCATGCTTTCTTGTTATATGTTTGGGATCCATCTATCATTGGTGTGTGTGGTGCTTGGTTTGGTTAGGTGTAGGGGTGAACTCTGATCTACGTGGGACTTGAGATACCCGACATGGCCCGACCTTGGTTTGGGTCTTGTCACTAAGCCTATTGGGCTAAATGTGTCAATCTCAATTGGTAAAAGACCCTTATTCTATGGTGGCAACATAGTTCTAGGTCTTACGCTTTCTAGAACCCGTGTCTGCTCGGTGCTAAATAATACTCCCAAAACAATTTTACTATTCGCCCATAATAGATAAATTGTGTCTAAAAATAATATATGAACTAGTTCAAATATAATGTTTTTACTGAAGTTAGTGATGCTATATTTACTGAATTTTGTGATTATGTGTTTATAACATGTCTAATTGTACTAAAATAGGCTAAAATCTATCAAATCACGCATAATTTTTGTTCAACCATAATAACTGAATTGGAACCATCATAAATCATACATAGTCATTTTTAACTAGAACCATTATTTTAAAATATCACAAGTAAAATGAATTTCAAGAAATATGCATAATTTGGTATAAAGCATTATAAAGTATAAAAATCATAATAAAAATATAGAGTTTTTGGAATAAGGGTAAATGAAATTCTTATTGAACTCCCACATACCTGATAGTTAGAGAAATCCAAATTAGAACTAAGATTTGTGGAGACTTGAAGGAGAAACACTAAGCCAAGACTTGGGAGGATCTTTCTGCCTTAGAAACTTTTAATCAATGATTATGATGAATAACTAATCGACTAATTGTCATGACCCAAACCAGGGCCTAGTCGTGATGGGTATCTCAAGTCCATCATAGTAAGGAGACCACCCCCTTTGTCCTAAACTTCAGAGCGCAATGAATGAATATAGTGGATGCCAACCAAAATATTAATAGAGATAAATGAAACAAATGAAATCTAAGAGTCTAAACAAACAACCAATCATTCCAATACTTGTACACAAATGCCTTTAAAATAAGAAATACCAACTAAGTCAGACATGCCCCCGTCTATGACCAGAAGAATTCAAAATAAAATACTAAGAAAATAATAAAACCAATGAAATTACCAAGCCTTCCGAAAGATGGAGGCTCACTACTTCACTACAGATCAATATACGTACAGCACCACTAACGTTGTACAATGGTAACATAAAAGCCCTCGGACTCTACATCATGTAATGATAAGAGTATAGGGACGGTCAGTGGGGTGTGCACTGGTATGTAACTCAGGAAAAGGAATAAAATAATGCCTATTCCAAAACCCATCAAAGCCACATGCACAACATTTATATATACATATATAGGATGTCGGGTTAGGGACAAGGGTCATGAATATGAGAGTTTAAACCATTAGCTTGAATTGTGTAGCTCGCTCCTTTCTAAAGGAACCCATGGACTATATGGGTCCAGCTCCCCCCTGTTGAAAGGGACCAGTGCGTGTTAGCAGGCACAAACTGAGGAAAGGCTAAATATACCAAGGTAATAGCCACCAAAAATATAGTGTATATCTAGACACAATCATATACACCCCCACACAGGTAAAAGTGGTGTCCAGTGTTGGTCCCTCCAGGACTACACCTCATAGTGAGCTATACAATTCCCCTTAAGCCCATATTAAAATAGTTTGCACTTAAACCCAACCGTTAACCAAGGAGTCATTTATTAAGGCATTTACCAACATGGTATCGTCATACCAATATTCTTGAAAGATAATTCAACTATGCCAAACTAGTCCATTTAACCTCTTAGAATCCTAAGTTCCATTTGAAATAAAAACCATGGCCACCAAGGGCATTCCAAGATCATTGTTATCCATTTTTTCTTTAATGAAATGCAGTGTTCTCAAAAGATGAGTTAAACTATGTAAAATCCTTGTTTAAAGCAAAGTTAACAATATGGATTGAGGTTAATGCCGTTACCAAGATAAAAATTCATCCATTTGGGGAAACCTATGTCACCCATTCCAATAAATATCATAATGCACCAATTTAGTCCCAAAAAACATCAATTAAAACATTAATAATCTATTTAAAACATGGGAAAAGCAATTCAAGTAATAACAATCATAACCCCTCAGTCCAATTTCAAACCCATCAATTAAAACACATGAATATTAATAAAATAAATGCCACAATGTAAAATTCAAGTTAAGGAATAAGAAACACGCCTGAAATACCAAAGAATTTAAAGAGAAATCGTAGTTTGGAGCTTGAATGGTGAATTAAGTTTCTTCGTTGGAGAGTTAAAGAAGAAAAGTAATGTTTTGATCTTTGAAAACTGAAGAAAAGGGCTCACTTTGATGTTTAAAAGTCGTGTAAAGGGTAAAAGGACCAAAAGCCCTCACACCATGTAAATAAACAAAAATTGGATGAAAAATATATAGCAGCATGGGATGCTACTATCATGGATCTTAGCCTCTATACCATGCCCTTATCAAACAGGTAAGTGGCGTGGCACACCACTATCGCAGAGGCTTACTGCCTCGAGGTCCCAAAATAGCCCTGAACCCCTTTCAAATTTTTTTGAAACTTTTTTAAAATACCCTTTTAACATCCCTAATCATGATTAAAGTAAGAAATTGACATTACTCACACAAAAGGGTCAAAAATAAATTCAATAAAATTTTGAGGGGTCCTACATTAAACCCCTTTTTTGATCATTCGTCCTAGAATGAGATGTTAGGACATGTTTTGCACGGTAATAACAAGAATACATTAGATCAAATGACAAATGCAAAATGCGATAAGAGGAAAATGAAACCAATACCTTAAGCACTTTCATCCGATGTAGGGAATAAGAATGGGCACTTGGATCTCATATCTTCCTCGACTTCCTTTGTAGCTTCTTCAACCTTTTGATTTCTCCAAAGGATATTCACCAAAGTTAGATACTTTGTCCTTAATCTATATACTTACCTATCCAATATCTCGATCGGTACTTCCTCACAAGACAACAAACCCATAACACCAATATCCTCAATAGGCACTATTAATGAAGGGTCATCTATACACTTTTTCAGCATAGACACATAGAAAGCGTGATGAATAAAGCACAGACTTGCTGATAAATCCAACTCATAAGTGACATTCTCAACTCTCCTTACAATTTGATATAGACAAATGTAACGGGGACTGAGCTTCCCCTTCATCCCAAATCTCATCACTTCCTCTTCATCCCAAATCGGATCACTCCTTTCATAAGATAAACCTTTAAGAACACCCAATCACTAACCTCAAACTCTAACTCCATTTGCCTCACATCTGCATAAGTCTTTTGGCGACTTTGAGAAGTCTTATGTCTTTCTCTAATAAATTTTACCTTCTCCATGGCTTGGCAAACCAAGTCAGGAACAAACAACCTAGTCTCACCCATCTCGAACCATCCAATGGAATACCTACACGTCCTACCATAAAGAGCTTCAAAAGGAGCCATTATGATGTAAAAATGGTAATTATTGTTATAACCAAACTCAATAATAGGAAAATGGTCAACCCAACTTCCCTTAGAATCAATCACACAAGCCCTTAGCATATCCTCCAAAGTCTTAATAGTACGCTCCATTTGTCTATCCATTTAAGGGTGGAAATTAGTGCTAAGGTTCACCTAAGTATCCAAACCTTTCTGAAATAAATGTCAGAAGTAAGAAGAAAATTATGTATCTCAATCTGTGATAATGGACACTAGAGCTCCATGCAACTTAACTATCTCCTGAATGAATAACTTAGCATAATCCTCTCCTGAGTAGTTAGTCCTCATAGGAAAAAAGTGAGCATACTTAGTCATTCAATACACAATGACCTAAATAGAGTCATACTGATTGCGAGATCGCATAAGGCCCATAGAGAAATCCTTATTAATCATCTCCCACTTCTATATGGGCAACTTTATCTCTTGAGATATGCCACAAAGCCTCAAATGTTCAATCTTAACTTGCTAACAAACCATACAATTAGCCACAAATCTTACCACATCTCTCTTTAAATTATTGCATAAGTAGATTTCCTTCAAGTCATGGTACATTTTAGTATAAACCTGCTAAACTATACATCTAGAATCATGAGCTTCAGCCAAAATACTTTCCCACAACCCATTAAAATCAGGAACATACAACCTTTCTTGTTACCTCAGAATGTCATCTCTCCCAATCTCAAATGTCATAAACTTTTGCTAACCCCCATCATTCTTAATCATCATAAGAATATGATCCAAGGCCTGTTTTTTCTTCCCCACAACACCAAGTGATGATTTAACAAATTTCTAAACAATTACTCTTCTATCCTCAGATTCCAAAATATAAACTCCAGAGTTAGAAAACTAGTAAATATCCTTTACCAACCCTCTTTTCTCCTCCTCAATGTGAGATAATCTTTCCAAGGACAACTTGCTAAGAGCATCAGCAGTAACGTTAGCTTTACCTAGATGGTAGTGCAAATGCATGTCATAATCCTTAAGTAGATTGAGCCACTGCCTTTGCCTTAGGTTTAATTCCTTTCGTGTAAACACATACTGCAAGTTCTTATGGTTTGAAAAAATAACCATATGCACTCCATGCAGAGATGCAATATTTTCAAGGCAAAGACCACAACCTCCAACTCCTGATCATGAGTGAGGTAATTTCTCTCGTAAACCTTAAGTTTGCTAGAAGTATAGGCTACAAGTTTGTCATGATGCATCAAAACACAACCCAAACCCACACTTGATATATCACAATACATAACGAACACATCAGTACTCTTGGGCTGTGTAAAAACTAGCACATAAGTCAACTTATCCTTCAACTTCTCAAAATTACTTTCACAAGTATTAGACCACAAAAACTTAACCTTTTTCTATGATAGCTGCATCAACAGAGAAACAATAGATGATAAGATTTCTATAAACCTCCTATAATACCAAGCCAAGCCCAAAAAGCTCCTAATGTCATTTGGAGTCATGGGTCTAGGCTACTTCTTAACTGCCTCAAATTTTTGTGGATCTAGCTTGATCCCTCACTTGAAAAAATATTCCCCAGAAAGGTCACAACACTCAGCAAAAATTCACACTTAGAAATCTTTGCATCTAATTTTTGGTCCTTAAGAGTTTGCAACATAATTCGGAGGAGATTGGCTTGATGCTCCTCACTCTCGGAGTACGCCAAAATATCATCAATTAGGACTATAAGAAACAAAACCAGAAACTCCTTAAATGCTCAATTTTTAAGATCCATGAAAGCAGCCAGGGCATTAGTCAATCTGAATGACATAACCAAAAACTTATAATGGCTATATTGGGTCTGAAAAGTAGTCTTGGGAATATCTACCTCCTTGATATTTAGTTGATGGTAGCCCAATCGAAGATCGATTTTTGAGAAACTCCAGCACTCTAAAGCTGGTCAAAAAGGTCGTCAATCCTAGGATGGGGGTACTTATTCTTCATTGTAACCTTATTCAACTAATGATAGTCTATACACATTCGAAGATACCCATCTTTCTTTTGTATGAAAAGTATAAAAGAACCCCTCAAAGAACACTAGGAAGGATGAAACCCTTATCAAGAAGATCTTGCAACTACTCATTTATCTCCTTTATCTTAGTCGAAGCCAATATATAAATAGGAATAAAAGTGGGATGGGTATCCGATAGAAGATTAATCTCAGAATCTATATCCCTATTGGGAGGAATTCCAGAATGATCATTGGTAAAAGCTTCAGGAAACTCATTAACCACAGGGACAAATCTAAAAGAATGACTTTTAGAATTAAAATCGTTTAGCTAAACTTAATGATACAAACACCCTTTGAAAATCAATTTCTGAGCTCTATCATATGAAATAAACTTCCCTTTAGGTAATAAGGAACTCCTTTCCTATTCAATTATAGGTACATTAGGAAAATGGAAACTAACCTTTTGGGTCCTACAATCCAGAGATGCATAGCATGAATGGAGCCAATTCATCCCCAAAATAATATCAAATCCACCATCTCAAGTTCTATCAAATTAACTAATGTCTCTCATGGACACCACAAAACCCTTATAGATTTTTCTAGAAATAATAGAATCACCCACCAGAGTAGAAATAAAAAAGAGGCTAGAAATATTTTTATGACCAAAACCAAAGTGTACAACCACATAAGGGGTCACATAACATAGGGTACAACCCGAATCAAGTAAACAATAAACATCATGAGAGAATAGATTAACATACCTGTGATAATGTCTAGGGATGCCTCAGATTCTTGACGATTAGCAAGTGTATAGAGGCAATTCTGTCAACTGCCAGTACCTAAAGTAGTCCCCTTAGGTGCATGAGTTAAAGAAGTAACGACCAAAATCTTATTATCTCCAGTGAAAGATTTAGCTATAGGATAATTTCTCTACAGATGAACAGACTGACCATAATTTAAATATATGTTCCTCTCCTCCTTAAAATAACCACGGTGAAGCTACCAGCAAAATCATCAATAAGGATAAGGTGGGGCTGACTGAGCTCCACTAACCTGAGATTGGGCACTCTGTGCCTTAGGACCACTGCTAGACTAGAAATGACGATCACTAGAGTGATTAGGATAAAGAGAAGTAGCATTTGAATATGAATTTACCCAGTTCTTCTTCTTGGTCCACTATTTACCATCTCTTCCACTATTTTTTTTACTTGTGCCCTTCTCTGAATCTCTAAACTTCTTGTTCTGCCTCTCTCCCATCTCTACTTGTTTCTTTTTCTCATCCTCTACCTTTTTCATATAAACCACCAATATGGAGATATCAATATCATTATTTAACATCACAGCCTTGCACTTCAACACCAAATCACGAGATAAACCAGAAGTGAACTTCCTCATTTTGGATCTCATATTAGACACTAACTTAAGAGCATAATGGGTCAACTACTAAAAGTTTAGGGGATACTCCTTAACACTCATCTTACCCTACTTCAAGTTTACAAACTCTTCGGCCTTAGCTTTTCTTGACTCCTAAGAAAGAAGTGATCAAGAAAAGCACTAGAAAACTCATCCCACACTTCCGGCTAAACATAATCACCCCTCATCGCTTCCCACTCCCCATACCACTAGTAAGCAACATCCTTCAATTGATAGGTAGAAAACTCCACACCCTCTGAATCAGTTGCCTGCATAATACTAAAAATCTTCTCTATCTCATTGATAAAACCCTGAGGATTCTCATCAACCTTAGAGGCCATAAAGGTTAGGGGATTCAACCTCATAAACTTTTTAAGTTGAGTTACCTCAATTGAACTAACAACAAGACCAACATAATCAGATCGATGAGACAGTGAGGCCATTAGTTCAACAAAAATAAGAATAGACTAGTGAAGTTTCTCATTAAATATATCTCCCTGAGGTGACTAGGTATAAGTATCACCATCTCCCTGAGATGACTAGGTCTGTATCCCAAAAATAGGGTGAGTTCTCTCCATATTTTTCTCAATTGGGATAGAGATTCCAGTAGAGTTTCTATGAATGTCAGAACTTTGGAGAGGCATGATATAAAATGCAAGTAAGCTATGAGTTAGAGATATTTTATGATAACTAGACTCTATATTCTGAAATAGCACATAAGAAAGAAAAATATTCCTAAATGCCTCGTAGCCTCTTTGTAATGACCCTTCAGGTTTTTTTCTATATTTAGGCTTATATTCACTATTTGAACTTCTCCATAGCTGACACAAGTCATTTATGACTTGCTGGGACTAATGGTTTGATTATTGAGTAGTTCGTTTAGTTTTTAGAGCCAATTCCCTATTTAAAAGTCTTCATTGGTTCCAAATGGCCATCGAGCCAAAAGTTTAGCAAAACAATCTCGGATGTGAATTTCAATTGTGCCAAAAGATCCAAAATATCAATTTTATTCTAGGTAGACCTTTTGTCGGGTCCCAATGCAACTGATCTCATTTTGAACTATTGGTCAGAAAGTTAAAAATTGGAAAGAATGGGTGTGGGACCCATATTTGGTCGAAACAAGCTCAGATGGAAAATTCAACTTCTCCATATCATTTGAAACATCGAATTTAGGCTAGGTAGACCCTTGGTTCAGGTCCCAAGGCTCTCAAAATTATTTTGAGTTATTGAGAGAATTTTATGAAAAATGATAAAGTTTAGGTACGGGCCCCACTTTTCTGCCTAAACAATCTCCAATGAAAGTTTTAATGATTTAAGTGGATTTGAAATGTTGTTTACAGTAAAAATTCTCTATTTGATCATGTTATTTGGATTCCATATGAGTTTGGAGGGTCAAAAACTAAAACATGAGTTTGTTGTCATCTGGTGCAATTGTGATTGCGGCCAAGATTGTGAGATTGCGGGAGCACGATCGCTGCCTTTGTGACCGAGATAGTGGCACCTGAGAACCTGTAAGGGCTATATAAAGGTCCCAAGTCATGTTTGGGGCATCTCTCCTTCACTATTTAGACTTAGGAACCCCAAAATGAGTGTAATAACTCAAAATTGGTCTTGGGGGTGACTTGGAAGCCTAATTATCATCTTGTATCCTGACTATCTTCAAGATTAAGGTAAGAGTTCCTTGAATTCATGCTTGAATTTCAAAGTTTGGACCCAAAACCCTAATTTAACTTAGGGATTGATTTTAGCCCAATGTATGCTTAATTTTCACCCATTCTTTGAGGGTTATGATTCCTTGTTCATGTGTGAACATTGGGTTGGTTTCAGAAACTCATTTTTCATATGTGGGACCCACTTAGGGTTTTAGTGTCATTTTTGGACCCGAAGCATAATAGTGCAATATGGGCATCGTTAGACTCATATTTATGAGTAGATTATGGTTTTGTTAGTGTGATAACATTTTGAGAATTGTAAAGTGAAGATGAGTGTATGGTGCATGATTTGAGATTTTGCGGTTAGGCTTTGAGGTAGACTTTTATCTACTCTTTCTCATGAATGATGTATGATATATATTGCATGTGAATATAAATATTAAGATTGATATTAGATATAATGACCTAGTATTGAGTATACATATAAGTTTAGGGATTAGATGGGGATTTTGACCCCTAGGTTTAATTACTTAATACCCTTGTAGAATCCTATTGCCTTCTCCCTAGTTTGGGTAAATTTGTAGCATGCATATGATATAATGCTATGCTTGGAATATGGATTTAGCATTTGAAGCATGATTTGTATATTTAGCCTTATTGGGCTAGTGAGATAGTTTTGGAATCGTAAGTTTGGTAGCGTTGACTTGAGTACCTTTGATTCTAGTTGAAGTTACTATCTTAGGCTGGAATATGGCTGACTTAACATCTAGAATATGAAATAGATACCTTATCTTAGGTTGGCGCATAGTATGCCTAATTATGGAAATTGTGGATTAGAAGTGGGATCGTCCGGCCCACTGGGGCCTAAGCTTGTGTTAAGTCTTGTGGACTTAGTGTGGATGTTAGACATAAATGAGGCTAGTAAACCATTTTCATAACTTGGTGACTTGTATAGACGTTCCCGAGTTGTTTCTTTTAAGTTATGGTTATGATACTCCTTGTGGAAGTGATATTGGGCATTTAGAGATGATATTCCTTCTAGATACGTTATGTGGCCTATAGAGATGCTATTTTCTCTTAGACTTGATGATTGGCCTGTAGAGTTGCCATTTCCTCTTAGACTTGATGATTGTCCTATAGAGTTGATATTTGTTTTAGTCATGATTGTTGGACCTATAGAGATAATGTTTCTCTTGGATATATGAATATATTCCTCATAGTAATGATGCATGACCTATCAATATAAGATATCCTCGAGATAATTACATGCTTATTGATATTATACCTCCTATATGTGAGATGTCTCCTATATGTGAGAGGATTAGAGATAGGCTATGGATTATAAATATAATTATTGATATGATTTTCAAATATGAATATGGGCCTAAGGTCATGATTATGATATTGAGATTATTATGGATAAATTAATATACCAAGGGCCACATTATGACATTGATTGAATATCCGAGAAGCTTTTGTCATTATAAATGATATGATTACAGTTTATGAATATGAATATATGTATGTTTACATACACATCACTCCAGTATGGGATGAAGGAAGATGTGGTATGATGCTTACTATTCCACTGATTGAATACTGGTGATGGCATGCATAGATTTGATACATTCATGATTATTATATCGGTAGTTGATGTGATTCTAGTTAAAATGGTATCTTATGACTATTCTTCTTAATTGAGGGTTAAGTTAAGTGGTATTTAGATGTCTTTTAGGTGACTATAGCACTTGATGGCTAGAAATCCAATATACTAGTTAATGAACCTTGCATAGTAGAGATAAGGCAACTAGCAATGATTGATACATGGCTAATAATGATGTTGAATAGTTGATAAATAAGGATTAGTTAATAAACGATGGTTAGTTAATGAATAATGTTAGTTAATAAGGAATGGTTAGATGATAAATGGTAAATTGTGGACTATTGATAATTAACGAATATAGTATGATTCGGTGATAATAATGAATGGTGGATAAATAGTGGTTTTGGTCTAGATGTTGGATATTTAATAAATAGTGGTTACTTGCTATCCTGTGAGTAAGGATAATGTTTATGCTAAATAACTAGAGGTTATGTGATGACTAGTGAACTATTAATTCTATTATAATGAGTGTTGGTTCACTAATAATGAGTAGTTGGGATGCATTGACAAGATAGATATCTTTACGGTTATAAGTATATTGGCTTGCGCATGTGCACGTATTATATGCTTGTATTTATATGTTAATAGTTATGATGATATACTGATACCCAGCAAGGCCAGAGGATATTGTGATAAAATATTGATACCCGACAAGGTCGGAGAATATTATGATGATATTGATACCCATTTCAAGTCCAGCAAATACTATTGAAATGATATTGATACCCGACAAGGCTTGAGGATATTATGATGATATTGATACCTAGTTAGAGTCCAAAGGATACTATTGAGATGATATTGATACCCGACGAGGATGAAGGTTGATTACAATGTTGATAGTCCTGATGAGGATAGTTATGATAAGATGTGATATTGATTATGTACTTTGCATTCATTCCTACATACACATCTCCTTTTAACAGTATGCACCTATATTTATCAGCTGGTATGGGATGGTTGCATATATATGGGTGAAGAATATGTCTTGTGTTGTTGTATGTTGATTGAACCTTTCGAGTCTAGGGCAGTGGGGGTACGCATAGGCTTGGCTAGTTATTTGGTTGTCTGAAATAGCCGGTTATTCACGTTGTTATTCATATTGTTATAATCATTGTTATGATCATTATTATAGCTAGCTTAGGATAGATTGGTCATTGATCCGGTATCGAGATTTAAGGTGTGTCTTTGGCCTCAAAAATCTTATGATTGCATTATTATTATGCATGATTATTTTATATCTAGCCATGTGGATTTGAAACCATGAGTATGATAGTATTTAAATCCTTATAGTGTTGTAATTAGGTCTTAAAATAAGAACAAGATGATATAGGTATGCTTTGAGATAACCTCGTGATTATATGTATATATACCTATATATATCTAGATATATAAATCTATGATACTATCGTATATTTGTTCCTTCGTTGTTCATATTATATAGTCATTTCTTCGCCTTGTATATTACTACATATCTTTCTTTCCCTCTTTATTCATGCATTGACATGGGATATGTGGTATAACATTAATTTTTATTGAATGTAGCTAGAATAAGATAGTTCACCCTGATCCTTCCTTAGTTTTATTGTGTTAGACTCTTGTACATGAACAAGATAGTAATTCCTTATTATCTAATAGACTTTTCATAGGATTTCTGGACTCTTGGGTGTAGTTTTTATTCTGTTTATATGTTGTATATATCTGCTTTATCTTTGGAGCTCAGTTGGCAGTAGCCTACTGAGTACTATTCATTTGGTACTCATACTACACTTCTGCAGCCTGCAGATAATAGTACAAGTTATTGTCATTGATATGTGCATAGTACGGAGCAACCCTGATTTAAAGACTTAGAGTCAGCTCCTGACGTTTGAAGTATTACTTATCTCTTTCTTATGTATTAGACTAGTTTCTAAGTTGTATTTGGAGACAAGTTGTATCATTGTATACTTCTTGATATATCACTTTTGTACTTTTATGATATTAGAAACTCTTGTACTAATACTATCGGTTTTGGGATTCTTTTATGTACTGATCTTTAATCCATATATTCTACATTCTTTTACTTATATTATTAAGTAGTCCCTTACTAGCCATTTCAGACTATGGGTTGGCTTGCCTACTGGTGGGTTATGGTAGGCACTATCATGATTTGAGGAATTAGGTCATGACAAATTGGTATCAGAGCCTAGGTTTCATCGTCGTATTAGTACAAGAGCTAAGTGTTGGTAGAGTCCTGCAGCTCAATACGGAGACATTCGTAACCTATCTTTAGGAGGCTAAAGTGACACTTTAGGATTCATTTCATGACTCCTTATCGTGTGTCCGCATTCCTATAAACTTTGAACACATTCTTTGACTTTATTCTATCGCTAAAGAATGATGCAATATTGTAGATAGATATGGATGAGTCTTAAATATGCCTTCCAAGAGTTTCAATGCAGCATTGGACTAAAGAGCCAGAGATGGATATCAAAGATCCTTTATAGCAGCCAAAAAGGGATTAGGCAGAGTCCTCATCAGACTTGCAAAGTGTGGTATGGTTCTTTGGTCCATAGTGACTATTTTATATTCTGAGGGGTAGTATCGGGAAGTATTCTAAGATCTTGGTTTTGTTGTGTTGCGATGAGACACTGGTTCAGAGAATGACCTTGGTATTAGATAATTGATGAGCTACAGTTAGAATATATTCCACACCCGCCTAGGGTTCCTAATATAGGTTGTGATATAGGAAGTTTGGACATAAACTTGCGGATTTCTCTCAGCGTCGGTTGGCCATCTATTTGGGCTTAGTTTGTGTTCTCTCTATATTGATGCTTCAGGAAGTACTACGACTATAGAGAGACCGACTACTAGTCTAGGGAGTATCCCTGACATAAATTTTAGTTATTCAGCTCATTTAGATCAGCTCATGATGTTGTGACATTTTCAGTTATAGATGGTGCGCTTGGCGCCTTAATTGATGATTCAGTTAGTCAATCCGATTTAGACCGGGTCAGATTTATTTTCCCTGTGCCCGTTAGTCATGTAACTGTGAATGTTGCCAAGATTGGTGTGTTTTTAATTCTCACATTTATCTCTTATTATGCGTATTAGGGTATTCATACCCATTGATAATTATATGCCTTGATGAATTCATATCGGTCATTATGCGCCTTATTGTTGAATTCATCATTATGTTACTACTCCATGGTTTATTTTTTTTTGTAGTGGATAGAGTAGATCTATATTGATGTTTTCCCCTACGGGTGTGGTTTTTGGTTCGAGTCCCATTTATCTTAGCATATTAGCCTTATTGTAGCCCTTGAGTAGTAAATGATATTGATATTCATTTTGGTATTGCCTGTTCAGTATGTTCGTATTGATATTGTTGTTTCTATTGCTACCACTGTGTGAGATTACTGATATTATTTAATATTATAACTTAGTGTTGTTACATGATGAATTTGATTCTCATTGGGTAGCTGTATAGACTAGTGTTATCTAGTTAGATTTTTATTTTCCTGTGATAATATTTAGTGGCTTAAGTAGATAAAGCCTGACTTAATGATTTCTTTCCCCTAGCACGGCGAGTTTGACTATGTTCCCTCTTGGTTTGCTTTATTAGATTAATTTCAAGGATGTATTATGGTATCGAAAGTAAGATGACCTTCCATGGTTTTTGTGAATTTTGAGTCAGCAATTTAGTTATGTTGCCTATTTTTGAGTTAGAGATCCTTAGACTTTCCTCCTGGTTATTGAAGGATTTTATTTTGGCTATCCTTTCTAATATAACCCGTTTGTGGGATGGATCAGTTTAAGATCCGTTCTTCATTTGTGGCTATTTCTTTGTCCGATATCGATTTGATGTTGATGTTGAGATATCATGAATTCATCTCATAGGTATGTTGAGTTTGTTCCCTTGGGATGGTTTTTTCTGTTGTTAGTGTAGAGGTTGGGTACTCCTTTATTGCTGGGATGTGGTTTTGCCGTAAGTGGTATTAGAGAGCTAGAGACGAGTGGCCTTTCTCGTGATTGCTTCTTAAGTTGGCAAATTGTAAACTCTTTATCTTAAGTTGTTGGTTCTCTGGTGGTTGTCTCGACTTTGACCTTGGATTTGAGATTGATATTTCCTCTTCGATGATGTTGTTCTTGGGTGGATTCAGGAAATCCCCATTTCAGCATTTGTTTGGCATAGTGGGGCTTGGTGGAGTGATTCTCTTTGATGATATGTGTTTATGGCTATTTCTTGGCCTAAAGAAGCTATATTCCTCGTAGTAATGATGCATGACCTATTGATATAAGATATCCTACAGATAATTACATGTTTATTGATATTATACCTACTATATGTGAGATGCCTTCTATATGTGAGAGGAGTAGAGATAGGCTATGGATTATAAATATGATTATTGATATGAGTTTCGAATATGAATATGGGCCTAAGGCTGTGATTATAATGTTGAGATTATTATGGATAAATTAATAGGCCAAGGGCCACGTTATGACATTGATTGAATATCTGAGAATGTTTTGTCATTATAAATGATGTGATTACAGTTTATGAATATGAATATGTATATCTTTGCATAGACATCACTCCGGTATGGGATAAAGAAACATGCGGTATGATGCTTACTATTCCTTTGATTGAATACTGGTGATAGCATGCATAGATTTGATACATTCATGATTATTATATTGGTAATTGATGTGATTCTAGTTAAAATTGTATCTTATGGCTATTCTTCTTAATTGAGGGTTAAGCTAAGTGGTAGCTGGATGTCTTTTAGGTGACTATAGCACTTGATGGCTACAAATCTAATGTACAAGTTAATGAACCTTGCTTAGTTGAGATATGGTATCTAGCGATGATTGATACGTGGCTAATAATGATGTTGAATAGTTGATAAACGAGGATTAGTTTATAAACGATGGTTAGTTAATGAAGAATGTTAGTTAATAAGGAATTCTTAGATGATAAATGGTAAATTGTGGACTATTGATGATTAACAGATATAGTATGATTAGTTGATAATAAAGAATGGCGGATAAATGGCGGTTTTGGTACAGTGATGAACTTTGACTAGACGCTAGATGTTGGCTATTTAATAAATAGTGGTTAGTTGCTATCCCATGAGTAAGGATAATGTTTACGCTAAATAACTAGAGGTTATATGATGACTAGTGAACTATTGATTCTATTATAATGAGTGTTGGTTAACTAATAACGAGTAGTTGGGATATATTGACAAGATAGATATCTTTATGGTTATGATTATATTGGCTTGTGTCTGTGCACCTATTATATGATTGTATTTATGTGTTGATATTATGATGATATACTGATATCCGGTAAGGCCGGAGGATATTGTGATGATATATTAATACCCGGCAAGGCCAAAGGATATTATGATGATATGGATACCAGGTTTGAGTCCGATGGATACTATTGAGATAATATTGATACTCGGCAAAGTTAGAGGATATTATGATGATATTGATACCCGGTTCGAGTCTAGAGGATACTATTTAGATGATACTGATACCCAGCAAGGACGAAAGTTGATTACGATGATGATAGTCCTGATGAGGACAGTTATGATGAGATGTGATATTGATTATGTACTTTGCATTCATTCCTGCATACGCATCATCTATCAATAGTATGCATATATATTTATTAACCGGTATGTGATAGTTGCACAGATATAGGTAAAAGATATGTCTTGTGTTGTTGTATGTTGATTGAACCTTCCGAGTCTGGGGAGGTGGGGGAACGGATTGGGTCAGCTAGGTCTTTGGCTGTCCGGATTAGCCCGTTATTCATGTTGTTATTGATATTGTTGTCATCATTGTTATGATCATTATTATAGCTACCATATGACAGATTGATCCGGCGTCGAGATTTGAGGTATATCTTCGGCCTCTCTAATTTTATGATTGCATAATTATTATGCATAATTATTTTGTGTTTAGCCATGTGGATTTGAAACCATGAGCATTATAGTATTTAAATCCTTATAGTGTTGTAATGAGGTCTTAAAATGTGAACAAGATGATATAGGTATGCTTTTAGATGACCTCGTGATAATATGTATATATACCTATATATATCTAGCTATATAAATCTATGATACTATCATATATCCCTTCCTTTATTGTTCATATTGTTTAGTCGTTTCTTCGCCTTGTATATTACTACATATCTTTCTTTCCCTCTTTATTCGTGCATTGACATAGGATATAAGGTATAGCATTGAAATATATTGAATGTAGTAGGAATAATATAGTTCACCCTGATTCTTCCTTAACTTTATTATGTTAGACTGTTGGACATGAATAGGATAGTTGTTCCTTATAATCTCATTGATTTGTCATTTGATTTTTGAACTCTTGGGTGTAGTTTTCATTCTGTTTATATGTTGTATATATCTGCTTTATCGTTGGAGCTCAGTTGGCAGTAGTAGCCTACTGAGTATCGTTGATTTGGTACTTATACTACACTTCTGCAGCCTGCAGATCATAGTATGAGTTATCTTCGTTGATGTGTGCATCGTACGGAGCAGCCCTGGTTCAAAGACTTATAGTGATCTCCTGATGTTTGGATATTACTCATCTCTTTCTTATGTATTAAACTAGTCTCTAAGTTGTTTTCGGAGACAAGTTGTATCATTGTATAGTTCTTGATATATCACTTTTGTACATTTATGATATTAGAAGCTCTTGTACTGATACCACCGCTATTTTGGATTCTTCTATGTACTAATCTTTAATCCATATATTTTGCATTCCTTTCCTTATATTATTGAGTAGTCCATTACTAGCCGTTCAGGACAATGGGTTGGCTTGCTTACTGGTGGGTTATGGTAGGCACCATCATGACTTGAGGAATCGGGTCGTGACACACCCTCTTATAAGTGTGGTATGCTACACACCCATTATAGAAACTCTACTCGACATAGTTTTGTGGACACCCAGATACCCTGGGTCGTACTCTAATACCAAACTTGTTACGACTTAAACCAGGGACTAGCTGTGATGGGTATCTCAAGCCCACCGTGGGCTGGAGATCACCCTCTTTAGCCTAACCTCTAGAGCACAGTGAATGAATACAATAGAATCCTATTAAATAGTAATAGAGATAAATGAATTATATGAAATCTAAGAGTCTAAAAAAACAACAAATCATCCCAATACTTGTTCACAAAAGCCTTTAAAACCAAAAATACCAACTAAGTTGGGACATTCCACCGTTTATAACCAAAAGAATCCAAAAGAATCAAGGTGATACCCATATACAAACAAATATGGTTTCCAGTGTTGGTCCCCGAGGTCTACACCTTCTCGGTGAGCTACACAATTCCCTTTAAGCCCATACTAAAATAGTTTGCACATAAACCCAACCATTAACCAAGGAGCTATTTATTATTAAGGCATTTACCAACATGGTATCGTCATACCAATTATGCTAGATAGCTAATTCAATTATGCCAAACCAGTCCATTTAACAATTAGACTCCTAAGTTCCACTTAAAATCCAAAACCATGTCCACCAACGGCATTCTGAAACCATTGCTATCATTTTTTCCTTATTTCAATGCAATGTTCTCAAAAGATGAGTTAAACTATGTAAAATCCATGTTTAAATCCATGATAACAATGTGGGTTGAGGTTAATATCATTACTAAGCCAAAAATTCATCAATTTAGGGAAACCCATGTCACCCATTACAATAAATATCATAATACACTAATTGAGTCCCAAAAACCAACAATTAAAGCATGAATAATCCATTTAAAATATGGGCAAAGCAATTCAAGTGATAACACTCAAAACCCCTCAACCTAATTTCAAACCTATCAATTAAAACACATGAATGTTCATTAAATAAATGCCACGATGTAAAATTCAAGTTACGAAATAAGAAACATGCCTGAAATACCAAAGAATTTGTAGAGAAATCAAAGTTGAGTTTGAATGGTGAATTCTCAGTTAGACCCTTGAAGTTTCTTGGTTGGAGAGTTAAAGAAGAAAAGTAATGTTTTGATCTTTTAAAATTGAGTAAAAAGGGTCACTTTGATATTTAAAAGTCGTGTAAGGGGTAAAAGTACCAAAAAACCCTCATCCCAAGTAAAAAAAATAAAAACTTGTCAAAATATACATAGCGGCATGGCAAGCCGCTATCGCGGAGCTTAGCCTCTGTGACATTCCTTTATCACGGAGGCTACATAGCATGGCATGCTACTATCATGGAGGCTTACAGCCTCGGAGTCCTAAAATGGCCCCAAACCCCTTTCGAGAATTCCAAAACTTTCCCAAAACACCCTTTTAACACCCCTAGTCATGATTCAAGTAAAAAATTGACATTACGCACGCGGGAGGGTCAATAAATTCATTGAAATTTTTAGGTCTCTTACACTAATCCTATATACTCACTTAGAACTACTTAAAAACATAACATAAGACTTAAAAAGATAGGAAAAGCCTAATTTCCCCTTTTTAAAACGTAACTAATGTTTTTTGAAAATTATGTTCCACAAGTCGTTGTATGACTCCTACATTTTATCCACTAGTCATGGTTTGACTCATGGTCCTTAGGCTTGAGTTGGTCATATTTGTTTTAAGTAACCATAGGTCTATTATATGACCCATAATTTTATTCCATGAGTCATGTATGACTTTTTTTTGGAGACCATGAGCCACTCCATAAGTCATATAATCATTTTATGACTCATAGTTTTAGTCATGCTTTCTTGGAATATTTTTTTATCTCCTTGGTCCTCATCAGTATGAGTCAGTGTACAAATCGTTATCTCTTCCCACGACTCATACAATGAGTCATAGTGATTGGTAATTATAACACCTCGAGACTACTCATAGACGTCACACAGTACTTAGAACCACAAGTGATCCCAAACTAATCCATGATACTAGCATAATTTGTGAGCAACTAGATAAATTACATAAAACTGGAAATAAATGCTACTCCCAAAATATATACTTAAATGATCATACTTTTGAAATCCACCTTAAAATAGCATTAGGGTTTATAAACTGAAAACCAACTATGCTTCTCTTGCTTAAATCATACTCTTGAAGAAACTTGTGGATTTCATGTCTTATCTGATATCATAAGATTAAAACTAAACTTTTGTCATATTGTAATACTTGTAACTTGAACTGATAAGCTTGTACTTCTTGTAAACTTAGCAAATCATGATAAATTCATATGCTCTTATTTGTAAACTAACTAAATCATGCAGAAAGTCATTATATATATATACGTATATATATATATATATATATATATATATGTATCAACTCATGGAAATTTATGTCAAAATAATAAAGTTCATCTCATAATAACAATCATGTAAGTAAAAACATGAGTAAACATAAATTCTTTTGCAAACTAAACTTTAAATCACATGATAGTGTCATAATTTCAATAACATGGAAATTGGGTATGAACCCCAATTGAAAAAACATAAATTTAATTGTAAAATAAAAGCTTTTGGGCACAAGGATGAAAGGTTATCCTTTTTCAATCCTTCATACCTGAATTTCCTTATTTCGTGAAGGAAAACTTGAATTTTGATCCTTAGAAGTTGAACTTTAGGAAGAAACCCTAACTTCTTTCTCTTAAGAGTGTAGAATAGAGTGAGCGTTTGAAAACTGACTAATGATAAGTAGAGAATATTTATTTGGTGATTTAAGCCGTGAGGTAGGTTTGAGGTGAGGAAATGACCAAAATACCCCTAAGTAAATAGGACGGGATTGGAGGAATTTCTTAATTGACAACTAAGTTGACAAGACGTCATCAAGTTGATAAGTTGTCAACTTAGTCATCAACCTCTAGCTGGAATTGGATATTTTCTGGTTAAGGTTGATGACTTAGTTGACAGCTTGTCAACTATTTAATGGCTTGTTAGCAAAGTCGTCTACTTCTCTAAATGATTTAAGGTCTTTTCTGATTAAGGATTACGACTAAGTTTACAACTCATCACCTGGTTGATAGCTCATCAACTCAAGTCGTTACCTTCTGTCTCATAGACACTCCTAGGTAAATGAGTATAACTTTCTACTCTGATTTTAGATTAAGGCAAACTCAGATATATTGGAAAGAAGACTAAAAGATATTTCATTTGGCGGGTCTTGATCTCCTAAACTATATTTATTATGAAGTTATACTCATTTAAGTTTGATCCTTATAGGATCCAATACTAAATCTCAATCAATACAAATGTTCCTAACTCAACTTTGCTCTAAGTGCCAGATATGACTGTGATTCGCATCGAAAACACTTTATACACATGGTGAATAGTCATGACACTTACATATGGTTTAAAATAATCACTTCTAGGACTTTAAACATTGGACGGATAATTGGAAACTTATCTAGGAGCTTGTGGGGTATTCTAATATCTCCCCATTATAATCATTCGTCCTTGAATGAAGATTGATATTTGCATGAAAAAAATGTAGTTACTATCTTGTAACATAATTTATAAAATTTATCATGTCTTGTAATTGGAATCACCTCTTGACAGGTTACTAACTTAGCTGATACATATGGAACATGAACACATATCTAGGAATCATACGGACTAATGTAGGCATGAAATTTGAAGAGCACAATGGTAAGAGAGAAATCTATTTGCCTTGTTGAATCATAGTTAGGAGTGATCAAATACAGATACTAGGTTATCATGTCTTCTAATAAAGTATATAACTGAGCTAAAAAGATAAAACTTCTATCATGAAACTGATTTCTAAGACGACTTGATTCAAAATAAGGAGTTGACGCATGTTGATAGTTTAAAACTCAATCAAAACATTCATGAAACAATCATACAAATAGAACTAGGAAGTGATATCTAATGATATGAAATTTCCAAGAGTTACTAAGAATGAAAATATGAGATTCCTAAGACTCTCCTTGTCATAACTTTTAATAACAATCGCGGGGAAAATTTTTTGGCATGATCTGAGTATGGAATTTGAATAAGGAATCGCAGCACAGCTACAACTCGATGGCATAGGATATAGGCATATAGAATAGAAGCTAGAATAGGATCACTATGACTTAAGCGATGACACTACTAACTTTCAAGCATAGCCACACTTCTCAAATACTCTCTCAACTATACTTATCCTCTTAAATACAATACTTCATTTGATGCAACTTATAATTCTCACATGGGTACATATGACTACCCTGATCAAATTTTGAGTTGAACTACATACTCTGACTATGTTTAACCCTAACTCAAAATCATAAGGTACTAATTTCATGACCCAAACTAAGGCTTGGACAAGACGAGTATCTCAAGTCCACAAAGGAACAGAGACCACCTTGACACGACCTAAAATTAGGCGTTGTCGTATAGGCATCTCAAGCCCAACAAGGATCGGAGATCACCTCGTAATCTAACCTACCCATCACATCAATCCACAAGTGTTGGATGAACTCCGACCATATAAAAAGATAGTGGAAACAAAACTAACAATCATCACTTAAGAGGTATTTAATCAACCATTAATATCAATCCAAAACACAAAAAATTTTGCAAGAGCCAAGGTTTAGGGTGTTTCATTCTCCCCCACTTTGGATCATTCGTTCTCAAATGACAGGTAAGGTAAGCACAAACATAAGTTAACACATCATAACACATCAAGCTAACATTTAATCAAGTTAGAAAACAAAGACATACAATAAGGATAAGACACATACCATGATCATTATTAATCAACCATTCATTTAATTAACTTTGGAACTCAAACCCATTGTCTATCAAAATATTTGCTCAATCCAAAGTTTAGGGAATTGAACCCATCACCTATCAAAGACATAAATCAAGTTGAGAAGATTAACACATGCCTCAAGCATGTGTTTACGGAATGGAAAACAAATGTGGATACTTGGACTTCATGTCCTCTTCCGCCTCCCAAGTTGCTTTCTCGGACTTTTGGTTCCTCCATAGAACCTTCACTAAAGCCACCTCTTTCATTCACAACCAGCGAACTTACCAACCCATGATCCCCCACTGGGACCTCCTTAAAGAAAAAAGAGTCTGAGATACCAATACCACTCCAAGGAACCAACCATACGAAGGACCATCCATACCTTACCCCAACACAAACACATAAAATACCAGATGAATAGAACTCGTGCTAGAGAGAAAGTCCAATTCAACTTGCACTTTCTCATAGACACATCACTATGAGATCCTAAATCTAGACATACACTACTACTTTTACGTCCAAGCCTATTCAAAGAAAGAAGGAGTTAACTTAAACTATGGGGCTCTATTTCTTACATCCATCTATGAACACTACTCTACCCCATCACTACTGCCAAGTATCATACCTTATAAAGATTCTTAGGTACCCAACACAAAGATTGGTATATCTATTAATCAAACCATTCAAGCCTACTAACCAGCCTCCATAACACTTGCATTGCTACCAACATCAAAATCTAGGATTCACACTTGATGTCTATAAAACACCATGCACTACCTAACAAAGCACCACCTATAGAATATATGTACATGGTACACCCCTCAAGGAGGACACCCAAAATTCCTTATTTGTCCATCGACAACCTATTCTTTCCTAGGGGAAAACATCCTCCCTTAGGCTTGCAAGAATGAAAACACTCCGCCAGAACTATTCTAGGTAGAAAGAATAGAAATTAGGCAAGTGTCCGTACAAGACCAATCCACAACTCAATCTCCCCACAGAGATACTAGAAAGATCATCAAAGAGAACCTCAGGACATTTATTAACCACGAGAACAAATTCTAGAAAAAGGCCTTCCGAGTTTGAATCTTTAACTTAGACCAAATGATACAAACACCCTTTAGAGATCAACTTTCGGGCTCTAAGATAGGAGATGAACCTCCCTTTAGGCATTGAGAACCCCCCTTCCCATACAATTACTGAATCATTAAGGAATTTAAACATGACTATACAGGTCCGACAATCAATAGAAGCATGACACAAATGCAACCAAACGATCCTCAATAGGACATCAAAGTCAACCATATCTAATCCTATAAAGTTTACCAAAGTTTCTTTATTATCAACAGCTACCAGACCCCCCTATAGACTCTCTTGACAACCACAAAATCTTCTATCGGTGTAGAAAAAAAGGAATCCGACAGACACTAAAGACAAAAACCAAAATAAATAGCCATAAATAGGGTCACATAAGATAGAGTGGATCCTGGATCAAGTATATAATACACATCCCAAGATAAAAGTTTCAACATACTCATAACATCATACGGAGATGCCTCAGACTCCTGGCGAGTAGCAAGTGCATAAAAGTAATTTCGGCCAGTGTCGGTACCAAAAATTAAAGTAGAAGCAGAAATAACACCCATCAGTGTAGGAGAAAATGAAGTAGAAATAGGGGCCCTATTGGCCCAACAAGCCAGTAGAGGAGGACACTCTCATTGTATGTGCCCGATATGACCACTTCTAAAACACCTATTCCTCTCCTTCTTACACTGACCACTATGATGTTGACCACATAATCTACAAGGAGGGTAGGTCATTCTTCATTGGGCCCCACTGGCTTGAGACTAAGCACTTTGTGCCCTAGAAGGATCTCCACTATCAGAATGTCTATCTCCTAACGACTTTGGGTAAGGAGCACTAGCCGTGGAATAGGAGTCAGGACTTACCCAATTCTGTCTCTTAGACTAGTTACAACTAAAATATCAGCCTTCACTCTATTAAAAAGATCGATACCTCTTACTTTGCCACTCATCAATCTTAATCTATTTCCTTTGCTCTTCCTCCACTTGTTGCATATACACAACCAACCTAGATATGTCTATGTCTTCGATCAACAAAGCTGCCCTACTCTCAAGGACCAATTCATGAGATAGTCTCAAAGCAAACTTACACTTTCTATCCCTCATGCTAGAAATGATATCAGGAGCATACCTAGACAACTGATGGAATTTTAAGGGATAATCCTTGACAGACATCCTACCTTACCTCAAATTCACAAACTCTTCCGTTTTCGCTTCCCTCAACTCTTGAGGAAAAAAGCGGTCTAAGAAGGCACTAGAGAAATCCTTCAACATGGCAGAACTAGCATCCTCACCTCTCAACTATTCCCACTCCTCATACCATTAGTATGCCACATATTTCAATTAATATAAAGAAAACTCAACACGTTCAACCTCCGAAGCATGCATTATTCAGAAGTTCTTCTCCATTTTATCACTAAAACTTAGAGTATCCCCCTCAAACTTTACACCCATAAACATAAAAGGGTAAAACCTCATGAACTGGCCAACCCTTGTGGCCTCAAAAGTTGCAGCAACAGGAATACTACACTCAGACTGAGAAGCTACCAACTGTGTCAATAGGTTAATGGAGCGACGAAACTCAGCACTAGTAGCATCCCTTTTAGGTGACTAAGGAGGAGTATCAATCTCAGAAGTAGGGTTAGTGATGGTAGGTGGAAGCCTATGAAGACATTCCGATGTCGTGACCCTCGATCGGGTCTGAACTCCATCCATATTGTCCTCAATCAGGACAGAAGAGTTTGCCTGAACGTCAGATCTCCTTGGAGGTATGATCTAAAAGATAAGCAAACATAAATTAGAGGAATTTAAGACCTTAGACTCTATAGCTCATGATAAAACCACAAGAAAAGGAAACATTCCTAAATGTCTCATAGCCCAACTTTTATAGGTGTGGCGCACTACAAACCAATAAAAGAGACTCTACTTGACACGGATTTGTGGACACCCAACTGACCAAGAACCTAGGCTCTAATACAAACTTGACACGACCCAAAACCAAGACTTGTTGTATAGGCATCTCAAGCCTAACAAGGATTGGATATTTCCCCATAAACTAACCAAACCATCATATCAATCCACAAGTATCAGTTGAACTCTAGCTATATAAAAAAATAGCAGAAACAAAACTAACAATCATCACATAAGAGGTGTCTAATCAATCCATTAATATCAATCATACTAAACCAACATGCCCAAGTACATAGTCATCCACAAAGCCTATACAAATCCAATATCTATAATATGTCAAGACATGCCCTCAACCATAGCAAAAAACCAAGTCTAAAAACAAGTCTATGACATAAGACAGAAATACCATGAAGTGTACGTTTTCTGAAGAATGAAAGCTCACTACTTCAAAGTAAACACATGAACCACTTGAACACCTTATCACTGCATAGGAAGAGAAGAAGAAGATTCAACCTCTGTGTCGCATGGGGACACAGTGTTGGGAGATGGTTAGCGGTTGGAGCGCTAGCATGTAACTCAAGGATATGGATAAAATAGTTCCATCATGAAAGATCAAGTCAAGACATCATATGAAATTACATTTATATACATAGTCATATACATAGATATATATAGTTGAATCACATGCCAAAAAGGGGGATAAGACTTAGCATACATCTTTGAAGAACTCAATCATGAGACATGGAATGAAGGACTCCAACCTTTCACCCTTATAATGTAGAACGTTGAACTTTACAGTTATATTATGCAAGAGGACTCTAACCTCAAGCCATCTCACCTTATATAGAAAGTAGACTCTAACCACAAACCTTCTTATCTTACATGGCAAGTGGACTCTAACCACATATATAGCAAGGGGACTCTAACCACAAGTTGTCTTATATACATATATATATATATATATATATATATATATAGCAAGTGGACTCTAACCACATGACATACTACATAACAAGTGGACTCTAACCATAAGCCCTCGTATTAGGCAAGTGGACTCTAACCTCAAGCTGATTCATTAGGCAAGGGGACTCTAACCACAATCCATGTTATTAGGCAAGTGGACTCTAACCACCAGCCATTTAGACCATTTCTTTAGTTAACATTGAGACTCTATCTTTACCCTTTGTCTATGCAATGAAATTTATTCAATTCAACACTTAAGGACTCTAACCCATTTAGCTAACTTAGGCCACCAAGGCTACAATTCAACACCATACATGACCACATGGTCTTTAAGAAACCATTTATCAATCAATCACTTAAATATGCCAAAGCTTTAGTTCATACCACAATGCAAATACATTTATGGTCATCAAGACCATTACAAGCCATTCATTCTTCATTATTATTCTTATACCAAACTTTAATTCAAAACACAATTCAATACCTTGTTTAGGGACTCTAACCCTTTTAGCTATCAAACCACCAAAGTAATCAATTAACTTATTACATGGACAACAAGGCCTTCACAATACCATTTACCAACCATTCATACTTATTAGGCCTTTTCCCTAGTTCATTCATATTAATTAGAGCAATTTCATAGTTAAAAACACCATTGACATGTGACTAGTTATTTCTCTTAGAAATTTTCACAAACACCATGAGGGCATACTTTTATCAAGACCAAAACCAAAGTAGAAATCATTAAACTTAGGGCTACCCATGACCTATTTGTTAAACAACAATAAATAAGCACCCACATGTTCAAACCATCACCAGAAACATACATAAACACAAGTTTAAGCAAGAGTACACAATACCCTACACTGTGTACTAAAACCCTCAACATTTGATTTCAAACCACCATTTACAAGTCAAAATATTTGTTTAAAACACATGATATTTTGAAATAACAATGACGGAAGGAGTCACATGACTTATAGATAATAATTCATGAAAAGAACTTGACCCTTTTCTTTCCTCTAGATGAACATTTGTAGAACCCTAGCTTTTAATCTTCAAGAGTGAGTTTTGGAGAGTATTTAAAATGTTTGATATACCAAAATTAGTGGTATAAGAGGCCACAAAATTTTATATAGTATGGGAACTTAAGGGTTTTGGGGTGGGAAATATTAAAAGCCCTCAACTTAAAAGCTGAAAATCTACTTGCATGTGGGTATGACTTCCATACCTAAATTGTACCCTAGGGTACGAGTGGTATCCTATCTCATACCCTAGACCCCAGCTTGGTCCCCCATACTGACTAATAATGCTCATCTTAGATGTCAATTTAGATTCAAGGCGATCGTCATCAATATAATTACCCAACTTTGAGTCGAGGTAGAATCCACGAGGAACAATGTGAATAGCAATCAAGTAAGTCCAAAATTAAAGTTACATGCTAAATTCAAACCTAGGATACAAGGATTTGGGGGGTTTGAATGTTTTTCAAGGGTATGATTATTTTTAGACTTTTAAAGGACTAACTTAGGGTTGTGAATAATTAGAATGTAATCAATTAGAAATGGATCTTGGGATTATTCTCTCCTAGGGGAAAATTAGGCATGGGAACATGATTATTCAGTTAAAATTCTGATCGTTGATGATGTGGTAGGATAGGTTAAAACACCTTGAGGTTAGTTTGTTACCAAAGTTCAAAGATGTCACTCATTAACCCTTTCGAGTACCTAATAAGTGTGTCAATTGAAGCCATCAAACACCTCAATTGGGTATCCAAATTTCTAGAATGATACCCAAAGTATAGTCAACTTCATAATCACCCTTATGTCTAAGATCGCAAAAATTAAAAAATTATGCCCATAAATTATCTACTATTGCCTTGGTTCCCTATTCCCTCTTTTAAGGATGATATGGGTTCTAAAAGTTCATCCAAACCCCTCTTTCAAGGATGGTTTAAGATTTCAAGAGCTTGGGATTTTCACCCATAAGACCATTTGGGTATTTGGGGCTTTCACCCACAAATCCCAACCAATTTAGTCAAGTAATAGTAGAATCCATCACCGAAAAACTAGCATATACACAAATGAATCACAACACACACACAATTACACCCTATTGTAACATAATCCCAAGAGGAAGTACTAGCTACACATAAGATTAATAAGTAAGATATACCCAAAAATCTCTATCAATTTGATTTATTGAAAGATAAAGAGAATGCAAATTGCAAGCTTAGCATTCAACAAATCTTCAATGGAAATTTCCAATCCTCTACTTGAAAGCTACTCTAATGTATTCTTTACCTAAGAATTTGTACAATAGTTGTTTCTTTAAAGTTGGAAACTAGATGGTGGAAAAAATTCCATAAAAGTTTGATCTTCTTTATGGGATAAGGTTTGAGCCTCTTAAGGAAATTTGGGATCTAGTTGTGTGCATTTAAAAATCTACCTCTAGGCATAATCCCTCATCACCACAAGCATTGACACTTGTCCGCAATCATGGATATACGACCGTAGTTAGAACTTGTGATCACGGTATGTTGACCTGCCTTGACTGGCCACGATCGCGACCCTCAGACCACGATTGCAGTAACTGAGACATGTTGTATTCCAGCAACACTTCTTTTCTGTCTTTTGATCCTTTTTAGCTTATGACCACATCTTTCCATCTCATAACCTGTATGCCTTCAAAATATGGATATTAGTGTATTTAATCACACATATGTCTCATTTATACATTTAATTAATGGTAATGTTCATGAATGTTGAGTGCAAATGAGTGGTAAATTCACCACTCATCACCCCCAACTTAAACCTTTTCTTGTCATCAAGCAACATTACCTCTTACCATGAGACAATGCATATCTATGCCAAAATGTAATGACCCAATGATCACAACGACTGATAAGTGGTGATTTTACTACTCATTTGCACTCAACATTCATTCACATTACCATATTTTGAAGGAATAAATGAGACATAATTATGATTGAATGCACTAATATCTATATTTTGCTGGCACATAGTTTATGAGAGGGAAAGATATGGATTGGAGCTAAAAAATTATCAAAAGAAAGCAAGAAAAGTGTTGCAGAAGACCTAGAGAAGAATGGCCTCAGTTACCTTGATCGCGGACTGAGGACCACAATTACAGTTAAGTCAACAAGGTCAACTAACCGTGGTTGCATCCAAGACCGTGCGATCACGGCTTAGTGAAAGATTGCAGTCCAAGGGAAAAACTAGAAATGCACGTGGTTTATCCCAAATTTGACAAAAGAGAACTCAAACCCTAAGTATCACATTCATTCATCATATTCCATCTTCCTCAATAGTTAGGTTTTATTCTTGAGTTCATAGCCTCCATTTTTGGAGAAGAAAATATTGTATAAATTTTGGGTGAAGAATACATTGGAGTAACTTCTAAGTGGAGGAATAACTCACTTTCATTGGAGATTTGTGGGAGTTGAAAGTTTGAAGTAACATTTGATTAGTCTTCAATAAATCATTTCAATGGAGATTATGGGTATATCTTTACTTATTTATCTTATGTGTAGCTAGATCTCCCTCTTGGGATTATGTGTGAATAGGAATTAAAGTGTGTGTGGTTTGTTATTGTTAGCTTCTAATTAGTAGTTCATATTGATGGATTTTATCATTGCTTGACCAATTTGGTTGGTATTTGTCGGTGAAAGCCCAAATTATCTATTTGGGTTTGATGAGTGAAAACTCCAAACTCTAGAAAGCCCAAAGCCATCTTTGAAAGAAGGGTTTTTGGTGAATTTTAGGAATCCACATCATCCTTGAAAGAGGGATATGGAGACCAAAGAAATGATAGACAATTATGTGTGTAGTTTGCTAAATTCTCACTATCTTAGACATACGAGTGATTTTGAAGTAGACTATACCATAGGTATTATCCTAGAAATAGGGATTCCTAAATTGAGGTTTGGTTACCAAATTTTGAACACATTCATTTGGTATTCGAAAAAATCATTGGGTGAAAGTTTGATGTTTTGTTGAAACACTAGCATTAAAACCTATAACCGAACCTACCCACATTTGACCTACTAAGAATGAAGTTGGCTATTAGTATCCGCGTGTCACTTCCCTTAGCAATACCTAAACCCCAGATTTGTGCCTAATTGATAAAGCTCTAATTATTCATAGACCAAAATTTATACTACAAAAACCCAAAAATAAACATTGGTATTGATACTCTTCTCACCCCGTATTTTTATTTTTTTGTATTATTGGTTAGAATTTTATGAAGTATCCATTATTTTGAATTAACTTGATTTCCACTCACATTGTTCCTCGTGGATTTGACCCTGACTCCAGAGTTGGGTAATTATATTGATGATGTCCGCCTTGCACTTAAATTGACGTGTAAGTTAAGCGTTATCAACAACTTTAAGCTTACCACAAGTAGCTTTTTAAACATGGGAAAAGTTATTATCTCGAAGCACCTCAACAAAAAATACAATATCCAAGGATGCAATAGACTTCAAATAGCAACCATGCAACAATCACTAATACTCTATAAGTGACTCAACTTTGATCAATATCCTCCAGAGTCCCAACAGTGGATGGTCTGCACGAATCTGATTCCTCAGCTGTCAACTTGCCCAAGTCGATCCTTCTCTTTTTGCTTTGGCTAGGTGTACCCTTACCCCAACTCCTTAGTGGGAAGATGCGGGGGTTTGGTTTCACCCAGGTTCCTATAGGATACTCCTCTACTATGGCCCTTATGCATAACTCAGTAATAAGAGAAGGAAAGTGAATAAGTATACCACCCTGACTCTTGAAATGCCTTCATTCTGAAATCACAATCTGGATTCGAGCTCGTATATCAGTGACTGCAGTCAAATATCTGCATGGTGAGACCCGATAACAGATGATATTTAACCAAATCCTAGCCTCTGTTGTGAAATCATTCGGGGAGATCACTCTCTTGGTATTAGCCCAGGGAACCTTTTTTCCAAGGCACAGTATGTTAGTTATCCAGGTACCTGGCTCACACCCCTTAGCTTGGAACTCAGTCATATCTGTATCTGGGAGTATATATAAGCCATTGATCTACTCTACTCCAAAGTACACCTATTTTTCCCTAATTCTTATCACTGAGTTTGAGAGGGAGACTATTCTAAGATTTACATAGAACTCTCGTACCGAGTGCTCATTTGCAATGCAGGGGTCTGGGGAAAAACAAATCCACCCGGTAGCAGCAAGCCTATTGAAAAATTCTGGTAATTTCTTTGGTACCTTATCTATGCAAATATCCCTCTCTGGGAATAACTTTGTCTTTGGGAGGTAACTGTAGTAAAGACTGCGACACGCTGTAGCCATGAAACGGATATAGTCATAATCCTCCATTTAGTGGTTGAGTACCTGTAAGCAATACAACACAGACCATCATTAGTGTTTCCACACCAAAACCATGGTAAGTTAATTTAATATACTCTTGGGGCAGTGTCATAGTGGTTTTTGGGTGAAAACTGGACATGCAAAATTTTTTGTCTCAGTAGAAAACTGCTCTTAGATGTAGCGATCGCAGATCCTTGACCGTGATTGGGGTACCGTGATCACAACCCCAATGACCCTAATTATGGTATCTGAGACCAATTTTGACCATATTTTATACAACATAAAATACCCAATTCCAACCCCAATTTGTGTTCCAACTAACCATATAATCATCATGCTCATGAAATTTAAACCTAAGTTCTTGATTATGCTCTGGAAACTTAAAGATTTTGCAATGAGTTTTTGGAGCATGTAATCAAACATGTTGTGTACATACTAATTATATCCTATTTAGGCCAAATTTCAGGTACTCAAGACTTTCCCATCGATGTGTACACCAACTACAATAGCTAACCACAAAAACAACCACATACAGGCATAGATTTAGCATTGGAAATACTATTTTAGGCCTATCCTAAAGTACAAATTTCAATCCAACAAAACATGCAATTAAAGGGAGTTAAAACACATACCATAGAGAAGGATGCACAGATGATGCGATGAATCACTTCGATGCATAAAAATTTTAGAATTTTGGGTGCAAATTTGAGAGAAACATGGAGAATGGGGAGTGGTGAGTTATGGGCATACGGATGGTCTTTTAAACTGCTTTTCCCATGATCCCTATTTTTGTGATTGTGTACACTTGTCTATTGCAATTGCGGTGACACGGGTCACGATCGCGATACTTGAGACCAATTTTTAGGCCCTCTACACTCCCCTACACAGTCTAAAACACAATAATTTCACACTTTACCTTTTACAATTTTAATCAACACTCTTCATAGCACTACAATTTCATGGATTATGCATAAACAAAGATAAAATCTACTTTAGCATGCAGAAATAAAAGGATACGTGCCACTTTCGTGGTTGATTGGTTGTTTCCCATCTTTTGTGGCAAGACACCCCTCCAACTATCATTTGTGTTTCCACTTAGAATATTTGAATCTTTATCCCAACTTTCACTCACTATGCATTGAGCGATAGAGACAAAAGATTAAAATCTTCCAAGATGAAACGTGATAGAAATGAGGGCATGGAGTTGTGGCTTCTATCTCGCCACTTTGAAGACTTGAACCTTTTACCCAATTTCACATCAAATTTTCGATTTGGCTGATTGGCTAATGGTGGGAACATCAATAGACCATTAGTTGAACATCAGAAGTTGAGTTCCTTGGCCTTAAAATACGGGGTTCGCGTGTCCCCTTTTTGAATGTCAAACTCCAAAATGTAGGGATGATGCTCCTTATCCCCAAAATCCATCATTTTCTTGGGTAGGTGGACACTCATCACACCCACTAGGCACAATATTGAAAAATGGTTCAAATGAGGTTTATCCCTTAATTATGAAATTGCACCCCTATTAGTATCCTTACCCCAAATTTGACTAGAGTCTTCGCAAGAGATTAGCTTGGCTTCTTCTTTTGACTCTAGCACCATTTTCTCGATTTTGGCATCTTTAATTATATTAGGTTTGGTTGGTTAGGAAAAATCCGAGGACTCATAGCTACAAAGCTCATCATTTGCCACATAGCTTTGTCTTTCTTCTTGATCCTCCTCATGTTGAAAAGTGGGAAAGGTAATGGAATTTTGAGGGTTTGTTTCCTTTCCCATTTCCTCTATCTTGATAACCTCTCTTCTGAATGCCTTATTGGATTGATGCAAGTCATGCATGTCCTCCTCCAATGTAGTTGCCCGATCCAAAAGAGTTTGAAGCATTCTTCAAAATTATTGTACCCGACATGTTGTTCTTTCTTTATTTCATCATGGTACCTATCAAACTCATAAGATGAACTAGCATTTGGAATAGTATAACAAGAGGAAGGAGCATTTGGAAAATCACTCCAATGTCCATATCGACCACCACCTAAAGAAAAGTCATACTCCTAATAGGGTCGAGATGGTTAATCCATCTCTCACCATGGAGCATATCTACAATCTTGCCAAAAGTAGGGTCCATCACAATTTGGACATGAATCATCAAGATAGGATTTCCAACTATCAAAATCATATTTCTCCCAAGATGCCATAGTGACAAGTAAACAAAAATAAAAATCTACTTAACACAAGAAACAAAATAAAATCACAAAAAAATATTTATAAGTTTGAATCCAAGAAAGTAGGCTAAAATTTCAAACTAACTAAATATGCCAAATTGCTTCTCGGCAACGACTCCACTTTTTATAAAGCTCAACTTACACTTCAATTTAAATGCAAGGTGATCTTCGTCAATATAATGATTCGGAGGGTTTGAACGTTTTTCAAGGGTATGATTATTTTTAGACTTCCAAAAGACTAACTCAGGGCTATGAATAATTACAGTGTAATCAATTAGAAATGGATCTTGAGATTATTCTCTCCTAGGGTTAAATTATGCATGGGAACATGATGATTCAGTGAAAATTCTAATCGTTGATGATATGGTAGGCTAGGTTGAAAGTCCTTGAGGTTAGTTTATCAACAAAGTCTCAAAGATGTCACTCATTGACCCTTTTGAGTATCTAAAGAGTGTGTCAATTGAAGCCACCCAATACCTCAATTAGGTATCCCTATTTCTAGGGTGATACCTAAGGAATAGTCAACTTCATAATCACCCTTATGTCTAAGATGGTGAATATTAGCAAACTATGCCCATAAATTGGCTATTATTGCCTTGGCTCCCACATCCCTCTTTCAAGAATGATATAGGTTCCAAAATTTCACCCAAATCCCTATTTCAAGGATGGTTTGAGCTTTCAAGAGCTTGGGATTTTCACCCACAAACCCATTTGGGTGTTTGGGGATTTCACCCACAAATACCAACCAATTTAATCAAGCAATAGTAGAACCCATCACTAATAAACTAGCATATACACAAATGAATCACAGCCCACACACAATTACTCCCTATTCTAACATAATCACAAGAAGAAGAACTAGCTACACTTAAGATAAATAAGCAACATATACCAAAAAATCTATGTCAATTTGATGTATTGAAAGATAAATAGAATGCAAATTGCAAGCTTTAGGATTAAATAAATCTTCAATGGAAATTGCCAATCCTCCACTTTAAAGCTACTCTAATGTATTCTTCACTCAAGAATTAGTACAATAGTTGTCTCTTCAAAGTTGGAAACTAGATGGTGGAAATTTTTTCACAAAAGTCGGATCTCCTCTATGGGATAGGGTTTGATCCTATTAAGGAAATTTCGAATTCAGCTGTATGCATTTACAAATCTGCCCCTGGGCATACTCCTGCTTTGTCGCAATTGTTGACACTTGTCTTTGATAGCGGCTACCGCAACTGCTGTCAGAACTCGCGATCATGGTATTTTGACATGTCTTGACTGGTCGTGATTGCGGCCCTCAGACCACAATCGCTGTAACTGAGGCGTGTTTTTTCTCCAGGCCTTCCAGCTGCACTTCTTTTCTCTCTTTTGATCCTTTTTAGCTCAAGTCCACATCTTTCTATCTCATAACCTCTATGCCTGCAAAATATTGATATTAATGAATTTAATTACACCTATGTCTCATTTATACATTTAAATCATGATAATGTGCATGAATGTTGAGTGGTTAATTCATCACTCATAACTGACCATCATATGACCACCTAGGGCTGACTCGTACCATAGGGTACGAATGGTACCTTAAAACCATACCTTGGACAGATTCAACTAGGGTAAACATAAGTCATGATATGACTAGGCAAGGTACCACTCTTACCCTATCATACAACAAGTAAAATGTTAACTCGTACCTTGGACAGAAACCAAACCAAACACACTTCCTAACATACAAGAGAGGCACACGAAACTGTTCCTTAGGGTACTACTAGTACCCATGAGTCATACCTTGCCCAGAATGTCCAAAACACCCCCTTTGCCTAGTCAAACAAAACATAACACATATGACAATGGTTGAGTTCCAAAAATATAACAAGATAAAAGGTAATAAGTTTCAAAGACATCTAAGAGTGTAAACATCAATCACCAATCCACAATAATATCCAGTAAGCCTCAATACCAGAAGAAGGCCTACATCAGGACATGCCCCCGACCCTGAGAATGACAATGGTAATGATAATGTAAATGTGAAGCCTTTAGTTCTAATTTATGAAAGGAAAATTTATGGAATAATCATGTCTTCTAGAGAATGGAAGTTCACCACTTCACCGCAAATGACCAACTCTGAGATAACCTATCACCGTACAGGAAAAGTAGAAGTGCCTTTGGACCTTGCATCACGTGGGCACACAAAATCCAGAGACGGTTAGTGGGGTAAACACTAGCATGTAACTCAAGATAAGGGTAAATTAATATTAGTAAAAAGTTTAATTTCAAACTCACTATACATGTTCACATACATGTATACATATATATGATAGATATTGGGGTAGTGAAAAAGGTTGAGCATGATTGTAAAATATTATCCTGGATTATGTAGCTCAACCATCATAAATAGGCACTCACGAACTATATGGGTTTAGCTCCCCCAGCTGAAAGGGCCCTAGTAAGTGTTAGCCGTATGAATTGAAGGTATCAAGGAAAACCAGAGAATGCCCCGAACCCACATAAATCTAAGATACAAATATATATCAATAATGTTAATTGTACACACGCTCATCAAGACCAACCTCACGTCGGCAAACAAGAGTTTCCATTTCAATTCATTCCAGACTCAGACCTTCACGGTTTAGATACATAACCCCCATTAAACCCAGTTAAAACAAGTTTCACATAACCCCTTCATTAGCAACGGAATTAAACATTAAGGCACACAAAATGTATCATCATACTATACGCTTGCAAGCTTATAATTATGCCATTACAATTCCATTAACTTGGGGAAATGCCTCGACCTCCTTTAGTTTATTAAATCAAATTGGTGGAATGCCTTGAACCCCTTTGTTCATTAAGTCAAAACATAACCAACAAGGATTTCAAAATCCATGTTCATTGTTTAACAATTTATGAAATGCAATAATATAGTTGAGTAAGTCAAACCAAGTGACAATTCCATAATTCAAAGCCATTTACACAAGTGGGTTGAGGGAATACAATAGTTCAAAACCAATTTCCAAGTTCAAAATATCAATTTGGGAGATTACCTCGATCCCCATTCCAATTCCCACACCCATGCACCCCATTAGTTCAAAACATTCAAATCAAAGCATGAACAACTCATGAAAATCATGGGAAAACAATTAAAAGATCTGTCATTCCAAAACCCTCAACCCATGTAAAAATCCACATTTAAATCCATACAAGTAAACAATTTAAACACATGATTTTCAAAAAATAATATTTGGGGAAGAGTAACATTCCTGAAGGTATCACAACTACAGAGAAAAATCACCCTTGAGAGCCCTAATTGACCAACTTCTTGGAAACCCTATGTGTTCTTAACCTTAGAGATTTGAAAGAGATTGAGAAACTGTTTTGATATATTTTAGAGTTATAATGATACCATAAAGGGGTTTTAAGTCATGGGTCACGATTGGGATAGAGGGGAAATGTCCAAAGTGCCCTTAATAGAAATACTAAAAAATTATCGCCCAGCCGCTACGGGCGACCTTACGACTTCAAGGGTCACCCTACAACTCATAAGCTCCAGTCATAGTCTGGACAACATCCATGGGAACCCATACTGGTCTGGCTACGATTCGTACCATTCAACTTGTACTCAGACATTATGACTTATTAGGGTCAACCATAGTCAAGGAGAAATCAATTGGGCACTACATTAGTTGGCTACGGATGGAATTATACAACTCGTTATGAGCCAATCATAATAATAACATAAACTTAGACAATCCACACTGGCAAAGATATAATTCGGTTCCTACGATCTGTAATGACACCCTACGACTCATAGGGAGAGTCATAATCTAGGCAGTAAACCCATTGATTAAGAAATTTTCAAGGACCAAAAATCAGGGGTGTTACGTTCTCCCGCCAGGATCATTCTTCCCCGAATGATGAGACCAGACATCCATTATCATGATTTAACACATATCACAACCACACTTACCTTTAATAAAGGCAGAAAAAAATGATATTAAGGAATACAATTACCTCGAGCATGATTATCCAAAGTGGAAAATAGGAGTGGATATTTGGACTTCGTGTCCTCTTCAGCTTCCCAAGTAGTTTATTCAACCTTATGGTTCCTCTACTGAACCATCACCGAAGCCAATTCCTTTTCTGCAACTAACGGGCTTACCGAACCAAGATCTCAACTCGGACATCCTTATAAGGCAAGGAATCCAAAACACTAACACTCTCCAAAGAAGCAACCAAGGAAGGATAACCCACATACTTACTCAGTATATAAACATGGAAGACCAGATGAATAGAACCTAACTTAGTCAGCATCTCCAACTCATAAGCCACATAGCCCACTCGCAGACATAAAAGGGATCAACATACTAGGGACTGAGCATCCCCTTCTTTCCAAACCGCATCACTCTCTTTAAGTGAGATACTTTCAAGAACACCAATTCATCCACATTAAACTCCAACTCCCTATGCCTTACATATGCATAAGACTTTTGGCGACTTTGGGTGGCCTTAAATCTATCCCGAATCACCTACACCTTTTCTATTGCTTGGTAAACCAAGTCGGAAATGAATAACCTATTCTCACCAACCTCAAAAAACTCAATAGGAGACCTATGATATGCCCAAATTACATCTCTCGTTAGAAAGTGTAAGCGGTCGCTGTCAAATATAGAACCCAACTAGGTTGGGTGTCGAATCCCACAGGGAATACTCTGGTCACTAAGTGTTGCAATTATTAGTAGACTGTTGGTCGAAAATTCCAAGGAAAAAGGGGGGTTTGGTTTAGGCGTGAACTAATATTATCAAAGTAACAATGGAACGATTTGCGTAGTAAGATTTAATCACAGAGATTGATAAGTTAGGGTTATGTCCACCTTATAAGTTCTACTTCTCTATTAACTATGAGTAACGCGGAATTTAGACATGCATGCACTTATAGAGAATCGTATTCTAATTCTAAATCCAAGTGTTTCTCAACCATCAAGGATTTATTTTGCTTTAGCTCTCTCGAGCCTAAAGTGTATAACAAATGATACAAATTCTGCAAGAAGCTAATCCAGTTAAGGCATTAACATGTAAATAGAGGTTGGAAACCCTATTTCCTTGTCACACTCTCTTTTCCAAACATGTAAATTTTCTCTCGAACAAGTTAATGCTATAATGGCATATTCTCTATGTTTCCAACCATAAGAATTCAATCAAAACGAAGAGAGTAATGATATAAGTAGCATAACACATCAAGAATTCACAAACTCATAGTAATAGATAGTATCTTACAAGGTTTCCATAACCCTAACAGATAAGTTTAGCTACTCATGAATACAACGGAAATCAAAGTAGACATCATCATCATACCAAAACTTAGAGAAATCTCGGCTATGGAGATGAAACGTGTTTTCTTTCTCCGTTGCTCAAGTGAGCCGTTTTCTGCAATAATCGAATGATCATCATGCTGAAAAATTCAGCAATAAGGTTTTTAATAACATCCTTGTCCCATAAGTTGCTACTGCATCCTTAAGTCTTTAAAAATACTGGGTTTTCCTGGGAAAAAGTTCCCATGCATCACTTTCAATCCAAAAGTTGCCTTCCCTCTTATGTGAAGTTTTCCTTTGCTGCCCACAGGTCCACAAAGTGCTGAAATCTTCATCATTAGTACCTGAAAACATGCTAATCACATAGGTCATCTCACTTAAAGGAAAATGGACTAAAAGTGCAAGAATTATATATTTTATCCTCAAAACTTAGTTGAAACATGGGTAAATTATGGTGCTTAGGCGTGTAAATACGCCCAACATCACCACCCTACACTTAAAGCTTTGTTTGTCCTCGAACAAAATATTACATCCATGCAAACACCTAACTAGAATTTCACAATAGCAACACGAAATTTTCAACAAGACATGCACAACAATCATTAACAATGAGTAGGTTTCTCGATCACTACTAGAAACAACTCAACCTCCAACATAGACTCATTAGGATGGTTAATTCGTATTCAAAAGTTAAGCCAAAAAGAAACATATAAAACTACCCAACAACCATCAACCATGTGTGCTCACACAAGATATCACCCATAATCACTCATAGTTTTGCATTTTTCGAAACATGGGTATAAGACTCTCCTTGCTCTCGCTCTCACAAAGAATTCTTATATTGCAACTGATGACCATAGGCTTGCCCTTAGTGTAATGCTCTACTAATATCAGACTGCTAAGTTTAGGATCAAATAGGTCTTTACAGGTTGTAATGTAGGCTAAGGGACAGGTAGGACTATTTTGGCCAGAAATAGTGACTATGTTCCCTAAGCACTTTAATACACTACAATATGCCATTTACACTATCTTTTAACAACCACTCTACCTCTCTTTCATCTACCAACCCTTTTTCACCCATTTTGTTATTCAATCATAAACACAACTATCTTTTTGTTTTTCTAAATTTTTTATTTTATTTTCTTTTCTTTTTTTTTCTCTTTTTTTTTATATTAAGCAAGCATCCCTATAATAGCCACTCTTTTTCACAACAATTTCATGTACCAATACACCCTGAGGCATCACTTTCACCATTCTCCTTTTATTTTTCCACATGATTCTACAATTTTAAAGCACTTAGGAGTTTGGATCAAATTATGTTCTTGAAAAAAAAAATGGATTAGGCTACATATGAGGCTGCCAAAGAAAATAGCTAAAGGCTCAAAGGGGGTTCACTAGGACAATGTACAAAGGTAGGTAAAAAGAAGGTAAACAATTTCAGGGCTACCAAAGAAATGCCTAAATCATCTCCTACACTCACAATCTTTATTTCGCTTCACACACACACCAGGAAAGTTCTAGCATCAGTCACAACAAAGAATATACAATATCCTCACACACACAAGGCACATGGTCAACTTCATTGGGAGCATTATAGATTCTTGACCCAACAGATGAATGAATTAAACCACAAAAATTTATCACACTATGAGTCACAACTTAGAGCCTAAGCGTCTCAATAGTAATGATTTAGCACAAACCCTTGTTGTAATATACCATGCCGTCTATCAGAACAATTTCATGCAAAATCTAAAATCTAACTAACTAATTACGACTAACTAACTACGACTAATTCAAACAAACAAGAATAAATGTAGGCAAAGAAATACAATACAACAGACATATACCCGCACCCCACACTTAGACGGGACACACTATCCTCAGTGGAAATAAATAAGGAAAACCTGATTAGTCGGACTCCTCTTCTATGTCTGGGGTCATACCCCCTGCATCGGAATCATCATCAGAGTCATCGTCATCAGAGTTGTCCTCCACGTCTGAGTCTGGCAGTCGATGATCATCGTCAGTCGGCACATCATCGTCGAGAGGTTCCTCAAAATTTACCCCCACTCCACACATGGCCCGCGCATGCTCATTAAGCGGGTAATCATAGTCCAACTGTTGAAGCTCTGCATCAGTCGGAACACGACCCCCATTTATCATTGTAAATCTAGTCATGCCATACAGATGGCGGAAAAAGCTTTCATCTCGAGCATGCCTCTCTGCAGTGGTGAGGTTGATGCCTTGACCAGTTTCTGGATCTTTAACCTTCGTGAGATCAACCTTCTTCGGGTTGTGTGGTAGCTTATGATCCGCGGGTTCCTCTTCAATGTGTTCTTTCCTTAAGATCGCAGTCAACAAATTGCCGAAACTAAAATAGGACCTTTTGTGCAGCCTAGCCTTGCGCATTGACGATCGTATAACCGCACCAATGTTGATGGGAATATTTTTCATCAAAGCGTACACCAAGCAGACTCGATCACGTGTGATCTTAGTATATTGTGTCCCAGGAAACAAGCAAGAGTTGACTATCCTTAACCATATGCGAGCTTCCCTGTTCAAAGAGGCATACGGGTAGGTGTTGTGGCGACCATTATCCTTGTGCCGAATCCACCATGCCTTTGACCTTGATCCGCACAGTGTATGTCTGATGGCCCTGTAGGGAGGTCTGTGATAAATCTCCTTGAGCGGTGATGAATCCACAGATGGAAGGCCCAGAAAAGAGTTGAAGAATTCCGCATTCAGTTGCAAGACTTGGCCCCGAATCTTTACTTCACTTCCAGTAGTATTTGAGGACCAATTGGCATAAAACTCTCGCATTAGATCAAGATTGCATTCCCCCATATCTCGGAAAATGAAATCAAGATTTAGTGCCATGATTTTAGCCAAAATGCAGGGCTCTCTCTTTGCTAGACTCTCCTTCTGCATCAAATCCACGTGAACATATTTTTTTACTTTGTTGTTCTTGTGCCACTCTTTTCCTTCCTTCTCTAGGACCCACTTTATCCCAAAAGTTCGTCGAGGCACTTACAAAGAGGAGGACTCAGCCTGATCTTTTCTTGCCCTTTTCTGACCTTTTTTGGAGGTGGACACTTTTTCTTTTCCTTGTCGTCCTTTTGGGGCCATTCTACCTGAGATCACAATAAAGTTACGTTAGTTTCATCATGGAAGATTTACTATAGTCGGAAAAGAAAATCGTGATGATACCACCCCACACTTAATCCGTTTGCACAATGTTAATAATCATGTAATCTTGACTATCCTTTCCGACTTTATTTCATTGGATTAAGGCAATGTTTGAACAAGACTACCACATAGCAATCTTATCAGGTTTTTGCATCAAAATAACCAAACCATGTTATACTTGTGGTCAATCATGATCAATACCTTCGATGAACGAGTCATTCAAGCTTACAACTTTCAAGATTATGCATTAACTTCACAATTTCGACTTCATAAAAATACGACAGTGAATACCAATCAAATACAAGTCGGAGTAAAGTCAAGAACACCCACACGAATTTTTTCACTCAACTAGATGCATCATAACAAACCAACCATATTCTCATCACCAAACACCACTTCACAATCTAATAAACCATTATAAGCGGAGTAGTGCAACAACTACGGAATATAAAAGAGTAACTTACGTGGTGATGGATCCGGAAGATGAACTTGCAAGATTAGATGAGCAAAAAGAAAAACTTTGAGAGAATTTGGGAGCTTAGGCGTCGCCTATCTTGAGCAAACAATGGAATTGTGTTCTAAGGTTGAGGATCTATTTAAAGACTAAGCCATGGGTCGGGTTTGATCCATGTACAATCGAGTTAGGAGACAAAAAAAATAAGTAGGCGGCGCCTAATGCTTTGCCTATGCTTAGCATAGGCGGCGCCTTTAGAAATGCCTAAATAGGAATAGGCGGCGCCTTGCCTATCACCTAGATTGGCATAGGAGGCACCTTGCCTATCGCCTAGATTGGCATAGGCGGCGCCTATGGAATTGCCTATGTGATGCAGTGAGCATAGGCAATGGCATAGGCGGCGCCTATAGCATTGCCTACATTGGTATAGGCCTTGACTTGTCCCTTGCCTATGTGAGGCAGTGATCATAGGCAATGGCATAGGCATTTCCTTGTCCGTTGCCTAGATTTGCATAGGCATTTCCTTGTTCGTTGCCTAGATTGGCATAGGCATTTCCTTGTTCGTTGCCTAGATTGGCATAGGCAATGCCTAGCCTATAGCCTTTGCTCCATCATTCCTCACTTACCAACTTTAGCATGGCTCACTTTCAAATCAAAATTTGGGACTAATCTCTTTCTTTGTATATCTTGCACCTACACTTAATCAAAAACAACAAAAATAATTAGAAGGATGGGTTGCCTCCCACCGAGCGCCTTAGTTTTGGTCGTGGCTCGACTCTTCTTTTTGAACTTTTATTTATCAAAAACAAAATCCTAATGAAACAAACTCCTAATGATGGGTTGCCTCCCATGTAGCGCTTGATTTATTGTCGCGGCACGACATAGCTATCTCGAGTACTCAGACTTCATCGAGATATAAGGTGGCTATACATTTTATCGAATCGGTAGGTCCGATATATAGCTTCACTCGCTGGCCATTCACCTTAAAGACACCACCATCATTGTTTTCTAACTCCACTACTCCGGATGGGTAAACTTGGCTAATTCTGAATGGACCAGACCATTTAGACTTCAACTTACCTGGAAATAGCTTCAGTCTGGAGTTGAAAAGAAGTACCAAATCACCCTTCTGAAAGTTTCGTTGGACAATTCTCCGATCATGGTACTTTTTCATCCTTTCCTTGTAGAGATCTGCTCTTTCATATGCATGTAGACAGAATTCATCCATCTCATTCAGCTGTTCCAACCTCAGATTAATAGAATCATCCCAATTCAAGTTAAGCCGCTTCAGCGCCCACAGTGCTTTATGTTCTAGCTCAATTGGCAAGTGACAAGCCTTCCCATAAACTAGTTGATATGGTGACATGCCAATTGGTGTCTTAAACGCAGTCCTATATGCCCATAAGGCATCATCCATCTTTTTGGACCAATCTTTCCTACTGGCATTCACAGTCTTTGCAAGGATTAGCTTGATCTCCCGATTAGAAACCTCTACCTGCCCACTAGTTTGTGGGTGATATAGTGTAGCTACCTTGTGTTGCTTAACCCCATATTTCACCAATACGTATCTGAATAGCTTGTTGCAAAAATGTGAACCTCCATCGCTTATGATGGTACGAGGTACCCCAAAACGAGAGAAGATATTTCTCTTTAAGAACGCTACAACACGCTTACCTTCATTATCAGCTAGCGCTACTGCTTTGACCCATTTGGATACATAATCCACAGCAACTAGGATATATTTCATCCCAAATGAACTCATAAATGGTCCCATGAAATCAATACCCCATACATCAAATAGTTCTACTTCAAGAATCTTAGACATGGGCATCTCATGGTGCTTCGAGATAGAGCCTTGCCTCTGACACTGATCACATCTTCTCACAAAATCATAAGCATCCTTGAATAATGAAGGCCAGTAATAGCCACTTTGGAGTACCTTCCTTGCCGTTCGATCACCTGCATGGTGACCCCCAACTTGGGAAGCATGACTTGCTTCCAGTATGCTAGGCACCTCCACATCTGAGATGCATCACCTAATAATAACATCAGCACATCATCGAAAGAGATACGGTTCATCCCAGAAGTAGTGTTTCACATCATGGATGAACTTTCTCTTTTGATGAAAGGAGAGATGCTCAGGGATCACTTTACTTACCATGTAGTTTGCAAAGTCTGCATACCACGGTAAGTCTTCCACCATAGTGGCTAGGATTTCTTCGTCGGGAAATGCATCATCAATATCAAAGTTGGGTTGCACTATGTGCTCACTCTCAAGTCTAGATAGATGATCAGCTACTTGGTTTTCGCAACCTTTCTATCCTTTACCTCGAAATCAAATTCATGAAGCAGTAACACCCACCTAATTAGCCTTGGCTTAGCATCTTTCTTTTCCATTAGATATCGTAGAGCCGCATGATCTGTATGAACCACTACTTTGGTTCCTAAAAAGTAAGCACGAAACTTTTCAAAAGAATAAAAAAATGCTAGAAGCTCTTGTTCAGTGATGGTATAGTTCTTTTGTGCTCCATTCAAGGCCTTACTCACATAGTAGATTGGATGAAATAGCCTTTCTCTTTTCTGACCAAGTAAAGCACCCAAGGCTACCCTGCTTGCATCACACATAACTTCAAAAGGTAGAGACCAATCGGGTGCTCCAATAATAGGAGCTTCAACTAGCTTTCCTTTGAGGCATTCAAATGCCTTCAAGCAATCTTTACCAAAGTCAAATTTTGCATCCTTCTCCAAAAGTTTGCATAATGGGCTAGCAATCTTGGAGAAGTCTTTAATAAACCTCCGATAAAAACCTGCATGACCGAGAAAACTACGCACCCCTTTTACAGAAATTGGAGGTGGTAATCTCTCGATAACTTCAATCTTGGATCGATCAACCTCAATTCCCCTTTCAGAGACTTTATGCCCAAGAAAAATGCCTTCCTTAACCATAAAGTGACACTTCTCCCAATTTAACACCAGGTTGAATTCAATACATCTTTGCAAAGCCATACTCAGATTTGCCAAGCATGATTCAAATGACTCACCTACAATAGAAAAGTTGTCCATAAACACCTCCAAGGTGTCTTCGACCATATCAAAAAAAATGGGCATCATACATCGTTGGAAAGTAGAAGGTGCATTACATAGCCCAAATGGCATTCGTTTGAAGGCAAACGTACCATACGGGCATGTAAAAGTGGTTTTCTCCTGATTTTCAGGAGCAATGCAAATATGATTGTATCCGGAATAACCATCTAGGAAACAGAACCATCCCTTCCCTGCCAATCGATCAAGCATTTGATCCATGAATGGCATTGGAAATTGATCCTTTAACATCCACGAATTCAAATTCCGGTAGTCCATGCACACTCTCCACCCTGTGACAAGTCTGAGTGGAATTAGCTCATTCTTTTCATTTGCGACTATTTTCATGCCCCATTTCTTGGGCACACATTGCACTGGACTCACCCATTTACCGTATGAAATTAGGTACACCACCCCTGCATCTAACCACTTAATAATTTCTTTCTTCACCTCCTCTTGCATAGGTGGATTCAAACGAAGTTGGTGCTCAATGGTGGGTACGCAATCTTCCTCGAGCTGAATCTTATGCATACATATCCCAGGAGGGATACCAATTATATCAGCAATAGTCCAACCAATGGCTCTCTTGTACCTCTTCAGAACAGAAATAAGATCTGTTACTTGTTGTTCACCTAAATCAGCCGCAACAATAACCGGAAGTGTATTCTCACTTCCCAAAAATGCATACTTTAGATGACTGGGGAGTTCTTTCAATTCTAGCACTGGTGGCTCTTCAATGGATGGTTTCGCTGGTGGTGACGGTCGATTCTTAAGGTCAAGGTCCAGCTTCTTAGGGGCATGAGAATAGGACCCCATTCCTGTTAGAGCATGAATAGTTTCTTCATACTCTTCAACATCCTCATGCTCAAAGTTCAAAAGTACAGTAGACAATGGCTCAATAGTAAGATGCTTCTCTACAGATAATTCTTTCTCATCCTCATAATAAACATCAGCTATAGAGAATACATTCATATCTTTAGGCTGCTTCATTGATTTGCATACATCAAAACGGACCACTTCGTCATTCATCCGAAATAAAAGATCGTTTGCTCGTAAATCAAAAAACACACTTCCTGTTGTGAGGAAAGGGCATCCCAAGATTATGGGAACTTCAAAATCTACCTCGCAATCCAAAATAACAAAGTCTACAGGAAAAATGAAGGAAGAAACCTTCACCAGTACATCATATAAGATACCAACAGGTCATTTTACCGACCTATCTGCCATCACAAGCTGCATATTGGTTGGTGTAGGATCGCCCAACCCCAACTGTTTATAAATAGATAGCAGCATCAAATTGATGCTAGCCCCCAAATCGCACAATGCCTTAGCAAAATCCAAGGATCCAACCGTGCAAGGAATAGTGAAAGCACCAGGATCCGCCTTTTCTGTACTAAAGATCTCGTGGCAATTGCACTGCAATGATGAACATTATCTGTCAGTTCATAACTTGCTTCCCTTTTCTTTGTCAAAAGGTCCTTCATGAATTTGGTGTATCCTGGCATCTGCTCCAGTGCCTCCACCAAAGGCACATTAATAGTCAACTTCTTCAATATAGTCATGAATTTACTGAACCTGGTGTCATCAGCTTTCTTCTTCAGTCTCTGAGGAAAAGGTGGTGGTGAAGTTGGAAGAGTTTTCTCCACCACTTCCTTTTTATCTTGCTTCTGATTATCAATCTTTTCAGGCTGGTGACATCTAGGTGTAGTGTCATGAACGTTCTCATTCTGATTTTCAGCTTCTATAAAATCATCACAATCTGCTTAAATAACATTCTCTTCTGTAATATCAACCACCTGTTTGCCTTTGGATGGATTTTCCAACACCTTACCACTCCTGGTAGTAATAGCCATACATGATCCATCATTTCTTGGGTTCTGCACTGTGTCTCTAGGTAAGGTACAAACTTTTCTTTGATTGAGTGTCGCTGATAGTTGACTCAATTGTTGTTCCAGCTATTTTATTGAAGTGGAATGCGAATCAACCAATTGATTTATTGAGGATAAATTATTTTTTACCTCAATTACTCCCGTGTTGGTTGCCTCCACTCCTTTCAACAACTTAGCCATCATATCTTCCATGGACATCTTTCCAGAGCCAGATGCTGCAGCCTCACGATTTCCAGGAGGAACATACAAACCACTCCTGTCAGTCTTATTCTTGAATCTGGATTTTTCATAATAGTTCCGACCTTGGTTTCCCTTGGCATTGCCTCGGAAACCCCCCTGATTATTCAAATAATTCACTTCCTCCTCAGAATCGGATTCATCTCTACCCTGTGATACAACATCCTTGACCTTTTCTGTCTTCCCTGATAATAAATGCTTGGTAAGAAGGTCCATATGCATTTTTATGTGAGCCATATCTTGGTCACGTTCCTCTTCTCTTCGCCTCTGTTCTGCTGTCATGCCAGTAGATACAGTAGAGCTTGCTACCTCAGAATCCCTGGTATGCCAAGCTCTACTCTTCTTTGTCATACAATCCAGCATATCACCAGCCTCAATAAAAGTATGGTCCATGAATGACCCACCTGCAGCATTATCAACCACTGTCTTAGTCACCGAGTTCAACGCCCTGTATAATATTTCCATCAAGTGGATGTTGGTCATCTGATGATTTGGGCACCGCATAAGCTTCTTCTTGAACCTCTCCCATGTTTCGTGGAGATCTTTAGTTGGAAACTGTCGAAAATTGTTGATCTCATCTCATAACTGTGCTCTCTTGGATGGCGGAAAGAATCTTTCTAGGAAAGCATTTTTTAGTTGCCTCTAATTAGTAATAGAGTCAGGAGTCAGCCCATTCAACCATAGAGTTGCCTCTCCAGATAGAGACAATGGAAATAAGCGCAGTCAAATTGCATTCTGTCCAACTCCTGGATTGTCAAATGACTTGCATGTTGAGATAAAGTTGATCAGATGCATATTCGGATCATCGCCTACAAGTCCACCAAATAACCCTTTGAGTTGTAATAGCTGGATCATGGTGCTGGTGATATTGAACTTGGCTCCGGGTGCCAAGGGTGGAGGAATAATAGCCCCTGTGGCACCAGCCACATCCAAATCATCATCATCATCATCGAAAGGGGCCTGCACAGCTCGGCGTTCAGGTCTCATTCTATCTTAACGATCTCTATTGTTCACAGGTGCTGCCACCTCACCAGCACGCCTTGGATTTAATAACTCATCATCACCCAGGTCCTTTTCATCAAGATTTGTTGCCCGACCTGGGTTATCAATATTTTGTTGTTGCACTTGAGCAGCTGCCAATGCAACTAATCTTTCCTGCTCCTGTTGAGCAGCCATCCGTTCAAGGTTTCGTTGCGCATCCATTCTGCCAATAAGATGTGGATTAGGATTTATAGGTAATAACGGTTGACCAGAACTTCGTGTATTTGGCATGCACTCCAATAAACCTGAACAAAACAAAAACAACAAACAAAAAGTAAAATTCGAGAATCTTTGACCAAAGGGTCTATTAACTATCACAAACTTAGTTGACAACCGTATTCCCCGACAGCGGCGCCAAAATTTGATACGCCCAAATTACAGCTCTCGTTAGAAAGTGTAAGCGGTCGCTGTCAAATATAGAACCCAACTGGGTTGGGTGTCGAATCCCACAGGGAATACTCTGGTCACTAAGTGTTGCAATTATTAGTAGACTGTTGGTCGAAAATTCTAAGGAAAAAGGGTGGTTTGGTTTAGGCGTGAACTAATATTATCAAAGTAACAATGGAACGATTTGTGTAGTAAGATTTAATCACAGAGATTGATAAGTTAGGGTTATGTCCACCTTATAAGTTCTACTTCTCTATTAACTATGAGTAACGCGGAATTTAGACATGCATGCACTTATAGAGAATCGTATTCTAATTCTAAATCCAAGTGTTTCTCAACCATCAAGGATTTATTTTGCTTTAGCTCTCTCGAGCCTAAAGTGTATAACAAATGGTACAAATTCTCCAAGAAGTTAATCCGGTTAAGGCATTAACGTGTAAATAGAGGTTGGAAACCCTATTTCCTTGTCACACTCTCTTTTCCAAATATGTAACTTTTATCTCGAACAAGTTAATGCTATAATGGCGTATTCTCTATGTTTGCAACCATAAGAATTCAATCAAAACGAAGAGAGTAATGATATAAGTAGCATAACACATCAAGAATTCACAAACTCATAGTAATAGATAGTATCTTACAAGGTTTCCATAACCCTAACAGATAAGTTTAGCTACTCATGAATACAACGGAAATCAAAGTAGACATCATCATCATACCAAAACTTAGAGAAATCTCGGCTATGGAGATGAAACGTGTTTTCTTTCTCCGTTGCTCAAGTGAGCCGTTTTCTGCAATAATCGAATGATCATCATGCTGAAAAATTTAGCAATAAGGTTTTTAATAACATCCTTGTCCCATAAGTTGCTACTGCATCCTTAAGTCTTTAAAAATACTGGGTTTGCCCGTAAAAAAGTTCCCATGCATCACTTTCAATCCAAAAGCTGCCTTCCCTCTTATGTGAAGTTTTCCTTTGCTGCCCACAGGTCCACAAAGTGCTGAAATCTTCATCATTAGTACCTGAAAACATGCTAATCACATAGGTCAGCTCACTTAAAGGAAAATGGACTAAAAGTGCAAGAATTATATATTTTATCCTCAAAAATTAGCTGAAACATGGGTAAATTATGGTGCTTAGGCGTGTAAATACGCCCAACATCAACCTACACCTCCTACCATAAAGGGCATCAAAAGGAGTTATCCCAAACTAGAGTGAAAACTATTATTATATGCAAACTCTATAAAAGGCAAATGATCAACCCAACTACCACAAAAATCAAGAACACAAGACCTTAGCATATATTCCAAAGTCCACTACAAGAAAATGGCAAAATTGTGACAGAAAAATCCGTCACAGATCCGTGACAAATTATTGATTGTGAAAAATTTGTAACGGAATCAGGGACATCCCAAAACCTTTGGTCATAAATTTGATGTAATGAACTAAACTTCAATCACAATTATTTTGTGACAAAATTTTCATAGATCCATTCGTCACAATTTAGATCCATCACAAACTTGAACATAATTTTGACGAAATATTTTGTTATAAAATAGAGACAGAATAATTTTCGTCACAAATTTACCCTTGCAAAAACAATAATTGTGACCTAATATTTTCATTACAAGTAAATTGTAATGAAATGTTTTTCACAAAGTGACTTCCTTTCAATTATATTAGTGACAATATTCTGATATCTTGTGACAAACAAAATCCATCACAAATTTAAATTGAACTTTTAAATTTAATAAATTATATTTACATAATAGTGTTTGATATATATATATATATATATATATATATAATCACAAAATATAACAAATATAATATTAAATTTATAATTCAAAAGAATGAAATTAACACGTCCAAAAATACAACTTCAATACGAAAGACTACAAACGTATAAGACTTACAAAGAGATCCACAAACAAAAGTCTAACAAAACTTGGAGAATTCAAGTCTAATAATGGAAAACACGTGAGCATTTGGGGATTCCCTATTAGTGAGAGTAGCAAGGATCACTAGATGAGCTAGTGAGAAGATAGCACCATCTCGCTCATCATGCGAGACCATCACTCCTCCATAAACTTAAATTGATCATCACTTTGTTGCTTTAAACACGAAGACCTCTTGATCTAGGTGTTGTTGCATCTCAACCTCTACACACTCTTGAATAATTTTCTCTCATATGCAATACCTCTTTTTCAAGAAGTTTGATGTGCTCTTCAACAACATGATCAGACACCGTAGGTAAATAATGTGAAGTGGTAGAATTTTGATTTTTATACAAAGTAGAAACTTGCAAGCCCAACCCATAGGCATGTAGCTTTTTCTCTCGACCTACAGCATCAAAATAAGTCGATTTATATCAAATTCTTGGACTTCTTCTGAATCATCTGATGAGTTTGAAGGATCAGCAACCACAACACCCTCCATTTATCATGAAAATCAGCAAAATACCAGCCATAAATAAATTTTACTTCTATTTGATCAAAACACGCGCAAAACTACTGAAAAAACTACACTTTCAATTGGTAAAAAAAATTGCACTCTTTCTTGGTAAAAATCTGTACAAAATCCACATAAAAATATTGAAAAACTTGATTTTTACTTGACGAGAAGCTGCAGAAACAACTATACAAATAGAGCTGCAACTTTACTTAGGTAAAATTTGCACAAAGATGCATGATTACTTGATAAAACACTTCATAAATAACACACAAACATCTGAAAAAAATACATTTTTACTTGATAAAAAACTGCATAAAACTACACAAAAGAGCTGGATAAAAGCTAAACAAAAATGACAAAACAACTGCAAGTTGACTACACAAATCCAACATTACAAATTTCACTTTTACTGTGCAAAATTACACTAACTCACCCCCAAAGGCTAGCTCATAAAGGAAGAATTGCCCAAATTTATATGAGCAAACAACCTGTTCATTCCCCAACCAATGAAGGACTCTAACCCACTCTAGCAAAAGATTGGGGCGGGAAAGTTAAAACTCAAGAAAAGAATGAAATCATTGTGACTGCTCCCAAAAAAATTTCATTTAAAAAGATATATCTAAGACTTTATAAAGGCTATTTCACTAAGTAAAGAAGGAAGGACATAAAAAGGGTTAAAAGAATATGTTTATGGATGGTCAAGTGTCGTTTTAATGATTCAATGACACTACTTAACATAAAACATAAGCTAGACTAACAAGCGAACATGTTTTCATGAACTATTTAGTACCCTTCCACAAGAATTACATGACCAGTTAGCCATCCCCCCATAAATTAAAAAATAACACATACTGAACAAGTACTTGATTAAAAATTGCATAAAACCTATATAAACACTTGCACAAAATCTATATTTTTGCTTGATAAAAAACTATAAGAATCTACACAAAAAAATGCACAAAAGTTGCACAAAATCGACAATAACAACTGTCATTTACTAAATAAAAACTTCACTAACAACTCCACTTCTACTGTACAAAACCTACACTAACCGCTGCACTTTACCATGCAAAAACTACACTAACAACTCCACTTTTACCGCACAAAAATAATAAGAAGTCAGATAATTTTCACCTCTTGCACGAATAATAGAGGTCCATTATAGTCCTCTCTGAATTGTACCACGAAAGTCAACACTGCAAGTCGATTTGAAGAAACTTGATAACAAAATTAGGAGATAAACAAGAAGATTAGGATCAAGCTAAGCAAAAACCCAACATGCATTAGTAGAGAAATAAATGGTTGAACTCCTGATGAATAAATACTAAAAGAATGAACCAAAATACTTAAAAATTACTTCAAAATTAGTTTTAAAATGTTAAAAGATTTTATGTAATAGTTTGATAAAGACCTACAAAAAGAATACTAAAGGAGTAAAAAGTACAAAAGGCCGAATATCAAGACCCAAGATTATTCACTTTAGAACCCTAATTGAAGAGGGACGGGAATGAATTTGAGCAATGAAATAAAAATTAAAAAAACAGACAAAATACGGAAGCAACTAAGAGGAGGAGAAATCAAATTACAAATCAAAAATTCCATTCATTATTCATGTCATGAGTTGTTCAGATACAAAGAAAGCCCTCATACCATATGAATGTCAAAAAGAAAATAAGAGCGGTAGAGTAAAGAAAAATTACATCAAGAACTTAAAAAGATCAGCAACTACAGGTCTATTCATCGTCAATTTATTTGAATCTTAAAGGGGAGAGAAGTATCTGTGGGTGAAGATTTATGAAAGAATTTTTATGGTGACTGATGAATTTCTCTCAATAGAAGAAGAAAAGGATTTTCTCAAAAGGATATCCACTGTAGTATTTATGAAGTGTAATGGACTTTAGGTGGGAAGATTGAAAAATGGTGAAAAGTTTTAGGGGGGAAAAAATAAAAATAGCTCATCGCACGGGGTTTACCTAGTGCAGTTTACATCTCCTGTGTGATTTACGAGCAATTGCACAGGAGGGGTTTACCCAGTGCGCACAAAGTGCTCACCATAGAATGCTCACCCGAAGGTAGAGGCTGTGGCAGAGGTTGTAGCGGTTGTGGGTTCTCCTAGGGTTCCAAAAAAAGAACAACTTATCACAAGTATTATATTTTTATTAGTTGGCTGTTTTTAATTATATTGTGACGGAATGTTTAATCTGTCATAAATTTAGTCACGGATTTGTAACAGATAGTTATTATTTTTTTTCATCAGCTTTAACTTGTAACGGAAATATGTTCTTCACAAAAATTTTATTTAAAATCTATCATAAATTTGTCACAAATTCGTTACTCTCACAATTTTATGGAAAAAAATTATAAATTTTTCTTTTTTATTTGACCAAGATTGATTTGTCACAAATTCAACAAAATGTTGTTACAACCTGTGATCGAATTACTCCATCACAAATATTCCATCACAATTTGACCATTTTCTTGTAGTGGTCTAAATCGTTCTCTATGCTTGACCATCTATTTGAGGATGAAAAACCAGTGCTAAAGGTTCACCTTAGTTCCAAAAAATCTCTAAAAAGAACGCCAAAAATGAGACGAGAACTGCGTACCATGATAAGATATAATAGAGATAGGCGCACCATGCAATTTGATGATTTCCTGAGTGAAAAGCTTAGCATAATCCTCCGTCGAATAAGTAGTTTTAACTGGCAAGAAATGAGCTGACCTAGTTATCTTATCAACAATGACCCAAATCAAATAAAACTGATTTTGCGATCACGGAAGACCGGTAATAAAATCCATATTAATCAATTTCCATTTTCACACGGGCAAATAAATCTCTTGAAATAAATCACCAGGCCTTAAGTGCTCCACCTTCACTTGTTGACAAACCATACACTTGGCCACATCTCTCTTCATGTTATTCTACCAATAGATCTCTTTCAAATCATGGTACATTTTCATCGATCCAGGATAAATTGTGTACCTTGACTCATGAGACTCAACTAAGATCCTCTCTCGCAGCCCATTAATATCGACAACACACAACCTACCTTAGTACCTAAAGATACCGTCACCACCAATCTCAAAAGCCATCACCTTCTAGTGACCCACATCATCCTTGATTCTGATAAGAATAGGATACAAAACTTGTTCTCCTTTACCTCGACACCCAGAGAGGACTTCAAAACCTCTTAAACAATTGTACCACTATCCTTAGAGTCCAAAATACAAATTCTAAGATTAGGCAAATAGTGAATATCATTAACCAACCCTCACTTCTCCTCATCAACGTGCAGAAAAATCCCCAAAGATAACCCGCTAAGAGCATCAGAAACCACGTTAGCTTTACTTGAATGATAATGAAGACTCATATCATAGTCTTTGATCAACTCAAGAGATCTCCTTTTGTTGAGATTCAACTCCTTCTAGGTGAACACATACTGCAAACTCTTCTGGTTTAAGAAGATGTCAACATGAACCCCATACAAGTAATGGCGTAAAATCTTTAAAGTGAAGACTACCGCAAATAACTTCAAGTCATGAGTCTGATAGTTCTTCTCATGCACCTTCAACTACGTAGAAGCATATGCCACAACCTTGCCTCACTGCGTCAACACATAACCTTATCCCACATGGGACATATTAAAATAAATAATAAAGCCATCAGTACCCTCGGGTAGGGTCAAAACCTGAGCAGAAGTCAATTTATCCTTCAACTTCTCAAAATTACCCTCGTAAGCGTTGGACCATAGAAACTTCACCTTTTTCTAAGTCAACCTAGTCAATGGGGAAGCAATAGAAGAAAAACTCACCAGAAACCTCATATAGTAACCAGCCAAGCCTAAGAAGCTCCGAATATGGGTTGGAGTCATGGGTCTAGGCCACTTCTTAACTACCACAACTTTTTGTGGATCCACCATGATCCCTTCACTAGAAATAACATGACCCAAAAAGTGACAACATTCAATTGGAACTCACACTTCAAAAACTTAGCATACAAACATTGATTCCTAAGGGTTTGCAACACTATACGGGGGTGATTGGCATGATCCTTCTTACTCATAGAATAAACAATGAAGAATAAGTCTAGAAATTAAAAGAAAACTCAATTCATAAGATCCATAACATTGTTGGTGCATTAGTCAAACCAGAGGATATCACCAAAAAACTAAAAATGGCCATACTGGGTTCAGAAAGAAGTCGTAGGGATATCCACCTTTCTTTTCTTCAACTGATGATAACCCGACCAAAGGTCAATCTTGGAAAAGTACTTCGCACCGTGTAGATGGTCATACAGGTCATCAACCTCAGGAAAAGGGTACATATTTTTCACTATTAAATTATTGAAATGACGATAATCTATAGCCAATTGAAGGGACCCATTCTTCTTACATATAAAGAGTACCCGAGCATCCCACGGGGAAACACTAGGGTGAATAAAAACCTTATTTAGAAGATCTTTTAATTTCTCCTTGAATTCTTTCAACTCAGTCCGAAAGAAGATCGATCCCAAAATAAATTTTACTATCTGAGGGACATCAGGAAGATCATCAAGAAACACTTCAGGAAACTCACAAATTATAGGGATAGATGTTAATGAGGTACCCTTGATATTAGGATATTTAACCCAAAACAGGTGACTTGGACACCCCTTAGAAATTAATTTCCAAGCCCAAAGATACAAAATTAACCTTTCCTTAGGCACTAGGGAACAACCTTCACACTCAATCACTGGCTTATTTGAGAATTGGAAACTGACCCTTCGGGTCCTACAATCAAGAGATGCATAGCACGAATGGAGCCAATCCATCCCCAAGATCACATCAAAATCTAATGTCTCCAACTCTATCAAATCCACCAACAACTCCCTATCACAGATAATTACCATACAACCCCTATAGACCCTCCTAGCTATGATAGGTTACCTACTGGGGTAGACATAGAAAAAAGATTAGCAATACACTCAGGACCAAAATCAAAATGAATAACCATATAAAGGGTCATATAGGAAAGAGTAGACTCAAGATTTAATAGACAATACACATCACAAGAGAAAAGTTTTGGCATACCAATAACAATATCAGGAGATACCTCAAAGTCTTAATGGGTGCAAAGAGTATAAAGATAGTTCTAACTAGTGCGGGAGCCTGAAGCATCACCCTTTTGTTCAGGAGCTGAAGAAACAGCAATCGAGACCTTATTAACCCTAGTAGCAACATCACCGGAGGGATATTTCCTTTGAATATAGCACGGCTAGCCGCATCTGAAATACTTTTTTATCCCCTCATCACAAACACCACAGTGCAACTGTCCACAAAATCTGCAAAAAGGATACGAAAAAATTAACTAGCCCTTCTGGCCTGAGATTGGGAACTTTGTGCCTTAAACTCATTGTTGCTCTAAAAGCAACGATCACTAGATGGTTTAGGATATGGAGCACTAGCCATAGAATATGAACCAGTTACATTGGTAGTAGAGATACTCTTGTTGATTTAATAGAGTTATACATGGTTAAATTTGATGTTATCCTGGGGTTGGATTGGTTGCATTCGTGTTATACTTCTTTAGATTGTCTGACCCATAGGGTTATGTTTAAATTCCCTAATAAGCAGGTCATTGTATGGGAAGGTTGTTCTTTGGTGCCTAAGGGAAATTTTATTCCTTATCTTAAAGCCCAAAGGTTGATTTCAAATGGGTTTTTGTTTTATTTGGTCTGAGTTAAAGATTCTAACTCGGAAGAGTCTTCTCTAGAATCCATTCCCATGGCTAATGTATTTCCTTAGGTGTTTTCCAATGATTTTCCCGGTGTTCCTCCCGATAAGGAAATTGATTTTGGAATTGATCTTATTTCGAAAATGCGTCTGATATTTATCCCTCCTTATATAATGGCTCCGACGGAGTTAAAAGAACTTAATAAGCAATTAAAGGACCTCTTAGATAAAGGTTTTATCCATCCTAGTGTGTCTCCTTGGGGTGCTCCCGTATTGTTCGTGAGCAAGAAGGATGGTTCCCTTCGTATGTGCATTGATTATCATCAGTTGAACAAAGTGACCGTAAAGAACTAATATCCTCCCCCTAGGATCGATGATTCGTTTGATCAACTTCAAGGTGCAAAGTAATTCTCTAAGATTGATCTTAGATCGTGTTATCATCAACTTAAAAATTAGGGATGCGGATATCCCTATGACTACCTTCAGAACCCATATGGACACTATGAGTTTCTTGTCATGTGGGTTGACCAATGCCCCAGTGGATGTAAGACCCCACAAAATCCTAAACATGTCAGTCCTACATATCATTCCAAAAAGGGGTCCCAGACTTAGAAAAATTCAGCTAAGTGTTAAGACTTAGAAGTATTTTTTAGCCTTCGAAATTGGACGATCTTATTTTCGATCTTTTCAACCTTAGAATGTTGATTTTCAAGTTGATTCATGAACAGGGATGTTAATTGGTCATATTGAGTGAGCTTCAAAAATTTTGAACTTCGTTTGGGTCTTGTTTGGATGGCCAAAATAGCAAGCCAACGCGATCTTGACGCATCACATTGCCTATCATGTTGTCATCATTGATGCGATACGTTGGTAATCACATCGATCCCATTGATATGGAACATTGCCAAATGCATCATTGGGCTAGTTTTGCTTATTAAATTTTGAGTTTCCAAGGGTATTTAGGTTTGGGCCAATTTCTCACTACTTTGGTCTTTTAAAGATCAACTCTAATGATATCACCAAAAACTATATGTCCAAGTAAAGCTACTGATCTTATCCAAAATTTGCACTTACTGAATTGAGCGAACAACTAATGGGATCTGAGAGTCTGTAGTACTATTCTGAGATGGTCTGCGTGATCATTCTCACTGCGGGAGTAGACAAGAATGGAATCAATAAATACTATGATGAACATGTTCAAGTACTGCTTGAACACATGGTTCATCAAGTGTATAAAAGTTATTGGGGCATTGGTAAGACCAAATGACATGACTAGAAATTCAAACTGACCATACCAAATTCTAAAAGTTGTTTTTAGAACGTCCATTCTCTGACTCTGAGCTGGTGATAGCCTGATCTAAGGTCTATCTTAGAAAAGTAACTGGCACCCTGAAGTTGGTATCAGAGTCTAAGGTTCTATAGAGTCCTTGGGAGTCTGAAAGCCACGTCAAGTAGAGTCTTGTACATGGGTGTGTAGCGCGCCACACTTATGGACAAGAGGCTATGAGACGTTTTAGGAAAATTTTCCCTTTTTTTAGTATTTATGTCATGTGAGTGAGCATGAGCTCAAGTTAAACTCTCTGTCTACTCTAATTTTCCCTTCTGTTTATAGAATATGCCTCCCAAAAAGACCAATAGAAGAAGAACTGGAAACCAGCTAGCACCTCCGCCTGATTAGAAAGATCCCCTGAATGAGAATGTTTCTCACGCAGAATTCAGAGCGGCTTTCACCACTCTAGACCATTCTGTGGCATCCCAGAATAAACTCCCAGTTGTTTTTCAGGCCAACCTAGTGGCCAATACTGCTGCATCTAGAATTTGGAACTTCACCCGAATGAACCCTCCTTTATTTTTAGGGTTAAAGTCTGAAGAGGACCCACAGTAATTCCTTGACATGGTGCAGAAGGTAACAGACATTATAGGGGTAACCACTAGTGAGAGTGCTGAGTTAGCTGCCTATCAGTTGCAGGATGTGGTTCATACATGGTTTAAACAATAGAAGGCAGACAGGGCTGTAGATGCAGGGCCTATAGATTGGGAAGAGTTTGCTTCTACCTTTCTAGATAGGTTTTTCTCATTGGAATTGAGAGAGGCTAAGGTGTTAGAGTTCATTAACTTGAAGCAGGGCAGCATGACAGTGAAGTAGTATTCTCTCAAGTTTACTCAGTTAGCAAGATATGTTCTTTATATGGTAGCTAATAGCAGATCTAAGATGAGTAAGCTTATGTCTGGTGTGTCTGACAATGTGGTCAAGGAGTGTAGGACCACAATGCTGATTAAGGAGATGGTCTTGGCTATGTTGATGGTCCATGATAAATATATAGAGGACCAAAAAACTAAAAAGAAAGAGAGAGAGAACAAGAGGGCTAGAACAAGTAGCTTCAACTTCACTCAGCCTAAGTCAGAGGGTGGTAATCATCCTCAGTTTTGCCCAAAATCTTTAGTTTTGGCTCTGTCCTCATCCAGTGCTCTGGTGTCTAAATTTAAGAATGGTAATAAGGATAGTGTGCCAGGCTCTAAATCTCAGGGTAGTTTTAGCAGTGCCCAAACAAATCCTCTTTGTAGAAGTGTGGCAGACACCATCAAGGTGTATGTAGAGCTGGCAGAGATGTATGTTTTATATCTGACAAGCTAGGTCATAAGATCATAGAGTATCCTCAGGTGGGTTCACAGAGTCAGCATAATCATCCCCCATCTCAGTATGGTCTCCCGTCTCAATGGGATACCACTTCTAGTGCCACCAGTGGGCAACGCCCAAACAGGCTCTATGCACTTCAGTCCCGATAGGGTCAAGAAATTTCTCCTAATATGGTCACTGGTACGTTATAAGTGTACCATTTACATGTTTATGCTTTTCTAGATACAAGAGCTTCCTTGTTCTTTGTAAGCCCTTATATAGTTGTTGCCTTTGGAATCAATCCCGAAATCCTAGCAGATCCCTTCTCAATCTCTACCCCAGTGAGTAAGTCTATCATAGCTCGGTGGGCATATAGGAACTGTTCGGTTATGGTTTCTCAAAAATTTACTTCGGCAGACTTAGTAGAGTTAAATATAATGGATTTTGACATCATTCTCAACATGGATTAGCTTTATTCATGTTATACTTTAGTTGATTATAGAAATAAAGTTTTCCATTTTTAGTTCCCAAATGAACCTATCCTACAATGGAGGGGTAGTACTTCAGCACTTAGGGGTCAGCTTGTTTCATACCTTACAGTGAGAAAAATGATATCCAAGGGGTGTGTCTATCATCTTATTTGAGTTAAAGCTTATAGTTCCGAGACTCCTAATCTTGAGTCAGTTCCATTAGCAAGTGAATTTCCAAATGTGTTTCTCGAAGATCTTCCCAGAGTTTCTCCCGAAAGGGAAATTGACTTCGGAATAGACCTTCTTCCTAATACTTAACCTATCTCTATTTCATCATATAAAATGGATCCAACAAAACTAAAAGAATTAAAATAGTAGTTGAAAAACCTCCTAGATGAGGGATTTATCAAACCCAATGTCTCCCCGTGGGTGGCACCAGTTCTATTCATGCATAAAAAAAATAGTTCTCTCATAATATGTATTGACTACCATCAGTTGAATAAAGTCATAGTCAAGAACAAGTATTCGCTTCCTAGAATCGATGACTTGTTCAACCAACTTTAGGATGCCAGTTACTTTTCTAAGATAGACCTCAAATGAGGCTATCATCAGCTCAGAGTCAGAGAATGTGACATTTCAAAAATAGCTTTCATAACTGGGTAGGTTATGTGTGCCTTGTATGGATGGCGTGAGATAGTGCATTCTTAAAAATTGCATAGTGTGCGTTACTCGATTCATCCAGGGCCACTAATAAGTACCGCGACTTACAGGAAGTCTATTGGTGGAGTGGGATGAAGAGAGATACTGCAGAGTTTATAGATAAGTGCTCCACATGCTAGTAGGTTAAGATAAAGCATCAAAAGCCTAGTGGGTCTATGCAGGAGTTCAGTATTCCCATATGGAAGCAGGAATAACTGAACATGGATTTCGTGATGGGTTTGCCTCATACTTGTCATCATCATGATTTGATTTGGGTTATTGTGGACAGGATAACCAAGTCAGCCCATTTCTTGCAAGTTCATACCTCTTATTCAGCCGAGGATTATGCCTAGATCTATGCCAGAGAGTTGGTTAGGTTACACGGTGACCCATTGTCTATCATTTTAGATAGAGGTATGCAGTTTACCTCTTATTTTTGGAATGCTTTCCAAAAGGGTCTTGGTACCCAAGTTTACCTTAGTACAGCCTTTCACCCTTGGACAGATGGTCAGAAAGAAAGGACCATTCAGACTTTAGAAAATATGTTGAGAATGTGTGTTGTTAACTTTAAGGGCAGTTCGAATGACCACTTACCTTTGATAGAGTTTGCATATAATAACAGCTATCATTCCAGTATTCAGATGGCTCCATTTGAGGCTCTTTATAGGAGGAGATATAGATATCCCATTGGTTGGTTTGAAGTCGGTGAGGCCGCAGTAGTAGTGCCTGACTTGGTATTTGATGCCTTAGAGAAAGTGCAGCTAATCAGAGAGAGGCTTAAGATAACTCAGAGCTGACAGAAATCATATGCAAATATGAGAAAAAAAGATCTTGAGTTTGACATTGGCGACTTTGTGTATTTAAAAATCTCTCCCATGAAGAATATGAAGAGATTTGGCAAGAAAGGAAAGCTTAGTCCCCAATATGTTGGTCCTTGTAGGATTCTCAATCATTTTGGTAAGGTAGCTTATGAGCTTGAGTTACCTACAAACTTGGTATAAGTGCACCCAGTGTTTTACGTCTCCTTACTAAAGAAGTGCATAGGTGACCCAGAAGTTGTAGTCCCTAAAAAGAGTGTAGATATTCAGAACTGTCTCTTTTATGGGGAAGTCCCCGTCGAAATCCTTGATTGTCAGATTCGCAGACAAAGGAACAAAGAAGTTCCTTTGATCAAAGTTCTTTGGCGGAATTAGTTCATTAAGGGAACTACTTGGGAAGTAGAAGTAGACATGCGAACCAAGTATCCTCACCTCTTCTCCGCAATCTCAGACTCAACCTAAGGTAATAGACTTTCTTAGATTTACTCTATTCTATGTTCACTTATAGTTGCATAACATTCTCATATCATTCATGAAACAGTTCAGTTATGTGTAATTTCTCCAGAATTCAATCATGCTTCAGTTATGTATGTCAATGTAAGTACAGTTCCTCAGTCTCTCTCAGTTTAGTTAGTCTTATTTGAGGATGAATGTTCCCAAGTAGGAGATATTGTAAGACCCCACAAAATTCCAATCATTTCAGTCCTATATAGCATGCCAAAAAGGGGTCTCAGATTTAGAAAAATTCAGCTAAGTGCTAAGACTTAGAAGCATTTTTTAGCCTTCAAAATTGGATGATCTTATTTTCGATATTTCCAACCTTAGAATGTCGATTTTCAAGTTGATTCATGATCAAAGATGTCAATAGGTCATATTGAGTGAGTTTCAAAATTTTTTGACATTGTTTGGGTTGTGTTTGGATGGCCAAAATAGAAAGCCAACGCGATCTTGATGAGTCACATTGGCTATCGCATTGACACCATCGATGCGATGCATCGGTGATCGTGTTGATCCCGTAGATATGGCGCATCACCAATTGCATCACTGGCCTAGTTTTGCTCATTAAATTTTGAGTTTCCAAGGGCATTTACATCCTTTTCCCCTCACCCAATTTAGCTAAAACATAAGATTAGACTCCTAAAGGGGAAAATTGCATTCATTATTCTCAAAATACTCTCAAGAAATAAAACCTAGTTCATCAAGTTCAAGTCCAAGTTCCAAGAAATCCTCTACAATCTTCATAAAATTAACAATCAAGGTATGTTATGTGTTCATACATGGGTTTCCTTTCACCCTTAGGGTTCAAGAAACCTTTTCTAAACTTGCTTTATGATTTGTATGTTATGAATTGAATTATGCCCATGTTTGAGTTGTTTTATGAATTTCAAGTTAGGATCTTTAATGGGTTCCCTGAAATTACATTAGCATGTGTGTCGAATTATGAATTTTTCAAGTCAAAACCATTGCATTTCAAGATTACACGTTGAAGTAATGATGCCCTATAGGTTATTTTTCATGTATCACAATCATGCTCCCCAAGTGTTTGATAGAATGTCCATGTGAATGACATTATGACATGTTAGCATGTGTTTTCATTCATGTACAAGTCCATGGCCTTTAAGTGTTTGATAGAATGCCTCAGTGAATGAATTATGAACAATTGACAATTTCTATGCTTTCAATATTTGCTATGTCTGTCAATTATTCTATCGAGTCCTGGGGGTAATTATTACCTGAACTCTAGCTATTTAATCAGTTGCAATAATTATAGAATAGTCCCAGTAAAGGTCAAGAACCATAGTACTCAGCCAGTAACAGAACTCAATGAGCTCAGTCCAGCTCAGTCAGTCAACCCAATTAGTGTTAGTTTAGTCAAGCCTAGTACAGACTAGTGATCATTTTAGTGTTGATTCAGTTGGGAGTAGTATTCAGCACTGAGCAAACCCAGGGATGGGGAATTCCTGCCAGTAGAGGGTTTGACCCTTAGTAGCAGTCCCTGCATTACAAAACTACGTAGCTAGCATAGGGTAAGTCTTCCTCCTGCTATATTAGGATTGACGCAATCATATATATATTTCATGAGTCTTCCTGCCAGATTAGGGTTGACACACCATTGTTAGTATCCCTTGGAAAGGTGCTAACACCCTTCCAACTGGGGTCATAGGTTGGACCTCAACTCGGTCTATAATCAAGGTATGTCGATTAGATGAACACTCCCACAGTTACAGTTTTAGTCTCAGTATTTAGTAAAGAACTCAAAAAGTTCTACAGAACTATGGCTATCAGTTATCAGTTACTTAGCCATCAAAAATCAGTACTTCAGTATCAGTCTAAACTTTTAATTATCAGTATTCAGTTATCAGAACTCAGTATTTCAGTTTCAGTCTAATTCAGACAGATATTATATGTGCAGTATTGTATATTTAGTATGTTCAGTAGTTACAATATTTTATGTACTCTCATCCAGTTACTTCATGATATTTATTTAGTCAGTTATCATCTCATTCATATGAACCCATGTATATAGCCTACCTCACTTAGGATACCAGTACATTCCACGTACTAACGCAGAATCTTTCTTTACACTATGATGTCTCATATCATAGGTTTGAACGCTCAGGGTCCTGGCTATACTTAGCATCTCAGGCTATCAGCAGTAGATACAGTGGTGAGTCCCATATTTTGAGGACAGAGTTTATCTATTTCAGTATTTCAGCAGTTCAGTAGTTATTTCAGTCGAAGTTAGTTGGGGGTTTATCCCATCAACTCCATATTCAGACAGTTAGAGCCTTTCAAACTAGAACAATTAGATATTCAGTTTTTCAGATGTTATTATCAAGTATACTCAGTATTTATTTTAGTATTTTGAGAACCTTATGGAATTTTTAGTTATACTTCTGCATATATTTTTAGTATTATTATTCAGTGCTCCTAGCAGGTACCAGTCATGGGTTAGCTTGTGGTCCTTCAGAATTGTAAGCACCGTGTGACGCCCAGGATGTAGACTCAGGGCATTACAGCGGCATTTATGGATTTGATGAATAGGTCCTTCTGTCCATTCTTGGAAATATTTGCCATTATCTTCATTGATGATATCTTAGTGTACTTTAAGTGTGAGGCGGATCATGTAGACCATCTCCGTGCCGTGTTACAAACTTTAAAGGATCATCATTTGTACGGCAAGTTCTCCAAGTGTGAGTTTTGGTTAAAAGTCATTGCTTTTCTTAGTCATGTCACCTCTAGTAAAAGGATCACGGTGGATCCCCAAAAGATTGTGGCGGTTAAGAAGTGGCCTAGACCTATGACTCCAACTAAAATTCAGAGTTTCTTGGGTCTTGTCGGCTATTATAGAAGTTTATGGAAAGCTTTTCCACTATAGCTGCACCATTGACCAAATTGACCCAAAAAAAGGTCAAGTTCTTGTGGTTCGATGCGTGTGAGGGTAATTATGAGAAGTTGAAAAATAAATTAACTTCGGCTTCAATTTTGACCTTGGCCGAAGGTAATGATAGTTTTGTGGTTTATTGTTATGATTCTCGAGTTGGTCTTGGTTGCGTATTGATGCAACATGGTAGGGTGGTGGCCTATTCTTCAAGGTAATTGAAAGTTCATGAAAAGAACTACCCCACCTGTGACTTAAAATTATTAGCCATGGTCTTTCCTTTGAAAATTTGGTGGAATTACCTCTATAGTGTTCAAATTGATATCTTATCCGATCATAAGAGCCTCCAATATGTGTTTACTCAAAAGGAGTTGAATCTCTGGAAAAGAAGGTAGTTTGAGCTATAGAAAGACTATGATATGAGTCTTTATTACCATCCTGGTAAGGAGAATGTAGTCATCGATGCTCTTAGTAGGTTGTTAATGGGGAGTTTGGCCCATAATAATAAAGATAAGCAGGAATTTGTGAGAGAGATTCACAGATTGGCTAATCTTGGAGTTCAACTTGTGGACTCCGAGGATGGTGGTGTATTTGTGCATTTGGTATCTCAATCATCTCTCGTTGTTGAGATAAACAAAAAGCAAGTCATGGACCCCGACTTGATGAAGATCAAGAGTAATGTGGGGCAATACAAGGTTGCAGACTTTGTTATTAGTGGTGATGTTATCTCGAGGTACCAATGTAGGCTATGTGTTCCTAACATCGATGGATTAAGGTAAAGGGTCATGGCCGAGGCTCATGGGGACTACTATGCTATTCATCCTGGTTCCACCAAGATGTATAATGACCTTAGAGAGTTTTATTAGAGGAAAAATATGAACTGTGATATTGCTATCCATGTGGCTAAGTATATGGTGTTCCAATAAGTAAAGGTTGAGCACTTGAGGTTCGGTGGCCTGTACCAAGAGATTGTGTTACCCGAGTGGAAGTGGGAGGCAATTAATATGGATTTTTTTTACTGGTCTTCCTAGATCCCAGAATCAATGTGATTCTATTTGGGTCATTGTTGATAGAATGACCAAGTCCACTCATTTCTTGCCCGTGAGAACGAATTTCTTGGCAGAAGATTATGCTAAGTTGTATCTAGCAGAGATAATGAAGTTGCATGGTGCTCCGGAGGCTATTATTTTGGATTGTGGTCTTCCATTTTTATCCCACTTTTAGAAGTTGTTCCAAAAGGGTTTAGGTACTAGAATATGCCTTAGTACCACTTTCCACCCGCAAACGGATGGTCAAGTGGAGAGAACTATTTAAATATTGTAGGATATGTTGTGGGCTTATGTAATTGATTATGGTGGTAGTTGGCATGACCACTTACCTTTGATTGAATTCTCCTATAATAATAGCTAACACTCTAGCATGGCGCCTTTTAAGGCATTATATATTAGGAGATGTCGATCTCCTATTGGGTGGTACTAATTGGTGAGGGTAAGTTACTTGGGCCCAATTAGTTCACCAAGCCTTAGAGAAGGTAAAGGTGATTCGTGATAGATTGGTAACCACTCAAAGTCACCAAAAATCCTATACGGATTAAAGGCATAGAGATTAGGAGTTTAATGTTAGTGATTAGGTATTCTTATAAGTGTCTCCCATGAAGAGAGTAATGTGGTTCGGTAAAAAGGGAAGCTTAGTCCCTGCTATGTTGGTCCCTACTTGATTGTGAAGAGGGTTGGAAATGTGTCCTATGAGTTGGAGTTGCCTCCTAGTATGAACTCCATTCACCTTGTTTTCCATGTGTCTATATTGCAAAAATATGTGGGTGACCCTTCCTTGGTTGTTCCCTCGAAAGATGTTGGTATCTTGGACTCTTTATCATATGAGGAGATCCTAGTGAGAATCTTGGATTGGCAAGTTCGCTGGTTGCAAACAAAAGAAGTGGCTTCGGTAAAGGTTCTATAGAGGAACCAAAAGTCTGAGGAAACTACTTGAGAGGTGGAAGAGGACATGATGTCCAAGTATCCACATTTATTTTTGATTTTGGAAGCTTATGATGAAGGTATGTGTTAATCTCCTTACCTGGATGTACATCTTGATAGGCGATAGGTTGAAGTCCCCAAGATTTGAATTAATTTATGTCTTTGTTAGACAATGGATTAAAGTTCCCAATGTATGAATTGGTTTGTGTCTTGTTGTACCATGGATTTAAGACCTTAATGCTTTGTAATCATGTGTGTTGTGTTATGATGAGTTTAAGTCTCTAGTACCTTTAGTTGATTCATGCTCTGGATAGATGAAAGGGTAAAGTCCCCAATGCTTTGAGTTTCTCTATATCTTTGATGAGTTGATAGGTTGGAGTCCCTAATTAGTGAAATGAGTAAGTGTTGGATAAGTAATGGGTTGGAGTCCCAAGACTAATGAAATGAAGTGGTTGATCGATGATGATCATGATGTGTGTTGTGTTGTATCCTTGTTGTATGTTTGTTTCTAATTGTGTAAAGGTTTCTTTGATGCATTTCGATGTGTTAACTTGTGTAGATGTTTTCCTTACCCTTCATTTGCAGACTAATGATCCCAAGTGGAAGAGAATTGAAACACCTAGACTTTTATCCATTCAGAAATAACAACTTTTTGTGTCTTTGAGTTGGGTACGACTTGGGGCTTGAGTCGTACCCTTGGTCACTATTTTTACCCTTCTCCCCCTCCACTTTTGTACCTTAAGCAGTATGTTAAGGTATCATACTATCTTCTATACGACAAGGCAATCCCTTATTCGGAACCAATACATATGAGTCATATACTATGCAACCATATAGAGTAAAGTCTCAAAACTGAGTAGACTGTTTTGGTCATGAGTGAAGCTTATGATTAGAGGGTGAGTCATACCCTTTGTTTGCGACTCAATGGTGCCCTCTCGTACCCATAATAGTGTTTTTGACCTAGGAGAAGCCTAGGGTATGAGTTAGGGTACCACTCATACCCTAGGTCACTACTTCCATAGGAACCGTAAGAGGGAGTCGTACCCCTGCACGAGTGGACTTTTGAGATTTTAACCAAGGACCTTTCGATCATTTCCCTTGAATAAAACCCTAAACCCTCTCATTATATAAGTCATTCTAGCCTCCTATGTCTTCATTTACAAGACTCAAACACTCCTAAACACTCTAAAGGCTTCTTGGATCAAGATTGGACACTAAGGTTTAGAGGAATTCATCTAGTGTCAAGGAAGAGTCAATATTGTTGGTGCGGGATATTTACTAAGGAATGTATCTCTTCCTCTCTTTAAATAACTCTAAACCCATGTATTTGACACTTGGATTAGTAAGCGTACGAGGTGTTTTTAGATCAAATAAAAAGGGTTTTGTTACCTAACAATGAATAATGATGATTCTTGCTTATCTTGTGTTGATACATGTTATTGATGGTAGATTGTATATGTGGGTTCTTCTTATATTTTTTTTAACATAAGTGTCTTAAGTAACCCTAATCTTGATGTTATCTACCATGAAAATAGTCTTGTTGAAGGTACACACATATGGTATTTGTGAAAATGTCTAAGTAAGTTGTCTAGTAATATGTTGGTTGTATAATGAGCTAGAGAAATGCCCTAATGAGTATAAATGATTTATAATAATGTTTTTAAAGGTATTGTAAGCCATTTAAGATATGAAGATAACCTTGTTAAGCTAATGACCAATAAGAGGTTGAAGTTCCTCAATATGAAGTTGAACTTGAATTGTGTGTTAAACCCAAGTATGGTAAGAATATGGTAATAGATTGCTAATGAAATGTAAATAGATTGTGAGGGTCTTATTTACCATAAATTGAATTTTATTATGAATTGAATAAAGGCATTGGCCTATTGAAATGGTTGAGCAATGAAGGCTCTGATAAGGACCAAGTGGTCATGTATAGTGTTGAATTGGCTAAATGGTTAAATTCCTTAAGTGTTGTATTGAATGTATGATTGATAGTATGATGGCTTGAGGTTGAATTCCCTTGCTTTATGAAATGCTTGAGGTTAGAGTCCCTTGCCAAATAAAATTTCTTGTGGTTAAAGTCCCTTGCTTAAAGAGATTTTTTGAGGAGATAGTGCCTTTCTCAATGAATGAGCAAGTGGTTAAAGTCCCTTACTTGAATGAATATGAGTTTGGATAGAACTCTTGGTTAAATGAATGTGTATATGGTTAAAGTCCTTGGTTAATGAAAGAGTAAGCATGGTTGAAGTCATTTGTCAAAGTGTATGTGATTGTAGTTAGAGTCCTATGCATAGTGTGAAATGTTAAACCTATAAGTATGGAGGGTCGGAGTCCCCCATTTCATGCCTAATGAATGAATATTTGATAATGTTGATGAGCCTTTATACCTTGATTGGAATGTAATATATACATATATATATGTATGGTTAAGTGTATGAACGTGACACTATGGGATATATTGATTTGTTGTTGTTTGATGATGTACTTTATCCCTTATCCTTGAATTAAATGCTAGAGTTCTAACTGCTAACCATCTCTGGATGCTACGTCCACACATGACATAGAGTCCAGAGAATCTTCTTTTTCTTATGCATAGTGATTAGAAGATCATACGGTTCGTGTATTGACTAGAAGGGGTGAGCTTTCTTTCATTCAGAAGACATTCTTCTCCTAGTCCTTGTCTTTAGACTTGTTCTCCTTAAGACTTGATTTGTCTATAGTTGGGGTCTTGTCCCGACATATACATTTATTGACTTCAGTTTTGTATAGAGGCATTGTGAACAACTGTGAACTTAGGCATGAGTAATTATCATAATGAATCTAATATTGGATTATATTATTATTTCTGCTATCTTGGTATGAGAATTGTAGTTCCTTTGACTCCTTTAGTATGATGAGATATTTGTGATAGGCAGTGGGGTGACCTCTGGTTCATGACTGCTTGAGTTTCCCATACGACATGGCTTAGGGTTCGGGTCGTGTTAGTCATCAAGAACAACTCTCACATAGGCAAACAAAAGTTTCCAGTACAAGACATTTAAGACCCATACCTTAACTGCTTTGCTACATAATCCCCATTAGGCCCAATTAAAAAAAAATTCACATAACCCATTCATTAGCCATATAATTACACATTAAAGTACACCACATGTATCATCATACTGTACGTTTGCTAGCTTATAATTATTCCATTACAATTCGATTAACTTGGAGGAATTGAAACATCCTAGGTTTTAGCCCTTAGAATTTTTCCTGGAATTCCATTCTCTAGACCCAATATAACTTAAGGATATGAGCTATTTGTTGGGGTAAGAGTGGTATGGTCCTATCGTATACTAACCAATGTTGGCTGATGGGATTGGATGGATTTCTAAAATGGTTACGTCTTATGGTCTATGAGTTATATTTTGGACTCGTATAGGGGACAGTATTCAATCCTCTTGGTATTCTATTCTTCTAAGGAGACGGATTGTAGGTACGAATCGTATGATATAGATATGACTTGGTTGGATGAGTTATATATTGGACAGTGTTGGGTCCAAGGGTTGAGGCTAGTATACGAGTGGTAAGTACCACTCATATCGAAGGGTGCAACTCGTGAGTGTATCCCTGTGATGGAATTTTATGCAACTTAAGTGGGGTTATTCTGGACATTTTCCTACTTAACCCAGTAGGACCCCACATCTTTTAACCTACTTGGAAGAGTATTTACCCTATTATTCTATTCATTAACACTTAGAAACTATTCCTAAACACTTCATAATTCTCTCAAGAGCTTTTAGGGCAAGAAACCCAGGGTTTCATCTTGAGGCTAATTTGGGGCTTGCTTTGGTGATTTCTTTCCATCAATTCCTTGGTATAAGGCATGTACTTATTCCTTCATTGTTAGTTTCAACTAAAGGCATGATTTTATCATTGGTTTTCATGATTTAATTATTGTATGCTTTGTATTTTAAAATATAATTAGGGGGCTTTGTTTATAAATACTTGGTTATGGTTTTCCATGGTTTTAATTATGCTTTTTATGCATTAATGATGGTTTGGGATAATTGGATTGCATGGAATAGTTATTGGTAATTTGTATTGGTTTTGGATATATGCTCCCAATGTGTTTGACAAAATGCTTATTATGTTCATTGCATTGATTATTTTAAAATAGAATTCTTGCTTGTCTTATTCATGGAAAAGGAATTGTACATGGTTTAAATGGTTTGGAAAAGTAAATGGCTAAATAGTTATTGCTTGTGGGGTACGGAATCCCCCAAGAGGTTTAACATGTTAAATTGAAGGGAACTTGAAAGTTTCCTTAATCTATAAATGGTTGGTTATGGATAATTCTTGCAAGTATGGTTGGTATGACAATACCACCACTAATGACCTTGGTTAATAAATGGTTAATGGATTGATTTGTAATGGTTTTAATTGGGCATTAAAGGGAGAGGTGCAGCTAAGCCGAGGAAGGTGAAGGTCCCGGGGGAACCAAATCTGGAAAATCATATTTGCCAATATGAGGATGGTCTTGGTGACCATGTGCATGATGTCTCACTTATATTGGGGGATATACTAGTCATCCCATGGGATACCTCCATGATCTTACAGCTACACGCATTGGGGCCCTTTCAGCAGGGGGAGCTGAACCCATATAGCATGTGGGTATCTTAGGACTGCAAAGCTACACAACCCAGGTAAAGATTCTAAATACATGCTAAACCCAAATCCCTTTCCCAGTACTTATATATGTATATATGATTGTATGAACTATGGATAGTTTTACTTGGTTGTATAACTGACATTATTTTATCCTTATCTTGAGTTCATGCTAGAGATCACTTGCTAACCCATCTACTGGCGGTTATATACCCACGCTATATAGGAAATGACAACTCTATTCCTCTTGTCTAGCGTTCAGATTTCTGTATCAACACTTCGACTGAAGTGGTGAGCTTCCATTCTTTGAGAAGGCTCTATTTTATTTTATGGACATCTTTAGACACTTTGGTTTTAATTTTGATATTGGATTTTGCAATGGTTGAGGGTATGTCCCAACCGGATATTTTTACTCTTTTGGTTAGAGGCTTTGTGGTTCTTTTGGGGGTTGGTATGAGCGGGATCGGTATGGGTTTCAACCTTAGTATTGGCATTGGTATTAGGGCTAACATCATTGGACGACATAATGGGTTGTTCCAGCATATTATATTTTAGGATTGATTATCATTATATGTTTTCGAACTTATTTGGTTGTGGCCTGGTTTTTGGCCTTTGGTTTAGTTCGGTTGGTATGCCTTGGTATGGTTGGACTCAGTTGGGTCGGTCACGGTTGTGACCCTATCCCAGAATCTTAATGTGAGCATTTACATTATCTTGTTATATGCTTAAAGTTTATCCTATCAAAGGCTATATAAAATGGTTGGGTTGGGTATCAGGGGCAGTCTTCGATCCTCGTTGGACATGCGATGCCCATTATGATTAGGCCTTAGTTTAGGTCGCATCAAGTTGGTATCAGAGCTTTAGATTCATGGTCAATTGGGAGTTAACAAAGTCGTGTCTATTAGAGTCTCTTTTAGGGTTGTGTAGTGCGCCACATTTATAAGAGAGAGGCTACAAGACATATAGAAATATTTCACTTTCTTGGTATTCTATTTTCAAGCTTGGAGTCTGAGTCCTGGAATCTTCTATAATCCTTGTTTATTTGTCTTTAAGATCATACCTCTTAGATTTGGAAAATAAGGAAATTCTTTTGTCCCATCTAGGAATAATACTGAATGGGTACGTCCTACGATAGGGGTACATCTTCGATCTCAGGGTCCTATTCTAGATGCTATAGGAGTTTCTCTTAATCCTACCAGTTCTCCTCAGGCCCCTCAGGTAAATATAATGAATGTAGAATTTCATCAATCTATTCATGTCATTGCTCATTTGGTTGTTGCTTAGGCTGAGCAGGATGTATCTAGTGGGTTATCTGCTGAAGCCATAAGGGTGAGCTAATTTATGAAGATGGGTCCTCTTACTTTTACTGGAGTAAAGGTGGAAGAAGATCCATAGGGCTTCTTGGATGAAATAGAGAAGATATTTTGGGTGATGCAGGCTACCAATATGGTGGGGATAAATTTTGTATCTTATCATCTCAAAGATATTACTTATTAGTGGCATGAGAAGTGGGACATAAATAGGGGAGATATGGATAAATCAGATTTGTGGAAGGATATTTCTAATGCCTTCTTGGAATATTTCTTTCCTTAAGAGTTGAGGAAATCTAAGACGGAGGATTTTGTGAATCTCAAGAAGGGGAGAATGACTATCAAGGAATATTCCTTTAAGTTCTATCAGCTATCGAGGTATGCTCCTGACTTTATGGCTGGCATGCAGGCGAGAATAAGGAAGTTTGGTTCTAGGTTGAATCAGGATTTGATTTTTTAAAGGAGGACTACTTTACCTGTTAAAGATATGGACATTTTGAGTTTGACTGTTCATATACAGCAAGTGGAAGATGTGAAGTAAAGAAAGGCAGAGTTTAGGGATAGGCAGGGAAAGAGGAAAAAGTTTTTTGATCAGGCAGGTGATCAGTCTCAGTGTGGTCGAGATGGCAACAAGTGGTAGAAAAATCAATAAGGGAGCTCGGGTTCCTTCTTCATTGCTAGTGTCCTTTACCCAAAGCAGTCAAGAGACAGGCATTATCAAGATAGTGAGAATTATAGGGAACAGGGTGCCTAATCTTAGGTGAACGGAGGTCAACCAATTTCTTCATGCCCTCCTTGTCATTTATGTGATCAACACCATCGGGGTTATTGTGAAGAAGAGAGGGATAAATGCTTTAGGTGTGGCCAGCTAGGTCATCGACCTAGGGATTATTCGGTTAATAATGTCACTACATAAGAGAATAAGGTTTTTGTGGATTCATCTTTTGCTCCTACACCTGGTGGTGTTGCATCTTTATTTGTTACTTCTCCTAATTCTAGTGTTGGTTAGAACAGGTTGTATGCTTTGGCATCTCGATAGGAATCTGAGGTACCACCTGATGTTATCATTAGTATGTTACAGCTCTTTTCTCTTAACGTATATTGTTTGCTTGATCCGGGGTCCACTCTTTCTTATATGACTCCTTATGTGGCTGTATCCCTTGGTTTTGATCTCGAAGTAATTTTGGATCCTTTTTCTATTTCTACCCTAGTAGAGGACTCGATTATTTCTAGAAGAGTCTATAGGGGGTGTGTGGAAGTTGGTGGTGACAAGCATACCCTAGTTGATCTATTTGAGTTGGGTATGGTAGATTTGATGTTATCTTGGGTGTAGATTGGTTACACTCCTGTTACGTGTCCTTAGACTGTAGGACCCGTAAGGTTATTTTTAAGTTTCCTAGTGAATCGGTTATACAATGGGAAGGTGGTTCTCTATCTCCTAGGGGGAGATTAATTTCTTGTCTTAGAGCTCGGAAATTAATCTCCATGGGTGTCTTTATCACTTGGTCCAGGTTCAAGATTCTAAATTGGAAGGTCTTTCTTTATTGTCAGGTCCAGTGGTTAATGAGTTTCCAGAAGTCTTTTCGGATGACCTTCCTGGTGTTCCTCTGGATACGAAAATAGAGTTTGGTATTGATTTACTTATGGACACACGTACAATATCTATTCCTCCTTATAGAATAGCTTTGGCTGAGTTGAGGGAACTCAAGAAGCAACTTAAGGATATTCTGGATAAGGGGTTTATTCGTCTTAGTATTTCTCTACAGGGTGGACCAGTGTTATTCCTGTGCAAGAAGGCTGGTTCCTTTCGGATATACATTGACTACAAGAAGTTAAATAAGGTAATGGTCAAGAACAAGTATCCTCTCTCGAGGATAGATGATCTGTTTTATCAAGTTTAAGGAGCCAAATTCTTTTCTAAGATAGATCTTTGGTCTGGGTATCATCAGCTTAAGATTAGAGGGGTGGATATTCCTAAGATAGCTTTTTATACTTGGTATGGGCATTTTGAGTTCTTGGTGGTGTCATTTGGATTGACTAATGCCCTGACGGTATTTATGGATCTGATGAAAAGAGTTTTCAGGCAGTATTTGGATCTCTTCGTTATTGTGTTTATTGATGACATCCTGGTTTATTCTAAGAGTAAGGTGGATTATGTTAATCACCTCCGTATGGTGTTGTAGATTTTAAAGGAACAGTGGTTGTATGCCAAGTTCTCTAAGTGTGAGTTTTGGTTGAATACTGTAACTTAGGTTATTTTATTTCTAGTGAGAGGATAATGGTAGATCCTCAAGAGGCTGTGGTGAAGGGGTGGCTTAGACCCATTACTCCATTCAACATCTGGATCTTCTTAGGTTTAGCCGAGTATTATATGAGGTTTGTGGAGAGCTTTTCATTAATATCTAGTCCTTTAAATAAGTTAACTCAAAAGAAGGTCAAGTTTTCTTGGTCGGATTCTTGTGAGGGGAGTTTTAAGAAGTTGAAGGATAGGTTAACTTTGGCTCAAATTCTGACTTTGCCGTAATGCAATGATGGGTTTGTAGTTTATTGTGATGCATCTCGGGTAGGGCTTGGTTGTGTTTTGATGTGGTGTAGGAAGGTGATTACCTATTCTTCCAGGCAGTTAAAGGTGCATGAGAGGAACTATCATACTCATGATTTGGAGCTATTGTAAGTTGTGTTTGCTTTGAAAATATGTCGGCATTACTTATATGGTGTTCATGTAGATATCATTTCCGATCATAAGAGTCTAGACAAAAGAGATGGCTTGAGCTTCTCAAGAACTATGATATGAGTCTTCATTATGACCCAGGTAAGGCTAATATGGTTGCTGATGCTCTTAGCAGGTTGTCCATAGGAAGTTTGGCTCATGTGTAGTAAGGAAAGTGGGAATTTGTGAAGGATATTCACCGTTTGTCTAATCTTGGAGTTCTCCTCCTGGACTCCAAGGATGGTGGTGTGAGGGTGTAAGAAGTGGTTCAATCATCTCTTAGTGCAAAGATTAAAGAGAAGTAAGTTCTAGATCCTGTCTTGATGAAAATCAAGAGTAATGTTGGTGAACAAAAGGTGGCGGTGTTTGAGATTAGTGGAGATGGTACTTTGCGGTACTAAGGAAGGTTGTGAAACATCCTGGGTTTTGACCCTTAGAAAATTTCTTGGAATTTCCGTTCTCCGAACCCAATACGACTCATGGGTATAAGCCATATATTGGGGTACGAGTAGTATGGTCCTGCTGTATACTGACCAGTGTTAGTTGGTGGGATTGTTTTGGTCACTGAAATGGGTACGACTTAGGGGTATGAGTCGTAGGTCTTGGTACGAGTCATATTAAGGACTCGTATGGTGGGCAGTGTTTGATCCTCCTGGTATTTCATTCTGCAAGGGATACGGGTCATGGATACTTATCGAATGATGTGGTTACAACTTGGTTGGATGAGTTGTACATTGGACAGTGTCTGACCCAAGGGTGAGGCTTGTATACGAGTGGTGGGAACCAATCATATAGGAGGGTACGACTCATACGGGTCAGTCGTATCCGTGTGATGGGATTTTTATACAACTTAAGTGAGGGTATTCTGGATATTTCTCTACTTACCCTAATTAGGACCCACGACTTCTAATACACTTAGGAGGTTATTTACCCTATTATTCTATTCATTAACACTTAGAAACTATTCCAAAACACTCCATACTTCTCTCAAGAGCTTTTGGGGAAAGAGAGCTAGGGTTTCAACTAAAAGATTGCTTTGGTGCTTGTTTTGGTGATTTCCTTCCATTGTCTTCTTTGGTATAAGGCATGATTCTCTTCCTTTATGATTTAAACTAAAGGCATAGTTTATATGATTGATTTCATGGTTTTACTAATCCATGATTAGGGTTTTCAACTATTATTTAAGGGTTTTGATATTAAATACATGGTTATGATTTCATATGATTTTAATTATGCTTTTATATGCATTAATGTTGGTTTTGGACAATTGGATTGCATGGTATTGGTTTAGTGACCTTTGGAATTGGTTTTTATTATATTATGCCCCCAATGTGTTTAATAAAAAACTTATAAAGGTATATTCATTGCATTGACTTCATTTAATAGAACTCTTGCTTGTTTTCGGCTTATGTAATAAAACTTTAAATGATTTGAAAAGGCTAAAGGCTAAACGGTTATGCTTGTGGGGAACATGGAAGTCTCCCAAGTGGTTTAATATGGTATATGGAAGGGCACTTAAAAGTCCCCTTAACCTAAATGGTTTGGCTATGGATATTGCTTGCAAGTAAAGAGTGGTATGATGATACCACTAATATTGGACTTGGTTAATAAAATAGTAAATGGATAGGTTGGTTATTTGGAAATAGTTTTAATTGGGAAATAATTATTGGGTATGTAGCAAAGTTGTCCCATATTTGCCAATATGAGGATTGGTCTTAGTGGACCATGTGCATGATGTCACACTATTGGGGGATGTATTAGTCATCCCATGGGATACTTCCATAGTCGTGCTGCTACATGCACGGGGGATATTTTAGTAGGGAGAGCAGAACCTATATAGCCTATATGTAGTTTAGGATGGACAAGGTACACAGCCCAGGTAAAGGTTTTAAAGGCATGCTAAACTCGGTCCTTTTTCCCAACATGGTTATATATATATATATATGTATGGTTGCATGCATTTGATGGTTTAACTTGGTTTTATAACTGACATTATTTTATCCTTATCTTGAGATTCATGCTAGTAGTCACTCGGTAACCCATCAACTGGAGGTTGTATACCCACACTATGCAGGAACGACTATTTGACTCCTTCTACATAGTGATTGACTCAGGGATAGAATTTGGACTGAAGTGGTGAGCTTCCATCCTTTTGGAAGGTATCATTTCATGTTATGGATATTGTTAGACGTTTTGAGTTTATTTTAGATATTGGTTTTGTCCATAGTTAGGGGCATGTCCCAACCAGATTTATTTACTCTTTTGGATAGAGATTTTGTGGTACTTCTGGGGAAGTTGGTATAGGTGGGATCGAAATTGGTGTCGGCCTTGGCATTATAATAAGTTGGGAGGCTGGCATCATCAAACATAATTTCTCATTGTTCCATCGTATTACATTTTGGGATTGATTTTCATATTAAGTTTTGGTATCCTCTTTGATTATGGCTTATGGTCTGGTTGGTATGGTTGGATGGTTGATTTGGTGTCGTTGGACTCAGTTGGGTCGGTCACGGTTGTGACCCTATCCCAAAGTCTTCATCAGAGCATTTATTCTATCTTATTATATGCTTAAAATTCAGCCCATCTAAGGCTGAATATAGGTGGTTAGATTGGGTAATAGGGGCGGTCCCTGGTCCTAGTTGGACTTGGGATGCCCATTACGACAAGGCCCGGGGTCGAGTTGTGTCAATTTTGTATCAGAGCCTAAGTTTATGGTCAATTGGGAAGTCCACAAAGTTGGGTCGAGTAGAGTCTCTCTTAGTGGTGTGAAGCACTCCACACTCATAAGGGAGAGGCTGCAAGGCATTTAGGAATTTTTACTTTCTTGGTATTCTATCTTCAAGCTTGAGTCCTTGATCCTGGAAATCTTCTCTAATCCTTGTTTGCTCATCTTTCAGATCATGCCTCCTAGATCTGAAACACAAGGAAATTCCTTCATCTCATCTGGTGATAATGCCGAAGGGGTACGTCATACATCTGGAGTACATCTTCGATCTCATGGTCACATTCCTTATAGTTCTAGATTTCCTCGTATTTTGGTTAGTTCTCCTCAGATCCCTCAGGGAAGCATGACAAACACAGAATTTCGTTAGACTATTTATGTTATTGCCCAACTGTTTGCTGCTCAGGCTGAGCGGGGTGAGACAGGTGTTTTGTCTGCTGAGGCCACAAGGGTTGGCCAATATATGAAGATGGGTCCTCCAATATATACTAGAGTAAAGGTGGGGGGATCCACAGGGCTTTTAAAATGAGATAGAAAAGATCTTTCGGGTGATGCAGGCTACTAATGTAGAGGGGGTTAACCTTACATCTTAGCAGCTCAAGGATATTGCTTATCAGTGGTATGAGGAGCGGGATAGAGATAGGGAAGATATGGAAGAGAAAGGGTTGTGGAGGCCTTTTCTAATGCCTTCTTAGATCAGTTCTTTTCTCAAGAGTTGAGGGAATCCAAGATAGAGGAGTTTATGAACCTCAGGCAGGGGAGGATGTCAGTAAAGCAATATGCTTTGAAGTTCCATCAGCTATCAAGGTATGCTCCTGACTTAGTGACTGATAAGAGGTCGAGAATGAGTAAGTTCGCTTTTAGTTGAATAGAGATTTGATTCTGGAGAGTAAGGCTACCTTGCTGATTAAAGATATGGATATCTCGAGGTTAACTATTCGTATGCAGCATGTTGAGAATGAAAAAAGGAGGCAAGAAGAGTTTGGGGATAGGAAGGGAAAGAGGAGCAGGTTTTCTGATTAGGGAGATGCTCAGTCTCAGGGAGGTAGAGACACTGGCAAGTGGGGAATTTTGGATCCTTTTCTACTAGTGCTCCTTACCAGTTGGAAGACAGGAGTCATCAAGGTGGTGATAATTCGCGAGCACAAGTTGCCCAAACTCAGGCGAGTGAAGGTTAGTTAGTTTCTTCATGTCCTTTTTGCCGATTCTGTTGTCGTCCTCATTGGGGTTATTATGATGAAGAAAGGGAGAAATTATTCAAGTGTGGCTAGGCAGGCCATTATCTCAAAGATTGTCCATTCAATAAGGTTGATACGGGGGGAAATAAGATTCATGTGGCTTCATTTTCTTCTCCTGCACTTGGTGGTATGGCATCTACTTATTTTACTTCTCCTGGTTCTAGTATTCGTCGAAACAGGTTGTATGCTTTAGTGTCCCGATAGGAATTCGAGGCATCACCTAATATTATTACTGGTACGTTATAGCTTTTCTCTCGTGATGTATATTGTTTGCTTGATCCGGGGTCTACTCTTTATTATCTAACTTCATATGTGGTTATATCTTTTGGTTTTTATCTGGAAGTTATTTTGGATCATTTTTCTATTTCTACCCTAGTAGGTGACTAAGTTATTGCTAATAGAGTCTATAGGGGGTGGTATCTGTTGGTGGTAAGAAGACCTTGGTGGATCTATTTGAGTTGGATATAGTAGATTTTGATATAATTCTAGGTATGGATTTGTTGCATTCCTGTTACGCATTTTTGGATTGTCGGACCCATAAGGTTACCTTTAAGTTCCCTGGTGAACCGGTTATAGAATGGGAAGGTAGTTCCTTAGCTCCTAGGGGGAGGTTTATTTCTTATCTTAGAGCTCGGAGGTTAATCTCTAAGGGCTGCCTTTATCACTTGGTTTAGGTTAAACATTCTAACTCAGAAGGTCCTTATTTGTCTTCGATCCCTGTGGTTAATAAATTTCCAGAGGTCCTTCTGAATGATCTTCCTGGTGTTCCTCCAGATAGAAAACTAGAGTTTGGTATTGATTTTCTTTTGGACACTGGTCTAATATCTATTCCTTCGTAGAATAGCTCTAACTAAGTTGAAGGAACTCAAGGAGTAATTTAAAGATCTTGTAACACCCCGATTTTCTGAACCGGAATGCTACACGATTCTCATGACCCTGAAGGACCACAAGCTAACCCATGACTGATATTTGTACCTGTATACTGCATAATATATCATAAAATGCGGAAATTCCATAAGGTTCGAACTGAATAAACGTCTGATAATAAAATGTCTGAAAAAGGTATAACAATACCAAAACAAGTCATAAATACTGAAAATAATGAGATCTGAATATCTAATCTGATGTGTAGTCTGAAAGCCTCTAACTGAACTGAATAAGGAATTGAAGGAACATGTCTCCAACTAACTCCATCTAGCAACTGAATAGTAAATGTAGCAATAATCATATCGTCCTCAAATGAGAAGGACTCACTGCAAACTCTGAACACTAGAATGCTACTGTTGATCTGGAGCTCATGCCTCTGAACCTATGGTGTAACATAAGAGAAACCACCATAGCGCAAATGCGTCAGTACGTTTGAATGTACTGAGTATACAAGTGAGGTAGGCTAAATACAAAGGGTTATATGCATGAACAATGCTGACTAAATGAACGTGAGAATACATACATGCATACATAACTGTAACTAAACTCGTGGAGATACTGACTACTGAGTCTAAATACTGACAACATGAGTGTACTGATACTGAGATACTGAATAGATGAACGACTATTTTGATAGTTCGAATTATGAAGAACTGGTCTGGTTGACTGTGTCTGACATTCCTGAAGCTGAATATTGATATCATGAATTCTGATAACTGATATGACTGATACATGAGTTCAGAAAACTGATATAACTGATATAACTATGATGATCGGCCTAACTGATGTAAACAATACTGAGCGACTGTATCTGACAGTCTAAGTTCTGATGGAGCTATCTGAGTTTTGTTCTACTTGGAGTAACTAAATCTAAAATTAGTCCTATCTAGCGGGTGATCGTGAGTATACTGATAATAAGGATGATTTAACTTAGACAGAGATCAGTCCTATCTAGCGGGTGATCTTTAAATCTAATGATTCTGATACTGATTAATCATAGTTGAGATCAGTCCTAGCTAATGGGTAATCTTGAAGTCTATTTACAAAGATAAGCATTAACTGTATCTAACAGTACTAAATCTGAACTACTAAGCTGAGTGGAATGTGTCTGACAGTCCTGAATCTGTAAGTAAAACTGTGGGATGTGTTCATCTAATCGACATGCCCCAAGCTAAGCTAACTGGGGTCCCATCTCTGCCCTGACTGGAAGGGTGTCAGTACCGCGCCACCAGTAAGGACATCTGCTATGGAGTCAGTCCTAATCTAGCGGGTGACTCGTAGGATCAGTCCTATACATTTAAATGTTCTAACGGGTGACCCCTAAGTATGTCAGTCCTATCTAACGGGTGATATCTAATACCTATGCTGGCAACGTAGTTTTGGAACTTAGGGATTGTTTCTAGGGATCTCAGTCTTATTCTAGCGGGTGAGCCCCCATCCTTAGGTTCGCTCAGTGTTGAATCCCACTCCCATCTGAAAGACACTAAACTGAATAACTGGGCTGAACTAAATAACTTAACTGAACTGATTTACTGAACTGATACTGATTAACTAAATTGAAAATAGTGGTATTGTTTAGCGGAGCTAAACTAAGTTTACTGGATTCCGATGACTAACGGAATGTACTGAGTTCTGAGGACTGGTTAAGATTACTGAAATTACTGAGATTGACTTTGAATACTGAGGTTACAGATATTACTGAGTACTGAGATCACTGAGATTACTGAACTATTGAGATTACTGAGGTTACTGGATTTTCCTGAGTCACATGACTGACTGGATTCTATAGATCATGACTTGACTGAGAGTATCGTGATAACATGACACGGCTCTAGGCACACAGGTATATTTTTAGGTACGAATACCCCGAGGACTCGATGGAAGGAAACTGACACAACATGACTGACTTGATCATAAAATTGGAGTCCACAATTCACATTGTCATAAGTAGGGGATATTATACTTCATGTAGTTCTTCAACATCTTAAGCATGATAGGGAGTGCATGGATATATTTCATGTACATATAGTATATCTCCATTATCATACATGTTTCATACCACAACAATAGTAACACATAAATAGCATGGAATTTATATTGAAGTATATAGCTAACATAGACTTGTCATATAGATATCATGGAACCATGTAAACATGATTTTCTAGCATCCTAAGCATTTTATCAAACACCTTGCGTGCATATTATTGAGGATAGGTGTACTTAACAAATTTAGAAATCTTGAACCACCCAAATTCATGGGTTTCCAACTAACCTATTCACATGATTATGAAAAACACATCAAGACACAACCTTGAATCCAAACAACAATCATTAACATGAATATAGTCATAAAACAACAAGGAAATCACAATTTATAATTTAAAACATGATTCTTGAGCTCCATGGATGAAAGGGACCCATGGATGAACACTACACATACCTTAGATTAAGAATTCATGAAGATTGACGGCGAAATTTCCTCGAAATAGACTCTTTTATGAAAACCCTAGGGCTTGTTCTTGAGATTTTTTATCTTGAGAGGAAACCCTAATCTTGTGGTTGAGAGTTTATGAGAGAGATTTTTGAGATGTTTAACTAAAGAGAATGGAAGATAATACGCTCCTTGAGGGTTATAAGTCGTGGGAAGTGAAGAAAAAGACCAAAATACCCTTACTAAAATAAATTCCCCGTTGCTAAAAATCATAGATGACGATATTTTTGACAAGGCATCAAAAATGTGACAAGACATCAAAAATGTCATCACACAGGAGCTGGAATTGATGGTTTCTACCTAAGTCTGACGACATTTGTGACAAGGCGTCACAAATGTGGTAAGCTACCACGAATGTCCTCACTTAGGAGATGGTTTCTGCCTAAGGCTGACGACCTTCGTGATAGGGCATCATAAATATGGTAATCTACCGTGAATATCGTCACTTAGGAGCTGGAATTGATGGTTTCTGCCTAAGTCTAACGACATTTTTGACAAGGCATCACAAATGTGGTAAGCTACCACGAATGTCGTCACTTAGGAGCTGGTTTCTGCCTAAGGCTGACGACCTTCATGATAGGGCATCAAAAATATGGTAATATTCCATGAATGTCATCACTTAAGAGCTGATTTCTGCCTAAGGCTGACGACCTTCGTGATAGGGTGTCACAAATATGGTAAGCTACCACGAATGTCGTCACACTGTTTCCAGCCTGACATGGTGGAGTAAAATAGGAATAACTCTTTGCTACGATATCATATTTAGGCGAAATTGGTATCATTGGAAAGCTAATTCAAATATCTTTCATTTAATATATAGCAAACCACCTAGTTCATAATATACAACAAGTTATGGTTTATTAAATTTGACCCAAGTTTTGACGCTTACTAAAACTTGAATGATGGGAAAGCTTTCCACTTGTACTTGAGTTAGGGGGCCTATATGATCTAAATTCATGATAAAATAGATTCCCACACTATATAATTTATTAACACACTAAATTTACATAGGATTCGAGGATTTTGAAATGTCTACGCATAGGAATGATGGATTTTCATCCTAGTCTGAAATATGGGGTATTACATATCTTTTGGATAATGGGTTTATTTATCCTAGTGTTTGTCATTGTGGTACACCAGTGATGCTTGTGCGCAATAAGTATGGTTCCCTTTGGATGTGCATTGACTACAGGCAGTTGGATAAGGTAACAGTAAAGAACAAGTATCTTCTCTCAAGAATAGATGATCTGTTTGATCAGTTACAGGGTGCCAACTTCTTTTCTAAGATAGATCTTCAGTTTGGGTACCATCATCTTAAGGTTAGGGAGGTGGATATCTCTAAGATAGATTTTTATACTTGCTATGGGCATTTTGAGTTCTTGGTGATGTCATTTGGGTTGACCAACACTCCGATAGCATTTATGGACTTGATGAACAGGGTGTTCAGATAGTACTTGGATCTCTTCATCATTGTGTTTATTGATGACATTCTGGTTTATTCAAAGAGCGAGGTGGATCATCCCAATCACCTCCGTGTGATGTTACGGACCTTAAAGAAACAACGGTTTTATGCCAAGTTATCTAAGTATGAGTTTTGGTTGAATGTTGTGACTTTCTTAGGTCATATAATTACTAGTAAAGGGATCATTGTGGATCTGCAGAAGGTTTTTATGGTGAAGAGGTGTCCTTGGCCGACAACTCCATCCGATATTCGGAGCTTCTTGGGTTTAGTCGGGTATTATAGGCAGTTTTTGAAAAGATTTTCTTCGATTGTTGCTCCTTTGACTAATTTGACTCAAAAAAAGGTTAAGTTTTCTTAGTGGAATGCTTGTGAAGGGAGTTTTGAGAAATTGAAGAATATGTTGACTTCGTCTCCAATCCTAACTTTGCTGGAAGGCAATGCAGGTTCGTGGTTTATTATGATGCATCTCAAATAGGTCTTGGTTGTGTTTTGATGCTGCATGGGAAGGTGATTGCCTATGCTTCCAAGCAGTTGAAGGTACATGAGAGGAATTATCCTACTCATGATTTGGAGTTGTTGGCGGTTATGTAGGCTTTGAAAATATGGCGATATTTTTTGTATGGTGTTCTCATAGAAATCTTTTCTGATCACAAGAGTCTTCAGTACGTGTTCACTTAGAAAGAGATTAATCTCAAGCAGAGGAGGTAGCTTGATCTTTCCAATGATTATTATGTGTATCTTCACTACCACCCAAGTAAGGCTAAGGTGGTTGTTGATGCTCTTAGAAGGTTATCCATGGGGATTTTGGCTCATATAGAGGAGGGAAAACAAGAATTGGTGAAGGATATTAACCACTTCGCTAATCTTGGAGTTTGTCTCTTGGACTCTAAAGATGTTAGTGTGATGGTGTAAGAGGTGGTTTGATTATCTCTTGGTGCAGAGATTAAGAAGAAGCAAGTGCTAGATCCTATCTTGATGAGAATCAAGAATTACGTTGGTGAGAAAAAGGTAGTGGTGTTTGAGATCAGTGGTGATAGTACTTTAAGGTACCAAGGGAGGTTGTGTGTTCCTGATGTCTACAAGTTACGGAAAAGGGTATTGGCTGAGGTATATGAGTCGCGCTATGTTGTTCTTCCCTCCACGATGAATATGTATCATGATCTCAAAGAGATCTATTAGTGGAATGGAATGAATAGAGATATGAAAGATTTTGTGGCCAAGTGTATGGTGTGAAACATGTTAAGGTTGAGCACATGAGGCCAGAAGAGTTATATCAAGAAATTGGTTTGCCCAAATGGAAGTGGGACTTGATTAATATGAACTTCCTGGTCTTCCTCAATCTCAAAATCAGTATTATTCAATTTGGGTCATCGTGGATAGGATGACTAAGTTTGCTCACTTCTTGCTAGTGCGGACTACCTTTTCGGTGGAAGATTATGTGAAGTTGTATCTTCAGGAGATTGTTAAGTTGCATGGGTTTCCTATTTCGATTAATTCTGATCGTAGTATGCATTTTACGTTTCACTTCTTATGGTCTTTCCAGAAAGGGTTGGGGACTAAAGTTAGTCTGAGTACTGGCTTTCATCCACAATTGGATAGGCAAGTGGAGAGAACTATTTTGACATTGGAGGACATGCTTCAAGCGTGCGTGGTTGATTATGGTGGAAATTGGGTTGACCATCTACCTTTGGTAGAGTTTTCTTACAACAATAGCTATCATTCTAGTATTGGTATGTCCCCTTTTGAGGAATTGTATGGTAGAAGGTGTAGATCTCCTATTGGTTGGTTTGAGATTGGTGAGGCAAATATGTTTGGCCCAGATCTGGTTTATCATGCTATGGAGAAAGTAAAGGTGATTCGAGATAGGATTAAAGCTACCTAAAGTTGCCAAAAGTCATATGTTGATGTTAGGCATAGATACTTAGGGTTCGAGGTTGGGGATAAGGTCTTTCTAAAGGTGTCTTCCATGAAAGGAGTGGTGTGGTTTGGATAAAGGGGGAAACTCAACCCTTGGTATGTTGGTCCTAATGAGATTTTGCGGAAGGTTGGAAATATTGCTTATGAGTTTAAGTTTCCATCTAGATTAAGTTTGGTTCATCTGATCTTTCATGTTTCTATGTTGTGGAAGTGCATTGATGATCCTTCTTCGGTTGTTCCTTTGGAAGGATTGGGTATTTTGGATTCTCTGTCTTATGAAGAGGTCCCAGTTGAGATATTAGATAGGCAAGTTCATAGACTGTAGACTAAGGATGTGGCTTCGGTTAAGGTTCTATGAAGGAACCAAAGGTGGAAGAAGCTACTTGGAAAGATGAAGAGGACATCAAGTCCAAGTATCCACATATGTTTTCTGCTCCTGGGATTCGTGCGGAAGGTATGTGTTCTTGAACACATCCTTATTTTTTGAGTTACTTAAAGAAGAGATTAATATCTTTACCTCTTTGTTTTCAAACTTTGATGAAGATTGGGAATATGTTTGACAATTGGTCTCCAACTTGAATAACCTTAAGAGAACCCTTTTGTTGAAAGAACGAAATAGACAAGCTTGATAACATTCAAGCTTTTGTTGAGACTCAAACCTCTTCTCATCAAGATCTTATAACTCCACAAGATGCAACTTATCATTTTCTTCTTCGATGAGCCCTTCTTGAATAGCTAGTCTCAAATAAGGCATCTGATGCTCAAATAGCAGGACTGCTTCAACTTTAAAAGCAACTGAGTATGGGGTTGCTTGTGTTGGTGTGCAATAAGTGGTTATATATGCCCACAAAGCTTCTTCTATTCATTCATGCAGTCTCATTTGGATTTAGATATGACTTTCTTCCATAAAGTCTTATTGAATTGTTTGGCTAGACCATTGGTCGCAGCATGGTACATAGAAGATTTATGCTACTTGAAACCAAAGAGATCACAAATCTTGTTCATCTGCTTACTGTCAAATGGTTTGCCACTGTCAATTATTATGTACTAAGGAATTCCAAAGCGGTAGATGATATACACTCGAATGAATCTCTCCATATTCTCCTTTTTTACTTCTTTGAGAGCAATAGTTTCTTCTTATTTTGAGAAGTAATCTGTCGCGCCCAAAATGTATAAGTCTCCACCAAAAGATTTTGGCAGTGGTCCAACAATATCGAACCCTCAAGCATTGAATGGAGAAGATGTTATAGTTGAGTGTAATACTTTAGGAGTTTGATTGTTGTTCCCAAGCGCACACACAAGTGTACATAGTCTCACCAAGTAGTAAAGTGGCCCTTTAGATGCCAAGTATCGATCCCACAGAGACTAGTGTTAAGCAACTATCAAATTTTTGTTCACAATTGAGATTAAATTGATGTGAAGTAACCAAAAGAGTTTGTGGGTTGTAAATTGGAAAGTAAAGTAAACAATGAAATAAAGTAAGAGCTTGGACAATCAATAAAGAGAAAACCCAGGGTTAAAGCTCTGTGAACATTCATACTAAGCTATTGAATTTCGTTGGTTAGATTAATTATCTTGGTTGTTGATTCGCAGGATTTATAGTATGATCATGGTCACATGATCCTCTAATAATCTACCTAATCACTAAGCAGGGATGTAATAATTCATTTAGATGCATTAAGATATCATCCTGCAAGTGAACCAAACAAGGATTCTAGGTATATCCCTATCGTAGACGATAATTCAAATCCCTTATTTTATAAAAGAATAAGAATCTTGCTCTATTTATCCCCACGTTCTATATCTTATTCTCCCTCCCAGTTTCACAAAGACGATAATGGATGTATTTTAAGGGTTGTGAACCCTAAAATAGTTATAAAAGGATAAATAAACAACCAAATATGATAATCAATCAAAACCAAATCAATTCAAAGCAATAGTAATCATGTTCTTGGCCTTAACCCCAGAAAGGAGGCTTTTAGCCACGCATGGACATAACCGTAATCAAGATAATGAATACATGATAAAATCCATAAATAAACTAAAGTAAAATAAGACAAACCCTAATTGAAGTGTTTTCCAGCCCCTCTCCAAGTTTCAAAGTCGTCCAAGGTGTCTAACATCAAGTTCAAGTGTCCTATTATAGGAGGACAATTTGGCTGTGGTGGGAATAGGGTCCATGGAACATTTCTCATTCCCATGGAATAGGGTCCGATCCATGTTGTTCATTTCAATTGAATAGGTTTCGCGCCACGGGGCTATCGCGGACCCTTACTAGAAAGTCATCTAAACTTCTACACTAGTCTTGTGCACTTGTCCTTCCATCTCAAGCCTTGTGATGTTGTTTCCACTTGATTTCCAGCTTTTGAATCATCCATATATCATCATAATCAAATCACCAAGAATCCTACATCATCCAACACCACGGATTAGAGCTCAAAACAACACAACATTAAAGACAGTGAACTGGAAACTTAAGCTAAGAACTAGTTTTGCCCATTTTGATCTTCAACTTATTGTTTGACTCTTGGCTTGATTCAATTAAACTTTGACACTCTAAACAAATTTTTACACACATAGTTACACAATAATAAACTTACGAACTCATAATACACATTAGAATCCATCGCGATCTACTAAACAATACAAAAAAGGGTCAAATTGTAGGGGTTAATTTTAAGGTTTGCGGGAGTTTTAAACCCCCGCAAATTTCAATTCTGGCGGCTCACAGAACCCTCACAATATGATCCATCACAATCAATTTATGGTAGTTTTATGTTGACCATCATAATTAATTTGCGGCGGTTATTTTGCGGCAGTCGACCTCCATTACTGTAAATTTAATTCTTTTTATAATAAATTTTTATTTAAAAATTGTGGCGGTTTAAAACATCCGCAATTTTTTTTCTTTTTCTAATTTAGTGGGGCCCATAAATTTTTAATAACAAATTATAGATTTTAATTTTAGCTTAAATTTAATTGTTCCTTTAGGCATAACCTACAATCCAATATTTATTCACCTCATATATCATTAACACAACATGACTAATTAAACATTGTAATTCACAAGCATATCAAAAATACATTGAACATTAAACTTCAAAATTAAATTTTCAACATTAGTATCTTGAAACTCCAAATTTTCCATATTAACTAGTATCTTCAAACTCCAAAATCAAATTTAAACACAAAACCTTCAATATTCTAAGATTCACTCCAACCACATAATTACATCATTATAACTGAATATCCAAGACAATTTGTAATGAAATCAATGACTGTCATTAAGATCACTATCATCGTGTGATCTCCTTGCATCCATGGGCAAAATGGGTCCACTAGCCGCATCACTTGGCTACATAAAAATGCAAAGTATAAAAACAAATCAGATAAACTTTCAGTCCTTATTATAAAATATTTATATCTATGTATAACTAAAAACATCATGATAAATGTAAATATATCAATCAACAACTACTCCACGCTACAGTTTCAAACTACTTAATTAGTTGATCAGACTAGAAACTTGAGTACCATTCAACATACAACTTATATGCGGTTCAGAATCTGCAGTATGACATATCAGATTATTGACTATGCCATAATTTTAAAAGAGTGCGAGCAACATAGGTTTAATGTATTCTTTGCTAATATCTTCATTTTAAATGTGCAGTTTGAATAAATTGCTTACAAGATTAGGAAAGAAACTAGAGTAATGTATTGTGAAGTACCATCAAGCACAAAAGAAAAGACTATACTAAATAGAGTGATAGGTACTGTATGTCCAGGTGAGATTCTAGCAATGTTAGGTCCATCAGGTAGTGGCAAAACTACCCTCTTAACTTTCGGGCAAGTTATATGGGAAAATTACATACAACATCCCGTCATTCTTAGGTTCAATCAAGCATAGGGCCAAGATGATGTCCTATATCATCATCTTACTGTAATAGAAATACTTGTATTCACAGCTTTGCTGAGGCTACCATAAAGCGTCGGCAGGGAGAAAAAAGTGAGACATGTAGAGCATGTTATAGCAAAACGTGGATTAAATAAGTGTAGAAATAGTATGATTGGAGGGACATTGTTTAGTGGGAAATCAGGTGGAAAGAAAAAAAGAGTCAGTATAGGTCAAGAAATGCTAATCAACCCAAGTTTACTACTTCTAGACGAGCCAACTTCAGAACTGGATTCGACAACAATGTTATAGATACTTAACACAGTTAAACGCATAGCAAGTGGTGGTCGTACTATGATCACAATGATCTATCAGCCATCTAGCCGACTTTATTACATGTTTGATAAGGTAGTATTGCTCTCTGAGGGATGTCCTATCTACTGTGGTACTGCATCAAGTACCTTGGAATACTTCTCCTCTATTGGTTTTTCTATATCCATCACTATCAATCCTATTGATATCTTACTCAATATCGCAAATGGTAATACATTTAAAAGAACCATGATTCACATAAATGTCCAATTCAGACAAGAAAAGATGGTGCTGATTCAGTACCTTGTGATGTAGATACCGATGGATCTAATATTTGCTTTTTATACAAGCGCTTGAACCTTGGCATATCTGCAGTATACTAGCAAGGTGGTAAAATGCATCAGTCGATGAATCTCCTCAAGGAAACTCTATCAAAAATACCTTTTGTCAATACTACTGAAGAAATAAAAACTTTACTTGCAAACTATTTATAGGTTTCAAATGCTTAATGAATAGGAAGGATAAGAAAGCCAATCGATACCTGAGATATTTTTTCTACAGTTGTTGCAGGCAATTAGTATAGTCCCATCCATGCACAAAAAATTGATTACACCTGGATATGCAAAGATTACAAAATGTAACCACGTTCCTCGTTACCAATAATGATACTGATGTCTGAATTCCTACAAGAGGTAAAAGGTTATCACTATAGTAAATAATCTAGTGTCATTATATTACTGTAAGCTACCATTGCAAAGCTCTTGCTCATTACATTATCAATGATTTACAGAATTTCCAAGATAGCTCTCTTTTATATCTTTATTTTTGCCAAAACATTGCATCCACAGATCAATTTTATCAAAGATGTTTATGTAATGAATTTACTTCCAATATCTTATTTTGTGATATTGAATATCTGGTATCTATTATATGACATGTAAAGATAATAACAAAACATGATCCCTCCATTTCTTTTCTTTTTCTATTTGTGGGTGGGACTTCAAAATGACATATGAAAGTAACAAAGGCTGACACATGCATATTTTTAGAACTTTCTCCATTGTAACATTACTTACATCCAAAACAACACATACTGTCCTTATTCATTTCAGATAAAATAATCCGACATGTTATAAATTTTCTAATGATCATGCATTACAATCACCACGTGAATATGTTATGTGTGGACACAAGACTGCAGAATATGTGATTGCAATGATCACATGTTTAAACACTCGAACATGTTATATGTGTTAACACAAGACTGCAGAATATGATTAGTCAAAGGTGTGTCTTGTGTAAGCTCTCGTTCATCTCAACTAAATCCATCAGCAATAGATGAGAAAAAACACCTAGTATTTTTGTCTCGGATAGAGCTATACCCTTGATTGTGCTAACTAGTTTATGTTTTAAAATTAAAAATTTCAGATCCATCACCATTTTTTCACGCTCAACATAGATAGACAATCACTAGTGACAAATGATCCATTGTTTTAAGCAAACTTTGATTCTCCACAGCTCTACAAGTTGTCCCTTTACCAAGAATGTCATTAACCTTCTTAAACCTCTTATTTAAGTTATTGAATTTGTCTTTACATTGTTGTGGAGACATATAAAAACCCCTCACCATTATCTCTCTAGACACTGATTTCTATTTTTCCTTCTTTTGCAGCACCCCTACCCCTAGCTTCCCCACTACCCCTTTTCTTTTTTTCCACTAGGAACATTATTGTTGTTATTAGTCATTTCTGAACAACCTTCATCGCCAATATAATAAACAACTATAATCAACAACCTCACCATATTATCAGTCCACTTCATGCTTTGCCAAGGAAAAGTTTTGTTGTTACTATTCCTCTTTCCATCATCTGTACTATTGCTATCAGCACTACGAACAGGTTCCTCGTCATCACTAAAATTCAAGCTTTGGTTTTTAGCCTTGTTGTTGTTACCAAATGCAAAACCTTGCCTCATAACTTGTTGGCTATCAATATTTTATTGATGTACAAATAAAACTATAGGGTGGTAGGATGGGGGTTGAGGGTGTGGGTAGGGTGGGGATTATTGATGCATGTGGTGTTAGTAGTGAGGATTTTGTTGAGGGATTTAATGGTGTAATGAAATTTCTAATCCTAACATACCAGGACCACCCATATTTGAATATAAACTGCCAGAATCTATCAAAATTATCAAGAAAATCCAAAATTTTGACATTCCCACAAAGCAAAATCTAACGATTAGCACAAAATGGTGCACCAAAATAATCAAGAAAAAATAAAGAACTTGCAAACCCCACAAAGCAAAATCTTATGATAAAGCACAAAATTATCACTTTTTAAGGTACATTCTTAATCCTACAGACACAAAATAGTACCAAAACCTGAAAAAATTCAAAATCTTGAAAACCCCCCTTAAAGAAAAAACTTACAATAAGCCCAAAAATTATCACTTGAAAGGTACATTCTTGATCCTATGAGCCAAAATGGTACCAAAAAAATAAAATAAAAATAACCTAAAAATAGTAAAAACAAATATAGCAAGGTGAATGGTTGTACACCAAAAATTTATATTGTAAAAATTAAAACTCTATCAACTGGAAAAACAAAAACTCTATCATCCGAAAAACAAAAACTCTATCGGCCAGTAGAAATTGGAATGCACTTACAAGATGAAACAAAAAAAAATCAGTAGAAATTTCAATGAAGAAATCAACAAAAATTATAATTTTTTGCTAACCTAGTCCTTGCCAAAGCTGAATAGCATTCTTAATGAAATGTTAGGATGCAGCATGTCATGATTTCAGCTTATAACAATCTTTTGTAGAAGTTTCAATAGAAGCAATACATGCAAAAATAGTATGAATAGTTTTTTGAGTTTTCAATATGGAAAAGAAGAGTAGCCATTACCTAGGAGGTGATAAAACTGAAACGTCGGGTTGATGGCTGATGAAATCACTGGAGAATAGCACTTACGTCGTTGATGGTCGTTTATTGAAGGTTTAATTTGGGGTAAATGAGATGGCTATGTTTAATTTGGGTGAAATGATATAGCTAGGTTTAATTTGGGGGAAATGAGATGGAAAATTAAAAATAACGAGGGAAAATAAAGCGCCTGTTTTTTAACTGATAGCGGGGGTTACAACCCCCACAAATCTACAAATTTTAGTAGCACTTAATATAATTTTGCAAAGGTTATAAAATCCCCCACAAATTAACCCTGGCAATTAGACTAGTTTTTTGTAGTGAGAACAACACCTAGCTCAAGCTAGTAACACTAGTTTTCTCGTTTTAATTCTAAGTGACCCAATTAAGTACAAACTTGTTTTAAAGACACAATAAACCTTGTATTCAAATACTTAAACACTTAGATTCTTAATTATATCATCATCAACACATTAAGCACACAAGAAGTCTCAAAATAAAGCTAAATAAACCCGGATAACAATACTAAGGTGCATAAATCCACCTCATATCACCACCCCACACTTAAATCCTTATTCATCCTCGAACAAATCTTTACTCTAAGCATCATAGGCTGAGAAGACTCTACACTTCTACTACGAGCAAAAAACTCAAGCTAGTACTACAATGACTACACAGAATGCCAGTTTCTACACTAAGCATGTTATGTACACAATTAAAAGTTCAAGAATACTACTTCAAAACATCCTAGCCTCAAGAATTGACTTACCAAGTTTGCCAACTTATACATATTCACACATAACTAATAAGAACATCCCATTTATTCCTAATAAAAAATTTTAAAGTTACTCCTAAAAATGGGAATTTCCCTGCCCCACACTTAAAAATCTACTTTTTTCCCTAATGTATACTTAAAAGTAGAGACAGAAATACTCCCTGGGGCCTCTAGGCCTAGCTAGTAGCATATTCTTGCATTAAGAGGGTCTGGGGACCCCTCACTTAGTCTTTTCCATGCTCCTTAGTTCAGGTTTTCCTATACTCAGACTTCCCATCAACCTGTGACTCAACAAAATAGAAAACTAGTGAAGAAAAAACTAAAATACTAAAAATAAAATATACCTTAACTTGGGTTGTCTCCCAAGCAGCCTAATTTAGTGTCGTGGCACGACCTAATCTTTGACTCATCCATTTTTCCTCATCCTCATCCTCCTACTTGGAGTCCATATTCTTATTTGTTTCTGGACTCTTGAGTGTGAATTCTCAAGGTTAACAACTATATCAATAATAGCCTTTTCAGGCTCATTGATCTGCATTATTTTGGGCTGGGGTGGTTGTGTCTTGGGTCGCTCAATGAGAAAGTTCGAAGAGGTCTTTGGTGGACTAAAATCCACCACCCCATACTTATCCCCTTTAATCATTGAAATCATGCACAAATCTTTGTAGTGGGATAGTGTGTTGAGTGGTTTGTACACTTTAAAAACTGCCTCTTTATCATCCAGCCTCATTGTGAATGTGCCCTCTCTCACATTTATCAATGGTCCTCTTATTTCCAAGAATGGAGTCCCAAGATGACTGGTACTCTTTCAACTACCTGACAATCTAAACTAATAAAATAAGCGAGAATAATAAACTTACCAACCTTGATGAGAACATCCTCTATGATTCCTTTAGGATGGGCTTGGGTCCGGCCTGCCAATTAGAGTATCACAGAGCTTGGTATCGACTTCTGCAAGCTTAAAGTATTAAAAAATAAAAGGGTCATCAAATTGATGATTACCCTAAATCACTAAGTGCGTAGACCACCTCACTGTTGCTAATTTGAATGGGGAGAGTAAAACTCCCAAGGTCTTTTTTTGTTTAATTTTGGTTTTTATTAATAAAAATCAGTTTAGTACATGTTGATCTAAAAAATTACAAGACCATACATAATTGGCCCAATTCCAAAATAATCCATATAAAACCCTGACCCGGCCCACATTTGTTCCTACATACTTAAATAGTAGTAGGGTTTTCATTTTCATTAGTTGAGCTGAGTTGAACTTCTCTACGCCTCCTTCATTATGTTCCTTTTCATCAATATTTAATTCATGCTTCTGCATCTGTGGGTGATAAATACCATACCCCTATTGTTTCAAGATGATGATTCCATCTTGTATGAGTGAGATCTTTTCTTTTACCTTGAGCTTGATATTCACCAGCTGACTTAGCTCCCAAATTAATCCTTTCTTTGCTTCTCCAAGTGAAATTTTTAGTAAGTTACCATGGTTTTTTGGTGCTAACACGTTGGGTCTCGTCTTCTGACCCTTGATTCCTTCTTCTTGTAAGTATCTTGCTCTTACACACTTGTTTGTTGTCTTGTGTATCATTGATGGTCTTATTCTTCTTCTCCATATATAGCTATAGCTAGGATGGAGATAATGGAAAGCTCAAACCAGTTGATAGATGAAGAAGACCAAGGAGCTCAATCGATTGAATCTAATCTGACTTGGTGACCCCCAACCTACTAAAAATTCCTTTTTGTTGGCTGGTGTGTATAGGCTCAAAAACATTCTCATTTTTTGTTCATCTTCTCTACTTGTAAATATTGTGAATGAAATTGTTGTTGCCGTTCCAATCGTCTTAGCATTTTGTGAAACTTAATCTCAGATAGGGACATTGCTGCTTGTCACTATTTAGTATATTTCTACCTTCAGATGGTAGCTGGTTGAATGCTATAAATATGAATTGCTCTTGTTGAAATACTAAGTTAGCTAAGTGATTCGCAAGCTTGTTGCCTTTCCTAAAAATGTGAATTATCTGTACTTGCTTGTGTTGTAACAACTTGTTAATCCTATTTATTGTATCTGCAATTCTCCATGGTATTGGCCATTCCTGATTTAGGAATTTCTGCACTGCTAGTGAATCTGTCTGAATAATAATTTTTTCTTGCCCTAATTGACTGCAATGAATTATTTCTTGCATTATAGCTTCAGCCTCTGCTACCATGTTATCTGTATCTTCCATTGTTGCTCCTTCAGCATGAACCAGATCCCCTTTACCATCCCTTAAGAAAAAATCCCATAAACTACTTCCTGGGTTCCCTCTTAATGCACCATCTGTGTTATATTTACACCAGCCTTGATTTGGTAGTTCCCATAACACTCCTTAGCTAATACTTTAGGCCTTAACTGACTTAGATGATGTAATATAGTCGGCCAATCCATAGCAAATTCCACAGTTGGTTTCCTTACCTTTAGCAGTATCCTTAACTATCTTGTGACATTGAATATTAATTTATGCATGCTAATCTCCTTACACTCATGCTTCTTGGTATTTCTCCTCCTCCATAATTCCCACATAATAATTGTTGGTATTGCTCTGAAGTAAGTTTTCTCTCTTTCCTTGACTTTAGCATTCCACCATGCATAGATTCTCTCTTAAGCTCCTTCCCTGTATGTTTATTCCTACAAAAGAAGAAAAATATGACCAAGTCCTGTTAGCATAAAGGGGACTCAATAGCATATGTGCTATTGTGCTTGAGATATTTTGACAACACCAACACCTTGAGGGTCCTTGAAATCCCCATCTTCTCACTATCTCATCTACAGAGATCCTTACCCTCTACATTCTCCACTTAAAGAATACAATTTTAAAAGAAAGCCATTTTATCCATAATTTCTTATAAAAGTCATTAGCTTCCCCCCTCTGCCTCACATAATGCCATGCAGATTTTACTGAAAAATTCCCCCTTGCCTCCAAACTCCAAATTGCCTGATCTTTTTGATTAATATCTCCTATTCTAACTTTGTTCATAATACAAGTCACAATTTCATCAGCAAAAAGACTTTTCAAAATATCCTCATTCCATTTCCCATCCACCAATAAGTCTTTCACCTTCTGAAACCTTTCATCCTATTCATAACTCTCCTCAAGAACTAAATAAAAATATCTCAACCCACTCCATTTATCATACCATAAGTGATCATCCCCTCCTCTCACTTACCATACAATCAGATGATCTATTATGTCCTTGGCTTGCAATATTTTCTTCTAAATCTGAGATCCACTTCCTACTTTCCAGATGAACTCCTTAGAATAATACTTTCTACAATACTTATTGAACATAAAGTCACTCCAAATAATGTTCTTTGAACTGAAATTTTACCAAAGCTTGCAAAATAGAGCTGTTGATAATCTTGCAGCCTTCTGAACCCTAATCCACCTTTTGCTTCTGGTAAACACATAGACAACTAAGAAACCCAATGTTTTCCCCTTTCTCCTATAGTACTACTCCAAAAAAATCTTGTAATTATCTTCTGAATAGTATTAAGCACATTTTTAGGAGGATTCATCACTAATAAACACTGTATAAGGATGCTTTGTAACACATGTTTAATGAGTACTGCTCTTCCACCAAATGACAGTAACTTCCCCTTCCAAGATTGTAACTTAGCACTAATTCTATTCATGAGTTTCTGATAATAGACCTTATTCTTCCTCATCTAGAATATCGTACATCCCAGATAGTTGTAAAGGGAATTGTTTCCTCAAAATACTTGTTTCAACTTCTGCCATCACAGCTACTCCATTTGACACCTTGTGATGCAAATAATTAGCACTTTTTTCTCTATTAATCTTTAGCCCTGAAACACTTTCATAATTTTCCAATGTGGTTGTCACCAGCTGCAATGTACCTAAATCTACCTTAAAAAGGATGATCATGTCATCTACAAAGGCCAAATGATTTATTTCAGGACTCCCACTAGGCATCCCAAATAATTTGAACTCTTTCTTAAACATGCTTCTTTTCAAGCTTCTTGATAAGACCTTTGTAGCTATGATAAAGAGTGAAGGTAATAAAGGATCACCTTTTTTAAGAGCTCTGGAGGACTTGAAAAAACCTTTGGGTTGCCTATTTAACAAAATAGAGTACGAATTGTTAGCCAGTAACCTAAACACCATATCAATCAGTTGTTCACAAAATCCTATTCTCCTCAATACCTAAGTCATAAGCAACCATTCTACCCTATCATATGCCTTTATCATATCCAATTTTAGTACCATGTTTGGTGGTTTACCCCTCTTTCTTATTTCAAATAAAATTTCTAATACCACCAAAATATTTTCAGCTATACTCCTTCCTTGTACAAAACCAGCTTGTTCTCCAAAAACTATTTGAGAAAGTATACCCTTAATCCTTTTATGAATAATTCTTAAAAAGCTTTTATTCACAAAATTACTAAGGGATATTGGTCTGAGATCTGAAAAATGTATTTACCACTAACTTCTTTGGTAGTAATACCAAGTTGGTGTGAGTGATAAATCTTGGAAGCTCATAACCACGGAAAAAAGCTCTTACCATCTGATATATATCATCTGAAACCACAGTCCATGCATCTTGAAAAAAAGATTTTGTCATGCCATCAGGTCCACCTGTACTATTCCTGTTTAATCCCATGACTACATTATGTACTTCCTCCAATATAGTTATTCTCTTCAATTCTTCATTCTGTGAATCTGTGACCAACTGAGGTAATTCTTCTAGCATTGAAAAATCTTTTGTATCTTCCTGCTTCTCAAATTGCTTCTGGTAAAAGATTTTTGCTTCTTCAGTTATATTCTCTTGTTTATCCAACCAACTCCCATATTCATGTTGTATCCTTTGTATTTTGAGCCTAGCCCTTCTCCATTTGACTATAGTATGAAAAAACTTAATATTCTTCTCTCCATCTTTAAACCATTCAAAACCAGCTTTCTATCTCCAAAAATCCTCCTCTCTTTTTAGTTGAAGTGTTAGTTCTTCCTGTGCCTATGATAGCTTAGATCTATTAGCAACTAATGGCTCTTGCTCAAATTGATTCTCTCTTACTTTAGTTACCTCCTCTAAAGGAGCTATCTCTTGGAATATATTTCCAAAAGTTTGCTTACTCTATTTGGTCAATAAGGCCTTTGTCCACTTCAACTTTTGATGAAATTTGAAAAACGGATTTCCTTCACATTCAACAGACTAATTTTCTTTAATAACATCTAAGTATGACTCCTCCTTCAGCCAAAAATTAAGAAATCTAAAAGGTCTGATCAATTGCTCACTTGATTGGCTAAAGTGCATTAACATTGGAGCATGGTCAGATCCACTCCTTACTAAATTTTCCAATTCTAATACTGGAAACAACTCCTGTATTTTATCATTAACGAAGACCCTATCAAGTCTTTTAAAAATACAATCATTATCAATCCGTACATTCCACCATGTAAATTTGCTCCCTTTGAAAACATATTCCTCCAAATTACATATACTAATACAATGATTAAAGTCATCAGTCTCATCCACTGTGACTTGTAAGACACCAAGATTTTCCTCCTCATTTCTAATCACATTAAAATCTCCCCCCCCCCCCACAATCCAAGCCTGCTGGATATTATTAGCAAGTTCTCCCAAAGAATCTCACGGTAACAATCTTTCATTTTGATTACATTTTTCATACACTAGGGTAACAAAAACTTCTACACCTATATTATGATTCTCCATTTTAGAGTGATCTATTGTTCTTCATCCCTAATAACAGAGTAGTCTATAAAATTATCCATGAAAGCCCATATTTTACCTGAACAGTTCACCGTTGCATGTTGCATTCCTAGTCTACTTTTATATTTCTCTATACTATGACATTCCTAAAAAGGTTCCATTAAACCAATGAATCCAAAATAGAACCTTTTATATATTGTAATTAATCTTATGAATGCTTTCTGAGTGTTCACGGATCTGATATTCCATTTCAAAGCATTTATTTTTATAATGATTTCAGCATGTTGCTCCGTGTCTGCATTGTGGTTTATCTAACCTTCTTATTCCTCTTCTTTCTTTCTCTATGCTTCTGATTTAAAGACTGAGCTTGTTCTAGTGATAGATCCCCTGCCACTCTAGCACCTTCAATATTATCCATCAAGTTGTCTTCATCCAAATCTACATTATTTCTATTAACCATCTCCCTTATATTGTCTACTTCCACTACTATTAGTAGTACTCCTTCCATTATTTGTACCTATTTGTCTGCATCTTCATATGGAACCATTGCCAAATCTGTATTGTTGGCATTCTCTCCTGCTGGCTTATGTTGTACCTCCCCTTCTTTATTCTCTTGAATCTGACTCTGTTGTTCATTTTCCTTCTTACTCTGTGTCTCTAGTATTACTTCTTCTTACCCATCAGCTTCCTTTGTATTAATTTCCTTTTCTTTTTGATTACTTGCACTATTTATCTACTCCATTGCCACTATTGTTTCTTTTTTGCCAAAACTCCTACTGACCTAGTCCTTAGTACTCTCATTATGATGCATATTGGACACTTCCTCATTATTATCCTATTTATTTTGAGTTAAATCCTCAATGTATTTGATGTGACAACATTCTCTACCTTGCCAGTTATTTCTCTTACTATATGACCAAACCTGTCTTTTTTGTATTTGTTTCTCCTCAATTTCCATTGATTCATAATATTCTCCTGAGTTGTTTCCATATGAACCTGCTCCTTCTATTTTTCACAATCATTAACATCTATTTTTTCTTCCCTATGCTCATGTTTCTTCTCATACATCTCTGGGTGAAGATTCCAGCATGTAGTTTCATCATGACCTTGTAAACACCATTCTTGGTAGTATTTTGGCTTATAGTCATAATGAATGCTGACTCACTTTGACTTTATCTTTCCACTTGCATCATCCTCTTCATTAATTTTTACTCTATGAGGTAGTTTAGCCACAAGATCTACTTCAATCTTCAATCTAGCACAACTAGGCCTTGAATGGTTTCTTGTAGCCATATCTATCATTAATGGTTTTCCAACTGCAGATGTAATTGAGAAAATTACTTCTTTGGCAAAGAAGTTTTGTGGATGATATGTCATGGAAATCCATGCAATGCCAATTGTTGTTTCAATATCTGGTTCAAACCAAGGATCCCATTTAAGAGTCCTCATTTGCCAATACACATCATTAGCCTTAATATGATGATCTACTGTTGATAATAGTTGCACATAATCTTCTAACTGATTTAAACTTATCAAAATATGTCTTGAATCCATTACCCCTATTGTGCATTCTCCCTTTATGCCATACTGCTAGGGATAATTTTTCTTAAAGTGTTAATTTCCGGTCTGCCATAAGAGAACTTACCAATGACTGCATACTGTAAGTTCTCTTATATTATTAATGTTTTCACCTCCGAGGATTTTCATGTCACTGCCATCTCCCCTTGAACCACTACGACTAGTTTAGGGGAAACTTTAAAGTTTTCATGCACGTAGGACTTATTTTTCAGTAGATCTGCATATGTTGTTACCACGTCTTGTTGTTTCTCGCCTTCTACTTGCTTCTGTTTTAAGGATTCATCTAGTGGATTATTTCCACCAGAAGTAGTAGCCATTATCACCAAGAATCAAAGTATGTATTGATCAGTTTGTATGCGCCAAAATTAGGGTTTTTTCGCAACTCATTCTAATTGGTTTTACTTTTGGTCAATTAAAAACTCCCAAGGTCTTTAATCTTTTTGAGCATCTTCTGCATCACCACAAAACTACACTCCTTAGTGAATGCTACTATCTCAATATCCTGTAGCTTAACTTTGTTAGTGACCACATTCTTCAAGTACTTAGCGTACTTAGGCATTCCCTGCAAAACATCTAAAAGAGGAAGATTAATGTGAAACTTTCTGAACGTGTCAAAGAACTTCTTAAACCACGCATCCTCTTTTTCTTTTCTAAGCCTCTGTGGGAAAGGTGGTGGTAGTCTCTGCTTCACTTGTTCAATAACTTTGGTTTTCGAGTACTCAAACTTTCTCAAATTTTCAGCAATTTTTTCATTTGCCTGCTTAGGAACTATCTCCACATCTACCTCCTTAGTTGTCTTTGGAGGTTCTTTATTTAGATTTTTACCATTCCTCAAAGTGATTGCCATCACTTGTTTAGAATATTCAATATAGCTTGGCAAACTACCTTGAGGCCTGGAATTTTGCGCTCCTGCTATCTGACCTATCTGCATCTCCAAGTTCCTTGTAATAATCTATTGACTCTTCATATCTATAGCAACCTTTGCTTAAGAAGCAATAAGTTGTTTCAGCATCTCTTCCATATTTCTAGTTTTAGTCGCGGCATGATTCCCTTGAACCTGTTGTTGCTGAAACTGTTGTTGTTGGTTGTTCCATGATGGAATTGATGGTTGAGTCTGACACTTTTGATTGTAGGTGTTCCCATAATTCGGTCTTTGAGCATTGCCCACAAACATCACTGACTCAAGCTTTGCACCACACATGGTTGTAGTTAGACCATTGTTGCCACAAACCTTACACCAATTATTTGTCTAATGAATTGTATTAACTTTTGTTGCATGCTGTGTAACCCCCAACGTTATATTGTTGAGTTAAGTAGTTAACTAATTCTGTAGTGCAGCAATCTAAGATGATATAGCAGTAAATTGGTCAACCTCCAACACACCTACAACTTTCTTTGGAGCACTTCTTGAGTCAGTATGCCACTCAGGATTCCCTTGTGAAATCTGGTTCAACAAGGTGTATAGTTCATCATACGTCAATTCAAGCGCTGGACCACTTGTAGCTGAATCTAGCAAAAATTTTGTGTTGTTATCAAGTATTTTAACAAAATTATAAGATAGTACCTCATTGGACTAAACTTCTAATGATGTGGATAGTCCCGAAGAAGAGCTTTGAACCTCTCCCACGCATGATAGAAGTTCTCATCTGGCCTTTGTTTAAAGCTCACAATCTCACTGCACAGTCTTACAGTCTTACCAGATGGAAAGAATCGGATAAGAAATTTTTAGGCTAAGTCATCGCAGGTTGTGATTGAACTTACCAGCTCATAGTTCAACTAATTATTTGCTTCCCCAAACAATGAGAAGGGGAAAAGTGTCATCCTAACATAATCAATTGACACACCCGTAGGGATGAATGCATAATGATCTCCAAGAAGTTCCATAGGTGGACTTGTGGATCTTCATGTGAAAGCCCCATAAACTATCCACTGCTGATCAAAAGTTGTACCATGTTCTGTTTCAGCTAAAAGTTACCTCCAGCAGCTGGTTTTTGAAAATAAGAGGTCAAATTCATAAAAAGTGGGATTGCCACTTCGCGATCTGTCCTGCGGGTTAGTGGATCTTCATCCATGAGAGAAGGATTGTCTTATTCCTATTGAATTTGAGGGATGTGGTAGAGAAGGACTACTTCTCTCCTTAATTGGTACCAATTACCTATCTATTGCTAGCTTATTAGTTTTCAAACCTGTTTCGTACAAATTCAATACCATGACCAAGCGTAAAGCACCAAATAAATCTAAAAAGTAAAACTAAAGCTAAAATAGTTGCCAATTTACAAGTCCCCGGTAACGGCGCGAAAAACTTTTTGTGCCCAAGCAAACACACAAGTGTACGTGGTCTCACCAAGTAGTAAAGTGGCCTTTTAGAAGCCAAGTATCGATCCCATAGGGACTAGTGCTAAGTAACTATCGAATTTTAGTTCACAATTGAGATTAAATTAATGTGAAATAACCAAAAGAGTTGTGGGTTGTAAATTGGAAATCAAAGTAAACAATGCAATAAAGTAAAATCTTGGAAAATCAATAAAGAGAAAACCCAGGGTTAAAGCTCTGTGAACATTCATAATAATCTATTGAACTTCATTGGTTAGATTACTTATCTTGGTTGTTCATTCACAGGATTTATAGTATAATCATGGTCTCCCGGTCCTCTAATCTTCTACCTAACTCGACACTACAACTATATCATTGAGCGGGGATGTAATAATTCATTTAGATGCATTAAGATATCATCCTACAAGTGAACCAAACAAGAATTCAAGGTATATCCCTATCTTAGATGCTAATTCAAATCCCTTATTTTATAAAAAAATAAGAATCTTATTGTATTTATCCGCATGTTTTATCCTCTTATTCCCCCTCTCGGGTTCACAAAGAAGACAATAGATGTATTCTAAGGGTTGAAAATCCTTAAAATAGTTATAGCAAGGATAAATAAAAAACCAAATATGATAATAAATCAAAACCAAATCAATTCAAAGCAATAGTAATCATGGTCTTGACCTTAACCACAGAAAGGGGACTTTTAGCCACGCATGGACATAACCGTAATCAAGATAAATGAATACATCATAAAATACATAAATAAATGAAATTAAAATAAGAAAAATTCTAATTGAAGTGTTTTCTAGTCCCTCTCCAGGTTTCAAATCCTTCCAACGCGTCTAACATCAAGTTCAAGTGTCCTATTTATAGGAGAATAATTTGGCCGTTGTGGGAATAGGGTCCGCGGCACGTTGCTCATTCCCATGGAATAGGGTATGCAGAACGTTAATCATTCCCATGGAATATGTTCCAATCCATGTTGTTCATTTAAAGGGAACAGGTTCCGCGCCACGGGGCTATCACGGACCCTCACTGGAAAGTCATCTAGACTTCTAAACTCATCTTGTACATTTGTCCTTCCATCTAAAGCCTTGTGGTATTATTTCCACTTGATTTAAAGCTTGTGAATAATCCATATATCATCATAATCAACTCAAAAAGCATCCTATATAATCCAACACCACGGATTAGAGATCAAAACAACACAACATTCAAGACAATGAACTAGAAACTTAAGCTAAGAACTAGTTTTGCCCATTTTGATCTTCAACTTATTGCTTGACCTTGGATTGATTCAATTAAACTTTGAAACTCTAAAAAAGTTTTTCAACACAAAATTACACAATAATAACCTTAGGTACTCATAATACACATTAGAATCCATCGTAATCAACTAGAACAACACCTATCTCAAGATAGTAACACTAGTTTTCTCGTTTTAATTCTAAGTGACCCAATTAAGTACAAACTTGTTTGAAAGACACCATAAACCTTGTAATCAAATACTTAAACACTTATATTCTCAATTATATCATAATTAACATATTAAGCACACAAGAATTCCTCAAAAAAAAGCTAAATAAGCCCGGATAACAACAGTAAGGTGCATAAATCCACCTCAGATCATTGATGTATGAAATTCACATGAAATTGACAAGCTTTGCATCTTATATCATAATCCAAGAAATCTTATTATTGGACAATAATACCCCATCCTTTTAATGTGAAAATGGAGCTTTGGTCTAGATGGGATCCATAAACTCCCGAATGCGCTTCTTACAAAGCTTGAACTGCTTCTTCCTCTCCCAAACATCACAAGAGTACTTCTTCAACTAATATTTTGTATAACGTGTCTTTATAGATAAGTAAACGAGGTTCATGACACGAATGTCAGTCGTTCTCCTTGGATCTTATGGCAGTATCTCATAACACAAGTAGTCAATGACAGGTTGTTGACAATCTTTGTTTATGGCTTCAGATACAGTGACGAGGTGCTCAACCTTGTTTTCTATGTATTAATCCTCATCCGGCAGTGGTACTACCCATTCTTGGTGGATAGTAACTCGTGTCTGATTCAACAGAGTTAGGGTTGAGGCCAAAGCAACTCAGGCATCAGCTTGCTTATTTTTTTTCTTGGCATGTGCTGGAGGGTCACTTCTCCAAGACATCCTATAAAATTTTGAGCATAATCATAATATGGGTGCAGCTCTGACTTTCTGACTTCATATATTCCCTAGAGATGTTTGATCACCAATTGAGAGTCACCAAAGACTTGTAATTATAGTTTTTTTATGTCGACTGTCATCTCAAGTCTGAGTATTAACACTTGATATTCAGCAACATTGTTGGAGCAATGATTTGTTAGGGTAAAAAAATATGGAATGACCTCTCCTAGTGGAGTGAAAAACACTACACCGGCACCAGCTTCACCTCAATGTGCAGCAATATCAAAGTACATCTTCCACGGGGGTTTGGCTTCAATAACCATTGCATCTTTATCAAAAAATTCATCGATCAGTTTCCAATCATTAGATATTGGGTGGTCTTCCATGAATTTCGCTAATACTTATCCTTTTATAGCCTTTTAGGGATGTACGTGATCTCAAACTATTAAAACTGAAGGAACCACCTTGTAAGTCGATCACTAAGGATAGGTTTTTGACATAATAAACTTGATGAGATTTTTCCTAGACACAGGGCGAATGACATGAGCTTAAAAGTAGTCTTTCATTTTTTGGATTGGAAAAGCCCATGCCAAACATAACTTTTTAATCGGAGAATAATTTATCTCATTTGGTGATATCATTCTTCTCAAATAGTGAAGAGAGTTTTCTTTGCCTTCACTATTTTCTTGGGCCAATAGTACTCCAACTAACCTTTCTTGTGCCACGATATAGAGTATCAATGGTTTTCTAGGTATGGGTTCCATAAGAAATGAAAGATTTATTAAGTATGATTTGATGTTTTCAAAGGCCTTACTATATGATTGGTCCCATTCGAAATGAACATCCTTCTTTATGAGAAGGAAAAATAGTTGGCATTTTATGGCCAGGTTTGATATGAATCTCCTAAAATATTCTATCCTTCCTTGAAGGGCTTTTTAACTCATGAATATTTCGAGGCTTGGGCATCTTCAAAATTGCATCGACCTTAGCCTGATCAATTTCAAGTCCTCAATTTTGTACAATAGACTAAGGAACTTTCTAGAAGTGAATTCGAAGGCACATTTTAGTGGATTCATCCTAAGTTAATATCTTTGGAGAAACTCAAATACCATTCTTAGGTCTTTTAAGTGGTCGTCTCTCTTTATTGACTTCACCACTAAGTTATCCACATAACACTCAATATTTTTATGGAGTAGACAATCAAAGATATTTTACATAGCCCTTTTATATGTGGCACCAGCATTTTTCAAACCAAAAAACATCACCTTATAGTAAAAAATACCTTTGAGTGTACGAAATGTCGTGAGCTCTTCATCCTTTGGTGACATATGGATCTGGTTGTAGCCGAATGAACCATCCATGAAGGACATTGCCTCATAACCAGTGGTGGAATCGATCATCAACTCTAGAATGGGGATTGAAAATTCATCCTTAGGACAAGCGTTGTTAAGATCCCTAAAGTCAACACAAACTCGAATTTGGTCATTCTTTTTCTTCTCGAGAACAATACTTGAAATCCATGTGGGGTATATAAATTCACAAATAAATCCAGTTTCAATGAGTTTCTTAACCTCATTTTCAATCAATGGGATGAATTTTGGCCTAAAACATCTTTGGTCTTTCTTAACAGGGCAAGCACCATTCTTTATCGCCAGTTGATGGACTGCTACTTTTGATCTAAGCCGGATATCTCCTTGTAAATCCAATCAAATACATCCCTACATTCTTTGAGTATGTCTATATAAGCAATTTTTTCATCCTTTTCTAAGAAAGCACCCAGGTAAGTTGGTCTTGGATCTTCATTAGTTCCAAGATTGACTTTCTTCAAGGAATCTACTATGGCCTTCACTACTTCTTCAAATTCCAATGGTGCATCTCAAGCATCTTCCTCCTCTTTAGGATCATCATTGTTGATATATATATGGTAACACAAGGAAATATTTTCCAACTCTTCATCAACTTTCAATTGAGATGAGACATTATTTTCATTTTGGGTTATGATATGATATGAGGAGCCTACACTTCTTTATCTTCCTCGGGTTTCTTGGTATAAACCACAGTATGAGCCTTTTCTTTTAACATATCCTTGAATTAAACCAAAAATTTTGTTTTTTGCCTCATTCTAGAAGGAATCAAACTTTGGAAAACCTTTTAGATCTTAGGTGAAGAGTTCCTTGTTGTGTTTAGACAACTTTTACGGTGCTTGCTACTTTTCTTTGTATTTAGTGGACCCAACCTCTCAAAAAGAGAAGTTTTTGTAGTTGATTTGCCTAGTCGATCAAAGATAGAAGGTCGTTTGTTAAAAGTAGTAGACTCCTCTTCTACAGTGATATAGTTACTAACCGCCCTTCTTATGGAGATACAAACTGGAGGTGGTTGTGTGTACCCTAGGCCTTCACATGCCTGTATGATTATACTTTTTGACTAAAGTTTACCCAACCTTAAAGGCTCATTAGGATTAATCCAGCCTTTGCAAATAGCTTATATGCATTTGGATTAAAGTCTTCTTTTGTATGTTTCGTAGGGAGTGTTATCTCTATGGTGGATTTTGAGCCACAAATTTTCCTAGTAGTTTTAGTATGGGTTTATTGTGTCAATCTACTTGATAGGTAGAGTTATCCCTCATACTACATTATCTTAGGCATCAGATGAATGATTATTTTTCTTTACCTTTGGTACGTAGAAAAAAATTAGAGTTGCCTTCTTTTTTGTGGATGCAACACTTTCTATAATCGAAGTAGAGAGAGCCTTCTTGGTGGTAACTTTTTCGATAGCCACCGTGACCTTCTTAGTTTCAAGATCATCACACTTGGTCTTTGTGACATTATCGACCCTTTTTTATTTACGACATAATTCTTCAAGTAGAATTTTGCATCGGCAAAGTATGACTCAGCTTCAGTGAATGGCTTATCATCGGCACCTATCTTTATTTCCACTCTGCCTTTGAGATACTTCAAGCATTGATAGTAATAGGATGAGGCAATTTTGGTCTTGTGTACTCAAGGCCTACCAAGTAATATATTTTATGAAGTCTTGATATTGATGCATTAGTGCATTTGATCAAAAATTATCCATACGAACCCCTAACTTGATAGATACTATGGCCCTCTGACCCTCTTGGTTGAACCCTTGGATCATCAAATAGCTTTCATCAAGTTCACCAGTAGCAATGTCAAGTTCCTTCATTATGCGAATCAGCAGGATGTTGACTCTGAATCTCTTGTATATCAAGATTTTATTTATCCTCTTTCCTAGAACATGACCCAATATATAAGGGACAGTTGGGTAGGGTTTCACCAACCAGAAGACCATTATTTATAAATGTAATTTTTGTATCACATATATCTACCTCTTGGATAAGAGGTTCAGTGGGATTTTTAGAAGATGAAGGAACTTCCATGGGTAGTTTTTCACCCTTTGGCCCCTCTATGCCATTATTAAAACAAGATGACTCAAGGTTGACTTGAGTCGTCTTTGCATACAACCAACTAAATAAGAATTCTTCCAAAGTCACAGGAAGTCATGGTTTTTGGTGGTGAAGCTCCATTACCCTCATCTTCTTCAGATGCTAAAATAGTCTTTGTTTTCTTAGTTTCCTCACCATTCTCATTTTAGTTGGTTGCTCGAATGACTCTTTTCGCAGATTCATCTTCTTGCATCTGCGCCTAGTTACAAAAGTCCAACCTTCATCAACTAAAGATTTGCCATGCTCTAATAGTTCCTCTTTATGCTCTTTGAAGCATATTTGAGGTTAGATTGAGTGATTGAAAGATAATAGATAATTGATGAGAATCGGCCTTCTCATCATCAAAGAATATTTTCTTCTCATTTTCTAGTTGTATGATTTTGTCTTTAAAGACAAAATATTTCTCTATAGAGAGACCCACAAGCCTTTGATACTTGCAATAGTTTGGGTCATTAGTCCTTCCAGCCTCGTCGGGTCGCTTCATATTTGGTAGATCAATGAGCTTATGCTCAAGAATTTCATTGAAAATTTCAAAAACATTAGAATCAAGTAAGGAATATTTTTTTCTTACATGTCTTTCAAAGTCTACTTCTAATTTAGACATCTTCAAGAAGTCGTCGTCATGCTTTGGTTTTTACTAATCTCTGTGGTGACCTTCACAGGAGACACGTCGATATTCATGGATTATTTATTGTCATTTTTTGGGACAAACTTTCTCCATCTTCTAGGTTCCTGCTTATCCTTTCCCCTTCCAGGGTCATGGATGGGTGCTACTCCTTTTTCAGCAGAAGACATACTCAACTCTATATCGTGAGCACGAGTATCTAACTCTTTAAAGGATTTTGGTTTAATACCTTGCAAGATATAGAGAAGTTCCCAATGCATTCCTTGGATACACATCTCTATTATAGATATTTCTCGGAGCCTATCTTTGCAGTTTAGACTCGTATTTCTCCATTGATTGGTGAATTCAATGACTGACTCAGCTTTTTTTATGAGTATTTATGAGCTCTACCATGCTCACTGTATGCTTGTGCTATAGAAGTGATTTAGGAACTCATGCTCCAGTTGCTCCCAACTATTAATAGAATTAGGCTTAAGGTTTGTGTACCAAAAGAAGGTGTTTTCTTTTAAGTAGTGGACAAATTATTTGACAGATAGTCATCATAGGTTCGAGCATTATTACATATCTCAACAAAGTATGCAACATGTTGTTTTGGGTTCCTTTTGCCCTCAAATTATTGAAATTTAAGGGTTGGTAGTCGGCAGTCATTTTGAGGCTATCAATCCTTGCAATGTAGGGTTTGGCTTATGTTAGGAAAGACTTGGTGACAACATCATACTTTTCTTTGAGGGTTCCTTCAATGAAATCCTTCAACTGATCAATCGGGATCATACCCTTAGAAGAAACTTGTACCTCCTCAGCTAATGTTGTTTGTTTTACAAGATGTTCTGTCTTGTGAACTTCTGGAGCTTTCCCAGGTACATGGATAGACTCTTTGTCTATTAATCCATCCATCATATCCTCTAACTTATCAATTTGAGCATCTTGATTTTGCACATATTTGGTCAGACCCTCAATTTTCTTTGTTAGGTTTGCAAGCTTCTCATTCATATATGAGGCATTAGTTACTATTGCTTACATAATCACTGGAGACATTGAAGAGTAATACAGATTGTCGCATAAGTTAATTTTCAAAGTGTGCAGCTTATGCGGTGTAAGTGGAGATGATGTGTTAATTTAACAACCATTATTATTTGTGCCAGAGTATTTTGAACCAAAGTGCTCAAGTAGGGCCAGAGTTTTCTTAAGTGTCTCTGCCATATTGTTTCTTCAGAAGATGCGTTAGTTAAACAACTATCATTCTTTGTGCCAGATTATTTTGAACCAGAGTGCTCAAGTAGAGCCAGAGTTTTCTTAAGTGTCTCTGCCATATTGCTTCCTTCTTCTGAAGCACTTGCATGGGACCTCACTTTTTTTATGGTTGAAGATCCAAAAATTGGAGTTGGTGCGGAGGACACTTAATGTGTTTGTTTTCCTAGAATACTGGTCTTACTCCGTGTGAGAACGCTAAAGCTTCCAAAAGCAACACCAAGGATGTTTTCTACTTCAGTAGAGAATTTGAAATCAACAAGCTTGGTGGCATTCGATTAAGAATTGTCCTTCTTGGAAGTCATTTCATTGTTCTTAAACTTTAACATTGGAAAAGTTAAGATGAGAGGTAGAGATTGTCCCACTGGTCATGCTAGAATTTATTGGACAATAAGATTTAAGACCGAGAAAATAATAATCTGGATAAGAAAAATATTGCAACAATAATTTTATTAATTTCAATATATAGTGTTACAATCTCTATGAATCCTCTGATTTGCCTTTTCAAATATAATTCAAGTGTTTCAAGCTTGTTCTTAAATTTAACTTTCTTTATAAATTTGATGGATTCGATCTTGACTTGTACTTGAATTTAAGGGTTTTTGATCTTGATCTTGAATCTTGTGGTTGTGATCTTAAATCTTGATGGACTGGATATTGATTTGTGGATTTGATGAACTTGATCTCGACTTTTACTTGAATGCCAGAGACTTTGAACTTGATCTCGACTTATACTTGAATTCAAGGGCCTTTGATCTTGTTCTTAAATCTTGTGGTCTTGATCTTGAATATTGATGAACTGATCTTAAATGCTTGAATTTGTAAAGAAACCTGCGACGTTTGATCCATGATCTCTCTGTTGCTTCTTTTCAGAATTGTTGGTGATCTTTTCTGAATTATGAGACCCCTATTTACAGTTGTAAGAAGAAAAGATTTATAGTGAAGGTAGATTTCTTCTGATAAATTAGATTTAAGTGACATGGCAAGTTTTGTGGTCTTTTGATTTCACTAGGCCTGCTACATCATTTTGACATGTCGCATGGTCTTATTGGATCCTTCACTTGACTTGGAATGCCACGTCATTCAATACGTCACGCTCAATTAGGCTTCTAGAATATGATGATGTCTTAGGCTTAGAAAAATGGGCTCATTATTTGTAGACCAAATCAAAAGGGAGGAAAGTGAGGAAGAAAGAGATGTAGAAATTGCTTTCGAAATGAAAGGGTTGGAATAGCCCAACAGAAATTAGAGTTTAATCAAATTCATATTTATTAGGCTTAAAATAATTAATCCATCATATTAATCCATCATATTTATTTGGACTAATATATTTCAAATTTAATTTGAATAAAATTTATATGACTACATGACACGACCTGAACTAGGTCCTTTTCGTTATGGGCATCCCAAGTCCAACCAGGACTGGGGACCACCCCCGTTACCCAACCCAATCTCTAAATATGCATACCCTGAGTCGGATAAATTCTGAATGTATAACACGATAGCATTGACTAAAATTCCAGACTCTGGGATAGGTCTATAACTGTGACCAACCCAAACAAGTCCAGTCATCCAATACCAACCAACAACCACAACCAAACTAATATAAAAACTAAGTTCCTGTCCATAACATAACACAGAAGGATGGAACAATCATAAATTCAGTCAAACGGTATTATCCCTAATACCAATGCCAATGCTAAGGCTGACACCAATACCGACACTGTCCATTCCAACCCATAGTAGTTCCACTAAGCCTCTAACTAAAGGAAAAACAATATTTGATTGGGACATGACCCCAACCATAGCCAAAACCAATATCCATAAAATAACCAAAGCATGTAAAGATATCCATGATATGAAATAGAGCCTTCCAGAATATGGAAGCTCACCACTTCAATCCAATAGCTGATCCTAAATCCGATCACTAAGTAGGAGGAGTAGAATAGTTAGTTTCTGCATCGCATGGGGATACAGCCTCCAAAAGATGGGTTAGCGGGTGAACGCTAGCAAGTATTCAGGATAAGGATAAATAATGTCAACCTTTAAAACCAAGTAAACCAACCATATACATTCACAATCATACATGCATACATACATATATAAAAAACCATACTGGGAAAAAAAAACCGGGTTTATCATGCATTTAAAACCATTAACCTGGGTATGTGTAGCTTAACTATCCTAGAACGACCCACGGGCTATATGGGTCCAGCGTAACCCCCTAAATGAGCCTCGATGTATGTAGCCACACAAACTGGAGATGCCATAGGAGTAGGGGATTCCCAAGTACCATTCGCTCTCAATAATACATATATGCTATTGTAACTTAGGGGATTCCCATGTACCCCATATGGTCATCATGACCAAATCCTCATGCCGGCAAATATGAGTTTCTAGTGTCTATCCATTGGACTCACACCTTCACGGTTAGCTATCATACCCCCACCATAATTGCCCAATTAAAACCATTACGACATAACCAAAATCACCATTCCATTTGTTATTAACCAAAGCTATAAGTAATGGTATCTTCATACCGACTATAGCTTGCAAGAAATATCCTTAGCCAATATTTCAAAGATTAAGGGATTTCCTGGTACCCATAGGTTTCATTATCAAGTTGACTTGGGAGAGTCCTGCGTACCCAACAAATATTTTATAATTAGGTTCACTTGGGGGATTCTCTTGTAGCCCACAAGGAATGTTTAATTAACCATAACCATTACCACCAAGACCTTACCATGTAACCATTCCAAACTATTTAAATCATTTATGCCATTTAGGGTTCCATTACCAAGTTATACCATGCAATAGTTCCATTAAAAGTCCAACAATATAGTAAAAGTATTCTCGTAGGCATTTTATCAAATATGTGAGGGCATAGTGTTTCCAAAATCAAAACCAATTATCAATTAACCATTCCCATGCAACCAATTGTCCAAACCACCATTAAAGCATGTAAATCCATAATTAAAATATGGAAAAACCCTAACCAAGCATTTATAACCAAAACCCCCCAACATATGATTGGAAACCCAAAACCATACAACAATTATGCCATGAAAACAATTCATAAAATATGCCTTTAGTTGGAACTAACAATAAGGGAGAAGTATCTTGCCTTAGATTACGAAGATGATAGAGAGAAATCACTCATACAATCCCCAAATTGATCCTCTAAAAGAAACTCTAGCCTTTCTTTACCCAAGAGACTTAGAGAGAATTTAAGAGAGTTTCTAAGTGTTTAAGGTTAGAATATTAGGGTAAATAATGTCATAAAAGATTTATAAGTCATGGGGCCTTAGAAGGTTTTGTGGGGAAATATCCAGATTACCTCTACATAAATGTATAAAAATCCCAAAGAAGGGTATGACCACCTCATACCAGTCGTACCCCACCATACAAGTGGTACCCTAGGCCTCTCCTTGGATCCCAATATAGTCCAATATACGACCATCCAAGACAAGTCATATCCGATCATACGACCTGTACCATTGACCTGTACCCACCACAGAATGGAAATCAAAGAAGATATGGACACTATCTACCATGCGAGTCAATGGTATGAGTCATACCCTGTCTTATGAATCATGGTGAGCCACTCATACTCATATCCAAGTTAAGCCATCAATTTTCAGATTAAGTGATGGAAAAAACTAAACCATACAAACTGTCACCCACCATACAACTCATACCCATCCAAGTTATATCCACACTAGAAATCAATCCAAACCACCAACCAACACTGGTTAGCATACAACCAAGACCATACCAACTATACCCCATCATACGACTAATACCCCCTAGTCGTATAATGTCCAAAAACCAAAAATCTAAGAAATTTTCTAAGGTTCCAAAACATAGGGTGTTTCACTACAATAACCTTTTTTGTTAATTTGCTAGGCAGGTATATTTTTTCTCCTATTCGGAGACATTAGAATGGAGTTAAGTATATATTTTGATATTTAAAAGAAATCATTGGTATAAACCTATTTTACACTGACAAAAATAGTGCAGATTTTATTAGTCATACAGATGTAGGTTATTTATTTGACCAACATAAAGCTCAATCTCGAACAAGCTATGTATTTAGACATGAAGGTACTGCTATATCATAGCGATCTAAAAAGTAGCCAATTATTTCTAATTTTTCAAATCATGCTAAGATAATAGCTATTAATTGAGCAAGTAGAGAGTATGTATGGTTGATATCAGTGATACTGTAATACCCCAGGTTTTGGACTCTAAATTTTTCTTAGTAATTGTGCTTACTACTCAGGGTACGACATAGGTCATGAGTCGTGAAGAATCTTCACGAGTCATATAGAGCCAATCGTGGTCTAACCAGTGAGATGGTCTAATGTTTCTTCCTTAAGTACAACTAGGACCCTACGAGTCGTAAGGTAATGTAACAAGTCATAGTGAGGGACTCGTGACCTTAACAGTGAGATGGCTCAAGGTTGATGTCTTGTTAATGACTAGACTACATGAGTCATAGGGTAAGGTCACGAGTCAAAGGGAATGACACGTGACCAAACCAATAAGGTGTCCCTAAGTCACTTCCCAGGGTAAGATTTATGGTGACAACTCATGATCAGTGACCACGAGTTGCGAGGTGACCTGTAGGCACTAGCGACAGTTTTTCCTACTTTTTAATTAGGGGAACTTTGGTCATTTCCTTCCATACCCAATTATAATTCACATTCATAAAAATCCTTAAGGGCACACTTCTCATTATTTTAACAAGTCAAAAGAACTTTATTCTCTCTCAAATTCCTTAGTCAAGAATAACACTTGGATATATAAGGGTTGATCATCTAAGGCTCAAAGTGTGGTTTCTTCTACAAATTTTTGGTGTGTTCAGGCATGTATATCTACCTTAAACTTGTATTTTATCTTGGCATGCAATGGTTTGGTATTTATATGGTTTTAATATTTGGTTTTGGAATTTGGGTTGAAGGTTTTGGATGATTATTGTTTATATGATATTTTCATGGTTTACATGCATTTGTTTATGCTTTATGGATGGATTTTAGAACTCATCGGGTGCATGGACATGGTGAAAAGAATGGGGGTCATGGATTCCCCCAAAATTTATGGTTCATGGTTTGGAATCGATATTAACTTTAACCCACTTACATACTTGGTTTTGAAATAAGGAAAATTACATAGTTTTGCACACTTTACTAAACTATTGCATTGCCCTAATGGATAAATAGATAAAAATGTTTTTGAAAGGCCTTGGTGACCATGGATTAATTTTAAATTGGAACTTTGGAGTCTTATGGCTAATTGGTTTGGTTTGGCATAATGGAATTGACTTGCAAGCATAATTAATTGGTATGACGATATCATTTAAATGCCTAAATAGATGACTCCTTGGTTAAATAGATAGGTTATATGTAAATATTTTAATCTAGGCTTAAAAAGGGTTGTATATCTCACCGTGAAAGGTAGAGGTCTTGGGTAGATCGATACTGGAAACCATATTTGCCAATGTGGGGGCCTTGGTGGTCGTATGCATAGTTCACACTATATATATATATATGTATGCATATATATAAACATATACATTGTGTTTGGACTTGAATCTGAAATGGAATTATTTTATCCCTATCCTGAGTTACATGCTAACCATCTTAGGACGCTATATTTTTTCATAATGTAGGGTCCTAAGACACTTCTTTTACCCCTGTTCAGTGAGGTGATCCGGTTATTGATTGGTTTGTGGTGAAGTAATGAGATTTCATTCTCCGAAAAGTTTATTCATTCCATAAGTTTCTTTCCATATTTTAGACTTGAAAAGTTTACGTTAACATTATCATTGTCATTGTCACTGTCATGGTCGGGGGCATATCCCAGCCTAGTTTGATATTCGAACTGGTTTAGAGGCTTTCGTGGATATATGTGCGGGTTAGATGGTATTGTTGACTCTTAGAGATTACTTTAAGTTACATTAATTGTTCTATCTTCAATATCTGGTTGCCTTCCTGAGGCGTTCTCCAGTCCTCGGTGGGCTTGACATACCCATCACGTCTAGGACTAGGGTCGGGTCATGACAAGATTGGTATCAGAGCCAGGTTTAGGGTCATTAGTTGTCCATAAATTCATGTCAAGTAGAGCCCTTTTTATGGGTGTGTAGTATGCCACACTTATAAGTGGAAGCCTACAAGACATTAAGGAATGTTTCCTTTTCTTGTGTTTTATTTCGAGCTATAGAGTCTAAGGTCATGGAATTTTTCTAACTCATGGTTTGCTCGCATTTTAGATTATGCCTCCTCAAGATATGATGTTCATCATGACTCTGCCAGAACCTATGCCCCACATGAGGTTAATATGGAGGGGACTCACCCCATTTATGTAGTACAGACTCGATCTAGGATCCCTGCTCTTAATTGTGTCGCTCTACTTGGGGTTCCACCGGTCTATGCTAGTCCTTCTCTGGTTGGTGACACTCATGCTCGGTCACCTCAAGGAGAAATTTCTAATGCGGACTTCCACATTCTATTCATTTATTGACGCAGTTGGTGACTTCCCAGTCTCGCCAGTTAGGTTAGAATGGTTCTATTGCTTCTTCTTCGGAGGTTACTCGAGTTGGTCATTTCATGAGGTTGAATCTCCCAACCTTCACAAGATCTAAGGTTAATGAGGATCCTTAAGGATTTATTTATAAGATGGAGAAAATCTTTAGGGTGATGCATGCTTCTGATTTTGAGGGTATGGAATTTAATGCATATCAGTTGAAAGATGTAGCATAACTGTGGTATGAAGAGTGGGAGTAGTTGAAAGGTGATAATGTTAAGCCAACTTTATGGGATGAGTTCTTTGGTGCCTTTCTTGATTGAAGAGTTTGTGAATCTGAACTAGGGCAAGATGAGTGTGAAAGAGTATGCCTTGAAATTCTATCAGTTGTCTCAATATGCTCCAGAGTTAGTATCTAGTATAAGATCTAGAATGAGGAAGTTTGCTTCTGATTTGTCTTCTGACTTGGTAATGGAAGGATGCAATATTGAATAATAATATGAATATCTCTAGACTTATGGTTCATATGTAGTAGGTAAAGGATGAAAAGAAGAAATAGGCAGAGATTGGAGAGAGGCAGAATAAGAGGTTCAGGTATTCAGATCAAGGTAGAGGTCAGCAAGCTAGTGGGAGAGATGGTAAATAGTAAAGCAAGAAGTAGACTTAGGGAAACTCTAGTTTGTATTTTTCGGCTAGTTCTCCTTATCTGAAGTCATATGGTGATCGTCAATTCCAGACTAGTAGTGGTCCTAAGGAACAGGGTGCCCAGTCTCAGGATAGTAGAGCTCAATCAACACCACCATATCCCCCTTGTAGATTTTACGATCAGATTTACTGGGTATTGTGGTAAGGGGAGAAATCGGTGCTTTAACTGTGTTCATCTTGGTTACATACAGCAGGATTTCCCTGTGGCTAAGGTAGCCACTGGGGCTAATAAATTTTTGATCTCTATATCATCGGCTTCTGCACCAAAAGGTGTTACTTTAAGTACCAACATTGATTAGAATCATCTGTATGCTCTTTCCACTTATGAAGAATCGGAGGCATCTCCTAATATTGTCACTGGTACGTTAAAGCTTTTCTCTCAATATGTGTATTTTTTACTTGATCCAGGGTCTACCTTTTCTTATGTGACCTCTTATGTGGCTGTATATTTTATTTTTGCTCATAAAACCATTTTTGAGCCTCTCTTTGTGTCTACTCTGGTTGGTGATTCTATGATGGCTAGAAAGGTCTATAGGGGTTGTGTGGTTTCCATCTTTCGTAGGATGACCTTGGATTATTTGATAAAGTTGGACATGGTAAATTTTGATATAATTTTGGGGATGGATTGGCTTCACTCATGTTACGCTTCTCTAGATTATATGACCCATAAGGCCAGCTTCTAATTTCCTAATGAACTAGTAATCAAATAAGAGAGAATTTTCTTAGTGCCAAAAGGGAGGTTTATTTCTTATCTTAAGGCCCAGAAGTTGATTTTCAAAGGCGGTCTATATCATATGGTTCAGGTTAAAGATCCTAGTTATGAGGTTCCCTCTTTACAATCTATCCCTGTGGTTAATAAATTTCCTGAGGTTTTTACTGACGATCTTGTTGGAATTCCTTCTGCTAAGGAAATAGACTTTTGAATTGAACTTTTATCGAATACCCATCCTATCTCTATTCCTCCTTATAGAATGGATCCAGCTGAGTTGAAGAAACTAAAGGAGCAGTTAAAAAATCTCCTTTATAAGGGCTTTCTTTGTCTTAGTATTTCTTTGTGGGGTGATCCCATACTTTTCATGCGAAAGAAAGATGGGTCTCTACGGATGTGTATAAATTATCGATAGTGAAATAAGGTGATGGTGAAGAATGAGTATCCTCTTCCTAGGATTGATGATCTTTTCGACCAGCTTTATGGTGCTAGATGTTTTTCTTTTATTGATCTTTATTTGGGCTATCATCAATTGAAAATTAGCAAGGGTGATATTCCCAAGACTGGTTTCCAAGCATGGTATGGTCACAATGAGTTCTTAGTTATGTCCTTTCGATTGATTAATGCTCCGACTACTTTCATGGATCTTATGAATTGGGTTTTCAGACAGTTTTTGGACTTGTTTGTTACTATCTTCATTGATGATATCTTGTTGTATTCTAACATCAAATAGGATCATGTCAATTACCTCTGAATTGTTTTACAGACTCTTAAGGATCAGAAGTTGTATGCTAAATTCTCTAAGTGTGAGTTTTGATTGAATGCCATGACATTTCTTAGGCATGTTGTTTCTAGTAAGGAATTAAAGTGGATAGATAGAAAGTTGAGGTGGTTAAGATATGGCCTAGACCCACGACTCCAATCGACATTCGGGGCTTATTGGGCTTGGTTGGGTATTATAGGATGTTTGTATAGAGCTTTTCTTCTATTGTTTCTCCGCTAATGAAGTTGACTCAGAAAAATATAAAGTTCTTGTGGTCCGATGCGTGTGAGGGTAGATTTGAGAAGTTAAAGGATAAGTTAACTTCTGCACCAATTCTGACCCTGCCCAAGGGTACTGATGGATTTATGGTGTATTGTAACGCGTCCGTGTGGGATTGGGTTATGTCTTGATGCAGCATGGTAAGGTTGTAGCCTATGCTTAAATACATCAAAAGGTTCATGAGAAGAATTATCCAACTTGTGATTTGAAGTTGGCAGTTGTGGTATTTTCTTTGAAGATTTGGCATCATTATTTGTACGAGGTGCATGCAAACATTTATTCCAATCATAAGAGCTTGCAGTTTATGTTTACTCAGAAGGAGTTAAATTTTCAACAAAGACGATGGCTTGAATTTCTTAAGGATTATGATATGAGTCTTCACTACCATCCAGGTAAAGGTAATGTGGTTGCTGATGCTCTTAGCAAATTGTCTATAAGGAGTTTATCTCATGTGAAAAGAAGAAGCGAGGATTAATAAAGGATATTCACCGGCTAGATAATTTAGGAGTTCATCTTTCAGAATCTGGGGATGGAGAGGTGATTGTTCAAGAAGTGGTTAAATTATCTCTTAGTGTTGAGGTGAGGAAGAAGCAGACTTTGGATCCCATCCTTATGCAGATTAAGGATAATCTGGGGCAGCAAAAGGTTATGGCTTTTGAGATTAGGGGAGATGGTATCTAAAGGTATCAAGGTAGGTTATGTGTTCCTGATGTTGATAGGCTGTGAGAGAAGATTTTGACTGAGGCTCATGAGTCGAGATATACAGTTCATCTAAGTTCGACAAAGATGTATCATTACTTGAAGAAGATTTATTGGTGAAATAATATAAAGAGGGATGTGGCTAAGTTCGTGGCTAAGTGTATGGTTTATTAGCAAGTGAAGGTTGAGTACTTAAGGCCCGGTGGTATGTCTCAAGAGATAGATTTGCCTGTGTGAAAGTGGGAGATGATTAATATGGATTTCATTACAGGTCTTCCGTGGTCTCATGATTAATATAATTTTGATTTGGGTCATTGTGGATAGGAAGACAAAGTCAACTCACTTCTTGCCAAAGAAGACTAATTACTCTGGAGAGGATTATGCTAAGTTGTTCATTGAGGAGATAGTCAGATTGCATAGAGCGTTGGTGTCAATCATTTTGGATCAAGGTACGTAATTTTCTTCTCACTTTTAGGTTTGGGGACCAAGGTTAACCTTAAGCACTGTTTTTCACCCTCAAACTGATGGACAAGCAAAACGGACGATTCAGAGTTTAGAGGATATGCAAAGGGCTTGTGTGATTGACTTTAAGAGAAGTTGGGTAGATCACTTACCTCTTATCGAGTTCACGTATAATAACAGTTATCACTCTAGTATTAGGATGGCTCCATTCGAGAATCTTTATAGTAGGAGGTGTCGGTCTCTTATTGGGTGGTTTGAGGTTGGTGAGACTAGGTTGTTTGGTCCTAACTTAGTTCACCAAGTCATTGAGAAGGTGAAGGTGATTAGGAAGAGACTTAAGACTGTGCAAAGTCACCAAAAATCTTATGCGTATATGAGGCAAAGGGAGTTGGAGTTGAGGTAGGTGATTGGTTGTTCATGAAAGTCTCTCCTATGAAGGGAGTGATGTTATTTGGAAGAAGGGGAAGCTCAGTCCCCATTATATTAATCTGTATCTTATTTTGAGGGAAGTGGGGAAGGTTGGTTATGAGTTGGATTTGCCTGCGTACATTCAGTTTCCCATGTGCCGATGTTGAAGAAGTGTGCGGGTGATCCTTCTCTTATTGTGCCTATTGAGAATATTGGTATATCGAATTCCTTATTTTATAAGGAAGTTCTAGTGGAGATATTGGATAGGCAAGTCCATCGGTTTAGGACTAAGGATGTCATTTCGGTGAAGGTTTATAGGAGGAATCAAAAGGTGGAGGAAGCTACTTATTCTGAAGAGGATATAAAGGCCAAGTATCCATTTTTGTTCTACGGGTTGGATGATCATGCATAAGGTAAGCATTTCTCTCATTCTAATCACTTTTCGGGTGTTGTTCTTGGTTTTGTGGTTACTTTCTCTCTTGTATTCATGCAAAAGGGTGCCTTAACTCCTCATTCGGGGATGAATAATCCTGGGGAGGTGGGGGTAAAGGGTGGGTGGGGGGTAATGTAATACCTCGGGTTTTGGACTTTGAACTTTTCTCAGTGATTGTGCTTACCACTCAAGGTACGACTCAGGTGATGAGTTGTAAAGACTCTTCACGAGTCGTATAGTGTCAATTGTGGTCTAACCAGTGGGATAGTCGAATGTTTCTTCCTTAAGTACGACTAAGACTCTACAAGTCATAAGGTAATGTCACGATTCGTAGTGAAGGACTCGTGACCTTAATAGTGAGATAGCCCAAGGTTGTTGTCTTGGTAACGACTAGACTCCACGAGTCGTAGGGTGAGGTCACGAGTCATAGGACAGGACTCGTGACCAAACCAGTAAGGTAGCCCTGAGTCACTTTCCAGGGTATGAGTCGTGGTGACGACTCATGATCAGTGACCATGAGCCGTGAGGTGACCTGTAGTCACTGGCGATGGTTTTTCCTGCTTTTTAATTAAGGTCACTTTGGTCATTTCTTTCCATCCCCAATTATAACCCACGCCCATAGAACACCCTAAAGGTACCCTTCTCATTATTTTAACAAGTCAAAAGCACTTTCTTCTCTCTCAAATTCCCAAGTCAAAAACAAAGCTAGGGTTTCTAAGAGTTGGTCATCTAGGGCTCAAAATGTGGTTTCTTCTCCAAATTCTTGGTGTTTGCAGGCATATATCTCTTCCCTTAAAATTGTATTTTACCTTGGCATGCAATGGTTTGCTATTCATATGGTTTGAATGTTTGGTTTTGGAATTTGGGTTGAGGGTTTTGGATGATTATTGTTTAAATGATATTCTCATGGTTTACATACATTTATTTATGCTTTATGGATGGATTTAGAACTCATCGGGTGCATGGGCATGGTGAATGGAATGGGGGTTGTGTATTTCCTCAAATTTATAGTTTATGGTTTGGAATTGGTATTAACCTCAACCCACTTGCATAATTGGTTTTGAAATATAGACAATTACATGGTTTTACACACTTTACTAAACTATGGCATTGCATTAATGGCTAAATGGATAAAAATGGTTTTGAAAGGCCTTGGTGGCCATGGATTGATTTTAAATTGGAACTTTGGAGTCTTATGGCTAATAGGTTTGGTTTAGCATAATGGAATTGGCTTGCAAGCATAATTAATTGGTATGATAAAACCATTCGGTAAATGCCTAAATGGATGACTCATTAGTTAAATGGATGGGTTATGTGTAAATATTTTAATTTGGGCTGAAAGGGGTTATGTAGCTCATCGTGGAAAGTGGAGGTCCTGGGGAGACCGATACCGAAAACCACATTTGCTGGCGTGGGGGCCTTGGTGACCGTGTGCATAGTTCACACTATATATATTTTGGAATGGCTGAGGTTGTTGATTCCCTGACCCTTTCTTAGATTTCTCCAATTCGTGCGGCTAACACGCGCTAGAGCCCTTTCAGCAGGGGGAGTTGAACCCATATAGATCGTAGGTGCCCTTAGGATGGTTAGAGCTACACAGTCCGGGTTAATGGTTTTAAATCTCGTGCTAAACCTTGTTCTCTATCCAAGCATCTTATATAAATTCATACGTATATATATATATATGTATATAAATTATATATATATGTATATAAATTATATATATATATGTATGTATGTACGTATGCATGCAGGTATGTATGTGAACATGTACATTGAGTTTAGACTTGATTTTGAAATAGTATTATTTTATCTTTATCATGAGTTACATACTGGCGCTTACCCCGCTAACCGTCTTAGGACACTACATCAAAATGTAGGGTCCTAAGACACTTCTTTTACTCTGTGCAACGTTAGCTGATCCGATTCTTCAGTTGGTTTGTGGTGAAGTAGTGAGCTTCTATCCTCCGAAAAGCTTAGTCATTCCATTAGTTTCTTTTAATATTTTAGAATTGAAGAGTTCACACTAACATTATCATTGCCATTAGCACTGTCATGGTCGGAGATATGTCACGACCTAGTTTGATATTCGGATTAGTTTAGAGGCTTTTGTGGACATATATGTGAGTTGGATGGTGTTGTTGACTCTTAGATCTTTCTTTGAGTTACATTAATTGTTCTATCTTTAATCTCTGGTTGCCTGCCGCTTTGTTAATATTAGGATTTTGCTTGGTTGAATAGGCTATGAGGGTGGTCTCCGATCCTCAGTGGGCTGGAGATACCCGTGTAACACCCCAAAAATGGGCCCCGAGATGTCACACGGTGCTTAGGGTCACAAGTGATCCCAAGCTAACCCTTCTACTGGCACACTTACAAGTAACTAAATAAAATACATATATCTGAACAAAATTAGCGGAAATATAAAACTTCTCTAGAACTTGATCAATACAAATCTAAATTTACAAGATTACAACTCTGCTTTTACCAACAAAATTGAAATTTAATACATTAGCACCACTGACTGTCTATGAAGCCTCTACTAGTACTGAATATAGGTAGCCGGGTCATGACTCCCAACTTTCCCAACTCAATACGACTGAATAAAGAAAATACAATACTTCTTAAGATGTATAACTGACTCGAGCCCTTGAATCAAAAGGACTCATCACCTACTAACTGCAAGCTGCGGACTGACTGAATATGGTATATGCACTACAACTTGTACCTACATTATGAGACAATGTAGCACATAGACATATGTGGATCAGTACTTTGACGATGTACTGAGTATATGGGGGTGTATGCAATAGTTAAATAATATTATCAATCTTTATAGAAATTATGCATGCTGATATAAATAACTCGCATAGCTTGAGCAAAAACTAAAATCTAAATCTCATAAATCATGAATAAGGAAGTATGTTATATAAATCTCGTGAGTCATTACACCTTATTCTAAAATCTATATCCTTTTTTTGTTCTCAAATCTTGTCAACTGGATGAAATCTTAAAATAATAACTTTCAGAACATACACTTTAATCTTATGAAAATAAGGGACTTCTTTTGAAACTGAAGAATATAGAACTTTGGGAAAACTTAGGACTTGGGACTCCAAAACTTGGGAACTTTAAGACTGTAACACTTTTAGAGACTTTGGGACTTAAAACTTTGGAAATTTTAAAATATTAGCATTTCAAAAGATATACTAAGACTTTAAATCTATAAACTATTTAAAGAGTAGGGGTCTTCTTTGGGAGGTTTTTCTAACCGACATAAACCATGCGAGCTACATGGAGTCCAACGTCTCTCCCACATTGGGGAGAGCTATTCTACTTTGCAATCGGAATAGAACCTTAACTTTAGTGACCATTATCTCGGCCTCAGGCCCATAAATCTCAATCCTATGGTGGCACGTAGTTCTAGGGTATGAGACCTTGGAATAATACCTAACTTGGTGCTAAATACTACTTCCATACTTGGCTCGTAACTTTTAGGAAATCCACCTCAAAATAACTCAAGGGTCTATAATGAAGACCAAATCATGTTTCTCTTGCATTAAATCATAATTAATGTGGATTCCTTTCTTAACTTCGGCTCAAAACAATCTTTCTTTAAAGTCAAAATGCTTGCTTATTGAATCATGCTAAATGACATAATCTTCAAGAAAAACACCAAAACTCATACTTGGTTTAAAGTTTATACACATGCTCAAATAATCTCAATTTCACAATGAATCTTAGATCATGATATAAATCTTGGAAACACTTGAAAACATCAATTCATGGTGGTAACATGGAATTTGTAGCATAAATTCTCAATTCAAACATAACATAGGTGAAATATCACACAATTCAAGACTTGAACACTTTATAACTTCATAAATTCAATTTAAAGTAAATTGGGTACAACCCACTTGCAAAAACACAAAATCATTTGAAAAAAATAAAGCTTTAGGCACAAGAATGAAAGGATTGTTCTTGTTCAAACCCCACATACCTTAGATTATCATATCTGAGAGATGGAACCCGGATCTTGATCCGTTCTTTGGAATTCTTGATCTTGAGAAAACCTAGTTTGATCTTGTTCTTAAGAGAAAAATTGAGTAAAGGAGCAATTTTATGCTTCTAGGGGAGGAAATTGTATGTTATAAATAGGTTAGGTGAAGGGGAATGAACAAAATGCCCCTAGACCCATAAAAAAAACTGAATTAGCATGCAAAAACAGTGTCGTAACGCGATCTCAACGCATCGCGTCGCTATCGCATCGGCTTACTGCCTCACACGGAAAACTGCATAACTTTTCACTAGGTTATCGGATTTTTGCTAAATTGGTATCGTTAGAAAGCTAATTCAATTATCTAAAATTTGGTGGGTCTTTAGATGAAAAATTCCTTTTTATAAAAAGTTGTACACGTTTAAAATAGACCCTTGTAGAATCAAACACCAAATGTTGGACGAATCAAATGATCTTGGCTCAACTTTGTTCTAAGTCATTGCTATGAACATTTTTCACCTCTAAACCACTTCATAGACTATGATAATGATCGTGAAACTTATATTAACATGGAAATCATTTGGATTAGAGCTTAGATGTGTAGGAACGACGGTTAGAATTCTAGTATGAAAATACGGGGTATTACATTATCTCCCCCTTGAAAACATTCGTCCTCGAATGTGGCTAATTAATCTAAAAATACTGAGGCTATAAGCTATCATACAGAACTGAAATAAATTGAATAGCTGAATCTTAAACATAATAAGCTACTGAACTGATATGCGAGTACATGAACTCTCATGAAAAATAGTTATATGGCTAAGATAGAAACGAGAGTGTCAACTTATGAGTAACCATTACTTTACGCTAGATCTGATATCATGAGAAAAAGATGAGAGGATTATAACATAAAAACTTGGGGTATTACAATATCCCTCTTGGGATCGTTCGTCCCCGAATGTTACTGATTTAGTTGAATACTAGGAAAAGATTGAGATGATACACAGGATACTCACGAACTGAATCATTACTTAATATCTGAAACTGAAACTGATGCATAAATTGAGCTGAATTCATAATTTACATGGATGCAAACACATTACCTCTTGGAATGGACATACGCATAAGACAACGGATAGTAAGACTAGGTGAAAAATTGGGAATCTATAGGAGATTATCTGATTGATTTCAAAATAGGATTGCAGGCTATATAGACTAGATCATACTGAATGCTCATGCTCAAATAGAGTATTTCTTCAACACTCTTCTATGAAATTCTAATAATATTAAGGGACGAAGACTTCTGGGAATGATCTGAACAAGACATCTGAATAAGGAATCACAACATAAATACTACTCTATAGATTGGAACATAGACATATAGATCATAAGTCAGGATAGAAGTACTAGGCCTCAATTAATGCAACTTCTTACTTTCAAACTTAGCAACTCTTCTTGAATACTCCCTCACTATACTATTCCCATTAAATACCATACTCACTTGATTCAACTTCTAATTCTCACATGGGCATTAATAAACCTATCTTACTAAGGTCTAAACTAAACTAACTCCTCTCACCATGGTCAAGCCTAACTCAAAATCACGGGGTACTACATATAACACCATAACTGAATTGGACTACCGACGCGATATACGACACACCGTATTGCTCTCTACCAATGCAATATACGATGCATCACGGCCATATCGCGTTGCCTCACTATTTTTACCATCAAACTTCGCCCAAAAAATCTTAAACTTACACGAGATGTGCTATAGACAACCCCGATCATGAATTCACTTAAGGATTTACATTCTAAGGTCGGGAAGGTTGGAAACTAACGCGCACCACATTCATCCACTTATACACAAACATGGCATTAAAGCCTATTGTTACAATCACATATAAACGTCTAAACAAACACCCCTAATAACACACTCCTCGTATTCTCTAAATGTCTATCACAACAACTCCAATGCACTATGCTAAGAATACACACACACAAGTTTTAACTAGCCACAACATGTATCAAAGACTTGGCCTCAATTTCACTTCACACTTATAACAAGCATACAATGATCTTTCATCAAGAAGAACTACTTACTTTTTCCCATCACACAATTACTCATCTCCACTATTATTATATAAGGAAAGGTCACAAAAGGGTTAAAACATAAGGACCAAAAACTTTGAAGGATAACTTTGACACTTAACTGAGGCCAATGGAATAGAATATCAACACCATGGATTCATCAAGAGATCTGAATTGTGGACATACATGATATAAACTAGATTGCACTAGGATCATGAGTTTCTGAAAACTGACCACACTTTGAAACAAGTGTTCATACTTATCATGAGCTATTCAACATAAGACTAGAGTTCATAGATTCACGAGGGATAACTCGAATCACAGAGTGAAGCTGTTACTTGCTTGCTAGAAACTAAGAATGGACTTGAGCATGCATGATGTGTATAAATAAGCATTGGCATGTGGTATGGATCTATCACGCAAAACATGGATTTGGTGTTATAATGACTGAAATTCAAGGAATACTCTAGAGTAGGAAGGGATCACTATTTGATCAAAACTCTTATTGACATGTATCACAATCTAATTCTCAAAACTTGATTTGGTTCATCACTCTACCATATCCCCCTTAAGTCAAAGATGATATTATAAGCTTATGGTCTACTCCATATCCTCGAGACTAAGCCATAATTTCATCATTCTAATGTCTACCCATAAATGCTAAACTCACATGAATAAACTATATTTCGAACTTACTGACTTCATTCTCGAACAACCCTTTTATATACCATCCTTAACTTTCTATCTTCAATAATCATCATCACCGACTTACACCCTCATTTGCAAGCATACCTACATCTGTAAACACATAATCATAGCCTACCAAGATCACATTCCTATACTTATATCTCTAAGCTTTGAGAATCAAGATTATATCCAAAGGCTCAACATTATCAATTATACTCCTTAACTTAGCTACTAAGAACACCATATACTATATCACTAACCTCCTTTCACTTTGAAACTTAAGGCTATAACTAACCACACATAAAACTTAGTAAACTTCGAGAAAATGCTGTCCCATATCACCTTGGGCACACCTCTAAATAATACTTAATTACGAATACATGATCTTACACTATTGCATCCACTGTGAACTAGCATCAATAACTAAACCATCATTATTCTCACCTTTATGAACATCCACTATTCAAACTTGACGTCTAGTGCTAAACATGATTTACAACCCAACCTCACACACCATTCTCACTCGAAAGCTATAAAATAAGACATCAAGAAATACTAGTCCACTAAAGCCTTAAATAACCATAATTGATCACAAACGTATGGCCTTTTTTATTATAATCCATTAGCACATCCTCCCTATATACATCACTACTATTCATCCATCTATACGCTTAAACTTCTCTCATAGTTCTACAAGTTCAACTAACATATTTTTGCAACCGCAAGGGAAACCTAAATTAACAATACTAAACCACCAAGTACTTCATCAATAACCTATACTTTTCTAATACAACAAATACTGTCAACAACCCTTTTTCACACCTCAAGCAAACAATAATTCACCTTAACTAATAACTCTTTTTCTACTTTCTACTAAACTATCACACCAGGACGTATCACTTTATTACTAACTCAATATTATGTAAAAAAGATTCGGCTATACATATATTCAATAAATCGCCCTTACCACTTTTCTTGTCACTACACCTCTAAAACCCCCCAGTTCCAACCAACACAAGAATAACAAGATGAACAACAAGTTGCTAGAGAATCAAAATAGGCCTCACACGGCTTCACTAGACTTTGATTTTATGCTTTGAACCAGAAATAAGATGAATAACAAAGCAACTATGCTAGTGAATCAAAAGAGCCCCACACGGCTTCACTAGAATTTAGTTTCAACAACACAATGATAAGAAGATTATAAGAGATAGAAACTTGGCACATAATATTCAATGATCTAAGAATACATATCTTACTCTGTCTTAGTTGAACGACTTATAAAAATGAGGCATAACTTTAAACTTGAGGGACTCATAACATACTAGAAGGCTTCTCTCAAGCCACTTTGTGAGACTTCTAAAACTTCTTGCTAGCAAGTCTGAGAGCATTATCAGGGGAGGGAATTAGAACTTGTCGATTATGTTACCTCAAGAATAGTACATAGATAGAAAAGTATAGATTATCATTATGGATTCTGAGGAGGAATCTGAAAGCACACCTGACTTGGTCTTAGTGCACGACTTTCCATGAACATGAATAAATCCCTTTAAACTTTGGAACTTAAAAGCACTGATGGGATACTTTCTAGCTTCTATATAATCCCATAACTATCTGAGGAGACTGTTTGAGAAATCTCTAGCAGTAAAGGTTTAAGCTTGACTGTTTCTGATACCTTGAAAATAAGGCAAAGATGGCCTGAATAGAGTAAGATGAGAATCTGTATAAGTTTCTTAGATAACCTTTCTATGGCACGATCTGAGACTTAAAAGAATGGAGACATTTCCTAAATGCCTTGTAGCCTCTCGAAGAAACGTACAAACGTCTCTGTATCATTCCGCAAGACTCTACTAGACACGGCTTCACAGACACCCTAGGACACTTGAACCTTGTGCTCTGATACCAAGTTTGTAATGCCCCAAAAACGAGCCCCGAGACGTTACACGGTGCTTAGGGTCACAAGTGATCCCAAGCTAACCCTTCTATTGGCACATTTATAAGTAACTGAATAAAATATATACATTTGAACAAAATCAGCGAAAATATAAAATTTCTCTAAACTTGATCAATACAAATCTGAATTTACAAGATTGCAACTCTGCTTTTACCAACAAAACTAAAATTTAATACATTAACACCACTGACTATCTATGAAGCCTCTACTAGTACTAACTACAGGTAGCCAGGTCATGACTCTCAACTATCCCAACTCAATACGACTGAATAAAGAAAATACAATACTTCTCAAGCTGTATAACTTACTCGAACCCTTGAATCAAAAGGACACATCACCTGCTGACTGAAAGATGCGAACTGACTGAATATGGTATATGCGCTACAACTTATACCTACATTATGAGACAATGTAGCACATAGACATATATGTGGATCAGTACTTTGAGGAAGTACTGAGTATATGGGGGTGTATGCAATAGTTAAATAATATCATCAATATTTATAGAAATTATGCATGCTGATATAAATTACTCACATAGCTTGAGCAAAAACTTAAATCTAAATCTCATAAATCATGAATAAGGAAGCATGTAATATAAATCTCGTGAGTCATTACACCTTATTCTAAAATTTGTATCCTCTTCTTGTTCCCAAATCTTGTCAATTGGATGAAATCTTAAAATAATAACTTTTAGAACATACACTTTAATCTTATAAAAGTAAGGGCCTTCTTTTGAAACTTAAGAATTATAGCGCTTTGGGAAAACTTAGGACTTGGGACTCAAAAACTTGGGAACTTTAAGACAATAATACTTTTAGAGACTTTGGGACTTAAAACTTTGGAAATCTTAAAATATTAGCATTTCAAAAGATATACTAAGACTTTAAATCTATAAACTATTTAAAGAGTAGGGGTCTTTTTTGGGAGGTTCTTCTAACCGACATAAACCATGTGAGCTACATGGAGCCCAACATCTCGCCCACGTTGGGGAGAGTTGTTCTACCCTTGTCATCGGAATAGAACCTTAACTTTAGTGATCACTATCTCGGCCTCAGGCCCATAAATCTCAATCCTATGGTGGCACGTAATTCTGAGGTATGAGACCTTAGAATCATACCCAAATCGGTGCTAAATACTACTCCCATACTCAGCTCAGAAATTTTAGAAAATCCACCTCAAAATAACTCAAGGGTTTATAATGAAGACCAAATCATGTTTCTCTTGCTTTAAATCATAATTAATGTGGATTCCTTTCTTAACTCAGGCTCAAAACAATCTTTCTTTAAAGTCAAAACGCTTGCTTATTGAATCATGCTAAATGACATAATCTTCAAGAAAAACACCAAAACTCATACTTGGTTTAAAGTTTATACACAAGCTCAAATAATCTCAATTTCACAATGAATCTTAGATCATGATATAAATCTTGGAAACACTTGAAAACATCAATTCATGGTGGTAACATGCAATTTGTAGCATAAATTCTCAATTCAAACATAACATAGGTGAAATATCACATAATTCAAGACTTGAACACTTTATAACTTCATAAATTCAATTTAAATTAAATTGGGTACAACCCACTTGCAAAAACACAAAATCATTTGGAAAAAATTAAAGCTTTGGACACAAGAACGAAAGGATTGTTCTTGTTCAAACCTCACATACCTTAGATTATCATATCTGAGAGATGGAACCCGGATCTTGATCTGTTTTTTGGAATTCTTGATTTTGAGAAAACCTAGTTAGATCTTGTTCTTGAGAGAAAAATTGAGTAAATGAGCAATTTTATGCTTCTAGGGGCAGAAATTGTATGTTATAAATGGGTTAGGGTGAAGGGGAATGACCAAAATGCCCCTAGACCCATAAAAAACTGAATTAGCGTGCAAAAACAGTGTTGTAATGCGATCTCGATGCGTCACGTCACTATCGCATCGGCTTACTGCCTCACACGGAAAACTGCATAACTTTTCGCCCGGTTATCAGATTTTTGCAAAATTAGTATCGTTGGAAAGCTAATTCAATTATCTATAATTTAGTGGGTCTTGATATGAAAAATTCCATGTATATAAAAAGTTATACATGTTTAAAGTAGACCCTTGTAGAATCAAACACCAAATGTTGGACAAATCAAATGATTTTGGCTCAACTTTGTTCTAAGTCATTGCTATGAATATTTTTCACCTCTAAACCACTTCATAGACTATGATAATGATCGTGAAACTTATATTCACATGGAAATCATTTGGATTAGAGATTAGATGTGTAGGAACGACGGTTAGAATTCTAGCACGAAAATACGGGGTATTACACCCCGTCACGACTAGGTCCGGGGTTGGATCATGACAGATACATTTCATCAAAGAGAAATGTGTCCAGAAATGTGATATCAAGGTACAAACAGTCCTATTTGAAGATAATGTTGCATGCATAACACAATTAAAATAAGGTTTCATAAAAGGATACAAAACGAAGCACATTTCACCAAGATTATTCTTCACACATGATCTACAGAGAAATGATGATATTGATGTACAACAAATTTGTTCAAGTGATTATTTAACAAATTTATACACCAAATCCTTGCCAGCATCAACTTTTGAGAAGATGGGACACAAGATTGGAGTGCGAAGACTTAACCATCTAAATCGTGGTCTTCATCAGGGAGGGTAAAAGACATGTTGTACTTTTTTTTCTTAATCAAAATTTTGTCCCAATTAAATTTTTCTGGTAAGGTTTTTAATGAGGCAATACTCAAGGCGTATTAAAAGATATGTACTCGTTTTTCTTCACTAAGCTTTACTGCACTGAATTTTTGCTAGTAATTTCATAATAAGACGCATAGTCCTTAATGAATATCTAAGGTGGAGTGTTATAAATCCACTTATTTAAGTGAGTAGATGTCCATAACAAGTTCTATAGTCATAACAAGTTTTGGGTGAGGGCAACAAGTTTTATGGTTATAACAAGTTTTGGGTTGTCATAAGGTTTTGAATTGTTGTAACAAGTTACTTAACGATGTATTTTTTTTCTATTAAATAGGGTCTTCTATATGACTTACTATATATAGTTGAAATAAGAAGAATTCTCTCTGCAAATTTCTTATATAATTCTCTTGCTCTACTTTTATTTTATAGCATTTTATTACAAATACTGAGTAATGCATACTTAGAGGTATTATTTTGAAACTAGCATCAGAAAAAATAAGGCATTCCTCCGTCTCAATTTATATGTGGCATATTTTAAATTTCGAAATTCAAACGTGTCTATTTTCTTAATCGAAACTTTTTCATATATACTTTAAATATTTTGAATTGTCAATTACTCTAATTTATAATACTTATATGTAGTTTCTAAATATAAAAAATTTATTTCAAAAAAAAAAAAAATTGATACTAATCAAACTTACATAGTTTGACTCGAAGCAAAATGTGCCCATAAATTAATACGCATGCAACACCATCTTTTGTGATTTGCTCATAAAATAACCTCACCTCTTCAAGGAGAAGAAAAAGAAAAATTCCCCCATCCCCACGCGCCCCCCTCTCTCTTTCTCTCCAATGGATCGAAGTCAGCTTCTTCTGGTGGGTTTACCGCTTTTCCTTATCATCTCTGATCTCTTCCAACTATTTACTCCTCCTCCTCAAAAACCCACTTCCGATCATCACCATCACCACCAACCGCCGCCAGTGATTCAACAACCTCACACTCTTGAATTCCCTGCTCAGGTACCTACCCTCAGTGTTTCTTTTTTTCAAAAATATAAGGGTATTTTTTTGTTTTGATCTTTATATGTTTTTTTTTCTCTGTGTTTGACTATGCAGAAAATTGGTGGTGGTATTGGTGCTGTTGGTATTGGTAATACTGTCACCATTGATTTCTGCTCTTCTTGTTCTTACAGGTTTCCTTTTACTTTTACTTTTACTTGTCTACTGTATACTAAAAGTATTTTTTCACGGAATTGCTCGGATGGAATGTGAGTTCGATTCACTACAGGAGAAAAAGGGGTGGGTGCTCCTAGGGAGGGAGTGCAAAAAATGAGAAAAACATACTCTCTATGTCCCATATTAGTTCTCCATCTTACTATAAATAGTTGTACTAAATTACTTGGCCATTTATCAAACCAGGAAAAAATCAATTAAAACTTCTCTATTTTTCCGTACAATTAAGATTGTTTGAAAGCCTAAACAAGTTTTTAAGTTCTAATAAGTTTCTTTTTCAAACGAGTGGTAAAAGTTAAACCAGTAAAATTACACATCTTATTTATGATTTCTCAAGGAGCATGTAAAGGAGAATGTGGACAACTAATATAGGATGGAGGGAGTAATTTTATTCCATGTTTTACCTTTTAACATTAATTACTTATTCTCGAAATCATTTCTCAAGACCTAAAACTAAACAACAATTAATATGTTACAGTAAAATACACATGTCAATCATTGTTTCTTAAGGGCATGCAAAGTCCAAACTGGGAAAGTAAAGTTAATGGAGGGAGTATTATTGTAGTATCATAAGGGTTTGCTTGATTAATGGGAAATTTTAGACAAAGTATATTGTTTTACCTTCTCTTCTATGTTATATATGTCATTCCTCCTAAAGTTTGGATTTTCAATTAGCTATTGAACTGGTATGGTAGGTAGCTTATGTGATGACTGGTCGTTTAAAGTGGGGTAGTCTTTATTAATTAATCAACTGCGTATCAGTCCTAAACCAGATGGGTCGGCTGTACAAATCCTTTATATCCACAAGAAAATATTTGATTCTGCCAAGAATTTAGAGTTATTGAGGATCATAATCTCTTTGACTGTGTTTTCCTTGAGCTGAGGGTTATCGGAAACAACCTCTCTATCTCTAGGGTAGGGGTAAGATCTGCTTATACTCTACCCTCCCCATAACTCACTTTGTGGGATTACGCTGGGTATGTTATTGTTGTTGTTGACGACCATAATCTCTTGGCTAACTCATCTGATTGAGTGCTTAACGTCATTCGAAGTGGTGTAATTGTCTTAGTTGTACGATGGAAAAGATGTTCCAAAACTAAAGGAGAACTCTTTCTGTCTAAGTTGCGAGGACTCTTCACTTTCAGTGCTGCACCCGTGTCGGATTCTTCAAAAATACACTATTTTAGGCAAATCCGACACACACCCGTTAACTTTTTTGACGAGTCCGAGCAACATAGCTTTCTGTATAGGTCTCTTAGAATGCCTGATAATCTTCTTGTTTGATTCGTAGATGAGAGGACACTGTTCAACTTCCTTTTGTGTAATTTATTGAATGCAATTAAGATGCAAAAACCTTTCCCATGTTTGCCAATATAGAGAATCCATAGAAGTGCACTTTGGTATGTTTGGTGCGTAAAAAATTTAGTTATGGACGTGGTTCCTTTGTAAGGATAAGAAAAGATATGCACAGCAGCATTACATGGAAAAGTATTTTTATTTACCTTCCATTACTTCATTCAATTGGTGTTCTAATCTGTACAACTGTTTGCCTGCACTCTTACTATATCAAACTGCATTTAAGCTTCGTGTTTCTTGGCAGAGGGACAGCTGTGACAATGAAAAACATGTTGGATAGTCAGTTTCCTGGGATCCATGTTGTCCTTGCTAACTATCCTCCTCCACTTCCTAAACGTTTGTTGGGCAAAGTAGTACCTGTTTTCCAATTTGGTGTCATTGGCCTTGTAATGGCTGGTGAACAAATATTTCCTAAGTTGGGATATGCGGTACCACCTCCTTGGTTCTATCAGTTGCGTGCAAACAGATTTGGGACTATGGCAACCACTTGGCTGTTGGGAAATTTCTTTCAGTCCATGCTGCAAAGTTCTGGTGCTTTTGAAGTGTATTGTAATGGTGAACTGGTATGTAATTTTCAGTCTATGTTTATCTGTTTTTTTAACCTTTTTCCTCACATGGAAAAACTTTGGGGGATGATTACCATTTTGTGCCTTTTTTTGTGTCTAAAACCATCTGATTTATGAGAAGAAAACTCTGGAAACCATCTTTACTAGAGATAGATAGATGTCCATCTAAAGAGGCTGTTTGATCATTTTAAACATCTGACATGCACCATCAGCCATTCACTATCAGATAAGTTGTGTTAACCCTTACTATGATAACTTCTTTGCACTTTTCAGAAAAGAAAATGAAGTGGAACATTACTTTGACTCATATGATATGCAAGTATGAATTTAAAAAATTGACCTTTAACTCTTTGTATAATTAACGTGAAGACCAAAAACTACTACAAAGAACAGTAATATCCCACGAGAATCATATGATATGTTGGGGCTCTCATATGATAATCATCCCTTGAAATATGAAAGTTGTAGAATGACCCTTCTGTAAGAATTATATTGCCCCCAACTTTTATGAAGTACACGAAGCTTATTGAATGATGAGAAATTTATTTCCACTTGAGACAATTTCTGGTGCAGCTGAAATTGGGAATGGGCATAAAACCAAAAAAACAGACCGTATCCAAATTATTCGGTTCTTCGGCTTTGATTATTCGATCAATTTTCGATTTTGATTTTTAAAAAGTTAGGTTTTGGTTTTAAGGTGTCGGTATTTCGGTTAATCGAAAAAGTGTACTATTTTAGTACCATATTAAGTTAGCCCAACTTAAGTTTGAGCCCTTCACCCCTAGCCCCAACCCCAAGTCTCAGTTCCTGATTTTTAGCCCTAGCCCATTAGTTACCCCACATGCCTACCACCTGAACAACATTCTTTATTCTCCTTCTCTCTATTATTTACCTTTTGTGATTGATTCCATGTATCTGTGTGTATTTTGCTATGGTCCTGAATTATGACTTGGATAGGTCTGTGCAGTAAAGTCTTAGTTTTAGCCTTTTATGTAGTTTTAGGATTTAGGTTTTACTATTTGTATGTGAATAATTTTTAGTAGTTTGCATCTGCATTAAGGTAGTTGCTGTTAGAGTATTGCACCTGCTACAACACTTCGTACTCTCAATGTACTACATTATTGATCCAAGCCTTTCTGTAGTATACCATGTTATCTGCATTCTGAAGTCTTTTACGATGCGTCTTATGCTTCTGTGTTCAGATATACCATGTTAATATTGAGTGTTATATTATTTAAAGTCGAAGATGAGGAAGCTTACATTGGCAAATTTATTTTGATGCGTTATTTAGTTTTCCAAACGTCAGCCCCAAATCGGAAATGGCCCATTTTAAGCAGAAAATAGCTCAGCATACCAGGCCCATACAAAAGAACCGAACTGAAATGATTGAGGAAAAAACAAACTGGATCGAACAAACTACATTTCGGTATTCGGTATATATCAAAAATCTTTAAGACCAGAGTTCTTAAAAGATGAACCGAAGTACTGAACACTGACCCATAGCTGCATCTGGCCTCTTTGGATATTTTATTTTTGTTAAGCGGGCGAGTTATTGATTGTGTTCCTTCTCAGCAACACTTACTGTGTATTGGATTTCTTCATTCAATTCATAGCAAGTAGCTTGCTTTACATTTTGGAAAAATTACATAACACCACAATATCTTTTCTAAACTACATAAAATCCCTACCCTTTTTATTAATTACCTAAATGCCTGATACATCCACAAACCCATAAATTTTCGGATACATAATTTTAATTATGTATCCCCTTTGGTCTAGTTAATGTATTATCTATCCTAACCAAATAGTTTCAGAAATGGATGTATTTCCGTAATAAAAATTATGCATCTCAACTTTAAAATTATGTATATGGATGCTAATTATGTATTCAAGCAAAAATGGAGTAATTAACTATTACATTCTTAAGTTCAAAATTATATATCTCAACTTCAAAATTATGTACCCGAATGCTAATTATGTATCCGAAAATTGCAAATAAAAGATTATTTGTAATTTAGCAAAGAGTAGGGATAGGGAGTAATTAGGGGTAAACTTGTTGGGATTTATACTTACATTTTTGTGTCTCCTCTCACCATTTTATTTTAATTTATATGGCAGGTTTTCTCTAAACTAAAAGAGAATAGGTTTCCTGGTGAACTCGAGCTGAAAGATCTAGTCGCCAGAAGGATTATTAACTCAGGGGTAGTGGATGGCCTTGGCGCATCTTCCTGGGCGTAGATGTGGAGATTTCACGAGATCAATGGCTCCACATTAACTTAGATGTTGTGGTCTTCCAATAGTGATAGACATACATACAATGAAAAGATCCAACAGCCTCTTCAGAAATTGTTGTTTTGCGGCAAATGCTTTATTCTAGGGACTGGTTATGGTATCTATATAAATAACTCTATGGAAGGTTTTTCCTTGTGACTTGATTTTTATAATGTACAAACACTTCCTCCCACAATGCCAGCAGTATCTGGTAGCAGCTTGAAAGAATAACGATATGCTTAATAGCGTTATTAGACCCCCTGGATTTCGACACACCTGATATTCATTATCCGTTTCATCTCATCTTTGAAACGTTCATATGGAGACATAATCCGGATTTTGACACGCCTAACAGTCATTATCTGTGCAGTTCCAGGAGTAACGTGCGCTAGGTGAAATGTTTTTCTTTTGTTGAACTATCTGCTGCCAATTCCATGGGTAAGAACCATAACAAACTTTAAAGCATTTTTTTCGAACATCTGCTTCGATTGTAGTACTGTTGAATGAGCAGTTGATTTGAAACGAGATTGGGTACTGTAAAAGGTGGTTTTGTAGATATTCTAAATGCTCCAATTCTTTTTTTTTTTTGTTAGAAAAGGATTGCATTAAAATAAAATTAGAGTAATACTACAAGAGCAGGCTGCCGGAGGAACTACAAAAGTTTTCAGCCCTTAAAAATTATCAGATGTCGCTCATTCTGCCATGGCATCTGCCACCTGGTTTTGCTCTCTAAAGCAGTGTTGCAGAACTGGAGCACCCAGTCTCTGTAGCCTTGACTTGCAATCATCAACACTGGCATTATAGTGGAGGTTTCATTTAACATATTAAGTACCTCAGTAGAGTCAATGTTAATTTTGCAGGTAGGAAGTTATTTGTTTCCAAAAGCTTCAGGCCTTCGTTGAGAGCTAGAAGCTCCATTTGGCTATTAGTAGCCACCTGGAAACTATTGTAAAAGCCCATAACCCACTCCCCATTATCATTTCTAATTACCCCTCCGATTCCCCCTCTTCCTGGGGTTCTGAGCAAACCCTGTCAATTTTAAGCCTGTAGAACCCATTTTGAGGGAGATGCCATTTCAAAGCTAAGGTTTCTCTTGGAGGAGGTTTCTTCCAGGTGCTGCAGATGAGGGCATACTTAGGGGCCTAGACTTAAGCTTGTCAGAAGGTGGGTTTACCCTTTTGGTTACTGAAAGTATTGTGATTCCTAGCCCTCCAGATTACCCACAGACAAAAAGAAAAGAGTTGACTCCAATAGATGGTATTGTTAAAGCTACTTTTTCTGATGATATTCCAAGTAGCTTCCCAGTTGCAGGGGTGGAATTCTTGGGTAGCAAGGTTATTGCTGGGGTAATTGTTAAGCATTTCCACCCAAAAGTCTTTCCCATTGATGCACTCATAGAAAATGTGGTAGATATTTTCTATGTATTTGTTACAACAGTAGTAGTTGGGGGCCACCTGAATACCCCTGCTACAAAGAAGATGGTTGGTAGGGAGCCTATTATAGTAGAGGAGCCACATGAAGTATTTAATCTTGTTGGGGATTGGAAGTTTCCAGACCCTGGTGAAATTAAGTTTGTGGCTATTGTTACAAGAAAATCTCTTGTTAACCAGAAATTTGTAGGCACTAGTGTTGCAAAAGAGACCCCAGCCTGTGAGACTCCAAATGGAGTAGTCTTTCAAGGCTCTGGGGTTGGGAGAAATGGTGTGCTGAATGTCACTTCTTAGAGCTTTAGGGAATTCTACAGACACAGTGCAAAAATCCCACTCCCTATTCCTCCAACACTCAGAAACAATTTTCCCCAGCTCTTCCTGAGTCAAGAGACCATAGATAATCTCATTAAGGGGAGGGTAGTCAGGGATCCACTTATCATTCCAAAGATTAATATCATTTCCATTATGAATTATCCAAAGAAAAGCCTCCTTATGGATATTCCAACCCTTGAAAAGGCTTTTCCAGGTTCTAGAGGCACTAGGCAGGCATTGCATGACATGTTTACCATACTTATGTCAAAGGATTTGGGACCATATAGTGTTGGGATTCTTGGTGTATCTCCAAGCATGACTACAAAGCTAAGTGTTATTTTTCAAGCTAGCCTTATGAATCCCAAGCCACCTTCTATTTTGGGTTTGGTAATGGTTTCCCAACCTATGAGGTACATCTTTTTATTTTCGGGCTTGGAACCCCAGATGAAGTTCCTAGTGATTCTATCAATGAGCTTTAGGATTTGGGTAGGTAAGAAAATGTATTGCATAACATGGTAAGTGATATTGGAGAGGGTGGCTTTGGCTAGAGTGGTTCTCCCAGCCATGTTAAGAAAGCTTGTTTTCGAATTGCAAGTTCGGAGTTGAGGTTGTCATTGACAGATTGGAAGTCCCTAATAGCAGCTTTAGTGTGGAATATAAGAAATCCCAGATACTTCCTAAAGACCTCAGTTGGTTGGATAGAGAGCAAGTTAGCAAGGGCAGCCCTATCTTGTACTGTGTATTGATGATGGTTTGAAAATTCTGAACATTAGCTTTGGTAAACAAAGTAAGTCATCTGCAAAGAACACGAGGGAGACTCTTTTCCCTTCTTTACTAATGGACGTAGGGATCCACTTAAGGAGATCTACTTCATGGTCAATTCTTCTAGACAAGAGCTCCATGCAGATTATGAATAGATAGGGTGACATGGGGTCACCCTGTTATATGCCTCTAGAAGATTTGAAGGAAGGGGTATTGTTACCATTAACCAGAACTGAAATGGAAGAAATAGAGATGCAAGACATGATGAGAGGATCGGGTTAGGAAAAAAGTTAAAAAAATGTAAGGCCTGCCTGATGAAGGACCACTCAATTCTGTCAAAGGCTTTCTCCAAATCAATTTTTAGAATCATGTTAGCATTTTTTCCTTTCATTTTGGAGAAGTGGTTGATAAACTCCTGAACCATAATAGCATTATCAAAACTTCTTCTATTGGGTAGTAAACTAGCCTGGGTATGGCTAATGATCCTATCCAAATGAGGCTTAATTCTGTTAGAAATAATCTTGGTGATAAACTTATATAGAGTATTGCATAATCCTATTTGTCTAAAGTTTTTTAGGGTTACAACATTCCTACACTTAGGAATGAGGCAAAAGTATGTTTCATTTACCTTTTCCTCCATGGTGCAGGTTGCAAAGTTGTCCTTGCAGAATTTTAGCACAAACTGTCCCACAATGTTCCAGTATTTTTGGAACCACAAAGGGTGGATACCATTTGGACCAAGGGCCTTAGTGGGTTTTGTTAAGTATCCCACATCGAAAAAGGGATGGGTAATTGGTCTCCTTGTATGGACTTGGGCAATCCTCCTCTCATGAGCTAGCTTTTTAGGTTGAGTTAGGTCCAAGATCCACTCTTTACATGGTATCAAAGCTAGACCCATCCCAAATCTTTGTTCACCGATGTTACGCGACCCGCATATTATATTATCCACGCTCCAGTTAACGATGCTTGGGCGTGCGAGAGAGTGTTAAATATCCCACATCGAAAAAGGACGGATAATTGGTCTCCTTATATGGACTTGGGCAATCCTCCCCTCATGAGCTAGCTTTTGGGATTGAGTTAGGCCCAAGATTCATTCTTTACAGGTTTAAAGGAAAAACAGACCTTTTGATTTCTGCACCAGAAGGGATGGCAGAAAGAGGTTGATAGTCCTCCTGGAGGAGAGATTTATTTGGATTTTTAGGGGAGAAAGGTGTGGTCTGAGGTGTAGAGAGAGTTATAGAAGTGAAGGATGGAGTCTTGGATTTCATTCTGAGTGAAGATCCAATTACCAGTCTCTAACTTGAGGGAGTTGATTCTGTTTCTCCTTCTCCTATTAATGGTGGAGAAGTGGAAAAAATTTGTATTTGCATCTCCTTCTGCAAACCAAGATATTCTGGATTTAAGTTTCCAAAAATCATGCTCTTGTCTAAGGATGTCACTAAAGAAGGTGGTCAGGGAGTTTTTCAAGCCTTAGAGAAAGGGGTTATGGGGTAGCTTGGAGGCCTTTGGACACCAGCTAACCTGGCCAGAATCTTTCTTTTCTTATGAAAGATATTTCCAAATATCTCTTTATTCCAGATCTTGATGTAGGTTATAAAGTAGGACATGCTTTAGTCAGATTGTTGTGGATGTCAAAGGATTTTTGGATCTGATTGGGGAATGGGGGATAAGAGCTCCATATGGTCTCTAACCTGAAAGGTTTGGAATAAGAAGGATTTTATCTAGAGAGTTGGAGAAGGAGAGGGCAGTGATCAGAGTGGGTCCGGGGAAGGTGCAACACTGAGGCTTCAAGAAAGGAAGTAATCCAAGCCTCATTTGCAAGGCATCTATCCAGTCTTTCCAAGATCAGGGAACGTTTGTTTCTTTACCTCTTATTGGTCCAGGTATACTTACTGCCTCTAAATCCTAGGTTAATAAGACCACTATTATTGATTGATATGAGCCAAATGGCCATATTAGCTTTTGTTGACATCTTTGGAGGCCAATATATAAAGACTCAAGACTTGGTCACCGTGAGGACACAGAAACATACATGGAGGACCCGTTTTGAGCATTTAATAAAGAAATTTCGAGTGTGAAAGATTGTGTGGGGCTTACCTTTGATGCCAACCCGAGAACATAAGTGTTAAAGCATGACCCCACAGTTTTGAGCATTGAAGAAGCACCCTTCATTAAGGGTATTTTGGGGATTACACATGTTGGAAAGACACTCCATGGGCGCCCCTTTTCATTAAGGGTATTGTGGTCATTATATGATGTAATAAGCTAGGTTATAAATAGGTTCTTATTAGTCTTACTTTCCTTAGTTTTTAATGATGATATTTTGAGAGAACCATTCTTGAAACTCCATTGGAAGGAACTTTTAGTATAGGGCTTGGAAAAGCCAAGTAGTGTAGGACTTGGAAAATTCGTGTAGTGTAGGGCTTGAAAAAGCCGATATTGAACATTGCTTAGAAACGATGGTTGTAAGGAAGATCTAATCCCCCTTTGCGGTCACCGTAATAATATTGGTGTTTGATTTTGCGACTTTGAGGGTCTTAATGTTTGATACACAATTTGGTTCTTAATTCTTCGTAACTTTTTATGTCATCTTATCTATCTTTCTTTATTGCATTTGTTTGTTATCTTGTTTCTCTTAGTCTTCATCTCTTTAGGCCTATTATTGTATCATTTGGTATCAAGAGACACGTTTTAGAATTGTTCCTTCAATTCTAAGTCTTGCATTGTTGTTACCTTAAGAAAATCAACAAAAAAGAGTGTAGAAAATAAAAAATCTCACAAAAAAATTGTTAATCCCATTTTTGTGTTTTGGTAAAATTTTGAAACTTAGATCTACTTAGATTTTGTGTGTTTTATTAGTTTCTAGTGCTAGATCCTTGTTCCCTAGAACTAATAGAGTCTAGATCTAAATTTGAGCTAAATCCGAGCTATTTTGAGTCATCCACCATTGTTGAGCTTGAGTTTGAAGAAACTTGAGGTGGATCTCATTTTGGCAAAGGGGGTTGTGACGTTTTTTAGACTAAAAATTGTGGTATTTGTGCTTAGTTTTTCAAGGTGACCTTGGATCTTTAAGAATCATCAAATTTGGAGGTCATTTGCTTAAGGGTCAAAGTTGGTCAAACTTTGAATGTTCTTATGGTTCTTCCTCATCTTCATATCTTGTTGAAGAATAATATTCAAAACTGATTGTTTGATCTAGAAAAAAGGAAGAAAGAGAGTGTAGTAGTTGTTTGTAAAAAGAATATTCCAAGCATATTCCAAGTCTTCCAAAGGAAGAAAATCCAAAAGGGAATAATCAAGTACAAGTGAAAGCACAATGGGGGGGACCATTTCAAATTCAAACTCATTTGAGCTTGAAAAAGGCTCCAAACCTTGCATTTTCCCCCTTAAAATCAATTCTACTCTCTCTTGAGTGAAGATTAACCGAAATTCAAAGTTGAAGAACAAAATAAAAATTAAATTCCCAACCAACCACAAGCTGCCACATCATTACTTCCATACAACCATATTTTAGACTTAATTTTTGGATTCTTAGTTTCTATTCTTGTTTCCTTGGTTCATTTTGTTGATTCTAGTACTAATTGACAAACTAGTAATCACCTACTAGGTTGTGAGTTAGTTTTGAATCCCTTTTCTTCGTGTTTTCATTCTTTGTGTGCTTTTCTCGTTTTGATTCGTTGAATTTCTTTGTTTCAAGTTTGTAAGTAGATTTTTTTGTTTTGTGTCTTGGGTCTCGATCAAACAAGAATCTATTCCGGCAGCTAAGTAGTGATTGACACCTTATTGACTACCGGAGTATAAGCAACTTTCAATATTCACCGCTCCAATTGTGAGGATCACAAAGGTGAGTGCATACGAGTGTCGGTGAGGAGCTTTTACCACTAATCTTGTTTGTTTGTTTTGTAGGTACAAGGTGTTATAAGGGGAACATATCTTCGATAGCCGCAGATTATTGTGACTACAATGTGGGAGACTATGATTGTAGTGAGGAATTTTATGGCTAACAAGTTGTTGGAGATTACGGAGGCTATAAAAATAGTCATGATCAAGGCACAGGCAGATTTGAGGATTATGGGTTTGAGGGGGAGAATGAGGTGAATATAGTGCCTAGTTCTTATGGTGAATATGGAGATGATGGTGCGCATTGTGATGGGTTTTATGATAAAAATGGGACGTATGGGGAGTCTTGCACTACCCAAGCCGAACCTAGAATTGGAGTTAAGTATAACCAGTTCATTTGCAAAGTTTATGAGAGTTATAGTGAGAGTGCACGTGTGGAGTGTGAAAATTCTTACTCTTCACCTTGTAGTACTTCTTATCAAGGTCGAAGTTGTGCGAATGGTTATACTAGCTATAGTGGAGGTTGTCCCATGAGAAGAAGAAGGCATGCATCTCCAAAGCCGAAGGGTACTCATGTGCCCTACAATGTTGATCCAAGAAGGAGTGTTCACTCCGGAAAGGTGATCATTTATGGGGTACCGGGCTTCCTCATTGTGCTAAATGATTGGTGCTATGGAAACTACATTGTTCCATCCATGGTTGATCATTTGGGGCTATTTTGAGAAATTTTACTTGTTACATATTACTTGGACGGGTTTAGTGTTACCAAGAGGGTGAGGTTGTCTTCTCCCAATTTGAATACCATGAGGAGGTGTAGTGCGATATTTTTCCCTTGATGTACGGTCATGTAAGTTTTGGTGCCGATTGATTTGCACAACATAAAGTTTCAAATGTGCAAAATTAGCCTAATGTTGTAAGAGACCAATGGGAAAATCATCTCATGACGTCCATTCTGCCCAAGTATAAAAAAGAAGTGCTCACTTACTCCAATCCGAATAAAAATGAGAGACAAAAGATTGAGAGGGGTAAGGGTGTGAAAGGTGGCAATCCAAGAGTGGAAAAATGAGAGGTTGTATGGAGAGTGGATTGCCACTAAATCATGCTAACTGTGTTTGTCCTTCTATATCTAAGGACGTTTATGTAGGTACCAACATGGCAAGTGGAGAAGCACAAGGCCGAACAGAAGTTGCTGCAGAAGCATGTGGGAAACCTTCACACCACGGCAAAGAAGAATCTACTCAATAACTTCAAGGTAAAATAGCTAACTCTTACACTTTTGTGCATATGAATGATAATTATGGCTAGTAGCCCATTGAGTGTGAATAGTAGCTTACTTACTTATGAGTCTAATGATTATTTGCCTCTTGTTGATGATGTACATGTTGTGAGTGTGGATACACTAGTTTATACTATTGATGACCAAATTGACTCTTCTTGTAAGATCAATTTATGTCCACCTAGTGTTGAAGCCAATATGTTGAATAAAAGTACATCGTCTTATGAAAATTGTGTTGATCAACTTATATGCGAAACTAGTCCACCACTTGAGGTTATGTGTAGTTTGATTAAAGAACCTTAAGTGAGTGAAGAACTTGAAAGTGTTGGTCAGGAAGATAGGAGTGAACTCTTGAGCGTGTTTTATAAAGAAGATCCTATGGATTACCTTACCCATAGGGATAATTATGTGTTTGAAACTTCTTTGGAACTTGATGGTTGCCTTTTAAAGAGTGGACTGGCATGTTCTAAATCTTCCCCCGGGATAGATCCTTCTCTCTTTAGGTATAGCATCTTGTTTGAAGATGGTACAATCACTCCTAATGAACCTAGTGGTGAGAATGAAAGTGAAGGTATAGCTTGTCTTTAAAGCTATAGCCTATATGCCAACCCAGTATGGTATGATAATATTTCTCCTAAAGATGGAAATCTCTTCTTGGAAGATGAGAGTACTCTTAAGGGAAAAAAATGTGAGGTCTTGGAAAGGAATAATCAATTAGGTGGTGATAGCTTTGATTTGCTTGAATATTTAAGAAACCCAATAGGTAATTGTTCCTTGAAAATTCATTGTGGTTGTGATCCTTTGTATGACACCCCACCCATGTTTGATGATTATGGGAATGAATTTCTTGCTTTTTGTGAATACTTAAGTAATAATCCCATTGATTTTGGTGGTGGTATGTGCCTTCTTGAGGGTTCTTCCATAAAAAAAGAAAGTGTCCATTGCTTGGAAACTACTTTTTCTACTTTGTGTAACTTTATTGTTGAGAGTACTCATGGTGATAATTTTGAAACTAGTAGTGATTACATATGTGAGGACACCTTAGTTGAAGTTAACTTGAGTGACACCTTTCTCTACTCCCTATTTGCCTTTAATGATATGTATGTTATGGTAAAAAGTATGTCATGTAGCTTGGGTAAAGTATACGGGAAAGGGGAGTGTTGTATACGCCCGTGTCTATGGCCACTCTTCACATTTAACCCTGGTGCCAAATATAGAAATGGTGATATTGGTGCACCCAACTTGTTGGTTGGTCTACATGACAATCAAAGTGTCACTCTTGAAAACCCAAGGGCAAAGGTGTCATTGACTCCTTGGGGTAATGTTCCTAAATGTACATCCTTATTTGACACACTTGTGCTTAAATTGCATGAATTCCAACTTGTGGGATGCCAAGTTGCCTATTTATTTGAAGGAAAGAATGTGTATGTGCTTAAAGGATTTGTCTTCACCCGTGTATGCCTTTACACTTGATTCTTTCCTATATTGCATCTTTGCCTATGATGACATCCATGCTAGTTTGGGATTTGTTGTATGTAAGGGTAGGAAATTTATTGGTTTGTCCACTTGTGTGACTGATGATGCTGTATGGATCTTGTTGACTTTAGAACTAATTGAGGCACCACCCTTGGTACGGTCTCTTGAAGAGATAAAGAAGCGATTGTGTCTTATGGTTCCTAAGATGAAGGTAGTTTTACCTTGTGGGTTATTTGATGCCATTAAGACCTTTGTAGTTTCCTTATATTTGGGTGATTTCAATAGCCAAATCCTTTATGCATATTTTAATAAGTTTTTAATATTTAATTCAAAGGATTCTTGGTTATATTGCAAGTATGTGCAACCTTGGCATGTAAAGATGATTTTTTGTGCTAACCCTAACCCTCATGCCATGAGGAGTTTGCATTCGTTTGTCCTTTCTTTGGTTTTGCAAGGTTTCGATTCGAGGTCGAATCCTTTTTAAGAAGGAGAGGATGAATATTAGCTTTTGTTGACATCTTTGGAGGCCAACACATAAAGACTCAAGACTTGGTCACCGTGAGGACACAAGAACATGCATGAAGGACCCGTTTTGAGTATTCCATAAAGCAATTCCGAGTGTGGGAGATTGCCTGGAGCTTACCTTGATGACAACTCGAGACCACAAGTTTTGAAGCATGACCCCACAATTTTGGAGCATTGAATAAGCACCCTTTATTAAGGGTATTTTGGGGATTACACGTGTTGGAAAGACATTCCATAGGCGCCCCTTTTCATTAAGGGTATTGTGGTCATTTTATGATGTAATAAGCTAAGTTATAAATAGGTTCTTATTAATCTTATTTTCCTTAGTTTTTGATGATGATATTTTGAGAGAAACATTCTTGAAACTCCATTGGGAGGAACTTTTAGTGTAGGGCTTGGAAAAGTCGGTATTGAACATTGCTTAGAAAATATAGTTGTAAGGCGGATCTAATCCCCCTTTGCGATCACCGTAAGAAGATTGGTGTTTGATTTGTGAGTTTAAGGGTCTTAACATTTGATACACAATTTGGTTCTTAATTATTCGTAACTTCTTATGTCATCTTATCTATCTTTTCTTTATTGCATTTGTTTGTTATCTTGTTTCTCTTAGTCTTCATCTTTTTAGGCTTATTATTGTATCATTGATGCAGTTCCAAAAATAAGAAGCCCTAGAGTTGTTGACACAACTACCAACAAACATCTCAGAAGCCCTGAGGATTTTATTGAAATCACCTCCTATAATCCAGGAATTGTTAGGAGAATTCTGAATAGTTTTAGCAAAATCAGAAATGTGGCCCCAGAGAGATTTCCTATTTTCAAGATTTGTACTAGCATAAATAACACTAAGGAACCAAAAAGAGGGAGGACTAATTACCTTGACTGAAGTATGGATAGCTTGGGGAGTGAAATAAATCTCTGTGATATTGATGTTGTCATCATTCCACATAACCACTAAACCCCCACCCCCACCCCCCCAGTTGCCTATAGCACTGTACTGGATAGTATTTGAAAATACAAGAGTCTCAGCAATGCCTTTGTAAACAGCCATTCTGGTTTCAATGAGAACTAGTATTGCAGGCTTATGGATGTCAATCATAGACCCGTAGTGCCTATTAAATTCAGCATTGTTTGCCTTCCTCACATTCCATACGATGTAGTTCATCATAAGTTGTGTTGTTTGAGGGGGTATTTCCCCCATTGGAGCCTTCCCTTTGTCCATTTGTGGGAGGTCCATGTTTCTCTTATTTTTGGACATGGGAGTCAGCTTAGTACTGGAAAAGGTTGTAGAATTGTGAGTGAAAGAGATATTTATAGACAGAACTAGAGTAGGTCTAGAGGTAGGAGGATGATCTCCATTCCGATTACCACATCCTCGAACCTTGAAGTTAGTGTTATTTCTAATGTGGTTACATCTGTTCTTGGACTTTGAGGGAGGCCAAGATTTTTTCCACTTCTCTATTGCTCTCTTTTAGGGAGTCCAGGGTTCTCTTGCTCTCCCTCATTTCTGGGTGGATGGTTATTGTAATGCCCCGAGACTACTCCCTGGACGTCACACAGTGCTTAAAACCATAAGTGATCCCAAGATAACCCATGATATTGGCATAACTCATAAGCAACTGAATAAAATATAAAAAACGAGAAATAATAAGTGGAAGAGATGTCATGAGCTGAACTTGTTCAATTCAATATTATTTTAAAATATTTACATAACTAATTAAGCAAAAAAATCTGAAACTAAATACATCAACTCTGACTTACTGTCTATTGAGCCTCTACGAATACTGACTATAGATAGCCGGTACATGACTCACAGCTATCCCTAATCAATACAACTGAAAAAAAAATATAATACTAGAACAGTAGTTGAATCGAGTCCTCGAATCAAGAGAACTCATCACCTACTGGTTGGAAGCTATGAACTGTCTGACACAGATGTGTGGGATACAACTGGCACCTACATTATGAAACAATATAGCCACACACACATATATGTGGTCAGTACATCTGGAATGCACTAAGTAAGTGGGGTTGAATGCAATAAGTAAATTGAAGCTAAACATACTTTCAAATCATGCATGCTAAGTATAAAGGACTCACTTTGATCATGAATAAAATTGAAAGCTGAAATATCATAAATCATGAATGATAAAGCATAATCTGATAAGCTTAGTGAGTCATTACACTTAGTTTCTAAAATCTTTACCTATGTTTTCTTTGTGGAGATTCTTATAACTGACATAAACCATCTGAGCTATCATGGAGTCCAACGTCTTACCCACGTCGAAGAGAGCTATTCTACCTTTCCATCGGAATAGAACCTTAACTTAAAGTGATCACTATACTTAGCCCATATTAGGTAAATGAGGGGACACTCTCTGGCGAGGCCCCTAAACATAAACCTACGGTGACACGTAGTTTCTGGAGAATAGGATGCGCTAAATCCACATTCCCCTCTTGGTGCTAAATACTACTTCCAAAATATATACTTATATGCTCATACTTATTAAATCCACCTTAAAATAGCATAAGGGTTTTATATACTAAAAACCAACCATGCTTCTCTTACTTAAAATCATACTCATGAGGAAACTTGTGGATTTCATGTCTTATCTTATATCATAAGATCAAAACTGAACTTTAATCATGTTGTAAAACTTGTATCTTGAACTTATAATCTTAAACTTCTTGTAAACTTAGTAACTTATGCTTAAACTTGAAATCATTCATCATCTCATTGAAACTTCATATCAAAATATCAAACTCAATGCTCAAATTAAAATCTTTTATCAACTTGTCAAGCTTCTTGTCAAAATAATGGAATTCATCTTATGAAATTATCATACTTAACCTTCAAGGTAGCTTCCATGGATTCAATGCATATGTAAACATGTAATCATTTGAAAAATAATGTTCAATTCATAAGGAAGCATAAAATCTCAAAGTATAAGAAAAGTGGGTATAAACCCTAGTAAGTCAATTTCTTCAAAATCAATTAAAAATCAAACTTTTGGACACAAGGACGGAAGAGTATCCTTTTTCAGACCCGACATACCTAAATTTCTTAATTTCTTGATTTCTTGAAGGAGAACATGAATTTGGAACCTTGGAAGTTGAACTTTAGGAAGAAACCCTAACTTCTTTCTCTTGAGAGTGGAGAAGAGAATGAGCATTAAAAATTGATAAATGATGAATACATAACGTTTATATGGTTATTTAAGTTGTGGGGGTAGGGTTTGAGGTAAGTAAAATACCAAAATACCCCTAAGAAAATAAAAAAAATTGCAAGGATTCTTCAATTGTGACTAGGTTGACAAGTCGTCGATTTGGTGATGTCTCGTCACCCTAGTCGTCAACTCTAGCTAGATTTTGCCATTTACTGGTTAAGGCTGACGGCTCGTCACCTTAGTCGTCACCTTCTAACAGACAGACACTCCAAAGTAAAATAAGCATAACTTTCTACTCTGACATCGTATTAAGGTGAAATCAGATGAGTTGGAAAGAAGACTCAAAGATCTTCCATTGGATATATAGTAGGCCACCTAAATCATTAAATTCTAGAAGTAATGGCCGTTGGAAGTTGACCAAAGTTGAAACATCCATTAAAATTCAATCGATAGAAAAGTTCTCAACTCATCTTTGAGTTAGGAGATTTTTATGATCTCGATTCATATCCAAAGATGTTCCCACACTATAGAATTGATCAACACTTCTAAATTAGAAATCATTGGGTTCGGATCTATACATGTAGGAACGACGATTCAAATTCTATCCCAAAAATGTAGGGGGTTACACCATCTCCTCCTTAGGATCATTCATCCTCGAATGAAGACAGATATTGCACGAGAAGAATGTCGTTGATATATTGAAACTATAACTCTAAATTTTATCAAGCTTCATAATGGAATCACCCCTTGAAAAGGTACTAACTCGGCTGATACATATAGAATATGAACACATACTTAGGAATCGTATGGAATAATTTAGACATGACATGTCTGCTAATGAAGAATATAGCTGAGCTAAAACGATCATACATATAGAATTATGAAGTGATAGCTAATGAGATAAAATCTCCAAAAGTTACTAAGGATGGAATACAACTTTCCTCAAACTCTCATTATCATAACTTCTAATCAAGGGAAGAATTTTGTGCATGATCGGCGGGTCTGGAATTAGAGTAAGGAATCACAACATGGATACAACTCTATAACATAGATATAGGCATATAGAATAGAAGCTAGAATAGGATTATTATGTCTTAGGCAATACAACTGTTAACTTTCAAGCTTAGCCACACTTCTCAAATACTCTCTCAATTATACTTATCCTATTAAATACTACGTTTCATTTGATGCAACTTATAACTCTCACATGGGTACATATGACTACCCCAACCAAAGTATGAATTGAACTACATACTCTCACCATGTTCAAGCCTAACTCAAAATTGCAAGGTACTACACATAACACCACAATACTAGTTTAAACCATAGGATTCAATATTCTATGTCTTTTCGGAGCTCTTATCTCAAGAATAACACTCCTTACCACTTCGACAACTAACGTTGACCTCTTACTAGGAATTCACTAGCTCACAATGCATTCATCCACTTATATACCAACATGACATTCAAGCCTATCATTATAACCACATATGAACTTCTAGGAAACCAACTCACCTAGAAAATATTTTCCCATATTCTCTAATACCTCTATCAATAAGAACTTTTATGCACTATCCCCAACAAAACACACCTAGAATTCTCAACTAACTATTGTATACCAAAGATTTGCATCGCTCTTCTTTCACACTTATAGCATTAGATAAAACAAGTATTCAATAATTTTTTCCCTAATAAGGAACACCTACTCTCTCCAATCTAAATCATTGTTCATCCATTTTCATCATCACTATCTTGACATAAGAAGAGGGTCACTGAAGGGCTAGAACATGAGGACCTGAACCATGAAATAATACTATACATAACTTTGACACTTAACTGAGGCATGGATTCATCAAAGCGATCTAAACTGAGGACATAAATAACATAATATGAATTTCACTGGTCATTAAGGGTATACCGTGAGTTCTGAGAACTGAAGAACTGAGCATACTCTGAAACATGAGTTCAAACTTATCATAAATTACTTAACATAAGACTGGGATTCATAGATTCATGAGGAATGACTCAAATCATAGAGTGAAGTTGTTACTTCTTTATTAAAAGCTGAGAATGAACATGAATATGCATGAAGTGTATAAGCATTGGTTACGGGCTTAGCTCTATTACACAAGACATGGATAGGGTGCCATAATGACTAGAACTTAAGGAAACGAATACTCTAGAGCAAGAATAGATAACTATCTCATCACAGCTCTTATTGACATGCATCACAATCTAATTCTTAAATGTTGATTTGGTTCTTCACCCTATCATTTCCCCCTTAGATTAAAGCCAACATTATAAGATTATGGGTTTATTCCATATCCTCAAGACTGGGACATAATTTCTTCACTCTAACGGCCTACGCATAAATGCTCAAACTTACCCGAATAAACTATATTTGGACAATACTAACTTCATTCTTGGACACTCCTTTAATATATACCATCCTTAACTTTCTCTAGCTTCAATAATCATCATCATATACTTACACTATCCTCTACCAACATTCATGTCTATCTAAACACGTAATCTACCCTTTCTTTATAGCTTACTAATATCACACCTCTAAACTTATATTTTTCCCTAAACCATGAGAATCAAAATTATACTAAAGGACTTAACATCTTCAATCTATAACTCCCAACTTAGCTATCAAGAGCACCATATACTTTAACACTAGCCTTCTTCACACTTAGCAACTTATGGGTACTATCTAAGCACACACGACACTTTAAAAACTTAGAAAATAATGCATCCCCATATCACCTTGGGTACTCCTCTACATCATACCTACATCATCATACTTAATTGTGAAATAAAAGAACTTAAATTCTTCCATACATCATTCGAAGCCTACTAGCTCACCTTTCATATAACTAACATCACTATATTTGACTCAAAAGGTTGAGTCTCATTCAATTACAATCTAGCAGTTAGAGCACTAATTGAGGCAGATGTCGGCTATGTTGAATCAGAGACAGCCAGGTACCCTTCCAAATAACACAGTCCAGAACCCAAAGAATAATGGTCATTGTCTTGCTATCACCCAAGCAATCATTATTCCACTTTGATGATCATTCACTGTTCAAGCTTAGATTCTAGTACTAGACATGATTAACCACAATATCACACACCATTCTTTCTTGTCAAAGCGTTAAGAAACACTAGTCCACTAGAACCTCATAATAATAATATTTGATCATAATCTTATGGTATATCTTACTATAATACATTAGCATATCCTCCTTTCACACATCACTACTACTTATCCATCCATAATTCTAAATTATACTCCTAGCCCTACAACAATCAACCAATTTCTCTTTCACAACCATAAGGAGAACCCACATTAACAATCCCTAACAACATAATACTTTCGTTAATAACCTATACTTTTCTAACACAATGGAACACCATCAAGAACTCTTTTCCTACTTTAAGAATACCATAATTCACCTTATCTAACAACTTTTTCTCTACGTTCCACCATAAAACCTACACCACATTCACTACCCCTTAGTTAACACCCAGGACATATCACCTCAATCCTACTTAATAGCAGACATAGATCTATTAATTTACCCTCAACCAAATGCTAACCCTACCTTTTATTGTTACTACTCTTCTAAATCCATACTTTCTACTCTAAGGATGTTCTACTATTTATGAATAATAATACTCTAAGTTATTGTAGTCCATAATAAAAGTTTTATTCAATAATCTAGGTACATACTCTTTTCTGTCATGAGTGCTATCAGTAATGAAGGGTTAACAAGAAATCTTAGTACATATCACATTCTGTATTAACTGCATAACTCATATAGATGAGGATATAAGCTTTCAAATTGAGGGACTTAGAACACACTAATGGGCTGCTCTCAATCCCTTTGTGCGATTTCTGAAGTTACTGATAGATAATCTGAGAGCATCATATCAGGAGGAATTGGAATTTACTTCTAACATTAACTCAAAGATAAGTCATAGTTGGGGGATTATGGAGTAACACATGAATCGATGAATTTTTTGAAAAAACAACCTTACTGCACGATCTAGAGTATGACAAAAGAGAAATATTTCCTAAATGCCCAATAGCCTCTTAAAGAAAAGTACAGACGTCTATGTACTCTTCTGCAAGACTCTACTAGACACGACTTTACAGACTCCCTAGGACACTTGAACTCTATGCTCTAATACCAAGTTTATAACTCCCCAAGACTAGCCCTTAGATGTCACACGATACTTAAAACCATAAGTAATCCCAAGTTAACCCATGATACTAGCATAACTCATAAGAAATTAAATAAAATACATAAAGCTAGAAATAATAAGCAGAAGAGATGTCATTAGATGAACTTGTTCAATACAATACTATTTTAAAACATTTACAACACTAATTTTGCAAAAAAAAAGACTGAAACTAAATACATCAACTCTGACTGACTGTCTATGAAGCCTCTACTAATACTAACTATAGATAGCTGAGACATGACCCCCATCTATTCCTAATCTATACAAGTGAATAAAATATACAATATTGGAATTTTAGTAGAATCGAGTCCTCGAATCAAGAGAACTTATCACCTGCTAGTTGGAAGTTGTGAATTATCTGACCATGATGTGTGAGCTACCTAGCACCTACATTATGAAAAAATGTAGCCACACAGACATTTATGTGGCCAGTACTTCTGGAATGTACTGAGTAAGCGGAGGTGAATGTAATAAGTAAAATTGAAGCTAAACATACTTTCAAATCATGCATGCTAAGTATAAAGGACTCACCTTGATCATGAATAAAACTGAAAGTTGATATATCATAAATCATGAATAATAAAGCATAATCTGATAAGTTTAGTGAGTCATTACACTTAGTTTCTAAAATCTTTACTTATGTTTTGTTTGTGGAAGATTCTTATAACCGACATAAACCATGTGAGCTATCATGGAATCCAACGTCTTATCCACATTGAGGAGAGTTGTTCAACCCTTTACATCAGAATAGAAACTTAACTTAGAGTGATCACTATACTTAGCCCATATTAGGTAAATGAGGGGACACTCTCTGGCAAGGCCCCTGAACATAAATCTACTGTTATACGTAGTTTCTGGAGAATAGGATGCGCTAAACCCGCATTCCCCTCTCGGTGCTAAATACTACTTTCAAAACATATACTTATATGATCGTACTTATGAAATCCACCTTAAAATAGCATAAGGGTTTTATATACTGAAAACCAACTATGCCCATCTTACTTAAATCATAGTCATGAGGAAACTTGTGGATTTCATATCTTATCTTAGATCATAAGATCAAAATTGAACTTTAATCATGTTGTAAAACTTGTATCTTGAACTTGTAAGATTTAACTTCTTATAAACTTAGTAACTTATGCTTAAACTTGAAATCATTCATTATCTCATAGAAACTTCATATCAAAATATCAAACTCAATGCTCAAATTGAAATCTTTTATCAACTTGTCAAGCTTCTTGTCAAAATAATGAAATTCATCTCATGAATTCATCATACTTAACTATCAAGATCACTTTCATGGATTCAAAGCGTATGTAAACATGTAATCACATGCAAAATATTATTCAATTCATGAGGAAGCATAAAATCTCCAAGTATAAGAAAAGTGGGTATAAACCCTAGTAAGTCAATTCCTTCAAAATCAATTAAAAATCAAACTTTTGGACACAAGGATTGAAGAGTGTCCTTGTTCAAACCCCACATACCTAAATTTCTTAATTTCTTGATTTCTTGAAGGAGAACATGAATTTGGATCCTTGGAAGTTGAACTTTAGAAAGAAACCCTAACTTTTTTCTCTTGAGAGTGAAGAAGAGAATGAGCATTAAAAATTGATAACTGATGAATACATAACATTTATATGGTTATTTAAGTCGTGGGGGTAGGGTTTGAGGTTATAAAAATGCCCTTAAGGAAACAAAAAAAGTCACAGGGATTCTTCGACTAACGACTAGGTTGACAAGCCGTCAGTTTGGTGATGTCTCGTCAACCTAGTTGTCAACTCTAGCTAGATTTTTCCATTTACTGGTTAAGGATGACGACTTGGGTTGGCGGCTCATCACCTTCTGACTGACAGACACTCCAAAGAAAAATGAGCATAACTTTCTACTCCGATATCAGATTAAGGTGAACTCAGATGCGTTGGAAAGAAGACTCAAAGATCTTTCATTGGATATACAGTAGGATGCCTAAGTCATTATATTATATGAGTAATGGCCGTTGTAAGTTGACCAAAGTTGAAATATGCACTAAAATTCAATCTTTAGAAAAGTTTTCAACTCATCTTTGAGTTAGGAGATTTTTATGATCTCGATTCATATCCAAAGATGTTCCTACACTATATAATTGACAAACACACTTATTTTGATATGGAAATCATTGGGTTCGGGTCTATACATGTAGGAACGACGATTTAAATTCTAGCCTAAAAAATATGGGTAGTTACAGTTATAGGGGGAGTGAAACTGGCATGAAGGATATTTCCCCCTGAGCTAGGACAAACTTGTCCATGTCTCTAGGAGACCCTGAATTTTGGTGAAAAGGGGGAAGTTCTAGACATGTTTGATTGATCATCTGGGAAAGCATCCCTGGAGACAGTGGAGAGTCTGAGGGATAGCTCATGATCTCCATCAGTGCACTTAACCATAAGTTTTTACCCCAGTTTCCTAGCCCCTGGTTCACTCCACCCAAATCAGATACGCTAGGTAGACAGGGTTTTGGATGATCAGAGTGATCCTTCTCCCTTCCAATTAAAGTCGAAATGTCACTGCTTGACCCATTAGTCCCATTTCCAACCATGAAGTTGGAATGTGGGTGGGAGGTAGGGGTTCAGAGATGAAAGTGATCACATCTTGGTTGGCTTCCTGATCCATTTTTTAGTTCAACCAGACTGTTGTTTGACTTAACTTAAGGTAAGTTAGTCGAGGAAGAGGTAGTAATATTCCTCTCTTCATGTTCATGATTACTCCTAAGAGTAGGAGCATGGAAGGCTTATTCAGTGTGGGGGTGGTCATTTCACTAAATAATCTGGCTGAATTGATTTGACCGGTGTTAAATGTCGGCATTTTAGGAATAAAACTTGGGGAGTGACCTTTGTCTCGAGAGTGAGACAGATGCTGAGTCAAGGGGATATTTTCTTGTAAAGAAAGAGATTTACCCGTTGACTTTTCTGGAGTACTACCTAACTCCATAGGCCCAGGTAATGCCTCCTTTGGTCCAGAATCAGGTGCCTTTTTTAGGCCTAATAGTGTGTCATTAATGGGCCCCGATTCTACACCTTTGAGTTATGTTTAAAAGGGCCTTTTTTATATATGGGCCAGATCAACTAGGTGATGGGTATTAGCTGCACTAGAACAACTGGGACGGCCCAATACAACAGGACATGCAACATCGGTGTCTTCCTCAGCCACCCTGGGTTTCGTTATCGGATCCGTAGCCGCGTTAGGTTTTGAATCAAGAAACTTACCTGAGCAAGCATTGAAGGTCTTGACTTTAATCCCATGTCCAATGCTAGATTGTTGTTGCTCTATGAATTTTGACATAGTAGGATTTTTTTCCTTACCTCTTTTGAATGTCACCATTTTTCAGTCATCGTCGAAAGCTTGGGGAGCCGGTGCTGTTTTGGCTTTCTCCGTCTGAGGCTGGTGGATGAATGGTATAGACAGATAGGAGCACTTTAAACTAGATTTCCCAGTCGCCCACAGCTCTTACATAGGATGCATTCTCCTTCATAGTGAATGGGTTGATTGTGGATTCCTATGGTTACTGATGTGCGTATCGGAGTTTCTAAAGAGACTTGGACACAAATACAGGTGTATCTGCCTCGAAGAGTAAAGGATGTGCATGAATCGATCTTCAAGAGTTTGCCAACCCTCTTTCCTATTTTTTCCAACACTACATCATCATAGAACTCCGTTGGGAGTTGAAAGAGCCTAAGCCATATGGCTGTTGTTTGGATTTTTGGTTCACTTGGCACAAAATTTGGTTCCCAAGTGCAGATTGAGATAAAGGAACCTGTTATGAACCAAGAGCCTTCATGAAGATCTTTGCGCTGATTTTCCTCACTATTGAATTTAATTTTGAATAAGTCAAACCCCAGATCTATGAGTATGAGGGGTTCTTAGATATTCCAAAGATCTTTTAGCTTGGTACGGGGAAACTAGTGATTGAATTACACCCTACAACTTTAATTATTACTAAGTATTTCTATGGTGCGTACAATCTTCGTTTCTCTTCAGGTGATATGATAATTTCATCCCCCTTTCGGGTTGCTTGATGGTCATTTTCATAGATAATAGGGTACGAAAATTCCAAGGAGCTTGAGAGATGACTTTCCTTGACAACGTTTCTAAAGGAGGAATTCCTATTGAGGGGTACTTCCATGTGGCAATCGATGGTGTCAGGTTATTCCGGTGGGGTAGTTGGGAGGGCATCCCTATTTTGCATGGCGTGTGGGTTCAACTCACTATTGGATTGAAGAAGAAAAGTAGAGAGAGAGGGGTCTTTCTCTCACTATACCAATTCAACATAAATAGTAAAGCATATACGCGCTTCTATTGTTGGAAGGAAATTTTTCATGGTTCTAGATGTTATCCAATTACACAGAAACTAAAAGATCTTGTAAACGTTGATAATTCTTAGGGTGTGTTTGGTATGAAGGAAATATTTTTCTAAAAAGTTATTTTCTTATGTTTGGTTGGTGAGTGAAATTTTTTTTCTAGTGTTTGGTTGGTGAATAAAAAAATATTTTTTAGAAAATGCATTTTAATGTTTAGCTAAAGAGTAGAAAATACTTTTTATAAAAATAATTTGACCTCGGAATTTTTTTTTTTAGGATGTGTTCAATATGAAGGAGGAAAATATTTTCTAGTAAAATAAGTTGTTTCTTACTTATATTTTTGTGTTCGCAATGCAAGTAGGAAAATATTTTCTAAATATATTTATATATAAGCAAAATGACCTTCTGGACCCCTGTACTATGTCAGTTTTGTAAATTGGACACTTCTACTTACATGTTTGTCATCTAGACCCTTGAACCTATCAAAAAGCAACATTTTGCACCCTTTGACCGTTGACTTGCCTATGTGGCAAGGTCATGGTGACTAGGACAAAGAGAGTGTAGCCACTAGCTTGGGGGTGCGAGTGGGGGTCAATTTTTGGTCAATTTTACATTAAAATAATTTTAAAAAAATAAAAAAAATATTAAAATTAAAAAAAAAGGTCCTTTTTTTTCTCCATCTTTTAAAATTTAAAAATAATTTAAAAATATTTTTAAAAATTTTAAAAAATAAAAAAGGTTCCTTTTTTTCCTCCATCTTTTTAAATTTAAAAATATTTTTTAAAATTTAAAAATAATTTAAAAATATTTTAAAAAATTTTAAAAAAATAAAAATATATTTTTCCCTCCCCACCCCAGCCCCGTCCCACCCCACCCCCAACCTCCCAACCCCACCCCAACACCCGTCCAACCCTTCTCCACCCCCACCCCAGCCCGTCCCCACCCCCCACACCCTACCCAGCCCCATCCCACCCCACCTCCAGCCTCTCCACCTCACCCATCCCCGTCCCTACCCCCTCACACCTTACCAACCCCGTCCAGCCCCTTCCCAACCCACCCCCAACCCCCATACCCCTCCCAACCCCGTCCCCACCCCACCCCAGCCCCTTTCAGCCCCCACACCCCACCCCCACACTCTTCCAGCCCTCCTCCCCCCCACACACGTTCACTTTTTATTTTTTATTTTAATTTTCTTCTCAATCAATTCTTTTCATTTTTTAATTAAAATTTAAATTTGAAATCTTTTTATTTTTTTGTGGATTAAAATTTAAATTTAAATTGAAAGTGAGTGATAGTGAATATTGAAAAAAAATAGTGAATTTCTCTTGAAAAAAATTAAACTTTTTGTGAATTTGTTAAAAATATTCAAATTTAAAAATCAAAAATTTATTATGTTTGTATATATGAATTTGTAGTTAAAAATTTAAATTAGTTGGAGAAGAATTTTAATTATTTGGAATGGATTTGATGTTTAATTTGTGAGAAAAAACAAAAACATGATTATTCAAAGTTTTCTACAATTTATAATTTTTTCATATTAAATTAAATTAATTTTAATATTTAATTTGTTATGTAGCATTTTAAAAATGACTTGGAATTTAATGTAATATTTTTTTTTATTTTTTTTATTTTTTTAAAATGATGTGGCAGACGTGTCAGACGTAGCAGCTGACGTGGGGGAGAGTGTGTTACACTCACCAAAAAAGGGTTTAAAATTTTGCTTTTTAGTGGATTCAGGGGTCCAGATGACAAACATGTAAGTAGAAGTGTCCAACTTACAAAACCGGCATAGTACAGGGGTCCCGAAGGTTATTTTGCCTTATATATATTTAACAAAAAACAATGAGAACGAATAGGGTAAAAAGGGTAGGATAAGAAAAACAAACTGAAACTTTTAAAAAAAATTATTTTTTGAGGGGAGCGCAATTTGGGGTTTTTTTTGGGGGGGGGGGGTCTCAGAAGAGGTGATAGGGGTGAAGTAAGAGAAAATTTTAAGTTTTTTTTGGAAAAAAAACTAAGAATAATTTTTCGGGGGATGGGGTGGGGGCAATGGCTAGTAGGGGGTGGGCAAGGGTAAGGTGTGAGGGTGGAGTAAGAAAAAAATTTAAAATTGTTTAAAAAAGAATTTTAAAAATTAAATATTTTTTAAAAAGGGGAGCAGAGGGGAGAGTCGGTAGGGGATGGGATAATAAAAAAAAAAAAAATTCAAAAAAAAATAATCATTTTTGGATTGTGGGGGTGGGGAGGGGAGTTGGTAGAGGGTGTGGGGTTGAAGCAGGGATGCGGTAAGAAAAAATTTAAAATATTTTCTAAAATAAATTAAATCTATTTTTTTTGAATAAGGGTGGGGCTGGTAGGAGATTGGGTGTCGAGGTAGGGATGGATGAATCTGCGAGTTGTATGAACATTTCAACTTGAGAGTGATGTTGAAAGAGAGTTTTGAACAATGATTTTCTTATTTTTTTTTGAAGGAAAGTCATTTTTTTAGATTGAGAAAAATAAATTGATTTAAAAAACATATCCATAACATCTAAGCCAACCAAACATGAGAAAATTGAAAATCATACCAAATACACTCTTAGGCCCCGTTTGGCCATGGAAATTTTTCTCTTTTTTCCTGAAAAATTTTTCAGAGTTAGAAATAGTGGTGTTTGGCCATGAAAATTTGAAAAATAATTTCGAAAAAAATTTCTAAAAAGGAAAAACAAGTTTTTGTTATTTTCACAATTTTCCAACTCCAATTCCAACTTTTATTATTATTACATATAACCCAAATCTTTCAAATTTTTACATAAAACCCTCCTTATAACATTACTTTTTCAATATTACATATATAGCAATTTTAAAGAATAAAATAATTATAATTTCAAACTTAATGCTATCCTAATTAATATATATCTCTTTTTCTCTCTCATCATTATTTTTATCCCTTATTTAAGACATTATTTTACTGCTAATTTATATTTATATCCATAAATATATAAAGTATTATATTTATAATAGAAATATACAAAGTATGTATATATAAAGTTTATACCATGTATATACCATATACACACATATATAAATATACAAAGTATTAAGAAACATACTAAGCATATTTATAATATAAATATACAAAGTATGTTATATATGAAGTTTATACCATGTATATACCATATACACACATATATAAAAATACAAAGTATAAAGAAACATACTAAGCATATTTATATATTTATGATATATGATATAATATACCATACCTATGCAAAGCATGTTTTACATAGATATAATTTATTCACACACAGTAAAATCTTTCATGTATAAGAAAAATAAAGAAATAAATTAGTTGCATCCTAAAATTTAATAACAACTCATCATTTCCTATTTTTTAGGAGCGAAAAATGAAGGAAATAAATTAAATAAATTCCTAAAAAAATAAATTTGTTTGAAAGATAATATTTGTTACCTAAAAAACAGGAAGCAGTAATCTATTAATATAACATTCATATATAAAATTTTCAAATATGAGAAAACAGCTATTAATGTAAATATTATATATGTCATAATTGAAATTCATTAAATATGGTCATGTATATGTAATTATTTTTATAATAGTGACTAATTGTGTTCTTTTTCCATTAGTAGGTAAAGTTTAGTTGGGTGATTTTGATAGTTTGTAAAAGTTAGGGCATAAAATCATATTTAAAAAAGTTTTTTCGAAAGTCAAAAAAAATTTCAAAAAAGACATGTCAAACACAACTCCAACTCCAATTTCAACTCTCCAACTTCAACTCCAATTCCGAAAATTTTTAGTTTTCATGGCCAAATGGCTACTTAGTCTGTCACTGTATTTAGAAAGGCTATACTCATTTCACAAACAATAAAATAAATATGCCATTTGTTACACACATAATTTTCCTTTCCAGACAAACAAGTGTGTAAATGAACAAAAAAAATCACGAACAGTAAACCCCCCAAACTTTTCACAAATAACCTTAAGCTACACTATCGTCAGTTGCTTTAACCCAAAGTTTTCAAAAGCCATACAATGATGGATCTTCTATTACCCAGTGAAGGATGATGAAGAACCCAATGCATATCTTCATATCTGCCACCATTTTTTATTACGATTTTCCATTACCTTAACAAGCTCATTTGCCAATGAAGCAAAGTCTTCAGCCCCACTGCGTAGTTCATCAGTTCTTTGGCTAATTCTCTGCAAAAACATATATACTTGCACGCGTTACCAATAAACCATAAATATATACATGTATTCGGACGCGTTATCAATAAACTAGAATAAGAAAAGTTTTGACACAAGAAGGCTGGATACAGTATATAATGAGAAGTTGAGCATTTCACAAAGAGGAGCACAGTGCAGAACCAGACAATGGCCAGGGACCAAGTTGCAGCACAAACAGAAGAATGACCACATTATTTTCCAGAAAACAATCAAATATGCAAACATAAAGGTTCTGGCAGTGTAAGGTAATAAGCTGTCAGAAGTATTTATCATTTGATACTATCTATATAATGCAGCCTTCCTACTCAATTTTCTCTCGCATCTATCCCCACTTCCTCTAATCATTAAGCCTACAGTGGTGTCAGCTTATTATACTCTCACAACTCTTTTTGGTTACAAACAAGAATTATTTCATGCATTATCATGCTCAACTTTTTGTGTTACATGCACATCTTCACCATTTTAAAACTAATTAACGTACCTCAAGTTTTTCTTGGCGTTCTAGAAGCTTGTCTCTTGCTTGTCCAGCCGCTGATGATGTATCCTGGAAGATATAGATGATTGAATAACAATAAGAAAATTTATTAGACACTGTTCAGAGTGAAAAAGTCGTAAACCAACAAATATGACTACCCCCGCTTTTCTATATTTAGCTATGATTTCTTCACGTGTCCTAAGTCTGGGCTTGCCATCATCACCCTCAGAATCAAGCAACTTTTGTCTTTCAGTTCCTGCAATATATAGAGGGAAAATATTTGTTATTATGGATTCTGAAAGTGCAGGTGATTGATTTGATGAAAGTTACCTCTTTTACTATTTTGTGTGTTATGAGATGAAGTAGAAGCCACAGGAACAGGCTCATCAATTTCAATATCATCTGTGTCAAAAGTAAATCTTCAGTTAGGAGCACGTCAACTACAGAAATGCTGAACAAACCAATATGTAGGGATAGAAAAGAATGTCACTCATGAAGAAGGATGTAAGATATGAAGGGATATTACCTATATCGAGCTCCACTTCTAGAACTTCCTTAGTTGGGGACAGTTCTTGGTGGAGTGGGTTCTTCATAAAAACACCTTCCAGATGACTAAAGTTTGACTTAGACATCTGACTGAGATCCATAGTATGATTCGTTTTTCCCACTTTAAATCCTTTAACCAGAGTACCTAAAATATTTGGACCCCCACCCTGCAGCAACATCTATAAGAAATCAGCCACTAAAAACATAGAACATAGGGAAACATCTTTATCAACCGGACCTGTTTCTTCTTCTGCGTGGAGAATTTCACGGCAGCATCTGCTGCAGCTGCGAGCACTTCATCATGAAGAAACGGCAAATATTCTGGAATTCTGGAAATTGTATTGTTGAATCAGTAATCTGAACAATCTATTCTGCTCATGAGTAAGCTACTCATTTAATGGAAAAGTAGCAGTAGCTGATCATATACCTGAAATCATTTTCACTGGCTAATAGGGACACAAAAGCCAGTTCAGAACCATTTGCCTGTATTCATTAGACAAGGATGGTAAGAGGACAGCATGCAAGAACAGGACGAAATTTCAATAAGCAAACAATAATGCTAAATGTGACAGGATAATCGCATGCACTGCAACTCTGATTACCAGAGTAATATGGCCATTCTCCATGGAACTCATCGCCCTGTCCATATTTGGCTTGAAATTCCACCTTAAAACTGACATTAAAGAGGTCTGCTCCACCAACTCTAGATCAGGCAAAGATCTGGAGATACATAGATGTTAGTAGTATTTTGACACATGAAGGGGAGCCTTGGAGTAACTGGTAAAGTTGTTGTCATGTGACTAGGAGGTCACGGGTTCAAGCCTTGGAAACAGCCTCTGGCAGAAATGCAAGGTAAGGCTGCGTACGATACAACCTTGTGGTGGGGCCCTTCCCCGGACACCGCGCATAGCGGTAGCTTTAGTGCACCGGGTTGCCCTTTTTTAGTATTTTACACACGGTTTTCCGTAATTATAACGACATGCAGAAAAGCAATCTTGCATAGTTGACAGTAAGGAATTGTATACACAGAAAACTTGTACATTCAAGGTGCATTTAGTATGATGTAAAGACTTCTGCAAAATCTAGCTTGAAAAACTATTTTTAGATCATCTCCCAACATTTGGCTGGATATAAAGGTAGTACTATATGTCTTGAACTTGTTTCTTAATCTCCCCTCTGGAAGATGGGAGATGGGGCATCAGAATAATATTTTGGCAATGGCGCAGCGCTAAGAACTTACACCGATGTTTGTGTGTTAGTTGAAGCAAGTGCGTACAAATTGTGATAATGATAAAAGGAAACTGACTATACAAATTGAGAAACTAAAGTAACAATGAACAACATCATTAAATCACACAAGCAAATTTTCTCCATTTGACTTAAACTAGTTTAGGATCGAGGTAAGATTGATTGATGTGAATATTTTTTCTTGGAGAACATTTTTAACAATTTAAGGCAACCAAATACTGGAAAATGTTCTAATTATGCCTTACTAAGATCCTTAAAAGTTTTGGAATGATACTTGCCCAAAACATTTAGGAAAGAAAAGCTTACCTAATTTCGATATCTCCACTCTGAAAGAGTAATAGTAATGCACAAACTTTCGCATCTTTCATAAAAGTAGTAGTCCAACAACAAGGCTTGTCGAGCTTCACTTTGCAAACAGATTTATTATCCCCCTAGTTTGAAAAATCAAATTGAAATATATTAGAACATCCACATGAAATAGAAATGCAGACATAATAAAACAATACTCACTTGAACTACAGATTTTGTAGCATAAGTACGTATTGAATCTTTACAGCAAAGTAGGATACAGGACTCCTCAAAGTGTTTCCTGGAGGAGTCATTTTCTAGAAAGGGCACCGTATCACTTAGATCACGAGTGGTCATTTCCTGCGAATGCTCATTAGTAGATACATCATCCTTGATGGACTCTGGCTGCTTGTTTATTATACCAGAAAATGGGATGTTGTTTTCTGAAATGCAAGAAATCAACACAAACCTGAGTACAACTTACACACCAAAAAACTTTGGATTTCTCTACAATATGTACTTGCCTATGACATACATAGAAATTGCAGTTGACACTTTCTTTAAATGCAAGGGCCCTGAACCATGCGATTTACCATTACCACCATCAATTACGTAGATCTTTGCATCCTCAGTTAAAATGAACATGAGTTCCTCCATATGGTTTTCTGGAAGCTCTGATTGTTTTGGGCTTTTGCTATTACCATCACTATGCACAAATCTCTTTGCAATCAGAGTCACCAGTGAAGAGCTACCAACAGATACGGAGTCTGATAAGAACAATACCGATAATGAAGTCATATCAAGCACAGCAACCTGAAAGTGGAGGCATGAGAGAATAAATGTCCACATTAATCAACAACAAAACTGGCATCAGAAGTTCATCACAAAACTTGAAGAAAATGATCATGTTTCTAACCCTAGTGTTTTCGTATCCAACTGCAAGTTTGGCTCCATGATTTACAAATTCAATTGCATTAACTCGAATATCGAGAAGCTTTAGAACAGCTCTGCAGGTAGGTCCTTGACCTTGTGCCAACTCATGAACTAAGAAAAGGTATATACCAGTGAGTTCACAGATAAATAGTTGATCTTTATGCAAAGTAAATCAGGAATATTTCAACATGGAAATGTTATATTATTTCCTCTCATCCCATTCTGTCAAACAATATTACTATTTGAAGCGTCAAACAACTTTTTGACTAGGTTTGAGACAATTTTTAAGTGCCTTTTAATTATAGGTTATAGTACTTCTTTTCTTTCAGAAACATCTTCTCTACCCCACAAGGTCCTAGTAAGGTCCGCGAACACTCCACCTTCTGGCCTCACTTATGGAACTACACTGGGTATGTAGTTGTTGTTGTATGTAACATTTTTCAAATATTTAAGGAATATCTCTGGAATCAATGTCTAAACTAAATGGTTTGACCCTCATACTCCAAACCCCATCACTCATTGTCAGACGTTGAAACGTGTTGGGTAATAGATTCAATCATTGGCCACAAAGTAGCTTGCTATGACTGTGGACAGCTACCTGGATCCGTAGAGATAGTTAGAGGTTGTGTGTGGTCATGATCAAGTTCAACTACAAGAAAAAAACCATTATCAGGGACAACCTTATTTGTCAAATTTTGTTAGGAAGGTTGCGGCTGTTTAAGAATGTGTGCCGTTGTCTCAACTTGGTTTATTTAACCAGACCTCACATGTCCGGCAAAGTCAACTTTTTTTCTTTTGTATAAATGTGGTGTCCCAGTCAGCTTGCGTGCACCTAGACTATCAAGATTTGTTGACTAACCAATCGTGAAGAATATGCTACAACTATACAAAGGGGAAGTTTCAAACATATACAGCCAAACAAAATACTTTGCATTCATGTAGCAATATTATTCAGTTTATACTTGTATCGCCAACATTTTTTGCAACAACGCTTTACACCCTTGTACATTATTATACTTAAAAGGAATGGATAAGGTCAACGTACATCCTACCCTCATCAGACCCCACTTGTTGGATTACACTGGGTATGTTGTTGTTACATTATTATACAGTATTTATATGCCTATATAAACGACGCAACTACCTTGTATAAAAATGCATTTACCTTGTATAAAAGTGTATAAAACATTGTTAGCTACAGTAGTTGCAATTCTTGTTCAAAACCGGTCGAAATGGCTTCAAATTTTGTAGAGAAGCTCCTTCAACTAATTCCACAAGTCTAGACAACACTCACTCGTTTAATTCTCATCATATTTGAAACTCAAACTCACCTTTTCAAGCTTGTTCAACAATGGTGGCTTACCTTTATAGGCTGCATTTGTTTTTTTTAAGATTCAGACGTTTGAATCTAAATGCACGTCTGAATGATTAAGATGTTGTCTCTAGATCTGAAAACTGAATGATTAAGACTGTTTGTTTTTCAACATCTGAATGTACAAAAAATATTTATTTGTACATATAATAAAATAAAAAATACAATTCAAATAAAAAACTAATTATATATCAGAAAAGTATGTAATTTAATACAACAAAATTATTATTTGATTGAAAAAAAATATTTATGTTTGTTAGTGATCGTGGAGATGATTTACAATGGTGGTTGTGGTGACAATGATTGATGTTAGTGATTAGTAATGTTAGTGGTGATAGTTGTGATGTTGGTATTGTAGTGACTGTTATGATGGTGGCGGTTGTGATGTGACGCTGCCTTATGTTAGTAGTTGGAGGTGTTGATTATGATGGCTGAAAAATGAATGAATGATGGTTGACGATGTGTTGGTGCTAGTTGGAGATATTGTTAGTTGTAGTGGTGGAGATGGTTGTTAGTAGAGATAAATTATAGCGATGATAGTGATTGAAGTGATGGTAGAGGTGGCGTTACTAGTGACAATGGTGGTGGCTACCGAAGAATATGTGGAGGTTGTGATGTATTAGTGGTAGTTTGCGGTGGTGCTAGTTGTGATAGATGAGGTCGATAGTACGGATTGGCCGGTAGTGGTTGATGATGGTGGTGCTATTGACGGAGGTGGTGGTGTTAAATATAATTAGAATAATAGAGGTAGTAGGTGTGGTAGCGGTTGACAATAGTGGTTGGTAGCGATATTTGTTGTCGATGGTGGTTGTGATGGTGGAGGTGGTTGGTGGTGGTTGACAATGATGGCGGTGACAGAGGTGGTGACTGATGACTATGAATAGAATGGCGGTGAATATTATCCAACACCAGAATACCTCTTCAGACCTATTAAGACTTGATTCTAGATCAGAGCTAAAATCTTAATAAAAAACAAATGCACCTAATGATTAATCTGAAGTTTGAACCATTCAGATTCAGACCTCCATTAAGTGCAAACAAATGAGCCTATCCCATCAGAAAATCATTGGATAGATCAGCAGGCAATGAAGGTCCAACATACCTGAAATATATAGGACCAAACTCTTGTTGGTACTTAAATTCCTACATGGAGCGGCTTTGTTGTACATCATGAATCTTTCTGTTCACACACCTCTCCACATCCATCACCAGGATTTCAGAAGTAATGAAACCCTGACTATTGGGTTAACCTTAACATCAGTTGATGCTAGTCTGAGAGAACCATTCAATCTGATTTTAACCAACCAAGTCTTACAAACTCAGTACTCTAACCACGATTTGAGCTCCAAACACAAGAACAATTTGAGTTTGTCAACTAACAATCAATAGGACTAACAATTTTTAGATTCAACTTTGAAGATTCACTCAAAAATTCCAAAAATGGAGGCAATTTGATATTTTACAATTTGTATACATTTATTATTTTACAATTTGTATATAAAATGAGCTTTCGAGGTAAGGAAGGAAGAAACTGGATAAATGGGGATATATCAATGCCCAAACGAACAGAGTGTAAAAATCTCTTACACAAATATGTATTCACTAAGCCTAGTAGAAAATATTAAAGACGAGGTCGAAAACATTCCAAGAAATATTTACTTCAACAAAAAGTAGACACATGAATCCCAGAAGCTATTAAACAAGAGATCTTTTGATACCAACTTCTTATGGAATCTTCACTATCTCATCCAGCTGCAGTTGGAGGAACAATTTCAAAGCTAAACTGTTAATCAAATGCCAGACTAAAATATTTGGCCAAAATTCCAACCCCAAGTTTCGTCAAAAGTTACAAATTTCTGTTAGAAAAAATAGATTAACTTCCAAATTGCACCTCAAAAGTTGAATTCATCTACCTGATATCAAAGAATTTGAATGCTCTATTTTAAAGCATAGTCTGTTTCTGACAAAGAGCTTAATCTTTTTACATCCATTTCACAGAAAACCTCCAAAATTGGTGTAATTTAGTAGCCATGATATCTTATTTGAAATTCAGTGATCTGGATAAGGATTCACGTAACCCTATATTGAGCATACTATATTCTTAAGGCAGGCCACCAGTCTACGCCGAGGACATTGTATACTGGAATAGCAATTACATTTACCTTCACTTTTAGTATCAGTAACAACATGGAAGTTTCCCATATCACTATGTTTGAAATCATAAAGGCGCACCTGCATTTCGTGTTTAAAAGGAAATTAATATAGGGTCAATATACCCTTGCACCAAATTAGAAATGTAAGAAGGTGTTCCCCACCAGACCAGATGCATCCCCAACTGCCAATCGTAATGTCAGGAAACAGAAATCTATTTTTGAAACTGAAGCACTTGATATTATTGTATTTGCACCTTTAACCTGAAAATCAAAAGAGTAAAGTCAGAGTTCCATATCAACACGACTAATGAAAAAAATGCTGCTCGTGAAATGTGACATGGGACTTTTAGATGCTGTGTCAACCTCTCTATCTAAGACACAAAGGAGAAGGAAGACCGGATGAGTGGCATCCCACATCCTTACAGATCCATCCGGATATCCTGCTATAAAAACTCTCTGAATCCTGTTAGTCTCAGCTCGAGAAGTATGATTATACACCCCTCCAGTCAAGGGCCATCTGCTAGCCCTAGATGATGTTGCTGCGGATAACTTCTTGAAGAAAGGTGTCTGGTTAAAATACAAAACCCATAATAAACTAAATTAGAAATAACTCTGGAGTTCTAGAAAAATGAGAAGGGGGGAGACAATGATACGGGGCATCAGCACCTCTTGCAGAAGCTCCACTAAGTTTCCATCTGAATGAAACAGGGCAAGCTTTGTCACTGTCATGGAAGGATCAACAGTTGGCAATTCTACAGGAAAATCCTTAGCTGATAGAGATACTTTCTTCTCCTCTTTGGATACCAAATCAGACAAGGTTGAACAATCAAAAAGGTTTAGCTGTCCAGGACTCATCAACACAAATAAAGCAGCTTTTTCATCAGTTGGTGTTGCCCCAGTAGCTGGTAATAAGACCGTATCTGCGAATGAGCCACTAAGAGTGAGGTCAACACGACCAACACATTTCAAAGTCTCCATTCCAGACGACCACTCAAGAGTAAGGATCTGCAGCAGCAAACCACAAGAAAATAGCTTGTATCATTAAATATGGTTACGTTTAAATCCCAGGTCAAAATGTGACACCCAACAGAAGCTAAACTTCTGCTGTTCAAATTCTTTCCCTTCTCTGGGGGTGAAGAGCGAGAGCTGAATCTGTGAGAAATTTTATCACTAGTTCTGAAAGTAGACATGTATACTCCCCTATACACTTAAACATTCAATCACAAATAGTCGGATATATAAAAGAGCTAGAATATTATGAAGTTTGTCCGGAAACAATATTTCTTGAAGCAACCTGTAAAAATTTACATGTAAACGTGTGCACTTCTACTAGCATAGACTATTCATTATTCCAACTGACCTAAGGCAGCTGGCTGATGCCTTATTTAGCGTTTAGACATAATTGTAATTGAATATGTTAATTGTAATTGAATATGATAGATGTGTTGATTTTCAAACAATTTCTCAATGAGTCAAGCATCAGTTTAAATGTTATCTAGCTTTTAAATCAAACCTGCCTCACTAAAATGCTACAAAGAGAACAATTTGACTTTACCACAAAAACTCTAAAATGGTAGATGTCATTAGATATCAAATACAGTTTTCCAATAAAGATAATTTCAAACTTCTAAAGCCAACAGCAACAACAACATACCCAGTGTATTCCCACATATTGGGGTCTGGGGAGGATAGAGTGTACGCAGATCATACCACTACCTCAGGTGAAGTAGAGAGGTTGTTTCCGATAGACCTCCGGCTTAGGACCGGTAACAATATAGCAATCACAAAACATAAATGCGTATTGACTAGTACAGTATGCAAAATAAACTACCACCACTATACACAAGATAATACTACAGCCACGAGATAATACTAAAAACTATCTATCCAAAATTATCGACATCACTCAACACCACGAACACGAAACTTCAAACACAAATAAAGAACGCTCCCCTATTGTAACCGACGCACTCCCACCCCCTAATCCTCTGTCCTAATCCGTGTCCTCTACACCTTCCTATCAAGGGTCATGTCCTTCGTAAACTGTAACTGCTCCATATCATGTCTAATCACCTCCCTCCAATATTTCTTCGGCCTACCTGTACCCCGCCTAAAACCATCCATAGTCAGTATCTCACACCTCCGCACTAGAGCATCAGAGCCCCTCCTCATCACGTGCCTCTTTTCGTAACCGACGAGATAATACTACAGCCACGAGATAATACTAAAAACTATCTATCCAAAATTATCGACATTACTCAACACCACGAACACGAAACTTCAAACACAAATAAAGAACGCTCCCTATTGTAACCGACGCACTCCCACCCCCTAATCCTCTGCCCTAATCCGTGTCCTCTACACCTTCCTATCAAGGGTCATGTCCTTCGTAAACTGTAACTGCTCTATATCATGTCTAATCATCTCCCTCCAATATTTCTTCGGCCTACCTCTACCCCGCCTAAAACCATCCATAGTCGGTATCTCACACCTCCGCACTGGAGCATCAGAGCCCCTCCTCATCACGTGCCCGAACCAACGTAACCGCACTTCTCGCATCTTGTCCTCCACCGAAGTCACCCCCACCTTCTCCCGAATAATCGCATTCCTCACCCTATCTTTCCTGGTATGGCCACACATCCATCGCAACATCCTCATCTTCGCCACCTTCAACTTTTGGAAGTGAGAGTTCTTAACTGGCCAACACTCCGCTCCATACAACATAGCCGGTCGAACTACCACTCTGTAGAACTTACCTTTAAGCTTCGGGGGCACCTTCTATAACTTGAGTTAATCTGTCACTTAAAAGATACATTATATCCACTATAATGATATAGACAAGCAAACATAATACTTTAATGCTCAAAATGCATAGGTAGTGCAAATTCCGATTTTTAAATTTCACTGACCAGTCCCAGTTTTATTCGGCGCAAAGTACAATTCATATTGACCCAGAAATGCAATATTTTATAATTTGAAGCACAAACATTATTGAAATAACAAATTAAGTCTACTTAGCTAGTGAGTCAGTGATACAAGCATGAAGAGCATAAAAGAGTACAAGGCATTGTCAAAGGTTCAAGCTTCGGAATTGGCAAGTGTTTGGAGCCTTTTTAAAGCCTTGCCAAGTTGAAGGAGGAGAAGGGAACCATTACACTCAAGAGGCGCCTCACTTGAAGGACAAGATGAACTTTGCACACTATAATTTGACACTCAAAAGGCACCCATTTTAGGGCTATTGTTGTCTTTTAAGACTCTTTTTACACTCCAAAGGAGCACTCTTCATTAAGGGTATTTTAGTCTTTGTTTGTAATAAGTATAAATAGATAAATAGGCTTCTATTTTTCTTAGTTTTGACATAATGAATTGAGTGACTTTTTAAATTGTAATTGTAGTCTTAGCTTGTAGTCTTCTCCTTCTCCTTAAGAGAGAGAAACCGAAACTTGAAGGTTCTATGCAAGTGAGGTGGTTCTTCACTTGTGTTGACCATTTGGCAAGAAAGGTGGGTTTTGAGGAGTGTGAATTCCCTTGATCCACCTAAGAATGAAGTGTTATCCATCCATGGTGAAGTGTGTCTAGTTGTTTGATACACAATTAGGTGCTAATCATTAAAGGTGGTGTATGTTTCATTATCTATCTTTACATTTATGCAATCTTCTTCTTCATCTCCTTTCTATGTGTTGTTTTCCTTTTTGTGTAGTTGCTGTTTTTTCTGCTCATTGAGTATCCATTTTCGGTTTTAGCCATCTTTTAGGCTATCATTTGGTATCAAAGCCATGTATTAGAGTTGTGTCTAAGAAAATCTCCACAAAAAAAGAGTCTAGAGTCAAGAAAATCTAAAAAAAATTAGGTATTTCACGTTTTGCGTTTGGACAGCATTTTAGAAGTTATCTACACGTTTTTGTGTTGTTTTGTTGGTTTCAAGTGCTAGATACTAGGTTCCTAGCACCTAAGGAGTCTAGATCTACTCTTGGAACAAGATTTGGTTGATTTTGAGCTAGATCCACCATGGCTATGGCGTGATTTGAAGCTTTTGTTGGTGGATCCGTGTGGCTTAGTACTTGTGACGTGATTTTGAAGTGATTTTGTGATGGTTGAACTCACCTTGGCCTAAGGAACCTAGATCTAAAAGAAAATTGGAGATTAGGGTTCATTTGGTTAGAGGTCAAACTTTGTAATATGGAACCCTTGGCCGAAAGTTCCAATCTTGGGACAAGTGATGAAAGAAATGAATTCAAGGGGAAAACTTGACATATTCCATTGTGATGTGGGGCATGAGGGCTGACATGGTACAAAATCAAGTGAAGAATACACTTCTCATGATCTACAAGGTAACAAAACTATTTTCTACACTCCTAGAAACTTGAATTGTTGTGATGTGGCTAGTAGTAGCCAAAGTGGTATAGTTTCGGATTGACTTAGTGAAGAAGTGCATGAATCTCCCTTTTGTGATACTCTTGGTGTTAATAGGTTGCATAAGGAACAAACTCTTGTTGTGAGTGCGAGCACTAGTTGATACTTTAGATGACCAAATCAATTCTTTTCATAAGAATGATTTGCGTCCATCTAGTGCTAGCACTTATAACTTGAATAAGGTTCCATTACCATGTGACGAGTATTCACACACTACGTGACCCTCTTGTAGATGATAGCACCTTGGGTGATGCCTTCACACTTGATTCCTTCTTATACTACCTCTTTACCTATGATGATAACTTTGTTAATTTTGAAATGGTATTACGTAGAGGTAGTAAGTTTGGTGGCTGGTTTCCTTGTTTGAGTGATGATGATATGTGGGTGAGGTGGACCTTAGGATTAATGTTGGCACCATATTTGATGAGGCCCTTTGCAGAGGTAATGAAACAAGTGTATCTTATGGTCCCTAATCCAAAGGTAGCCTTACCTTTTGGGTATAGTAAGGCCATTAAGACCATTGTAGTTTCCTTATCTCTTGCCATTTTCCAAAACCACCTCCTTTGTGCACTTCAAGCTAAGCCTTTCATGTGAAACACAAAGGACCTGTGGATATATTTCAAATGTGAACAACCTTGGCTTGTTGGTGCTTGTAATGTTGATCTACATATTGAGTATGGTCCTTTGAGTTTGTGTGATGAAAACCATGGCACTAATCTTGTTCATGATGATTGTGTGTTTGGCAAACTTGTGAGTAAAGGTGTGTTTGACCTTAGGGGAGAAATGCTAGGTCCCAACCCCTTTGTCTTGAATGATAGCTTTCTTATAAGGGTGATTGTTTGGGGTAATTGTGAGCATGATTGTCTAGTAAAAGGAATAGTTATAGTTGGCCTAGACCCTTGCTTACTCCTTCCCTTTGACCCCGGAATTCCTTTGAGATGTGGGAGGTTTAGTTTCGGATCATGCTCTTTATCTTTTCATGTTGATGCCCTTCACTTCCTTTGTATACCTTATGCCAAGCTTTTCATGTCAAATACCAAGGATATGTGGGTGTATGTTAAGTGTGAACAACCTTGGAGTGATGGAATATGTATTGTTAAGGGAACCTTCCTAAGCCGTAGATGTCCAATTTTGATGTTTGCCTTCCCTTGAAAATAAGTGACATATGTGTTTGTTTTGGATTGTACTCTTCACTCCTTGATGCTTGCCTAAGTCGTGTCCTTTGTGATGCTTGTGGTAGATGCTTCTTACTCATAACAAAGGATGGTTGGTTATATTCCAAAAGTGTACCCCCTTGGCATGTTTACCTAATTTGTGGTACTAATGCTAACCCTCCTATCACGAGGATTGTGTGCTTGTTTTTCTCTCTCTTTTGTTTTGCAAGGTGCGAATTTGAGGAAAAAATCCTTTCAAGATGGAGAGGATGATACAAGCATGAAGAGCATAAAAGAGTACAAGGCATTGTCAAAGGTTCAAGCTTCGGAATTGGCAAGTGTTTGGAGCCTTTTTAAAGCCTTGTCAAGTTGAATGAGGAGAAGGGAACCATAACACTCAAGAGGCGCCTCACTTGAAGGACAAAATGGACTTTGCACACTATAATTTGACACTCAAGAGGCGCCCATTTTAGGGCTATTGTTGTCTTTTAAGACACCCTTTTTACACTCCAAAGGAGCACCCTTCATTAAGGGTATTTTAGTCTTTGCTTGTAATAAGTATAAATAGACAAATAGGCTTCTATTTTTCTTAGTTTTGACATAATGAATTGAGTGACTTTTTAAATTGTAATTGTAGTCTTAGCTTGTAGTCTTCTCCTTCTCCTTAAGAGAGAGAAACCGAAACTTGAAGGTTCTATGCAAGTGAGGTGGTTCTTCACTTGTGTTGACCATTTGGCAAGAAAGGTGGGTTTTGAGGAGTGTGAATTCCCTTGGTCCACCTAAGAATGAAGTGTTATCCATCCATGGTGAAATGTGTCTAGTTGTTTGATACACAATTAGGTGTTAATCATTAAAGGTGGTGTATGTTTCATTATCTATCTTTACATTTATGCAATCTTCTTCTTCATCTCCTTTCTATGTGTTGTTTTCCTTTTTGTGTAGTTGCTGTTTTTTTTGCTCATTGAGTATCCATTTTCGGTTTTAGCCATCTTTTAGACTATCAGCCAGCATATAGCATAATGATAAAACAAATGAGACTATTTCTGTGATTAAGTGTAAAACTTACCGTAATGACTTCATCGGATCCTGTTTCATCACCGCCATAAATGAGGAGATGGCCATCACTATTATTCCGGGATTTACTGTTGGCCCACCAGTGTAAGACAATTATCGGAAGCCTCTTTTCAGAAGAAGACAACTGTAGCTTAACAACATTATCAAATGGTCCGGCTTCCTGACCTTTGCTTGCGGTCGATTTTGATGTTTTCCAAAGCAGAATATCTCCATCTATGTACCCAGCAGCAAGAATGGACCCATCAGTGGATGCCCAGCAAAGTGTGGTTATCTCTTTGTCCTCTAATTGGTGCTGCAATAGATCATCAGGAGAGCTGGAATCTGTGTTCTTTTTAAAGTTTACAGCAACATCCTTCAAATGGAGATCTTTATCACCTTTGACAATGATAACATGGGCTTCGACAACATCCCAAAGTATAATTAAACCACTCTCATAAGCAATCAATAATCTGCAATAAATGTCATCAGTTCAGGAATTTTTAAACAAAAAACATATTCAAGATTAAGGAACCACACTACAGTTATAAAGTCAGAAAGACAGTCCCGTACAGCAATTAACAGATTTGTATTGTGTTAGTTGCCACCAGTAAAGGGGAATAATAGTTTTTTTACCAGTAAATGATGCCTCCACCATTCCATATTGCTTAGTATTTCCCCCAGGCACTTCCGATCGATTAATAGAAATATACAACTTTCTTGGTTTTTGATCCAACTCAAATCACCGAAAGAAAAGGACTTTGGTCGGGGAAGGCATCTACAGTTAAACCAAATGGTAAAATGAATGGAGAAATCACTTTATCTATAGCTTTTACTACATTCGCAGGCTTCTTGTGACCAAAAAATATCGGTATTCAGTAATTACTCGTAGAAATTGCAACAACAACAAACCCCGCGTAATCCCGCAAGTGGCGGCTGGACTAGTAGAAATTGCTCAACAACAATTCTTTTTTATCCCACAAGAATAACTTATCTTATCCCGGAAGAACCACTGAATGCCATCTCATAACTGAAAGATGTACCTCAGAAGAAAAATCTGTAAGGGAGGGACCTTTGTATGGTTTTCTTGCTTCATTCACATGTAAGATTCTCTGACTTGTATGTCAAAGAACAACATGGAATAACAGAACATATACCTTGTAAGACAAGCATTAAAGATAAAAAGAAACAAACCAAAAGCAGGGAAAGGTTTATTTTAGTTACCACGAAGTTAGTAATGGAGGAAGAAACTTTAAGCACAAACTGTGACTTGCCTATTTCCCGATGTAAAAGGTTGCGGGAGAATTCCAACAACCGGTTGATGATCTGAATACGAAAAAACAGCTGCTTCTGCAAAATAATCCAAAAGTAGGCAACCTTAGAGGTTTGTTGAATTACATTAAAGCACATGAGCATTTTTAAAAATGAGAATCTTTTAAACAGAAGAACAATTGTTGTTAGGTACTCATGAAGTTAAATCAAGCCAGTCGATATTCTCTCAACAAATGAAATACGTTTGGCGAAGATGCTTAATCTGCTAGAAAGATCTGCAAATCTCAAAATAAAGGCTGCTATCATCCATGGCCATAATTTTCTAGAGCATCTAATCACTGCCATACATCCCATATATATTCAATAATATAGGATATGAAACAAATTTACTCAAGTTGACTGTATTAGAAGAAATTAGGTGCAGAGCTAATGTTTCTAGAAATAAAGCTATGCCAGCATAAGATATGAAGAGGCAAATCCTTATGTTAAATATGATATCATTATGAGATAATGTAGATATGAGAATATCTCAATAATTAGATAGCGTAGATATGGGAATATCCCCATCATTTCCTTCCTTATTTACATTCTCTGTAACACTATACAATATCACTACCTTGAGGGAATAATCAAGACACTAATTCTCAACCTCTCTTCTCTTCTCCTTCTAATTTCTCATGGTATCGGAGCCCTCCTTTCACTAATTTTCCTTCTTTTTTTTCAAAAAAAAAAAAAAAACAGAATCTGCAAAAACAAAAAAAAACAAAATCTGCCAGTTTTTGTTACAGCTGGTTTCTAAATCTTTTTGGTGATAAATCATGTCTCCACACGATAATGACCACCCTAGATACAAAACAAATGTGGCTCGTAATGGGGATGATATTTTTCCCACACCTAATTTCAGGGATGAATCATCTATATCTATCACTTTAACAGCAGCAGACTACAGTGGCGGACCCAGAATTTTATATAAGTGGGTTCAATCAGCAAATAGGTAAATGTTAATGATACCGATAGTGTAAGCAGCGCTAAACACAACAAATAATTTTTTCGTTGCTCTTTTATTGCTTCTTTGTTTTGTTGGTTAATAATATAATATCAAAAAGATTATTTTACTTTTTTTTGAAAAAACAACACTCGGCTTTTCTTTTTATTTAACAAAGATGGGAATAAATTAAAAATGTGCAAGATTAAGATATATTTTTAAAAACTAAAATCAAAGTAGACTAATAATATATATATATATATATATATATATATATATATATTTGCATGTTTTGTCTAACAACTAAAAAATAAAATTTAAAAAAGTGTCGAAATTCAATTAATAAAAAAATTAATTTTATTTGACGTATAGTAGATTTTAGATTTTTATTGAATTTGAGTAAAAAAAATAAAATAAAAAAGAGAAAGAAAATACAAGTGATAAAATTTATAGTTACACTTCACTGACACCTAATAATTAATATAGCCTTACCATATGTGATACTCATATGGAGCAAAATTGTAACGACCAAAGCAGTTGGTGGGAATCGAACCTGCGAGCAGGTAATGAATTTCAACCCATTGAACCGTTGCGCTGCAGCCAGCCTTTGTTCAATGTGGTTTCAAACAAATATGTATGCTGTAATTAAAAATAATTTTCGTTGAATAAATAAGAAATTTTCGCACGAAGTGGGTTCAGCTGAACCCACTTGGCACCATGTGGGTCCGCCCCTGGCAGACTATATTGACTACCTAAAGTACAAAGCATCAAGGCAACAGTCATCAACTTCAGCTGCCTGCACAATGCAACCTGGTAACTCCTTTGCTTATGTCACACAGTCTTCATCTCAGGAACAATAAATTCTTGATTCTAGTGCTTCTGACTATATTTCTAGTAACAAAAATACTCTTTCTTCTTTTACTACCCCTTTTATTCTCTCTACGGCGACTTAAACTAAAGGATCAAAGACTGTTGTAAAAGGGATAGGTAAAGCTCACCCTTTGCCTTCCATACGACTTTGACTAAAGGATCAAAGACTGTTGTAAAAGGGATAGGTATAGCTCACCCTTTGCCTTCCATACCTTTAAAATTTGTTCCTTGTGCACCTGAATGTCCATATAATCTTATTTCCATTAGCAAATTAACCAAAAATCAGAAATTAAACTTGTAACATTCCTTGATGATTTTGTTCTTCTACGAGCCAAATAAGTGGAAAAGGACATGAGTCACAGGGATTGTACCTGCTATCCACCCCACAGTCACATGTTGCTTTCACCTCCATTACTTCCTTTAAATTGCTTCATAATCAACTAGGTCATCCGAGTCTCTTGAAACTACAAAAGATGGTTCCCAGGTTATATAGTTTATCTTTGTTAGTATGTCAGTCATGTTAGCTTGGGAAACACACTCGTTCCTCATTCCCAAAGCACGTCAAGAATAGGGCCACTTCTATGTTTGAAATTGTTCTGATTGACGAGACTCGAGGTGGAGTTAATGATAAATTGGAAATGTAGAGGCAGACGCTTGAGTCTAAAGGATTTCGGTTAAGTAGAACCAAGACGGAGTACTTGGAGTGTAAGTTCAGTGATGTGACGCAGGAGGCTGGAGTGGTTGTGAAGCTGGATTCTCAGGCCATTCAGAAGAGGGAGAGTTTCAAGTATCTGGGGTCTATGATTCAGGGGAATGGTGAGATTGACGAGGACGTCACTCATTGTATTGGGGCAGGATGGTTGAAATGGAGGCTCGCGGGAGTTCTATGTGATAAGAAGGTGCCTCTGAAGCTTAAAGGTAAGTTCTATAGAGTGATAGTCCGGCCGGCTATGGTGTATGGAGCGGAGTGTTGGCCAGTTAAGAACTCCCGCATCCAAAAGTTGAAGGTGTCAGAGATGAGAATGTTGCGATGGATGTGTGAGCATACCAAGAAAGATAGGGTAAGGAATGAGATTATTCGAGAGAAGGTGGGAGTTGCCTCGGTGGAGGACAAGATGCGAGAAGTAAGGTTACGTTGGTTCGGGCACGTGATGAAGAGGGGCTTAGATGCTCCTGTGCGGAGGTGTGAGACACTGGTTATGGATGGTTTTAGGCGGGGTAGTGGTAGACCAAAGAAATATTGGAGGGAGGTGATTAGGCATGATATGGAGCAGTTACAGCTAACGGAGGACATGACCCTTGATAGGAAGGTGTGGAGGAAACGGATTAGGGTAGAGGGTTAGGGGTGGGAGGGCATCGGTAATAGTAGGGGTGCGCTCCTCGGGGGCTGGAGTTTTTTGTTCGTGGCTAGCGGTGTTAGTTTATTTTGCTTACCGTACTAGTTTATATATGTACTTATTTTTGTGTTTGGTATTCTGTTAGTTTGTCTTGTGTACCATACTAGTTATATACACTTATATTTGGGTTGGTATATGGGTATCGGTCCTAAGCCGGGGGTCTATCGGAAACAGCCTCTCTACTTCTCCTGAGGTAGTGGTATGGTCTGCGTACACTCTACCCTCCCCAAACCCCACTAGGTGGGAATACACTGGGTATGTTGTTGTTGTAGACATATGGGGTCCAAGTCGTGTCAGTTCTACCTTAGTTTTTCTTTATTTTGTGACTTTCATTGATGACTATTCTCGGGGCATGTGGTTATTCTTAATGAAAAATAGATCTGAGTTATTCTTTATCTGTCGAAAATTTTGCACTGACATTCCCAAACAACTTGGTACTTCCATTAAGAAGTTAATTAGTGATAATGCCCGAGAATATTTCTCCACCTCTTTCTTTTCTTTTATGTCATCTCATGGCATATTGCACTTGTGTTCTTGTCCACATACTCCTTAACAAAACGGAGTTGTTGAGAGTAAGAACAGACATTTAATTGAAACAGCTCGAACATTACTCATTTACAATCATGTCCTTTTATTTTTTTAGGGTGATGCCGTTATTACTGCCTGCTATTTAATCAATAGTATGCCTTCTTCTGTTTTGCAGTACAAGAGTCCACACTCAATCCTCTATCCGTTTGATAGAAGGAACAATTTATGGAATCAAAAACTAACTACGATACGCAAACGAAAAGATAAAAGGATAGATGATAAGCAAGAAATAGATAGACACAATGAGTGAATAGATAGCAAACTAAGGGTATATTAAACCCCTAATCCTCTATTCAATATCACATAAAGCACCTAACTCCTATGTAGACCTCGAAGGAATCGATTTCCAAGCAACCCACGTTTCTAAACGAAATATCAACATAAGCTAATCCAAGCTTGTCTCACACTCTCAAAAGAGTATAGATTCATAATTCATCAAAAACTATGCTAAAATGAAAGAAGAGCTCTTATTTATATAGTCTAGGGCTAATTATTACATAATTGGGCCCAAAAGTGACCATTTGGAAAGAACCACTTAGCATCCGCTCAAGCGTCCCAAGTGCACATGGGGTGCATTTCAAAGGCATGTGGGGCTGTTTTGACCTGCTCTAGCAGATCTAGAGTAGGTTGGGCGCACCTCCAAAGCATGTGGGGCACATGTCATCTTCCGGGGGCTTTCTAACCCCGTTTTGCCTTCCTTTGGCCTCTTTAACGTTCCTTGACCCTCCTTAAAGATCATCACCATCCAATTGGCACCTTTTGATAGCACCAAGAAGTCGTCAAGTGCCTCTTGAACCATAAACATCATTTCCAAAAATCCGGAGGCAATTTGGATTGTATCATCCTCTCCTACTTGAAGAAGATTCGTCCTCGAATCTACAACCTTAAAGCACAAAAGAAGAACACACAACCAAGATATCCTCGAAGCACGAGGGTTAGCACAAGGTTTAATATCAATACATTCATGCCAAGGAGGCACATATTTGACATATATCCAAGTATCAAAATGGTGAATTAGGGGTATGTAACCCCACAAAATGAGAACTACTTGGTCACTCAGAGATTGTCGACAATAGGGAAGGTTAGAGGAACCGTGGTAATCAATCAACCACTCATGAAGGCTCACATGGGTTCCATGTCTCAATATGCACATAACCCCTTTAAAACACTCTTTTTGTTGGAGATCTTCCCCTTACAAAACATGGGCCCATCAAGTGGATTATGAATCCCCAGGAAAGACTTTCCATTATAGGGAAAGATGTCAATATTCCCAAGCACCAAGTCGGGTGTATAACAATCACCACATTCAAATTTGTCACCGGGATCAAATGGATGGAGTGGTCATAGACGTGAATCTAGACAACACTCTTTTTCCCCAAAGGAATCACCAAAACAAAAGGATATCCTCTCCGAACTAGCATAAGCATCATTTAAGGCAAATGGAGAGTAAAGAATGGTGTCATGCAAATTGATTTCATCTAAGGTGTCCTCATGAACATACTCACTTTGATGCCCAAGATTATTATCAAGGGTATGCTCAAAATTGGAACACTCAAAGGAGTAACTGGTACACAAAGACCACCTTCCAATCCTTCACATTCTTTTCCCTTAAGAGTACTCTCATTTTCCAATAAGAGATTTCCATCTTTAGAAGGAAGGTTGTCACACTATAGTGGGTTGTCGTATAGAATAGAGCCCTCAAGAAAAGCTATATCAGCAACATGATCCACACCACTAAGTAGTTCACTAAGAGTGATTTCATCGGATCAATCCAAGAAGGGGAATTGAAATAAGTTCACTCTCAAAAAGACAATTATCAAGCTTAGAAGAGATTTCAAACACATGATCATCCATGTGAGCCAAGCAAACAATAGGATCTTCATTACGAGGTGTGCTCAAAGGGTCACTCTTATTCAATTGACCAACATTTTCAACATCATCACTCACTTGAGGTTCATTAACCGCACCACAAACATCCTCAAGTGGTGGACTAGGTTCATTACACAAGTTGGTCCACATAATTTCCACAAGACAATGTATTATCATTCAACACTAGGTGGACACAAATCGATCTTACAAGAAAAGTCAATTCGGTCATCATTAGGATCAACTAGTGTATCCACGCTCTCAACTTGTACATTATCATCATGAAGTAAAGAAACATTAGGCTCATCTAAAGATAAGCTATCACTCACACTTAGTTGGCTACTAGCCTTACAATGATCTTTCACATTTACTAGAGTGCAAGAGTTAGCTTGGTTACCTAGAAGTTCGTTTGGAGCATGTCCACTCAAGGAAGCTTGAAAGTTTGGTGGATTAGGAAGGGTAGAGTCAGGGAAGCTTAGACGATCTATCATGTTATCCAACCTCCTTGAGAGAGAGTTTTTCATGCCTTCCATTCTTCGATCCATCAATTCTAATCTTTGATTTACATCTTCTTTCACACTCATTATGGCCGCAATTAAAGTCTCCATGTTTATCTCTCTCGGAGCACTTTGGTTATCATCTCCCGATGCTATTGTACCTAATAAGAAATACTAACAAAAACAAAAACAACAAATAAGTTCAAGTTAAGAAATCAACCTCACAAGCTCTCAAAGTTCACACCTTTGGTTTGTCTCTCAATTGGTGTCGCAAGCGTTGATAGATCGTTTATACTACAATGAGAAAGCTCGGTACCAATTGAGACTTGTGCTCGGAATGGATTTTTGTTTGAAATTGAAAAGAAAAACTCAAAAACAACTAACGAACTTGAATCAAGAAGGTTCAATGAAAACAAAATAGAAAAGCACACAAGAAAGAATCTGACTCTAGAACCAATTAATCAACTAATAGATCAACTATTAGTTGTTAATTAGTGTTTAAGAATCAAAAGATGAAGTTAAGAATCAAAAAATAAAGTTAGATTGATGGAACCTTGCAAAAAATGTGCTGAAAAGGGTGACCTGCGCTTGGAACACGCTGAAGAGGATCGGGAGCAGACCTAGCGCATATGGAGGGCATCCCCAATGCATAAGCTACTGTTTTGGGCTGCCCTTAACCTGCTTTAGCAGGTTGCGCTCACTTCCAATGCACCTCCAAGGCAGATCAGCCGAAATGCTTGCACAAGGGGCCAAAATGTACTTATTGTAGTCCCTCTTTGTCCTCTTCTCTTGGAATATTCTATGGATCTTCAAAGGTGCTCTTGTACTAACACTTTTGTACACTTTTTCTTTCTCCTTTTTGGATCAAACAACTTTTTGATGAAGATTCAACTTGAAGATATGAATCTTCTCAAGAACATCAAGAACAATTTTGAAAATCCAAAATGCACAACTTCTTTGTTTTGGCTCGGAATTCCACGAAATTTTAACCATAGGCTCTCGTCAACATAAGGAACACATTACATGCATCATAAGACTTCAAAACATCACCAAAAATTCCAGATTTTCAAACCCACTTGTATTTTCTTCAACCTTCAAAACCGTAAAAATGGTGGATTTTTTAAAATTTCTCCAAATGACACCATCTTTAACCCTGAACTTCTTTCAACGATGGAAACACTCTTTGAACTTCTTCAACCTCAAATTCCAACCAAAAATTTGTAGATCTAAGAACCCATTTCTTCAAATTTCAAAACAACAATGGTGGGTTCTTCCAAATGCACTTCCAAACACACTAAATGACCAAGTTCCAACCTAAATATCATTAGATGGAACAAATCTAGCGTAGAAACAACAAGGACTCAAAAACACAATTTTTGGGGGTGTTTCTTAAAAATATTTTTGACACACTTTTTTTTTTATATTCGAGATAACAAACCCAAGATTGACTTTGTGGGAATGAAATCAAGTTCGACTCTGATACCAAATGATAGAAGGAACAATCTACGAAATCAAAAACTAACCACGATACAAAAACGAAAGATAAAGGATAGATGATAAGCAAGAAATAGATAGACACAATGAATGAATGGATAGCAAACTAAGGGTATACTAATCCCCTAATCCTCTATTCAATATCACACAAAACACCTAATTCTTACGTAGACCTCAAGAGAATCGATTCTCAAGCAACCCACGTTTCTAAACGAAATATCAACACAAACTAATCCAAGCTTGCCTCGCACACTCAAAAGAGTATACATTCATAATTCATCAAAAACTAAGCTAAAATGAAAGAAGAGGTCCTATTTATATAGTGTAAGGCTAATTATTACATAATTGGGCCCAAAAGTGACCCATTTAGAAAGAACAAAACATGGTAGCCCACTTAGCATCTGCTCAAGCATCCCAAGCACACATGGGGTGCATTTCAAAGGCATGTGGGGCTGTTTTGACCTGCTCTAGCAGATCTAGAGTAGGTTGGGCGCAACTCCAAAGCATGTGGGGCGCATGTCATCTTTCGGGGGCTTTCTAGCCCCGTTTTGCCTTCCCTTGGCCTCTTTAACGTCCCTTATCCAATTGGCACCTTTTGACTGCACCAAGGAGTCGTCAAGTGCCTCTTGAACAATCTACAAAATCAAAAACTAACTACGATACGAAAACGAAAAGATAAAGGATAGATGATAACCAAGAAATAGATAGACACAGTGAATAAATGGATAGTAAAATAAGAGTATATTAATCCCCTAATCCTCTATTCAATATCACACAAAGCACCTAACTCTTTCATAGATCTCAAGGAAATCGATTTCCAAGCAACCTACGTTTCCAAACGAAGTATCAACACAAGCTAATCCAAGTTTGCCTCACACTCTCAATAAAGTAAACATTCATAATTCATCAAAAACTAAGCTAAAATGAAAGAAGAGCTCCTATTTATTAGTCTAGGGCTAATTATTACATAATTGGGCCTAAAAGTGACTCATTTGGAAATAACAAAACATGGTAGGCCACTTAGCATCCGCTCAAGCATCCCAAGCACACATGGGGCACATTTCAAAGGCATGTGGGCTTGTTTTGACCTGCTCTAGCAGATCTAGAGTAGGTTGGGCGCATCTCCAAAGCATGTGGGGCGCATGTTATCTTCCGGGGGTTTTCTAGCCCCGTTTTGCCTGCCCTTGGCCTCTTTAACGTCCCTTGACCCTCCTTAAAGATCATCACCATCCAATTGACACCTTTTGATAGCACCAAGGAGTCGTCAAGTGCTTCTTGAACCATAAACATCCTTTCCAAAGATCCGGAGGCAATTTGGATTGTATCACTATACAATAACTTGTTTCCCCTTCCTCCACGTGTGTTTGGTTGCACCTATTTTGTTCATAACCGTACCCCTTGAAATGATAAACTTCAACACAAGGCTATTAAATGTATCTTTCTGGGATATTCTCGTCTACAAAAAGGTCACAAATGCTTTGACCCCTCTACTAATAAGTACTTGATCTCAGTAGATGTTACTATTTTTGAGTCTTCTCCATATTTTATTCCTAATTCAGAAAATCAAAAGACCATATCAACAGTCCTTCCAATTCCAACTATTCCACCCTCAGCTTCACCTCATTTTCTTAAGGTCTATTCCCGACAACCTCAGCCTTGACTGCTAATTCAGTTAGTAAATACTAACTCTGATACTGGTACACAAAGCACTCTTAGTGACTCATTACCTGCTTCAACAATGTCTCCTGCTCTGGTCGAGCACTCATTAGATGATCTCTCATTGTTCTTCGCAAAGGTACTAAAACTACAGTCAATCAAGCTCCTATTTATACTTATTTAAGTTATCATCGTTTTTTACCTTCATATCATGCTTTATTATTAGCTTATCTACTGTCAAAGTTCCTAAGACTGTGGCAGAAGCATTGATTCATCCAGATTGGCATCAGACTATGATTGAAAAATGACTGTTTTGCATGACAATGGTACTTGGGAGCTTGTTCTTTTACCAAAAAGCAAAACCACTATTGGTTGTCGTTGGGTATTCACAGTTAAGGTAGGTTCAGATGGAGCTATTTATCGTCTCAATGTGAGACTGGTTGCTAAGGGATACACTCAAAGTTATGGCATTGACTATGGAGATACTCTCACCAGTGCCAAGATGACTTTCGTTCGTCTCCTCATATCTATGGCAGCAATAAAACATTGGCCTCTTTTTTAGCTCGACATAAGAAAAGCATCCCTTCACGGAGAACTTGCTGAAGAGGTTTATATGGAGCAACCACTTGATTTTACTGATCCCTTTATGGTCTTAAGCAATCTCCTAGAGCATGGTTTGGTTGTGTTCAAGCTGTTGTCCAAGAGTTTGGAATGATACGAACAAAAACTGATCACTCCGTATTTTACAGGCATTCATCTCGTGACAAACGTATCTTTTAAATTGTTGATGTTGATGATATTGTTATCACAGGTGATGATCGTGAAGGTATTTCTCAACTCAAACAACACCTTTCAAATCACTTCCAGACTAAGGATTTCGGTAAGCTAAAATACTTTTTAGGCATTGAAGTGGCACAATCCGGCAATACTATTACACAAAGAAAATATGCCTTAGACATTTTGGAAGACGTTGGTATGTTGAATTGCAAACATGTGGACACTCTTATGGATTCAAATACTAATAGGGGGAACCTCTAAAAGATCCTAGCAGATATCAGACTTGTTGGCAAACTCAACTACCTTACGATCACACGACAAGACATCTCATTTGTTGTTAGTGTAGTTAGCCAGTTTCTGCAATCACCTTGTGATAGTCACTGGAATACAGTGATTCGCATTTTGTGATATATCAAAAGCTCTCTAGGACAAGGTTTATGATATGAAGACAAGGGACACCCACATTGTTGGGTATTCTGATGCAGATTGAGCTGGGTCTCCTTCTGATAGGTGGTCTACTTCAGGTTATTGTGTTCTAATAACAGGTAATCTAACATCCTAGAAAAGTAAAAAGCAAGATGTCGTGGCTAGATCAAGCGCAAAGGCGGAGTATCGAGCTATGGCATTGGCTACGTGTAAGCTTATATGGTTGAGACAATTTCTCCAAGAACTAACGATGGGAGGAGTTGAACCGAAGAAATTGATTTGTGATGACCAAGCTGCTTACATATCGCTTCTAATGTCGGGTTTCATGAAATAACGAAGCACATTGAGATAGATTGTCACTTCATTCGAGAGAAGTTGAGTCTGGATATATCTCCATAAGTTTTGTCAACTCGAAAGATCAACTAACGGATATTTTCACAAAATCACTTCTAAGATCCGGAATTGACTATATTTGTGGCAAGCTAGAAGCATATGACTTATAAGTTCCAGCTTGGAGAGGAGTGTTAAATATGATATCATATCGAGATAATGTAGATATGAGAATAAGTAGATAGCGTAGATATGGGAATATCCCCAAATCCCCACAATTAGTCACTTAGAATATTGTGTAATATTCGTATTAGTTTCCTTCCTTATTTACATTCTCTATAACACTATATAATCCCACTACCTTGACGGAATAATCAAGACACTAATTCTCAAACTCTCTTCTCTTCTCCTTCTAATTTCTCACCTTATAAAGGAGAAGATATAATTTTATTAATTACAGGTGCATATGGAACCAGCAAAAAGCTCATTGACTACCCTCTAATACTAGACACAAAATTATATTAAACCCCAGGAGAGTTTTTCTTGGCATCTAGCAACAAATGGTTGAACCATAGTATAATGAATGTGAATCTCTTCTGAATCAAGAGGCATGTCCATCTATTGGCATTGGACAAACTAGGGCCTAGTTATGTGCAATTTGCATCCCTAGACTTCGAAAATGAAAAGGCATATCTTGATATATCTATATCCAACCCACAACTCTTTTAATCAATTTCCTGCCTTAAACATGAAGGAGGCATTAGTGCTTGTAAGCAAAAGTTCTAGTAGGCGTTTGGCCATGAAAATTAAAAAATTTTGGAATTGAGGTTGGAGTTGTGTTTAGCCATGTCTTTATGAAAATTTTTTGTAGACTTTTCGAAAGACTTTTTAAATATAATTTTATACCCTCAATTTTTAAAAACTATCAAAACCACCCAACTTAACTAATTTACCTACAAGATACAACCAAATGTGAGAGGAGACAATAATATTGTCTTTGTTGTTGGTGTTGCATAAAGAGTCGCAAGAATGGACGGATTAAGGTTCCGTTGTATCATGAGAAGATTTTGAGGAAGAAGAAAAAAATTGAAGTTGCCTTCAATTTTGAGATCTTTTATCAATGGAAGTAAGAAGAAGTGGCAATGTGGTAGTTAGGCATTTAGCTCTGGTTGTTAAATGAAATTAATAGGGTGTTTTTGTAAAAATAAAAAAAATGAGGTCATTTGTAATAATAAATAAAGTTGAAATTGATTTGAAAAAAAGTGAAAACAAGTAAAACTCGTTTTCACTTTTCCAAAAACAATTTGGAATTGGATTTGGAATTCTTATGGCCAAACACCCCAATTTTCACCACAGTGAAATAATTTTTCGAAAAAAGGTGAAAAAAATTTATGGCCAAACGGGTCCTTAACATCTGCCAAGAAATAGCTCAAATTTTAAAACAGACTCTACGGGTGTGTTTGGTATGATGGAAAATATTTTCCATGGAAAATGATTTCCTGGAAAAAAAATAAGTTGGTTTTCTATTTATTTTCTCATGTTTGGTTGGCGAGTGGAAAATATTTTATGGTGTTTGGTTGGTGAGTAGAAAATATTTTCCAGTGTTTGATTGGTGAGTGAAAAAATATTTTTTAGAAAACATTACTAACTATTAACTAGTATATTAGTGCCTCTAGCAACTCAACAATTTGTAAGAATTAATTTAAATATAACAAATAATATCAATATCGAATACTAAAATATTACAATCACTAAATTTAATCAACTACTAATTAGCAAATATAGGAGACATTTTTCAACATTTTGTTAGAACAATCTCAAGATACTACAGTCAATAGAAATACAACGGAACGACAAGCTTATTCAACCTTGTGAAACAAGCTACATCGATGACAAAATGAACTATGCAATTAGCAAAAGTAACATAGGTAAGTCTTCCTCTATGCATATGGAAATAACAATACATTCAACGAGCATTGGAAAAAAAAAATTTGGGCTTCACTATTTTTTATTTCAAGCAGTGAAAATTGAAGCAAAGCACAATTTAAAATATTTTCGAGTAATGTGAATTTTTTGAGAAATGTGAATATTAGTGTTGATGGGGTGGGGAAGAGGGGTGGGGGTGGGGCATAAGTCACATTTGTCATTTTTCGGAAAATGAATTCCCTTGGTCCATGAGGGAAGTCATTTTCCCTCAAATGGAGAAAAATAAGTTGTTATGAAAAACATTTTCCCAACATTTAACTACAACCAAACAAGAGAAATAAGAAAACATTTTCCATCATACCAAACACACCCTAAAAGTAAAAAGAATTCCAACTAAACAAGAGTCACGTAACAAAGAATAAGGAACAAACATAATCATAGAAACTAATGAATCAGATAAAAGATCTTCACAAAGATTATGCAGTAAGCACCAGAAAGAGAACTCCAAAATATCTGATATGGCAGTTGCAGTAGCTCTCTGTTCTCTACACAGAACTTCAAAACTGAGATTGTTCCATGTTCATCTCCAACATACCTATAATGACAGGAAAAATTAAATATAAGCATAAAATACTCTCAACTCTTTGTACTGTAAAAGTTTCTTGTGTGCACATCGATTTCGTACATGAAGGAAGAGCCATTGATAACTGAAAAAGCAGTTATATTTGATTCCCATTGCAAATCACAAGCTACAGATCTGCTTTTGAGATTCCAAACCTGCAGAAAAGCAAGAGAGAAATCTTACAGGCCTACTAACCCAGAACCAGAAAACAGTTCCTAACTCGAGTTTTACATGACCCCTCTGAACACCAAAGTACGTGCAACCTTGAATGAAAGGTTTTTATTCTCACTTTTCTTCTAGGATTTTTCCACCTTTAGGGGACAGGAGGAGGAGGGGTTTGCAAAGAGGTCTTCATTGGCATTCAAACAGTTCACTTTCAATAAGAAATCACCCTTAAAGCCAACCATTCATCACTCAAGTCTACTTGCTTTCAGACAAATATAAAGAATTGAAAATCATGGAAATGGCCTTCTTATAAAATTAGGCATTGAAGTAAAATTCTAATGGTGTGATTACTAGGCAATAGGAAATTCATACAACAACACTTCATTACACCACCGGGCCATATTTCACATTCAACATAAATGCATGTCTTTGATGAACACATGTTCAAGGAAATGAAAAGAGAAGGTTTTGATATTAAAAAATTGAGTCATTGTAATTTCAACACAACAAGAAACACGAGTTTCTTCCAGCCTATCAAAAAAGACAAACATAAGTTTCTGCAAATGCCTCTGGTGAGGTACAAATATAGCAGGTTTTCAAATGAAAAAATGAGGCACATAATTCACCACAAATTTGTAGAGATTCTGCCTATGTAATTGCAACATACAATATTTGCTTCTTTTGCTTTTTTACTTTTCTTGGGGATAAATAATTTCAATAATTAGCACCAAGTGGGTGCTCAAAATAAAGGAAAAGGTCGATTTAGACTCTGTATAAAAGCGTGTATGAAATCCAATGCAGAATCTATGTTATATACATTCTTTACATTAAATCTCATTTCTAGAAACTACAGTTGCTATATCTCCTAGCAATTATTTTTTTTGGAAGTAATGATCTCTCATTAGTGGGGGTATGACCCTAGATAGGAAGATCTGGAGGACGCAAATTAGGGCAGAAGGCTAGGGCCAGTTTGGGTCGCTAGTGTAGGGAATTACTTAGTGGGGGTATTATTCTTGTTATGATACCTTGTTCCATGTTGTATTACGAATCTGTGTGCTTTTCTCTGTTTTTTTTATTACTTGTGGGTGCCGTATTTATGTTATGAAATCTTGTTCTGTGCTTTACTATGTATTTGTGTGGTATCACGTGTCTTGAGCCGGGGGTCTATCGGAAACAGCCTTTCTACTTCTTTAGAGGTAGAGGTATGGACTGCGTACATCTTACCCCCCAGACCCCACTAGGTGGGAATACACTGGGTTTGTTGTTGTTGTTGTTGTTGTAATGATCTCTCATTAATTTGTTAATGCTTTCTTGCTTATTCATCACTAAGGCTACCAGCAAGTTCCCCTGAGATCTTAATTCGATATGTATATAGGTTATTTCACATTTTCCTGTGCTACCCTAGGAACATCGAACGAAGATTTATAATATTGGAAAAATGGCCAAATTTCCCCCTCCCTCTACAATGCGAAAAGGATCGATTTTGCAATCCATTATACTTTCCGCATAAAAATACCCCCAAGTAGCTCAAAATCAAATATACCCCTCCTCTTTAGGATTGTCCAAGGTCGCCCAATCCCACGTGGTGTTGTCATTTTAGTGAGGTGGACACCACATGACATGCCACCTTACCCGCCCACAACCAATTTTAACCCTTATCTCCACTTCTTCCACCAGCAGCACCTCTTCCCTCTCCACCTTTCTACTGCAGGTACTTACTACTCATTAAAAGCAAACCCTAAGGTTGAAATAGAGGAAAACCCAATGAAAATCCTAAGCATAAAACCACTCAGAATAGAAAATTGCAGATGTGGAACAAGGAAATGGAAGCACTCTATTGCCCAAGTATAGTGCTTTTTTTGCTTTATATTTAAAAAGTAATTAGGATCTGCTTATACAACTGAGGCTTATAAGAAGAAACATAGATCTGAAGGCAGCTAAAAAGATTTTTTTTTAAAAAAGGGAAATTGTGCCAATATTATATATGGATTGCCCTAGCTAGCATCTCTCGCTCTATATATATATGAAAATATTTGGGAGACTATAAAGGATTGGAAGATGAACTCAAGTTTTTGGTGGCAGTGGTGGTGGAAGAAGAAATGGAGGGGAAAGGGTAAAATGGAATGGGAGTAATGGCATGCCATGAGGTGTCCATCTCACCAAAATATAGTGATACTTGAGATTGGGCGTGCACCTTGAACAGCCTAACAACGAAGGGGTATATTTGAATGGGTAATGACAACAACAAACCCAGTGTAATCCAAGTGGGGTCTAGGGAGGGTAGCATGTACGCAGACCTTACCCCTACCTTGTGAAGATGAGTTGCAGTAGTCCTAAGGGTGTCCAAAGAGTTGGGTAAAGGATTGAAAGATGAACTCAAGTTTTTTGTGGCAGTGGTGGTGGAAGAAAAATTGGAGGGGAAAGGGTAAAATGGGTTACGAGTGGTGAAATGGAATGCCATGAAGTGTCCACCTCACCAAAATACAGTGCCACTTGAGATTGGGCGTGCACCAAGGGGTACATTTGAATGGGTAATGACAACAACAAACCCTGTGTAATCCAAGTGGGGTCTAGGGAGGGTAGAATGTGCGCAGACCTTACCCCTACCTTGTGAAGGTAGAGAGAGGTTGTTTGCAGAAGATCCTTGGATCAAGTACAACATATCAGAGCAGGTTTGGAAAGTAAATGAAGTAGTGAAGAAGCCATAAAAAAAGGAAAATGAATAGTACCGACAACAAACAATATGTTAACTAGAGTAAAGGAAGCAAAAAGTAATGATAGAATCAAAGAATAAGATAGTCGGGGAGTAATAATAATAATACTGGTAAGGAAACTTGACAATGCTTGACTGCCTACTGTCTTCTACCCTAACCGTCGACTTCCAAATCCTCCTATCCTAGGGGCATATCCAAGATAAGATGAAGGAGCGACATGTCGTGTCTAATCATCGCTCCTCAATATTTCTTTGGCCTACCTCTACCTCTCCTTATACCCCAGGGCGGACCCATCTTGACTCAAGGGGTGTCACCCGACACCGCTTCCTCAACAACAACAACATACGCAGTGTATTCCCACCTAGCAGGGTCTGGGGAGGGTAGAGTGTACGCACACCATACCACTACGACACCGCTTCCTCGAGAAAAAAATATTAGATAAACTTAAAAGAATTTGCAAAAAAAGCAAAATAAAGGTCAAAAGCTATGTCAATGACACTGCTTGACATGCAGCGACCAGTTGGTTCAGTGGTAAAACACCACACTACTAATTTATCTGGAAGGTCGTGGATCAATCAATCCCCAGTGAGGTTAATTCTTTTAATATTTTTAAAGCCTTGTATTGTGGACTTTGCTTTTTCTTTTCTTCTTTTTAGTTAGAATTTTAAAAACTTGATGTTATAAATGTATTACAATATATAGTGAATGTCTATTTTATCATATATAGTGAATGTCTATTTATGGAAAAGTTAAAAATCCAAAGGTTAGTTTTTTCCTATAAATAAAGGGGTTTTCCTTCATTGTGATTAACCCTTCAAGAATCTCTCAAGAGAAATAATAATCACTCTCTCTTTTCTCTCTATTCATCTTCTTTTCTGCTTTATATTTCATAACATGTTATCAGCACGAGTCTCTAATCAACTGAGATCTCTACGTTAATTGACCCAGCGATAAGTGTGAACCTTTTGTACGGTAAGAAATTAATTTAGCCGCAAGGCTTATTTCATTAAAAAGTGTAAAAGAAATTTCTCACCTGTTATGCAGTAAGGCTCTCCGTACCTTCCCATTGTGTGGTTTGTTTATCTTACCCTCTTGTTAGTTATATTATTTCTTATATATATATATATATTACACCAATTACCCATACCTTTTCTAATGTGCGACACTTAACACACATATATATATATCAATTTCACACTAACAAATCTAGTTTTTCAAGAAGAATGATAAAAGACATTTATACGATGCACTGTCATATTTGAGAATCGGATATTTTAATAACAAAATATTCTACATCGACAATATTGTTGTATTTATGTACAGATTGATTATGCTTAGATATTATTATATATTAGTTATGTGGACATATGAATTAGTGATAATTTAATGTTACAATATTGTTACCTATTAATTAACAAATTGAATAACAATGTCGGTACTTTGTAAATTGTGTAGTATACTTTTTGAATATTAAAGGTGTATTGATTTTTTCCTAAACCGTTATGCCACGATCTTATGCTTATACTGCATAGTTTGATTAGAGTCCCGAATCATAATAAGATGTTGGGTCCAACTCCCATCTATTTATTGCCTAAGACGTCTTTATATGGATAAGGCATTGAGTTTAAATCCCAATGCACCATATTATGGATACAATGATGGCTAAGGTAAAATAATGTGCATTTGGTAAAAAGTTATGAAACTTGTCACATTGAATATGCTCCATTCCATGAAGTGAATGTGGTAGCAATATATGATGTACTCTGAAAGATATGTTAAGAGAATTTCTCTACATTATATGTATGTCTCGGTTTGCTTTTATAGTAGCAATATCTTAAAAGCGATTCTAAGTTATCATAATTTGATACACTTAAGGCATGATTATATTTCATTCCTGGGGAATGAGAATTTCGATTATTATTAAATACAGATCTATACTCTGGGGTGAATGTGACTATATATATATTCAAATATGTTCTTAGTTGTGAAGATATGACAATCCGCCTCCAGAAGAGGTAGAATAATTGGAAGATTGAATATCTCCAAGTTACTATAATAAGAAATACAAATGTGAAAAGTTATTCGAGCATGGTGAGATCACATGCTGTAATAAACTAGAAGTTTATTGATATAAAAGTCATGTCATAGTAAACTAGAAGTTTACTAAAGTGGAAAATGCATATCATGGTAAACTTGGAGTTTACTAGAATAAAAGTTCATAAATTGACATGAACGATTGCGACATCCCAAAGATGTGCATGGTGAGTATTGAACATATATTGAAGAACTAGAAAATTCTTCATGAACTTTTAATTTTGCTTGTTCTCGTGATAAGTTGTGGACCAACTAATGTTGGGGTTAGATCCCCTAAATTCAGGAAAGTAGTAAAGGTGAATAAGAGCTCGTTCACCTATCATGTGATATGTTGAAAAGATGCATCAATAAAATAATCACATGTACATTTATTGTCAACCTGCAGTTTGACATTCATAAAGTTGTTTGCTCAATAAAATTGAGTTAAGAGCATAATTTTCAGATTGTGTAATCAAAACAATTCAACTTGATAATGTTGGTTTGGCGTTGCATGCCTCCAATAAGTAGTTGAACAATTGATTATGAGAACAAAGCTTCATGTGTTGGTCTAAAGTATGATATATTGCATACAATAGCTCTTGTTTGCATTAGACCAAAAAATTATGGTCAATTCCTCCCTTCAATTAGTTCAAGGCCAGGAACTAATTATTCCATCTAATAATTTTGATATGCAGTATATGATTAATGGATATACAATAATACATGATAAAGAAATGGACCTTGGGCCTAACTCAACCTCAAAAGCTAGCTCATGAGGGGAGGATTGCCCAAGACCATATAAGGAGACCAAGGACCCTTTAACCCATCGATGTGGGACTCCAACACCCCCTGCACGCCCAGGGTTGGACATCTGGAGCGTGGACAATATAAGACGGGGGGCCCAACATCGAAAACAATGAACTGGGTGGGCCTGGCTCTGATACCATGATAAAGAAATGGACATTGGGCCTAACTCAACCTCAAAAGCTAGCTCATGAGGGGAGAATTGCCTAAGACCATCTAAGGAGACCAAGGACCCTTTAACCCATCGATATGGGACTCCAACAATGCACAAAGATGGATCTTCTAAAGTAAATTGAGATGTATGTTAGTTTTTCTAACATGAGGGGGAGATAATAAACAACTAAGAAATATGTTGTGAATTACCATCAATATGATCCTCATTCAAAGAATAATTCAAGTTCAAATGCTAGGAGCAATTGCTAACCGAAAGATTGATATTATATTTAGTTGTAAATGCTCCAATTAGATGTCTCTAAAGGACAAAGTCTACTACATCTAAGAAGCATGGTAGATTAATTGGTTCTAAAAGTAATAATTCTTGAAAAGAAAAAAGAAGCAAATGATCATGATAAAGAGGCAACGTGCTCTTGAAGAGCCTACGACATAACACTTCATGAAACCTTATGAGAGGTTCAGGTACCTGAAAATAATGAAGTGATGAGATCTCAAAATATTATGTCACATTGTGAATCGATACAAAAAAATATATCGTTGACAATATATTTGATACAGTATTGGCGCAATATTGTAAAAGATTACGAGGATCTAAATTCTATGTTTATTTAAGCATGCTGACGTAGAAATATTTATCAAGTGACATGAAAGGATGCATCTTGATAAGCATAAAACTTATTTGATTTGCAGTCCAGACACTTGAAGATGTCACATATGAAATACTGAATATTGTCACTTGACAAAATTTATATAAAAACTTTTAAGGCTTCAAAATGTTTGCAGCATATAAAAGTTTCTGTGGAACTTATTATAACCCTTACAACAACAACATACCCAGTATATTCCCACCAAGTGGGATCTGGGAAGGGTAAGTGTACGCAGTGCATACCACTATCTCAGATGTGAGATAGAGAGATTGTTTCCGATAGACCCCTGGCTCAAAATAAAACAATCTATACAAGGAATAGTAAAAAGACAAGATACAATATAAATCAACACATCCAATAATACCATATACAAGATACATTAAGTAATGCAACAAAAGATACAACATCCTAAACTAATACTAACTTTCTACCCTAATCCGCCTCTTCTACAACTTCCTAAGGTCATGTCCTCGATAAGTTGGAGTTGCTCCATGTCAGGTCTAATCACCTCCCTCCAATTTTTCTTCGGTCTACCTCTACCTCGCTTGAATCCATCTCTAACCAACCTCTCACACCTCCGTACTGGGGCATCCGTGCCCCTCCTCCTCACATGACCGAACCATCTCAACCTCGCTTTCCTCATCTTGGCTTCCACCGAAGCCACTCCCACCTTATCTCGAATAACCTCATTTCTAATCTTATCTTTCCTAGTATACCCACACATCCACCGAAGCATTCTCATCTCCGCCACCTTTATCTTTTGGATGTGGGCCTTCTGATCTATAATCCTTATATTGCATAAATTTATAACTTGAAAATTATTGGAACTCTTGAAGAGTTTTCAAAAGCAATACATTATTTGCAGGAATAAGAAATATACCGAATTGGATTGGTTATATTAGTGCAATTAGTGTACTAATGTATCTTGTAAATACTACAAGACCCGATATAGCCTTTTGATCAATTTGTTAGCAAGGCATAGTTCTGCTCCTACTAGGAGACATCGGAATGAGATCAAACATATGAGCTTATTTTATTCTAAAGATTGTAGTCCCGATTTTGTTGGTTATGCTGATGTTGAGTACTTATCTGACCCGTATAACGCTCGGTCTAAAATAAGTTATGTGTTCATATGTGGGGTTATTGTTATATCTTGGAGATATACAAAAGTAGTCTATCATAGTCACTTCATCGAACCATGCTGAGATATAGTTATTCATAAAGTAAGCCGAGAATGTGTGTGGTTGAGGTCCGTGATACATCTCATTCGAGAAAAATGTGGCTTGAAATGTGACAAAGTACCCATGATTTTATATGAGGATAATGCAGCATGTACAACACAACTTAAGGAAGAACTCAAGGAGATAGAACAAAGCACATTTTGCCAAAGGTTTTCTATACACACGAACTACAAAAGAATGGTGATATTAACGTGCAATAGATTCATTCAAGTGACAATGTGGATGATTTATTCACCAAGTCTCCTCCAACTGCAACTTTCAAGAAGATGGTGCACAAGATCGGGATGCAAAGGTTCAAGAATGTTCTCATTAGGAGAGTTAATACGTGTTGTACTCTTTTTCCCTTACGAGGTTTTGTCCCACTGGATTTTTCTTGTAAGGTTTTTAATGAGGAAGCCTATATGCGTATTATTAGAAATGTGTACTCTTTTTCCTTCACTAAATTATTTTTTTCACTGAATTTTTTTCTAGTAAGGTTTTAACGAGGCACATTATCTATCAATTAGACATTCAAGGAGGAGTGTTATAAATGTATTACAATATATAGTGGATGTCTCTTTTACCATATATAGTGAATGTCTATTTATGAAAAAGTTAGAAACCCAAGATTAGTTTTTCCCTATAAATAAAGGGGTTTTCCTTCATTGGGATTACCCCCTCGAGAACATCTCAAGAGAAATAATAATCACTCTCTCTTCTCTCTCTATTCTTTTTCTTCTCTGCTTTATATTTCATAACACTTGAAGAAATCTACTACTTTCTTGTTTGTTGAATTTTATAAAATTAATTAAGATTTATATAAATTAATCTTTTAATTTGTAATTTAGTGGAAGAGATATTTTTTAAAAGTATCTTCCAAATCTTTTAAATAAAATTTAACATCTCCAAAATTTATCTAGCTTGGAAGAAGGATGAATAAGTTAAAAAATAAAAGGTCGATCCTTGGAAGAGTTTTATTTAAATTCCTCAAAAGTTGATATCGAAAAAGTTTAACAGGTCAAAATACTACCTACGTCTCATTTTATGTGTCACCATTTGACCGGACATGGAGTTTAAGAAATAAGTGATGACTTTATAAAGTTTACAAAATTGCCCTCTTAAAGTTATTTTAATGTTTACTTTTTAGTTGTCTTTTCTTAATAAATGGGACTCACTAAGGATAAAATAGGAATAATGCCATTAAATAGTTACCAAATAAGGAAAGGTGACATTCTTTTTGAGACGGACCAAAAAGGAAATGGCGACACATAAAATGGGATGGAAGGAGTATTATTTAAGATACTGTGATGCAATAATTACATCATATCTTCAAAAAGGTACTTTTCAACCTCGAATCACCTTTTTCTTCAAAATATATGTTTTACGTTCATTGCGTCATACATTCTGATCCTCAATGGTTTATTGAGTATGATAGGTTGACGTATAACAAAAGGTGCAATCTTTTACTCCCTCTGTCCCAAATTTTCTAATTTGATGTCCCATTTGACTTGTCTTTTTTCATTAATCAAGACAAGACAAAAAAAAATTCATGTTTTACCCTTTGCATTAATTACTTTTTCTTCAAATTAAATTGTAAACATCATTTAATAGGGATACTATGGTAAACAAGGCATGTTATTAATTATTTTTCTTAATCAATGTGTCATCTCAATTTGAGACGGGTAATTTGGGACGAAGGGAGTAATATAATATTATCATCATAGTGATTTACTCTTCTTATTTACTTCTTTAAGGCGATACCACTTATGAAAAATCCTACGTACGCCACAGCTTATACCCACCATCGCCAACCTCTCACACCTCCTCACTGGGTCATCCATGCATCTCCTCTTCACATGTCGGAACCACCTCAGCCTTATTTCTCTCATCTTGTCCACCACAGAGGCCACTCCTAACTTGTCCTGAATATCGTCGTTCCTAATCATATTTTCCCCCATTTGACCACGCATCCAGCACAGTACTTTTATCTCATATTGATTGTTTTTACATGTAGAGGGGCAAATTTGACCATTTTCCTTATACTATTATGGTAGCTCTAGATCCACCAACCTAAAGCAAGACACTTATCATCCACCTGCTCAGCCAGGTCCTGGCATGGCCAAGCTCACACAAGAGTTCCTTGATTATAAATGGCATAAATAAAACATATCTCTGCAGAAAAAGCAAGGAACTGATACAATACAAACTACCACACCAAATTGAGTTCAGTTTACCATCTTGATTAACATTTCAGAATGTTGCACCAAAGAAGGCATCAAACCCAACAAGAAACACAATACAAAATTACAAACTTCGCACAATTGATCTTAAGTTCCCATCTTTGATGAACATTTGAGAATGTTGCGCTAATGGCATTAAAAACCAACTTACTGGAAAGAATTAATACCTGAATATCATTTTCATTTGTTATGCTTACAAGAAAACCCTGGTTTTGAAGGAACTGCCACAGACAAAGACAAATAAAAGAGAACAGATTAACATATATCTTGAGATTGTAAAAGAAACAGATTCAAGAAATCATTAAGTTAGCCAAAGCGCAAGAAATGAAGACACCATCAGTTTATCACTGTTATAGGAAAATAAAGCAAGTTAGCCAGATCACTGAAGAAAATAATAGTGAAGTTTGGCATTATTCAGCAAAGAACCTTCCTATGTTTGAACAACACTACCCAAAATAGCAAAAGAGAAAAGCTAAGAGTTAGCTTGGACAAACAAGAAAGCACCTAGCCTTCAAGAAGGGAGAAGGCCTCATGAGGATGAAACTTACTTCCAAAAAAAGAAAAAATATAGAATCAAAATGAATACCCGTTCCTAACCTTGCATCATATATCATAAATGTAAGCCTATTTCAGTTAATTGTCCTCTTAGGCTGCATTTGTTTTTATTAAGATTCAGACGTCTGAATTGAATGCATATCTGAATGATTAAGATGTTGTCTTCAGATCTGAAAATTGAATGGTTAAGACTATTTATTTTTCAATATCTGAATATGCAAAATTTATTTATTTGTATATATAATAAAAAATATAATTCAAATAAAAAATAATTATATATTAGAAAAATATTTGATTAATACAATAAAATTATTATTTGATTGAAAAAAAATATTTATATTTGTTAGTGATAATAGAGATGGTTTGTAATGGTGGTGGTGGTGGTAATGATTGATGTTAGTGATTAGTAATGTTGGTGGTGATAGTTGTGATGGTAGAGATGTTTGGCATTGTAGTGACTATTATGATGGTGGTAGTGGTGGTGGTAGTGATGTAAAGTTGGTTGATGTTAGTAGTTGGAGGTATTGATTGTGATAGCTTAAAAATGAATGCATAATAGTTGACGATGTGTTGGTAGTAGTTGGAGATGTTGTCAGTTGTGATGATGGAGATGATTATTAGTAGAGATATATTGTAGCGATGATGGTGGTTGAAGTGGTGGTAGAGGTGGTGACCACCAGTGACAATGGTGGTGATGGTGATGGCTGAAGAATGTGTGGATGTTGATGATGTGTTATTGGTAGCTAGCGGTGGCGCTAGTTGTGATAGATGAGTTAATTAGTAGTTGGAATTGGCCGATAGTAGTTGATGGTGGTGGTGATGGTGGCGGCATTGGCGTTGACGATGGTGCTAGCGGCGGATATAATTAAAATAATGGAGGTGGTAGATATCGGTAGCGGCTTAAAATAGTGGTTAGTAGCAATTATGATTGTGAATGGTGGTTGTGATGGTTGAGGTGGTTGGTGGCTAAGTGGTGGTTGACAATGGTGGTGGTGGTAGAGGTGGTTAGTGGTGGTGACTGATGATTATGGATAGAGTGGTGGTGAATAATATCCAACACAAGAATACCTCTTAATGATTAAGACTTAGTTCAAGATCTGAATGATTAAGACTTATTTAGATCTATTAAGAGCCAAAATCTTAATGAAAAACAAATATACTTAATGGTCTGAAGTCAGAATCATTCAGATTCAAACCTCCATGGAATCAACACTCAAAACAAAAATGTTCATCATTGGACGTTGTCATCCAAAAGTATTTGAGCAAAATTTTGATTAAAAATCCAGCTCTTTATTGACTTTGTTCATAAACCTGACATTATCAATTTTAAAGACCACAACCTTCAGAGACTCTTAAATCTGTTGATAAGGAAACCAGGCCCCAAATTTCTGCTATCCAAGTCATTGTCAGAGATATGAGGTGTTACAATATGCTCCAGAATAATATCGAATAATATGCACTGGGAAAACTTTAGAACTTATCGAAGAATCTGTAGGAATGACTTCATGTGCAAAAATCAAACCTCTAAGTATTTGTATGGAAACTGCTTTGGAGAAATCAAGAGACCTTCAATATTGTCCCCACCAATCACTTTTATCCTACCATCCCTGAAAAAATGTTTGGATACTACGTTAAAGATAGAGCCATCAAGCCATCTATATAGATGAATAGTTTATAACTACAAGAAAGTATAGACAGATTAAAATGTACATTACCGAGCCTTCACCTTATTTTAGATCTATCTGAAATAGATTGTCGCACCCCCACCCCCGCACACACACAAACAAAAGTCATTTTCAATCACTAACAAAAAAAAGAGAAAAGAAAACGAAAATGCATAGCTACTTCTGTATTTATTTAATTAAGACTTAACTTCCTCTATTGAGCTTAATACACTAACTCGACAGACCCCGGCCCCGGCCCCCCACTAACCAGTGCCTAACTGATCTGTAAATCTAAGCAGAAAGTTTCGATTTCTTCTTTACATTTCAAAATAATGTGGTGACGAACTGCCTTCCTAATCAACCAGAATAATAATGTGGCAGGAGGATAACAGTTTCAATAAAAAAAATGTGGCAGAATCCACCCTCTTAATCAGAACATTGTTGCATCGAGGATCAATTGAGCTCAAGAAATTAGGTATGATATCAAGTTTTACCCTAGAGTTGAAAATGAGATCTTAATTCCTATTATTAGAAATCAATACCACAATACCTGACTTTTACTTCCCCCATCCCAAAACTTTAATCCAGTTTAGCTTCCCAAGAGTCAAAAATAAACCTTTGGCTAAATTTTCAATATACTATGTCATAATCTTGAAATTAAAAGCATCGGAACTTAATAATATTTTTCATGTAGATTTAATTTTTCGGATTTATTATGTCATCATGTTGTCAAGCAAGACTACCTGGTAAAAGTATCATTTAATAAACAAGTGAGCGGGGCTGTCACATGAACATAACTGGTCTGCAGCCAAATAACAGTGGCTATACACCTGTTGCATCCACCAGTTATCTCTTGGCAAAGATAAAATTTGATAAGCTATAACTTTTTCTCTAGCCTCTTCAATCTTATCAAGAAATTTTCGTCAACCGAATTTAAGAACCCTAACAGCAGCAATTTCCAGTTCTACGAAAAGCTATCCACTGTCTTAAAAGTATATTTTCATCCATAAGATGTGGGCATGGCTATTTGAATGATCCGAGCATTTTCTAACAAGTGAACCCAAAATTTGTGTGATACTAGCTTATATGTACTAAGATATAATTTCGTTACTTTTGTGCACAAGGAAGTAAGGGATACCAGCCAAAACAGAATTAGTAGTTTACTTAACAACTGAGCTGACAGGCTTCCGTCCAAATTAAGTGCATAAGATCAAAAGTTTAGCTTACAATGTTCCAACAGCCAATAGGCGCTGGATGGAGTCTACTGCAAGAATTGATGCTGTTGACGGGATACCATAATGTATAGTAGCACGAACATTCAGGTCACTCGCAGTCAAACCACTGTCATTTGTCTGAACACACACACAAAAAAAAACGAAGGAATTACTCCGCCAATTACATTCAAGTCTTACAAAATGGATGAAAATGAATACCAAAGCCGATTAAGCACAAATAAAGTAACATTGATCAAATAAATCAGCATCACACTATCTATAAGCAATGCCCTATATGTTGCTCTTCAGCTAGGAATGCACTATATGTCGTTCCAAAGATATTTTCCAAATTCTTGAAGATTGGAAACATATTCAAAATCATACTGACAACCAGCTTTTTCCTCAATCCCAAAGTAGTTTTCCCAGCTATATAAATCATCTATATCCATTCACTATCTCTACTTTGACTGTCAAGCTATCTTAACATCAATCTTTATTTATTTACTCCCTCAATTTCAAATTGATTGACTTGTTTTGAATTGGCACGGAGTTTAAGAAAATACAGAATACTTTTGAATCTTATGGTCTTAAATTAAAGATATGTCAAATGTACCAAAATGCTCTTTAATCTTGTGGTTTTAAACATGTCACATGGAAAATTAAAATTAAAAAGTTGCTAAAAGGGAAAAGGGTCATTCTTTTTAAAACAGACTAAAAAAGAAAGTTGGTCAAGCAAATTGAAACGGAGGGAGTATTTTTTTTTGACAACAATGGTGTCCGGGCTAGCTTACATGCACCTCGACTAATTCCACGTGATACATGCCACCGACAGGTACAAGGTAACTCTATCATTTCACTTGGTGGGCCGGGAATGCCGTACTTCTCAATTTATTCGGTAAACTACTAGGGCACCAAAGCTAGGACAACTAGGAAGAAACCACTTAGTGTTTTTATCTCTGCTAGGATTTGAACCATAGATCTCATGGTTCTCAACTCACCTCATTGACCATTCGGCCACGCCCTCGAGTGCCTTACAATCCTCCGTTACCAAAGTCTTGGGACCATCTAAACTTAAGAGAAGCTAAAGTTGGCAGAATTAATAAGTAACAATTCCACATAATTCCCGGTATAAAACTTGAGCATCATCAAAATCATTTTACCAATTTATTTCATTATAATTGATCAAATACTCGCAGTTTCGCAGCTCAGAATGGAAAAACAAAACCATTTTTTTTTCAATATCACAGCGTTCCGATCAAAATTAATTCCTAAAAAAATCACACTTTCTGGAAAGAGCATCATTAATTCATTATCAATAATTACAAAGAAGACAAAGTCAAACTGTACAACACTTAAATACAGGAGGATAAAAAGACGCACCGGATGATGATGTTGATTATGATATTGTGTGGCTTTCTGAAAAAATTTCTTGGCAAACATGGCAAATTTCGGATCGGTTTGAAGATATTATTACTGATTCACACACTGCAAATACTATTTTGAATTGGCTTAGGCGTTCGGCATATTCTTGTGTTTGGTTGAAATGGTATTACGCTTTTCGGAGTTTGATTTATTCATTTTAAAATTTTATGCATTTTCCAATTGTACGCTAAGATAAAAAGGTTGGATTTTTAAATAATTTGAGTTTAATTTTTGTTGTACATTTTACAGCCAAAATTAAGCTGTTCATGAGAGGGGAAAAAACACTTCGTGGTGTTTGAATTGGTTTATATTTTGATCAAAATAGCTTTTAAGTTATTTTTTATTTTTTTTAAGTGTTTAATAAGTTTTTAAATTATTTTGAAAAAGTCAAAATTTATTTTTTATAAATCAAAAACTAAAAGCTCAAATTCCCAACTTATATTTTTGGATCTATAAGTCATTGTATTTTGATCAATTAAAAGATATTTTTATCCCTCAAAATTCTCCCATATTTCAAAATTACCCTTATGTAGCCTCAAAATAGTTTTTAATGCTTAATGCTTGTATTAATTAAATATTTTCACTTTTTATATTTATGGCAAATTTAACTTTAACTATATTAGTACTTTTTTTTGTATGAAACTTCTAATTTATGAAATACTCCTTCCGTCTCATTTTACCCGTCCCAAATTAGGATGGCACAACTATTAAGAAAAACAATAAATAATAGGGTCAGTTTACCATAGTACCCCTATTAAATGATATTTACATTTTAATTTAAAGAAAAAGTAATTAATGTAAAGGGTAAAACATAGAAAAAAAATTGTCTTGTCTTGATAAGTAAAATGGGACACCAAATTAGGAAATTTGGGATGGGTAAAATGGGACAGAGAGAGTATGAATTTTTATATATTATTCTCCTTCTTTGATATATTCTTTTAGATTTGGGCAATTATTGTTGTACAACATATGAATTTTTCTAATAAAAAAATAACTCACCAACCAAAATATATGGAGAATATCATTGAAGATATACAACTTTATGGACGATTAGTGAATGATCCATCTATATTCATGATGCAACATTCGTATTCACAATATTTTAATAGTGATAGTCATTACTCAATCAACGAGTAATATATTTTCTAATTAAGAGTCTTTTTTTCAAGCAAATAGTATCATTTGTAACCAACTATTTTTTTATTAATGTAATTATAATGATTAGTAACATATATACTTTGCTTAACGATTTAAACTCTTTTAACAAAAAAAGGGTTTTTAGCGCAAAAATTAATAGTCATTCATGAAAATATTATATATATACATATAATAAAATATATACTAATTTTAATTTGAATCATTTTAGAAATAAAAATTAATAATAATCAACTCTATATATTGTTAACATCTTTAAGAGTATTTCAGACATTTTTATCAAAAAAAACATGCTTAAAAGCACTTGTTTACCAAACACATCAGTAACTTTTTTCAGTTTCAGTACTTTTATCCAAACACGTAACTGTTTATTTTTAAATAAGTTCAGTACTTTTAAAAACACTTTTAAAGAACTTTTTAAAAGTAGCTTTTTTTTAGCCTATCCAAATGGGCCCTTCGTCTTATTTGGTACTAACTCCGTTCATAAAGAATGATAACTTTCTTTTTAATTCATTTTAAAAAAAAATATTTTTATAATATTTTAATTTTTCATGTGGCATGTTTGAGATTATCAAATTAAAAGATATTTTAATGTATTTGACACAATTTTAATTTAAAATTTCAAGATTCAAAAGTATTTTTTATTTTCTTAAACTCGTTGTTAAGTGAAAATAAAATAAAATTGAGGGAGTATTAATCAAAGTGCCATGAAAAATATTTGTTGTTTTTTGGATAAGAATTTCAAAAAACGTATTTGATCATAAAACTTGTTTTCACTTTTTTTACACTGATTTACTCACAAAAATTTAAAAATAACTTCAATTTATATTCATGACAACTTCAAATCTAATTTAATTTTCAAGACCAAACACCTACAAAATAGAAAATTAATGAATAACTTTTTTGCCAAGAAAGTTAGTTCTTATATATACACACACGTTTCATGAGGCCTAAGCATAAAATCACGATATAAAAATAATAATTTAAATTTAAAAATATAATTTATATTATATATTTTTTTACTTTATAATTAGGATAATCTAATGGCGTGTTAAACATGTCGTGATGATAAGTTTTCAGCATTATTAAAAAATTTAATCACATAATTGGATAATTTTAAATAAAAAAAATAATTTGTGAGGAAGAAGTATTGCCAGGTATTAGAATATATCAAAATGCTACAACTAATTTGACATTTTACAAAATAACATGATTTAAAATATGTAATAATTATAATTCAAAGAAGATCATAAATAGAAAATTTTGATATTTTTATAAATTTGTGAGAATGTAATTCTTTAATTATAGATAGAAATAATTTTTGTTTGGATACTTATTGATTATTAACTTCTCTCGTGATATCAGTGTCAAGATTTTGCAAAATATTTTTTCTCATCGTATAGAATTATCTAAAATAAAATATTCCAATGTCTTCAAGTTTATAATATAATAATTACACTTGTTATGTGTAGTAACTTTATTAGACAAATAAAATTAAAATACTAAAAATGTCCCTATGAAGATTATCAAAGATACTCCCTAAACTAGGAAATTTATCCGCGCTTCGTACGGTCACGAAAAAACTTATCAAAATTCTATTTTTTTGGTATTCATAATTTGAAAATACATTTTGTAAAATCTAAAGCCTTCTTTAATCCATTTCATAAGAAAAACTAAACTTATACATTCATCCTATATGTGTATTTTAAAATCTAAATATTCAAAAACTAAATTAATAGGCAAACCAAATTAAAATATCATCGACATTGTTAGTGAAAATAAAAAGACATACACGAAAGCACATTAGCACAATTAACAAAAAGGTTTAAATTTAAATCTCAAAATATCTTCCACATTAACTAAATATATATAGTGAATGATTATAAGAAAAACTAAACTTATACATTCATCCTATATGTGTATTTTTAAATCTAAATATTCAAAAACTAAAATAATAGGCAAACCAAATTAAAATATCATCGACATTGTTAGTGAAAATAAAAAGACATACACGAAAGCACATTAGCACAGTTAACAAAAAGGTTTAAATTTAAATCTCAAAATATCTTCCACATTAACTAAATATATATAGTGAATGATTAGTTTGTCTCCCTTGACTTATGTAAGTCTATTTTATTAATTCAAAAGAAAATATAAATAATTAAACAACTAATCAGCGATGAAATACATGTTATATAGTGAAAAATTAATTTACTTTTTAAAATACTCTATTCTTATTTTAAAAGTACTAATTATCCTTCTAAGATTCCAACTCTTTTTAAAAGCTTTAATGGACCAATAACAAGCAAATCATATTTCATAATGAAGTCATAAAGAAAAAATCCATGAAAAATAGCAGTAATACTCATAGATTCAAAATAAAGAAGAAAAAATTCATTCGGGGGAATTTTCTTGTGCCATCACATCTTGTCAATTCTCTGACCCATACTTAGACATCTATAAAGCTCATTAAATACATTTTAATATTATGAATATGCATTTTTTTTGCTTAAAATGAATTTAATTATTCAAACTAAAAAATTTACTACTTAAGCACAATTCACTCTTTTATTAGAACTAAATCTTGAAGCTTTAAATATGACAAAATTATGTTTTAATCTTTTTCTCAATTAATTATTTCTATCTAAAAGAAAGTATAATTTTTTAGACATCATTTTTTCACATTAAGATCCAGCGGCCTTCTGATATAAAAAGAATATCAATGAAAGAAATAATCAATTAATGTGCACCACTTTAAGAGAATTTTCTTTTCAACATTTCTATTCGTTAACAATTTATGATCTTTATTTTCACCTACAAAATGATTAAAAAAAATTCTCACATATTTTTGAACAAAGAATAATAAAAGAAGAAGAAAACAAAAACAACACTTATACGATGCTTGTCAAGTAAAACTAAGCTATATAGACAATTAAAGAGAGAGACTCTTACATATGGTAACTAGAGAATTTAGTTGCGTTTTACGTGGTTATAAAAAATAATAATTGAAATAATTTATTTTAAAATATAGTTGGAATAGAAGATTTTAAGTAGTTTTTTATATAACACGTACAAAAAAAATGTATAAGTTAATGAGATCACCAATAATATTTTAAGTAATATTCATATGTGTGTTTTCTATACATCAAGTGGAATACATATGATTACAAGCTGATTTTGAGGACATGCTGGTATCAAAAGTTTTAAATCAGCTAATATGTATATGTGAAGATGTTATGTGTTTCAAAATGAAAAGAAAACTTCAAGAAAAATGATAATATTATTGTTGGAAATAATAAATAGAATTTGAGAATGAACTTATATTTATATTATTGGAAAAACTATATAGAGTAGCAAACCTAAGTATTAAATTACAAAAAATAGCAACACTTGTATCAAATTATATTTTGTAGCATCAGTAGCAATATTTTAATGTGGTCCCCTACTTTTGCCGCTTAAGAAGTTACCGTGCAAAAAATTTCCCCCTTTCACACTTTTCTTCTTTCTCTTTCCTTATTTTAAAATATTTTTTTCCTTGTTTTACGCCATTAACACTCAAATCGCGCTTTAATTTTTTTTTTTTTCGAACGATTTTAGCACCTCGGCCACGTTTTGAGTATTTGATGGATGCTATGTTTAATGACGATGGCAAGGTTTGTTGTTAATAAATACATATGCATTTATATGTATTTTATAGTCTACATATATATATTTGATTTACCATTGTTTAACAGATACTTTAACATCGTTTATCTATATTTCCTAGGTTGTATTTAAGAACATAGAGTCAACTCAAAGGGAATTGGAAAAGTTTCAAATACCAGAGAAGGATGTACTTGAAGATGAACGTTCAGTTGATTCGGATGATGACTTCCAAGACCCACCACCAAAACAGACCAATGTACATGCAAAAAAGAAAAAAAAAGGTTGATTCATCAACCCCATCAGTGAAGAAATCGTTAAGGATAAAGTCACACAATATTGTTGACGAGCATACTGAAAAGAGGACACCACTTCCTCGTGCTGCAAAGGTTGTTGGAGTCAAGACACCAGTCTTCAAGCCAATTCAAACACGACAGGCAACTCCTTCAAAAAAAAAGAAAGTGAAGCAAACAACTAGGGTTATTTTTCCTCCGGAACAGTCAAAGCTAGAGAGTCCTGTAGAGAAAGAAGCCGTGTCAAAGTCAGAGAGTCCTGTAGAGAAAAAAGCCTTCATTTCTAAGAAATTTTTTGATGTATTCCGCGATGAGGTAAGTTTTTTGTCAAATACTTATTTTACATTAAAAAAAAATTGTTTAATGATTTTGTATGAAAATAGGTTCATCAAGTGTTTAAAGGAATTCGTAGATTAGTGAAAAAAAAGTTCAATCTGATGCTCAAAGTAATTGAACAAAGCAAGATAAAAATTTTATTATTACAATATTCTTTAAAAAACTTATCTGATTTGACTATGTATTCTTAGTGGATTGATTTATACAAATACAACACATTTGTCAAATAATTCGTTATATCATTCTACATATATTTTGTAGGAACAATTTGCAGATAAAGAAGCTGAACAACCAAATGTTGATGATGTTGGTTTAGACAGATCTGGACAACACTTTAGTCCTAATGTTGTACAGACTTTGGATAATATGTTTGACGATACAAAGGTAAATATTAAACTTTCAAATATGTATTTACAAGCACTTTTAAATGTAGTTTCATTATGATTGTTTTGCTCTTTATGTTAATATATATATATATATATATATATATATATATATATATATATATATATATCAGTATATACAGTGTTAGTTGAAATTTCACTTGAAAAAAATCATGTGTTAAACTTCATAATCTGTGTTTATTTACTTTCAAAATACATTTGAGATAAATCAATCTTTCAAATTTTGAATAGAATAAAAGATTCATTTTTGTAGTTTATGCATTTCTATTTTTTTTCGTTAGATTTAGTTAAACTACATATGCATAGTATTCAAAAATACATATGCAGTGTATTAAAAAATACACATATAGTGTATTCAAAAATACATATGCAGTGTATTTAAAAATACATATGTATTTTTGAGTATTCTGTTTTTAAGAATATGTATTGTTAGGTTGATTGCAAATATTATAATCTGTAAAATAGTTTATTTTTAATTTTGTATATTAGTATATATTTTTAGAATGATGTTTAAAGCAATATGTATTTTTAGTGGGTTTGTATATACATATTCAGTGAACTCAAGTATTAATAGTTTATTGAACTTGTATTTGTAGCAACAATATAAAGATAAAGATTCTGAACTCCAACATATGAATTATCTTGGTGTCGAAACATCACCACAATGATTCAGTCAGAATGTTGATCTGAATTTGGGTGAAAATCAGTATGGTAAAAAGGTAAATAATAACTAACATATGTTTATTCATTTGAGTGCACATATATAATTTTGTATTTAAGCAGTTATATGTTGTTTTATATATATCTATATAAACATTTACAAGTAGATTTTTGTTTGATGTTGTTTTAATTTTTTTTACTTGTTTGCAAGGGGTGCACTGATTTGCATCCAGATAAAACAAACGTTGAAATTGATTCTCAACATTTAATCCCTGATGAGCTTCTCCGAAGTATTAATTTGGATTATATACATTCTGAGAAGCTTGTTCAACATGATGGTCCAGTATGTATAATGAATTGAACTTTGAGTTTATGTGATGTAACAATCCTAACAATCCAGAGGACAATTATCTTTTTGCTTTCATTTTTTTTGCAGATCAGTGATGAGAAAATGGATGAAACAAATTTGTCTGATCCACAGTTTACAATCCCAGATGAGATATTACCAAGTCTAAATGCCTATTGGAGAGAAAGCATTACCATACATCCATCAACAACCTGTGAAAAAGAACTTACTGATGAACATTTGAATGATAAAAAGTCTGAGTCTTTTGTTGAAGATCATTGTCAAGTATGTATAATGAACAGATTTTTGAGGTTATGTGTGTTATTTTGGACAGAACAAATTAATATTTTTTCCATTTTTTGAAGACAGACAAAGAGAACGTTGGATTGAGTTCAAAATCAGAGCTGCACGGAGAGATTGATCTTGGTATAGAGGAGCAAATTACGACACCTCCTGATGAACAAAGGAATGAACCAGTTTGACATGATTCACAAAACACAATCCCTGATGAGCTGCTTCTTAGTCTGAATGTCTACAGTAGTAAAAACATCATTGTTCATCTCTCTGCTAAACGTGAACTTCAAACTCTCATTCAAAAGTTAAGGATTAGGCGACCATTCAAATTCAAGGAGTCACCATACATGAGTAAGTTTAGTTCAGCAGCCGGTAAGTATACTAAGTTATATATATATTTCAATGTAATATGTTATGCAAATACGTTTTTATTAATTACATTTTTGTATTCTTTAACTATATAGGGAGCTCAGAAGGGCACACACGTATATTTCCCCAGAAACATCCATTTGTTTATCACCCGATTGATGGGATAGTGGATACGAAGATTGTCAAGTAGTTCATGGATTGGATTTCTGTCGACTTTCTAAAAGGTTATGCTAAAAGGTATTTCCTTTGAACTGTTTCATCTTATTTTTTTATTTCCATTAAATTTTCATGATTTAACATGTACTGATAAAAAAACAGGAAGAGAAATGTGGATCATTACAAAAAGGGCAAATCAACCATTTCAATGATGCATTTTGGAGTTGAGAATGTTGAAGATAAAAAATGGTTCTACACTACGGGGTTCCCTGATCAGTCATGGACAGACTCGGTTAGTATATTATTTTGATAATTTCTCCTTTACAGTTGTAGCACTACTTAAAATACATATTATGTTACCTGCAAATACATATGCAGGTACACATTTGTATTTTTACATTTTTTTTTATTATTTTACAAATACTGTGTTAAAAATACATATATAACTTATTAATATACATATGAATTTATTTTAAATCACATACTGTTGAATATTTATTTTTCTTGCATTATTTGTATATAAGTGTAGTTTACAAATGAAATTATACATACACAAATCTTAGACATTAAAATATAAAATGCATATGTATTTTATATTACATACACATGCTATTTTAGTATACGAATTGTTTGAATGTTCTAAGATTTGTGGTATTAATTACTGCAGCAAATTGATGTTTGCTTCTACTACTTAAGAAAGAAGTCGATGTATGGCCCCAATAGGTCTTACAAATACAACACAGTAGATTGCAACTTTATGGACATAATTAGGTCTGTTCATGAAGTTTATTCTGTGGATGATCCAAACCTTACGGCGGGAAGACAAGAGGCCCATCTTAATGAATACATCAATGGGTTCTGTATGCATACTGTTATGCCATGACATACAGTATAAGACATTTATATTCCAGTCAATATAAAGGAAAAACATCATTGGGTGCTCACAGTTTTATCCTTCTCACAGAGATGCATATTCTTATATGATTCATATGAATCATCTGGTCATTATCCGATTGTTCTTCTGAGATCAGGAAATTAGCTGAGATTATCTCTTTGTGTCTCCAAGCTTGTGATTTCTACGATAAGAAAGGAATTGATCTTCAAAATCATCCAAGATACAAAGACAAAGACTCATCAAATCTGTTTGATGTGTTATTTGAAAATAATTATCCTCAACAATCGAATGGAAGCTTGTAAGTATTTTAATATACATATACCAAAATTGTAAGTTTATACATAATATGTTTTACTTATTAATCATTTTTTTATTTTTGTAGGGACTGTGGTCTGTATATTGTAGGAACTGTTTCTCTCCGCTATTAATTTGTGCTCTTTTATGACAGAAAATGCCTCCTTATAGAGCTCACAGAAACAGCAAAAGACCTCAACCCGTCGATACTTTAGATGAGACGGTGTCCCATGCTAAATTCCGGGCAACTTTTCAGGCGCTAGCCTAGGCGGTTACCGCCAATGCTCAGACTCATGCTCAGGTCATAGTTCCACCCCCGTAATAAGGTAATTCAGTAGCAACTCAGGTTTGTGATTTTATACGGATGAATCCACCAGAGTTTTATGGGTCAAAGATAGGTGAGGACCCGCAAATATATCTTGATGAGGTGAAAAAGATCACCCAAATTATGCATGTAACGGAGAAAGAAAGTGTGGAGCTAGCTTCTTATCAATTGAAAGATGTTGCTTATGATTGGGTGGAGATGTGGAGGAAGAGTAGAGGGGAGGATACCGCTCCCACGACTTGGAAATTGTTCCAGGATGCCTTCTTAGATAGGTTCTTTCCCCCATTATTGAGGGAAGCAAAGGTAGAAGAATTTATAAACTTGATTTAGGGATCCATGACAGTTAAGGAGTATTGTCTTAAGTTCAACCAGTTATCTAAGTATGCTCCCGGTATGATGGCTGATTCGAGGACCAATATGAGTAAGTTTCTGACTGGTGTATCGAGTTATGTTGTGAAAGAGTGTAGATCCGCTATGCTCAATAGGGACATGGATCTTTCAAAGATAATGATACATGCTCAGCATATTGAGGTGGACAAGGTGAAGGAGAGAGATAGAGTAAGAGGAAATAAGAGGGTTAGGTCAGAGCAGCAGGGGTATAGTCAGACTAGATTTTCTGGAGGGAACCGCCCTCAGTTCTAGAATCATTCATTCGTGCCAATGCCTTCATCAGCTAGTGCTCTAGTATCTAGAATCAGGTAGGATCAGGGTAATAGGTCTACTATGTACAGGTCCCAGGATAGTATGAGTAACAAACCTCATTCTCCCCTATGTCTGAGGTGTAGTAGGGACCATCCCGGAGAGTGCTTAGCCAATAGGAGGGGTTGTTTTGGTTGCGGTAGGTTGGCCAACAGACTCAGAGATTGCCCGTATGCTAGACAGGGGAGTCATGGCATTCATTCCCAGAGTCAGGCTATTAGTGCTCCAACCCCTATAGCTCGTTCTACTACTCCTCAGGGTGCCTCATCTGGTACTGCAAGTGGTCAGCTCCAGAATTGCTTTTATGCTATACCACCCCGCCAACAGAAGGAGGATTCACCAGATGTTGTTACTGGTATGCTCCGTGTGTTTCATTTTGATGTGTATGTGTTGATGGACCCTGGGTCAAGCTTTTCTTATGTGACTTCGTTGGTAGCTATGAATTTTGAGATCGGTGCTGAAACGATTCCTGAGCCTATCTCAGTTTCTACCCTAGTAGACGAATCTATTGTTGCTAAATAAGTGTATATGAAGTGTCCTATCATTGTCCTTCACAGAGTCTTGTTTGCCGACCTGATTGAACTAGACATGGTCGATTTTGATATTATTCTGGGTATGGATTAGCTTCACTCTTGCTATGCGTTTATAGACTGTCGTACCAGTGTAGTCAAGTTTTAGTTTCCCAATGAGCCAATCTTTGAGTGGTCTGGAAATTCTGTATCCCCTAAGAGTCATTTCATATCTTACCTTAAAGCTAGAAAATTGATATCCAAGGGTTGCATCTATCTCTTGGTTCGAGTTAAAGACACTAAGTCCGAGACTCTGACTATTTAGTCTATCAGTGTTGTCAAAGAATTTCTTGATATTTTCTCGAAAGATTTCCCAGGGGTACCTCCCGATAGAGAGATAGAGTTCGGGATTGATCTTCTTCTTGATATGCAGCCTATTTCTATTCCTCCGTATTATATGGCCCCCGCAGAACTTAAAGAGTTGAAAGAGCAACTCAAGGATCTTCTTAATAAGGGTTTTATAAGGCCTAGTATGTCTCCTTGGGGCACACCTGTTCTAATCGTGCGAAAGAAGGATGGTTCATTGCGTATGTGCATTGACTATCGTCAGCTTAATAAGGTCACAGCCAAGAACAACTATCCTCTTCCTAGAATTGATGACCTATTTGATCAGCTGCAAAGTGCCAGTTATTTCTCAAAAATAGACTTGAGATCCGGTTACCACCAGCTTAAAGTTAGGGAGTGTGATATTCCAAAGACAGTTTTCCACACCCGTTATGGTCATTTTGAATTCCTGGTCATGTCTTTCGGGCTAACTAATGCCCCAACAGCTTTTGTGGACCTCATGAATCGGGTGTTCAGACAGTACTTAGATATGTTTGTTATTGTGTTCATAGATGATATTCTTGTGTACTCTCGAAGTAAGAACGACCATGCAGATCATCTCCGAATTGTCTTGCAAACCCTTAGAGATCATCAGTTATTTGCCAAGTTTAGAAAGTGTGAGTTTTGGCTAAGGACAGTTGCCTTTCTAGGTCATATTATTTCTTCTGAGGGTGTTCGAGTTGATCCTCAAAAGGTAGAAGCTGTGAAAAATTAGCCTAGACCTATCTCTCTGTCTGATATTAAGAGTTTGTTGGGTCTAGCTGGCTACTACCGTCATTTTGTTGAAGGCTTCTCTTCTATTGCATCTCCTTTAACTCGGTTAACTCAAAAGAAAGTTAAATTCCAGTGGTCAGATTCTTATGAGCAGAGTTTTTAGGAATTGAAGACTCGACTCACTTCAGCCCCGGTGTTGACCCTTCCTAATGGTGTAGATGATTTTGTGGTGTATTGTGATGCCTCTAGAGTTAGTTTGGATTGCGTATTGATGCAGAAAGGTAAGGTTATAGCCTATGCCTCCAGGCAGTTGAAACCGCATGAGAAGAATTACCCGACCCATGATCTCGAATTAGCTGCAGTGGTTTTTGCTGTAAAAATTTGGAGACACTACTTGTACGGTGTTCATGTTGATATTTTTATGGATCACAAGAGTTTGCAATATATTTTTACTCAGAGAGAATTGAATCTTCGACAGAGGTGATGGTTAGAATTGCTGAAGGACTACGATATGAGCATGTTGTATAATCTAGGCAAGGCCAATGTGGTGGCAGATGCCCTTAGCAGATCGTCCATGGGCAGTGTAGCACATATAGATGTAGGAAAAAAAGAGATTGCTTGCGAAGTGCATCGTCTGACTAGGTTAGGTGTCAGATTACTTGATTCATTTGAGGGAAATATTTGGGTCCAGAATAGTTCTGAATTTTCCCTAGTTTCGGAAGTGAAGGAGAAGTAGGATATAGATTCTCGTTTGGTCAAACTGAAAGGGTCAGTTAAAGACCAAAAGGTAAAGGTTTTCTCTCAAGGGGGAGATGGTGTATTGAGGCTTCAGAATAGGTTGTGTGTGCCTGACGTTGATGATTTGAGACAGAGAATTATGATTGAAGTGCATGGCGCGCGGTATTCTATTCATCCCGGTGCTACCAAGATGTATCGTAATTTATGGGAAATTTATTGGTGGAATGGTATGAAGAAGGATATAGCGAAGTTCATAGAGAAGTGTGCAACTTGCCAACAGGTGAAGATAGGGCACCAGAGACCTGTTGGTATGATACAAGAATTTAGCATTCCTATTTGGAAGTAGGAAGAGGTGAACATAGATTTTGTGACCGATTTACCTCTCTCTCATCATCATCGTGATTCGATTTGGGTCATTGTAGACAGGTTGACTAAGTCTGCGCATTTCTTTCCAGTGTATACATCTTTTACCACTGAGGACTATGCTAAGTTGTACATCCGAGAGTTAGTTAGGTTGCATGGAGTTTCGTTGCCTATCATCTCCGATAGAGGTACTCAATTTACTTCTCAGTTTTGGAGAGCCTTTCAGAAGAGTCTTGGCACCCAAGTTAATCTTAGATCCGCTTTTCATCCGCAGACAGACGGTCAGGCTGAGAGGACCATCCAGACTTTGGAGGATATGTTGAGGGCATGTGTTCTTGATTTCAATGAAAGTTGGGATAAACATTTTCCATTGATTGAATTTGCTTATAACAACAGTTTTCATGCTAGCATTGGAATGACTCCATTTAAGGCTTTATATGAAAGGAGATGTAGATCACCCATAGGTTGGTTTGAAGTGGGTGAAGCTGCTGTGATTAGACCTGATGTTGTATTTGAAGCTATGGAGAAAGTTAAGCTGATTTGAGAAAGGTTGAAGATAACCCAGAGTCGTCAGAAGTCATATGCAGATGTGAGAAGAAGAGCTCTTGAGTTTGAAGTTGATGATTTAGTGTAATTGAAAATTTTACCATGAAAGAGGTGAAGATATTTGGTAAGAAAGGAAAGCTTAGTCCCCGATATGTTGGCCCTTACAGAGTTTTGAATTATGTTGGGAAAGTAGCTTATGAGATTGAGTTTCCTGCAGAGTTGTCAGCTGTCCACCATGTCTTCCATGTCTCCATGCTTAAGAAGCACATTGGCGATTCTGTTGTTGTTGATCCATCAGAAAACTTAGACATTCGGGATATCCTTTCTTATGAAGAGATTCTGGTTGAAATCATAGATTATCAAGTCCGTAGACTAAGAAACAAGGAAGTTCCTTTGGTTAAAGTTCTGTGGCAAAATCAATCAGTTGAGGGTGCTACTTGGGAAGCAGAAGCAGATATGTGAGTTAAGTACCCCCATCTCTTCTTTGCAAGTATAAATCAAGATCAAGGTATTATTTTTCCTTAATTCAGTTTCCTCCTAATCCAGTGTATTCGGTTATATAGTTGTCTTCTATCTTGATTCGTGCATTTAGTGAAGTATCTGAAAGTCTAGAGTAAAGTAAGCCTGTTGAATAAATTATTTCAGTAGGGCATTTTCAAGTGTCCTCTTTGACCTTCAGTCTAACTAGCAACATTCGAGGACGAATGTTTCCAAGGGGGAGATATTTTAATACCCTGACCGTTTCGTAAGCTTAAATTCGTCTTTTGAGCGAATGGGAAAGACTTCTAAAGTTAATGATGTTTAAACCGTGCTGTATTTCCCTAATTTCTACTTTATATCATGTGGAGATTTGAATAAGTTTTCCATCGATACCAGTTTCATCAAAATCGGAGATCTGAGCAAGAAGTTATGACTATCTGAAGTCCTAGTCGTGAAACATCGTTATTTAGACCCTCAGCGCATCGCGGAGATGTGTAATATCCCAATTGACACTTTTCAGTGAGCCTCTATGATATTACCGTATAGCGCTAAGTCTCAATATCAGGATTGTCAAATTCCAGTGCACCAACGCGATTCCACCGCATTGCGGTGCCCTTCTAGGTCATAACCAAGGTGGCAACGCGATTTCACCGCGTCGCGCCACTGAGCAGTTTCCCAGTTGTCCAAATCCAGTAAAGGATCGTGATCATGGCGCATCGCGCCAGGGCCAAAAATCGGGCTCCAGTTTTAGAATTTGCTCAAGGGCATTTTGGTATTTTTGCCCAGTTTGGCCCTCTATATATAGATTCAAGTAGAGAAGAGAAATCCATTCTTCTCCATTTTTCTTCCAAGAAATATCTAGAACTAGGGTTTCTCTCTTCCAAATCCAAATCAAATCTTCTCCAAGAAATTCAAAATATTTTCCATAGATTTCATCAAGTTGTTCAAGAATCAAGTTCTCCAAGTCAAGGCATCAAGAAACTTGCTCAAAAGTGTGAAACAGAGTTTCCAATCAAGTCTTTTCATCTTAAAGTTAGAATCCAAGGTATGTGGGGCTTGAACAAGAATATCCTTTCATTCTTGTGCCCAAAGAATTGATTTTTACTATTGGAATTTCATGATCTTTGCAAGTGGGTTTACACCCAAATTACTTTATTGATGATCTATGAGATTTGAGTTGATTAAGTTTGATATTGATGATCATTTTACCATCATATTTCTTAAATTGAGAACTTATGCCATGAGTTGTATATTGTTATTATGTATTGATGATTTCTAAGTGATTTGAGATAAGTGTCATGATTTAAGTATTTCGACGAGAAGTTGATTATTGAATATATATTGATGTTTGAGCTTGAGAGTCAAGAAAGAGTTTTATGATGTTTTATTAAAGTTTGTAACATTTGATATGAGTTAATAAGAAAGTCCATTTGGTGATGAGAAAGATTGTTTTGAGTTGAATCAAGTTAGGAATCCACAGATTGTTTATGATTTACAGATGAGATATATTTATGATTTTGGTCTCTATGATAGACCCTTGAGTTGATTGAGGTGGATTTCCTAACGCGTTCTGAGCTAAGTCTGGGAGGAGTATTTAGCACCGAGCGGGAAGTGTGGGTTCAGCGCATCCTACTTCCCCAGAATTACGTGCCATCGTAGGATTGAGATTTGAGGGCCAAAGTACCTAGTTTGTGATCACAGAGATGAGTTTAAGGTTATACTCCCTGGCAACAGTATAACGCTCTCGCCAATGTGGGGTTTCTTCCTCAGGAGGGAAAACGTTGAACTCCATATAGCTCATATGGTTTATGTTAGTTAAAAGAAACTCCCAAGTCCATAAGAGTTCAAGTTTCATGAATTACCTAGTCTCTCTAAGTCTTGAGTCAAAAAGTTTGAGTTAAGTAAAATGAAATGATTTATGAGATTTATAAAGCATGTTTTACTGTTGATGATTTATGAGAAGCTATATTACAGTTTAATTCAAGTGAAGAGGGTCACTTTCGTTAGCATGCATGATTTTCTTATTCATTTATGATATTATTTATAATGTTGCATACATCCCCATATACTCAGTACATTCCCAAGTACTGATTCCCCATACTCTTCTGTGTGCTACATTTCCCCGTGATGTAGGTTCAGGTGCTCAGTCTCAGCAACAATAGTGATCTTCGAGTACCTTCATTTACATTTTTGTAGTTGGTGAGTCCTCATGGTTCGAGGACCTATGTCCCTGAGTTTTTCTCGTTAAGCAGATGATTATTTTTTCCAGTTCAGTGTGAGTCAGTTGGGGGTCTATCCCAATGGCTCTTTAGTCTTGATTAGTAGAGGCTTTGTTGTCCCAATGGATCTTTAGTCTTGATTAGTAGAGGCTTTATCAGACTAGAGTATCAGTATGTACAGAATGTTAGTATTTTGATTGTACAAGCCAACATATCTTTGCTTTCGAGTATGTCCATGATATGATATCCTTTCTTATTTTGCCATGACTTCCGTCAAAGTGAGTTCTGAAAGGGATGATAGTCTTAAAGGGTTAGCTTTAGGCCACGTGTGGCCTTAAGCATCGTGTGATGTCTCGAGATAGGTATGTGGGGCGTTACAATAGTAGCCATGAAATCTTTGGTCATACGTACATTATCAAGAGGTCTGACTATTCTATTAATCTATCTTATTTATTATGTTAGACAATAACAAGATTTAATATAACACACAGAGTATAGATTTATAAGTTGTTTGGTGTGAGGTATAATGTATAATAGTCATGCGATTATAAAATGTAGGACTATTTTATCCTTCATTTGGTAGGAGGTATTATTTAGTTCCAGAATTATTTATTCCATCATTACCATAGTGATGAGATAAATTATTTTATATAAATGGTAGGATAACTAATCATGATATAACTAATTTAAAGATTAATTATCTCGGTATAACTTGTTCCCAACCAAATGACCCCTAAGAGTATTGTAGGCTTAAGCAAGATTTTGATTTACAAGGAAGATGTTTTTTGTCTAATTATTTGGTATGTCAAGATAAGGTTGTTGTTTGTAAATGTCCCCAACTTTAGGTCTCGCTGGAGTATATACTTGATGAGACTAAAAAATGAGACTTGAGTTACCCATAAAATTAGAATTTTGATGCATTTTTGAAGTACCCAGAAATTTTAATGTGATACAAAATAAATTGCAATCATAATTAAAATATAAAGAACATAATTTTATTGATAAACAACTTGGGTACAATTCTGTTTGTTTCCTTGATCTTTCCCTCTTTATTCTCTCTGTAATTTAAGGATCATTAATGACATATTTCTTGAGTAGAATGATTTCGACATCCTCGCGATATATTTTATCACGAGGAACATCAAGCAACGACTTTGACAAAGGCGAATATTTTGATTTCTTTATGAATATTTCAGGAGCTTATGGGATTTAGAGATACTTCTTTAAGGAAATGTGTCACCATTTATATAGGCGTGAGCTAGGGTGCATGACCTAGGATTTAGGGTAACTAGCCTCAAAGAACCCTAATAGGATTAGGCTCATTTTGTAAAGTCCCACAAATTTTTGGTGTCTACAGCTACATACAATAGACCCTTGTTGTTCATCCTTTTTCGTAATACTATACATAACGGGAGCATTAATTCACCTGACCACCACTTTAATCATCTGGTATGTCAAATTCACTAGCCCTTCAAATCCAAATTTGTATTATACAAATCCATAAAGGAAAAAGTATTTCCTATTATGAATTTCTTCCTATAGAAGAGTGAACTTGAAACCTTTTATTAAAGATGAAGAAACTATTATCTATCACACTACATCTCTTATTTATATATAAGTTTCAAAACGCATGTTGTGACTTTTGAACCAAACAAATTAATGGTTGATATTCAATTAGTTAAATCAAGGTTCTGACCATGGTTATTGATGTCGCCCAAAACTAACTTCCTAACTTTTTGTTCATCATACGACTTCTTCTCACGACTCGTACACGAGAATACGACTCGTGTCCTTCACTCGTATCCACCTGGGACTTCTGTCTTTCCAAAATTTGAACAATAGTCTTCTTACAGTTTTCCTATATGAGTCGTACTCAGAGTTTCGACTCGTATACATCTGAGACTTCAACTTTGGATGGTAGCTTTAGATTTTGTCATGCTTATGATTTCTGTAGACGACTCGTATCCTTGCTTACGACTCGGATGCTCTAGTCGTATCTTGTCCATACTTAACTTCTCAATTTGGCTTTTCGTTCTATTGTGATTGCGATTCATCCTATGAGTCCTATAGAGTGTTGACGACTCGTATGATAGCTCGTATGTTGATTAGAATTGGTCTTTCCAGGTATTTTTTTTCTATTTTTATCTCAACTCTACTGTAGACCTATTTTACCTACAATAAACCCCAAAGTGCATTATATCTACTAAAACAACCTAAGTACCTGTATAAATTCACGATTTTAAACATCGACAGTGTCGTGTTATCACGACACATCAATACCCTCAACTTAGACTTTTGTGTGTCCTCAAGCAAACAATAATTAAGATCTATAATTTAATACAGTGCTTAAACAAGAAGATCATAAGCTACCCATGGCGGTGATTTTAAATTCAATTTTCTCATACATTATTTACCTCTCCTAATCTCACTTTTCAAAAATCAAACGAATTCGATGATGGCATTACATTAGTTACAGATAATCGGGCATCAACACAAGCCACATCAAATAAACAACTTAGCTACCTAACAACACACCCCTTGTGCACTCGCAGTCAAAGAAATCCCATTCACTCAGCTAAGATTTGTCAATTAATTTAGGGATATAGCAAACAATGCTCTTACTTACAAAGAAGTATCACCAGTGTATACAGAATACCATAGGCTTGCCCATATGCTCTCTTTCTAAGTTTTTAGATAGTCAAAGTAGGATCACAAAGGACTTTATTTGGCTTGTAACGTAGGTTAATGGTTGGTATGGTATCTTTTTGGGATTTATTTAGTGACTCTGCCTCCTTGACACTACACTAACTTTTGGGGTTCACACTTACCCAATTTTTTACTTTATTTTTACCCTTATTTCTCCCCTTTTACCTTTAAAGCACATTCAGACTTAGGCCAGGTATGATTTTCTCACTTTATTTTTCTTTTATTTCTCTTTTGTTTTCTATTTATTTTCTTACCTCACCTGTCCTCTTTCATTTTTCTTTCTATACTTCTTTCTGCATTCTCGTTCTTCCTACGCACCCCTATAACAACCACCCTTAACTTAGGTGATTTTCCTGAGTTGAGGTGCACAGTATCCAAGGAGGACCATGGCCAAACTAGTTCATTATAGAAAAGGGAAGGTAAAATCAGTGTATTAAGAAAAATTGTCACTTAAGGATCAAATATTTGGATCAAAGAGATTCATAATTATTTGGTTGGACATTTAGGATCAAGTGGACTTACAAAAAAAAGGCCTATGATCATCTCCTATTTGACTCACCTAGACCTAGGTAAAAGCAACCGGGAAAGTTCTAGATTTCGACACACTGGAACTCAGTAATACCTCACTCACACTTGCATAGGGTTGCACTGCTAAGTACTACTTATCCAGTATACAACTGTTTACCCTAATTGTTCTATCCCTAATACTAATGCCATTATTAGAGTCACAATGGTTTCTCATATACACACCACACAACACAAAAATTTTAGGAGGGGTCTCAACTTTTCAACATAATTTTATTAAACACAAAAATACAGCACAATCATTTCAAATCCACAAATGTTCCTAAATTTCTAAATCAGTTCAAAAATCATAATTCATTACAAATATTTTTTCAAAATCCCTAAAAAATCAATATAAACAATCTTCTGCCATAGGTGTTAATTTTTTTCCCTATCTCTGCAGCTTGTCAGCACCGAACCTGCAAGTCATAACAGACATTTATAGAAATATACTTTTTAGTTACTCCCAGAAATTCAAAATCATATATACCCCCACCCCCAACTGAAAATCCTAGCACTGTCCATAGTGCTAAAAAATGTTAAGTAAGGATGAAGGGTCATACCTGGGCGCTCAAGGCGTTGTCTCCATAATATCAGTAGGTAGGCCCTCAGCCTGGGTCCCACTGTCATCAGAAATCATCCCATCAGCTTTTGGGACTAAATCAACAATAATGGTTGGGGGCACAACATCATCCCATTCAGCATCAATAACAGGTGGTCTCGAACCACCATCTCCAGCGGCCATTTCACGGACCCTCGTCTCCCGATCTAGATTATCTTGTATGCTTTCTTCCCTGACCTTCTTCTCTGCCTCATTCTCTTCACGCTTTCTCTTTTTCTCTCTCACTTTTCTTCTTGGGTCTCTTTCACTCTTGTCTTTGGAATAGCCCAATTATTAGGAACATGGACAGTGGACACCACTGTCTCAATCAAGGGCTCTAGAATCACTGGTCTATCATACAACTTATGCACCATCCTCTTTATTTTGGCCACTTCGATCTTTATTTCTGTAATATCGGACGTCCGCCCACCACTCCACTGTCGAGTAATCCTTGACTCAAATACATCAAGTCTGCCTTGAACCCGTCTATCCTAGTTTGCAAACTGTGTATCAAGCTAGTACTTCACGTCCCTTTCCATGTAACCCACCTTCGCCTCCAGTGTGGCTAACCTGTTCATAACCTCTATTCACATTACCTGTGAATTCATAACAAGTCTAGAAGGCATACCTTGTAGCCTAGGTGGAACAGACTGTACCAAAAGCGGAGCATTAGAAGTACCTACTGTATCAGTCTGCATTGTCTCTGTCTGCTCACCCATCTCAGCTACCTCGATAGTCGCAACCTGACCTCTCTGTCAGAATATATATGCTATCAAATCAACTACCTGCTGTGCCTACCGAGATAAAGGGTTGTCTGTATCTCGAATCAGGCCTAAGTCAGTGGTGTTCGTGGCCTCCAATATCTCATTGATACCCAAGAGTTCTTATACTCTCGCCGCCAAGCACATTTGTGTAATCATGCAAGGATATGCCAATAGGTACTTCTCACATCCTACAGCTTGATCTATTTACTCTCAAGCTGAGAATTCACCAACATCAAAATCATAACCGAGTATAAACCTGACTATCATAGCTGTCCGGACTGGGCTTAGAGCATTATCTCCCATGATTGGACATAGCCTGTATCGGGCTAATGTCCATTATGACTTACCCTTAAAGTTGAGGGTATTCTTCTCAATCTTCTGGGAAACCTCCCCTGGGCCTCCTACTACCCACACAATATTTTTCCCATTGAAGCTATTCGCTCTATAATCCATCTAAGGAACTCCATCTTCTCCTCAGAACCCAACATCCTCTGAGTGATTTTCCTTATTTATTCCATCCTATAATCTATCTCCTCAGTATTAACTGGAGGCTAATACTCCGGTCTATATAAGAACCGACCAATGATACATGGTGAAATATCTACCCGTACTCCCCAAATAGTAAGAGAACCAATAGGCTTACCTCTCTTTCACAATTAGCCTTGTGGATATTATCTTTGAAGTTCACCCTTGTAGGCCGCATAAAATTCTTTACCAGTACCTCACTATATTTTTTGGGTGCTCTCGTCATCCATTCAAACATATACTGCCCAAACCGCTTCTCAAACTTGGGGATCTCCGACATCTCAGTAGTTGTCAATCTCCGCTCTAGATATAAGACCCGTATAATCTTACCACTCTAAGGTAAAAGTCTCTTGCATATTAGGGTTCCCTATCATTCTACGATGGGCACCGAAGCAATGGTAAGTGTAAGTGGAGGATCCTGTCGGTCAATAGAGGTGGCATAAATCTCTTCAGTACTGTGGACATTTTCAGAACTGGCTTTTTCCAAATTCAATTCAGCATCATCATCAGCATCAGAATGCGATGGTGTATGAGGAGGAGAAGTAGTTGGATTCTTTCTTCTTGGACCTCGTAGAGGTGTTTTCTCTGGTAGTACAACCTTATTTCCCTTGTCAGGTTTCTGTCTTTTTGGTTCAACCTTGCCCTTTTTTGGGCCATTGTATAGGTCACCGCTACTGTCAGATAATAGAGTAAACTCAGACCCAAGTGATTCTAAACTAGATGCTGGTTCCTTTTTAGTGCCCTTTTTGGGCATTTGTTTAGCAGTGAATGTATTTTTCGGAGGCATGGTACCTGTAAGTACATACTAATTAGTAACTAAATAAATAAGATAGCAAAAATAACAAAAAAAGTTCAGTGTGCATGTTTTGTTCAGGGTACGAGTGTGGGGTACAAGTCGTATCAACTAGGTACGACTCGTATGAATGAGTCATATCCTACATAGTGAATGAACAATTTCTCCACTCCTCCTAACCAGTCATACTAATAAGGTACGACTCATTACCAATAGTCGTAAGTAGATTAGAAATTTTTTAAAAAACATTATTCTTCCTAGGTCAGTACGATCTTAGCATATGAGCATATGGAATGGGTACCACTCATTTAGGCAAGTTGTATCCATTCCAAAACTTTAAATTTTTTAGACTTCCATGCTATCAGTGGGTATGAGTCCCATTATGGCCCCGTTACCAGTGGGTACGAGTCAAAGGAGTCTCGTATCCACCGTAACATAGAATTCCAGCTTTAAAGTTTGACTCCAAATCAAATTTCCCAAAATACCTACAAATTTATGCAACAACATCACTCATTTCCAATAAAAACAACACACAATAACACACCACAATTCAAGTGTACTCCCAATCTCCCAATTTCAACCTAAACCTAATAACTAGAGTTTCAAAATTTAATAATCAAGCAATAGGAACTCAAAGCAATTTAGAAACCACTCCCATTTACAAGTTCAACTCGAAACAACAAGGATTTACCTTCCAAACTTACTTGAATGGATGAGAAAATAGTTTGCTTAAGTGTCCACTTGTTCTTCCCTAAACTCTTAGTTAAATTCATGTAAGATGTTGAATTTTAGTAATTTGGTAGTTGATTTAAGTTGTTTTAAAATGATTTCGTGATTTCAGAAGAATCAATTTGAGAAAAAATAGTTGTGGGTGCATTTTGGGTATCGGGTACACGATGGGTACCCTATTTCTACTTAAATCAAGTGCCAGGATGGGTTGACCCGCAATCCTAACCTGGTAAGCTTGGGTACGAGTCATGTGTATGATTCATACCCAGGCTTACGAGTCATTTCTTTAACTCGTATGGACCTAAATCCATAACTGGGTTCTGGAGTTGATATAATTTAATATGATAAGTTGTACCCTGAGTGTACGACTCATTCTGAGAGTCGTATCCACTCTAGAAACTTTTACCTGATTCTGCTTAATTTTCTTAGTCCATATGACTCCTACTCATGAGTCGTATTGTTTAGATATGACTCATAAAGAGTCTGTATGACCAAATTTTGTGAACTTTTCTGGGTATTTTCTGCACTCTTTAGTCCTACATGCTGAACAAGCATATTAACCTATAACTAAATAAGTACAAAAACATGGGTTGCCTCCCTTGCAATGCTTAATTTTTCATCACAACATGATGTAGCTAAGTTGGGTAGGGTATAAGTGGTATGGTCCTGTCGTATGATAGGGTATAAATGGTATGGTCCTATCGTATACTGACCAGTATTAGTTGTTAGGATGGTTTTGATCACTGGAATGGTTACGACTTAGGGGTATGAGTTGTAGGGCTTGGTACGAGTTGTATCAGGGACTCGTATGGTGGGTAGTGTTTTATCTTCCTGGTATTTCATTCTACCAGGGATACGGGTCATGGGTACGGTGTATGCCATTGTCATGACTTGGTTGAACGAGTTATATACTGGACAATGTCTGATCTAAAAATGTGAGGCTTGGATACGAGTGATGGATACCAATCGTATAGGAAGGTATAACTCGTAAGGGTCAGTCGTATCCCTGTGATGGTATTTTGTGCAACTTAAGTGGGGGTATTCTGGATATTTCCCTACTTACCCTAATTAGGACCCCCGATATGTAATATACTTAGGAGGTTATTTACCCTATTATTCTATTCACTAATCCCTATAAACTATTCCAAAACACTCCATAATTCTCTCAAGAGCTTTTGGGGCAAAAGAGCTAGGGTTTCAACTAAAGGATTGCTTTTGGACTTGTGTTGGTGATTTCTTTCCATCAATTCTTCGGTACAAAGCATGATTCACTTCCCTTATTGTAATTTCATCTAAAGGCATGGTTTATATGATTAGTTTCATAATTTTACTATTACATGATTATGGTTTTTCAACTATTATTTGGGGGTTTTGATATTAAATTCTTGGTTATGGTTTTCTATGGGTTTAACAATGCTTTTATATGCATTAATGATGGTTTTGGACAATTGTATTTCACGGTAATGGTTTAATGGTCTTTGGAATTAGTCTTGGTTATATTATACCCTAAGGTGTTTGATAAAATACGTATAGAGGTATATTTATTGCATTGACTTCTTTTAATAGAACTTTTGCTTGTTTTCAGTTTATGTAATAAAGCTTTAAATGGTCTGAAAAGGCTAAAGACTAAATGGTTATGCTTGTGGTGAACATGGAAGTCTCCCAAGTGGTTTAATATGGTATATGTAAGGGCACTTGATAGTCCCCTTAACCTTAATGGTTTGGCTATGGATATTGCTTACAAGTAATGGGGTGGTATGATGATACCACTAACATTAGACTTGGTTAAATAGAATGGTAAATGGTTTGATTATTTGGAAATGGTTTTAATTAGGCATTAATGGTGGGGTGTGAAGCAATGTCGTAAAAAGAGGCGGTCCCAGGGGGACCAAAACTAAAAACTCATATTTGACGATCTGAGGGGTCTTGATGACCATGTGCATGTGTCACATTTTATATTGAGATATGTACTATTCATCCCATCAGATACTTCCCTGGTCGTCCGACTACACGCACTGGCGCCCTTTCAGCAGGGGGAGCAGAACCCATATCGCCCGTGGGTGGTTAGGACGACCAAGCTACATAATCCAGGTAAAGGTTTAGAAAGGCATGCTAAACCCGATTCCCCTTTCTCGTCACTTATATATATGTATGGTTGTATGCATTATGGATGGTTTTACTTGGTTTTATGACTGACATTATTTTATCCTTATACTGAGTTTCATGCTAGGGGTTACTCGCTAACCCGTCTACTAGCGGCTGTATACCCATGCTATGCAGGAATTGGCTGTTCGACTCCCTCTACATAGTGATTGACTCAGGGATAACATTTGGACTAAAGTGGTGAGCTTCCATCCTTTTGAAAGGCATCATTTCATGTTATGGATATTGTTAGACATTTTGACTTTATTTTGGATATTGGATTTGGCTATGGTTGGGGGCATGTCCTAATTGAATTTATTTACTCTTTTGGATAGAGGCTTTGTGGTACTTCTAGGGGTTGGTATGTGTGGGATCGGTATTGGTGTCAGCCTTGGCATTAGAATAAGTTGGGAAGATGGCATCATCCAACACGATATCTCACTGTTCCATCGTACTACATTTTGGGATTAATTATCAAATGATGTTTTGGTTTTCTCTTTGGTTGAGACCTGGTTTATGGCCTATGGTTTGGTTGGTATTTTTTGATGGATGATCGGTATGGTTGGATTCGGTTGGGCCGGTCACGGTTGTGACCCTATCCTAGAGTCTTCATGAGTGCATTTATGCTATCTTGTTATAAGCTCGAAATTCAGCCCATCTAAGGCTGGATATAGGTGGTCGGTTTTGGTAACAGGGTGCGGTCCCTAGTCCTGGTTGGACTTGAGATGCCCATTACGATAAGGCTCGGGGTCGGGTTATTTCAAGTTGGTATCAAAGTCTAGGTTCATGGTCAACTGGGAAGTCCACAAAGCCGTGTTGAGTAGAGTCTCTTTTAGGGGTGTGAAACGCGCCATACTTATAAGGGAGAGGCTGAAAGACATTCAGGAATGTTTCACTTTCTTGGTATTCTATCTTCAAACTTGAGTTCTCAATCCTGGAAATCTTCTCTAATCCTTATTTGTTCATCTTTCAGATCATGCCTCCTAGATCTGGAACACAAGAAAATTCTTCTGTCCCATCTGGGGATAATGCTGAAGGGGTACATACTATGTCTAGAGTACATCTTTGATCTCGTGTTCTTATTCCTGATAGTGCTGGAGTTACTCGTATTCCGACTAGTTCTTCTCAGGTCCCTCAGGGCAATGTGATGTATGCAGAATTTTATCAGTCTATTCATGTTATTGCCCAACTGGTTGCTGCTCAGGCTAAGTTGGGTGCGGCTGGTGCTTTATCTACTAAGGCCACAATGGTTGGTTAATTTATGAAGATGGGTCCTCCAAGTTTTATTGGAGTGAAGGCGGAAGAGGATCCACAGGGCTTCTCGGATGAGATGGAAAAGATTTTTCGAGTGATGTAGGTTACTATTGTAGAGTGGATTAACCTTGTAGCTTATCAACATAAGGATGTTTCTTATTAGTGGTATAAGGAGTAGGATAGAGATATGGGTGATATGGAAGAGGAAGGGTTGTGGGAGGCCTTTTCTAATGCCTTCTTAGATCGATTCTTTCCTCAAGAGATAAGAGAAGTTAGGATGGAAGAGTTTATGAACCTCAGACAGGGGATGATGTCAGCAAAGGAATACACTTTGAAGTTCCATCAGCTATCAAGGTATGCTCCTGACTTAGTGGCTGATATGAGGTCGAGAATGAGAAAGTTCATTTCTGAGTTGAATAGAGATTTAATTCTAGAGAGCAAGATTCCCTTGCTGATTAAAGATATGGACATCTCAAGGTTGACTATTCATATAAAATAGATCAATGATAAGAAGAGAAGGTAGGCAAAGTTTGGGGATAGGTAAGAAAAGAAGGGCAGGTTCTCTGATCAGGGAGATGCTCAGTCTCAGGGTGGTAGAGATGGTGGCAAGTGGTAGAGAAAAAGTAGGGGAGTTCTGGCTTTTTTTCTGCTAGTTCTCTTTACCAGCCGAGAGATAGACATCATCAAGGTAGTGACGATTCTCGAGCATAGGTTGACCAATCTCAGTGAGCGGAGGTTAGTCAGTTTCTTCGTGTCCTCCTTGTCGATTCTTTGGTCATCCTCATTGGGGTTACTGTGAGGAAGGAAAAGACAAATCCTTCAAGTATGGACAGGTAGGCCATCGACTCAAGGACTGTCCAGTCAACAAGGTTGCTTACAGGGGCGAATAAGATTCTTGTGGCTTCATCTTTTATTCCTGCATCTAGTGGTGTGACATCTGCTTCTGTCACTACTCCTGGTTCTAGTGTTGATCGAAATAGGTTGAATGCTTTGACATCCTGATAGGAATCTGAGGCATCATCTAATGTCGTTACTGGTATGTTATAGCTTTTCTCTCGTGACGTATATTGTTTGCTTGATTTGGGCTCCACTTTTTCTTATGTGACTCCATATGTGCCTGTGTCTTTTGGTTTTGATTCAAAATTTATTTTAGATCCTTTTTCTATTTCTATCCCAGTAGGTACCTCTATTATTTCTAAGAGAGTCTATAGGGTGTGTGCAGTATCTATTGGTGAAAAGTAGACCTTGGCGGATCTGTTTGAGTTGGATATGGTAAATTTTGATGTAATTTTGGGTATAGATTGGTTGCATTCTTTTTATGCATCTTTCAATTTTTGGGCCCATAAGGTTATCTTTAAGTTCCTTGGTGAACCGATGATAGAATGGGAAGGTAGTTCCTTAGCTCCTAAGGGGAGGTTTATTTTTTATCTTAGAGCTCATAGGTTAATCTCCAAGGGTTGTCTTTCTCACTTGGCCCGGATTAAAGATTCTAACTCAGAAGGTCCTTTTTTGTCTTTAGTCCTTGTAGTTAATAAGTTTCTAGAGGTCTTTCCGGATGATCTTTCGGTGTTCCTCCAGATAGGGAAATAGAGTTTGGTATTGATTTTCTTATGGACACTCATCCAATATCTATTCCTCTGTATAGAATTGCTTCGACAGAGTTGAGGGAATTGAATTAGCAACTTAAGGATCTTCTAGATAAGGGGTTTATTTGTCCTAATGTATCTCTGTGGGGTGCATCGGTGTTGTTTTTGTGCAAGAAGATGGTTCCCTTCAGATGTGCAATGACTATAGGCAGTTGCATAAGGTAACAGTAAAGAACAAGTATCATCTTCCGAGGATAGATGATCTGTTTGATCAGTTACCTTTTCTAGATAGATCTTTGATTATGGTACCATCAGCTTAAGATTAGGGAGGTGGATATCCCTAAGATGACTTTTTGTACTAGGTATAGGCATTTTGAGTTTTTGGTGATGTCATTTGGGTTGACCAATGCTCTGGCAATGTTTATGGACTTGATGAACAGAGTTTTAGACAGTATTTAGATCTCTTCATTATTTTGTTTATTGATGACATTCTGGTTTATTCGAAGAGTAAGGAGGATCATGCTAATCACCTCCATGTGGTGTTGCAGACCTTAAAGGAACAACTTGTATGCCAAGTCCTCTAACTGTGAGTTTTGGTTGACCATTGTGACTTTTTTGGGTCATATAATTTCTAGTGAAGGAATCATGATGGATCCACAAAAGGTTCCTATGGTGAAGAGGTGGCCTAGGCCCACGACTCCATTCGATATCCAGAGCTTCTTGGGTTTAGCTAGGTATTATAGATGGTTTATGGAAAGATTTTCTTTGATAGGTGCTCCATTGACTAAGTTAACTTAGAAAAAGGTTAAATTTTCTTGGTCGGATGCTTGTGAAGGAAGTTATGAGAAGTTGAAGGATAAGTTGACTTTGACTTTAATCCTGACTTTGCCAGAGGGAAATGATGGGTTTGTGCTTTTATTGTGATGCATCTCGGGTGGGTCTTGGTTGTGTGTTGATGCAGCATGGGAAGGTAATTGCCTATGCTTCTAGGTAGTTGAAGGTGTATGAGAGGAATTATCCTACTCATGATTTAGTGTTGTTGGCGGTTGTGTTTGCTTTTAAAATATAGCGACATTATTTGTATGGTATTCACGTGGATATCTTTGGCGATCACAAGAGTCTTCAGTACATGTTTACTTAGAAAGAGCTTAATCTCAAGCAAAGGAGATGGCTTGAGCTTTTCAAGGATTATGACATGAGTTTTCACTATCACCCAAGTAAGGCAATGTGGTTGATGATACTTTTAACTGGTTATCCATGGGGAGTTTGGCTCATGTAGAGGAAAAAAAGTGGAAATTGGTGAAGGATATTCACCGCTTGGCTAATCTTGGAGTTAGTCTCTTGGATTCTAGGGATGGTGTTATGATAACGCAAGAGGTAGTTCGATCATCTCTTGGTGCGGAGAATAAGGAGAAGCAAGTGCTGGATCCTATCTTGATGAAAATCAAGAGTGAAGTTAGTTGGCAAAAGATAGTGGTGTTTGAGATCAATGGTGATGGTACTTTTCGGTACCAAGGAAGTTTGTGTGTTCTTGATGTCGACGGCTTGGGGCAAAAAGTTTTGACTAAGGCGCATGTGTCATGCTATGTTGTTCATCCTGACTCGACTAAGATGTATCATGATCTCAAGAAGATCTATTAGTGGAATGGAAGGAAGAGAGATATGTTTGATTTCATGGCCATGTACATGGTGTGTCAACAGGTTAAGGTTGAGCACATAAGAACAGGAGGGTTTTATCAAAAAATTGATTTTCTCGAATTGAAGTGGGAAGTAATCAATATGGATTTTGTTATCGGTCTTCCCCAGTCTCAAAATTAGTATAATTCTATTTGGGTCATCGTGAATAGGATGACTAAGTGTGCACACTTCTTGCCAGTGCGGATACCTTTTCGGTGGAAGATTATGAGTAGCTGTATCTTCAAGAGATTGTGAAGCTACATGGGGTGCATGTTTTAATTATTTATGATTGTGGTGCACAATTTACGTCTTACTTTTGGTGGTTTTTTAAGAAAGGGTTGGGGACTAAGGTTAGTCTGAGTACTGCTTTCCATCCGCAGTCAGATGGAAAAGTGAAGAGAACTATTCAGACATCAGAGAGTATGCTTTAGGCTTACGTGGTTGGCTATGGTGGAAATTGGGTTGAGCATCTACCTTTGGTGGAGTTTTCTTACAATAATAACTATCATTCTAGTATTGGTATGGATTCTTTTAAGGCTTTGTATGGTATGAGGTATAGATCTCCTATTGGTTGGTTTGAGCTTGGTGAGGTAGACATATTTGGCCTGGATTTGGTTTATCAAGTGATGGAAAAGGTAAAGGTGATTTGGGATAGGCTTAAAGATCCCCAAATTCGCCTTAGGCGTAGAGACTTGGAGTTTGTGGTTGGAAATAGAGTATTCCTTAAGGTGTCTCCTATGAAGGGAGTGGTGCGGTTTGGAAAAAAAGGGAAACTCAGTCCTCGATATATTGGTCCTTATGTGATTTTGTGGAGAGTTGGTAATGTTGCTTACAAGTAGGAATTTCCATCCACATCTATTTTCTGCTCCTAGGATTCGTGTGAAAGGTATATTTTCTTGAACACATCTTTATTTTCTGAGTTTGTTAAAGGAAATATTAATATCTTTGCCTCTTTGGTTTTGAACTTTGATGAATATTGGTAATATGTTTGATAATTCAAATGACTCTGTGTATGGTTAACCCTATCTTATCCATTATTCGGGGATGAATGTTCCTAGTAGGGGAGACTGAAACATCCTAGGTTTTGATCCTTAGAAAATTTCCTGGAATTCCCATTCTCCAGACCCAATACGGCTCATGGGTACGAGTTATATGGTGGGGTACGAGTCATATGGTCCTGTCGTATGCTGACCAGTATTACTTGGTGGTATGGTTTTGGTCACTAGAATCGTTACAACTTAGGGGTATGAGTCATAGCGATTGGTACGAGTCGTATCAGGGAATCATATGGTTAGTTGTGTTTGATCCTCTTGGTATTTCATTTTACCAGGGATACGGGTCATGGGTACGAATCGTATGCTGTGGTCACCACTTGGTTGGATGAGTCGTATGCTGGACATTGTCTAATCCAAAGGGGTGAGGCTTAGATACGAGTGGTGGAAACCAACCATATAAAAGGGTATGACTCGTAAGGGTTTGTCGTATCCCTGTGATGGTATTTTGTGCAACTTAAGTGGGGGTATTCTGGACATTTCCCTACTTACCCTAATTAGGACCCCCGACGTCTAATACACTTAGGAGGTTATTTACCCTATTATTCTATTCATTAGCCTTTATAAACTATTTCAAAACACTCCATAATTCTCTCAAGAGCTTTTTGGGGCAAGAGAGCTAGGGTTTCAACTAAAGGATTGCTTTTGGACTTGTGTTGGTGATTTTCTTCCATCAATTCTTTCGGTACAAGGCATGATTCTCTTCCCTCATTGTAATTTCAACTAAAGTCATGGTTTATATGATTAATTTCATGGTTTTACTATTTCATGATTATGGTTTTTCAACTATTATTTGGGGATTTTGATATTAAATGCTTGGTTATGATTTCCTATGGTTTTAGTTATGCTTTTATATGCATTAATGATGTTTTTGGACAATTGGATTTCATGGTAATGGTTTAATGGTCTTTGCAATTGGTTTTAGTTATATTATGCCCCCAAGGTGTTTGATAAAATGCTTATAAAGGTATATTCATTGCATTGACTTCTCTTAATGGAACTCTTCCTTATTTTCAGCTTATGTAATAAAGCTTTAAATGGTTTGAAATGGCTAAAGGCTAAATGGTTATACTTGTTGGGAACATTGAAGTCTCCCAAGTGGTTTAACATGGTATATGGAAGAGCACTTGATAGTCCTCTTAACTTTAATGGTTTGGCTATGGATATTACTTGCAAGTAATAGGGGTGGTATGGCGCTACCACTAACATTGGCCTTGGTTAAATGAAATGGTAAATGGTTTGATTATTTGGAAACTTTTTTAATTGGGCATTAATGGCGGGGTATGTAGCAAGGCCGTGAAAGGAGGCAGAACCAAAACTAGAAACTTATATTTGTCGATATGGAGGGTCTTGATGACTATGTGCATGTGTCACATTTTATATTGGGGCATGTACTAGTCATCCCATGGGATACTTCACTGGTCGTGTGGCTACACACATCGGGGCCCTTTCAGCAGGGGGAGCAGAACTCATATCGCCCGTGGGTAGCTAGGACGACCAAGCTACACAACCCAGGTAAAGGTTTTAAGGACATGCTAAACCCGGTTCTCCTTTCTCGTCACTTATATATATGTATGGTTGTATGCATTATGGATGGTTTTACTTGGTTTTATAACTGGTATTATTTTATCCTTATCCTATGTTTCATGTTGGGGTCACTTGCTAACCCGTCTACAGGCGGATGTATACCCATGCTATGCAGGAATTGGCTGTTCGACTTTCTCTACATAGTGATTGACTCGGGGACAACATTTGGACTATAGTGCTGAGCTTCCATCCTTTCGAAAGGCATTATTTTATGTTATGGATATTGTTAGACATTTTATCTTTATTTTGGATATTGGTTTTGACCATGGTTGGGGGCATGTCCTAATTGGATTTATTTACTTTTTTGGATAGAGGCTTTATAGTACTTCTAGGGGTTGGTATGGGTGGGATTGGTAGTGGTGTCAGCCTTGGCATTAGAATAAGCTGGGAGGCTGGCATCATTCAACATGATTTCTCACTATTCCATTGTATTACATTTTGGGATTGATTATCATATTATGTTTTGGTTTTCTCCTTGGTCGTGGACTTGTTTATGACCTATGGTTTAGTTGGTATAGTTTGATGGATGATCGGTATGGTTGGACTCGATTGGGTTGGCCATGGTTGTGACCCTATCCCAAAGTCTTCATGAGAGCATTTACGCTATCTTTTTATATGCTCAAAGTTTAGCCCATCTAAGACTGGATATAGATGGTTAGTTTGGGTAACAGGGGGCTGTCCTTGGTTCTGGTTGGACTTGGGACGCCCATTATGACAAGGCTCGAGGCCGGGTCGTGTTACTTGGTCACCTTTTTCATAGATTCTTTTGTCAATTTTGCAATCATGATGCAACTTCATCTCTTTTTTGTAAAGTATGATCTTTCATACGCCCAGAGTCGGAATTCATCCAACTCATTCATACTTTTCATCCTTGACTTGGATGCATTTTGCCACTCAAAATTTAGCTTCTCCAAGGCCCATAGTGCTTTATGTTCAAGCCCAATAGGCAAGTGACAAGCCTTTCCATACACTATCTAATAAGCTGAAGCACCTATTGGAGTCTTGAATGCTGTTCGGTAAGTCCATAATGCATCATCTAATTTTGTGACCAATCAGTCCTATTGGCATTTACTGTCTTTGCCAAGATAGACTTAATTTCTCTATTGGACACTTCTACCTTTCCACTAGTCTTTGGATGATAAGGTGTTGCCACCTTGTGTTTCCCTCCACACTTCTCTAGCAGACCTTTGAATTGACGATTACAAAAATATGACCCTCCATAACTAATTATAGCACGGGGCGTGCCAAATGGAGAAAATATATTCTTTTTCAAAAATACCGTGATACTAAGTGCTTCATTGTTGGGAAGTGCAACTGCTTCCACCCATAAGAAACATAATCCACAGCCACTAGTATGTACTTCATGCCAAACGAACTCACAAAATGTCCCATGAAATCTATGCCCCATATATCAAACAACTCCAATTCAAAAATAAGAGTCATAGGAAGTTCATGGCGTCTAGAGATATTACCTTGTCATTTTACAAGAAGAAGCAAAATCATGAGCATCTTTGTAGATTGTTGGCCAGTAATACTCATATTACAAAATCTTGTGGGTCCACCATGATGACCCCCAACTGGCGAAGAATGACAAGCCTTAAGTATGCTTATCATATCTACCTCAGGTGTCAAATAATCCTGTCTGCACAAATAAGGCTCATCCCAAAAAAATTTCCTTACCTTATGCTTAAATTTTTTACCTCAGATAATTTGCATAGTCTGCAAACCATGGAATTAGAACTTAGGAAGCTACTAATATCTGCTCATCTGGAAAACTGTCATCAATATCAAGCCCATCTTCAACAGTCTACATAGTTTCCTTCTCTAGTTTAGACAAATGATCTGCAACTTGATTCTCAGTGCCTTTTTTATCCTTGACGTCGAAATCAAATTCTTGCAGCGATAGCACCCACCTAATCAGTCTAGGCTTTACATCCTTTTTCGCTATTAAGTACTACAATGCTTCATGATCAGTGTGCACAATCACCTTAGTTCCAATAAAATAATACCCAACCTTCTCAAAGGAAAAAACCATTGCCAACAACTTTTTTCCGTCATTATAGTTTTTTTGAGTAAAATTTAGTGCCTTGCTATCATAGAAGATAGGATGAAAGATCTTTTCTTTCTTTTGACCCAGTACAACCCTTACGGCCAAATCACTTGCATCACGTATAATTTTAAATGGAAAAGACTAGTCTGGAGATACAATGATAGGAGCAGTCATCAACTTCTCTTTCAAATATTCAAAAGCCTTCAAGCATGCTTTTGTACACTCAAATTTCACATCTTTCTCAAAAAGCCCACAAGAGGGTTGGCTATCTTTGAGAAATCCTTAATTAAACACCTATAAAACCCAACATGTCCCAAAAATCTATGAACACTCTTCACAGAAATTGGTGGAGGTAATTTCACAATTACTTCAACCTTTGCTCCATCTACCTCAATACCCCTTTTTGAAATTTTGTGCGCAAGCACTATACCTTCTTTGACCATAAAATAACACTTTTTCCAATTAAGTACCAAGTTACATTCTTCACACCTTCTAAGAGAATTCACCAAGTGAACTAAGCAGTCATCAAGAGAATCACCAGCGACTGAAAAATCATCCATAAATACTTCGATGATTTTTTCTACCATGTCAGAGAAAATTGACATCATACATCTCTGAAATGTGGCTGGTGTGTTACATAACCCGAATGGAATTCGTTTGAATGTGAAGGTCCCATAAAGACAAGTGAAGGTGGTCTTTTCTTAATTTTTAGGTGCAATAGTAATCTGGTTATAACCTGAATACCCATCAAGAAAATAGTACCATCCTCTACCGGCTAACTTGTCTAATATTTTGTCCATGAAGGGCATGGGAAAGTGGTCCTTCTGAGTCCATGCATTCAATTTTCTGTAGTTCATGCATACTCTCCATCCTGTGACTGGTCTCATTAGAACTAGCTCATTCTTATCATTAGGCAGAACAATAATACCGCCTTTCTTCAGCACATATTTTATCGGACTGACCCACTTACTATCAGCAATAGAATACACTACACTAGCATCCAACCACTTAATTATCTCTTTCTTTACCACCTCCTACATAGGAGGATTGAGTCGGCACTGATGCTCTATACTTGGAATATAATCCGGTTCAAGTTAAATTTTATGAGTACACAAACCGGGCGAAATACCCATAATATCTGCAATGGACCAACCTATGGACCTCTTGAATCTCTGCAATACTAACAATAATGCTTCCACTTCTGAATGTATCAAATCAGCTGCAATAATAACAGGTAAAGTATTATTGTCCTCCAAAAATGCATATCACAAATGAGAAGGGATGGCCTTCAACTCTAAGACCGGTGGTTCCTCAATGGTTTGGCGAGTAGGTGGAGTAGTTCTATTCTTCAAATACAGATCAAGCTTCTTTGCTGCATAAGTATAGGAACCACTCCTAGAAAGTGCACACACCATCTCACCATACTCTTTAATGCCATCACTATCAAAGTTCACCTTTTGAGTTTAAGTGATTAGATGAAATGGCGGAAACTATAAGATAGAGGTGAATCTCAAATTACTGTCTTATTCTTATTTTCCTAATCACAAACTCCCTTGTGAGAACGTTTGGAAATGCAGGCTATCTCAAGCTTCTGCAGTAGCTTTGAGATTAATTATTGTGAAGAAGATTAAGATACATGCATAAACCCAAGAATAGATGAATATCACACTTTCTCCATGTAGATAATCCTCTAAGGTTCCCACAACCCTAGTCAAAGAGATTAGCCGCTCATGTTGTTGCAAGAATCCATGATTATAAATGAAGAAAACATGTAATTAATTGCACTAGAATAAGATGAATAAACTCTAAAGTCTTGAATTGAATAAAAAGCCAACATCTCAAGAATAATTGTAAAGTATGTAAAAGTAAGTAACCTCTTGTAAGAATGTGTAACCTAATAAAAGATAAACTCTAGGGTATTTATAGCATCTTAAAATAACATATAAATCTTAATAAAAATAGGAAAGATAAAGTTATGTCGTCACTCGGTACGACTCAGTCTTTAACTCGTACCGGCATCATAATAGTCGTACTTGTGCCTCTCGTATCCATTCCAATATCTGATGTCCTAAGGCTTCAACTTTCTGTTCATTATACAACTTCTGCTCATGAGTCGTACATGAGAATATGACTCGTGTCCTTCAGTCGTATCCACCTTGGACTTCTGTCTCTCCAAGCTTTGGTTTCCCTATACGAGTCGTACTCTAAATTTTGACTTGTATACTTCTGAGACTTTAACTTTGGATGGTAGCTTTAGATTCTGTCATGCTTATGATTTCTGTATATGACTCGTATCCTTGCTTACAACTCGGATGCTCCAATCGTATCTTGTCCATGCTTAACTTCTCAATTTAGCTTTGGGTTTTGTTGTGCTTACGAGTCATCCTACAAGTTTTATCGAGTGTTGATGACTCGTATGATAGCTCGTATCTTGATCAGAATTGGTCTTTCCAGATCTTTTTCTTCTATTTTTATCCCAACTCTAATGTAGACCTGTTTTACTTGCAATAAACCCAAAAATGTATCATATCTACTAAAACAACCTAAGTACCCGCATAAATTCACGATTTTAAGCATCGAAAGTACATGTTTTCATGATACATCAACTATCTACTTCCATATATTTAGTTAGGCGAAATGGTCTAGTGGATCCTTGTACTTGTCCGAATTTGTTAAGTGAACACCTCTACTTAGCTTTTTATCATCTAAACCCCTCAACTCATCAAAATATAATATTTTAAACCTTTTTGATACATACGTGGCATTAAATTGCTGAGGTGGAAAAATGCGTGTTTGCACGCGTTTTTTGGGCGAGTGAAATAATTTTTTTTTTAAAAAAATTTAAAAATAGTATTTTTTTTTTGAAAAATAGGAAAAGAAAAGAATCTCACTTTCTTCTTTTCTTTTCAACCTTTCCCTGCTCCCCCTCCACTCCCACCCAACAACCATTCCCCCTCCCTCATCCCCTATCCCCCAAACCCACCGCCTTTTAATTTTTTTTCTTTCAACTTCTCTGTCTACCCCAACCCCAAACCCACCCCCCTCTAATTTTTTTCTTTCTTCTTCTTTGTCAGCCTCCACTTATCACCCCCACCCCGTATGCAACACCCCAGCCCACCCCACTATTCTTTTTCTTCAGCCTTCACCCCTACCGCACCCAAAAGAAAAAAATAATCTATATTCCTTCTTCGAAATCTCCTTTTCCTTCGTTTGAGATTCACTTTTTTTTTTTTGCAAATCACTTTCTCAATTCAAACTTTTAATATTTTTTTAGGATTAAAATTTGAACTTGAAACTTAAGTGAGTGATAGTTGATATTGAAAAATTAATGAACTCCATGGATAAGCTTGAAAAAGTTTGAACTTCAAGTTTGAAGAGCAATAAATGAGTTTTTGTGGATTTGTCAAAGATATTCAAAATTAAAAATTAAAAATTTTATTTTGTTTGTGTATTTGAATTTATAGTTGAAAATTTAAATTAATTGGAGAGGAATTTCAACTATTTGAAATGAATTTGATGATCAATTTGTGAGCAAATATCAAGAACATAATTAAATTTTTTCTATAATTTGTAAAAGTTGTTTATTTAATTAAATTTATTTTAATATTTAATTTCTTATGTGGCATTTTAAAATAACGTGGAATGTAATGCCGCATTTAAAAATGACATGGAAGCTGTCGTGGAGGCGGTTGTGTTACACACACTAAATAGGGTTTAAAATGTTGAATTTTATTGAGTTGAGAGATTCAGATGACAAAAGACTAATTAGAGGTGTTCACTTTACAGACTCGGACAAGTACAAGGGTTCACTAGACCATTTCGCCATTTAGTTATATTTGTTGCTTAAATATTTTAACAATCCATTATATCTTTCTTAAATATATTAAACTATTTTCTTTTTTTCCTTGAACAATTTTTTGTCGGATTTTTTTTGTTTCTCTAATATTTGCCATTTTTCTTAAGTAGTTTTTTTTCAAATAAAAAATAAAGATCGTGGCTTGAAGTTTTTCTAATTTTATTTTCTTTCTGTGCCAAATAAATCCATTATTTGTGTCAAATCAAATATAAAAATTGTACAGATAAATCCTATATTTTCTTTACGTAACTCTTTTGAATTCTCAATTTGAAAAATTAAAATTTTAGCTATATTAAGAATTTTAAAAAATAAAAATATTTAGAAAAAGTTTTTAATACATATTCGTGGTAGTAAAGATTTTTTTTAAAACATTGAGTAAAAGATATAATGGATATTTAAGGAGTAAATATAACTAAATATATGAAAGTAGATAACTATGGTTAGCAAAGAATTTTTTTAAAATATTAAGTAAAAGATATAATGATATTTAATGAGCAAATATAAATAAATATATGAAAGTAGATAACTATGATTAGGATATTTATTTAACTAATTAAATCTCAATCATTAATTTTAAACTATGACATGTGCCTTTAATCCAAGCAACAACTTGGAGATATCGGAGAGAAGGAAAATAGAGATTAGCCGGATCTGTATGGCACCATCCAACGCTAGGAAGAAACACGTTTAGACGTTTACGTTATCACTGCCAAATCAATTCCGCCAGTGCTCTTTCTTTTCAGGTATGGACTTTTATTTCTCCTTAACCTAGAAGTCATCTTCTTTATTTGTTTCTCTTATCCTATTCAAACAATCTTCTTTTTTAAAATTTTCTATTTTCCTGCTAGATCATCAGTGTTTTGACATAGCTACTACATAATATCTCTTATTTTCCGCCTAATTCCTTAATGAGATATATCTTCTGCTAAATTTGTAAGTCTGATCACTTCTACTTACTTAGAAGAAAAATATTTTTATATATTGAATCTTCTTATGGCTCACTGATATGTGCTAATGCTCAATTACCGTGGCTTATGTCGTTTTTGAGAGTAGTCGAGCAAATTTTTTTTTGTGTCTGGAGAATTTTATGGTGCTAAAAGAGAAGGAAAATTTATGTTAGTGAATGACTTCTTTAACCCGCTGCTTCAACTTTTATACTTTATATTTTTCTACATATTATGAATTATGCACATGCATAGTTCTCTATGTGTTTTTTTTATATAATTTATTTTGTATCCTTGTTCGATTCAATCTTATAAGGCTCATAAATGATGATTTTACTCTTAATCATTCCAAAGGTTTTTGAAATATTTTTTAGGTCTTTAGATATCTGCTCGATTTTTTTTTTTGGGATTCTAGCTTGTATTTTTTCTAAGCTTATGACATTGTTTATGAGTGTTATTGGTCGCTTTCTAATAGTATTAGTTTTTCTAGGTAAAAAATTTATAAATACTCTTTAAAGTTACATCATTATCATTATTAATAAAAAAATAAAACATATAGGAGTGCTATAACACATTGACTATTGCTTATACTTTTGGTGTTTCTTTGGGTTAGTATTTTAACATTTGATATCAGACTTCAATATGTTATGCAAACTGATTATAATTTAGAGATGGTTTAAGTTTAATTGAGTTCCATTTTAGACGCTTAGTTTTCTCAATTTCTTTTTATTAGTGTGTGTGTATAAATAGTACACATTACCAAGGGATCGTTTGATTAGCGGACTAAGTTACTCCGAGATTATAATCCTGAGATTTTAATTATTGGATTAATTTATCTTATCTAAAAGGAGGGATTAGAAAAAATATTCCAAGTTGGATGGAATAATGAGGATATCTAAGATAAAGTTTGAGATTATTGTCCTAGGATAAATTTATATCTTCCCACGCTTAATCGTAGGATATTCCACCACATTCCATAAAACAAATGATTACTATGGGTTTTCTGTTCTTTTGTTCTGCTGCACCTAATTTGTATTCATAAATTAAGTTATGCAAAACAATAATTTAACTGATGTAGTTATAAGACTTGCTTTCTTTTTGTTCATATTGTAAAAGTATACTTTGACAAGATTAGAAAGAGTTGGATTCTTTTATCCACTTATGGGAAACAGGTATTCTAAGGAAACAACTTCCACAAGTGATGCTTCAAATTGGAGTTATAATCTCTCATCTTTGAAAGTTTTTGAGTTCTTTTTGTAGCTTTGCAGGAACAAACTAACAACTTTGATAAGAAGTTGCTCATTGGAGTGGGTAGCTTTAGGAAGGTTTACAAGGGTGTTTTATGTGATGGCCCAAAGGTGGCATTGGAAAGGAACAGAAATTGAGATTCTCTCTCAAATCTGTCATCCTCATTAGTTTCATTAATCTAATATTGTTGTGAAAAAATAAGATGATTATAGTTTATGAGTACATGGATAAGGGGACCCTCAAGAGACATTCGTATATGTCATATCTACCCAGTATGAGCTAGGAGTAGAGGCTCAAAACATTTATTCTACCAAATAATTATGTACTATTAGCTTCAACTTATCCCTGGACCCTATAATGTTTTATGATTTGTTGATCTCGATAATATTTTATAATAGCATTAGGGTCAATCAGTGTTTGAATTGGAGTTTTCTAGATCATATAGGCTACCTCAAAATATTTTGATTTTGAGGTATAGCTTATACTAATGGATTGAAATTATTGTGTGAATAAAGTTAACTGCAATAAGTGACTTTCAAGTTATTGAAGAGAGCCTTAAAATGACTAATTTGCTTTTTCAAGTGTTGATTCGAAAACTACATTTTTTTAATTGTAGCAAAATTATAATCATCTTGGATAGCAGAGGCAAGAAACATATAAACAGAATAAGAAATAGGGTTAAAGCATAAATAAGTCCTAGGAGCTAGATATTTCCTAGAATATGTGGAGACATTTAATCTATACGTTGTAGCACGAGCAGATTGAATTAGTCTGGTGTATGGTAGGTGATATATTTTTAAGCATTAGATAATGAATAATTATTAATTCATCATTTTTATGCAATCATCTTTGTCTCAATATAGAGGCGTTTGTGTTGGGTTCAAAATCGAGAGGGCATCATGCATAAACTTAAAGTTTGCAAACCATAAAGATGATAAATCAGATGACAAAGAAAAATATAATATAAAAATATATTATTGATATGGTTGGTCAAACTACCTACATATTAAAAACTAATGTTGAAAAACATAAAATCTATTAGGAGGAATCTCCCTCTAAACAAGACTCTTAAACTACTACATTGTGGATACTATTGCATTGTGGTATGGAAAAAGGGTTTTCTATTTATAGAGGTCCTAAACCTTTCCTCTTAAAAAGAGGTTAGCCAAATATAAAAGAAAAAAAAGGTAATTATGGTACTATTTTTATTTTCCTTCAATAGAATATTAATACTCAAATTTGATAAGAAAATCAGGGTAAAGATCCTAACAGTTTGTTTATCGAAATTCAAACTATGTGAACTTTCTTTATATTATTCTTCATCTAGACTAAAATACATATTATTTTTGTTATGACCACAGTGTGTTAGAATCTCTTCTAGTTAAACTATCTGGCAACTATTTAATTTTAGAGACGCGCTAACAACATTGCCTAGGAAAGCATTTGACGAAGCAAGAAGTCTTTGAACTCTCCTTGGACCTTTTGATCGGCTTGGAGTTCCAAATCCATGAAGAGTAACTGCTGGCACACAACAACTTTACTTGACATAGACCAAGATCTTGCTCAGCACAAATAGTACTAAGCAAAGAGTTGAATTGCTCATTTCTCAAGTAGAGCTATCTACGAGTAGTTCCTCAATAGAACAACTGACATTTTCATGATAGTAAAGTGCTTCCCTTTATTTGAATACTCACCTATGGCTTTGATTGTTGCTATTTTTGCAAGAGCTATTATGTCATTCCTCGTGGCAACCACTAGAATATTACATAATGATCTAAAGAGGCTCATAGTTTATTCAACTTGCAGTTAATTAGGTTCCATGATCTTTGCTTGTGGTATCTCTAGCTAAACTCTGTAGATCTTGCCAAATTATTAAACCAGTTTGTTGCTCTCTTCTCAAACCCACTTTGACAAAATTACACAGCCAAACATTCATGACTAGCTATTCTTCTTTCTCTATCGATATATCAAAGTGTCGGCTCCTTGCAAGCAACCTTGATATAAATGACAATGACAGATGTGCTCTGACAACCTTGCCTGAGATTTTCTCCCTTCATTCAATGCTTGAAAGTTGTCTTAATGCGTCATGACACTTCTATCTTTGACATTCATTAATAAGCTAAAAGATGACAAATGCCTTGAGCCACTCAGCCATACCTCCAAATAGTAGCTCAAAATAAAACTGGATGTGCCGGGGTTGGTTGCTTGCCCGAATAAAGGGATATCTATTCGATGAACTACGTGAGTTGTAGCATGCAAGGCGTGTATTATCTTATAGAAAAAACCTTTTGATATCAATATACCCTCGGTTGAACACTAGGTATGTGAGCTCTCATTTTAAGCATTGGTTGTTATTGCTATTCAGAAAGTTACATATATTTAATAACCGATAAACATGTTTCTTCTAAAAAAAATATACCAATCATGTTAGTAATTTGAATCTGTCCAATGGATCAAGTATGGTTTGCCATAGGTTTAACAACAACGTCATACATGCAGAAATTGCAACAGGTCAATCTGCTAGCAATCATGTGTTCATTCCTAGAATTCAACTTCCCCCCCTTAAAAATGAAAAATATCCTCAAATTTGTTTGCAAACAATTTTTGCAACGACTATGTTTGCAAAAATAATTAATAAAGCACAAGGTCAAACAATTCCCAATGCCAGAGTATATCTACTCCCAATATGTATTCTCACATGGAAAATTATACATTGCACTTTCAAGAGGGATTTTTATGTAACCAACTAAAGTGTTAATTATGACAGAGCAACCCAAGTGAATTAAAGTAACATACACATACGATATCATCTATCAAGAAGTATTAAGTGAGATATGTTTAAATACATGATTATTCAACATAAAGGCAACTGTAATACCCCAAAATTTTCCTTAAGCCTAATTTTATATCTAGAGGGTTAAGGAATAACTTCCTAAGTGATTAACATTTAAACAATATGGAGTTTTCCTAATTTCGACTTTTTATCATGTGGGAAATTTAATTAGCTTTCCAACGATATAAGATTAGCCCAAATTCAATAACCGGGCAAGAAGTTATGGCTAATCTAAGTTCTAGTAGTAAAACACCATCATTTTAGTGTTTGGCGCATCGCGGAGAGGGTCTATTTAACAATCGTCAAATTCCAGTGGAACTCCGCGATAGTGGCGCATCACGGAGGACCCCAATTTACCAATAGTCAATTTCTAGTGGCCTAGCACAATTGTGACGCATCACGCTGAAGTTCCAGGTCCCAACCAGTGGGACAACGTGATGGCCCCGCGTCGTGGTGACTCACAGATTCCCATTTGTCAATTTCCAGTGAGCCACCGCGATAGTGGCGCGTCGCGGTGGCCCATAAAATTGGGTTTCCAGTTTAATTTTTTCAGCTTCGTACAGAAGTTAAAAAGGGTACTTTGGACTTTTTCCAAGCCTCTTAAACCGCACAAACATTAGAATTTAGGGCCACTAAAAGCATCATATGAGATTTTCTCAAAATTTCCCTCAACCAAAAACCCTAAGTATCCAAATCCTCTTCTAAGAATCTCAAGGGTTCACCATAGATTTCCTAAATTGAGTCAAGATTCAAGGTTCTCAAGTCAAAGGTTTCAAGAATCCTCATTCAAGAGTACAAATAGAGTCCCAAAAGTGAGAGTTCATCCAAAGCTTCTAATTCAAGGTATGTGGGGTTTGAACAAGAACATTCCTTTTATTCTGGTGCCCAAATTGTTGTTTTTTATTAAATAATTTTATATTTTTGCAAGCGGGTTTATACCCAAATTACTTTATTTTGAGATTATGAGATTACGAGTTGTTCTAGTATTGATTTGCATGATTATTTTACTATTTTATGACATGAGTTGAGAAATTATGCTATGAGTTGCACATCCTCGTATTGATTTGATGTTTCCAAGATTGATGTCATGATTTAAGCTTTATTATGAAACTGAGATTATTTGAGCATGAGTATAAGTTTTAAACCAAGTATGAGTTTTGATGTTTCTTGAAGAGTATGTTATTTAGTATGATTCAATCAACAAGTACTTTGATTTTAAAGAAAGATTGCTTTTAAGCCTGAGTTAAGACAGGAATCCACATTATTCAGTCTTTATGATTTAAAGATAAGAGAATTATAATTTGGCCTTCACTATAGACCCTTGAGTTATTTTGAGGTGGATTTCCTAAAAATTCTGAGCTTGAGTACGGGAGTAGTATTTAGCACCTAGTGAAAAATATGGGTTTAGCGCATCCTACTTCCCCAGAACTATGTTCCCTCATAGGATTAAGATTTGTGAGCCTGAGGCCGAGATAGTGATCACTAGAGTTGAGGTTCTATTCTAATGGCAAGGGTAGAACAGTTCTCCCCAACGTGGGCAAGACGTTGAACTCCATGTAGCTCACATGGTTTATGTCGGTTAGAAGAAACTCCCAAGTTCATAAGAGTCTAGAGTTTTTTTCCATGTCTTGAAGTTTCTAAAGTTCTAAGTCCTTGAATTTCAAAGAAGTTCCATTCTCCTCAAGATGAAAGCATGAGTTTAGAAAGCATAGTTTAAAGCCTCCTTTAGCTTACAAGTTTTGAGAATGAGAGGAGAATACAGATTTTTGAGTCAAGTATAATGACTCACGAGATTTATACTATATGTTTCATTATTCCTGATTTATGAGATTTATGTTTCAGACTTATTCAAGCCATGTGAGTTATTCATATTTGCATGCTAGATTTTATAAAGAGTAATGATATTGTTTATGTAATTGCATACACCCTCATATACTCAGTACATCCTCAAAGTGATGATCCACTTATATATTTATGTGCTACATTGTCTTATAATGTAGGTTCAGGTGCTCAGTCTTAGCATCGTCAGTGATCTCTGAGTACCTTGATCTACACTTTGTAGTTGGTGAGTCTTCATGGTTCGAGGACCTATTTCTCAAACCTTTAGATTAGATATCAGTGGTTATTTTTTTTCAGTTGAGTATGAGTCAGTTGGGAATTTGTCCCAATGGCTCTCTAGATCTTGAGTAGTAGAGGTTTTGTCAGACTAGAGTTTCAAATATTTGTCAGATATTTTCAGTATTTCGCTTTTCGCACATTATATTTTCAGTCTTTTCAGTTGAGATTTGATGAGATTTATTCTTATTATTTGATTTTGAATCCCTGGAGTAAGTATGAGATTTAGTAGCAGGCTCAAAGGGTTATCTTGAGGCTACTTATAGCCTTGATCACCGTGTGATACTTTGGGACTAGATTTCGAGGCGTTACAACAACATAAGTCTAAATAATTTCCAATTCTAATTAAGAACGTTCATCTACATAGGTACAGAGGACGTAAAGTCTCATAACAATTACATACATGCCAAGACTCAATGATCCAATTCCATGAAAATTATATTTGGACATTTATACATTTATTAACTTAATTAATGATATTGACTATACTTAGAATAAAAGTGCACACTACAATGGCAAGCAATGTGAGAAAATTGAAGTAAAGGTGTCTTTTAAGTCTTGAATAAAGGATTGGTGAGATTAACCAACTTAAAGGGTCAAACATCATTAGAAAACTTGATTAAGTTAATTATGGACTTGATTAATAGTTTCAAGACTTTCTAATCTTTTTAAAAATACAAATCAACCCACACCCCTCTTTAATCCAAATCAACCAGTCTCTCTCCCCCCTCTCTCTCTCTATTAACAACTTCTCTCAACTCTCTCCCAACCAACAATTCTGTAAAATTCTCCCTTCAATCCCCGGCGACTTCAACCTCAGGTGAAAAATAGTCGGGCGAGTTCCCTTTCGTCTTTCAACTGTCATTCGACGTGAAGACTTCTCCAGAGATAACAATTTCAAGTTCTTCGTCGTCCTATTTCCTTTTTCACAGGTAAAAAATTATGAATAAACAGAGGAATTTAAGCCAACTACTCTTCTAGTATTGAAATGTGGACTAAATAAAATCCTAATTTATGGCATTTCTTCTTCTTCTTGTCGCATTGTTGATTCGAATTTGTTGGTGATTTTTGTTCACAGTTGATGTTCTTAGTGTGTGTTTGTGTGATGTGTTGGTGTTTCTGGGTTGCTTTATTATTTGTCTTGGTAAAAATGGTGTTGCAACAGATGAAATATCTGATACAACAGATGAAACGTCTGATATGACAGATGAAAACATCTGATGTAACAGATGAAAACATCTGATACAACAGATTAAAATCTGATGCAATTATGAAAATCTAATGCAACATATGAACAATCTAATAGATCATTCATCTATTGCGATAGACGACTCTTCTGTTTGGAAGTAATCTAAATAATATTGATCCAACAGATAACTCATTTTGCAACAGATGAGTGATATGTTTCAACAGTTCAGTGATCTATTTTTATTATATCGAACGGTTTACTCATTCGTTGCAATAAGTTAGTTATATGTTGCAACAGATAACATACCTGGTTCAACATATTAGTGATCTATTTTTATGGTTTCCAATATATTACTCATCCTTGCAACAAGTTGGTTATATGTTGCAATAGATAAATTACCTGGTGCAACAGATTAGTGATCTGTCTTTACTATTTCCAATGGATTACTCATCCTTGCAACAGATGAACTATCTGATACGATAGATAAAGATATCTGATGCAACAGATAAAAACATCTGATGCAACAGATTAAAATTTGATGCAACTATGAAAATTTGATGCAACATATTAACAATCTAACAGATCATTCATCTGTTGCGACAGACGTCTATTCTATTTGGAAGATATCTAAACAATATTGATCCAACAAATAACTCATTTTACAACATATGAGTGATATGTTTCAACAATTCAGTGATCTATTTTTATTGTCTCCAACGGTTTACTCATCTATTGCAACAACTCAGTTATATATTGCAACAGATAACATAGCTGGTGCAATAAATTAGTGATCAATTTTTATGGTTTCTAACGGATTACTCATCCATTGCAATAGGTCAGTTATATGTTACAATAGATAACATACCTGGTGCAACAGTCTAGTGATCTATTTTTATGGTTTCCAATGGATTACTCATCCGTTACAATAGATTGGTTATATATTGCAACAAATAAACTGCCTAGTGCAACAGATTAGTAATCTATTTTATGGTTTCCAATGGATTACTCATCTGTTGTATTAGGTTGGTTATATGTTACAACAAATAAACTACCTGGTGCAACAGATTAGTGATCTATTTTTATGGTTTCCATCCGATTACTCATCCTTGCAACAAGTTGGTTATATGTTGCAATAGATAAACTATCTGGTGCAACAGATTAGTGATCTGTCTTTACTCTTTCCAACGGATTACTCATCCTTACAATAGATAAAACATCTGATACGACAGATGAAGACATCTGATGCAACAGATGAAGACATCTGATGTAACAGATGAAAACATCTGATGCAACAGATTAAAATCTGATGCAACTATGAAAATTTAATGCAACATATTAACAATCTAACAGATCATTCATCTGTTGCGACAGATGACTCTTCTGTTTGGAAGAAATATAAACAATATTGATCCAACAGATAACTCATTTTGCAACAGATGAGTGATATGTTTCAACAGTTTAGTGATCTATTTTTACTATCTCCAACGATTTACTCATCCGTTGCAATAGGTCAGTTATATATTGCAACAGATAATATACCTGGTGCAACAGATTAGTGATCTATTTTTATGGTTTCCAACGGATTACTCATCCGTTACAACAGGTCAGTTATATGTTGCAATAGATAACATACCTGGTGCAACAAATTAGTGATCTATTTTTATGATTTCCAATGGATTACTCTAACGTTATAATAGGTTGGTTATATGTTGCAACAGATAAACTACCCAGTGCAACAGATTAGTGATATGTTTTATGGTTTCCAACGGATTATTCATTCGTTTCAACAGGTTGGTTATATGTTGAAACATATAAACTACCTGGTGCAACAAATTAGTGATCTATTTTTATAGTTTCCAACGGATTACTTATCCTTGCAACAAGTTGGTTATATGTTGCAATAGATAAACTACCTGGTGCAATAGATGAGTGATCTGTCTTTACTATTTCCAACGGATTACTCATTCTTGCAAAAGGTTGGTTATATGTTGCAACAGATAAATTACCTGGTGCAACAGATTAGCAATTTATTTTTATGATTTCCAATGATTTACTCATCCGTTGCAACAGGTCGGTTATATGTTGTATCAGATAAAATACCTGGTATAACATATTAGTGATTTATTTTTATTGATTCCAACGGTTTACTCATCCATTATAATAGGTCTGTAATATGTTGCAACAGGTAACATACCTGGTGCAACAGATGTGTGGTCTGTTGGAACTATTATTTTACCGTTGTGCATGTTAGATTTACTATTATCCCTTTTTAATGATGCATTAATCAATTATAATCTATTTTATGTTCCTGTTAATTTAATATAAGAAACCAAATCCAGTCCAAGTAAAGAAACAAGTGCAACAGCTCGGCTACATCCACCACTCTATGAGCTTGTTTTACAAATGTTATCTCAATCAGGAGCAGAAGATAATGAACACGGGGAGGAGGAATGTCTCAAAAGAGATGATCTAAATGCTAATATACCTTCTGCCAAAGAGTTGGTCAAAACCTTCAGCAATGATTGTTATCCTGTGAGAATGCAGTGCGATGGTTCCACAGATTTAATGGGTGATTTCATGGTTAAATCAGCCATGGTAAAAAGTTTGGGCAATATCTTGATTTGCCGGAGGAAAACAATGCTTGTTTCCAGATGAAAATGGTATATGATCTTCTCAAGCGTAGGTTTATGTATGAAAACAAAGACAAGATAGATGAGGTGTGGAAAAATTACTGTGGCATGCCTGTTTGTTTTGGTTGGAAGGAGTTTGCCATAGTTACCAGAATAAAATGTTATCCTACTTCTCCTTCTCAAGTTATACCTACTCTGACCCCCAAAAAAGTACCCCACACACCCAAAAAAGGCAAAGGAAAGTCGAGTGATCGTGAGGACCTGGTATCTATTGTGTAACGCCCCAAAAATGGGTCCCGAAGCATGGCACGGTGCTTAAGGCTACAAGTATCCCCAAGCTAACCCTTTAAGCCTACTACTTCACATAATAACTTGCTTAGAGATGAAATAGACAAATCACGGGCACTACTATATCAAATCATAAGAAATACTGTGAAAATACTTTGTCTGAACAACCATAATACTGGAAATCTCGACATACTAACAATCTGACAACTAGTCTGACAAAGCCTCTTCTACTCAAGAACTAGAGACCCATTGGGACAGGTCCCCAATTGACTAATACTCAACAGAAAAGAAATCAACAACTACTAGATAAACTGAATATCTGAAGATAACTGGTCCTTGAACCATGAGGACTCACCACTATGGAGATGTAGATAAAGGCACTCGGGGATCACTGATGAGGATGGGGCGGAGCACCTGAACCTAGATTATGAGATAATGTAGCACACATACATATATGTGGATTAGTACTTTGGGAATGTACTGAGCATGTGGGGGTGTATGCAAATAAATAATCAGTATCACAAGTCTTAAAAGAAAACATGCATGCTATAATAGATGACTCACATAACTTGAATAAAATTCTCATAAGTTGTGGTTAGGAAATAGATAATAGAAATCACGTGAGTCATTTCACTTTATTCTGGATCTGTATTCTTTCTTTGTTCTCAACTTGTAAATTAGATGAAACCTTAAAATATCAACTTTCAGGACATAAACTATAATCTCATGAAAGCAAGAAACTTCTTGGGAACTTAATAATCATGACACGTGAAAACTTTAGGAATCATAGGGTCATAACCTTCAAAATCAATATACCTTCAAACTTACACTTTTAGCTTAAGTATTATAAAACTTCTCTAAAACTCAAGAACTTGATACTTTAGGAACTTTAAGAGTTGAGACTCTAGAAAACTTAAGAGACTTTGGGACATTTGGGACTTAAGATTATATAACTTTGGGAGTTTCTTCTAACCGACATAAACCATGTGAGATACATGGAGTCCAACGTCTTTCCCACATTGGGGAGAGATGTTCTATCCTTTCCATATGAGTGGAATCTTTAACTTTTAGTGATCACTAGATTAACCCACTTGGGGTAAATCAGAAACCTATGGGGGCACGTAGTTCTGGGGCATGAGACCTCGGAATCAAGCCCAACTCAGTGCAAAATACTACTCTCTTAGCTCAGAAATTTAAGAAAATATACCTTAAATAATTCAATAATATGTAATGGGAGCCAATATGTTTCCCTTTTATCTCAAATCAAACAAATAATGTGGATTTGTTTCTTAGCTTAGGATCAAAACTCAATTCTTTTCTTGAAATCTTGATAGACTTTTCATCAAAGTTTTCAAATCTCAACAACATGGAAATATAAGTGCACTTCTTGGAGTATCAATAATTCATCCTCAAAGACTCACAATTTCACAATAAAGTTCAACTCATGACAACAACTCTTAGAAATTCTTGGAAGCATGATATCAATATAGGAATGTGCAATTTATATCATGAACTCTCAATTTAGATCATAATTGAACAAAATAATCATGCAATTCAAGACTTGAACAATTCCATAATCTCATAAATTTGAAATATAGCAAAATACTATGAATTCATCTTGGAAATACGAAATTCTGTAAGAAAATCTAAAACTTTTGGGCACAAAAACGAATGAGTGTTCTTGTTCAAACCCCACATACCTTGAAATTAAAACTTTGAGTGAGTTCTTGACTCTGGGATGCTATTCTTAAAATTAATGGGTGCTTCTTGTAGCCCTCGTAATGGGGATTCCAATTCTCAAAAAATTATTGAAAATTGACGGTTAACTTTTGAGTTCTCTTGAAGTTTGTGTAGAAAACCTAAGCTATGTTCTTGGTGTTTTTTGATGAAATTATGAATAATATGGTATTTTTGGGGTGTAATCTCGTGTTAAGGATGATAAAAGAGTGGAAAAATACCAACTTTACCCTTAATGAGACGGAGAAAAGAAGCTGAAAATTGGGTACAAAGTCTATGGCCTGGGCGGCGCCTTGCCCAGAGCCTTTGCTAAGGTGGGCGTCGCCCCTTAATAGCCTTTAGCTACTGGTTTGGCACCCCAAACGTGCCCCAAATAGATTACAAAAATTCCAAAACTCACCCAAGATACATATGACCTTTCCCTATCGCAATGCAATAAAAAAATCAAGAAATGGAGGCTGGGAAGGTCGCAAAATAATTCATCAAAGTTCGAGGGCCCAAAAATGAACTAAGTGTGGAAACACTTAGCTAAAATTCTAAGTATTAAGCTTCTTTTAACTTGCTTCAAAAACTTTGACGACGAGGAAAGTTTACGGGGTATGACAATATCTCCCCCTTGGGAATATTCGTCCTCAAATATAGATAGATATGTTCAAAATGTAGAGAAAATGAAGGATACACAGCTAAAATATTTGGCTAAACTAACTTTACTTCATTCTAAACCTTTGGATACTTCATAGAATAAATAAGCTTATGATAAGAATGGCTATACATATACAACTTTGATTAGAAGGGGACTAAATTAAGAAAGAATTATACCTTCGGCTTGATCTGAACTTGCGGAGAAGAGGTGTGGGTACTTGGATCACATATCTGCTTCTGCTTCCCAAGTAGCACTCTCAACTGACTGGTTCCGCCACAAAACTTTGACCAAGGGAACTTCTTTGTTCCTTAGTCTCCAGACTTGGTAGTCTAGGATTTCAACAGGAACCTCGTAAAAAAAAAGACTGTCCCGAACATCAGTGCTTTTCGAAGGATCTATAACAAAAAAATCACCAATACACTTCTAAAGCATAGAGACATGGAAGATAGGATGGACAACTGACAGTTCTGCAGGCAACTCAACTTCATAAGCTACTTTCCCAACTCGGTTAAGAAATCTGTAAGGGCCAACATACCGGGGACTAAGGTTTCTCTTTTTCCCAAACCTTTTCACCCCTTTCATGGGTGAAATTTTTAGATACACCAAATCATTAACTTCAAACTCAAGGTCTCTTCTCCTCACATCTGCATATGACTTTTGACGACTCTGAGTTGTCTTCAACCTTTATCTAATCAACTTTACCTTCTCCATAGCCTCAAATACTGCATCAGGTCTAATCACAGTAGCTTTTCCCACTTCAAACAAACCTATGGGTGACCTACACCTTCTACCATACAAAGCCTCAAATGGTGCCATCCGGATGCTAGAATGATAACTATTGTTATAAGTAAACTCAATCAATGGTAGGTGCTCATCCCAACTACCTTTGAAATCAAGAACATATGCTCTCAACATATTTTCTAAAGTTTGGATGGTTCTCTCAGCCTGACCATCTGTCTGTGGATGAAAAGTAGAACTCAAATGCACTTGGGTACCAAGACCCCTCTAAAAAGATCTCCAAAACTGTGAAGTGAACTGAGTACCCCTATTTGAAATAATAGACAAGGGAACTCCATGCAATCTAACTAACTCCCGAATATAAAATCAAGCATAGTCCTCAGGTGCATAAGATGTGTGCACAGGCAAAAAATGCGCTGACTTAGTCAGCCTATCCACAATCACCCAAATAGAATCACGATGGCGACGTGAAAGAGGTAAACCAGTCACAAAGTCCATATTTATCTATTCCCACTTCCAAGTAGGGATACCAAACTCTTGCATCAGACCACCAGGCCTTTGATGATCTAGCTTAACCTGTTGATAAGTTTCACACTTCGACACAAACTCTGCTATATCCTTCTTCATACCACTCCACCAATAGATTTCCCGCAAGTCACGGTACATCTTGGTAGTGCCGAGATGAATAGAATATAGCACGCCATGCGCCTCTGCCATGATCTTCTATCTCAGATCATCAACACAAGGAACATACAATCTACCCTGCAATATCAACATACCATCTCCCTCTTAGGAGAAAACCTCTACTCTTTGGTCCTTAACTGACTCCTTCAGTCTGACCAAACTAGCATCTAAGTCTTGCTTCTCCTTCATTTCTGAAACTAAAGAGGATTTGGAAAAACTCTGCACCAAGACATTCCCCTCAGCGGAATCAAGCAGTCTAACCCCTAATCTTTCCAAAAGATGAACATCACGAGCTAACTCTTCTTTACCTTTCTCTACATGAGCAACACTGCCCATAGACAAACCTGCTAAGGGCGTCTGCCACTATATTGGCCTTGCCTGGATGATAAAACACACTCATATAATAATCTTTTAGCAACTCTAACCATTGCCTCAGCCTAAGATTCAACTCCCTTTGAGAAAACACATACTGCAGGCTTTTGTGATCATTAAACACATCAACATGAACACCATACAAATAGTGTCTCCAAATTTTCAAAGCGAAGACCATATCAGCTAATTCAAGATCATAGGTTGGGTAATTCTTTTCATGCAGTTTCAACTGCCTAGAGGCATAGGCTATAATCTTACCTTTCTGCATCAACACACAACCCAAGACAACTTTAGAAGCATCACAATACACCACAAAACTATCAAAACCATCAGGCAAAGTCAACATAGGGGCTGAGGTGAGTCGAGTCTTCAACTCTTGAAAACTCTTCTCACAGGAATCTGACCAAAGGAAATTAACTTTCTTTTGGGTCAACCGGGTCATGAGTGATGCAATAAAAGAGAAACCCTCAACAAAATGGCAGTAATAGCCAGCTAGACTCAAGAACTCCTAATGTCAGATAAAGAGATAGGTCTAGGCTAATTTTTTACAGCTTTTGTCTTTTGGGGATCAACTCTAATGCCTTCGGCTAAAATAATATGACCCAGAAAAGCTACAGACCTTAGCCAGAACTCATACTTACTAAATTTGGCAAACAATTGGTGATATCTAAGAGTTTGCAAGACAATTCTAAGATGATCTGCATGGTCAACCTCACTTTGAGAATACACAAGAATATCATTTATGAAAACAATGACAAACACAAGATACTGCTTGAACACTCGATTCATGAGGCCTATGAAGGCTGCGGGAGCATTGGTTAGTCCGAAAGACATGAAAAGAAACTCAAAGTGACCATAACGGGTTCTAAAGGCTGTCTTCGGGATGTCACATCCCTTACTTTGAGTTGGTGATAGCCGGATCTAAGGTCTATCTTGGAAAAATAACTTGCACCCTGGAGTTAGTCAAATAGGTCATCAATTCTAGGAAGAGGGTACTTGTTCTTGACTATGACTTTATTAAGCTGACGATAGTCAATGGATATACGAAAAGAACCATCTTTCTTCCGCACGAATAGGATGGGTGCGCCCAAAAGAAATGCATTGGGCCTTATGAAACCTTTGTCAAAAAGATCTTTAAGTTGTTCTTTCAACTCCTTAAGCTCTACGGGTGCCATACGGTAGGGATGAATAAAAATAGGCTTAGTGTCGGAAAGAAGATCAATCCCAAATTCTATCTCTTTATGGGAGGTATCCCTAGGAGATCTTCCGAAAAAACATCAGGAAACTCATTAACAATGTTGACTGACTGAATAGTGTAAATCTCAGACTTAGTGTCTTTAACTCTGACTAAATGATAGATACAACCTTTGGATATAAGCTTTCTGGCTTTGAGATAAGAAATAAAATGACTTTTGGGAGATACTGAGCTTCCGGACCACTCAAAGACTGGCTCATTAGGAAACTGAAACTTAACCACACAGGTACGACAGTCTATTGATGCATAACAAGAGTGAAGATAGTCCATACCCAGAATGAGATCAAAATCAACCATATCCAACTCTATCAGATCAGCAAATATAACTCTATGAAGGATAATAATAGGACACTTTTTATACACTTGCCTAGCAACAACGGACTCCCCTACTGGAGTAGAAACTAGAATAGGCTCAGGGATATTTTCAGGACTCATTTCAAAATTCACAGCAACCAATGGTGTCACATAAGAAAAACTTGACCCAGGGTCCAACAACACATAAATATCAAAGTGAAATACGTGGAGCGTACCAGTAATAACATCGGGAGAATCCTTCTACTCATGATGGGAAGGTAAGGCATAGAATCTATTTTGGTGCTAACCGCCAGTAGTGCTAGAAGAAGTGCCCTGTGGAGAAGCTGGACAAATTATGGGATCTGGTGCACTGGTGGCCTGTGCCTGTGGTCGGGTATCTCTGCTCCCCTGTATGGCATATGGGAACTCTCTAAGTCTGTGGCCTATCTTTCCATAACCAAAACATCCTCTCTGCTCAGCCAAACACTCACCAGGATAGTTCCTACCACACTTAGCACAAGGAGAAAAATTAGGCCTATTACTCAAACTATTTTGGGATCTAGACACAGCAGGCCTATTTTATTGCTCTTGCTTGCCTCTGGGTGTGGGAGAACTAGCGAATGAAGGAGATGGCATCGATGAATAGCTCTGGAACTGAGGGCGGTTCCCTCTATGAGACCTAGCCTGACCATACTCATGCTTCTTGGATCTAGCTCTCTTGTTTCCCTTACCCTATCTCTTTTTCTTATCTTATCTGCCTTTATCTGCTGTGCATATATTATCAATCTAGACAGATCCATATCCCTGTTTAACATAGAAGTCCTGCACTCTTTCAACAACAAACCAGAAACACCTATCACGAACTTGCTCATGCTAGAGCGGGCGTCAACAATCAAGTCAGGAGCATATTTTACTAACTGGTTGAAATTTAGGCAGTACTTCTTAACATTCATAGAGCCCTGCCTTAAGTTCATAAACTCCTCTACTTTTGCCTTCCTCATCTCTAACGGAAAGAACATATCCAAGAACGCATCTTGGAACGCCTGCCAAGTAATAGGGGCATCATCTTTTTCTCTACTCTTTTTCCATGTAACAACCCAGTCATAAGCAATGTCCTTCAACCTACAAGACGCCAACTCTACACATTCTTCCTCAGACACATGCATTACCTGCGTGATCTTTCTTACCTTTTCAAGATATAACTGTGGGTCCTCACCTGCCTTGGACCTATAGAACTCTGGCGGATTTATCCGCATGAAATCACGAATCCTGACAGCAGCTAAATCACCTCCCTACTGTTGTAGATCCACGACTTGGTTATTGGCCTAAACATTTGCAGTGACTGCTTGGGCTAGCACCTGAAAAGCTACCCGAAACTCAGCAGGGGATACGTTTTCATTCAAGGGATAAATAGGCTGAGGTTGCTGATTATTGTTGTTTCTGTGGGCTCGATGAGGAGGCATTTTCTAAAATAAGAGAGCATCAATTAATAGTTGAGAGAGACATCTTTAAGAACGATAGACTCTAAAAGAAAGAAATGACTTTTTCCTAAATGTTTCATAGCCCCTTGCTCATAGATGCGACGCGCTGCACACCGATGGCCAAGACTCTACTTAACGCGGCTTGTCAGACTACCTAGGACTCCTTAAACTTTAGGCTCTAATACTAAGTTTGTAACGCCCCAAAAATAGGTTTCGAAGCGTCACACGGTGCTTAAGGCTACAAGTAGCCCCAAGCTAACCCTTTGAGCCTGCTACTTCACATAATAACTTGCTTAGAGATGAAATAGACAAATCACGGGCACAGTTATATCAAATCATAAGAAATACTTTGAAAATACTTTTTCCAAACAACCATAATACTAGAAATCTCAACATACTAACAATCTGAAAACTAGTCTAACAAAGCCTCTACTACTCAAGAACTAGAGAGCCATTGGGACAGGTCCCCAAATAACTCATACTCAACTGAAAAGAAATGAACAACTATTAGATAAACTGAATATCTGAAGATAATTGGTCCTCAAACCATGAGGACTCACCACTATGGAGATATAGATAATGGCACTCGGGGATCACTGACGAGGCTGGGACGGAGCACTTGAACCTACATTATGAGACAATGTAGCACATAGACGTATGTGTGGATTAGTACTTTAGGAATGTACTGAGCATGTGGGAGTGCATGCAAATAAATAATCAATATCACAAGTCTTAATAGAAAACATGCATGCTATAATATATGACTCACATGGCTTGAATAAAATTCTCATAAGTTGTGGTTAGGAAATAGATAATAGAAATCACGTGAGTCATTTCACTTTATTCTGGATCTGTATTCTTTATTTGTTCTCAACTTGTAAATTAGATGAAATCTTAAAATATCAACTTTTAGGACATAAGCTATAATCTCATGAAAGAAAGAAACTTCTTGGGAACTTAATAATCATGACACTTGAAAACTTTAGGAATCATAGGGTCATAGCCTTCAAAATCAATATACCTTCAAACTTACACTTTTAGCTTAAGGATAGTAAAACTTCTTTAAAACTAAAGAACTTGATACTTTAGGAACTTTAAGAGTTGAGACTCTAGAAAACTTAAGAGACTTTAGGACACTTGGGACTCGGGATTATATAACTTTGGGAGTTTCTTCTAACCCACATAAACCATGTGAGCTACATGGAGTCCAACGTCTTTCTCATATTAGGGAGATCTATTCTATCCTTTCCATAGGAGTGAAACCTTTAACTTTCAGTGATCACTATCTTAACCCACTAGGGGTAAATGGGAATGAGACCTCAAAATCAAGCCCAACTCGGTGATAAATACTACTCCCTTACTTAGCTTAGAACTTTAAGAAAATCCACCTTAAACAATTCAATAATATGTAATGGAAGCCAATATTCTTCCCCTTTATCTCAAATCAAACAAATAATGTGGATTTGTTTCTTAGCTTAGGATCAAAACTCAATTCTTTTCTTGAAATCTTGATAGACTTTTCATCAAAGTTTTAAAATCTCAACAACATGGAAATATAAGTGCACTTTTTGGAGTATCAATAATTCATCCTCAAAGAATCACAATTTCACAATAAAGTTCAACTCATGACAACAAGTCTTGGAAATTCTTGGAAACATGATATCAATATAGGAATGTGCAATTCATATCATGAACTCTCAATTTAGATCATAATTGAACAAAATAATCATGCAATTCAAGACTTGAATAATTCCATAATCTCATAAATTTAAATATAGCAAAATAATATGAATTCATCTTGGAAATACGAAATTCTTTAAGAAAATCTTAAAATTTTAGGCACAAGAACGAAAGAGTGTTCTTGTTCAAACCCCACATACCTTGAAATTAAAACTTTGAGTGAGTTCTTGACTTTGGATTTCTATTCTTGAAATTAATAGGTGTTTCTTGTAGCCCTCGGAACGGGGATTCCAATTCTTGAAAAATTATTGAAAACTGATGGTTAACTTTTGAGTTCTCTTAAAGTTTGTGTAGAAACCCTAAGCTATGTTCTTGGAGGTTTTTGATGAAAGTATGTATAATATGGTATTTTTGGGGTGTAATCTCGTGTTAAGGATGATAAAGGAGTGGGAAAATACCAATTTACCCTTAATGAGATGGAGAAAAGAAGCTAAAAATTAGGCACAAAGGCTATGGCCTGGGTGGCGCCTTGCCCAGAGCCTTTGCTAAGGTGGGAGGCGCCCCTTAATAGCCTTTAGCTACTGGTTTGGCACACCAAATGTGCCCTAAATGGATTAAAAAAACTCCAAAACTCACCCGAGATACCTTACGACCTTTCCCCATCGCAATGCAATAACAAAATCAAGAAACAGAGGTCGGGAAGGTCGTGAAATAATTCATCAAAGTTCGAGGGCCCAAAAATGAACTAAGTGTTTGAACACTTAGCTAAAATTCTAAGTATTAAGCTTTTTTTAACTTACTTCGAAGGCTTTGACGATGAGAAAACTTTACAAGGTCTTACACATTGTTGGTCCAAGCTTCAGAAATAAAAATTTGATAGAAGCGTTGAAAGGTAAACACTCTCAAAGAAGCACAAGAAATCATTGTGCTTGATTTGGTTTGTACATAATATTCTTTGGGCAAGAGACATTAACAACAACATAAGACCCAATTTAATAAATATCTACGAGGATCTTAAGGCATTTAACAACTATCCTTGGGGTTATGAAAGCTTCAAAATGACCGTCCAATATTTGTTGACTCTGTTAACGCTAAAGACAGTCAACTTATATGGATTTCCATGGTCCTTCATGGTAAATATTTCTTTTATCATGATATGATTCATTATTTTTTTATTCAATAATGCTTTTGATTTGTTGGCGTTATGTTATAGGCTTGGGCATTTGAAGTCATTCCTTATTTGAGACAACAAGTGAACTACCAGGAAGAAGTTTTCTGTCCAAGAATCATGAGATGGTTGTCGGCCAAAACTGATAAAAATACAAAATTTCTTGATTTTTTCAACCCCCCGAAGGAAGCAGTAAGTCCAATTCTAATTAAGTTTTTGTTTTAATTAATGATTATTTTTAATAATTTCATCATCATTCTAATGTATTTTAGATTGTCCATCCGTGGTTTGTTCCAACCAACCGAGAGTTTAAGATGCCATTTTTCTTACTTTACTGTCTGTGCAAACTTTATTGGACCCTAAGGTCGTTGATGGAATAAAAATGGAATTATTTGGAGCAACAACCATCAGAAGAAAAATAATTTTGGAGGGTGGGCTTGTTGTTTTTGATGATGGTAGTGGTAGTGGTGCTACTGTTGGGGCTAGTGATGCTTCTCTTACGGTTTTGGAAACAAAAAGCCATTATGATTATGATCATACTGGTTGTACAAATTTTTCTCCAGATTTTGCCACATCTAGCGAATATTCTGCATGTAAATGTCAAGACTGCAAGGCAAAACACGATGGAGTGATTAATGCTATTAATGCACTAATTGCTTCTGTAAAGAAAATGATATCTAGGAGAGGTGTCATTCCATCAAAGGGGATTTCATATCCATACACTACTAGAGATCAATGCGGCTAAGAGGAGAAGGAAAGATACTTCTAAGGCATCATCAAGCATCGAAAAAAGAAAAATATCAATGCCTCTGTCTTTGTCTTGCACAGTTGTTCAGTATGTAAGGGCCATAAGAGAGCAGCATGAGCCAAAGGAGGTGAATGTACATCATTTATTCCAACAAACAAACAAGAACATATCTATTTCAACAGTTGATACATCTGCTGAAAATTATCAAACAGATATATACATTTGTTGCAACTGTTGTCTAACCTGTTGCATCAAATGTGTTATCTATTGTAACAGATGAGTCTTATGTTGTAATAGATGGGCCATCTTTTCAAAATTATCGTACTGCTCTAATTTACCTATTCAAATTCATTCCAACAGATGACCCATCTATTGTAACATAAGACTCATCTATTGAAACATATGGATAATCTGTTGTATATCTGTAATTAGCATTGTCAATTTTTGGCTTTCCAGGTGGATGTCACAGTAGAAGCCACTACTGAAAAGCATAATATCACAGTTGATAATCCATCAACTACTTCTAAAAAAAAAGAAAAAGTGAAGCCTGACAATTCGGGAGAATGGAAGAATTACCCGTTTGAAGGGTTCAACATCTCGGACGAGGCTCCAAAAAACTAACACAGTTGATCAACGACTATTCAGAATGGATTGCCTATGGGCTGTTAAAGCATCATGCCGGCAGGTACATAAATTAATTTTTAAAGATATTGGTTTATACAATTCTTGTTGTAAGAACATGACATTAACACATATAAATCATCATGTAGAAAACAAAATGACGAACGCTACAAAGGGAACGAATTGAGTCTTGGTTTTGATATATTCGACTTTGTTGTTGCACATCCTGGAACAAAGAATTGGTTCTATTCGATGTCACGACCCCAAACTTGCTGGAATGATGAGGTTTAAATGCCATACATATTACTATTAATTAATACTTTATTTAATTGCATCTGCATATTAATTTTTTTGTCACGTAATCCAAAATATTTGATAATATGTGCAACACATCGATGTCAGTTTTTACTACCTCCGAAAGAAGGCTAAGTTGCAAACACAAGAACAATACAGATACACGACAGGCAATTATTTGTACAAAGTTTACATCAATAATGCCTACGATAGGTATTGTCAACAACAGCTAGAAGTTTTCCGAAATGAGGATTGCTTAATCAACATCATCAATGGTTTTAGCATTCCGATAGGGTTACCTTGGCATTTGGTCAATGAAGTATACATCCCAATCAATTGTGGTGATGAATTCCATTGGGTGTTGGATGTCGTCTTTCTAAAAGAGAGGCGCATCCGAGTTTATGACTCGATGTTGCGAAGGAGACGTTCAAGGTCGTCGTCAGAGATACAAAAGGTGGCCAAAATATTACCTACTTACCTTGATATAAGTGGCTTTTTGGACTAAAAGGTTCGTACTGATTGGTCGACGATTGAAGCATACCGGGATAAAATAGGTAATCCATTTGATGTACAATATGTTGAAGGAATTGCTCAACAAACCATTGGTATCCTATAAGTTTAAGTGTCATGATTTAGTTTCATGGAAGGCAAGATATGGATTATCTGTACTTTTAAAATGTAGGGATTACAGTCTTTTTGCTGCCGTATACGCTGCGTATTTGAGCGATGGATTACAAGTACCAAATGATGGACTTGATATCAGATTACTCCGCAAAAGATATGCTGCACTTTTATGGAAATACAGAGAAGCGAAAGCTCAGAAGCCATACGCAAGCGACATTAAATATCAATGACGACCAAAGCCGAATTTCATAGCACCGGATGAAGAACAACTTGTCCATATTGAGTAAATCTTTATAGCTTGAGTCCATCAATTTAATAACCTATCCTCCTTGGTTTAACTTGTTGATTTATTTGTAGAGTAGATCATTTATGCCCATAGTGATTTTTTTACATTTCATTTATTTGTTAAGTTATTTCATGTAATTTCTAAAGGCTTCAACTTATGTTATGTTGTCTATGAATATAATTTAATCATTAATTTTGAATATGTTAATTAAAATGGAATACTAGATTCAAATATCGCAACAGATAATACATCTGCTGCAGCAAATGACATATCTTATCAAATAGATTTAGACATATGTTGCAACATGAGATGCAACACGTAGGTCATCTGCTGGAAATTATATAACAGGTTTTTCTACTTTCTTGATTTTTCCAACAGATTACCTATCAGTTGTAATAGATAGACTATATGTTGCAACAAATTGGATATCTGTTGCGACAGATAGATTGAGAAACATCTATTAATACAACAGATGACCAACCTATTTCAATATATAATCAATTTTTCACAACAGGTATTATATTTATTATAACAGATATACTTTCTGTTGCATTATAAAAATTTAACTTGGCTAGTATAAAAATTATTGCCACTATATGTAAAGTGAAGTGACTTGAAATGAAAAATTATTATCGTGCTTGTCTCCGTCTTTGTACATATTCTTCTTTATACATGGGCACCAACCATTTAGTTAGTACCCCATAAGCCCATACCCATTGCATATTTCCCACAACGGCGTCGCACATACCGATCATTTCTGTGCAAGTCAATAAACACTCGATGTATGCAAGCGAGTACGGCCCACACGCTGCACCAATTTTATTTTTTGGGAGATGGATGTTCTTATTTTGACCTTCAAAATCCCATGATTCCTTCATCAAGACTTCAGATGGAAAATGATCCATCAACTTACTCTGCATTAACAACTTGGGGCAAGAACTTCAAGAGTGGCTGCATGTGGGCTAAAAACGTGTTCTCGCTAAAGACAAGTAATTTGCAGTCATAAACCTTAATCTTTCCCTCATAGTGTAGTATCTCAACAACAAGAAAATGTTTGACTTCCACGTTCATGACTGCAAGGATTCTCTTTGCCTTGGTCCATCTCTTGCCGTGTGGATATGGCCTCTTCCATCTAACATATTTAATCGCTTCTTCATCCCATTAGAACGTAGAAACTAACTTATCAAATCTTGGGTCACCAGAATTAGCTAGCTTATGGAGATCAGCGTACCTATCCTTGAAATTGTTGTAGAAGTTGAGGTCCATTATCCTATCGGCAGCATCATAAGCATTCGGGTACGCAAATTGCCTGCCCCTCATGAGGCAGAGAATTTCATCAACATACTGTGGTATAAGAAGATAATTTTTAAATAGGTTAGTAATTGTAAAGAATAAAAACATAGTGAAAAGAATCCGATGCAGAGGGTTCTCTGAATCAGTTCACAGATTACCCAGCCAACGAAACTTATACAACAGATGTGTATTATATTGCAACAGAATACCAAGCTGTTGTAACAGATTACATATCAGCTACATAGATTCTTCTTCATGGAGTAGATTGGAAGGCTAGGTTAGCAAAAATAAACTTACATTGTCCTCGTACCACTCATACATATTTGTCATATTCGTGAAGTCTTTGGCGGCAAATGAATGCATGGTGTATTCTTTTTGAACCTTCGTCATACGATTCATGATTTCTTGCAGTTCCTTATTCTTCTTGTTGCCAAGTACCGCGAATATGTCCACCTTCCTCAGTGGTCCCTGAACTTCAACAACTTTTGGAGTGGGAGGAGTTGCAATTTTTTCTATTTTCAGAACAGAGAGAATTTGTCTAATTTTTCTTCTCTTCTTCCTAACCGCCACTGTAGGAGTGCATGGCTCTCTCACCTCGTCGGATGGTATGACACCTCTTCTAGATTTCAACTCCTCAATAGCTTCAGCAATAACCTCTAGCTTTTCAAGGAGGTTATCCTCTCTGTCCTTACACACTTTGCATTTACAATAAGAATATGAGGGTGAAGAAGGGTGAAAGGGATCACTGTAAGGGTAGGAGGGACCAATTTATGGGTGAGAGGGACCTGTGCAAGCTTGTTGGTGCTCATAATCACGAATGGCAGAAGAAACAACATTAGGATGACTGCCACCACCATAAAAAACTCCACTAGCAACACCCTCAGAAGAAGCACCCGAATCTGTTGCAGTTTGAGGTTGGTCGTGAAGAGCTTCAACATTAGGCTGACCTTGCCTTACTTCTCTTCTTATGGATGTTTCTCCAGCCAATTCCTTCTTTATTAACTCCACTGTTGGGTGTTTTTTTGTATCAACAAGACCCAGAGTAAGAAAAAAAGTTATCCCCAGCTCATCAACGGTAGGCACGATCCAAGGATGCACAACCTATAAAAAAAGATAGGAGGCATTTAAATCATAAAAAAATTAATTTGCAGTCAGTTGGGTTACATGGATGTTAACACAACCAACTTATGCAATAGACGATCTAGCTGCCACAACAACTGATCTATAAGTCATAATTGATTGACAATATGTTACATCAGATTACACATTTATTGCATAATTTGCATTAGATGGGTAATCTTTTGAGTCGGGTTCAGAGAACCAGAGCAATAGATGGTTAATTTATTGTGAAATATGGATCGTCTGTCACAACAGATTACCTATCTATTGCACCAGTTGCAGTTGACTGGTAATATATTGCAACAGATGACCCATCTGTCGCAACAGATGGAACATCTATTTTAATATCTTTCATTGAGGCAAATTATTTTAGTTGAAAGAAGATGTACTGCATCATTCGGAGTGTTAAAGAGATCAGCCTCCTTAGTATATTTTTTGCTGCTCTTTGTTGCAGCCAACCACCTAAGGATCCTTGAATGAGAAACCTTATCCGGGTAATTATTGAACTGCTTTCGGAGGGGAGGAATGGCTTCATATGCCCAAGCCTAAAAAATATAAACAGGAATCAAGAAAAAAAAGTCATAATAACTATATTCAATATAAATTAATGGATGAGTAAAAATAGTGATCAATATTACCATGAAATCCCAGGGAAAGCCGTATAATGTGATCGTCTTTAGGGATAGCTTTGTCAGTAAATATTTGGAAGTCAAATAGTGGCTGTCATATCCCCAGGGATAGTCGTTCAATTTCCAAAAATCATCAGCAAACACCAACAAATAATGTTCTATGACTTTCCTGACGTCTCTTGCCAATAAAATGGAATGGACAAACCAAACTAAGCACAATTTCTCCCTATAGTGCTTTGGTATGTTTTTATTCTCGAGATCCGCCATCAAATCCTCCCCTTTATAGCTAGGTCCAACAATGACCAACAACCCATATTCTTTTACCTTGCGTTTATTGGACCCTTTGTGGGGTATTTCCTTGATGAGAGGTTCTTCTGGACGATCGCATCTCAAGCCCGTCACTATGGCAAATTTTTTCAATCCAAAACAAACCGGCATGCCACAGTAGTTGATCCAGACTTCATCCATATTTTCTCCGCCCTCTTTCAAATCTTTATCATCCCCTGCATACTTGATCTTGCGCTTGAGAAGGCCATATACCATGCTGATTGGGAAACGAAGAGTGCGGTCCTCAAACAACTCGAGAAAGTATGCAAAGAAACTCTTCTTGAAAAGTCCATCTATGTTTTCATTCTTCATAATACTCCTAAGTTCGTCAAAAGGTGTCCCCAATTGACATTTAAGTACAAGATCACCAAATACTGTGTTAGGGATATTCATCGGTATCACAACTTGAAACTTTTCAATACTAATGGTTTTGACAGAATCATGCTGGGATTTCGATATTATTTCATGCCCCCATTGGTGAGAAGGAGTTATCACTTTTCTCAGCTTCATTTTTCCCCGACTGAGATTGTTCTGGAAGTTTCTTTGAAACTATCTGTACTCTAGCCTTTTTTGTTTGGTGATCAGAAGTTGATCCACTTTCTTCACTTTCATCTTCTTTTCTTTTGGGAGACATCGTTTAACTACAAACAATAGAAAAACAAAAAATACATTGCATTTGATATCTGTATAATTTTTTTTAAAAAGGTAAGACATATTTTAATAAATTATTCTATGCCACATTACAAAAAAATACTCAAACGGATAACCCATCAGTTGGAACAGATGGGGAATTTGTTTAAAGACCGATTTAATATCTCCCAACAGATCTTCTACCCGTTGCAATAGATGGACCACCACCACCACCACCAATGACACCACCAATACCACCAAGACCACTATTAATGCCACCAATACCAACACCAAGACCACCGACACCACCACCAAAAACACAAATACCAACACCACTAACAACAGCCACCAACAACACCACAAACACCATCCAAAAATACCATGATAGTCAACAAAACATTGAGACAAAAACTAGGGTTTTCTCGGGTACTTCCTACTTTTTTAGCATCAAAACACAAAATTGCTAACCTATTCTTAAAGATAATACAACTAAAAGTCTTCTTTTTTATCATTATCTAAAAAGCCCTAATTTTAAGAATAAAAAACAAATGTAGAACTCTTCTCTAACTCTGTTACCCACGAATATAGAGAAAATGATAGATACAAGCAAGGATGAAGTTAAAAATAACAACTATGTGGTCGGAAATAGAAAGAAAATTGATCTATTTTGAAGGGTTGAGCAATATATTGAGTAGTTATTATCTGTATTATTGAGAGAGAGAGAGAGAATGGAGTGAGAACTTGAAATTTGAAATGAGGAAAAGTTTTTTCCGTAAATGGATGATTTGTAATTTTGGAAAAGAATGACAAGTTTTGAAATTATTAATTTGGTCCGAATTGATCTTAATTAATTTTTAAAATTTCAAAAGATATAGTTTTTAAAATATTAAGTTAATAAGAACTCATTTCAACTCAGAGTGATCGATCGCCGACTCAGGTCGGGATGAACGCAATACTAACACCATGCAAATGCAACGACTCAATTGAAGTTGTTGTTGACCCAGTGAGCTCATTCATTTATCCCTAGTTCCACCTAAATCAATTTAGGTACTATTAATCTTAACTTTAAGTCAATGAGAACTTATTTCAACTCTGAGTGATCGATCGACGACTCGGGTTGGGATGAACACAATACCAACACTATGCAAATACAACGACTCAATTAAAGTTGTTGTTAACCCTGTGAGATCCTTCATTCATCCCTAGTTCCACCTAAATAAATTTAGTTACTATTAATTATAGCATTAAGTTAATGAGAACTCATTTTAACTCCGAGTGATGGATTGACTACTCGAGTCGGGATGAACACAATACTAACACCATACAAATGCAACGACTCAATTGAAGTTGTTGACTGTGTGAGCTCATTCATTCATAACTAGTTCCACCTAAATCAATTTAGGTACTATTAATCTTAACATTAAGTTTATGAGAACTTATTTCAATTCATAGTGATCAATCAATGACTCGGGTTGGGATGAACGGAAGACCAACACCTTGCAAATGCAATGACTCAATTTAAGTTGTTGTTGACCCTGTGAGCTCATTCATTCATCCCTAGTTTCACCTAAATCAATTTAGGTACTATTAATCTTAACATTAAGTTAATGAGAACTCATTTCAACTCCGAGTGATCGATCAATGACTCGGGTCAAGATGAACGCAATACCAATACTATGCAAATGCAATGACTCAATTGAAGTTGTTGTTGAACTTGTGAGCTCATTCATTCATCACCAGTTCCACCTAAATCAATTTAGGTACTATTAATCTTAACATTAAGTTAATGAGAATTCATTTTAACTCATAGTGATCGATCGACGACTCAGGTCGGGATAAACGCAATACCAACACCATGCAAATGCAATGACTCAATTGAAGTTGTTGTTGACCCTGTGAGATCATTCATTCATCCCAAGTTCCACCTAAATCAATTTAGGTACTATTAATCTTAACATTAAGTTAATGAGAACTCATTTTAACTCAGAGTGATCGATTGATGACTCGGGTTGGGATGAACGCAATACCAACACCATGCAAATACAACGACTCAATTGAAGTTGTTATTGACCCTGTGAGCTCATTCATTCATCCCTAGTTCCACCTAAATCAATTTCAATAAAATCTGTTGCAACAAACAACTAAGCTGTTGGATATTTTCAAATAAATAATCATATCTGTTGCAACAGATGACATATCTGATTTAATTATCAAATAGACATTTGCATCTGTTGTGATAGATGATTGAGCTATTGGAAATTTTCAAATAAATATTGATATCTATTGTAACAAATGACATATCTGATTTAGTTATCAAATGGATATTTGCATCTGTTGTCACAGATGACTGAGTTGTTGGGATTTTTCAAATAGATATTTATATCTGTTGCAACAGATGACATATCTATTTGAAAAAAAATCTTTTTCTTTTAATTTTAAAGTAAGCTTCTGTCCGAGTAGATAAAGTACTACTACTAAAGGCAGTAAAAAATGTTTCTTGGATAACTCAAAAATCTCATTGAGTAGTCTTGTCTTGTCTTTTCAATGTCAATGTCACCCATTTTCTTCCTCATGCCCCTCAAATGATTAATGAATATTAATTAATAAATATTGAAACCCCTAATACTTCCTCCGTTTCATATTAGTTGGCCCCTATTGACTTGGTACATCCATTAAGAAAATATTAATTAGGGATTTATTTTACCAAATTAGCCTTATTAATTATGCTTTGAAAATATAAATTTCAATGAATACACTTTGTTTAGTCATTTAATATTAAGGGTAGTACATCTAGAAATTAGAATTATCTCATTTCTCCTTCAGCCCTAAATTTATTTTATTCATCTCTCATCTTTTTCTTTCTCTCCTCTTTAGGGTTATCACAACCTTTTTTCTCTCTTTTTTCTTGTAAAGATCCTTATGGATCTAAACCGATCTATATCTTAGATTCATCAACTGAAATTGCTGTTTTGATCTCCTCTTGACATTAAGGTATGGTTCACTATTGCTCTTTCATTCTCGTCTTCTTCTTGGCAAGTTATTTACATCTATTTTTTTATTTAATTACCATTTACCCATATCATATTTATTTAAAAAATTTGAAGGAACTTTTAATTGTTGAATAAACGAACCGATAATTTTTATTACAATATGAGAAAAAAGTCATCTGTTGGGGGATGTTTAAAAACCTTGTTGGTAGTATTATTTTTTATATGTATTTTATTTGTTTCTTTGTTGTTGATGCTGTTATTGATGTTGTTAGTGGGGTTGGCATTGTTGGAACTTGTGGTGTGGTGTTGTTGATGGTGTTGGAACATAGGATTTTGCTGCTTTATTGTTGATGATGTTGTTGGAACAAATATTGTTATTTTCTTTGTTGTTGATATTTTTTATTTGTTGTTTCTTTATAGTTTATACTGTTGTTGATGTTGCAACAGACGGAGAAACTGTTGGAATAAATCAAACCACCAGCAAGGCTGATTTGATGTATTCCAATAGACTCCACATCTGTTGCAACAGACTCCACATCTGTTGCAACAGACTACACATCTGTTGCAACAGACTCCGTATATGTTGCATCAGACTCCACATCTGTTGCAACAGACTCCTCATCTGATGTAACAGACTCCCCATCAGATGCAATAGATTCTACATCTGTTACAATAGATGGATAATGTTCTTTCTGTGATATTAATTTTTTTTCTTTTTTTGTAGATATAAGGAACTGAAAGTTGATCAATTTTTGCCCGACCATCACAAGAGGCTGTAGTAAATATGGGTTTGGAGGAATAAGCTGCATGCAGATGGAACCACTTCATATGTGAGAGGTATGTATTACTGATAATGTTATCATGGAAATACATATAAAGTACACTAATTTTGTGAATATTGTTTTTACCGATTAGTCATAGATCATTCAAACAAGATATCTGCAATTTTATAGTTAAGTTTGGTAGGTTTGAACTGATAAGGCTGAGGGACCATGAATATCGTTCTGATACTTTGTTAAGATTTAATGTTGGTTATTGGTCATGTTTATTTGTCAAGAATTATGAAGGGATCTAGTTTTGGTGTCATTGTAAAGAGATTCAATAGTGATTAGACTAAATTTTAGGTGCATTGGACTTTGACAAGGCCTTTGAAGCCTAGCACTACATCTAGCAAGAATGGAAAAACAATATTGTTATTGCCCTAGCCAAAATTTATATGGTTGGGTTTCTCGGGGTGATGATTATATGCCAGTAGGTGCGGTAGGAGAGTGACTTCGAGGGAAAATGGGTGGTTGATGAAAGACTATATTATCTAAGAACTAATTAAAGAAGAGTCATAGGGTAAAAAGTAACTTCTAGCGAATCTGGCCAATGGAATTATCTTAAAACATGACAAATCTGTATCAAGTGCAAATATGAAAGTGTATCCGGTAATGTAAATTCATTTGTTATCTCTCTAAGAGAAAAATAGTATAGATGGTCACTTTCCTAGAGATCTGCAACTAGGAAGCATGGTCGGGATTATCACCAAGATAGAAAATAACAGAAGACTAATAAAGCAGCCTTAAGGGCATCGATGGTTGAAATGATGTAAAGTAAGTCTAGAAAACTTGCGCCAATAGAAATTGTAGTTAAAATAAAGAATCTAAGAGAAGGCAACAATTTCTAAATTTTAAATTGTATCTCATGCCTTCTTGTTTGTGGGTCCGATTAGGTCCACTGCTGTTGACCTGATAGGAACCACAAATGTGATTGAAAGGTAAATTGAGTATCATCACTTCCATAGCAATATGGTTATAATTGGTTGTGTTTTATTGCCTTAGCATACTTTCAACATTTCTTGGAAAAGATCAGAGGCTTGCTCTAGTTTGTGAATATCGATAATTTTTAAGCTTACCTCTAGCTTGCTGATTCTGTATTCAAGCTTGTCGTTGTCGTCTTTGAAGTTGGTCAAGAGTTCCTGATCTCTTGTAAGATCGATCAGGAACATCACCTTCAAATTTGTGGCATTGAATAAGGCCTACAGAACTTTCTTCAGAAGCCTTAAAGGATACATGGAGGGTCGTTGTATTTGTTTTAGGTCAAAATATGTTGATGCACACTGAAGATGTGGTCCCAAAAGTTGAATAATACACTTTTATCGAGCGTTTCTCAATGTTGCTTGCTTAACCAATTTGATAAATTAATAAGCAAGAAGTTACATAATGTTTGATCTAAATCGACTCTACCAAGCCTATCAAACATTACGTAACTCTAGGCTCATTACCCTATCAAAAGACTTTGCTCAAGTTAGTGGACAAATCTAATGAGCTCAATCTGTCAGCCTTTCTACTGATCGATCTTCTCTAATATAGATGACAAGATATCCACTATGCAAAAGTCTACACCATCGCTAGAAATGCTTACTAGGGCGCACGTCTTTAGAAGACATCAACAATAAACTCTCAAATCAAGTAATATTGAGAGATCACTAGTCATTCCTTCTCAAGAATTTCGCTACGGCAAGAATTTCTGCTGATGACAAGATATCTGTCATGAAAAAGTCTACACCGTCAATAGAAATTCTTACCAGAGAGAAGGTCTTTAGAAGGCATTATTAGTAATCTCTCAACATCAAGGAGGTCTTGTATGAAAGTCTTCAGAAAACATTCAAAAATAAAAAAGTGTTTAGCAATGACTACACATAATTACCATCAACAACCTCACCAGATTCACTCCTAGTTCAAAAGAAAAGGCAGAAATATTTTTATTAGCATTTGAACTAGGAATGCAAATAAAAATATTTTAGCCTTTTCTTTTGAACCAACAGTTTATCTGGTGAGGTTGTTGATGCCATAATTATGTGTAGTCATTGCTGAAAACTTTCTTATTTTCGAATGTCTTCTAAAGAATTTCGTACAAGGCTTTCTTGATGTTGAGAGATTACTAATAATGCCTTCTGAAGACTTTTGCTCCGACAAGAATTTCTATTGACGGTGTAGACTTTCGCATGGAAGATATCTTGTCATCAGTAGAAATTCTTTCCATAGAGAATATCTTGAGAAGGAATGACTAGGAATCTCTCAATATTACTTGATATTAAGAGATTATTGTTGATGCCTTCTGAAGACTTGCGCCCTGGAAAGCATTTCTGGCGATGGTGTAGACTTTTGCACAGCAGATATCTTATTATTTATATTGGAGAAGAGCGATCAATAAGAAGGCTGAGATATTGAGCTCGTTTGATTTTTGCACTAACTTGGTCAAATTTTTTTTGATAGGGTAATGAGCCTGGAGTTACGTAACATTTGATAGGCTTGGTAGAGTCGGTTTAGATCACATGTTACGTAACTCCTTGCTTATTAATTTATCAAATTGGTTGAGCAAGTTTCATTGAGCAACACTCGAAAAAAGTGTGCTGTTCAACTGTTGGGACCAGTTTAACTACATTAAAACAAGAAGGCATGAGATGCAATTTAAAATTCAGAAATTGCCACCTTCGCTCAGATTCCTTACTTTAACTACAGTTGCTGTTGGCGCAAGTTTTCTAGACTTACTGTACATCATTTCAACCCTCGATGCCCTTAAGGCTGCTTTCTTAGTTTTCTGCTATTTTCTATCCAGGTGATAATCCCGACCACGCTACTTAGCCGTAGCTCCCTTGGAAAGTATCCATCTGCATTATTTTTCTTTCAGAGAGATAACAAATGAATTTACATTACCGAATACACTTTTATATTTGCCCTTGATTCAGATTTATCATGTTTTAAGATAATTCCATCGGCCAGATTCGCTAGAAGTTACTTTCTACCTTATGTCTCTTATTTAATTATCTCTCAGATGCTATAGTCTTTCATCAACTCCCCTTCCCCTCATAGGGATTCTCCTTCAGCTTTTTTTGGCATATAATCATCTTCTCGATCAACCCTTCCATATAAATTTGGGCCAGGGGAATTTCTATTATTTTTTTTATTCTTGTTTGATGTAGTGAGAGGCTTCAAAGGTGTTCTAAGAGTTCAATGCACACTTAAAGTTAAGTCCAATCGCTATTGGTTCTCTCCAATGACACCAAATATTGATCTCTTCTCAAAACTTAACACGCATAAATACGAGCAACAATCGTCAGTAATTCGTAACAGGTTATCTGCACCATCCTCATGAGGACCTCAACTTTATCAATTCGAACCCATCAAACTTAACTGTACAATGCAGGATCTTGTTTGAATGATCAGTGTCTAATCGATTAAAAATTGCATTCACAAAAATATTGTACTTTATGTGTATTGTCCTGGTGACCTTCTCAGTAATAGTACTTAATTCATACACATATGATAGTGGATCCATCTGCATGCACCTTATTTTTCCTAGCCCATCTATGGATTAAATTGAATAAACAGATGACTAGCAAGTTGCAACAGACGCCACATCTGTTAGAAAAGTAAACTGATATATCCATCTGTTGCAACAGATTGTCAATATGTTATAAGTTATCTGACAGATAGAATATATTTTGCAATAGATTACCCATCTGTTAGATTTATTTTAAAGCAATTTTCTTTTCTTTTTGAAATACAATAAAAAGATAAAATATTGTATTTAGATCCATTTTTTTAATTTACATATTCGAAAAGTCACTAGTTTTATTCAATTAAGAGATATGAATAGTCGTGGCTCTTTGTTTGACTAACCCCTTCTAATTCAATCATTTATAAATAGGTCCCTCCTTACTCGTTCATTCTACTACACTTACAAATATGGCTGATCCAGATTAGTACAAGAAGATTCATATCGAGTCCTTGCAGGAACTTCAAAGAAAGTTTGATGAACTCCAAAGGGATTTGGCCGACTTCGGAGCAAGGCTGAGGAGGGCCCTGCTGCTGCTGTATGAAAATTATCCGGTTGACAATACTAATAGTAATAATAATTATAGTAATGATAATAATAATAGTAGTAATAATAATAATTATGTTATGTTTTTCTTTTCTTTTAGCGCATGTATGTAATTTCCTTCTTTTGTATATGGAATCTACCCAAGGGATTCAAAAATCTATGTTTGGTGGTCGACTTTGAATTTTTAATTCTTATTTATTATTTAATTATCATTCTTGCTTATTCCTCATTCTCAACATGTCGACAGAGGTTAATCTGATGCGACAGATCGATCATATGTTGCAATAGGCGGTTATTAATAAAAAAGGGTTATCGTTATTGAGAGGGTGAAAAGACATGACTTTTCAATTATTTAATATGAAAAACGGTTCTTAAATAAATAATAAGAAAATAAATGATAAAAACAATTTATAACCGTAACCAAAAGGTTATTTTATTTTAATAACTGATCGTGACTCTTTGACATATTTGTTTTTGAATCTATTTTTTTTAATTTATATAATAAAAGTCACCAAATTCGATTAAAGATATGTTGATTATTAAAAATGATAGCTTATATGTGCAACAAATATATTATCTGATGCAAAAGATTGTAGATTGTTTGCAACAAATGGTATATCTACTGTAACTCAAAAAATGGTTACTGAAAAGAACTTATCAAGTCACGACTTTCCACAGTAATAAAAAATCCACCAGTATTAATAAATAGAGGTGAACAGTCGCGTGTTTTTGTTTTTGAATCTATTTTTTTAATTTATATAATAATAAAAAAGTCACCAAATTTGATTTAAAGATAATGATATGATGATTATTAAAAAGATATATGTTGCAACAAATATATTACCTGTTGCAACAAATCATAGATTTGTTGCAATAAATGGTATATCTATTATCACAGATGGGTTATCTGATGCAACAGATGTATAATCTATTGCCACAACTCACACAAACGGTCACTAAAAAAAACTTATCAAGTCACAACTTTCCACAGTAATAAAAAAGTCACCAGTATTAATAAATAGAGGTGAACAGTCATGCCTTTTTGTTTTTGAATATATTTTTTTAATTTGTATAATAAAAAAAGTCACCAAATTTGGATTAAAAATAAAGATATGATGATTATTAAAAAGATATATGTTGCAACAGATCGTAGATTTGTTGCAACATATTTTATAGCTGTTGTCACAGATGGGTTATCTGATGCAACAAATATATAACCTGTTGCCATAACTAAAAAAATGGTTACTGAAAAGAATTTTATCAAGTCATAACTTTTCACAGTAATAAAAAGTCACCAGTATTAATAAATGGAAGTGAACAGTCTCACCTTTTTGTCTAACTCATTCAAACTCAATCCTCTATAAATAGGTCCCTCCTTACCCGTTCATTCTACTACACACATTTATTTATTTTTTGCTCTTGTCTTTCATATTACACCTTCAACTACTTTCTCTTCAAGAACTTGATTGCTTTTCCCTATCTATGGTAAGTTTTTTTCTTGTTTTTTGTGTAAATATACGTTGTATTACTTTCAGATTCTTTTCTTTACTTTTGTTTTTGTGTTTTTTGTCAATTTATGTGTGTTCTAGATATGGGCAATCCAGTGTGGGATGTCACTATTTCACGAGACGATGTATGGGAACTGCAAAGGCAGGTACATGATATACAGTGGGAGTTGGCCGCTGTCAGAGTAAGGATGTTGTGCGAGATCCGCAGGATAAGAAGGATGCTGCTGCTTCCTGTCGAAGATGCGGTTGACGATAATAATAATGATGATGAAGAATCTACTAATAATAATTAGATAATTTTGTTTCTTCTTTCTTTATAAGTCTGTATATGTATTTTTATTTTTTTTAGTTTAATAAAAAAATTATGTTTGATCAACTTTGACCATTTTAATTCATATTTTATTTTTATTCTGTCTATTATCTTCTCAACAAACATGTCGATGATTGGTCGTAAGGAGTAATTTTGAATCCAGTAGCAATAAAAATATTTAAGATTTATCTGTTGGGTTTGTGGCAGGAGCTGATTTATGTTGTTCCAAATAGATTACTCATATGTTGCAACAGATAACTCCCTCTATCTCAAATTACCCTACCCGTCCCAAATTGAGATGACACATTAATTAAGAAAAATAATTAATAACATGCCTCATTTACCATAATACCCCTATTAAATGATGTTTATTTTTTAATTTGAAGAAAAAGTGATTAATACAAAGGGTAAAACATGATTTTTTTTAATCTATTCTTGATTAATAAAAAAAGACAAGTAAAATGAGAAATCAAATTAGGAAATTTGGGATAGGTAATTTGAGACGGAGGGAGTATTTAATTTTCATTCTGTCTATTATATTTTCAACAAACATGTCAATGATTGGACGTAAGAAATAATTTTAAATCCAGTAGCAATAGCAAAACATATTGGTTATCTGTTGGGTTTGTGGCAGGGGCTGATTTGTGTTGTTCCAAACAGATTAATCAGTCTGATGCAACAGATAATCAGTCTGATGCAACAGATAATCAGTCTGATGCAAAAGATATATCTTCTGTTGCAACTTATTACTCATCTGATGCACCAGATAAGTGATCTGTTTAAATTGTGGACATTTATGTTGGATTCATGATCGACTTCTATCCATTGTTGAAAAAAACAACAGTAACTTTGTAACCCAGATGACAAATTCGACTAAAAATCATAATTTGACTTACTAAGGTCTCCTATGAAGTAATGCCAAAGTGAAAAGTGGTGATGTTCGAAACAAAATTTGACCTAAAAAATTGGTAAAATAGCAACAGTAGCGGTAACAACAACAACAATGGTTGGCAAGAAGAAAATAAAGATGATAATGAAGTAGAAGATGATGATAATGAAGCAAAAGATGATGAATAAAGAAGCAAAAATAATAAACAACAATAATCATAAAGAGAGAGAAAACAACAACGGATGAGAAGAGAGAGAAACACGCCTTTTCCCCCTCCATTTTCTGTTATATTAACTAATATTTGGATCAAAGTATAAATTTAAAAACTTGTGGGTTATTTTCAAACTTCTCCAACTTTCTTAATCCATAATAAAGTAATTTTCACCTCCACCTAATAATTAACACTTGTGTCACCTACACCTTATTTTAAAACTTTTTTGTCACCTACAACCCAAAGCCCCAAGCAATGTACACACATCTTACTGATATATCTTGAGAACCATGGGCGACGCACGTGCCGTTATACTAGTATATATATATATATAAATATTTAATATAGATATAAATCTCTATTGAAACTTGTGGTTTTATTTAAAAGCACTATTAATTAGTTCGGTAAGGATTGATTTGGTCAGTTTAATTTAATCGATTTATAAAGAACACATTCAATAGATCAGAGTTTCTGTATGCTTGATGACACATCTACATTCAATAAGTAGGCACATTAATTTCAATTTTAGCTATTTGTTCCTTATTAGCATATATAATGAATTAGCATGAGAAAATGAATAATAAAGTCTCAAATCTAAATATCTTAAATGCACAAAAATACAATCAGAATTCCCTACAGACCTAATGATATGATGTCATGGTCTGAATCTACACCTTGGGGGTAACACTGTGCTTAAAGACACAAGTGACTTCAAGCTAACTCATGACATAGTATAAATAATAATAATAATAATAATGGCATAATAAATACCGAGTGGATGCTAACTAAATTTAGAATAATTATCCGAGATAAATATGAGTCGAAATAAATCATTGAAATAAATACTAAGTCTAACACAAATCATAAAGCTGAATTGTCTACTATCTGTATGATAATTTCTAATAATTGTAGAGTTGCAGGGACAAGCTCCCTGCTAACTTTACATGTCTGAAATTAGAAGTAATACTAAAAAGGAAATAAGCAATAAACTCTAGTTCTCGGATGATGAGGTCTCACCGCTGACAACTGTGGAAGTGGCACCAGAGAGTATAAATCATGGGAATAATATTGAGTGTCCAAACCTATATCATAAAATAATATAACACAAATTGAAAGTATATGACTAGTACTGTGAATGTACTGAGCATGTGAGATAAGCAATCATAAAAAACTGAACATGTTGGGACTACTAATATGCTATACTGAATGCAAAGCTTGAACTGTAGTACAATTAGTCTACTAATATGCATATAGACTGATATAAAATGATAATCTAAAACTTCATATGTTTTAAGCCAGTAAAAAAAATGGACTAAGGGTCATATATAAAAATAGAGTCTAAAACTGTGAGAGGTTCTTATAACAAATATAGACCATATGAGCAACATAGAATACATCCTGTAACCCAAGTTGGAAGGGTGTTATATACTTTTCCAATTGTAAGAACCATGAATAACGTGAATTCATGAGCCCATTCGGGAAAAGAGAGACACCCTCAACTGGCGGGGATCCCTTAACCTATGGTGGCATGTAGTTTGGGACTTAGATTGTATGACCCATGTACTCTCAGTGCTAAGTACTACTCCTATGATCATATACATGTGCTCATAATTATACTAAAATCTGAGAAAAACACATGAACTAGTTCAATTTTTATTTACTAAATATAACTAAAATCATGAAACTATTCAGGTGTATTATACTATTTTTGTAAGTCATCAAATAATGGTGTATTGAGAGTTTAGTGAAAAATATACCTAATGTGAATAATTCATGCTAATTTCATAAAATCTAGGATCGTATGTTCATAACATGCCAAGATTTTCTTTTGAAAACAATGCTAATTTAGGTAAAAGTAACATAAACCCAAATTGAGCATCAATTGATGAAATAATATGTCATACAAGATTTGAAAATCATTTAAAATATATAATCATAATATAAGGATCATAAGGAAACTAAAATAATAGGGAAATCATAAACTGAATAAAAATCCTAGCTTTGATTTATGAGAAAGCTAAGAAATTCTTAGTTAGTTGGGGCTAAATGGTTGGAAGGCTACCCATTGATGAAATTCCATATACCTTGAACTGAGAGTTATTTCTAAGAACTTGAACTTTGAAGCATTTGGGGGAATAACCCTAGTTTCTCCTATTGAGAGATGATAAATTACTTTTTGTAGTTTCTCTAAGTGTTTAGGGAGGGATCGGGAGGAAAATGGTTAACTATCACCTTTATTCCCTCTAATACAACCCCAAAACTATGTAATTTAGGTGTAGGATCTATGGAAAGAAGAAATACCTTATTTAAAACACAACTGATTTTCTGGAAAATAATCATCATCGATCAGGGAACGACTTATTGCCAGATTTAATGAGTCATCCTATGACTCATATAGACTAGACTAGATTCCATGCTTTTGACACAATAGTACCCAATGAATTATTGCCTGGTCCAATGACTTATTGTCATTGAGGCATTGTCACTGGCGAAAATATGATCCTTTAAAATCTTTACTGGATTTCTCAAGATGGGTGCGGAAGACGACTTGTGACGACTGACTAGGAATTGTCTTTAGGAGTCATAACCATTGAGATTATTTTTCATCCTTTAAGACATTGGGGATTACAGTTATGATGGATCACCCAATGAGTCATTGATACTAACCATGACTCGTGGGATGAGTCATTCTATAAAGATTTTTGCTGGTTTTTGCTCTAAGTCTAAGATGTGTTTTTAGGGACTTTTTGGGTATTATAATATCTCTCTTTGGGAACATTTGTCCTCAAATGAAGATTAACTAAGCTAAAAATCTAGGAAAAGAACTGGAATTCCAAAATTGAGCTCCAAAGTTGACTACTAACATAACAATTAATTTCTGACTAAAATATAAGCTAAACTGAATTCATGAAATATGCATACTAAGACATGAAAGTAACCGAGGGATATGAAACTGGATGGAATACCAAGGAGTAAACTATTACCTCAAGCTGGAACTGAATTTGAAAAGAAAGGTGAGGGTACTTGACCATCATATCTGCTTCTGCTTCTAGGTAGCTTCTTCAACTTGTTGATTCCTCTAAAGAACTTTAACCAAAGAAACTTCTTTGTTCCTCAACCTACAAACCTTCTGGTCATTATAAGAGAGACAATTTCATGCCATACTCTCTAAAGGAACAACCAAGGCTAGATCACCAATTCATTTCTTCAATAGGTACATATAAAAGACTGGATGCACTAATGCTAAGTGTGTAGGAAAATCTAACTCATAGGCCATATTGCCCTTATACCTCAAAATCTTATAAGGACCAACGTATTAGGACCTGAGTTTCTCTTTATTGAAAAAACTTATCACCCCTTTCGTGGGTGAAAATTAAGTAAACCTAATCATCCACTATGAACTCAAGATCTCTTCTTCTCATATCTGTATAGGATTTCTAACTACTTTGAACTATTTTTAGCCTTTTTCTAATCAATTAAACTTTCTCTACAGACTTATAAACTAAATCAGACCCTATTAAGGTATCTTCACCAACCTCAAACCAATTAATAAGAGATCTATACCTCCTTCTATAAAGTGCCTCAAATAGAGCCATCTGAATATTGGAGTAATAACTACAATAATAAGCTAACTCGATAAAAGTCAAATAATCATCCCAACTACTATTTAAGTCGATCACGCATGTTCTCAACACATCCTCTAAGGTCTAAATGGTTTGCTCTGACTGACCATCTATTTGTAGGTTAAAGGCTCTACTAAGATAAACCTGGTTACCAAGACCCTTCTGAAATAATTTACAAAACTATAAAGTAAACTGAGTACCCCTATCTAAAATGATAGTCTTAAGAAAATCAAGCAACTTGGCCAACTCAAAAATATAGAGTCTAACATAAGCCTCAACTAAATCTATAGTGTTAACTGGCAGGAAATATTGATGACTTGGTCATTTGGTCCACAATAACCCATATAGAATCATGTTATCGACGAATATGAGGCAACCTTGTAATGAAGTTCATATTTACCTCTTCCCACTTCTAAATAGAAATATCAATATTATGAGTCATACCACCTGTTCTCTGGTGCTCAACCTTAAGATGATATAATTTGGAAAGTTAGCCATAAATTTTGCGATATCTTTTTTCAAGTCATTCCAGCAATATACTTTCGATAGGTTACATTACATCCTGGTGTCACCTGGGTAAATGGAATACTGAGAATTGTGAGCTTCTGTTAATATCCACTATATCAAATCATCTATATCTGCAACACATAATCAAGCCTAACAATGAACAACACCATCTCCCCTGGGATAAACCCTTTACCCTCTAACTTTGGATTTCTTTTTTCAACTTAAGCTAAATAGGAGCACTATATCGCTTCGCCTTCACCTCTACCATTATGAACCTTTGGCTGAATATACTAAACGAACTCCCAATATAGCAAGTTAGTGAACATTACAAACTAACTGTTTGTTTACATACTCTACATGAGTAATACTAACCATTAAAAGTCCACTGAGAGCATCAACCGCTATGTTGACCTTAATTAGATGGTATGAGACACTAATGTAATAATTTTTCTACAAATCTAGACATATCCTCTGATGAAGATTTAGGTCTATCTTATTGAACATATCGTGAAGGCTCTTATGATCAGTGAATACATCCACATAAAATCCTTAAAGATAGTTCCTCTAGATTTTTAAGGAAAAAACTAAAGCTACCAACTCAAGATCATGAGTCGTGTAATTTTTTTTATGAACTTTAAGTTGTCTAGAGGAATAATCTATGACCTTACCATGATACATTAACACACACCTGAGGCTAAATCTAGAGGCATCATAGTAAACAACAAACCTATCTGGGCCCTCTGTTAGAGTCAAAACTAGAGCAAAAGTAAGTTGAGTCTTCAACTCCTAAAAACTCTTCTCCTAAGTGTCAGACCACTAAAATTTGATCTTTACTAAGTCAATATGTACATAAAATAAGTAATAGGTGAAAATCCTTTAAAAAACCATTTGTAGTAACTGGCTAAACCTAAAAAAACTTCTAATGTCTGATAGAGAAATAGGTCTAGGCTAGTTCCTAACTACTTTGGTCTTCTGAGGATCAATCTGAATGCCTTAACTGGAAATAATGTGATTAATGAATGTTATGAATTTCTACCAAAATTCACACTTGCTGAACTTACAAATAATTGGTGATCTTTGAGAGTCCACAAAATAATCCTCAAATAGTCTTTATGTTTATCCTTACTCTGAGTATAAATGAGGATTTCATCTATGAAAACAATGAAAAACATGTTCAAGTACTACTTGAACTCTTTATTCATTAAGTCTATAAAAGTTGTATGCTCATTTCTTAGTCCAAAATAGATAACAACAAATCCATAGTGACCATTCCAAGTTCTAAAGACTGTTTTCAGAATACCATGTGCTTTTACTGACCTGATGAAAATTAGATCTAAGGTCTATCTTTGAAAAACAACTGACACCCTAAAGATGGTCCAACAAATCACCAATTCAAGAAATGAGATACTTATTCTTAATTGTGAATTTGTTCAATTGGCAGCAATCAATGCATATTTTGAGGGAACAATTTTTATTACACACATCTCCGAAACACCCGATGGAGAAATATTGGGTCTGATGAAGCCTTTGTCTAAGAGGTCTTTTAACTACTCCTTCAATTTCTTACGTTACTCTATAAGGAGAAATTGAGATAGGCTGGTGATGTCGTCCAAAACTATAACTCCAAGAAGTATAAAGTACTCAAAGTCAAAATATAGTAACCCAACTAGGTTGGGGTCGAACCCACAGAGAACAAGCCAAAAATATCTCTCGAACTTGTTGAAATAGCCGGTCAGTGGAGAAAAGTAAATGGGGGGTTTGTAGTAATCAGTAAAAGTAACAAAACTTAAATGCTTTTGGCTATAAATAATTTGAAATGAACACTAGGCATGTGTTCCCCCTTGGCTTTTAACTCTATAGGTTTATCATGATCAATTCGACTATCTTATGGTTACACATGAAAAATCTAACAAGTTATGTATCACCAACCGTCTTTTGAACACCTTTGGTGAATTTAACTCATTACTTTTGAGACTCAAAATTTCTCATTAGTAACCCTTGTCTTGGATCCTAGTTTAACTATCACCTTTTGAGTATCAAGTTATTAGATGAGGGTTGATAGCCTCAAATCACTATTGTAATCTTTTTTTCCCAATCTTAAACTCACTTTTAAGGATGATCAAGAATACAAGAAAGTTCTCTACATTGGATATTACTAAGAAAGCAAACAATATGAACAAGATCACAATACATGCAAAAATAATGATCTAAATTAATCTCACACTTTCCTTACTTCGTTAATCCGCCAAGGTTCCCACAACTCCATCTAAGGGAATTAGCCGCTCATAATTGTAATAAACTCCATAGAATTCATAAGTGAAAGAATAGAAATAATCTCACAATAATTGATAAAGAAAACCCAATGTCTTAAATTACTTAATTAACCAAAAACCAAGAACAAGAAGATTCCAAGAGCAAAGTCAATCTTGAAATCAATATATGTTTATAAGAGTAAAAAGTGTGTCAAAGTGCGTAATCTAATTAAAAAATCAAAAGAGTATTTATAGGTTACATAAGAACCCTAAAAATTCAAACCAAAATAAACTGGGAAAGTTGGGCCGGTGGCCACCTACGATGCCACTTACGGGCCATAGATGGCCCACTGTAGGTAGTAAAGAGTTCCTGTAACTTTAGCTTCTCTAGATCAGATTCTTCTGTCACCAACACCCTATCACCTAAGCCTAGTAGGTGCCAACATAGGTGACCCAAAATGCATCTTTCAATATGTTTCTTTGATTTAGGTTCTAGAACCTAGTTTCCTACAAAATAGACACAAAAACACATCATATCCCCTAAAATAGGCTTAAGTACTTGTATATTTTCAAGTTTTAAGCATCAAGAGTGATATTAAACTATGGCATAATAGCTGGGTATCTAGAAGATGGTCTATTTTAAAGTCTATCTCTTGCTCCAGAGAGACTCTAAGCAGATCTTCAAGAAACACTTTTGAGAAATCATTTACAACTGGAACTGACTGAAGAGTTAGGGTTTTGGACTTTGAATCCTTGACCTAAACTAGATGGTAGATGCAACCCTTAAATATCATTTTCCTAGCTTAAGGAAAGATATAATCTAACTTATAGGCGCTGAAGTTCTAAAACTGGTTAATTTGGAAACTAAAACTTAACAATCTGTGGTTCTATAGTTGACTGTGGCATGATAGAAATGTAACTAATCTATGCCAATAATGACATCAAAATCAATCATATCTAACTCTACTATATCAACTATGGTGTTTCTCGAGAAACTGAGATTGGACAATTTCTATTTACTCATTTTGCTATAATTGAGTCACTAACATGAGTAGAGACTAAGAAGGGTTTTAGGGCTAACATCAAAATCTACTGCAATATAATGAATAAAAAAAATATTGCTTTAAGGTCTAAAAATGCATAAACATTAATATGAAAGACTCACAATATACTAGTGAGTATCTCTGGCGAGATCTCCTAATCCTGAGGAGATGATAAAGACTAGAAGTAGTTTTTGCACTAGCCATCTCCTACACCAAAATAAGTACCCTATTGGAGCTATTGAGGAGGTAGCATGAGTACTACCACTGATGTTACCTCTCTTATCTTATGGACAATCTTGGAGCGTGTGACCTGATTTACTACAACCAAAACATCCATCCTTACTAATAAAACACTTTTTGGGGTGGTTTTTTCCATACTTCTTACAAGATGGGAAATTATAAATACTAGGAGCATTGTTTTAGAACTTAGAGTCTGGTGCTCTACCTTTATAATCCTGTTTATGCTTGGGAGATGGAATAGTTGCAAATGGTAGTGTTGGGGCTGAAGATCTGTGTTGATACTGATAGCAATTTCCACTACTTATTCTTTGCGGGGAATAATCAAAGTTACCTGTTCTAGCTCTCTTAGTCTTCCTTTCCTTCTCCTTTATATTATCTTTCTCAATATGTAGAGCATAAGTCATCTATAGATGTTCATATCCCAAACAAGCATAGTGGTCCTACACTCCTTGACGACTAACTTAGAAATACTTAAAATTAACTTACTTATTTGAGACCTTGTCTCTACAACCATCTCTAGGAAATACTTGAAGAGTTGTGTAAGCTTACAAAAATACTCTTTTATTGACATGTTTCCCTTCTCCAAATTGATAAAATCCTTAACCTTTTCTCCCCTTACCTGGCAAGGAAAGAATGTATTTAGAAAGGCAGTCACAAACTCATTCCAATCAACTAGTCCTGCAACTACACATCTACCTTCTTTCCACTATTTTAACCATGTTTGAGCCACTCCATTTAATTGAAAAGCGACCAAATCTAAACTTCAATTAAAGTAATGCCCAAAATCCAAATGAATTTCTGAACCTCATCAATAAATTCTTCTAGATCTTCATCCACATTCAGACCATAATCCTGGAGGATTCATTTGAGTGAAGTTCTAGACTTTCCTGGCAGCTGCATTCCCATTAGAATTAGTAGGTACAATAACTTGATAATTGACTTAGTTGTCCACGTGGTACAATAATTATAAGGACAACTCAAAACACACTTCAAAATCAGTCCACAAGATCAAAGATCTGAGGATCCTTTTGAAGACCACACTCGGATTCAACAAACAACAATAAGAACACAATGTATTGATGTGTTTATCACCTAAAAACAGATAACAACAAACTATGTTAACAAAAACAAGATGAATAACAACAAAAATGGAACAAGAAAAACAAGTCACGGATTTGAATTACAAGAACATAAATAAACGATTACCACATAAACAAAATGGATAGATAGTTAGACCTTGGTTGGTATAATCTTAACAATCCAAGAATATGGTAATCTTGGACCCTTAAAACTACAAAAAATGGTTAACGTAACTCCTACGTTGACACAAGAGGAACTTTACCTTCTCTAAATAACAACGTCTCAAGCCAACATTGCAACACAAGTGATATCCACACTTGTTGCCCTCATTTCGGTGTAGTGGGTATTCCAAGCCCTACAACTAAAGGTGTTTCATGTTTCAAGTCTTACATTAATGAACAACTAATGAGAAAAAGACCTAAAATGTTCTATTTATATTCTATTACAAGACAAGGCCAAATAACAACAATGCCCTTAAAGGGTGGGGTGGCCATGAATTGCATTTGGATCCAATGAAGTGACTAAAATACCCTTAATGAAGAATACCAAATCATGACCCATTAAGTGTTGTCCAAAACCGTGAGTCCTCAAGTCTTCGATGCTCCAATCAATCTTCCACACACGACCTTACTTGTGCTCAAAACGGGTCTTTCTTGTATATTCTTGTGCCCTCGGGGTGACCAAGTCTTGAGCCTTTAAATAATGACCTCCAATTATGTATTCAAAAATTAAGGTGTCCATTTGACTTGTATCATCCTTCCCTTCTTGAAAAGGATTCGACCTCGAATCAAAACCTTGCAAGAATAAAGAGAAGACAAATAAGCACCACATACTCATGACATGAGGGTTAGAGTTAGTACAATAAACAACATCAACATGCCAAGGAGGTACACACTTGAGATATAACCATACGTCCTTTGTTATAATCATGAGGGACTTAGAAATTTTTTTTACAAAGGAGTTGGTGAAAGGAATCACCATCAAGGGGTGGTGTCCTAATTGAAAGTAAAGTCCACCTAACACATATAACAATATCACTCAAACAAGTTGACCAACCAAAAACTATCCATCCTTCACACCCTAAGAAGTTAGCGGGATCGAATGGGAGACGTAACCAAGGTATTAGGTCTCGGCCACTCTCACTTTCCCCTAGGGTGTCATCCTCAAAATTAAGCAAGCCCTTTTTATCACTATTGAAAATATCATGAACTAAAAGAGGGTTGAGAAAGGTGTTCCATAAGTCAAATTCAAATAAAGGGTTCCCATGCATGCACTTACTACTAGTTTCAAAATTTCCACTAGGAACATGCCTAATATAAGAAACGCATAAAGACGAAGTAGATGGCATTTCTAAGAACATATCACCTTTTCTTTCACAAGAGTTGTCCTCACATATGTACAAACCATCACGGGAAGCCAAAGGACCACAATCAAAATCATCTTCACAAAGACAATCACAACTTGGGTTTTCTAAATATTCAAGCAAATCAAGATCATTTACGCCCGATTGATCATTTTGCTCACCCTCACTAGTTGTTGGCAATTCACATACCAACGTAGACTCACCTTATTTTTCACAAGGGTCAACTAGTGTGTGAATACTCTCGTCACTTGGTAATGGAACCTTAGTCAAGTTGTAAGTGCTAGCACCAGATGGACACAAATCATTCTCACGAGGAGAATCAATTTTGTCATCTAAAATATCAACTAGTGCTTGTGTACCTACAACAAGAGTTTGGTCCTCATGTGACCTAACAATATCAAGAGTATAAAAAAATGAAGACTCATGCACTCCTACACTAGGTAAAACCACAACTACATTCATATGAGTGTAGGGGATAACATTTTTACCTCGTAGCTCACATGATCTACGATCTTCATCTTGACGTGTGTCCGGGTAGCCCACTTGCTCCCTTGGAACTCCCATATGATCCAACCTTTCATTTATCACTTCCCATTGATGGGTAATGGCTTCAAGTTTAGCCAAAATAGCACTTGCAGCCGCGGGTTCCATCGTAATTGCACCTAAAAAAAGAATAAGTCTACAAAATAAAACACAAGTTAGTTCGAAACAACCTCACCACACTCTCACACACTTGATCATTTCACACTTGGATTCACAAGTATTACAAGTTGTCTTGTAGTTCGTGATGAGTCGAGGGGTGAGTCTACTCCTTGGTCGGAATGGATTCTTTATTTGAAGACTCAAGGAAATAATGTCTGAATTTGAACCAAGAAATTCTACGATTCAAAGACAAGAAAAGCACAAAATAACTCTAACACGAACAAACGGGCACAAAAACTAACTAACAAGCAAGTAGGAGATTACTAGGCCGTCAATTAGTGTTCAAACCAACAAACAAAACTAAGAAACAATAAAATGAAACTAAGAAATCTAAAAGTTGAACTCAAAATGTTGCGTCAACAGTAATTTAGTGATGTGGCAGTCCACTATTGGCCTCGGTTTTGTCAAAATTTTACTCTTCAATTTCAAGTCTTGACCAATCTACAATTTGAAAATAGTAGATTTGGTTAATGGAGGGAAATTTGGTCTTGGAGCTTCATTTTCAAGTTAAAAACAAGACTTGATCTTCTTGGTACTTTCTCCTTGAAACAAGGTCCTTAAATCAAGGAAAGTAGGTGAAAAGTGGTTGTCAAGTCTTTTGAGTGATGTGATCAAGTATTTCACCAACAAGTTCTACAACTTGGTCTTTCACCTTTTGTGGATCTAATGTTCACTTTTTGTTTTAACAAAAGATGAAAAGGGTGAAGAACAACAAGAACACAATAACAACACCAAAAACAACAACAATATTCTCCAAGAACAACAACAAATTCCAACGCCCAACTCCACAACAACAAGGCCTTCAACACGGTCAAGGCTTAGAATGACAACAACATCAAATCAGCCACACTTTGTTCACATTAACAACATCAACAAGTTCAAGTTCAAGCTTAGATTTGGACACTTTTTAGTGTTGATGAGAAAGAAACCAACACTAGAAACACTCTAAACAACAAAAGACTACAAGATCTAGTCACAAAGAAACATGTCTCGGCCAAGACAACAACAAGAACAACAACTTTCTCGGCCAAGAACAATAAGAATGGGCAGATTACTCTTTTTCTGGATTTTTTTTTCAGTTTTTCAACTCTTTTTTTTGATATTTTTTTTCAACTCTCAAGCCCAAGATTGATCTTGTTAGAACAAAATCAAAGATGTCTTTGATACCAAATGGTACAATAATTACAAGGACAAAACGAAACACACTTCAAAATTAGTCTACAAGATCAAAGATCCGAGGACCCTTTTGAAGACCACACTCGAATTTAACAAACAACAATAAGAACAAAATGTATTGATGTGTTTATCACCTAAAAACAGCTAACAACAAACTATGTTAACAACAACAAGATGAATAACAACAACAATGGAACAATAACAACAAGTCACGGATTTGAATTACAAGAACACAAACAAACGATTACAACATAAAAAAAATGGATAGATAGTTAGACCTTGGTTGGTATAATCTTAAGAATCCAAGAATATGGTAATCTTGGACCCTTAACACTACACACAATGGTTAACCTAAATCCTAAGTTGACATAAAAGGAACTTTACCTCCTCTAAACACCAACGTCTTAAGCCAACATTACAACACAAGTGATATCTACACTTGTTGCCCTCATTTTGGTGTGGTGGCTATTCCAAGACCTACAACTAAAGGTGTTTCATGTTTCAAGTCTTACATCAATGAAAAACTAATGAGAAAAAGACCTAAAATGTTCTATTTATATTCTATTACAAGACAAGGCAAAATGACAACAATGCCCTTAAAGGGTGGGGTAGCCATAGAGTGCATTTGGACCCAATAAAGTGATCAAAATACCCTTAATGAAAATGACCAAATAATGACCCATTGAGTGTTGTCCAAAACCGTGAGTTCTTAAGTCTTCAATGCTCCAAGAAATCTTCCACACACGACCTTGCTTGTGCTCAAAATGGGTCTTTCTTGGATATTCTTGTGCCCTCAGGGTGACCAAGTCTTGAGCCTTTAAATGATGACCTCCAATCATGTCTTCAAAAATTAAAGTGGCCATTTGACTTGTATCACCATGGCCTTAGATAGCTCTTGAAAATCATCCCTGAATTCAACATGCGTGATTTGTTCATTTAAGGAATCTGTTGGAGCTGATGGGGTTTACTGGTTACCATTACCTTTCTTTCATTCATTAGTTCTTATAAGAGACATTTTTGTGTAAAAGCATAGAATACTTATTAAAAGGTTATTGAATATAGTTATACTCTATCCTACAATATGAATCATGAAAGAAGTAAGACTTTTCTAAACAGTTACATAGCCTCCCCTCATAAGTGTGGCGCACTTCACACCCATGAATGAGACTTTACTTAATATGACTTTCAGACACCTTAGGACACTTTAAACCTGATTCTTTGATACCTAGTTTGTTACGACTAGAGTATGCACCCTAGACATAACATGGTACTTAGAGCCACAAGTTATCCTAATCTAACCCATGGCATAGCATAAACACTAATAACACTGACTATAAAAAATATAAGTAGAACCTAACTAAGTTTAGAATAATTTCTAAGGTATGTCTAAGTAAATCATTGAAATAAATACTAAGTCTGACACATACCATAAATCTAAAATGTCTACTATCTATCAGAAAGCCTTTACTAACGAATGAGTTGTTGAAACAAGCCTCAAGATAACTCTAAATATCTGAAACTGGTAGTAATACAAAATGGAAATAAAAAATAAAATCTAGTCCCCAGATGATGAGGACTCACCACTTACATCTATGGAGGTATCACTAAAGCTTAAATGGTGAGCATCTGAACCTATATGAAAAAATAATATAGCATAAATAGAAAGTATACAATCATCACTTTGAATGCACTGAACATGTGAGATATGCAACTATAAAATAAATTAAACATACCGGGAGTACTGATATGCTATACTAAATACTAAATGTAAAATTTGAATTGTAGTACAATGACCATGTAAGAGATTCATATAGACTAAAATAAATTGATAATCTAAAAAATCATATGTTTTAAGCAAGTAAGAACTTGACTAAGGTTCATGTACAAATACTGAGTTTCAAACTGTGGGAGACTCTCATAACCGACATAAATCATGTGAGAAACATAAGAAATACCCTATAACCCTTGTTGAGAGGGTGTTGTATACCTTCATAAGGGTAAGAACAATGACTGGCATTGTAACAAACCTTATTTTGAGTTTTAGTTTTTTTTTTGTGTTTTGACCATTTTGACCTTCTCCATAGTTATTAAATATCATTTATGAGTTATGGAGATGGTTGTCATGGTTCCTAAAATATTTGGGAGTGATTTGAGTAAGATTAAGGTTTTGAGTAGCCTTGAAAGTGATTAGTTTGATTTAGTTAATATCTTATGATCCGAGCATCAAATTATGATTCTATTAGTTTGGTAGATCTAGAATATCATTTTTGGATTAGTATCGTGATTGGTTTGGGTTCTGGGTATTTATTTTAACTTTTGACCTCATAGATGAGGAACTGGTTAAATTTAGCTTAAAAGTCTCCTATGGGTTGGCTAATTGAATATGACCTCTTTTGTAAATCTAATGGTTCAATTAAGTATGAAATGTCAAAATTAGCCTAGTAGCATTATTGATTTATTTTTGTAGAGCTCCAAATGAATCTCGAGGGTCCATTTAGAGGATTTTTGGATTATTTTCTCAGCTAGTTTTCTATTAACTGGTGCAGTATCAAGGCCTTCAGCGTGATCATGGGCCTTGATCAAATTACTCATCATGACAAAGTGATAGGTCATTGCAATTGTAACAAGTTATATGGTGGATCAAGTAGGGTCGCTCATTGCGATTGTAAAGCCTAACTCTATAATTGTGTTGACCAAATTTAGTGCTAGTCAAACTTTTACCATTGCGATCGCATGAATGAAGCTACAATTGTGAGGTACTGTTCACAAAACAATATAAATCATTCATTTTTGCTATTTTTGTCTAGCTTCACCACTTTTAATCTTGGAGAGAACATTTTAAGAGACTTCAAAGGGATTTTTCATCAACATGGATTTGGGTAAGATTCCAAAACTATGTTTGATCATTTTCTTTTGATTAAATCATGTTTTCATTTTCAAAACTTAGATTTTAAACTTGGACTTTTTGATGTCACTCTATAAAGTGAGAAAGCAATTTTTTCTTTGATTTCAAGCTCGATTTTAACTTATTTTTTAACCCTTGGAGTGCGAAAAACTTGATTTTTAAATAAAATTTTTGTGTTACCCTTTTTTCTTTGAGGTTAATTTTTGAGGTATTATTAGATTGAAAATATAAACAACTAATATGGTTATCATTAGACTTCTTCTAATGTGTAGATTACATTTTTGATAAACTTGGTTCATTCTAAGACCTTATAAAAGGGAAAGGCTCCTTGTTGAAGGGTCTATGCTTAAGATTTGACTTTTGAGGTAGGTTATGATGTAACTTTCTTAGATCGAGCTGGATAGTTAACCATCCATGTAAAATATACTATCGATATGAGATTTTATCATGAGATATACATTTTTATATCATAATTTTATCATATTGCCCATGTGAAGGCTTGTGTGAATATTATTATTGACTTAAGAGATTATTATTATTGTGATTCTTGTGCAGGGGATGATATTGACCTTAATTGAGCATTATTTTCCTTTAGCATTATAGTGATTCCCAAGATAGGGTCTTGGATTGAAATTATTGATGTCTCACATGAATCTTTATTGCTATAGTGTATTGCGGTGGTTCAAATCATAATTTATTGACACTGAGGATATTTGAGCTTATTTATATGATTATTGACATGATTTATTACATGATAGTTGATTTGGTTATGAGCATGTATCCTTATTTTATTCATCCATATGCTTGAAATTGGTACCACTAAAAAATATTGATTTTAAAATATAAATAAAACACTTTATAAAATATATTGATTGAGGGATGTGTCGGTAAGGTTGATTAAGATACGAGATTTGAAATAGTATATGGTGTAATATTATATGGTTGCAAACCCCCCTCTTCCCCTCCTCAAATAAAGACGATGTCATATTTTGGAAGCTTTCGCTCGAAAAGTGTATACGAGGTGATATTGAGGCATTACATCATGGAAATTACATTGCACTTTTTTTATGTGTTCTATATCGTCAACTTAGAATTCTTTTATATATATGTGTGTAGCCATTCGTATATAATTATACTTTTACTATTTTTACTATAACTAGATATGGTTTAAGACACCACTGGGAAATTTTTTATATGCAGATGGAAGCATTGCCGATAGTTTTCTTTATATGTTTTGTTTTCTACTTTGGTTGGTCAGCCTTTGATGCCTACTTAGTATAAGTGAACCATACTCATTCCTAATTTTTGTACCATTTTGATGCAGATCCCAATATGAGTGCAATCCATAGAGCTTGAGATAGTGCAGAGTAAAGAAAGTCTTAGAGTATTAGAGAGCTCTAGAGTTTGGGGAATATTCAGACTATCCTATCTTTATTTTGTCTTTATTTACTTATTAAATATAGATTCATGTAGTTTGGATTCTATATTTGATTATTAGTGCTCTTACTCATGACACTAGATCTTGGATTTGGTGTATTTATTTTAGTATCAAACTTGATTTTTATATATTTGGCCAGACTTTATCTTTACGTCTCATATTAGTTTTTATTTATGTCCTTTCTGTATTCATTATATTATTAGGTATTGGCTTACCACTATTATAGGGTTGGGGTAAGTGCCATCATGACCTCACCTTTTTGGTCATCACAAATTGGTATCAGAGCACTAGGTTCACCGATCTCATGAGTAAAAGAGAAAGATATCTAATAGAGTTCTATTGATCAATACGCTGTTGTTCGTATCTAGCTTTGGGAGGGTATAGGACATTTTCAGGAAAACTTCTCTTATTTGATTCCTTATCATGCATATTGTTCACATCCAGTGTTCTAAACTTGTATCCACTTTTTTCTACATAGATGGTGAGGACTACATCTAGAATTATTGTGGATATTGTACCAATACCCGCTATTGGAGCCTTAGCCAGGGTAAAGGCAGGGGTTACAGCTGAGACAGATGTAGAGGTCAAGCATAAAGAGCGATTCCAATTAGAGGATGAGACAGAAAGGCCTCTCTCAAGTATGACATTGATCTTCATGAGATGGATTATTAGCTAGAAGATATAGGACTAGCTTAGGACCCTTTGGGTTTTGTTGTTACTCTAGTGTTATAGGATTTGTTGATTCATCTTTTGGGCTATTTGGATGAAATTCCCCAGATAGGAATTCTACTAGGTACTCCAGATGGTTCATAAACTACAAGAGGTGTTCAACCATCATGGAAGGTTTATATTATTGGTTTTCATACTCCTAGGGCATAACCAACTTCTATGGTGGCCCCACCTATTGAGACTTTGCCTACTAGACTTTTGGTTACACCTATATCTCCTAGTTTTGAGACGTCCATTGAGGAGAAAAAGAGATGCATAAGATTTATTAAATTGGCCCCTCCCAAGTTCAGTGGGTCTATTGGTGAAAAAGCTTATGATTTTCTGATTGATTTCTAGGAAAGGTTGTATAATCTTAGTTTGCTTGAGTCCTATGGTGCTGCTTACACTACCTACCAGTTGATTGATATGTCTAGGAATTAGTGGAGATCTTTAGTTAGTTGTATATAGTGGGTTTCCCTAATTAACATGGACCCAGTTTTTTTAGGCTTTTTTTGGAGAGGTTTGAGTCCTATAGCTTGAGGGACCAATTAAGAGAAGAGTTTTATTATTAGGAGCAGGGCTCTATAACTATTACAAAGTATGAGGCATACATTCATACATTGTTCAGGTATGCCTTTTCTAGTATCTCCACATAGCCTGAGAAGATCACATAGTTTTTTAAGGGTTTAAATAGTTATTGTAAATTAGCAATAGCTTAACTAGTGGTCTTGGGTGGTTCTTTTTAGAATATGATTGATCATGCTAAGTTGATTTTGACTATTTTCTAGGGTAATCATAATGGTGGTGCTAAGAGGATATGTTAGCATGATAATTTCATTCGGGGATGAATGATCCCATGGGGAAGATATTATGATACCCTAAGTTTTCAACCTGTAGACTCATTAAAAGATAGGCCTCTAAATTAGCTTTCCAATGCCACAAGTTGTGACTTAATCGAATGTCGTGATGAAAAGTTATGGGTTTTGTCCAAAGGCACCGTCAAGCAGCCAATGGTAATGCTTTATGCAATGACTTGTTACCAGTCATAACATCTCATGATCTAGACTCATTACCATGGCAGTGAGTAACCTAAGAATTCAGCTTAGTGGTAACGAGTCCAACACTCGACTTGTTATCAGATATAACGAGTAATCGTATGGACCCATTACCATATACCTGTGAGGAACTGATAAATCGAGTCTTAGAACACGACTGATCCTAATGACTCATGATCAGACCTAATGAGTTGGTAAGGGGATTTGTGATCATAACAGAAAGGATCCAAGACCTCAGGACCCTAGGTCACGACTCAGACCATGATTCGTGACTAGAAATAATGAGTCATTGGGTGAGTTGTGTTGATTGGAACCCAAAATTTTGTATGATTTTAAAAAGGGCTCTCTGGTAATTTCCATCCCTTTTATCCTAAACCCACATCATTTTGGAATTCAAAACATCAATTATTGAGAGTAAATACCCTAACCTCTCATAAACTCCAAAACCATTACACTTAGCAAAAAGAAAACGATTCTCTTCTCCTCCAAAGAAAGATAGGTTTTCTCAAGAAAAAGCTCAGTCTCAAGAAATTCCCCAAGAAATTCACTTTTAGGTATGCGAGAATTCATCAATGGGTTTCTTTCTGCCCATTGAGTCCCAAAGATTTCTAAATCCACAAGTTTACTTTCCCCTCAAATTGGATTCCGGGTCAAGTATAAAGTTTGTGTAATTATTTAGTTTACTTTTTAATTATACCATGCATATATGTTTTCCCATAAGAGTGTCATCTTCCATGTACAAAAAGCATGAATTTCCTTGTTATGATAAATCATTGAATTTTTGGTTTAAAGTATGAAATTACCTATTATGATCAGTTTTTAACATTTATCATGTTCAGTGCATTAGCCAAAGCTAGTGACTTATGAACACCCAATACCTAGAATTTTATGCATGTATCAGTTATCATGTTTTAAGCAATTCAGGTTAACACATATGCTGCTATTTTCAAGAATATTACTATACTGAGCATATATATATGTATGTATGTATATATATTTATATTAGTTTTTAGTGTCGTTCAGTTGGGAGCCGTACTTAGCACAGAGAGAAAGCAGGGATGAAGGCTTACCCATCAGTTAGGACTAAGTCCTTTGACAAAATTCCCTAAGTTTTAGAACTACGATGCCACCGTAGGTTATAAGGGGTCACCCACCAGATAAGACTAACATCCTCTCCTTTTGGGACACTAATTTAGTGGATCCATAACTGCCAGTGTTGGTATCCTTGGCAAGGTACTAGCACCCTTTCAACTGGGGTTAAAGGTTGGACCCCGACTTTGCTCAGATTGGGGTATGTCAGTTTTTGTTAGCTCCCAAAATCCTCAATATATTTTTAGTTTATGATTAGTTTGGGTTTTCTTTACAAAGTATTCAAATTCAGTTATTCAGTTTTATCCAGCACATATTTACACTTAGTTTTGCATTTGGTTTACATGTTTATGCATTCATGTTCAGTTTATGTTAGAAAATTTACCATCTCACATACTCAGTACATTCAAATTACTTATCGCATACTTATTTGTGCTATATTTTCTCATAGTATAGGTTCAGACGCTCAGTACCTGGACTGCACTTAGCAAGTTCCCGCGCCTCATTCAGCAAGAGCTTTGGGTGAGTCCTCATTATTTGAGGACTAGCTATCAGTCTTTATTTTCTTATCAGTTATTTTAGTTTCAGTTAGTTGGAGTTAGTTAGGGGCTTGTCACTACACCTATTTATGTTTAGAGGCTTTCAGATAGATGTAAGATTTCAGCTTATTGAGTTGTCAGACAGTTTTATTTCCAGCTTTGATTGATATTCTATTTTACATTGTGATGATGATCACCATCTATTTTTAGTTAGCACCACCTATTTTTTTTTACTTTATTCATTATTCTCATGCATGACAGGCCATGGGTTAGCTTGGCTTCACTCGTGACCCTGGGCACCGTGTTACGACTAGGGGGTAGTCTTAGGTCATGATGGCCTTATATTATGATCTCGCTGAGTGAAGAAATGCTGAAGGCTATGGTGATCTGGGAAGATCTCACAATGGGCTCCATATAAGTAGCGAATCCATAATATTAAAGCAAATACAACTGTGCATAACTCCAAGTCATGGTTACAGTAATTCCTCTCATGGGGATTCAACTGATGAGGAGCATATGTAATCACCTTACTCTCTTGCATCAACACAACACCAAGTAGCCCGAAGCATTAAAAAAGATGATAAAACCCCTGCCCTCCTTGGGAAAATTCAAGATAGGAGCTGATGTCAATAAATCCTTGAGCTTTTAAAAGCTTGCCTAAGAAGCATCAGACCATTGAAAGGGAATCTTCTTCTGAGTAAACTTGGTCAACGGAGCTACGATAGATGAAAAACCCTTGAAAAATTACCGATAGTAATGTAACACCCCAAAATCTGATTCTCGGGATGCCACACGGTGCTCCGAACTACAAGTAGTTCTAAGCTAACCCTGTCTGCCTTTTTCTAAATCTGAATCTCAAATTCGGAAAGGTATGAATGAAAAATCATAATAAATGTGGAAACTGTCAGAATTATCAGGGTATATCTGAATCATACTAATCTCAAAAGTCTAGTAAAGAAAATACTAAAAATTTGAATACTGTAATTGAGATCTAAAATTGAATCTAGAGAGTCACTAGGACGGGCACCCAGCTGACTCAAACTGTCCGAAATGAATACAAAAACATTTATTAATAAAATAAAATATGAATAGCTAAGTCCCCGAACGATGAGGACTCACCAACTGCAGAGATGTAGATGAGATGCTCGAAAATCACTCTCACTGCTGAGGCTAAGCACCTGAATCTACATTATGAGACAATGTAGCACATAGACATATATGTGGATCAGTACTTTGATGATGTACTGAGTATATGGGGGTGAATGCAATAAGTGAGTAATATCATCGCAAGTTATAAAATCATGCATGCTAAATGTAAATGACTTACGTAGGCTTGAGAAAAATCTGAAAGCTGAAGATCATAAATCATAAATAATAAAGCATATACGATAAATCTTCTGGGCCATTACACTTAGTTTGAAATCTGTATTCTGTTCTTAATCTCAAATCATATAGGCTAAGTGAAATATGAAAACTTATTCTGAAAATCTTTACTTTTAGGGAGGTTCTCTTAACCGACATAAACCATGTGAGCTACATGGAGTCCAACGTCTTGACCTCCTAAGGAAGAAATCTCATGTTGGGAGAGGTGGCATACTCTTTCCAGGGAGTATAACCTAATCCAGGTGATCGATACAAGATAAAACTGTCATTCATATAGAAATGGGAAAATTTGATAATCTATACCTACGTTAGCTACATAGTTCTGTGGAAGATCGGGCACGCTAATCCCATACTTCCCGCTCGATGCTAAATACTACTTCCTTTTAAATTTGTATGCTCAAACCATTGGAAATCCACTTTTAAAATTAACATAAGGGTTCATATAGAAAACCAATCATGCATTTATATGAGTAAATCTCTAAATAAAGAAAATTCTGAGTTCTGTAACTGTACTAATCTGTAAAGTGGATTCCAAAGCTAATCCATTGATCAAAAGATCAAAGCTTTTCTGAAAAATTGAAAATAATTTGTTCATAAGATGCTTAAAGCATCATCTTCCTTGAAATAATAATATCCAATCTTAGGGTAGTAACCCATGCATCAATCTCACGGTAAATCATCATAATAATCATGCTTGATAATGTAAATATTGATAAAACAACTCAAAATCTGGAAATTTCAGCAATATGCATGAAAATATGAACATAAGCATGGAATTCAACTTCTAAATCATTGGAAATATCATAAGCTTGTAAATAACAATAATGGGTATAAACCCTAACTTGAATTTCATGGGAAATCATTCCAAATTCAGTAAATTTGAATTTAAAATAAGTTTTGAGCACAAGGACAAAAGGATTGTCCTTGTTCATAACCCCACATACCTTAATTGATGATCTTTGATGAAAAGCTTGAATCTTAGATTCCTATAAATGCCTTGAAGATGAATTCCTAGAGTTCTTGTGTTGGGGATCCTCAATCTTGAATTGCTTTGAAGAATTAATGGAGGAATTTGGATTTCTTATGGAGAAAGTTTTGATGAGCTAGGGTTTTTCTTGAGAGAGATTTGATGAAAAGTGGATGTAAAGTGCTTTGAAGGGGGTTTAATTCACTGTTTAAGACGAATTAGGGGCTGGGAGAATGACCAAAGTACCTTTTTTTTAATAATTAAGCAAATTGAAAAATGCACATTTTTCCAAACAAAGTAGTCACCGCGACGCGCCACTATCGCGATGGCTCACTGGAAATTGACAAATGGAAATTGGGCAGACTCCGTGACGCGGAGCCATCACAGTGCCCCTTTGGAATACCATTTTGGCACATGGCGCGATGCACTTTTATCACGCTGGACCTATGGAAATTAATGAATGGGAAATTAGCCGTCTACTCGACGTGCGAATATCACAGAGGGCTACTGAAAATTGACAATCGTCATTTAAACCCTCTACGCGACGCGCTAGTGACAAAAACGATGATGTTTTACGACTGGAACTTAAAATAGCCATAACTCCTTCACCGAGTGTTGAATTTAGGCAAATTTGGTATAGATGGAAAGCTTATTCAATTTCCCATACAATGGGAAGTCTAAATCTAAAGAATTCCACATGAAATAAATAGTTTAAATTTTGGAAGCTATCCCTTAAAATTCTAACGACTAATTTAAGCTAAAAAGGTACGGGGTATTACAATATCTCCCCCTTGGAAACATTCATCCTCGAATATTGCTAGTTATACTAAGAATACTGAGGAAATCTGAGACTATAAGCTATTATGCACAACTGAAATAAACTGAGCAACTGAATCTAAATTATTCTAAGCTTCTGAGTAATTTTGTGAGTGCATGAACTTACATGAGGACAACTATATAGCTGAATATATGAATAGAAATGAACTCTATCAAGGGAGAGTATTACCTTCGGCCAAATTTGAGTTTACAAAGAAGAGGTGAGGGTACTTGGCTCGCATATCTGCTTCTTCTTCCCAAGTGGCACCTTCAACATACTGCTTTTGCCAAAGAACTTTGACCAAGGGAACTTCATTGTTCCTCAGTCTACAGACCTGATGATCTAAAATCTCAACTGGAATTTCTTTGTAAGAAAGGCTGTTCTAAATATCTGAGCTTTCTAAAGTAAATATAACGGTGGAGTCACCTATGCACTTCTCAAGCATAGAGATGTAGAATATAGGATGAACGGCTAACAAGTCTTCCGGCCAATCAATCTCATAATCTACTTTTCCAACACGACTAACAATTCTATAAAGGCCAATATATCGGTGACTAAGTTTCCCCTTCTTGCCAAATCTCTTCACCCCTTTCATGGGTGAAATCTTCAGGTACACTGAATCACCAACCTCAAACTCAAGGTCCCTCCTTCTCATATCTGCATATGATTTTTGATGACTCTGAGCTGTTTTCAATCTTTCTCTAATCAACTTAACTTTCTCCAGAGCTTCAAACAATACATCAGGCCCAAGAAAAACAACCTCACCCACTTCAAACCAACCTATTGGTGATCTATATTTTCTCCCATAAAGAGCCTCAAATGGGGCCATCTGTATGCTAGAATGGTAACTATTATTATAAGCAAACTCAATTAACGGCAAATGCTCATCCCAACTACCTTTGAAATCAAGAGCACATACTCTCTACATATCCTATAGAGTCTGAATGGTCCTCTCTTCCTGACCATCTATCTGAGGGTGGAAAGCTGAACTAAAATGAACTTAGGTACCAAGACCCTTCTGAAAAGCTCTCCAAAACTGGGAAGTGAACTGAGTACCCCTACTGAGATGATAGACAAAGGAACTTCATACAATCTGACTAACTCTCGGATATACAACTTAGCATAATCCTCAGCTATATGGGACGTATGAACTGGCAAGAAATGCATTGACTTAGTCAATCTGTCTACGATAACCCAAACCGAATAATGATGATGACGCGAATGGGGTAAACCGGTCACAAAGTCCATATTCACCTCCTCCTACTTCCAAGTGGGGATGCCAAACTCTTACAACGTACCACCAGGTCTTCGGTGCTCTACCTTAACCTATTGAAAAATTGCACACTTAGCTACAAACACCGCTATATCCCTATTTATACCACTCCACTAGTAGATTTCCCCCAAAGTCACGGTACATCTTGGTAGCATCTAGATGAATAGAATAACGCGCACCATGCGCTTCAGCCATAATCCCCTGTCTCAATCCATCAACACATGGCACACAAAATCTACTTTGGTATCTCAACACGTCATCTCCCCCTTGGGAGAAAACCTCTATTTTTTGGTATTTAACCAACTCCTTTAGTTTGACCAAACTAGAATCCATATCTTACTTCTCCTTCACCTCCAAAATTTGGGAAGGTTCAGAACTACTCTGAACCCATACATTCCCTTTAGCTGAATCAACCAACCTAATGCCCAATCTAGACAAACGATGAACTTCTCAAGCTAACTCTTTCTTATCATTCTCCACCTGAGCAACACTACCCATAGACAATCTACTAAGGGCATCTGCCACTACGTTGGCCTTGCCCGGATAATACAACACGCTCATGTCATAATCCTTCAACAATTCTAACCATCTCCTCTGATGAAGATTCAACTCCCTCTGGGTAAACACATACGGCAAACTTTTGTGGTCTATGAACTCATCAACATATACACCATACAGACAGTGTCTCTAGATTTTCAATGCAAACACCACAAAAGCTAATTCAAGAACATGGGTTGGGTAATTCTTTTCATGAGGTTTAAGCTTTCTAGAGACATAGGCTATGACCTTACCTCTCTGCATCAACACATAACCCAAACCAATTCTAGAGGTGTCACAATACACCATAAAACCATATGTACCATTAGGTAATACTAGGATTGGGGCTGTAGTGAGTCGAGTCTTCAACTCCCGAAAACTCTTCTCGCAGGAATCTAACCACTGGAACTTAAATTTCTTTTGGGTCAATCTAGATATAGGGGATGCAATAGATGAGAAACCCCCAACAAAACATCTATAATAACCAGCTAGACACAAGAAACTTCTAATGTCTGATGAAGAGATAAGTCTAGGCCAATTTCTTATGGCTTCTATCTTTTGGGGATCAACTCTAATACCATCGGCGGAAATAATATGGTCGAGAAAGGCTACTGATCTTAGCCAGAATTCACACTTACTGAATTTGGCGAATAATTGATGATCTCTAAGAGTTTGCAAGACAATTCTAAGATGATCTACATAGTCATCCTCACTACGGGAGTATACAAGGATATCATCTATGAATACTATGACAAATATGTCTAGATACTGTTTGAACACTTTATTCATGAGGTCCATAAAAGCTGCTGGAGCATTGGTTAGCCCGAAGGACATGACTAGAAACTCAAAATAACCATAACGGGTTCTAAAGGCTGTCTTTGGAATGTCACACTCCCTTACTTTAAGCTGATGATAGCCGAATCTAAGGTATATCTTTGAGAAATAATTTGCACGTTAGAGTTGGTCAAACAAGTCATCAATTCTAGGAAGGCGGTATTTGTTCTTGACTGTGACCTTATTTAGCTGATGATAGTCAATGCACATTTGCAAAGAACCATCTTTCTTTAGCACGAATAGGACAGGATCACCCCATGGAGAAACACTAGGCCTTATGAAACCTTTATCTAAATGATCTTTGAGTTGCTCTTTCAACTCCTTAAGCTCTGCGGGAGCCATACGATATGGAGGAATAGAAATAGGCTGATTATCTGGGAGAAGGTCAATAATGAATTCTATTTCCCTATCGGCGGGTACCTTTGGGAGATCTTCTAAAAAAACTTCATGAAATTCATTGACCACTCGAACAAACTGAAGTGTTGGAGTTTCAGACTTTGTGTATTTAACTCGAACTAGGTGGTAAATGCAACCTTTGGATATCAACATTCTGGTGTTAAGATAAGATATAAAATGACTCTTGGGAGACACGGAATTACCTGACCACTCGAAGACTGGCTCAACTTGGAACTAAAACTTCACTACAGGAGTGTGAAAATCAATAGAGGCATAACAGGAATGGAGCCAATCCATACCAAGGATAAGATCAAAATCAACCATATCTAACTCTATCAAGTCTGCTAACATGACTTTATGAAGGACAACGATAGGATATTTTTTTTTATAAATTTGCTTAGCAACAACTGACTCACCTACTAGAGTAGAAACCAAGAAGGGCTCATACATCTTTTTAGGATTTATCTCAAAATTCACATCAACTAGCGGGGTCACATAAGAGAAACTCTACCTAGGATCTAACAACACATAAACATTAAAATGGAAGACACAATGTATACCAGTAACAACGTCTAGCGAATTCTCCTGCTCCTGGTGGGATGGTAAGGCATAAAACCAATTCTGGCGCTGATCACCACCTGTACTGGATGATGTGCCCTGAGGAGGAGCTGGACGACCTAAAGGAGCTGGTGCACTAATAGCCTGAGTCTGAGGATAAACATACTTGTTTCCCTGTCTAGCATGAGGGTGCTTTTTGATTCCATGACCCGGATGGCCACAACCATAGCAACCCCTCCATCCAGCTAAATACTCACCAAGATAATTCTTACCACACCTAGCATACTGAGGATAGCTGGGCCTGCCACTTATATTATTTTGAGATCTGGACATAGAGGACTTACCCACCTGTTCTTGTCTTTTTCTGGGTGCCAGAGCATTGGCTGAAGAAGGTGCAAGCATAGATGAATGATTCTGAAACTGCGAACAATTTCCTCCTCCAGACCTATTCTGACCATAATCAAACTACTCTGCTCTAGCCTTCTTATTTACTCTCTCTCTCTTTCCCTCATCTTTTTTGCCTCAATCTGCTGGGCGTGCATCATCAATCTAGGGATATACATGTCTCCAATGAGCATAGTAGTCCTACATTCCTTAACTACCAACCCAGACACACCGGTCACAAACTTACTCATGCTTGACATATGGTCAGCCATCTAATCAGGGGCATACTCAAACAACTAATTGAACTTAAGGCAATACTCTTTCACTATCATTGAGCCTTGCCTCAGGTTTATGAACTCTTCTATCTTAGATTTCCTTATCTCATACGGGAAGAACTTATCTAGGAACGCATCCTAAAAAATTTTCCAAGTCATGGGAGCTACATTCTCCCCTCTACTCTTATTTCCACATTACTAACCAATCATAAGAAATATCCTTCAGCCTATAGGATGCCAATTGTACACTCTTCTCTTCAAAAGCTTGCATAATTCAGATGATCTTCTTCACCTCATCTAGATAGAGCTGTGGGTCCTCATCTGCCTTCAACCCAAAGAACTCCAGCGGATTCACATTTATAAAATCTTAAATTCTGGTTGTGGCTAAGTCCCCATTTTGCTGAGTTTAGGCTACCTTTCAGGCACTAGCCCAAGCTGAATCTAGAGAGTCACTGAGAAAGGCCCCCAGCTAACTCAAACTGTCTGAAATGAATACGGAAGTATCTATTAATAAACAGAAAATATGAATAGTTAAGTCCTCAAACTATGAGAACTCACCAACTGCAGAGATGTAGATGAGATACTCGAAATCACTCACGTTGCTGAGGCTGAGCACCTGAACCTACATTATGAGACAATGTAGCACATAGACATATATGTGGATCAGTACTTTGATGATGTACTGAGTGTATAACGGTGAATGCAATAACTGAGCAATATCATCACAAGTTATAAAATCATGCATGCTAAATGTAAATGACTAACGGAGGCTTGAGAAAAATCTAAAATCTGAAGATCATAAATCATAAATAATAAAGCATATACTTAAATCTTATGAGCCATTACACTTAGTTCTAAAATTTTCATTCTGTTCTTAATCTCAAATCATATAGGATAAGTGAAATCTGAAAACTTATTCTGAAAATCTTTACTATTAGGGAGGTTCTCTTAACCGACATAAACTATATGAGCTACATGGAGTCCAACGTCTTAACCTCCTAAGGAAGAAACCTCACATTGGGGAGATGTTTCATACTCTTACTAGGGTGTATAACCTAATCCAGGTGATCGATCATAAGCTAAAACTGTCATCCAAATAGAAATGGAAAAATCTGATAATCTGTACCTATGTTGGCTACGTAGTTCTGTGGAAGATAGGGCACACTAATCCCACACTTCCCACTCAATGCTAAATACTACTCCCTTTTAAATTTGTATGCTTACACCATTGGAAATCCACTTTTAAAATTAACATAAGGGTTCATATGGAAAACCAATCATGCATTTATATGAGTAAATCTGTAAATAAAGCAATTTCTGAGTTCTGTAACTGTACTAATCAGTAAAGTGGATTCCAAAGGTAATCCAATGATTAAAAGATCAAAGATTTTCTGAAAAATTAAAAATAATTTGTTCATAAGATGCTTAAAGCATCATCTTCCTTGAAATAATACTCCCTCCATTTAAAAAAGAATGACCTACTTGGACTTGTCACAAAATTTAAGAAAATAAAGAAGACTTTTGAATCTTGTGGACTTAAATTAAAGTTGTGTCAAATGTACCAAAATGTCCTTTAATCTTGTGGTCCTAAACATGCCATGTGGGAAGTTGAAATTAAAGTATTGCCAAAAAAGGAAATGGGTTATTCTTTTTGAAACGGACTAAAAAGAAAAGTAGGTCATTCTTTTTTAAACGGACAGAGTAATATTCAATCTTAGGGTAGTAACCCATGCATCAATATCATGGTAAATCATCATAATAATCATGATTGATAATGTATATATTGATAAAATAACTCAAAATCTAGAAATTTCACAATCTGCATGAAAATATGAACATAAGCATGAAATTCAACTTCTAAATCATTGGAAATACCATAAGATTGTAAATAGCAATAATGGGTATAAATCCTAACTTGAATTTCATGGTAAATCATATAAAATTCAGTAAATTTGAATTTAAAATAAATTTTGGGCACAAGGATGAAAGGATTGTCCTTGTTCATAGCCCCACATACCTTAATTGATGATCTATGATGAAAAGCTTGAATCTTGGATTCCTATAAATGCCTTGAAGATGAATTCCTAGAGTTCTTGTGTTGGTATCCTCAATCTTGAATTTCTTTTAAGAATTAATGGAGGAATTTGGATTTCTTGGGGTGAAAGTTTTAATAAGCTAGGGTTTTGCTTGAGAGAGATTTGATGAAAAATGAATATAAAGTTCTTTAAAGGGGGTCTAATTCATTGTTTAAGACAAATTAGGGGCTGGGAGGATGACCAAAGTTCCTCTTTTTAATAATTAAACAGATTGAAAAATGCACATGTTTTTGAACTGGGTGGCCACCGCGACGCGCCACTATTGCGATGGCTCACTGGAAATTGACAAATGGAAATTGGGAAGACTCCGCGACGTGGAGCCATCGCGGTGCCCCTTTGGAATGCCATTTTGGCATATGGAGCGACACGCCATTATCGTGTTGGACCTCTGGAAATTTGGTATCAATGGAAAGCTTATTCACCAAGTGTCAGATTTAGGCAAATTTAGTATCGATGGAAAGCTTATTCAATTTCCCACGCAATGGAAAGTCTAAATCTGAAGAATTCCACACAAAATAAATAGTATTCATTTTGGAAGCTATTCCTTAACATTCTAGGGACTAATTTAAGCTAAGAAGGTACATGGTATTACAAGTAACCTGCTAAACCAATAAACCTCTGAATCTCAGTCGGAGAAGTGAGCCTAACCCAATCACAAGATGTAGTAATCTTGGACGGATCAACCATAATACCATCCTTAGAACTTACATACAACTTCTCATCCTTCAATCTCTAAAGTACAATATGAAAATGCACCTCATGGTTGGACTCACTCTTGGAATTAACTAAGATATTATCTATAAATACAATGACAAAAGAGTTGAAGTACGGTCGGAATACCCGATTCATCAATATCATAAATAAGGTTGGGGCATTGACCAACCCAAAGGACATGACCAAGAACTCATAATGACCATGTGAACCTCTGTGTGGGTTGATACTGTTCTTGTGATTGATAATTCCATGTGGGTTGAAACCATCCTATTAATGGATCTCTAATAAAACCTATGTGGTTAACACCATATTCTTATGGTTAATCCTAGTGAAGGGAATGGATGTCATAAAACTCTTTGTAGAAAGGGTGAGAAATTTATCCATGGTGGATTAAACAATCCAAATGGGATATCCTTAAAGGTCCTTTCTCTACTTATGTTCTAACTTTGAAAAAAAATCAAAAAGTGAACAAAGTGGTATGCCAACGACAAATACATAAGAATTTTTCTATCATATATCTCTATTGTTTATTGGAAGAGCATGAAATATTGATAAGCAATAAAATATTGTTATTTATGCTAATGATCATAATTGGAGAATAGAGAATTTTTTAAGAAAAGTGGAGATCTAATATACTGCCTTATATTATTCTACTTTTGCTCTACTAATAGGAAGTGACCATTTTGGGGTCACTCAAGTAATTTTTTGTCAAGAATGGACCTTGGGAGGATTACCCAAGTCCATATAAGCAAAATATCAGTCCATTACCTAACTCAACCTCAAAAGTTAGCTCATGAGGGTCAACCTCAAAAGCTAGCTCATGAGGGGAGGATTGTCCAAGACCATATAAGGAGACCAAAAACCCTTTAATCCACGGACGTGGGACTCCAACACCCTCCACACGCTCAGGATTGGACATATGGAGCGTGAACAATTTAAGATGGGGGTCCCAACATCAAAAACAAATGAATTGGGTGGGCCTGGCTCTGATACAATATAAAAATTAATCTTGGACCTAACTCACACCCCAAAATCTAGCTCAGGAGGATTGTCCAAGCCTTATAAAGAGATCACCCATCTTATTAACCACCAATGTGGGTATGGGACTTTCTTTTTTCTTTAACAACCCACCTCACACCCAGGCCTAGTTCACTGGGCATGGACAATCTCCCCGAATCTAAATCGGGGGCCCAACATTGGGTGAGAATGGGCCCTGCTCTGATACCATGTAAAGAATGGACCTTGGACCTAAATCAACCTCAAAATCTAGCCCAAGATGTGAGGATTACCCAAGTCCATATAAGTAAACTACCAGTCCATTTTCCAACCAATTTGGGACTTTTACCCACTCTAACCTTGATCTTCTAGAGTTCTTTGACTATGAGGGCATGAAATTATGGTAGACAGATAATAGTTTTCAAGTCTCTCCACATTCCTATAGAAAGAAAGAAAAAAAATAAAAATGAACCCCTTATCTAGTTAAGAACTAGAATGTCAAAATTGCTTTGAAGGTGAACAGATTAAAGCAACGAATCAAGGACACAATGAATAACAATAAATTGGATTTTATTCATTTTATTTACACATTTATTATTTAATGATCTCAAGTATACTATTCTTGTGTGCTATACATCTATTAGTTGGAATACAATTTAGTAGTTCGTGAAATATGGGGAAGATTATTTTCAAGGTAGTAAGATATGAATTAGTCTTACATTATTACATGAAAATTATTCTTGGATCATGAAAATATTTAAAATGTGGAGGTTCTTGACTTATGATAAGTCAATATTAGATTTAAGACTAATTTAATTTGAAAGAACAAGATATAACATCTAATGATCACATTCTTGTAGTATGTCAAACCCACAAAATTTCTGGAGTATATTTGATATGGTGGTCGTTGAGTTTACTAGCATATGAATAGTCTATGAACCATCAAATTGATTCATAAGAATTGCATATTCTTTCTTTCACTAGGGTGTCACATGGAATGTCGTGACTTTGTATGAAAACATGTGTGTTAAAATACAATTATTTGTATAGACATTAACATTGGTAAAGACTACTAGCCTTTGTTGGTCAACAAAAATAATGATCAATTAATCATTAATAATGATTAGTGTTTGTTGATAAGTTCTTGTTTATACTAGAACTTGTGGGGGAAAACTATCTATATAGTTGGCCGAATACTCAATAAAGTATCCCATATAAAACACAATCTATTCTATATGAAAATGTAAAGGAAGAAATTTCAATTTGAATACTTGAAAGTATACTGTGGGTGTTTGAAAAAATGCAAGCTCTTAAACCCCAAAGAGGTAAATTAAAATAAAAAAAATATTGATTGTGGTTTTATAGAATATGCCACCAATAGTAAAGGATATTGATTTTTGATAGAATTGAAAAATGCTAGTTTTATTGACATTAGTGTATAATGTCAATCATATGATATATGTATTTGCTGGATATTGATATGATAGTTAGTAAAATTTCTCACTTAACTAGTTCCATCTTAGTAAAGACCAGTTAATTGAATTAGTCATTTGATGATTTATCATATGTTGTGTTCTTTAAATTTGTGAATAGATGTCACTTTAAAGGTTGTGCCTCTTCTTGATGAGATGTGTTTGTTGAAAAAACAACCCTATGAAAAGACAAGACAGTTTGAATGTATAAGTTTTTTGGTCTATAAATTGAGGAACTAATTAGTGATAATGATAAAAATTGATAGTAACTTGAATTTTCATATTTGTGAATGTGCTATTAGTTGGATATTTGAATAAATGGAGTAATAAGAAGTAGAATGGTTGATAAATATATATGTATATTTTCAAAAGGCTGTGACGGCAGCTGAGATAAGTCATCCACGAGTTTTGGTATAATGATGTCTCTTTAAGTGTAGTCACCAGTCTATGATATATCCTAATTTCTAAGTGTGATTTACACTACAATAATTATCTCGCTATTAATTAAGAGATATAGTGATGCAAATTGAATCATCGAATTAACTAAATTAAATTCACAAATAAATATTTTCTTATCATTGGTGGAGGATCAATAATGTCTTGAAAATCGTCAAAACAGACACGTATCACCTGCTCCATAGTAGAGTCTAAGTTCATAGCTTTAGACAAGGTCAATGAAAAAGTTGAATGACTTCAAAATTTCTTGAAAGAAATTCTATCAAACTCTTGACACATATATACATACATTGCGATAGTCAAATAATTATTGAAAAGTTGGGAGCATTATGTGTAATGGAAAATCTCGTCACATTTGACGAAGACATAATACTGTTAGAAAACTATTCTCTAGAGAAATTATTGAAATTAATTATGTAAAGTCAAGAGATAACATATTGGATCCACTTACAAAAGTGCTAACTAGAGAAGTAGTTGAAACATCATTGAAGAAAGCGAGACTATGACCGAGGAAAAATTATGGTAGCAATAAATTTACCTCTAAGACTACAGATCCCAAGATCTAGGTTCAAGGAGATAAAACAATGTCATTGATGATGTTTCATTATTGTCAAAAATAACATTTTTGGTCCATTCTCGTGATGAGACAATGTTCAGTATCAAGGATAAAATGTTAATACTTGTTAATGGTTTCTAAATTTGATACAAGATATATCAAAAAATGTATCTACAGGATGACATGCGTATGAATCACCTATGTAATTATGAAATGTAAGCCACTTCAAGGAGAATTCTATAGGCCAATTATCTACACATTTATGAACCGACAGTGTTCATTGCTAAATGAACAAAACCATGAGAACCAAAGATGGTTCTAGGATTGATTGTGTGACATATGGTTGTCTAGATATACAACAAAGTTTGATGGTTCAAAGATATCAAATCTACTGATTAACTGAGTATATTCGACATATGTGCACTATAGAAAGTTCAAAGGAAAACCTACTTATCCAGATGTGACTAATCCTTATGAATCATATAATTTTTCATGCATGTTTTTCGGCTCCATTTATGTAGGGGATTGTTAGATTTTTAAGAGTTGTTAATGGAACATGAATGTGTTTTCTTTGAAAAGACACCAAATGAAAAGATACAATTTGAATAAGCACTTTTTACTTTGAATGGTTGTGACCTTTCCGATAGGTTGTAACCCTTTAGATGGGTTGTGATTTTTTCTATAGGTTGTGACCTTTCCTATAAGTTGTTACTTTTCTGACAAGTCACAATAAGAATCTCTTCATACTATCTTTTTGTTGGCTATAAATTCAAAGGACTAGCCTCAATTTTTTGCATAAAATTTTCTGAACTCCTTCTGCATATATTCTTACAAATAAATAAATATAGAGTCTTTGTATTATTAGTTTTCATTCTTTGCATTCGATGAAGTCATTGATATTTGAGCTACCTACACTCCATCGATAGGTATATTTTTTTTATGCTGGAAGGAAGTAATCCAAAACATTAGGTATAGTAAGGGTATAAAATTTCTTAAGCACACACAAGAAAATTGTGGACTCGAATATTTTAATTAAATTCTTTATTTTCTTGTTTTTCTAGTTTCATATTTTTGGTTTACTATTTTGAACACAAGATACTAACAATACTTCATCCTAAGCAAATATCAGAAGATAAACCACCCCACAAAGCAATAATTAAAATAAAACAAGGGTTAAATATAATCTTTAAGTCCTATAGGCCTAACTAGTAACATAATATTCATCAAAAGGGTTCAGAGGACCCTACACTTAGCTTTCACCATGCTTCTTAGCTCCGATTGTAAGTACTCAGACTTCTCCTAAATTTGTAAAAATAAAAAAAACAAAAAAGTGACACTAAAGTAAAAGAAAAAAAATATAAATAAGAACTACTTACTACATGTTGAGTTGCCTTCCAACAAGCGCCTAACTTTTACGTCACGACACGACCTATCAATTTTTTTCTCTCCCTTGAGGATATGAATTTCACCCATAACTGCACATCTATTTTTCTATTTCACTCATATGATGGTGAAAATAAGATGATGGATCCAAGTAATAGGTGGTGCATGTACAACTGCTTGGCCCTAAAGTGAGGCATGTTGTATCTTCTCTTATCGGGTGCAAACTTTACAATGCAGGAGTCTTGTTCCTTATTTTCCCACTCCTCTACTAGTATGGATGATTCCATATCCATGTCATCATCCAAACATAGTGGTCGAATGAAGTCCTATACTTCCCACTTCCAAACTTACATTATATGCCACATTCTCACTTTAAATACTTTTTTAATGTCCGACTTAAGCAAAATATGATTGTTGAATGGTTGAAATTATTCTTTCTTCTCCATAGATTGGCTAGTATCTACAACTATTAGTGATTGGACATTAGAAATCTCAGTTTTTCTGAGTTATCTCTGAAATAAGCTCATCCCTCCCATTTAACTAAGTTTTCATAGTTGTGACCATCCCTGAAGATACTCATAATATTTGTATTGCTTATCTTATTCCTTTAGCCAATCATCCTTTACTTCCTAAGTTATTTCATTCTTGTCAGTATCACAAATAACAAATTAATCATAATAGGGGTTCAGGGGAGAGGCACAAAAGTTAGAACAATCATTCCAATAGCCATCCTGTCCACCACATATATGACATCTATTTAATTCAAAATATTGGGTAGGTGTGCACAACCCTGTATCTTAAACATCATGAAAATTACCACCAAGTGTGGTCCTCCACAAAAGCAACAAAAATTGTTATCATTAAACCACCATTTATCCCACACTAACATATCAATGAGAGTGATAGAAAAAATAAATAAAAATAAACTATATACAACCCAAACAAATAAAAAATATTCTAATCTAGATAACTAATTAACACTGAAGTCCTCGACAATGACACCAAAAACTTATTATGCCCAAATATACATACAAATGTATGCAATCCTACAAGTAATATAGGATTTTTAAGTTTGAATATCATACTCATAGAGACTTGTCGATTAATGATTTTAATAAATTAAAATAATACTAATTATTTATTCAAGCAGTGGTTTCCAAGATATATTTTATATTAACTAAATTAAAAATAAAAATAAAATAACTGTAAGACCCCTCAAAATTTTGATCATTTTAGTTTTTCCCCTCCTACATGGATAACATTAATCTTTTACTTGAATTGTGTTTAGAAATGTTAATAGGGTGTTTTGAAAAAGTTGTGGATTCTTTGAAAAGGGTTTGGGGTCATTTTGGGAACCCAAGACAGTGAGGGTCCGTAATATTAGTGTGCCATGGAGGTTAGCCTCTGAGATATTGATGTGGAATGGAGGCTACCCTCCATGATAATGTTGTGCCACGCTAATGGGTTAATTTCATCCAGTTTTGTTTTTTGTCAATTGGGGTGAGGGGCTTTTGTTCTTTTTACCTTTTTCACGACTTATAAATAAAACAGTGACCCTTCTTCTTCAGTTTTCAAAGATCAAAATCTACTTTATTCAATTTTAACTCTCCATCCAAGAAAGCTCAAGGGTTTTTCAAGAAATCACTACTCTGGGCTCCAAACTTTAAATTGACTTTAATTGCTTGTGTGTTTCAGGCATGTTTCTCTTCCCTAAACTTTAATTTTATATTGTGGCATGAATTGAATAGATTTTTATGTGCTTTAATTATGGGTTTTTAAATTGACTTGAGGATTTTTGGTTGTTACTGATTGAATTACTTGTCTCATAGTTTAAATTGATTATTCATGCTTTAAATTGATGCTTTTGAAACTGAATTGTTACATTGTTTAAATAATTGAAATGGAGGACATGAGTTTTCTCAAATTGAATAAAATTTGACTTGATAATTGTGTTAACCACAATCCACTTTATAATCTTGTTTTGAATATGGACAAATTGCATGGTTTAGCTTGCTTTTAAAACCAATGCATTGCATTAATGGATAATTGGATATAAAAATGGATTTAGATGGACTTTGTCTCTAGGGTTTGGATTTTAGTGGAACTTGGGAGTCCAATTTGGTTGTGTGAATTGGTTTGGCATAAATATATTAGCTTGCAAGAATATTGGTATGATAATACCAAGTGGTAATGCCTTAATAAATGACTCCCGGGTTAATGATTGGAATTATGTGCAAATTGTTTTAGTCTAGGGTTAAAGGGAGTTGTGTAGCTCACCGTGAAGGTATAAATCCCGGGGGAACAAACATTGAAAACCATATTTTCCATCATTAGGGGTCTATATGACTGTGTGCTTGATACACTCTTGATATATATATATATATATATATATATATATATGGGATTACTATTTTCCATAGTGGCTTTAGTTTTACCTCGGTTTATGCGGCTAACATGCACTGGAGCCCTTTCAGCATGGGAAGCTGAACCCATATAGCCCATGGGTGCCTTTAGGACAGATCGTGCTACATAGTCTAGGTTAATGATTTTAAACTCTTATGTTCATAACCCATACCCTATCCTGATATGCTATATACATACATACATATATATACACACACATACATATATATGAATATGTAAATATGGTTTTCATTGATTTTGAGCATGGTATTATGTTGTCACTTTCCCCAAGTTACATGCCAGTGCTTATCCAACTAACCGTCACTGGACGCTGCTAAGGTTTTTTATTTATTCGAATGCAGTCTTAGGTGGAGCAGATATAGTTTGAGTTGTTGTGAAGTGGTGAGCCATCATCATCCAGAAAGTTTTACCATTTCATTAGGTTTGTTTCCATATTTTGGGAATTGAAGAATGTCATTTCCACGATCGGGGGTATGTCCCGACCTAATTTGGTATTCTGGTTTAGAGGATATTATGGAAAAAGTGTGGGTTGGTTATTTGTTTTGGATTCTTAAAACCTTTCTATTGGTTTATATAACATTCTTATTATTTGGTTTTGCTTTCACTTTTATTATGCTTAGGTGGTTAGGCTAGGGGGTGGTCTCTGGCCCACGGTGGGCTTGAGATACCCTTCATAACTATGTCCTAGTTTGGGTCATGAAAAGCTTGGTATTAGAGTACAATTTAGAGTAATTGAGTATCCACTAAGCCGCGTCAAGTAGAATCCTTTTATGGGGTGTGTCACATGCCACACTTATAAGGAGGAGTCTACAAGGCATTTAGGAATGTTTCCCTTTCTTTTGTTCTATTTCAGGATGTAGAGTCTAGTGTTATGAAACTTCTCTATGTCCTGTCTTCCTCGCCTTTCAGATCATGCCTCCCCAAAGATCTGATGTTCGTAGAAACACTGTTGGAAACTCTGTTCCACCTGATGAGAATGTTGTAGGACTCACCCTATTTATGGAGTGCATACCCGACCTAGGGTCCCTGCTCCTGATTATACTTCCATATGTCCCTACTAGTCCTCTTTAGGCTTTTTGTTATGGTGAAATTTATGCTCAATCGCCTTAGGGAGATATCTCTAATATGGAGTTTCGTCAGTCTATTTATATGCTTACTCAGTTGGTGGCATCGCAGTCCCTTCAGTCTGACCATATTGGTTCTGTTGCCCATTTATCTGAGGTTACTCGGGTTGGCCAGTTTATGAGGTTGAATTTCCTAACCTTTATAGGCTCTAAGGTTGAGGAGGATCCATGATGTGCTATGGATTTCTAGCACTTTCGATGCTTAAAATGATAAAAATATGCAAGTTTCTTAGGTTGTTTTGTGAGATATAATGTGTTTTAGGTATGCAGGAAATTAGGTTTTGGATGATAAACGGAAGAAAAATATGAAAATTGAAGTTTTAGTCTACTTACTTAGGCATTTTTGGGCGTAAGTACTACTTACCGGGTGTAGGTGACTAAACTAGGTGTCAGAACTTGAAGTCCAAAGTCTCAGAAGAAGGAAAAAGAAGACTCTGTCACTTACTAAGGGCACCTATGGTCCTTAGGTGACCAAAGTAAGTGAAAGAGGTCTAAGTTCAGAGAGTTTCAGGAGTTATGCAGTAGGTATGGCACTTACTTAGGACCACCTACGATCCGTAGGTGGCCTAAGTAACTGGCCACCGACCTCAATTTTCCTTTTTCGTTTGGGTTTGATTTTTAGGATTTCTTTGTATCCTATAAATACCCTTTTGACATTTTGTAGTTAGTTTATTCACTCTTAAAACTTACAAACTTATATTTAATCCCAAGATTCAATTTTGATCTTGGGATTACTTTGTTCTTGATTTTGGTTGATAATTCATTTACAGACTTTTGGTTTTACTTGTTGATCATTGTGATATTTTTTAATGCTTTTCATTATGAATTCCATTGATTTTTCCAGAAGCATGAGCGGCTAAATCCCTTACCTAGGGTTGTAGGAACCCTAGTATATTTATGAAGTACGGGAAGTGCTAAGTTGTTCTGAACCAGAATCTTTGCATGTATTGTATTATATTTAGTTTAATAGATGTCATAGCGGTTGCAAACGGTAAGATCCCGCCAAGAATATCACTACTTACTCCACAAGAGGAGTAGTGACTAGGAAAAGATAATTAAGATAGTAATTTAAAGATTAATTATTAATCTAGGATAATTAGTATCATCTATGTAGGACGGTTATCTATCATCTAATAACTTGAGACTCAATAGGTAATAGTTAACTGGGATCTAGGATAAGGGTTAGTAAGGCGACATCCTGAGACTCAAAAGGTAAAGGATAAAATTTGTTAATGAGTCCACAAGATAGTTGATGATATATAACTTATCAAATTTTTCATGCAAGGTACTGGGTTGATTCAATAGAGCACGATAAGCCTACCGAGTTGACAAGTCAGAGGGAACACAATCCTAGTGTTCGTCTCTAACTGATTAAAACCAAAGTTGATATTTGCTATTTGTTTGAGATTGTTACTACAAACCCCCTATTTACTTTCAGTTTTACCTGTTGAGTTAAAAAAACTAGAGATATATATCCGCGTCTTCCCTATGGGTTTGACCCCAACCTAGTTGGGTTATTTTACTTAACAACGACTGTTTTATCCTTCAGTCAGAGGTGTAGTTTGTGCGTTGATCAAAATTTTGGCACCGTTGTTGGGTAAGCCAGTGTGAGTGTTGATTGAAGTTTGTCGGAGTTTTTGGGCCTTTATTTTTCTATTCATAGTTGGGTATACACTGGTGTATGACTAACACCAGGAGTCAAGGCAATCCCTTACTCCCACTTAATCCTACACAGAGAGACTATTATAGCCTAATCATATGATGACTACGTGCATGCCATCTTAAAAGGGGTTTAGGATGATCCTAATGCGGTTCCTCCCCCTACTCTAGGTAATCCTCAGAATATTGTTGATCGATAGATGAAGCAGTTGTTAGCAGCTGCTGCTAACCAGAGAAGGGATAAGGAGACTCAGTTAGCTCAGTAGACAGATCTAGACAGGCCAAGAATGACAGTTGATCATCGAGAAACACTAAACGGTAATCGAGATAGAGTTCAATGTGGTCAGACTCAAGTGATCCCAACATTCCAATACTTTCAGCCATATGATGATGATAAGGATATGGGATACATCGAGCCGGTAGAAATAAAAGCTATCATTCCTCCTACATTTCCCCAAATGTGAAATTTTTCATAACCAGTTCCATGATCCAACTTCTAAATTTAAAAGGTGTATTTTCGAGAATGGCTACAGATAAAGCAAATATACATATGCTAATTTTGTTAGGATCTACACTTCTTATACTATTCTAGGGGTAGACCAGGAGGCACTCAGATTAAGGTTGTTCCCCTTTTCGTTGACTGGATAAGCTTCTTTATGGTTGGTGTAACTTTCGAGAGGATCTATTACCACTTGGAAAAAGTTGCACAAGTAATTATTAAACCATTTCTTTCCTTCATCCAAAATATTGTAATTAAAATATGAGATATACAATGTCAGACAACTATATTCAGAGTTGATATACGAGGCTTGGTTCTGATTTAAGAAGAAGCAGAGCATGGTACCCAATCATCGTATTTCAGGGATGAGCTTGTTGGAGTTATTCTATAGAGCCCTGCTATGAACACCAGTTCCCGATCTATGGAAGACACAATCACTGGAGGAGTATTTATGAGATTATGCTAGGAAGAAACTTCTGAGGTTCTTGACCAAATCTCTCTCACTAACTAAGGGTGGCATACTCAGGAGGCTGAGAGGGGTGCTGACACTTATGCTATTGGAGCTTTCAGCGATCATAGAGTAGTGGATGATTTTTTTGCATAAGAAATTGCACAGTTGAGGACTGATATTGGGTTGCTTTCTAAGAAGTTCACAACAGTGAAATCCGATAAGGTAAACGTAGTAGGTGCACAGGGTTCAACCTCTAGAGATTATGAGTCTGATTTGGAGGAGGAGGCTAAGTATCTTGATCGTAAATTAATGGGTTTCTAATCCAAAGGGAAAGGAAACCAAGGTCGGAACCATTATATTGATAGATACAGAGATTAAAATAAAGAGCATGATGGTGAATGGAGATGAAAAAATGACTATAAAGATAAGGGAGATAGGTATGTTCCATTGGGCAGTCATAATATTGAACCAAAAATGGAAGCGATGTTGACCAAACTGGTGAAGGGGAAAGAATGTCATTGTAACACCCCATATTTTTAGCTAGAAATCAGACCATTGTTCCTACATGTGTAAACTCTATTCCCATGATTTATATTTGAATACATGTGTCATAATCATTATCCTAGTTTGAAGAGTGCTTATGAGGTATAAAAATGTTCATTGGAATCACTTAGAGAAAAGTTGAGCTAAGAGCCTTTGATTCGGCCACATTTTGGTATTCGATTCTACAAGTTAGGTTTAAATGTGTATAAATTTTTACATATGTATAATTTTTCATCTCAAGACCCACCAAATTATATATAATTGAATTAGCTTTCAAATAATAGCAATTTAGCCTTAATCTGATACTCAAGCAAAAAGTTATGACCATGCTAAAGCCGTGCATCGCATGAAAAATGCCAATAACCACTGGATGGGCTATGATTTTGGCGTGCTCCGCACACCCTCAGGTGTACTTTGGCTTTGCACTACCCAGCAAAAGCACAGTGCTAAAATTTCTCCATTTTGACTTAGTTTAAGGGCGGTGAAGTCTTTTCACATCCCTAAACCGTCCCTAGTCATTCTTAAATGATTAAAGGGGTCTTAAAACACGTTATTTACATTCTCTTAACCCTTAATTTTCAATACATGATTCAAAACCCTTCCCCACGTCCCAAGAATAAAATTCAACTTTCTTCCCTCAAGAACTCAAGGTTTTAAGTTCCACTTTCAAGCTTTCTTCAAGAAGTCATCTAATTGAGGTATGTGGGGTATTGATCAATGGGTTCCTTCTAACCATTGAGCCCAAAAATCATCATTTTGGTTCAAGTATGAATTTTACTCTAATTATGATCAACTTCCATGTAAATTATGAAATTTATTCATGTTTTCTCATTAGTTTTACATTCAAGCCATGCTAATAATTCCATCCCAAGAGAATCGCATTCCTACATGCTTGAAGTTCCAAAAACCTAGTTCATGTTTAGTTGGCATCATGTCAAATTCTCAAGTTATGCTTTAAACTGTATAAGCATGATATTTTTCCCAGGTTAACTTATTTCTATATTTACATTCATGAAATTTATCAGACTATTAAAATATCTCATATTTTGGGTCTTTGAATTATGATTTTATGTCACTGTTTTAAGTGTTGTTATCGATGTTTTGTAATCATTTAGTGCTGGCAGTTTATGAACACCCAATACCTACATGTTTACTTACATTTTAAACCTTTCAATTAATGAGTCAGTCAACTCATGATTTTATTGTTAAACTCAGTTTGTTATGATCATGTTGAGCACTATCAGTTTACATGTTTATAATTACTTCAGAATTTGTATGCACTATTATTTTCAAAATACCATGACCTGAACTTATCAGTTATCAGTGCATGCACCAGTTAGTATTTTAATATTTTTCAGTTAGGAGTGGGATTTATCACCGAGTGGGAAGTGTGGGTTCAGCGCATTCCACTACCCTAGAAACTTTGTGCCACCATAGGTTTACGGGCCTCGCCAGAAAGTGGTTTCCCTTGCCCAATTTGGGCTCAGTTTAGTGATCACTCCAGTTCAGGTTCTACTCCGATGACAAGTATAGAAAAATACTCCTTAACGTGGGTCAGTTATTGGACTCCATGATAGCTCACATGGTTATGTCAGTTACATGATAGCTCCCACAATTTCAGTCAGTACTCAATTTATCTCAGTTGAGGTTTGCTTGACCAAGTAATCATATTTCAGTAATTATTCAGTCAGTTTTACAAATTATTCATGTTATTTAGATCATGTCATTACATGCTATACTTGGTCTTGCATTCTCGGTTTTACATAATTATGTTTTCATGCTCAGTATCCATACATGATCCTCAGTTTTGTTTTGTAGCATATTTATCTTTACATGAGATTTACATACAATGTTTATGTTTTACCGCTTTCCAACTTACAGATTTGTTTTTAGCTCATAATTTATAAATCCCACTATGACTTACAGTTTTCATGTATAGCCATGTTTTAAATTCATGTTTCAACAAATAACTTATATCCTTAGTTTTGAAGTAGATTTTAAATATTTCTATGATTTAGTGCATGTATCCACATGCTCAGTACATTCCAAAAGTACTGATCCATATATACGTATGTGTTGCTGCATTATTTCATAATGTAGGTACCCGTTATATCCCACACATCATAATCAAATTGTTTTTGCCTTTTAGCTAGAAGGTGATAAGTCCTCTTATTTCAGGGACTCCAGTCCATTGCAGTTCATATGTTGTAATTTTGATTATCCATATGTATTGATTAGTGGTAGTTGGAGGTATGTCCCAGCTATCTATAGTTAGTATAGTAGAGGCTTCATAGATAGTCAGCCAGAGTCATGATATGTAATTCAAATTCTTTCTTTAGATTTATCATGTTGTAAACTTTATCAGTATTACATTCATTTAGATTTCCTCATGATTATGTTTCCACTCAGAAAATTTAGTTTTATACAATTTAAATCAGTTACTCAAGCAGTATGCCAGTTCATGGGTTATCTTGAGATCACTTGTGGTTCCAAGCACCGTGTTACGACTAGGGGGTAGTCTCGGGTCGTGATAGTTAGGAGGATAGCATTAAGGAGATCAAGGCTGATATCTCAGGTTTGACCCAAAAGATTGAGTCTCATGTAACTTCTATCAAGCAGTTAGAGGACCAACTTGGTAGATGTCCGCTACTTTGAATTAGAGATAACCAGGTACTCTTTCGAGTGACATGGTCCAGAATCCTTCAAACATCAGTCATTGTCTAGCTATCAGCACTAGGAGTTGTGCCACTACTAGTGATCCCCCTATTCCTATTATTGAGGAGTAAAAAAATAATAATAATGCGATTAATGAGACACCTGAGGCAGAGTTTGAGAATTTGACATTTATTTATATTGATTATGAGACTGATGACGATAATGAATAGGTCACTGAGCCTAATGATAATATACACTATTGTAGTTAAATTCCTTCCTTATCGTTAGTAGAAAAGAAGGAGGTCCCTGGAGCGATCACTATTCTATGTTCTATTGAGACCGTCAACGTCAAACATGTCTTGTGTAACCTATGAGACGAGATAAATTTAATACCACTGGTTATATACAAGATATTAGGGATGGGGACACTCAAACCCACATCCATGAAGATGTTGATGACCAACTCTTCTATGAAGAAATCGGGGAGTGTTTTATGTGATGTGGTAGTAAGGTGGAATCTCTTATGTTCCTAGTTGATTTCATGGTTCTTGATTCTGAGGTGGAATTTCAAGCCCCTATTATATTAGGTAGACTCTTTCTATCCACAGGCAGGGAATTGATTGATATGGAGTTGGAGTAGGTGACCTTCGGAATGAATGATGAGCAAGTAACTTTTGTTGTGCGTATGTCAGTACAATAATCAACTGATATGCGAGTGGTGAAAGTGATAGATATTATTGATGTAGAGGTTGTGCCCATTGAAGAGAGGCTTGGGGTAAAAGTATTAGAACCGGTGATCATAAATTTTGAGGGTGATGGCATCGAAGAATATGATGAGTTGGTTAAAGCATTGCGTAGTAGAGGTTATTACAATTATGATCTGAAAAAATTGGATCTTGATTTCAAACATAGAACCACGCTTCCTACTATACCATAAATTGAAGAGACACCGATTTTGGAATTGAAGGCCCTCCCATATCACTTGTAGTATGCATTCTTGGGGGCCAACAATACCTTACAAGTGATTATTGCTGCAGATTTACTAGAGTCACAGGTGGAAGCATTGATTTCTGTATTGCAGAGGTTCAAAAGAGCCATTGGATGGTCCATAACAAATATTATGGAATTTCCACTGGGTATTTGTACTCATAAAATATAGGTTGAGCTGGAATGTGTTCCCAGCATTGAGCATCAATAAAGATTGAATCCTCTTATGCAGGATTTTATGAAGAAAGAAATTATCAAGTGGTTAGATGTTGGAGTGGTTTACTCCATTGCGAATAACATGTGGGTTAGCTCGGTTTAATGTGTGCCTAACAAGGTTGAATTACAATAGTTCCCAATGAGAAGAATGAACTTATGTCTATGAGACCAGTGACCGGTTGGCGAGTTTGCATGGACTATAGGAAGCTGAACACTTGTACCTAGAAGGACCACTTCCCCATGCCTTTTATGGATCAGATACTTGATAGACTAGTAGGCCGGGGTTGGTATTATTTCTTGATGGGTACTCTGGTTATAATCAGATCACTATTGCTCCCGAGGACCAAGAAAAGATGACATTTAATTGCTCATATGGGACTTTTGCATTCAAGATAATGCCATTCGAGATATGCATTTCTCCTTCCACCTTTCAGCAATGCATGATGTCTATATTTTCTGATATGGTGGAGGATACAATCGAGTTCTTCATGCATGATTTTTTAGTAGTTCGGGACTCCTTTGATGATTGTTTGGCCTAAATGGCTAGTGCATTGTAGAGATGTGAAGAGTGCAACTTATTGCTGAATTGGGAAAATGCCATTTTATGGTAAAAAAATGTATTGTTCTCGGGCATAATATCTCCGAATAGGGTATTGAGGTGGACAAAGTTAAGATTAAGGTAATTGAAAAATTGCCACCACCAGTTTCAGTTAAAGTTATACAGACCTTTTTGGGACATGCAGGCTTTTATAGGAGGTTCATCAAGGACTTCTCTAAAATTGCAAATCCTCTATGCAATCTTTTAGAGAAAGATGTGAAATTTGTATTCGATGATCCATGCCTAAAAGACTTCAAGTGCCTTAAGGATCGGTTGATTTTAGCTCCTATTATTTACCCCCTGATTGGTATGCACCGTTTGAGGTCATGTGTGATACGAGTGGGGTAGGCCTTAGGTGCCGTCCTTAGCTAAAGGACAGGGAAAATCCTTCATCTTATATATTATGTAAACAAGATATTAAACCCCACACAGAAAAACTATACAGTTATAGAACAAGAGTTGCTTGCAGTGGTTTTTACCTTCGTTTAGTCTTTTTTGATTGGGACCAAAGTCATAGTTCATACAGACCATACATCCTTGAGGTATCTGATGTCGAAAAATGATGCAAAATCGAGATTGATTCATCAGGTTCTCTTGCTGCAGGAATTTGACTTTGAGGTGAAGGACTAGAAAAACAATGAAAACTAAGTTGTAGATCACTTGTTAGGCTTGAGGAGGAGGTAATGCAGAAAGTAGGGGATGAGCTTGAAATAGATGATGCTTTTACACATTAACAAGTCTTCGCAGCATCTCAAGACTTCATCCCCCTTGGTGTCATGATCCAAACTAGGGCCTAGTTATGACAGGTATATCAAGTCTTCCAAGGACTGGTGACCACCCCTATTAACCTAGCCAACCAAGACATAATACAACTAGTAGCGAATGAGTTCGAACATATAACAAGATAGGACTAAGTTGCGAATAAATAACAAGATAGATAAATCAATACCAAGAGGGATCTAAGAATCCCAAACACAATCCACCTACACTTTGTTGTCCACAAAAGCCTCTAAGAAACCAAACATTAACCCAAGTTGGGACATGCCCCCGACCATAGCAAAAACCTACCGAAATAGTCTAAGACATAAGAAAAGACAAGACCATGAAATAAGGGCTTTCAGAGAATGGAAGTTCACCACTTTAAAGCTGGCTCATGAACAATCCAAAAATCACCTACCTCTTCACAAGGAAAAAAGTGTCTTCGGACCCTGCATCGCATGGGGATATAACATCTGTGGATGGTTAGTGGGGTGAGAGATAGCATGTAACTCATAGAGGGGATTAAATAATTCCATGATCAATTAGTCCAAAATCATTCCAAATCCATATACACACAATCTTATACATAAATATATAATATGTCGGGATAGGGGACTAGGTTTAGAATGAGACTTAAAACATTAACCCAGATTGTGTAGCTTAAATAGTCATCTATACCCATGGGCTATATAGGTCTAGCTCTCACCCTAATGAAAGTGAACCACTGCATATTAGCCACACGAATTAGGGTATCGAAGAAGGCCGAGGAATCAGTGACCCTTCGCCAATCCAAGATACAAATATATAAAGTTTGTCAAAAGCACACGGTCATCAAGACCAACCCTCACGTGGGCAAATGTGGGTTTCTAGTATCACTCCTTTGGGATTTCCACCTTTACGGATTAGCTACACAACCTCCTTTAATACCAATTAAAATATTTACATATTTATGTTCATTAAACAAAGGACCATACATTAAGGCACATACCATTGGTATCTTCATACCAATTACACTTGCAAGCTAATATCGTTATGTAATTTCTATTTACCATTAACTTGGGGGAATCCACGAATCCCATTGATAAGAATCGGGTTACATTAATAGACAAGAAAATAATACGGAAGCAAAAATACTAAGACTAAAGGCAAGAAATTAAAGATAGGCAAAATTGGAGAATAAAATCCCCAATTTCAAGGTTAAGTGCTAAAAACCCTAATTGATCTTAGTATTCAAAATTAGCGGATTAAGACTAATTATGATACTAATAGAGTCAATTCAAGAACTTAGATCAAAAGTGATCTAGACCCCTACTTCTAAGAAACTAAAGACAACAATTAGTATAAGACTAATCACCTTCTTTAATTAACTTTAATAGAAACCAAAGATATCAAACTTAAGAATTAATCTTACCTCCTAAAGAATAGTTCTTATAGGGTTGCAAGATAAATCCCAAGTAGCCACACACAAAAGTGTAAATAAGAGAAACTCTCAATTAATAATAATATTGTGTCCTTCCAAAAAACAAAATCCATCCCTATATATATAGGGAAAAAACCTATCCCAAATAACAAGGGATTCGAATTCTACTTTTATGGAAATAAATAAATCTAGGAAACTTTAAACTAGGAAACTTTAAAACTAGGAAACTTTAAACTAGGAAAATAATATCAAAAATAATTCCCTACCAAAATAAGGAAGAGTTCACAAATTTAATCAAAACTCATATGGCCCAATCTTCTTTCGTTTAGACTTGGACTTGAATCGTGAAATATGTATAGCACTTAGCCCATGCTTCTCCATAATTCTAAGGCTCATTCTTAGGTTTTTCTTCCATCATAAGTTCTTCTTGATTCACATTGAAGCCCATCAATTTTAATGCAAGTGGGCTAGACTGGATGTTATCACCCATGGTCCAATTATTCATTAACTTGGGGGAATCCACGACCCCCATGGTCCAATTATTCATTATCTTAGGGGAATCCACGATCCCAAGGTTAAATTTAAAATAATTCATGGCCATAGAGGACTTTTAAAGCCATTTGTATCCCATTAGCCTTTTATGCAAAGCAATAGTTTCAAATTTGGTTTCAATATGCATATATCCATCTTTTAAATCCAATTTCATGAGGTTGGGTTGAGGTCATTATCAATTCAATTACCAAAGTCCATATAGTTGGGGGAATCCATGACTCTCGTAAGTTTATCAAATCAATTTGGGGGAATCCACAACTCCTTATTTCCATTCACCATGTCCATGCACCTAATTAGTTCGAACAAAAGCCACAGGAAAAACAATTCAATTAACATCATCTAAAAGACCTCTACCCAAATTCAAAGCCAGCAATTAAATCACATAGATGACAATTTAAACACATGCTTTTAGAAAAACAAGTTTTAGGTAAGAGATACATGCCTGACAATATCAATAATTTGGAGAAGAAACCACACAAATTGACCCTTAGATACTTGATCCCTTGAAAACCCTAGTTGTTCTTTCTTAGAGAAATAGAGAGTGTTTAAGGGTAGTTTATGATTTGTCTAAGTGATGAAAATAACTCCTTTAGATGTCCTATGGTTGTGGGTTATGATTGGGGAAAGAGGTAAATCACCAAAGTACCCTTAATTAAAAGTGTAGGAAATTGGTCGGCAGTCGTTATGGGTCAAGTAATGACTCATGATGACTGGGTACAAATCGCTACCTTGACTCATAGTATGGGAAGTGACTCAGGGAAGCCTTCACTGGTTTGGTCATGAGTCACACCCTATGACTCGTGACTAGACCTTATGGTTCGCAGGGTCCTAATCAAACTCAGGACAGAAACATTGGCTACTCTACTGGTCTGGTCATGAGTCCCTCCTTACGACTTGTGACCACACTTTACGACTTGTGAGGTGCCAGTCGTAGCCTGGGCAGTGAGCTCAAAACTCAAAAATTTCGAAGGCAAAAAATCTGGGATGTTACATTCTCCCCTCTAGGATAATTTATCCCCGAATGATGAATCAAGGCAACTATTAGCATGATTGTAAGACTGGAATGCAATCACAAGCCACTAACAATGTCAGAAAATAAAAATAGTAGGAAAACTTACACCTTAAGCGTGATTTTCCAACCTGGGGAACAAGAACAAATATTTGGACCTCATGTCCTTTTCAGCTTACCAAGTAACTTCTTCTACCTTATGGTTCCTCCAAAGGACCTTCACCGAAGCTACATCTTTAGTCCTCAAATGATGGACTTGACGATCCAAATCTCAATTAGAACTTCCTCATAAGACAAGGAATTCGAAATACCAACACTCTCAGTAGGTACCACCAAAGAAGCATCACCCGCATACTTCTTCAATATCGACACATGGAAAACCGGTTGAATGGAACCCAAACTTAAAGGCAAATCCAATTCATAAGCAACATAGCCCACTCTCCTCAAAATTAAGTATGGACCCACATAGTGGGGACTGACCTTCCCCTTCTTCCTAAATCTCATTACTCCCTTCATAGGAGATATCTTCAAGACCACCCAATTACCAACCTCGAACTATATACCTCGACTCATGAGACTCAGTCAAAATCCTTTCTCAAAGCCCATCAACATCAGGGACACACAATTTACCTTGGTACTTTAAGATACCATCACCCCCAATATCAAAAGCCATAACCTTCTACTGGCTTACATTAATCTTAATCTGCATCAAGAAGGATCCAAAACCTGCTTCTCTTTTACCTCAACACCAAGAGATGACTTAACCACCTCTTAAACAATCACACCTCCATCATCCGAATCCAAAAGTGAACTCCAATGTTAGCGAACTGGTGAATATCCTTAGACAACCCTCTTTTTTCATCATCCATATGAGATAAGCTCTCCATAGACCATTTGCTAAGACCATCAGCAACCACATTAGCTTTACCTGGGTGATAGTGAAGACTCATATCATAGTCCTTAAGCAACTCAAGCCATCTCATTTGGCTGAGATTTAACTTCTTCTGGGAGAACACATACTGTAAGCTCTTATGGTCTGAATAAATGTCGATATGCACCCCATAAAAATTATGGTGCCAAATCTTTAGTGCAAATAGCACAACCGCCAACTCTAGATCATGAGTCAAATAATTCCTTTCATAAACCTGAGTTGTCTAGAAGTATATGCTACCACCATACCATGTTGCATCAAGACACATAGCCTAGTCTGACTTAAGATACATCACAGTAAACCACGAAACTATCAGTACCCTCGGTCAGGGTCAAAATTGGTGCGAAAGTCAACTTATCTTTCAACTTCTCAAAACTACCCTTATAAGCATTAGGCCACAAAAACTTCATCTTTTTTTGAGTCAACTTAGTCAACATAGTAGCAATAGAAGAGAATCTCTCCGTAAACCTTCTATAATACCCCGCTAAACCCAAAAAACTCTGAATGTCGGTTGGAGTCATGGATCTAGGCCACTTCTTAACCGCCTCAACTTTCTGTGGATCCACCATGATTCCCTTACTGGGAACAACATGACCCCAAAAGGTCACAACATTCAACCAAAACTCACACTTTAAAAACTTGGCATACAATTATTGATCCTTAAAAGTCTACAACACTACTCAAAGGTGATTGACATGATCCTCCTCGCTCTTAGAATATACCAAGATATCATCAATAAACACTATCGCAAACAAATCCAATAAATGCCTGAATAACTGTTCTATGAGATCAATAAACACAGTCGGAGCATTAGTCAATCTGAATGATATAACTAGAAACTCATAATGACCATACCAGATACAAAAAATAGACTTAGAGATATCTACCTCCCTAATCTTTAACTGATGATAACCCAACTGAAGATCAATCATAGAGAAACATCTAGCACCCTAAAGCTGGTAAAAAGTCATTAATCCTAGGAAGAGGATACTTATTCTTCATAATAATCTTATTCAACTATCGATAGTCTGTGCACATTTGAAGAGACCTATCTTTCTTACGCACAAAAAACATGGGAGCATTGCACAAAGAGACACTAGGACAGATGAAACCCATATAAAAAAGATCCTTTAACTATTTCTTAATTTTTTTCAACTCAGCCAGAGCCGTGTATATGGAGGGATAAAGATAGAATGGGTATCCAAAAAAATATCAATCCCAAAGTCTATTTCCCTGTTGGGAGGAGTACCAGGAAGATCAACGTGAAATACTTCAAAAAATTCATCAACCATGGGGAAAGATTGGTAGGAAGAACTTTCAGAACTAGAATCCTTAACCAGAATGAGATGGTATAAACACCCCCTGGAAATCAACTTTCAGGCTTTAAGATAGGAAATAAATCTTTCCTTAGGTACTAGAGAACTCCCTTCCCACTCAATCACTGGTTCATTCAGGAATTGGAAATTGCCCTTTCGGGTCCTACAATACAAAGAAACATAACTCGAATTAAGCCAATCTATCCCTAATATAACATCAAAATCCACCATATCCAACTCTATCAGGTCCGCCAATATTTCCTAATAAAAGATGGACACCACACAACCCCTATAGACTTTTCTAGCCACAATTGAATCACTCACCAAGGTAAACGCAAAGAAGGGATTAGAAATGCACTCAAGACTAAAACCAAAATAAATAACAAAATAAAGGGTCACAGAAGAACGAGTGTACCCCTGGTCAAGAAGAAAATATACATCACTAGAGAAAAGATGTAACATAGCAGTAACAATATCAGGAGATGCCTCAGATTCCTGACGGATGGCAAGAGCATAGGTCAATTTTGGCCAGTGCTGGTATCAGAAGTAGCACCCCTTAGTGCAGGAGCTGATGAAGAAGATACCATAACCTTATTAGCTTTAGAATCAACGTTAGTTTGATAGTTTCACTGAAAATACCCCAACTGACTACAATTACAAAACATATTCCTCCCCTCATCTCACTGACCATGATAAAGCTGTCCAAAAAAATGAAAAAGAGGATAAAATGGGGTTGACTGAGCTCTACTAGCCTAAGACTAGACACCTTTTGCCTTAAACCCATGGTTTGTATGAAAGTGCCCATCACTAGATGACTTAGGATATGCAGCACTAGCCGTAGAATATGAACCCGAGTTTCCTGAAGTCTTCTTTTTGCCCTACTACCTACCATCTCTACCACTGTTCTGCTATCCTCCACCTTACTCTAAATATCTTAACTTTTTATTCTTTCTCTCTCCCATTTCTTCTTGTTTCTTCTTTTTATCTTTAACCTTCTATATATACACTATAATCCTAGATATGTCTATGTCGTTATTTAATATTACGACCTTATACTCTAGTATCAAGTCCCGAGATAAACTTAAACCAAACTTTTTCATTCTCGCCCTTATACTAGACACAATCTCCAAGGCATAACGAGATAATTGGTGGAATTTCAAAGCATACTCCTTCAAGGTCATCCTTCTCTGCTTCAAGTTCACAAACTCCTAAGCTTTAGCCACCCTCAACTCCTGAAAAAAGAAACAATAAAGAAAGGCACTCAAAAACTCATCTCATACAGCTGGCTCTGTATCATCACCTCAACTACTCCTACCTCTCATACTACTGATATGCCTCATCCTTCAGCTAATATACCATAAATTCCATACTTTCAAAATTAGAAGCATACATCACTCAAAAAATCTTTTCCATCTCATCAATAAACCCTTGAGGATCCTCTTCAACCTTAGAACCTATAAAGGTTGGGGGATTTAACCTCATAAATTAGCCAAATCTAGTGGCATCAGGAGATGGAACAATAGAACCAACACAGTTAGGTTGGCAAGACTGAGAAGTCACCAATTGAGTCAACAGATTAATAGATCGATAAAAATCAATGTTAGAAATATCTCCTTGGGCAGTGGGAATGAACATTATCATCTCATAAAGCCCGAGAAGGATTGGTAGGGACCGATTGAACTCTATAAAGAGTAGTACAGTTAGGAGCATGGTCCATACACCGGGTCTAATCTCCCTAAATAGGGCGAGTTCCATCCACATTATCCTTAATTGGGAAAAAAAGTTTTAACGAGTATCAGATCTTTGAGAAGGAATGATTTGAACAAATGGAGATTAGAGGAGTTTTAAAGACCTTAGACTCTATAACCCAAAAATAGATCACAAGAAAAAAGAAAACAATCCTAAATGCCTTGTAGTCTCTCTCTTATAATTATGGCATGCCACACACCCTTAAAAGAGACTCTACTTGAAAAGGCTTTATGGACACCTAATGACCATAAACCTAGGTTGTGATACCAAGCTTGTCACGAGCCAAACCATGGCCTAGTCATGACGGATATCTCAAGTACACCAAAGACCAGGGAACACCCCCATTAACATAGCCAATGAGGACACAATACAACTAGAAGTGAATGAGTTCTAAACATATAGCAAGATAGGACTGATTTCTAAATATATAACAAGATAGGATTGAGTTTCGAACATATAACAAGATAGATAAATCAACACCAAGAGAGACCTAAGAATCCCTATTATAATCCACCCACACTTCATTTTCCACAAAAGCCTCTAAGAAACCAAACATCAACCCAAGTTGGGACATGCCACCGACCATAGCCAAAAATCTACCAAAATAGTATAAGACATAAGTAAAGGCAAGAACATGAAATAGGGATTTTTGGAGAATGGAAGCTCAGCATTTGAAAGCTGACTCATGGATAATCTAGAAATTACCTACCACTACGTAAAGAAATAGAAGTGTCTTCGAACCCTCATTGTGTGGGGATAGAGAATCTAGGGATAATTAGCAGGGTGAGCGCCAGTATGTAAATTAGGGAGGGAAATAATGCCATGATCAATCATTCCAAAACTATATACATAAAATTATACACATACATATAATATGTTAGGATACAAGACAAGGTTTAGCATAAGAGTTAAAACATTAAACTAGACTCTGCTCAATTATCATCTATACCTACCGTCTATATGGGTCCATCTCTCACCATGTTGAAAGGGCCTAATATGTATTGGTTGCACAAACCTGGGTATTGAGAAAGGCCAGGGAATCCATGACCCTTTGCTAATATAGGATACAAATATATAAAGTGTGTTGCAAGCACATGGTCATCAAGACCAACTCTCACGATGGCAAACGTAGGTTTCTAGTATCAGTCCCTCAAGACCTCCACTTTCAAAACTTAGATACATAACCTCCTTAAGCCTAATTAAAACATTTACACATTCCTATTCATTAAACCAAGGACCATCTATTAAGGCACATACCATTGGTATCTTCATACCAATTACACTTGCAAGTTAATATCATTATGCCATTTTCATTGACCATTATATTGGCAAAATCCATGACCCCTATGGTATAATTATTCATCAACTTGGGGGAATACACAACCCCCATGGTCTCATTATTTATTAGCTTGGGGGAATCCACGACCCTAAAGGTTCAATTTAAAATAAATTCATGTCCTTAAAGGCCTTTTAAATCCTTTTGTATCCCATTAGCCTTTTATTCAATGCAATAGTTTCAAATTAGGTTTTAATATGCATATATCCATGTTAGCCAATTTCATAAAGTTGGATTAAGGTCACTACCAATTCAATTACCAAAATCCATAAAGTTGGGAGAATCCATAACCCTCTATTACTATTTAACATTCCCATGCACCCAATTAGTTCAAAATCCATCAATTCATAACATGAATGATTCACAAAAGCCATAGGAAAAAGCAATTCAATCAACATCATCCAAAATTTCCCAACCCAAATTCAAAACAAATAATTAAATCACAAGGATGATAATTTAAACACATGATTTTGGAAAAATAATTTTTAGGGAAGAGATACAAGCCTGAGAATATCAAGAATTTGGAGAATAAACCACACAAATGGACCCTTAGATGCTTAATCCCTTGAAAACCCTAGTTATTCTTTCTTGGAGAATTAAACAGAGTTTAAGAGTAGTTTATTATTATTTAGGTGATAAAAATACCCCCTTTTAGATGTTTTATGGTCGTGGGTTATGTTTGGGGAAAATGGAAATAAATAAAGTACCCTTAATTAAAAGTGTAGGAAATTGGTTGCTAGTCGTTAGGAGTCTATCACAACTCGTGATGACTGGGTAAGATTCTTTGACTAGACTCATAGTATGGGTAGTGTCATGGCAACCATTATTGTGTTAGTCACGAGTCACACCCTACAACTCATGACCAGACCTTACAGTTTGCTGGGTCCTAGAATAAAAACATTAGCTACTCCACTAGTTTGGTCAAGAGCCCCTCTATATGAATCGTGAACACACCTTACGACATATGAGGTGCCAGTATAACTTGGGTAGTGATCTAAAAAATAAAAAAATTTAGAGTCAAACAATTTAAGGTGTTATACCTGGTTTGTTGATTTTGCCAACTATTTTGCAAGTGATCTTATACCAGAAAATCTTTCCTTCTAGAAACATAAGAGATTTATGAACGAGGTGAGGAAGTTTTTTTGGGATGTTCCATATATTTTCATGGTTTGTGCAGATGGTGTTATTCAGAGTTGTATCCCTGCGGTGGAGATTATGAGTATTCTTGAAGCTTGTTATTTATCCCTAGTTGGGGATCATCATAGTAGTACCAGCACAACCTACAAAATTTGCAGTATGGGTTTTACTGTCCTACAATTTATAAGAAATCTCATGATTATGCACAAGCCTGCGACCAATTTAAACATCAAGGTAATATTCACGATGCAATGAACTTGCCATGACACCTATCTTAGAGTTAGAGTTGTTTGATGTATGGGGAATTGATTTTATAGGTCTATTTGTGATCTATTATGGCATAAGGTATATTATGGTAGCGGTTGACTATGTTTCAAAATAGGTAGAGGTAGTTGCGCTTACAAATAATGAAAGTAGAAGTATCACCACAATTTTATCAAAAAACATCTATTCTCGAATTAGAACTCCATGTTCTAATACTAGTAATGACGGGTCTTACTTTTGCAATCATTTATTTAAGGCCTTTCTTGATAAATATGGTACAAGGCATAAGGTGGTAACACCTTATTATTCTCTAATAAGCGGCCAAGCTAAGGTCTTCAATAGAGATATTAAGTCCATATTGGCGAAGACTATAAATGCCAACAGGATTGAATGGTTTATAAATTGGATAATGTGTTATGGGCCTACCGGATAGCTTATAAGACTCCTATAGATACCTCCCTATATCAGCTCATAGAAGACAAGGCATGCTACTTGTCAGTCGAGCTCAAGCATAAGGCACTATAGGTGTTAAAAAGGTTAAATTTTGAGTGGAGTGATGCAACAAGGTCGAGATTAGGCAAAATAAGTTAGTTGGATGAATTCCAAGTCCGTTCTTAAGAGAGTTCTACTATATACAAACAAAGAATAAAGTTGTATCATGATAAGAAAATTGAGAAAAGAGAGTTTGAACTCGATGATTTGGTCTTGTTGTATAATTCAAGACTTTGCTTATTTTTAGTAAGCTAAAGTCTAGGAAGTATGGGCCATTCACCATGGTTCGGGTGTTCCCATATGGTGATATAGAAATAAAGTGTGACGGTGAAGTCCCATTCAAGGTGAATAGGTAGTGGGTGAAGCACTACATGGGAAACTTTGAAGAAGTGAAAATTTGTGTTGAAGTAGACCTTGGTGAAGTCTGAGTAGCCAAGGAAACTGATTCGTGCCGCAATAATAAATCAGGAGCTGCTTGGGAGGCAACCCAAGGTATATGGTGATTTTTTGCTGTGATGACACAGATGCCTAGTGTGTCCTAGGATGTTTTTATTCCCTTGTTTTTTATTATTTATATGCGCTAGGGATAGTGCATAGTCTTTTAGTTGGGGGTGGGGTATACCATAGCCACCACGGGTTTTTGTTAACATGCCTCTTTTTTTGTCGTCCATGGTATGGTTGTAGAACTGGCATGTGTTGGTTAAAATATGTGTCGTATTGTGATTTGTTTCATATTGTGTTTGTTTTTGTGTAATTAGGAGATTCTTGAGTATTTAGGGCAATTGTCATGTTTTTTGTTGATTTTCTTTTAAAAATGATACCCCTTAAAATTTTAGAACTGTGTGAATATATATATGTGTGACCATTGTGGGTCTTGTTATGGAATTACATTAGGAACATGATAATTAGTGTTAACTTGTGCATGAACAGAATATGTAGTAGCTTGTAATGTGACTATATGCCATATGTGTGTGAGATGCTACTTAATTCCCTTTATGTTAAATCCAAAACTTGCTCGGTTAGTCTTGCTTAGGTTGTAGGATAGTCGGTTAGGAAAGGATCATAGGTCATTCTTGATATTAGTCCACTTTTAGCCTAAATGACCTTCCCAATGTGAAATAATATCACTTGATCCTAATTTTTGAGCCTTGTAGCCTATTTCTCTTGTTACATCTTTCACCTTCCCACTGTGTTACAATGAACCTGTTTTGGCCATGGTCCTCTTTGGAAATTGTGCACCTCAACTCAGGAAAATCACCTAAATTGAGGGTCACTATCATAGATATGCATAATGTAAAGTGGGTATGAAAAAGGGTAAAATAAGAGAAAAGTGATAGTAAGGCTGGGTGTAGTATAAAAAGAAAAAGAAAAGAAAAAAAAGAAAAAAAAAGAAGCCATATCCAACCTGAATGTGCATAAAAGAATAAAAGGGAGAAATAAGGGTGGAATAAAAAGAAACTAGTTAAAATATGGACCCCAAAGTTAGTGTAGTACCAAGGAGGCTTAGTCACTTGATATATCCATATGTACCATACCAACCCCCCTTAAGCCTACATTTCAAGCCAAATAAAGTCCTATAGTGATCCTAACTTGCTGACTGAAAACTAAGGTAAAAAAAATAAGGGCAATCCTATGGCATTTGATGCGCATTGGTGGAACTTCTCTGTTGAGCATGAGTGCCTCTTGACTGTCCCAACATTGTCATGCATTATTCCATATGCGTGAGTGAGACTTCTTTATTGTGAGGGTACATGGGTTGTATGGCTAGATGTTTACTTGGTTGGGTAGTCTAACTTGTATATATGTATGTTTGTCTGTTGCTAATGTAATTTCCATACCTTGATTCCCTTGTGTCACATTATTGTGTTTCATATATACACATAGTTAATTTTGGATTATTGAAATAGGAGGGGGTAATGTGTTTGAGCTTAAAGTGATGATTGACTACCTTAGATAGCTTAGATTCTCCTTAGTTAAGCATCATGTTTTAGTTTTGTTTTGGTTTTTGCCTGAGGACATGCAAACGTTCTAAGTTGAGGGTGTTGATATGCTATGGATTTTTAGCACTTTCGATGCTTAAAACAATGAAATTATGCATGTTTGTTAGGTTGTTTTGTGACATATGATGTGTTTTGGGTATGTTTTGCAGGAAATTTGGTTTCGATGCTAAATAGAAGAAAAGGATGAAAATTGAAGTTTTGGGCTACTTACTTAGGCATTTTTGGGCGTAAGTGCCACTTATTGGGCGTAGGTGACCAAAGTATGTGTCAAAACTTGAAGTCCAGAGGCTCAGAAGTAGGAAAACAAAGACTCTGTTACTTACTAAGAGCACCTACGGTCCGTAGGTGACCAAAGTAAGTGACAAAAGTCCAAGTGAAGAGAGTTTCAGGAGTTGTGCAGGAGGTTTGGCCTTTATTTAAGACCGCCTACAGTCCGTAGGTTGTACTTAATGTCAGTAGGTGGCCTAAGTAAGTGGCCACCGACCTCAATTTTCCTTTTTTGTTTGGGATTTAATTTTTAGGGTTTCCTTATATCTTATAATACCCTTTTGACATTTTGTAGTTGGATTATGCACTCTTAGAACTTACAAATATATATTCGATTCCAAGATTCAATTTTGATCTTGGTATTACTTTGTTCTTGATTTTGATTGATAATTCAGTTAGACATTGGGTTTTACTTGTTTATCACTATGATATTATTTAATGCTTTTATTTATAAATTTTGTTGATCATTTCACACGCATGAGTAGCTAAAGCCCTTAGCTTGGGTTATAGGAACCCTCTCATATTGATGAAGTAGGGGAAGTGCTAAGTTGTTCTAAACTAGTATCTTTGCATGTATTGTATTATATTCAATTTATTAGATGTCTTAGCGGTTTCAAATGGTAATATCATTCCTAGAATATCACTACTTACTCCATAAGAGAAGTAATGACTAGGAAAAGATAATTACAACAGTAATTTGAAGATTAATTGTTGATCTAGGCTAATCAGTATCATCTATGTAAGACAATTATCTATCATCTAATAACTTGAGACTCAAAAGGTAATAGTCAACTGATATCTAGGATAAGAGTTAGTAAGGAAACATCTTTAGACTCAAAACATAAAAGATTAAATTCGTCAATGAGTCCACAAGACAGGTAATGGTACATAACTTATAAGATTCTGCATACAAAGTACTGGGTTGGTTTAATAGAGCACGATAATCCTACTGAGTTGAGAAGTTAGGAGAAATACAATCCTAGTGTTCGTCTCTGACTAGTTACAACCAAAGTTGAGATTTACTACTTGTTTAAGATTGTTACTACAAACGCACATTTACTTTCAGTTTTACCTGTTGAGTTCAACAAACTAGAGATACAGATCTTCGTCTTCCCTATGGGTTTGACCCTAACTTAGTTGGGTTACTTTACTTGATAACCACTGTATTATCCTCAGTTAGAGGTGTAGTTTGGGCATTGATCAATCCACAAGGGTTTATTAATGAGATGGAGAAAATATTTAAGGTGATGCATGCTATGGATTCTAAGGGTGTAGAGTTTGCTGCGTATCAATTAAAGAATGCAGCTTATCAGTGATATGAGGAGAGGAAAGTTATAAGAGGTAATGATGCTGAGCAGGCTGCGTGGGATAACTTTTAGGGGCCTTTCATGATGACTTCTTTCCTCAGGAGTTGAAGGAAGCTAAGGCTAAGGAGTTTGTTAATCCGAAGCAGGGTAAGATGAGTGTGAAAGAGTATGCTCTGAATTTTTAGCAGTTGGCCGATTATGCTCCAAAGTTTGTATCTAACAAGAGATCCAAGATGAGAAAGTTTGCTTTTGGGTTGTCTCGTGACTTGGTATTGGAGTGTAAGGCTACAATGTTGAACAATGATATGGATATCTCCAGACTTATGGTTTATATACATAAGGTTAAGGATGAAAAAACAAAATAGGTGGAGATGAGAGAGAGGCATAATAAGAAGTTTAGGTATTCAGAGAAGGGTGAGGGTCAACAGAATAGTGGGAAAGACCGTAGATAGTGGACCAAGAAGAAGAATTAGTGTAATTCTTATTCGTCTGCCAGTGATCCTTATCCTAATCCTTCTACTAATCATTGTTTTTAGGGTAGTAGTGGTCTTAAGAAATATAGTGCCCAATCTCAGGCTAGTGGATCTCAGTCAGCCCCAACTTATCCTCCTTATCATTTTTATGGGAAACTTCATCATGGTTATTGTGAGGAGGTGAGGAATCAGTGTTATAATTATGGTCATCTTGGTCATATGCAGTGAGATTGTCTTTCGAACAAGGTTACCACTGGAGCTAATAAAGTTTTGATTTTCACTTCTTCAGCTCCTACCCTTAAGGTCTCTACTTCTGGTACCGTCATTGGCTGGAATCACCTCTATGCACTTGCTACTCACCAGGAATCTAAGGCATCTCCAGATGTTGTTACTGGTATGTTATAGCTTTTTTTTATGTTTATTATTTGCTTGATCCAAGTTTTATCCCATCTTATATGATCCCTTATATGGCTGTGCTTTTTGGTGTTGGTCTTGAAAGTATTTCCAGCCCCTTTTCTTTGTCTACCCCAGTAGGTGATTCTATAGTTTCTAGAAAAATCTATAGGAGTTGTATGGTGTCTATATTTCATGGGAGACATTGGTGGATTTGGTAGAGTTGGATATGGTGGATTTCAATGTTATCTTAAGGATGGATTGTCTTCATTCATGCTATGCTTCTCTGGATTGTAGGACCCAAAGGGTCAGTTTTCTCTTTTCTAATAAGCCGATATTAGAATGGGAGAGGAGTACCTTAGTACCATAAGGGAGGTTTATTTCCTGTCTTAGAGCTTAAAAGTTGATTTCAAAAAGGTGTCTATAGCATCTAGTTTGGTTTAAGGATTCCAGTTTTGAAAGTCTTTCTTTGTAATCTGTCCTTATGGTTAATAAATTTCGTGAAGTGTTTCCTAATGATCTTCTAGAATTCCTCTTGATAGGAAAATATACTTTGGGATTGATCTTCTATTGAATACTCATCCTATTTCCATTCCTCCTTATAGAATGGATCCAACTGAATTAAAGGAGTTAAAAGGGTTAAAGATTTTCTTGATAAGGGTTTCATTCATCCTAGTATTTCTCCTTGGGGTGCTTCTGTGCTTTTCGTGCGAAACAAAAATGGTTCTTTTCAGATGTGTGTAGACTATCGTCAACTGAATAAGGTGACAATGAAGAATAAGTACCCTATTGCTAGGATTGATGAGCTTTCAAGTAGCTTTAGGGTGCAAGATATTTTTCTAAGATTGATCTTTGCTCGGGGTATCATAAGTTAAAACTTTGGGAGGTTTATATTTATAAGACTATTTTTCAAACCTGGTATAGTCAATATGAGATTCTGGTCATGTCATTTGGGTTGACTAATGCTCCGGTTGTGTTCATGGATCTTTACATCCTATGTTCAAATAGTTTTTGGACTTGCTTATGAAAGTTTTCATTGATGACATCTTGGTGTATTCTAAGAGTGAGGAGGATCATGCCAATCACCTCCAAATTGTGTTGCAGACTCTTAAGGACCACAAGTTGTATGCAAAATTTTCTAAGTATGAATTTTTTATAAATGTTGTACTTTTTTGGGGCATGTTGTTTATAGTAAGGGGATCAAGGTGGATCCACAGAAAGCTGAGGCAGTTAAAAGATGGCCTAAACCCACAACTCTAACTGACATTAGAAGCTTCTTAGGATTGGATGGGTATTATAAGAGGTTTTTGGAGAGTTTCTCGTCTATTGTTGCTCCATTAATGAGGTTGACTCATAAGAAGGTTAAGTTTTTATGGTTCGATGTTTGTGAGGGTAGTTTTTGAAGTTGAAGGATAAGTTGACTTCTGCTCTAATTTTGACCCTTCTTGCTGGTACTAATAGTTTTGTGGTGTTTTACGATGCATCCCATGTGGGACTGGTTAGTGTTTTAATACAGCATGGTAATATTGTGGCCTATGCTTCTAAGAATCTTAGGGTTCATGAGAGGAACTATTTGACTCATGATCTAAAATTGGCGGTTGTAGTCTTTGCATTTAAAATCTCGTACCATTATTTGTATGGGGTGCATGTAGACATCTATTCTACTTATAAGAGTTTACATTATTTATTCACATAGAAGGAATTGAACCTCAGGTAGAGGTGGTGGCTTGAATTTTTTAGGAATTATGACGTAAATCTTCACTATCTACTATGTAAAGCTACTGTTGTTGCTGATGCTCTTAGAAGGTTGTTTATGCGGAGCTTATCCCATATTAATAAGGAGAAAAGAGGATTAGTAAAGGATGTTCACAGGTTGGATAATTTGGGAGTCCATTTTTGGGACTCTAAGGATGGGGGAGTTATTGTTCAGGAAGTGGTTAAATCATCTCGTGGTGCTGAGGTGAAGGAGAAACATTCTTTAGATTCCATACTAATGTAGATTAAGGATGATAAGGGTCAACAAAAGGTTATGGCTTTTGAGATTGTGGGAGATGACATCTTGAGATATTAAGGTAGGTTATATATTCCTGATGTTGATGGACTGAAAGAAAGGATTTTGACTGAGGCTCATGAGTCCAGATATACAGTTCATCCGGGTTCAACTAAGATGTATCATGATTTGAAGCAAATCTATAGGTGGAACAATATAAAGAGGGATGTGGCAATTTTTTTCACCAAATGTATGGTTAGTTAGCAAGTTGAGGTTGAGCATTTGAGGCCTGGTGGCATGTCTCTAGGGATAAAGTTTCCCATATATAAGTGAGAGATGATCAATATGGATTTCATTATAGGTTTTCAATGGTCTCAAAATCAGTATGATTCTATTTCGGTTATTGTGGATAGGATGTCTAAGTCTGCTCACTTCTTTCCTATAAGGACTAATTACTTTGGATCAGATTCTGCTAAGTTGTTCATTCAGTAGATAGTGAAGTTGCATAGTGCACCAGTGTCTATCATTTCATACCGAGGTACAAAATTTTCTTCTCACTTTTGGTGTTCGTTTCAAAAAGGTTTGGGTACACAGGTGAACCTTAGCATCCTTTCCACCCTCAAATTGATGGGCAAGTAGAGCATACTTCTTAGACTTTGGAGGATATGCTATGGGGCCTGTGTGATTGATTTTAAAGGTAGTTGGGTTGATCACTTACCTCTTATTTGATTTTGCGTACAATAATAGTTATTATTCGAGCATTAAGATTGATCTTTTTGAGACTCTTTATGGTAGGAGGTGTAGGTCTCTTATTGGATAGTTTGAGGTTGGTGAGACTAGGTTGTTTGGTCTTGACTTGGTTCACTAATCCATGGAAAAGGCAAAGGTGATTAAAGAAATACTTAAGACTGCTCAGAGTAGCCAAAAGTCTTATGCGGATATGAGGCGAAGAGAGTTAGAGTTTGTAGTAAGCGATTGCGTCTTATTGAAGGTATCTCCTACGAAAGGTGTCATGAGGTTTGGGAAGAAGGGGAAGCTCAGTCCCCATTACATTAGTGTATATCATATTTTAAGGAGAATTGGGAATATTGCTTATGAGTTGGATTTGCCTGCGAGTTTAGGCTCTATTCATCCCGTGTTTCATGTGTCCATGCTGAAAAATATGTATGGGTGGTCCTTCTTTAATAGTGCTGATGATAGGCGTATTTACACGCCTAAAGTACTATAATTTACCCATATTTTAGCTAAGTTTTGAGGATAAAATATATAATTCATGCACTTTTAGTCCTTTTTCCTATAAGTGAGCTAACAAACGTGATTAGCAAGTTTTCAGGTATAAATGATGAAAATTTCAATATTTTATGGATAACTTGATGCCCAAGGAAGCTTCACGAGAGAAGGAAAGGAGAGCTTGGACGCCTAGGGACTAAAAGTGACACATGGAGAACCTGTCCCGGGCAAAAACAACATTTCTAAAGACTTTGGGGATCAGCAGTAACTTAGTAGGATTAGGATAATGATGCAGTAACCTAGTAGGACTAGGATAAGTAATGCAGTAGCTTAGTAGGAATAGGATATGGGTGTTATAAATACCCTATTTTGCTGGAGATTTTTATTATTCCCATCCATCCACCATCCATCCATCAATAAAAACAATTCTCCACCACCCTCATCCCTATTCTATCCTTCCCCCTTTTCTTCATTAATTCATTGTTGACATTATTTTTCATATATTCGACTTTTAATTTTTACAACAAGATAAAAGCTATTTGCAAGGAATTCACGTGAGATTTTTATGATGATAATGTCTATTGTGTTTTCCGTTGCACTCATGCGTAGCTAAACTTCTCTGTTGGGGTTATGGAAGCCTTATGAGATACTATCTATTGCTATGATTTTGTGAATTCTTGACACGTATGCTGCTTATATCATTACTCTCTTCATCTTAATCTAAATTCTTGTGGTTGCAAACACATAGAATACGCCAGTATAGCATTAACTTGTTCGAAAGAAAAGTTATATGTCTGGAAAAGAGATAATGTCAAGGTAATAGGGCACCAACCCCTGTTAAAAAGATAGTGTCGTAACTGGATTAACCTCTTGGAGAATTTGTACCGTTAGATACGCTTTAAGCTCGAAAGAGTTAAAGTAAAATAATCATTGATGGTCGAAAGACGCCTGAATTTACCATAGAATACAATTCTCTATAAGCACATGCATGTATGAATTCCGCATAACTCATAGCCAATAGAGACGTATAACTCATAAGGTGGACATAACCCCAACTCTCAATTCTCATTGGTTAAACATCTTACTAAACATTCTTTCTTTTTACTTCGCTATTTTCTGTTTTTACTCTTTTATTTTGTTTACATTATTGCACGCTACAAAATCCCCCCTTTTACGAGACTTGCACCAAAAGTCTAATAATCTTTGCTTACTTAGTGACCAAGTATTCTCTGTGGGATCGATAACCAACCCAGTTGGGTTATATATTTGACAACGACCGCTTACACTCTTACGAGAGCTGTAGTTTGAGCGTTATCAAAAATTGGCGCCGCTGCCGGGGAATACGATTGTCAACTAAGTTTGTGATAGTTACTAGACCCTTTGGTCAAAGATTCTCGTACTTTACTTTTAGTTGTTGTTTTTGTTTTCTGCAGGTTTTGTTCAGTGCATGCCAAATACTCGAAGTTCTGGTCAACAATTATTACCCATAAACCCTGAACCTCAACTTATTGGCAGAATGGATGCACAACGTGACATTGACAGAAGGGAGGCTCAATAGGAGCAGGCTAGACTAGCTGTACTGGCAGCTGCTCAAGTGCATCAACAGAATATTGATAACCCAGGTCGGGCAAAAAATCCTGATGATGAGGACCTGGGTGATGAGGAGTTACTTAATCCATGGCGTGCAGATGAGGTGGCAGCACCTATGCACAGGAGAGATCGTCAAGCTAGAATGAGACCTGACCGTCGAGCTGTGCAGGCTCCTTTTGATAATGATGATGACGATCTTGATGGAGCTGGTGCCACAGGAGCTATTATTCCTCCACCCTTGGCACCTGGAGCAAAGTTCAATATCACTAGCACCATGATTCAACTATTGCAGCTCAAGGGATTATTTAGTGGACTAGCAGGCGATGATCCGAATATGCATCTGATCAACTTTATCTCAACATGCAAGTCATTCGATAATCTAGGCATTGGACAGAATGCAATTCGGCTGCGCTTATTTCCATTGTCTCTGTCTGGAGAGGCAACTCTATGGTTGAATGGACTGACTCCTGATTCTATTACTAATTGGAGGAAATTGAAAGACGCTTTCCTAGAAAGATTCTTTCCGCCATCCAAGAGAGCGCAGTTGAGAGATGAGATCAGCAATTTTCGACAGCTTCCAACTGAAGCTCTCCACGAAACATGGGAGAGATTCAAGAAGAATCTTATGAGATGCCCAAACCATCATATGACCAATGTCCACTTGATGGAGATATTATACAGGGCTTTGAACTCAGTGACTAAGCCAGTGGTGGATAATACGGCTGGAGGATCATTCATGGACCTTAATTTTATTGAGGCAAGTGATATGCTAGATCGTATGACAAAGCAAAGCAGAGCTTGGCATACTAGGGATTCTGAGGTAGCAAGATCTACCATATCTGTTGGATTGACTGCAGAGCAGAGGCGTAGACAAGAGGAACGTGACCAAGATATGGCTCACATGAAAACGCAGATGGATCTTCTTACCAAGAACTTATTATCAGGGAAGACCGAAAAGGTTAAGGCCGTTGTATCACGGGGAAGAGATGAATCCAACTATGAGGTAGAAGCAAACTACTTGAATAATCAGGTGGGTTTCCGAGACAATGCCCAAGGAAACCAAGGTCGGATCTATTATGATAAATCTGGATACAAGGACCGTGATCAAGGTAGTTAGAAAAACAATACCGACAGGAGTGGTTTGTATGTTCCTCCTGGAAGACGTGATGCCGCTGCATCTGGTTCTGGAAATATGTCCATGGAAGATATGATGGCTAAGCTGCTGAAAGGAGAAGAGACAACCAGCACAGGAGTAACTGAGGTAATAAATGATCTGTCCTCAATGAAGCAATTGGTTGACTCGCATTCCACTTCAATAAAATAGCTGGAGCAACAATTGAGTCAATTATCTGCGGCATTCAACCAAAGAAAGGCTGGAACACTACCCAGTGATACGGTGCAAAACCCAAGGAACGACGGATCATGCATGGCTATTACTACCCGGAGTGGTAAAGTGTTGGAAAATCCATCCAAGGACAAGCAGGTGGTTGATGATATAGCGGATAATGTTATTGATGCAGAATATGAAGAGGCCGAAGAAGCTGAAGAGTGTGTTCATAACGTCACCCCTAGACGTTTGCAGCCTGAAAAGATTGATAGTTGGAAGCAAGGTAAAAAGAAAGTGGTGGAGAAAACTATTCCCCTTCCACCACCACCTTTTCCTCAGAGACTGAAGAAAAAGGCTGACGACACTCCTGAAAAGGTTGATAATCGGAAGCAAGATAAAAAGGAAGTGGTGGAGAAAACAATTCCCCTTCCACCACCACCTTTTCCTCAGAGACTGAAGAAGAAGGCTGACGATACAAGGTTCAGTAAATTCATGACGATGTTGAAGCAGCTGACTATTAATGTCCCTTTGGTGGAGGCGCTAGAGAAAATGCCTGGATATGCAAAATTTATGAAGGATCTTTTAACAAAGAAGCGGGCAGTAAGCTATGAGCCGACAGATAATATTCATCATTGCAGTGCAATTGCCACAAGGTCCTTAGTACAGAAGAAGGCAGACCCTGGTGCTTTCACTATTCCTTGCACAGTTGGATCTATGAATTTTGCTAAGGCATTGTGCGATTTGGGAGCCAGCATCAATTTGATGCCACTATCCGTCTACAGAAAGTTGGGGTTGGGCGAACCTACACCAACTAATATGCGGCTCGTGATGGCAGATAGGTCGGTAAAACGACCTGTGGGTATCTTGAATGATGTGTTGGTGAAAGTGTCTACCTTCATTTTTCATGCAGACTTTGTGATTTTGGATTGCGAGGTGGATTCTGAAGTTCCCATAATCTTGGGACGTCCTTTCCTTGCAACAGGAAGTGTGCTTATTGACATGAGAGCTAATGAGCTTTTATTTTGGTTGAATGACGAAGTGGTCCGCTTTGATATATGCAAAGCAATGAAGTAGCCCAGCGATATGAATGTGTTCTCCGTAGCTGATGTTCATTATGAAGATAAGAAAGCATTATCTGTAGAGAAACAACTTACTGTTGAGCCATTGTCTGTTGCGCTGCTGAATGTTGAGCATGAGGATGATGAAGATTATGAAGAAACTATGTGTTCTCTAACAGAAATAGGGTCCTATTCTCATACTCCTAAACAGTCGGACCTTGATCTTAAGAATCAACCGTCACCAACAGCGAAGACTTCCATTGAAGAGCCCCCAGTGCTAGAATCGAAAGAGCTCCCCAATTATCTAAGGTATCCATGCTTGGGAAGTAGAAATACACTTCCGGTGAGTGTGACGGATGATTTAAGTGAACAGCACGTAGAGGCTCTCATCTCTGCTCTGAAGAGATACAAGAGAGCTATGGGTTGGACTATTGATGATATAATTGGTATCCCTCCTAGGATATGTATGCACAAGAGTCATATCGAAGAAGATTGCATGCCTACAAGTAAGCATCAGCGTCGTCTGAATCCATTCAGAAAATGATGCCCCATCTATCTCGATGAAGTCTAAGTAATCGAGATAGCTATGTCGCGACAATAAATCAAGCGCTTGGTGGGAGGCAACCCATCATTTTTAATTGTTTTGTTTTCTTAAGATTTTGTCGAGCCACGACCAAAACTAAGGCGCTTGATGGGAGGCAACCCATCATTCTAATCATTTTTTTTTGAGTAAGTGTAGGTGCAAGAGGTGTAAAGGAGGAGATTGAGTTCAAATCTTGATTTGGAAGAATTGCATATTCAAGGTGGTAAGTTAGGATTGAAGAAGCAAAAGGCTATGGGTTGGGCATTGCCTATGAAAATATAGGCAAAGAACAAGGCAAGGCCTATGTAAATCTAGGCCACGAACAAGGCAAGGCCTATACTATGGCCTAAGCTCTCGGAATCTAGTGTGCCATAGCATAGGCGCCGCCCATGCCTAAGTGTGCCATAGCATAGGCGCCGCCTATGCAACAGCATTTTGTCTCTGAATCTCATGTGCCATGGCATAGGCTCCGCCTATGCCTAAAAATTCCATGGCATAGGCGCCGCCTATGCTCAACAATGCTTTGCAAAAGGCGTCGCCTATGCCAAGCATAGGCAAAGCAAAAGGTCACTTTTGGTCTCCAAATCCGATTCCAAATGGGTCAAAACCCGACCCAAGCTTGTCCTATAAATAGAACCTTAGTCTTAGAACAAAAATGCATTGCAACTTCAACCTAGGTGCAGCCCACCTCTCCAAAATCTCTCAAAAATTTTCCTTTTGCTCTTTTACTTTGCAAGAACATCTTCCGAGGCCATCAACCAAGTAAGTACTTCTTTATTCTTCTTTTATATTCCGTAAGTACTACACTACTACGCCTATAATGAATTGTTAAATCTTGAAGTAGTATTGGTGATTTGAATGTGGTTGAGTTGTTGTGATACATCTCGTTGAGTGAAAGAATACGTGTGGGTGTTCTTGATCTTGTTCTGACTTGTATTTGATTGTTATACACTGTCATACTTTTGCGGAATCGACATGGTGAAAGTTAATTGCATAATATTCAAATTTGAATGCTTGAATGTTTGAATGACTCGTTCATCGAGATAAAGATCATGATTGAATACAAGCATGAGATGTTGTGATTATTTCTATGCCATAACTTGATACGATCTCTATGAAGTAGTCTTGTTCAAAAAGTGCATTAATCCAAACATGAAAGTATGATCAAGATTGCATGAAATAGATTTGGAAAGGATAGTTAAGATGACATGAAAAGTATGACTGTGCTGAACATATTGTTGGAACATAACGCCTAAACATATATCGATGAAGTCTGAGTAATCGACAATGTTCACTTAATTAGTTTGTGCCAACAAATTAAGTGTGGGGTGGTTCCACTACTGTTTGTTTGTCGACTGTATCTACCGAGATGAAGATAACATGACTATCATTTTAATCTCAGGTACAATGGCACCAAAAGCACGCCAAGGAAAAGACAAAGCAACCACCTCACAGAAAGGCCAGAAAAGGGGAAGAAAAGAGCAAGCTGAATCCTCCTCACTGCAAATACCTCGACGCACTCTTGGAATCAAGTGGGGTACTTATGAGGAACTTCTGAGGATGACAACTCTGATGATGATTCCGACGCAGGGGGTATGACCCCAGACATAGAAAAGGAGTCCGACTAATCAGGTTTTCCGTATTTATTTTCCACTGAGGGCAGTGTGTCCCGTCTAAGTGTGGGGTGCTGGTATTCGTATGCTGTACTTCTTTGCCTACATTTATTGTCATATATTTTTTTGTTTGTTTTAATTAGTCGTAGATTTTTTTAGATTTTGATGCATGAAATTATTCTGATAGGCTGCATGGTGTTATGACAAGAGTTTGTGCTAGAATCATTACTATTGAGACATTTAGGCTCTAAGTGTGACTCACTGTGAGATAATTGTGTGGTTTAATTCATTCATCTGTTAGGATCAAGAGTCTATAATACTCCCAATAAAGTTGACCATGTGCCTTGTGTGTGTGAGGATATAGTATATTCTTGGTTGTGACTGATGCTAGAACTTGCCTGGTGTGTGTGTAAAGCGAAATAAAGAGTGCAAGTTTAGGAGATGATTTAGGCATTTCTTTGGCAACCTGTATTTGTTTAACTTCCTTTTACCTACCCATGGACATTATCTTAGTTAACCCCCTTTGAGCTTTTAGCCATTTTCTTTGATAGCCTCATATGTAAGCCGAATCCATTTTTTTTTCAAGACCATAATTTGATCCAAATTCCTAAGTGCTTTAAGTTGTGAAGTCATGTGACAAAATAGGAGGAAATTGGGTGAGAGTGATGCCTTAAAGTGAATTGGTACTTGAATTTGTTATGAAAAAAAAAAGAGTGGCTATCATAGAGCTGTGTTATAAAAAAAAGAGAAAATAAAAGAAAAACAAATAGAAAAACAAAAAGATAAATTGTGTTTGTGATTAAATAAAAAGATAGTTATGCTTGAATGACAAAATAGGTGAAAAGGGGTGATAGATGAAAGAAAGGTAGCGGGGTTGATTAAAAGAGAGTGTTAATGGCATAATGTGATGTATTAAAGCGCTTAGGAACATAGTCACTATTTCTGGCCAAAATAGTCCTACCCGTCCCTTAGCCTACATTATAACCTGTAAAAGACCTGTTTGATCCTAAGCTTAGCATTCTGATATTAGTAGAGCATTACACTAAGGGCAAGCCTATGGTCATCAGTTTCAACATATGAATTCTTCGTGAGAGTGAGAGCAAGGAAAATCTTATACCCATGTCTCGAAAAATACAAGACTTGTGAGTGATTATGGGTGATATATTGTGTGAGACACACATGGTTGATGAGTTTTGGGTAGTCTTGTATTATTCTTTATGCCTTAACTTTTGGATACGAATTAACCATCATCACGAGTCTATGTTAGAGGTTAAATTGTTTCTAATAGTGATAAAAAAACTACTCTTTATTAATGATTGTCGTGCCTGTCTTGATGAATATTTTGTGTTGTTACTGTGAAACCCTAAGTAGAAGTTTAGATGGATATGATATTTGGTTCGAGGACGAACAAAGCTTTAAGTGTGGGGTGTTGATGATAGGCGTATTTACACGCCTAAAGTACTATAATTTACCCATATTTTAGCTAAGTTTTGAGGACAAAATATATAATTCATGCATTTTTAGTCCTTTTTCCTGTAAGTGAGCTAACAAACGTGATTAGCAAGTTTTCAGGTATAAATGATGAAGATTTCAGTATTTTATGGATAACTTGACGCCCAAGGAAGCTTCACGAAAGAAGGAAAGGAGAGCTTGGACGCCTAGGGACTAAAAGTGACACATGGAAAACTTGTCCCGGGCAAAAACAATATTTCTAAAGACTTTGGGGATCAGCAGTAACTTAGTAGGATTAGGATAATGATGCAGTAACCTAGTAGGACTAGGATAAGTAATGCAGTAGCTTAGTAGGAATAGGATATGGGTGTTATAAATACCCTATTTTGCTGGAGATTTTTATTATTCTCATCCATCCACCATCCATCCATCCATAAAAACAATTCTCCACCACCCTCATCCCTATTCTATCCTTCCCCTTTTTCTTCATTAATTCATTATTGACATTATTTTTCATATATTCGACTTTTAATTTTTACAACAAGATAAAAGCTATTTGCAAGGAATTCACGTGAGATTTTTATGATGATAATGTCTATTGTGTTTTCCGTTGCACTCATGCGTAGCTAAACTTCTCTGTTGGGGTTATGGAAGCCTTATGAGATACTATCTATTGCTATGATTTTGTGAATTCTTGACACGTATGCTGCTTATATCATTACTCTCTTCATCTTAATCTAAATTCTTGTGGTTGCAAACACATAGAATACGCCAGTATAGCATTAACTTGTTCGAAAGAAAAGTTATATGTCTGGAAAAGAGATAATGTCAAGGTAATAAGGCACCAACCCCTGTTAAAAAGTTAGTGCCATAACTGGATTAACCTCTTGGAGAATTTGTACCGTTAGATATGCTTTAAGCTCGAAAGAGTTAAAGTGAAATAATCTTTGATGGTCGAAAGACGCCTGAATTTACCATAGAATACAATTCTCTATAAGAACATGCATGTATGAATTCCGCATAACTCATAGCCAATAGAGACATATAACTCATAAGGTGGACATAACCCCAACTCTCAATTCTCATTGGTTAAACATCTTACTAAACATTCTTTCTTTTTACTTCGCTATTTTCTGTTTTTACTCTATTATTTTGTTTACACTATTGCACGCTACAAAATCCCCCCTTTTACGAGACCTGCACCAAAATTCTAATAATCTTTGCTTACTTAGTGACCAAGTATTCTCTGTGGGATCGATACCCAACCCAGTTGGGTTATATATTTGACAACGACCGCTTACACTCTTACGAGAGCTGTAGTTTGAGCGTTATCAAGTGCCTATTGAGGATATTGGTTTGACAGATTTCTTATCTTATGAGGAAGTCTTGATTGAAATATTGGATAGGTAAGTTCGTAGGTCAAGGACTAAGGATGTAGCTTCGGTGAAGGTCCTTTGGAGAAACCAAAAGGTACAAGAGGCTACATGGGAAACTGATGAAGATATGAAGGCTAAGTACCCATTCTTGTTCCCTGGGTTGGATGAAACTGCTTAAGGTATGAGTTTTGTTTTCCTCTTGACACTTTTCAGGTTTGTCATTTGATTCTGGTGTATTCTTGTTATTCTCGTGCTAAAAGTGTCCTAACTCATCATTCGGGGATGAATGATCCTAAAGAGGGGATATTGTAAGACCCCTTAAAATTTTGATCATTTTATTTTTGACGCTCCTACATGCGTAACATTAATTTTTGACTTGAATTGTGTTTAGGGATGTTAAAAGGGTGTTTTGAGGAAGTTTCAAAATTTTCAAAAAGGGTTTGGGGTCATTTTGGGACCTTGAGATAGTAAGGGTCCATGATATTGGCATGCCACGGAGGTTATCCTCTGTGATATTGGCGTGGCATGGAGGCTACCCTCTGCGATAACACCGTGCCACGTTGACGGGCTAATTTCATTCGATTTTATTTTTTTCACCTGGTGTGAGGGGCTTTTGTTTTTTTAACCCTTTCCACAACTTATAAACATAAATTTAACCCTATTCCTTCAGTTTTCAAAGATCATAATCTACTTTATTCATCTTTAACTCTCCACGCAAGAAAGCTTAAGGATTTGTTCAAGATATCAGTACTCTGAGCTTCAAACTTCAAATTGACTTCAGTTTCTTGTGTGTTTAAGGCATGCTTCTCTTACCTAAACTTTAATTATACATTGTGGCATGGATTGAGTGGAATTTCATGTGATTTAATTGTGGGTTTTTAAATTGGGTTAAGGGGTTTTGGTTGTTACTGATTGAATTACTTGTCCTATATTTTAAATTGATTATTCATGCTTTAAATTGATGTTTTTGGGACTGAATTGGCACATTGTTTAAATGATTGGAATGAGGGACATGGGTTTCCCCAAATTGGATAAAATGTGGCTTGATAATTGCATTAACCGTAACCCACTTTATAATCTTATTTTGAATATGGATAAATTGGATGGTTGAACTTGCTTTTGAACTCAATGCATTGCATTAATGCATTAATTTGATATAAATATGTATTTGGATGGCCTTGGGGTCCATGATTTGGATTTTAATGGAACTTGAAAATCCAATTTGGTTCTGTGAATTGGTTTGGAATAAATATATTATCGTACAAACGTATTGGTATGACGATACCAAGTGGTAAATTCCTTAATGAATGACTCCCGGGTTAATGGCTGGAATTATGTGCAAATTGTTTTAATTTGGGCTTAAAGGGGGTAGAGTAGCTCACCTTGAAGGTGTAAGTCCCGGAGGGAAAAACACTGGAAACCGCGTTTGTCGGCATTGGGGGTCTATATGACCGTGTGCTAGATACACACTTGATATATGTATATAGGATGACTATTGCCCATGGTGGCTTTAGTTTTCTCTAGATTTTTCCTCGGTTCGTGTGGCTAGCATGCACTGGGGCCCTTTTGGAAGAGAGAGCTGAACCAATATAGCTCATGGTTCCTTTAGGACGGATCGAGCTACACAATCCAGGTTAATGATTTTAAACTCTAATAATCATGACCCTTACCCTATCCTGGCATCCTATATATATGAATGTGTGTATATGGCTTTGACTAATTTTGAGCATGGCATTATGTTATCACTTTCTCTAAGTTACATGCCAGTTTTTATCCCACTGATCTTCCCTGGATGCTGTATCATTTTATGATGTAGGGTCCTAGGGTTACTTATTTACTCGTGTGCAGTCTTAGTTGGAGCGGATATCGGTTGAGTTGCTATAAAGAGATGAGACTCCATCATTTGGAAAGCTTTATCATTTCATTAGGTTTCTTTTCATAGTTTAGGAATTAAAGAGTTTCACTGTCATCGTCGAGGGCATGTCCCGACCTAATTTGGTATTCTGATTTAGAGTCTATTGTGGACAAAGTGTGGGTTGGTTATTTGTTTTGGATTCTTAGAACCTTTCTATTGGTTTATATTATCATTTTTATTTTTATTTTGTTTTCGCTATTATTTTATTGTGATGAGGTGGTTAGGCTAGGGGGTGATCTCCTTCCCATGGTGGGCTTGAGATACACGTCACGGCCAGACCCTGGTTTGGGTCGTGACAATAACTAATGAACAATTAACCAAGAAAGGAGTGGATTCTTACACAATCAATGGATGAATCGATCTTGGATTATGGTTTAGCTAACAATCATGTTTAATGTCAATTTCATCAACTTATTCACCTATCTAGTTGTTAAATTACGGGTTTAATTTTATGATTCGGGAATGGTCATCCTCTAATCGTCTATTCAAACTAGTCTTACTACTACATAATCAAGCGGGAATGTGAGAAGCTAATTCAAACACATTAATTTATCTTTCCATTTTGTAACCAAGTCAGGTAATCTAGGTATATTCCTATCCGAGCCACAAATCAATTTCTTATTTTACTAAAGAAGAGATCTTACTCCCTATATTCTTCATTCTAGCCCTCCATTCCCTTGGTTAGTTCAGTTCGGGCTCAAAGATTTATTTTAAAGGCCGCGAATCTTTAAAATAGTAAAAGCAAGAATATAATCAAATCAAAATTTACTAAGCAATCATTTTATCAGATACCATAATCCTAGAACGAGAAGTTTAACTCCACATAGACATGGAGTAATTACAACAAATCATTTAAAGAATTAAGGTAAAAATAAATAAATAAGGAGAAGAAAAGATGAAATCAATTTCATTCAGCCTCCACGATTCCTTGCTCTCTCTAGGTCAAATGATTTAAAAAATTATTTTATGTAATATTTACAGGTGTAGGAAAAATCCACAAATAAAATAACTAAGTCCAAAATAGACTGAAAGAAATTAAATGGGCTGCTGTAGGACATTCATGTCGCATCAACAATTGTGTACAACTACTGGAAATTGTCGCTCTTACAATTCAATCCAAGGATCGCATTTGATTAAAATATTAACTTTATTCCATTAAGCTACATGTTTGATTTCCTTCTACAATCTTCCGTATTTAATTTATTTTGGCTCCAAAGCTTTTCATCTTCACACCGTTTTAATCCTACACATAAAAATATCATATTATACACAATCAATAAAATAAAATCTCAAAAAGGACAAATGAAATTCTTAATGTGAGATAAATAATGACTAAAAACATATAATTTTGGGCTCACATCAAGTGGAACCATGACATGATAGGATGCTTAGAGATTATACAAGACCAGATCACTTTGAAGAAGGATCAAGTGTAACAAAATTAAAAGTAGCGGAAAATAACTTATGAAATCCGTATTGGCTTGATTCATACAATAAAAAATTAATGTCAGTTTATGGATGATACAAGTGAAGACACTCATGCTCATCTAATAGATTTTCTTGAGTTATTTGAAACAACTAAATACAATGGGGTCACAAAAAATGCTATTAGGTTGTGAATTTTTCTTTTTTTCTATAAAGGAGAAGCCAAGACATGGTTGTGATGTTTATCAAGAGGTTTCATCACTACATAAGACAAAATGAAGCAAGAAATTCATAATTTTATAAAAATAGGTACTAAATAAATCTATCAGGCATAGGAAAGGCTGAGAGAAATATTAAGAAAATATTTACAATATGGAATTTGAAATCCAGACATTTTATATATTTTTATCATGGTCTTAATCCCTCTTATTGAAATATAATTGATGCAGCATCGAGAGGATCCATAATGAGTAAAACCACTGAAGAAGCCATAAAACTACTTTATCAAATTTCAAAAAATGTAGTTTAGTAGCCATCTAACATAATAATTATCAAGAAAGCAGCAGGAGTAAATTTGAGACTTTTCAGGTAAGACTCAATCATACCTCAACTTGAAAATTGTGATGTTTGCGGAGATAATCACCCTAACCATGAGTGTGAAGCTTTAGTACAAAATAATGAACATGTAAATATAATTGGTTACAAGAACAATTACCCATTTGGTATCTCCATGACACAAACATTTTGGATTTCAGTGGTGTAATTCTAATGGTGCTAAGAATTCTCAAAGATATTTTAATCAAAAGCAGAAAGTGCAAGGACCACCTGATTTTCAAAATTAAATAAAAATACAACACAATTACCAATAATATCAACAATAGCCCCAAAGATCTCAAAACAAAACCTTTAAGATATGATGTACAAATTTATTAAGGCTACTAATGAGAAGATGGAAAGTCAACATTCAGTAATCAAGTATTTGCAAATTTCGGTATGTAGATTGGAAACACTCATAGCGGGATAAATTTAAGGTGCTCTACTAAGTAACACTAAGAAAAGTCCAAAGAAACATATCAAAGCCATCTCTTTGCATAGAGATACAGATCTTGATGATCCATATGCAGGTAGACAAGAAAGTCCATAAGATGCAGAACAAGTAATTGGAGGTGAGAGTTAAGAAAAATTTGAGCACTGAAAAGAATAGAAAGATAAAGAGATAAAGGTGCAGGAAAATGAATTGATCACAAATACTCATTTTGTACCTCTACATTTTCCCCAAAAGATGAAAATAAAAACACTTCACAAATAATTTACCAACTTTCTGGAAATTTTAACACAACTGTATGTTAACATTCCTTTCACAGATGCCTTAACACAAACACCTTCTTATGCTAAATTGTTTAATGATATTTTTTCGAGTAAAGGAAAACTGGAAGAAGTTTCAGTTGAAACTTGGGAATTTTACAATTCCTTATACTTTAAGAGGTGCTCATTTTGAAAATACAATATGTGACTCGGGTTTTTAATAAATCTAATGCCATTTTTTATATTCAAAAAATTAGAACGTGGTAAGATGAAAGATACTAGTGTATCTCTTTTATTGGCCAACCAAAGTTCTAAGAAACGAAAATAAATAATTAAAGATGTTCTCATAAGAGTAGATAAATTTGTACTTTCTGTAGATTTTATAGTATTTGAAATGCAATAGAAGATTGAGGTACCACTAATTCTAGGTAGACCATTTCTTCCATCAGGAAAAACAATTATAGATATTTATCAAGGACGATTGATACTATGAGTTGATGAAGAAAGAGTAATCTTTGACATGTATAAAATAATGAAATTTCCTTTGGATGAGTCATCATATACTTATGTTTATACTAAATTGCTAGATGACCTTATAGATGAATACAAAGATGATTAGTTGATTACTGATTCATTGGAAAGATATTTGGCTAAGTTAGAGCACAATCATAAAAGAAGTGGAAATACTAGATTGAATAAAGAAAATGAGAAAGTTTCACCAGGAAAAGTTCAATAAAAAATTAAACTCAAAACACTTCCATCTTTTTTGAAATATGTTTTTCTTAAATTTGAATTATTTCCACTGATCATTACCTCTTCTTTGACTATAGAAAAAGAAAGAAAATTAATTGGTTTATTCAAAGAACTCAAAAGAACCCTAGGGTGGACTATAGTTGACATCAAAAGAATATGTCCAACTATTTGCATGCATAGGATCCTCATGGAGGATAATACTGTCACGACCAGAGACTACCCCATAGTTGTATCACGGTGCTTGGAACCACAAGTGATCCCAAGCTAACCCATGAGCTGGAATACTGCTTAAGAAACTAATTCAATATATTAAATAGCTAGTTCTACTATGCGGAAACATAACCATAATAAAATTTGAATATGTATGTAACTGATAAAAATTTACAATCTGATAAAATTGATAAAAGAACTCAAATTACATAACTGACCCTGACTGACATATATGGAGCCTCTACTATAAAGACTATGGATAGCTGGGATATGCCTACAACTGCCACTAATCATTACATATGGGAAATAAAAAATACAACACAACACAAGAACTAAATCTGACTGGAGTCCCCAAAATAGGAAAACTCATCATTTGCTATCTAGAAGCTGCAACTATTTGATTATAATACATATGTTATAACTGGTAGCTACATTATGAGATAATGTAGCACATAGACATATATGTGGATCAGTACTTCTGAAATGTACTAAGTAAGTGCGGGTGAATGAAATACGTAAAACTAAATAGGTAAAAAATCTTAAAAACATGTATGATAAGTGTTAGTAGACTCACAAAGAGACTGAGATAAACTGAAAGATGAAGTATCTTAAAACATGCGTAACAAATATAGTCTGATAAGCTAGTGACTCACTAGACTTCGTTTCTAAAAACTTTACTTTTATAATATAAGTAGAGCTGAAGCTGGAAAATAGTAAAATATGAATACTATATGAATATTAGGTCTGAAACTACGTGATGGAAACTGACATAACTCGAGGATCTAAATATACAATTATACCGAGCACAAATGCATATACATATAAATACAAACATAGAATATACTAAGATGATCTGATTAACTGAATAAATGATAGGTGAATACTGAATAACTGACGCCGAAATACTAAATAACTGGTATTTGGATACTGATTAACTGATAACTATATACTTATTAACTGATAACTGAATATCGATTATGTAATATAGAATTTTACTTAGTCTAAATAACTGGACTGAAACTGTGGAGTACTATGCATATGAGGTAAGGACTAACCGAACAACATGAGATAACTGAGCATGAATGCATGAAAACTGTATTACCTGAGAATGCAAGACTAAGTGTATAACTATTATGTTATGAGATAAATCTAAAATTTGAAAAACTGAAAGCTGTAAAACTAAATATCTGAAAGTATGTACACTTAGTTAAGCAAACTTGAACTGAAGATACACTGAATACTGTAATGAAACTATGGGAGGTATAATCTAACTGACATGCCCCAATATGAGCTAATCGGGATCCAACCTATAACCCCAGTTGGAAGGGTGTCAGTATCATGCCACGGGTACTAACACTAGTTGTAGGAATCCACTAATCTAATGTCCCGAAGGACTGGAGAGTCAGTTCTAAACTAGTGGGTGACCCCTAGGAGAGTGTCAATCCTAAAATGGCGGGTGACATCTCATAATCCTTAATTGGCTATGTAGTTCTAGAAGTTAGGGACTGCAACTAAGGACCCAGTCCTAACTGACCGGTGAGTCCATATCATGAGATTCCCTCGGTGCTAAATCCTACTCCCAACTGAACTGACACTAATACTGAACTGAACTAAGCTCAACTAAATATTATTACTTAACTGATAGTTCTCATCATAAATATGAATATCTGAGTATACTGATAAGATTCATGGAATAACTGACTGAATACTTGAAAAGCTGAATTTATATAAATCACATAGGTATCAGGTGTTTATAACCCACCAACACTGAATAAGTATATAATATGACATCAAGTTTGAAGTACTAAAATAAGTTATTATGCTTCAATGACCCAAAAGCATAGACATTTCATCAAACACATGGGAATCATGGACTTGAACATGGGAATTTCTTAAAACATGTGAAAATGATATAGTTATATGCCTAAATTCACAATTCGATATTATGACATGAAATTCAATTGAACACAACATGGGAAATCGAAACTTGAGACATGAGATAACCAATCTTTTCATGGGATCATACTAGGACATGAATTGAGTCAAATTACTAAGGATAAACATGATTTAAATGCATCTTGAGTATATACAACTTCATAATAATGGAAAAATCTATACTTTAATTTAAAAAAAGGTTTTTGGACTCCATGGGTGAAAGGAGACCCATGGATAAACTCCCATATACCTTAATAGATGATTTCTTAAATATTTCTTGAAATTGAAGCTTGAATCCTTGTGTTCTGGAGAGGAAAAGATTCAACTTTATTCATGGGGTAAAGAGGATGGATTTTACATGAGAAATTTTGAGGAAGATAGGCAAATAATGCCCTTTCGGATTCTATAAATCGTCCTTTAGATGTTTGGAGTTGAAGGGAAAGGACCAAAGTGCCCCTTGAACCTTAAGAAGTTAAAATAGCATGGGAATAGACCCTGAATCATGCCCTTTAGCCTGGGGGAGTATCCCCCATGATGCACTCCTTAGTCCAGCGCTGTAAGACCCGCAGTGCTGGCTTATCATACACCCTCACTGCCTCTCATGAAAATGGCTATATTTTTTTGGCCGGGTATCAGATTAAGGGAAAATTGGTATTGTTGGAAATTTGACTCAATTACCTACAATTTGGTGCATCTTGAAAAATTCCATGTATATCAAACGTTATATGCCTTCAAAGTATACCCTTGTAGAATCGAATCCCAAACTTGGATGAATCAAAGGCTAAAAAGATCAACTTTGTTATAAGTAATTCCTATGAACAATTTCACCTCAAAATCACTTCATACACTACGATAATGATAATGACATATGTATTAACATACAAATAATGGGATTAAAGTTCCCAAACATAGGAATGCCGCTTCAAAGTCTAGACTAAAAATGCGGGGTGTTATATTATGTCCCGCTTGGAATCATTCGTCCTCGAATAAGACTAGATAGACTGAGAGTACTAAGGAAACTAAGATCATATTCTGAATATGCATGACTTGGAACATTACTTCATAATCGAGTCTGAGCATGATACATGAACTGAACTGAATTCATGAATACTTGCAATGACATGAGAATGGTTATAAAGCTGAGATAGAAATGAAAGAGTCAACTTATGAGTAACCATTACTTCAAGCTAGATTTTTTTTCTGAAGAAAAGATGAAAGGTTTAGGACATGAATACTCGTGGTATTACAATACATCTCCCCCTTGGGATATTTTGTCCCCTGAATAATACTGACTTGGCTGAAATACTAAGGAAAGACCGAGATGATGCATAAGGCACTTATAGACCGAATCATTACTGGATTTCTGGAATCTGAAACTGATCCATGATGCATACACTGAGCTAAATTTACAAATTACCTGGATGCAAAAGAATTACCTCTTGGAATAGCCTTATTCACAAGACTCCGGATAGTATGACTAGATAGAAAGATGGAAAATCATAGAAACTTGTCTGTCTGATTGCTAGACTGGATCACTGGCTATATGGACTGAATCATACTGAAAGCTTATACTTAACTATTCATTCCACTTCAAAACTACACTTCACTTGAGGATACTTAAAATATTCACATGGGCACTGATAACTCTATCTACTAAAGTCTGAGATGAACAAAATTCTCTCACTATGATCAAGCATACTCGAATCTACAAAGTGCAAACATAACACTATGATACTAGTCTGAACCTTGAATTCCATACCCCATGCATTTTCTCAATTTCTCAACTCAAGAATAATTCTTCCTACCACTTCAACAACTAAATTCAGCCCCTTAATAGGAATTCACTGATGCACAATGCATTCATCCACTTATACACCAACATAGAATTCAAGCCTATCTTCATAACCACACATGAACTTTTAGGAAAACAACTACAAAAGCATCTTTCTCATATTCTCTAAACCCTTATCAATAACAACTTTCTTGCACTATTCTTAAGAAGACACACATGGAATTCTCAACTAACCATGACATATACAAATAGATTAACCTCATTTTTCCTTCAAACCTAAAGACTTAGATACAACAAACATGCTATAATCTTTTCTTTAACAAGGAACATTTAATCTCTCCCATCTAAATAATTACTCATCACCACTATCATTACATAAGGAGTGGTCACTAAAAGGTTAGAACATGAGGACCTAAAACATGAAAGAATACTATGCATAACTTGGACACTTAACTGAGGCCTGAGGAATAGAGTATCAAAAGCATGAATTCATCAAAGAGAGCTAAAATGAGGACATACATGACATAATATGAATTTTGTTGATCATTAAGAGTGTACCATGAGTACCTGGAGCTGAACATTTTGTAAAGCATGAGTACAAGAGTCATGAGTTTCATGATCAGAGTTTAGATTTCATAATTTCATGGAATATGATTTTTATTGCCGAGTGTGGAACTCCTTATACAAGGATCTGGAAGTGTACATAATTCTATGGAAAGTGCATGAATATGAGTTATGATCATAAGGCTTACTTGTAAAGCATGAGTAGATGTTGTGATGATTGAAATACAATACTTTGCACTGAGACAAGAACGGGTCGGGTATCTTCCTCCCTTACTGCTGTTCTACAACACACTGACATCACTACTAGAATCTGAGAGCTTGACTTGGTTACTTGTTCTATCATCTCCTCCTTAGCTTTAAGTTATCATTCTAAGTCTATGGACCCCTTAATAAATTCTAAACTGAACTACAACCATTTTACTCTAGAGTCTAAGATATAACAACACATATAGATAATAATCTCATCCTGAAGGACTGCACCTGACAATGTAAAACCCACTGCCAATACTTTCTTCTGAGATAGAACTCTTAACTTTCTGTAGTCCCAACAATAATCACATAATATCTTAAACACTGACTAACTTAGAAATTTCAGCGGTAACACTAGACACTGAGCTTACACTATCAAGAATGTCATCTCTTCTTTCGATTAGATCAATCATCCAAGATTCAAACTAAGATTCTAACACTTAACATGGATATCCCCAAACCTTTAATGAACCATACTAACTTCCATCATAGCCTACTAATATCACATATCTAAACTTATATTTCTCCCTAAACCATGAGAATTACCATCACACCAACATACACAACACCAACAACATATAATTTTGAATCAACATACATAAATTCTTGAATACACTATTTCAAGACTACTGATTTACTTTTCATACAACTAGACCCATGGATACAAAATCTTTTTAATCCAGATAACATTATCCCAACTCTACTACTGCTATACTTCTAGGTTCATGCTTTTAATTCTATATCATATGCTATCAAAGGATTCTAAGAAGGGATCTGAAAGCACATCTGATTTTGGCTTAGTGCATGATTTTCATGGACATGAATAAGGTCTTTCAAACTTTGAAACTTAAAAAAACTATTGGGATACTTTCTAGCCTGCGTACAATCCCATAACTGTCTGTGGGGATTGTCTGAGAAAACTCTGCCTGTAAAGATATAAACTGGGCTATTTCTGTTGCCTCATGAATAAGGTAGAGTTGGTACAAATGGATTCTCGTAAGAATCTACATAAGTTCCCTAGATAACACTACAACTGTATGATCTGAGACATGAAAGAATGGAAATATTTCTTAAATGCCTGTAGCCTCTGAAAAAAAGTACAGACATCTCTGTACCATTCTACAAGACTCTACTAAACACGGTTTCATAGACACCCTAGGACACTTGAACTCTGTGCTATGATACTATGTTTTTCATGACCCAAGACTACCCCTAGTCATAACATGGTTCTTGAAACCACAAATAATCCCAAGCTAACCTAAGAGAAGGCATACTACTTGAGTAACTGATTCAATATATTAAATAGCTAGTTCTGATGTGCAGAAACATAATTATAATGGAATCAGAATAAGTATGTAACTGATAAAAATTTATAATCTGATAAAACTAAGAAAGGAACTCAAATTACATGACTGACTCTGACTGACATCTATGAAACCTCTACTATACTGACTATGGATAGCTGGGACATGCATCCAACTACCACTAATCAATACATATGGAAAATAAAAAATACAACACAGTTTAGGAATTAAATCTGATTAGAGTTCCCAAATTAGGAGAACTCATCACCTATTGGCTGAAAGTTGTAACTGTCTGATTATGACCGTAGGCTATAACTAGTACCTACATTATGAGACAATGTAGCACATAGACATATATGTGGATTAGTACTTCTAGAATGTACTGAGTAAGTGGGGGTGAATGCAATACGTAAAATTGAATAGGTACAAAATCTTGAAAACATACATGTTAAGTGTTAGTAGACTCACTAAGAGACTGATTAGAATGAAAGTTGAAGTATCTTAAAACATGTGTAACAAATATAATATGATAAGCTGGTGAATCTCTATACTTAGTTTCTTAAAACTTTAATTTTACAAAAAGTAAAACTATAGCTGGAAAATAGTAAAACGTGGATACTGTATGATACTAAGTCTGAAACTACGTGATGTAAACTTACATAACTTGAGGATCTGAATATGTAATTATACTAAGCACGAATGCATAAACATACAAAACCAAACATACCATATACTATGTTGATTTGATTAATTGAATGATTGGTAGCAGAATACTGAATAAGTGATGCCTGAATACTAAATAACTGGTATCTAGATACTGATTAACTGATAACTAAATATCGGTCATGTAAGACAGGTCTATACTTAGTCTGAATAACTCGATTGAAACTGTGGATTACTATGCATATGAGGTAAGGACTAACTGAACAACATGAGATAACTGAAGATGAATGTGTAAAATTTTAATATATGAGAATGCAAGACTAAGTGTAAATTTATCATGTTACTAAGATAAATCTAAAATCTGAAAGACTGAAAGTTGTAAAACTAAAAATCTAAAAGTCTATACACTTAGTCAAGCAAACTTGAACTGAAGATACACTGAATACTGTAATGAGACTGTGGGAGGTATCATCTAACTGATATGCCCAAATATGAGCTAATCGGGGCCCAACTTGTAACCCTAGTTGAAAGGGTGTCAGTACCATGCCACGAGTACTAACACTGGCTGTATGGATCCACTAATCTGATATCCCGAAAGACTAAGAAGTCAATCCTAAAATAACGGGTGATCTCTAAGATAGTGTCAGTCCTAAACAGGCGGGTGAAATCTTATAATCCTACGTTGGCTATGTAGTTCTGGAACTTAGGGACTGCTACTAAGGACCTAGTCCTAAATGGCGGGTGAGTCCCCATCCCTATATTTTCTTGGTACTAAATCCTACTCCCAACTGAGCTGACAATAATACTAAACTGAACTAAGCTCAACTGAATGTTATTACTTAACTAATAGTGCTCATCAAGAATATGAATATCTGAGTATACTGATAAGATTCATTGAATAACTGACTGAATACTTGAAAAGTTGAATTTATGTAAATGACATAGGTATCAGGTGTTCATAACCCACCAGCACTGAATGAGTATATAATATGATATCAAGCTTGAAGTACTGAAGTAAGTTATTTTGGTTTAACAACCAAAAAGCATAGACATTTCATTAAACACTTAGGAATCATGGAATTGAACATGGGAATGCCTTAAAATATGTGAAAACAACATGATTACATGGCTAAATTCACAATTTGATATTATGACATGAAATTCAATTGAGCACAACATGGGAAGTCAAAACTTAAGACATCAGATAACCAATCTTTTCATGGGATCATACTAGGACATGAATTGAGTCAAATTACTAAGCCAAAAGATGATTTAAATGCGTATTGAACATATAAAACTTCATAATACTGGAAAAATCCATACTTTAATTGAAAAGAAGGTTTTTGGGCTCCATGGGTGAAAAGGGACCCATGGATGAACTCCCACATACCTTAATAGATGATTTCTTGAATATTTCTTGAAATTGAAGTTTGAATCCTTGTGTTCTTGAGAGTAAAATATTGAAATTTGTTCATACGGGAAAGGGTAGGGCTTTTACATGAGAAATTTTGAGGAAGATGGACAAAAATTCCCTTTTGGATGCTATAAATTGTCCTTTGGACATTTAGGGTTGAGAAAAAAGGACCAAAGTTCCCCTTGACCCTTAAGAAGTTGAAACAACATAGGAATAGACCTTTCATCATGCCCTTTAGCCCAGGGAAGTAGCCCCTACGATGCACACTCCAATTCATCGCTTATGCCTCGCGACGTGGGCTTGTCGTACGCCCTCATTGCCTCTCAAGAAAATGGCTATAAATTTTCGTTTGGGTATCGGATTAATTGAAATTGGTATCGTTTAAAAGCTAACTCAATTATCTATAATTTGGAGAGTCTTGAGATAAAAAGTTCTATGTATATCGAAAGTTATAAGCGTTCAAAGTAGACCCTTGTAGAATTGAATACCAAACTTTGACGAATCAAAGGCTCTTAGCTCAACTTTGTTCTAAGTAATTCCTATGAACAATTGCACCTCGAAATCACTTCATACACTAGGATAATGATCATGAAACATGTATTAACATACAAATCATGGGATTAAAGTTCACACACATAGGAACGATGCTTCAAAGTCTAGCCCAAAAAATGGGATGTTATAAATACCAACAGATATTCCAAACCTAAAGTAGACTAAACCTTAAAATGCAAGAAGTTTTCAAGAATGAGGTATGACGACAATTAAATATCTGACAATCCTTGGGTGAGTTCTGTCTAGGTAGTACCTAATAAAGGAGGTATAACAGTAATTAAAAATGAAAAAATAAAATCATATCTACCAAAATTATCATAGGATGAAGAGTTTGTATTGATTACAAACAACTTAATAAGGTTACAAGAAAAGACCATTTTCCTATGCCTTTTATTGATCAAATGCTTGAGAAAATTAAAGGTCATAAATTTTACAATTTTCTTGACTCATACTCTAGTTACAAGCAAATATCAATTGCTACAGAAGATAAGGGTAAAACCATATTTACATGCCCCAATGTATGTATGTATATCAAAAAATGTCATTTGGACTATTCAATGCTCCTGCTATTTTTCAGTGTTGCATGTCGGTAATTTTTTAACTGGAATGAGAAGTTCCTTGAAATATTCATGGATTATTTCTCACATTTTGGTAATACAAGTGAAATATGATAGTTTAAAACACGATAGTTTAAAACATTAGCCTGAACTATGTAGCTCGTACAGATATTCCAGACACTAACGGGCTATATGGGTATGGATCCTCTTGGTAGAAGGGCCTCAGTCCATGTTAGCCTTATGTATTGAGGAAAGGCTAAAGACACCAAGGTAATAGCCATCCAAAATATAATGCGTTCATCAGACACATGGTCACATAGACCCCCAATGTCGACAAACATGGTTTCCAGTGATGGTCCACCCTAGACTATAACTTCTCGGTGAGATACAAAATTCTATTTAATCCAAATTAAAACAATTTTCACATAAGCCAACCATTAATTAGGGAGTCATTTATTAAGGCATTTACCACCTTAGTATCGTCATACCAATATGCTTTCAAGCAATTTCATTTATGCCAAACCAATCCATATAACCATAAGACTCCCAAGTTCCATTTTAAAATAAAAAACCATGGCCAACAAGGGCATTCCAAAACCATATTTATCCATTCATCAATTTATCCTTTAATGCAATGCAATGGTTTCCAAAAATAAGTTAAATTATGCAAATATCCATATTCAAAATCAAGTTTACAATGTGGTTTGAGGTTAATGACATTACCAAGCCAAAAATTCATCAATTTGGGTGAAACTCATGTCACCCATTTCAACGATAATAACAATGCACTAATTCAGTCTCAAAACCATAAATTAAAGCATGAATAATCCATTTAAAACACGAGAAAGGTAATTCAAGTAATAACAACCAAAAACTATCAACCTAATTTCAAACCCATCAATTTCAACACATGAATATTGAATTAATTTATACCAAAAATTTAAAATACAAGTTTGGTATTAAGAAATATGCCTGAAATATAGAAGAAATTGAAAAGAATTCAAAGTTTAAAGCCTGAATGGTCAATTCCTTATGAAATCCTTGAACTCTCCTGGTTTGAGAATTAAAGAAGAGAAAAGTAATGTTTGATCTTGTTAACTGCAAGAAAATAGGTCATTTAGGTGTTTTTAAGTCGTCTTAGAGGGGAAGGTCCAAAAATCCCCTCACCCCAAGTGAAAAACACAAAATTGGATGTAAATGCATAGCAGTGTGGCACACAGAAATCACGGAGGTTAGCCTCTGTTCCATGCTCTTATCGTGGAGAATAAGTGTCATGGCATGCCACTATCCCAGACCCTCACTGCCTCAGGGTTCCAAAATAACCCCAAACCCCTTCCAAAAATTTCAAAACTTTCCTAAAATACCCCTATAACATCCCTTATCATAATTCAAGTCAAAAATTAGTGTTTTTCCCAAAGGTGGGTCAAAAATAAAATAATCAAAATTTTATGGGGTTTTATATTATCCCCCCTTTGGATCATTCATCCTTGAATGAGAAGTTAGGACGTTTTTAGCACAATAATAGCACGAATGCAATAGAATCCAAGAACAAATTCATAATGCGATTACAGGGAAATGAAACTCATACCTTAACCAATTTCATCCAACTTGGGAAACAAGAACAAGTACTTGGCTTTCATATTTTCTTCAGATTCCCATGTGGCTTCTTCCACCTTTTGATTTCTCTAAATCACTTTTACTGAAGCTATATCCTTTGTTCTCAATCTAGGAACTTGTATATCTAATATTTCAATCGATACCTCCTCATAGGACATCAAATCATTAAGACCAATATCCTGAGCATGCACTATCAAAGAAGGGTCACACTTTTTAAGTATAGACACATGGAAAATGGGATAAATCGAAGCCAAATTCACTGATAAGTCTAACTAATAAGCGACATTTCCAATTATCCTTAAATCTGGTATGGGCCAATGTAACGAGGACTGAGCTTCCCGTTCTTCCCAAATCTCATGAACTTTCATAGGAGAAACCTTCAAGAACAACCAATCGTTCACTTCAAAATCCAACTCCCCCTGCTTCACATTCGTATAAGAATTTTAGTGACTTTGAGCAGTCTTATGTCTTTCTCTATTCACCTTCACCTTCTCCATGGCTTGGTGAACCAAGTCAGTGCCAAACAACTTAGTTTCACCCACCTCAAACTTTCTAATTGGAGACCTGCACCTATTACTATACAGTGCCTCAAAAGAAGCCATTTGAATATTGGAATGATAACTATTGTTGTAAGCAAACTCAATAAGAGGAAAATGGTCAACCCAACTACCCTTAAAATTAATACACAGGCCCTTTCCATATCCTCTTAAGTCTAAATTATATGCTCCACTTTCCCATCCATTTGAGGGTGGAAAGCGGTGCTAAGGTTCATCTAGGTACCTAAAATTTTCTGAAATGAATGCCAGAAGTAAGAAGAGAATTGCGTACCTTATTCTGAAATAATGGACAATGGTGCTCCATGCAACTTTACTTCTACTAAATGAGAAACTTAGCATAATCCTTTCATAAGTAAATAGTCCTCACAGGCAAAAAGTGAGCAAACTTAGTCATCCTATCCACGATGACTCAAATAGAATCATACTGATTCCGAGACTGCGAAAGACCCATGCCAAAATCCATATTAATAATCTCCCACTCCCACATGGGCAATTCTATCTCTTATGACATACCACTAGGCCTCAAATGTTCAACCTTGACCTTTTGGCAGACCATACACTTAAAAAAAAAATTCCATATCCCTCTTCATATTTTTCCACCAATAGATTTCCTTCAAGTCATGATACATCTTGGTCGAACCTAGATGAACTGTATATCTGGACTTATGGGCCTTATCCAAAATTCTTTCTCGTAATCCAACTACATTAGCAACACACAACCTTTCTTGATTCCTCAAGATGCTATCTCCCCCAATCTCGAAATCCATAACCTTTTTTGACCCATATCATTTTTATTTACATAAGTATGGAATCCATAACCTATTTATCCTTTAATTCAGCACTAAGAGATGACTTAACAACTTTTTGAACAATGACTCCTCCATACTCAGAGTCCAAAGATGAACTCCCAAGTTAGCCAACATATGAATATTTTTCACCAACTCTCTTTTCCCCTCCTCAACATGAGATATCTTCCCATAGACAACCTGCTAAGAGCATCAACAAAAATACTAGCTTTACCTGGATGGTAGTGCAAACTCATGTCGTAATACTTGAGTAATTCGAGCTACCGCCTTTGCCTGATATTCAATTCCTTCTGCATAAACACATACTGTAAGCTCTGATGGTATGAATAAATATCTATGTGCACCCCATACATATAATAAAGCCAATTCTTCAAAGCAAAGACCACAACCGCCAACTCTAGATCGTGAGTTGGGTAATTCCTTTAATGAACTTTAAGCTACATGGAATCATAGACTACAACCTTAACATACTGCAGTAACACACAACCCAGTTCTACATGGCATACATCAAAATACACAACAAACCCCTCAATACCCTTGGATAGGGTCAAAATATGTGCAAAAATCAAATTATCCTTTAACTTCTCAAAACTACCCACACAAGCATTAGTGTAACGCCCCGAATCTGGTACCCAAAATGCTACACGGTGATCATAACCCCGAAGGATCATAAGCTAACCCATGACTGATATCTATACCTGTATACTGCATACAATACTTTATAATGTGGAAACTTGAACTGAGAGGCCATAAGGTTCAAAACTGTGGCATAACTGATAAAAATATAACATCAGGATGGGATATGAAATACCCAAAATAACTAAAATAACTGTCTGAACATAATAGTCTAGAAAACCTCTAACTGACTAAACTGTCTGATTAAGGAGATGATGGGACATGTCCCCAACTAATTCCAACTTATAAACTAATTAATGAGATAATAGGGAATAATCATGTCCTCAAACAATGAGAACTCACTTCTAACTCTGATAGTTAAAACTAGAATCTACTGCTGATCTGGAGCTCGTGTCTATGAACCTATGGTATAAGACACCATAGTGTAAATACATCAGTACATTAAATGTACTGGTATGAATGTGAGGTAAGCTGAATGCATAGGGTTCATATGCATGAACAATAATAATAACTGACTAACTATCATTAGCGTAAGAATACATGCATGAGACATAACAACTGACACTAATACTGTGATAACATAATTACTGAATCTGAATATAATTGATAACATGAGTGGCTATATCTGACAGTCCTAAATCTGATGGAACTATCTGAGTTCCATACTATGTCTGAGTTGACTGTATCTGACAATCCTGAAATCTGAAGAACTATCTGAGTTCTATTAATGAGACTGATACTGAGACTGTGGGAGGTAGTCATCTAACCGACATTCCCCAAATGATGCATTATATCCGAACTGGGGTCCAATCTATGCCCTGATTGGAAGGATGTCAATACCATGCCACTGGTAAGGACAACATGTGAGTAACCCTAACATAACAGGTAACTCTAGTGAGAACGGTAGGAATCCTCATATAGCAGGCTAAGCTAACTCATCTACCCTCATATAGAAGGCTAAGCTACCTCATCTACCCTCATAAAGTAGTCTATGATGTCTCAACCTATACTGGCAACATAGTTCTAGAATGCAAGGATTGCTTCTAAGAATCACACCCTCATATAACAGGTGATTTCCCATCCTTGGGTTCACTCGGTGCTAATTTTTACTCCCATCTGAATTGACACTGAACATAATTTATTTAACTAAACATGGACTGGGTTACTGAATTCCATTGACTGACGAAATATTACTGATATTTGACAACTGACTGAGTTCATGAGATCATGGAGATTTCCTGAGTCATAAAATTGTCTGAAGTCTAAGGATTCATATCTTGACTGAGAGTATCGTGGAAACATGACATGGATCTAGGCACACAACTAATATTTTGGGTACAAGTACCACCAGGACTCGGTGGAAGGAAAACTGACCAAGCATAACTTGAACATATGACTAACATCATAATCCATAATACATTTATAGAAGCATTCCATCAAAACATGTGATAGGCATAATTTCCACATACATGGGGATTTCATGATATCATACTAGTTGGGTATTGTTCCTTCATCTAGGCATTTAATCAAACACATGGTAGGCATAGTACATGTAGACAACATTATACAACAATTAATCATCATGATTCATCTCTAATTTCATCATCTGGGGTTTATTCATAGGTTCACATGAATATACATTTATACAAATCAATTCCACAAAAAATTGATCACCCAACATGTATTTGAATTCAATTGATCATTCTCAACATAAACAAAATAAACCCAACATGAAATTCATAAATAAATCCATAAATTTAAACTTAGAAAATAGATTCGTGAGCTTTATAAATGAAAGAAGTCCATGAATGAACACTACACATACTTTAGTTCATGATTTTGTGAAGATTGACAGAGGAAATTCTTGATTCTAAATATTCTATGAAAAACCCCTAGGTTGTTCTTGAGTGGTTTTTGAGAGAAGAGAGTGTATTTTGGGTGAAAAGTGGTTGAATCACGTGTTAAAGGGCTTAAATAGGGGTGGAAAATTAACCCTTTTAACCCTGGACATATCTTGTAATTTCAGTAAAAATTTCCCAAATTAAACTCCTGGCGCGACGCGGCGCTATTGCGTCGTGTCACTGGAATTTGACAATTGAGAAACTGAGGGATGGCGCAATGCAGAGCCAATGAGTTTCCCCTTCTTTTACGACCTGGAACTTTGGCGCGACGTGGGGGAAATTGTTCTAAGACACTGGAAAAGGACAATTCTGAATTTGGGCCCTGGCGCGATGCGCTATAATCGCGGATCCCTACTGGAATTTTCCAAATGCCATTTTCTCTTGTGGCACGACGCGCCACTGACTAATATGGTGTTGTTTTACGACGGGAACTTAAAATAGTCATAACTTCTGACTCGGTTATCGGATTTGGGTGAATCTTATATTGATGGAAAACTTATTGAATTTCCCACATGACAAAAAGTGAAAATCTTGAAAGTTCCTCATGGAATAACCATCATTCAATTTAGAATCTAATACTAGACATTCTTGAGATGGAATTAGCTAGGAAAAAGTATGGGGTATTACAATATCTCCCCCTTGAGAACATTCATCCTTGAATGAGACTGATTGAAAGGGGATAAAAGATAACTGACGTACATACTAAACATGAATAACTGGAACATGATCTCATGACTGACAAGATGGGCATATAATACTGAACATGCATATCTGATGCATGTATAACTGATTCATGAATGCATAACTGAGTGTTTTGATAAACTATGTTTCTCACAATGAGAATGAATGTCTGATGCATAATTATATAATTGAGCTGATGCATGACTGAATATGCAATGGTACTTGATACCAAGTTTATAATGGGAACATGAGCATGAAACTGCATACCAAGTTTGTGATGAACACTAAACATGAAACTAAGTAACCTTAAGGAGAACTATTACCTTAAGATTGATCTGAGTTGGCGAAGAAGAGGTGAGGATGCTTGGTATACATGTCTGCCTCTACTTCCCAAGTAGCTCCCTTGACGGACTGATTTTGCCAAAGAACCTTAACTAGAGGGACTTCTTTGTTCCTCAATCTACGAGTCTGATAGTCTAAGATTTTAACTGGAATCTCTTCATAAAAGAGAGTGTTTTGAACCTCAATGCTCTGAATAGGGAATACAACTGATGGGTCACCTATGAGCTTCTTGAGAAAAGAGACATGAAAGACTAGATAAACTGAGGCTAGATCTGAAGGCAATTCAAGCTCATAAGCTACCTTGCTGAATTGACTGAGAATCTTGAAGAGACTGATATATCAGGGACTGAGTTTCCCTTTCTTGCCTAACCGTTTCACTCCCTTCATTGGAGAGATCTTTAAATAGACATAGACACCAATCTCGAACTCGAGATCTTTTCTACGAACATCTTCATAAGACTTTTGTTAGCTCTGAGCAGCCCAGAGTTTTTATCTAATCAACTAAACTTTTTGTAAGGCATCGAATACCAAGTCATACACTATAACTGAGGCCTTACTAACTTCGAACCAACCAATTAGAGATCTACATCTCCTACCGTAGAGAGCTTCAAATAGAGCCATTCGAATACAGGAATGATAGTTGTTGTTGTATGCAAACTCAATCAAAGGTAAGTGGTCATCCCAACTTCCCTTGAAATCGAATGCACACGCCCTTAGCATATCTTTTAATGTCTGAATGGTCCTTTGTTCTTGACCATCTATCTAAGGATGAAAGGCTGTACTAAGATGAACTTGGGTACCAAGACCCTTTTGGAATGCTTTCCAAAAATGAGAGGTGAACTGGGTACCTCTTTATGAGATAATAGATAATAGAAAACCGTGCAATCTAACCAACTCCCTTATGTAGAGTTTGGCGTAATCCTCCATTGAATAAGAGGTATGAACTGGAAGAAAATGAGATGATTTGGCCATTCTGTCTATAATAACCCAGATTGAATCATGCTAATGATGAGTTTGAGGAAAACCCATCACAAAATCCATGTTCACAACTTCCCACTTCCAAGTAGGAATACTGAACTCCTGCATAGACCCACTAGGCTTCTGATGCTCTATCTTAACCTGCTGACTTATAGAGCACTTAGCCATAAACTCTACAATGTCTCTCTTCATCCCACTCCACCAATAGATTTCCCGCAAGTTGTAGTATATCTTTGTAGCCCCTAGATGAATAGAGTAACGCGCACCATGCTCTTCTGCAAGAACTCGCTTCCTTAAGTCATCTACACCTAGAACACAGAGATGACCCTGACAATGAGGAACACTATCTCCCCCTTGGGTGAAAACGTCTATTTTCTAATCCTGAACTGACTCTTTCAACTTGACAAGGCTCGAATCTCTATCTTGTTTTTCTTTTACCTCAGAAACTAGAGATGATTCTGAACTACTCTAAACCCATATATCACCCTCATCTGTATCGACTAAGCGAACGCCTAGTTTAGAAACCTGATGGACTTCCTGAGCTAACTTCTTCTTACTGTCATCCACATGAGCAACACTACCCATAGACAATCTACTGAGAGTATCATCCACTACATTGGCCTTTCCCGAACGATAGAGGACACTCATGTCATAATCTTTCAAGAGCTCTAACCATCTTCTCTGATGAAGATTGAGATTTTTCTGAGAAAAAACATACTGATGACTCTTATGATCTGTGAACATATCTACATGAACACCGTATAGATAATGCCTCCAAATCTTCAAAGCAAATACTACGGTTGCTAACTCAATATCATGAGTAGGATAATTCCTCTCATGGGGTTTAAGCTATATGGAGGCGTAGGCTATGACCTTACCATGTTGTATGAGGACACAACCTAGACCCACTCTAAATGCATCACAATACACTATGAACCTATCTGAACCATTTAGGAGAGCTAAGACTTGAGCTGAGGTGAGTCGAGTCTTCAACTCCTGAAGACTCTTCTCGTAAGGATCTAACCACTGAAACTTGACTTTCTTCTGAGTCAATCTAGACATAGGGGATGCAATAGAAGAAAATCCCTCAACAAAACGTCTGTAATAGCCAACCAAACCCAAGAAACTCCTAATATCTAATGGAGATAAAGGGCGAGGCCATTTTCTTACTGCTTCGATCTTTTGAGGATCTACTCTAATTCCATCACCGAAAATGATGTGACCAAGGAATGCTACTGACTTTAGCCAATATTTGCACTTACTGAATTTGGCAAACAACTGATGATCTCTGAGAGTTTGAAGTACTGTTCTGAGATGGTTTGCATGATCGCTCTCACTGTGGAAATTGACCAGGATATCATCTATGAAAACTATGATGAACATGTCCAAGTACTTCTTGAACACACAGTTCAACAAGTCCATAAAAGTGCTTGGGTCATTAGTAAGATCAAATGACATGACTAGGAATTTGAAGTGACCATAACGTGTGCAAAAAGCTATTTTCAGAATGTCATATTCCCTAACTCTGAGATGATGATAGCTGGATCTGAGGTCTATCTTAGAGAAATAACTAGCACCCTGAAGTTGGTCAAATAAGTCATTGATTCTGGGAAAAGGATGCTTGTTCTTGATCGTGAACTTATTGAGTTGATAGTAGTCTACACATATCCTAAGAGAACCGTCTTTCTTGTACACGAATAACACTGGAGCACCCCACGGGGAAACACTGGGCCTGATGAATCCCTTATCTAAGAGATCCTTCAATTGTTATTTCATTTCTTTGAGTTCTACTGGTGCCATTCTATATGGCAGAATCGAGATAGGATGAGTATCTGGAAGAGGATCAATACCAAAGTCTATTTCCCTTTCGGGAGAAATTCCTAAAAGATCTTCAAAAAAGACATCTGAATATTCACCTACAACTGGAAATAATTCAAGGCTGGGAGTTTCGAAACTAGTGTTCTTAACTCAAATAAAATGATAGACACATCTGGTTAGATATCATATAACAGGCTAAGCCACCTCATCTACCCTCATATAGCAGGCTATGATGTCTCAACCTATGCTGGCTACATAGTTCTGGAATGCAAAGATTGCTTCTAAGAATTACACCTTCATATAACAGGTGAGTTCCCATCCTTGGGTTCACTCGGTGCTAATTTCTACTCCCATCTGAATAGAAAGTGAACATAATTTACTGAAATGAACATGGACTGGGTTACAGAATTCCATTGACTGATGGAATATTACTGATATCTGACAACTGACTGAGTTCATGAAATCATGGAGATTTCCTGAGTCATAAGACTGTCAGAAGTCCAAGGATTCATAGCTTGATTGAGAGTATCGTGGAAACATGACATGGCTCTAGGCACACAGCTAATATTTTGGGTACAAGTACCCCCAGGACTTAATGGAAGGAAAACTGACCAAGCATAACTTACTTGAACATATGACTAACATCATAATCCATAATACATTTATAGAAGCATTCCATCAAAACATGTGATAGGCATAATTTCCACATACATGGGGATTTCATGATATCATACTAGTTGGGTATTGTTCCTTCATCTAGGCATTTAATCAAACACATGGTAGGCATAGTACATATAGACAACATTATACAACAATTAATCATCATGATTCATCTCTAATTTCATCATCTGGGGTTTATTCATAGGTTCACATGAATATACATTTATACAAATCAATTCCACATAAAATTGATCACCCAACATGTATTTGAATTCAATTGATCATTCTCAACATAAACAAAAAAAACCCAACATGAAATTCATAAATAAATCTATAAATTTAAACTTAGAAAATAGATTCTTGAGCTTTATGGATGAAAGGAGTCCATGAATGAACACTACACATACTTTAGTTCATAATTTTGTGAAGATTGACGGAGGAAATTCTTGATTCTAAATATTCTATGAAAAGCCCTAGGTTGTTCTTGAGTGGTTTTTGAGAGAAAAGAGTGTATTTTCGGTGAAAAGTGGCTGAATCACGTGTTAAAGGGCTTAAATAGGGGTGGGAAGTTGACCCTTTTAACCCTGGACGCGTCTTGTAATTTCAGTAAAAAATTCTCGAATTGAACCCTTGGCGCGACGCTGCGCTATCGCGCCGTGTCACTGGAAATTGACAATTGGGAAACTGAGGGATGACGCAATGTGGAGCCATTACGTTACCCCTTCTTTTGTGACCTGGAACTTTGGTACGATGTGGGGGAAATCGCGCTAAGACACTGGAAAAGGACAATTTTGAATTTGGGCCCTGGCGTGATGCGCCATAATCGCGGACCCCTACTGGAATTTGACAAATGCCATTTTCTCTTATGGAGCAGCGCGCCACTGCTAATATGGTGTTGTTTTATGACAGGAACTTGAAATAGTCATAACTTCTAACCCAGTTATCAGATTTGGGCAAGTCTTATATCTATGGAAAGCTTATTGAAGTTACCACATGACAAAAAGTGAAAATCTTGAAAATTCCTCATGGAATAACCATCATTCAATTTAAAAGATAATGCTATACATTCTTGATATAAAATTAGCTAGGAAAAAGTACGGGGTGTTACAATTAGACCACAAAAACTTAATTCTTTTTCTGAGTTAACTTCGTCGGTGGAGCAACAATAGATGAGAAACTCTCCACAAACCTCCTATAATACCCTGCCAAGACCAAGAAGCTCCTAATGTCAGTTGGAGCCGTAGTTCTAGGTTACTTCTTAACTGCCTCAACTTTCTATGGATCCACCTTGTCCCTTCTCTAGAAACAACATGCCTGAGAAAGGTCACAACACTTAGTCAAAATTTACACTTAGAAAATTTTGTATACAACTTCTAGTACTTAAGTGTTTGAAACACAATTTAGAGGTGATGGACATGATCCTCCTCACTCTTAGAGTACACCAAGATTTCATAAATGAAAACTATAACAAACAAATAAAAAAATTGCCTGAACACCCAATTCATATGATCCATGAAAGCAGCCAAAGAATTAGTCAACCCAAATGGCATAACCAAAAACTCATAATGGACACACCGGGTCCAAAAAATAGTCTTGGGAAATTAACCTCCCTAATATTTAACTAGTGATAGCCCAAACCGAGATTAATTTTTGAGAAACACCTAGCATCCTGAAGCTGATCGAAGAGGTCATCAATCCTAGGAAGGGGATATTTATTAGTCACTGTAACCTTATTTAACTGATGATAGTCTATACACATCCAAAGAGATCCACCTTTCTTTCACATGAAGAGTACATGGGCACTTCACGAAGAAAGACTAGGATGGATCAAACCCTTATCAATAAGATACTTTAATTACTCTTTTATCTCCTTTAGTTTATCCAAATCCATTCAATAAGGAATGGAAATAGGAAGGGTATCCGGTAGATGATCAATCAAAAAATCTATCTCCCTATCTGGAGGAATTCCAGAAAGATCCTCAGGAAAAACTTTAGGAAATTCATTAACCATAGGAACAGATTGCAAAGAGGGACTCTCAAAATTTCAATCCCTAACCCAAACTAGATGATATGAAACCCCTTGGAAATCAATTTTTGATCCCTAAGATAAGAAATAAACCCCCCCTTTGGGTATTAAGGAATTCCCCTCCCATCTGATTTACCAGTTTGTTGGGAAAATGGAAACTTAACTTTCAAGTCCTACAATCTAGAGAAGCATAGCACGAATAGAGCCAATCTCTCCCAAGATTACATCAAAATCCACCATGACAAATTTTATCAAATCCACTCATGTCTCCCTATGGTGAATGGACACCACATAAACATTATAAGAGAAGGGGTCAAAAATATTTTCAGGACCAAAACCTAAGTGTACAGCCACATAAGGGGTCACATAAGATAGGGTAAAACCCGTATCAAGAAAATAATTAACATTATAGGAAAAGAGTTGTGACATACCAATAACAACATCTAGGGATGCCTTAGACTCCTGACGAGTAGAAAGCGTATAGAGGAAATTTCGGCCATTACTGGTACTTGAAGTAGCGCCCTTAGGTGCAGGACCCAAAAAAGTGGCAATCAGGACTTTATTAGCTTTAGTGGAAACTCTAGGTATAGGGAAATTCCACTGCTGATGACCAGGCTGACCATAATTAAAACACAAGTTCCTCCACTTCTCACAATACCTCTGATGAAACTGTCCATAAAATTGTCAAGGAGGATATGTTGTGCTAATTGAGCTCCACTGACTAAACACTGGGCCCCTATGCCTTAGGAACACTATTAGCCTTAAAATGACAATCACCAAATGGCTAGGGAAAGGGAGCACTAGTTTTTGAATAAGAATTTCCCCAATTCTTCTTCTTAGTCCATTGTCTACCATCTCCCTACTATTCTGCTGATTCGCACCCAACTCTGCATATCTAAATTTCTTGTTCTACCTTTATCCCATCTGAACCTACTTCTTCTTCTCATCCTCCACCTATTGCATATAAACCACCAACCTAGAAATATCCATATTATTCAGCATGGCAGCCTTACACTCTAACACTAAATCATGGAACAAACCAGAAGCAAACTTTCTTATTTTGGACCTCATATTAGACACCAACTCTAAAACATAATGGTACGATTGTTGGACTTCAGCGCATACTCCTTAACACTCATCTTACTCAGCTTCAGGTTTACAAACTCTTTGGCCTTAGCCTCTCTCAACTCCTACAAAAAGAAATTATTAAGAAAAGCACCTGAAAACTCAACCTATATTATCGGCTCCACATTGTTACCCCTCATCTTTTCCTACTCCTCATACCACTAGTGAGACATATCCTTTAACTGATAAGTAGAAAACTTTACACCTTATGAATCAGTAGTAAGCATAACCCTAAAAATTTTCTCCATCTCATCAATAAACCCCTGAGGATCCTCCTCAACCTTAGAGCCAATAAAGGTTGGGGGATTTTACCTCATAAACTAGATAACTCGAGTAACCTCAGATGAATTAGAAACAGGACCTACATGATCAGATCGATGAGACTGTGATGCCACTAGTTGGGCAAGAATACGGATAGACTAATGGAACTCCACATTAGAGATATCTCCCCGAGGCAACTGAGAATAAGTATCACTAGCTCAAAAAGCCTAAGGAGGACTAGTATGGACCAATGGAACCCCACATGGAGTTGTACATTCAGGAGTAGGGACCCTAGATCGGGTCTACACTCTATAAGTAGGGAAAATTCCCTCTATATTTACCCAGGAAGGATGAGGTTCCAATAGATTTTCTATAACCATCAGATCTTTAGGAAGGCATGATCTAAAATGTGAGTAAGCAAGGATTTAGAGAAATTTCATGATGGCTAGACTATATAGGCCAAAATAGAACACAAAAAGAGAAATATTACTAAATGCCTCGTAGCCTCCCTCTTATAAGTGTGGCGCGCTACACACCCATAAAAGGGACTCTATACGACATGACTTTGTGGACACCTAGAGACCCTAAACCGTGTCCTAATACCAAGTTTTTCACGACCCAAACCCAAGCCTACCCATGACGGGCTATCTCAAGCCCATCATAGGTTGGAGACAATCCCTTTAGCCTTATGTCAAAAGCACCATAAATGAAAGAAGTGAATGCCAACCAAAATAGTAATAACGATAGATGAGTCAAATGAAAATATAAATGTCAATAAAAACATCCAACCATCCCAATAACATCTATGAAATACTATAAACCAGAATACCAACTAAGTCAGAACATGCCCCGAGTATGATAAAAAGAATTCAAAAGTACTAAAACAATAAAGAAAGAACTATAAAATAATAGAGCCTTCTGAAGAATGGAGGCTCACCACTTCATAACTTATCAATAAAAGTACCCAACCATCTAACATTGCATAAGAGTAACAAAAAATTCCTCTAAACTTACATCATGAAGTGATGTATCGTTCGGGGATGGTTAGTGGGGCGAGCAATAACATATAACTCAAGGGAAAGGATAAAATAGTGCATTTACCAAAAAGTAGTCAAAAACACATGTACAACATTTATACATATATATAGGATGTCGAGATAGGGACAAAGGACATGAAACATGATAGTTTAAAATATTAGCCTGGACTATATAGCTCGTACCGATATTCCAAACACCCACGGGCTATATGGGTCTGGCTCTCCCTACTGGAAGGACCTCAGTCTATGTTATCCGCATGTATTGAGGAAATGCTAAAGACACCAAGGTGATAACCATCCAAAATATAAAGCATTCATCAGACACATAGTCATATAGACCCCCAATGTTGGCAAACATGGTTTCTAGTGTTGGTCGCCCTAGGACTACACCTTCTCAATGAGCTATAAAATTCGATGTAAGACCAAATTAAAACAATTTGCACATAAACCAACCATTAACCAGGGAGTCATTTATTAAGGTGTTTACCTCCTTGGTATCGTCATACCAATATGCTTTCAAGCAATTCCATTTATGCCAAACCAATTCATATAACCATTGGCCATATAAATTTATCCTTTAACACAATGCAATGATTTTCAAAAACAAGTTAAATTATGCAAATATCCATATTCAAAATCAAGTTTACAATATTTAATGTCATTACAAAGCCAAAAATTCATCAATTTTGATGACACCCATGTCACCCATTTCAACCATAATAACAATGCACCAATTCAATCCCAAAACCATTAATTAATGCATAATAATTCATTTAAAATATGGAGAAAGTAATAACAACAAAAAACCATCAATCCAATTTTATACCTATTAATTTCATCACATGAATATTGAATCAATTTATTCCAAAATGTAAAATACAAGTTTGGGAATGAGAAACATGCCTGAAATATAGAAGAAATAAAAAAAAAATTGAAGTTTGGAGCCTGAATAGTGAATTTCTTGTGAAACCCTTGAACTCTCTTAGTATCGGAGTTAAGGAAGAGAAAAGTAATGTTTAATCTTGTTAATGGAAGAAAAATGGGCTATTTAGGTGTTTTTAAATCATCTTAGGGGTAAAGGACCAAAAAGCTCCTCACCTCTAGTGAAAAAAAACTGGACGAAAAATACAAAGCAACGTGGAACGCCACCATCGCGGAGGTTAGCCTCTGTGCCACACTCCGATCATGGAGCATAAGTGGCATGGCACGCCACTATCGTGGACCCTCACTACTCAGGGTTACAAAATAACCCCAAACCACTTTTGAAAATTTAAAAACATTCCCAAAACACCCCTTTAACATACCTTATCATGATTCAAGTCAAAAATTAATGTTATGCACACGGAAGGGTCAAAAATAAAATGATCAAATTTTACAAGGTCTTACAGGAATGTAGGTTTATATAGAACGTTTATAAAAGATTTTTTAAAAACTTTAAGATCTCTTGCTAACCTTTTGTAACACTCCAAAGGTTCATAAGACTCTATTTTAGACTTAGCATAGATCAACAGTCAAATCTTAGTACCAATGACTTATTGGATAAGCCATTGTGTGGACTTTATGAAAAGCTCAAAAGATTTAAATCTACCTTACTACAATGACTGATGATCAAGAGTCATTATTAGTCACAATGAGTCATTCCAGCACTCATTTTGAGGGAATATCCCTAGTCTAAAAGGATGGAAAATCATCCAATGTCAATGACTCATGAAAATAAGCCATTGTCAGTCATGATAAGTCATCGCCTACGTTCAGCTGCCCAGTGATAACAAGCTTTGATAACATATTGTCAGATACCATGATGAATCATTGTGCCCATCCATCATTAGGCTGCCAAATCCATCCCCCTCATAATGACTTAAATGATGATCCTTGTAAGTGACGATGAGTCATCTTGAGGCTTACCTATCAGTAAACAATAATTTCAGTTACATTTTCTTAGGGACCTTTTAGTATTTCTCCACTCTTTTATCACCTATACTATGTTGTTTTAAGGTATTTGGGATGGTGTTAAAGGAACTTATGGATTTCTTTATTCTCATTATCACCCAAATAGTTAAAAATATATAACAAAAGGCAATTGAATTCTCTCAAGTCCCAAGAAGGTAGGATTCTTCTCCAAAAGCTTCATGTCCAAGTTATTAGCATCAGTTCTTCAAATTTAGGTAAGTGGGTGTTCAATAATGTCCATATTTTGTCCTTATGCCCAAATATGTTTTCAATTTTGGATTTTATAAAATCAATAAATTAGGGAAAAATCCTATGTTTCTTAATTTTATGATTTCAATTAGTGATTGTATTTCTAAATATTCTATGATCCTTAATATCTACTTATGAATGATTTCAAATATGGCCTTACACTTATTGGCACATTATGGACACACAACACCCAAATTATTTAAACTTAACTTAAAAAATAATTTAACTTCATTATAGACTTGCATTAAAATCTCAGTTATTTAGACTATCATGATACATTATCATTTTATTAGATTTATGAGCTATTAGTTAATCTATTTAGAATTAGTGCTTAGATCCAAGAAGATGTATGGAGGAAGGGTCACCCATTAGTTAAGGTCGACATCTTTGGTAAAAGTCCTTAAGTCCCAGAACTACGTAGAGAACATAGGTTATTGAGGGTCAACCTTTAGTCGAGGTTGATATCTTTTAGTCTAAATAGATATCAACTAGTGGATTTATGTCAATTAGGTTTATTACCCTTGGAAATGTATAGGACTCCATCCCAACTAGGGTTGCAAGTTAGACCTCATTTAGCTCAGATAAGGTATGTTGGCTAACAAGCTCTTCCATAGTCACAAATTTAGATATAATATTTGTACATGACCTTAACTCAGATTTTACCTATTATTTTGCTATGATTTTGTAGCTTTACACTCTTGTATCAATTTATATATGTCATCATAGCATCATCATATATCAGTTTAGTTTATACATATCAGTAATGCATTTTAGTTCAATATTTGTTAGCTTACTTAGTTTTTTTTGGTTTTATAAGTTACATTCTTAGTAGATTCAAAGTACTGGACATATACTTTCTTTTGCGTTATATCATGTTATGATATAAGTTTCGACCCTCAACATCAGACTCATAGTTAGCCTAATTCAGTACTAGTTTAATAATAATTAGTGGTGAGTCCTCATTATCTAAGGATAAGATTTCATTATTTTTCCTTTTTAGTATTTCATTTGAGTTTAGATAGTTAGAGTTAGCTGGAGACTTATTCCAGCAACTTATAAGTAGTAGAGTCTTTAAAATAGATGTTAGATATATCATCTTTGTTGTGTGTTTCAGATTTAGTTTTGCTTCAGTATTATATCAAATATCTATATTCAAATAAGTTAGCTTTTGTACCTAGTTTTCAGTTATATTTAGTATTCTTAGTATAATCCTAGGCCATGGTTTAGCTTGGGGTCACTTGTGACTTTAAGAAGCATGCTACTACTAGGGTATAGTCTCAGGTCATGAAAAACTTTGTATCAGAGCATCATATTTAAAGTGTGCTAGGGTGTCCGGAAGCTACATTAAGTAGAGCCTTATTCATGGATGTAAAGCACACCATAATTATGAGAGAGGCTAGAAAATATTTTAGAAAAGTTTCAATTTTTTCATATTCATATCATATTATAGAGTATGACCTCTATTAAATCTCCTTCTAATTTTTGCTCTACGCGTGTAAAAAATGCATTTCAAAAGAGCCAACAGAACAAAGAATAAGAATAAAAATGGAAACTAACAAGCTCCAACAAATCCCCTGAATGAACAAGTCTCTCTTCCAGAGTTCAGGGTTGCTTTTCAGGTGCTTGCTCAAGTATGATTGACCAAGTCAATCAACAGGTTTTTCCACTAGCTAATCCTAATGGGAAGTGGTAGCAATGAGAGTTCTGTACTTCACTCAAATGAATCCTCCTGAGTTTCATAGTTCTAAGGTGGAAGATGATCATAAGATTTTCTTATTGAAGTTTAGAATATCACTCAGAATATGGGCATTATGCAAGTAGAAAGTGCAGATTTAACTGCTGATAAGTCATCAATTCGATAATTTGTAAGCACCATTTAAGCTTAAATTATCATGATTTTCCATTGATTTGGTGTTAATCTTATGTATAATGCTCATTTGTATAGGTAAATTTTGAAAATGATGATGAGCAAGCCAACCAAGTCAATGAAAGTTCAAATATGAAAGAAAAAGAACTCTAAAGATCACATGGACATGTTGGGAGGCCACTCACATGCCAAAATATCCACCTGTGCTCAGTTTGCTATGAATCTACTCTGGATCTGCTCAAAATTTTTGTAATATTTGGAAAACATGAAATTGGGTTCAAAAAAGGGGTTTTCAGCCCATTTCCACTATCATTGAACATTATTGTACTACTCTTTAGCTACAAAGACATTAGACTGACTCTTAAGTGAAGGATTAGTGATTTCTATTGAAGATTTATTTATATTAAAGCTTGAATTTTGCATTTTGTAATACCCCAGGTTTTGGCCTCTAAAAATTTATTGATTTTGCCATCACTGCCTAGGGTACGACTCAGGTGATGAGTCATAGTAACTCTTCACTAGTTATATGGTGCCATTTGTAGTTTAACAAGTAAGGGTATCTAGATTTTCTATTGTGTTCGGGACTTTTCCTGCATGAGTTTTAAGGTTAGGTCATGAGTTATAGGGTGTGACTACAGACCATAATAGTGAGGGGTTGGGCTTGGGTCCCCAGGATAAGAGTCTTGGTGATGACTCATGAACAGTGACCATGAGTCGTTACCTGACCCATAGCAACTAGGTAGTAATTTTTGCCCACTTTTATTAATGGTATTATGGTCCTTTACTTCCACCCTATTCTTTTCCACGACTTAAAACCCTTTCCATCAGTTAACATATCATAAACTACTCTTCTCCTATCTAAAATCCCAAATCAAGAACAAGCTAGGATTTCTAGGGATTGATCATCTAGGCATCAATTGGTGGTTTTCTCTCTAAAATTCTTGGTATTCTAGGCATGTATCTCTTCCCTAGATTGATCTTTATACAAAATATATGTTTAATTTTCATCCATGTGGTTTTAATGTGGGTTGAGGGATTTGGAATGGTATTTACATGAATTGATTTCCCATAGTTTTGAATTGGTTATACATGCTATTTCTTATGGTTTTGAATTAAATATGTGCATGGCATGAGAATTGAAAAGAAGAACATGGGTTTCCCTAATTTTATGCTATAATGGTTTGAAATTGGCTTTAACCTCAACCCAACTTGTGAAAATGTTTTTGGAACATGGATATATGAATAATTTAAATAACTTTTGGAACCTTGAATTGCATAAAAGGTTAATGGAAATCAAACGGTTTTGGAAGGCCTTGGTGACCATGGTTTGGTTTTGAAATTGGAACCTTCAAGTCAATTTGGGTAAATGGTTTGGGAATAGCATAATGAAATTGTCTTGCAAGCTTAAACATTATTTGGTATGATGATACTAACGATAAATGCCTAATTAAAAAACTCCTTGGTTAATAATGGGAATTTGTGTAAAAGGTTTTAATTTAGGCTTAAAGAGGGTTGTGTAGCTCATCGTGAAAGGTGGAGGTCTTGAGGGGTCCAATACTGGAAACCACATTTTCTGGCATGGGTGTCTTTATGACCGGGTACATAGTTCACACTTTATATATATATATATATATACACACACATTGGAATGGATGGGGTCATGGATTCCCTATACCTTTCTCAAATTTCCTTGGTTCATGCAACTAATATGCGCTGGGGGGCCTTTTAACAAGGGAAGCTAGACCCATATAGACTGTAGATGCCCTTAGGACGGTTAGAGCTACATAGATTAGGTTACTGGTTTTAAATCTCATGCTGAAACCTTGTTCCCTATCCCTACATCTAATATATATGTATATACGACTGAGTGTATATGGTTTAAAATTGGTTTTGGAAATGGCATTATGTTATCCCTTCCCTAAGTTACATGCTAGTTTTTGTAACGCCCCGAGTTTGTACCCCGGATTCTACACGGTGTTCATGATCCCGAAGGACCACAAGCTAACCCATGACTGGTACCTGTTGCTTTAATTGAATGATAATATTGTAATATGCAGAAATTAGGTAGAAAACATGCCATAAGGTTCAATATTGTAATAAAACTGAATACGGTATAATAATACCAAAACTAAAACATTTATCAGAAAATACTCTATCTGAAAAGCCTCAAAACTGTTTGAAATGTTGATTTGATGGGACAAGTCCCCAACTAACTCTGACTACTGAAATAAAACTAAAATACAAAAATGATAATCATGTCCTCGAACTATGAGAACTCACCACTAACTCTGACTGCTGAAAATTTGTAACTGCTAGGGATGATCAAGAGCCCGTGCGTTTGTACCTATGATATAAGACATCATAGTGCAAGAGAAAAGTATGTGTCAGTACTTTAAATATACTGGTATGCTAAGTAAGGTAGGATGAAATGTATGGGTTCATATGCATGAACAATACTAACTAAATGACATGAATATAACTGAATGAGAGTACATGCATGAATACGTAAACTGTAACTGAGATCATGCTAACACTGACTATTGAGTCTGAATACTAATTTACTGATATCTGAGTATACTGATACTAAATTACTGATAACTAAATGATTGTATCTGACAGTCTTGATCCAAGTTCCGTACTAAACTGAGTGATTGTGTCTGACAGTCCTGAATCTGTAGAACTGAACTGAGTTCTATTATGAGATTGGAACTGAAACTGAGACTGTGAGAGGTAATCATCTAATCGACATTCCCCTTTCTGAATAGATTGGGGCCTATAACCCCAGTTTGAAGGGTGTCAGTACCGTACTAGGGTAAAGACAAGCTGAGTCACCCTCATCTGGCAGGTGCACTAAACGAGAATAGTGGTACCCTCAATTAGCAGGTAGATCACCTCATCAACCCTAGACTGGAAGGTTGATATCTCAACCTACACTAGCTATGTAGTTTTGGAACACTAGGACTGCTTCTAACGCTCACACCCTCTACTGGCAAGTGAGTCCCCATCCTTGGGTTAACTCGGTGTTGAATCCTGTTCCCAAATAAATAGACACTGGACTAATTTCTAAACTGTTCTAAGCTAGACTGAACTGCTACTGATCATACTGTTTAACTGAACTGAACTGAGTTTACTGAGTTCCGTTAACTGATAGAATACTACTGAATTCTATTAACTGGCTGAATTTACTGAGGTATGAACTGAATACTGAACTAGACTGTACTGGTACTGAGTCTACTGAGTTTTTTCGAGTTCTATAACTGACAGAGAGTACTACTAATCGTGACATGACTGATACTATCCTGAGATTGAGAATGGCTCTAGGTAATCAGCTAAATTGTCGGGTATTAAATTCCCCCAGGACTCGATAGCATAAATTATAAGACATGGCACAATCTTGGAATATGATAAATAACTACTTGATCATTATTCATTCATTGGGACATTCTAGCAAACATTTGCATGCCATGAACTTGAATACATGCTAACATGATATAATTTTATTATTTAATTCTCATGAACGACTAATCAAGCACTTGGAAAGCATTGTATATGTACGTAGTACAAATCAACACATGAACATCACAATTTCAAGGCTTTAACATGAATTCACATAATACTACATACAAAATAGTTTTTTTTTACATAAATCTTGCACTTAATCATGGAATAGAAATTCAATCAACATTATAATCATGAATACACTTGAATCCAAATTATGAAAAACATGAAATCAACCTACTTGAAGTTTAAAAGAGTTTCTTGGACTCCAAGGGTAGAAAGAACCCTTGGATGAACACTTTACATACCTTGGTTGCTAAATTCCTAATGATTAATGGTGGAATCTTGAGCCTTGAATTTGAAATTTAATCTCCTAGGATTTTTGTTCTTGAGTGTTTTGAGAAAGAATGATTAGAATTTTCTAATTGAGGGCTAAATCTCGTGTTATGGGGGCTGAAGGACGTGGGAAAACGATGCAATTACCCTCAAAGACGCCACTTTTTAATGACTAAAAATTAAACCATCGACGCGTAGACCGTCGTGCCGCATCATTGGCATTGATGCGATAGATAACATGCTGCATCGAGTCCACGTCGGTTCACTGGAAATTGCCACTAGAAGTCAAGGAAAATATTGATCGACGTAATGGCAGCTAAACCATGCCGAGATCGTGTCGATACACTATTTTGGATTCCTAAACGTGGTTCAAACGATGTCCAAAAAATACAAAACTCGTCCGAGAACACCTACTGACATTCCTAATCATGAATTAAACTAAAGATTGACACTTCAAGGAAATAGAGGTCATGAAATAGAGTTTCCAACTTATGAAGGACAAAATGACACTAATTTTGAATACTTAGCTAAAATTTTCTAAGTCTGGGGCCCCTTGGCAAGCTTAAAAGACTGAGTAAAGCTTAGGATTTTGTGGGGTCTTACAATATCTCCCCCTTGGGAATATTCATCCTCGAATGAGACTGATTAAACTAAGAATACTGATAGACTGAATTTATACACTGGACATGCACAAATGAAGCATGATTCCATGACATAAATTACTATTATACTGAATTATCATACTGAACATGCATATCTGATGCATGAGTACATAGCTGAACATGATTCATGAATGCATGACTGAGTATGCCACATTAATTGATACTACGTTGGTAGCTATATCTGAACATGAGACTAAGTAGTTCAAAGGAAAACTGTAACCTTGGGCTGAGTCTGAGTTTGAGGAGAAAAGGTAAGGGTACTTGGTCCGCATGTCTGCTTCTTCTTCTCAAGTAGCTCCGTCAACGGACTGATTCCCCTAAGAACTTTGACTAGAGGGACTTTTTTGTTCCCCAGTCTGCGAATCTGATAGTCAAGGATTTTGACTGGAATCTCTTCATAAGAGAGGTTGTTTTAAACATCTATGCCCTCTATAGGGACTATAACTGCTGGGTCACCTATGCATTTCTTAAGCAAGGAGACATGGAATACACTGAAGCTAAGTCTAAAGAAAACTCAAGATCGTAAGCTATCTTTCAGAAATGACTGAGAATTCGGTAAGGACCGATATATCGGGGACTGAGTTTCCCCTTCTTGGCAAACCTCTTCACTAATTTCATAGAAGAGATTTCAAATACACAAAATCATCAATATCAAACTCGAGGACCTTTCTGCGTACATCTACATATGATTTCTGTCGGCTCTGAGTTGTCTTAAGACTTTCCCTGATCAACTAAACTTTCTCTAAGGTATCAAATACCAAGTCAGGACCTACCACTATGACCTCACCCACTTCAAACCAACCAATGGGAGATCTACACCTCCTCCTATAAAGTGCCTCAAATGGAGTCATCTAAATGCTGGAATGATAGTTGTTTTTATATGCAAATTCAATCAAAGGCAAGTGGTCATCCCAACTACCTTTAAAGTCTACCGCACACGCTCGCAGCATATCTTCTAAAGTCTGAATGGTCCTTTCTGCTTGACTATCTATCTGAGGATAAAAGGCTGTACTGAGGTGAACTCAGGTACCAAGACCCATTTGGAATGCCTTCCAAAAATAAGAGGTGAACTGGGTACCTCTATTTGAGATAATTCATAATGAAACACCGTGCAATCTGACCAACTCCCTAATATAGAGTTTTGCATAATCCTTAGCTAAATAAGAGGTATGGACTGGTAGGAAATAAGGTGATTTGGTCATCCTGTCTACGATGACCCAAACTGAATCATGATGGAGATGAGTATGAGGCAAACCCATCACAAAGTCCATGTTCACTTCTTCTAATTTCTAGGTGGGAATGCCAAACTCCTGCATAGACCAACTAGTCTTCTGATGCTCAATCTTAACCTACTGACATATTAAGCACTTAGCCACAAACTCTACAATGTCTCTCTTCATCCCACTCCACCAATAGATCTCCCGCAAATCACGGTACATCTTATTGGCCCGTGGATGAATAGAGTAGCGCGCACCATGTGCTTTTTCAAGAATTCGCTACCTCAAGTCATCTACACCTAGCATACATAGCCAACCCTAGCAGAACAACACACCATCTCCCCCTTGGGAGAAACCTCTACTTTCTAATCTCTGACTGACTCTTTCAACTTGACTAGACTGGGATCCCCATCTTGATTTTCCTTCACCTCGGAAACTAGGGATGATTCTGAACTACTCTGCACCCATACACTACCTTCTGCTGAATCGACTAAGCGAACACCTAGTCGGGAAAGATGATGAACTTCCTGAGCTAACTTCTTCTTACCATCCTCCACATGAGCAACACTTTCCCATAGACATTCTACTGAGAGAATCAGCCACTACATTGGCTTTACCCAAATGATATAGGACACTCATGTTGTAGTCTTTCAATAACTCCAACTACCTTGTCTGATAGAGGTTTAAATCTTTTGGTGAGAACACCTACTGTAGGCTCTTATGGTCTGTGAACACATCAACGTGCACACCATATAAATAAAGCCTCCAAATCTTTAAGGAAAAACTATTTCTGCTAACTCAAGATATGAGTAGGATAGTTCTTTTCATGGGGCTTAAGCTGTCTAGAGGTATAGGCTATGACTGTTGCGTCTCTACGCACACGCAATTGTACGTGATCATATAAGTAATATAATGAGTTAGATAGTCAGATAGCGTCCCCTCGAGGATCAATAAACTAGAAATTTATACAATCTTTAGTTCAAGACAATTTAGTATTAAGTTTTTAATTGTATTAAGATTAAGATGATTCTGTAAATAAAATGCAATTTACTAAACAATAAATAATTAGTGATGACTAAACCAAAGTAAGAAACGGTTGTAATCAATAATGATGATGATACCAGGGTTGAGGTATAGTGAACAATCATACAATTCTCTATTCTTTTCACAGTCTAATTGGTTATTGGGTTGATGGTTCGCAAGGTTTATGCCACAATCTTAGTCTCCCGACCTCAGATCTTCTATCTATTGAATGTTGTAACTACAACTCCCACAGAGTTACAAAAAATCTTCTAAATTCATGAAGTTGTCTTCCTTCAAGTGAACCAAGCAAGGCTTCTAGGTATATCCTATCCTAGATGCTAATTCAAATCCCTTATTTTATAAAAGAATAAGAACCTTGCTCCCTAATTTCTTCATTCTATCCTATGATCCCGGATTCACATAGAAATATAAATTTATTCTAATTGTGTCCAATCATTAAAATAGTAAGCTCAAGAAATTAAGAACAACCCATATGATAATCCAAAAAGAAACTATGAATAAGAATATTAAAGAGTACTCATGTTCTTAGCCTCAACCCCAGATAGGGGGTGTTTAGCTACTCATGTTTGAATTAACCATCCAAAATAAGTAACAAATCATACCCAAATCAATCCTTGAAATAAAGAAATTCAAAAGAATGTTTATGAACCCTAAAAGAGAGAAATTTCTATTTTTCTGCTGCTGCTCTGCTTGACAAAAATTCCCCCACATTATCTTGGATTTTTCTTTTTATAGCTGGGACAAAATAGTTAAAATATTCCTGATTTATCCACCCGACGCGTCGCGCCATGCCTTTTATTGCTATTTTCCATTAAAATCTAAGAAATCACGGAGCTCAAGTACACCCCAACAATTATAAAATGCACCCTCACCGCGACGTGCCACTATCGCAGTGAGCCACTGGATTGGGACAATTGCAAAATAATCATCCTCCGTGATGCGCTAAATATTCAGGTCACCAATTTTGATAAACAAAACTTCTCCGCAACGCAGTGGTTTCACAAACCTTCACTATAATTTGACCATTGCAATTTTGTTGCTCATCGCGACACGGAGTGTCTTCAAATGAGGATTTCTTCGTTCCAACTTCCCTTTTTCAGCTTAATTTCAGTCCCTTGCATTCCATTACTACTTCCATATCCTCCTTGTATTCAATTATGCACAATTCTTTATGATTTTGATTCTGAAAGTACTAATCATATCCATTAGGCATAAAACGGAATAAAACCTGATTTATACTTAAGAATTCAAACAAAAGTTCTTAAACTAAGTTTAAATCTGGGTGCATATTGGTCTTTGAGCATATAAATATGCCCAAGATAACCACCCCACACTTAAAATATTTTTTGTCCTCGAACACATGAATTCAAAAACATAATTCCTTCCTTTTTTCATCACAATCTCAAAGTTATGTGGCCATGAGCACTTATACTTTGCAATAACGAATTCTTACATCGTCTTGTCAAAACAATCTTGAGCTCAAAAAACATTTTAGTACAAATTCTTCTCTCTTAAATAATGAATTTCTAACATGTTGGTAAACTCAATTAAAGAAACACAATAAGTAATCTGGCTTTCATCTGCCTGCATCCTCACTATAGGAAACTTCCCTATATTCACTCACAATGGTAACTATGCAACAATAGGGGAGTATCAAATCAAATCGCTCACTCTTAATCAAAGAATTCGTACATACTAGTGAACGAACCATAAGCTTACCCTTAGTGCTCTACTCTATTAATAGTCAGATGTTTGGGTGAAGGATCAACTAGGTCTTTTTCGGGTTGTAATAAAGGCTTAGGGACAGGTAGGTACTATTTACAGGAATAGTGACTATTGCTCCTAAGCGTTTAATTACAAGAACTATCAATTCACTCTATTTTCCAAAACCAATTTATCCTTTTATTTCTCCCCATATTTTCATTTGTCAACACCTTTTTCAATTATCTTATTTTCTCACACTAGGCTGGGAGTACTAACTTTTTCTTCCATATTCTTGTTACGCACCCCTATTATAGCCACCCTTAACTTAAGATTAAAGGCCTTCATTAAGGTGCACATTATCCAACTGGACCAGAGCCAAAACAGGTTCATTGTAACATTTCTATTTACTAACTCCCAATTAACCCAGCATCATCAAACATCAATAACCTCTATTTTGGGGGCATCAACTGATTAGCCTTATTTCTTCATTTTCTATCTTAATCTTCCCTTAGTCTTATATTAAAAATGCTCAGGAGCTTATTTGGATCAAATTACGATTTAGCAAAGAAGGGGTAAGGTTTCATAACAGGCTACCAAAGAAAAAGGCTCAAGGCTCAATGGGGCTGACTAATATTATGCACCAAGGGAGGGTTTTAAAAGTTAAAAACAAGGGTATCAAAAAATTGCCTACATCACTTCCTGCACCCAACACCCTTTATTTTTCTTTGTAAACACACCGGGCAAGTTCTAGTCATTTCTATTCATGTAGAATATATACTAATCCTCACACTCACAGTGCATGTACGGAATCACCCAAAAGTTCCCAATTATGTTCTTTATTGAATTCAGAATTAAGCCAACACATTAAATTTTATTTATCGAGATTGAATCCTCAGAACTTAAAATAAAAACACTCTTATGCTAAAATTAGTTTCAATTATTGCAAAAATGGCCCATTTCACACACTCCTCTAAGATAGTGATTAGGTTCTCCTAAATTTCTTTACTTTGTACGATCATTCCCCTTAAGACGTTTGTCATCCGTCTATCATAGGGGATGACAACTAACTATGACTATTTATTCCTAATTACCAAATAGGGCACAAACAAACGTAACTACTTGAAATTGAACTTGCCAATGAGGGCGAAGATAACAATAACAGAATACTTTAAACTAAAGTAACATGCGATAAATGCCAAAGAGGGCAAATTGTAATCCATAAAATCAAAGTTACTAACTATTATAGACCAATGTTCTGAATAGCTAATACTTTAAACCAACACAGCAAAATAGAAAAATAACATTGTTCAATAAAAAAAAATAAAAATGCAAGAGAATACGAACCCACCACCCCACACTTAAAATAAAGCATTGTCCCAGTGCTTTCAATTAAGCTTATGGTAAGGTGGCAGTATACTTCCTGATCAATCAAACGGGACTATAGCAGACATGTCCTCAGCAGCCACATCCCCATCATCGCAGTCATCATCAGCTTCATCATCATCAAATTGCTCTTCTTTATCGGACTTCATGTCGGAATCCCTATACCTGTATTCTTCATCTGTGGGTATATCATCATCAACAGGCTCTACAAAATCTGGGCTAATCCTCAACATGGTCCTAGCATGATGGCTAAGTGGATAATCGAGCTCTACAGCGTGGAGCTCCTCTGGTGTAGCAGGTCTACCTCCACTCCACGACATCATCATCATGAGACCATACAACCTACCCAACACTTCATCAGTCCGTGTCTATCGCTCCATCATGGTCAAAATTAGGTCAGATGCCCCAGATATGCTTCGACCAGTAGTGATGTCCATAGGACGAGTGATCACCTCAGGTTTATAGTGAAGCTCCTCTTTATCCACCCTATGTCTTCTTAAAAATCTAGTCAACAAACCAACAAATCCAAAGCTATGACCCACCTGGGTACGTACTTTCTTCATAGCAAAAAAAGCTACACTTCCCACATTAATTTCCACATCAGCACACATGAGGGCATAAATCAAACATACCCTATCCCGAGTTACCTCAGTCATATGCTTTCCTTGTATCAAGCTTGAATACACTATACGACCCCATATTTATGCTTTCTTGTTCATCTGAGAGTAGGGGATAGAAGAATGCAAACCTATAACTTGATGCCTCATCCAATGGCCTGAAGATCGCTGGCCATACAACAAATATCTGATGTGTGCATAAGGAGGAGAAATAATAAACTTACGCAAGACATTTGGATTCGTTTCTGGGATACCCAAAAACTCATTAATATCAGTAGCTGTGAATCTAATCACCTTCTCTTAAACCTTCAACAAATGTTCAGAATGGATGGGGTCCCAATTGGCATAAAATTCTCTCACAAGATGCAAATTGCACTCAGTCGGCTGATGAAAAATGAAATTCATATTCAGTGTCTCGATTCTCTGTACCATAGATGGACACTCTCTTAGTAAGCTAGACCGATCGATATAGACCTCCAAAATATACTTAGCATCAATATGCTTAGTATACCACTGTTTTCCATCCCTTCGTACAACCTTGAAGCCAAATTTTCAAACCTACCCCGCTGAAGTGGAGAGACCCTAGGCACTCTAGTTAATTTCCCTTCTGACGGTCTGCTTCTCTTCCTTCCAGGAGCAGAAGGTCTTGCCTTTGCCTTTTCTTTGTTAGATTGTGATTCCATTATGCCTGCGCTTAATAAAATGCAACCAACAAGCAAGAATATGAAATTGAAAATTAGATAATCTCTATGTGCATTGCAGGTGCCTTTGCACCCCACACTTAGTTGTTGGCCAAACACCTATATTCACAACCAAGGTACTTAGACTTCCCTTTTTGTAGGCCTTAATATCACAGATATAGATAGCACATTCAAGGTACTCAGTCCTATTATTCCTCGCCATTTCCTTAGCACAAAACATCATGTCGCATTCTACTAACTCAACTAATATCAGACAAAAAGGGTATATATAAAGTGGAACGAAATCACCCCTAACTTTCTACACGGTTTCTCCTGACACCTTCACATCCTCTCAATTAGCATGAAAAATTTTTACCCCCTAATCCCAACTACAGATACCAGTCAATTTTTCTCTCAGTGATTTAAAGTAATGATAAGTAGGCTAAGACGTCACAAATTTGACAAAATATCAAAGGCAATGCGAATATGGACAAGTATTAGGAAAGGGAAAACAAAATTATGCATAAGAACAATAATAATACTCACAAAATGTAACAAGAAGGGTAATAAATTAACAAATAAAAATGAACATACCTCCATAATTGAGAGAAGAATAAGAGAAAGTAAAAAAATTTTAAAGTTTTTTAGGAGAGGGAGTGAGAGGGCGGTGTATATGGTAAACAAAATATTTTAGGGTTGGGGAGGTTGTATTTATAGAGGGACGGGTCGGGTTAGGGTAATTAAATTTTTATGTCCGAGTTAAGCCCTCTCCGCGACGTGGTAGGGTCGCAGAAACCTACTGGATAAGGCCAATTTCCATTTAATTTCCCACCACGATGCACTAAAATTCGTGTCCACGCATTGTAAATTGATAATTTTCAATTGTCCAAGTTTCGTGCCATGCTGGGAATCACGCCTATCCACTGGAATTTGACAATTCTCAATCTATCTTTCTTTGCGTCGCGGTGAAATTCGCATACCCTTACTGGAATTTGACAATCGTCAAATTACCCAGTTCCGCGTCACGCTGTTCATCAAACTGAGATTCCTTATGCAATTTTTTACCCTTTTCTTACCTGAGTAAATCCCCACTTACACAAATCATTTTGCAAACTTGACTGCTTTCCTCAATTGTGGTAATCTCCTCATTTTCTTTGAAATTCCATGCAATCTCAAATGAAAACAACAAAAATTGTCAGTAAAAATGGGTTACCTCCCACTCAGCGCCTTAGTTTTGGTCGTGGCACGACTCATTTTTTTGTATTTTTCTTTTATTTTTTATTTTACAAGCTAAAAATTAAACTACCTATTACAATACATGTGTGGGTTGCCTCCTACATAGAGCCTTATTTTATGTCGTGGCATGACTCAGCTCATCATCACTCATCAGCAAAAATAATAAATTCCTTGTGCTTGTCTGAATGATCCGCCCAATAATGCTTTACACGCTGTCCATTCACAAGGAACTTCTATGTCTTCTCTTTATTCCACAACTCTATAGCTCCATGGGGTGTCATGCGTACAACTTCAAAAGGTCCATACCATTTCGATCGTAATTTACCCGGAAATAACTTAAGTCGTGAATTAAACAACAATATAAGTTTTCTGGGTTCAAATTCCCTAACTTGAGTGTGCTTTCCATGCCATCGTTTGGTCTTCTTGTTGTAAAGATTGGAATTTTCATATGCGTGGAGTCTATTTTCATATGCGTGGAGTCTAAACTCATCAAGCTTATTCAATTGCAATAACCTTCTTTCTCCCGCGGCAGTCATCTCAAAATTCAACTTTTTTACAGCCCAATATGCTTGGTGTTCCAACTCTATAGGTATATGACAAGCCTTACCATACACTAAGCAATATGGAGATGTAGCAATGGGATTTTTGTATGCTATTCGATATGCCCACAGTGCATCATCGAGCTTCTTTGCCCAATCCTTTCTCTACTAATTCACGGTCTTCTGAAGTATTTGCTTAATCTCCCAATTGGATACCTCAACTTGTCCACCCGTTTGAGGATGGTATGCAGTGGACACCTTGTGCCAAACACCACATTTAGCAAGAAGATTCTTGAACCAATTGTTGATAAAGTGCGTACCTCCATCACTAATTATTGCTCTTGGTGTACCAAATCAGGAAAATATATTCTTCTTCACAAACATCATCACCACTCTTGCATCATCAGTCAGAATCATCATAGCTTTCACCAATTTAGAGTCATAGTCCACTACAACAAGAATGTACAAATTACCTTTCGAAGGTGGGAAGGGGCCCATGAAATCAATCCCCCAAACATCAAAGACTTCTACTTCTAAAATATTATTCAGGGGCATCTCATGATGCCTGGTTATAGTACCCAACCTTTGGCATTGATCACAACTCTTTACAAACACCATTGCATCTCTAAACAGAGTCGTCCAGAAAAAAATTGACTGCAACACTTTTCTCGCAGTCCTTTCACCCCCATGATGTCCACCATATGGAGATGAGTGGTAATATTGTAACACCTTTAAAAATTCAGCCTCCGGTATACACCTACGAATCACTCCATCTGGAACCTACTTTAAAAGGTACGGTTCATCCCAAATGTAAGCATGAGAATCATGGAGTAATTTCTTCCTTTGTTATGAGGTGATTTCGGAAGGATATACCCCACAAACTATCAGGTTTACAATGTCAGCATACCATGGAAACACCACTGTGTCTAATAAAAACAACTTCTCATCAGCAAAGTCCTCCTTGATACTCTGACAGTCATCCACAATATGGTCTCTATTTTCCAGCCATGACAAGTGATCAGCAACATGATTTTCAGCTCCCATTCTATCACGCACCTCAAGATCAAATTCTTAAAGTAGTAGAATCCACCTAATTAATCATGGCTTTGCATCTTTTTTGTTCACAAGATACTTAATGGAAGCATGGTCTGTACGAACAATGACCTTGGTACCAATTAAGTAAGATCAAAACTTATCGAATGCATATACCACAGCCAACATCTCTTTCTCTGTAATTGTATAGTTAACTTGAGCATCATTCAGTACCTTGCTAGCATAGTAAATTGATCGAAATACCTTCTCTTTTCTCTTCCCCAACACTGCTCCCACTGTAATATCACTAGCATCACACATTAGCTTAAAAGGTAATTCCCAATCTGGTGCAATCAAAATAGGTGCTTCCGTCAACTTCTTCTTGAGCTTTTCAAAAGATTCATGGAAATCAGCTCCAAACTCAAACATGGCTTCTTTATCTAACAATTTACACATGGGACTTGCAATCTTTGAGAAATCTTGAATGAATCGTCTATAGAACCCGGCATGTCCCAAGAAACTTCGCATGTCTTTGACTGTAACTGGATGAGGCAACTTTTCAATTACTTCAACCTTTGATTTGTCAACTTCCATCCCTTTGCATGACACTTTATGGCCTAAAACAATTCCTTCCTTAACCATAAAATGACATTTTTCCCAATTCAATACCAATTTTGTTTCTTCGCACCAAGCTAGAACTTTGTTGAGATTTTGCAAACATTTTTCAAATGAATTCCCATACACAGAGAAATCATCCATGAATACCTCCACAAATTACTCCACCATGTCCGAGAATATCACCATCATACACCTTTGAAATGTAGCAGGTGCATTACATAATCCGAAGGGCATCCGCCTAAAAGCATATGTACCGTATGGACACGTGAATGTGGTCTTTTCTTGGTCTTCCGGTGCTATGCTTATCTGATTGTAGCCAGAGTACCCATCCAGAAAACAATAATACTCCTACCCTACAATCTATCCAGGGATAATGATCTTTCCGAGTTGATTCATTCAACATCCGATAATCTATACATATTCTCCATCCGATAACTGTAGGTGTGGGAACTAACTCGTTATCTTTATTCGTCACCACAGTTATTCCTCCCTTCTTTGGTACACAATGCACTGGGCTCACCCATTTTCTATTAGAAATTGGGTAGACAATACCACTGTCTAACCACTTGATTACCTCTTTCCAGACCACCTTCTTCCTAACAAGATTCAACCTCTTTTATTGCTGCACTCTAGGTCTGTACCCCTCTTTTATGTAAATATTTGTGCATGAAAAATGCTAGATTGATTCCTTAAATATCAAACATCTACCAACCAATCATTTTCCTTCTCCTTTTGAGAACTGCTACAGCTTCTTTTACCTGTACATCGGACAATCCTGCAGACAAAATAACAGTCAAGGTATCTTGATCACCAAGAAAAACATATTGTAATGAGGAGAAACAACCTTAAGCTCCAATTTAGGAGCTTCTTCAACTAAAGGCCTTAATAGTGGACCAATTGGTCTATTCAATGGCTCAATCAACACTTTATTTGTCTTAATTACAACCAAGTTCATGCTCTGGACCAATTCCAATGCTTTTGAATCCCCATGCAGATCATAATCCATCAAGGCTCGCTCTAATGTATCATCAGACAAGAGCATCCGCCAATACAAAGTAAGATCAATAACCAAAATTGATGATAACTCCTCATATATGGCTGGCAATTTTAATGCTCTGAACACATCAAAAACCTCTACTTTATCGTGTGCTCGAATTGTCATTTTTCTAGCTTCCACATCAATGAGTGACTGCCTTGTTGCTAAAAAGGGTCATCCCAAAATAAATGGAACAACTGGATCGGCCTCAAAGTCAAGAATCACAAAATCCATAGGAAAGATTAAATATCTCACTTGCACCAGTACATCTTCAATAATACCATCTGGTCTAGCAAGTGACTTGTCTGCCAATTGCAACACAATAGCCATGGGATTGGGGATTCCAAGACCCATCTTTCGGTACCATGACATGGGCATGAGATTTATGCTAGCCCACAAATCACACAATCCACGTGTATAAATAGTTTGACCAAGGGTAATCTTCAATGTGAAACTCCCCAGATCCTTCAATTTAGTGGGCAGTTTATTTTGAATTTTAGATGTGCATTCTTGAGTAAGTGAAACTGTAGCATATTCAGTCAACCGATTCTTATTGGCGAAAATATCCTTTAAGTATTTAGCATATTTTGGCACACTCTGTAGAATGTCAGCAAGAGGGAGGTTTACTTGAACTTGTTTCAAAAGATCTAGAAACTTCTTAAAAATTGCTTCCTCTTGATTCTTTCTTTTTCATTGAGGAAAGGGTAAAGGGATAATCTTCTTCTCTACATAAATCTCTTCAATATTCTCTTTTTCTTTTTCTTTTAATTCTGCATTTTATTGCAAGCTATCATCAGTAACCATGGGATTATCCTGCTCCTTCATCATCTCTTTAGTTTACAGCCCACTCTTTATTGTAACTGCATTTACTTGTTTAGGATAAGCCTCAGTTTCACTAGGTAATGCTCTCTGTGGCCTTGTATTCTGTGATCCTGCGATTTGACCTAACTGTAACTCTAAATTTCTTGTGAGTAATTTCTGACTCTTCAACTCAGCTGCAAACTGTGCCTATTGAGCCTTCATGTCCACTGCAAACTGTTCATGTTGAGACATCAACTACTTAAGCATCTCCTCCATATTACTATTCGAAGCAGTCGCCGAATTATTCTGAACCGGCTGTGGATTTAGTTGCACTGGTCCCTTATACTAATTTGTATTTTGTGCCTGATTTCTACCCCATGAGAAATTAGGGTGGTCCCTCTAATTTGGATTAGATGTATTGCCAAAATTCTATTGACCCTGACGATTTGTATTCCCCATGTAGTTGACTGAATTTGGATTAACAAAATATGCATCTGCTTTATGCTCACTGCTTCCACAAACTTCACACCATGCATATACCTGTTGAACTACATTTGTTGTGGCTGCTGGTTGAGTTGTACCCAACTTTAAGTTATTAAGCTGAGTATTCATATAGTTCTGCATTACTACAATCTGTGCTTGTAAGGCAGTGAATTGATCAACCTCCAAAACCCCTGCAACTTTCTTGGGAGCATTCCTCGAGTCTGCATGCCAATAAGGATTTCCTTGTGTAATTTGATTCAGCAAGGTATACAATTCTTCTTATGTTTTCTCCAAATCCTTACCTTCTACTACTGAATCCAAGAGAATCTTTGTATTAGACTCAAGACCTTCTTTAAATGTATGCACCAAAACATCATTCGATTGATGGTGATGAGGACAACTTCTGAGCATGCCCTTGAATCTCTCCCAAGCTTGGTAGAGATTTTCTCTATGTTTGTATCTGAAACTCAATATCTCACTCCTTAATCGAGCCATTTTCTAAGATGGAAAAAATTGAATGAGGAACCTTCGAGCACATTCTTCCCATGTAGTGATGGATTGGTGTGGTTCAGCAAGTAGCCATCTATTTTCTTTCCCCAGTAGAGAAAAGGGAAAGAGTATCAATCTGACATAATCAGCACTCACATCTTCAGGAATATATGTGTCGCTTATCTCTAGGAAGGTTCGTAAGTGCTGCTGCGGATCCTCGTGTGAAAGTCCCTGAAATTCAATCGCAGATTTCAACAGTTGCACTATATTTTTTTCAATTCCCATTGACCTCCTTGTTCAGGCTTCAGGATACTGTTAGTCACAAGGTACGTAAGTAGGATTGCCACTTCTCGAATAAGTCTTGTGACTGGTTGAATAGGAACAACTGGAGCTGGAACATTTCAAACATTTGGATCAACAACTATAGGATCACGTATTTTCGCCATCGATCCCTGTTGAGTGTAGTATTGAGATCTTCATCTCTGATGACAAATCACTTCTGGTTCTACAAAGGGCTCTACTAACTCTTTGTCTCTAGCCAGTCCAATGTTCAGCTAAACCTACAAAAATTCAGCCACTAAGATCAAGTTGTTTACACTTCGACTTATGATCAAAAACCAAAAATTAAAGCAATTTACTAATTCCCTTTGATCCCCGGCAACAATGCCAAAAACTTATTGTGTCTCTACGCACACGCAAGTGTATGTGATCGTGAAAGTAATATAATGACTTAGACAATTAAATATTCTCGAGGATCAATAAACTTGAAATTTATTTAATTTTTAGTTCAAGACAATTTAATATTAAGTGTTTAATTGTATTAAGATTAAGATGATTCTGTAAATAAAATGCAATTTACTAAACAATAAATAATTAGTGATGACTAAAGAAAAGAAAGCAACGGTTGTAATCAATAATGATGAAGATTCCAGGGTTGAGGTATAGTGAACAATCATACAATTCTCTATTTTTCTCACAGTCTAATTGGTTATCAGGTTGATCGTTCGCAAGGTTTATGCCACAATCTTAGTCTCCCAACCTCAGATCTTATATCTATTGAATGTTGTAACTACAACTCCCGCAGAGTTACAACAAATCTTTTAGATTCATGAAGTCGTCTTCCTGCAAGTGAACCAATCAAGGCTTCTAGATATATCCCTATCCTAGATGCTAATTCAAATCCCTTATTTTAGAAAAGAATAAAAACCTTGCTCCCTAATTTCTTCGTTCTATCCTATGATTCTCCTCCCGAATTCACATAGAAATATAAATTTATTCTAATGGTGGACAATCATTAAAATAGTAAGCTCAAGAAATTAAGAACAACCCATATGATAATCCAAAAAGAAACTATTAATAAGAATATTAAAGAGTACTCATGTTTTTAGCCTCAACCCCAGAAAGAGGGTGTTTAGCTACTCATGTTTGAATTAACCATCAAAAATAAGTAACAAATCATACCCAAATCAATCCTTGAAATAAAGAAATTCAAAAGAATGTTTATGATCCCTAAAAGAGAGAAATTTCTATTTTTCCGTCGCTGCTCTGCTTGACAAAAAGTCCCCCACATTATCTTAGACTTTTCTTTTTATAGCTGGGATAAAATAGTTAAAATATTCTCAATTTATCCACCCGGTGTGTCGCACTATGCTTCTATTGCTATTTTCCATTAAAATCTAAGAAATCCCAGAGCTCAAGTACGCCCCAACAATTGTAAAATGCACCCTCACCGCAACGCGCCACTATCACAGTGATCCACTAGATTGGGACAATTGCAAAATAATCATCCTCCACGACGCGCTAAACCTTCAGGTCACCAATTCTGATAAACAAAACTTCTCCGCGACGTGGTGGTTTCATAAACCTTCACTAGAATTTGACCATTGCTATTTTGTTGATCATCGCGATGCGGAGTGTCTTCAAATGAGGATTTCTTCGTTCCAACTTCCCTTTTTCAGCTTAATTTTAGTCCTTTGCATTTCATTACTACTTCCATATCCTCCTTGTATCCAATTATGCATAATTCTTTATGATTTTGATCCTGAAAGTACTAATCATATCCATTAGGCACAAAACGGAATAAAAGTTGAATTATACTTAAGAATTCATACAAAAGTTCTTAAACTATGTTCAAATCTAGGTGCATATTGGTTCTTTGAGCATATAAATATGCCCAAGATCAATGACCTTACCTCTCTGCATCAAAACACACCCCAAACCGACTCTGGAGGCATCACAATATACCACAAACCCATCTGAACCATCTGGTAGGGTCAAAACTGGAGTTGTAGTGAGTCCAGTCTTCAACTCTTGAAAACTCTTTTCACAAGAATATGACCACTAGAATTTGACTTTCTTCTGAGATAATCTGGACATAAAGGATGCAATAGATGAAAATCCCTCAACAAATCGCCAGTAATAGCCAGCCAAGCCCAAGAAACTCCTGATATCTGATGGAGAGATGGGTCTAGGCCAGTTTCTCACTACTTCAGTCTTTTGGGGATCAAATCTAATGCCATCACCAGAAATTATATGGCTAAGGAAGGATACTGACCTTAGCCAAAATTTGCACTTGCTGAATTTGGCGAATAACTGATGGTTATTGAGAGTCCGCAATACTATTTTGAGATGGTCTGCATAATCATGCTTACTGTTGGAGTAGACAAAAATATCATCTATGAAGACTATCACAAACATGTCTAAGCACTGCTTAAACACAAGGTTCATCAAGTCCATGAAAGATGCTGGGGCATTGGTAAGTCCAAAGGACATGACTAAGAATTTGTAGTGACCATACCGAGTTCTAAAGGCTGTTTTTAGGATGTCACATTCTCTGACTCTGAGATGATGATAGCACGATCTGAGGTCTATCTTGGAGAAGTAACTAGCACACTGAATTGGGTCAAACAAGTCATCGATTTTGGGAAGAGGGTACTTATTTTTTACCATAATTTTATTTAGCTGACGGTAGTCAATACACATTCTGAGAGAACGTCTTTCTTATGCACAAATAAAACTGGTGTGCCCCACGGAGACACATTAGGTCTGATAAATCCCTTATCTAGGAGATCTTTTAACTGCTTTTTTAATTCTCGAAGTTCTGCAGGTGTCATTCTGTATGGCGGAGTAGATATGGGTTGAGTATCTGGAAGAAGGTCTATTCTGAAGTCGATTTCCCTTTCAGGAGGAACTCTGGGAAGATCTTCGAGAAACACATCTGGGAATTCACATGCTACTGACACTAATTCAAGAGTAGGGGTTTCTAAACTAGAGTTCTAGACTCAAATGAGGTGGTAGACACATCCCTTAAATATTATTTTCCTTTCCCTTAGGTAAGAAATAATCTAACCCCTAATTGCTGAAGTACTACCCCTCCACTCAAGGACGGGTTCATTCAAAAACTAAAACTGGATAATTCTATTTCTACAGACGACTAAGGCATAGTAGAAATGAAGCTAATCCATGTCGAGAATAACATCAAAATCAATTATCTCTAATTCAACTAAGTCTGCTGAAGTGACTTTTTGAGATATCATAACTGGAAAGTTCCTGTATACCCACCGTTCAATGATAGATTTACCCACTGGGGTAGAGACTGAGAAAGGCTCTACTAGAATTTCAGGACTGACTCTGAAATCAATGGCTATATATGGAGTAATAAAGGACCACAAAGCTCCTGGATCTAGCAAAGAATAAACATGTAAATGGAAAACTTGTACCACATTAAGAGAACTTTTCTGATCCTGTCGGGACTGAAAAGCATAGAGTCTATTTGGGCGCTGCCCACTAGTGGCACTGGAAGCGGCACCCTGCTGATTTGGGCGATCGAACTGAGTTGGGGAATAGTTATACTGACCCTGAGAACCTGACTGGGTATAATCTCTGACTTTGTGTCCTGGCTTATCACACCCAAAACACACATCGATGCCCGTTTTGCAGACACCCTGGTGGTTTTTGCCATATTTCTAACAAAGAAGATTGATTCGTACGCTGCTGACACTACCCTAGGGTTTAGGTCCTGAAGCCCTATCTCTGTTGCCATCTCTAAAGTTTGGCACTAGAGCACTGGCTGAGGAAGGAACTGGAACTAAGGATTTTAGGTGGTACTGAGGACGATTCCCACCCTCTAACTTAGGATGAGCGAAGTGGAAACTAGTCGTTCTCGCTCTCTTGTTCTCCTTCTCCTTCTCTCTATTTTTAGCCTCATATATATACTAAGCATGGACCATGATCTTGGATATGTCCATCTCCTTAATCAACATTGCGGTCCTACACTCCTTAACCACACTATTAGACATGCCAGACACATACTTACTCATCCTGGATCTAGTATCTACCACCACATGAGGAGCATAGCTGGATAATTGAGTAAACTTATGGGAATACTCTTTCACTTCCATATTGACCTGCTTCAGATTTATAAACTCCAAAACCTTTGATTCCCTCAACTCTAATGGGAAGAATCTATCCAGAAAAGCAGTGGCAAACTCTTCCCATTCTATAGGCCCTACATTTGTGGCCCTTTTTTCTTTACACTATTTGAACCATGAGTGGGCCACATCTTGCAACTAATATGCATCCAACTTAGCACTCTCAATAGAAATTACCCCTATAATATCTGTAACTTTCTGCACCTGATTAAGAAACTCCTGAGGGTCCACATATGACTTAGACCCAGTAAAAGAAGGAGGGTTCATTTGGGTGAAATCTCAAATCCTGGAAGCAGCAGTATTGGCCACTGGGTTGGACAGAACAACAGCTGAAAGTTCATTCTGGGCTGCCACAAAATGAGCTAGGGTGGTGAAAGTTGCTCAAAACTCAGCATGGGGGACAAGTTCATCCAGAGTATCTGGCTGAATGGGCTGAGGTTCTGGCTGGTCTCCCATTCCACTTCCCTTAGTCCTTTTTGGAGGCATATTCTATAAATAAAAGAGAAATTTGGATTATCCAGGTAGTTTAACTGGAGATCATGCTCACTCACTCGACATGAATACTGAAACAAGGGAAACTTTTCCTAAAACACCTCGTAGCCCCCTGTCCATAGGTGTGGTGTGCTACACACCCATGCATAAGATTCTTCTAGATGTACCTTTCAGACATCGTAGGACTCCGTTGAACCATAGGCTCTGATACCAAGTTTATAATTCCCCGAGTCTATACCCTAGATACTACATGGTGGTCATGATCCCAAAGGACCATAAGCTAACCCATGACTGGTACCAGTTGCATTAACTAAATGATAATATTGTAATATGCAGAAATTAGGTGGAAAACATTCCAAAGGTTCAATACTGTAATAAAACTAAATACGGTATAACAATACAAAAACTAAAATATTTATCTAAAAATACTCGTCTAAAAAGCCTCTAAACTGTTTGAAATGTAGAGTTGATGGGACATGTCCCCAACTAACTCCGTCTACTGAAATAAAACTGAAATACGGAAATGATATTCATGTCCTCAAACTATAAGAACTCACCACTAACTCTGACTACTGAAAATCTGTAACTGCTAGGGATGACCGAAAGTCGTGCATTTGCACCTATAATATAAGACATTATAGGACAAGAGAAAGTATGTGTCAGTACTTTGAATGTACTGGTATGGTAAGTGAGGTAGGATGAAATGCATAGGTTCATATGCATAAACAATACTAACTGAATGATATGAATATAATTAAATGAGAGTACATGCATGAATACGTAAACTGTAACTGAGATCATGATAACACTGAATACTGTGTCTGAATACTGATTAACTGATATCTGAGTATACTAATATTGAATTATTGATAACTGAATGACTGTATCTGACAGTCTTGGTTCTGTGGAACTATACCAAGTTCCATACTGAACTGAGTGACTGTGTCTGACAGTCCTGAATCTATAGAATTGAACTGAGTTCTATTCTAAGACTAGAACTGAAACTGAGACTGTGGGAGGTAATCATCTAACCGACATACCCCATTGTGAATAAATTGGTGTCCAATCTGTAACCCTAGTTGGAAGGGTGTCAGTACTGTGCCATGGGTAAAGACAAGCTGAGTCACCCTGATCTGGCAGGTGCTCTGAACGAGAATGTGGTACCCTCAACTAGCAGGTAGATCACCTCATCAACCCTTAACTGGTAGGTTGATGTCTCAACCTATACTGGATACGTAGTTCTAGAACACAAGGACTGCTTATAAGGCGCACACCCTCTACTGGCAGGTGAGTCCCCATCCTTGGGTTTACTCGGTGCTGAATTCTACTCCCAACTGAATAAATACTAGACTGATTTCTAAACTATTCTAAGATGGACTGAACTGCTACTAATCATACTATATAACTGAATTAAACTGAGTTCAGTGAGTTCACTGAGTTTCATTGACTGATGAAATACTATTAAATTCTGTTAACTGGCTGAATTTACTGAGGTATGAACTGAATACTGAACTAGACTGGACTGGTACTGAGTCTACTGAGTTTTTTCGAGTTCTATAACTGACAGAGAGTACTACTGATCGTGACATGACTGATACTATCCTAAGATTGAGAATGGCTCTAGGTAATCAGCTAAATTATCGGGTATTAAATACCCCCAAGACTCGATAGCATAAATTATAAGACATTGTACAATCTTAAAACAGGATCAATAACTACTTGATGAACATTCATTCATTGGGACATTCTAGCAAACACTTGCATGCCATGAACTTAAATACATGCTAACATGATATAATTTCATTATTTAATTCTCGTGAACAACTCATCAAACTCTAAGAAAGCATTGTATATGCACGTAGTACAAATCAACACATGAACATAATAATTTCAAGGATTTAACATGAACTCACATGATACTACATATAAAATAGTTGTTTTTACATAAATCTTGCACTTAATCATGGAATAGAAATCCAATCAACATTATAATCATGAATACACTTGAATCCAAATCATGGAAAATATGAAATCAAGATACCTAATGTTTAAAAGAGTTTCTTGGACTCCAAGGGTGGAAGGAACCCTTGGATGAACACTTGATATAGCTTGGTTTCTAAATTCCTGAAGATTAATAGTGGAATCTTGAGCCTTGAATTTGAAATTTAATCTCCTAGGGTTTTTGTTCTTGAGTGTTTAGAGACAGAATGAATATAATTTGCTAATTGAGGGCTAAATCTCGTGTTTTGGGGGATGAAGGACATCAGAAAAAGACCCAATTATCCCCAAGGATGCGGCTTTTTAATAACTGAAAATTAAACCATCGGCGCGCAGACTGACGTGCCGCATCATTAGAATCGATGTGATAGCCAATGTGGCACGTTGAGTCCATGTCAGTTTACTCGAAATTACCACTGGTAGTCAAGGAAAATATTGATCGATACGATGGCTGATGCGCCGCACCGAGATCGCATCGATACACTATTTTGGATTCCCAAACGTGGTTCAAACGAGGTCTGAAAAATACGAAACTTATCCGGGAACACCTACTGACATTCCTGATCATGAATTAACCTAATGATTGACACTTTAAGGTCATAGAGGTCGTGAAATAGATTTTCCAACTTATGAAGGCCAAAATGACACTAAGTTTGAATACTTAGCTAAAATTTTCTAAGTCTGAGACCCCTTAGCAAACTTAAAAGACTAAGTTAAGCTTAGGATTTTGTGGGGTCTTATAGTTTTCACCCCACTAATTGTCCCCAAACACTGCATTTTTCATGATGTAGGGTCCTAGGGGTTCTTTGGTTACCTTATGCAGTGTTAGCTCATCCAATTCATCGGTTGGTCTACTTGAAGTAGTGAGCCTCCATCCTCCAAAAATATTTACCATTTTATTAGGTTTCTTTTCATATTTTAGGAATTGTTAGTATCCCACCTTGGATTTTGTTTTTCTATACTCAGGGGCATGTCCCGACCTAGTTGATATTCGGTTTTGTTAAAGGCTTTTGTAGTCAAATTGTAGGGGATTAGGGGTTGTGGATTCTTAGATACTTCATCTTTGATTTATCTATCTTGCTTATATGTTTGGTTATCTTTCTCTGCTATTTATTTTGTGTTCTGGTTGGCTAGCCTAAGGGGGTGGTCTCCGATCCTTGGTGGACTTGAGATACCCATCAAGACCATGCCCTGGTTCGAGTCATGAAACATCTCTTTATTTTCTATGGATCAATTTGATGGAAATTTGGGTATATCTTTACTTTCTCTCTCTGTGTGAGTAGCTAATTCTTTATTTCGAGGTTATTCTTGAATAGATTGTGATTACTGATAGGTTTTGTTTATTTATATTTCTAATTGGTTATTTTTTATGTGTTTTGTATTTATTCTATGTTTTAACTAAGAATTGGGAGTTGCAGACCCCTATTACCTTTGAACCCATATCATCCTTGACAAAGAAGGCATGGGTGAGGAATGGCTATAAACAATAACTTAAGCCAACACTCTGAAGTATTGAAATCATTGTATTCACTCCCTATGGATTTGACCACAAACTAAGTTAAGTTACTATATTGATGACGATTGCTTACACCTCAAGGGTGTAGTTTGAGCGTCATCAAGATTTTGGCACTGTTTTTAGGGAGTGAAACATCATTTTCATTCTTATAGTGTTTCTAGTCACTTTGGGTTAGCCGTAGTGTTTATTTTACATTATTTGTTATTTTTGTTATTTCTCAGGTGAGGATAATAGTATACACGATATAATGTACCAATACTATAGTAATACTGGTACTTTTGATGGGCGTCTCAAGGATTAGGATCCCCTCAAAGATGCAGGTCGAGTGACATGACACGAACCAGGGCCTAGTCATATCAGGAAACTCAAGTCCAACAAGGACATGAGACCACCCCTATACCCAATCCAATCTACCAATATACCACCCATTTTAGAGAAATTTTGAACATATAACAAGATAGAGTATTTAGAATTCAATGACTTTGGGATAAGTCTAAAACCGAGACCAACCCAACCAAGTCACACTATCCAAACCATAATATACCCAAGTAGTTGTCCAAACAAAGCCTTTGAAACAATGTTAAAGAATACCTAGTCAGGACATGCCCCTAACTATAGCGAAAAACTAATGTCAGAGGAATAATAAAGACATAAGAAAAACCATAAAATGAAATAAACTTCCAAAGAATTGAAGCTCACCACTTTAGTCTGACCCAAGCTGTCCCCAAATCACCAGGTCACTGGGTAGAAAGTGTGAAGTATGGTCGGTTCCTGCATCACAATGGGATACAGTGCCCAAAGATGGTTAGTAGAGTGAATACTAGCATATACTCAGGAATAAGGATAAAATAATGCCATTATTCAAAACCAAAGTAAATAATCATATACAATCATATAGATGCATATATCTCATGCCAGGATAGGGAACCAGGTTTAGCATGCATTTAAAGACTTTACCTGGGTTGTGTATCTTTTCCATCATAATCTACCCATGGGCTATATAGGTCCAGTGTTACCTCCTAAGAGGGCCCTAGTGTGAACAACCCCACAAACCAAATATATCATAGGAGCTGGGGATTCCTATGTACCCTTTTCCCTCCACGATACATATATACAAGTATAAACTTGGGGGATTCCCATGTACCTCACAAGCATATGATCACCAATACAAACCCTCATGTCAACAAACATGAGTTCCCAGTGTTCGTCCATCGGACTCACACCTTCACGGTTAGATATCACAAACTGCCATTATTGCCTAATTAAAACATTTATCACATAATCAAACCACCAATTCAAAGAGTTAATTATTAAGACATTATGAAGTGGTATTGTCATACCGACTATAGCTTGCAATCAATGTCGCTCGCCAACACTTAGGGGATTGCCATGTACCCCATAAAATTTCTAATTAAACCAAAGACGTGGCCACCAAGGTATTTCCAAATTATTTAAAATCAACCAAACTAATTTAGGTTCGCTTACCATATTATGCAATTCAAGGATTTCAAGAATAGGCAAACTACATGACAAAATCATTCTCATTGGCATTTTAACAAACATGTTAAGGGCATTAGTTTCCAAAACCAAAACCAAGTATCAATTGACCATACCCATGCAACCACATTTTCAAACCATAATTATAATATAATAAACCATAAGAAAAACATAGGAAAACATTATCCAACCATGAACGACCAAAACCCCCAACATCTATTTCAAAACCAAAGCAAATCCACAATAATACCATGAAAATCATTCATTAAAACATGCTTTTAGTTGAAATAATAATGACAGAGGAGTAACATGCCTGAGTTATTAAGATTCACAGCGAGATTTTGATCTTTAAGACTTTAGATGACCACCTTAAAGAAACTCTAGCCCAATCTTCTTGAGAGGTTTTTTAGAGAGAGTTTAGATGGTGTTTTTAATCTTCTAAAGTGTGTAAATGATGACTAACTAGGGTTATAAGACATGGAGTCTTAAGGGTTTTGGGGTGGGAAATATCCAAACTATACTCAGCTTAAAAGTTGTGGAAAAATCACAGGTGGGTACGAGTGGACTCTCCAATTCATCACCACATCATACGACTAGTACCCTTAAGTCGTATAGAAGGCCGATCACCAAAATCTAGACACTGGAAAACATACTATTAGACTCAACCCTCTCGTTACATCAACATACGACTTGTATGGAGTATATCATACCAAGGACAGAACTTGGTCAATCAACACACTGACCAACATACATCTAGGATCCCTAGACCCGTCACCATACCATACAAATTATGGCGTGAATCGTATGATGAACATAAGGTTCAAAACTGAGGAAATTTTAAAGGGTCAAGGTTTAGTGTGTTTTATTAAGATAGGTCTATTTGTATTCCACCAGTGGCCAGAAATGGAGTATTTCATATTACTAGTGTAATGATTCATTTGCTTCAAATGAATAAGTTTTTTGGAGGTTAGGCACATGGGGATACCAATCTACACTTGAAAAACTTCATTGATATGTGCTCTCTATTTGACATAGCCAACATATGTCAAGAATCAATCCATTTTTATCTATTCGTATTCTCATTAATGGGTGAAGTGGTCTTATGGTTTTGGTCTTTGACATAGGGATCTATAGCTTCATGGGTTGAGCTCACAGATGCATTTTTGAATAGGTACTTTCCTTCTTCTCGAATGTTGCAACTAATGGATGAAACCATCAATTTTTGCCAACTTAATGGCAAACCGTTATATGAAGCTTGGCAACAATTCAGTAATAAGATAATGCAATGCCCAAATCATAAGGTTTCAGATAAAATGATTCTTCAAATTTTCTATAGCGCATTGGATCCATTGAACAAGATGGTAGATGATAATGCAGTTAGAGAATCTATTTTCAAATAATTTTATGGTATTGCAATGACTTTATTAGATCAAGTGGCCAAGAAAAGTAGAGGTTGGAAAATAAGAGATATTGAGGTGGCTGTGGAGGCTCCCTTCACATCTCTTATAAGCCAAGAGCAAAGGAAAAATGATGAGAAAAGAGATGATAGCATTGCTAAAGTGATAACTCTACTTGATATTTTTACAAAACATGTAATGAGAGATCATTTAAAGACAGTTAATGCCTTGCATTTAAGAGTGTTAAGGCTTATGATGATGAAAAAATTTAATTCATGTCACACTAATCAGGGGTTTCCCACCCTACCTATCAAAGGCAATGTGGGAATCAAAGTTAGAAGAAAAAGGATTATGATAGAGATCATGATAATGACCAAGATTGGAGAGATAAGGATAGAGATTATGATCGGTACATACCTCCATAATAGGGCCAAGGGTAAAGAGTCAAGCTTTATTTACCCTACGAAGTTCAAAAGTGAAGATGTGCTTGATTGTATCTTAATGGGTTTTTAGGGAACCGATAAGATGGTGAAAGAGATGAAAAGTAATTTCTCATATCTAAATCAAATGGTGACATCTCACTTGGCCTCTATCAAGCAACTTGAAACTCAATTGGGACAAATTTTGGCTAAACTTAATACAAGGACAAAGGGTGGATTTCCTAAAGACATGATTCTTAATTCTAAAGATGATGCTCACATCATGGCTATTATCACTATGAGTGGTCGAAAGCTTGGTAAAGATGTTGAAGATCTTGATGAATACCCCAATGAAAGGATAAATAATGAACAAGATAATGGAAAGATAAAGCAGCTAGAAAAGTCAAATGATGATGTTCCAAAGCCTAATGAGCCAATTCTCAAAAATCTAATGGTAGTTATAGAAAAGGTTAAAAGTGAGGAAGATCCTAAAGCGATTGATGGTGATGCTCCAAATCAGATAAAACTTTGGTTGTTTCTTTGTCACAAATCAAAATTTCTCCACATTCCCACAAAGGCTCAAGAAGAAATAAAATGATTCCAAGTTCAATAAATTCCTTACAAAATTTAGCAATCTATCAGTGAATATTCCTTTGTTTGATGCTTTATAAGAGATGCTCGAGTATGCTAAATTCATAAAGGACTTGTTCATATATAAATGAGTCATGTATTTTAAAACTATCAAGGTAACCTACAATTATAGTACCATAACATATTGTATAATACTAGTGAAGAAAGAAGACTTGGGGGTGTTCATTATTCCTTACACTATTGGGGTGAATTAATTTAGAAAAGCATTATATGATCTTGGGGAAAGTATTAATTTGATGCCATTTTCCATGTTTCAAAAGTCAGACTTGGGTGATCCTAATCCTACCACTACGAGAAATTTAATGGCCAATCGTTCAATCTAAAAGTCCATTGGTGTGGTGTATGATGTTCTTATGAAAGTTGACCGGTTCATCTTTCTGAGTGACTTTCTTATTCTTGATTGCGAGATTGATCATGTAGTCCCAATTATTCTTGGCTACCATACTGACCTTAGTTGATGTTGAATGTCATGAAATGAATTTTTGAGTGAACAATTAAGAGGTCTCTTTCAATGTTTGTACGTCTATGAAGCAACCTATGGACTTGTAAGTTGTTTGGTGATTGATGTTATAGATGACGAGGTGACTAACACCATAGAAAAAGATCTTATAGATGACCCCTTGGTGGGTGTATTGTGGAACTTGACGATTGAGGCGATTGAAGAATATGATGATGTGGTTGCTTCCTTGATGAGTCTTGGCTCTTATACCAATAACCCGGTCAAATTGGATTTTGATTTGAAAACTTGTGAAAGTCCACCCGCCAAACCGTCAGTTATTGAACCACCTTAACTTTAACTTAATCATTTCCTTCCCACCTCTGGTATGTTTTCTTGGGTGAGAACAACACTTTTCCAATCATTTTTGTTAGTGATCTAGTGTCTTGTCAAGTGGATACCTTGAAATCTATTGTGAAAAAGTTTATTTGTGCTATTGGGTGGACCATTGTGGACATCATAGGAATTTATCCTTGAATTTTCTAACATAAAATCAAATTTGAGGTCGATCATGTTCCTAGTGTGGAATATCAAAGAAGTCTCATCCACCGATGCAAGAGCCAGTCAAGAAGGAAATTATCAAATAGCTTGATGCGGGTGTTGTATACCCAATTTCTAATAGTACGTTGGTGAGTCCAATCCAATGTGTTCCTAATAAGGGTGGCATGATGGTATTCCTGAATGAGAACAATGATATTGTGCTCGTTCGTCCAGTCATGGGTTAGAGAGTATGTATGGATTTTCATAAATTAAACTCTTAGACAGAGAAAGATCACTTTCTTATGACTTTTATGGATCAAATTCTAGATCGACTATATGGGCGTGGATGGTATTTCTTTCTTGATTGATATTCGGGGTATGATCAAATTTGTATCGCACAAGAAGACCAAGAAAAGACCACTTTCACTTGTCCCTATGGGACCTTTGCCTTCAAATGCATGCCTTTTAGGCTATGTAATTCAGCGACTACTTTTCATCAATGTATGTTGTACATTTTCTATGATATGGTAGAGGATATCGTGGAAGTCTTCATGGATGACTTTTTTGTGGTTGGGGATTTGTTCGATTATTGCCTTGATTATTTAAGTAAAGTCCTAGAACAGTGTGTGGAAATCAATATCATTTTGAGTTGGGAAAAATGCCATCTTATGGTCAAGATAGGCATTATATTAGGTCCAAAAATTTTGAGAAATGACATCCAAGTTGATTAAGAAAAAGTTGAAGTGATTGCTAAGTTACCTCCACCTATCTCAGTGAAGGGTGTTAGAATTTTTCTTGGTCACGTTGGGTTCTATAGGAGTTTCATTAAAGATTTCTCAAATATTGCTCATCTTTTGTGCAAACTCCTTGAAAAGGACGTGAAGTTTGAATTTGATGATGATTGTCTAAGAGCTTTTAATTATCTCAAGGAGCTCCTTGTGTTGGCTCCTAGCATAGCACCTCCGAATCGGTCCTTTCCTTTTTAAATAATGCGTGATGTGAGTGGTGTTACTTTAGGTATGGTATTGGGCCAAAGAAAAAAGAAGTTTCTTTACCTGATCTATTATGAAATCAAATCACTACATGATACCCAACGTAACTATACGGTTATGGAACAAGAGTTGCTAACAGTGGTGTATACTTTTAAATAATTTTGGGACTATTTGTTGGGTACAAAAGTGGTTGTACACATGTACCATGCAGCTCTTAGATATCTCATGGAAATGAAAGAGGCACAACTTTGTTTGATTAGGTGAATATTGCTCTTGTAAGAATTTGATTTTGAAGTAAAAGACTGGAAGGTGTATAAAAATCAAGTATCCTGCCACCTTTCCTCCCTTGAATCCAATCATGAGAAGTTCTATGAGATTGAGATTTATGATACTTTCCCTAATGACTTATTCATGTCACTCTTGAGAAGTATTAAGCCTTGGTATGCGGACTATGCTAACTATATTGTGAGTGGCTTGCTTCCCGATGATCTTAATTGTTATCAAAAGAAAAGGTTCTTGTTTGATGTGAAGAAGTACTTTTGGGATGAACTATACTTGTTTAGAGAGTATGCGGATGGTATAATTCATCGGTGTGTCATAGAGTTGGAAATAAGGGCCATTCTTGAGGCTTGCCACTCTTCTCTATTTGATAGTAATCATGGTGATATTAGAACAACTGCAAAGGTTCTCCAAAGTGGATATTATTAGCCCACTCTCCATCGATCTGCTCATGAGTTGGTTAAAATGTGTCTTCAATGCCAAATGCAATATGGTATTTCAAGGAGGCATGAGATGCCTCTTATGCCTAATCTCGAGGTTGAATTGTTTGATGTGTGGGCGATCGACTTTATGGGCCCCTTTGTGAGTTCATATTATTATAATTACATCTTGGTAGCCATTGATTATGACTCAAAGTGGGTGGAGTCCATTGCTCTACCGAACAATAAAAGCAAAAGTGTCACCTTCTTCTTAAAGAAGTACATCTTTACAAAGTTCGGGACTCCACAGTCAATTTGTTAGTGATGGCGGTTCTCATTTTTCTAATTAGGTATTCCGTAACTTAATTGATAATTATGGGATGAAGCATAAGGTTTCTACTATGTATCATTCCCAAACTAGTGGTCAAGTTGAGGTCTTAAATCGTAAAATCAAGTCCATTCTTGAGAAAATCATGATTTTTTATCGTACAAATTGGGCAAAACAACTCGATGATGATCTTTAGGTGTATAGGACGACCTACAAAAATCCTATCGGTATGTCTCTCTACCAATTGGTATTTGGAAAGGCTTGTCACTCACCTGTTAGTTGGCGAATAAGTCTTTACATGCCTTGATGACATTGAATATGAATTGAGAGGACGCCTCCAAATCAAGAGTGAATTAAGTTTATGAGTTGGAAGGTTTTTAAATCAAAGCGTATGAAAGCTCCGTATTCTACAAAGAAAAGATGAAGTGGTGGCATGATGCTAAAATCTTGAAATGAGAGTTTCTGCGGGTGATGATGTGTTTCATTTCAATTGTAGATTAAAATTCTTTACGTTTAAGATTAAACCTAAGTGGTCGGGTCCCTTCATGATCTCAAATGTTTACCTAGTGGAGCTATTGATTTGGAAGACCACAATAAGAGGAGATTTATGGTAAATGGACAAAGGTTGAAGAATTACAATATTGGTTGACCCAGAGCAGCTAAGGTTGAGTCGTCTTCGATTAAAGGATCCAAAATGATGTCAGTTGATGTCGTGCCATGACTATCACTAACGTATTTATTGGGAGACAACCAAAGGTTGATCTCTTGATATTTTCTAATGTTTTTATACTAATTTTAGCTTGTTTTTGTTTTTTGTAGGTAATATCACAAGATTGGGATACATGAAGGTAGGTTTTGGGGCTCAAAACTAAGCCTCGAATCCAAATTTTTGAGTGAAAATTGTGATACCCATTGCTTAGACCTGCAATGGACCTGCTTGACCAGTCCAGGCATAAGAGACATGTATATGGCATGAAGTGGTCTTGATTTTGAGCCAAATTACTTAAGCATTCTTCTTGGACTTGTGCTGGACATGCTTGAGTAGTCTAGCACAACTGAAACGCAGGTCTGAGCCCAAAAAAAACTAGCAGATTCTTTTTTGACCTATACTGGACTTGCTTGAGCAGTCCAGGCATAGGTCCAACATATATTGAACGTAGAATCCACTGGTTTGGGGTGTCTAGGGACCTACGCGCGCAGCCCAACTGCATCTCAGGAGCAGGATGGGCGCATGCTCCTTAAAGCATAGCTAAAAAAATTTGGATCTGAAAATTGGGTCAGATTTTGTTGGGAAGACCCAACACGGTCAGCCCAATTTCACTTTAAATTCCTTAAAAAGACCCAATTTACTCAACACCTGTCAAATTTTTCATTAAAATTCCCTCCAAGCCATTTTCTACAACTCAAAATTTTCTCTTTTTTCATAAGTTCAAAATTCTTCAAACTCACTTCAAATTTTCACTTACTATAACAAGAATTAAGCTATAGATACATAAATTAAAAATTAGTTTCATTTTTCTCCTCTCTTCAATCAAGTTAAAGGTATGATCTGTTATGGTTTTATCTTTGAATTCTCTTGAAAGTAGAAATGGTGCTTCATATCCCATGACGCTTTGTCATTTGAATTTAATTTGTGTGAGCTTATTTGGATGATTTATTCTTGTTGGAGTCCTTATTTTGGAATGTGTGCCTTGTTTTATATGTTTAATTGGTAATCCTTGCTTAATGAAACTAGTCCACCCAATGTGTTTGATAAAATGCTCAACTTAACTTTCTCGTCTAACTTATGTGGTGGGTGGCTCAATTAGGATAGTATGAGCACCATGGATGTGTTTGGAGATGATTTGGTGAAATGGGCTTGCACACATGTGCTTCTATTCTCTTTTTCCAAGCTCTTAGTTTGCATGCATACCATGCATTTGTTGAAATATCAATAAGAGGGAATTCCTTGAATTCTTATAATAGTTAATGTGATCTTCTTTGGGTCTTAATGTGGCAATTCTTGAAGAATAATTTTGAGTCCAATTAGTCCTAAATGTTGAATAACCGGTAGTTATTGATTCAAGTAATTTGTAAAGAAATATGGAATCCATGGTTTTTATTAGTCAATATGCTTAACATGGAACCAATGGGTGAAGTCTAAGTAACCAGGGAGAAATGAGTGCTTGCCTTACCCTTTTATAGAGTGGTGAAATATGAAGAATGTGTGATAATGTATAGTCCAAATGGTTGATTGTTGTGATAAAAAAATCCCATGAGTTTTAATGATGAAGTTACCTTGCATCCACCTTAATTTTTATTTAACTTTATTTCCTTTTTTTAATATATAAGAACCCAAAAACATGTTTTACCTTTTATCTTTTATTTTTATTTTATTCTTTTTTTTTACATGGTATGTCTCCAAGCAAGATGTTTCCATGTGGTGATAAGAAATGCTTCGCTTTGGAAAAGCGAAAGGCAAAAGTTGCAATGAAAAAGGGCAAAAAACCAACCTCTAAAGTAGTCCAACAAGGGCCAAAAGTGAAAATTAAGATGAGTTGCCTTTTGTAGCGGATCCAATTAAAGGAGCTCAGTCTGATGACACTCCTAGTAAGATAGTATGGTCATCCACTAACGTGGACCCAAGCATCTAGTGCACCAAATGGGGTCATTACCCTCCTTTACCTTTTTTTTTATTTTTGCATTAGGGACAATCCAATGATTTTTAGTAGGGGGTTGGGCATGGGCATCTTATTCTACATTTGATGGCCTATGCATATTGATTTCACTTGATAACATTGATTGGAGGATTAAGGAGATATACTCTATTTTTTTTATAGTTTGATGCTTGTTTAGCCCGTGTAGGGATTGTTCTTCATGATGACATATCTTTGGATGTGGCCCTTATTAGGCATATTGATGATGATGCCGGATATTTCCCTTTTTGGACTTGTTTCATGTGCTTAATATTAATGTGATACTCGATTGTTATTGCATTGGTATTGATGGTGTATTTTGGGTGATTTTTACAATATTGGTGCACATGGTTCTCGTCACCTTTTTATATATGTTTCCAATAAACTAAGAGTTTTCTTCATAACTAGGCTCTTTCCTAAGGAGCAAAATTTTATTTTCTCTTTCTTCTGATCTTTTGTCTTTATTTTAGTTTTTTTTCGAACCTAGTGATAGTTCATCCATGACGGATGATAAGGCGACATCCTTAGGTGAAGTACCTATCCTTTTGAGTTGATTTGGAATAGGCAAAAGTTTAAAAAAAAAATTCAAAATGTCATTGACAAGGAATGAAATGATTTTGAGAAAAAACAAAAAATATAGTGTTCTTTTTGAAAAAGAACAACGATGTTTATGACCCTTCTCTTTAGTGATACCATTAAATTCAATTTTTGGATCTTTCTTTACAAGGATGGGTCTTTGACTCGGAGTAATTTGTTAAGCTTAAATTGCTCAAATTGGTTGGGAGACTATCTTTTTAATGTATGAGTATGATGCCTTGAGTGGTGAGATTTTGGAATAATTCTTGTACATACATGTAGTCTAGAACTTGCCTCTAGTGTATTCAAAACAAAATTCTAGGAAAACTTGATTTGGAGGATGACCCAAGGCCATTTTTGACCCATCACATAGCCAAATTCCCACCTTAACATTGTTTCTTAGTTAACCCCTTTGAGCCTTTTGCCTATTTTTCTTTCTTCTTTTAATGGTAACCATGCTATAACACCTTAATCCCCGTTTTGTCACTTAACCCCCTTTGATGCATTGTATGATTCTAAATAATTAAATATAGATAAAAGCCTAAGTTTGGGGGTTTGTGTAATTGTTAGATATATGTAAAGGTGGTTCAAACTCCTAGTTTTGGGGAAGAATGTGATATGCTAAGATGATCCAAGAAAGGTGTATGTAAGGTTGTCATATCATGTACTTAAGAGAAGAGAGATATGTTTGATGATAAAGTTGAATAGCCTAACCCATAGAACTTGAAGAGAAAGTAGACAAATGAGTGGCTAAGAAGAGCTTAAAGTTAGAAAATCTCTTGAAATAGTCAAAGAATAAATAAATAAAATGGTGGGTTGGGTTTGTTTTGTAAATGCTAAGCTAAAGGTTAAGGGATGCAAAGGAAATGATTTAAAGGTGAATAAGGTGGATAATTTGAAAATTTTGGGGTAAAGGGGGATGAATGATTATGTTGAAGGAGATCTTTTAGTCATTAATACATATATTCCTTCCCGCACCTTAAACCTTCATCTAGACCCATAAGACCTTGGCGATTCCAAACTAGGTAAGTCTACATTAGTGAAAAAAAACTAAAAGGGAAAGCCTACGGTTCTACTTATTGTACTTGAACTTCTTTGTGAGAGTGAGTGTGAATACCTTCATTATTTTAGCTCCCTTAAGAATTAAAATGTATTGTGTGTAGAGCTAATTCTTGCTTATCAGCGGCATTGATACTTTGGGGTAAGAGTGAAGTCTTACTTCCGGTTTGGGTAAATGGGAGAGGTAAGTTGCATTATGAAGATTCAGAGGATCTTTGTAGATTTTGTGTCACCTCTTGATATGCTTTGTTGATTTGAAAGGTTCATTTGATACAAACTTCTATCCTTGCTTAAAAAATATGTGCTTATTGAAAAATTTTGGTTTACTTGTTGCCAAGACATTTTTGAGAAGTCTTTGTAGAGCCTTGTTAGCCTAGATCTTTAGTATAGCTTTATTTTGGGTGTTTTTATGTTTTAAATACCCTATCTCATTGGATAATTCTTTGGTGCTTGAGGACAAGAAATAGTTCAAGTTTGAGGGGTTGATAAGTCATCAATTTGGAAATATTTTAGCACCTTTTAAGCTTAAATTATTATGTTTTCCATTGATTTGGTGTTAATATCATGTATAATGCTTATTTGTGCAGGTAAAGGTTGATAATAAAGATGACAAAGTCAATCAAGTCAATAGAAGGTCAAATATGAAAGAAAAAGAGCCCTAAATATCACATGACGTGTTGGGTGGCCACCTACTTGTGGATAAAATATCCCCATCTGCACCTAATTTGCTCTGAATCTACTCTAGATATGCTCTAGATCTACTCAAGCAGATCAAAAGTGCGGTGGTATTTTTGTAATTTTGGAAAATTTGAAATTGGGTTCAAAATGGGGGTTTTCAGCTCATTTCCATCATCATTGAACATTATTGTACTACTCTTGAGCTAATAAGACATAAGAGTTACTCTCAACTGGAGGATTAGTGATTTTTATTGAAGATCTGTTGGAATAAAAGCTTGGATTTTGCATTCTCTTTATTTTCTATGGATCAATTTGATGAAAATTTGGGTATATCCTTACTTTTTCTCTCTATGAGTAGTTAATTCTTCATCTTGGGGTTATGCTTAAATAGATTATGATTAGTGCATAGATTTTATTTATTTACCTTCCTAATTAGCTATTTGAGATGATCTTTGCATTTATTGATTTTTTTAACTAAGAATTGGGAACCTCAATTATGTTTGAACCCATATCATCCTTGACAGAGGAGGTATGGGTAAGGAATGGATATAAATAATAACTTAAATTAGTTCATTTGATAGAATCTCTTAGACATAAGGATGCTAACTGATGCCATAGATCGGTCAAATTATGGCACTTATGAGGTGTTCGAAAGAACCCATTCGTGAAATTTGGTGTTTTATTGTCAAATTGACACTAAAATTGTTAGATCTAACCTACGCATGACTCCTAGCTAAATTTGGATAAACTCTAAATTACCCATGCATGAATTTATACCTAGAATGGCATAACCCCAAGGTTCAATCCAAATTAATTACACTCTAAGTATTTTTAGCTTCGAGATAGTATTCTAAAAGCAAAGAAATTGTTAACTTTAAACATATTCCAATCAATCTCCCATTTTACATTTTTGTTTGTTTTATACACATTACGGGTCAACTCCCAATTGACTTCAAACACTTGAGTATTAAAATCATTATCTTCACTCCCTGTGGATTTAACCCCAACCTAAGTTAGGTTATTATATTGACCATGATCGTTTATACCTTAAAGGGCGTGTCTTAGCATTATCAACTACCTATCAATTGAAGGGAGTGGATCAGACTTGATGCGAATAGTAGACAACAGGCAGATGTGTGGATCAAGGCCCAGTGGATTGGGATGAGTTTGTGACTGATTTTCTTGATAGATTCTTTCCTATTGTGTTGAGAAAAACTAAGGTTGAGGAGTTCATTTATATTAGGTCAACATGATCGTGAAAGAGTATTCTCTAGAGTTGACTCAATTCTTTAGGTATGCTAGGATAGTGGTTGATTCAAGGGCCCGCATGAGTAAGTTTGTTTTAGATGTCTCTGAATTAGTGGTTAAGGAGTGTAGGATCACTATGCTAATCAAGGAAATGGACATCCTTAAATTTATGACGCACACTTACCAGATTGAGGAAGAAAATATTAAGGAGAAGGAAATGGGAGACTAAGAGGGCTAGAATATGTAACTTTGACTATTCTTAGTAGAAGTTGGGTGGTGGTAATTGATCTCAATTTCATCATAGGTCTCCAGCTCTAACCTCTTCCTATGCTAGTGCCCAGTACCTAAGTTTAGATAGGAGTATTAGGATAGAACACCAAGCTCTAATTCTCAAGGTAGCATTAATAGTGGACGTACTTTCCCAATTTGCAAAAAGTGTGGTAAGAACAACCAAGGAGAGTTTGTGTCCAGCAGGGGTGGCTATTTTGGATATGGTAAGACAGGTCACAAGTTGAGCTATTTCCTAATGGTCTCACAAATTCACCAGCAGACTTAGTCTACTTTGTCAGTAGCTCCAACAGGTCATACAACTCAGCAGTGTGCCTTATCTAGTATAGGTGTTATATTGTATGCTTTACAGACACGGTAGGATCAAGAAGGTTCCCCTAATGTAGTCACTGGTACATTATGAGTCTTTCACATTTATGTATATGCCCTACTATATCCCAGGTCCATACTTTCCTTCATGAGTCCTTATATTGCAGTATATTTTAGTGTTAGTCCCGAAATCCTCTCAAAACCTTTCTTAATCTCTACTCCTATTAGTGACTCGGTTATAGCTAAAATAGGTATATCAAAATTTCCTAGTCATAGTTTCCTTTAAAATCTCTTTTATTGATCTAGTAGAGTTAGATATGACCAATTTTGATGTTATTCTTTGCATAGATAGGTTACATTCCTATTATGCCATAGTGGACTAAATAAAAAAAGCCATTAAGTTTCAATTTCCTAATGAGCTAGTCTTAGAATGGAAGGGTAGTACTTCAATGCTATAGTTTGATTTTCCTCTTAGCTTAAGGCCAAAGCAATGATCTCTAATGGTTACATCTGCCATCTTTGGGTAAAGTATTTGAGGTTCTAAACCCTAACTATTTAGTTAGTTCTAGTTATGAATGTTTTTCTAGAAGTTTTCCCTGAAGATCTTCCTAGAGTCCCTCTCGAGTGGAAGATACACTCTGGAATAGACATTTTTCCAGATACCCAGCCTATCTTAATTCCTCCATGTAGAATGGCTCCAGTCGAGCTTAAAAAATTAAAGAAGCAGTTAAAAGACCTTTAAGATAAAGGGTTTATCAGATCTAGAATCTTTACATGGGGTTCCCCAATTTTTTATGTGCGTAAAAAGATGGTTCCCTCAAAATATGCATCAATTACCATCAGTTGAACAAATTCACAATCAAGAATAAGTATCATATCCCTAGGATTGATAACTTATTTATTAGGGTGACAATTGTTTCTCATAGATAAACCTCAAATCTAGCTATCATCAACTTAGAGTCAGAGAATGTAATATTTTAAAGACAATCATTAAAACTCGGAATGGTCATTTTGAATTTCACTACTAGAAATTACCCCTATGGTGACGGTGGCAAAACCGTTGCAATAGACAAAAAAAACCATTGACATAGCTCTACCACAATGGTTCAGCAAGCATTCTATAGGTGGGCGTTGCGATAGGTCTATGGCAACGGTTGTTTGAACTATCGCCATAGGTCAAGCTATGGCAACGATTTCAGACAACCGTCACCATAACTTGACCTATGACGACGGTTATGTTTTGATTTATGGAGAGGCCTATTTTCATCTATTGCAATGGTTACTAACAATTGCAATAGAATCTATTGCAACGACATTAAACTGTTGCAACAACATCTATTACGACATTTTTATTATTCTATTGCAACGCTTTTCATTACTTTTTGGGACGCCTATTTTCATCTATTGCAATGATTACTAACCATTGCAATAGATTCTATTGCAACAATATTAAACCTATTGCAACGAGATTAAACTATTGCAATAGCATCTATTACGACGCTTTTGTTATTCTGTTGCAACAGTTTTTGACTACCTATTGCAATGGTTTATTAATCTATTGCAACGATTGTTGCCACATGTTATTAAATTGAAACGATTTATATAAATAGCCACTCATATTAATGAAAATTTTTATTTACATACATAATAAATTATAACACAATATATACAAACCATAAAACAAAATCATTCATTAATAATCTCATAATTCAAAATATGCAACAAGCTAGTAATTTAAATCAAAAAGCAAAATGTAATCAAGTCCATCAATATCATCGCGCATATTAGAACCTTCATCATCATTGATTGGATAGTGTGTATTTCTTGAGCAAGCGCTTTCTCCATGGAAAGTGTTTTTGGTGTAACTAGCAAGAAACTCTCTAGAAAGCAAGTGATCCTCCACCACATCTCTATAATACCAATACTGATTCTTGCAGTCTCTATAAGGACATAATATCTCATTTTCTTGAGGAGCACTTTCAAATGCCTTTTCAAGAAAATATTTCACTCCACGCTCGAACTCATCAGACCATATTAAACAATTCATCCAACTTCTATCTTCACTATCCATTAAAATCCTACATAACACAAGGAAATCACCAAAATTATGATTCATGTAAAGCTAAAATATGAACATTGCCAACCACATGAAACGAGCAGCCCAAGAAACTTGCACAAAAATTTTAACAAGTTTAACAAACATAAGCAAACTATGCAGCACAACAGATATAATGGATGAACATCAAAATAATGGAAAAGAAAAAGTGAAGAACTAAAGCTATATTGGCCAAGAATGTAGAAGACAAGATAAGTCAGTGCCAAGAAGATTTATCATGCATGACGATACTTAAATGCTCCTCATACTACTGAAGATTTTGTATGTTCATGTGACCCTGGAAGCAAGGAATTCCCTTATCAGAGTTCATGTCTAAACTTTAGACCAAGTATTTATCATCCTAGTTCAATACTAGTGTACTAGAAATGGAGGCCAACTCATTAGAGACATGTCACGACCTCTTTCATAATGACTTTAATTGTATAAGTAAACAACAAATCCGAGAATACAATTTGGAAAAGAGGTAAAAAGATAAAGTATGTATGGACAAGAGCATTGTATGTGTGGAAAAATGAGCAATTCTGGAACCCAGGTATTTGATTAATTTTGGAATTAGAAGTGAGATTGGATCTCACTGTCCTCATGCAAGCTCTTGAGAATCGAGCTGACTGTCCACTTGAGCTTCTCAAGATAACCTGAGCTTCTCAAGATAACCACTGTTGGAACATCTAAACAAGTGGTTGAAGAAACAGGGAAAAGAGGTTGTTTTCTATAGACCCTCAACACAACAATTTATTACAAGAACAACAACAACATACTCAGTGTAGTTCCATAAGTGGAGTCAGAAAATGTGGATGTACGTAGACCTTACCTAGTTACCTTACCTCTACCGAGGTAAAGAGGTTGTTTTTGATAGACTCTCAACACTACAATTTATTATAGGAAGAACAACAACATACTCAGTATAGTATAGTTCCACAAGTGGAGTCCGAGAGGATGGATATACATAGACCTTACCTAGTTACCTCACCTCTCTGCTGGGTAAAGAGGTTGTTTTCGATAGACACTCAACACTACAATTTATTACAAGAACAACAAAAACCATAATTCAAGATGGTATCAATGTATTTTTAAGTAGTTATTGCCTCATAAAGGTGTTCTGCAGAATCAACAAGTCTTTGCCTTAAGGTAGAAGCAAATGAAGCTTTGTGCAGCAAGCATCTAGCATTGCTTTTAAACACCAACTAAACGACTTCCCGTTTTCATGGTGTTTCATTCTCTCATCATGTTAATAATAATATCGTTGATGAAAATGTTATAAATATAAAGATATTAGGGGAAATGAGAAATGCAGCATGTGTTACTGATCTCTTATTCCTGGCACTCCGAAGAAGCAACTACATTCCCCCTACCCCACCCACCCACCCCCTCCTTCTCGTCAGTATAAAGGAGTAACGAATTAAAGGGAGAGAAAAATCTTAAGCAGGTGCACACTCGAGAGGGAGAATATGATGTGGGATATTTACCTCCTTCAATGAGTGCAACATTCTCAACGAAAAGGCAAGCTGAAAACTTTACACTAGAGCTTTGTGGTATGATTTCTGCACAAGTACATATGTAAAGACAAAAAGGGAAACAAAAATCTTAGGAATTCCAAAGGAATATTATATTACATAGATATAGTTACAAAAACATGGAAAAGTAACTATAAAGAAAGGAACCACTAAAAGAATTTTTTTTGTAGATCTTTCGAGCTACACAATTATGAATATTCTAGACACTAATATTTCATTTAGTATCGTGAGCAAATAACATGGCAGCAAACAAGTATTTAGATCAAATATAACAGTCATAGAACGAACCAATTACCTTTGCTCTAGAAAATAGTAAGACCATACTAAATGTATGAGCAATGGCTTCATAATTCTCAGGCATATTTTCAGGAGAAATAGATTGTACCCATAGCGAGGAGAGAAAGAGTATGATTTGGTGGTTGTTGAGTCTCAGAGAAATAGGACCCTGAAGATCATGAGGAAAATAAGTTTCACTACTTGGTGAAGTCAAATAAAACACACTCAAATAGAAAAAATCAGCTGCTGAAGAAATAGTAAACGATCGTAATACTACATTGTATAGCTCTCTAAGTGAAAGATGTGTTCTATACGACAGCTGTGAAACCAGAAATATTATTTCATAATGAATGTTGAAGTCAAATGCCAACATATCCATGTATGGGTGTTGTAAATAGATCGATGTTTAAGTGGATGCACAATTTTAAAAAGAGTAGAAACATTTTCATGCAATCCGAATCAATGTTTGAAATCTAATGCCCAACATATCCAATTTACGAGTGTCGTCAACATATGGGGATGATGTAGAAATTAAAACAATATAAATAGAAGTTGTCTCAAAAGGCCTACAATTTTGTGAAATTCATTCAGATTTAAGAAATAATATAATATGACAGAAGCAAATGATTCAGATACAAAGATACCAACTAATTAGTATTAAGGCTTTATCAAGCATATGCAGCAAAACAAGCTATTGATCAAAGATGAAGATGTTCAAGCGGCAGACCATTTTATAGTCTAAGTAATTTATTTGCCAAGGATGTGAGCAAAGGGTCAAACGCTCGAGTTGTAAAAGAGTAACAGATACGATGTCCGATGATTTGAAGCTAGTAGAATGGATCATACTAACGAATCTAAGAGTAATAGCTATATCTACTAAGATGGTGAAGATGGTTACGGAACCTACCACTTCGCTACTTGGTTTGTTTGCAGACTCTTCAACAGATGCAGGAGACCCTCCCACGCTATATGTTGACTTTATTCTATTGAGAATCCCACTATTATTACCTTTCTGTTCTATTTTAAGATTACCCTTCTCGAGTGACGAAGACCTTTGTGAAGAAGACCTTTAATCTCTCAGCTTTCCAAGAAGAGAAGCCGAAGGAAGAGAAGAAAAAAACAGTTCTAGAGAGTGCTTTTGAAAAATCTGCTGCCTTAGGCGGGTTTCCTCCGATACCTACTGAGGGGAAACAGAAGATGGAACAAGGATAACAGAAAATATTCGGTGAGCTCCAATGCGCGTTTCATAATCAGGGTGGACCATAACAGGGAGTAACTGATGAAATAAAGCCTCCGGGAATGCTAAACAAAAAGAGAAGTCAGATTCTTAACTCAATATGAAAAGAACAGTCTAATAAATTCAAATGACAATCAGCCTTACTTAGTTTTGGTAGGATAAATTTGGCATAGAAGCTATGATTTGAGAAGCACGGTAAACAACATCAATAGTAGTTCTTTCTACCACTTGGATACTTGTGATGTTCTCTAACATTACTGCCATCACATCAAGAATCGGACCTGCATCTCCAACCTAAGAGTCAAGAAAATAAATAATCATCACTTCCAAACGCCCATCAATAACAAGAAGTTTGATTAATATTTAGTCCTATCAAAAAGAGACTTTTGATTCCTGTTTCAATTTCTAACTAAGCAGCTTCCAACCAATTTACCTAGAATGCAACTTATTTGATATTCAAATCCAATGACAGATTAATCGCATCTTATTTGATAACTCCACAAGGCACTCATCCACTGATTCCTGGAAAAGTCAGTTCCATTTTATTAACTCGGCTCCCATCTTTGCGTCATCAAGAGTATGATGTATACTTTTCCATAAGTGCCTCATGATATTAGTTATTGCAATGACTAGAGCCATCGAATTTACTTCCATGATTTTCATACCGACCAAATTACTTTCAATCCCTGTCAACACATGGCAACTTTTTTTTACATACCAACATTTCTCATCTAACCAAGGATGTTTTGTGCAGTGATTCTCGAATCTGGGTAAGATGCAAATGCTTCAACAATATGGATCAAGAAGATAGAAGCATGTTCTAATACGTGCAGACACAAGAACCAATAGATGACATTAAAGAAACAAAGTGACGTTTGACCAAAGTAAGGAGGGGTTCGTAAAGAGGATATATCTTCCTGAAATGGGAGAATAGATTTACCTTTGCATCATTATACTGAAGGAGATTCATAAAAAGAGGAACAACTTCCATGACAAAGTCAGATGCATCTGAAGGAAGCTTCTTGCACATATTAGAAGCAGTTGCTGAAGCTACTCTCTATTGAAGGATATAAACATTTAGAAGTAATCATATAAGTATTAAAAGGGGCTGGAAGGTTGCTTATTCCACTAAAACTGAATTCCATAAGATTATGAAAGGAATTCTTCTACCTTAACACTATTGGAAAAGAAATTGAGATAAGAAAGCACAACAATCAGTGCACCAGCCCTCAAACAAGCAGTTTGATGCTCCTGAGATATCTTCTTTTGAGCTTGCAAAGATTGTTAAAGGTAAACATTAACATCTTAATTAGGTGGAAAACAATGATCTTTAACAAGTACATAAATGTTCCACTCAAACTAATTCACTCACCTGTTCAGCCAAGTCCATGTATTGAACTGTAAGCAGGCGAGTTACAAAGCATGAAACAACTCTATAATGGATAACAACAACACAAGAAGAAGGAAGAACGTCAACCAAATGGGTAAGAGACCGGGCGGCAAGAAGCATAATGTCAGGATTGTTCTCGTTATTGAGCAGTACTACAAGTACCGGTACAAATGAACACACTAAAAATAGGACAGAGTCTTCTATTCCAATGGAAAGTATCTCACACAGCTGCATCAAAGCCTCTACCTGTTTCCCTTCCTCGCCATCCGCACTTAAACCAGATAATATCTTCATGAGCCATCCACTCTTGTGAGATGATGATGCTAACCCCATTACAGAGCTAGGGAGTAAATCATCTAATCTAGCACTCAATTTCCTAAGCAGTCCTTGAAGCGCACTACTAGCTGAAGTCAAATTCTGGTGCAAAATCCCAACACCACCTTCGCAATCACTATCATCGTCCTCACCACCAGCACCACCACTGGAATCTATATTCAATCCCAGACTCTGTTCAGCATCCCTATCCCTAACTCTAACCTCGTGTTCTTTCTCCTTACCTAATTTTTTTTTCATTAGTAAATAAAGTTATTCCATCAGTTTTCATGGCACTTATTGTGTTTGACAATGTACAATTGTACTATTTGTGAGATCAAAAAAGGACATTTTGGAGTTATTGTTGTATTTGTCAGAAATAACAAAGAGTACCTAGTACGGCGCCACTGAGTGCACAGAGAGAAACAAGAATTCCACCCTACAGCTCGATAAAAAAAATACCATGGCCCAGAGTTCATATGTTTTCAAGTAATAGCAAATATTTTTAAGAACCAGTCTCTTTAAGAGAATAAGCATAAAAAATTGGCACTTTGCAAGAAATTAGGGAACTGAAATCCTACGACACTTAACAAGAAGGACAGAAATATTGTTAGAAGTTAGAAATTAGGGCACTGAAATCCTATGGAACTGAAATACTTGTTTCAATAGATGACTAGGGTTCGATCGAAAGCGGTCGGAACACTGATGGTTGGAGCATTCGTAGTCGGAGCAGTAGTCAATCGGAGCACTGATTTGAGATGCGGAGATCGATCGGAGACCCAAAGTTTCTATAAATTTTGAGATCTGTACTGGAGCCTAGAGCACTAATTTGAAGATCAGTCAATTTTGAGCAGTTGATCGATCTGGAGCAGTCGATGATAGGAGACCCAAATATTCTGATTTGAAGATTTACTTAGTGTTTGTTAACCCTTTAATTTGGCGCACCGGTGGGGTTTTTGTTAAGACCCCAAAGTGGATTAGTTATTTCCTTAATTTATTTTAATTTTTTTATATAATTCATTATATTTTGGTGCACTTTGTAAGAAATTAGGGAGGGAAAAAATTAAAGTCTTGCAATAGCTTTTTTTTCTCAATTAAGCATTGCCATAGGTGGCTTTATGGCGATGGTTCATGCAAGCATTGCTATAAGAAACCCTATTACAACGGTTATATATCAATAGCAACAGTTATAGCTTCTACCAAAATAATTTTTTGGGCGATGGTTGGAAGCATTGCAATAGACCCTCTATAGCAACGCTTTTAGAACCGTCGCCAAAAAGTTCATTGCAATAGGGATATTTTCTAGTAGTGTTTGTTGTTATATCTTTTGGACTAACAAGTGCTCTTGCAACTTTTATGGATTTAGTGAGAAGGGTTTTCAATTAGTACTTAGACATGTTAGTCAATATCTTTATAGATGACATCCTTATTTATTCTCATAGTAATAATGAACATGCATACCATTTGGGGATTATCTTATAGACTCCAACAATTGTTAGTTATTCACTAAGTTCAGCAAGTGAAAATTCTAGTTGAAATCAGTAGCATTCCTTAGTCACCTTATTTTTGGTGAGGGCATTCAAGTTAATCCTCAAAAGATCAAAGCAGTTAGAAATTGATTTAGACCCATCTCTTTGTCATACATAAGAAACTTCATGGATTTAGCCGATTGGTATAGATGATTTGTTGAAGGATTTCCCTCTATTTCTTCTCTTACATATAAATTGACTAAGAATAAATCCAAATTTCAATGGTACAATGCTCATGAGAAAAGTTTGCAAGAGTTGAAGACTCTACTCACTTCTGCTCTAATTTTGACTCTACCAGAAGGTCTAGATGGGTTGTTGTTTATTGTGATTCTTATAGAGTTAGCCATGAGAATTCTTATTGTCGAGATACATAATTTTGAACTTAAAAATGTAATAGTTAATTACTCCATTTTTACTCGAATACATAATTAGCATCCGGATACATAATTTTGAAGTTGAGATATATAATTTTGATTACAGAGATACATCCATTTCTTAAACTATTTGGTCGAGATACATAATACACTAACTAAACCAAAGGGAGACACATTATTAAAATTATGTATCCAAAAAATTATGATTTTGTGAATGTATCCGACTGTTTTTCTAAAAAAGAATTTAGGTAATTAATAAAAAAAAATGTGGAGATTTTATGTTGTTAGTAAAGATAAGTTGTGGTGTTATATAATTTTTTCTTCTTATTAATTAAATTAGACGATATTAAATGGGTCAAGTCCATAATTTAATGTGAGGAAAAATTTATATATTTTTAGCCACTATTTACCCTACATTTAGAATTTTTATTTATTTTTTTAGCATTAATTTTATGAATTTGCCTAATATTATATTTTGATGTGTAGGATTAAAATGGAGTGCAGATGAAGAGATTTGGAGCCAAAACAAATTAATGATGGAAGATTATAGAAGAAAATTTATTCAAACAACTTAGTGGAATACATTTATTATTTTTAATCAAAAGTGACATTTATTGAATTGAATGTTTCACCGCCCAATCCAGAATATGACCACGACAATTGCGTGACACTGAGAATCCTTGTTTTATAGTTAATTTTTTTTCATTTTATTTTAAACTCAATTATTTTATTTGAGGCTTTTTTCTATCTATAAATATTCTATAGAGTCAGTATTTAGAAAACTTTTAACCTAGGAAGAGCTAGGAGCCGCTGTGGAGAATTGGTTTCATCTTTTATTCTCCTTTATTATATATTTTTATGGTTTTCTTTGGATGACTTGTTGTAATTGTTCCATGTCTTTGTGGGGTTAAACTTCTCGTTCTAGGATTATGGTAGTTGACAACGTGATTGCTTAGTAATTTCTTTATTCGATTTATTTGATTATCATCATAGTTGTTCGTTTATTCTTGTTCTCACTATTTTAATTTATAGCTACTACTAAAATAAATTTGTATTCTTGTGTCTAGGATAGGAATATACCTAGATCTCCTTACTTGGTTACAAAATGGGAAGATACATTCAGAATTATCACATCCCCACTCATTAATATAGTTGTGAGGTCAATTTAAATAGACGATTAGAGGTTCAAAAGACCATGATCATATAATCAACCCCATAAATTAACAACTAAAAAATCAAATAAGTTGATGAAATTGATACTCAACATGATTGTAAGATAATCCATAATCCTAGATCGGTTCATTCATTGACTATGTAAAACCTGTTCTTCATCTTAATTGTTCATCAGTTATTTTTTTTTTGTAGTTTTAGTTTAATTAATTCATAAATTCATTTTTAAGATCAACATCTTGAATAAATAATAAGAATTAGTCTAATTTGGTGAATAATTAATCGATAAGTTCCCGTAGGTTTGACATCCGACTTGCACGAGCCACTTTATTACTTGTACGATCGCGTACACTTACGTGTGCTCTTGGACGCAATAAGTTTTTTATGTCGTTGCTGGAGACGTATAAATAATTATTTATCTAGGTTAGACTTTTTTTTTATATATAATTATATTCTTTGTATATAGTTTACTATTTTTTTTATGTAATTTTTTTTTAGTATTTTATTACTCTTCTTGAGATGACATCTAAAAAAGTGTGGAGTGATAGTTACCATCTTTTATAAATCCTTGTCTTATTTGTGGAGGACCCCACCTATGGGAACATTGTCCAAGTTTTTCGATCTTACAAAATGGGTTGTCTGACCCTTATAAATCCTATGATCGGGACTTTTGTAAATGGTTTGGTGACCAATGAAAAGATTGTTCTATTTTTTATAATCCCTCCCCAAGCCCTGACTATGACAATTCAAATAATGTTTGTACTTTTGATAGTATGGATCTTTGCAGAAAATTATTAGAGGAATATGAGGGTTGTCTCAAGACAATTGTAAATAGGATGACATGTTTCATGAAAGAAAGGGTTGAACTTATATAAGAGGTTGACAGGTTTGTCTTAGATATTCACAACTTAAAAGTTGAGTTGAGTGCAAAGGCTAATGCATTTAACGATAATAAATTAGTGATGAGTTGTGTGAGGATGAAAAGATACTAGACCATATTTTTATTGATATTGTCATTATTACGAAGATGCAAATAAGGATGTAAATAATAATATAATTTATGAGTTAGGGCATATTGAACCTTATTCCTATCATTTTTCAACATTGTGCTTAGATAGTGAGATATTAATCGAGTCATCTGAGCCTATGTAAAGGTAAGAAAGAGGAACAATGTGTCTATATTTTTGAATTTCTTGTGTCAAACTCAGATAATTATATTCCAATGTGTTTATGTTCTTGAATTTATTATGCAAAACTCAGAGAAGTACATTCCTCAATTAAGGGAAAAGAAGGAAAAATGTGACATCTATTATTTGATCCCTTTTTATGTATACCACCACCCCTTGAGTGGAGCAGAAAAACTGACGCAAAGTTAGGGTGCAATTGATAGCGTCGACGTGGAGGAAAAAGTGGTAAACTTTATGGCGTCATGCCGCGATATTAATTAGGCATTTGGTGGGAGACAACCCAATTCATTTATTTTGAATTTATTTTTTATTTTATTTTTATTTTTGTAGTGTCACTTTTTGTATTGTTTTTATTCTTGTACATTTAGCAGAAGTCTGAGTAGCTGAATTTGAGGATAAGGAGTACGTTGATATTAACTATGGGTGTGCATGACACTTGATGGAAAGTGAAGAAATATGCTGCTAGTTAGGGCCTAGAGGGCCTCAGAGATTATATGTAATCCTTATTATACTTTGTTTATTGCTTTATGGACAAAGCATGGTTTTAAATATGAGGTTAGATGTCTTTCAATATTTGCTTATGGTAAAGTATGCATATGATATCTTTATTTTTTTAGTTTCCCGTTTAAAATGAATAAAAATTGAAAAAGTTTAAAAATACAAAAAAAAATTTCTTTTGTTTATTAGATTAGAGTAGTTTTTTTTTATTGGTTTTTAGTTTTTTTTTTTCGTCTTTAGTAGAGCATACTTTCTCCACCCCTTGATTTTTTCGATTCTTTTTTTGAGGGGACCCTTTGAAAAGAGTGATTTTTTTATATTTTAGAGTACCTTTTAAGTAGTTTTCTTTTATGAGAGAAAAGAAAATACCTTTTTGATTTGTTTGATACTAGCAATTTAAGCCTGAGTTTGAGTAGTACTTTTCTATATGTGCTTGAGTAGAAATAAAACAACAAGCTTCTTGACACCTAGGACCATGGTTGGACTCTGTATATAGCTTATTCTTATTTTGTAGTTCATAATGACCTTGTCTGTCTTAGAAGTGGAATTGATCCATATTGATTGACACTTGTGTCATGTGTGGTAAGGTTTTGCATATATTTCATATTTTGTATCTTAGTTTAGAACTCGCCTTGCATGCTGCTGAAGCGAAATATAAGTGTTTCTCTGCATAGAAAACGATAAAGGATTTTTTTGATTTATCTTGTAAATTTGAACCTTTTGAGATTTTAATATCAGTAGTTAACCCCCTCGTAGCTAGATTTTTTCCTTGACCCTTTTGTTGAATCCCTAGTTTTTACACCCTGCTTTCTTAGGCACTGTATCATAGACTTGTTATAGTGAAACATTCTTGATAAGATGAGAATACTAGTGAAAATAATTACTGATGAGAGGGCTGAAAATAAAAAGTAGCAAATAATGAGTGATGAATTCTAAAGAAGTGTAAAGTGCTTAGGGAAGTGTAAGTCACTATTATATAGTTTTTTCTACCCATCGCCTAGACAATATTACAACTGATACGCCCAAATTACAACTTTATTACAAAAGTGTAAGCAATCGCTGTCAAATATAGAACCCAACTGGGTTGGGTGTCGAATTTCGCAGGGAATACTGTGTTCACTAAGTATTGTGGTTGTTACTAGACTGTTGATCAAAGGTTCCAGAACAGAGGGGGATTTTGCTTTATCAATTATATTCAAATGTTTGTCACAGAAAGTAATCCAACTGTAGTTTATATTGCTAATAGTAATTCAATAAGAGAAGTCAAACTAGAGTTATGGTTACCAAGATGCTTAAGTAGCTAGGGTTGTGAACTATTTTGGATTCCCAATGAACAATTCTTATTGCAAGAGTAATTTAATTCTATGGTTTACCCATTAGTTTCTCAATCTAAATGAGTATCTTATCCCTTAATTCTTTCAAACTTAAGGAACATAGTATTAATTCAACTATAATCTCACATGGGTTGATTCGGTTAAGGCATCTACTCTCTATCCAAAGGTTAAAGCCTTTAGATTTATGTAAACCCTTTCTTTTCCCAACAAGCACTTTTCTATTTGAACAAGTGTTGTTCTTGGGCTCACTTTTCAAGTTTGCAACCAAGAAAAGTCATTAAAGTGAAGAAGATTTTATGAAATATCAATTACTCATGGGAATCTACTAGATTCACAATCCAAAATCAGCTTTTCACATCAAGGCTCCTATAACCCTAGTTATGGGAGCTTAGCCACACATTTCCACCCAAGAAAAAGAATAAACCATTGTGTTATTCATAAATTAATTCAAAGTTTACTTACAAAAGTCACAATTGTTGTTCTTCAATCTTCAATAGAAAATATAATAAAGGAATCTAGATCCACAAACCTCCAATGAGTCTTACAGAAAAACTATGTAACAATGTATTTTTAGTCTGGAAACCCTAACAAAAGATAAGAGATCCTCAATAAAACCTAAAACTGACTATTTATATATTTTCAGTCAAAAAGAATTTAAAATCCCAAATTATAAAACCCGCGTCTGACGGCCAAAGTGGTGGTCCGTCGCAAGGCTGACGGTTCACTATTTGGTCCGTCGCTGCTGATCTTGATAGACCATTTTCTAGATAAAATTGAAGATCAAAGTGGTGGTCCATCACAAGGCTAACGGTCCACCATTTAGTCCGTCACTGTTGATCTTGATTGGTCACTTTCTGGATAAAACTGATGGTCAAAGTTGTGGTCCGTCGCAAGGTTGACGGTCCACCATTTCGGCCGTCGCTAAGAATTTCAGTAGTCTTGGTTCTGTTTAGCGCTGACGGCCAAAGTGGTGGTCCTTCGGAAGACTAACGGTCCACCACATGGGCCGTCGCTGGGTCTTCTGAAATCATGGACTTTGCTTGGACCTGACGGTTGAATTGGTGGTCCGTCGCAAGACTGACGGTCCACCATTTTGCCCGTCAGAAGTGTTTTTCTTCAAATTCTTTGAGTCTTTTCCCTCAGCTGGCTCCTTACCTTGAAACACTAAAAACCAACATTAAATGCAACCTTGGTTGCTTGAAAACATGCAATTTTCCCAAGAAAAAGATGAAAATTATTCCATAAAAAACCAGAACATCAACACCCTCAACTTAAGACAATTACTTGTCCTTAAGCAACTCAGCACCAAATTGCAAATATGAACTATACAATGATTGACATTTACTACTGAACCACTTCTGACACAACCATTCACTTGTCATCCAAATCATATGGTTTAACATGTCAGAGTCTATAACCGGCATTGTTTCAAATTTAATTCATCTACACAATACGGATATAAGAATCTACAGAGATCAGCCAAATTAAGTATGACTCAGGTTGCCCTCACAAACAAGGAGATCCACCACTCAGTATATTTTGTGGATACAAATCAAGACACTCTCACTCATCAAAGAAGTTGTAAACATAGAACATACACCTATAAGCTTGCCCTTATCATCCAATTCCCCCTTATAGCTGAGTTCCAAGATCAACCATGTCTTTTCTAGGCTAGTTCTGTTGTATCAGGCTAGGTTAGGAGGAAATTTTGGGCAAAAATGACTAAAAACTATGCTTTAACTCTCTTTGCCTACAAAATAATTCTTCTTACCAAGGCCATTGCTTTGCTAACTCACTTACCTTTTTCTTATCCATTCATGCTTTACCACAATAGACCCTTTTTTTTATATATATATATAGAAGCATTATCCACCCTCAACTTAGGCTGATGCCATACGTCAAAGTGCACATTGTCTTAACTAGACCAGGGCCAAATGCTCTAATTCAAATTCTAGACCAACTTTTCATTAGGCTATTAACAGTCCTACAATAGCCACCCTCAACTTAGGTGTATTTCCTAACTTTAGGTACATATTTCCCATTACTAGGCCAGGTCCGGAGCTAGGCATCAACAACTGAAAGAAAGTTAACTAGAATGTTTGGTGATGAATAAAAATTAACAAAGTCTCAACGAAGGTTTCAAAAAATGGAACTTATTTTTGGTGGGGTCAATTATTTTGGATAAATAGACTAAAAGCACAAGGTGGCCTTCCATTACTTCTTATCCCATCAACTACAGAACATCATCAATTGAAACATCCAATTCCTAGGTACCGTACTATGTAAGAACTAATACAAATACTCGCACACACAGTGGCAACTGAGTCACACCCATTCTACTGTTCTTTAGATTTGCATCACATATCATGTGTATTTACAGGTTAAAGCCAATTACAGATTCACTAACAGTTGATCACATATTCTAGGAGACAAAAGTAAACAATTAAATGAAAACAATCATAATTAGATGCCAACATCATTCATCATCCGTATTCACAACAAGATACTAACACAAAAATTACTTTTATTTCATGGACCAATCTTAGCAACATACAAGACTTAGAAACAAGAAAAATGTAAATTTGATGTTAAACCTAAACATGCCGCTTTGCTTAGATAGCATATGACAGGGGTCCAGAATGTCGGCAACACAACCCCCCATAGTACAAGTACCCCATCTCTACAGAAACACACATGCATTGTCCTCAAAACATTAAAGTAAAGTACAAAGGAATGGGTATACTTGTATTTGCCTCTAATTCATGTGAGGTATCTGTGAAGTGTCGTGAGTCTTATGCGTCCTCACCTGGTGTAATGTTGCCCCCTATTATGGTAGGAGCACTCAAAACCTTACCCTCTTGGATCGGAGGATTCATCTCCCGAACTGATGCTGAACTTTACCCCCTTGCTGGGGCAACATTAGTAGATACTCATGCTGCTTCATCTGCTTCTTTCTTCTTTCTCTTTTCTTCATATTTCCTTGATTTATTTCGAGCTCTCTTCAGATCATGTTTTTCCTGTTGCTCCGGTGTCATTACAGCTCTCTTTCTCCTCTTTTCTTCTTTTTTTGTATCTCGCTCCTCTATGTGCTGCTTGCCTTTATCTTTCACGAGTCTTTCCATCAGATCCACAATACCCTCATCATCGTCACTTGCCACTAAGGCTGGGTCAAAAATAGTCTGTTGAGGTTGCCTTTCCTTCAACTCTGCTATATCGGCCTTTGCCTGCTCAAATTCAGCCATAATCTTTGCAAGATCAGGGAGGGATAATGCATCTAGCCTTTTGTTGATGCAGTGCTCCATATTGTACATCCTAGCCTGAATAGTTTGGAATAGACGAATTACTTTAGCTGCAATTTCATCAATAAAAGGCTTAAATTCTGACGCCCATTTATCTAACTATCTTTGAAACCTCTTTTGTAGCTTTACTGATTTTGCAAAATTCTCCTGCGTCAACCTATATTCGGCAAAGTCAGCTCTACCCATAGATTGTGCAGAACCCGATCCTACAGAAGTACCTCGAGGCACATATTCTGGTGGCACTTAGTGATGGGCAATGGCATACATGTAGGAATTTCCGTAGCATCAGCAGCTGGTGCATATTAAGTCTAGTAAGCTAGAGGCTTAGTAACACGCATCTCGAACTTTGATTCGTATTTCGACTTATTAATGTCCTGTCTAGGTGTAGCCGAGATTTTATTGTCAACTCCATGAATCAAGGGCACATCATCTTGTTTGCATAACTCAGTCATTAAGCATGGGAACGACAATGCACTGCTTGTTTTGTGTGCCCTCACAAACATCTCATCCGCAATAATTTGGTCGAAGTTAACTTGCAGCCCTGACACCAAGCTTGCCATCAATACTGCTCTGTGCTTATCCAAGTTTCCATCACCTTTTGTTGGCATCAGCCTTAAGCGAACAACAGCCCCCCAGAATTTAGCCTTGAAGCTAATGAAATATTTTGCAATGCGCTCCCGTGGATTAGTCAACCAAGAAGGGTTACCATCATCAGTCAATAATGAAGCTACCCATGGCCTCTGAGTAGATGTATTTCTCAACCTATACTCAAGATCAGGTATAGCAGGAGGAGCCTCGTACTCTGGCCCAAATAACATCCTATTGATTGTCCAGGCTGAAATATTGATAGTGACTCCTCAGACAGGTACAAACTCTCTGTTCGGCAAACTTGTAACTGACGTCCCTTTTGGACAGTTCTTTTCTACTAGAGTAAGGTAATTGGAAAAGAATTCTCTTACTCAATTCGATTGAGACGCTCCTGGTGGCCTGCTCATCCATGCTAGTTCATACTCATTGAACCGGCATTCCAACTCAGGATATTCATATAGCTATGTTGTCACAATCTAATGTTTCTCTGTAAATAACATTTTTATCCCTCTTACTGTGGGTATCAATCCATCATAAAACTTATCTCTCGCTCCCTTTATTTTCCATCTAATCGCTTCTCTAACTTAAGGATCCTTACGCTTAATTATGTTAGCATCCTCAGGTTCAGTATCCATATCAGTCGCTTCTGTTTGCTCTCCCACATTAGTAGCCTCCGTTTCACCCTCGACAGGCTCGGGTTGATTTGTAGCAACCATTACCTCGTCTGGGCTTGAGCTGGTGCTATTTGTACTACTGTCACTCTTTTTTTTAGACTGGGAAAGCGTGGGAGTTTTGTTTTCACGTTTCCTGGTATTGTAGGCTAGTGTAGATTTGCCTCTACCCCTTTGAGATCTTCCTCTTCTGTTTGGTGGTATTTTGTGAGCCATAATGCTTGAAAAAAGTAAAGAATTAGTTCACAGCACAAAATAACATAAACAGTGAAAAATTTAATTTGACGGCCACACTAGTGGCCCGTCAAGTAATTAGTGGTCCACCAGGTGGTCCGTCAGGTCCTATCCAGAAGGCCTGAAATTTTAGAGTGCTTCAACGGTCAATATGGTGATTCGTCGCAAAGTTGACGGTCCACCATTATGGCCATCATATCTCAACCAGTAAGTGCCGCTTCTGGGGTCCTTGCGACGGTCAATTTGGCGGGCCATCACAAAAGTGACGGTCCACCATTTCAACCATTGCACCTTTTTCTTCGGATTTAGCTCTCAATTCGGCATTTATTTGAGCACTTGCTGAGCACATCGTGTTTTTAGCAACAATTGACACCAGTTTCAGGATTTTGCACATTATTTCTCGCTTTTAAACGTGTGAGTTACTCAGACTTCACTCAACAGGGCATGTTTAAGTTTCCAAACTTACATCAACTCAAAAGTAAGAGAATAACACAAGATGGATTTTTAATGAACAAACAACTTAGTCATTTCATGTTTTTGCAATTCAAAACGAGAAGGTTGGTGCTCATACCTTGATGTTACAGTAGCTTCTTTCCTACTTGCTTGCAAATTACAAAATCAACTACAACTCTAGTAATTTACTTTTAAGATTTCTTGTGATGAAGATACAGAAAAGAAATGAGTTTGCTTAAATAGAGCAAAAAGAAGTAGATGGAGAGTCCTCGAAAGATCAAATGCCCTCAGATTCTTTGAATATAAAGGAATTTGGTCAGTTGAAGAAGCTGAAAAGGGTTCAACGTATGTAACCGCTCTTTTAACTCTTTAACATAGCTTAACTAAGAATGGGTCACTTAAATAAATCTCAATTTCAACCCGACCCAACCCAGTGCTTGGGTAATTTCGATGGCCTCTGCAATGGTCCGTCGGGTGTGCGACGGACCACCACTATGGCCGTCGCTTCTTACCAGAACATGGTTACTTCAACTTACTTGCGATGGTTAATTTGACGATCCACTAATTTTTCGACGGTTCACCACTTTGACCGTCGCTCCTTACCAGAACTTAGGCCACCAGCTTGATTTTTTACGATCGATGTGGTGGTCCACCAAATTTGTGACGGTCCACCACTTTGGCCGTCGCACCTTACCAGAACCTAGGCAATTCAGCTTGATTTAGACGATCAAAGTGATGGTCCACCAAATTTGTGATGGTCCACCACTTTGGCCGTCAACTTTTTTCAGTAAATGAATTTTTCAGCAATTTTGCGACGGTTGAAATGGTGGTCCGTCAGGTGACTGGTGGTCCACCAATTCGGCCATCACTTTTTTACCAGTAGCTCAGATTTTCCTTCTTTTTCCAATTGTACTTCTCCTTCTTTTTTTCTGTATTTTAACTCCTGTACACTTCACAAACACATCGAAAATCCACTAGAACAACAAAATAATTTAACTAGTGCTTTACAACAACACACTGTGGGTTGCCTCCCACTAGCGCCTGATTTACTATCGCGGCATGATTCAGATATCTCGATTACTCAGACTTCATTGAGATAGACAGTATCAATACTCCTTATCGAGTCAATTGGACCGATATATAATTTCATACGTTACCCATTTACCTTAAAGACACTTCAATCTTCATTTTCAAGTTCCACTACCCCTGATGAGTAAACTTGACTCACTTTAAATGGATAGGACCATTTGGATTTGAGCTTACTAGGATACAGTTTGAGCCTGGAGTTGAACAGAATCTCCAAGTCACCTCTCTGGAAATCCCTCTTTTCAATCTTGTGGTCGTGGTACTTCTTCATTCTTTCATTGTATATATCAGTCCGATCATAAACTCTAAGACGGAACTCGTCCATCTCATTTAGCTGCCCCAGTCTCATATTCTCTCCCTCATTACCATGCAATTGAATTGTCCAAAACCATCATTAATGCATATAAAATCATAATTAAACCATAAGAAACCATAACCAAGCCATTTACACCAAAATCCCCAATTAATAGTTGAAAACCATAACCATGCACTATTGAAACCATAATTCATCCATAAAATTCATGATTTTTTAGAAATAATATGTACAGAAGAGACACATGCCTTAAACCGAGAAAGATGATGGAAAAAAATCACCAAAGCGATCCCCAAAGCAATCCCATTGTTTAAACCCTAACTCTCTTGTCCCAAAAACTCTTGAGAGAATTATTGGATGTTTTGGAATAGTTTTCTATGTGTTAATGAGTAGAATAATAGGTTAAATAACCTCCTAAGTGTATTAGAAGTCATGGATCCCAATTAGGGTAAGTAGGGAAATGTCCAGAACACTCCCACTTAAGCTTCTTAAAAACCCGACATAGGAATACGACTGACCCATACGAGTCGCAACCTTACTTATGGTTGTTTTCCACCAGTCGTACCTAGGCCTTAACCTTTACATTAGACACTGTCTAGTATATAACTCATCTAACCAAGTCGTAACCTCAATATTTGACCCATACCCATGATCCGTATCCCTGACAGAATAAATTACTAGGAGGATTAAACACTGCCCACCATTCAAGTCCATGATATGACTCGTACCAAGCCATACTACTCGTACCCCTAATTCATAACTATTCCATTGATCAAAACCATCTCATTTACTAACAATGGTCAACATACGATAGGACCATACCACTCGTACCCCTACATACGTCTCATACACCTTAGTCATATTGGGTATAGAGAACGATTTTAAAGGAAAAATTTCTAAGGCCAAAATCCAGGATGTAACAATCTACATTGAATAGGCTCTCCAAGTCGTGCCTCTTGCACAAGGTGAATTGGAAGATGCTCCATAACATCAAAAAACCCAGGAGGAATTTTTTTTTCCAACTTGTTTAAGGTTAAGCAAATGTTGATATCCATCAATGATAGGTTCTCCTTCCTTAATGTGTTAGAACATTAATCTTTGCAAAAAAAGCTTATCTCTTCTATGGGCTTCCATATTTTATCAGGCAATGCACTGAATACAGTAGGCATCAATGACTCCATATAAATGTGACAGTCATGGATCTTCATAAAGGTCAACTTTCCTTCCTTCATGTCAACCCACCTGGACAAATTTGACGCATGTCCATCTTGAATTCTCAAATTATTAACCCAATAAAAAATCATTCTTCTATCATCCATAGTGAATGTGTAGCTGGACTTGGGCTTTGGAATCTTATTGTTTAAGTATGTCAGGCACAACTCACTGCATCGACAATAATCCTTTAAGTCCATCTTGGCCTTTAAGTTATCTTTTGTTTTGGTAGTTACATCCATCACAGTATTAAACAGGTTGTCAAAGAAGTTTTTTTGAATATGCCTGACATCTAGATTATAAGGAAGAATATTATCCTTCCAGTAATCTAACTCCTAAAATATGCTTCATTTAGTCCAGTTATGTGTAACACCATAACCAAGCATCCTAGATGGTAGAGACTTTGTTACCTTAGGCAGATTCCTTACTCTATCCCAAATTTTTTCTCGCGACAAGATTGGCAGTGGCTCCTCAAAATCAAACTTATTCTTCATAAAATCACTAGATTTTCTCCTAAACTCATGTTGCATTGGAAAGAATCGATGGTGGTAGTCAAATCATGAGTTTTTTCCCATATTTTTCAAAGTGAATTCTTTTGTGTCTTCCACACAATAAGGGCAAGCTAATTTGCCCGCAGTCGACCACCCAAACAACATTCTATAAGCAGGAAAGTTATTTATGGTCCACATCAAAGCAACACTCAATCTAAAGTTATGTTTCATTGGTACATCATATGCGTCCACGCCTTTCTACCACAATAAGTTCAACTCATCAATCAATGGCTGCAGATATACATCAATCAATACTTTTGGATTGCGAGGATCTGGAATAATACAAGTTAGAAATATATATGGACTTTTCATACATAATTTAGGCAGGATATTATAAGAAGTCACAATCACTGGCCAACATGAGTATGGTGTAGTGGAGACAAAAAATAGAGTGAATCCATCAGTAGATAATCCCAATCTAATATTTCTTGGTTCACTAGAAAAATATGGATACACACTGTCAAAATACTTCCATGCTTCTCCATATGATGAATGACATAAAACACTAGGTGGTCTTTTATTTTCATTATGCCATCTCAGATGAGGGGCAGAGCTCATTGATGCATACAACCTCTTTAACCATGGTATAAAGGGTAAGTAATGCATCGACTTCACTGGAACCTTCTTCTCTTTGGCATGTATGACTTCCTAATAATGAGACTGGTTATAAAATTTACAATGTTCTAAATTTGAATCTTCCTTATAGAATAACATGCAACCTTTCTCGCAATAGTGAATTTTCTCTAATGAAAGTCCTAACTTAGAAACCAAATTCTTCGTTGTGTAGATATCTTTGGGTATGTCATGTTTATTTTGGTTAAGTTCATTCATAAGTCCTATGATAGAATTCATGCCCTCTTGAGAAATAGAATAATCTAACTTAATACTTAGTAACCAAACTGCAACAGATAACTTAGAATGTATTGATCCTTCATATAATGGATTACTAGTTTCCTTTAACTGTTCATAAAAGTGCTTAGCCTCATTATTTGGTTCATTTTGAGACCCTGAGTATGTCCCAAAAGCATACCTAACCATCTTACTATATTTAGAACTTTCAACATTATTCTCTCTTATTGGACTTTCAACATAATTCTAAAAAGGAAAATTATTAGCAGCACTACTATCTCCATGAGTCGTCCACAAAGAGTAATTCAACATAAATCCCTTCTTATAGATATGTAATATAATAACATCTGGACTCAATAACTTTCCACACTTGTATTTCCAACAGGGACACCTAATTGCCCTTTCAATAAGAAAATTATCAAATGTCATTACTTTAGCAATAAATCCAGCTACCCCATCTTTATATTCCTCCCTCAACCTTACACGGTTAAGATAAGTTCTATTATATATCCATATATGATCTTTATTTTCTATTTATACAAGAATGACAACAATAACAATAATGAAGAGAAACAAAAACAGAGAAAAAACACCAATTGTAGTTTGAAGAGCTAGAGTGCAAACAACTTTGAAGAAATTTAAAGTAAGTTTCTTTCTTAGAAGAACTACACATAAATCATACACACAAAAATTACTAGTCCTATCAAGGTTGTTCAATCTTCTTCCTCAACACCAGTGATAAATTTGCCATTACCAGTATTAATGACAACAAAGAAGAAGAAGGCAACATTAAATAACAAAAGGAGCCCAATTTCATTGATTAGGACACCTGTCTCAATATAAAGTTATTCCAATGCTAAATGAAATTTAGTCTAAATAATAAATTCAGTTAATAAATTCCAGCATTCCACTAGATACACAACATTCACGACCAACAACAGAACTTGATAACTTAATTAATGGGGTAAAATAGTAGAACTCACCATGTATGACTAACTTAAAATGATTAGGATTTACTATTTTTGATTCATAGCACAAAGTGTTGTAGTGGCTGCATAGAATCAAGAAGAAATTCATGAGAGTTCATGTAGAATTCTCGCTAGAGCTTCAAATTAGGTGTGTATGACTTGGCTTCTAATATTTTGAATTGTATTGTTGGTGTGAAAAATATTTAGTGTCAAATTTCTTGCTGTAAGTATGGGGTTTAGAATCACGAGTCACATTGTGGATATTGGAAATTATAAACAAGAACTAGTGGGTGTGATTGGATAAAGAGGACATGGATATAATTGAATGAGAAACAAATTATTTATCATTTATTGTTAATATATTGATTAATTGGAATCGCCAATTGCATCGCAATTTAACCACCTGCTTCAATATGGCCATTGTTGACTTAAGGGATGGTTTGGTGGTTAAGAATGTCTAATGATTATCGAGGGAGAGAAATTGATAGTTGTTGAGGTCATTGTTATTTTTATTATGTTTTGTTTCTTTCACTATGTTGGTTGTCCTATGATAGTGGTTCAAAGTTGTCTCATACATTATGATTTTAATTTATTGAACTATAATGAAATACAAATATTAGTATATTGGATAAAATATCTATAAGTTAGGTTCGACTGTGTACGAACTCTTTAATTCATGAATAAAGTATTTTTGATAGAATGGGAGCGTTTCGAAGCATTAAAGAGGAAAAAGGTAAAATCTTGAGAATTTAACACGTTGTTTGACATTCGAGGTAGGTTATGTCTTAACTTTCTTCAGACTAGATAGTTAACAAACATGCAGAGCATGCTGTGTGTAATGACCCTCCAGGTCATTTCTTTGATTTCTATGTACTTTTAGCACTTCGTGCCTTACTGATGTCGCCCAAAACTACACTTCCAAGAAGTATAAAGTGGTTGATGTCAAAATATAGTAACCCAACTAGGTTAGGGTTGAACCCACAGGGAATAAGCTTGATATATCTCTCGAACTTGCTTAAATCACCTAGCAGTGTAGAAAAATAAATGAGGAGATTTTCTTTGATTAGTAAAAAGTAACAAAACTTGAATGTTTTTTGTTGGAAATGATCTAAAAGAAACACTAGGAATGTGTTCCCCCTGACTTCTAACTCCGTTGGTTTATCGTGCTCAATCCAACTATCTCATTGCTGTGTATGCAGAATCTAACAAGTTATGTATTACCAACCGTCTCTCGATACCATTTGGTGAATTTCACTCATCTCTTCTCGGTCTCAGAGTGTTGCATTTCCCCTTGTCTTGGATCCCAAATTAACTATCTCTTCTTGGTTTCAAGTTAATTAGACGAGTATTAATAGCCTTGAATTATCGTTGTGACCTTCTTTTTCCTATATCTACCTCTTTCTCGAGTTAGTATTGAATACATGCATGTTCCTAACTTTGCAACCATTAAGAAAGAAATTTAATTGAAGAAACTCATAATACATGCAAAAACAATGATCTAGAATGATCTAACTTTTCCCCTACTTTGTTAATTTGCCAGGGTTACCACAACCCTATCTAAGGGAATTAGCCACTCATAGTTGTGAAACAATCTATGGAATTCAATAAAGAAAGAATATAATCAATATCACAATAATAGATGAAGAAAACCCAAAGTCTCAAATCAATAAATCAATAAAAAAACTAGAAGACAAGAATCCAAAGATTAAAAGTCAATTTTAGAATAAAAATATGATTGTTAATAGTATAAGTGGGTAAACTAGCTTCAAAGTGGCTACCCTAATACGAAAACGTAAAAAGTGTATTTATAGATTACATAGAAACCCTAAAAATCAAATCCAAAATGAACAGGAAAACTTGAGTCGATGGATACCTACGGTGCTATTACTGGCCGTAGGTGGCACACCATAGGTAAAAGAGCAAAATTTTAGCTTCTGATTCTCTGGAATTGACTTTTCCGTCACCTACGCCACCCCACCTATGCTAGATTGGTTCCAACGTAGGTGATCAATTTTTCAAATTTCAACTTTTGTTCTTCTATCTAGCTCCCAGAACCTAGTATCCTTCAAAATAGACACAAAAACACATCATATCCCCCAACATAGACCTAAGTACTTGCATATTTCTTGGTTTTAAGCATCGAAAGTTTCATGAAACCATGACATATCAACATCCTCAACATAGAACATTTTCATGTCCCCAGGAAATATAACACAACAAAACAACAATGATGCTTAACCAAGAGAAACCTAAGACGCCTACAACCGTTAATTTTGATTTAAGCTCAGGAATATTACCCCTCCCATTTTAACACTTTAACACCAACTGTGTGTATCAATATAGCACAAAAATGTGACACAAGGAAATCAAGATATGAAATTACATTAGCAACAAACAATCATGCATATTTACAAGTTACACTACCCTAACAAATAAGCAGTTAGCAACACAACCCATGTACCCTCACAATAAAGAAGTCCCACTCACTAAATAGAATCATGCATGTTAATGTAGGGACGATCATAAGACACTCACGCTCACAAAGAAGTTCCAACAATGTGCAAAGAATACCATATGGTTGTCCTTATTTTCTTTACCTTAGTTTTCAGACAGTCGGGTTAGGATCACTATAGGACTTTACTTAACTTGTAATGTAGGCTTGGGTATGGTATGGTACATTTGGGAATTTAGTGATTAAGCCTCCTTGGCACTACAATTACGTTTCGGGGTTCACTTATCAACCAACTTTTTCTTTTATTCCACTCTTATTTCTCCCTTTTTATTCTTTACTGCTCATTCAAGTTGGGTGCGGTTTCTTTTATTCTTTCTTTTTATTTTTTCTTTTCTTTTTTTTCTTTTTCTATTTTTTCTACCACAGCCATCCCTACTTTCTTTTCTCTTATTTACGCCCTCTTCATATCCACTTTAAAATACGCATTCCTATGAGAGACACTCTTAACTTAGGTGATTTATCTGAATTGAGATGCATAATGTCCAAAGAGGACTATGACCAAAATAGGTTCATTGTAATTAAAATGGGAAGGTAAAAGGTAAAAGAAGAAAAATAGTCTATAAGGCCCAAAATAAGGGTCAAGTGATACTTATTCATAGTTGGAAGGTCGTTTAGGCTAAAAGTAGACTAATTCAAGAATGACCTATGATCCTTTCCTAATCGACTATCATACAACCCAGGCAAGACTAACTAGGCAAGTTCTGGATTCAACGCACAATAGGAACTAAGCATCTCTCACACACATGACACTGGGTTGCATCACAAACTACTATCTATCCAGTTCATGGAAATGCTATCCATGATTCTTATGTCCCTAATCCTACAACCATAATGAGATTCACGATGGTCACACATAGATACACAACGCACATTTCAAAAATAATTTTTTTTGAAGAGAACCATTTTTCTCAAAAATCAAAACAAAATACATGAACTGCCTTAGATACTCATTTTTCTCCTAGTAAAAAAAAGTACAATACAAAACAAAAACACAATATGTCCTAAACATGCCGGCTCTACTAAGAACAAACTCTAAAGAAAAGAGACACGACAAAAAAAACCTTAAGAAGACATCACAAGTAGCCCCACCCCATCAAATAGAAATGCATTGTCCCTAATGCATTGGGACGCTACAAAATGAGAGAGCTAGGAACATTTCTGTGGCACCTTAGGCACGCAGATTTGACGTCAAACACATTAACACAAAGTAACACAAATGCAAAAATAGGAAGATACCTTGGGTTTCCTCCCAAGGAGCACCTAATTTAATATCACAACACGACGCGGGTACCTTTCTTACTCAAACTTTATCAAGGTAGACAAAGAAGTGGCCTCCAGGGTCATTAACATAGTTCATTATTAAGATCATCCTTATATCGGTTGGATGCTTCATGGTTTTACGCACATTGAATGTGACCTCCTTATCATTCAACAAGAACTTAAGTTCCCCTTTTTCTATATCCACCAATGCTTTACCTATGGATAAAAATGGTCTCCCCAAGATTATGTATATGTCCAAGTCAACTTCACAATCCAAAACAACAAAGTCAATCGAAAAGATAAAGTTGTCCACTATGACCAAAACACCAAAAGATATGCCTAAGAGTTTCTTCATTGTATGATCTACCATTAATAGCCGCATCATCATTGGGTTTGGAGGTCTTAAGCCCAACTAATTGAACACTGCCAGCGATATCATGTTAATGCTGGCACCTAAGTCAGATAATACTCTGGCAAATCTAGATGTCCAAATGGAGTAAGGAATTATGAAAGCTCTAAAATCACCTTTCTTTTAAACCAGAGATCGTGAAGTAATCGCACTAAAAGGATGCAGCCACCCAATATCCTCATAACTGACAACTTTCTTCTTTGTTATTAAATCATTCATAAATTTCACATACCAAATGATCACACTCAACTTACTCTATTATTTTGGGGTAAGGATATCGTTGTCAATATAATAACCCAACTTGAGTTGGGGTCAAATCCACGAGAAGTATAACTAATTTTTGAATCCTATGGATGTTGAAAATGTCTGAGTATTAACCAGTAATGTAAACTTAAAGCTAAACATAATTTAAATTTGGGGGTAAGATTTGAAATATTATTTAGACAAAACTAACTTGAAATACTATTTGAGAGAAACAATCTTAGAATAAATTACAAATGAGAGAATACTCTTGGGGTTATGCTTTTGTAGGGGCAAATAGTGTATGGGTACATGATAGTAAAATCTAAATTCTAATTAATGAATACATGGGTAGGTTAGGTTAGGGGTTTTGTCATTAGTATTTCAACAAAACACAAAAATATGACCCATGGATTCTTTTGAATACCACATGGGTGTGGCAAACAAGTCAACCTAAAACCTTAATTGGGCATCCCTATTTCTAGCATGATACCCAAGACATAGAAAATTCACAATCCATCCCTATTTCTAAGATAATGTAAAGGAATAAGTTAACATATAAATTATTGTTCATATATACTTATCACCGATATCCTTCTTTCAAGGATGATATGAGATCTCAAAGAATGTCCACATCCCCCTTTCAAGGATGAGGTGGGATTTTGGAAAATTGGGGCTTTCACCTATAAATTCCAATTTAACAATAAAGTCTTAGTGAAACCCAACTTCATTAACCAAGAATTTTTACTAAAAATCAAGACCCACACATATTTACACCCTATTCTAATGTAACCCTAAGGTATCTATTTAGCTACTTATGAGATTAGTGAAAAGAAATACACCAAAGTAAAACCAAGTGCTTCCATTGATAACAAACATGAATAATTTGCAAACTTCAATCTCAATTCACAACTAAAATCTCTTGGAAAATTATCTACAATTGTTTCCCAAAATAGTAGGGTTTTTGTTCTTCATAAAACATTAATTCTAGTTGGAAAGATCTCCTCTAAAGTGAAAGGGTTTTTCCCTTTTGAGTCTTGGGATCTTGTGTAACATTATGAATCTACCCTGGACTGTTTTCTACTCCATCATAGTTGCGCTCTCTAGATTGCGATCGAGTTACCGCAATCGTGATTATTGGGTTGTATTCGTGATAACTGAGGGTCATTTGTTCCTCTGATTGCTTGACCGTGATTGCGACTCTGAGCGTCGTAATCGTGATTCCTGAGGGCTGCCTGATTTTCTAGCTTTTGCACTAAATTTTTCGTTTTAGTTCATTTTTCAGCTTACTTCACTTGTTTTCTTCCATTTACCTGTAAACCTTTAAACCATGGGAATTAGTGCATTGAAATGGAAAATTCAGGTCATTTACACAATTTAATCATGGTAGTGTGCACAAATTTGGATGCTAGTGAGTGGTAAATTTATCACTTATCAACACCCCCAACTTAAACCTTTGCTTGTCCTCAAGCAACACTACTTATTATTTAAAGAGGCTATGCAATTATCAGCCCATTCATATGACCAAATGATCACAATGATTTTGAACTTGGTTAGCACCAACAAGTAGCTCTTAAGCAAGGGTAAAGCTATTCTCACAACTCCACTCAACATAAAGCACACTTTCAAGGATGCAAAAGACATTAAATAACAAAAAAGCAATAATATTTAACTCTCTAGAAGTGAATCTCCATTGATAGCTACTCAATTACACTACTTTGCCTTATTTTTGGAAGATGACAATTTCACCCGCCTCAATTTGTCTACATTCACCTCAGTAAAAAGTAATACCACACATCATAGTATCTATCATGAAATAAGGGATTTAAGTTCTAGCACTCACTCTCACAAAGAATCTCTCAATACGAACAGGTATCATACAATATGCTTGCCCTTATTTTTAATCACCACTACATTGACTACACTTGATTATAGATCTAGAAAGACTTTTTCAAGTTTGTAAAGTAGGTTCGGGGAAAAGTATGATGTCATTTGAGAACAAATTGACTACACCCTCCTTGAACATATACATCACACTATTCCATCAAACTTTGGACCATGGGACACTTTATTTGTTTCAAACTTCACACATGCCTACTTTCACTGCCTTGATTTACCCATTTCTTTGAAAGCATTTTGTTCTCACTTATTTTTTTTGTGCAATCTATGCTTTTCCTTTATTTGATGATTTCTTTATTTTTTATATTTTCATTTTCTTGGCTTTTGGGTATCCACTTACAATACCATGGACCGAGGTCGCCTCTTTCAAGACTTATTACATCTAACTTAAGTTTTTAGTGTCAAGTTGTATTTTTAAGTTCAAGGAGGGTGGGTTCAAAAGAGGGATAAAATTCAAGTGGTGCAAGGCTTGTAATGTGGTTGTTAGTGAAAGTCTCAAAGGCCTAAAATGGATAACTAGGGATGCTATTCTATGTATGGATAGGCTTTTTAGGCTAAAATGGGTTCCTATTTTCATAAAGAAGGCCAAGAACATTTAAACAACAAAGCATAATCAAAATTTTCTTTACTATACTAACGAGGCAAGTTCTAGTTGATACAAGTATGCATGAGAGTTAAATAACTACACTCACCACATATGACATGAAAATTTTTCAAGGAGGCTGCATTACATTTCCTTCTAGAGACCAAAGAAGGTATTTACCAGATACTACCAACTAAAGACTTTGGAGTCAAAATAAAAGGGAAAGAATTGTTAAAAAATTGTTCACGTCCATGCCCTTGGTTTTCAAAAAGTTTTTGGACGGATGGGACTATTTTCTTTGCATTTACGCCATGCAAAATTTTCTATTAATGTCACCAAGCTAAGCTGTCATCTCATATTTCGACTCTCCTGAGAGAAAACTACATGGATAGATTCACCATAGGTTTACAGGTGATCCCAAAACTCCAACGCTACAGGTACTTAGATTTCCCTTACATTTATCACTCAAAACCTAAACACAACGATTTTTCCTTAAGAATGTCATCACTCAATCTATCATAGAAAAAGGTTCGTCCGATATCAATATTAAATAAAGATAAAAACAAATTTAAATGAAAGCTTTTTTGATCAATCCATCAAATGTAAGCCCCATCGAATGCCCAATTATTACAACACAAAATAAAAAATAAAAATCATCCCCATCATCATAAAAACATACAACAAATATCTCACTAATACAAACCAAGGCATCAAGATAAATGAATACAGAGATGAGAACCACTAACTAAAATCTTGCAGTGACTTTGTTGCATAATTAAGAAAGCATAAAAAGAGTAAAAAGTGCTCTCTATAACCGTATAAAATATTGTCATCGCTCTCGATCTCGGCATTATCTCCAATATAATCTGAGTCTTAAAATCTAGCTGGGATCTCATCATCACTCTTAGCTCTGGGAGAAGGAAGTCTCTCTTTGGGTTTTAAGATATTCCAAAGGCCCTTCACCTCCTTCCATATCTTCATAAAGAATTTGTCACTGTTCTTCTCCCTCATTCTCATCTTATTATAAGAATCATTGATATCCCTATATGAATGGGCTAAATATGAGTAGGCCCTATAAAGACTAGAAATAGTGTCTCCCTACTTCTTCTGGTCTTTCAGGTATTTCTCATAGCCAGACTGAGCAACATAAGAGTGATGGGTGGTAGAAGGCTCTCTTATTCCCTAAGGTAGCTTAGAAATAAGGTCCTTGATCATTCTTATCTCAACTATAATCTCCTTAAATGGACCTACTATTGATGGCTCGCAAGAGTCTATGTCCACATCTATAGATTTACCCAAGTCGATCTTTCTTTGCTCTTCCTGGGTGATCCCTCATCTCAAATATTTAGTGGGTAGATGGGAGTCTTTGGGATAACCCAAGTATCTCCTGAGTACTCATCAACCTTTTCCTTACTACTCAACTTTATGATCAATGAGGGGGAACATGAGCATTGGGCCCCCTTTGGCTCTATAGTGTCGAAGCTCCAAAAATACAAAGTGCCAAATATTCAACCGAATGTTTTCCATGAGTTAGGACACCATTTTATCTTTCATATTGGGGAAATTTGTAAAATTGGTCATAGGGGAGAATCAGATGCAAATGATAGGTCGTGAAATCACTCATGAATATTCCATTTTTAGTGGTGACCTAGGGAACCTCCCTTTCTGGACATAGGTGCTCAACCAACCAACTTATGGGTGCGCAATACTAGTCTTTGTAGGCTTGCAAGTCGACATTTTGCATCCCATAAATTTCATTAATCTGCTCATCCCTAAAATGAACTTTTTTGATCCTTATTCTCATTACTGTGTTCGAGGTCTTTACTAGTTGAGATTAGCATATAATTCCCTTACCTAGTGCTTATTTTCCTTGCAAGGTTTAGGGGAAAAGAATGTCCAACCCATAGCCTCAAGACTCCCAAAGAAAGTTGGGATCTTTTTAAGAATATTTTCTAGGGAAATCCCCGCTCAGGAAACCACTTCTTTCTCAGGAGGACCTTATAGTATACAATCACACATTTCATGGCCATGAAGCGGTTTGTGTCATAACCTTCCATTGAGTACCTTGAATCCATACATAGAATATTATTACTCAACTCCAATATGGTTAAAACATGCTTACCAACTTGATTTAGCTGAAGGAAACACTTATGGGGCATGGACAGGCTTTAAAATTAGGGATATAAGAATTTGGCCAGTTTGGCAGATTGGACACAATTGTCGCGATCATAGTCTATTTGGATCATGATCGAGACTCCTAAGAGTCTAGTCAGAACATGTCCTCAGTTATCACTATCATGAGAGAAAAAATCATGATTGAAGTATCGCGATCGCGACTCTAAGCACCACGATTGCGGTACCTGAGGCATGTTCAAAAATTTGTCAATCATTAAAATAAGTCCCATTTCCTGTCAATTTGTGTTCAATACTAGTAGAAACTAACATGAACATGGAACGTAACATTTAATCATTCAAACTTGCCATTCAATCGGTGAAAATAAATCAAAAAGGCTTATTCGGGCATTTAACCGAACACTTAGTGTGCAAAAATAATTCATTTAAATTTTGAGCAATTTTTGGGCACTAAATACTTCCCTAGATATGTGCACATCACTAAAAATCAGCCAATCATTCCTAGAGACAAATAACAATTCAAATCAAGCATTAAACTGCCATTTTTAGGTCATTCCTACGACATAAATTCTAAGGCCTGCACAGGAACATAAAATAGGGATTTCGAACACATATCGAATGAGAAGATGTAGAATGGAATAATTATGCACTTTTGGACTCCCATACACAAGAAAAGACGACTATAATTTAGGTATTTTTGAGAGGAAATTCGAATAGAATTATGTTGGGGGAATAAATATTCCTTTTTCAAAATTGGTCCGATCTCGATCATGGGCGTTGGGTCGCGATTGCAAACCCTGCGTGATTGCAACCATGTGTCCACTATCCTCACGATCCTGAGCACCGCGATTGTAGAGCCTGAGAGCAATTTTTGCTCCTCTTCTCTTTCAGCTAATTCACCCAACTCAATTTCATCATACATACTATTACTCAACGTCATCAAAATACAACCTCTTTGGGCACCTAATTTGCATGGATCCATCAGCATAAACGTAATCTACTATAAAATTTAAAAATCAAAGGATATAGGCTATTTTTGTGGCCTGATAGGTTGCCTCCCATCTAGAACTTAATTTAACATCGCGGCATGACATTCTTCAATTTACAAGTTTGATCCTTGAGGGACCCCTCATCCACCCCCGTGTCCACTATATTAATTATGGATAACACTTGAAGTTCCATTGATTTTTTCTCGATTTTACATACCTGAAAAGAAACCTCATGATTTTGTACCCAGAATTTCATCTCCCCTTGCTACAAATCAACAATTGCTCTCTCGGTTATCAAAAAGGGTCTCCCAACAATAATAGGTATTACTTGGCCGATTTCATAATCAAGGACAAAAAAATCCATCGTCAAAATGAAACAAAGAACCATTACCAAGACATAATACAAGACTACAACCTGTTTCTTAATAAAGCAATCTGCCACCCAGAGCCTCATTTTTGTGGAGTAGGAATTCCCAAACCAAGTCTTTGATAGATTCAATATGACATTAGATTGATGCTTGTACCAAGGTCACACAAGGCTTTCTCAAATTTATGTGTTCCAATGGTGTAAGGGATCGTGAAGGCTTACGGGTCTTTTTTCCTTTTCATCATAGCACTAGTCATGATAGCGCTACAACCATGGGTAACTTTGATGGTTTCATCATCCATAAGGCACTCTTTTGACATCAATTTCTTCATTATCTTATCATATTATCAAATTTTTGAATGGCTACTAGCAATGGGATATTGATTGAAAGATTGCTAAGCTAGGCGAGAAACTTCTTGAATTTAACATTCTACTCCTTTTTCTTGAGTATTTGAGAGAATAAAAGAAGGATTTTCAACTGATGACAAAGGGGTTACATTGAGGTTCATCACCCTTAGCTACTTTAGGATATACCTCCTCATCAACCATCTGTTGAATTATCATTCGTTCTTTATCATCCCCTTCTTGGGACTTTGGAGCCTCATCATTTGAATCACCTACATGTTTTTTCTTTGTGTAGATTTAATCATCATGAAATTTTTTTATTTGACTCCAACCTCTTGTGAACAATGTTATTTATCACTTCGGGTGAAAATTTCTAAGACATGGGCATCACTTTTAGGATTTGTCACCGTATCACTAGGGAGGCCACCTTTGGGACAAACATTAAGTGCGGTTGAGATTTCGCCAATTTGGGTCCTTTATTGCTTGATTGAAGTAGAGTGTGATACAACCATTTGGTTGACTTTAAAAAATTTTTCTTTTAATTCTCAGACCATCTTGTCCATCCCTTCCAGTCTCATCAAGATTTTAGCAAGCACATCCTCGGCTTTGAACTTTTTGGGATCCACAAGATTTGACTTCTTGATCTTTACTTGGTCATTGGGTGTGGGTACATATCTATCATAATCACTTTACTTATCTCTCTAATCACGATCTCCATCTGTACCACACCATTACCTTTCTCAATCATGATCTTTCCAACCTTGGTTTCCACTTTGCCTTTGATAAGTCGGGCAGAAACTCCCCGAGTAGTTTGCCAAGTATCTAATTTCTTCATCAAGGGATTTTTCCTCATATTTATCATATCTTTTGGATGGAACTAAATTTACCATTTTTACTGGTGCACCTATCACATGTTTTGTAAGGACGTCTAATTATGTCATTATTTTTTTCATACTTTTCTCCCCCTCTTCTATTTTCTTTTTTACTCTTTATTCATAATCAAGGCACTGGGAGAATCCATTGCTACCTAGGTATCCCAGGTCCGACCCCCTATTTTGCTTTGTGATTTATTCGAGCAAAGTTGAAGCCATGCCATATGACAAACTCATAAGAGATCCATCAATCGCTTTGTCCACCATGGTCTTATTGAGTTGGTCCAACGCCCTATAGAATATTTGTAACAACATACTATCCCATACTTCATGGTTAGAAAATTGCACAAGTAATTCATTAAATCTCTCCTGAACTTCATATAGAGGCTCTCCATTGAGTTGATAAAAGTTAATGATTTCATCCCGCAATTGCAATATCTTAGATGGAGGGAAATAATGATCTAAGAAATCATTGGTAAGATCAACCCACAATGTGATGGATCTGATGGGAAGAGACCTTAACCACAACATTGCCTTACCCGTGAGAGAGAATGGGAAGAGACATAACCATATGGACACTTGTGAGATATGAGGAATCACAAACGGGGCACACACTTCCATAAATTTTTTTAAGTACAAGTTTGGGTCTTCATGAGATTGACCCCCAAAGAGACCTTTTATTTGAAGAATGTGTAACATTATTCTTGTGACGTAGAATACCCCATTTCCTTTATTTAGTGGTATGCAAATGCAGCTATCATACCCCACATCATGGAGGTGGTCCTTATTATCGAGGGGACCATCAAAGGTCCCGACATTTCTTGCATCATGACTTATTGTGCCGTGGACACTATTGAAATCTCCTAAAAAGAAATAAAAACAACAAACAAAGTAAATAACACACACTACGAGTGAACCCAAAGTTACTATCAACACCACATAAGTAAAAACTAAGTTTCACTCCCCGGTAATGGCACCATTTTGATCAAGCTCAACTTACTCCATTATTTTATGGCAAGGCGATCATTGTTAATACAATACCCCAACTTTAGTAGGATTCAAATCCATGAGGAGTGTAACTAATTTTCGGATCCTATATATATTGAAGGTGTCTAAGTACTGACCCACAATGTAAACTTAAAGCTAAACATAATTTAATTTGGGGGGGGGGGTAAGATTTGAAATATTGTTTAGACAAAACCAACTTGAAACACTACTTGAGAGAAGAAGTTTTAGAATAAATTCCAATGAGAGAATAGTCTTGGGGTTAGGCTTTCATAGGGGTAAATAGTGTATGGATACATGATAGTAAAATTCAAATTCTAATTAATGAATAGATGGGTAGGCTAGGTTAGGGGATTTGATGTTATTATTTCAACAAAAAACCAAAATATCAACCATGTAATCTTTCGAATACCTCATGGGTATGCCAAATAAGTCAACGCAAAACCATATTTGGGCATTTCTATTTCTAGGATGATACCAATGACATAGCAAATTCACAATCCATCCCCATTTCTAAGATAATGTAATGGAATAAGCTAACATCTAAATTATTATTCATAAATACTTGTCACCCATATCCCTCTTTCAAGGATGATATGGGATGTCAAGAATATCCACATTCTTCTTTCAAAGATGGTGTGAGATTCTGGGAAAATGGGGTTTCACCCATAAATTCCAATTTAAAAATCAAGTATTAGTGAAACCCAACATAATTAACCAAGAATTTACACTAACAATCAAGACGTACACGTATTTTCACCCTACCTTAAATATGAAGTGAATAAAAGATAATGTATGGGTAAAGGGTTGAAGTCCCGATGTCAACTAATGATAGTTGTGATCTATTTAGGTTGAAGTACCTTTCCTTATAAGATGGCTTGAGTTTGAAGTCCCTTAACTTATGAAATGCTTTGGAGTTGATGTCCCTTGCCCTATGAAATTGCTTGAGGTTAAAGTCTCTTCCTGGAAGAGATCTCTTGAGGTAAAAGTACCTCGCCAAATAAGATGGCTTGTGGTTAGAGTCTAAGTGGGGAAAGAGGTTAGAGTCCCCTACCTATATTAATGCATGCGTGTTTAGAGTACCTTGATGAATGAATGTGTATGTGGTTAATGTCATTGACAAATAATGTGTGTGCATGGTTAAAGTCCTTGGTCTAATAATATGTGAATGTGGTTAAAGTCCTATGCCTAAATAGAATTGTTGAATCTAAGCGTGGAAAGTAAGAGACCTCTACTTGATGTCTTGAGAATATTGTTAAGCCTTAATCGCTTGTTTAGCATGTGACATATCTATATGTATGGATAAGTGTATAAATATGATATATTGATTTGTTGTAAATAAATTTGTTATCTAGTCCTTATCCTTGAGTTACATTCTAGCGCTCCAACCGCTAACCATCTCTAGATATTATATCCCCACGAGACATAGGGGCTAGAGCATCATCTTATTTTCCTACACAGTGATTAGATGATCAAAGCAGTTCATGGATTAACTTTAAAGTGGTGAGCTTTCTTACTGCGGAAGAAATTCATTCTTAGTCCCCTATCTTTAGACTTAGTCTTATTTTGACTTGGTTTACCTATTGTTGGGGCTCGTCTCGACCTTTACCTTTCTATAAATTAGTTCGTCTTGAGGTATTATAAATGACTGTGGACTTGGGTTTATTGGTTAGTTTGATGAATCTAATAAACTGTTTAGACATTGTTAAGTTACGATTTTTAGTATTATTTCCGCTAATCTTATTATATGGTCGGGATTCACCCGACCCTTGTGATGGATATGATGATGATTGTCTTGGTTTATCGAGGTGACCTCTAGTACAGGTGTGCTTGAGGTGCCCATAGGACATGGCTCAATTTTGGGGCGTATCAGCTAGGTTCTTTAGTTGTTATGAACCTTTAGTTCATTTTCCATATTACTACTTATTTTTGCTATTAGAGTTTTTTCTTAGCTGCCTGAGTCATTTATGATTTGCTGGAACTGATAGATCGGTTACGTGGTAGTTTGTTTTGGTTTTAGGGCCAATTCCCTATTTAGAAGTCTTCACTGGTTTCAAATGGCCACCGAGCGATAACTTTAGTAAAATGATCTCAAAAGCAAATTCTGAATGTGATCGCAGCTCTAAAATATCAATTTAATGGTAGGTAGACCTTTGGTTTGGGTCCCAATGCACCCAAGATCATTTCGACCTATTGGTCAAAAATTTTAAAACTTGGAATTTTAGGGTAGGACCCATATTTGGTTGAAATGACCTCAGATGGAAAATCTAACTTTTCCAATGCATTCGAAATATTGAATTTAGTGTTGTTACATAACTCATTTGCATATATCAGATTCTGAATGAATCCCGAGGTGTTGTTGGAAACTTTAAAAATTTCTAAGTTTTGTCGGTACTAGTGCATCGCGATTGCACAATGACTATCATGATCATACTATGGCAATCGTAATAGTACTGTGGTAATTGTACAATGGCGATTATAGTCCAAGGAGTGTGATAACAACATCTCTTTACTGGATGTGGGTATTTAAGGACCCTTTAGGCTGCATCTTGGGCATTTCTCACTCATCTTTGAGACCTAGAAACCCTAACATAGTGTGGTAACCTTGAATTGAGTCTTGAGTGTGACTTGAGAGCTTGATTAACATTTAATTTTGTGATTAACATTGATTTAAGGTAAGAATCCTTCAATTTCATACATGAATTTCTTGAATTCTTGACCAAAAACCCAAATATCTTGAGAGATTATTTTAGCCCCAAATAAGGTTAGTTTTATGGATTTCTTGAGGGTTATGATTCCTTGATGGTGTATCAACTTTGGGTTGACCTAAAAAATGTGTGTAAGTGGGACCCATTTGGGGGTTTTGGTGTTGTTTTGGGACCCAAAGTATAATGGTGCAATATGGGTATCGATATTCTCGTAATAATGTGTAGAACTTTTTTTGATTACTTGGCATCTTGAAGAAGTTTCTCGGAAGGGGAAACAAAAGGTTTAGCAGTTCATGAGTTTTCTTTGGATTTGAGGTAGGTTAGGCTTATTTCTTGTTAGATTGAGTTATGTTGTAGTATAATTATGGTATCTTGTTAGACTGAGAGGGGTTTTAGTTATTGAATTGATGAATGGCAAGGCTTGGGTTAGTTACATCATTTAGTTCACTTGAATTCATAGATTGAAATGCTTGATTTAAAGGCTTAAACCTTGATGAATTAGAATTCATGTCTCATGGTTATCATGAGGATACCTTAGTTACTCTAGTTGGATGAGAGTGACCTTATTACTCATGTTATGGGAAAGTTGACTCTAGTTTCTTACATTTATGGAAGTGCCTTAGATACTATGGTTGAGTTAGGTGTAGTTCTTGGGAAATACTTTTACCTTAGGACTATTGGTGGCTTTCTATACATCTAGGAGTTGATTTAGATACCTTATCCTAGTTTAGGGTAGAAGTTGGAGTTAGAATGTATTTAGGGAATTAGAAGGGGTTTCTTAACCCACCTTAAGTTTGGATTGATATAGTTCTCTTTAAGACTTTAGACGTTGTCGGCTAACCTTGGTAGTAAATTATGGTGATTCCATTCGAACTAATGTTCATGGTCTAATTGACTACAATTATTGATGATGCCATAATGAGCTATTGTTATTCTATTAAAGGATCCCATGTCCATGTTATTAATTAAGCCATGAATTTGCTATTGCTCAATTTAATGATATACTTTGTTTATCCTAATGGTGGACCAAAGAATAGGTGACTTGTGGGCCATTACTCATGATAATTCTTATGACTATGCTCATGGTCTAATGGACTAGATTATTGGCTTATAACTTATAATATTCATGTTACATATATGTATGCACTTATTGAAAATATGACATGGATGATGAATGAGGAAATATGGAGGTATGCTCTTTTTTCTTCTCTTTTTTTGTTTCCTTACTTTATCCCTCGTGGGTCTTGTTCTTTACTTTAATCCTCATGGGGCCTATTTTTTACTCTATCCCTTGTGGGGCTTGCTCTTATTTTCATCATTGAATTGGATGTGATGATGATACCCGAGAAAATCGAAGGAAATTATGATGATATATTTATACCCAACATGGACGGAGGAGATTGTGGTGATAATATTGATACCCGATAAGGCCGGAGATGTTATGATGATGATACCCGTCAAGGCCAGAGGGTGAGTTTGATGATATACCCAACAAGGACATAGGATTATTTGATGTGCCTACACGTGCATCTATCTATTTGATTTTGGCTAGCCCTATGTATGGCAAATTTTACACTTATATATATATACATACAGATATACATATACGTGTATATATATATATATCTCCATGTATGTGATGTGGATGTAATATGACATTAGGATGCCGGATGTAGCCCACTAGTGTGAGATGCATATAAAGTGGTGAAGTAATGATTTATGATAACTAAGGATTCGTGATAGATTTCATTTAAATGATAAATCAAGACTAGTTGGTTAGTGGGAAACATGTTGTAAAATTAGTGATAAATAATGGTTAGTTAAGAAATGTTGGCAATTAAAATTGCTATGTGGTTAATAGTTGTCTAATAAATGGATATAATTATATGATGGATAGAAATCTAATAGACTAATTAATGATCCTTATTTAGACAATAAATAGTGGTTAATGGGTATTGACGATAAGTGGCTAGTGATTATAATAGTATAGAATTTAGTTATATGGTCAATGTTGGTAACTAATGAAAGTTCGATTAAATGTTCGATTGATGATAAATGTTGAATATGGTTGAATAATGATGAGATTTGGATATGTTGTTGGTTAAATGACTTATTACTATTTATCTTAGGTGTACTATCTAGTAGTATGGTGAAACACCCCATATTTTTGGTCCCTAAAATTTTTTGAGTTTTTAAACTCACTGCCCAGACTACGACTCTCCCTATGAGCTGTAGGGTGTCATTATGGGTCTTAAGTACCTAATCATAGTCAGACAGAGTGCTAGCCTGATGTTTCTGTTATGCCTACGACTAGGGGTTATGAGTTGTAAAGACTCTATACAAGTCATATAGTTCCATCCGTAGCCAAACAAGTGCGTTCCCCAAGTATTTCTATCCTAGTTACGATTAGGACTCTACTAGTCGTAAGGTCTCTTAATGATTCATAGGGTGTGAATCGTAGGGTCACTAGAGATGGGTCCTTCAGCTACTGTCTTGACTATGACTTATGGTGACGAGTCGTATTGTGTCCTTACGAGACGTATAGTGACCGGTAGTCACTGATAATAATTTTTTAGCTTTTAATTAAGGGCACTTTTGATATTTCCCCATTTCCCCAATCGTGACCTACGACTTAAAATCCCTTTAGGGTATAATTATCACTCCAAAACAAATCAAAATAACTTCTAAAATACTCTCAAATCTCCAAGGTCAATAGCTCTTAGGGTTTCTAAGAGGTTGATCAATTAGGGCTCTCAAGGGTGGTTTCTCTTTACTGTTGTGATACTTTCAGGCATGTTACTCTTTCCCAAATCTTATTTCATGAAAAAACATGTGTTTTAAATGATTTATTTATATGGATTTAAATGTAGGTTTTGATATGGTTGTGGGTTTTGGAATGGTTGATCCTTGAATTATTTTCCCACGATTTTTATGAGTTATTCATGCTTTGAAATTAATGTTTTGAACTAATAGGGTTCATGGGTGTGGGAATTGGAATGGGGGTTAAGGTAATCCCTAAATTGATGTTTTTGGACTTGAAATTGGTCTTGGATAATTATGTTCCCTCAACCCACTTGTGAAATTGGTTTTGAAATATGATTCATCACGGTTTGACATACTCACTTATACTATTGCATTACATAATTGGCTAAACAATGAATATGGATTTTGAGGACTTAATGTCTATGTTTTGGGCTTGATAAAACTAAATGAGGTCAAGGCATTCCTCCAATTTGATTTAATGAACAAAAGGGGGTCAAGGCATTCCCAATGTGATTAATATGGCATATAAATAAGTTTGCAAGCGTAAGGATATGACGATACACATGGTGTACCTTAATGGTTAATACTTTGGTTAATGAATGGGTTATGTGAAACTTTTTTTAAATTGGGTTTAATTGGGGTTATATATCTAAGACGTGAAGGTATGGGTCTTGGATGACTTATGATGGAAACTTATGTTTGCCGACATTCAGCCGCTGCTAGGTGTGTCATGTTCTGTTTGGCTAGGCAAAAGGGGTGGTCTTTGATCCTAGGTGGACTTGAGATACCCGTCACGTCCAGGACATGGTTCGGGCCGTGAAAAAATTAGTATCAGATACTAGGTTTAGTTCCATTGGGTACCCACAAAGTCGTGTCAAGTAGAGTCTCTTTTATAGGTGTGTAGCACCTCACAATTATAAGAGAGAGGCTATGAGGCATTTAGGAATGTTTCCCTTTCTTGTGATCTACTTTTGGGCTGTAGAGTCTAGGGTGTTGAAATCTCCTCTATTTCTCGTTTGTTCGCTTTTCAGATCATGCCTCCCAAAATATATGATACTCATGGAAACTTCTCTATCCCGGTTGAGGACAATGTGGATGGGATTCATCCTACTTATGGAGTTCAGACCTAGTCTAAGGTCGCGGCTTCTGATTGTCATTATAGAGTTCCACCAATTCCCACTGATCCTTCTCCTGCTGGTGACACTCCTACTCAGTCACCTCTAGGGGATATTACTAATGCCAAGTTCCGCCATTCTATTTATCTGTTGACCCAGTTAGTGACATTTCAGTCACGTCAGTCGGGTCCTGCTGGTGCTGCTGTTGTTTTTTCTGAGGCCATTAGGGTTGGCCAATTTATGAGGCTGAATCCTTCAACTTTTACTGGTTCTAAGGTTTAGAAGGATCCTCAAGGGTTCATAGATGATATGGAGAAGATTTTTTATGTGATGCGTGCTTCTGACTTCGTGTCACCACCCGAACTAGGGCCTGGCTGTGACGGGTATCTCAAGTCCACCAAGGAGCGGAGCGGCTGAACTCCGAACATATAATAAGATATAAAGGTAATAGAATCAAAGACATATAAGAATGTCAAAAACAATACCCAATCTATAGTAATATCTGAAAAGACTCTACTAATCCAAAGATAATCTAAATAAAGACATGCCCCCAACTCTGACAATGACAATGAAAATGATAATGTTAATGTTAACTCTTTAATTCTAGTTTATGAGAGGTAACCGATGGAATGATCAAGTCTTTCAGAGAATGGAAGATCACCACTTTACCGCAAATGATAGAAGAGCCGAGTTGATCCACCTAACACTGCGTAGGATAAGTTGAAGTGTTTTATGTGCCTGCATCATCTACTGATACAATGTTCGAAAACTTTTAGTGGGTTGAGCACTAGCATGTAACTCAGGGATAAGGATAAAGTAATGATAATTCAAAATTCAGTTCAACTCAATATACATGTTAACACACACACACATTAATATATATACTTATATAACATGCTAGGATAGGGAATAAGGCTTAGAGTGAATTTTAAAAATCTTAACCTGGGTTGTGTAGCATAACCATCATAATAAGGCACCCACGGGCCATATGGGTCCAGCTCTCTTCCAGCTGAAAGGACCCCAGTGTGAAACCGCACGAACCAGAGGATAATCATATGTACATATGCACTATGGGGCACTCGAACCTCCCGAAATATATCAAAGGTGACTTAAGCACCTGGTTATTTAACATGGGGGACTCGAACCACCCAATCATATAATAAGTGGGACTCAAACCACTCAAAATTTAGACCCCGCGTTGGCAACCACGATTTCCAATATTGGCTCCTCGGGACCTTCACTTTCATGGACCGGCTACACATCTCCCTTTTAAGCCAAATTAAAACACTTTTTAGTCATTCCCATTCACTGAACCACCATACACCTTAAGGCATACACTATTGGTATCGTCATATCAACTATACTTGAAAGGTAACATTATCATGACATTACAATTCCATTTACTTGGGGAAAACAACTCCCTTTGTTAATTAATACAAAGTGGGAGAATACCAACTCCCTTTGTTCATTAAATCAAACCATCATGTTTCAGTAACCTTTTTATATTATGCAGTTGATCCGAAAGTAGCTAAATGATTATACTCATACACAAAACCACAGTCAAAAAATTTGGGTTGGGGTTATTACGAATTCAATTGTCAATATTCACAAAATTTGGGGAAATCACAACCCCCTACTTTATTCACCATGCCTATGCACCTCACAAATTTAAAACCATAAATAAAGCATGAACAATGTATAATAAATCATGGGAAAACAATTAATAAAACAGACCTTCAAAAACCCTCAACCCATATAAAAACCCATGTTAAAATCCACATAAACCATCATATAATTTCATGCTTTATATAAAAAGTTTAGGGGTAGAGTTACATGCCTAAAATATAAAGAGCAATGGAGAGAAATCACCCTTGAGAGCCCTAATTGATCAAGTTCTTGGACACCCTAAGTATCATGACCTTTGAGAACTGAGTGTGTTTTAGAAGTTATCTCACTTTGTTTTGGAGTGATAATAACACCTTAAAGGGGTTTTAAGTCATGGGTCATGATTGGGGAAAAGGGGAAATATCAAAAGTGCCTTTAATTAAAAGATGAAAATTTATCGCCAGTGACTACGAATCACTATATGACTCGTAAGGACACGTTACGACTCGTCACCATAAGTTGCAGTCAAAATGGTAGCTGAAGGATCTTTCTCTGGTGATGCTACTATTAACACCATACGACTTATCAGGTAACCCTACGACTCATAGGGTCCAAGTCATAGTCAAGACAGAAACACTTGGAACACACACTGGTTTGGTTACAAATAGATCCATACAAATAATTTTGTGTCTTAACGACTCGTAACCTCTAGTCGTAGTCAAGGAAGTAACATCAGCCTAGCACACTAGACTGGCTACAATTGGGTCCTTAGGACCTGTAATGACATGTTTCAACTCGTAGGGATAGTTGTAGTCTGGGCAATGAGTTTAAAAACTAAGAAATTTTTCAAGGACCAAAACCTGAGGTGTTTTTCATTCTCCCCCTTAGGATTATTTATCCTTGAATAATAAGACAAGGAATCCCTTAGCACAATTTAACAAAGAATACAACCACACCTACCTTTAACAAAGACAAAAACTAAAGTTGTCATGGAAATCACAATTTCCTTTAACTGAGTCAGAAAAGAATGATGCTAAGATTAACACATACCTTAAGCATGAGTATCTGGAATGGGGAACAAGAATGGGTATTTGGATTTCATGTCCTCTTCAGCTTCCCAAGTAGCTTCTTCAACTTTATGATTCCTCTAAAGAACCTTTATCAAAGACACATACTTAGTTCTCAACTGATGGACTTGTCGATCGAAAATCTCAATTGGGACTTCCTCATACAACAAGGAGTCTGAAACACCAACACTTTTCAATGAAACCACCAAGGAAAGATCACCCACACACTTTCTCAATATTAAAACATGAAAAACCGGGTGAACAAAACCCAAACAAGGAGGCAACTCTAACTCATAAGCCACATTACCCACTCTATTTAAAATCAAGTACTGACACATATAATGGGGACTGAGCTTCACCTTCTTTCCAAACTGCATCACTCCCTTTATGGGAGACACCTTCAAGAACACCTAATCTCTAACTTTAAATTCCAACTCCCTTTGCCTTACTTTTGCATAGGACTTTTGGAGACTTTGGGTGTTCTTAAGCCTATCGTAAATCACCTTCACCTTCTTCATAACTTGATGAACTAAATCAGGACCTAACAAATCAACCTCACCAACCTCAAACCACACAATAGGAGAACAACATCCCCTACAATACAAATCCTCAAATGGAGACATCCTAATATTAGAGTGGTAACTACTATTATAAGTGAACTCGATCAGTGGTAAATGATCAACCCAGCTACTACCAATGATAATCACACTAGACCGAAGCATATCCTCCAATGTCTGAATATCCCTCTTCACTTGTCCATCCAGTAAAGGGTGGAAGGCGGTGCTAAGGCTCACTTTTGTTCCTAAACTTCTCTAAAAGGAGCGCTAGAAGTGAGATGAGAACTGCGTACTATGATCAGATATAATTGAAATAGGTGAACCTTGTAACTTAATGATTTCCTGAATGAACAATCTTACCCAATCCTCAGCAGACAAATTAGTCCTTACAGGTAAGAAATGAGCAAATTTTGTCATCCTATCCATAATGACCCAAATCAAATCGAACTGACTACGCGACTGCAGAAGACCGCTAACAAAATCCATATTAATCATATCTCACTTCTACATAGGCAACTCTATTTCTTAAAACAACCCACTAGGCCTCAAGTTCTCCATTTTTAATTGCTGACAAACCATGCACTTGGACACAAAAGTAGCCATATCCCTCTTCATGTTATTAAACCAGTAGATCTATTTTAAGTCATGATACATCTTTATCGCACCAGATGAACTGTGTACCTCAACTCATGAACCTTAGCCGAGATCCTATCTCAAAGCCCATCAACATTGGGAACACATAATCTACTTTGGTACCTCAGGATTCCATCACCACCATTCTTGAAAGCCATCACTTTATACTGACCAACATCATCCTTGATCTGTATCAAGATAGGATCCAAAACCTATTTGACATTTACCTTAGTACAAAAGATGACTTCACTACCTGTTGCATAATTACACCTCCATCCTTAGAGTCTAATAGACGAACCCCAAGATTTGCTAAACGGTGAGTATCCTTCACTAAACCTTATTTCTCCTCATTAACATGAGATAAGCTCCCCATGGATGACCTGTTAAGAGCATCAACAACTATGTTAGGTTTACCTGGAGGATAATGCAGACTTATATCATAATCCTTGAGCAACTCAAGCCATCTTCTTTGTCTGAGATTCAACTCCTTTTGGATGAACATATACTGCAAGCTCTTATGATTAGAATAAATATTAACATGAACTCCATACAAGTAGTGGTGCCAGATCTTTAATGCAAACACCACAACCAATAATTCTAAATCATGAGTTAGATAATTACTTTCATGGAAATTTAACTTTCTAGAGGCATATACCACAACTTTACAATGCTATATCAAAACACAACCAATACCACACAGGACGTATCACAATAAACCATGAAGCCATCAGTACCTTCGAGCAGGGTCAATATAAGAGAAAAACTCAACTTATTCTTCAACATCTCAAAGCTACCCTTGCAAGCATCAGGCCATAGACACTTAACATGTAATAAATGGTAGAGACACCCCTTAGAGATCAAACTCAAGGCTCTAAGATAAGAAATGAATCTTACCATAGGCACTAAGGAACTACCATCCCACTCAATCACTGGCTTATTTAGGAATTGGAAGCTTACCCTTTATATCCGACAATTAAGAGAGTGCGACCAATCAATTCCCAAGATCATATCAAAGTCTAACATATCCAACTCTATCAAATCTACCAATGTATCCCTACCATAAATAGATACCACACAACCCCTATACATCATTCTATCCATAACAGAGTCACCTACATGGGACAAAGAAAAGGGATCAGGAATATACTCAAGACCAAATCCAAAATGAATAGTCATATACATGGTCACATAAGAAAGCGTAGCCCCTGGATCAATAAGACAATACACATCACAAAAAAAGAGTTGTAAAGTACCAGTGATAACATCCAGAGATACCTCAGATCCCCGACGAGTGGCAAGAGCATAATGGCAATTCTGACCAGTGCTAGAGCCAGAAATAACACCATTTGGTGTAGGAGCTGAAAAAGCAATAATTGAAACCTTATTAGATCCAGGGATAATCCCGCAGTATATGGACCAATTGACCATACTTAAAGCTCTTATTTCTCTCCTTCTCATAAAATCCACAATACACTGCCCATAAAATCGAAAAGGGGGATAAGTTGGTGCTAATTAAGCTCTATTAGCTTGAGACTGGGCACCGCGTGCCCTAAATCCACTATAGCTCTAAAAATAATGGTAACCTGATGGCTTAGGATATAGGGTACTTATCATAGAACAAGAATAAGAATCATCCTACTTCTTCTTAGACCATTTTACACCATCTCTACCACTATACTACTAACCCCCACCCTATTCTGAATACAAAAACTTCTTAGTTTGCCTTTTACCCATCTCAACTTGCATTTTCTTTGCTCCTTGACCTATTGCATAAAATCCATAGGTTGAGAGATATCCATATCCTTGTTCAACAAAGCGGTTTTTTTCTCAAAAATTAAATTGCGGTACAACCCAAAAGTAAATTTTCTCATTCTAACCCTTATGCTAAACACTAGCTTAGAAGCATAATGAGACAATTGGTGAAATTTTAGGGTAAACTCTTTCACATTCATCCTACACTATTTTAGATTCATGAACTACCCGGCTTTAGCCTCCCTCAACTCTTGAGGAAATAAATAACCCATAAACATACCCAAAAACTCATCCTATAGTTCTAATTCTGCATTAGCACTCCTAGACCGATTCCACTCCTCATACCACTGATATTCCATATCCTTGATCTAGTATCGACAAACTTAACACACTCAGAGTCAGAAGCGTGTATAACTTTAAAGATCTTCTCCATATCATCTATGAATTTTGAGGATCCTCCTCAACCTTAGAGCCTATGAAAGTTGGAGAACTCAACCTCATAAACTGGCCAACTCTAGTGACCTCAAAAGATGGAACAACAAAAGCAACATGCTCAATCTGAGAGGCCACCAACAGGGTAAGAAAATGGATAAAATAGAAAAAGTCAACATTAGACACATCAGCCTGAGGTGTCTATAGAGGGATACAGGGAACATATCAAACTCCAAGAGGGTAATCAGTAGTTAGACCCCTATACCAGGTATAAACTTCATAAGTAGGAAAATATGCATCCACATTATCCCCAAGCAGGACTGAAGAGTTTCCATGAACATTAGATCTTCTTGGAGGTATGATTTCAAATACAAACAAATGAAGATTAGAGGAGATTCATGACCTTAGACTCTATAGCCCAAAATAGAACAACAAGAAAGGGAATATTCCTAAATGCCTCATAACCTCTCCCTTATAAGTGTGGTGTGCTACACACTCATAAAAGAGACTCTACTTGACAGAGCTTTGTGGACACGCAATTCACCATAAACCTAAGATCTGATACCAACTTTATCACCACCAAAACTAGGGTCTGGCTCTAATGGGTACCTCAAGTCCACCGAGGACTAGAGACCACTACCTTTGCCTAGCCAAACAAAATATAACATTCCTAGCAGTGGATGATATCTGAAGATATAACAAGATAGAAAGGTAATAGACTAAAATACATCTAAGAATGTTAACAATAATACCCAATCCATAGTTATATCCATAAATCCTCTACTAATCCAAAAATAATCTAAGTCAGTATATGCCCTGACCCTGACAATGACAATGTTAATGATAATGATAATGATAATGTTAATGTTAATTCTGTAATTTTAGTTTATGAGAGGAAATTGATGGAATAATCAAGTCTTCCAGAGAAGTAAAGCTTACCATTTCATCACAAACAATTGATGAACCAAGCCGATCCACCTAACACTGCAAAAAAAGTTAAAGTATTTTTGGTGCCTGCATCACGTGGGGATATAACATTCGGAGACTGTTAGTGGGTTGAGCACTAGTTTGTAACTCAGGGATAGGGATAAAGTAATGAAAATATCCAGTTCAACTCAATATACATGTTCACATACATGTATGCACACACATATATACATATATATACACTTATATAAACTACTGGGATAGGGAATAAGGCTTAACATTTATTTAAACAATCTTAACCAGGGTTGTGTAGCATAACCATCACAATAAGGTACCCACAGGCTATATGGGTCAAGATCTCCCTAGCTTAAAGGGCCCCAATACATGAAGCCATACAAACATGAGGATAATCACATATACATATGCACCATGGGGGACTCAAACCTGTCGACATATATCAAAGGTGAATTAAGTAGATAGTTATTTAACATGGGGGACTCAAACTACCTAATGATATAATAAGGGAGACTCAAACCACCCGATCATTTAGACCTCCATGTCGATAATTGTAGTTTCCAGTATTGGTCCTACAGGACCTCAACTTTCATAGCCTGACAACACATCCATCATTTAAGACTAATTAAAATACTTTTCACACATTCCCATTCATTAAACTACCATATGGTACCATCATACCAACTATACTTACAAGGTAACATCATCATACCATTACAATTCCATTTACTTAGAGAAAATAACTCCCTTTGTTCATTAATACAAGGTAGGAGATTACCAACTCCCTTTGTTTGTTAAATCAAACCATCATGTTGTAATAACCTCTTTATATCATGTAATTGTTTCAAAAATAACTCAATTCCATTATACTCATACTTAAAACCACTTTTATAAAATTTGGGTTGGGGTTATTACCAATTAAATTGTCAATATTCACAAAATTTGAGGAAATCATAATACCCTAGTTTATTCACCATGCCCATGCACACCACAAGCTTAAAACCATATATAAGGCATGAACAATACATAATAAATCATGGGAAAATAATTCAAGAAACAATCCTTCCAAAACCCTCAATCCATATAAAGACCCATGTTCAAATCCACATAAACAATCATATAATTTTATGATTTAAGTAAACAAATTTAGGGATAGAGTCCATTCCTAAAATATTAAGAGTTATAAAGAGAAATCACCCTTGAGAGATCTAATTGATCAACTTTATAGAAATCCTAAGTATCTTGACCTTGGAGAATTAAGAGTGTTTTAGAAGTTATTTTGGAGTGATAATGACACCCTAAAGGGGTTTTAAGTCATGGGTCATGATTGGGGAAAAGGGAAATATTCAAAGTGCCCTTAATTAAAAGCTAAAAAATTGTCGCTATTGACTACGAGTCATTATACGACTCATAAGGACACGTTATGACTTATCACCATGAGTCACAGTCAAGAAAGTTGCTGAAGAAACCTTCTCTAGTGACCCTATGATTTACACCATATGACTCGTTAGGTGACCTTTCAACTCATAGGGTCTAAGTCATAGTCAAGAGAGAAACATTCAGAACATACACTAGTTTGGATACGGATAGAACTATATAACTTATTTTTAGTCTTTATGATTTGTAACCTCCTGTCATAGTCAATGCAGTAACATCAGGCTATCACACTAGTTTTGCTATAATTGGGTCCTTAGAACTTGCAATGACACGTTATGACTCATAGGGAGAGTTGTAGTCTGGGCAGTGAGTTTACAACCACAAAAATTCTTCAAGGGCTAAAACCCAGGGAATTCACTCCGAGGGTGTAGAGTTTGCTGCATACCGGCTGAAGGATATGTCATATTAGTAGTATGAGGAGTCAGACTAGTCTAGGGGTGATGATGCAGAGTTGGTAATATGGGATAATTTCCCTAGTACTTTCCTTGATCACTTATTTCCTCTGGAGTTGAGGGAGGTAAAAGATGAGTAGTTTGAGAATTCGAAGCAAGGAAAGATGACTTTAAAGGAGTATGCCTTAAAGTTTCATCAGATATTTCATTATTCCCCTTAGCTAGTTTCTAGAATAAGGGCTAAGATGAGGAAGTTTGTTTCGGGATTATATCGAGACTTTGTGTTGTAGTGCAAAGCCACCTTTCTAAATAGTGACATAGATATCTCTAGGCTTGTGGTGTATATGCAACAGGTTGAAGATGAAAAGAAGAAACAACCCAAACTAAGAAAAAGGCAAAGTAAGAGATCATGGTATTTTGAGCAGGGTGAATGCTAGCAAAAAAATGGTAAAGATGGCAGGCAGTGGTCAAAGAATAAGTAGGGGAGTTATGGTTCTTATTCTACAACTAGTGCTCCATATCCCAATCCATCTAATGATCGTCGCTTGTAGAGAAATAGTGGATTTAAGGCACAAGATTCTTAATGACAGGAAAATGGGGCCCAGTCAACTCCATCATATCCTCCTTGCAAATTTTGTAGATAGTTGTACCATGGATTTTGTGATAAGGGGAGGTATAACTGTTTCAGATATGTCTAGCCTATCCACTTTCAGAGGAACTGTCCTTCAGGTGATGTTTCTACTAGGGCTAATAAGTTCCCGATTGCTGCTTCTTCAGATCCTGCACCAAAGGGTGCTACTTTTGGATCCGATACTAGTCGAAATTATATGTATTAACTTGCCACCCATTAGGATTTTGAGGTGTCTCCTGATGTTTTTATTGGTATGCTAATACTTTTCTCTTATGATATATATTATCTGCTTGATCCCGAGTCTACCCTTTCTTATGTGACCTCTTATGTGGTTATTTATTTTAGTTTTGGTCCCGAGTGTATTCTTGATCCATTTTTTGTGTCTACCCTGGTGGGTATTTCTATAATATCTATAAGGGTCTATAGGGGTTGTGTGGTGTTGGTCTGTGGTAGGGATACCTTGGTGGACTTGATTGAGTTAGATATGTTAGACATTGATGTGATCTTTGGAATGGATTGGTTGAACTCATGCTATGCCTCTCTTGATGTTGGACTCGAAGCATCATTTTCTAATTCCCAAATAAACCTGTTATTAAGTGGGAAGGTAGTTCCTTAATTCCTAAGAAAAGGCTCATTTCTTATCTTACAGCCTGAAAGATGATTTCCAAGAGGTGTCTGTATCACTTGGTCCGAGTTAATGATTCTAACTTAGAGGGTCAATCTTTACAATCTATCCCTATGTCTGTGAGTTTCCCAAAGTGCTCCCAAATGATATTTTTGGTTTTCTTCTCGATGGAGAAATTCATTTTGGGATTTATTTTCTTCCTGACACTCGTCCTATCTTTATCCATCCCTATTGAATGGCTCCAACTGATTTGAAAGATCCTAAGGAGTAGTTGAAATATCTCATTGATAAAGGTTTTATTCGCCCTTGTATTTCTCTGTAGGGTGCTCCTATGCTCTTTGTATGTAATAAGTATGGGTCCCTTCAAATGTGTCTAGACTACCGCTAGTTAAATAAGGTAAGGATGAAGAATAAATATCCTCTTCCTAGGATTGATAACCTATTTGACCAGCTTCAGGGTGCTATGTACTTCTCTAAGATTGATCTTTTGTCGGGTTATCATTAGGTGAAGATTAGGGAGGTAGACATCCTTAAGACTGCCTTCCAAAACCGGCATGATCATTTTAAGTTTTTGGTAATGGACTTTGGTTTGACTAATGCCCTGGTAGCATTCCTGGATCTTATGAACCGGGTATTTCATCAGTTCTAGGATTTGTTCATAATTGTATTTATTGATGATATTGTGGTATATTCCAAGAATAAGGTGTATTATGCCGAACACCTCCGCATAGTATTGCAGACCCTTAAAGATCAGTAGTTGTGATGTCTCCCAAAACTAATCTCCAATGAAGAATGCTACGATTGATGCAAAATATAGTAACCCAAACTAGGTTGGGGTCAAACCCACAGGGAAAATATTGAACAGTCTCTCAAACATGACAAAATCCACGAGCAATGTAGAAAAGTAAATGATGGGAATTTATAGTCAAGAGTAAATGGTAACAGAACTTGAATGCTTGAGTTTGTAAATAATCAAAGATGAACACTAGGACTGTATTCCCCTAGATTCACAACTATGCAAGATTCTTGTATTCAATATACTCAACCTTTTGCTCTGCATGTAAAGTTTACAAGTTATGTACTATCAATCGACTTATGAATGTATTGATAGATTTCACCCTTTACCTTGTCAGTCTTGGGGTGTTGCCTTGTCGTCTCTTGTCTTTAATCGCTGCAAAACTTTCACCATTTGAGTCTCGAGCTGATTAGATGAAGATTAGTAGCCTCAAATCACTATTGTACTTTGCTTTTCTCAATCTTGAACTCCCTTGTGAGGATGATCTAGAATACATGCAATAACTAAGCCTCTATAGCAGCTTGAGTTCAATAAACACGAAGAAAAGTGTAATACATGCAACTACAGTTGAATAGATGAATCTTCTACTTCCCTTATGTAGGTAATCCAACAGGGTTCCCATAACCCTAGTCAAGGAAATTATCCGCTCATATTTGTGCAACAAGCTATGATAATCAATAAAGAACACATGTAATTAATTGTACAATAATGAAAGAGAGAAAATCCAAAGTATTTAATTGAATAAAAACCCAAAATCTCAAAGATCAAATTATGCTAAAGATATCAAAAGTAATGTAAAAGTGTGTAACCTAATAAAGGAATAACCCTAAGTTATTTATAGTGTCTTAAAATAATAAAGAAATCCTAATAAAAATGAAATAGGAAAAGTATGTCGACACTCATTACGACTCATGTAGTCCATTCGTAAGGTATTCTTATGAGTCATACGCTACCAGTCGTATGCATTCTAGTAATATATCTTTAGGGATTCAAGATTCTATTGTCCATATGATTCATTAACAAAAGTCAAATGCATTCCTTATGACTCGTGGTCTTCAATCGTCATCACTTGAGCCTTGGACTTTTAGGGTGTTGAATACTGGTCTCTGTACGACTTGTCTTTATGAGTTATAATAAGATCTGATGACTCGTATTCTTCTGTGACTTCACTTATGAATCTTTGCTTTGGCTTTTGCTATCTTTACGACTAATACTCATGAATCATAATCACTCTTAACGAGTCATGGTCATTCTTTACTTAGCTTCTTCAGGTTGTCTTACACTGCTGTCTTACTTACGGGTAAGTCTATAAGTCATATGATGACTTGACGTCTTGTACACAAGACTCATAAGATAGTCAGTCTTCTCTATTCTCAGCGCTTCTTATTCCATTTTTTCATTCAAAGACAAATCTTAACCCGTTTCACCTGCACACACACAAAACCTTATTATATCTACCAAAACAACCTATGTTTAAGCATAAATTCCTTGTTTTAAATATCAAATATGCCATGTTTGGACGGTGCATCAACACCCTCAACTTATAATTTTGCATACCATTAGGTAAACCACAATTCATACCCTCAAAGATACAATACTTAACTTCAAATAATTTGTGACATAGTTTGCAGTAGATTTCTTATTCAACTCAAGAACACATTTTCCCCCCTCCCCACCTACATTGATGATTAAAAGAATACAATGCATAATGACTTGGTGTGATAATATGACACACAAAAATTCTAATGATGGCATTATATTAGCTATGAACAACTAGGCCCAAGTAATACACACTACCCGAATAGATAAGTATCTTGACATTGTACCCCATGCGCCCTCATATTCAAAGAAGTCCCTATCACTCAGCTTGATTTATTTTATTATTTTAGGGATGTTCAAGAGACACTCATACTCACGAAGAAGTTCCGACCAGTGTACATAGAATTCCATAGATTGGCCCTTATGCTCTTTACCTAAATTTTCAGACGGTTAGACTAGAATCATGAAAGGACTTTGTAAAGCTTATAATGTAGGCTTGGGGATGGTTATAGCATATTAGGGATATTTTAAGTGACTTAACCTCCTTTTCACTATGCTTTATTTGGGGTCCACTTTTTCTACAAACTTTGTAATGACTTCACCCTTATTTTTCCATTTTATTCTTTTTCCTGCCTACTTTTGGGTCGGGTGTAGTTCTCTTTTATCATTTTATTCTTTTCATAGCATATGACTTTATTCCTTTATCTTTCTACACTTCTTTTATCATAGTAGTCTTTCTCTACACAACCCTATAATATTTACCCTCAACATAGGTGATTTGCCTGAGTTAAGGTACACAAAGTCCAAGAAGGACCAAGGCCAAAACCAGGTTCATTATAGTGAAACGGAAAGGTGAAATCAATGTTAACAACGAAAAAAAGTCAATTCAGCTCAACTTTTGGATCAAGGGATTCATATTTCATTAGTTTGGCATTTAGGTTTGAGTGGTCTAACTTTAAAAATGGCCTATGATCATCTCCCAGATGACCATCCTATATTCTAGGCAAAAGCAACATGGCAAGTTCTGGATTCTGTACACACTAGGAACTAGGTAATGCCTCACGTATCGGGTCACAATATCATACACTACTTATCCAGTTCATGCACTTACATGCCACAGTTAATTTCCTTTCTAATTTTAATTCCATTAAGAGATTCTCAGCTGTTACACGTACACAAAAATCACAACATAAATTTTTAGGAGGGGTATCTATTTTTCCAAATTTTGCACATGTTCTCAACTTCCTATACCCATCATTATTCTTTATTAAGTATCAAACAAGACACACAAAATAACACAAACATGTCGGTTAACAAACTTTTTTAGATTGTGGTGTACGGGTTTTGAAACACAGCAAGCATAACCCGTGTCGATTGTGGTACACCCCCACACCTAACTAAAGACTATGCACTATCCTCAGCGCATTTAGCAATAAAATACAAAGGGAAGAGGACATACCTGGGCACCCTAAGTGCCTGCTCAAACTGCATCAGCACGAGGACCCTCAGTCTGGGTTCCACTTTTCTCAGTATTGGTCCTGTTAAGTGTCAGAACCGTCTATATAGTAATGACACCAGTTGTGGCCAGTTCACTCAAAGGTCTTTTTATTATCGGGGCTACGTCACTGCCCCTCTCAGTATCATCACTTACTGATTTTGAGCTACCAGCACCATCTTCCATCACTTGGACCGTCAACTGTCGGTCCTTCTCACTTTGTTACTTGCTTTCTTTTCCGTTTTTAGATTTTCTTTTTCATTGCTTTGGTGTTTTCTTTTCTTTCTCTCTCTGATTTCTTCATTCATGGGAACACTCCAAATGTTTTCAACTTCTACCTCAAGCTTAATCTTTATTATAATAGGCGCTGGGAATAATATCCTGTCATACAAATCATCCACCAGCTTCTGTAACTCAGCTACCTCTGCTTTTACCTCCAAAATATCAGGGGTTTGTCCATTTTCCAACTAATGTGTGATTTTCTGCTAAAAACTATCTAGTCTTCCATTGATTCTCTTGCTTTGTTATTTAAGCTGGATTTTAACCCATGGTTGCACACAATTCTCCATCAATTACCTTTGCTTTGATAATTTCCAACCTTTTCATAATTTCATTTAAACTATCCACAGAAAAGTTCACATACCTTGGTGGTTCGTATCTATATTTGAATAGTCGTGGGGCTGTAACAGATGGTGAAACCAGAGTGCTAGCTGGGCCTACTATTTCAGAATGTTGTGGCTTTGATTGGCCACCCTTAACTGGGACCTCATCAAGTCCAGGAGCTTTTGTACTTTGTCTATTATTATGCATCGCTTGATCTAGCAATGTTGCACCTTACTTTGCCTGCCTAGTCATGGGATTTGCTATATCTCAAATAAGCCCAAAGTTTGTGGTATTGTTTGGCTCAATAAACTGATCAAACTCGGGAAGTTTCGGGACCCCTATTTCTAAGAAAATCTGAACTATTATACATGGGTATGCAAGAGCTAAATTTTCTCCAACAATTTCTTGGTCTTGTATCTCTCTAGATAAGAACTGACCCACATCAAATTCACAACTCGGCATGAGTCCTGATATTAATGCTGCAAAGACCGAACTAAGTGCATCATCCCCAACAGTAGGACACAATTTATGTCAAGACAACATCCACCATTCCTTGTCCTCAAAACTTAAAGTCTGCTTTGCAATTTATTGTGAGTTTACTCCTGTACCATTGACCACCCAACTAACTTATTCCCCATTTATAGCAATCAAACATTCTATCCACCGAAAGTGCCTCATTTTATCTTCCAACCCCATCTGCTTCTGTGTAACTTTCTGCATTTCTTTTATGCAGTACTCAATCTTAGCTATGTTCACTGGCGGCTGGAAGTCTGGTCCATTATAGAACCTCAAAATAGTACATGGGGAAATATTCTCCCATACTCTATGAATAGTAAAGAATGTTATTGGGTCCCCACCATTCCATAAATTTTCCTGTGGATATTGCTCTTCAACTCTCCTTTGTTGGCTGTATAGAATTCCCGCACAATTGAAGTATTAAACTTTCCCAGTTCTGAGGTCATCCACTGAAATTTGTACTGCTAAAATCTATCTTCGAACTCAGTATCTAGACATGCCTGTTGTGGTTAAACTTTTTTTAAGATAGATACTCCTATTTATACTTATCCCATCATTATAAGTATCCTGCATTGTGAGGTACCACCACCATTCAACGACGGGAACCGAAGTGGGTTCGATGGACCAGGGGATTTAGGGTGGGTCCTGCATGTTAATTGGAGTCACATACTCCTTAGTCTCACTCTCATTTTTTGATTATACCTCATAGGAACTTAAGGCTTCAACACCTGCATCACCATTAGATTTTACTTCTTGATGGTGAATACGATGGGAAAGTACTCAGATTTTTCATTCTGTTCCAGTTTGGAGGTGTGTCCTCTTCGATGACTACTTTCTTTCCCCGAGGTCATTTTTCCCTGGGTGTGCCTTCCCTTTTAGTGGGTATTCTATGAGGTCACCTCTTGACTCATCATTTTCATCATTTCTCAGATGGTAGTCAGACTTAAGAGTTGGTTTCTTCTTTTTCCCTTTATTTGATGCTTGCTTGGACGATGAGTCACCTTTAGTATCCATTTGTACCTGTTACACATGACCAATTAGTTAAATCTAAGGAATGGAAAAGAAAAAAAAGAAAGTTTAGTGTTAGTATGTCTTTACTGGACTCCTTACGACTGGGGGTCTGAGTCATAACCATTGGGTACGACTCATAAGTATGAGTCATAAGGTACTAAATAGTTTATTCATCAATGTTCGTTGATATGCTTATGAGTCCTCCTAAATAGTTATAAGGACAATTTATGACTCGTTGCCAACACTCGTAAGTAGATCAGAAACAAATTCCTATTATTTTAAACCTACCTAGTCATTATGACTCCTGTTAACTATTTGTAGGGGTTTGTTACGACTTGTTAAGGTGAGTTGTAACTTTACCAAAACTCATACTCTTCTAATCCTCCATGTTATCAGTGGATATGTGTCTTGTAATGGATCATTAAGTGCACTTACAAGTCGTTAAGAGTCACATATTATTTCAACATGAGGGTTTAGATCAAGTGTTTCTAATATTGAATCGCACAACACAATACACTTCACTAGCCCCTTAGATTTATCCAAAAACACACTTCCCAGGCATAAAGTTTGAGTTCACTCCAAATTGCACATTACGAAGTAAACATTTCAAGAAATAGGGTCTCATTGTTCATGTACACATATATTTAACTTAAGAAATCATAAACCACGAACCATTTTTCAGATTTAACTTGATACATAAAGCATTTAAGGACAAAAACTTACGTGACTTTGATAGGTTTAGATTTCTTGAGTTTAACAATGTTTTGGGCACTAATTATTGATGAGTTTTAAAATGTTGGGAGGAACCACTTGATTAATTTTTGTTCTTAGAGTGATTTCATTGTTTTAGATCTGGAAAGTCAATCAATAATGGAGGGAGTAGCCGTTTAGAATTTTGGGTACCCGATTTGGGTGCCTTATTTTGTTTTAAATGTCGATTTGAGTTAGGTTGAGCCGCGACCCCTGAGCTGGTAAGTTTGATTACGAGTTATACCAGTAACTCATAACTAATGTTATGGGTATCAGACTCCCTCCATTAAAGACTTAGAATCTTACCTGGGTCTGGATTCATTAGGACTCAAGGTGATGAGTAATCATCAGATGTTACGACTCGTTGTGAGAGTCATAAACATTCCAGTGACTACATACCTGTATCTGATTTAAGTTCTAGGTCCTTACGACTCTTGCACATGAGTCATTATGTTTGGTTACGACTTGTGAAGTTCATATAACCTTGTTCCTGTAAAATTTGGTACACTCCTACAATTTTCCATCCTGCACACTGAACACATATATTACCCTATAAATTATTAAGAACAAAACATGGGTAGCCTTCTACTTAGCACTTGATTTAATGTTGTGGTACGATGGGGCTATATTGGATTCAGACCTCACCAACTAGTCTCACGGGTTGCTTTCCATGTAACGTTTTATTTAATGTTGCAGCATGACTCAATTGTCTTGGTTATTCAGACTTAACCAAGGTCCATTTCAAAAATCATCTTAATTTCCTCCATGTTACCTATGTAGTGCTTTACCCTTTGCTCATTCACTTTGAACAGGACTTCTCCATTACGCTTCAATACCAAAGAACCATATGGAAACACTCATCAAAGTAAATAGACCGTACTACCTAGACTTCAAATTACATGGAAACTAGCGGAGTCTTGAGTTATATAGTAGTACCTGGTCACCTTTTTCAAATATTCTCTTCTCTATTTTGCGATCATGATTGTAACGACCCAAAATTGCCTCCCAGGACATCACACGGTGCTTAAGCCTATAAGTAGCCCCAAGCTAACCCTTTGAGCCTGCTTCTACTAATAATACTCATTTCAAGATGAAATAATTCAAACACTAGCATAGTCATATCATTTGAAGGGAAATACGGAGAAAATACTTGGTCCAAATAACCATAATACTAGAACTCTCAACAAAATCACAATCTGACAACTAATCTGACAAAGCCTCTACTAATCCATGAACTAGAGAGCCATTAGAACAAGTCCCCAAGTGACTAGAAATGAACTGAAAGTACTAACTTAGTCTCCCAAATGCTGAAATGTTTGAAGATAGGTCCTCGAACCATGAGGAATCACCACTGTAGGAATATAGACGGAGGTACTCGGAAGTCACTGACGAGGCTGGGATTGAGCACTTGAACATACATTATAAGACAATGTAGCACATAGATGTATATGTGGATCAACACTTGGGAATGTACTGAGTATGTGGGGGTGTATGCATTTATATAAAACAACATTAATACTCTTTAAGCAAATCATGCATGCAATAAGTAAAGACTCATATGGCTTGAATAAGTATAAAATGTAAAGCTCATGAATCATGTAGAATGAAGCATGTAACATAAATCTCGTGAGTCATCATAGTTTAACTTTGATATCGGTAATCTTCCCTTATTCTCATTACCCATAGGCTAAAGGAAACTTATACAATACTTTCAACTTATTCATATGTCTCATGGAGAGTAAAACTTCTTTAATGCTCAAGAACTCATAACTCTTTTGAACTCAAGTACTTGGAATTTGGAATCACATAACTTTGAAACATACTTGAAGGAATTTCATTCACTTTAGGAAATTATCTCATTTCAAGCTTTTGAGAAAACATTCTATCTCAATGGAAAGATACTCTAGTTTAGGGAAATGACTTATCTCAAAGCATTAGAGAAAATACTTATATCAAGGGAAAATACTTTTAGGTTTAGGGAGGTTCTCTTAACCGACATAAATCATGCGAGATACATGGAGTCCAATGTTTTGTCCTCCTAAGAAAGAGACCCCAAGTTGGGGAGGAGCGTCATACTCTTGCCAGGGAGTATAACCTCAACTCAGTGATCACTTATCTTTGCCTCAGGCCCAATATCTCGTCCTTAGGCCCAAAATCTCAAACCTATGGTGGCATGTAGTTTTGGGGTAAGAAACCATAGTAACTTACCCAACTCGGTGCTAAATAATATTCTCTTTAGTTTATCTCTCTCATCTTATGGAAATCCACTTTAAAATAATCTTATGGTTTATAAAGAACCCAACAATCAAATCTGTAATCTCATGTAGTGAAGTGGATTTCAAAACACCATAACCATTAGGTCAAAACATTTCTCAATAATCTCAGAATACTCAAATCATGGGTGCTTATAGCACAAGAGTTCATAAAATTGTAAATCTCAAGTAGGGATCAATAACTCATAATTCAATCTTAAGTTAAAACTCATCAAAAGCATAATAGTTAGCATAGAGATTCATAACTCATGAAGAAATCTGGAAATTTCTGAAATTTGTCTCAAAATCTCAACATACTCATATACTTCAATATCTCTAACATTTCAACTATTAATTTCTCAAGGATAAAAATCATGGGGTATAGACCCAACTGCAATTTCTCAGGAAAATATGTGAAAATCATGCCATTAGACTCTCAATTCATCGGAAACATAAAAATATTGCAGTCAATAATAATGGGTGAAAAACTCTAATTTAAATTTATATAAAAATCTCATAGATTACAGAAAATCATAGTTTAAATAAGCCTTTGGGCACAAAGATGAAAGGATTACCCTTGTTCAAAACCCCACATACCTTAGATTATGAAATTGGATGAACAAGATTGCATTAAACTCTTCTTCTTACTCTTGATAGAGAGTTATTGCAACCCTTGAACTTGGGGAACTTAAATCTCAGCTCAATTTGTAGAATCCATGTTGAGTTCTTGAATTTCTTGGAGAAGGGTTTTAGATTTGATCTTGAGGGAGAAACCCTAGATCTCTTGTGTTTTGGATGATGAATGAAGCCATTTTATTTATTTGGAATATATCTGGTTGATAAAAAAGTGGAAAAGTCCAAAAAGCCCTTATAAAATTGAGGTAAAAATATTGAACGGGGTCAACGACGGTCGGAGCAACGGTCCGTCGGGTCATCCGTCGCACGATGACTAGAAAAATGACACACTGCCTCGATGAAATGGTCAGATCGATGGTCCATCACAGGTCCAATGGTCTGTCGAATCGTCCATCATATGAAGGCCAGGATGAGACCTCACTACCTTAGTGGTGACGGTCTTAGCGACGGTCCGTCGCAGCCTTGACGATCCGTCGTCCTGGCCGTCGCACTTAGGCCAGGAAAGAGAGTTTTTTCCTTGGTCGTGATGATTCGAGAAATGGTACGTTGTAGACTCGACGGTCCATCAGATCATTCGTCGCACCTGGACAGTTCCGACAACTCTTAGTAAAATGACCATAACTTCTCACCCCGATGCCGGATTTGGACAAAATTGGTATCGTTGGAAAGCTAATTCAATTCTCTAAATGAAAAAAAGTCAAATTTAAGAAAATTATCTATGGTTTAAATATCAATCACTTGGGAAGATTTCTCAATCTTTTAGGGCCAGAATTACACTTCACTTGACACGCTCTAAGGCCCGGACTACGTGGGAACTTTGCGGGGTCTTAAAATATCTCCCCCTTGGAAACATTCATCCTCGAATGTCACTTGTTAGACTAGGAACACAGGAAAAAAAGAGTACACATAACTGAAACAATTTTCTAAACGGCTCAAAATCTCTCTAAACTCTTGAATACCTCAAAAATTGTAAGAACTCATACAAAAATAGATATATAGCTGAACTTTAGATTAGAAGGGCTGATTTAAGGAAGAATAATACCTTCGGATCGATTTGAACTCCCAGAAAAGAGGTGTGGGTACTTGGCTCGCTTGTCTGCTTCTCCCTCCCAAGTAGAGCCCTCAACTGATTGGTTCCGCCACAACACTTTGACCAGGAGAACCTCTTTGTTCCTCAATCTACGGATCTGAAAATCTAGGATCTCAACGGGAACTTCATCAAATGAAAGACTGTTCTAAATATCATCACTCTCTGAAGGATCTACCACAACGGAATCACCAATATGCTTTTTAATCATGGAGACATGAAAAATAGGATGCATGGCTAATAACTCTGTAGGAAACCCTCATAGGCTTCTTTGCCAACACGGCTCAAGACTCTATACGGGCTAACATAACGGGGACTAAGATTTCCCTTTTTAAGATACCGCTTCACTCCTTTCATGGGTGAAATCTTTAAGTATACCAAATCACCCACTTTAAACTCATGATCTCTTCTCCTTATATCGACATATCAACCTTTCTCTAATCAACTTAACTTTCTCTATAGCTTTAAACACTGCATCAGGCCCAATCACGACAACTTCACTGACTTCAAACCAACCTATGGGTGATCTACATCTTCTACCATACAAGGCCTCAAATGGTACCATCCCGATGCTAGCATGGTAACTATTTTTATAGGCAAACTTCTATCAATGGCAAATGCTCATCCTAACTACCTTTGAAATCAAGAGCACATGCCCTCAACATATCTTCTAGGGTTTAAATGGTCCTCTCAGCCTGACCATCTATCTGCGGATGAAAAGAAAAACTCAAAAGAACTTGGGTACCAAGACCTTGCTGAAACACCCTTCAAAATTGAGAAGTAAATTAAGTACCCTTATTCGAAATAATAGACGAGAGAACTCCGTACAGCCTGACTAACTCCCAAATATACAATCTAGCATAATCTTCTATTGTATAAGATGTATGCAAGGGAAAAAAGTGCGTGAACTTAGTCAGCCTGTCTACAACAACCCAAATAGAATCATGATGATGACGCGAAAGAGGTAACCCGATCACGAAGTCCATATTCACCATCTCCAACTTCCAAGTGGGTATACTAAACTCTTGTATCACACCACCAGGTCTTTGGTATTCTACGTTAACCTGTTGGCATGTTGCACACTTTGCTACGAACTCAGCTATATCCTTCTTCATACCATTCCACCAATAGATTTTCCATAAGTCGCGGTACATCTTGGTAGTGCCGGGATGAATATAATACCGCGTGCCATGCACTTCAGCCATAATTCTCTGCCTCAGATCATCAATACATAGAACACACAATCTACCCTGCAATCTTAACACGCCATCTTCCTCTTGGGATAAAACCTCTACCTTTTGGTCCTTAACTACCTCTATCAGTCTGACCAAACTAGGATCTCTATCTTGCTTCTCCTTCTCTCCTGAAAATAAAGAGGATTCAGAACTACTTTGCACCAAAGTACTTCCCTCAGCTGAATCAAGCAACCTAACACCCAATCTATATAGAAAATGCACATCACAAGATAAATCTTTCTTAACTTCCTCTACATAAGCAACACTACCCATAGACAATCTGCTAAGGGCATCCGCCACTACATTAGCCTTGCCCGGATGATACAACATACTAATATCATAGTCTTTTAACAACTTTAACCACCTCCTCTACCTAAGATTCAACTCTCTCTGAGTAAACCATACTGCAGGCTCTTATGATCAGTAAACACATCAACATGAACACCATAAAGATAGTGTCTCTAGATTTTCAAAGCAAAGACCACAACAGCTAACTGAAGATCATGGGTTGGGTAATTCTTCTCATGCGGCTTTAACTGTCTAGAGGCATAGGCTATAACCTTACCTATTTTCATCAATAGATAACCTAAACCAATTCTAGAGGCATCACAATACACCACAAAACCATCTGTACCATCAGGCAAAGTCAACACAGGGGCTGAAGTAAGTCGAGTCTTCAACTCCTAAAAACACTTCTCACAGGAATCTGACCACTTGAACTTAACTTTCTTTTGGGTCAATCGGGTCATGGGAGACGCAATAGAAGAGAAACCTTTAACAAAATAGCGGTAGTAGCCCGCTTGACCCAAGAAACTTCTAATATCTGACGTAGAGATAGGTCTAGGACAATTTCTTACAACTTTTGTCTTTTGGGGATCAACTCTAATACCTTCACTGGAATAATATGACCCAGAAAGGCTATAGAACTTAGCCAAAATTCACACTTACTGAATTTGGCAAACAACAGTTGACCTATAATAGTTTGTAAGACAATTCTAAGGTGATCTGGATGATCATGCTCACTGTGGGAGTAGACATGGATGTCATCTATGAACACTATGACAAACATATCAAGATATTGCTTGAACACTTGATTCATGAGGTCCATAAAAGCTGCTAGGGCATTGGTTAGCCCAAAATACATAACTAAAAACTCAAAGTGACCATAGCAGGTTCGAAAGGCTTTCTTTGGAATATCACATTTCCTCACTTTAAGTTGATAATAGACGGATCTAAGGTATATCTTGGAGAAATAACTTGCACCTTGCAACTAATCAAACAGGTCATCAATTCTTGGAAGAGGATACTTATTTTTGACCATGACCTTGGTAAGCTGTCGATAGTCAATGCATATAAGCAAAGAACCATCTTTCTTCTGCACGAATAGAACAAGTGCGCCCCTTGGAGAAATACTGGGCCTTATGAAACCTTTGTCTAAAAGATCTTTGAGCTGCTCTTTAATCTCCTTAAGCTCAGCAGGTGCCATACGGTATGGTAGAATAGAACTGGGACAAGTGTTGAGAATAAGGTCAATCCCGAATTCTATCTCTCTATCAGGAGGTACCCTTGGGAGATCTTTCAGAAAAAACATCTGGAAACTTATTGACAATTTTGACTAACTGAATAGTTGGAGCCTCAGACTTAGTGTCTTTGAATCTAACTAGGTGATAGATGCAACACTTAGATATTAGCTTTTTGGCTTTGAGATATGAGATAAAATGACTCTTGGGAGATACCGAACTCCCAGACCACTCAAAAATTGGCTCATCAGGGAACTAAAAATTAACCACACGAGTACGACAGTCTATAGATACATAACAAGAATGAAGCCGATCCATACCCAGAATAAGGTCAAAATCCACTATGTCTAACTCTATCAAATTAGCAAGTATGACTCTATGAAGAACAGTAACAAGACAATCTCTATACACTTGTTTAGCAACAACTGAGTCCCCTACTGGTGTAGAAACTAGGAAAGGCTCAGGAATCTTTTCAGGACTTATTTTGAAATTCACAGCCACAAGTGGGGTCACATAAGAGAGACTTGACCTGTGGTCCAACAACACATAAACATCAAGACAAAATACACAGAGCATACCGGTAACAATATCAGGAGAGTTCTCCTACTCCTGATGGGATAGTAAGGCATAAAATCTGTTCTGGCGCTGATCGCCAGCAGTGCTAGATGAAGCGCCCTGAATAGGGGTGGGACGAGGGAAAAGAGCTGGTGTACTAGTAGTCTGTGCCTGAGGTCGGGCATCTCTAGTTCCCTGCCTAGCATGTGGAAAATCTTTAAGTCTGTGGCCCTACTTTCCACATCCAAAATAACCCCTCAAATCTGCGAAACACTCACTGGGATGATCCTTACCACACTTAGCACAAGGAGGATAATGGATCCTGTTACCAACACTGTTCTGTGACCTAGACATAAAAGACCTACTCCCTTGATCCTGCCTACCTCTAGGCGCGAGAGCACTAGATGATGAAGGTGCTGGAATAGAAGAACGTTTTTGAAACTGAGGGCAGTTTCCTCCGTGAAACCTAGGATGACTATACTCATTCTACTCAGATCTAGCCCTCTTGTTACCCCTCACTCTATCTATCTCTCTAATCTTATCCATCTTTATCTGTTGTGCATGCATCATCAACCTAGATAGATCAATATCCCTATGCAACATCACAATCCTACACTCTTTCAGCACTAAACCAGAAACACCTGTCACGAACTTGCTCATACTAGCTCAGGTGTCAGAAATCAAATCAGGAGCATACTTGACCAACTGGTTGAACTTCAAGCAATACTCCTTAACAGTCATGGAGCCTTGCCTCAAGTTCCTAAACTCCTCAATCTTCGCTTCCCTCATCTCAAGTAGAAAGAACTTGTCCAAGAATGTATCTTGGAACACCTGCCAAGTCATAAGAGCAGCATCCTCACCTCTACCCCTCTTCCATAATACAACCCAATCATAAGCTATGTCCTTCAACTTGTAAGATGTCAACTCAACACTTTCTTCCTCAAAAACATACATCATCTGCATGATTTTTCTCACCTCCTCAAGGTACAACTGTGGGTCCTCTCCTACCTTGGACCCATAAAACTCTGGCGGATTCATCCACATAAAATCATGGATCCTAAAAGAAGCTACATCACCTCCCTATTGATTTAGAATTATGGCCTGGTTAATGGCCTGAACATTAGCGGTGACTGCTTAGGCTAACGCCTAAAAGTCCTCTCGAATCTCAACATGAGATACAGTCTCATTCAAAGGATCAATAGGTGGGGGTTACTCATTATCATTTTTGTGGGAATTTTCTATTCAGAGAGGCATTTTCTGAAATAAGAGAGCATGAATTATTAGATGAGAGGGACAACTACAGGAATGATGGAATCAGAAAGAAAGAAACAACTTTTTCCTAAAACATCTAATAGCCTCTTGCTCATAGATGTGGCGCGCTACACACCGATGATCAAGACACTACTCAACCCAACTTGTCAGACTCCCTAGGACTCCTTTAAAAACTTACGCTCTGATACTAAATTTGTAATGACCCAAAATTGCCTCCCAAGACATCCCACGGTGCTTAAGGATAAAAGTAGCCTCAATCTAACCCTTTGAGCCTGCTTTTACTAATAATACTCATTTCAAGATGAAATAATTTAAACACTAGCATAGTCATATCATAAGAAGGGAAATACAGAGAAAATACTCGGTCCAAAAGACCACTCTCAACAAAATGACAATCTAACAACTAGTCTGACAAAGCCTCTACTAATCTATGAACTAGAGAGCCATTGGGACAGGTTCTTAACTGACTCGAATTGAACTGAAAGTAGTAATATAGTCTCTCAAATGCTAAAATGTTTGAAGACAGGTCCTCAAACCATGAGGACTTACCACTATAGGAATGTAGACAAAGGTACTCGGAAGTCACTGACGAGGCTGGGACTGAGCACCTAAACCTACATTATAGACAGTGTAGCACATAGACGTATATGTAGATCAGTACTTGGGAATATACTGAGTATGTGGGGGTGCATGCATTTATATAAAACAACCTCAGTACTCTTTAATCAAATCATGCATGCAATAAGTAATGACTTACATGGCTTGAATAAGTATAAAATGTAAAGCTCATGAATTATGTAGAATGGAGTATGTAACAAAAATATCGTGATTCATCATAGTTTAACTTTGATATCGGTAATCTTCTCTTATTCTCATTACCTATAGTCTAAAGGAAACATATACAATACTTTCAACTCATTCATATGTCTCATGGAGAGTAAAACTTCTTTAATGCTCAAGAACTCATAACTTTTTTGAACTCAAGTACTTGGAATTTGGAATAACATAACTTTGAAACATACTTGAAGGCATTTCATTCACTTTAGGAAATTATGTCGTTTCAAGCTTTAGGGAAAACAATCCATCTCAATGGAAAGATACTCTAGTTTAGAGAAAATACTTATATCAAGGGAAAATACTTTTAGACTTATGGAGGTTCTCTTAACCAATATAAACCATGCGAGCTACGTGGAAGCCAACGTTTCTTCCTCCTAAAGAAGAGACCCCATGTTAGGGAGGAGCGTCATAATCTTTCCAGGGAGTATAGCCTTAATTAAGTGATCACTTATCTCGACCTTGGGCCCAATATCTTGATCTTAGGCCTAAAATCTCAAACCTACGGTGGCACGTAGTTCTGGGGTAAGAAACCATTGTAACTTACCCAACTCGGTGATAAATACTACTTCCTTTAGTTTATCTCGCTCATCTCATAGAAATCCACTTTAAAATAATCTCATGATTCATCAAGAACTCAACAATCAAATCTGTAATCTTATGTAGTAAAGTGGATTTCAAAACTCAAGGACCATTAGGTCAAAACATTTCTCAATAATCTCAAAATACTCAAATCATGGGTACTTATAGCAAAAGAGTTCATAAAATTGCAAATATCAAGTAGGGCTCAATAACCCATAATTCAATCTTAAGTTAAAACTCATCAAAAGCATAATAGATAACATAGAGATTCATAACTCATGTAGAAATCTGGAAATTTCAGCAATTTGTCTCAAAATCTAAACATACTCATATACTTCAATATCTCAAGCAATTCAACTATTAATTTCTCAATGATTAAAATCATGGGGTATAGACCTAGCTGTAATTTCTCAGGAAAACATGTGAAAATCATGCCATTAGACTCTCAATTCATGGGAAACATCCAAATATTGCAGTCAATAATAATGGGTGAAAAACTCTAATTCAAATTTATGTAAAAATCTCATAGATTTCAGAAAATCATAGTTTAAATAAGCCTTTGGGCACAAAGATGAAAGAATTACCTATGTTCAAAACCCCACATACCTTAGATTATGAAATTGGATGAACAATCTTGCATTAAACTCTTCTTCTTACTCTTGAGAGAGAGTTCTTGCAACTCTTGAACTTGGGGAACTTAAATCTCATCTCAATTTGTAGAATCCATGTTGAGTTCTTGAATTTCTTGAAGAAGGGTTTTAGATTTGATCTTGAGGGAGAAACCCTAGCTCTCTTGTGTTTTGGATGATGAATGAAGCCATTTTATTTATTTGGAATATATTTTGTTGATAAAAGAGTGGAAAAGTTCAAAAAAACCTTTTAAAATTGAGCTAAAAATATTGAACGGGGTCTGCGACGGTCGGAGCGACAGTCCGTCGGGTCGTCCGTCGCACAATAACCTGAAAAGGGACACACTGCCTCAATGCGATGGTCTGTCGAAGGTTCGATAGTCCATCAGATCATCTATCACATGATGTCCAGGATGATACCACACTGCCTTAGTGGCGAAGGTCTCAGCGATGGTCCGTCGCAGTCTTGACGGTCCGTCGTCCTCGCCGTTGCAGTTGGGCCAGGAAAGGGAGTTTCTTCCTTAGTCACGATAGTTTGAGCTACGGTCTGTCTCAGACTCGATGGTCCATCATAGACTCGATGGTCCATCACAAAATATATGGTCCATCGTAGACTTGATTATCCATCAGATCATTCGTCGTACCTGAGCGGTTCTGAAAACTCTCAGTAAAATGGCCATAACTTCTCACCCTAATGCCGAATTTGGATGAAATTGGTATTGTTAGAAAGCTATGGCCTGGACTACAATGGATCTTTATGGAGTCTTACAATGATGCAGTTTTATCTTCTCTTTTTAAAGTGTAGAACTCTCATAAGCTCAGAGTCGAAATTCATCCAATTCATTCATCATAACAATTCTTGCTTTGGCAGCATCCTGCCACTCAAAATTCTATTTCTTCAATGCCTATAGTGCTTTATGTTCAAGTTCAATAGGCAAGTGACATTCCTTTCCATACACCAACTAATATGGAGAAACACCTGTGGTAGTCTTAAAAGCTATTTGGTAGGCCCATAATGCATCATCTAAGTTTCTCGACCAATAAGTCCTATTGGCATTCACAGTCTTTTCCAAAATGGACTTTATCTCTCTATTAGATACCTCAACCTTTCCATAATTCTGTGGAAGGTAAGGTTTTTCCACCTTATGATCTACTCCATACTTTTCAAGAAGACTCTTAAAGAGGCGATTACAGAAATGTGACCAATCGTCACTAATGATTGCACGTGGCGTGCGAAATCAAGAATAGATATACTTCTTCAAAAATGACATGACACTTTTTCCTTTGTTAGTGAGGAGTGCAGCCTCTTCCACCAACGTTTACACATAATCCACTGCTACAAGAATATACTTCATACAAAAAAAACTCATAAAAGGACCCATGAAGTCTACACCCACACATTAAATAATTCCAAATCTAAAATAGGGGTCATTGGAAGTTCATGGCGTCTAGAGATATTACCTTGACGCTGGCATTGGTCACAAGATGAAGTATATTCATAAGCGCCCTTGTATATTTAGGCCAGTAGTACCCACATTGCAAGATCTTATGGGCTGTGCAGGTTCCTCCTTAGTTGCCCCCAACTAGTGAAGAATGACAAGCTTGAAAGATGCTTATTATCTCCACTTCAGGAATATATCTATGAATAACCCCATCTGTATAGATTCAGAATAAGTAACGTTCATCCTAGAAAAATTTCCTCACCTTATGCATAAATTTCTTTCTTTGTTAGAAGGAAAGGTCTTCTAGGACTAGATTAATTTCGAAATAATTTGCATAGTCAGCAAACCATGGAACTAAATCCTGAGAAGCAGCCAATATCTTCTCGTCTGGAAAACTATCATCAATCTCGAGTCCATCTTCTATCTTCTGCATGGCTTCCTCCTCAAGTCTAGGCAAGTGATCTGCAACTTGATTCTCAGTGCCTTTTCTGTCATTGATATCGAAATCAAACTCTTGCAGCAAGAGAACCCACCTAATTAATCTAGGCTTTACATTTTTTTCCATCAAGTACCTCATTGTTGCATGATCAGTGTGTACTATTACCTTCGTCCCAATCAAATAAGACCAAAATTTCTCAAAGGAAAAAACCACTACTAATAACTCTTGTTTAGTAATTGTGTAGTTCTTTTGAGCAGGGTTTAGTGCCTTGCTGGCATAGTGGATGGGATAAAGGATATTTTCTTTTTGTTGGTCTAGTACAGCACCTAAGGCCACTTCCCTTATGTCATACATGATCTCAAATAGCAAGGACTAATAAACGGAAACGATGATAGAAACCATCATTAACTTCTCTTTTAGACATTCAAAAGCCTTTAAACATGCCTCATTGAAATCAAACTTCACCTCTTTCTCAAGAAGCTTGAAAAAAGGGTTTAATATCTTCAAGAAATCCTTGATGAATCACCTATAAAAGACTGCATGACCTAAAAAACTCTGAATACCCTTCATAGAAATTGGTGGAGGTAATTTCTTAATCACTTTAATCGTAAATCTATCTACCTCTATACACTTTTTTAAAATCTTGTGACCAAGCACACTACCTCCTTTAACCATGAAATGACACTTTCCTAATTAAATACCAAGTTGCATTCCTCATACCTATTAAGAACATTTACCAAGTGACCCAAGCAGTCATCAAAAGAGTCACAAACTATCAAAAAATCATCCATGAATACTTTGATGGTGTATTCTACCATATTAGAAGAGATTTACATCATACATCTCTAAAATGTGGAAGGAGCATTACACAACCCAAATGGCATACATCTGAATGCAAAGGTACCATAAGGATAAGTGAAGGTTGTCTTCTCTTGGTCTTCGGGTTCAATAATGATCTGATTGTATCTCGAATACCCATCAAAAAAATAATACCACACCCTGACCGTAAGTCTATCAAGTATATGGTCCATAAATGGCATGGGGAAGTAGTCCTTCTGGGTCCATGTATTCAGTTTCCTATAATCCATACATACTCTCCATCTTGTGACTAGGCCTCATTGGTACTAGCTCATTCTGCTTATTAGGAACAATAGTAATACCACCCTTTTTTTGAATACATTATACCATATTGACCCACTTACTATAAGTAATAGGATACACCATACTAATATCTAACCACTTGAGTACCTCTTTCTTTACCATCTTCATCATAAGTAGATTAGGCCAACATTGATGTTCTATACTTTAAACACAATTCAGTTCAAGTTGGATCTTGTGAGTACAAAGACCAGGCAAAATACCTACAATATTTGCAATGTTTCAACCAATGGCCCTCTTGAATTTCTTCAACACTGATATCAAATCCTCTACTTCTGTCTGCATCAAATCAGCTATAATAATTACTGACAAAGTGTTGTTGGCCTCGTAAAATGAATATCACAAATGAGAAAGGAGGGCCTTAAACTTTAAGACTGGAGTTCCTCAATAAACGGTCGAGCAGGTAGAGTGGTTCTACTTCTCAGGTCCAGATTAATCTTCTTTGGTGCAAAACTATATGAACCATTCCCCTAAAGTGAACATATGATCTCATTATATTAATCAATTTTATCATTATCAAAGTTCATAATAACTGCTGCTAAGGCTTCAATACCCAGCCTTTCTTTAATTGGAACAATGACAGAAGTAACACCCCAATTAGTTATCGCATCAAGATCATGGTATGGCACCATATACTCATCAGAAACATCAATTACAGATACTACCTTTAAATCATCTAGCTGTCGCATAGACTAGCATACATTGAATACCACTTTCTCATAATTGAGTGTTAACATTAGATGTCCCACCTCCATATCAATCAAAGTTCTACATGTAGCTAGGAATGGCCTTTCTAGGAACTTGAAAGTCTACTTCACAATCTATTATCATAAATTAGCCGGAAAGATGAAAGAAGCAACTTTCACCAATAAATCACATATAATACCAACTAACTTTTCACCATCCGGTCTGCCATCACTAGTCTCATAGATGTGGGTTTAGTTGCTCCTAACCCTAACTACTTAAAAACCACTAGTGGCATGATATTGATACTAGCTCCTAGATCACATAGTGCCCGAGAAATGTTAAAAGATCCAATGGTGCAAGGAATAATGAAAGCACCAGGATTCTCCATCTTGTCTACAAATAATCTAGTAGAAACAATACTACAGTGATGAATATTATCAGCTAGATCATAATTGATTGTTCGCTTCTTAGTGACTAGATCCTTGAACTTTGCATAGACAAACATTTGTTCAAATACCTCTACAAGTGGAATGTAAACAAATACCTCCTTTAACATTGACAAAAACTTCTGATATCTACCCTTTTCTTTCTTATTTTTCAATCTTTGAGGAAAAAAAGGGTGGGGTCTTGGGAAAGTCTTAAAAAAAGGCTCCTCGACCTTATCCTTTCCTTTCTTTTGCTTACTACTATTCTCAATATAAAAAAATCATCTTCATTCTTTGAATCGGTCAAGGTGGGTACAGGTGAATCCATGGTAGTTTTACCACTTCGAGTGGTAACAACATGGCAATGACTATTATTCTTTTGGTTTTGCACCGTATTACTAGGAAGAGCATTAGGATGCCTTTGATTCAATGTGGCTGACATTTGGCCATACTATTTCTCTAGTTATTTGGGTGCAGTAGTATGTGGCTCAACCTTCTGATTCAGCCCTGATAGGTCTTCCTTAATCTCTTTAAGACAACTCTCTTGACTTTCTTAGCCTTTGAATAATTTTGACAACGTTGCCTCCATTCTAGACTCAGTATCCCAGCTACTTGGTAGGATGTATCTACCACTCTTCTCTTTGTAGTCATCCTTGCATATCCAATCACCATCTCGGTCTATGCTACTATCTCAGAATCTATCATTGTATTAGTTTCTACCTTAATTCCCTTTCCTTTGGGCTAAAAAATCCACCAACTGACGATCAAGATACTTCACTTTTTCTTTAAACTCAGTCTTGTAAGTTCTAGAAGTAGAACTCTGCACTCCTACTGCATTCACTTTCTCAACACTAATTATTGCGAATTATTTTGTATGAAGCCCAATGTCTGTTCGAAGTTGGGAAACCTCTTGCGCTACAAAATCATGACCAACTCCATGATCATTAGTTGCTCTAATAACATATGTACCTGCACCTCTCTCAATATCTCTAGTGTGCCAACCTCAATTAGTCACAGAAATATCGTTAAACATATCTTGCATAGTATCACACTGTAGATGTTTAAATGCACCTCTCAAAATCATATCTACCATTTCTCTAGAACTGACATTCAGGGATCTATAGAAGATTTCCAATAAAATAGACCCTGTAATTCTATGATTAGGTACCATGCTCAACTTTTTTTTAACCTAAACCACACATCATACATGATTCTGTAGGTAGTTGTCTAAAATTGTAAATTTCATATTTCAGCTGTAGCATCCTTGCATGAGGAAAGATTCTGTTCAAAAATTGTCTATGCAAAATTATGCCATATAGTATTGTACCTCTCAGAAGTTCCCCTAACCATAGTGATGCTTCTCCAGTTAGAGAAAATGGGAAAAAACTCAACCTCAAAGCTTTCTGGTTCACCCTTATAATAGTATACACATACATATCCCAGTAAAATTAGAAAGATGCATGGTTGCATCATTTGTTATTGATCCCAAAAACACACCCTTCAAGTTTAGCAATTAGATCATTGCACTTGTAGTGTTAAATTTAACATTGGGGGTAGAGAAGGAGGAATGATGGCTCCTAGCTCAGTAGGTTCAACCTATCCTATGTCCTTATCTTCATTATATGGTTGTAGATGTTGATATGCAAGGATCATTGGAGCTCTGCCTCTTTAAACTCTATCTCGATGTTCGTCCACCTGTGGTTAGCTCTACTTACTGAGCTAACCTAGCCTCTTCAGCTAACTGGGCCTCCTCATCTACTGCCACTAATAAGTGCTCTGTCAGTCTATCAGCAAAATATTATGGATTGATAACACTCAACTCACTCCCATAATTGAGGGGTGAGGCAGTCGTTGTCAAGTAACCCAATGTAAATTAGGGTCGAATCTCAAGGAGTGAATGTTATAGAGTTCAAACCTATGGGTACACAAGAGACTATTAGGTTACCCAGAATGCTAATGGAAATAACATGCATAAGTAAATAGGGGGATTTTTTTGATAATTCTTCACACAAAGTTAAACAAGTATGTGGTGAATGCTATCTTTGGTTTGAATTCAAGGTTTGGAGAAATCTTGGGATTATGTCTCCTTAGAGCTGAAGCATGTGGGTCAATGTTGGTTTATCATCGGATTTAGTTGTTAATTAATGGATAATCTAGGTCAAAGATCATGGGGTCAATATTTCGAAAAAACTCCAATGATTTCACCCATTGGCCCTTTCAAGCATGTAACAAGTGTGGAGGTTATATAGCCACCAAAAACCTCAACCAAGCATCCCTCTTTCTAGGATGATGCTCTTAACATGATTTACACTCCCTAAAAACTTATTACTAAGATTGCAAGGGGTATTAATCCATAGACTTAGTTGTTCACCATTGCCTATGTCCCATAATAAACCTCTATCGAGGATGTTATGGGTTACTTAATATTCACCTAAATCCCTCTATTGAGGATGAAAATGGGTTTCTAGAGCTTGGTGCTTTCACCGATCAAATCCATTTGGATATTTGGAGTTTTCACCCATCAAATTCCAACACATAAGCTCAAGCAATGGTGAAATCCATAATCAACAGCTAAAATCCATGTAAACACTACAATACCCACACATAATTACACTTTAGTTCAACATAATCCCAAGACTAAATTATTTATCTACTCATGAAGAAACTAAAGAGAGATATACCATGTGGGTCAGTCAAAGCATTCATTATTCAACAAGAAACTAAGAAATTTAAGCCTCCAAAGGTGATTACACACTTTCCCAGTTAGAGTTTCAAGCTTAGAATTCAAAACTATTTTATGAGATAAGAAATGCCCAAAGAAGAAAGGGTTTTTGCTTATCTATGATTTGGGATTCGTCCATAACATTTTACAATTCTACCTTTGGGCTAGTTACCTCTGATTCGCGATCACTACCGTGGCTATGCAACCACAGTTAGATTCTCCGACCATGCTTTGCTGACCACCTGGACCAACCGCGGTCATGGTAATCGAGGTTGACTGCTTCAGGTTTCCAACTGCACCCCTTTTGCTTCCATTTGCTCCCATTTTAGCTACATTCCATATATGCTCAACTTCTTCACTTTATATCTACAAAATATGGGTGTTAGTGCACTTAAATCTGGATAATGCCTCATTTTCTAATACAAAACATGGTAGTGTATGTGTATAATTTGTACGAATGAGTGGTAGGATTATCACTCATCAATACCCCCAACTTAGACATTTCTTTGTACTTAAGTAACACTATCTCTTACCATGAGAACTTTAGCATGTGTGCCCTTGTTTACGTTCCCAATGACTATGAAGACTCCAACTTGGTTGCTATCACAAAAAGCTTTTCACACATGGATAGAAAAGTATTATCAATGCCCCTCATCATAAGATGGAGTGACAAAGGATGCAATGGTTCTTGGGGAGAAACTATGTGACAATTACTAACACTCTAGAAGTGACTCATAAGACGACTTTAATTATATTATACATCCACTTGTCTCTTTGTGTGGAAGATAACAAAATCACCCACCTTAATTAACTCACATAACCTCTCACTAGAAAGGAAGGTTCACAAACCTAGTTATCACTTACGCAACAAGGTAAATTAAGTACAATCACTCGCTCTCTCAAGGAATTCTCCATGATAGAAATATCGTGTTATAGGCTTGCCCATATTTTCAATCTCCACTACAATGACCACACTTGGTTAGAAATCACAAAGGGCTTTTTGATCTTGTAATGTAGGTTTAGGGTCGGGTAGGATAATATTTTTGGACAAAGAGGCTATACCCTCATTTAACTTCTACATCAAATTCTCATCACTTTTTGCTTATGGGGTCATTTTTTTTTCTTTTGTTGCTTTACCTACTTTATATCTTTTGCTTTACTTAAAATATTTTAAACACTTTTCTTTAATTCTTATACTTTCAACAAGATTCATGCACTCATTATTTTAACGGACTATCTTTTCCTTCAAAGAAAAATGCTTACTTGCAAGGCTCGTAGGCTCTTTTCCTTTTTTGGCTTCGTGGCACAATCTACACTTTATTTCTCTTTCCATCACCCCTAACTTAGGATTTTAGCCTCAATTTTTATTCTTAAGTTCTAGGAGAATAGAGTTCAAGAGAGGATGAATAGAAAGGTCACAACTTATAATGTGGTTAGCAAAGAAAAGTCCAAAGGCTCAAAGAGAGTGACTAGGGGTAACTCATATGTATTGGTAGGAATTTTAGGCTAAAGTAGGTTTCCAAAATCAAAAAATGGGCTATGATCAGTTTACCACCAAGAACAACCAAAATTTAGTTTTGAAAGACTAATGGGGCAAGTTCTAGATGGTAAAAGTACACATGAGATGTAGACAATTAACCTCACATACACCGTATTTGAATGTTGTAAAGGAGTGTCAATGGTTCCCCTCGCTCGAGAGAAGGGTGGAGTATCCCTAATTTTTCCACAATTAACTTTCAGAGTCAAAGAAAGAAAAAGAATTTTATCACAAAGATGCTCACGTCCATGCCTTCGACTTTTTGCAAGATTTTTTAAATGGAGGGGGTGCTTGCTTTTGTACCCAAACCATGCATAATTTTCTACTTATGTCAACAACCCTAGCTATTGTCTTACATTGCAAACTATAGTTTGGGCGAACTTCCATATGGTTACTAAGACTTCACCAATGGGTGTGAATGTGAACCCCAACCATCAATGCCACAAGTACTCAGACTTCCATTGCATCTATGGTTATAAACTAAAATCACAAATTAACAAAATAAGAAAAAAATAACTAATCCATGCAAGTGTGAGCACCATTAGAGTGCCCGAATATTTCAACCCAAATAATAAGTAAGAATTATCCAAAAGATAATAAAAGTATGAAGAGTATCAATAATACATGCCCAAATCATATAAATAAGGAGACACCCCCAACTGAAAAGGTAGAAGTGTCCCCACTGCATAAATAATTAAGGATAAAAGAGATAAGAGTGCTCCCTAAATCCGCTTCAAGGTATGCTATCACTCTCGAACCCTGCATCATCACCATCCTCCTCAAGATCTGACCACTTAGCTGGGGCCTCATCATCACTGTCCACCCAAGAAGTAGGAAGCCTGCTTCGGGGTTTCAAAACCTTCCATAGACCCTTCACTCTTTCCACATCTTGGTAAAGAACTCATCCCTCTTTTTCTCCCTAATATTCATCTTTTTATATGTGATCTAGAGGTCCCAGTGTGATGCCTCAAAAGAGGACTAGGCTTCCTCAAGATGATCAATAGTAGCTTTTTACTTCTTTTAGTCCTTCTTGTACTCATCATAATCGAGACATGACACATATGAGTGATGGCTGGTGGAGGGATCTCCCGACCCTTGAGGCAATCTATCTACAAGCTCTTTAATAATTACAATATTAACTCCAATATCTTCAAGAGCTCCTATGGTGGTTGGCCTATTAGTCTCGGGTTCTCTACATGTTGGATCTTCTAAGTTGATATTTCTTTTCTTGGTTTTGCCTGGTGCACCCTCTCCTCGAATCATTAATGGGTAGATGGGGGTGCTAGGACGTACCCATTTATCACTAGCATACTCATCCACCCTTGCTCTCTTGCAAAACTTAGTAATTAGAGAGGGGTAAAACAAATTTTTACCACCTTGATTTTTGAAATAATCTATTTTATTGACCACGAGTTGACCAATAACTAAAGAGATTCTGTCTAGAATACAAGCAACCATCCGAGTATGCAATTCAGAGACTGCTGTCATGTGGGTGCAAGGAGACACTCGTCCATAAATGATGTGAAACCATATCCAAGCCTTAGAAGTGAAGTCATTCATGGATATGTTGCTTTTAGTTTTGGTCCACGGGACTTTCTTTTCGGGACATATTCATTGTGCCAACCAATTCCTTGATTTACACCCCTTCTCTTTGAAGTTACCCATGTCTGCCTGCTTGAGCCCATAGACATCATTGATTTGCTTAACCCTAACTTTTACCGACTTTCCCCGCATTTTTACAATTACATTGAGTGGGTATGAGAAAGATACTTCACTGATATTGGCATAAAATTCACGGACCCATTGTTCATATTCAAGGCATGGATCAGGGGCAAAACACTTTCACTCTGTGGCTTTAATTTTTTCATGAAAATCCAGTAGCTTCTCTGGTACATTCTCTAAAAAAGTTCCTCTTTCCAAAAGCAACTTTGTCTTTGAAAGATCACTGTTGTAGTGAGTGTGGCATTCGGGTGCCATGAATCTGATGTGATCAAACTTATCTATGAGGTTGTCCTAAAAGCACTAAAAATATATTATATCTTCAATATCATTTGAATCATGCAAACTGTGCTAGATTGATCATTAAAGTTCATTAGACTAGGTGCTTGGGGTTGCCTGGCTAAAAATTAGAAGTATAGGATTTTTTGACATGATAGGAACCTGCCCTCTGTTATCACGATCACATATCAGAGCCGCATCTGTGTTACTGCAATCGTGGTCTATGATCATGATGGTGACACCTGAGGCTGGTTCCATGTCAGTTCTGTATGTTCAACTTCTTCCCAATTCTAGACTACTAGCATGTTCTACAATATGGGAGAAAATGAAGGTCATGTGAACAATGATACCAGTGTGTGTGAATGTTCCCTTCAAAAGTAAATGCCACTATTGAAAGTTTATTTGAGAAATTTATTAAACACAAGGTGTGCATGTCACATTTGTCAACCTTTTTGACACACTATTGGGTACTCAAGGTTTCCTCACTTGTGTGGACACCTCAATCAAGCAACCAACACCACAACAATAATAAATATCACAACATGTAAAGCACAACAATTAAAAGTTTAGGCCCTTTCTTAATCATGCACTCACTGGCCTATTTTTTTTTAAAAAGCAAGGATTTATGCCACCTACCATAGTTGTGATGCAAGAGCGATGTACACGGAGGCTGTTTGAGAGCTTACAACTTGGCCAATAATGTATCTTAGATATGAGAGTACAATCTTGAAAAGGGAGTGTGAGGGATATAAAGAATACTAGGGGTTAAATGACTGAAATTACCGTGACCGCGATCAGGGGCCACAACTGCAGACACCCGCGTGGCCGCAATCGCGCATAGTGGCCACGATCGCGGTAACTGAGAGCAGTTTTTACTCCCCTATTTTACCCTGTTCAATATTTGACTCCATTTTTATAGAATTTTACCTATTCGAATTTTCAATGTAGACTTTCACACTTTCCCCTTTTAAAGCTTATTCAATACAATCCAAAGTGCCATAAATGCATGGATTATTCAAATACAAAGGCGACATCTACACTACGAGAAAATAACAAAAAAGGATACGAGCCACTCTCATGGAATTTTTTGGTTGCCTCCCACCTAGAACCTTAGTTATCATCATGGCACGATGTCATTCTTCTTTCAATCTCACGGCGGGTCCTCAAACACCTCATCTTTCACCGTCTTATTTTCAATATCCACCACAGATACTACTTGGAGATCCATAGTTTGCATCTTTAACTTGCAAATTTTGAACGAGGCCTCATCTTCTTGCACCCAAAATTTCATATCCCCCAACTCTAGATCGACAATGGCTCTCCCGATGGCCTAGAAAGGAAAACCAAGAATGATAGGAATATCTTGGTCCATCTTATAATCCAATACAACAAAATCTGCCGAGAGAATGAATTTGTCCGCCTTTACAAAGAAATCAAACAATATACCCACCGACCTTTTTATGGACTGGCTCGCCATCAATAGTCGCATCAAGGGTGGTATAGGAGTGTCCAATCCAAGTTTCTTATAGATGACATAAGACATTAGGTTTATTATTACACCAAGGTCACAAAGAGCTTTTGCAAACTCATGAGTCCCAATGGTGCAAAGGATAGTGAATGCTCCAGGGTGGTTTTTCTTTTCCGCAACTTTGATATCTATGATAGAACTACACCCATGAGTAATTTCAATGGTATCACCCTCAATGAGCTTCTTCTTGGACATTAACTTCTTTATTAACTTAGCATATCCCAGAATCTCTTGTATTGCCTTGAGTAGTGGGATATTTATTAAGAGGTTTCTAAGTTTTGTCATAAATTTTCTCAATTTTTCATTCTCTTCCTTCTTATGAAACTGTTGAGGGAATGGAGGAGAAACATGGATAGTTGGACTTGCTTCTCCTTGCATCTTTTCAACTTCAACCACTTCCTCATCGCTTTTATCTCTCTTTATCATCATTTGCATTTCTTATTTGAGGTGTCACGTCTTTTTCCTTGTCCTAGAGCATATTTTCACTCACATCTCCTCTAAGGGGATCTTCAAGTGCTTTCCCACTTCTAGTGACAATTTCTAGTATTTGTTCTTTATTCTTTGGGTTAGCAATTGTGTCACTCAGAAGTCCACCTCTAGCCCTTACATTTAGTTGCATGGAGATTTTCCCAACTTAGGTCTCCAATTGTTTGATGGAGGCAGAGTGAGACACCATTGTTAGGCAGAGTACGGTGAAGTCACCCTTCAGCTCACGGACCATTTTTTCCATACCTTCAACTCTACTCAAGATTCATGACAAAACATCTTTGGTCTTGAAATTTTTGGGGTCAATGACATTTGACTCTTTGGACTTAGCCCTATCATGAGGAGGAACATAGCGGTCATAGTCACATTCCCAATCTCTCTAATCTCAATCTTGGTCCTGATCCATCCAACCTTTGTTCCCACATTTCCTTTGATAGGTGGGGCCGGGAACCCCCAGAGTAGTTTGCTAAGTACCAAATTTATTCATCCAACTTCTTTGCCTTATCATCATTTTCATAAGGATTTAATGTTACGACATTTACTGCTTTCAAGAGTACACCCAAAACATGTTTCTTTAGAAGATCAAGTGTGGTCATCATCTTGGCCATGTTCTCTTCTTCTCATTTACTTTTCTCATTAGTCACCACGGAGGTAGTAAAAGGGGTCTTAGGAGCATCGGCATCATGGGTGTGACACCCCTAATATTTTTTGGATACTTCACCTATCAAATGGAAAGCCGCAAGATGATGCAATTTCACAATAGATCCACTCGCCGCTTATCCACAACCATTTTGTTCAATGGGTCAAGAGCTCCATAAAAAAATTCAAGGAGCATCTTATCCGGGACCTCATGATTTGGGCATTGGGCTAGCTTTCCATTAAACCTCTCCCACCCTTCAAACAATAGTTCTTATTCAATTGCAAGAAGTTTACAATCTCATCTCGCTTTTGAAGCATTTTTTATGGTGGGAAGTATCTATTAAGGTACGCCATGTTTAGCTCCTCCCAAGATGTTATTGAGATAGGTGGAAGTAAGCAGAGCCATAAAATCGTCTCGCCCATTAGTGAAAATGGGAAGAGGCAAAGACGTATGGATTCTTGTGTAATATGTGCTATGTTAAATAGGGCATAAACTTCCATAAAGTGTTTCAAATGAACATTTGGGTCCTCATATGCTTGACCCCCTTATAATCCTTCCATTTGCAATATGTGAAGCATAACACTAGTCACGGGAAACACACCATTTCCATTGGTTGGCAGGATGCAGATAACGCTTGTTTTCCTAACTTTATTTAATTGGCCCTCATCATCTATGAGGCATCAAAGAGGCCAAAATTACTTGCATTATCTTTCATCTCTCCATTCATACTTTGATCACCTATAAAATAGTCAAAAACAATAAATAAAGTAAATTACCCCACTCTGAGTATTCCGAAGTAATAATAGCACCACATAAGTAAAATCAATATATCACTCCCCAGCAACAACACCATTTTGATAACGCTCAACTCACTCCCATAATTGAGGGGTGAGGCGGTGATTATCAAGTAACCTAAAATAAATTGGGGTCGAATCTCAATGAGTGAATGCTATATACTTTCAACCTATGGTTAATCAAGTTACTATAAGGTTACCTGGAATGCTAATGGAAACAACATGGATAAGTAAATTGGGGATTTGCTTGAAAATTATTTGCACAAACTTCAACAAGTACGTTGTGAATGCTATCTTTGGTTTGAATTCAAGGTTTGGAGAAATCTTGGGATTATAACTCCTTAGAGGTGAAACATGTGGGTCAATGTTGGTTTATCATGGGATTTAGTTATTAATTAATAGATAGGTTATGTCGAAGATCACTAGGGTCAATCTTTCAACAAAACCCCAATGATTTCACCCATTGTACCTTTCAAGCACCTAATAAGTGTAGAGGTTATATAGCTACCCAAAACCTCAACCAAGCATCCATATTTCTAGGATGATGCGCTTGGCATGATTTACATTCCCTAAACACTTATTTATAAGATTGCAAAAGGTAATAAAACATAGAATTAGTTGCTCACCATTGCCTTGTCCCCTGATAATCCTCTTTTAAGGATGTTATAGGTTACCTAATATTTACCTAAATCCCTCTGTCAAGGATGAAAAAGGGTTTCTAGATTGGAGCTTTCACCCTTCAAACCCATTTGGATATTTGGAGTTATCACCCATAAAACACCAACACATAAGCTTATGAAATTATGAAATCCATACTCAACAACTAAAATGCATATAAACACAACAATACCCATACACAATCATACTCTAGTTCAATATAATCCCAAAGCTAAAGTATTTAGCTACTCATGAAGAGAGTAAAGAGAGATATACCATGTGGGTCAATCAAAGCTTCATTCTACAATAAGAAACTATGAAATTTAAGCCTCCAAAATTGATTACACACTTGCCCAGTTAGGGTTTCAAGCTTAGAATTCAAAACTATCTGATGAGATATGCAATACCCAAAGAATAAAGCATTTTTGCTTATATATGATTTGGGATTCGTCCATAACATTTTACAATTTTGCCCTTGGGCCAGTTCCTACTAATTCACGATCGCGTGTGTTTGAACGCAATCGTGGCTACATGACCACAGTTAGGTTTTGTGATCGCGCTTTGCTGACTACCTGGACCGACAGTGACCGCGGTTATGGTAACCAAGGTTAACTACTTTAGGTTTCGAGTTGCACTTCTTTTTCTTCCATTTGCTCCCTTTTTAGCTCCATTCCATATTTGCTCACCTTTTTTACTTCATATCTGCAAAATATAGGTGTTAGTGCACTTAAATCCAGATAATGCCTCATTTTCTAATGCAAAACATGGTAGTGTGTGTATAATTTATACAAATGAGTGGTAGGATTACCACTTATCATGGATCACCTAGAAAATGAGGAGGTACAACTTTGGGATCATCCCAAACCTTTTCAAGTGAAATATCTCATACTTTTTTCCATCTTTCTTGGTGTTTGAAGGATCCTGTTAGGTTCATGATCTAATGGATGTAAGGGATTGCCTCAACTCTTAGTGTTTGGCATACACCGGCATATACCAAATCAAAAATAAAAAAAAAACCTGCAAACCTTACAAACTTCAATCAATAATTCACATCGTCTTCCCCGATAACAGTGCCAAAATTTATGTTGCCTAAAGCTATCCTCTAATGAAGAATATTGCATTTGATGTCAAATATAGTAACACAAAACAGATTAGGGTCAAACCCAAAGGGAAAATATTGAATAGTCTCTCAAAACTAAACAAAACCCACGAATAATGCAGAAAAGTAAATGGGGGAAGTTGTAGTCAAGAGTAAATGGTAATTGAACTTGAATTCCCAAGTTTGTAAACAATAGAAGATGAACACAGTCACTCGGATGTGTTCTCCCTGTCTTCACAACTATATAAGATTACCATATTTAATCAACCTAACCACCTGCTCTGCATGTAAAGTTTACAAGTTATGTACTATCAATCTTCTTGTGAACGTATTGATAGATTTCACTCTTTTCCTTATGAGTCTTGAGGTGTCGCATTGCTGTCCCTTGTCTTTAACTTTAGTACAACTCTCACCTTTTGAGTCTTGATTTGATTAGACTAGGGTTGGTAGCCTCTAATCACTGTTGTACTCTTCATTCACAATCTTAAACTCCCTTGTAAGGATGATCTCAAATACAGGCAACACCCAAGCCTCTACAACAGATTGAGTTCAATAAACACGAAGAAGAGTGCAATATATACAACGACAGTTAAATAGATGAATCTCCTACTTCTATTACATAACTAATCCACCAGGGTTCCCACAACCTTAGTCAAGGAAATTTGCTTCCCATATTCATGTAATAACCTATGATAATGAATAAAGAACACATGTAATTTATTGCACAATAATGAAAGAGAGAAAATCCAATATTTTCAATTGAATAAAAAACCCGAAAATCTCAATGATCAAGTAATACTAAAGATATCAAAAATAATGTAAAAGTGAATAACCTAATAAAGGAATAACCCTAAGATATTTATAGTGTCTTAAATTAATAAAAAAATCCTAATAAAAATGGAAAAAAAAAGTATGTCGGCACTCATTCTGACTTATGTAGTCCATTTGTAAGGCCTTCTTACGAGTCATACGTTGCTAGACATATGCATTCTAGTAACATATCTTCAGAGCTTCAAACTTCTTTTGTCCTTACAATTCATTACCCAAGTCATATGCAGTTCTTATGACTTATGGTCTTTACTCTTCATCACATGAGACTTAGAATTTTAGGGTATTAAACACAGTTCTCTATAGTACTTCTCCTTATGAGTAGCAATAAGATCTTACGACTCATATTTTTCTATGACTACACTTCTAAATCCTTGCTTTGGCTTCTGTTATCATTACGACTTCTTCTCATGACTCATAATCACTCCTAACGAGTTGTGGTCATTCTTTACTTATCTTTATCAGGTTTTCTTATGCTGCTGTCTTACTTATATGTAAGGCTACGAGCTATATAATGACTTGATGACATCTACACCAGACTTATAAGATGGTTAGTCTTCTTTATTTTTAGCAATTCTTATTCTATTTTTTTATTCAAAGACCAATATTAACCTGATTCACCTGTACACACAAAAAAACACATAATATCTACCAAAATAACCAAAGTTCAAGCATAAATCCCTTGTTTTAAGCATCGAATATATCGTATTTCCACTGCTCATCTGGTTGTATGAAAACTTTTCCAAGTGTGAGTTCTAGTTGAATGTTGTTACCTTTATGGGCCATGTTGTTTCTTGTGAAGGTATTATGGTGGATCCACAAAAAGTTAAGGCGGTTAAGAAGTGTTTGAGACCCATGACTCCAACCGATATTCAGAGCTTCATAGGTTTAGCCAGTTATTATAGGAGGTTTGTGAAAAGTTTTTTTTCTATTGCTTTCCCATTAACTAAGTTGAGTAAGAAAAAGGTAAAATTTATTTGGTCTGGTGCTTGTGAGGTTAGTTTTGATAAGTTTAAGGATAAGATGATTTTGACTCTAATTTTGACTCTACTCAAGGGTACCGAGGGTTTTGTTGTTTATTAATATGTATCCCTTGTGAGTCTGGGCTATGTGTTGATGTAGTATAGTAAGGTGGTTGCATATGCTTCTAGGTATTTGAAGGTACATGAGAAGAATTATCTGACTTATGATTTGGAGTTGTTGGTTGTGGTCTTTGCTTTGAAGATTTGGCATCATTATTTTTATGGGGTTCATGTTAACATCTATTTCAATCATAAGAGTTTGCAGTATGTGTTTACCCAAAAGGATTTGAATCTAAGTTAAAGATATGGATTGAGTTACTCATGGACTATGACATGAGTCTCTGTTATCACCCAAGCAAAGCTAACATGGTTGCTAATGCTCTTAGTAGGTTGTCTATGATAATTTTATCTCATGTGGATGAGGTATTACTAGTTGGCTAATCTTGGAGTTTTTCTTTAGGATTCCGAGGATGGAGGTGTAATTGTACAAGAGGTGGTGAAGTTATCTCTGGGTGCTAAGGTAAATGAAAAGCAGGTATTGGATTCTATCTTGATGTAGATCAAGGTGATGTGGGTCACTAGATAGTGATGGATTTTGATATTAATGGTGATGGTATCTTGATGTACCAAGCTATACTATGTGTTCTCGATGTTGTTTTTCAGAGGTACACTATTTATCCGAGGTCTATAAAGATGTACCATGATTTGGAAAACATCTATTGGTGAAATAACCTAAAGTTGGATGTGGCCAATTTTGTGGTAAGTGTATGGTGTGTCAACAAGTGAAGGTTGGGCACTTTAGGCTTGGTGGTTTCTCTCAAGCTATTGATTTGCCCTTGTGGAAATGGGAAGTGATTAACATGGATTTTGTTACTGGTCTTCTGTGGTCTCACTAGCAATTTGATTCCATTTAGGTCATTGTGGATAGGATGACTAAGTCTGCTCACTTCTTTCTAATGAAGACTAATTATTCGGTAGAGGATTATGCTAAGCTCTTCATTCAGGAGATCGTGAAGTTTCATAGTTTTCTAGTTTCCATTATATTTGATTGAGGTACTCAGTTCTCATCACACTTTTGGCATTCCTTCAGAGAGGTTTGGGAACTAAAGTTAACCTTAGCACCTCTTTACACCCTCAGATGGATAGACAGGTAGAAAGGACTATATAGACTTTGGAGGATATGCTAAGGTTTTGTGTGATTAATTTTTGTGGTAGTTGGGTTTACCATTTTCCTCTCATAGAGTTTTCATATAATAATAGCTATCATTCTAGCATCCAAATGGCTTTGTTCGAGGCCTTGTATGGTATGAGGTGTAGGTCTCCCATTGGGTGGTTTGAGGTTGGTGAGAATAGGTTGTATGGTCCCGACTTGGTTTACCAAGTTATGAAAAAGGTAAAGGTGATTCAAGATAGACTTAAGTCCACCCAAAGTCGCCAAAAGTCGTATGTGGATGTAAGGAGAAGGGATTTGGAATTTGATGTCGATGATTTGATGTATTTAAAGGTATATCCCATGAAGGGAGTGATACGTTTTGGGAAGAAAGGGAAGCTCAATCCCGAGTATGTTGGTCCATATTGTGTTTTAAGGCTAGTGGGAAATGTGGCTTATAAGTTGGAATTTCCATCAAATTTGGGTTTCATTCATCTGGTATTTCATGTTTTGATGTCGAAAAAGTGTGTGGGTGATCATTCCTTGGTAGTTCCTTTAGAGAGTGTTGGTGTTTTGAATTCCTTGTCATATGAGGAAGTTCGGTGGAATTTTTTGATAGAAAGGTCCACTACTTGAGCGTGGGTTTGGTAAAGGTTCTATGGAGAAACCAGAAGTATGAAGAAGCTACTTGGGAAGTTGAAGAGGATATGAAGTCCATATATCCATTCTTGTTTCCCACTTTGGATAATCATGCTTGAGGTATGTGTATTCCTTAATATCTTTGTTTTTTGTATTTGTTAAAGGTAAGTGTGGATGTGCTCTGTGTTAATTTGTTCTTATGAAATCCTTGTCCCATTATTTGGGGATGAATGATCTAAAGGATGGAGGGGAGAATGAAACACCCCGAATTTTCGGTCTCTAATAATTTTTTAGTTCTTAAACTCACTGTCCAGACAACGACTCTCCCTACGAGTCATAGGGTGTCATTACGGGTCATAAGGACCCAATCATAATTAAACCAGAGTGCTAGCCTAAAGTTTTCATTATGTCTACGACTAGGATTTATAAGTCATAAAGGATCTATACGAGTCGTAAAGACTCTATAAGAGTCGTATATTCCCATTCGTAGCCAAACCAATGCGTGCCCCAAGTGTTTCTGTCCTGGTTACGACTAGGACCCTACGAGTTATAGGGCCTTTTAATGATTCATATGGTGTGAATAAAAAGGACACCATAGAAGGGTCCTTCATCTACTTTCTTGACTACGACTCATGATGATGAGTCATAATAAGTCCTTACAAGTCGTATAGTGACTCATAGTCACTGACGATAATTTTTTAGCTTTTAATTAAGGGAATTTTAGACATTTCCTATTTTCCTCGATCATGACCCACGACTTAAAAACCCTTTTAGGGTATCATTATCACTCCAAAACAAAAAAAATTACTTCTAAAACACTCTCAAATCTCCAAGGTCAAGAGCACTTGGGGGTTTCCAAGAAGTTGATCAATTAAGGCTCTCAAGGGAGGTTTGTCTCCACAGTTGTGATACTTTAAGGCATGTTACTCTTCCCCAAATCTTATTTCATGAAAATTATATTTTTAAAATAATTTATTTATATGGATTTGAATGTGGGATTTGATATGGTTGAGGTTTTGGAATGGTTGATACTTGAATTGTTTCCCATTATTTTTATGAGTTATTCATGCTTTGAAATTTATGTTTTGAACTAATAGGGTGCATAGGTATGAGAATTGGAACGAAGGTTGAGGTAATCCCCCAAATTGATATTTCTGGAATTGAAATTGGTCTTGGATAATTATGTGCCCCCAACACACTTGTGAAATTGATTTTGAAATATGATTTGTCACTGTTTGACTTACTAAGTTATACTATTGCATTGCATAATTAGCTAACTAATGAATATGGATTTGGAGGTCTTAAGGGATATGTTTTGAGCTTGATAAAACTAAAGGTGGTTGAGGCATTCCTCCAATTTGATTTAATGAACAAAAGGGGGTCGAGGCATTCCCCAAGTTAATGTGATAGTTATGGCATAGAAATAAGCTTACAAATGTAAAGGTATGATGATACCTATAGTGTGCCTTAACGTTTAATCCTTTGGTTAATGAATAGGTTCTGTGAAAATTATTTTAAATTGGGCTTAATGGGGGTTATGTGCTAAGCTGTGAAGGTGTGGGTCTTGGATGACTTTTACTAGAAACTCATGTTTGCCGACCTCAGGTTTGGTCTAGATGATAGTGTGCATAGTTCACACTATTGATATATATTTATATCCTGGATTGATGTGGGGTCAGGGCATTCCCTAGTCTTTCTTAATACCTTTGGTTTGTGAGGTTAACACGTACTGGGACTCTTTCAGTAGGGAGAGCTGAACCCATATAGACTATGGGTGTCTATTTATAATGGTTGTGATACATAATCCAGGATAAAGTCTTACTTCATGCCAATCCTTGTTCCCTATCCCAATATAATACTTATACATGTATATGATAATGTGTGCATGATTTAGAATTGGATTTAACTTGGCATTATTTTATCCTTTATCACTGAGTTATATCCTAGTTCCCAACCCACTAACCATCTTTGGATGTTGTATCCCCATGCGATGCAAGGTCCAAAAACAATTCTACTTTTTCTGCATAGTGATAGGTGGACCAATTCAGTTTATCAGTCATTTGTGGTAAAGTGGTGAGATTCCATTCTCTGAAATACTTGAGCATTTCATAGATTTCCATCTATGACTTAGAATTGAAGACTTCACCTTATCATTATCATTATCATTGTCATTGTCATTGTCAGATTCGAAAGCATGTCCCGACGTTGGTTGTTTTTGGATTAGTAGAGGCTTTAAGGATATTACTGAGGATTAAGTATTGATATTGACACTCTTACATGCATTTGAGTTTATTACTTTTCTATCCAGTTATATGTTTGGACTTCAGTCACTGCTAGGTATGTCATGTTCTATTTGGATAGGCAAAGGGGGTGGTCTTCCGTCCTCGATGGACTTGAAATACCTATCACGAGCATGCCCTGGTTTGGGTCATGAAAAATAGGATGTTGTAATGATTTTTTTATTTTATGCCCTAGTTGGCATATGGGAGCCAACTTTGTACTTGTGTTTTCTTGTGGTTATACTTTACGTTGCGTTATGGCTTCAAATTTTCTATTACTTAAGCACGACGGTATTGGCATTTTTTGATACCTTATTTTATGCTATTATTTTGAGTTAATTATTTATTATATAGTGATGATGGAGATGATTCAGGTTAAATTCTGTACCTTGACTAAGTTAAGATTATCTTGCATTATATCATCTTTATATCATGACATAGCTCAGTCGACCGATGATGTCTACTGAGTACATATTATTTTGGTACTCATACTACACTTATGTACCTTTTTGGTGCAGATATGAGTACACGTTATCGCTGTTGATCATTGCTCGCATGGTGATTTTTATCTAGAGATAGTTTGAGCTTAGGGTGTTTGGGTCGCCCATTTTTTCTCTAACTTTTATATTCAATCTTTAGTAATTGAGATAGATGTATTGATTATATTTTAAGTCTTTTGGGTTGTATTATTGACATTAGATGCCCTTGTACTGGCTCTACCAGGTCGTAGAATTGGTATCTTAGGATGACTATATATCTATTGAAAACACTTTGTTTACATTTAACTTGTGTTTATTGATTTTGTCCTATGATAGGCATATTCAACCAAATTAACCCATTGCGTTACCTTCAGGTAAGTTATTGGCTTGCCTACTGGTGGGATTTAGTAGGTGCCATTATGACCTGTAAATCAGGTTGTGACAAATTGGTATCAAAGCCTAGCTTTCACTTGTATTGTTGGTAAAAGAGCAAGTGTCCAGAAGAGTCATGCGGATTAGAGCGTTGACATTTGTTTCCTATCTTTTAGAGGCTATGGGACATTCTTAAGAGTTATTTACTTCTTTTACTCATATCGTGATAAGAGTCTGAGTTGTTTTGTAGAATATTCCCTTGACTTTACTCTTTGACTGATGACTAGGACACGTGCTACTGCTACATAAGATGAGGGTCCCGAGAATGAGCCATGGACGTTTCTAGACCAAATGGATCTTCTTCCTTGTCGTGGACTCAGTTCTCTAAGATGTTCTTCAAGAAGTACATGCCGCGCAGCCTTAGAGATTGATTGAGGGATTAGTTCTCTAGATTGGAGCAGGGCTCTATGATAGTTGCTTAGTATGAGGACACACTATATTATTCATTTAAAATAACTCTCCAACAACCAAATTACACCATTTTTCATGCACCCATATCTTTTGTTTTTTCCCCATCTCTTTTAAGAATTTTCACAAACACTTGGTGGACACATAGTTTACTACCACACGAATCAATTTTTCTCTTTTTTCACAATCATGACAATATTTTAAGAATAAATTATATCACAACCATCTAGCACACATCACTTATACACCAATAACTATTACCTTAGGGCATCATTTTCACCTTTTTCTTCTTCAATTTCTCAAACTCCTTACTAATTCATTTTTTTATTAAAGCACTTAGGAGCTTTTCGGATCAAATTATGGTTCATCAAAGAAGCGATTAGGCTACTTATGAGGTTGCTAAAGAATAAGCTAAAGGCTCAATGGGGTTTAACTAGGATAATGCACAAATGGTAGGTCAAATAGAAGGTATAAAACAAGGCTATCAAAGAATTGCCTATATCATTTCCTAAACCCACATTCTTTATTTTGCTTCACACACACACCGATCAAGTTCTAGACAACACATGAAACAAGGAATATACAAAAATCTCACACTCACATGGAGTATGCTCAACTCAATAGGATCATCGTAGACCCCCAACCAAACAATAACATAAATTCAAATTTATGCCAACAAGTACAAGAGTAAAAAACTTGAGCCTAGGAGTCTAAAAAATAACAATTCACATCAATTAATATGCTTTCACAAACCAAAACCACTTGCATCAGCAATCAAAATAGCACCAACAAGAATATCTTACAAAAAAAAATTAGATTGAGTTAAAAATTGGGAATATACCCACCCCACACTTAAAAATCCACTTTGTCCCCAAAGTGAATTTAAAGGTAAGAGACAAAAATACTCCCTGAGGCCTCTAGGCCTAGCTGGAAGCATTTTTTGTATTCATGGGATCCGTGGGACCCTACACTTCATCATTGTTATGCTTCAAGCTCACGTTTATGGTACTCAAACTTCCCATTAACCTGTGACTCAAACAAAAGCAAAAACTATGTGAAATAAAAACTAAAAAACTAAAAAGAAAATATACATAATTAACTTGGGTTGCCTCCTAAGTAACACTTGATTTAGTGTTGTGGTACGACCCAACTCAACTCAACCATATTCCTTTATCTTTTTCCTCATACTTAGAGCCCATCATCTTATCCTTTTCACCCCTTTTGGGTGTGAATTTTCAAGAGCAGTAGGTTTCTCAACTTTAGGATTTTCAGGCTCATCAAATTCCATTATGCCAGGCTTATGAGATAGAGTTTTAGGCTACTTAATTAGGTAGTTTGAAGAGGCCTTTTGTGGACTAGCCACCCCAGACTTATCCCCTTCAATGATATTAATCATACATAAATCTTTAACTTGGGACATAATTATGGGTGCTTTGTATACATCAAACACCACCTCTTCATCCTTTACCCTCATTTTGAGGGTTCCTTCTCTAACATCAATTAACCCTTCTCCAGTTGCTAAAAATAGATGCCCCAAGATGATTGGTACCTGTTCATCTGCTTTAAGATCAAGAACAATAAAGTCAGCAGGTATAATGAATTTACCAATCTTTATGAAGACATCCTCAATTATTCCATTCGGATGTGTGTATAACCCCTCTGCCAACTGCAACACCATGGTGGTCTGTCTCGGCTATCCCAATCCTAATGTTTTAAACAATGAAAGGGGCATCAAGTTGATGTTTGCCCGTAAATCACTCAAAGCATGGACTGCTTTAATCCCAACTTGGATTGGGATGGCAAACTTCCCCTGATCTCTCAATTTCTTAGGATTTTTTTGTGTCATCACAGCTCTATACTCTTCAGTGAGTGTTATAGCTCCCATATCTTGCAATTTCAGCTTTTTATCCACCACATCCCTCAAGTACTTTGTGTACTTGGGCATACTCTACAAAATATCTAATGAAGGTAAGTTAATGTGAAGCTCTCTGAATGTATCAAAGAACTTCTTAAATAATGCATCCTCCTTCAATTTAATTTGCATCTGAAGGAAAGGTAATGGTAGTGTCTTCTTCCTTTCTAATTCAAGAACTTTTTCTTTCAAGTACTCAGACTTCCTTGATTTTCAGAAACTTCTTCATTTACCTATTGGGTCACAACATCAGCATCTACCTCCTTTATTACCCTTGGAGGTTCTCCTTAAAGCTCTTTACCACTCCTCAAGGTGATTTCCATGACTTGTTTTTGATTTTCTGTGTTAGCTGACAACCCACCTTGTGGCCTAGTATTTACTGCTTACTAATTTTTTTCCCACATGCAATTCTAGACTTCTTGTAGCTTCTTGCAAATTTTTTAATTCTACAAAAACTGTGTTTTATTAGCTAAGATCTGTTTCATCATCTCCTCTATATTGCTGCTTGACTGATTTGGTTGGGCCTGTGGCTGTGGGGTGTTCCATGGCTGAGTCTACCACTTCATGTTATTTGCGTTACAATATTTTGTCCTTTGAGCATTGCCTACATACATCACTGATTTTGGATTTGAAGCACACATGGCTGCTGAATGGCCACTATTTCTACATACCTCACACCAATCACTAATTTATCGAAATGCATTGATGGTTGCGGCAGGCTGTGGAGCTCCTAATTTCATGCTACTGAACTGAGTGTTGATCAAATTCTATAATGCACACCTGTGCTGATAGGGCTGTGAATTGGTCCACCTCTAGTACTCGTGCAACTCTTTTTGTGGCACTTCTGGAATCAGAATGCCACTCGAGATTTCCCTGTGCTATGTGATTCAACAACGTGTACAGCTCATTATAAGTCAACTCCAGTGCTTGACCACCTGAGGCTGAATATAGAAAAATCTTTGTATTGTGATCAATAGCTTCTACAAAAGTATGAGCAAGTACCTCATTCGACTGTTGGTGGTGTGGCCAATCCTGAAAAAGGGAATTGAAACGTTCCTAAGCATGGTATAGATTTTCATCAGGCTTCTATTTGAAGCTCACTATCTCACTATGAAGCCTCACAGTCTTTCCTGATGGAAAAAATCTGATGAGGAACCTTCTGGCTAAATCATCCCATGATGTGATTGAATTGGATAGCTCCGCATTTAACAAATTTTTAGCTTCCCCAATAAGTTAATAGGGGAAGAGTGTCAGCCTCACATAATCAACATTTATACCTATCAGAATAAATATAACAGTGAATTTAATGAAATTCTGCAAGTGAACCTGTGGATCCTTGTATGAAAGCCCTGCAAAATGTCCATTACTAATCAATAGTTGCACCATATAGTGATTAAGCTCAAAATTTCCCCCAACAGTCAGTCTTTAAATGGGGGAAGTCAAATTTACCAAAAGTGGACTGCCACTTCCCGAATAGTTCTGCGCGCTACTTGTTGTTCCTTAGCCATTTTCGCAGGATTCTCTTGGTATTCTTTGACTTGAGGAATTCGTGGGAGAAGGATTGTTTCTCTCCTTCATTAATGGTAAAGTTTCTCGGGTTTGGAGCTTAGTTCAACCAACTCCTTATCCCTTGCTAGATTACTACTTTAAAAACCTGTTTCCTGCAATAACAAAACCAATACCAAGCGTAAAAATACCAAATAAATCTAAAAGTAATACTAAAATAAACAATTGCAAATACAATTCCCCGGCAATGATGCCAAAAACTTAACAGCGTCCAAGCGCATATGCATGTGTACGTGGTCTGCCAAGTAATAGAGTGGCCTTCAAGAAAGTCGAGTTATCGATCCCACAAAGACTAGATTAGGAAGCGATTTGACTTTGGTTCACACTTTAGATTCAATTGATGCGAGAGTAACCAAATAAAGAGTTTGGAAATTGTAAATTAAAACTAAACAATGCAGAAAATAAAGGTCTTAAGACAATCAATAAGAGAAAACCCAAGGTTGAAGCACTCTGAATAGTTATATTATACTATTGATTTCATTCATTAACTTTCTTATCTTAGTTGTTGATTCGTTGGGTTAATTGTGCGATTATGGTTTGCTAACCTCTAATCGGTTACCTAAGTTGAACCTTACACCTACATCGTTAAGAGGGGATATAATAATTCACTTAAGCTCTTAACAAATATCATCCTACATATGAGTCAAGTAAGGTATCTAAGTACATCCCTGTCCTAAATACTAATTCAAGTTTCTTATTTTATAAATAATCAAGAACCATACTCTTCTTATTCCCATGTTCCATCACCCTATTCCCTCTCCCAAGTTCACAAGATTGACAATTGATGTATTCTAAGGGTAGCTAATCCTTAAAATAGTTAAAACAAGAATAAAAAAACAACCAATATTGATAAGCAAAGAAAACAAACTTAATCCATAGCAATAATAATCATGTTCTTGGCTTTAACCCCAAAAAAGGGCGTTTAGCCACACATAGTCATAATTTTAATCACAATGTTGTAATTAACGACTAAAAAAATGTATGAACTAAATAAAATTAATAAAAAACTAATTATTAAGTTGTAGTATCCCCTTGATCTCCAAAATATGTCAAAAGATGTATAAAAACGTGATACAACATGTATATATAGCATAAGGGTAAGCCAAGTCCGTGTAGGAGTCAAATAAGCTTGAAACGCCCAGGTGTGGAGTAGAGCGTGTGTTGCACCCTATATTACTATTGGATAGAGCATGATTCATACCCTGATTGTACAGGGATAGAGCATGCAACATATGCTAATCACATGCACTTTCTGGAAGTTATCCTCGGAATTTTGGTTAAGTGTTGGTGTTTCCTTCTTCCATTCCTTGTCTTGTTGCGTCTTTCCCATGATTTCCAAGACTATTTAACAACAAAATATCATCATATTCATATAAAAAATAATTATAGATCATCACACCACACGAATTAGAAGCACAAACAACACAAACCCATTACGATGAATAAAAAACAAAAGCTTAAACTAGGTTGAATTCCATGACCTTTCACTTCAAGTTTCCACTCTTTATTTGACTCGTATGAACTTTTTATACTCATAAAAACTTTTTACACATATCATAACACATTTAAAACCATAAGGAACACATAGAACTCAATAGAATCCAATGAGATAGACTAGAAAAACAACTAGCTCAAGCCAGGAAGACTACTTTTCTATATTGAACTCAAATTGACTCTTTTAAGTAAAAACTCACTTGTACTTCACTTGGAACATTATAAAAACATTCTTTAACACTTTTATGCACATTTATATTATTATCTACCAATATAGTATAGAATCCTCCTCAAAAGAAGGCTAAAAAGACTAGAATGGTGATGCTAGAATGCATAAATACACCCAACATCAAGTACGGTTATGTCTTTTAAGAATCAGAAGAGGTTTGAAAGATTCACTTATTTGGGTCTTCTTTGTTTTAGTGGTGCCAAAGGCAAGGATTCCTAAGAGTTCTTGACAGATTTCCATGAGAAGTCATATAACCTTGGTTTGCTTGAGTCACATGGGGTTTATTATACCACTTATCAGATAAGGGATGAAACTAGAGATTGGTAGAGGTCACTTATTAAGTACTGACCTCTTGGTTTCCTAGAGATGACTTGGGATCAGTTTACTAAGGCCCTTTTGGACTTGTGCCTTTCAATTTAATGGATCAGATGAGACATGAGTTTGATCACTTGGAGTATGGATTCATGACTATTGTGGAGTATAAGGCATGTTTCCATGCCTTGTATAGATATTCTAATGCCATTATTTCCATCAACTCTGAGAAGATTTAGAAGTTTATAAAGAGGTTTGTTGTTTCTCTTCAGCTTGCTATGACACAGATGGTAGTGTATGGGGCATTATTTTAGAGCATTGTGGATCATCCTAAGATTATTGAGTCCATTCTTTGAGTATCTTAGGGAGACTCTAAGAAGTTGCACTGTCAAGTCAAGTTCAGCGGTTACATTTCTCGAGATAGAAATTCTAGAGGCTTCAGTGGGTACCATGGTAGACAAGTACAGGAAGACTTGCGTAGTTTATGTAGTGGGTTTTCCAGTTTGAGTCTAGATCAGTTGTACCTCCTTCTATTGAGTCAACCTATAGTGTTTTCTTTGTGTGTTATTAGGCTGGCCATGTGGACAAAGACTGTCTCAGCCAAATATTTAAAGCTACTCCCATATCGGCTATAAGAGGTAGAAGTGCTACTAGGGGTATGAGAGGAAGAGGTAGTAGTACCCATGGTAGGGATCGCGGGACTACTCATTTCAGGTGGTGGATGTGGACAGTGTTATATGTACCTTCCAGGCCAGAGACAGATGCCTCCTATGTTGTTATCACAAGTCTCATTTCCATTTATTTCTAATCTTAATCTATATTATTTTATCTGGGATTGAGTTTCACCTATGTGTTTGCATATTTTTCTTTGGGTTTTGGTTCTGTGTGTAAGCCTCTTGTTGTGCCTATTCATGTATCTACCCCTATAGTAGACTCTTTAGTGATGGATCGAGTGTACCAATCCTGTGTTATGACTTTTGCTGGGCATGTGATGTGGGTAGATGTGATTGTCCTTGATATGGTAGATTTTGATGTCATCTTGGGTATGGATTGGTTAGATTTTTATCATATTTCCCTACAATTTTATGCCATGATCATGACATTATATTTTTCGGGTGTGCCAATGATAGCTTGGAAGGTTTTATTTCATTCGGGTCCCAAGAGAGTTATATCCTTACTTTAGGCTCGTCGCTTGGTTAAGAAGGGATGTTTGTCTTATTTGGCTCATATTTATGATTCTAGCACTGCTTTACCTCCTTCCTTGGATTTTGTTCATGTGGTTTTTGAGTTCGTGGATGTTTTCCTGACGGATTTACCTGGTATGCCTTCAAATCATGATATTGACTTTGTTATTGATTTTGAGATGATCACCAAACCCATTTTTATTCCTCCTTATAGAATGTCCCTAATAGAGTTAAAGGAGTTTTTGAATAAAGGGTTTATCTAACCTAGTGTATCACCTTGGGTTGCAGCTGTGTTGTTTGTAAAGAAAAAGGACGGGTCTATGCACATGTGTATTGATTATCGACCGTTAAACAAGGTGACGGTTAAGAACAACATTTTAGTCCTACTTCCATCCTTGTAAAATATGGGTTAAAGTAACAAAAAGTGTGGCCTTTGATCAAAGGCTATGCTTTTGGACTTTAGGCAACAAATTTTGGGAGGTGGCCTACAAAGGTGTAACCTTTGACTTTAGGCCACACTTTTCAAGTGTTACCATATCAACTACATTTAAAAAGTGTGCCCATTAAAGTGCAAAGGCCATGCTTTATAGCTTCTAATTGGCTACACTTTTATCATATAAAGCTACATTTTTAAGTATTGCCTTTACTTTGTTATTGAGAACACTTTACAAGCATAGCCTTGTATAGAAATCCTATAACATCACTTAAAAATATGGCTTTTTCTTTATTATTGACCACACTTCAAAATCGTAGACTTTTATACATCCTCTCTGACAACACTTGCGGAGTGTAAGCATATTTTAGGTGCATGCCACTCCACAAGTGTTGTCAGAGAGGATGTCAGACCACTTACACTTTTGTAAGAAAGTTATAATTTGGGCATATCATGGATCTGTATTGTGATTTCCTTAGAATTTAATATTTTGGTTAATGTCCTTTTTACTTAATCATATTGGCCTTGTTATGACCTTAGAGTGTTATTGGTTATGTTTTCCATTTTTGGTGCCTCCTACACATCATATTATTTTTGCTATAGTTATTATTTTTACTATCATAAATTCTCACATGATATACAACTAGACTAGTGTCATCTAGTTAGTATTTGTCATCTTGTGATTCTTATTTTTTGGGCCTAAAGTCTTAGTTGGATAGTCTTTCTTTCTATTAGCGAGGCAAGGTCGATTATTGAGCGAGTTATAAAAGTGAAGGTAGTTTTGGACTTTCATGGTTCTATTAAAATTCTAGCATTGGTAACTCGTTTCTATGCCCATTTCTGAGATTAATCAGTTTAAGGTTTGTCCTTTTAGTTTGATAGGTTCATCTCTTGGTAGTGTTCTTGACCTTGTTATTAATATTGAGTTGAGTACTACATCATTTCTACAGTGTAGTTGTAATGACCAACATATTTGATGTAATATGTGAAATTTTTGATTTTGTGTTATTTAACTATTTTTCCCCTCCCCATAGTTGCATTATGGTATTTTTGGGGCGTTGGGGTGATTGGCAAGGTTCCTGATGGATGTTGGTGTCTTTTGTAAGATATTGTGATTTTGGTGGCTTCAAGAGCCTTATTTTGGAGTTATGTGGATATCTTTTGATCCGTTTGATGGATGGATGAACAGATTATGCCAGCAGTTTTAGAATATCAATTTTAGGATAGATAGACCTGTGGTTCGGGTCCCTATGCACCCAAGCTCATTTTGACCTGTCGGTCGGAAAGTTAGAAAATTGAAGATATAGGTATGGGACCAACATTTGATTGAAACAACCTCACATGGAAAATCCTACTTCGTCAACACGTATGGAACATCTATTTTAGGGTGGTAGCATGTTTGGTTGGGTTTTATGGCTTTTAAATCTCATTTTGACCCCCAGTTTAGAAAATTATGATTTTGGGTTTTTGCTCTGTGAAAATGATGATTTTTTGAAAATCTGATATTTCCATTGGATCTGGAGCATCGAATTTACTGTGGTTACATAGATCGTTTGTGTATATCAAACTCTGAACGAATCTCAGGCACCACAGCGAAGTTCGGGTTGTCCTAAAAAAATCTATTTTTTCAAAAAGTTAGTGTTGTATAAAAATAGGTCATTTTTCACATTTTTCCCATTCTTTCACCTTGCCTCTTAAGAGTTAAACCCTAAAATAGTGTAAGAGCTTAAAAGTGAAGCTTGTGGGAGCTTGTGAAGCTAGATTAACATATATTTCTTGGTTCTATTATGGATTTGAGGTGAGATTTAATCATTTCTTACTCTAATTCTTGATTAATTTTTCAAAACCCCAAAAATCTTAGGGCTTGATTTTAAAACCCATTTCACCCCTTTTCACTTGAATAATATATTAATCTTATAATTACTAGTGTTTTATCAATTTAACCTCCAAAACAAATTTGATTCTTATTTTTAACATGAATTTCAAAGATTTTACCTGCTAAAGCTCAAAATGGTTTTTCTTCGACTTTAACCTCAATTTTGACATTGATTTTTAGATGTAGATTCCTAAAAATATGGGGAATATGATTTTGAATTAAAGTTATGATTTTTTCCTTCTTTTTTGAAAACTTATTTTGAGGGTTCATTTTGACCCTGAACAAAAAGTAGTCAATATGGTTATCATTAGCTTTATTTTGATACGTAGATTCTATATTTCTTAGTTTTAGTTAATTTTGGGATCATTCGTGGAAAGTAAGGATGTGGGTTTGAAGTGTAGCGGATTGGTTTCGACATTCGGGGCAGGTTATGGCTTAACTCTTTCAGACTGGGTTGGGTAGTAAATGATGATACAAAATGCATGTTGAGGGTGGGAACTAATAATAAAAATGTCTATCTATGTGTTGTTCCCGTGTGGGAGCCTAAAAGTGATGTAATTGTTGAAATCAAGATAATATATGATATATACGACCATGTGGGGTCTATATGATGTTGATAGCCTTGAATGCATATGAATAATTATATTGTCTTGTTGCAAATTCTAGTTTTGGTACCTTTGGTGTACTGTGATATATATATATATATATTCATACTTTTAGCAAATGAAACATGTGGAAATTCATGGATGAATGAAAATAATAAGTGGATATTGGCTCACATGGTTATGGAAATGTATCATTATGGTTGGTTGTGAAAATATATCATGTTGTTGATTGTGGGAATACTCAGTATGATTGGTTTTGAGCATTACATCCTCAAATCATACTCATTCATAAAACAAATGGTACCATAGTGGCAACACCTGAGAAACACTGGCAACACCTTTTTATAATAGAAAATGTGACATCTCATAAAACTCTTCCTGAGTGATGTGCCAGGAAGGAGATATGGATATATATATATATGGATGGTATATGGCTTGGCGAACCCCCAATGGGTCTCACATCGGGAGGCTTGCCTCCTTGGGTATATACAGAGGTTGTGAGACGACCTCGTGCACTAACATAATCATCATCATCATATATGTTCAAACTTGTTTGATTGTGTTTATATTTTGGTACTTGTATTGCGATATTGACTTATCATCTATCCATTTTTTCTATATCCTAACTTCTTAATGTCTAATTATTCTATCTTCCACTATTTGTACTTGATGATCTTGAATATACATATTCCTCGTTTGTTCTGCTTGTATGTGATATTGTGTATAATTGTATCCCTATCTAGTGTTTGTTGTATTATGTCTAGATATTGTAGAACTGTTAGTGCAAGAGGTATGGGCTATCATTGTGGGACATTTTCTAATTACAGGTGATGTGCCCTTAGTGTATATATTGTATGCTTTATTTTGTACTTTTCTTGGTTTGCCAATAATACCTACTGAGTATAAGTGGACTATACCCACACCTACTACACCCTTTCGATGTAGGTCCTAGCTCGAGTATACCACAAACTGGTTAATTTTGAGTGCATTCAAATTTCTCAAGGTAGAGGCTAGACATTCATGTGTCCATAGTTCACCTCTATCTTTCTATAGTAGTTATGTCTTAATTTATATTTGGAGATAGATGTTGATCCTGTGTGGATATTTCTGATGTATTTGACACATGGTTTGTATTAGTAGTTCTTACACCATTGACACCTAGTTTTGGGAATGAATGGCACTTGGATATGTTCTTTCTTTATGGTTATAATTACTTGTATGGTTCGACTTTGTTCTAGAAGCCTTACCTCGGGGTATTTCTATTTTTTTTGTTTTTGTATCAATTTGGGTGATAGGATTACTTTTCAAGGTATGCCACAATAAGTGCCATCATGAACCTCATTTTTTGATCATGACAAATTTTTATTAAAGAGAGGTTTTATTGGACTCAACAGTGTAACAATGAGATGTCTAATAGAGTCTCACAAATTGGTACATAGATGTCTGTATCTATCTTCGAGAGGCTATAGGATGTCTTTAGTAAACTTTCCTTATTTTATTTCTTATCGTGTTATGTTTTTTCATATCTTGTGTTTTGGGTTGTGTTTCACTCTTTTCATACAGATGGTGTTGACTATGTCTTGCGAGGTCAATGATGTGGAGCCTAATTTTGGAGAGAGATTTCAATTGGGGGGAGAGCCTCGAGTTATGGATGGACTTGAGGGAGGGTATGATCCCTTCATTCAGCACAATCTAGGAGGATTTCTAGGGGACTCTCCCCTAAGCCTCGTGTTGAGAGGGTTGGAGGAGTGAGTTCTACTCTAGTTCTTTAGAATTTGTTTGACCTAGTTTTGGAGAGGTTGTTGGCGCATTTAATGACATGTTTAGAGGGTTCTCCTTTGGTTATGACTGGTGTTCCTCCAGTTCAGTGTGTGGATCCTTTTATTGCACCTGCTTTTATTTTAGGTACTCCTAGACCCCAAGTTTTATTCCTATTTTAGCACCGATATCTGAGCATTGTATTTTGAGATTAAGAGTTTAGCCTTTGCCTATGTTACCTCATCATATGGGATCTCAACCTACTAGATTCACTATGTCTTTTCTTGTTGCGAGTACTGTGATGTATTCTAAGGATTGGAAGAGGCTTAAGAGATTTAGTCATTTGGGTCCTCCTAGGTTCAATAATGTTGTGGATGAGGATGCCTATGAGGTTTTGATTGATTGCTTAGAGAAGTTGCATAATTTTGGCTCATTTGAGTCGCATGGGGTTGCTTATACTACCTATCAGTTAAGAGATGCAGCTAGAGATTGTTGGAGATTGATTGTTGGTTGTGGACCTATTAATGCTCCTAAAATATCGTGGGATCAATTTGTCAATGCCTTTCTAGAGAGATATGTGCCTTACAGCCTACAATATTGGATGCATGATAAGTTTGACCGCTTAGAGCTGGGATCCATGACTATAGCAGAGTATGAGGCATACTTTTATGCCTTGGATAGATATTCTTATGCTTATATTTCAACTGAGTCTGAGAAGATTAAGAAGTTTTTAAAGGTTTTGGATGACTTCCTTTAATTGGCTACATCACAAATGGTAGTAATTGGGGCATTTTTTCAGAGTATTATAGATCAAGCTAAGATGATTGAGGGTATATTTCAGGCATCTCTAGGAGGCACCAAAAAGATGTGCCGTTTTGGTGAGTTCAGAGGTTACCCTTCTTGTGGTAGACATTTCAGAGGTTTTCATGGATATCAAGGCACGCCAGTGCAGATGACTTTATAGAGTTCTAGTGTTAGATCTTCTATTCCAACAGTTCGGGGTGGCCGTTCAGCATAGCTATATCTTTTTCTATTGATGCGGGTCATAGAGGGTGTTATGTGTGCGATGAGATTATCCATGTATCCAGGGACTGTCCCTATTGTGTGATTAGGGATACTTTTATTTCAGCTATGAGGGGTAGGGATGCTACTAAAGATGCGAGAGGTAGTAAGTCTCGTGGGGGTCATCATGGGGCCATTCAGGAAGGTGGTGGTCGTGGGGTCACTCCAGCATTGGTGGTCATGGGTTGTACTATGCTATACCAGCTAGACCAGAGGTAGAGGCTTCAGATGTTCTGATCACAGGTATCTTCCCCATTTGTATCCGGCCTATATTTATATTATTTGATCCCAGATCGACTTTCTCCTATTTGTCTGTATATTTTTCTTTAGATTTTGATTCTATTAGTTAGCCTCTTGCCATGCCTATTCATTTATTTACCTTAGTAGGTGATTCTTTAGTAGTGGATCAAGTATACCGATCTTGTGCTGTGACTTTTACTGGGCATGAGACTTTGGTAGATCTATTTATGTTAGTCATGGTTGATTTTGATGTTAGTTTGGATATAGACTGGTTGGCTCCTTATCGTGCTATCCTAAATTATTTTTCTAAGATCACAACTTTATCATCGTTAGGTGTGCCAAGAATAGCTTGGAAGAGTGTGCTTCATTCGGGTCCTAAGATGGTTATCTCTTATGTTCAAGCTCATAGATTGGTTTAGAGAAGATGTTTAACTTTTTTGTCTTTTATTCGTGATACTAGTGTTGTTTCACCTTCTTTCTTGGATTTTATTCATGTTGTTCGTGAGTTTATAGATGTGTTTCCTATAGATTTTCTTGGTATACCTCCTAATTTTGATATTAATTTTTCCATTGATGTTGAGTCAGGCACTAAGACCATTTCCATTCCTCTATATAGGATGGCCTTGGCCAAGTTAAAAGAATTAATGGATCAGTTATAGGAGCTATTAGATAAGGAATTTATCCGACCTAGTGTATCATCTTGGGGTGATCCTATCTTCTTTGTGAAGAAGAAGGATGGTCTATGCAGATCTGTATTTATTATTGGAAGTAGAACAAGGCAACAGTTAAGAAAAACTATCCTTTTCCTTGCACTAATGATTTATTTGATTAGCTTCAGGGTGTTGCTGAAACACCCTTAGTTTTGGTCCTTAGAAATTCACTAGCTTTTGGACCTTATTTACATCATACGACTCACCATACTAGTTGTATGGTAAGAGTACGGGTTAGGTGACCCATTCATATTTTTTCTAGTATTAGATGGTGTGGTGTAGTTAAGCTTTTGGAATTGGTACAACTTGGGTGGGTACGAGTCGTATGGTGGGTGATGGGTCATACAGTTGAGTTTTACTTCACTTAATATGAAACTTGGTAACTTAACTTGGATCTGAGTACGAGTGTCTCACCATTAGTCTTGAGATAGGGTATGAGTGGTCTAGTCTAAAACGTATGTTGGATAGTGTCGACCTCTCTTAATTCTGCCTAGGGTACAACTTTATGGTATGTGTCGTATGCTTGGGTATAATTGGGGCTTGGTAGTCACATGTTGTACAGTATAGGGGGTACAAGGGATGCCTAGGGTGCGAGTAGTGGGTATCACTCGTATGATAGGGTACGGATGGTATAGTGGAGCCATACCCTCCTGTGGGAAATTAGTGCAGTTTAAGTTGGGGGTATTTTGGACATTTCCCCTTATAACTCCTTGGGACCCCATGACTTAAAACACATTTTGGGGCTTCATTAACCTATTTGCAATCAATCAAACACTCTAAACTTTTTCAAAATCTCGCAAGCCTCTTGGTTAAGCAAAAGCTAGGGCTTTTTTCAAGGTGGTTAATTGAGGCTCATAGGGTTGATTTCTTCTCATTTCTTCTCAATCTAAGGCAAAATACTTATCCCTCATTTTTAGTTCGAACTAAAGGCATGTTTTATGTATTGTTTTCAGGGCATAAATATTGTATGGTTTTGGGTTTTCAATTATATATTGGGGGTTTTGGTTATAATGGTTGGTTATGGTTTACCCATGTCTTTTACTTATGGTTTACATATTATTATGATGGTTTGAACAATTGGTTGTATGGGAATGATTAATTGGTACATGGTTTTGGTTTTGGAAAAACTATGCCCTCAATATGTTTGATAAAATGCCTATGAAAATGCTTTTACTATATTGTTGGAGTTTTAATTGAACTATTGCATGGTTTAACTTTGTAATGGAATCCTAAGGGAATCTCCCAAGTAAAATTAATAATAAAAAACTTGTGGGGTACGTGGGACTCCGCCAAGTCAACTTGATAATGAAATATATGGGTACATAAGAATCCCTTAACTTTAAAAGGTCGGCTAATGACATTTCTTGTAAACTATAGTCGGTATTATGATACCAATACATATAGTTTTGTTTAATAATAAATGGAATGGTGGTTTGGTTGTGTGGTAATGGTTTTAAGTTGGCAACAATGGTGGGGCATGATGGCTAATTGTAAAGGTGTGAGTCCAATGGATGGACACTGGAAACTCATATAAGAATCGGTCATGACGACCATATATGATACTTACGGGGTACATAGGAATCCTCTAAGTACACTTGTACATATGTATCATGGAGAGTGAAGGTTACTTGCGAATCCCCTGCTCCTATGGTATCTCGGGTTTGTGCGACTAAATGTATTGGGGACCGTTCAGGGGGCCACACTGGACCCATATAGCCAGTGGGAGGTTCTAGGATAGTTAATCAACACATACCCAAGTTAATGATTTTAATTGCATGCTAATCCCGATTTCATTTTTTGACATGGTTATTTATATGTATGTATGGTTGTGAATGCATATGGTTGGTTTTATTGGATTTAAAGGTTGGTATTATTTTATCCTTGTTCTAAGTACTTTCTAGCGTTCACTCGCTAACTTGTCTTAGGGTGGTTGTATCCCCATGCGATGCAAGAACCAGCCATTCTAATTCTCCTGCTTAGTGATCGGACTCGAGATCAACTCAGTTGGATTGATGTGGTGAGCTTCTATATTTTGGAAGTCTCTATTTCATATCATGGATGTCTTTACATACTTTTGTTATTTCATAGACATTGGTTTTGACAATTGTTTGGGGTATGTCCTAACCAGATATTGTTTTACTTTCAGTTAGAGGCTTTGTATAACTACTATAGGATGGAATAAATAGTGTCGGTATTGGTGTTAGCCTTAGTATTGGCATTGGTATTGGGGATGATATCATTGGATTGTATTTTTTATTGTTCCATCCTTTTATGTTTTGGGATTATATATATATATATATATATCATGGAACAAATTATGTATGGAATGTGTGGATTAGCTTATGGTTTTGTTTTGGTAAGGTTATTAATTGGATATTATATGGTTGAACTTGCTTACGTTGGTCACGGTTATGGACCTAACACAATGTCTGGATTGGTACAAATACGCTTTCCTGTTATATATTTGGAATTTATCTGACTTAGGGTATGCATTTGGCGGTTGGGTTGGGTAAAAAGGGTAGTCCCCGGTCCTGTTGGACTTGGGATGCCCATTACGATAAGGCCTCAATTCGGGTCATGTCATTTATGGTGTTTTCAAAGATTGATATAATGTTCGGTTATCACCAGTTGAGGATAAGAGATTCAAATATTTTTAAGATAGCTTTTCGGACTCGATATATTCATTATGAGTTCTTGGTCATGTCCTCTGGGTTGACTAATTCCCCTGCTTTATTCTTGGAGTTGATGAACCAGGTGTTTTAATCGTATCTCAACTATTTTGTTATTATATTTATATATGATATCTTTGTTTATTCCAAGAGTAAGGTTGAGCATGAGGAGCATTTGCAGATTGTGCTTCAAATATTGAGGGATGAGAAGTTGTATGCCAAGTTATCTAAGTGTGAGTTTTGGTTGGTGTGTATTTCTTTCTGGGATCTTATGGTGACTAAGAAAGGTATCATGGTTGATCCAGCCAAGGTTGCAACGGTTCGTGATTGGGCTAGACCTACTTCGCCCATCGAGATTCAGAGTTTTGTTGGCTTAGCAGGTTATTATTGGCATTATGTTGAGGGTTTTTCTTTTATTATAGCTCCTTTGACTAAGTTGACTCTGAAGAATATTTCCTTTTAGTGGTTTGATACTTGTGAGGCAAGCTTTCAAAAGCTCAAGGATTTTTTGACTTCAGCTCCTAGATTGACTTACCCAAAGGAAGGCGTGGGTTTCACCATGTTTTTTTTTGTGCTTTTGGTGTTGGATTGAGTGTTTTGATGATATAGGAGGGCAAGGTGATTGCTTATGTGTCTCATTAATTAAAGCCTTATGAGAGGAGTTATACGGCCCATGATTTGGAGTTAGGTGTGGTTGTGTTTGCTTTGAAGTTACGGAGGCACTACTTAGATGGAGTCCATTGTGAGATCTTCTCAAATCATCCCAGCATTTAGTACTTCTTCACCAAGTGAGATCATAATATGAGGCAACGTCGTTGGCTTGAGTTGCTTAAGGATTATGACTTGACTATCCTCTATCATACAGGGAAGGCTAATGTGGTTGCGAATTCATTGAGCTGGAAATAGACTAGCATGGGTAGCTTGGCGCTTCTTTTGACCCAAGAGAGCCCTTTAGCTTTAGAAGTTTAGTCTTTAGCTAACCAGATGGTTAGGCTTGATATTTTGACACTAGGGTGTATTTTCTCATTTGTCGAGGCTAGATCTTCTTTGATGGAGCAAATTTAAGATCATCAATTTGATGATGTTGGATTGAGGTCGATTCGAGATAAAGTGTTGAGTGGCGAGACTAAGAGAGCCTCACTTGATTCGGATGGAGTTTTGAGGATTGGGGGCCTAATTTGTGTGCCGAGAGTGGGTGACTGAATCAGGTTGATCTTGGAGGAGGCCCATTGTTCCAGGCATTCTATCCATCCAGAAGTGACTAATATGTACCATGATTTGAGGCAGCACTATCGGTAGGGTGGTATGAGCTAAGATGTATAATATTTTATGGATCGTTTCCTATGTTGTATCAAGTGTAATCCAAGCATATGAGACCTGTAAGTTTGCTACAGAGGTTACCCATTCTCGAGTGGAAATGGGAACGGATCACCATAGATGTTGTGATTGGTGTGCCTCATATATCTCATGGTTCTTACAGTGCGTGGGTCATTGTGGATTGATTGTCCATGTCAGCCATTTCTTTCGAGTTCAGGTTTCATTCAGTGCCGAGAGATTAGCCCGTGTGTACATTCATGAGATTGTGAGACTTCATGGTGTGCCTATGTCTATCATCTTAGATCTTGGTTTGGTGTTCACATCTTACTTTTGGAGGACATTTAAGGATCAGTTGGGCTCTCGGGTTGATCTCAGTACAACTTTTCAGCCCCTGACTAATGGCCAGTCAGAGCGGACTATCCAAGTTTTTGAGGATATGCTACACGCATGGGTGATGGATTTTAGTGGCTAGTGGGATCAACATTTGTCTTTAGAAAAGTTTTCTTGTAGTGATAGAAACCTTTCCAGTATTAATATGGCTCCTTTTGAGGCATTTAATGATAGACATTGTCTCTTGCTAGTGGATTGGTTTGATGTTTTAGAGGTAAGGCCTCGAGGTACGGACTTTCTTTGTGAGTCTTTGGATAGAGACTGGATCATTCAGGATAGACTTTCAGCAGCTCAGAGTAGACAAAAATATTGTACTAATAATAGGCTTCGTGCCTTGAGATTTGGTGTTGGTGATCGTGTTTTCATTTGAGTTTCACCCATGAAAGGTGTGATGAAGTTTGGGAAGAGGGGAAAGCTTATCCCTAGGTATATTGGTCCATTTGAGATTCTTTTGGTTATTGGTGATGTGGCCTATGAGTTGTCCTTGCCTTGGATTTGTCAGTTGTTCATCTAGTTTTTAAAGTTTCTATGCTTTGCCACTATATTCCTGATGAGTCTCATGTCATTCATTAGATTCGGTTTAGATGAGTGGTTTCCCTTAGTTGAGGATCCAGTCTCCATATTAGCTAGGGATGTAAGGCGGTTTCACTCTAGAGTTATCCATGTGGTTAAGGTTCTATGGAGACATCGACCTATAGATAAGGCTACTTGGGAGGTCGAGTCTGATATGCATAGGTCCTGTAACGCCCCAAAATCTCATCCCGAGGTGTGACACGGTACTCAGGGCTACGAGTAACCCCAAGCTAACCCTTTAAGCCTGCTACTAAGTCTGGAGCTTACTTCAGGATAAACTATTCAAGCAATCGTACTTTAGTATATCAAATCTGAACTTAAATAAATTGAAAACACTGTGTGAATAAAAATTACTGAAAAATCTGGAAACCCAACTAATAGTCTGACAAGCCTCTACTACTAAAAGAACTAAAGAGTCGTTAGGACAGACCCCTAACTAACTCGGACTAATCTGAAATCAATAACTCAATTACTACGAAAGCTGGAAATCTGCAGGAATAGGTCCTCGAACCATGAGGACTCACCACTGTAAGAGTGTAGATAGAAATGCTCGGAAATCACTCTCGTTGCTGCGACTGAGCACCTAAACCTACATTATGAGACAATGTAGCACATAGACATATATGTGGATCAATACTTTAAGGATGTACTGAGTATATAAGGGTGATATGCATAAGTAAAACATCATCTCGTCATCATGGTTTATAAAAATAATGTATGCTAAATGAAAATGACTCACATAGGCAAGAATATCTGAAAGACTGAAATCTGAAGTAATAAAAGAAATTCATACTTAATAATTCTCGTGAGCCATATCATTTAGTTCTAGAAACTATACTCGCATTCTTTCTTTAAAACACACTGTCTAAGTGTAAGAAGGACTCACTCTTGAATCTAAAATTTGAAACTACTATCTTTCTTTAGAACATAATCTGAGTAAAACTTGTGAGCTTTTACACTTAGTTTTCTAAAAGCTTTTCCGTAAGACTCTTCTCTTTAGGAAAACACTTTAAAACTATACTGCAAGGGAGGTTCTCTTAACCGACATAAACCATGCAAGCTACATGGACTCCAACGTCTTGTCCTCCGAAGGAAGAAACCTCACGTTGGGGAGAAGTGTCATACTCTTGCCAGGGAGTATAACATCAACTCAAGTGATCACAACTCTGCCTCTATTGGCACTCAAATTCTCAATCCTACGGTGGCTCGTGGTTCTGAGGTATGAGACTTGGAATCATACCCAACTCGATGCTAAATACTACTCCCTTTAATTTTCTATGCTCATCTCATGGAAATCCACATTAAAACTTGCATAAGGGTTTACTATGAAACCAGTTATGCATTTATCTAAATTAAATGTGTAAAGTGGATTCCAAAACTCATTCGGAGGATCAAAAGATCAAATCAAATACTATTAATATAATTGAATATCACTATATCAAACTCATGTAAATGCATGGAAAAACATCATGCTTTGTAAGTTTCTTTAAATTCATCACTGATATCAAGATAATAACATCAAATCACAATTCTCATGCTCAATTTAATGGAAAAGTTGTAAACAATACCTCAAATCATGCTCATGGTATTCGAAATCATAAAAGAGCATTCTTTAACCCAAAATAAACATGGGGTTTCATAATTCAATCATATCATACTCAAAATCATCAATAAGATACTTTGGGTGTAAACCCTATCTTAAAATCATAAGAAATTTGTTGAAAAACATAATTTTGGGCACAAGGACAAAAAGATTGTCCTTATTCAAATCCGACATACCTTGGATGATGAACTAGATGAACAAGTTTTCTTTTGAGTCTCTATTTGTGTTCTTGAATGAGGATTCTTGATGATCTTAACTTTGAAACCTTGAATCTTAAACAAATTTAGAAAAACAATGGTGGAATCTTGGAATTCTTGGGGTTGAGTTTTGAAGCTTAGTGTTTTTAATTTGAGAGAAATTGATGAAAATAAGCCTAATGTTGTTAGAATAGGCTTTGATCTTGTGTTTGGGAGGAATAAGAGTGGGGGTAATTGACTTAATTACCCCTTTGGACGCGGATCTTTAATGACTGAAATAAAAATACGCCCAGCGATGCGCAGGACAATGCGCCGCATCGATGGTACCGACGTGATATCGACGTGCCACGTCGAATTCGCGTTGGTTCACTGGAATTTGCATCTGATGCTAGGAAAAAGGTTGGTCGACGCGATGGATGACGTGACGTATCAAATTTGTGTTGACTCACTCTTTTCAACATCCAAAAAAACTTCTAACGAGGTCTGAAAAAAATTCAAAAATAACCCGAGAACACCCATTGACCTCCCTGATCATGATTCAACTCAAAAATTGGCATTTTAAGGTCTTAAGGGTCGAAAATAAAACCATTGAAATCTCAAGGCCAAAAATAAGACTAAGTGCTCATACTTTGCTGGAATTTTCTAAGTCTGGGACATCTTTTGGATACATTATAAGACTGAAACGACTAGGATTTGCGGGTCCATACAATATATCTCCCTTGGAAATAATCGTCCTCAAATTTTTCTAGTTAGACTAAGAATACTGAGGAATCTGAAGATATATAATAGCACGCATAACTAAAATGAAATTCAAAACTGAATCTAAATCATTCTGAGCATCTGAGTTAATCTATGAGTGCATGAATTTATAATGAGAATGACTATCTAACTGAATCTGTGGTTAGAAAAGAATGGAATTAGGAAAGAGTATTACCTTTGGCTACATCTAAATTTTCATAGAAGAGGTGAGGGTACTTGGCTTGCATATCTGCATATGCTTCCTAAGTGGCACCCTCAACGGACTGGTCCCGCCAAAGGACTTTGATCAAGGCAACTTCTTTGTTCCTTAGTCTACGGATCTGGTGATCTAAAATCTCAACTGGAACCTTTTCATAAGAAAGGCTGTTCTAAATTTCTGAGTTGTCTAAGGGAACTACCACGGTGGAGTCACCAATGCACTTCTTAATCATAGATACGTGGAATACAGGATGAACGGATGACAGGTCTGCGGGCAACTCAAACTCATAAGCTACTTTCTTAACACGACTCAAAATTTTTAATGGGCCAACATACCGGGGACTAAGTTTCCCCTTCTTTCCAAATCTCTTCACCCCTTTCATGGGTGAAATCTTCAAATATACTAAATCACCAACCTCAAACTTGAGGTCCTTTTTTCTCACATTCGCATATGATTTCTGACGACTCTAGGTTGTTTTCAATCTTTCTCTAATCAACTTAACTTTCTCCATAGCTTCAAACACAAACAAGGCAGCCTTACCCACTTCAAACCAACCTGTTGGTGATCTATATATCCTCCAATAAAGAGCTTCATATGGGGACATTTGAATGCTAGAATGATAACTATTATAATAAGCGAACTCAATCAATGCAAAGTGTTCATCCCAGCTACCCTTGAAATCAAGAGCAATTGCCCTCAACATATCTTCGAGAGTTTGGATGGTCCTCTCTGCCTGACTATCTATCTGTGGATGAAAAGCAGAACTGAAATGAACTTGGGTACCAAGACCCTTCTGAAAAGCTTTCCTAAACTGTGAAGTAAACTGAGTACCCCTATCTGAGATGATAGACAAGGGAACTCCGTGCAATCTGACTAACTCTTGGATATACAACTTAGCGTAATCCTCTACTGTGTATAACGTGTGAATTGGCAAGAAATGCACTGACTTATTCAACCTATCAACAACAACCCAAATTGAATCATGATGCCAACGCAAATGGGGTAAACCAGTCACAAAATCCATATTCACCTCTTCCCACTTCCAAGTAGGAATACTGAAATCTTGCAAAATACCACCAGGTCTTTGGTGCTCTACCTTAACCTGTTGACATGTTGCACACTTGTTTACAAATTCTGCTATATCTCTCTTTATACCACTCCACTAATAAATTTCCCACAAGTCTCAGTATATCTTGGTAGCACCAGGGTGAATAGAATATCGCGTGCCATGCGCCTCAGCCATAACCCATTGTCTCAGATCATATACACATCTTACACATAGCCTACTTTTGTATCTCAACACACCATCTCCTCCTTGGGAGAAAACCTCTACCTTTTGGTCTTTAATGGACTCTTTCAACTGAACTAAGATAGGATCCTAGTCCTGCTTCTCCTTTACCTCAAAAACTAGAGAAGATTCTGCATTATTCTGCACCTAAACGCTACCCTCAGTGAAATCAACCAATCTAACACCCAACCTATCCAAACGATGAAATTCTCAAGCTAACTCTTTCTTATCATTCTCCACATGAGCGACATTGCCCATGGACAATCTACTAAGGGCGTCTGCAACTACATTGGCCTTACCCGGATGATACAACACACTCATGTCATAAACTTTCAGCAGTTCTAACCACCTTCTCTGACGAAGATTCAACTCTCTCTAGGTAAATACATACTGCAGGCTTTTGTGATCCATGAATACCTCAACATGAACACCATACAAATAGTGTCTCCAGATTTTTAAAGCAAACACCATAGAAGCTAATTCCATATCATGAGTTGGGTAGTTCTTTTCATGAGGCTTTAACTGTCTAAAGGTATAGGCTATGAACTTACCTCTCTACATCAACACGCAACCCAAGCCAACTCTAGAGGCATCACAATACACAAAAAAATCATCTTTACCATCCGGTAATGCTAAGACTAGGGTTGAAGTGAGTCGAGTCTTCAACTCCTGAAAACTCTTCTCGCAGGAATCTGACCACTGATACCTAACTTTATTTTGGGTCAATCTAGATATAGGAGATGCAATAGACGAGAAACCTTCAACAAAACGACGGTAATAACTTGCTAAACCCATGAAACTTCTAATAACTGATGGAGAAATAAGTCTAGCCTAATGTCATCGGCATAAACAATATGACCAAGAAAGGTACTAACCTTAGCCAAAATTCACACTTGCTAAATTTGGCAAATAATTAATGATCCCTAAGAGTCTGTAGCACAAGACGCAAATGGTCTGCATGATCATTCTCACTATGAGAGTACACAAGGATATCATCTATGAATACTATGATAAACATATCTAGGTACTGTCTGAACACTCGATTCATGAGGTCCATAAGGGCTGCTGGAGCATTGGTTAACTCGAAGTACATAACTAGAAACTCAAAATGACCGTAACGGGTCCTGAAGGCTATCTTCGGAATATCACACACTACAAGAATCTTAATTTTTTGTGGCGACTAATGTCGCTACTAAAGCATGAAAAATTGCCACTAATAATTTTTAGTGGCGACATAAGGGTTGTAGCAATTACTTCCATAAATAAAAGTTTTTTGTGACGACATATGTAAGTCGCCACAACACATACGTTCTGTGGCGACAATACTTGCCACAAAAAAAGGCAAATACGCCACAAAACAAAGTTCAAAAAATTGATGTTGGGATAGTCGCCACTTTAGATGAGGCTTTACCCGCAACCATTATCGCCACAAATGCTTTAGTGGCGATCTTTTGTCGCCACAGAAGGTTGATTTTAAAAAAAAAAGACTTTTTGTGGTGACTATCGGTCACCACTAATACTTCCTTTTTGTGGTGACTATGGGTTGCCATTAATACTCACGTTTTGCGGTGACTATGGGTCGCCACTAATACTCACTTTTTTCCCCAAAAAAATATAGATTATATAATAATACAACTATAGTACTTAAAGGTACAAAGACAATGTTAAAATATATTTCTCCACAAGAGAATTATATAGTTTTTAATGGGTAACAAATCAGTGTGATATACATATGAGAAAGAAAATCACAAAATATCTTCAAAGTTCTCATAGCTAACAATTCCCATCATGAAATGTCCTGTCCCTAAAATTAAAAAAAACGAAGTTTCAAACCTAGCTTATTAAACCAAAATAGACTAAAAGGACAATGAAACTAACAGAAAGATCTAGCTAGTAAAAAAGAAAGATCTCAATTTAGCTAACACCACCAAACTTATTCATGCTAGGCATATCAATTCCTAACATATTTTTTCTTAAGGATTGACTTAAGAATTATCTAAGACACTCATGAGATCATTTACTTAATTTCCACTTCATTTTATTCATTATGTGGTCCTAAAATTCTATAAACTCTCAAAATTTTCAAAAAAATTTGCCTGAGTTTCCTTTGAAAATAGGCGTATCGAAGAACTGTCAACTAACCAGAATACATATAAATACGCTTTATAGAGCGTTACAAAAAATATGCTACTCAACTGATAAAAAACAAGGCTCCACTTGGCCTTATAGTCAAATATTACGTACAATAAACACAAAATAGACCCACAGAGAACTTTAAACTCATTGGAATCAATTTTTCTTTTAGTGGAACAAAAAGGATAAAAACTCCTTTTAGTGGAATTACTTTTGTTCAATTTTTAATTACTAACACAAAAAATAAGGAAGCAAAACCAAAAATATTTCAAAGTATCTGAAATTATACCTTCAAAGCTTTACAAGCATATAATTTCTGTGTTTTTTGGGCGAGTTAGAATGGAAAGAAATATAAGGGTGTTTGCAAGCATATAATTTCAAATGATTTCTCTATTTTCCATGCTTGAGTAACTTAGCTTTCTATGCTTGTTGGCTTCAAAATTATGTTTGTAACTTATTTTTGATATTAAGCATGTAACGAAATGTTGTTGTTAAAATAGAAGTACGTATCACTTTTATCTCTCTCTCTCTCTCTCTATATATATATATATTATACAGTGATGTACGTAGTGCAGAGTTTTTAAAATCATATCATAATAATCAGCTTAAAAGAGGAGAATTTTTAGCATCTGCCATAAACAGGTGCATACGAAGAGGTATTATTTATTATTTTTAAACAGGTGCATACGAAGAGGTATTATTTATTATTTTTTCTAAAGAAGAATTAATTCAGGAAAATAAACAAGGTAGGCAAATATTGATGGGCAGATTAACAAAAATGGTAAGGAACTAATCACGTAAAATTAACATGCCAAGAAAAATGATCTACACATTCTAAATAAGGACAAAAGTGGGCACCCAGAAATAATATATTAGATAGAAATATATCAATATCAACCCTAATCACAATGAACAAATAATAGAAATTAACATCAACTAATCTGCCATAATTGCAAGAAATCTATCCACAAGAAATAAGTTTTCGACATCCAACGAAATAGCATTTCAGCAGCAACATAATTAGTAATCGAATAAAGGGTCATGAAATCCGGATTTAGGTTAAGAATAAGAACTACCATGACTAAAATTTTCACGCATGACAGTACAGATGATAAAATAAACACAACCAGCAGATTTCACCAGATTCACAACAATCATTTCATTAATTTTTAGATCACGAAAAGTAAACAAATAACAAGTAAAATTTGAGATCACACCATAAAATGGACTCTTAACACCCATTGATTTTCGGTGAAAGGGGTTATTGGATCTGTGCATGGAGATGGAGGGAAGGACGACGGCTTCCGACGGTGTTTTGAAAGGTGCCATATCTGGCCGTTGGCAGCGGCAGCGGACTGAGAGGTGGTGATGCCATGGCTGGTGCATCGATGTTGACGATGAAGAACAGATCGGAGGGAGTGTGATCGCTGGATTGGCATGACTGGTGGCTGGTGGCATCAGATGTTATAGTAGTAGATGAGGATGATAGAGGAGGCTTACGGTGGTTTCGCCGGAGAATCAAAAAAACGACTCCAATGCAGAGGGAAGATGAAGATATAAGGCCTTGGGGGTCATTTCACCGGCCAACGGTGGCTGGAGGCGAAGAGGAGGTGGTGGCGGAGGGTTTTTGGAGAGATGAAGAGGGAGAAAAGAGACGGAGGCGGATGAATTTGGAGAAAAAAAATATTTTGAATTAGGTTTTTGTTTATCCTTTAAAAGGAAATGGAGGCTAATCATATCTCAGCCATTGGATCAATTCAGATCAACTGCTGAGATTAAAATCATTTAAAAAATGTCTAGAAATTAATTTAATATTAAAATGTCATCAATTAGGCTAAAATTAGTATTAAATTAGGTAAAATTGAATAGAAAATGGCTAATAAATAAATAAATTTAGACAAAGTGATTTTAATTTAGGTTGTTATTTAAATCATAGAAAATAATAATAAATAATAGTAATAATAGTATAAAATAAATAATAGATCAATAATAATAATAGATAATAATAAATAATACTAAATAATGAAAAAGTAGACAATGTATTTGCAAAAATATGAGTATGCACAGTTACCAATAATTTAATAAAATTACATAAAAATGTTATATTTGAATTAATAAATTGTAAAAAATGATATCAAAAAATTAATAAAATAATTTGTACATATTAAATCATGAATGTGGCATGTCGAAAATTTGTTTGATGCAACAAAAATGTGTAAAAGATACTAAAATTTAAAAGTTAATAATTTTACTAAAATATCAGCCTAAATGTAGTACTGGGAGGTCAAAATTAGGTGTCAACAATTATAACCACTAAATTTTTTTTAATTTACCTATATAAGTGGGCAGAATAACAAAGTAGAAGTATTAGTGGCGACAAAAAAGATGGCCACAACAAATCTTCCTTTAGCAGCGATTATGTTGTCACAAAAGACATTTAATAGCGACAACTCATAGGTCGCCACTAACCCAAATTTTATTGGAAAAATTACTACATATTTGTGGCGACCTACACATAGTCGCCACTAAATATGTCATTATTAGTGGCATCTAAGTCGCCACAAAATACTTTTAGTAGCGGCAATTCCTAGGTTGCCACTAACCCAAATTTTATTAGAAAAAGTACTACATATTTGTGGTGACCTACACATAGTCTCCACTAAATATGTCATTATTAGTGGCGACTTTAACGGTCGCTCCTAAATCTTATACCTTTTGTGGCAACCTTTGTATGTCGTCAAAAAAATCCTAACTTTTATGGCAATTGTTTGTGTTGCCACTGAATGTCGTCATAAAAAACTGTATTTCTTGTAGTGACATTCCCTTACTTTAAGTTGATGATAGCCGGATCTAAGGTCTATCTTTTAGAAATAACTTGCACTTAATAATTGATCAAACAAGTCATCTATTCTAGGAAGGGGATATTTATTCTTGATTGTGACCTTATTTAGCTGGCGATAGTCAATGCACATTCGCAAAGAACCATCTTTCTTTCACACGAATAGGACAAAAACACCCCATGGAGAAACACTACGCCTTATGAAGAGTTTATCTAAAAGATCTTTGAGTTGCTCTTTCAACTTCTTAAGCTCTGTGGGTTCCATACGATATGGAGGAATGAAAATAGGCTGAGTATCAGGTAGAACATCAATCCCTAATTCTATTTCCCTATCGGGAGGTACCCCTGGTAGATCTTCGGGAAAGACATCCAGAATTCATTAACTATTCTAACTGACTAAACTGTGGGAGTCTCATACTTAGTGTCCTGCACTCAAACTAGATGGTAGATACACCCTTTAGATATTAACTTTCTTGCTCTGATAAGATATGAAATGACTCTTGGGAGATACTGAATTACCTTACCACTCAAAGACTAGCTCATCTGAAAACTGAAACTTCACCACTCGGGTGCGACAATCTATGGTTGAATAAGAGGAATGGAGCAAATCCATACCAAGAATAAGGTCAAAATCAACCATGTCCAACTCTATCAAGTCTGCTAATATCACTCTATGAAGAACAGTGAAAGGACACTTTTTATAAATCTATTTGGCAACAACTGACTCACCTACTAGAGTCAAAACAAAAAAGGGCTCAGGGATCTTTTCAGAACTTATCTCAAAATTCACAACAACTAACAGGGTCACATAAGAGAAACTCGACCCAGGGTCTAACAACAGATAAATATCAAAATAAAAGACACAAAGTATACCAGTAACAACATCAGGTCAATCTTCATGATCCTGACGGGATAGTAAAGCATAAAATTAGTTCTAGTGCTGACCGCCACTAGTATTGGATGATGCGCCCTTAGGAGGAGTTGGGCGACCTAGAGGAGCCAGTGCACTATTAGCCTGAGTCTGGGGACGATCACCTCTATTTCCCTTCTTAGCATATGGACACTCTTTAATTACATGACCCGTCTTGCCACAACCAAAACAACCCTTCTGTCCTGCCAAGCACTAGCCCAAATAGTCCCTACCACACTTAGCACAAGAAGGGTAATGACGTATTTCACTCATACTATTCTGAGTTTTGGTCATAGAAGACTTACCCCACTATTCCTATCTATTCTTGGGTGTAGGAGCACTAGCTAAAGAAGGTGCGGGCAAAGATAACCGATTCTGATACTGTAAATGATTTCCTTCTCCAAACTTGTTCTGACTATAATCAAACTGCCCTATTCTAGCCCTCTTACTTACCCTTTCTCTCTCCATCATCTTCTCTGCCTCAATCTACTCACCATGCATCATCAATATAGAAAGATCCATATCTCTATTGAGCATAGAAGTCCTACACTCCTTAACCACCAACCCAGTCACACACTTACTAATGCTTCACCTAGGTTCAGCCATCTGCGCAGGAACATTCTTAGACAACTAGTTTAACTTAAAGCAATACTCTTTCACTATCATAGATCCCTGCCTCAGGTTTATGAACTCTTCTATCTTAGCTTTCCTTATCTAAAGTGAGAATAACAAGTCTAGAAACGCATCCTAAAATACCTGCCAAGTCATGGGATCTGAATCCTCCCCTCTACTCTTCTTCCACATCACCACCAAATCATGAGAAACATCCTTCAGCCTATAGAATGCCAATTCAACACTCTCCTCTTCTGAAACATGCATAATTTGGGTGATCTTCTTCACCTCATCCAGATAATGTTGTGGGTCCGCACCTACCTTTGACCCAAAGAATTTCGGCGGACTCATTCTCATAAAATCTCTGATTCTGGCTGTGGCTAAGTCCCCATCTTGCAGAGGTGGGGATTTAGCCTGACGGTTTCCCTGAACATTTACTGTCATAGCTTGGGCTAGCACCTGAAAAGCAGCTCAAAACTCCATATATGACACATTCACATTCAAAAGATCAACAGGTTGGGGTGGATTATTATCATTTCTATGGGAATTAGCTCTGCGAAGAGGCATATTCTGTCATAAAAGAGCACAAGATAATGGAAAATAGAGACAGCTATAAGCACAACAGATTATGAAAGAAAGAGAGAATTTTTCCTAAAATGCTTCATAGCCTCTTGCTCATAGATATGGCGTGCTTCACACCAATGATCAAGACTCTACGTAATATGCCTTGTCTGACTCTCTAGGACTCCTCAAACCTGGCTCTGATGCCGAGTTTGTAATCCTCTAAAAACTCATCCCAAGGCATCACACTGTGCTCAGGGCTATGAGTAACCCCAAGCTAACCCTTTGAGCCAGCTACTAAGTCTGGAGCTTACTTCAGGATAAAATATTCAAGCAATCGTACTTTAGTATATCAAATATGAATTTAAATAGATTGAAAACACCGTCTGAATAACAATTACTAAAAAATCTGGAAACCTAACTAATTGTCCAACAAGTCTCTACTACTAACAGAACAAGAGAGCCGTTGGGATAGACCCCCAACTGACTCAGACTAATATGAAATCAATAACTCAAATACTATGAAAGCTAGAAATCTACAACAGTAGGTCCTCAAACCATGAGGACTCACCACTATAAGAGCATAGAAAGAAATGCTCGAAAATCACTCTCACTGCTATGACTGAGCACCTAAACCAATATTATGAGACAATGTAGCAGATAGACATTTATGTAGATCAGTACTTTGAGGATGTAATGAGTATATGGGGGTGATATGCATAAGTAAAACATCATCTCATCATCATGGTTTATAAAAATAATTCATGCTAAATGTAAATGACTCACATAGGCAAGAATATCTGAAAGACTGAAATCTAAAGTAATAAAAGCAATTCATACTTAATAATTCTCGTGAACCATATCATTTAGTTCTAGATACTATACTTGCATTCTTTCTTTAAAACACACTGTCTAAGTGTAAGCAGAACTCACTCTTGAATCTAACGTCTGAAAGCTAAAATCTGAAACAACTATCTTACTTTAGAACATAATTTGAGTAAAACTTGTGAGCATTTTCCACTTAGTTTTCTAAAAGCTTTTTTGTAAGACTCTTTTCTTTAGGAAAACACTTTAAAACTATACTTCAAGGGAGGTTCTCTTAACTGACATAAACCATCCGAACTACATTGACTCCAATCTCTGGTCTTTCTAAGGAAGAAACCTCACGTTGGGGAGTGGTGTCATACGCTTTTCAGGGAGTATAACCTCTACTCAGGTGATCAAAACTCTTCCTTAATGGGCACTCAAATTCTCAATCCTATGGTGGCACATAGTTCTGGGGTATGATACCTTTGAATCATACCCTACTCAGTGCTAAATACTACTTAATTTGCTACGTTCATCTCGTGGAAATCCACATTAAAACTCGCATAAGGGTTTACTATGAAACCAATTATGCATTCATCTGAATTAAATGTGTAAAGTGAATTCCAAAACTCATTCGGGGGATCAAAGATCAAATCAAATACTATTTATATAATTGAATATCATATATCAAACTAATGTAAATGCATGGCAAAACATTATTCTTTGTTAACTTCTTAAAATTCATTACTAATATCAAGATAATAACTTTAAATCACAATTCTGATGCTCAATTTAATGGAAAAGATGTAAACAATACCTCAAATCATGCTCATGGTATTCAAAATCATAAAAGAGAATTCTTTAACTCAAAATAAACATGGGATTTTCTAATGCAGTCATATCATACTCAAAATCATCAATAAGATACTTTGGGTGTAAAACCTATCTTAAAATCATAAGAAATTTGTTGAAAAACTTAATTTTGGGCACAAGGACGAAAGGATCGTCCTTATTCAAACCCCACATACCTTGGATGATGAACTAGATGAACATATAATTTCAAATGATTTCTCTATTTTCCATGCTTGAGTAACTTAGCTTTCTATGCTTGTTGGCTTCACAATTATGTTTGTAACTTATATTTTATATTAAGCATGTAACGATAATGTTGTTGTTAAAATAGAAGTACGTATCACTTTTATCTCTCTCTCTATATATATATATATTATATAGTAATGTACGTAGTGCGGAGTTTTTAAAATCAGATCATAATAATCAGCTTAAAAGAGGAGAATTTTTAGCATCTACCATAAATAGGCGCATACGAAGAGGTATTATTTATTATTTTTTCTAAAGAAGAATTAATGCAGGAAAATAAACAAGGTAGGCAAATATTGATGGGTAGCTTAACAAAAATGGTAAGGAACTAATCACGTAAAATTAACATGCCAAGCAAAATGATGTACACATTCTAAATAAGGACAAAAGTGGGTACCCAGAAATAATATATTAGATAGCAATATATCAATATCAACCCTAATCACAATGAACAAATAATAGCAATTAACATCAACTAATCTGCCATAATTGCAAGAAATCTGTCCACAAGAAATAAGTTTTCAACATCCAACGGAATAGCATTTCAGCAGCAACATAAATAGTAATCGAATAAAGGGTCATGAAATCTGGATTTAGGTTAAGAATAATAACTACCATGACTAAATTTTACGCATGACAGTGCAGATGATAAAATTAACACAACCAGCAGATTTCACCAGATTCACAATAATTATTTCATTAATTTTTAGATTACGAAAAGTAAACAAATAACAAGTAAAATTTGAGATCATACCATAAAATGAACTCTTAACACCCATTGATTTTTGGTGAAGGGTGTTATCGGGTCTGGGCGTGGAGATGGAGGGAAGGACGACGACTTCCGACAGTGTTTTGAAAGGCGCCAGATCTAGCCGCTGGCAGCAGCAGCGGACTGAGAGGTGGTGATGCCATGGATGGTGCATCGATGTTAAAGATGAAGAAGAGATCGGAGGGAGAGTGATCGCTGGTTTGGCACGACTGGTGGCTGGTGACGTCAGATGTTATAGCGGTGGAAGAGGATGATGGAGGAGGCTTGTGGTGGTTTCGCCGGAGCCTCAAAGAAACTACTCCAATGCAGAGAGAAGATGGAGAGATAAGTCCTTGGGGGTCAATTCACCGGCCAACGGTGGCTGGCGGCGAAGAGGAGGTGGCGGTGGAGGGTTTTTGGAGAGATGAAGAGGGAGAAAAGAGAAGGAGGCGGATGAATTTGGAGAAAAAAATATTTTGAATTAGGTTTTTGTTTATCCTTTAAGAGGAAACAGAGGCTACTATGATCTCAGCCGTTGGATCAATTCAGATCAACTGCTAAGATTAAAATCATTTAAAAAATGTCTAGAAATTAATTTAAAATTAAAATGTCATCAATTAGGCTAAAATTTGTATTAAATTAGGTAAAATTGAATAGAAAATGGCTAATAAATAAATAAATTTAGACAAAGTGATTTTAATTTAGGCTGTTATTTAAATAATAGTAAATAATAATAAATAATAGTAATAATGGTATAAAATAAATAATAGATCAATAATAATAATAGATAATAATAAATAATAATAAAATAAATAATACTAAATAATGAAAAAGTAGACAATGTATTTGCAAAAATGTGAGTATGCACAGTTACCAATAATTTAATAAAATTACGTAAAATTGTTATATTTGAATTAATAAATTGTAAAAAATGATATCGAAAAATTAATAAAATAATTTGTACATTTTAAATCATGAATGTGGCACGTCGAAAATTTGTTTGATGCAACAAAAATGTGTAAAAGATACTAAAATTTAAAAGTTAATAATTTTACTAAAATATCAGCCTAAATGTAGTACTGGGAGGTCAAAATTAGGTGTCAACAATTATAACCACTAAAAAGATTTTAATTTACCTATATAAGTGGGTAGAATAACAAAGTAGAAGTATTAGTGGCGACAAAAAAGATGGCCACAATAAATCTTCCTTTAGCAGCGATTACGCTGTCACGCTGTCACAAAAGACTTTTAATAGTGATCTAAGTCTCCAGTAAATACTTTTAGTAGCGGAAATTCCTAGGTTTCCACTAACCCAAATTTTATTAGAAAAATTACTACATATTTGTGGTGACCTACACATAGTCGCCACTAAATATGTCATTATTAGTGGCGACTTTAACGGTCACTCCTAAATCTTATTCCTCCTGTGGCAACCTTTGTATGTCGCCACAAAAATCCTAAATTTTATGGCAACTGTTTGTGTTGCCACTGAAAGTCTTCATAAAAAACTGTATTTCTTGTAGTGACATTCCTTTACTTTAAGTTGATGATAGCCGGATCTAAGGTCTATCTTTTAGAAATAATTTGCACTTAATAATTGATCAAACAAGTCATCTATTCTAGGAAGGGGATATTTATTCTTGATTGTGTCATTATTTAGCTGGCGATAGTCAATGCACATTCGCAAAGAACCATCTTTCTTTCACACGAATTGGACAGGAGCGCCCCATGGAGAAACACTAGGCCTTATGAAGCGTTGATCTAAAAGATCTTTGGGTTGCTCTTTTAACTTCTTATGCTCTGTGTGTTCCATACGATATAGAGGTATGAAAATATGCTGAGTATCGGATAGAAGATCAATCCCTAATTCTATTTCCCTATCAGGAGGTACCCCTAGTAGATCTTTGGGAAAGACATCAAGAAATTCATTAACTATTCTAACTGACTAAACTGTGGGAGTCTCAGACTTAGTGTCCCGTACTCAAACTAGATAGTAGATACACCCTTTAGATATTAACTTTCTAGCTCTGATAAGATATGAAATGACTCTTGGGAGATACTGAATTACCTTACCACTCAAAGACTAGCTCATCTGAAAACTGAAACTTCACCACTCGGGTGCGACAATCTATGGTTGAATAAGAGGAATAGAGCCAATCCATACCAAGAATAAGGTCAAAATCAACCATGTCCAACTCTATCAAGTCTGCTAACATCACTCTATGAAGAACAGTGATAGGACACTTTTTATAAATTTATTTGGCAATAACTGACTGACCTACTGGAGTTAAAACCAAAAAGGGCTCAGGGATCTTTTCAGAACTTATCTCAAAATTCACAACAACTAACAGGGTTACATAAGAGAAACTCGACCGAAGGTCTAACAAAACATAAATATCAAACTAAAAGACACAAAGTATACCAGTAACAACATCAGGTGAATCTTCATGATCCTGATGAGATGGTAAAGCATAAAATTAGTTCTGGTGCTGACCGCCACTAGTATTGGATAATGCGCCCTTATGAGGAGTTGGGCGACCTAGAGAAGCTGGTGCACTATTAGCCGGAGTCTGGGGACGATCGCCTCTATTTCCCTGCTTAGCACATGGACACTCTTTAATTACATGACTCGTCTTTCCACAACCAAAACAACCCTTCTGTCCAGCCAAGCACTAGCCCAGATAGTCCCTACCATACTTAGCACAAGAAGGGTAATGACGTATTTCACTCATACTATTTTGAGTTCTGGACATAGAAGACTTACCCCACTGTTCCTATCTATTCCTGGGTGTAGGAGAACTAGCTGAAGAAGGTGCGGGCAAAGATGATCGTTTCTTATACAGTAAATGATTTCCTTCTCCAAACTTCTTCTGACTATAATCAAACTGCCCTATTTTAGCCCTCTTACCTACCCTTTCTCTTTTCTTCATCTTCTCTGCCTTAATCTACTCATCATGCATTATCAATAAAGAAAGATCCATATCTCTATTGAGCATATCAGTCCTACACTCCTTAACCTCCAACCCAGACACACCAGTCACAAACTTACTCATGTTTGACCTAGGTTCAGCCGTCTTCGCAGGGACATACTTAGACAACTAGTTAAACTTAAGGCAATACTCTTTCACTATCATAGATCCCTACATCGGGTTCATGAACTCTTCTATCTTAGCTTCCCTTATCTAAAGTGAGAAGAACAAGTCTAGAAACGCATCCTAAAATACTTGCCAAGTCATGGGATCTGAATCCTCCCCTCTACTCTTATTCCACATCACCACCAAATCATGAGCAACATCCTTCAGCCTATATGATGCCAATTCTACACTCTCCTCTTCTAAAACATGCAGAATTTGGGAGATCTTCTTCACCTCATCTAGATAAAGTTGTGGGTCCGCACCTGCCTTCGACCCAAAGAATTCCGGCGGACTCATTCTCATAAAATCTCTGATTCTGGCTGCGGCTAAGTCCCCATCTTACTGAGGTGGGGTTGTATCCTGATGGATAACCTAAACATTTACTGTCATAGCTTGGGATAATACCTAAAAAGCAGCTCGAAACTCCATATGTGACACATTCACATTCAAAAGATCAACAGGCTGAGGTGGATGATTGTCATATCTACGAGAATTAGCTCTGCGATGAGGCATATTCTGTCATAAAAGAGCACAAGCTAATAGAAAATAGTGATAGCTATAAGCACGACGGATTATGAAAGAAAGAGAGGATTTTTCCTAAAATGCTCCATAGCCTCTTGCTCATAGATATGACGCGCTTTACACCAATGATCAAGAATCTACGTAATGCGCCTTGTCTGACTCTCTAGGACTCCTCAAACTTGTCTCTGATGACGAGTTTGTAATCCCCTAAAAACTCATCCCAAGGCATCACACGGTGCTCAAGGCTATGAGTAACCCCAAGCTAACCCTTTGAGCCTGCTACTAAGTCTGGAGCTTACTTCAAGATAAACTATTCAAGCAATCGTACTTTAGTATATCAAAAATGAATTTAAATAGATTGAAAACACTTTCTGAATAACAATTACTAAAAAATCGTAAACCTAACTAATAGTCCAACGATCCTCTACTACTAATAAAACTAGAGAGCCGTTGGGACAGACCCTCAACTGACTCAGACTAATATGAAATTAATAACTCAAATACTATGAAAACTGGAAATCTACAACAGTAGGTCCTCAAACCATGAGGACTCACCACTATAAGAGCGTAGAAAGAAATGCTCGAAAATCACTCTCACTACTATGACTGAGCACCTAAACCAATATTATGAGACAATGTAGTAGATAGACATATATGTAGATCAGTACTTTGAGGATGTACTGAGTATCTGGGGGTGATATGCATAAGTAAAACATCATCTCATCATCATGGTTTATAAAAATAATTCATGTTGAATGTAAATGACTCACATAGGCAAGAATATCTGAAAGACTGATATCTAAAGTAATAAAAGCAATTCATACTTAATAATTCTCGTGAGCCATATCATTTAGTTCTAGATACTATACTTGCATTCTTTCTTTAAAACACACTGTCTAAGTGTAAGCAGAACTCACTCTTGAATCTGAAATCTGAAAGCTAAAACCTTAAACAACTATCTTACTTTAGAACATAATCTGAGTAAAACTTGTGAGCCTTTTCCACTTAGTTTTCTAAAAGATTTTTTGTAAGACTCTTTTCTTTAGGAAAACACTTTAAAATTATACTACAAGGGAGGTTCTCTTAACTGACATAAACCATCCGAGATACATGGACTCCAATGTCTTGTCCTCCTAAGGAAGAAACCTCACGTTGGGTAGTGGTGTCATACTCTTTCCAGGGAGTATAACCTCTACTCAAGTGATCAAAACTCTGCCTTAATGGGCACTCAAATTCTCAATCCTATGGTGGCACGTAGTTCTGGGGTATGATACCTTTGAATCATACCCAACTCAGTGCTAAATACTACTTAATTTTCTACGCTCATCTCATGGAAATCCACATTAAAACTCGCATAAGGGTTTACTATGAAACCAGTTATGCATTCATCTGAATTAAATGTGTAAAGTGGATTCCAAAACTCATTCGGGGGATCAAAGATCAAATCAAATACTATTTATATAATTGAATATCAATATATCAAACTCATGTAAATGCATGGAAAATCATTATGCTTTGTAAGCTTCTTAAAATTCATTACTAATATCAAGATAATAACTTTAAATCACAATTCTGATGCTCATTTTAATGGAAAAGATGTAAAAAATACCTCAAATCATGCTCATGGTATTCAAAATCATAAAAGAGAATTCTTTAAAAAATAAACATGGGATTTTAGAATGCAGTCATATCATACTCAAAATCATCAATAAGATACTTTGGGTGTAAAACCTATTTTAAAATCATAAGAAATTTGTTGAAAAACTTAATTTTGGGCACAAGGACTAAAGGATCATCCTTATTCAAACCCCACATACCTTGGATGATGAACTAGATGAATAAGTTTGCTTTTTAGACTCTATTTATGTTCTTAAATAAGGACTCTTGAATCTCTTGACTTGGAAACCTTGAATCTTAAACCAATTTAGAAAAACAATGGTGGAATCTTTGAATTCTTGGGGTTGGTTTTGAAGCTTAGGGTTTTTAATTTTAGAGAAATTATTAAAAATAACGCTAATATGGGTAGAATAGGCTATGATCTTGTGTTTAGGTGGAATAATAGTGGGGGAAATTGACTTAATTATCCCTTTGGATGAGGATATTTAATGACTAAAATACAAATATACCCAGCAACGCGTAGGCCGATGCACCACATCGATGGTACCAATGCAATATCGATACACCACGTCGAGTATCCATTGGTTCACAGGAATTTGCATCTAATGCTGGGAAAATAATTGGTCAACGGGATGGATGACACGACGCATCGAATTCATGTCAATTCACTATTTTCACCATCTAAACAAGCTTCTAACGAGGTTTAAAAAATCTAAAAACTCGCCCGAAAATACCCATTGACCTCCCTTATCATGATTCAACTCAAAAATTTGCATTTTGGGATCTTAAGGGTTGAAAATCAAACCATTGAAATCTCAAGGCCAAAAATGTTACTAAGTGATCATACTTAGCTGGAATTTTCTAAGTCTGGGACTTCTTTTGGCATATAATATAAGAATGAAACGACTAGGATTTGCAGGGTCTTACAATATCTCCCACTTGGAAATATTCATCCTCAAATGTTGCTAGTTAGACTAAGAATACTGAGGAATCTAAACATATATAATAGTATACATAACTAAAATGAATTTTGAAACTGAATCTAAATCATTTTGATCTTCTGAGTTAATCTATGAGTGCATGAATTTATAATGAGGATGACTATCTAGCTAAATCTGTGGTTAGAAAGGAATGAAATTAGGAAAGAGTATTTACCTTTGGCTACTTCTAAATTTGTGGAGAAGAGGTCATGGTACTTTTCTTGTATATCTACTTCTTCTTCCCAAGTATCACCCTCAACAGACTAGTCCCGCCAAAGGACTTTGATAAAAAAAACTTCTTTGTTTCATAGTCTACGGATCTGGTGATCTAAAATCTCAACTAGAACCTCTTCATAAGAAAGGTTATTCTAAATTTCTAAGATGTCTAGGGGAACTACAATGGTGGAGTCACCAATGCAATTCTTAAGCATAGATATATGGAATATAGGATGAACGGTTGACAGGTCAGCGGGCAGCTCAAGCTCATATGCTACTTTCCCAACATGACTCAAAATTCTGAATGGGCCAACATACCGGGGACTAAGTTTCCCCTTCTTGCCAAATCTCTCCACCCCTTTCATAGGTGAAATCTTCAAATATACTAAATCACCAACCTCAAACTCGAGGTCCCTTTTTCTCATATTCACATATGATTTTTGATAACTCTAGGCTATTTTTAATCTTTCTCTAATCAACTTAACTTTCTCCATAGCTTCAAACACTACATCAGGTCCAAGCAATGCAGCCTCACCCATTTCAAACCAACCTATAGGTGATCTACATCTCATCCCTTAAAGAGCTTCAAATAGGGCTATTTGAATGCTACTATGATAAATGTTGTTTTAAGCGAACTCAATCAATGGCAACTGCTCATCCCAGCTACCCTAGAAATCAAGAGCACATGCCCTCAACATATCTTTTAGAGTTTGGATGGTCCTCAGTGTATGGCCATCTGTCTGTGGATGAAAAGCAGAACTGAGATGAACTTAGGTACCAAGACCCTTTTGAAAAGCTTTCGAAAAGTATGAAGTAAACTGAGTACCCCTATCTGAGATGATAGATATGGGAACTCCATAAAATCTAACTAACACTCAGATATATAGCTTAGTGTAATCGTCTATTGTGTATATCGTGTGAACTGGCAAGAAATATGCTGACTTAGTCAACCTATCAACAACAACCCAAATCGAATCATGATGCTGATGCGAATGGGGTAAACCAGTCACAAAATCCATATTTACCTCTTCCCACTTCCAAGTAGGAATACTGAACTCTTGCAAAATACCAGCAGGTCTTTGGTGCTCTACCTTAACCTGCTAACATATTGCACACTTGGCTAAGAACTTTGCTATATCTCTCTTCCTACCACTCCACCAATAGATTTCCCGCAAGTCTCGATATATCTTGGTAGTGCCAGGGTGAATAGAATATTGTACGCCATGCTCCTAAGCCATAACCCACTATCCCAGATCATATACACATGTTACACACAACCTACTTTGGTATCTCATCACACTATCTCCCTCTTGGGAGAAAACCTCTACCTTTAGGTCTTTAACGGACTCCTTCAAATGAACTAAGATGGGATCCTAGTCCTGCTTCTTCTTTACTTTAGAAACTTGAGAAGATTCTGCACTATTCTTCACCTAAATGCTACCCTCAGCCGAATCAACCAATCTAATACCCAACCTAGCCAAATGATGAACTTCTTGAGCTAACTCTTTCTTATCATTCTCCACATGAGCGACACTACCCATGAAAAATCTACTAAGGGTGTCTACCACTACATTTTCCTTACCCAGATGATACAACACACTCATGTTATAATCTTTTAGTAGTTCTAACCACCTTCTCTGATGAAGATTCAACTCTCTCTAGGTAAACACAAACTGCAGTCTGGGACTTCTTTTGGCATACAATATAAGACTGAAATGACTAGGAATTATGGTGTCATACATTTCCTATCCCCAACTCTTCATTGATTCAAGTATTTCTTTGCCTTAGTTCAAGGACAAACTATATTTTTAGTGGGGGATGATGTAACAACCTGGAAATTTGATAAAATACATAAAATTTATTATTTTGTTTGATTTATCTATTTTACCCCTCTCGGTAGTTGCATTGTGGATTTTTTAGGGTTTGGGGGTGATTGGCACAACTCACAATGCATTTGTGTCTTTTGTCCGATATTGTGATTTCAGGTGGCTTTAAGAGCCTTATTTTAGATTTTTGTGGATATCTTTTGACCCTTGCAATGGATTGCTGAATGGAATAGGACATTAGCTCCAAAATATTTATTTTAGTCTAGGTAGACCTTTGGTTCAAGTTTTGATACACCCGAGCTCATTTCAACTTGTTGATCGTAAAGTTGGAAATTTAAAATATGGGTGTGAGACCCACATTTGGTCGAAATGATCTTGGATGGAAAATCTAAGTTTTCCAATGCATCTGAAACATCAATTTTAGGATGGTAACATATTTGGTTGGGTTTTATGGCTTTCAAATCTCATTTTGACACTTAGTTTGGAAAATTGTGATTTTGGATTTTGGGGGTCAATTCTACGAAAATGATGATTTTTCAAAAATATAATATCTTGATTGAGTCTTGAGCATCGAATTTATCATGGTTACATAGTTCTTTTGTGTATATTAGACTCTGAATGAATCCTGGGCATCCCGTTGAAGTATGAGTTGAACTTAAAAAATCTGGTTTTCCAAAACACTGGTGCAGTATAAAAACAACTTCTTTGCTCATTTTGCCCATTCTTTCACCTTTCCCCTTGAGATTTAAACCCTATAATAGTGTGAGAGATTAAAGGTGAAGCTTGTGGGAGCTTGTGAAACTAGATTAACATATATTTCTTTATTCTATCATGGATTTAAGGTGAAATTTCATCCTTTCTTACTCTAACTCTTGATAAATTTCATAAAATCCCCAAAAATCTTAGGGCTTGATTTTAAATCTCAATTTCACACCTTTTTACTTGAATAATGTATTAATCTTATAATTACTAGTTTTTCATCAATTTAACCTTCAAAAGAACTCTGATTCTTGATTTGAACACGAATTTCAAAGATTTTACCCGGTAAAGCTATAAAAGGTTTTTATTTTATTTGAACCTTATTTTTTACTTAATTTGACTTGGATTTTAAAATGTAGATTCCTAAAAATATAGGAAACACGTTTTTGAAGTAAAGTTATTAGTTTTCCTTCATTTTTGAAAACCCATTTTGTGGGTTTGTTTTGACCCCACACCAAAAATAGTCTATATGGGTATCTTTAGCTGATTTTTTATGTGTAGATTCCATATTTCTTATTTTTAGTTGAATTTTGTATCGTTCATGGAAAGTAAGATTGTGGGTTTGAACTGTAGCGGACCGATTTTGGCATTCGAGGTAGGTTATGTCTTAACTTTTTTAGACTGGGATGGGTAGTAAATAATGGTACAAAATGCATGTTGAGGCTGTGAACTAATAATGAAAAATTTCAATATATGTGTTGTTTCCGTATGGGGGCCTATATGTGATGTAATTGTTGAAATTAAGATATTATGTGATATGTACGACCATGTGGGGTGCTATATGATGCTGATAGACTTGAATGCATTTGATTAATTGTATTATCTTATTGTAAATGCCAGTTGTGGTACCTTTGGTGTATTGTGATATATATATATTCATACTTTTAGCATATGAAAGATGTGGAAATTCATGGATGGATGTAAATAATAAGTGGATATTGACTCACATTGATATGGAAATATATCATTGTGGTTTGTTGTGGAAATATATCATGTTGTTGGTTGTGTTAATACTCATTATAATTGGTTATGAGGATTATATCCTCTTATTATACTCATTCATGAGACAAATGGTACCATAGTGGAAAAACCTGACAAACACTAGCAACACCTTTTTATAACAGAAAATGTAACATCTTATAAAACCCTTCCTGAGGGATGTGATGAGAAGGAGATATGGATATGGATATATGGATTGTATATGGGTTTGCGAACCCCCTATGGATCTAAAATTGGGAGGCTTGCCCCATGGGTGTATACAGAGGTTGTGCGATAACCTCTTACATCATCATAATCATCATCATCATATATATATATTGAAACATGTTTTATTGTATTTATTTTATGCTTGTATTGTTATATTAACTTGTCATCTATCCATTTATTCTATATCCTAACTTGTTATTGTCTAATCATTCTATCTTCCTTTAATTGTACTTGATGATCCTTATCATGTTCCTCTTTTATTCTACTGGTATGTGATATTGGGTAAAATTGTATCCTTATCTGGTGTGTTGTTGTATTATGTGTGGATATTGTAGAACTATTGGTGTAAGTAATGTGGGCTATAGTTGTGGGACATTTTTTATTGCAGGTCTTAGCTCAAGTGTGCCTCAGATTGGTTGATTTTGAGTGCCTTTAGATTTCTTAAGGTAGCAGTTGAACATTTATTTGTCTGGAGTTTACCTCTATCTTTCTATAGAAGTTATGTATTTATTTGTATTCGGAGACAGATGTTGTCCCTGTAGGGATATTTCAGATATATTTGACTCATGATTTGTATTAGTAGTTCTTACACTATTGACACCTGGTTTTAGGAATGTATGGTATTTGGATACATTCTTTCTGTATGGTTAAAATTACTTGTATGGTTCAGCTTCATTCTAGAAGCCTTACCATGGGGTATTTCTGACTTTTCCTCTTTTTGTATCAATTTGGGTTATAGGCTTACTTGTCAAGGTTTCCCACGACAAGTACCATCATGAACCTCATTTTTAGCTCATGATAGTAGCTCATGGTCTAGCATGTTTAAGGTTAGTGTAAGTGGGTAATTTGGTATTTTCTCAATTTGGTATTATTTTGATCCAATATGACTTTATGGAATATTGTATTGGAGATATATTTTTGTGAATCAATTGTTGGTAACCACTCCTTTGGAAGTGAATATCCATTGCCATAGATTGAGTACTAGTTCGACCAAATTTTAACTAAGATTTTATCTTTATGAGTTGCTCAAGATTTGGCTACTATTAGTTCTCTTTGTAGCCTTTGTGGGTTCTAGGTTATGCCTTAGTATGTTATGCCCTTGGCGGATGTGGTTTTTATTGCTCGTACCTTCAGTCGGTGGTTTTGCTCTAGTTGTGATTTTTGACTCTTTTGAAAGACGACTTGGGAGTTGCAATGGATTTTGGTATATGGATGCTAGCTCAGCAACAAGATCAGTTTTCTTGGTTGAGGCTGAGTAGTTCAACTTTGTGTAACACCCCAGGTTTTGATACCTAAAATTTTCTTAACATTTTGGGCTTACTTCCTAGGGTACGACTTCGGTAACGAGTCGTGAAGACTCAATAAGAGTTGTATAGTATCATCCGTAGCCAAACCAGAGTAGGTGCCAAAGTTTTTAGCCTGAGTAAGAAACCATATTAGTCGTGGGGAGACATTACGAGTCATTAGGTGCGACTTATAGTCTCACCAATATAGTGGTCCCTTGTTTTGGTGGTGACTATGACTAGTAACCTAAGAGTTGTAAGGTCTGGTCATGAGTCATGGGGTGTGACACATGACCAAAACAGTAAAGGTGACCTAAGTAACTGTACAGACCATGAGTCATGGTGATGACTCGTAGTGTGTCCTCATGAGTCATAAGGTGACTCGTAGTCACTGGCGATAGTTTTTTGTATTTTATTTAAGGGAACTTTGGCCATTTCCCTCTTTTCCCAATTAAAATCCACGACATTAAAACGCTTTTTGTTGCCTCATTATCATCCAAAAAGATAATTAAATACACTCTCTACTCTCTGAAATCCTCAAGTTAAGAACAACTAGGGTTTCTCAAGGTTGATCATCTAAGACTCTAAGATTGGTTTCTTGTCCATAAGTCTTGATATGTAAGCCGTGTATCGCTTTCCATAAAACTCGTTTGGTTAAAATCATGTGTTTAAATTGTTATTCATGTGATTAATTGATGGTTTTGGAAATTGGGTTGAGGGTCCTTGAATGTTATTGATGGAATTTCTTTTCCCATGACTTTTGTGGATTATGCATGATTTGAATAGATAGTTTTGAAACTAATTGGGTGCATGGGTATGGGAATTGGACTGGAGGTCACGGATTTGAAACACCCTAGGAATAGGACCCTTGCAAAATTTTATAGGCTTTCAACCTTTTGGCTCGGTATGACTTAAGGAAGTCACTCATACCAACTGGATATGAGTTGGGGGATGTCTTGAGGGTTTACTCATACCCTAGGAAGTATGGGAGGCTTGGCTACTACCAAAGATACAACTCAAAAGGGTAAGAGTCGTATAGGAATATGCAAGTGGTTCAAGGCAAGTCATGTGGTGCATGTTTTAGTTTTCATATGGAATCTATCCACTATAAGGATGGTGGGTACAGTTGGGGTGTAACTCATACCCATTAGGTATGAGTGGGGAGGTTTGATTAGTATAGAAACCATTCTTGGAAGGTCTTGGGTACGAGTTGGGGTACAACTCGTACCTGAGTATACAAATGGTAAGGTGGAGTCGTACCCCTGGACGTGACTTGTTTTAATTTTATGTCAAGGGTAGTTTGGAAATTTCTTACTTCTAAAATCTTATGTCCTCACATCTCATAACCCTATATGGCCTTCCATAACAGTTATTAAATGATTAAAATACATCAAATACTCTCTCGAAGATTGGAGGCTAGGGTTTCTTCATGTGTTCTTCAAAGGGCTCAAATGTAAATATTTCTTTCGGGCATCTTTAAGACATGCACTCCTTACCTCATTGTTATTTCAAATTAAAGAAATGCGTATTGTGTTTTAAACGTTGGTTTATGAATCATGAATGGTGGGTTTCAAAATATTTTTGAGGGTCTTGATGCATATGGTTTGGTATTGGTTTAAACTACGTTCTTACATATTTTTGGTAATGATTTGCATATGTGGCTATTGGATGGTTATGGCTTATAAAAAAGGGTCTTGAGTAACTGTAATTATTGTGGTTTATGCATTGGTTTTGGTCTTGGTTAAGGTATGCCCTCAACATGTTTGATAAAATACCTCAAAGAATGCTTTTACTCTATTGTTGAACTTTCATTGGAACTGTTGCATGGTTTGGTTTGTTAATGGAACTCTAAATGGGTTTTTATTGTTTTGCATGGTTTAAATGATTAAAATTCTTGGCATGGTCAAAATTTATTTGGAATGGTTTAAAAGGTAAAGGTTTTGGTGGTCATGGTTGGTCTATTTTGAAAACTTTGCGAGATACATGGAAATCCCTCAAGTGAACGCATTAATTGAAATGGTTTAAATGGTTTGGAAAGGCTAAATGGTTATGCTTATAGGGAACATGGAAGTATCGCAAGTGGTTTAATATGGTATATGGAAGCATAATTGAAAGTCCCCTTAACCTAAATGGTTTGGCTATGGATATTACTTGCAAGTAGGGATTGGTATAACGAAACCAATATTACTGACCTTTCTTAATAAATGGATAATGGTTTGGTTATTTGGAAACGGTTTTAATTGGGAATTAATGGCGGGGTGTATAGCAAAGCCATGAAATGTGGCAGTCCCGTAGGGACCAAAACTGGAAACTCGTATTTGGCGATATGAGGATTAGTCTTAGTGGACCATGTTCATAATGTCACACTATTGGGGGATGTACTAGTCATCCCATGGGATACTTCCCTGGTCATACGGCTACACGCACTAGGGCCCTTTCAATAAGGAAAGATGAACCTATATAGCCTGTGGGTGGTTCAGGATGGCTAATCTATATAACCTAGGTAAAGGTTTTAAAAGCATGCAAAACCTGGTTCCCTTTCCCGACGTGGTTATATATATATATATGTATTTTTGTGTGCATTGGATGGTTTTACCTAGTTTTATAACTTGCATTATTTTATCCCTATCCTGAGTGCATACATGTTCATATGTTAACCTGTCTACTGGCGGTTGTATACCCATGCTATACATGAACTGGCCGTTCTACACTTCTTTCATAGTGATCGAATTTGGGTACAGACGATGCTGGATTGAAGTGGTGATCTTCCATATTTTGGAAGGAATCTATTTTATGTCATGGTTTACTTTCATATTTCTTGTCTTTCATAGACTTTGGTTTTTGGCTATGGTCGGGGACATGTCCTGACTAGGTACTCTTTGGTTGGTCTAGAGAATTTACATAGACAACTGTGGACTTGTCATGGCGTGGATTGTTTATGTCATATTTATCTACATATGTTGGATTATTATAAATGGTTTTGGTTTATAGTTTTTGCATTGGATTGGTTGGTTATTGGGTGGTTAAACTTGATTGGATGGTCTCGATTATAGACTTATCCCAAAGTCACCACATAGTTTGATACACTATCATGTTATATGTTTGGAATTCAGCTGACTCAAGATACACTAATGGTGGTTGGGTTGGGTAATAGGGGGTTGTCCCCAATCTTGATTGGACTTGGGATGCCCATTATGACAAGGACCTAGTTTTGGTGATGTCAAGTTGGTATCAAAGCTTTAGGTTTTGGTGTCATAGTATAACTACAAATCCGTGTCGAGTGGAGTCTTGCTTATGGGTGTGTCATGCACCACACTTATAATTAGGAGGCTACGAGGCATTTAGGAATGTTTCACTTTCTTGGTTATTCTCCTTTTGGGCTATGGAGTTTGAGGTCTTGAACTCTTCTTTGAATCTTTTTTGGTTCACTCTTCGGATCATGTCTTCTCAATGATATAGAGTTTGTGGAAACACACCTATCCCACTAGAGGACAACATAGATGGATCTACTCCAACTCATGGGGCACAGACCTGGTCAAGGATCACAACTTTTAGTTTTCTCCATAGAGTCCCACCGGTCTCTACTAACCTTATCTTCAAAGATGGCATTCTTTTTTTATTCCCCTAAAGAGGGGTTATCAATGCTAAGTTTTATTATTTTGTTAATCTATTACCTAAATAGTGATAACTCTGCCACGTAAGTCATGTCCTATTGGTACGGGGAGGAATAAGGTGAGATTGGAAATAGGCAAGGTAAGGAGTCATGGTTTTTTGGTTAAACGGGATTTATCCCATAAGGAATGCTTCTTTGGCAAATAGGATATTAGTTGCTACTTCTTTAGCTCTTGTGCCAGGGGTACTACTTCTATCTCCAACACTGGTTTGTTTAAAACTCCTTTCATTATGGTGTGTGTGGTTTATTTGGTTTGGGGTCCTCAATCCTGTGTGACATATGTAGTTATGTATTTTAGTTTTGGTCCCAAGGGTGTTTCAAACTATTTTCTTCTTCTGATTCTACCCAGGTAGGTGACTCTACGATTTTCAAAAGAGTTTATGGGGGTGTGCGGTATTTGTTGTTAATAAAGGGGTCTTGGTGGAAATTCTTTGACTCGGGTATAGTGGATTATAATGTCATTCAAGGTATGGATTAGTTGCGCTCGTGCTATGCATATTAGATTTCTAGACCTATTAGACTCCCTGGTGAGTCGGTTATAGAATGGGATAATGGTTTCATTTCATTCCCTATATACTAGGGGAAAGGTTATGTTCTATCATAAAGCTCAAAAATTAGTCTCTGAAGAGGTGTCTCTATTATCGGTTGGTCCGAGTTAAAGATTCTAACTCAGAAGGTCTTTCCTTGCATTTGGTTTTGGTGGTGAATGAACCTCTTGAAGCCGTTTTGCCGAACCTTATGGTGTCTTTCTAATAGGGAGGTTGGTTTGGGATTGGTCTTGTTTTGGACACTTGTCCAATTTCTATTCTTTCTTTATAAATTGGTTCTGGTTAGGATAAAGGATCTTAAGAAGAAATTAAGGGATCTCTTAGATAAAGGATCCGTCAGTCTTGATGATTTTCTGTGAAATGTTTTATTCTTTCCTACATAGGGGGAATGGTTTCCTGAAAATACATAGGTTGTCGCTGGGTGACTAAGAAATTTAGGGTGTCCTTCTAGTGGGTGATTACCTTATAGATGTATTTCGTTTTATATGTACTCTGATAGTACTAAATGGTGGTTGGTAGATTCTAGGATTAAACCTAGATATTTGATAATAGTAAAAAGGGTATGTTAGCTTAGAAAAGCAATACATAAATTACGAAGGTAAATTGACAGGTTGGATGAGGTTGATGACTTGAGGAATGCAATACTGAGACAGTTGTGACTTATAGGCCGAGAGTTTAGGTTGGACAAAGGGACTGGGGATCTAGTCTTGGGATGGGATAGAGCATGGAGCTTGCATGTATCCTTGTCCCTATATTTACACTTTACTGTTGGTATGCAATTGAAGATTTTGACATGATTACTCATTTAATTGATTTTCCATGGGGTATGATGCATTATCCATGCTTTATTGATGTTTATGAATATTGTGCAATGCATGGGAATAGTAAATGAATTTTGGGGTACTATGGATTCCCCAATTACATGGTTTTGTTGCTGGAAATTTATATTCCCTCAAATTATTTTAAAATTACCATTGAATATAATTTTGTCATATGGTTTGACTACTCTTAAATCTTTGCGTTGCATAAATGGTTAAAGGAACATGAATTCGTGTTGGTTGAAATTCAAATGATTTTTGAAAGACCATGGTGTCCACGGTTTGATTTTAAATAGTTTTGTTTCAATTGGGAACCTTGGAGTCAAATTGGTCTAATTTTTCTGCATGTCTATGTTGTGCTCAAGGTAGCATTTGGATAGATAAGAGTTTAGGTATGGGAGAACCAAACATCCTTGGTTTAAGTCTTCGGTGATACCCATTGGAGTGGGGCATTGTGCTTATAGGTAGTGGGTTGAAGGTTGATAATTAGCCTTAAATTTTCATTAGTAGTGGACTTCAAGGGAAGGTCGGGTTGCATATTCTAGTGATCCTCTTCTATCTCGGTTAAGAGAGTACCCTACTAGTGTGGCATACATTCTTATAGTACTTTGCTTAAGGTTCTGATTTTTCATTCGCGTTGTTCCCCGAATACGAGTCTGGACTCTACATTGTATTAATTATGGTATAGGTGTTTGTGTTTCTTTCGGTGTCTATTTCTAAGGAATTCTTTTTTTGGTATGAGTTTGTTGGGATGGTTCTTCATTATGGTCTAGGTGGTTGTTATGAAGTACTTTATACCTTTGGTGTCGTGTATTGTTCTGGGATCTTGCCTTTGGAGGCATGGATAATTCTTTTATTTCGGTTCCTTAATGACTTTCCTTATATTAGGATGGTAGTGGCTTGGAGAGAATGGTGACGTTTCATAAATGGAAATGTAGAAGTCCCTAAGTGGGGGAGAGTCTAGGGTGGATACTAGTATTAAGGTTTGAAGGCGAGGTAAGGTTGTGGTCATGATAAATGGTTAGGAAAGGAATAGGTGGTGAAAATCCATTGTGAAATATTAAATGGTGTTATATCTTTTGATGGATAGATCATACCGCAGTTATGTAAGCAGCAGACTTGAATTTTGTGGTTGGTAGATATACCCGTAGTTGTGTCTGTATCTTGAGAGGTTTGGTAAGACATAGTTTTTATGAATTGTCTTTATGGCTTAGTAGTTATATTGGATTAGGTTTCAATTATAATCGTTGGGGATCGTTTGTCCATGTCTTTTACTCAGGGGTTCCATATAATGGTGATGGAAGCGGAGTAGCGCTTCGGGATAGATGTAAGAAGTAGAGCCCGGTGGCTTAAGTTAACTCCTCTTAGCTTCGGATAGTCTTGAACATGGAAATGGTAGTGAATAGTTAGACTCAAGCTCTAGTAGTGATGTGTATCGGTAAATTCTAAATCAATTCAGACTTTCCCTTTAACATGAGTCCATTCATCCGATAATCTATGTTTTGTGGGTCTGTGGATGGTGCTTGGTTGGTTAGGTTCCTTTAGGTGGTTTTAGTATCTCAAATTCCTTATCATTTTGGGGAGGTCCTAATGAGGATCTTGGATTGGTAAGTTCACCAGTTGCAAAAGAAAGGTATGGCTTCGATAAAGGTTCCATAGTGGAGCTAAAAGACCAAGAAAGCATTTAGAGGCAAAAGTGGACATGGAGTCCAAGGATCCGCATTGGTTTCTTGGTCTGGAAAATTTGTGCGTAAGGTGTGTGTTGTTTAAGATATCCTTGTTTTCTAACTTGTTTAAGGGTGAGGAATGGTTCTTCTTGCATCTTTGCTTCCTAACTTAGTTATAAGTCAGGATGAAGGTGTTGGGGTGTAAATCGTTCTAGGGGTATGTGATAATCTTCTTATCTTGGTTTGTATTTTTTTTCCTCTATTTCGGTTGGGGGAAAGTTTGATGTGTGTTAATGTGTTAACTCATACTTATCCTTACCCTTACCCATCATTCGAGGATGAATCATCCTAGTGGGGGAGACTGAAACACCCTAGGAACAGGACCCCTGAAAATTTTCTTAGGCTTTGGACCTTTTTAGCTCGGTACGACTCAAGGGAGACACTCGTACCCATTATATACTAGTTGGGGGTGGTCTTGAGGGTTAACTCGTACCCTAGGATGTATGGAAGTCTTGGCTATAGCCCAAGATATAAATCAAAAGGGTAAGAGTCATATAAGAACATATGAGTAGTGCAAGGCAAGTCGTGTGGTCCATGTTTAAGTTATCTTATGGAATTTTTCCATAATACGGATGGTGGGTATGATTGGGGGGGTCACTTATACCCATTAGGTACGAGTGGGGAGGTATTAGTCATATAGAACCAGTAGGTAAGGTCTTGGAAGTCTTGGGTACGAGTTAGGTTACCACGCATACCCTACGATACGAATAGTAAGGAAAAGTCATACCCCTGGACGTGACTTGATTTAATGACAAGTCAAGGGTAGTTTGGGCATTTCCTACTTCTAAAAACTTATGTTCTCACGTCATATAACCCTATATGGAGTTTGATAACATTTATTAAGTGATTAAAACACATCAAATACTCTCTCAAACACTCTTTTGAAGATTGGAGTCTAGGGTTTCTTCATGTGTTCTTCAAAGGGATCAAAGTTCAAGATTTCTTCGTGAATCTTCATGTATAAGGCATGTACTCTTTCCCTCATTGCTATTTCAAATCAAAGGCATTTTTATTGTGTTTTAAATGTTGGTTTATGAATCATGAATAGTGGGTTTTCAAATATTGCTGAGGGTCTTGATGCATATGGTTTGGTATTATTTTAAACTACGTTTTTACAGATTTTTGGTAATGTTTTGCATATATGGTTATTGGTTGGTTATGGTTTTAAAAAAGGGGTCTTCAATAACCCTAATTATGGTGGTTTAGGCAAAGCTTTTAGTATTGGTAAAGGGCGAATATATTTACTATATTATTGAACATTCATTGGAACTATTGCATAGATTGGTTTGTTAATGGAACTCTAAATGTTTTTGAATGGTTTTGCATGGTTTAAAAAAGACAAATGTTTTAAGTGTTTGGCATGGTCCAGATTAGTTTGTAATGGTTTAAAAGGTAAAGGTTTTGGTGGTTATGGTTGGTCTATTTTGAAAATCGTGTGTGATACATGGAAATCCCACAAGTGAATGCATTAATTGAATTAGTTTAAATGGATTAGAAAGGCTAAAGGCTAAATAGTTATGCTTTTGGAAAACATGAAAGTCTCCCAAGTGGTTTAATATGGTATATGGAAGGGCACTTGAAAGTCCCCTTAACCTTAACAGTTTGGTTTTGTATATTACTTGCAAGTAAGGATTGGTATGACAATACCAATATTAATGTCCTTGGTTAATAAATGGATAATAGTTTGGTTATTTAGAAACGGTTCAAATTGGGCATTAATGGTTGAGTTTGTAGCAAAGCTATAAAAGGTGGCTGTCTCGGGGGGACAAAAACTAGAAACTTGTATTTTCCGATATGATGATTGGTCTTAGTGGACCATGTGCATAATGTCACTCTATTAGGGGATGTACTAGTCGTCCCATGGGATACTTCCCTAGTCATGTGGCTACACGCACTAGGGTCCTTTCAGCAGGGGGAGCTGAACTCATGTAGCCCGTGGATGGTTTAGGTCGACCAAGCTATACAACCCTAAGTAAAGGTTTTAAAGGCATGCTAAACCTGGTTCCCTTTCTCAGCTATGTTATATATATGTATAGTTGTGTGCATTGGATGGTTCGACTTGGTTTTATAACTGGTATTATTTTATCCCTATCCTGAGTGCATGCTAGCATTTACCCACTAACCCATCTACTGGTGGTTGTATACCCATGCTATGCAGGAACCGACCATTCTACTCATCTTGCTTAGTGATTGGATTCGGGTACAGTCGATGTTGGATTGAAGTGGTGAGCTTCAATAGTTTGGAAGGCATCTATTTTATGTCATGGTTTACTTTTCATATTTTTTGTCTTTTATAGACTTTGGTTTTTGTCTATGGTCGGGGGCATGTCCCGACTAGGTACTCTTTAGTTGGTCTAGAGGCTTTGTATGGACAATGTGGACTGGGTATGGTACGGATTGTTTATGTCATATTTATATACATACGCTGGATTGTTATAAATTTTAGTTTATAGTTTCCGCATTAGTTCGGTTGGTTATTGGCTGGTTAGACTTGATTGGGTTGGTCTCCATTATAGACTTATCCCAAAGTCACCACATGGTTAGATACACTATCTTTTTATATGTTTGAAATTTAGTCGACTCAAGATATGCTAATGATGGTTGGGTTGGGTGATGGGGGTGGTCCCCAGTCTCAGTTGGACTTGGGATGCCCATTACAATAAGGCCCTAGTTTGATTCATATCAGGATTCCCCTGAATAAATTTATTTGGAATTGAAATTTGTAATAACCTCAGCCCATTATATGAAATTGGTTTTGAAACATGATTATATTTATGTTGAAACTACTTTTAGAACTATAGCATGATATAGAAGGTTAATAAAATATAATGGTTTTAAACTGAATTTTTGGGGTCATGGATTCCCCCAAGCTAATGAATAATTGAACCTTAGGATTTTGTATTCCCCTATGTGGATGAATGATTGGAGCTTATGGGGTCTCGGATTCTCCCAAGTGATTATAATTGAAATAGCATGATGATATTAGCTTGTAAGTGTATTGGTAAAATGATACCAACAGTTAATGCCTTAATGGATTATCATGGTTCAATGAATGGGAATGTTTAAATCCTTTAATTGGTCTTAAAGGGGGTTGTGTAGCTGAGCCATGAAAGTGGAGGTCACGAGTGACTGATATCGGAAACCTACATTTTCTAGTGCGAGGGTTGGTCTTGATAATTGTATACTTGTGTCAGACTATATATATTTGTATCCTTAATTGGTGAATCATCATGGATTCCCCGACCTTCCTTGATACCCCAATTCGTATAGCTAACATACACGAGGACCCTTTTAATAGGTGAGAGCTGGACCCATATAGCCCATAAGTATAGATGATAATTTGAGCTACATAGTCCAAGTTAATGTTTTAATTCTTATGCTAAACTTTGTTCCCTATATCGCCATATTATATGTGTGTGTGTGTTTGTATACAATTATGTGCATTAGTTTTGAATGGTTTTGGACTGATTTGATCATGGTATTACTTTATCCTTTCCTTGAGTTACATGCTAGAGCTCACCCTGCAAATCTTTCTCTGACTTTGTATCCCCACGCGATGAAGGGTTTATAGACATTTCTATTTCCTTACATAGTGATAGGTGATTATGGTTCATTCATTGGTCTATCCTGAAGTGGTGTGCTTTCATTCTCTAGAAAGACTATCATTTTAAGACATTGTTTTATTTATGTCTAGACTACCTTTTTCATTCCCTTTTTGGCTATGGTCGGGGCATGTCCCAACTTAGGTTGAGATGCATGTAGTCCAATGCGTGTAAGGTAGCTTTAAGAAGCTAAAATATAAGATGACTTCTGCTCTAATTTTTACCCTAGCTGAAGGTACCAAAGGTTTTGTGGTTTATTGTGATGTATTTCGTGTGGGACTAGGTTGTGTCTTCATACAACATAGTAGGGTGGTAGCGTATGCTTCTAGGAAGTTGAACGTCTATGGAAGGAATTATTCGACTCACAATATAGATTTGTTGGTCGAGGTGTTTGCTTTGAAGATTTGGCGTTATTATTTTAATGTGGTTCATGTTGATATTTATTCAAATCATAAAAGCTTGTAGTATGTGTTTACTCAAAATGAGTTGAATCTTAGACAGAGGATATGTCTTGAGTTGCTAAAATATTATGATATGATTCTTCATTACCATCCAAGTAAACCTAATATGGTTGCTGATGCTCTTAGCAGATTGTCTATGGGAAGTTTGTCTCACGTGAAGGAGAAAAAAAGAGGATTGGTGAAGTATATTCACTGATTGGATAATTTGGGAGTTCGTCTGTTGGATTCTTGAGGATGGAGATGTGATTACTTAAGAGGTGGTGAAACCATCTCTTAGTGCTGAGGTAAAAGAGAAGCAGGTTTTGGATCCCGGTCTTATATATATTAAGAATGATGTGGGTCAGCAAAAGGTGATGGTTTTTTAGATTAGTGGTGATGGTATCTTGAGGTACGACGGTAGATTATGTTCTACTGATGTCAATGGGCTACGGGAAAGGATTTTGGCAGAGGCTCATGAGTCACGATATAAGGTTCATCTATGCTAGACAAATATGTATAATGATTTGAAGAAGATTTATTGGTGGAGCAACATGAAGAGAGATGTAGCCAATTTTGTGGCTAAGTGCATTATTTGTCAGCAAGTGAAGGTTTAACACTTGAGGCCTAGAGACATGTATCAGGAAATTAAGTTGCCTATGTGGAAGTGAGAGATGATCAACATAGATTTCATTATTGGTCTTCCATAGTCTTACAATCAGTGTGATTCTATTTGGGTCAACATAGATAGGATGACTAAGTCTACTCACTTCTTTCCTGTGAGGACTACTATCTCCGGAAAGGATTATGCTAAGCTTTTCATTTGGGAGATCATCAAGTTACATAGTGCTCTAATTTCCATCACTTCGGATCGAGGTACGCAGTTTTCATCTCTCTTTTGGCATTTATTTCATAGAGGTTTGGGGACTAAGGTGAACCTTAGCACTGCTTTCCATCCTTAGATGGTTGGACAAATGGATAGAACCATTAAAACTTTGAAAGATATGCTTCGGTCCTGTATGATTGATTTTGGAGGTAGTTGGGTGGATTATTTGCCTCTCATTGAATTTGCGTATAAGAATAGTTATCACTCTAGAAAAGGAGCCATTCCAAGTTTGGGAGACTAGATTGTTTGGTCCTGATTTGGTTCATCAGGCTATGGAGAAGGCAAAGGTTATTAGATATAGGCTTAGACCATTCAGGGTTTCCAAAAGTCCTATACAGATGTGAGGCAAAGAGAGTTGGAGTTTGATATTGGCATTTGGGCATTCTCTAAGGTGTCTCCCATGAAAGAAGTGATGAGGTTTAGGAACAAGGAAAACCTCAGTTCCCAATGTGTGGGCCCATATTTGATTTTGAGAAAAGTAGGCAATGTTGCTTATGATTTGGAATTGCATTTGAGTTTGGGTTCCATTCATCCAATTTTCCGTATTTCGATATTGATAAAGTGTGTGGGCGATCCTTCTTTTATTACGCCAATTGAGAGTGTTGGTATATTATATTCCTTGTCTTATGAGAAAGTTTTGGTTGAGATTTTGGATAGGCAAGTCCGATATTTGAGGACTAAAGATATGGCTTCGGTGAAGGCTCTACAAAGGAACCAAAAGGTTGAAAAAGCTACCTGGGAGACTTGAGAGGACATGAAGTCCATAGATCAGTTCTTGTTCCTAGAGTTAAATAATTGTGCTTAAGGTATAGGTTTTACTACTCTCTTTGTTTTCTGACTTTGTTAATGGAATTAAGGTTGTATTTCTATTTTATAATCGTGCTAATGGATGCCTTGACTCATCATTTGGGGATGAATGATCCTGGGGGAGAATGTAGCACCCCAAGTTTTGATCCTTAAAAATTTCTTGACTTTTGGGCTCGCCTCCCAGGGTAAGACTTTGTAATGAGTTATGAAGACTCAATACAAGTCGCATAGTGTCATCCATAGCCAAACCAATGTAGGTGCCAAAGTTTCTGTCCTGGGTATGACTAAGACCATACGAGTCAAGGTGAGACATTACGAGTCGTAAGGTAGGACTCATAGTCTCTCTAGTGTAGTGGCCTCACTAGTGTACGACTCATAACGTGTCCTCATAACTCGTAAGGTGACCCTTAGTCACTAGCGAAAGTTTTCTGCATATTATTTAAGGGCACTTTGGTCATTTCCATCTTTCCCCAATTAAAACCCACGACCTTAAAACCCTTTTTGGGACCTCATTCTCATCCAAAAAAATAAAACACACTTTTTCTCTCTAAATCCTCAAGTCAAGAATAACTAGGGTTTCTCAAAGTTGATCATCTAAGGCTCTAAAATTGGTTTCTTCTCCATAACTCTTGATATATAAGGCATGCATCTCTTTCCCTAAAACTTGTTTGGTTAAAATCATCTGTTTAAATTTTTATTCATGTGATTAATTGATTGTTTTGGAAATTGGGTAGAAGTTTCTTAAACGTTATTGATGGAATTACTTTTCCCATGATTTTTGTGGATTATGCATGATTTGATTGATAGTCTTGAAACTAATTATGGCCATGAGAATTGGAATAGGGGTTGTGGATTCCCCTTAATAAATGGATTTGAAATTGAAATTTGTAATAACCTCAACCCACCTTATGAAATTGGCTTTAAAACATGAGTATATGTATATTGGAACTGTCTTTTAAACTATTGCATGATATAGAAGGTTAATAAAACATAATGGCTCTAAATTGAACCTTAGGAGCTGTGGATCCCCCCATGATAATGAATAGTTTAACCTAGGGGTACATGGATTCCCCCATGTGGATGAATGATTAGAGCTTGTGGGGTCGTGGATTCCCCCAAGTGATGATAATTGAAATGGCATGATGATATTAGCTTGCAAGTGATTTGGAATGGCGATACCCATAGTTTATACCTTAATAAATGATCATGGTTCAATGAATAGGAATGTGCAAATGTTTTAATTGGGCTTAAATGGAGTTGTGTAGCTTATCCATGAATGTGGAGGTCCCGAGGGACTGATACCAGAAACCTATATTTGTCGGTGTGAGGGTTGGTTTTCATGACCATGTGCTTCTGTCATACTATTTATATTTGTTTCTTTTATTAGCGAAAGGTCATAGATTCCCCAACCTTCCTTGATACCCCGGTTTGTATAGCTAGCATGCACAGGGACCCTTTCAATAGGGTAAGAGCTGGACCCATATAGCCTGTGGGTATAGGTGATGGTTTGAGCTACACAGTCCAAGTTAATGTTTTAACTCTCATGCTATACATTGTTCTCTATCCTGTCATATTATATATATATGTATATGATTGTGTGTATTGGTTTTGAATGGTTTTTGACTGATTTGATCATGACATTACTTTATCCCTTCCCTGAGTTACATGCTAGCGCTCACCCTGCTAACCGTCCCCGGATGTTGTATACACACTCAATGAAAGGCCTAGAGATATTTCTTCTTCCTTATGTATTGATAGGTGATTCTAGTTTGTTCGTTGGTCTTTTATGAAGTGGTGAGCTTCCATTCTTCGAAACGCCTATCATTTAATGGCATTGTTTATTTATGTCTAGACTACCTTTTTGGTTCCTTTTTTTGATATGGTCGGGGGAATGTCCCAACTTAGGTTGATGTTTGGTTTTCTTAAAGTCTTTTGTGGACAATAAGATATGGGAGTATTTGGTATTGTGGATTCTTAGATCCTATTTACTTAATTTTTCTATCTTGGTATAGGTTCGGAACTCAGTTTTATGTTGTTATATGTTTGGAATTCATCCGCTTCTATTACTAAAAAGTTGGTCATTCCATGATGGCCTGATATTGAATGGGCTGGTGGATGGTCTTTTGCTCTCCACCTCTTTATTTTTGACAAGGTTCTTGTTTGGCCTAACTCCGGTTGGCCTCATTTTTTCCCTGCAAAAATTCATGGGTTAGAAAATCTGGAAGAGAGTTATTTTCTCCTTTTAAGAATTGTATTTGGAAATCAAAACTAGATAATAGCGTTTGTCATCTAGCTAATAGTTGTTTAGAAACTAAATTCATAACATCCTTTTGAAGAATATCTTTAGCGGATTTGCAATCCACTCTAAGCAGGAATTCTTTGTTAATCAAATCATCCTGAAATTTAGTAATGCATAATACAATAGAAAGAATTTCTTTTTTAACAGTGCTATAATTTTTTTTAGCTAAGTTCCAGACTCCAGAAGTATAATGAACTAATTTGTCTACCGAGGTAGGAGTTTCTCATTGCTTAAGAATTCCTCCATAACCAATGTCAGAGGCATCTGTTTCGACAATCATAAAATAGTCAGGGTGAGGGATCCCGAGGCAGGGTAAATCCTTAACCATATTTTTTACCTTTATAACAGCATTAGTATGTTCTTTCTTCCAAGGAAGAGGATTTTTTTTCAACCTGTCAAAAAGAGGTTTCCAGACTTGTCTTACCTTGGGAATGAAATCTGCAATATAATTAAGGCTTCCTAAAAACCTTTGGAGTTGAGTTTTGTTAGTAATGACATCAGGGAATTTTTCTGCAAACTCAATGGCTCTACAAGTTGGTTTATAAGAACCTTAATACAAATCATGCCCAAGAAATCTTATTTTTGTTTGAAAGAGCTTCATTTTTTTAGAACTAACGACAAGGCCATTGTGCTGGACAATTTTAAAGAAAATGTTTAGGTTTTTAAAATGAGAATCTATGTGCTTGGAAAAGATTAAAACATCATCAATATAAACAAATGATATATGACTAATGTGGTTGAAAATACTATTCATAATATTTTAAAATTCTGAAGGGGCATTTTTTAACCCGAAAGGCATAACATTCCATTCAAAATGTCCAAATGGGATATTGAAAGCATTTTTGTATTTATCTTTTTCAAAAATCTGTATCTGCCAAAATCCCGACTTCATATCAAACTTACTATAAATATTAGCTTTGTAGGTACGTTTCAAAAGATCCCTTTTATTAGGGATAGGCTATTGAATCCATTTTAAAGCATTGTTTAAGGGTTTGTAATTAATAACAAGTCTAGGAGCGCCCCGTTCTTTTTGCACAACATTGTTAACATAAAAGGCTGAACAGCTCCAAGGAGATTTTGAAGGGCGAATAATATTATTTTTTAAAAAGTTATCAATTTTCTTTTTACAAATTTCCATTAAATCATGGTTCATTTGAATCGGCCTAGCTTTAGTGGAAATGGCCTTTTAATTTAACCCTTCTATGTAAGGTAAATCAACAGTGTGTGATTTGATTTCCCAAAAAGCATTTGGAAAGTCTGAGTAAATTTCCTTTTCAAAGGTTTTTGAGGATTCTTCGGAAGAAGGAGAATGCAGCGATGAAGAATTCATCAATGTTACAAATAATTCTGAGCCTGAGTCTGAAAAAAGTGAGACAGAATACAACTGTCAAGGAACATTTTGCTACTGTGATAGCAAGTCTATAAGCGTTCTTTCAGAAAATACTGTTGAAACTTTGTTTTCCACCATTGAGCATATCAAAGATGATGAGGCAAAACGAAAGTATCTTTTAGAATTAAAAAAACTTTTCACTCAGCAAAAATATGATGACAAACCCAAGGTTACCCCTTTCAGCATGAAAGATGTCATGCAGAGGTTTGACACAAGAAGAGAACCTTCTATTAGTGATCTTCGAAGATAAGTCAATTTACCCAAGGAAGAAATTAGGGAAGTCAAAGCTAGAATTCACAAAATCAAAATTGATGCCCTTACAGAACAAGTTCTCAAAAGGGTAAATCCACTTGAAGAAGGAACTTCAGGTAGCAAAGACTTTTTTATTGATAATATGGAAAATAATGATGAGAGGGATCCAAGTATTAATGTAATCTCTCAAGTGAAACTACCTAGTAATCATATTTTGATTAAACTTGTTATTAATGATGATCTAATCCTTAACAAAGTTGCTCTATTTGATAGTGGTGCAGGCAGAATCTGTATTGTCGAAGGACTTCTCCCCACTAAATATCTTCGGAAAGGAACTGCAAAACTCTATGGAGCTACAAGCGAAAGGATTGTCAATGATTACCCACTACCTAAAGCCCATATTTGCAACAGTGGAATTTGTCTTGTTAATGATTTTGTGATTACAAAAGATATTAACGAAGAAATCATTTTGGGATTACCATTTTTAACCCAGTTAAAACCCTATCTTATAGATTTTACTATAAAGTCTACTAATTTATTGCCCTCTCTGTATACATGTTCCACCTAGCATCTACCTTTATTAGTAAGGTTTTAATCTTCTTAATCTCTACAAATATACTCCAAGTCACCTTCCAACAGTCATTCAAAATCTTTTTAAGAGCTAAAGAATCGGTTTTCTAATATTAAAAAATGGCATTTCTAATTAATATCGTGACATCTTCAATCTAATACTTCAACCATCAATTAGAGTTGTCATCTAATTTTTTACCTTTATCATAAAGTAGATTCCCTATATCATTTCATACACAGAAAGTTCTAGAGCTAGGCCCAGGATTATCCCTAGATGCCCCATCAGAGTTGCTGTTAAAGACACTCATATTAGGTAACATCCAATACACAATCTGACTAACAATTCTAGGGGTATAGTCTTCTAAAAACTTCACCAAATCAGGCTAATATGAAGGAATATTAGTTAACAAGGGTATAAACACCTGGGCATAAACACTAGATTCTTATTAATCTCTAGTTTCATACTGTCTTGAGACATCTTTCCTTTATATTTGATAATATTTCTCCTCTTCCAGACCTACCACAAGATACACATAGGAAGACTTTAAATACAGACTTATGTTTTGGTGTACATATAGTTTCACACCATTAATAAACATTGTCCTTAACCTAAAGGAATAAAACCATCAACCCCTGCAACAATTGCAAAAAAAACTGAAAGAAAATAACATTGTAAATATTACTCTTGAAGAGTGTAGAGGAATATATTGATGATGATGAGCAGATGAGCTCCATGTTGATTACACTGAATGATTCTTCACAAGCAATTTACACAAAAGATTACAAAAAGGCAAGACTAAGAGAAAATTTTTGAGTGAAAATTTTCTCATGCCTTGCAAGGAATAATCAAGAGCCTTTTATAGACTTACAAGAATAAAATCCAGATAATGAAAATCTTCTTTCTTCAATCTTATTCTAAGCCTCAGATTTTCTTATCCATTTGTCTGATAAGGTGGGTCTATTTCTTTTCATTAAAGTCTTCAAAGCAATTTTTCCTTTTATGGCACGAGTGTCGTCCACTTCGAAGGTGGAGTATGGGTCTCACTGGTCCCATTATATGTTTAATCAAGAATAATTCTGACTCTTTGAGTCTCTATTCTTACCCTATCGATAATTCTAACTTTTTAAGTCTCTATCTAAGAGACTAATTATTTTGGTTTTTAATAATCTCAATTAGGATTAATCATAGAATGGATCCAGATAAGATTGTGCTAAACTGCGTGGTTTTAGCATATCTCCATTATCTTCACTTTGAGATGAAGATTCATCCAATAACTTCATAATGGCATCTTTTTTAAGATCATCATCAATTTCTGAAAGATCTTTTTGGAGTCTCTTTTTTAAATCTCTCTTTGATGGAGATTTCTTGGTTGAAGCGCTTGGTGAGGATTTCAGAGGGTTCCTTGGTGCATCTTTTGGTGCAGGAGTCCATCCTCGGATGAAAATTTCTTTAGACAAGTATTTGATCCTGTCAAATTCATGAACTGTAAAGGTCGAGCTGATAATATAAGAAATCCTTTTTTGGATAAAATATTTACACATTTTTATGTGTTCAGGTAAAGATGAAATGCCTTGGTCAATTTCAAATTGACTGAATTTTTCTAAAAATGTTTTGGGTAAAACATCTTGATTACCTCCAAAACAATTTCACCATTCGTAGAACCATCTTGGGATAACATATTTTTTTAACTCTGGACTATACTTTACAAACCAAGTGTGAGTAGTTGTCCGTAAGTATAAAAAGTTAAACCATGCATTTTTATAATCATGCCAGTTATAAGTTTGAGGCCTATGTTCCTCAGAAAGGACTATACGAGTGAGTAAATGGTCTACCCGCCATTCAAAAGGAGTTAAAATCATTTTAATAGTAAATTTTGTATAAGTTATACTTTTAGGGTCATGTTCATCCCTCAACTGATGCTCTATTTCAATAGAGCCAGTGTCAATAAAAATGAATTCATAATATTTCTCGCTTTAAGAGGGTTATCGGAATCCACATAGTTTTGTTCATAATACAGAGGTCGCACTAGCTGTCTGATATCATAATTCTCATACTCCTTATCCAAATCTAGGATTGGAGACACCTGCAGAGAAATGTTAGTAAAGGTTTCTTTAACCTTCTGGGATGGGGAGGATGAAGGTGCCACTACTTCAGAATAACTTTCAGGAATCTTCATTACATAACATTCTTTAGTTTGTATTACTGATAATGCTCAACTAATACCTCAAATAAGTGCAAGGAGGTCGTCATCAATATATTTACCCAACTTCGGAGTCGAGGTCGAATCCACAGGGAACAATGTGATTGGCGATTAAACTAGTTCGAAACTATAGCTACAAGTTAAATTCAAATAAATAATAAGAAAAGAAAAAATAAGGGTTTTTATCAATCAAACAAATTTTAATGTTTCAACTTATTTTAGAACTCAAAACTTTGATTTCAATATTTCGAATCAATGATATAGAGAAACTAGGGTTGTGATCACTATGACTATTTATCTCCATTGACTAATAACTGTTCATGATTCTCGTGATAGGTGGGAACAACAAATTATCCCTGCCGATGATACTATCTGACTTATCTCTCGACCTCACCAGACAATTTATTATCTAATTCTCTCAAACTTAGATCACATATCTATTTCCAACCGGATGTTATCTCAAGTAGATTAATCCAGTTACGGCATCAATCATTAAACAAAAGGTTGGTAGCTTTCGAGTCCCTGTTGATAATTCACGACCTCTAGTCTATTTCTCCGTCGGAAGCAAAGAAAACGTAAGGCATAACCTAATGTTTGCAACCAATAGATTCAAGTTAAAGCAACAAAATTTCAAGACGTTCCCACAATCACTCAAACCCTAATCCAACTATTAAATCAATGAAATAATAATCATACATCCCAAAACCCTAGTTGTGGGTTTTATTTGCTCATAAGATAGAAAGAGATAACAAATATTAAATTCAAAACTTAAAGCAAGTGAACTTATAAAAGATTAAATTCAAAGTTGTTTCTCCTTCGAGTACAATAAGAATTTCCCACAACTAAATCAAAGGATGGAAAATTGAATTCCAAGTTAAGAGAGTCAAAAACAAGTGAACTCCCCTTTACTAAGTTACAAGATGTCAAAAGCTTCTTTCGAAGTTGTGAATGAAACCCTAAAAGATGTTATTTATACTAAAGCCTAATTAAGGTAATAAAATAACAAAATCACAGCTGGGCTTGGATTTAGGTGATGGAATATTGGTATTGATCGTCAGGCTTCTGACGGCGTCTCAGATATGTCGTCAGAAGTCGTGCCTTCTTAACCTGTTCTTCCTCACTCTGATGATGTCCTCTGATGGCTTACCAGAGGAGTGACGACGTGTAGCAAATATTGTCAGACCTTCAACTTATTTCACCATGTTTTGTCCCACTTGACGGCATCTTCTAACGGCTTACCACACTTGTGACGACATATTGAGAATGTCATCACCTTCATCACGCAACTCTTCTTCACTGTTCTTCCTGACACCTTTTTCTGCTAGCTTACTATATCTCTGACGGCTTGCAAGAAATGCCGTCAGACTCATATCATCTTACTTGTACCAGATTTTACTTATTTTGTTCATCTTTCCTATATTTTCCTCCCATCCTTGCTACAACTACAATATCACAAAACAACGATCAAAAACAACCAAAAGTTGATTAAGACTTCGCAATTATTTAGAGTTAAAAGCCTCAAATGTGTTTGCATCTGCTCACACATCAACACCCTCAACTAAAAACAATTGTTTGTCCTCAAGCAACTACATAACACCATACTACGATGCTTAACCAAGAGACACATAAGATACCTATCACAATTGATTATCAAGTTTATCTCAAAACTCATACCACTCTCCACGTTCAATCCAATTGTGCATATCTATGAAGATTAACAATGTGACCCAAAGAGATCAAGATATGGCATAAATTCAGAAACAACAACCATGCATGTACCAATATTACACTATACGAACAAGTTAACATCTAGCAATGCAACTGATGTGCCCTTACAACAAAGAAGTCCCTTATCACTCATATATGAACTCAAGCATATCAATGCGGGGACAGTCAAAAGACACTCACTCTCAGAAAGAAATTGTAATCAATACATGTAAAATACCATATGTTTGCCCTTATTTTCATTACCAAGGTGTCCAGACAGGTAAGTTAGGATCACTATAGGTCTTTTCTTCAGCTTGTAATGTAGGCTAAGGGCTGGTATGATATTCAATGGAATTTAGAGTGACTAAGCCTCCTTGGCACTACCTTAACTTTTGGGGTTCACTTATTAACCTTTTTCTTCTTTTTCTCCTTTTCTTGATCACACATTATTTAGGATGGATGTGGCTTTTCTTTTTCATTCTTTTTCTTTTCTTATTTTTCTTCCACACCACTCAACTTTTTATTTTTTTTCACTTATTCTTTTCCTTTTATTCTATATTTCTTCATACTCAGTTTACATCACGCACCCCTATGATAGCCACCTTCAACTTAGGTTATTAACCTAAGTATAGGTACACAGTGTCCAAAGAGGACCAGGGGAAAAACAGATTCATTATAATCTAAATGGGAAGGTGATAGGTGTCATAGAAAGAAATGGCCAATTCAGGCTCAAAATAGGGATCAAGAGATATCATGCATACAGGGAAGGTCATTTAGGAAAAAAGTGACTTAAAAATCAAAACGGCCTATGATCCTTTCCTAAACCCTATCTTTCAACGAAGGTAAGACTAACCAGGCAAGTTCTGGATTTAATACACAAAGAGAACTAAGTAGTATCTCACACACACATGGCACAAAGGTGCATCACAAGCTACTACCTATCCGTTTCATGCGATTGTTTAGCAGTGGATATCATGTCACTAGTACTAATACCATAACAAGATGCACAGTGTTCACACATAAATGTATATCACACAGTTATAAAACAGACCAACGGAGAGATGTTTATTAGTCTCAAAAATCAATAAAACTATGGCAACTGCTCTAGATACTTATTTTTCTACAGTTAACCACAACACATCATAAAACAAACACAGTATACCTAAACATGCTGGCTCTACTAGGAACAAGACTCCGGGGAAAAGAGGCACGACAACAAAAACCCCAGGAGGACATCAACACCCACAAGTAGCCCCACCCTCAACTTAATATCATGCATTAATCCCAACACGTCAAATCAAAACAAGGGAGTTACAAACATAGCTTTGGCACCATGGGTGCAAAAATCTGATATCAATCACATAATACGAATACAAACAACAAATTACCTTGGGTTGCCTCCTAAGAAGTGCCTAGTTTAACGTCGCGGCACGACCCAACTCAGTTTTTTCCTCCACCTTAAGGATATGAATTTCACCCCCAACTTAGAGTCCATTTTCTTGCCTTGCTCATAGGAAGGTGGTACAAAGATTAAGAAGCTGAGTAATGAATGATGCATGGTAAACAACTCGACCTTAAAGTGAGGTGTGTTTTATGTTGTTTATCAAGTGTAAAATAAAGAATGTAAGATTCTTGTTCCTACTCTTCACAGTCTTCCACTAGTTAAGATGATTCCATAGACAAGATATCATCTAAACATAATGTGGAAAAATGCTTCGAGTGTGGCCCAACAAATCCTACTTCAAAATTTACACTATCTTCTACACACTCACTTTTATTCATGTTCTCAATATTTTTACTTTGAATTGGGCTAGAGTCTTCATAAGAGATTGACTTGGCTTCTTATTTTGCCTCTAGAACCATTCCCTTAATCTTGGCATCATCCCTCATAGTTGGCTCGGTTGGTTAGGAATCTTCACGGGTTTATCAACATCAAACTCATCATCTATACAGGAATCTTGCTCTTCATCGTCACACTCTTCCTTTATTTTAAATGATTTCACAGACAAGATATCATCTAATCATAATGTAGAAAAGTGTTTTGGATGATTGACCTCGATATCCATCTCTTCTATCCTTACTCTTCCCTCATTAAATACCCTAATATCTTGACGTATGTCACATATGGTATCATTTGTTGTGTCTATTCGATCCAACATTAGTTGAAGCATAGCTTCAATATCACTCTTTCTGGTGCTGAGTTCTTCCTTTTCTTGACCATAAGACCTGTCATACTCATAAGAAGAACTAGAACTTAGGTTAGCGCGATAGGGGGATTGGCCATTTGGGAAATCACTCCAGTGACCATCTTGACCACCACATAAAGAACAATTATACTCCCGGTAGGATGGATATGGTCCACACATCTCTCTCCAGGGAGAATATCTATAATCTTGCCAAAAGTGAGGTCCATCACAATATGGACATGGATCGTCCAGATAAAATTTCCAACCATCAAACTTACATTCATTCCATGATGCCATAGTAAGAAATAAACAAAAATAAAGAAAATCTACCTAACACAAGAACAAAGGAAATCACAACAAATATTTACAAGTTTGAATTCAAGCAAGTAAGCAAAAATTCCAAACTAACTCAATACGCCAAATTATTCCCCGGCAACGGTGCCATTTTTGATAGCGCTCAACTTACACCTCAAATAAGTGCAAGGCGATCGTCGTCAATATATTTACCCAACTTTGGTGTCGGAGTTGAATCCACAGGGAACAATGTGAATGGCGATTAAACTAGTTCGAAACTATAGCTACAAGTTAAATTCAAAAAAATAATAAGAAAAGACAAAATAGGGGTTTTTATCAATCAAACAAATTTTAACGTTTCAACTTATTTTAGAATTCAAAACTTAGATTTCAATATTTCGAATCAATGATATAGAGAAACTAGGGTTGTGATCACTATGACTATTAATCTCCATTGAATAATAACTATTTATGATTCTCGTGATAGGTGGGAACAGTAGATTATCCCTACCGATGATACTATCTGACTTATCTCTCGACCTCACCAGACAATTTATAATCTAATTCTCTCGAACTTATATAACATATCTATTTCTAATCGGATGTTATCTCAGGTAGATTAATCTAGTTACGACATCAATCATTAAATAGAAGGTTGGTAGCTTCCGAGTCCCTGTTGATAATTCACGACATCTAGTCTATTTCTCCGTTAGAAGAAAATAAAACCTAAGGAATAACCTAATGTTTGCAACTAATAGATTCAAGTTAAAACAACTTAATTTCAAGACGTTCCCACAATCACTCAAACCCTAATCCAACTATTAAATCAATGAAATAATAATCATAGATCCCACAACCCTAGTTGTGGGTTTAAGTAACTCATAAGATAGAAAGAGATAACAAAGATTAAATTCATAACTTAAAGCAAGTGAACTTACAAAAGATGAAATTCAAAGTTGTTTCTCCTTTGAGTACAATAAGAATTTCCCACAAATAAATCAAAGGATGGAAAATTGAATTCTAAGTTAACAGAGTCAAAAACAAGTGAACTCCCTTTTACTAAGTTACAAGATGTCAAAAGCTTCTTTCGAAGTTGTGAATGAAACCTAAAAAGATGTTATTTATACTAAAGCCTAATTAAGGTAATAAAATAACAAAATCACAGTTGGGCTCGGATTTAGGTGACGGTATATTGGTGTTGATCGTCAGGCTTCTGAGGGCGTCTCAGATATGTCGTCAGAAGTCGTTCCTTCTTAACCTATTCTGCCTCACTCTGACGATGTCCTCCGACGGCTTACCAGAGGAGTAACGGCGTGTAGCAAATGTCGTCAGACCTTCAGCTTATTTCACCATGTTCTATCCCACTTGGCAGCATCTTCTGACGGCTTCCACACTTGTAACGATATACTGAGAATGTCGTCACCTTCATCCAACAACTCTTCTTCACTGTTCTTCCTAACGCCTTTTTCTGCTAGCTTACCACATCTCTGACGGCTTGCAAGAAATGCCGTTAGTCTCATATCAGCTAACTTGTACCAGATTTTACTTATTTTGTTCATTTTTCCTATGTTTTCCTACCATCCTTTCTACAACTACAATATCACAAGAAAACGATCAAAAACAACCAAAAGTTGCTTAAGACTTCGTAATTATTTAGAGTTAAAAGCCTCAAATATGTTAGCATTTGCTCATACATCAACACCCTCAACTTAAAACAATTGCTTGTCCTTAAGAAACTACATAACATCATACTACGATGCTTAACCAAGAGACACATAAGATACATATCACAGTTGATTCTCTAGTTTAGCTCAAAACTCATGCCACTCTCCACGTTCAATCCAATTGTGCATAGACATGAAGATTAACAATGTGACCCAAAGAAATCAAGATATGGCATCAATTCAGCAACAACAACCATGCATGTACCAATATTACACTATCCAAACAAGTTAACAGCTACAAATGCAACCGATGTTCCCTTAAAACAAAGAAGTCCCTCCTCACTCATATATGAACTCAAGCATGTCAAAGCGGGGAAGGTCAAGTGACACTCACTCTCAGAAAGAAATTCCAATCAATGCATGTCAAATACCATATGCTTGCCCTTATTTTCATTACCAAGGTGTCCAGACAGGTAAGTTAGGATCACTATAGCTGTTTTCTTTGGCTTGTAATGTAGGCTAAGGGCTGGTCTGATATTCAATGGACTTTAGAGTGACTAAGCCTCCTTGGCACTACCTTAACTTTTGGGGTTCACTTATTAACCTTTTTCTTCTTTTTCTCCTTTTCTTGATCACACATTATTCAGGATGGATGTGGCTTTTCTTTTTCATTCTTTTTCTTTTCTTATTCTTTTTCCACACCACCCAGCTTTTTATTCCTTTTCACTTATTCTTTTTCTTTTATTCTACCTTTCTTCATACTCAGTTTACATCACGCACCTCTATGATAGCCACCCTCAACTTAGGTTGTTTACCTAAGTATAGGTGCACAGTGTACAAGAAGGACCAGGGGAAAAACAGGTTCATTATGATCTAAACGGGATGGTGATAGGTGTCATAGAAAGAAATGGCCAATTCAGGCTCAAAATAGGGATCAAGAGATATCATGCATACAGGGAAGGTCATTTAGGAAAAAAGTGACTTAAAAATCAAAACGGCCTATGATCCTTTCCTAAACCCTATCTTTCAACGAAGCTAAGACTAACCAGGCAAGTTCTGGATTTAACACACAAAGGGAACTAAGTAGTATCTCACACACACATGGCACAAAGGTGCATCACAAGCTACTACCTATCCATTTCATGTGATTGTTTAGCAATGGATATCATGTCACTAGTACTAATGCCATAACAAGATGCACAGTGGTCACACATAAATGTATATCACACAGTTATAAAACAGACCAACGGAGAGGTTTTTATCAGTCTCAAAAATCAACAAAAATATGTCAAATACTCTAGATACTTATTTTTCTCCAGTTAACCACAACACATCACAAAACAAACACAGTACACCTAAACATGCCGGCTCTACTAGGAACAAGACTCCGGGGAAAAGTCAGACGACAACAAAAACACCAGGAGGACATCAACACCCACAAGTAGCCTCACCCTCAACTTAATATCATCCATTATTCCTAACACGTCAAATCAAAACAAGGGAGTTACAAACATACATGTGGCACCATGGGTGAGAATATCTGATATCAATCACATAATACGAATACAAACAACAAATTACCTTGGGTTGCCTCCCAAGAAGCGCCTAGTTTAACGTCGCGGTACGACCCAACTTAGCTTTTTCCTCCACCTTGAGGATATGAATTTCACCCCCAACTTAAAGTCCATTTTCTTGCCTTGCTCATAGGGAGGTGGTATAAAGATTAAGAAGCTGAGTAATGAATGATGCATGGTAAACAACTCGACCTTAAAGTGAGGTATGTTTTTATGTTGTTTATCAAGTGTAAAATAAAGAATGTAGGATTCTTGTTCCTCATCTTCACAGTCTTTCACTAGTTTAGATGATTCCACAAAAAAGATATCAACTAAACATAATAGGGAAAAATGATTCGAGTGTGGCGCAACAAATCCTACTTCAAAATTAACATTATCATCTACACACTCACTTTTATTCGTCTTCTCAATATATTTATTTTGAATTGGGCTAGAGTCTTCATAAGAGATTGACTTGGCTTCTTCTTTTGCCTTTAGCACCATTCCCTCAATCTTGGCATCATCCCTCATGGTTGGCTCGGTTGGTTGGGAAATCTCCAAGGGTTGATCAACATCAATCTCATCATCAACATAGGAATCTTGCTCTTCATCGTCACACTCTTTCATTATTTTAAATGATTCCACAGACAAGATATCATCTAAACATAATATTGAAAAGTGTTTTGGATGATTGAACTCGATATCCATCTCTTCTATTCTTTCTCTTCCCTCATTAAATGCCCTAATGTCTTGATGTATTTCACATATGGTATTATTCATTGTGTCTGTACGATCCAACATTAGTTAAAGCATAGCTTCAATGTCACTCTTTCTAGTGTTGCGTTCTTTCTTTTCTTGACCATAAGACATGTCATACTCCTAAGAAGAACTAGAACTTGGGTTAGCGCAATAGGGGGCATTTGGGCAATCACTCCAATGTCCATCTTCACCACCACATAAAGAACAATTATACTCCCGGTAGGATGGAGATGGTGCACATATCTCTCTCCGAGAGCATATCTACAATCTTGCCAAAAGTGGGGTCCATCACAATATGGACATGGATCATTCAGATAAGATTTCCAACCATCAAACTTACATTCATTCCATGATTCCATAGTAAGGAATAGAGAAAAATAAAGAAAATCTACCTAACACAAGAACAAAGGAAATCACAATAAATATTTATAAGTTTGAATTCAAGCAAGTAAGGTAAAATTCCAAACTAACTCAATACGCCAAATTTTTCCTCGACAACGGCGCCATTTTTGATAGCGCTCAATTTACACCTCAAATAAGTCAAGGCTGTCATCGTCAATATATTTACCCAACTTCGGAGTCAGAGTCGAATCCATAGGGAAAAATGTGAGTGGCAATTAAACTAGTTCGAAACTATAGCTACAACTTAAATTCAAATAAATAATATGAAAATACAAAATAGGGGTTTTTATCAATCAAATAAATTTTAACGTTTCAACTTATTTTAGAACTCAAAACTTTGATTTCAATATTTTGAATCAATGATATAGAGAAACTAGGGTTGTGATAACTATGACTATTTATCTCCATTGAATAATAACTGTTCATGATTCTCGTGATAGGTGGGAACAGCAGATTATCCCTGCCGATGATACTATCTGACTTATCTCTCGACCTCACCAGACAATTTATTATCTAATTTTCTCAAACTTATATAACATATCTATTTCTAACCGGATGTTACCTCAGGTAGATTATTCCAGTTACGGCATCAATCATTAAACAGAAGGTTGGTATCTTTCGAGTCCCTGTTGATAATTCACGACCTCTAGTCTATTTCTCCGTTAGAAGAAAATAAAATCTAAGGCATAAACTAATGTTTATAACCAATAGATTTAAGTTAAAACAACTTAATTTCAAGACGTTCCCACAATCACTCAAACCCTAATCCTACTAGTAAATCAGTGAAATAATAATCATAGATCCCACAACCCTAGTTGTGGGTTTTAGTTGCTCATAATATAGAAAGAGATAACAAAGATTAAACTCATAACTTAAAGCAAGTAAACTTACAAAAGATCAAATTCAAAGTTGTTTCTCCTTCGAGTACAATAAGAATTTCCCACAACTAAATCAAAGGATGGAAAATTAAATTCTAAGTTAAGAGAGTCAAAAACAAGTGAACTCCCCTTTACTAAGTTACAAAATGTCAAAAGTTGCTTCAGAAGTTGTGAATGAAACCCTAAAAGATGCTATTTATACTAAAGCCTAATTAAGGTAATAAAATAAAAAAATCACAGCTGGGCTCGGATTTAGGTAACGGCATATTAGTGTTGATCGCCAGGCTTCTGAGGGCGTCTCAGATATGTCGTCAGAAGTTGTGCCTTCTTAACCTATTCTGCCTCACTCTGATGATGTCCTCTGACGGCTTACCAGAGGAGTGATGGCGTGTAGCAAATGTTATCAGACCTTCATCTTATTTCACCATGTTTTGTCCCACTTAACGATATCTTCTAGCGGGTTACCACACTTTTGATGACATATTGAGAATTTCGTCACCTTCATCCAGAAACTCTTCTTCACTATTCTTCCTGACGCCTTTTTCTGGTAGCTTACCACATCACTGATGGCTTGCAAGAAATGCCGTCAGACTCATATCAGCTCACTTGTACCAGATTTTACTTATTTTGTTCATTTTTCCTATGTTTTTCTCCCATCCTTGATACAACTACAATATCACTAGAAAATTATCAAAAACAACCAAAAGTTGCTTAATACTTTGCAATTATTTAGAGTTAAAAGCCTCAAATGTGTTAGCATCTGCTCACACATCAATTGCAGAAAATCTTTATTTTGCAAATGGAGAAACCAAACATAGTTCAGATTCTTTTGCGAAGGGTTTCTTTATAGGATTTGAGAAAGAGGATCTTGGTAAAGATAGGAATAATGATTGCAATAATGATTTATGGAAAGAAAGATTTATTAGTGTACTCCCTTCTCTGTTTGCTGAAAAGGTTCAAACTAAAATCAGAGATAGGTGCGAAGGGAAGATACCCTAAGAACACCTAACTTATGGAGACCTTGCTAGTATTAATATCGTCGTCGCTTTTGAACTTTTCACTTATTTAAAGTTAAAGGAACATCTCAAAAAAGAGCAAAAAATATCTTCTTCAGAACTTGGAAGTTTCTGCCAAGACTTTGGTTTTCCAAAGCTTGCCCCACCTTCTTCTAAAAGAAAACAAAAGAAGGTCTCGAGAAAATTATCCTACTCTAGAAAGAAGAGACAAGGCAAAGAGCGGACAGTAAAAAAATCTAAGAGAAGATTTAAAAAGAAAAAATCTTCATCTAAGGATTCTTCGGAGGATGAATGTTGGACTTGTGGAAAAAAGGGTCACAAATCCAATCAATGTCCTCAAAACAAGAAAAAAAGGAAGAAGATAAATCTTCTAGGATTTGATGAAGAAACTAAACAAAAGTTGTGCTCTATCCTCAAAGAAGAGGAATTTGAGTCTGAGGATTCTTCGGAAGAAGGAGAATGCAGCGATGAAGAATTCATCAATGTTGCAAATAATTCTAATATGTCTTCCATGTCTACCATTTTGAGGGTTTTTAAAATTTGCTCAATTTTTGCATACCATTTCGGGAGTTTTTAAAATTTCCTCAATTTTTGCATTTTTAATATCATTTTTTAGAAAACCAATTTGATTTTGCAAAAGATTTATTTGAAAGGCAGTATGTCTATGTAGAAATTGACTTTCTTCTAAAGTCATAGTTTAGGATTCTTCGGAAGAAGGAGAATGCATCTATGAAGAGGTATAACTATTGTTATTTAACCTAGAGATGAATATCTTTGTTAAACTATGCTTAAGTACCTTTCTCTCTAAAAAGATTAGCTCGGGCGACCTTCTTTCTTTCAGCCCCCGGAAAAGGTTGAGACCACTATTTCGGAAGAAATTAACCATGGAAAATTCCAAGGTGTAGAATTCTCAAAACCTATTCCTAAGGTTTACTATTAAGCTGATGATTCAATTACTTCTAATCCAGGAAGCCCCACTCCTAGAGATATGAGACCCAGCCACTACTTCAGAATAACTTTCAGGAGTTTTCATTGCATAACTTTCTTTAGTTTGTATTGCAAAAAATCTAGGTTTTCCAAATGGAGAAAGCGAACATGGTTTGGATTCTTTTGCAAAGGTTTTCTTCATAGGATTTGAGGAAGAGGAGTTGGACCTAAAAGAAGATTTAGAAAGAAAAAATTGGTAATTCATCAGACCAATTTTGCAAGTCATATTCAACTTTAGAAATAATTCTGAGTCTGAGTCTAAAAATAGTGAGACAGATTGCAACTGTCAAGGAATATTTTGCTACTGTGATAGCAAGTCTATAAGCGTTCTTTTAGAAAATACTGTTGAAACTTTGTTTTCCACCATCGAGAATATCAAAGATGATGAGGTAAGCTGAAAGTATCTTTTAGAATTAAAAAAACTTGTCACTAAGCAAAAACATGATGACAAACCCAAGGTTACCCTTTTTAGCATGAAAGATGTCATGTAGAGGTTTTACACTAAAAGAGAACCTTCTATTAGTGATCTTCGAAGAGAAGTGAATTTACTCAAGGAAGAAATTAGGAAAGTCAAAACTAGACTTCACAAAATCGAAATTGATGCCCTTATAGAACAAGTTCTCAAAAGGGTAAATCCACCTGAAGAAGGAACTTCAGGTAGAAAAGACTTTTCTATTAAAGATATGTAAAATAATTACGAGAGCGATCCAGGTATTGATGTAGTCTCTCAGGTGAAACCTTCTAGTAATCATACTTTAATTAAACTTGTTATTAATAATGATCTAATCCTTAACAAAGTTACTGTAAGCAATAAAATATTATCCGTACAAAATTCAAATAATATTAAATTAAAATATATTAATCTCAAACAAATATTGGAGATTAATATAATTGGATTAATTATTTGAATCCAAACATGCATGGATTTAATTAAAGTCCAATTGTTATTGGGCTAGTACATTAATTTGGGCTAGAGATGATTAAGCCCACTTTACCAAGCCCAAGATGTATAATGTTCTAGAGGCCCAATTTAGTGCCACATGTCAAATGATGTGGCATGCCAAGTCAAGTGAAAGAGCCAATGGGACCATGCCACATGTCAAAATGATGCAGTAAATTAAAAGCCCATAAGAAATGCCATGTCACTTAAATATTATTGGTCAAAGGAAGTTCATGTTTATCATGATTCTTTACTTCCTGCAACTATAAATAGGGGCCTCATAATTCAGAAAAAGATGAACAAGTTTAACAAAAAGCAAGAGAAAGCTCGTGGATCAAAGCAGTAGATTTCTCTACAAATTCAAGAACAAGCTCAAGATTTCAAGATCAAGAGTTCAAGGTTCAAAACAAGCTCAAAATTTAAAGATCAAGAGTTCAAGGTTCAAGAACAAGCTCAAGGTTTCAATATCAAGAGTTCAAGATTCAAGAACAAAGTTCAAGCTTCAAGATCTAGACTTCAATATTCAAGAACAAGCTCAAAGGACCTTGAATTCAAGTACAAGTCGAGATCAAGTTCATCAAGTCTTCAAATCAAGTTCAAGTTTAAGATCAAGACCACAAGATTCAAGAACAAGCTACCAAGCCCTTGGATTCAAGCACAAGTCAAGATCATGTCCATCAAGTTCAAGATCAAGCTCGAAGCCCTTGAATTGATAGTTGGAAAGGCGAATCAGAGGAATCATAGAGATTGTAACACTCACTTATTGAAATCAATAAATCGATTGTTGAAGTATTTTTTTCTTATCTCAATTATTATTTTCGGTCTCAAGAATTTTATTGTCCAACAAATTCTGGCACGCCCAGTGGGACGATCTCTACCTCTCATCTCAACTTTTCAGACTTTGAAGATTAAGAATGCTGAAATGACTTCTAACAAGATCAACTCTCAATCAACTGTTTCCAAGGCTATTGATTCCAGGTTCTTTGCTGAAGTGGAAAGCATCCTTGGTGTTACTTTTGGACGTTTAGGAGCTGTCACGAGGAGCAAGGCAGGCTTGCTAGGACAACAAACATATCTAGTGTCATCTGCGCCAACTCTAATTTTTTTATCTTCAACCCCAAAAGAAATAAAGTCCAATAGAAGTGTCGCAGAATCACTTCAGAAGACTCTTGCTCTACTTGAGCATTCTAGTTCCAAATACTCTGGCGCAAAGAGCGATAGTCGTTCAACAAACGCGTCATCTCTACCTACACCGCATAAGTTAAGTACTTCAAAGATCAACCTAAGTGATAATCCATATTACTATCCGATGTCTCCGGTGATCAGGCAAGCAATGGTAACTGATGCCTCATCTATGGAGGAGCAGCTTGCGAATTTGACAAAGGCAATTGAAGGCCTAACCAACTATGTTCAGAATCAAGAGGCTAGGATTTATAAGATAGTAGATCGGGTGGAAGGCTTGATTGAAAGAAAATCTAGCCATGCACCGGAAAAAGTTCCAGAGGTTCATGAGAAAGAAAATCCTATGAAACAAACACCACCGACTAAAGAGGTGCAAGTTTCAACTGAAGGAATGATCCCGATTGGGCAATTGAGGAAATTTATTGAAGGGACCCTCAAAGACAAGTATCATGTTGTCACCAAGTCTTCCCTTTCATATGCCAAGCCCTACACTACGAGAATAGATAGCCTCAAAATGCCTGTCGGCTATCAACCCCCTAAATTACGACAATTTGAAGGCAAAGGTAATCTGAAACAACATATCGCACACTTTGTTGAGACATGTAATAATGCTACAACTTACGGTGACTATCTTGTCAAATAGTTTGTTCATTCCCTAAAGGGAAATGCCTTTGATTGGTATACGGACCTCGAGCCTAACTTCATTGATAGTTGGGATAAATTGGAACACGAGTTCCTAAATTAGTTTTATAGCACAAGACGTATAGTGAGCATGATAGAGATCACAAATACTTGGCAAAGAAAGGATGAGCCAGTCATCGACTTCATCAATCGATGGAGAAATGCGAGTCTAAACTGCAAAGATAGGCTTAGTGAAGCTTCTGCAATAGAGATGTGCGTCCAAGGAATGCACTGGGGGCTTCTCTACATCTTGCAAGGAATTAAACCAAAATCCTTTGAAGAGTTTGCTACTCATGCTCATGACATGGAGTTGAGCATGTCTTCTGCTGGAAAAGAAAGAACGCCTATTCATGACCCCCGAAGGGGAAAGGAAAAGCAGGAACCCAAAAGATGGGGCAAGTTTGTTCCCAAAAATGAAAACAAAGAGTCCATGAATGTTGATGTGTCTCCTGTGAAGGTCACCACAAAGGTAAGCAAGAAGCAAAGTATGAAGATGACTTCTAGAGCACGTCCGAATCAGAAAACTTTAAAGGAGATGCAAGAAAAGAAATATCCCTTCCTTAATTCTGATGTTGCTGGGATTTTCGATGAACTCCTTGATCATAAGCTCATTGAACTCCCAGAGATGAAGCATCCCAACGAAGCTGGAAGGACCAATGACCCTAATTATTGCAAATATCGTAGGCTCGTAAGTCATCCTCTGGAAAAGTGTTTTGTCTTTAAAGATAAAGTCATGCAACTGGCAAAAGAGAAGAAAATTTTCTTCGACAATGAGACGGCCAGTTCTCATCAAATCTCTATTACTTTTGGCTCGCTCGAACCAGTCCAAAAAAGTGGCTAAGAGAATAATGAGAAAATATTAGAGTCTGACAGGTCTTCAGTTGACGAAGGCAATGATGAAGGTTGGACTCTGGTGACGAGGAGCAGACGCAGGAGGATGAGTCAGCGAAAGGAGTCATCCAAGTAGCCAACCAGAAGGAGAATGGTAAAGAAACCAAGGAAATAGAAGTTGGTTGAATTCCCAAATAAGACGAGGGTGATGGAGCTTCACCACCTAAAACCTCGATGTTCGGTGACTTTAGAGGAATTCTTACCGAGTTGGTTTCAGAATTCCCAAGTCAACCTTGAGGCTTCTTGTTTTAATACTACCAAAGAGGGGGAAAAGGGTGAGAATCTACCCATGGATGTTCCTTCACCTTCCGAAAAGCTTGTTGAAACTCTTGGCGAAGAGGCACATGTGTGTGATACAAAAATCACATTCACAAATAATGATATTCTGCTTGGTTTAGCCCTACATAGCCATCCCTTATACATGGTAGGTCAAATTCTAGGAAATAAGATCAATATAATCTTGATAGATGAGGGATCTAGAGTCAACATCCTGCCTATCCGCACGATGAAGGAACTTGGCATCGCTCCTGGCGAATTGGACGATAGTCGTATAATGATCCAAGGCTTCAATCAAGGGGGCCAGAGGTCCATGGGATTTATCAAATTAGGGATTCGTATGGATTATTTTCAATCAAACCCATTGATGCATGTAATTGATGCCAAAACATCATACAATATATTACTTGGTAGGCCTTGGGTGCACGGGAACAAAATTATCTCATCCTTTTACTATCAATGCTTAAAGTACCTCGAAGGCAGAGTGGAAAGAAAAATAGTTGTCGATGACAAGCCATTCACTGAAGCTGAGTCATATTTTATCGATGCAAAATTCTACTTAAAGAAGCATGTTGTGGATGAGAAAAAGGTTGATGATGTCACCAATACCAAGTATGATGATCTTGCATCCGAGAAGTCCGTGGTGACTATTGAAAAGGTCACCACCAAGAAGCCTCTCTCTACTTCAAATGAAGAAAGCATCACTTCTATGAAAAAAAAAGCAACTCTTGTTCTTCACTACGTGCCAAAGGTAATAAAGAGAAAGATCACCCATCTGATTGCCAAGATAATGTGCTAAATGGGCTAACTTTACCTATTAGGAAGATTGATGCGATAAATCCATCCTCAAGGCTAGCTGTGGCTCAAAATCCTCCACAAGATATAACACTCCCTACGAAGCGAACAAAGGAGGGCTTCGACCCAAATGCATATAAGTTATTTGTAAAGGCTGGATATAATCCTAATGAGCCATCAAGGTTAGGTAAACTTCCATAGGAAGGTACAACAAGGTACAAACATGAAGTCCTAGGATACAAACAGCCACCTCCAATTCGCATCTCTACAAGAAGGGAAGTTAGTAACTACATCACTGTAGAAGAGGAGTCTACCGCATCCAACAAAAGGCCTTCTATATTTGACCGACTAGGAGAATCAAACGCAAGTACTTATGAATTTAAGAGGTTGGGTCCTCTAAATAAGAAGAGAAGTAACAAGCATCGGAGAAGTCATCAAAATATGACAGTGCACTTCTCGCCTAAGATTCAGAAAGATTCCCAAAGTTTGATTCCTTCTAGAATGAAGTGACAGACGAAACTGGTAGTTTCATAAAACAATGTGTTAAAAGCAAAGGCTCATATTGTGGTTAATACCAAGGAACGTGAGGAAGATGAAAAAAGTGTTGGCTCATCATATCATGTTACGGCCCAGAATAAGAATGAGGCCGCATCTTAAATGAAGGTTGATGAAGAGATAGAAGATACTTTCTGGTGTCACGACATATCCATCAACAACGATAATCCTCAAGAGGAGGAAGATGCTGAAGATGCTCTATCTCAACTTGAAGAAGGAGTGAAGGCCATAATAGATCCCTTGAAAGAAGTTAACCTTGGAACCGATAAAGACCCAAGACCAACTTACTTGAGTTCTTTTCTAGAGATGGAGAAAGAAATCATGTATATGAATATACTTAAGGAATATATGGATATCTTCGCTTGGAGTTATAAGGAAATGCCTGTCTTAGATCCGAAAGTAGCGGTCCATCAGTTGGCGATCAAGAATGGTGCTCGTCCTGCTAAGCAAGCTCAAAGGTGCTTTAGGACAGAGTTGGTTCCACAGATTGAAAATGAAGTTAACAAACTCATTGAAGCTGGATTTATTCGTGAATTTAAATATCCCACGTGGATTTAAGTATTATTCCAGTACGGAAGAAAATGGCCAAATTTGAGTTTGTGTAGACTTTCGAGATCTCAACAATGCATGTCCTAAGGATGATTTCCCAATCCCCATACCAGAGTTGATGATTGATTCCACCACTAGTTATGAGGCAATTTTCTTCATGGATAGTTCATCCGATTACAACCAAATCCGCATGGCGCCAAAAGATGAAGAGCTCACTGCATTTCGCACGCCCAAAGGTATTTATTGCTACAAGGTGATGACTTTTGGTTTGAAGAACGCTGGCGCCACTTATCAAAGGGATATGCAAAACATCTTTGATGGACTACTCCACAAGTATGTTGAATGCTACATGGATGATCTAGTGGTGAAGTCAAGAAAGAGAGATGGCCACTTAAAAGATCTAAGAATGGTGTTCGAGTTACTTTGAAGATATCAACTTAGGATGAATCCATTGAAGTGTACCTTTGGAGTTACTTCCGAAAAGTTTCTTGGCTTCATTGTGCGACACCGAGGAATTGAAATTGATCAAGACAAGGTCGATGCAATTTTAAAGATGCCCAAGCCTCAAAACATTCATGAGTTAAAAAGCCTTTAAGGAAGGCTAGCATATTTAAGGAGGTTTATCTCAAACTTGGCCAGAAAATATCAACCATTTAGACATCTCATGAATAAGGACACTCCCTTCAAATGGGACAAGCTTGTAGTAATGCCTTTGAGAGTATCAAATCATACTTAATGAAGCCACCAGTTCTTGCGGCACCCATACCTGGGAAACCACTGGTACTCTATATTGCGGCACAAGAAAGGTTAGTCGGAGCACTATTGTCTCAATAAAATAGTGAACGCAAAGAAAACTCTTTGTACTATTTGAGCAGAATGATGACACCAAATAAACTGAAATATTCTCCAATCAAAAAGTTATGTCTGGCATTGGATTTCTCTATCCAAAAGATGAAACACTACTTTCAAGATCATATTGTTCGTCTTGTTTCCAAGGTAAATCCTATCAAGTTTGTGATGTCAAAACCAATCCTCAGTGACTGACTTGCAAGGTGGTACCTCCAATTTCAGCAGTTTGAGATCGTGTACATCCCCCAAAAGGCTGTAAAAGGACAAGCATTGGCTGACTTCTTGGTAGATCACCCAATACCTGATGATTGGGAACTGAGCGATGAACTTCCTGATGAAGATACAATGGTTGTTTAAGTTAGATCCCCATGGAAGATGTACTTTGATGGTGCAGCATATCGAGACGGAGCTAGTGCTGGCGTAGTGTTTGTCACTCCACAAGAAAAGGTCATCCCCTACTCTTTTACCTTGATGAATCGTTACTCCAATAATGTTACCGAGTATTATGCACTCATACTCAGGATAGATATGGTTGTCGACATGAAGCAACTGCAATAACAAGTTTTTGGTAACCCAATGGGTGATAAAGCAATTGTTGGGAAATTATGAAGTCAGGAAGCCTGAGTTAAGACCATATCATGATTATGCATGGAAGTTGATGGGATGGATTTTATAAGTAACCCTCCAGCACATGCCAAGGAAAGAAAATAAGCAAGTTGATGCCCTATCTGCTTTGGCCTCAACTCTAACTCTTCCAAATCAGACACGAGTTACTATCCGCCAAGAATGGGTACTACCGCCATCAAATGATGATGAGGACATAAAAGGTAAGGTTGAATACCTCATCGTCATTTCCGAAGCTGTAAAGAAAGATTGGCGACAACCTATCATCGACTACCAGTGTTATGGGATACTTTCAAAAGATCCATGAAGAAAGACCGACATTCATCATCGTTCACCTCACTTCCTTTACTACAAAGACACACTGTATCGAAGATCATTTGAAGGAGTACTCTTATGGTGTTTGGCAAAGGAAGAAGCATTCCAAGCCTTACAAGAAGCGCACTCGGGAGTTTGTGGATCGCATCATTTTGGACCAAAGCTCTATTTTCACATTAAAAGGATGGGATTTTATTGGTCAATGATGGTAAAAGATTGTTTGGACTATGCTAGAAGATGCAAAGCTTGCCAATTCCATGCAAATTTTATACATCAACCTAAAGAGGTACTACGCCCAACTGTAGTATCTTGGCCGTTCAATGCTTGGGGAATGGATCTTGTTGGTCCACTACCAAAATCTTCTGGTGGACACCTATACATCTTGGCCGCAACAGATTACTTCTCGAAATGGGATAAAGTTGTTGATCTCAAGTAAGTAAAGAAAGAAAATATTGCAAACTTCATCTGAGTGAATATCGTCTACCGCTTTAGAATTCCTCAGTACATAATAACTGACAATGGAAATCCATTTGATAATAAGTAGATGAACAAAATCTGTGATCTCTTTGGTTTCAAGTAGCGCAAGTTTTCTATGTACCATGTTTCCGCCAATGGTCTAGCCAAATCATTTAATAAGACTTTATGCAACTTGCTGAAGAAAGTTGTCTCCAAATCCAAATGAGACTGGCATGAGCGAATGGAATAAGCTTTATGGGCATATAGGACAACTTACCATACATCGACGGAAGAAACTCCATACTCACTTGCTTTTGGAGTTGAAGCAGTCCTGCCACTTGAGCGTCAAATACCTTCTTTGAGATTGGCTATTCAAGAAGGGCTCACCGATGAAGAAAATACTAAGTTGCGTCTTGTGGAGTTAGAAGCTCTTGATGAGAAGAGGTTGGAGGCTCAAAAAATCTTGAATGTCACCAAGCCCGGCTATCTCATTCTTTCAACAAAAGGGTTCGCTTGAGGTGCTTCCAAGTTGGAGATCAAGTCCTTGAAGTAAGAAGACCCATTATCACTTCTCGTAAGTCTGGGGGGAAATTCACCCCGAAGTGAGATGGATCATATGTTGTACAAGAGGCATATTCAAATGGTGCTTACAAGCTTGTCGATACAGATGGTGTGAGGATTGGCCCCATCAATGCCAAGTTCTTGAAGAAGTACTATCCTTAAAGAAAGATGACACTCCTTAATGTACGAGTATAAATTGCATGTCCACTCCCGGCCCGCAAGATTATAAACTATGAACGGCTAAAAAAAAATGTCCGCTAGGTTGAAAACCTTGAAAGAGATGGCCTAGAAAAAAGTTAGGACGGCAAAAAAAAAACACTCATCCCAGAACTACGTTGTGACTTGATCCTCTTAATTGAGGTACGTAGGCGCTTGGAATTTTATTCTGAGTTAGTTGCATGAGTGTAGAAAAAAAATACATGTTCCCCCTCATATAAAAAATTCAGTCTTCAAAAGACTTTTACCATTATCAATCTTCAGACTGGGTACCAAGTGTTGGTGAATTAATGGGGGGCAAATCCCTATGAAGTATAAGCTTCTTGGATATAAGTTGAAGTTTTCAAATTCACTAAGTCTTCATGTTGGATCTTTCAAGTTACCATATTTGATCCTTCAAGTTCACTGAGTCTGATAGTTGAAGTCTTCAAATAACTTATGCATATAAGTTGAAGTCTTTAAATTCACTAAGTCTTCATGTTGGAGCTTTCAGTTACCATATTGGAGCCTTCAAGTTCACTAAGTCTAATAGTTGAAGTCTTCAAATGACTCATGCATATAAGTTGAAGTCTTGAAATTCACTAAGTCTTCATGTTGAAGCTTTCAAGTTACCATATTAGAGCTTTCAAGTTCACGAAGTATGATAGTTGAAGTTTGTAGATGCTCTGTGACTATAAGTTGAAGTTTTCAAGTATGCCATATTAAAGCTTTCAGAGTTTGAAAGTTGGAGTCATCGGGTTCTTTGATCTATAAGTTGAAGTCTTTAAATCCTTCATAACCTTCTTGAGTTTACCTTCCAATCTTCATGAAATTACCTTTTCTTATGGAGGGGATGAGTAGCCATCACTATGTGCCATAAGATTACCATAAGGTTACCTTTTCTTATGGCAGACACGAATAAGCCGTCCCTATGCGTCGTAAGATTACCACAAAGTTACCTTTTATTATGGAAGGGATGAGTAGTCATCCCGATGCACCATAATATTACCATAAAGTTACCTTTTACCTTTCTTATGAAGGGTACGAGTAGTCATCCCTATGCGTCATAAATTACCATAAAGTTACCTTTCTTATGGCGGGGATGAGTGGCCATCTCTACATGCCACAAGATAACCATAAAGTTACCTTTACCTTTTACCTTTGCCATAAGACTACCGTGAAGTTACCTTTACTTTTTACCTTTTCTATAAGACTACCGTGAAGTTACCTTTACCTTTTACCTTTGCCATAAGACTACCATGAAATTACCTTTTACTTTTGCCATAAGGCTACCATGAAGTTACCTTTTACCTTTGCCATAAGGCTACCATGAAGTTACCTTTTACCTTTGCCATAAAATTACCTTTCTTATGGCGAAAATGAGTAGTTATCCCTTCGCACCATGTAGTTATAACCTTTTCATAGGAAATATTATCTTAAGAAAAAACTCGACATTCACCTACAAAAAGGGATAATAAAAAAAATAAAAAAAAATACCTCAAATTCAAACCTGTGTCTCCAATTGACCTTTCAAATTGATACTACAAAACAATAAAAGAATACACAAGGGGGTATTTATAGATATGTTGAGGAGGTTTGCTTTATCTAATCCATATTAAATTCTAACTCATGGAATCCTAATGAGACAAGAAGTGGTGAATTTATTCCTAGTATTAGATAAAGTAAAAGTGACGTGTGGAACAGAAAAGTAAATTGGTCAATGGTTTATTCCAATTCCAATGTGGAATATAAGCTACTGTTTGACAAAATAGAATTCAAGTCCATTTATATATTCTGCAAATGGGGGAATTAAACATTACTACAATGTAATTATTTGTCACCATTCCATCTTGCTATCATGTAGCATGCCTAAATCGTCCTTGGTCCACCGTGCATGTACTAGTTACTTGATTTATAATTAAATTAAACTTAATACTTCAAGACTAGTTTATGAATGTTTAACACCCCGACAAGTCTTGAAGTAGGGGGCACTTTGTAAGCAATAAAATATTATCCATACAAAATTCGGATAATATTAAAATTAAAATATATTAATCTCAAACAAATATTAGAGATTAATATAATTGGATCAATTATTTAAGTCCAAACATGCATGGATTTAATCAAAGTCCAATTATTATTGCCCTAGCCCATTAATTTGGGATAGAGATGACTAAGCCCACTTTAGCAAGCCCAAGATGTATAATGTTCTAGAGGCCCAATTTGGTGCCACATGTCAAATGATATGGCATGCCAAGTCAAGTGAAGGAGCCAATGGGACCATGTCACGTGTCAAAATGATGCAGTAAACTAAAATCCCATAAGAAAGGCCATGTCACTTAAATCTGATTGGTCAAAGGAAGTTCATGTTTATTATGATTCTTTACTTCCTACAACTATAAATAGGTGCCTAATAATTCAGAAAAGGACGAAAAAGTTTAACAAAAAGCAAGAGAGAGATCGTGGATCAAAGCAGCAGATTTCTCTACAAATTCAAGAACAAGCTCAAGATTTCAAGATCAAGAGTTCAAGGTTCAAGAACAAGCTCAAGATTTCAAGATCAAGAGTTCAAGGTTCAAGAACAAGCTCAAGGTTTCAAGATCAAGAGTTCCAGATTCAAGAATAAAGTTCAAGCTTCAAGATCTAGACTTCAAGATTCAAGAACAATCTCAAAGGCCCTTGAATTCAAGTACAAGTCGAGATCAAGTTCATCAAGTCTTCAAATCAAGTGCAAGTTTAAGATCAAGACCACAAGATTCAAGAACAAGCTACCAAGCCCTTGGATTCAAGAACAAGTCAAGATCAAGTCCGTCAAGTTCAAGTTAAAGTTCAAGATCATGCTCGAATCCCTTGAATTGATAGTTGGAAAGGTGAATCAGAAGAATCATAGAGATTGTAACACTCACTTATTGAAATCAAGAAATTGATTGTTGCAGTATTTTTTCTAGTCTCGATTATTATTTTTGGTCTCGAGAATTTTACTGTCCAACAGTTACTCTATTTGATAGTGGTGTAGACAGAAACTGTATTATCAAAGGACTTCTCCCCATTAAATATCTTCAGAATGGATTGCAAAACTCAATGGCGCTACAGGAAAAAGGATTTGTATTGATTACACACTGACTAAAGACCATATTTGCAATAATGGAATTTTTCTTGTTAATAATTTTGTGATTACAAAGGATATTAACAAAGAAATTATTTTTGGATTACCATTTGCAAACCAGTTAAAACCCTATTTTATAGATTTTACTCATATCCATAGTACTGTTTTAGGGGTAGAACTTGCTTTCCCTCTTATGAAAAATGACTTTAGAAGAAAGTTAATTTCTACATAAACATACTTCCTTTAAAATAAATATTTTGCAAAATCAAATTCATTTTCTAAAAAATGATATTAAAAATATAAAAATTGAGCAAATTTTAAACAAAACTCGAAATGGTATCCAAAATTGCCAATCTTCAAAAAACTTTTGAAAAAGAAATTTGCTCAGACTTTCCAAATGCTTTTTGGGAAAGGAAATCACACACTATTGATTTACCTTACATAGAAGGGTTCAATGAAAAGGCCATTTCCAGTAAAGCTAGGCCGATTCAAATGAACCATGATTTAATGAAAATTTGTAAAAATGAAACTAATAACCTTTTAAAAAATAATATTATTTACCCTTCAAAATCTCCTTGGAGTTGTTCAGCCTTTTATGTTAACAATGTTGCGGAGAAAGAACGGGGCGCTCCCAGACTTGTTATTAATTACAAACCCTTAAACAATGTTTTTAAATGGATTCGATATCCTATCCCTAACAAAAGGGATCTTTTGAAACGTACCTATAAAGCTAATATTTATAGTAAGTTTGATATGAAGTTAGGATTTTGGTAAATACAAATTTCGGAAAAAGATAAATACAAAACTTATTTTAATTTCCCATTAGGACAATTTTAATGGAATGGTATGCCTTCCGGGTTAAAAAATGCCCCTTCAGAATTTAAAAATATTATAAATAGTATTTTCAACCACATTATTCATATATCAATTGTTTATATTGATGATGTTTTAATCTTTCCCGAGGACATAGATTCTTATTTTAAACACCAAAACATTTTGTTTAAAATTGTCCAGCACAATGGCCTTGTCGTTAGTGCTAAAAAAATAAAGCTCTTTCAAACAAAAATAAGATTTCTTGGGAATAATTTGCATCAAGGTTCTTATATACCAATTTGTAGAGCCATTGAGTTTGCATAAAAATTCCCTGATTTCATTACTGACAAAACTCAACTCCAAAGGTTTCTAGGAAGCCTTCATTATATTGCAGATTTAATTCCCAAGGTAAGACAAGTCTGTAAACCCCTTTTTGACAGGTTGAAAAAGAATCCTCTTTCTTGGAAGAAAGAACATACTAATGTTGTTATAAAGGTAAAGGATATGGTTAAGTATTTACCCTTCCTCGAGATCCCTCACCCTGACTATTTTATGGTTGTCGAAATAGATGCCTCTGACATCGGTTATGGAGGAATTCTTAAGCAAAGAGAAACTCCTACCTCACTAGAAAAATTAGTTTGTTATACTTCTGGAGTCTGGAACATTGCTCCAAAAATTATAGCACTGTTATAAAAGAAATTCTTTCTATTGTATTTTGCATTACTAAATTTCATGATGATTTGATTAACAAAGAATTTCTGTTTAGAGTGGATTGCAAATCCGCTTAAGATATTCTTCAAAAGGATGTTAAGAATTTAGTTTCTAAACAAATATTTGCTAGATGGCAAGCGCTATTATCTAGTTTTGATTTCCAAATACAATTCTTAAAAGGAGAAAATAACTCTCTTCCAGATTTTCTAACCTGTGAATTTTTCCAGGGATAAAATAAGGCCAACCAAAGTTAGGCCAAACAAGAACCTTGTCAAAAATAAAGAGGTGGAGATCAAAAGACCATCCACCAGCCCATTCAACATCAGGCCATCATGGAATGACCAAAATAAGTTTTTAGTCTTAGGGAAACTACTACCCATAAATCCTTCCCTCACTATAATTCCTTTCCAAACTTTACCAAGCTCCTCTTCCTCAAATCCTTTGAAGAAACCCTTCGTAAAAAAATTTGAACCATGTTCGCTTTCTTCATTTGGAAAACTAAGATTTTCTGCAATACAAACTAAAGAAAGTTATGCAATGAAGACTCTTGAAAGTTATTCTGAAGCAGTGTCACCTTCAGTCTCCCCAGCCCAGAAGGTTAAAGAATCCTTTACTAATATTTCTCTGCAGGTGTCTCCAATCCTAGATTTGGATAAGGAGTATGAGAATTATGATATCAGGCAGCTGGTGCGACCTCTGTATTGTGAACGGAACTATATGGATTTCGATAACCCTCTTAAAGGCAGAAAATATTATGAATTCATTTTGATTGACACTGGCTGGATTGAAATAAAGCATCAGTTGAGGGATAAACATGACCCTAAAAGTATAACTAATTCAAAATTTACCATTAAAAAGATTTTAATTCCTTTTGAATGGCGGGTGGACCATTTACTCACTCATATAGTCCTTTCTAAGGAACATAGGCGTCAAACTTTGAACTGGCATGATTACAAAAATGCATATTTTAACTTTTTCTACTTATGGCTAACTACTCACACATGGTTTGTAAAGTATAGTCCAGAGTTAGCAAAATTTGTTATCCCAAGATGGTTCTACGAATGGTGGAATTGTTTTGGAGGTAATCAGGAGGTTTTACCCAAAACATTTTTAGAAAAATACAGTCAATTTGAAATTGAACAAGGCATTTCATCTTTACCTGAACACATAAAAATGTGTAAATATTTTATCCAAAAAAGGATTTCTTATATTATCAGCTAGACCTTTGCAGTTCATGAATTTGACAGGATCAAATACTTGTCTAAAGAAATTTTCATTCGAGGATGGATTCCTGCACCAAAAGATACACCAAGGAACCCTCTAAAATCCTCACCAAGAACTTCAACCAAGAAATCTCCATCAAAGAGTGTTTTAAAAAAGAGACTCCAAAAAGCTCTTTCAGAAATTGATGATGATCCTAACGAAGAATGCCATTATGAAATTATTGGATGAAGCTTCATCTCAAAGTGAAGATAATAGAGATATGATAAAACCATGCGGTTTAGCACAATATTATCTAGATCCATTCTATGATTAATCCTAATTGAGGTTATTAAAAATTGGAATACTTAGTTCCTTAGATAGAGACTCAAAAAGTCAGAATTATCGACAGGGTAAGAATAGAGACTCAAAGAGTCAGAATTATTCTTGATTCAACATATAATGGGACCCGTGAGACCGACACTCCACCTTGGAAGTGGAAGACACTCTTGAAATAAAAGGACAAATTTTTTTGAAAACTTTAATCAAAAGCAATAGACCCAGCTTATCAAATAAATGGATAAGAAATCTGAGGCTTCCAATAAGATTAAAGAAAGAAGATTTTCATTATCTGGATTTTATCCTTTGAAGTGTATAAACGGCTCTTGATTATTCCTTGCAAGTCTTCAACAAATTTTCACTCAAAAATTTTCTCTTAGTCTTGACGTTTGGTAATCTTTTGTTGTAAATCTCTTATGAAGAATCATTCAGTGTAATCAATATGGAGCTCATCTTCTCATCCTCGTGAATATAATCCTCTGCACTCTTCAAGATTAATATTTACTATGTTATTTTCTTTTAGTTCTTACTTTTCTCACCTTTCTATCCGTTTTATGGTATCAAAACCATGTTGTTGAATACTACCATGAGTGGCTAAATTCTTACGTCTAGGCTAAGGACTAAATTTTGATTATGGTAAAACTATTACTATTTAACAAAGAGATGAATATCTTTGTTAAACTATACTTAAGTACTTTTCTCTTTTAAAAGATTAGCTCGGGCGTGAGGTATCGTTATTCTGTCTAAGTATGAGGATGTCGAGTAATATATGGCTTCAGGTATTAGAATAGCCAGAAAAATTGTAGCCAAGTGTTGGATTAACCAAAAGGTGTTCCTACCTCCAAGATGACATGACAGAATTTCGAGTAAAATCCAAGATAGCCTTTACTATGACGTCAGAGACTTAGGTATTTAACTATAGTCTAATATTGATATTGTTTTTAAGTTACTTACACCTTAGTTTATACCATAATTATGACTTGTTCTTAGTCTAAGACATTTTTCTCTCTTGATGGATAATCATCAGAATATTGCTAATAGTTCTAATATGTCTTCCATGTATACTCAGATTATTTCTAAAGTAGAATATGACTTGCAAAATTAGTCTATTCCAAAGGAACTTTTCAAAAAAAATTATCAAATTGGTAATTTCAGCATGATAACGAATTGTAATATTAAGTCCTGTGAGTCTACTGTTGCTATTAATAATTCTCTTGAAACTATCAAGTTTCTAATTGCTAAAGATATTGTTCGATATAAAAAACATTTTAAATTTCTGCATATTGGGCTTGTTCAAGTTGTTGTTAAACCATTATTCCGAAAAGGTTTGAATATTCCTATTTGTCTACTTCTTAGGGATGATAGACTATTAAATTTTGACGATTTCCTTTTAGGAGTCCTTAAAAGTAACCTCGCCAATGGCCCGGCATACTTTAATTGCTACCCTAATTTTTTGGTTGATATTCATGACCCTAATGTTATGGATACTTTGACTCTTAATGTCAAAATCAAAAATATGAATAGTAGGGTAGACACCAAAGAAATAGCAATAATATAAAGAGTATATTGCAAGCTTATGAAAACTACTATAACCCCTAAAGCTATAGCTACCAGTGTTAAAGGAGTTACCATGCTCATGGAAGCTAATCACGAGCATTGTACCACCTTTGTTCCTAGACTCCTAAGATGGAATGACATTCTCTCAGATGAGGAGTGGCACTTTGATGCAATCACTACTCCTCAACCCATTGAACCCGAGAGATCTTAGATAGATAGGGTTATCCAATTCCCTGATGGATCTATAAACCTTAAGTTTCTTAGATCAACTTTCAATAGCCAAGCCTTTTCCAGCAGAAGGATGTCTTCAGCCAGACCTTCTTCCTTTCAGCCCCCGAAAAAGGTTGAGACCCCTATTTCAAAAGAAATCAACCATTGAAAATTCCAAGGTGTATATTTCTCAAAACCTATTCCTAAGGTTTACTATAAAGCTGAAGCCTCAGTTGTTTCTGATTCAGGAAGCCCCACTCCTAGTTATATGAAACCCAAGGGACATGGTAGAAAAACCTCCATTTACGTTCTCTCTTCCAATGATTTTGTCCCTAACAAAGTTGAACTAAATTGTCCGTGGAACCTACCGAAACATCATTAAAAAATTAAATGGTATAAGGAAACCAATGCTACAGACCAGCAAGTCTCTTTTAGAAACAAATGGTTTGCGCATATCACTAGATTCAAAACCGAAATGGAGTTCTTTAAGTGGTTTGAATATTCTGGTCAAATGTGTAATCAAAAGGACTCTCTTCAGGTCCTGATTAATAGGTGGCATACTAATAATGCAATCATAGAGAGATCTATTCCTCCCTTAGAAGGGATTAGTATTCCTTATAGAGATGATATTATTAAAGATTCACCTTTTAAAAAGGCCATAGGTAAAGATACCGCCCTCATTACTATGGAAGATATTAATAGAGTTCTTGAGAAACACAACTACACCAATCAACTGTTGTATGTTGTTTCCAAACAAATTGAAAAATACAAAAGCTCTACTTCAATTGGTGATAATCCTAGTACTTCTAAATACAGTCCTCACATAGAGGATAATTCCATTTTTAAGATCCCTGAATTTTCTTAAGATAAGTTCCCTAAGCTTACTAGTCGAATCACTGTTGATTCTGAGATATTAGAACAAATCAATGACCATCTAATGAAGCTTAAACTTTCCAGTAGTAAACCTACTGAAAAACCTATCGCAAAACCTTCCAGTAGTAAACCTACTAAAAAACCTACTGCAAAACCTTCCAGTAGTAAACCCACTGAAAACCCTGATTCTTCTGGAAGTAAACCCATGACCGATAAAATAGGGATGATTAATGAATCTAAGGAACAGATTCATTACATTAAAATAGATCAATATCATAACAAAAAGAATTTTTATGCCAAGCCCTCTTTCCCGGATATGCAGTTCTAGGAAAATGTTATCCTTTCATCATTTTCTAATAGTGGAGGAAGCATAACTGAATGGAACATTGATAGCCTTGCTGAGAATCAAATTTATAATAAGCTCCATGAGATGGGAATTGCTATTACTACTTATAAGCTCAGGAAAAGCGGGGATAAACATTCTGCTCACATGCTTATAGCAGGATTCACTGGTATGTTAAGGCACTGGTGGGACAACTATCTCACCTAAGAAGAAAAAAATAATATTCTTGAGGTGGTAACCTTCAAAGAAGTCATAAAGACTGAAAATGAAGTCCAAACTACAGGAATAGAGCCTGTGGAGGATGCTACTGCAACTTTTCTCTATTGAATAGCCAAATATTTTATTGGTGAACCTAAAATTTTTCAAGATAGGAGTCTTGAAATCCTTAGTAATCTCTACTGTAAACATTTAGGATATTTCAAATGGCATACATATATGTTCATCAAAAAGGTCATGATTAGGGCAGATTGCAATAATGATTTCTAGAAAGAAAAATTTATTAGCAGACTCCCTCCTCTATTTGCTGAAAAGGTTTGAACTAAAATCAGAGATAGGTGCAAGGGGAAGATACCCTATGAACCCCAAACTCATGACGACCTTGCTAGTATTACTACCGTCATCGCTTTTGAACTTTGCACTGATTTAAAGATAAAGGAACAACTCAAAAAAGAGCAAAAATTATCTTCTTCAGTACTTGGAAGTTTCTGCCAAGACTTTGGTTTTCCAAAGCTTACCCCAACTTCTTCTAATATAAAAGAAAATAAAGTCGCAAGAAAATTATCCTTCTCTAGAAAGAAGAGACAAGGAAAAGAGCGGGAAGTAAAAGGACCTAAGAGAAGATTTAGAAACAAAAAATCTTCATCTAAGAATTCTTCGAAGAATGAATGTTGGACTTGTGGAAAAAAGGGTCACAAATCTAATCAATGTCCTCAAAAAAAGAAAAAGAGGAAGAATATAAATCTTTTAGGAATTGATGAAGAAACTAAACAAAAGTTATGCTCTATCCTCGAAGAAGAGGAATCTGAGTCTGAGGATTCTTCGAAAGAAGCAGAATGCAGCGTTGAAGAATTCATCAATGTTGCAAATAATTCTAATATGTCTTCCATGTCTACCATTTTGGGGGTTTTTAAAATTTGCTCAATTTTTGCATACCATTTTGGGGGGTTTTAAAATTTAATTAATTTTTGCATTTTTGATATCATTTTTTAGAAAACCAATTTGATTTTGCAAACGATTTATTTTAAAGGCAGTATGTTTATGTAGAAATTGACTTTCTTCTAAAGTCATCGTCTAGGATTCTTCAGAAGAAGGAGAATGCAGCGATGAAAAGATATAACTATTTCTATTTAATCTAGAGATGAATATATTTGTTAAACTATACTTAATTACCTTTCTCTCTAAAAAGATTAGCTCGGGCGACCTTCTTCCTTTCAGCTCCCGAAAGAGGTGGAGACCATTATTTCGGAAGAAATCAAACATGGAAAATTCCATGGTATAGATTTCTCAAAACCTATTCCTAAGGTTTACTATGCAATTGAATCCTCAGTTGTTTATGATCCAGGAAGACCCACTCCTAGCGATATGAGACCCTGCCACTGGTTTAGAATAACTTTCAGCAGTCTTCATTGTATAACTTTCTTTAGTTTGTAGTGCAGAAAATCTTGTTTTTCTAAATGGAGAAAGCGAACATGGTTCGGATTCTTTTGCGAAGGGTTTCTTCATAGGATTTGAGGAAGAGGAGATAGACCTAAGAGAAGATTATAAAAGAAAAAATTGGTAATTTATTAGACCAATTTTGCAAGTCATATTCTACTTTAGAAATAATTCTGAGTCTAAGTCTGAAAATAATGAGACAGATTGCAACTGTCAAGGAACATTTTTCTACTGTGATAGCAAGTCTATAGCGTTCTTTCAGAAAATACTGTTGAAACTTTGTTTGCTACCATCAAACATATCAAAGATGATGAGGCAAAATGAAAGTATCTTTTAGAATTAAAAAAACTTGTCACTCAGCAAAAAACATGATGACAAACACAAGGTTACCCCTTTCAACATAGAAGTTGTCATGTAGAGGTTTGACACTAAAAGAGACCCTTCTATTAGTGATCTTCGAAGAGAAGTCAGATTCCTCAAGAAAGAAATTAGGGAAGTCAAAGCTAGTCTTTATAAAATCGAAATTGATGCCCTTACAGAACAAGTTCTTAAAAGGGTAAATCCACTTAAAGAAGGAACTTCAGGTAGCAAAGACTTTTCTGTTGAAGATATGGAAAATAATGACGAGAGGGATTAGGTATTGATGTAATCTCTCAGGTGAATCCTCCTAGTAATCATATTTTGATTAAACTTGTTATTTATAATGATCTAATTCTTAATAAAGTTGCTCTATTTGATAGTGGTGTAGATAGAAATAGTATTGTCGAAGGACTTCTCCCCACTAAATATCTTCAGAAAGAAACTGCAAAACTCTATGGTGCTACAGGAGAAAGGATTGGTATTGATTACACACTGCCTAAAGCCCATATTAGCAACAGTGGAATTTGTATTGTTAATGATTTTGTGATTACAAAAGATATTAACGAATAAATCATTTTGGGATTACCATTTGTAACTCAGTTAAAACCTTATCTTATAGATTTTACTCATATCCGCAGTACTGCTTTAAGGGTAAAACTTTCTTTCCCTCTTATGAAAACTATGACTTTAGAAGAATGTCAATTTCTACATAAACATACTGCCTTTAAAATAAATCTTTTGCAAAATCAAATTGGTTTTCTAAAAAATGATATTAAAAATGCAAAAATTGTGCAAATTTTAAAAACCCCCGAAATGGTATCCAAAATTGCGAATCTCCAAAAAACTTTTGAAAAAGAAATTTTCTCAGACTTTTCAAATGCTTTTTGGGAAAGGAAATCACACACTATTGATTTACCTTACATAGAAGGGTTCAACGAAAAGGCCATTTCCACTAAAGCTAGGCCGATTCAAATGAATCATGATTTAATGGAAATTTGTAAAAAGGAAATTGATAACCTTTTAAAAAATAATATTATTTGCCCTTCAAAATTTCCTTGGAGTTGTTCCGCCTTTTATGTTAACAATGTTGTGGAGAAAGAACGGGGCGCTCCTAGAATTGTTATTAATTACAAACCCTTAAACAATGTTTTAAAATGGATTTGATATCCTATCTCTAACAAAAAAGATCTTTTGATTTGAAACGTACCTATAAAGCTAATATTTATAGTAAGTTTAATATGAAGTCAGGATTTTGGTAAATACAGATTTCTGAAAAAGATAAATACAAAACTACATTCAATGTCCCATTTGGACAATTTGAATGGAATGTTATGCCTTTCGGGTTAAAAAATGCCTCTTCAGAATTTTAAAATATTATGAATAGTATTTTCAACCACATTAGTCATATATCAATTATTTATATTGATAGTGTTTTAATCTTTTCCGAGGAAATAGATTCTCATTTTAAACACCTAAACATTTTCTTTAAAATTGTCTAGCACAATAGCCTTGTCATTAGTGCTAAAAAATAAAGCTCATTCAAAAAAAAATAAGATTTCTTGAGCATGATTTGTATCAAGGTTCTTATAAACAAATTTGTAGATCCATTGAGTTCGCAAAAAAATTCCCTAATGTCATTACTGACAAAACTCAACTCCAAAGGTTTCTAGGAAGCCTTAATTATATTGCAGACTTCATTCCTAAGGTAAGACAAGTCTGTAAACCCCTTTTTCACAAGTTGAAAAAGAATCCTCTTTCTTGGAAGGAAGAACATACTAATGTTGTTATAAACGTAAAGGATATGGTTAAGGATTTACCCTGCCTCAGGATACCTCACTCTGATTATTTTATGATTGTTGAAACAGATGCCTCTAACATTGGTTATGGAGGAATTCTTAAGCAAAGAGAAACTCCTACCTCAGTAGAAAAAATAGTTTGTTATACATCTGGAGTCCGGAACTCTGCTCAAAAAAATTATAGCACTGTTAAAAAACAAATTCTTTCTATTGTACTATGCATTACTAAATTTTAGGATGATTTGATTAACAAAGAATTCCTGCTTAGAATGGATTGCAAATCCGCTAAAGATATTCTTCAAAAGGATGTTAAGAATTTAGTTTCTAAACAAATATTTGCTAGATGGAAAGCGCTATTATCTAGTTTTGATTTCCAAATAGAATTCTTAACAGGAGAAAATAACTCTCTTCCAGATTTTCTAACTCGAAAATTTTTGTAGGGAAAAAATGAGGCCAACCGGAGTTAGGCCAAAACTGAACCTTGTCAAAAATAAAGAGGTGGAGAGCATAAGCCCATCCACCAGCCCATTCAACATCAGGCCATCATGGAATGAACAAAACAAGTTTTCAGTCTTAGGGTAACTGCCACCTATAAATCCTACCCTCACTATAAATCCTTTCCTAGCTTTACTAAGATCCTTTTCTTCAAATCCTATGAAGAAACCCTTTGATAAAGAATCCAAACCATATTGACTTTCTCTATTTGGAAAAACAAGATTTTTTGCAATACAAACTAAAGAAAGTATTGCAATGAAGACTCCTGAAAGTTATTCTGAAGTAGTGGCAGCTTCAGCCTCCCCAGCCTAGAAGGTTAAAGAAACCTTTAATAACATTTCTCTGTAGGTGGATCCAATCCTAGCTTTGGATAAGGAGTATAAGAATTATGATATCAGACAGCTGGTGCGACCTCTGTATTGTGAACGGAACTATGTGGATTCCGATAGCCAGAAAATATTATGAATTCATTTTGATTAACACTGGATCTATTCAAATAGAGCATCAGTTGAGGGATGAACATGACCCTAAAAGTATAACTTATTCAAAATTTACCATTAAAAAGATTTTAACTCCTTTTGAATGGCGGGTGGACCATTTACTCACTCTTATAGTCCTTTCTGAGGAACAGAGGGCTCAAACTTATAACTGGCAAGATTATAAAAATGCATGGTTTAACTTTTTATACTTATGGACAACTACTCACACTTGGTTTGTAAAGTATAGTCCAGACTTAGCAAAATCTGGTATCCCAAGATGGTTCTACGAATGGTGAAATTGTTTTGGAGATAATTAGGATGTTTTACCCAAAACATTTTTAAAAAATTTCAGTCAATTTGAAATTGACCAAGGCATTTCATCTTTACCTAAACACATAAAAATGTGTAAATATTTTATCCAAAAAATGATTACTTATGTTTTAAGCTAAACCTTTCAAGTTCATGAATTTGGCAGGATCAAATACTTGTCTAAAGAAATTTTCATCCGGGGATGGAATCCTGCACCAAAAGATGCACCAAGGAACCCTCTGAAATCTTCACCAGGCACTTCAACCAAGAAATATCCATCAAAGAGTGATTTAAAAAAGAGATTCCAAAAAGCTTTTTCAAAAATTGATGATGATCCTAACGAAGATGCCAGTATGAAATTATTGGATGAAGCTTCATCTCAAAGTGAAGATAATGGAGATATGCTAAAACAATGTGGTTTAGCACAATCTTATCTTGATCCATTCTATGATTAATCCTAATTGAGGTTATTAAAAACCGGAATAATTAGTCCCTTAGATAGAGACTCAAAAAGTCAAAATTATCGACAGGGTTAGAATAGAGACTCAAAGAATTGGAATTATTCTTGATTAAACATATAATGGGACCAGTGAGACCCATACTCCACCTTCGAAGTGGTTGACACTTGTGACATAAAAGAACAAATTTCTTTGAAGACTTTAATCAAAAGCAATAGACCCACCTTATCAGACAAATGGATAAGAAAGTCTGAGGCTTCTAATAAGATTGAAGAAAGAAGATTTTCATTATATGGATTTTATCCTTTGAAGTCTATAAAAGGCTCTTGATTATTCCTTGCAAGTCATCAACAAATTTTCACTCAAAATTTTTCTCTTAGTCTTGCCATTTTGTAATCTTTTGTTGTAAATCTCTTGTGAAGAATCATTCAGTGTAATCAGTATGGAGCACATCTGCTCATTATCATCAATATAATACTATGCACTCTTCAAGAGTAATATTCACCGTGTTATCTTCTTTCAGTTTTTACTTTCTGCACCTTTCGATCTATTTTACGGTATCAAAGCCATGTTGTTGAATACTAGCATGAGTGGCTAAATTCTTACATCTAAGCTAAGGACTAAATTTTTTTTATGGTATCAGAGACCATAAAATGAATTACTAAGGTGTACATTGTAGTTGTAATGTCTATATTAGGTAAACGGTTAGAGGTCGAGAGACCATGATCATGCAATTAACCCTGCGAATCAGCAACCAAGGTAAGAAAGTTAACGAATAAAGTTTAATAACATAGTATGATTGTTCAAAAGTGTTTTAACCCTGGGCTTTACTCCATTGATTGTTACAAGACCTTTACTTTATGAACTGTTACTTTACTTTGCAATTTACAATTTCCAAACTCTCTTTTTTGTTACCTTTGCATCAAATTAATCTTAGAAGTTAAACTAGAATTGAATCGTTATTAGATCAAGTTTGTGTGGGATTGATATTTGGCTTTCATTAGGCCACTTTACTACTTGATAGACCACATACACTTGCGTGTGCGCTTGGGAGCTATCACCAATCTATAACAAAGTTCAAAAATAAAGAGGCAAAGATATTAATCTTTCCTTTAACAAACTCAAATAACAAAAATGTGTTAAAGACACATACCTTCCGCACGAACCCCAGGAGCAGAAAACAAATGCTAATATTTGGATTTCACGTCCTCTTTCACTTCCCATTTAGCTTCTTCCACCTTGTCACTCTGCCAAAGAACCTTAACCGAAAACACATCCTTGGTCCGCAATCGACAAATCTTCTTATCTAAGATATCTACTGGGACTTCTTCATAATGTAAAGAATCAGTGATACCCAATACTTCCAAGGGAACAACTGAAGAAGGATCACCAATACACGTCCTCAACATAGAAACATAAAAGATCGGATAAACCAAGCTCAATCTAGAAGGCAACTCCTGCTCATAAGAAACATTACCAACTCTTCACAAAATCTCATAAGGACCCACATACCGAGGGTTGAGCTTCCTCTTCTTGCCAAACTGCACTACTACCTTCATAGGAGATACCTTGAGGAAAACCTTATCCCCGACCTCAAATTCAAAGTCTCTATGCCTAACATCCGCATAGGAATTTTGGAAACTTAGGGTATCCTTAAGCCTATCCCAAATAACCTTCACCTTCTCCATAGTCTGGTACACAAAATTAGGACCAAACATGTCTGCCTCACCAAGATCAATCCAACCAATAGGAGATCTACAGCTTCTAACATACAATGCCTAAAAAGGGACCATACCAATACTAGAATAATAGCTATTGTTGTAAGAAAACTCCACCAAAGGTAGATGCTTAACCCAATTGCCACAATAATCAATCACACATGCCCGAAGAATATCCAGCAATGTCTGAATAGTTCTCTTCGCTTGACCATTCATTTCTATGAATTGAAAACAGTACTAAGACTTACCTTGGTCCCCAATCCTCACTATAAAGACGGCCAGAAGTGAGACATAAACTGCATTCCACGATAAGAAATAATCAAAACAAGCACCCCATGCAGCTTCACAATCTCCTGAAGATATAGCTTCGCATAATCCTCCGTCGAGAAGGTAGTCTGTACTGGTAAAAAGTGCGCAGACTTAGTCATCCTATCCATGATGACCCAAATCGAATCATATTTACATCAAGAATGAGGAAGACTGGTAACTAAGTCCATATTGATCATTTCCCACTTCTATTCAGCCAAATAAATTTCTCGATACAGCCCCCTGGAATCATGTGCTCAACCTTAATCTGTTGACATACCATGCACTTGGCCACAAAATCATCCATATCCCTATTCATACCATTCCACCAATACATCTCCTTGAGATCATGATACATCTTAGTCAAATTGGGATGAAAAACATAGCGCGACTCATGTTCCTTAACCAAAATTCTTTATTGCAACCCATCGACATCAGGAACATAAAACCTTCCTTGGTACTGTAAAGTACCATCACCACCGATCTCAAACACTACTACCTTTTTCCCACCAACATCACTCTTGATTTTCATTAACATAGGATCTAGAACTTTCTTCTCCTTAATCTCCATACCAAGAGACGATCGAACCACTTCTTACACCACCACACTACCATCCTTTGAGTCTAAGAAGTGAACTCCAAGATTGGCCAAACGGTGGATATCCTTCACCAATTCCTGTTGTCCTTCTTCTACTTGAGCCATAATCCTCATGAATAACCTGCTAAGAGCATCAGAAACTACATTAGCCTTACCTGGTTAATAGTGAAGACTCATAACATAATCCTTGAAAAGCTCAAGCCACCTCATCTGCCTGAGATTAAGCTTTCTTTGGGTGAACACATACTGTAGACTCTTATGATCAGAAAATATATCCATGTGAACAATATACTAACATTGCCGCATATTTTCAAAGCAAACATAATCGTTAGCAACTCCAAATCATGAGTAGGATAATTCCTCATCCCCATCACTCACTATTTTTGCTAGCTTCTTCACAAGTGTTCCTACACCTTTT